>JAVQMF010000049.1:21815000-26615000 GCA_032878935.1 Erythrophleum fordii
TAAAAGTGAAGACAAAAAAAACTAAAATAGGTTTGTCGCATATAATGGCTGTTCAAACCGCCACTATTTTAATATTTAGGCAACATTAATGACTGTTCAAACTGCCATACGCCACAACCGCCACTATGTATACGCTATTTATTGTAAATGAATAACGTGCGTTTAATGGTTTTTTAAAATTTAATGACAGTTCAAAAACCATTGTTAAATTCATACACTGTGGCATTTTATAATTATCGTTAAATTTGATACGGTTTTAAAGCCACTATTTATTTTGGCAGTGATTATTTTATCTTGTTTGAACCCCACACACTATCGGGCAAAAAGGGGGAAAAAAGAAAAAGGGAACCGCCGCTTAAATCCCTTGTGAGGTGATTTTATTTTGTAGATTTTAACCGTATGGTCTTTAGGGGTTTTAACTGCCGCTATAACACAGTTTCCTACTGATAATCAACATTCAACCAATTAATTGATATTAAAGAGTTATAATAATCTAGAATATATATGCATAGATATAAAAGTTGAAAGAAAATCATTGTTTTTTTTGGGTGAACTGAAAGAACACAAAACCCTTTAGCCTCCTACAAGATGAGGAAAACACACACCCTCTAAAAGCATCTAAAATGAAAGAACCTAGCTAAGACGGACAAGTGTTAAAAATGTGGAGATCCAACTTCATGCCGTGCGCCATATCCGCAATCCTGTGGGCTAGGCAATTCATCTCTCTATGCTTTTGCAGCAAAGCTACATGTCAATTCCTGTTTAAGAGAAGATGAATATTATGGGTCAGATTTGCTTGAGGACTATGATGAGGCTTCGTTGACTGGACCAAGTGCATCCCCAACAAAGAATCTGCTTCAACTATGAGCCTTCTCAACCCAATGTCCCAAGCCTCTGTTAGCCCCAAGAAGATTACACATAGTTCAACTTGCACCGTTGAACAGGAACCAATGTTATAGCCAAAGGCCACCACAAAGTTACCGCTGTCATCCCGAACAACTCTACCACAGGCTGCCCATTTGGGAAAGCCTTTAACCGAACTATCGAGATTAACCTTTGACCACCTAAAAGGACGACACTCTTAACCAATCATCACCTTGCTTTCCCGATTACAATGACCCCCATCCAACAGCAAGCTGTGCAAGGCTTCCACCACATGCTTGACCTGTGCTCTAATCTGGCACCACAAACTCGTGGTATACATATAGGAATTAGTGAATACAAACACATTCCGTCTCTTCCAAATACTCCAAACAGTTACGGCAAACTATGCTTCCCAATCTTTATGCCAGCAAACCCCATACTTAACCAAGTTGAACTTAATCCACTCTTTCTCATTAAGACTAAAGAAACTTAGCCAAAGTCTATATAGAACCACTCGAATCCATAAGGGTCTGGAGTGTGAGCAATCTCTCAAGATGTGAATCAGTGTTTCCTCTGCTTGACTGCAAAAAGGGCAGCTATCAAACCTAGAGAGGCCTCTCCTCTTCCTCTCGACATTAGTCAAGATTTTGTTATGGTATAATAGCCAGACAAAGGTCTTAATATGTTGGGAAACTCAAAAGTTTCCAAATCCTTTTCCACATCGTATCCTTCTCCGTGTCTTTATGGTGTAAGAGCGAGTAAGCTGCTTTGACTAAAAAAGAACCATCCTGAGAGTTACGCCAACGAGGAATCTCAGGGGGCTTCCCACTATGAGGAGGTCTCACCCAGACAATACAGTTGATTACATGGGTCTGCAAGAACTCCTTAAGGAGTTGCCAATTCCATTCACCAGGCAAGGTTGTAGCTCAATAACACGCATCAAATCCATCCCAAGATGAAAAGGCCTTTGGACAAGATTCTCTAGAAGCTCAAGGCCCAAAACCTATCTATCTTTCCAAGCTAAAATGGGTTCATCATTTCTAACGGTCCACAATATACCATTACAAACCCCTTTCCAATTTTTAACAATGCCAGCCCACAGACAAGACCTTTTCTTTTTGTTATTTATTACAGGTATAACATCATCCTCACACCTATACTTGGCACGTAGGACTCAGGCCCACTACTCCTCCTCTCACTCCATAAGGCCCCAACCAACCTTCATTTAAAGAAGCATTGTTCTTATCACGAATATGGCACAAACTAAGCCACCTTCATTAAAAATCATTGGTTTTTATTATTTATTACCGTAACATTCTTTATTTTTTTTCTTTTCTATAAGTCATACAAAGTTTTTTCAATTGCCGTGTAGAAATACACAAGCAGCTTTTTAGTTGCTATTATATAATTAATGAATTGGATATCTTTATGATCTTATACATTTATTAGCATTAATTGCTCTTAATTATAAATATAATTTTTTCATCAAAGGCAAACGAGTTTAATTATAAATACACACCCAGAGTAAGGATAAAAACCGAGAAGAATAATTGGTTGTGACAAAGCTTTGAAGATGAGGAAGCAATCACTTTCATTTGGCGTTCTTATACTTTTTCTAGTACTGGGTACGTTCCTTTGCTCTATACCCCCTGTAATTGAAATGATGTGATGACAGTATCTAGTTAAATATTGTGACTGAATGATGATGCAGTTGCAGCAAAAGCAGTGCATGAAGAGGGATTTCGGTATTGCATTCAAGATATGGGTATCTATAGCCCCACTATGAATTGCGTTGCAAGGTGCTCTAATAGCCACCCCGGGGGACAGGGTATCTGCGTTGCTTATCCAAACAAGTTACAATGTAAATGCAAGTTTGAATGTTAGCTTCAGTATCAACCCTTTTCGGAATAATATATATATCATAACCTTATATCCAAAGTGAATTTGATTTTTCTTTCCAATTTACTAAAGGCCCTTTAAAGTTCATGCAGCGCATCATTTCAGCAATTCTGAAGGGCCTTGTTCTCTATTAAATAAATGCCGAATACATGAAACAATAATAATGGAGATGTTAATAAGAGTGAGATAGAGAGAGAACGACAACATTGAATTGGGTTCCACTCCAAACCCGCAAGATTAGTCAAAAGATTATTGAAAGTATTCAACTGAAAAGCGTTTTTTAATGTGTGAATGACTGTGACTCCAATCTTAATTAAAGCAGACAATGTGTTGTCTGTCTTGCTCCTATTTAAAAGAATAAATGTGACTCCAATCTCGATTCTCTGCTACAATTGTTGTCGTATAGCTTTTTAGCGTCATTTTAAGATCAATTTCAGATCGTGAGGTTTTCGTCTCCTTGTCTATGTCACGAGAATTACCGCCTATTGTAACCGTTTTACCTCCCATCAAAGTAGATGAGTTGATTTGCCCTGATATCAATGGACGTAGCAAACTACACGTTTTAATGAAAGAACACGTTTATGCAATTACAAAATGTAAACATGAACAAAAAAAGAGATTGAACTATTATTTTATTGATAAGTGATATCAAAATATTATCATAGGATATCTATAAGAAACTAAAAAACTTAAGTCAACTTTAATGAATAAAGAAATAACATTTAATTAAAAAAATAAAATAAATACTATAAAATAAGAAATAAATGTCCCAAAATAGAAAAATGATTAAAACAGTTTTGAAATATATGAAAATAAAAAAATTTCAATTCCAAAATGACTCCAACCAAGTAAGAGTTATGGAAATAAGCTTCTTGAAATGGCATAACACAGACTAAAATTCTTCCCAAATCAAAAGTCATAGCATTTTAAAGATGTTCTGACCATTAAGTCAAGTCTTGTGAACTTTAAGTTTGGCTTTTTTGTGTTTTGTTTTAACTATTAGAGATTGGATCTCCCAAAATAATATCAATAAAGCTAAAAAAAAGGAGATGGGTGTGTGTGTGTGTGTGTGTATGAGTTTGGATTTTTTTTTTTTTTTAACGCTCTTTGTCCAGCCCAACCAACAAGAATGGGAATCTAAAGCCTATTTGGTAGACTTGGGCCAAGTTTAGCGGCCTATAAAATCTCTCTCAATTTCACGCCCTCTTAGGCTCATGGTTGAGGAAGGTGAATATATTAAAGGGAGTCTCGACCCAAAAAAAAAAAAAAAACAGGAATATAAATTGGGTAATTATTCCAAGTGCAACTTCTTATTTTTGATATGCCGGTTATGTGCAGAGCAATTGTAACAAAGAGTTTAGACCCAAATGATCGTTGGTCCTTACACCAAAATCAATCAGAGATGACAAGGCTCTTACGGTAAACCGTAAAAGCTAAACTGTTACCTTAAGCAGTACCATATTTTTCGGTAGAACAAGGACTTAACAGTACTATATGATTTAATGTTGAATATCATATTGTTATAAATATCTTTAGTATAATATTTCATAAAAATTATTTTTGTTGGTTGCGATATAATTATAATCAGATAATAATTTTATCATTCATTGAAAAGTATGTGATCAGTGTATATAGTTAAATTGCCAACAGGGTTTGAATTGGTGAATAACTCCTTTTAGAAAAATTTATTGTCACCTATAATAGGTTTTTGGTTGAGTTCTTGGTCTTGCTTGCTTCTATATGATAATTCTTAAGTCAAAATGTTAGACTTGATTGTTTTGAGAGAAGTGAGTGTGAGACTATTTTTATGTGTAAGAAATGTATACAAGTTTTAAACTAACATTATGAATCATAATAGATCAAGAATAGTTTTGATATTAGGCCTCTAATGACTCTTAATTAAGAATGTATTTTTGAAATGAACAATCAGCTGCTTGAACTTGAATATAAAACTTATTTATAAATATTGATGACACAATTTTGAATATATTTGACATAGCGTAGCATGCCTAATATATGCCTTTAAGGTTAAACTCATTATTTTATGGTTCCTAAACAGAAAAATAGGGTTTGTGATATGTCATTTCATGAATGGAGAGCGTAGAGAGCGATTGTGACGGGGAGGATGTCCTAAGCTGAAGTCCTAAAGCCTAAGCTGCGCACGGCATTGACAGGCTGTTGGCCACACCAAACGCATGCCCATTTCGGCTCACCTTATGAGCAACGTCTTCATCAATACAGACAGACAATTGTTTAGTTGCGTCTCCTTAAAAAAAAATAATAAATAAATTATACATATTTTTCTTAAATTTTTTATTTTTAAAATATATACAACCGTATTTTAAAATAAAAAATTATTTAATATTTTAATATAATTTTAAGCTTTTTAATGAAAATACTATTTTTTTAAAAAAAATATTTTAAATGAAGGGTATTTTGATTAAAAATACTTAAAATTTGACTAAAGTGTGAGGTATTATTTTATTTTTAAATTTTTTTTTATATATTTTAAAAATAAAAGGGATGTCTACATAAATTCCGTAAAACTCAAAAAATATTGGTGTAATTAACTTTAAAAATTATCTAAATTATATATATATATAGGCAATAATTGCTATTATACCATTAATGATTTATATATTTTTTTAACCAAAGGCAAGTTAATTCAATTATAAATACATATCCAGATTAAAGATTAAAAAAAAAAAGAAAAGATTAGTTGGTTGTGACAAAGGAACGAAGATGAGAAAGCAATCAAAATCATTAATTATATAATCGCAATTAATATTCTTATACATTAAGATTTAAGATGTATAATGTATAAATTTATACATTTAGAATTCTAAAAAATTTAATTCTCAAAGTCAATTTTTTAAGTAATTCTAAATTCAATATAAATGACTAAAATATAAAAGAATTATAATTTAAGTTTCTTATGAGATTTATGAGTGTATTTTTTTAAGTCTTCTTCCTCCTTGTATAGCTTTCTCAGTAATAGATATATCCCCGCATTTGGCCATAACTCCATTTTCGTGTCTTTGTTTGTTTGTTTGTTTTTGGTCCCATCATCATAATCATGTTTTATACTTATCCATTAAAATCGCCTTATCTGGAAAATCCTCCATATTTTCTCGCTATTAATTTTTGTAATCCAAAGTTGTATTTCTCAACTAATGATTTTTGGTTGCCGTCTCGATTGCTCATTCTCGATAGCTGGTCTCAACTAGTCCTATCTCAGCCGACATTTCTAGCCACACCAACAGCTATTTTTATTTTGGATGTTAGCAGCTAAATTAAGATATAATACGAATAATGTATAGAATTCTAAAAATTTGATTATAAAAGTCAACTTTTTAAGTTATTAGAAATTTGATATTCAATTAGTAATTTCTATTTATAATATTTAATAATATCTGGATATATAATAATTTGATAGAGTTGAAATAACTCGAATCCTATTTCAAATTAATTCCAAATTAACAGTGATTATCAACCAATTAATTGATATTAAAGAGTTACAATAATAATAATTATTATTATATAGTTAATGATTTATATTTTGTCTTGCCTAATGCAAACTAATTTAATTATCATTATACATATCCAGCTTAAAAATTAAAAAACCAAAAAAGAAAAAAGGCGAAGATTGGTAGCTTGTGATATGAAGATAAAGATGAGGAAACAATCAAAATCATTAATTATAATATTCTTATACATTAAGATTTAATATGTTATGTTACATTAATATTTAATACGTATAAGGTATAAATTTATACATTATAGAATTCTAAAATAAAATTTGATTGTCAGAGTAAATTTCTTAAGTAATTCTAAATTTGATATAAATATCTAAAATGTATTTATAAGGTTTAGTAATATTTAGATTTATAAATAAATAGAATAGAATAGAAACAACTCAAATTCTTTTTTAAATTAATTCTAAATTAATAGAATGATTAACAACCAATTAATTGATGTTAAAGAGTACAATAACTGCTATTATATAATTAATGATTTAAATATATTTTTTCACCAAAGCAAACTAATTTGATTATAAATATATATCCAGATTAAAGATAATAAAAAGGGGAAAGATTAGTTGGTTGTGACAAAGCTATGAAGACGGGGAAGCAATCAAAATCATTAATTATATAATCTAATATTCTTATACATTAAGATTTAATATGTATAGTGTACAGATTTAAACATTAAAATTCTAAAAAAAATGATATAAATATCTATTTTCTATTTAAAATACTTAGTAATATTTGGATATATAAATAACTAGAGCAGGGTGCGGGACTTTATGCAAAAAATGAGCCAAAAAAAAAATCTAATGCGATCTGCTTATGAACAGTGATAGAGTTTAAAGATTTTACATATATATAGATTTGATAGAATAGAAATAACTCTTTTCTAAATTAATGCTAAATGAATAGAATGATTATCGATCAATTAATCGACATTAAAGAGTTACTATAGTTGCTATTATATAATTACTGATTTATATTTTGTTTTTACCAAAGACAGACTAATTTAATCACAAATACACCTCCAAATTAAAGACAAAAAGGGGAAATTGGTTGGTTGTGACTAAGCTTTGAAGATCATGAGGAAGCAATCAAATACATTAATCATACAATGACAATATGCTTATACGTTAAGATTTACCAAGCATAATGTATAGATTTATGCATTAGAATTCTGACAAATTTTACTGTTAAAGTCAGTTTTTTATGTAATCCTAAAATTGATATAAATATCTAATTTCTATTTAAAACATTTACTAAGATTTTGATGATATATAAATAATTAGATAGAATAGAAATAACTTAACTGAATTCTTTTACAAATTGATTCTAAATTAATAGAATGATTATCAACCAATTAATTAATATTAAAGAGTTACAATAAGTCATGATTATATATATATAAGACCAAAGGCAGACTAATTTAACTATAAATACATATCCAGCGTAAAGATAAAAAGCAAGAAGAATAATTGGTTGTGAGAAAGCTATGAAGCTGAGGAAGCAATGGCTGTCATTTGGTGTTCTCATCCTTCTCCTAGCACAAGGTACATTGCTTTTCTCTAAACCTATAATTGAACTGATATGACACTTTATATGTAGTTAAATATTATGGCCAACTGGGGTCCATGATGCAGTTACAACAAAAGCAGTGTGTGAGGAGGAATTTCAATTTTTTTGCATTCAAGAATTGGGCATTTGCAAACCGGATCTTTGCGGTGCAAGCTGCATTAAGAGCCACCCCGGGGGTGAGGGTTATTGCGGACCCAACGATTCAAACACGTTAACTTGTTATTGTCAGTATCCATGTTAATTTTGCACATGCTTCGACTTCAACGATGCACCCCTTTCGGAATATATCTATCCAATATTTGGTTCACTCTTTAGCTTCGAATCTTATTCCATATTTGGAAACAGCTGTATCAGAAAATAAATCGTAATTAAGCTTAATCGCAATAAAGTGTGTGCAAAAGTAAGGCGTTGCTTTATTCTGTCACACAACTAGATTCCATCTTTCTAAGCCCTTCTCGATTATTAATTATAACGATGCATGCAAAGCCTAAGGTTCTGCAGACGATATCATTTCGCAAAGCACGAGTCTTCTCTTATTTTGAACGTCTCTCGTCAATTACAATTATATATGTTGCTTAAAAATGATATGAAGTATACTTTAGCTAAAATTAAGGAAAACTACTAATGTAATTTAATCTATACTTTTAACGATGTTTCAACGAATGCGCAGCACATGCGTGTGCCCCTGCGGTCTTTAATTTGCCTTTTAAAAGTCCAAGTGCTTTGTGTGAACGTTAGTGTCCACACCAGCCGTTTTCCGTTTTAGTTATTAGAAAATGTCAAGAGTAGCTGCTGCAAAGTCAAAGGAAAACCCGTCTATGAATGTTATGACCATGAATCCTACTGATATGGATAAGCTACGTTTAGAGAGAGAGAGTGTGTGTGCGCGTGTATATATATATATATATATATATATAACAAGATGCATGTTTGGGTTTTAAATATTATGCACAGGGAGTAAATTGAGGGTATTTCAGTTAAAAAATTTAAAATTAAACTAAAGTGTATTGTAAATTTTTATTCTAAAAAGACATATTTTTTAAAAATAAAAAAAATCTATATAATCTTAGTAAAACAAAAGAAAAGATATCTGTTTACTCAAACTAAAATTATGTAAGCAAATATTGCAGCTGTGACATCTTCTGCCCATACTGGATGCAGACATTAGGCAGTGAAAACCCCCTGCACTGAAGAACCCAACACAAAAAACTAAACTGACACCAAATGAGAATAAAAAAATACCAAAAATATTAAAGGATGTAAGATATTGAATTATTAATTACATCCTATTGTAATAAAAATTTAAAGCATTTTATGAGAGCATTTAAAAATAATCGATTTTTAGCTGCTCATGCTAATGTGATCATCAAAGGCGTGTATAACTGGTTAAGCTCAAGTGGTTTTTTTGTTTTTTTAAATAACTATTAGAGATTGGATCTCCTAAAATAAATTAAATTAAGGAGAGAGAGAGAGATGGTTATATATAGGTTTAACCCGAACGCTCTTTGTGCAGCCCAACCAAAAGATTGGGAATCTGAAAGCCCTTTTGGTAGACTTGGGCTGAGTTTAGCGGACTGTAAAACTGGTCACTCAATTTCACCCCCTCCTAGACTCGTGGTTGGGGAAGGTGAATATAATAAATTAATATAAATTAGGTGATGTTCCATTTCCAATTTTCCATTTTTGATATGCCAATTATGTCCAAAGCATTTGTAACAGAGTTTTGACGTTGATGAGCAGTGGTGCTTACGACAAAATCAATCAGAAATGACAAAACGCTTGCGGTAAATCGTAAAAGCTAGATTGTTAATTTAAACAGTACTTTATTTATTTATTTATTGGGTAAAAAAAGGACTTGACCAAAACTACCGCCTGACAATACCATATGATTTAATGTTGAATATCATATTGTTATAATATTTCATGAAATTACTTTTGTTTGTTGTGATATAATTATAATTAGGTAATAATTTTATTTGATAATAATTTTATCACATATTGAAAAGTATATAATCAATGTATATAATTTAGAGTTTTGGTATGATTGTAGTGCAAAAAGTTTGATTAGAAAAAAGAGATCGTAATATTAAGCATTTTCATAATTTGGTTAAAACTCATCAAATCAACATGGTTATATCTTACTTATGAGATGAGAATGGGAATTGGGCACAAGATTTACGTGAAATTGAAGGTATGACGCGTAATTATTTTCAACATGTTTTTAAACTAATATGGATGTCTCAATGGACCACATTATGAATGCTATGAGAAAGTAGGTTTTCCTACTCTGTTTCAAGATCATGTACAAGATTTTTTTTTACCAATGTGACTGTAGAAGAAATTGAGGAAGTGGCTTCTCAATTGAAAGCAGACAGTGCTCCAAGGTTAGATGAGTTTTATGCAAAATTTTATTAAATTTTATTGGGATATGGTAAATGGGGATTTGATATAAATGGTTCTTTAATTTTTTTGAACTAGTTAGTAGTTGTCTGTTGAAAGTTCTTAATTGGAATTTTATTACCTTGATACCTAAATGTGCTAATCCTTAATCTCTTCAGGATTATCATTCTATTACTCTTTGTAATGTGATCTAAAAATTGATCTCTAAAGTATTATGTAATAAATTAAATCATAAATTACAAGCTTGAAAATTAGTATTATTATCTTAGGCAGGAAGGCTTACTTTGATTAAATTGGGACTAAATTCTTTGTTGACTTATCCGTTATCATGTTTTGAACTCCTTAAGAAATATTGCCAACAAATTGATATGAAATTGGCTAATTTCTTTTGACAATATTCAAACTCTAAACCTAAGCTACATTTGCTAAGATGGTTGGAGATTTGTCGACCAATATATTTAGGAAGTTTTGGCATTAGGCAGTTACAACTTTTTAATAAAGTACTTCTATCCAAGCACGTTTTGGTAATTAATTTTGGATGAGCCTAAGTAATTATTAACATGTATTTTTAGACCTAGGTATTACTTAAATAAATCTAAAGGTTGTTTATCTTCCTATTTAGCCGTGTCTTAGATGTGGAAAAGAGTTATGAAGTCTAGTTATTTGGTTTGTGACAACTTATAGGGGAGAATTGGTAATGGTAAAATGATTTTATCATCTAGCTATCATTGGTGGCCAATATAGTCTGGTCGAAATACTCTATATAATACGGTAAAGGACCTTATCTTACATAATCAAGGTACATGGAATATTCAAAGACTAGCACAACTCTATCCTTTGAACTAAATTAGGTAGATTGCTCAGACTACAATATTGAAAGGATTCTTTTATATGGGTAGGTAATTCTTCAAGAGTATATTTGGTTTCAAATGGATATAAATTGTTGAGCTTACAACAAGACGGATATGCAATTAGGAATGGGGTAAATTATGGAAGATTAAATTGTCGTTCCAAGTGGTTGTGTTTGTACGGCGATTATTACAAAATGCTTTGTCTGTCACATTGGTTTTTCATCAACATCTTTTTAGTTTTAGAGGAAGGATGTCCATTTTATTAGTAATATAATGAATATATTAATCATATCTTTTTATTATGTCTTTTTACTAGAGTTATATGATTCAGATACTCTGTGGGGTTAAGAGTCGATTAGTAGATTAGTTTGCAATTTTGAAACGAATTGATTATAGGCTTGATTTGCATCCATCAAGAATAATAAGTAATGAGGAGCAAATGAGATTGTGTATAACTGTACTATATATCATTTGGTGGTGTTGTAATAAATAGATTTTTGAAAGCACAGAATGTTCTCTTGAGTATGCTTTGCACTTAATAAAGCAGCTTTTTAATCAATATGGCATGTATTATCAATAATGGGAGAATCAACAAAACCATGTTAGTAGGACTCTAAGTTGGGAGGGCCATTTTATTATGAACCAGTAGGACATGGGATGTTGGATAGTAGAAGGGAAGACTCACCATACTAAGAATCATGTTTTCATTCCCATCTAGTTTGATCAACAAGTGGTTCAATCCTAGTCATAGTAGCAAATATTTTGATATCCTAGGTGTGGATTATTGTTAGAAGCTCTCAAAGTTTGAATTTTGTTCTTCTACAAGATATTGTTAGTAGTGCTTGGAATTATTCGATTACAATTTTAGTATTGCAAAGATCACATTATTAGTTGTTGAACATCCAACACTAGGTTTTAGTGAATCTACAAGTATTACAGTTAGATATTATTGATTTTCTTAATCACTTTCTGTCATTTAGAGTATATTTAATTTCAAACCATTTGATAATGTATTTTGAATCTCTTTGTTAGAGGAGTTACTCTTATAGTTTGACTTAGGTTTTATCTTACATAAATTTTTAGTATATTACAAAGTAAAAAAGTTATAATTCTCAACCGGCCTTGTATTAGTGGATAACTATTTTTAGAAAGTTCCTCAGCTTTGCACCGCATCAATATTTCTTTTGTTGACTACATTTACCTAAAAATTCAATCCCCGCACGGCACATGCATTGATTAATGCTGTCAACCCTGTGGCATTTTGAAGGTTTAATAGCTTAATTTTTTAGAATTGCTATTATCTTTATGCGTTTTCAACTTATTTGTTGATGTTGATAAGATATTGTTGCCGTTTTCTATGACTCATAGATGTTACATCTACATTAATTTTGGAGGCTGAAGCTTTGAAAATCCTACAACAATGTTTGTCCCTCGTGCATGCTATCAACGTGTGTTTTTGCTTATTACTACTATTCCATCTCCCTATCCCTACATTCATGTATAAGCTGTTCTCTATCACATTCAAACTAGAAACTAAAACTCAGCCCCAACCGAAGAGTACATTTACATTTGTAATGTTATTAAATTAAATCACAAAGAACGGTAACGGTTAACTAGAATAATGATATAACAAATACGATCGACTATTCGCACAATATAAATTCATATTCAAAATACATAATAATTATTTATGTTCGTTGTTAAATGATTCATTTGTTTATCAAAGTAATGACAAGGCATATGCGAGTGTGCTTTGAAGTATGATTATTTATCGCTGTGCAAGTAGATTTATTTTAATTCAATTCGTAAAAGGCCTGACTTCTTTTTTAACTTTTGAAAAAAAAAGAAAGAAAAGTAGTCTAATTTGTTTGTGTGTGAGATGAGCCAATTGGACATATCCACCAATGAAAAAGCGGGAGGGGACGAGAGACAAGTTAATGGATTACATATGATGACTATATATATAAAATAAAAGGACCAATATTATCGACAAGATTATTAATATTTGATAATTGAGTGTAACAGGAAAAAAAAAAAAAAAAAGAAAGAGGAAATCACCGAAAGCCGGGTATTCCAAGTCCAAGACTTTAATTTCAATATTCCACAATCCAAAGTGGAACTCTCGGGTCAGTCAAAAAGTGCAATCATAAGTATCACCACCACAAAAACTCATAGCTACACTGAGAGATTATTTAGGTTAGAGGAATATAGACGGAGGCTTAGGCTTATTAGCTTAGAACGGCTAGGTGGCTAGCTATCATCATCGGCATGCAGCAGCAGCAGATGGAGAACTGTGAGCTCTATCAATTCCTCGCCGGCAACGGCTCCTTCTTCAGCCCTACACCGTACGGCCTGCCACCTGCTGCAGCCACCACGATGCAGAGCTTCTGCAGTTCCTCTTATTACCCCATGGATTCTTCCGAAATTACGGATACACCCCAGCAAGATAGGGCCCTCGCCGCTTTGAAGAATCACAAGGAGGCTGAGAAACGCAGAAGGGAGAGGATCAATTCCCACCTCGATAAGCTTCGCACTCTTCTTCCCTGTAATTCTAAGGTACCCCCCTTTTCAATTCACTCTTTATGTTCACCTGCTATGTATTGTTCGTTTAATTTCTGACATCTATGTATGTATGTATGCATATCTTATTCTTTGGTTTAGATTGTCTCGCGAAAGGAGAAAAAAAAGAAGAAAAGAAAGAGAGAGGTCATGCATATAGAATGTTTGAGTCTCAAAGGTTGCCTACTTTTTGACCCACTAGGCCTCATCTAGTTCGGGTTGACTGGACTCAATTTTACTTCCTTGGAATTGGAATGATCCGTTAATCAGAGTTGGTTTGAGAGCTGAGAGTTGATTAGTGGATATTCTAGATCGTTAATTGTCAGCTGATTAATTGAACTCATAAAATGGAAGCCCTTTTTACTTTTCTTGATCTTCTTCACCCTCACAGTTTCTTGGCCAACAGCAACTGAGGGAAAGCGCACTGTTTTCTGCTACATTAGAAAGGACAAAAAATTCTCCCCATCTCTAAAATCGCTATCTATCATAAACAGGACTTTTGAACTATTGCATTCCGACGCATCTTAGTTCTCTTACAAAAGGTCATAAAGAGTGATTTTCTTTTTCCCTAGGATTCTTTCATGTTTTTGAAAAAGAGCTTTTGAACAAGCCAATCCAGAAAAGGCACGCGATGAAAGAATGACCTCCCACAGTTTCTTTCTACTAGTATATATACATTGAACTTGGGAAAGTCACAAAGCTTTTCCACGAACTAGAATATTTCTTTTCCTTTTTCTTTAATTCTCAACCAAATTCTTATCAAATTAAATATTTGTAATATTGTTGTTCAGACAGACAAGGCCTCACTTCTAGCAAAGGTTGTCCAACGAGTGAGAGAGCTGAAACAACAAACTTCAGAAATCACTGAACTTGAAACCATTCCTTCAGAGACCGACGAAATCACCGTGCTGTCCACCAGCGGCGACTACGCTGGCGACGGCAGGCTGATATTCAAAGCCTCCCTATGCTGCGAAGATCGCTCCGACCTCATACCGGACCTCATCGAAATCCTAAAGTCCCTGCATCTCAAAACCGTCAAAGCAGAAATGGCAACACTTGGAGGGAGAACCCGAAACGTTCTTATTGTGGCCGCCGATAAAGACCATAGCATCGAATCAATCCACTTCCTTCAGAACGCATTGAAATCTTTGCTAGAACGCTCCAACTCTAGCGAAAGATCCAAACGGCGTCGTGTATTGGACCGCAAATTGATTGTTTAAGTAAATAGAGAGAGTTCATTAACTTGCAGAAGTTGATTTTATCTTTTTAGCATTAATTGAGTCATATTATTAGGATGGTCGTTATGTCTTCATTTGTGGGGTTTTAGTTGTTAGGTCCTTTGTTTTAAGCAAAGTAATATATATAATTGAGATAATTATGTGATAGCTAAGTTGGGGAGTGGTGACTAGGGTTTATATTTGTGGTGTTGGGAATCTTTGCATGTGAACTTAGTGTTGCATGTAAGTAGGAAAAACAGGAGGATAAGAATCTGACTGATGGATGATGAAGAAAGAGACATTATAGTGTACCGTACGTGATGTGTAACTGGTGACAATGAAGGGAGGGGTCTGTAATTTCTGTAAAAGCAATGCTTCTGTGAGTTTCCAAGCTATAGAAAATGGCATATTCGCTTCTCTCTCATTTTCATTTATAGTATTTAAACCTTTTTAATGAGTACTGGGTTTTTAAACTGAGTGTACATACACTGATTCTAAAGAAAGCTTAGGATGGGAAAGTGTGGAATGGTTGTTGGTTGGATTGTAGCTCAGGCCATGGGATGCTGAGGTTTTAGTTACAGACTTACTGTGTGGTGCGTCCGTGACAGCGAAATGTCAAAAAGGGGTTGTAACTGGGACACTGGGATTCAACCCCATAACTGGAAGATTGTGTTCCCAAATCTAGCTTTATAGAAGAGAAAAGGAACGAGTTCCAGTGGGATATAGAGCCTCACAAGAATCAAAGGGGATCTCTGCTAATTTCTTTTCTTTTTTCCTGCTTTATTGCAAGTCTCTAGCTTTTTAATTCCCAGTCCAAATTTCTTTGTGGAATATGCATGTGAATGGAAAGACCCAAAGAAATATAAAACAAAAAAATTGGGCCGCAAGTAAGGGTAAACAAAATCGAACCAAACCAATTAAATCGAACTAAACCAAATCGTCAAAAATCGAATAAAATTGATTAAAAATAAGTTTAGTTTGATTTTTGTAATTGTAAAATCGATTAAATTGATTCAGTTGCCGGTTTTCTCCATATTTGATTTGGTTAACTGAACCATTAAAATTGTAATTAATTAAAATTTAATATTTTATTTCTTTTTAGACTAATAAGATCTTTTGTCAATTAAACTTGTATCAAAACTATATTTTTTATATGGTTCAAAAAATATATAAATTATTTATACTATTTTATTATAAGAATTACTCTCTTTTTTTTCATTTTTTAAAGCTTATTTGTGAATGTATGAAATTTGTTTAGGTAATATATATATATAGTAAATTATTCCAAAGTTATTATTGGTCAAAATTTTAAGATATGTAAGATATTAGAAGTTAAATTATACATATTATAAGGAACAAATTTTTTTTAAAAAAATTACTTTTGGACAAAAAAAAAATATAAACCAAACCGGACTAAATCGAATCAAACCGATTAAAATTTAAAACTGACAAGGTCCAACAAAATTTTGAACCGATTAAGTTGGTTTAGTTTGATTTTTGCTCAAAATCGAACCAAACCAAACCTTTGAACACCCTTAGCCGCAAGCAATACTTATCTTGTTCATACCCTTGATATTTTAGCATGCGCTGTTATTTGGATGGTTTAAATTTGATTTAAATTTTTTATTTTTAATTTTAATTTTTTTTAACTTTAAAAGATGGAAAATATAAAATAAAGACAGTTTTACAATTGTTAAATATAAAGAAAATGATGTTTCATATTAACAAAATAAAAAAATTTATAAAATTTGAGTCATCTAAATTAAATTTAAACGGTTTAAATTAAAATGCTTACTGCTTGAATTCGTAAAGAATTCAGTTTCATTTTAGCACATTGGTTTCAAACATTATTTCCAAGCTTATTACGCCCAATAATAATTCTACTATAGGTAAAGATCTCAACTACATGTCGTTGACCAATATAAATTAACAAGGTAAATTTATTTGGCTAAAATGTATGCAATTCCTTCCAATTTAGGAGCTTATACAATTTACCTACTCAATTCTAAACTTGATTATCCGCTCCACACTTGTAGATTCATGCAATTTGACCATTTTATTAACAAATCCATCCAAAAACCTAATGGAATTGATCAGACTAGACGTTTTGAATCTTCACAAATTTAAATTGATTCAAGTTTGGGAGAAAGAGATTGAACCTCTATTTATATGTCTTCTATATTAATTTATCCACGATAAAGAAAAAATTGAGGGATTCGAAAAAAATTTTCCTTTGAAAATTAAATGTTTTTCTTCGTTGGGCAGATGAAAATAGGTAGTATATGTGAATGAAAACATATCAATAAAAATTAGATTTTAGCATTGCTTTGAGCATTATTTCCAGGATTATTTAGGGGCACAAATGATTTTATATGGGTGAATATATCTCCGTTGTATTTTGCTGACCAATGAAAGCAATATATATATTTATTCTGATTATTCCTTTGAAGATGCTACATAACTCTCTATGTTCCTAAGCATTGAAGAATTTTCAATATAAAGAAACCTTTTATGGTCTATTTTTAAACTCGTCAAAATATAATTAGATTATACAATAAACACTAGATTATAATAAAATGATCTAAATATTATTGCACTTATTTTATCTTTTAATAAAAAAAATTATGCCAAATCATAAATACAAAAATTCTTAACCTCCTCAACAATCCATATGACTTTGCAATTGGCCATTTTGCTATTCTATCTCTTATGAAAAATTGCGTTCCAAGTGGCCAATTAGTATGTGTTTGGATTGATGGTGAGTCGAATTAATTTTGATAAACTTAATTTTATAAAATTAATTTTGTGTAAAAGTGAATTTATTTGAATGTAATTTATATTTAAAAATTTTAATTAAAAAATAATTTTATTAATACATATTCAATACAACTAAATTTATATTTGTAAGAAATAAGTGTGAATTACTTCAATTTTACATAATTTTTTGATAGTTTAAAATTATAGTATAACATGATAAATACAAATATAAACGTACTGTAAATAAATTTTTTTAATACAAACCAAAATTTTAAATAAAACGTGAGTAGTTGAACGTTGAACCAAACACCCGTTTACTCGTTTGCAAATGGCTTTGAAAGAGTCGTTTGCCTTTGACGCTTGCAGAATACGATTTTAAATAACCTAAATAAATATCCATAGTGTCAAGTACTTTGTTAACTAGGCATAAAGCTGAAACGCTAGCTGCATTGACGTGTGACAAACATCAAAAGACATGGATTCCCCTGTACTGGAGCGTTACTCATATTTAATTTCTTCTCGGGGGAGAGAGGAGGTAGGGTACGTAGGAGTGAAATTAAGGATGATTAAAGATTATAATTATTGATTAGACAAGCAAGGACAAACTCCTATATTTTCTCATGCTTGGTTTCTTCTTTTTATAATATACTTTCTCTAATCTTATATATAAATTTTTTTTAAATATTTATTTTAATTTTATATATAAAAAATAAACTATCATATTAATTACAGTATTTCAATTATATTTTTTATTAAATAAATTATTCAAATTATGAATAATAGTGATCATTAATTTAAAAAAAATACACATATTAAATAAGATTATTTTTAAAAAATAATTTTTATTTGAGACAAGATTAATTACTTTTAATTAATTTTTTTAATACTCATAAATTAATTATTTGTTTCTTATATATTTAGATATCTATTTCCACAAGAAGAATCAATCATATTATTCAAAGATCTGATATTTCATTCCCAAGTAACATTTAAATCAGATGGTTGTCCTCTTAATTTCAACATTTACATACTTGAATGCACTTATAGCAATGCGCTTGTCTGAAAGTCCTGATTAATTAATTATCTGATGGTTTCCATATTATTAGTTTCTATTTTGATTTTTACACTTCAATTGAATGAGATTTATGAGGGTAATTAATGTAGATGTTGAGAAAAACTTCTAAAAATAATACAACAGACTTTGCAGCAATTAACCAATCCCATTAGTTATTTTTATTGATTTGTGGACTGTATCCAAGACATATTATTTAATATAGTTACACGCTGCCAGTTGTGCTGTCAAAACTCAATTACTAACTTTTTATCAAAAAGGCTAGTAATAATACCTTGCATTCATGGTTGGACCATGATCAATTCAATTGGCAGGGCCGGTTTCAAAATTTTAAGTTCAAACCTCAATTATTTGTGGGAATTAATGGGAAACATAAGCAGCGTGGAATGTCTAGTCTTTGCCCCAGAACGTAATTCATGTGGGTTGGTTTGAATGGCAGCAGGAATGCAAATTTTCACATCCTGCCTGGATATGCTAGCTTGGAAATAATTGAAGAGAAAAAAAAAAAAATTAAAGAAAGAGATTGACATAGTTTTTTTTTTTTGGCCTGGAAAAGAAAGGTACATAGGATAAAGATATAATCATTCATGAATAAAGTACTATTGATATCACTGTTGAAAATTATTAGTAGTTATTAGTGTCGTTTAATAACCATCGACAATTAATTTTCAAGTTTTCCTTGGAATCCAAAGTAGATCTTGTACGTTAGAATATCATGTCATAGGATCAATATATTGTACGAATGGTTGGAATGCCAAGCCTGAGTGTTGACCAGCATAGTGAAAGTCTCGTGGATTATGATGGATGCTCATTTGCTTGACAGAAATGAATTTCCAATCCTCCATCATCATCATGTCCTCATCACAATATTTGGTATTCAGATAAAATGAAAGGGACGAAGAATATGATGATGGGGAATAGTGGGAATTTCCAATATTTTTTTTAATTAAAAAAAATAACATTTCCTCTTTCAAATCCGAAAGTCCTTGAAATATGCATGTACTTCATCAATGCAAAAAATTTATGAATGGATTTTATTAAAAAGAGATAAATATAAAATGTGAAGTTTAACACTAAGAGAGAAAGAAAATTAGAATGTATGAAGATTATACTGATTAATCTATTTCTCTTTATCAGAATAATATATTGTGCAAGAGTGGTGCGAAAGAATTCAGATTGATTAAATCAAACACGCTCATGGTACCTCAATATGCTATGTCCTGGTACTTCAAAATGCTATGTTTCACTAGCTAATTAAGTTCTGATGAATATATATATACATGCATATATAGAATTAATGTACTTGTTGCACTATCGAAAGTCAGTGCCTGAATCTCAAATGAAAAAGAAAGAAACGTCGTGGCATCATAATTAAATAGTGGCATAAAGCTAGTAGCAGAGTGGGAAAGGAAAGAATGAATATTAGTAATAAAAAAGGAAAGGTAAATGAATAGAGTAGGTGTTCGTACGTATAAGGTGGGATGAAGGCTTGGTTGCAATGAGGAGGAGAAGGAAGCAAACACGCGAGAGAGAAGCGTGCATAAAGGAGGCTGACAAAAGGCACCAGTAGTGGGAATACATATATACAATAGCTAGGAAGATAAAAATAAGAAAAGAGGTGGAGTATGAATAATGTGTGCGTGGGGTCCAGATCCAGGAGATATAGGGAAGGTTATTCAATATTTAATATTCATATTCATATTCACATATAAACAATGAAAGATGAAGTGAATATAGAGTTGTTAAAGTGGAGACAAGTGCATTGTGCATCGGGTGGTTTGTCGGAGACGTGCTTTACTTGCACTTTTTTTCATTCTTCCTTTTTGCCTCCACTGCCATATCTGCCATTGTTCGTCCTCTGTCTTGGCGTGCTTTACTCTTCTTCACAACTATATGCCCTCTTCTTTCTCTTCCCACACTAGAAGTCTCTGCAATCATTACCCTACACTATTTTAACTCTCAATTATCTCCCTTTTGCTATATTATGCACATACAACTTATAACTCAACTATATAATATATATATATATATATGTCTGAATTCCAATATACGTATAATCTCATGTGCAAAAAGTTTAGGTATTGAAATGGTCGCTAGCTCCCACCCGGCCTTACCTAACTTGTTAGCTCTACTGCATTAACCAGGTACCACATTTTGACACATAACCCAAAAATCGATCCTCTGTGACAGTTTTTATCAATGGACAATATGCTGTTCATAATCCAGACAAAATGAGAATTGTTGATTTCAACAACCACCACTGGTATTTAGTCAGAACGTGCATCTTTTACTTACCTTTACTGATTCATTGGTGCAATATAAAACTTAACTGGACAAAAACAGAACAGAACAGAACAGAACAGTGCAGTCACTGAAGAGAGAGGTCCTCAACCGGACACGGTTCTTTTCAAGGTATTCTTCCTTAATTTGTGGATATTAAAAAGCTTTACTACCAACAGTTAATGCTGCTTAATTAGGTGCTGTTGTATTGTCCCTTCAAGGCCACAGTTTACCTTTGACAAAACATATGACTAACGGCTTGCTTGTAGAAAGTTGAAACTCTTTGAAAAGTTTACGTATTTTTATATTCTTAGATTCTTAATGAGACATTATTATGTGTTAAATAGAAGTTTACAAATATAAGGTAAATCTAGAGATTTAAAGTAAAAAAACACTTAATCTGTTAAAAGGTTGAGTTTTCATAATAATAACTGTAGCCAAACCTTTTATGGCAAAGGGTAATGATTGACTGCAGACCTTTCAAAAATTTGAGAGTAAATTGCAACTTTTTTTGAATTTTGACTTATTTATACCTATATCCTCTTGTTTTAAAAATGAATAAATATCTAACGTTTTTCTAATTTAATTTTTGTCCATGAAATTGACTGTGTTGTACAATATGTGTTCCTTTCAAAAATAAAATTATTTAAATATATTTCTGTTAATTTCATGTTGTATTTAAAGATAACTTTTTTTCACAAAATATAAATTAGAAATGAGATTTTTACAACATATATATATATCAATATATTAGGAGAAATATGTGTGACTTCTAAAATTAAAAAAAATAAGTATAATTTAATTAAATCTCCATTAACCTAATTTATTAAAAATTTATTTTATTTGATTATATATATATATATATGGTCTTCCAATTGCAGCTCTTCCAATTGAATAATCCGAATCTGTCTATTTTGGACGTGGAACTTTGTGTGGATGTGGTCTTGTGATTGGGCCATCAGGCAGGCCCTTATTATTATCCGTTAAACTTAATTTTAGCTTGGGATGGGCTCTCAGCTTCAGATTCCTCTTAGTTTGGACTTTGGGTGATTTTTTTTCTTGATTTGCTATGATCTGCTCTTCTTGGGTCACCTACTTCTCTTTCTTTGTTTTCCTATGACCCAAGAAAAAAAAACCCAATTATTGTGTTTCCTCTATGCCTTTATCATGTAGTGGCTCATAAATAACAAGATCTTCTCTTCATGGACACTAACTTCTCTTGCTCCTCGTAAATCAAGTTGGTGATTTTCTTCTTGTCTCTTTGCAATCCTTAAGTATCTTAATTTTGTGTATGTACAGTTCATTTTCTTTCCTTGTTTGTACAGGACCCATATGTGATGGAACCTGTAGTATTTATTTTGACTCATTACATGCTTTGACCAAAATAGCTATTGACACTTATTGTTGCTTCCTCCGGCAGCATAAAATGTCGAGTGAGTAATATCAAATAAAAAAAAAATAAAAATGTTATATAGGTACCTGGTTAGAGTGTGATAGGTGGAAAATGATGTGTAAACGGACTCAAAAAGAAGGCCATTATTTTTCACAGACATGGTTGTGTTGTGTTGTGTTGTGTTGTGTTGTGTCTTTTATTAGACAAGTCAAATTGCCTATTTTGTGTAAACATTAAACAATGATTCATGGTATCCATACCAGGCATGGAGGCAAAGATAGAAACCAAATGTGGGCCCAGTGGTTAGTTTTGGATTGGGCTTTGCAATTGGGTTCCCGCCAGACGTAAAAGATATAATAGTAATTTATATTGAAGAGGACAAAAGCGTCAATGGGAAGAAAGGCCAACGTCCAAGTGGGGGATGTGCAGAGAATCTCTAATCCCCATGAAACTTCTGCAAAGTATAATCTTTTGAACAAGGAATTGTCAGATATTCCCCCCACCATTCCTTGACATGTGTTTCCCGATGATTACTCCCACTCTTATTTTATTTTAAGGGTCATTGTTTTTTTTTGGAAAATATTTAAGTTACATGATTTTTTTATTAAAAATATATTTTTTAAATAAAAATATACTATACTTATATTTCTTATAATAAAATGTAATTTACAATTATATTTATGTAACTAAATATTTAAATATTTATTACTTATATAATATAATAAGTTTTAAAGGATCAAGTAAAATAATTAATTTTATAGATTTAGCAAATTGTTGAATTATTTGATGAAAATGTAAATCCATATTCACAAAATATTTTTTAAAAATTTGATTAATTTATAGATAATAATTTAATTTTAATAACAATATTTGTATTAAATATATATTAATAAACATAAATATTTTTGTAAATTCAATAAAATTTTAAGACAAATTAAAATATCATTAAAATGCGACTTTAAAAATATTTTTTTAATAAGTTATTTTTTTTGTTGGTGAAATGCAATCTAGAAAGAAAGTTACTAGCGTGTGATGCAATCTAAAAAGAAAAATACTTGTGTGCGTGTGCGTGCGTGTGTGAGAGAGAGAGAGAGAAATAATAATGTCTATTAAGGGATATAAAAAAAATAAATATAAAATGACAATACAAAATAAAGACAATGATCTTTAAATTTAATGGAGTTTACTGTTCCTAAATTTATGTATGTTGTGTGTAAGGGTGTTTATTTATAAGCTAGTGAGCTAATAATGATGGTTAAATCAAGTTATCTAGTAAAAATTAAAAAATATATATATTTGATTATCTCGTTGTGTTTACATTATTTTGTTTAGGGTAATTTATGTCAATTTTTTTGAAGAAAGCTCGATGAATGAGAGTCATGGATGATTTGGACATTTTAAAATCAAGTTAGACCATATTGAATTGATCCAAATACTTATGGTTAGGCGATATCCATAATAGTCATATTTAAAAAAAAAAATATTAATTTTGAGAGTTTTTTTAGTCATATTGTAGTTTGAAAAAAGTAATGATGTATTTTTAAAATAAAAATTATGTAATTTAGACTTTTCTCAGAAAAATAATTTATTAATATTGTGATATATATATATATATATATACTTTTTCTTTCCGAATGCCTAATGCCTAATATGGGAAGATCAAGAGATATGAAGTGAACTGGTGAGAAAGAAACACCAGCAATGCCACGGCATAGTCTTCTCTTCCCTGATAAGTGGCTTAAGGGACCCTACTGTGACAAATCCTCAATGATCAATACCTTCCCAAACGGCTGTCCCTTTCTTCCCTTTTCTCTCTGGTCTGGTCTGTGGTCAAAGCAATTCCAATCTAACAAAACGAAAACTCTCCTATGGTGGGTCACCTACTCTTATATTATGATGAACATCAAGTGGGGCCTACTCACTATGGACTCTAATACTCTATGGTCACTGAACGGCTCTCAAGGCATTACAGTACCAAAAAGCTAATCCAATCGAGTTTTCAAGTTTCAATCTCTAAATCATATGAGTCCTCTGCAGTATTCACTTTAAAGTAGATTACCCAATTACCATTATACTCACTTCTCTAGGCATTATTACATCCTTCCAAACCCCAGACAGAAGAAAACAAGCCAAATTGGTGTCCAACTTTTCAGGCCCCATTTACACTGTTTGCTAGCCAACTTAGAAATATATTGATTAATTAATTCACCATTGCATGTATGCACCCTAATTAATAACATTCCCCGAGGCATTGTCCTAAGTCCCACCTCCTCCTCCTCCCCCTTTGTCCTTCTTCCAACAACTTCTGATGAAAAACCTTCATACCCCAATTAATTACACCTTAATTTTGCTTGTCAACTTAGAAAGAAAGCGAGAGAGAGAGAGAAATCATGATATCATAATTCACAATCAGCTATATATGTCGTGATTAGCGCGCAGGCAGGGCCTTTGGATTCTTAAAAATGAAAGGGGTTTTTAACAAACATTTGACCAAAATGGTTCATGGAGTTTTCTTCTTCAGGAATTTTCATTCTGTGGCTATTGGACACATCTGTACCCCATGTTCTTGCACGTTCACATGCATTATTGTTGTTGTTATTTTTATTGGGTGCCTGTGAGAACAAAAATGTACCAACTTTTATTCTATTCCTTCCATTTCTTCATACCAGCTTTCTGTATTCTTTAAAAAATAAAATAAAAATGAAAATAAAGGGCGGAGAGCAGCCTAGCAGGGCATCAAAGAATAAGAATTTCTTTCTTTAAAACCCACTCTGAGATAAAAAAGGGCCACTATTGGAGTCTTTGTTTCACCTTTCTTCTCTATTTAGTGCTCCCCAAATTCTCACGCTTCACAGAATATATTGCTTTCAGCAGATTTGTCACTGCCCACTGAGAATTAGCCCAAGGCCACAATAAGTGCTTTTTTTTCCTTTTTTCAGATTAGTGTGGCTGTGTGGCCATATGTTTAGGTCAGGTCACCACTTGCCACCTTGGATTGTCTTGTCTTTATACAAGGGTCAAACAGGGATTTAAGAACCAGAAAGAGAAAATGAGAGAAATCTATGCACTTGCTTTCCCGCCTCTCTTTGCTTCAGAAAGCTCTAAGCACTCTGTTTCGCTGGGCAGTTATGACTCTCTAGTCTCAATTGATAATGCGAAGGAGATTAATACATTAGCTTCACATGTATACCAATTTCATATATTTTATATTAAGTTTTAAACACAAGACTTGTGCTCCCAATGTTTATAATTATATAATAGAATAAATAAGTTATGTCTGGTTATTTTTTCAATCACTTGCATGTTTCTTTGAAAATTTAAATTAAAACGAGAAAGTCAAAGTTGACCAGCTTGGGATTTTGCAGCAGCTGAATGATCAGGAAGGATTAAATCCATCTTACATACATTGTTCCCATGATTTAGATGCATTCTATAGATTTTGAAAAGAAAAATAGATATTATATATCTGACAATATGAAGATCAGTAATCTTTTTTCTTAATTCCTAATCATCTAAAAGGTGTATAATAGCAGTTGGGCAAATGATTTAATATGCACATTTCTGGTTGCTAATATAAAAACTTTTGTCTCTCTATTGAAGTCACTGAAAGAATGCACCAGCTTATGATTATATAATAAATTAACAGCAATCATGCTGTGGGTTACAAAGTGCCAACCTGACTTAATATATATGGTCCAATATTTGCGATCACCAATGTGCCTCATTATACGGTTACATAGATAGTTCAGTACTTATATTCATACTTTAGGCTGTAGCCACATATGCCTATGCTACCTAGTGCATATATTCTGTAACATGCCTTAAGCCAAGGCTCTAAAACTTTATTGGGTTTTGAGGCCATTTTTATTTTTTTTTCCAAAAAAACCTTTTAGACTCCTCATTTTCAAATCGATCGAATATATGAATATTACAAATAATTTAAAATCACAATCAAAAGTTTGTGCCTTGAATTTTAGTGAAAGGTAAGGAATAAAGAAGAGGAAGAAGTAAAGAGCCTCATGCTTGTGGAATATATACCCTCCTCTTAAACTTTATGAAGCCTTGCGCATAAATAAACTGCTTTTTATGTGTTTGTGGTGCCAAGAAATGGCGAACACCCAATTTAAATGTCATAGAAGCTTTGGGCCATTGGTAGGAGGACCCACCCCAAAAAGAAAGTGTTTTTGATGCTTGAATGGATGCCCTAAAAGTTATCATCTTTATATTTTGGGAATTTTCATTTAGCTACCATACAATTGACATCTTCATTATGTTGGTCTGTTGGATTGGGTTGGTTAAATATAGTCATGTCTATACCTTTTTATATGAACGAATGCTTGATCATCCTAATATGATATGTGACATACTCCATTAGTGTAAGTATATTAGGGGGTGGGGAAAGAAAAATCCCTACCACTAGTAATATTAGGAGTGGAATTAGAGATTGTGAGAATAAAGTGATGCTCCATAATGCTAGTCAAAGGCAATGGATCTTTAAAGCCTTTATGATTGTAAATTTTTTTTTCTCCTTTATCCTCTTGTCAACTTAGATCTCCTTCTGAAGTCTTTAAGGTGGAGCTTAAAAGTTGCTGCACCAACTTTGGGGCAAAACCTGATTTCAAATCAAAGCCAAGCTACAAGGTTACATGTGGCACATGTTGGGGGAGACCAGAGATAAACTATTATCAAATTAATCCATCTTAAGAAGATGTAGGTTGAAGTTTATGACTTTTGTTGTTTGGTTTACAACCGATGAATGAGTAAATTTTAGTTGTGTGCCGGCAAACATTCTTGCATAATTGGTTTTCCTTAATAATAAAATTCAATATGCTTTTATTATCACGTCCCTCTTCAACTGGTTCTTTATATAATTTAGCAGACTGGTCCGCAGAATAGAACTGCTCAAATCTCAATAGATAATATTTTCAAGATGAATGAACAGAACTCGCATGTTTACATTCACCTCAAGTTGAAATGTTTTCAAGTTACTTATTGGCAAGACAGATTCACCCAGGAAAACACAAAAAATGAAAGCAGAAAAAGACAGCCTTTGAGAGACCAACAAAAGGAGGTCAAAGCTTGAATACAAATACAGTGCAAGCAGTTGTTTTTAAAACTCCCTATTAACGTTGTCCTTGGTCTCTTATGAAATGGATACATCTTTGTTTTTCTGAGATCAATAAGGACAGGCTGGAAGGATCCAAACTCAACCCCACTCACCTTTATTATTAGAGAAGAAAGGATATCACCACTAATAAAGTGATATGTCTCTAAAACTATCGACCATGGTCCATGGAGGCCAAAAAAATAAATTTTTAAATAAAAAAATTTGAAAAACCATACAAAAAGCAGGAAAAGAAGGGTTGGGTTTTCTTTCTTTTTCTTTTTCTTGCGGCCCCTGCTAAGCATCTTTGCCTCACTTTTCTCGTCTCCCCCCACACCCCCTCCTTTCCATTGGAAAATATTTACAAGTTTTCTTCTTGCTTTGGTTCTACCATCATTTTCTTTCTTGTTCTAACTACAGATTGCTTCTTCCTTAGGTTAATCTCACTAGGTTTCCCTCCCTGGCATTCTTTGCTTAGTCATAAAATCATAAAAGTATAGTTCCTTTCCTCAATAATTCACATTACTTCTCCCCCTCTAGATTTCCCATTCTAATAAATCTCCCTGATTTTAGTTCAGGGAATTACCGTCCTGATCTTTCATGACCTTTCTTGATCAACCAAAGAAAATTCAGTCCCCATAAAGTTTCCACTCAAGGAAATCCTTTTCTCTCTCCTTCCCAGTATGACTTCCCTTTTCTGAATTTATTCTTGGAGCTTCAAAGCTCTCAATTCAGTTTCTCACTCTCTCCTTTTATATTGAGATCTTCTGCACTTGTTCATTTTTTTGTCGATTCCAGTGTGCTCTGTTATTGGGTTTCTGATTTCATGGGACTCTGTCATGGAAAACCTGTTGAAATCTCACAAACCCAAGGAGAAAACCCAATATTTCCCGATGACGAAGACGGGCTTCCAAAAACTCAAACCACCAAATCCTCAAACTTCCCCTTTTACAGCCCAAGTCCCTTGCCAAGTCTGTTCAAGAACTCACCGGCAAATTCAAGCGTGAGCTCAACTCCTTTGCGCATTTTCAAACGTCCATTTCCTCCTCCTTCGCCGGCGAAGCACATTCGGGCATTGCTCGCTCGCCGGCATGGTTCTGTGAAGCCAAACGAGGCCTCAATCCCTGAAGGAGGTGAATGCGAGGTTGGGTTGGATAAGAATTTCGGGTTTTCGAAGCAGTTCTCAGCTCATTACGAACTTGGAGAAGAGGTGGGTCGTGGGCATTTTGGGTATACTTGCTCCGCCAAGGGAAAGAAAGGCAGCTTGAAAGGGCAAGATGTGGCCGTCAAAGTCATTCCAAAATCCAAGGTCTAGGGTCTTTTAATTCTACCTTTCCTTCTGTATATTCTTGTGAATTTATGCAATGGAAGTAGTATAAGATACAGCATTAAAATTAAAAATTTGGTTCCTCACACTAACAATCATTGCCCTCATGATTTGTTTCTGTTGCGATCTGTGAAAATACCGTTTCTGGGCATGACTTTTCTGGAATATACGTGATCATATAATCAAATACAATTCTCGAGGATTATATACTTTCTATTCGATACAGAGAATGAGGTTTCAGTTTTACTTAGCTGAAGTGAAACCTGAATTATAGCCTTTTTTTTTTCTTATCGAAGTACCTTCGAAGGACCTATTCATTCTTAATCATCAAGATTAAGTACAGGAATCACGAATGTGATCTGTTGTGCCTTTTGGCTATTGATTATTAGAACCAGTAGAATACTCTTTCGTTCTGATGGAAATGGATGATAAATTGCCAGATGACAACAGCCATTGCTATAGAGGATGTACGGAGAGAAGTGAAGATATTGCGGGTTCTCACAGGACATAAGAACCTGGTGCAATTCTATGAAGCCTATGAAGATGATGAAAATGTTTATATTGTTATGGAGTAAGTTCAAGTTGGTTGTTATTTTATATATATATATATATATATACATATATATACATATTCTAATTTTTTTATTCTTGCTGTTTACTTGTCAAGGATCTCCCTTACAATCCTTGGAGTTGTTGATTAAAAGTGTCACCAAATTGAGAGCTTACATTCTACTGTGTTTTATGCTATTCAGGTTATGCAAAGGGGGTGAGCTGCTTGATAGGATTCTTTCCAGGTAAAATGTTCTCCTGTTGCCATTTTCCATGCCAAGAATAGAGAGAATAAAAATAGAAAGGACATTCTGGTTTCATTATGGTACCCTTGCCATAATTAATAACATTCTGACCAGCACAAAGTCAATTGTAATTTATAGGGGTGGGAAGTACTCGGAAGAGGATGCCAAGGTTGTTATGATTCAGATATTAAGTGTGGTAGCCTTCTGTCATCTGCAGGGTGTGGTTCATCGTGATCTCAAGCCAGAGGTGATTAACTCATAAAGCTTATTAATATTTATTCTGGGAGTTGTAAAACTTAAAATATATGACCTTTGTTTTTTTGTTTTTGTCTTTGGGCTTACTTAGATCATAAGTGGACATATCTTATTACAGCTGTGCTTTTTCATTGACTGTCTACTATCTAAAATCTACTTGTTTAATGCTACATACTTTAGTAGTGTCTTTGTGTTGCACTTTAAGTTGCTTAGTTATTCAACATAAGTAATAGGTATGGTCAAGCCTTTTTAGTCTCTTAAACACGGACAGATTTAGGAAAAATATCTAAAAAAAAGAATAACACAGAAATTAGAATGTTGAAGAAAGTTTATTATGTAAGAAGTCAGGATACAAGCTGGAGCAAGTAAAGTGTCTACCGTTGATGATATCATGGATATTGTCGTTTATTTGATTTCATTTCTGCACAATCGAGGCAAGGAAAATTCTCAGCCATACTGTCACATCAGACTGAAACAAACAAAAATCTCTGGACAAACAGTTATTGCAAGAAATTTCTGCCTAGTTTTTGCTTCAATAAAATAGAGCTTAGGTTATTTAACCATCTTGGGCTCTTGACTCACGTGGAAGCTGTTCATTACTCCTCTGGTAGTGCTCCTAATGGTTAATTTTATCTAAGTTTGGGTTGCCTTTAAACCTGACACTTTCAAAAGAAAGAAGTCTTTTTGCAACACTGCTAGGCCCAGGAGGAGATTCACTGAGTGAATTCATGTTTGACAGAAATTGGATTTTTTATTTTTTTTTGTCTATGGTTTCTTCATTCTTCTGTAGATTAGTGACCATTCTTAACAACACCAGTTTGCACTAATGTTGATCATAAATCAAGTGATGTGTACAGCTGAATATTTCCTTAACAAGTTGTATTTACTCTTCCATTTTGGCATTCTCTACTGTTTTCCTAACATGGAAGATTGTTTTTCTGCTTCAGAATTTTCTTTTTACTTCTAAGGATGAAAACTCCACATTGAAGGCCATTGATTTTGGACTCTCTGACTATGTGAAGCCAGGTCCAAACTATTGCATACATTGTATATTTTCTCTAAATTTTTAACAGAAAGTACAACACTCACGGCTAACATGCAAACATTTTGCAGATGAGAGGTTGAATGATATTGTGGGAAGTGCATATTATGTAGCTCCTGAAGTTTTGCATAGATCTTATGGGACAGAAGCAGACATGTGGAGCATTGGTGTAATTGCTTATATTCTTTTATGTGGAAGCCGGCCCTTTTGGGCCCGGACGGAATCTGGAATATTTCGTGCTGTCCTGAAGACGGATCCTAGTTTTGATGATGCTCCTTGGCCTTCTTTATCAGCTGATGCAATAGATTTTGTAAAGAGGCTGTTAAATAAGGATTATCGTAAAAGATTAACTGCAGCTCAGGCTCTCTGTATGTCTTCCGTCTCCTTTCCCATAGGTGGCATAAATGTTATTAATTTTCTTCTTTTATGGACTTTTGAATTCTCTTGCTTATAGCCTGATTTTATGCTCAGGTCATCCTTGGCTGGCTAATCATAATGATGAGTTGAAGATACCTTTGGATTTGATAATCCTCAAGCTCGTTAGAGCTTACATATCCTCATCTTCTCTACGCAAATCAGCGTTAGGGGTATGGATTATTCTCCGGTGTATGATAGTATATAATAATAATAATAATAATAATAATAATAATAATAATAATAATAATTATTATTATTTTAATCTTTTCCTCATTATATCTCAATATTGAGTCTTGATATCTCTTCTTAATCAGGCATTGGGTTTTCTAATGTATTTACTATGTGATCAACCTTCTATTCTAGTTTCTTTTCTTGGTCAATGACAAATATAACTTCAGACTTCCAGCCAAAAAAACATGCCTGTCATTTTAGAATTGAAATTTTTACCTCTGGGTTGCTGGGGTGACCAAAAGTAAATTTACCAGCAACTATAACAGTAAATGGAGGACCCAAAGAAAGAAAAAAAAAATTATTGCTAGTCGTAGAGACCCCATTTTTTTTTTCAATTGAAAAGAATGAAGGGGAAAAAATATATGAAAGTAATGCAGGAGAGAAAATGTTAAAAATCTCAGCCGGCTAATCTAGGAACAAAAACAAGATAATCAATATTTGCAAGTCAAGTAATTTCTTGACAAGCATGAGTTTCGTTAGGAGGGTTATGTGAACTGTCAGTCATAACTAATCAAATTGACATTCAAGTTCCTTAATAAAACCTTTAGCGTCTGCTATTGGAGCCTTGGATATGCAATGATTAAAGCTTTTTCATATTAGCAGGCTCTCGCAAAGACATTAACATTAGCTCAACTAGCATATCTCAGAGAACAATTTGCACAGTTAGGGCCAAACAAAAGTGGATTTATCTCCATGCAGAACTTTAAGACGGTCAGCACGAGTCCACAGTTATTGTTTCTTTTCAAATACTTTTCAAGCCATTAACATATATATTAGCAGGCTGTTTCAAGGAGCTCCACTGATGCCTTAAAGGATTCACGGGTCTTAGATTACGTGAACATGGTAAGTCTATAAGAGATCATAACTTCTTAGTTCATTTTCTAACAACCTTACTTCCCTGTAATGTAAATCCATCACAATGCATGTTGCAGGTTAGTTCTATCCAATATAGGAAATTAGATTTTGAGGAATTTTGTGCTGCTGCTATAAGTGTGCACCAACTAGAAGGAATGGAGAGCTGGGAGCAACACGCAAGGCGTGCCTATGAGCTGTTTGAAAAGGATGGAAATCGACCGATTATGATTGAAGAGCTTGCCTCGGTAATATCTTTTGTGCATATACAGATTTGACTAGAGTTTGCCTATATATATATTTGCATGCTATCATATAACGTAGTGCACTGTACGTCTGTAGCTAAACCGTCTGAATCAGTAATGTCAACTTTCTGAACTTCTTTCTAGTTGTAGTCCCTTGGACTCCTCACATACTCTGTCCTTAACGTGTTTAACGTCACTAAGCTTTTGGAATTTGATGTATTGTTCCAGGAACTTGGGCTTAGTCCATCAGTACCTGTTCATGTGGTACTCCAAGATTGGATAAGACACTCAGATGGGAAGCTTAGTTTCTTAGGGTTTGTCAGACTTCTGCACGGGGCTTCTTCCCGCACAATTCACAAAGCTTGAGAGAACACCCGGTTGCTATTGTATCCATGGCATGCCCTTATTGATGATAAATATCTTAATGGGAGCTGAATTCTCAAGTAAACTTCATCAGCAAATCTCCATGTTCATTGCAAAGATGGGTTGGGCAAAGCTAGAAGCTGCAGCTGATGAGGCTATTTGCAACATCTAATGTTAAGCTCACTTTTCCTGAGTTTTGCATACACGAGAACCCTTCACCTCGTTTCCTACTCTCTTGTGGTTTGTAGTGCTCAAGTTAGAGGATTGTACAGAGCAATGTAGATCACAGATTCTACTTGGGACTAGCGGAACTGCTCAAAACTGAGTTGTGTTTTCAGGTTTATCCCTTGTGTACCCATGCTACTTAACAATAAAATCTTTCCAATTCTAACAACACGATAGTTGACAGTATTTGTGCCTTTCCTTTCGTCTTTTTTAATGTCATTAAGGTGATATTTTCTTGTAGGACATTTTTTTTTCTCCATTTTTTTGCTTCAAGAGAACCCATAAAAGTTGAGTCAAAGGAAAAGGGAAAAGAATTAAATTATGTTTGATAGAATAGAAATTAAAAAAAAAAAGAAGAAAAGATAATAGAAATAAAAATAAAATAAAATCTTATGACCAAAAATTACATTTGGTATTACATGAAATAAAATAAGAATGTCTTATTTGAATATTTGATAGAGTAGAAATAATATAAGAATGAAAATAAAAAGTGAACAAATGATTAAAAATCTCCTAGTATTAAAAAAAATTAAAAAAATAATTTTTTTAATCAAAATAAAAAATTATATAAGATCCAAAGAAATAATATATTAATTTTTTAATTAAAATAACTTTTTAATTTGATGTCCTTGTAGTTAAAGACATCAAATTGAAAAATATTTATATCGAAAGATTTTAAGTTTTAAAATTATTCTATAAGATCCACAGATCAAAAGTTTTAATTGTATAAAAAAATTATAACTCAAAATTTGAAATTAAAATTTTTTTATCTTTGGATCTATAAAAAATTTTAAAATTTAATATTCCTCAATATAAATATCTTAAACTTGAAGTCATATATTATAATTTTTTCAAATAAAAATTAAAACATTATTATCAGTTTAGATAAAATAATTTTTTTTTATTTTCAATAATTCCATTCCTTTAATAAAATGATGGAATGCACAATGCAGGGAAAGACAAGAAATGGGATCCAACCATAAAAATTATTCAAATATACCAAACATGTTTTTTGAGCATTTTCATCTCCCTCTTCCTCTTTGCACCTCTCAAGCCTACCAAACAGGCTGATAATTTCAATCATGGATCATAAAAATTTTAATTATCAACAAGTGATATAACTAGCACGCAATTGTATTTGAATTATAGTAATTCTATTTAAATACTGTTTTTTTCCCAAAATTCAGATGCAATCAGATGTAAAGTTGTCAATTTAACAATTGTATAACTAATATAATTCAATCTTTAGAAACGGCTTCTTATAATAGCATCAGTATTGAACACAGGAACTAACTATACAATTTGCCAAATTGTTGTGGTTATATATGTGCGCGACTCCATTCAGAAACTTGTTTCAATTCATCAATGTTCGTAACTTTTCTCCAACTAACAGTCCCTCTGTTTGTTAGGAAAATTAAAAAACAAAATTTACGGTAATATTAAGTATATTCTTAATATAATTATAATTATAATATTATTTGTCTTTTTTATTATTTTTTAATATAAGAATATACCAAATATTTTTATATATATATATATATATATATATATATATATATATATGTAGCAGTATAAAGTCTCATGCATTGGTGGGAGTGGGAATCCTGGTTTTCTTGCCAATTCTCTCCACAATTCTTGAGGTCGCTTTGCTATTAAAGTGAGTTTTCAATCGTAAATCGAAAAGCGAGAGCGCCATCTTTCTTTCAGGCGTATGTAGAAGGAACAAGATCTGCTAATCATCTGAAAGTATAATTTAATGACACGTCAACCATGGTCCCCATGCTCTTCGTGCTGATCTGGACGATGTACTTAATCCTCCGCAGCACGCCAAGACGCTTCCTGCTTTTACTGTTTCTGTGACTTGGAATGGCAATTCATGTAGCCTCAAAGGCTAAACCAAAATCCAGATCTACAATTCTCCTGCTTGCCCTGGCAATTGCTGCAATTGCGCTATTGTTCTTATTTCGCTCTCTGGTTTCCACAACCGGATCTTCATTGCCCATCTCAATATCCCGTCAAAACGTGGTGAAACTGAGGCGCCATGAAAAGTACTTGTACTGGGGCACAAGAATTGACTGCCCCGGAAAGCACTGCGAATCTTGCGCAGGTTTGGGTCATCAGGAGTCCAGCCTCAGGTGCGCCCTTGAAGAGGCCATGTATCTTCAGAGGTACCTACATCAATGCCTTCCTGTTCTCCGCATTGAGTTCTTGTAGAGGTTTCTTGTTCCTTCTTTTACTTAACCCTTCCTTCCCCTTTCTTGGAGTGAAACAACCTTATGCTTACGAACAACAACAATGAATTTAGATAAGAAAGTATGTGTGTTCCCTAAATTAATCATCTTTGGCTGTTGAACTGACAGAGATACGCACTGTAAGTCTGGGCGTGCAAAGGGAGATAGTCCTACACCTTAATCTTCTTATGAATGAAAACTCTATACTTACTGATATTTTTTATTTCGTGGGCTTGTCCAAATAATTACACAGATCGATCTGCAAGTCTAAGATCATCTCTCGAATTCGTAATTTATTTATTTTTTTGGACACTTTTGGTAAGAGGGTCTGTCCTCTATCTTGATATGGTTGTTGAATGGAGTTTCAAGTAATAGTTTCCAAAACTTAAAACTTTCCAGTCTGCTGTGGCAGTTACTAACTAAACTTGCTATGCACTGTGTTCTGGCTGAGTTTTTTTTTTTTTTAAAATAGTTTTCTCATGTATTTAACCACACTTGCTGCAGAACTTTTGTCATGCCATCAAGGATGTGTATTAATCCAATACATAATAAGGAAGGGATCCTTCATCTGTCCAGTATCGCCAGTTCAGAGGCAAGGTGAGTTGCTTTAAGGCTATCATGTCAGCTGGTTAAGTGGTTATAGAAAGAGAGCACTCGGAACTGTTCCTTTTTCTGCTTTAAATTATGATTTGCTTCAAGAAATGAACATTAGCCTTGTCTAGAGATATGTATGTGGTATACTTTGGTTTACCTCTAGTATACGCATTTCTATGGTTTAAAATAGCAAACTATTAGGTGATTTGACTTGACTAGCCTTATTTTCTATGGTAGTTGGGCAGCAAGTTCTTGTGCCATGGACACTTTATACGATTTAGACATCATATCTGAGACTGTTCCTGTAATTTTGGACAATTCAAAAGAGTGGTATCGGGTTCTATCAACAAGCATGAAGTTGGGAGCACAAGGAGTTGGCCATGTGGACGGAGTTAGCCGTGTTGATCTTAAAGAAAATAATAAATTCTCCAATCTCTTGCTCATAAATAGGACTGCTAGCCCTCTTTCTTGGTAAATCAGCCAATCATATCTCTTTATTTCCCTCTCTTTTTTCCTTTTCTTAACTGTTATTGCTTCCTAGATTCAGATTCAAGTATGATAAACTACAGATTCTCATTTGATTATATCATGAATCTAGGTTTACTTATGGGACAGGAAGTAGGGAATATTTGAATATAATATGAATCATATGTGTCTTTCATCCAATATATGCAGGAACCCAACAGTTGCACGTTAACTTGCGAAAATTAAGAGCACAAAAATTTTCATTTCTATATAATGCAATTATATGTGATACTTGACAAAACACATACATGATCTTGACCCTTGTTAGTACATGGGAGTTTCTGAGGTATTAAATGTTCATTAAACTCATTATAAAGGCCTTTATGAAACTTTTTGAAGATTCTTTCCTACTTCAGTGTTTTGGGCTGTGGGTCATATTGCCACATGTATTAACCTATATTTTCCTGTTAAAGGAGTTCATTTGAAATTTTTGGTTTTCTTTTTTTTTTTCTTTTGGGCTGAGGTACTAGTGATGACCTTCTAGGTTTATGGAGTGCAAGGACCGTAACAAACGAAATGCTATAATGTTGCCATATTCATTTTTGCCCTCAATGGCAGCAAGGAAGCTTAGAGATGCGGCAGAAAAGGTCCATTTGATGTGTACTCTCTTTAAGATTTTTCATTTATTAATTTGGTGATTTTCCCATGTGGTATTTCAAATTTTTATATTTTTAGTAATAGATTTTAACTCTATTGCTTGGAGATTACAATAATTAGGAATTTATGATGTGGATATTTTAGCTCTTTCGTAATTGGACTTGGAGATGTTGCTTTGTCAAAAAAATGAGTGATGTCATGGGGAGACGTAGGATCAGGCATTTGTTGGGCTAGGCACATGAAAATGTCTAATCTCTGCAGTTGGTAGCTTATTAGAATAAAATGGTGTATAGTTGTATACAACCTAACCTTGAAACTTTTGAACCTGCTTATGCATTTTCACTACTTACTACTGAGGATTTGACAAGAAGGAAGGAGAGAGAGAGGGGTGTGTGGGCTGAGTTCCTACTGATGAAAGAAAACTGATTTTTGAGCTTTAAGAGAGTATATATCCTGGACCTGAATTCAGGTAATATGCCCTGCCTGGTCATTGTTTATTTTAAGAACTGACTCTGACAAATGACTACACTAGCCAGATCATCTCTTTCCTTTTTGATATGATTTTTCTTTCCTTATCCCTTTTTTGTCTTCCTTTCAAGTGGTTGGCAGGGGAAGGAAGGGGAGAGGAAAAAAGTTGATGAGATACAAAAGCTTGGGCATCACATGGTGGAGTCAAAATGATGAGTGGGAGCTGTAGGATGTTTCCGTGACTTTAAAATGATGTTACTGAAGATATTAATTGTTTAATCAATTATATAAGCTTTTGTTAATTGAGTGTGGCTTGAGAATACATACTATTGTCAAGAGTCTATGTGAGCATGTGCTTTTCATTTACACGCTCCTCAATGATACCATAGTAAATTTACATTACGTTAGCTATAAAATGGGTAGTTGGATGTTTTGACTTCCTGCTTCGTAGAAAAATCAGTGGGCGTTGAGCAGTTCACTGTTTCTTGTGGTGATAGTTGGTTACAGTTACCTATTGAGGATGGAAATTTGGGACAAAATTGATGAAATTTTTATGCTATCAGTAGATGAGTCTTTGCACACTTTATTGTGCCAAAAATTATAGTAACTCTGATTCTTATATGCTGGATACGTTAATGCCTGGGTTTTACATTCCAAAGATACCACTTTAACACTGATCGGTTTCTGACCATATTCTTGTTCACAGATCAAAGCAGACCTTGGTGATTATGATGCCATCCATGTTCGTCGTGGTGATAAATTAAAGACCAGGAAGGACAGATTTGGGGTTGAGAGAAGCCTGAGTCCTCACCTTGACAGGGATACGCGACCTGAGTTTATTCTCTGCAGAATTGCAAAATGGGTCCCTCCCGGAAGAACCTTGTTTATTGCTTCGAATGAAAGGACTCCTGGATTTTTTTCACTGCTTTCTGTGAGGTAGCCTTACTCGTGCATATGGGGTTCTGAAAAGTTGAAACTATAGAAACTATCTTGCATAGGAAATTAGATCCCACCATCTCCTTCTAATCAAGTTTAAAACCAATTTTGTTTTGGAGGATCCGGTCATACCTAATTTGTATTATTTAATTTAATTAAGGAAGCAAAATGAAGTATAGCAATCGTAACATTTTTAATTGATAAATTCTGCTTCCATTATGCCAATATCTTAACCCTACCCTATCATATAAATAAACAAAATATATACTAATTTGATCTTAAACATGTTAATTTTGCTTCTCATAAGTTGGTCTCTTGCATCTTGTGGCCCTATTTGAGAAGCTGTTCGGCATATTTGAGGTTGGTTGTACATATCATGCCCAATCGTTTGATAGTAGTTTGAATTTGTGTTTATTGCTAGATGAAGTTGATTTTGTAGGTGATCTTTATGTTATAGATATGTTTAACGTTTGGCAGGATGGTCACCTGAGCAGATTTTTATATTCCTGTGGCCTTGTGTTCTGGTTTAATGATTCTTTTGAGGTTGTAGTATTACTATACTCAGTTGTAGTATGCCAGTATGCATCTCACTTAGCCGATTCAACTGAAGACTCGTATGCTTTGCACCCTTACATTATTTATATCCAGCAAGTATAATTTTACCATATAATTAATTTTTTATTTTTGATGGATTATGGGTTGGGATTGGTTCTTAGAATTGACGGCTCATAATCACTTGATCATACCTAATTCGTATTATTTGATTAAGTTGAGGAACAATTTTTTGAAGGAAACTTTTGGCTTACTCGCTGAAATCCAATAAATTGGCCCTTTTGATCTTCTGTTGCTAAAGCCTGATAGTTTACGTTGATGGTGAATCACTTTTGCAGGTATAAATTGGCATATTCATTAAACTATAGCCAGATCCTGGATACCCTGATCGAGAACAATTACCAACTATTCATGATCGAGAGGCTTATCATGATGGGCGCTAAAACGTTCATAAAAACATTCAAGGAGGATGAGCCAGATCTTAGTCTTACTGATGACCCCAAAAAGAACACTAAAAATTGGCAGATACCTGTTTACACCAAAGATGAAAATATATGCTGACACTGACCTTCACCGTATACTGAAATTTCTATATAATTGAATTTTCAGAAAGAAATTCTAGGTTTTGCAAAATACGAGGCTGATTACTTAAAGTTGTAAATTGTCATGAGTCACAGTCAAAATTACATTAATTCGTTATTCATGTGTAAATGTATCACTTTGATGGTGAAGTGGCCACTACTTATTTTACAGTTATGCGCTTGTCTGCTTGTAAAGTCTTGATCAGTAAGGTGACAACTAATTCGTTATTCACATCCACTGTCAAGGTGAAGTGGCCACTATTTATTTTAATGCTGTACGCTTGTCTGCTTGTGTAAGACTTGATCAGTAAGGTAACCCCATCCGTTTTCCTTTTGCGAATAATCATATCTGTACCCTGTACCCTCATAAGTTGACCCTATGTAAAAACGTATAGTTAATGGCTGTCTGTTGCTGTCCTGAACTCCCACCACAGAGGATAGCAGAGATCTTACAGTTTTTTTTTTCTTAAAAAAAAAAAGTAGATGTTAACATTTTTTTAAAAAAAGAAAGTTAAAAAAAAAACATAGAAATGGGATAATTTTTTTGTTTGGGGGGTCACAAAACTTTCTGTTATGATGCGGACTCAAAAAGCTTTTGGATATATTTGGTAGTATTTGATGGAATAGAATGGAATAATAAACAATATAATAGAATGAAATAAATTGGAATATAATGACAATGTGTTATTTTATTGTCTAGAAATAAAGTCATTTATAAATTATTTTTTCAATTTTACTTTTATGAAATAAACCCATATATATGAATATATTAAAGCATTAGGTTATTTTTATATTTTTAATATAAAGTATAAGTCATTTCATTTTTTACCTCTAATTTACAAGACACAAATTAAGATTTTGGATGACAAAAAAAAAAAAAAGAGAGAGGTTATCTCTTATCATTTTATCGCATCCTTAAAAAATAAATCTCAAACAATAACCTAATTAACTTTTATCGTTCCCCATTTGACATCCATCAAAATATTGCGTTTGACTCACTGTTTCTTGTTAAGGTATTACATTACATTTTGAGATGTCGTTTAGTTTAAGAATATGATATGAGAGTGGGTGATATAAAAAATAATTTTATATTTTTATTTTAAAAATAATTTAATAATTAAAATGATAATTTAATAAATAAAATAATAAATATTATATAAATTATGTAAATAAAATGTATTGGCGTCACCGTGAATGAAACGGTGCCCGGCCCCACATTTGACATTTATGATTATATAATTGAGTAAGTGGTTCTAATTAATGTTGAACACAAGGACTCACCTGGTTGCTCTAAAATTGGAGATTTGACAGCTCATGGGACTTGCATCACTCGTTTGAAAGTAAAAGGTAAAAAGCTATCAAAAGTTCTTTCATTGTTTGACTCCGCTCAGCCAGATGGAACCCACGTTCCCAAACCGAGCGTGTACTTTTCTTTTCTTTTTTTGAATGAGCATTTTGTGCCATGGTTGCTAGCATCAAATTCGTCCCATCCCCTTTTGCATACCGTAACAGGTATTATTCCTTTCAAGCATCCTTTAATTTGTTTCAGTCATTTGTAATTGAGGACTCTGCCACATTTGATGGATGAAAATCATATAGTCCTCGAATATGTTCAAGCAACTCTCTGGCTTTGGATATAATAATAGTTATTCACCGTGAATTATGGATAAGAGATAATCTTGATCATAATGGATATTTCTAGTTCAGCTCTCTATGTTCTTCATCTTCACGTCATAAATTTTATTGGTCTGTTCAATTCATGCAACTAACTATTGATAAAAGCATACCGATCTAGTAGTAACATTGGGATAAGTCCTAAAGTAAGGAAATTCTGCAATAAATTAAAGTGAAACCAATAATTAATAATATCTGGAAAAGAATGTTAGCTTCGTCCGAGAATCCATCCATGTATTTATGTGAAGCAGACAGAGTCACACCACGTTTGACATATTGGATCGATGATTTCCAAGCCCCCCTCAAAGAGCTGAAAGCCATATCCAATGAATTCTGGTTCTGGACAGTTTGGAGGAGTAACATCAGTTTCATAAGGCTGATTTCCTTGACAAGGAAAGAACACGTGTGGGCCAGAGATGAGTGAACCAATTACATTATAGCAAGAATGTTGACACATGACTCTATGACTTGATTGACACGCGTCTCAACTGTATTGCAGGAAATGGCTAACATGACATGACATGGACGGACAGCCATACATGAACGGTCACGCAATGCAATGTGGATGTTGATCTTGCTGTGACAACACCCTTGTATGTTTCTGTCTACTTTAAATTTTTTGGCAAATCCTCAATACTACACCTGTTTGGCACGCTTGTTGCTTTCAACGAATGAATCGCTTCAGATACCCCTTCTTGTGGTCTCCTTCTGCCATATGTTTATTATTTAGTGGTACAATATTTCTGCAACTCAAGATGACCATTATCTTCCACTGAAAATTCTCCACTTATTTCATGTAATAGCTACAAAGTCTTTCACTTCTAATTACCAGAATTTTTAGTTTTCAACCCTGTGAACTGGAAGCATGATTACTTCGTTCGAGCAAGTTACCAAGGACGTAATATTATAGCCAATTTTTAATTGTTGGCTTAGTGTGAATATTAGGTGTATTTTATAGCGTAAATTTTTGTTCTATATACATCAGTGTAATTTTTTATGACGTCCCTTTAGTATATTGGTCACGTTTTTAAGATGTTGATAAGGTGTTTTTGATGTACTGGTAACCATCTACATTGTTGGTAATGCCTTTTATTAATGTATTCTCAACATATTAGTAATGTCTTTTCAATATGCTGGTAACAAGATGCAAGCCTTTTAATGTGTTAAGTAATGTGAAGTCTACTTGTTATCAACATGTTGAGAAAACGCTTCAAGCAATTATATATGCCATTACGCATAAAAATAAATGTGTTCTTGTTAAATTTATTTAATTGTTATGATTTTTCTATGAGAATGAATATTAAGATTTTAATACAATAGTAAAAGTCAATAGTATATATATCTTAATTTTTTTAAGATATAAGAATCAGGTGGCATTTTTGTAAATTTAACTATGAAAGATGTTAGTCTTAGCCTATTTGTATTTTGATATATTATGGTTTAAAACTTTGCATTTGGGTGGCTTGATTTTAACCATTAATACATTAGTACTTTGTGGTTTCTTTTCATCATCTTTTTGATGGAAAATGACACTTGGAATTTATGTGAATCCTAAAATGCCTCAATTTTGTTATAACTTTTCAATTTTTTAATGAAATTATAGATTTTGATCAATCAAGAGAGGGATTTCTTCACTAAATGTGAAATTGGTGACTTTATAGGAAATTTGAGAATTTGGGCAAAATTTGAACAAATATTATGTTATGAGTGTCAAATTTGAAAATTTTGATTAGCCAATGGAAGAATTTTAATTTTTACTACGTAAGAAATCAAAATTTTTATGAAAAAATTATGAATTTCAAACAAAATTAAAATGAAGTGAAGGATTCTATTTAAAAGCAAAATTTAGAAAAGAATTGTAATATGTGTATGTCAAATTAGGAATTTCAATTTCAATGTTAGGAAATTAAGAATTTAGGATAAAATTGAGAATAAGATTAAATATTTCATTTAAAAAAATTGAGAGATATTATGATGTGTATATAAAATTTAAGATTTTAATTAATTAAGAAATTTCAATTCTCAATACATGAGTCAAAAGATAGTGGAATAAAACTTTACTATATTAATATAATAACAATTTAAATTATAAATTATCTGAATCCAAGCTTATAAATTATAAGATATCATGCAAATAGAATTATCCACAGGATACAAACTATGTTTTATTCTAAAACGATCATATAAAATAATGTATGTGAATGAAGCCTGAATCGGACGCACTCGATCAATCAATCGATGACACCAAGGGACTCGATCTTTCCACGTGGCACCGGATTTGAACTATATCAAAAAGTGCATAATGGGCCCACGTCCCGACGGAAAAGGAGCTAACCTTATATATCAGACACGTGGAAGCCATCGGGCGAAACCTCCAACCCCATAGGCCTAAGCACACGTGCCAACGCTGTCTATAGCAGTTTCTTATTCGTGCGAAGCGCTATTTAAACGCTACAAAGAGGGCAGGCCTTGATTGCTTTAGCTCTAGCAGTGTAACAAGAGTGAAAGATCTATCATCTCGCTCGCCGGGCGCCAGATATTTTCGATTCTTCAGGTTCGATAATTATTTCATCGAATTATAAAAGAAGGAAAATTTAATTTATCGTTTTATTCTTCGATTGCAAGTTTATTATATTTCGTTCTGGATTATGATTTTTTTTTTCTCATTTTCTGCGATGATGTACTTTTGTGTATTTCTCTCGTGTAAGCACCGGCTAGTTGGCTAGAAAAATAAATAAGGAGCTAGAGGATGTTGTTTTTAAGGTTATGATTTTATGTTGATGTGGTTTAGGGAAAATTGCATAGGTGAGTGAACTAGTTGATTTTTGGGGCGTCAAGCATAGGAGAAAGTGACCTTTTCTTTGTATTGGTGCCAAATATATTGTCACACCTATTGAGTTCAAATTTTCTTGTTTTCAATTTCTGAGCAATGTCAGTTTAGGCTTTATTACATTTGGCAGGGAAAGAAAAAGACAGAAACAAAGAGGAGACGGTGTTTGGATACCCATTGCTTTTTCTGTGGTCATGCCTTACCTTGTCCGGGAGAAATTATTTATTGGTGATATTAGTGATGCTGCGGAGATCCTTCAAAATGGTAGCGCTGAAGTCACGCATATTTTATCAGTCCTTAGCTCCGCTTCAATATCATTCTTTTCTGAATGGCGTAGTAGCCTAACCATCCCTGAAAAGGAAATTCAGAAGGTTTATGTCGGTGGCGGTCACGGTGGTACTCCTGATGATGACTTGGGTGATATATCAAGGAGTCCGTTGTCACCGGAGAACCTTTTGTACTCGTTGGAATATGCAGGTAAGGATTTGAAGTTGGTGAGGATGGCTGTCCCTCTGAGGGATACAGAAAATGAAGATTTGTTGGATTACTTGGATGTTTGCCTCAATTTTATTGATCGAAGTAGAAAAGATGGTTCTGTTTTGGTGCACTGCTTTGCTGGAGTATCAAGAAGGTATCCCTTGTATTATGTAACTATTTTTCTTCAATTCGTTTCATCAGTTGATTGACTTGATTCTTCCTTTTCCGCAAAGAAAGGTCATTAATTGAGAATTTGAGAGTAGTCTAGAGGCATATGTCAATTTTCCAACTTAGCTTATGCCTGGCATCTCTGGTCCTAGCAACACAGTTCTAATGGTTTAAAATATGATGATGCGATCGAATTGGATGATAGCAGTGTCAATAATTGATAAACAAGCAAATAAATTGGAGTGGCCTCTGCATGATTTGTGTATAAAAATTAAAGGCCAGGAATGGCACAGCTGCACAGCCACAGCGAGATACCCTAAGAAGGTAACTATGTTTACATGAATTATATAATTTTTAAATAAACTATAAGAAAGTGCAATAACATCATCAATATAATTTTTTTAGTGTCGCATCATAAAGCCATTTACATGAATTTCTCTCATGCAGTGATTTGAAACAAAAGATGAGTTTTAAATTATAATAGTCAGAGCACGACTGCTTAAGAAAGAAAATATGGAGTGCCATCACAATGGTCAGAATAATGAAAACAGGGTGGTTAAGGTCAGAATTTATTTGCCAAACTAAAGGGAATTTTCATGGAACTTGCAGGATCATGCCATCTTACCCTGCTAGTTATATGGCTGATGTGGCTGGTAATTCATTTAATATATCACGACTTCAAAATATTTATGACCATGAATAAGAGTCAGAGATGTATAATGGTTCTAGCAAATTCTGGTCCTGAACATGTGATAATTTTTCACTTGCCTCCTAACTGTTTTCTGTCTTCCAATTATAAAACAAAAGAAGAGACAAAAAAATTGTTAAACTTCATTCTGATGTAATATTTAATTTGAATTTTATCACCAGAATTTAGATATAGTATTAGGTGTTTTTCTATGACATTTTAATAATACTTAAGTACATAAAAACTTGGCACTTGCGGTAAGTTCTTTATGTCTCTTTACTGATTAATTTCAGATATGGTCCACAGGCTTACATTGTAATTACTTTTCCACTTTTCTGAATTGTCTAGTCTTTAGGGTTTACACCCTTCTTTGCGTGTGTTCGTTGCAGTGCAGCAATCATTACAGCATATCTGATGAGAACTGAACATCTATCTCGAGAAGGTGTGAACCACTACACTGTTTAAAGTTTTCTGAGAGTACACATTGGTACACGCAAGTAACTTTCTACTTCAATAAACCAAATTGTACTAGCAGATAGTCTTCACAGCAAGAATGACTTGTACCTTTACCCTCTAAATAACAGTTCAAGGAACTGGCAACCGAATCTGCAGATTCACAACAAACATCCCCCTCGCAAAAAAAAAAAAAAAAAACCCAAGCAAACTACTCCCCCCCCCCCCCCCCCCCCCAAAAAAAAAAAAAAAAAAAAAAAAAAAAAAAGGAAGAAAAAAATGTATTGGCTGTTCCACCGTATCATCGTCAGTAGGAGTATCTCCTTACCACGCCCTAATGTCCTTCCCTTTTTTTTTTGGGGAGCTAAACATATTTAAATTATCTGTGTCTCTCAAATTTAAATGTTATTTTCTTTCCCATGTCTCTTATAATTATTTTCCTGTGCCTGCAGATGCCCTTCAATCATTAAGGAAGAGCTGTGAATTTGTTTGCCCCAATGATGGTTTTCTAGAGCAGGTGTGCAATGAAACCTCACAATATATGATGCAATATATATATATATATTTATATTTAATCTCCCACCAATCAGAATTATTACATTCTTTAAAATTTTCTTTCACTTCAGTTGAAAATGTTCGAGGAGATGGGCTTTAAGGTAGATCGGTCTAACTCTATATACAGGCGCTTTCGTCTGAGGGTACTGGGTATGGCTTCGTCTCTCTGTCTGTCCTGTTGTTTTGGCATCTCATATCTTCCTTGTAAGTTTAATGGTAGCATGACAGATAATAGAAAGACAATTCCTGTGAGTTAGAAATATTAAATTTCATCCATCTAATAAAATAGAGGGCCAGGCCATATATCTAGATTAATATAGAAGGCAAGCCTAAAAATCATGGTTGGTTGAGTCTCATGAGTGAGTGGTACTTGAGAGACAATATTTAATATTTCATTAACGCTTATTGGTATTAATCTCCTCTTTTTTTTTTTTTTCTTGAGGGGGTAGATCTGTTCATAGATAAGGCTGGGTCGGACCGGACAATTATTAGGCCGCCCGATTAAAATATCAGGCTTGTTTTTATACCCGTAACCCGGCCCAACGCAAATAAGCCCAGTTTTATATTAGGTTAGGGTAGCTTAGGATCACTCGAGCCTTTTTTCTTCTTTATGAATTGATACTTGTAATATAAAAATATTTTTTTGCAAATTCATAGGTATATATTTCAAAACAATGAGCTTTTAAAACTCTCGTATTTTATCAATAATAAAAAATAGTCTGGTATTATCAAGCAAAATATAAGCTGTACTAGCATAATTAGCCTTAGGTAAACGTGTATTTTCATTATTCAATACAAGAAATATTAGTAAGCATGCACATCAATGATAAAAATAATTAAGTAAGGAGAGTTTGGATAGGTAATGAAAGTTGCAGCGTGCAAAGAGAATCAGATGAAATAAGAATTAAAAAAATATAAGATGGCAAGATGTTGATAACTAAAAAAAAAAAAATTATTAGGGCGAATTGGGCAGAATATATCTTCACCCATGGGCTGGCCCAACCCGATTAGCTCGGGTTTGGGCAGCCTTTTAGGATTTAACGGGCCAATGAACAACCCTATGGGGGGTGAAGTGGTATTAATCTTTTCAAATACATAAAAGAACAGTTTTGGTTATCTTTTCTTACCATGGTACCTAGTTAGTTAAAAGGCCATTTGTTGTATTTAGAATTTGCTTTACTTTTTATTAAAAATGAAAGAAAGCAACAACCACCATGCCTATGGAACTAAATTTGAGTGTAGAGCAACGGGTAGATGGTAGTGTTGCTTCCACTCCCAAATTCTATAATATGTTTACCTAAGACACACAACTTTGGACAGAGAAAATTTAGTAGTTTCTTCATTCAAACTTTATAATACCTATAAATCTTCAGCAGTTTTCTCCTAGGAAGTAAATGGAAATCCATCCTTGGTGCATTTTACTGTGTTTTAGTGATTCTTTGGGTGGTCAAATTATATCTGGCTATCTTAATCATGATTCACATTCACCTGTGCCTCCAATCTTAAATCAAGAGTCAGACACTCTTTTAATCACCCCAACCTGCTTGATTTCCTTTCCTTTCCTTTCCTTTTGTGAGGGAGAGGGGAAGTTGAGGTCTCAAAAATAAATTTATGATAAAATGCCTTGTGCACATTGCCTATTCTTAATCTGTGATTTTTTGTTCCCTTGGGCGTTCATATCATCATATGTTACAGATGGGGCTTTTTTTAATCGAGTTTTATCATATGTTTATGTTTACTGTATTCTGAGTAGCAGCTGTTCTGATTGTTCCTGTTTTATGTATAATTTGGTGTTCATATCATCAACCTTTTTTGTCCACTTTGATCTTTAAAATTAGGTCACTCGTTTGTGTCATCCTAGGAAAAGTGATTTTTTTGTCTCGTTCTTTCAGGTGAGAATTATAACTCAGGGGTGAGGATAGACGGTTCTAAACTTGGAGCTGATCCTGGCATGCCTGTTGGAGTTGCTTCAGAGGTGGAAGGAACTCCAAGAGTAGGAAATAATTGTAGTCTTACATATCGCTGTAAGAAGTGCCGACGGGTAGTTGCTTTGAAGGAACATGTTGTAGATCATGTTCCAGGTGAGGGTGACACATCCGGCGTGTGGCAGAAGTGGAGAAGTGACAACCTGTTTAACAAGTCTAATGAATCGGAGTGTTCTTCCATATTTATTGAGCCACTGCAATGGATGAAAGCAGGTAAGCAAACATTCAATTAATATTTTTTTTGTTTTTGTGTTTTTTTTGTGGGGGGGGGAGGAGAACTCATGACCATGAGTAGTGAACTGGCGATATTTACTTGCTTATGATATATGCAAAATGCTCTCTTACATTTTTGGAGGGGTCTTTTATATCCACTTTGAAATGTGTGGGGTGTTTGGTAAAATCTCGAAGCTTACTATGGATATTATTTGAATGGCTTTGCTTGAGTGTTCTGCTTTAGTTCTAATCAATTATGAGAGAATTTTTACCAATTTTACTTTAAGGGCCCCGTAGATTTTAAAAATCTTGGTTCCTTTGGTCATATACAATATATACACATATTCGTGCATAAAATTTCCGAGTTTTGTTTTACTGATATATCTCTTAATTCAGTTGAGGAAGGTGCATCGGAGGGAAAGTTGAGCTGTGCCCATTGTGACGCCCGTTTGGGAAACTTCAATTGGTTAGGCATACAATGCAGCTGTGGGAGCTGGATAACCCCAGCCTTTCAGATCCACAAGTGCCGAGTGGATGCAAGCCCTGTCTAACACTTTCTGACCAACAACTTAACGCAACTTTATCCATATCCTTATTGGGAGTCGATCGCTATATCTTGTCAGAAAACGTCTATTTTGCTCAAGTTTCCCAAACCAATGGAGTAGAGAGCGATTCAAGCCTTCCTGAGCTGTTTGCTTTTGTTGGAATGACTTTTAGCCTCTAGGAGCTCTGCTTAGAAATTGAAAGGTGTCGACATTTCTAGTAAATAGTCCAGCATGAGTTGGGTTTTTCTACATGTGGGCTTGGTTGCTTGATGATTTTCAATTAATGCATGAAGGGATTTCTTCACGTCCCTGGTTTTTGGTATCATTCTGCATCTGACTGTGTGTAAAGAATAAAATATATGCTACAAGTTGAATTTATCAGAGCCTCTGGAATTATTTGTCGAAATAAATGAGTTTTGAGCCATCAATGATCTGAAGACCAGCACATTCCCTGCCTACCTTTCCTTTACCCCTTTTTATATTTGCAGCCGTGGAATTCTGCTTGCGATGCCAAGATGGTTGGTTCTCCAGAAAATGGTTTCGAAGGGCGTAAATTGGCTGTCCGTATATTCTATCCAAAAGATGAAATGAATCTTTCCCAGAGCAAGAAAAGGACTTTTCGCAAAGATGGTTCCGGATGGCCTTGAGTTTACAATTAAATAAGAAAATGTTGAGGGGAAATATTTTCTTTCTGGTGTGTTTGGCTGAGAATCTTTTATATCTACACTTTCATTTTGCATAAAGTTTAAACGGAGAGTTAAACAATAAAAATGTGCACTGGTCACTGTTCAGCGTCTGTTTGTTCGTTTGTGCTGGAATTAAGGTTACGTATGGAAGTTTAAAAGAGAACGGAATAAAACTCATAAATAGGATGAAGTGGTAAGAGTAGAATGAACAGACGTGTCATTTTTTCATTTGATAGTCTGATTTGAAAAAAAAAGAGACAATTATTAATAGAATAAAATGTTTTATTAGTTTATTTTTTTAATATTTTTTTATAACTAGGATGTAATTATAACAAAGCTTTAGTTAAAAAAATTATTATAATTATATCATCTATTTATTTTATTTCTCTTCAAACTCTCCAATTCAGAAGAACAAAAACCTTGAATTTTGAATGGTAAAAAGAGGTATTTTCTTTTATCATTTCATGCCATCTTAGAAAAATATATATCCTAAATAAAAATTTATTTTAAATTAATCATTGCACTCTTTATTATTCACTCTTGCTATCCATTCAAAAATAGCCAAAGGAAAGTTGTTAAAAAAGGTGATATCTAATGCTTAGTCAAAACTAGTTAAATAGATATTTGGAGAAGAGTGCTGTGCTCAGATTGAGAAAAACTACCAGCCCTCTAAACAAAAAGGGATCGGCATTTTTAATTTTTTTGTGGTTGATTTACCATGCAACACTTGAGCTGTGCAACAGACAGTCCAAGGACCTTCGGACCTTCCTTTGCAAGCCTTCACTATCTTTTCAAGGACCTCGAAGACAGGGTCTGTTGGCCTTTAATTAGATCCTTGATGTGACAGCATGCATACAAAAAACCTTGGGCTAGGATCTCATCACAAGAAACACCTTACAGCCAATAAGTTTAAGTTCCAGGCATATATCTCCAAGACGAAAACCAAATTATTTGTTTGAAGAGAAGCTGAATCAAGAAATGTAATTATCAAATTAAAGAGCACGTTCCTCTTGGCAAAGGTAACAAGTAATTTTTAGTCTTTAATTTAAAGAGAAAAGAGATGAGAAGAGGAGGGAGGGATCTAACTAGAAATATCATTATAGACCAAACGCAGACCGCACATGAGATACATTCTTCATGGTTTTTAATGTTAAAGCAGGGATGTGCCAGAACAATCTGCATACAAGAACCTGTCACTACAGATGTCTGATTAAAATTTAAAAAGATAAAGATGCTATTTTGTACAGGTTCCTAATTCTCATTCATTTAACAATACCAATCCTGAAATCGATTTCTAAGGATTCAAGTAAAGGTGGGGACAAACCTGAACTTTGAACAGGGGATAAGAAAAGAAAAGGAGGAACCCTTGTTGAGGATGATATTAAAAAACTCCGAAGTTTCCCATAACCATGACCATCCTCACATCAGAATCAGTGAACCTCCAGGACTTCATGATGGGGCTTCCATATGTCAATTTAAAACAATTAGGCTTTCATTTATGCAATAATTAGCGGGACTGTGTTTCCAGTAGGATGTCTGTGGCCACATTAACATCATTTCTTGCCTGCACTAGTGCTTGCCTGGCAGAGTCCCTATCAAAGCCCATAGAAACGAGTGTAGAGATAGAGTCCTCCGGCGGCTCTGGGGCAGATTGCCCTGGAGCAGGATAGTTACTCTGGAACCAATATATAGTTCTTAAGTCAGCCAACATAATATTAGTTGTCAACAATTCAGAATCATATAGATTTCATATACGTCATCCTATACATGGGCCAATAAGTGTTCACACTGACTACAACGCCATAAATTACTACATCTAATTTTATGCAAACCTTCTCAACTATGTATGTGACTTAAAACAAAGTTTGGAGAATATGGAAATTTTGATAAAATAATCTGTGCACGGCTCCAAAATGTTCAGTAGTAAAAGTAAAACAATGGCAGGTAACAGCCTTCCAAGCTTTCAGGGATACTCCAAAATGCTGTATTGCACTTACACTAATCACCCCCTTCTTCAAAACCTCAAAACCAAATAAAGCCAGATTTTTTTTCCCCTTTGTTTCGAGGAAAAAATCAGATTTCTAAGCTAATTGCAGGTGAGTCAACAGATGACTTGCTTCTATCAGTTTTTTTCTCAAACAATCAAATGAAGTGTAGATGCTTTTAATGCACCCATTGTGATAATTGCAGTCTGAATTGAAGATTTAAGAGAAACAAGAAATTTGTAATGAATTTGTAACAGGTGTTGTCATGGAGACAACTAGGGATATTAACAGCATAGTGCTTAAAGGGTATCAGGCCCATTCCGTAACATAGTTAAATATAAACCAAATTGTTAATCTTATGGCTCCATAAAAACTGATTTTGAGTTAGTAAAATCATAATTATTATGCAACCAAAATGATAAAGCAGTTATGAGCACAAAATAAAACTAGCCTCCATTTGGCGAGCTGGATAGGATGGCATATTTCCCACCACATTCCTTGTTGATGCTGAACGTGGACTCCCCATAGATGGCAAAGAAATCCTTGAAAAGGAGGAGATAATAAACTCTGGGAACTGTAATGCAAGATGACAAACACTATCATGTTTTAATTACAATAACTTCCCAGTGATCAAATAATTGCAGTATAACAATCTATATTGGCAGAGTCTTTGAATATCACTATCCTAGAAAACGAAAATTAAAGTTTTAGATTATTGGGAATGAAAGAAGAAGAAATAATAGGAAAAACATAACCATCTAAATGCTAATATACGACTATCTTTCCCCTCCTTTAGTTACACTTCTGAATACCGGATGAATGAAGGAAATATACTGAAGGATAAGAAGACAGATATACATTAGACGTAGACAACATGCATGTAGACAGATGTCTTATTCATTAATAAAACATGAAGTGTACAGCGTCAAAGATAATCAAATTGACTTTTAGACAAAATTCTAATTTTATCACCATACATCTCTGACAAAAGGGGTAGCACATAGTCCATAAATTCTTTATAAAGCCCATCAAGATGGGTGTGTAAAATGATGACATTTATTGCATGAGCAAAAAAAATCCTAAAGTTCCATTCCATCTTCAAAGGATATTGATATAGAGACACTCGCCTAACCTCACTCATATGAAGAAGAAACTTAGCATCTACACAAATACAATGCAAGATTTCAAATTTTGAGTTCTACCTCAAAACAAATTTCAAAGTGCTAATGCATAATAAAAGGATTGACAAATTACCAGGCTATCTGAAATTATTAATGCATTGACACATGATTCTATTTTTTTTCCTTTCGAAAAAAAAAAACTCAATTTTTAGACTGAAGATTACCTTTGCTTTGCGTATATAGAATAGATTTAAACGGTACAAGGAACCAGCAAGGATGCCACACACCCCTGGTAATATGGACCTTTTCCATGATGATAAAAGAAGCTGCAATATAATAAACAAGCTTTCGCAGCTTACTTTTCATGAAATATATATGTCTATTGTTATTAAAACTTATAGACAATCACATATAATTCACAAGTAATTTACCTGTAGACCAGCAAGATATATGAATGACTTATCAGAGAAGTGGAAACCAACCACACGAAACCGTGTTGAAACTGGAATGTCAAAGAAAAAGGGTACAAATGAAGCAAATATAAGACCATAAGGTCCAGGGCTGACTAAGTTTGCGGCAGGATCTGCAGAGAGTGAAAACACTTTGAAAATAAGAATTTCAGAAACATAAGTTACTTTGTAGCATAGCGCATAAAGCCACATGAATTAATCACAGGATGAAATCTTTAACTTTTGATCCTAACATATGCAAATATTAAAAGAGAATCGACAAGCTACACGATGTGAACTGCTCTATCAAATTATCATCTAATATTTTTGCATTATCTGGCCCTTTAAAGAACTAGGCATGCTATGCCCATATCATTCAGCTTGCCACAAAGCAAGACTATAGCCGAGAACACTACAAGAGATAACCTTGAATTCTTGATTTTAAAAAATTGTATAAAAATTTCATTCCAGCCATTGGGATTTGCTTTTAGATTTTATTAAACAAACCTGCTCATACCCTTGAAGCTGGAAAGCAAAGTCAGCTTATGTGAAGGTGAGGTTTTGATTTCAAGTCTATTATGCTTGGACTCCAAATACGTAAGTCTCTTATTATGCCTTCAAAACAGTCATAAAAATGTGGATGATTTGGCATTTAAGTGATTGTCAACTGTCACCCTCCTTTTGATATTAGCCACAAGCCAGGTGAAATATGTCATGGCTAAGTGCAGATGTATCTGTATCGTGTGCAGTTTGAGACACCTAATGAAAAGCTGACTTCGGAGTAATTTAGATTTCAGCAGAGCCATGATACACGCACTTTCCACTCAATTCTGTGTACATGGTTTTTTAAATCTTGTGGCATTATTAAACTCATACACAAAAGAATTGCTGATGAGCATGCTTCAAAGACAAGCAGTTCAGCAGCCATTTGCTCAAGGAGAAATTCTCACATAACTCCCCTTTCTATATAACATGTTTTCCGACCTTATTTTTGCAGTCAACAATTAAAAATGAAGAATAATCTTACCCCCACAAACATCTACAGTACCTCACTATTGGCACTCCTAAAAATTCAGCACTCAATTTATCAAATTTAAAAATAATTCTTGGCTCTTATACTTTGTTATCATACATTTAAAACTCTCCCAGTTCCAAAATTAAAATCAAGTGATAGACGTTTAAGAGACTAGAAGTTAGGTAAGCTCAGTACTTATTGTAAGCAGAAGCAATCACCATTCTGTCATGCAATAATATAGAGGCCTAAGGGTAAACATATCAAAATCAAAGGCTAAACCACATCTTGTCATCTCGAAACACATCAAACATCAAATCAGTTTGAATAGTGTTAAACTTACAAGAATGGCAAGCTACACCTATGCTACTCACGTGTATATGTGCATCCACACACTTAGACATGTCAATATATAGGACCAATCGCAAGCAAAATCAATACAGACAAACTCAAAGCTGAACCAGAGAAAAGAACCCCCCTTAACTCCTGCTCAGAACCCCTTAAAGAGCATCTATGATCCAACTCAAAGCACCCACCACCAAAGAGAACAAAAAACCAATTTCAACAGGTTAGTTATAGGAATTATGAATTAAAATGGTGCATGACAAAGACTTGGTAATATTTAGTAGTCAAAATGTCAAATAATGCAAGTAATGTGGTTATAACCTACTTATTATCCCAGTCATGATCATATTAGGCATTCAGGAATTATAAATTCAATAGGTCAGGTTGCATTTTGTCAAATATCCTACAATCCATTTACTGATACAGGCCACTGACATAAACCATGACCATTGACTGCTTGTAGTGTTGGTGCTGCGAAGGTATCTAATAAAAGAAAAGAAGAGGCGACAACTGTCAAGAAGGAAATGAAGCACATGAACATAGGCACCATACAGGAACAAAATATGAAGCAAAAGCTATCATAAAAAAATGCATCAGAAAAGAGATCGATCAACAAAAGTTCTAGAGTTGAAAGGCATGATAAAGTTTTGTATTGAGAATGAATACCTTTTAGGAGTGCTACAGAAAGCACTTCAAACAGTAGTGATATTAATATGGAGAACATGATAAAGACCTGCATAAGGAATGTAGAAATTTCAAAACAACATACAGGGTATAGAGGGCAGATAGTGATAGAAATAGCATAGGGTACCTGAAAAGAAAAACAAAATAGACCTAGGCAGGTTGTTTTTGGAGACGATAGCATTGAAATGTATTACACAAAATACAAATGTTTGACAATAGAATAATAGCTATTTTCGAGATCTAACAACAAAATGATGGTGATAGACTAATAGCTATTTCTGGGAGATAACAACAGTGGTGGCAAGAGCAACATAAAAGTGGTTCAGCATTGCATATCAACCTTAACTAAACATAAGCTAATCTATCCATCAACATTTGATCAGGCCAAACTTGGTCCTGAAAATATATCTGGAGATCGCCCAAAAATTCCTGAATATAAACTTACAACTTACTTACAGAGTATTTATTGGAACCTATCTGTCTCTCAAAGACCCTGAAATAGTATAGTAGAAACAGTCCAAACATCAACTCTGGTGTTGATGAAAAGGCAAATAGGGACACAATTAACTTCCAGAGGCGAAGCTTTCCAAATATGTCCTGCCAGGAAGTAAGCAATATACGGTAAGAGTATGCAGAAATTGTATGATGTGCGCATGCTATTTTATTCTTTTTGTTTTCTTTTTCTTGGTAATGTACAACAGTCAGAAAAATCTTAGTATATATTCTTCCTCCAGACTTGTTTATAGCTAGCAAGATCTTAACCACAATTTCTAAGGAAAACGGAGTGTAATGAAACTCTTGTGCCAATTGAAAATTATGTCAGATCAATTGTATGCCCTTGTCATCACAAATTGACAAATAGCATGCCAGGTAATATGGCTCTGGCACCTGATAATGGTAGCGAAAAGTAGCAGTGATCCAGTTTGAAAGAAATCCAAGTCGAAATTAAAGTTCGCATTTAAGGATTAATAACAAAATCTTCAGGCGTCAAACTTAATTTTCATATTGAAATACCCAACGACCAATTCGTTTTAACTTTCTAACGTAGATGAAAACTATCAGTTTGAACGTAAAACGCAATTGCATTTACATCTACTAGTGAATTTACTTGACACCATTGACTTAATCACAGAAAATAAAATAGACCAAACAAATAGGGAAGAGCACCTGATAAGACAATCCCAGACTGTTAAAACGGCCTTGGATCCCGAAGAAGATTGTAAAAAGCGCTGAGGCGATAATGAAAATCCTTGTGACCGGAGCATTAGCTGTAACATACACAGACGACTAAGCATTTGGTTATGAATCTAAGAAAATATTTCCAAGAAGCACACCCAGATTATTATTGGCTTCGAAAAAGAGACAGTACGCACTGAAACCAGATGGGCCACCGTTCATCTTCCCAGTGAAGCAGAAAGCAATAACCTTTGCCGTGTAAATTGCCTGGGTCTATGTCTTGGTCTCAGTTTCTGAGCTCTGGGTTGTCTTCTTGCACCTTTTTCTTTGTTCTCTTCTGGTTTCTCGCCGTTTTGTATATTTCATATTAGTACACATTTCATCGTCACAGATGTGATTGGAAAAAAATTAAAATAAAAATAGCTTGACTTCTTTAATTCTTCGGCATCTTCTGTCAATCCCTATTAATTTTTACCCCTCAAGGTATCGGGTCCGATTTCTCTGCACTCCTCAGATAAGTGTACAGCATGCACTTCTGTGAGAAGGGATCAAGGGAAGTGCAGGAGGTGCAGTTCTGTTTTGAGTCGTCTAGATCTGATTTGAACAATTTAGTTTTATTTTTAATTTTTTAAAAAATTTAAATATTTTTATTATTTTAAAAAAAATAAAATATGAGATAAAATTAATCTCTCAACTATATAATTTTTAAAAATATAATATTTTAAATAAAAAAATAAAAATTAAAAAATTAAAATTTAAACCGTTCAAATTAAATTTGGACAATTTAAATCTCTTCTCAAAGAAATGCATGCTGTACACTTCTTTGAGGAGTGCAGAGAAATCGGACCCTCTCCCTGAAAGCCATTGTTAACTTATTTGGAAAAGTCTGCAATTGGAGATAAAAATCTGTATGTAAGAAAAATAATCTATCGTGGTAAAGTCAAAACATTCTCCTCAACATTTTTAATTCTATAAAATTGGATATTAATTCAAAAAATTGTTTAAAGTGTCATGGTAATTGATTACGCATAAATCTTTGAAACTGGGTGGTTCTTTGACATATAAAATAATTATTTAGTCCCTCAAATCATTATGGTAACTTAGGCATATAATTTTGTGTTTAATAAATGAAACAAATTATATTACTAATGTAAAGATCCAGTGAGTTGGAATTGAATTTTCATAGAAAATCATATGATGCATGCAGTTATTACTTTAAACTTGATTGCTTTTCTTATTAACTCAATAAAACAAGATCACTCAAAAAGGTCATGACATCTCTTCCCCCTTGAATGCGTTATTAAATTTTCTCTCTGACGTCTAACAATTCATTCAACTACCTTGAATCTTTGAGGATGTAGATGACCTCACAGAAAGCGTCATCTCTTGAATTTGTGCTCTCCAAGCTACAGAGTTCCAAGTGGCGTCTACTCACCCAGCTGGCCTAGAATTATTCCCCAGGTTTCTGATTCCCTCTCAAGTCTCAAAGTCAATGTTTTAAAAATTGAACCGGTGAAATCATTAATTCACGGTTTATTAATTGAATCATAATTGAATTGTGGTCGAATCGATAATAATTAAATATATATATATATATATATTATATTATATATATTAAAAAATTAAGATAATAAATAATAACTAATAAATTTTAAAATATTTTATGATTAATTATACATAAAAATAAATTATACATAACATAATTTTTAATTTTTAGTTTATTTAAAATATTTTTATATAATTTTAATAGAAATTATATGAATTTTATTTTTATTTTTTATCTATTATATTAAAACTTTATAATTTTAAATAAGCTAACAATGATAATTTAATAGAAACCAGGTTGGTTACTATATTTATGATCAAGGTTTGAATCAATTTTGGTTATTTTATTTTGTTAAAATAGAATAACAAAAAAGTTCTTATATTAAATATTGTGCTATTAGATTAAATGTTTAACTTGGATTAGTGGTTGAAATTGTTCAAAGTTAATAAAAGTACATGGGTTTGAGACGGGTGGTTCTCATTTTGCTTTGGTAAAATATGTCAATGGAGAAGAACTTATATCAAATATTGCCCAACAATGATGATAATGCAATCTGGCGTGGTGGAGGCACTGCGACTTTGACACTGGACGCATGCGGGTTCGAGACGTGGGAGAGTTGATTTTGTGGAAATATTATTTTGAAGCATTGCAGACCCGTCCAACCATTCATTCAAGCACCGATTTTCACCCAAAAATGCCCGGTCCAACCCAAATAAATTTTCCTTATTCCACTGTTTGTTTTCTACAAAAATCAACTCGTTCAGATCTTATCAGAAACTTTGTATTGTGCGGGAAAAAAGCTCCCATCCTATCATGTCATGGTACAATTTCACAAATTAAAGATATCAAAGAAGAAAAAAAATCTCCCTCACTGTTATATGTTGTCCGACTTTTTAGGCGAGGGAAATCAAAGCTAATAAAGATTAAAATAAAATAAAATATTTCTTGATGATTTACATGCATTAAAATTAAATCTGATCCAGATTGAACTCGTTAACATAAAATATTAGAGCTAAACTCAAAGACTTGTATTTTTAGATTTTTTTTGGGCTAGGTCCCACTCCAAAAATATTCAAGCAAGCTGACCCCGTCCACTTCATTTTTTGTATAATGAGAGGTAATGACCTCTACCATTTTCTTATTTAGCGAGTTTCAGAGCTTCCAAGGTGGTCATAGCATATTGTCATGGGGCCATTATCCTCTCCTTTCATCAACCACAAGTCTATTCAATGTGGATTCGTGATATACTCACTCACCCAATCTATGATGTCCTCATTACGAATGGCACACCATTCCATTCACGGTGAAATTGGAAGCCATCCATCCTGACAGTAACTGTGGGGCCCATTCTGATACCACTTGTCACGGGGCCATTACCCTCTCCTCAAAAGTTAGCTGATGAGGTATGCAGCACTCTTGCTTATATGTCCAGAATCAACTCTAAGTCTATTCGATTGGAGCTTATGATAATATGCTCTAAATCAATTGTGATTGAAAAAAAAAAAAAAAGAATATTGAAGCCACCTCCATAACTTGCTATTTTTGGACAACTCTTGTATTGTACTCCTTAAATTCATTCTTGTATTGTAATCAATATTGGTCCTACTTATCAGAGTTCATGCACATTTTTTTTCCCTTTTTTGGACAAATCAGGCACATGTATTCTATTTCTTCATTTCTTGTGTAATGGGAGTTAGTGAACTCTGTCATCCTCTCAGTTTAGCAAGTGTCAGAGTTACTGACATAGTCATAGTGTATGCTCCAAATCAATCGTGATATGAAAAAGAATGTTAGAGCCAGCTTCATAACTTGCATTTTTGGAGAATTCCTGCACTGTACTCTTCTTCCATAATTGAAATTTAGCTTCGAATTTTTGTTTACACTTAAATCAATCTATCATTTATTTACTCATTCAAAAACATTAATTTGCTAAGTTTTAAAAGTTTGATTGCATTAAAATTATTTTTAGCACAAGTACCTATTTAGATACATTTTACATAGATTTAAATTTTTAAGGGTTAGGATTATATTTGTTTTGAGAAAGATAATGAGAGTTGATTTCTTTGGAGCTTAACAAGTTGGTTGAACACATGACTTGATAATTATGTTCAGTCACCTTGGGTTATCATTTCTTCCAAGGTCATCTAAGAGCCAAACTGATCTTGCAAAGATTCATGTCATAAGCAGTTATTCCACTTTGTTAGTATCAGAAATCCTTTGGCAAAACTGGTGAAATCTTAGATATTAATGAAATTTTCCGGTTCTTTCAACTAAACAAGTGTTTAAACTGATGTTGTTCCATTAATCTAAGATAGAAATGCTTATGTTAGAGAAAAGTCATACAATACAAGAAGAAAGACGACTATAAGTAACATATACACTAAGCTTTTATGTCATAGTGATGGTACATAAGTTACAATGTTTGCATTCTATAAATCCAGTTCCAATATACTCTTTCATTGCGATTGCGAACAAAATTATAAAGTCTATGACTCGTGCTAGGAAAGACGTCATTCAACAATGTCCTTCACATGCTGGGAAATTTACAAACTCGTAACCTGTAAAGTATCAGTATGAGGCATGCTATTGCACAATTTTGGTTGGACAGAGGCTGTTCCATCTTGTAATCTCGTCCTCGTTGTGTAGCTTCCTGATTCCCCCATAAAACCCATCCACTTCGTTGCCTTCTTCTCTATGGTGATTCCTGTTTATCACCGTTTGTCTCCATCGGGATCCAGGGCTGTACTGCTTGAACTCCAATATCACCGTATCTGTCACCAACACTACTCTTTTGTCAGGTAATTCATCATCTCAAAAATTGTTGGAGAATTGCAGCTTTGAATTTGAAGAGGGAGGGGGGTGAAACCTTCAAACGCTACTGACAGAAGAGTTGAGCACAGATTATAAATGCATTCCATCTCTTCAGCCTATGTAATCTATGAAGTGACATACTACCAGAAACCAGTCTGAAACTATGTCATGCACTGCAGAGTGTGTATTACGGGGAAAGGAGGTGGGATTTGAAGAATTATTATCAGGAGAAAGGGATAGGGTTTGGTTAATCAATGTAATTAATGAAGATAACAAACGCTCTATGCATTTTAATATACCTCCACTCAAATGGAATCAACAGTTTTAACAAGGTAAGAATGATTTACTACAATTGTGTTTTAGTCTAAATAGTTCAGTTCTGCAGAAGTATTAACCTTTTCAAGTTCATTTCATGAATTTATTACCCAGAAAGATAGCAGCGTAAATCTGGTCAGAATGATATAAGAAAGCTGATTCACTATGTTGACTTCAGAAACATGGAAACCAAACAATTTTTCTCTTTTTTTTTTTTAAGTAGAATTAAATGGTACAAGTGATTCTCTTACCACTAAGGTGGCAGTGGCAATGATTCCCACGCCCTGCACATGATGTCAAGTGACCAATGACACCATACCACCACCCTGCAATGGCACCTTTTATTAAAAATATATAATGGAATATGTATCTTGACCAAACTTACGCTAATATTCGATTTATTCGATAAATCATAAAAGTATTGTGGAGCCGTGGATGGGGGAAAGCAGAGTAGGGAGTCCAAAGCACAAGAGTGATGAAAGATACCATAACGAAATTCCTTGTTTCTTCTCCACTGAATCTCAATATGATCTCCAGGTCTCAAGTCAGCTAAACAGTCAGAAATATATAGAACATAAGGAGAAATGTCAATAGGTGGCATTCTCAGCCTTTCCCATTGTATATTTTCCTCAGTTGCCCATCGCCCATGAGGTGAGTACCTACACAAAGCATCCCCATTTTAAGCTCAAGCACGAAGTATGCAGTTGATGCGTATGATTTTCAAATTTTAATCTCTTACCTTGCCTGAAAGGTGTCAGTTCGAGAGTCATAGCAAAGTTGGGCATCATAACACGAAAGCATGAACCCCGCATGACCATTCTGAAATGGCAGCAGATAATACATTAATCCCAGTGTGCAACAATTACATAAAATCCACAAAACAGAATTATATTTTCAACTTTTAATATATAAAACTAAAAGCAATTAACCTTGTAAAATCATGATTCAGATTTTGTGATACCAATTACCTCACGGTTATAAACTTGAGCTGGGAACCAAAACTTGCCATTTGTAAGAGAAAAATACAAAGCCATGATAGAATCATCCCTCCTTTGCTGGCTACCATTTTCGGATTTCGATTTAATCCATGGAAAGGAACCAAATAGGCCTTTCTGATTGCGTTGATGGAAGATTTTGTGTGTGTTTCTGGAAGTTATGTGGCATCGCCAATGACGATAAGCAGAATCACCAATTACTTTACCCCATTTCTTATTCATGAGTCTCTCCCATAAATAATCACTCTGACATCTATCCCTAAGAGATGTGCACACTGATGCCACACTACATAACTCAGCCGGCGAAAGGCACTCCAGGATACAATCCAATGGCAGTTCAGGCAAATCCAAGAGCGAAACCATGCCTACCTTACCCTCATCCTCCAACTTTGATACTAAAATCTTCTTCTTCTTCAACGGCATGGTTAGAGGGAGATGGAAGCTAAGACCAATGCTGCCTTTTTTTATCCGAAAAACTGGCGAACTTGATAGGTTCGCCCAAAACCCAATCGAGAGAAGGTTACTGGTAAAGGACTTTGAAAGAATGAGGAAAGAGACAAAAGATATCAAGAAGTAAAACATTGTAATAGGAGAAGAGAATTATCAAAACTGGATTTCAAGATATGACAAATGCAACAGCAGCAACGAGTGAAAAATGGGAAAAAATTAAGACCCACCAATGGAAGACGAAATTGCTGCTTAGTGCTTTAATAAAATGATTTCAGAGGAGTTTTGAAGGGTCCACAGTCGACAAGGTTTCACAGTTGGTAGTTAAAAGTAGTTCCACATTGAGCACCGAACAAACATAAGGATGCTTCTTAAATGTAATTGGCATCTCCATACAGTGAATTCCCACAAAATGAGAGAACCAAAGCGAACGCCCAGTGGGAGGCAGCTGTCATTGAATTCACGGAGAAGAGATTTTCAGAGGCAGAAATCTAAGCATTATTCTGTAAGATCCCACTCATGAGAAAAAGGACACGGGGAATCAAAACCAAAACACCCATTTGTCTAATCCTAAATATATGACTCTGGGAATAGCAACCTATACTCTAAAGAGATGGGTTTGAATTAGATACCAATCAGGGTCTTAATACACACTCAGATCAAAATGGGAACAACAAAAGCTTAGCACCGAGAGAGAAAGAGAGATTGATTTAAAATGAAGACAACAGCAAGAAGATATACCACGTGGGGTCCCCTGAATTCATTTAAAGCCTAATCTACAGACATTTATCACTCACAACCCGCCTCGTGTAAATGTGGGTGCGGTGTTATTTGTGTAAAGAAGAGAAGAAAAGGACTAATATCGGAATGATGGGTTCTGAGGGGTTTTAAAGGAATAAATATACCTTTAGGTGGGTGTCGTCAATGTGATTTGTCATAATGCCATAAAAGTCTACCTGTTCCTTCGCCTAACTTCCACCAAACTCCAACACCCACGGCCCCAGATTATGAGACTTGCAGGATTAATTGTGAGTTTGTGACCCTTGAAATTGAAATGAATACCACCTCACAAAATCAAACATTTATGGCCATGTTCGCATAAGGGACACGCACCCTTTATCTCCGCCTTGTTCTATATCTATGATATGACGATGATTCCAATGACCTTACACTTCGTTTTTCACTCCATTATTTGAGCCCCATGTCACTTTCCTTCTTTAACTGTACTAAATTTCCTCAAAGATGGAGAAATGACGTGACTGGTAGGCGCTAATTACTCGTTAGTATTAAAATATTAATGCTGCTAAAAATATTGAGTTTGCTGCTCATGTAACATTCCCATGATGTAGCATATATACTTCATATTTATACAATTCATATTGGTATATCCAAATCATGGGCTAACTTTTTTTCCTATATATAATATATTCATAATCGAGAAGTGAGACATATAAAATATGTTTTCAGAAAAAGTAGCTTTGAAGAAGATGTTGATTGGTCAATTTATCCATTCATTCATTCATTCATTCAATTTAATTTCTATTTACTCCAGTTGGACTGAGGGGCTGGCTTCTTGTTGAACGGTTATGGCCCTCAACTAAATACATGTTCTCAGGCATTTACTTACGGCAACCATTTTCGTGTGATAAGCAGCATATATTTGTATGGCCAGAATTGGATAGTGGGACCTTGAAGGCAAAATTTTTAAGAAAACAATACTTCCCCACTTCCATGTACCAATCTTTCCTTGAAAAGGTCGACAAACTATACCCACAGCTTTCAATATAATGTCCTTTTTATTGCGCACTGCATAAAAAAAATAAAGTACTACTATTTTATGATATTCCATAATGTGATTTGTTCATATAATCTAGGACTCGAAGGTGGGAGAACCAAATAATCGGGAGAAAACGGAGTGGGTCAAGTAGGAAAGCCAATTTGATTATAGTGGTCCTTATCTTGGCAGCATATTTTCTCTCGTTTAAGAGAGGATCTGATGAAGGGAGACACAGATATGAATAGAGTTCATTAAGAAAAGAGATATAGGTAGAGTCTAATGAAATTTATCTATATAAGCTCATTCTCATATTTCTTTTTTTTATCTCATAGAAAAAGATTAAGGATCTCATATCTTTGAGCCATTCATATTATATATATACGGAGAAGAAAGCTATAAGTAGGCCATCCCTTATCTTTGTAGAATATTTCTCCGAAATTGGTTTGAAGGCACTAATTTTTGGTAATGAATTGAAGTGACTTGCTTGAATATTATGCTTCAAAGTTGGCGTAAGAACGAAGCAAACGTTTTACAAAAAGCAACTTGTTTGTGTGAAAAATCTTCCAAAAAGTATAGACTGATCCCTGAATCAACCGAAAAATATTCTGCCACATCTCATTAATGTATCTTTTGGGTAAATATGTAGACAGAGATAGTTCTCTTTCCATCTGCATTGTTATTTATGGGCCTTCCACTCGAATAATCACGCTACTACCTAATATTTTAAGAATATCCCCATCTAGAGGTGTATGGGGTCGGGTTTCGTCTCAATTCAATTTAAATTGAAGTTCAAAGTATGTCACCTATGGCCAGGCCTAGCTTGAGGTATGGCCCCGTTTGTAATCAGGTTTGTCTTTTCTAAAAAAAGAATTAAAATTTAAAAATTTATATTCTTAAATATATGACTGTTTATTTTGATATATATATATATATATATATATATATTTTAAGGTCTATATAATAAAATTGAAGAAACATAATTTGAAAGAGAAAATAGGAAGAAAAGATAAATATAAAAGTTAAAGTTTAAAAATGTAATAATTTAGAGTCTGATTATAATTTTTTTGTTTTTAATATTGTTTTGAGACAAATGCGATATAAAGGCCGTACTCATTTTGCCTATTTTTTTCTTAAAAAAACTTATTTATTATTTTAAATTTAAGATTTTTTTTAAATTTAAAAAATACATATTTTCTATCTATTTTTTTGTTTAAATAAAATAATCATATTTAGTAAAAGCCTCATAGGAGACTTGACTTTATTAACTATTTATAATAAAATATATTTAAAATTTTTTTACTAAAGTTACAAAATATCCTTTAATTTTTTTTATTTAAGTCTATATATATATATATATATATATTATATAAGGACTAGGCCGAAACGAACCAAAGACAACAATTACCTAACTCACTCCGATTTTATCTCTATTTTTTTTTTTTTTTTAAATTACCCATCCCAGATCGAGTTTCTGGAATTACCTGTACACCCCTAACCCACCAATGTATATACAATAACTATAGTGAATTGGGCGGTAACTTCTTGATATTTAAATTAAATTATTTGATGATAAACCCTCCCAATGCTATTGAGCTAGAGTGTTAATACTGACGACGCTGCAGTAGGTCATGATGGATTCCTAGACTAGTCAGTGGCATTTATGCTTTTTAGTTTTTATTAATATATTGAAAGCTCCGTGTAAGTGTTTGGAGCAAGCACAATAATTTTGTGCTTAGGTAACCAAGCACTCGAAATATAAATTTCTGAAATCTCAGGCATACTTGCACTTTGCGTGGAAAGGAAGACAGCATAGATCTCTGGAGGTGTCAATAAATGCACAAGGGATCCCACATGCCCCAGCTTAACAAACCAATATCAACAACTAGTGGTCCAGAATCCATTATATATATATATATATATATATATATATTTATGGTGAATAGGGAAGAGGGTGTTACTTTGGTTTAAATTAAAAGAGATTAAGACCTTTATCCGGACTCCGTTTTTTTGCCTTTAAAAAAAATCTGACATTACTTTTTTCCGGTATTTAATTTGTTGAAAAAAATTCTTCAAATTTTCACTAAAATAAAAATTTTATAAAAATTCAAAAACTATCTTCATTTTTGTTTTAACCCACTATTATCATTTTCCATAATGACAATCTCATTATCAAAAGCAATTATAAGTTGTATTTGGAGTTAAAAAGAAGTTAGGTTAAAGCTCACATCTTGAGCTCAAATTTAAATATTTTTATTTGGAGCTAAATAAGATTCTTAGAAGTGTGATGGACTTCAACTTAATATTGACTTTTTTATTCAAGCCCAAATAAGAATTTTAGCCTTGCCATGATCTAAATATTTTTAATTTGGAGAAATTTAACTTGTCTAAATTTTGAAACCAAAATATGTTCAAATTTAAGCTTATGATTAAATCTAGACTCTTCTATTCAGGCCAAATATAGATTTACGTCTGTTGGAATCCAGACTTTTTTCTTTAATCTAAGATCAAGTCCAAAAAGATATTATAGAAACAATTTGTGCTTAGGTTTGAACCGGAAATTTTTTCTTCTAAAATGTTCAACCCCTGCCTTGTAAATATAGTCTATCAGCTATTACTACATCTGCATTATGGAACACCTAACCCGCTAACCCGCTACCGTTCCTTGCATCAATTCACCAATTATTATCTTTGTCACATTCTCTATCATTTGCCACCTTTTTTTTTTTTTCCAACTTTCCGAAAATCAAAGGGAGGCTTGGACAAAATAGATGCCATTAGCACAAGGAAACAAAGATATTGAGTTTTGAAGGGCAGTCCAATTATGTGTATTTTCTTCACAATTACTTGGTGAGGAATGGGAGATATGGATGTGACTGTGTGGCGTACATTTTGTGGACTTTTTCAACAAATTGAGAGGACACAAGATTTAAATAAATGTTCCCGCGTCCAACTAATTGATCAGACGAGTTAGTTGCACTGACTCAATGCATTAAAAGTTTCAACCAAACAGATATAAAGTATAGTATGAGCCATACAAATTGTTAAAATGTACAACGATGAAGCACTGAAGCACGCTACTAGAGGTTGATACATGATACATCCCTATGAAAAATTTAATATGGTTTATCGTTTTGGTTAATCACCATTACAAAGAGCAAGAATCTCCTTGTTCCACCTTGCTATCTCGTCTTGGTTTTGAAGCTTTCTTATTCCTCCATAAAACCCAGCTTCTCCACTGCCTTGTTCCTTATCACAGGCCTTTCTGCTCAGCACAGCCCGTCTCCAAGGCGATTCAACGGGATACTGTATGAACTCCACGATCAACATATCTATATCATCACCAATACAAATTTGTAAGACATCATCTATATTTAATAGAAATTGTTGAACCAAGGGGCCTTTCAATAGTTTTTCTTGATCAAAAGCTATGTATATTTAAAAGAGCCAAGTTTCACATATCAGTGGAATCGCTTCCAGGTATACTCATTCACATAACCCCACGGAACTTTATGTTGATTTTCTTCTTTTAGAACCATCAATATATTAAACCAATCAATTAATGAGATGAAACAAGAGTTTTCTCACCATTGTAGCAGCAATGGCAGTGACTCCCATGCCTCTCACATGTGTCCACGTGACTAATTAAAGCATACCACCAATCTATGCAACACAGCCAAGCAATGGATCTGTTATAACTTGAAGAAATTTAGTTAATATAATTAAGGAAAAATTACACTTACCTGATCTATATCTTTAATTATAATGTCCCTTTAATGTAGAAGAAAGTGCAATCAATTCCTTAATTTTTTAGTCCCATTGCAATAAATCTCCTATCTCTCTCTCTCTCTTTCTCACACACACACACACACACACACACACAAGTGAAAGAACCAAACTGTTCAATGCACAATCGCTTTTTTTTTCTGTATACTTTTTTTTAAATATTATTTTAAAAATTTTGGGTAACTGCACATATAAATATTTTTTTAAATATTATCCGCATAGACAACTCACTTAGTTATCTAAATTAAAAAATTTTGACCATAAAAAATTACTAAAATATCATTTTTAGTTATAATTAGGGAGATATTGTAATAGAAAGTATAGATCAAATGAGTAAGTATAATTTCTCTTGTAATTAAAAAACTAAAATAATTGAATTAGAAACATATAGTGTATATACCAAAAGGGTATTGTTGGCTACTTCTCCATTGGATCTCAATATGATCACCAGGTTTTAAGTAATTTATGCAATCAGAGGCATAAACAGCGAATGGAGAAACATCAACCACGGGAGCTCTCACTTTATCCCATCCAATATTTGCTCCCCATTTGTTCCATCCATGAAGTGGGTAACTGCCATGCCCTCACAAACACACACCCACACATACACATATATAGGTTAGCAAATAATTGAAACTTGTGTATTAATGATCATCATCTTTGGAAGCAGATTTTGGAAGTTGATTCATATTGTTGAATACCTTGCTTTGAAGGTGTCAGTTCGGAAGTCATAACTCAGCATGGCATCATGCCAATTCGTCATCCGCTCTTCATTCTGCAGATTATCAAACGAGTGATTTCAATATTTATAGAGCCAGCAAGGAACAGGTAAATATTAGTTTCAAAGTATTGAAAACCATTACATATTCGTGATAGAGCTGAGCAGGGAACCAAAACAAGCCAATCTCAAGAGAGATACACAAATCCATGATAGAATCATCTGGAAAGGAATCATTATCCCACAGCCAAATGTTTCTTGATCTTGAATCATTGGTAAGTATGATGGGCCAATCACTGTTAAATGACCCTGATATTTCCAGTTTGTTGTCTTTTGTTGGTGCCTTCCTAAATTTAGCTGATGCCTTCCTAAATGCTACAAACCTCTGCCATTCACGAAGAGCAGAATTGCCCAGCACTCTGCCCCATTTCTGCATCATGATTTTTTTCCATAAATGCTCATTTCTACATTTGTCCCTGAGAAATCTGCACACCGTTGCTACTTTGCATAGTTCAGATGGAGAAAGACATTCCAGAATGCATTCCAAGATTGAGTTCGGCAAATCCAACAGACATTTGTTTTCCCTCATCCTTATGTCTAGCTACTAGTCCGCGATTGACAATGGATTCTACCACCTATGAAACTGATATCATATGACATTCACCTTATAACTTTTTTTTTAATCATTATTATTTGGCACAATCATGACGAGGCTGTCAAAAAATGACAAGGGCCGCTCTTGTACTTCCTCTGTTTTCTCAGTTGAATTGGTTTTGTGATATGCAAGTTCAGAATGGTAGGACCAAAGCGTAAATCTTTTAGTATTCAAACTTCTCACCAATAAATTTTAGTTATTTTTTAAAATTATATAAATTCATACATTTATTATATTTTAATTGAAAATCCTAATAATAAAAATAAAGAAAGCTATATATAAATTTCTTTTTTAAATTAAATGACATCTAATAATCAAGTTTATAACTTTTCTCATTATTACACCTTTCATGATATTCTTGCCCTAAGTACTTATCAAAATCTGATTCTGAGCCCATAATTTATTTCAGAAATAATTCTCTTTTATTATTGTAGACTACGAAAATAATGAGAGAAAAAAAAAGTGTCGATCACTGAATTAAATCCTTTGTATTTAGAGGATAAATGTAAGAAATTTATATTATCATATTCAAGTGGGAGTCACTCCTTCTTCTGATCTCTCTATTGCATGCCGTAATCATACAATAATTAGAGATGATCTAATTTTAAATAACCTAAACAACCTAATTAAAAATATATTCTTGTAGCCATCAAAAGAATCGAACTTTGTCTGGAATATAATTTTATTCCTTTTGATTTGGTCGGCTATCAAATTTGTGTATCCAAAGTGGAAATTCTATTCTATTGTTTCCCTAATCATCAATGACGTAAATATCAATGTAATCTTGATTCGCTTTGTCTGTGTGATACGATTAACCTTGCAAACATCAAATTAACATCTATATATATATATATATATATAAAATTTCCTATAAGGCGGAAACATCAATATCTTGTAAACATCAAATTATATTGAGTTGCGGGGCAAGTTAAGAAACAATAAAATAATAAAAGATATAGTAAAATTCATAGCACATACATCAAGGCCGTAAACAAACATATACAATGCCTTCATTCTTTATATAATGAAGACTTAGCAAATTAGAAATTGAAGCATGTAAATATGTCTGAATCTTGCCCCGATCATAAATAAACAAATCACTTCAATTTGAAATATTCCATAGTATAACTGGATCCCGGAAACCCCGCATGGGATTTACCTTTAATTTGACCATTATTTTGATCATCACTAATTTAAAAACATCACGACCATCGTACGTAATTAAAGAAGTTTTGCCTGATGTCCATCTAAACCTCAATCAGATCCCACGTGTGAATTCATTTAAATTTTAAACAACCAAAGCATATGATACAAGCTTATAATAAATGCCCATAAGGAAAAGATATCTGTACAATTTTGACCCATTGAGAAAGACTACACCTTCTTAAGTTTCCTGTCTGATATTGGTCAAATAAACTCATTCTGTTAAAATGATAATAGACAGTTATTTATTGAAGTCTTAGCCATTATCTAATTAAAACTTCATAATGGTAAAAATAAATAAATTTAATTATGTAATTTTAGCAAGTAATAAAGTATTTTTACTTTTTTTTTTTCATTTGTATAAGAGTAATATCATTGAATTCATCCTTCAAGTTTACTTCATCTTTATTAATAATATTGTAACTTCTACAAATAATAGAGTGCGGATTATCATTCATTATTTTGATTGAACTTTTGAACAATGAGTGATGATCGTATATTTTGAGGGACACATATTCTTTAGTTATAACACAATTAATTATTAAATTTATGAAATAATATTTTATTAAATAATTACTTAAAATAATAATTTATTTAATAATTAATAGTTGCTAAAAGAATTAATTTGTTTTTTATATGATTGATGAGTATGATTATAATAATAACTCTATTAAAATAGAAAAAATTGTTTAATATTTAGAAATATTTAATAATTAATTATATTATATCTTAAAAACATATGTTCTCAAAAATATTATAAGATCATCACTCTTGAACAATTGAGTATAATATCTAGCTTTAATATAAGTAGTGTATTAAAAGGGTTAACATGCTATTAAAACTTAATTAACGAGTACTAGAAAATTAAGTCAAAGTTCAAATAATTTCCCTATTTCATTACTTAATGTTTATATAATTAATTATATTCCATTCTAACCTCTTAAAATCATATTTTACCTTGAACTAATTAGGCTAATTATAAACTTGATATATGAACTTTAAAATAAAATAACCTTATTGAACTTTGCCACTTTGGATTAATTAATGTGAAAACGTTAAATTTTGGTTATAATTAACTGCAAAATCAAGCCGCATGATCCTCATATAGTTTATATCCTCATTTATCATCAACATGATATTGGCTCATCAAGATTACTAAAAGCGAGGAAGAAGCACATAGCCTCTAACAATTAATTTTAACTCAAATATAATTTAGCATTTCTTATTTTAATCTAAAATTATGAAAGATGTTTAGTCACATTTTAGAATTTATTTATTAAATTTGTAGTTATACCTCAGTTAAGAGAAGCAATGAATAATTTACTTTATTTATTATAGTAAGATTGTGTTTAAATGCGGATGCTTCACCTAAACCAAAGTAATATAAAGAGTGACAATATTATGAACTGGGGTCTACCATAAATCATAATTATCATGTAATAAATTATTAAATATAAGATACTATTTTACCAATTTCATTAATATCATTACTATAATTATATTTATAAATCATATTTTAAAATTGATATGACTTCAATTTCACGTAATTAATAAATATGGTTATAGTAATAAATCTAATAGAATGTACAAAATATTATTCCATATATAATTAATAATTATAATAACATAATTAGGGTCCATGATAAATATGAGTTCGTAATATTATTAAAGGCGAAAGGTGAACAACAATCAACCTCTATGCTTCAAATTTTTTTAACAAATGAAAAAAGAGGGGGAAAGAACATAAATATACGAAAGAATTATATAAATCATTGAAAATATTCTATTTAGTACAGTAGTTGAGCATGCAAGTCACAAAAGTATCGAGCATAGTTATTAAAGTCGAGTTAGACTAGCTAATAAAACTGATAATCCGATAAACACGCACCTTATCCTGTCTAGACAAACCATTTCACATATAAAATGACATGGATCATTGGATTTAAACCTTCACAGTATTACTTAATAATGATGGTATATATATATGGGGTATGACTATGAACTATGAACAGTGCCGATGCTGTAATTCCAGCTTTGAATATCCTCCAGGTTTTCTGATTCCTCCATATGTCCAAAATCCAATTTTTTGTTCCCCATTCACCTTTCCGTTTAGTAATACTGACTTCCACCGTGACTGATCTCGACGCTTGAACAACACCGCCAACATTCCTAACAACAGTACAATCAAAGCTTTATCATCAGTTTCATATATCACTTGCAAAAGAAGATATTTTTTTCCTGTGGGAAGAAATATGGTACAGAGAGGTAGAAGAAGGAAGAAGAAAAAGAGAGAAGACGAACCCCCCGTTTGGTAGCAAGAAAAGGCGGCCGGAAAAAGCAATTGGAAAAAAAGAAAAGTTAAAATTTTTTTTTTAATTTTATCTATTATAATTATTATTCAATTATTATTTAATAATTTTTTATAATAATTATTTAATCATTAAAAATAAGAATGTTATGATTATTTATTACCTATAAGATCACCTTCTTTATTTTTCTTCCATTTTTTCTTTTTATCTTTAACTTTTAAGTATGAGTCCAAAAACTTTTAAGAAAGAAGATGAAAGATATGTGTACTATTTCCTAATGAGTAAAATACATGTACATCAATTAATAAATACAAATGTTAGATGTACTTTTCATTTTCTATAATTTTAAGAGTTAATGAAAGATATATTTTTATGATATAGAATTTTTATATAAAAGATTATAACTTCAAAATTCAAATATTATATGTATATATGATATAAAATTTAATATAAAAGGTTATAATTTTAAGAATTGATTGCATATATTTATGCTTTTCATATAAAAAGGCCTTTAGCTTTATTTTCTAAAAGATGCATATATGAAGCATAAAAATTATAAGAAATATAATAAGACTCTGTTATTATAAGTATAAAAAAATTGCCATATGATTTTGTGAACTATAGATAAAAAAATGTTTTACAAATTAAAAAAAAATTATTTTCAAGTTTTCACAAACAGTTCATAGTATTTTAAAAATTATCATCAATTCTTTAATAATTACGTGTGGAAACAAATATCTCCTTAAAAAAATTAACTTAATCATGCCTTAAAGTAATTTACCATATAATAATTTCAGTTTTATTTAACGTTATATTTAACATAGTTTTCCTTGTCAATTTTAACAAATAGTAGATGAGAGGAGGTATTTGCCAAGCTAATTAATTGCTCAATTTAAGGGCTGTCATTACAATAATCTATTCTTAGATTATGCAATAACCAAAGCATTTTTTTTTTAAAGTACGAGAAGCCCAAATTTAGCATGCACCCTTGGAGCTTTCTCCATTCTCCACAAACCAATTAAAGTACCAACCTTTAATTAAAAGGAAAAAAAAGACTTATTAAAGATAGTTGTGTTTCGGTGAAAAGATTAAACAAGTTAAAGAAGTATATTAAGAGGAGAGCATTCAACATAAAATGCTTGGCCAATTTTTGCTACACTTATATATAGTTGCACTTTTCATGAAGAACACGGAACATGAGGATTACTAAATTTGTTTGAACAATAAATGAGAATTAATTTCAATACGAATGTCCAAAATTAAGTTAAATTATGCCAATTCGTTCGTCATTGTCTGCCAAACAAAATACAAAGATAGAACCCAACCCACTACTCAACCGCTCTACCTTTTAAACAATTAATTAATTAATAATTAAATCATCTTTGGTTATGTAAAACCATCCAACATTAAACAATTAATTAATAATCAATGAGCACTTCAAAAAAAAAAAAAAAAAGTCACTTCAAAACATGACTTGAGTCTTAGACTTACTTGTCCTGCTACTGGTGCGGGAAGTTAATCCATTATAATAATTAAAATTTATTGTTAAATTTGAATTCATAATGTTATCACTTCTGTGTTTTGGTAGCATGCAATTGGGCCTCGGAATTTTTCTCATGACTCCCATATATTAATTAAAAAAAATTATGTTTAAGGATTACGAGATTAAAAAAATTATTTTTAAGGATTTTTATCATTAAATTTAATAATTTATTATTAAATTCAATAATAATCATCTTAAAATAAGTAGTAATAAATTTTTAAGAATAATTTTTTTTTTATTTTTTGATTATTTATTATAATTTTTCCTATTAACTAAGTTAACTAAATAATAAAAATAAAAAATAAAAAAGTATAATATTTTACTTGTACTTGACTTGTTTATATATAATTACATTTGCCTTTTTGGCGATCTTGGGTAGGATATAATTTTCTCAAGAAAAAATAAAAAATAATGGCACAAGATTTGAGGCAAAGGAGTTGGTCCAAAGCTACCCGCCTTCCGAATATTTTTAATAGATACATAGATTATTACAAAGTGTAAAGTGTTTAATATGCTAATAATATTTAGAATTTTGTAGTCAATGGCTCCATTTTTAAATATGTTTGAAACCTTTCGCTGTTGAATCATTTTAAAATTTTTGTGATAATAATAAAAAAGTATTTTGCACAAATATAAAAAAAAATTAAATAAAGAGAGATCAAGGCTTGTTTGATAAGTAACTTTTTTAAGTTCGTTTGGTATATAAAAAATTAAATATAAAAATAAAAAATACTTATAATCTCTCTCTTTTTAATAATTGAATAATTATTATTAGAGAATATTAAATAATAATTAAATAATAATTATAAGGATAAAATTGAGATTTTATCCAACTTTCCCTTTTCATTTCCTTCTTCCTCTCTCTTTCCTCTCCTAACAAATGGGCCATTGATGAAAATAAAAATGAAAAGATGAATGAAATGTAATGAAATAAATTATGTTTGGCAAGAATGAAAAAGAAAATGATTATATTCATATTTCTTTATTTGGTTGGATAAAAAAAAAATGACAAAATATTCTTACTAACATGTCAACACTGACGTTTCATCACCAACGACATAAAATTCTGTATATAAATATAATAAATATATTTTAATTATATATATACTATTTCGATATATATATATATATATATGTGTGTGTGTGTGTGTGAACTTATTTAAATAAAATACATATAATATAATAATGTATAAAATATATATTATAATATTATATATATTTTAATGTATAATAATATATATTAAAAATTATATATATATATATATATATACTTAGCCAGTCCTACCGACTACTTTGGTATTTTTTTATTTTTTTATATTTGATTTTATGTATATAATTTTTATTTTATTACTAATAACTATTTTATTATTTTTCTAAAAATATAATTAATATTAATTATTTTTATTTTTTATTATTCTTTTTAAAAGTAATATTATTTATTTTTTAATTTATATAATAAATAATTAAAAATAACAAAATATAATAACATATGAATAATATACATATATATATATATATATATACACACACAAAGTTTTATATTTTATATATATATATATATATAATGTATATATAATGCAATGCAACTCACCGACTCAATGTCAGTCAGAATTGATCTTAATGACATTTGGTTGGATAATTTCAACTATTGTGCAGTTAATTTTTTTTAATTTTATATAACTTATTAATTTTAATATTAAGTATTATTAATATATTATTAATTTTGTCTACTTCGTAATTAATTACAAAATTATAAAAATGTATTTCTATTTGAAAAATTATATTAAAGGGTAAAAAGGTAAATATATCTTCATTTAAAAAATGCTGCACGAAAAAAAGTAAAGAAAGTACATAGTATATATACTTTTCGCATCGATTTTTATTTCTTATGACACACACACGTATTAAACACATTTTGCCAATAAATTTTCTTTTTCTTTCAATTTTTGTTGGCATACTAAACAAGGGCAAGTCTTTGAAAGCCTAATATTTATTATAAAGATTATTTAATCATCAAACAAACTTAGACTTTAACTTGACTCATAATTCACAATGTATTTCACAATTTTGCTATTTTATAGCACTTCTTAACCAAGCAAATATTAATTAGTGTAAATTTTACTATATTTATTAGTTATAATTTAATTTTCTGAATAAAATATCCTTTATGCTCCTATTGTTGAAATGTACATCTATTTATAATCAAATAAATAATAGAAGTTATACAAGATAAAATGTACCGATAAAGGTCATGCCTATATGATAAGGTATATTTGAATGCCTAATAGGACAAGAGATAAAAAGGGAAAAAAAGAAGGGGGCACGAAGGGCAAGATCTTGATGAAACAACAACTATCAAACTTTCTACACGATCTCATATGGAAGGAAGGATCCTGTGCACAACTTTTTTTTTTTTCTCTAAAAAATTATTTAGATCCTTATATTAATAGAATTTGTGATATTTTAAATGTATATTACTTGATTTAATAACATCCATAAAGAGAAATAACTCAAAATAAAACTATTGAAAAAAAAATTGTACATTGTATATTTTTTCATCTTCAATTAATTTTTTTTTGATCTTATTAAATTAAATAATATACATATAAAATATTGCAAATCTTACTTATATGAAATCTAATTACTATAAAAAAAATTTGAAAACATCTGTGCATAGCAAAAAATCATTCCTCCTCACATGAAGTGCTACTAAAATTAATTATTAGCCCCTGGAACCACATTTACTTTCTCACTCCTGCATATAAGCAAAATTCTTTAAGTATTAGTTATTAAGTTATCCAATAAACATATCCATGTGAAGGAAATTTTTGTTGTTAAGTTTTCTCCTAAACTTAATGGTAAGTTCATAGTAATATTTCACCTCGTGTAGCCCAACTTCAAATCGAAATACTTGAAAGAAGCATTGGGATTTTTCCCTTACAGAATTAAAGACCAGCCTATTTATTAAACAAATTGATTATTTATTCCCATTAATTAAGTACAGATACCTTCCTTCTAGTGAAAAAGGTCGAATGAAGGACCACATATATACACACACACTCATAAAGGAATTGAGGTAACATTACGGAAGAAACGTCTATATTTTGTTGAAACTGAGTTTAATTATCGAATGATCTAAAGCTAGATGACACCTTCCTCTTTGATGGTCTGTTTGATATCTATTGAAAAGTAGAATATGGAGAATGTGAAATAAAAATTTTATTAAGCAAGCAATGAAAATGATGTTGCTTGGGAAAATTATTCGTATTTAGAAAAGGGCAAAGGAAAATATTACCAGAAATTTACTCAGGGGATGGGGAACTGTACTGCCACCAGAGGCATGGATAAGACAAACTCAGGCACCAACATATTCTATCAAATATATAGAGCAAGAGAGAATTTAATTTAGCATATCTGGTACGAATAGACTAATATAGGAAACTATATAAAAACATTTCTATAAATTTTCAATGAAATTTAAACAACATGGTTATTTTTTCTTCTTGCTTTCAACATATTTTGAAGCATTTAGAATGTTATGATATTTGGTTCAAGTTCAACTTGGATAAATGAAAATGAGGTCAAACTCCGAATTGTACCCGAGGCTGAAGGAAGAGCTTCTTTCACGTGTCAATCTCCTCTTCACTCCGAATCTTTCCAATTCCTCTATAAAAGTGACCCATTCCATTATCGTGTTCCCTGTAGTTGTTTTTGCTAAGCACTACACGTCTCATTTGCATTCCTGGAGACTACTGCTTGAACTCCACCACCACCACGTCTGTCACCCACTAAATAACCAATACCCATAATGCTAGCACCAAAATGAATCCAAGACATAGACCAAGAAAAGCAAAACCATATAATCTCACCATTTTGGTAACACCAACAATGATTCTCGTTCCCATCACATGTTTCCAGATGCCCTATAATAGCATACCACCAAGTTGCATGTCATAATGGTATAAAGGATTAGGAGTTATGATCATTTTTAGTTCTGAACCCTAGTAGGTCAAAGGCAAGCCTACCCTAAGACATGTCTATTTGCTCTAAATTGGATTTCAATATGATCCCCAGGTTTCAAATTATCTAAATCAGAGACATGAAGAATATTTGGAGGAGTTTCAACTGGGGGTGCTCTCACCTTATCCCACCCCTATGTTTTTTCCTATAAACTGCCAACCACTATGCTATTTTCTGCAACCAAGATTAATATTGATCCATTCATCTTAAAGATCAAATCATGAAGTTAGTAACGTTATTAGGATAGTAACTTCCTGCTCAAAGTTACAAATCCTAAGAACAATTTTTGGATAGTTTGGCAGGAGAAGTAATTCTTCCTTTATTGTGCTTGAAAGGCATCCGTCTTGGAGTCATAGCTAAGTAGGCATGGTGGCATAATAGTAATAATCCATTGCTCTGCAACACAGGGTACATAGAATTTTACATCAAATATAGAAACTATTTTTGCATCAAAATTAAAAGACTTTCTAATATAGCAATTTTACCTGGTAAATTTGAGCTGGGAACCAGAACCTAACACTCTTTAGACACAAAGATAAAGCTTTCATGAAATAATTTGATAATAAACCTCTAAGCTGTTGATAGTTTGCCAAATAAGACCCAAAACATAGACATGGCCAATCACCACTAAAAGACCCCGTTGATCCATTCTAATCAACCATCAAAGGTTTTTCTTCTTTTGCTGATGTTATATGCCATTGCCAATCCTTATAAACAACCCCTCCCATTACTCTACCCAGTTTTCGTTTTATATGTTCTTCATATAAATCGTTACCTATGCATTTGTTCCTCAAAACAGTACACACTTATGACGTTATACATAATTCCATTGGTGAAAGGTGCTTCAGAATGCAATCCAAGGTCGATCCAGGAAAATCTAAAAGGCAGATATTACTCTCTTTTCGTTCTCCATCTGAGGGCTCAATCCCTCCGATGTGTGTTTCTAAATGGTCTGTGTGTGTAAAGAGGAGAAGGAACAACACTCAAGTGAATCACAACCCTTGCTTTGTTCCGAAGGATTTAATAAATAAAGAATACCTTAGGTTTTTCTTCCTAATTCTGAAATCACGCAACTAATGAAGTCAACCATGACATATAATTTGTTGTAAGAAACAAAAAATAATATAGGATTTGATCATTCATATTTTAGTCCAGGCTCATTCGATTGTCTGACCAAAAAATTGTCCATGACACTTGACCACTGCCAAGTTCAGTATGACAATAACATAAAAATACAGAAGATGATTTCCATGTCCTTTCTCCTTGTTATTCACTTCATAAAATGCCAGGCATAGTTTTTTTCTTTTCTTTTAGTAATGGAAAGAGGGCTAGGCCAAAAAAACAGACACAAAGAAACTAGGACAATAAGTGGGAGACAAACTCCCCAGACACATCACCATTTAGCAAATATAATAACCAATTGAAAAGGACATGCCACATGTCCATCTTCAATTGAAGCTCGCATACATGATGGGCTAACGCATCGGCATAAGAGTTAGCTTCATGAGGGACAAAGACACCTTGTCAGACCCCTCTTGACAAAAGAGGATAGCAATCCAATTCAAAAGGTTGTGATTCATCTCCTTGTTTCGTCCACTAGCTTAGAATAAATCTGCAACTCTTACGATCAACCTTTGCTTCTACTAACTGATGACCCAGTTCCCAAGCCACTGAAAGCCCCGTAAAAAGACCCTAAGGCCCAGCCTTAAAAATATAACTACACCCAAACAACGAGAGAAATCATAGAGCCGCCTACCATCATCACTACGCAAAAGTCCACCATACCCTACCTTACCAGTATTTGGATGCCTTGACCCATTGGAGTTCAACTTGACCCAACCATGGGCAAAGGGCTTCCATCGAACAGACTGATGCACTTGAAAATTGTTAAAGACCAGAGACTTAGCTTTTCCAGACATCACAAATAAATCATAGACTTACCAAACCATCACACTCAGATCAGATAGTATTTTAAGAAACCCCATAAAGATTCAATCATTATGCCATTTCCACAAAAGCCAAACCCCTACTCCCCAGGTTTTTGCCCAATTTTGATCTTAATTAATGCCTAACTTCATCGTTAAATTAGAGTTTACCTAGAATCTACAGTATCACGAGTGGACAATCTGGTTCCATAATTCTTGAGCAAAAATGCAATCTCTCAGAACATGAAGAACATCTTCCTTAATCCCATAGCACCACTGACAGTAAGGACAAGAACTATTCTACGTACTTCTTTGTTAATTGGTAAATAGCCTATCGTGAGCCACAGACTATAAAAACATCTAATTTGCTCTGGTCCTTTCCAACTCTAGATTTTATCCTAAATCGTTGTCCTATGATGTTCATGAAATCCCTGAAGAATCATATACCCACTTTTGATAGTATACATTTCGGATAGGTCGCCATGCCAATAGAAAGAATCCTGTGCTGCTTCATCGGAGGGAGGGGGAAAATAAGAAATTTCTCCATGGTATCCGAGTCATAAATAATTTTGCAGTTTATCAAAGTTCTAATCGCCATTATAATCTATGTAGTTACAAATATGGGAATGCAGAATGTGATTAGCACTATTTTCATCTAAGCTTAAGAAGTTATGCAAGATCAAGCCTAGCTCCAACCAACAGTTATTGAAGAAGCCGGTGCCTTTGCCATTACCAATCAAACGCGTAGAACCATTCTTCACCATATCTTGCTTTTGAATTATAGATTTCCAGAAAGTTGAATCCCCAACTTTCCAAATCAACTTAGTATGATTTCTTTTAGGTTCCACATATTTACTACATAGAATCCCGCACCATAAGTCTTCTTAATTCGAATAAAACTTCCATGCAAGCTCCGCATTACAAGCATCATTTTATAAATATTTCTAAAACCTAAACTTCTTAGCTATTTTGCTTACAAATAATCTCCCAACTTACTGCATGAATTTTTCTTGAAGTAGAATCATGACCTTAAGCAAAATTTCTAGTAAAAAGATCAATTCTACTAGCAACAGATTTTGGCAACTTCATCACTTGCATTGCATAAATTAGGATTGCACTCAATACCGATTTTGCAAGAGTGACCTTACCTGCAAAAGAAAGACAATGAGCCTTCCAACCTAACAATCTCTATTGTATCTTATCAACAATGTAGTTGTAAGCATTTGAAGGCCTCCTTCCCCTACTCAGAGGGACTCCTAAATAGCGACCTAAATCACAGGAATTTTGAAAAGTCAAAACTCTAGAAATAGGATGTCTAAGCTCAATAGAGACATTACTGGAGAAGAAAATAGAAAACTTTCCTTTATTAACCTTCTGATATGACAGATTACAAAATAAATCCAAATATCGATTAATGCAATTAATCTAATTCATAGAGACCTTATTGAAAAGTAGAAGCTCATTCGCAAACATCATATGAGAGATATTGGGACCCTCCTCAGACGATTAGGCACCCAATTCCCTTCATTTACTTCTTGACTAATCTGATGTGAAAGTTTGTCCACACAGAGAACAAATATATAAGGAGACATGGGGTCTCCTTGTCTGACTCCATGAGACGGAGAAAAAAAATATGTCCAGTTCCCATTCCAAAGAACATTCAGTGAGGAAGAATTAATACATTTCATAATCAAATTAGTTAACTCCTCATGAATAACAACTTCCTTTAAAATAGTATTAATGAAACTCCACCTAAACCTATCATAAGCTTTTCCCAAGTAAATCTTTATGGCAAAAAGCCTCTTTTCCCTTTCATCCTTTCATGGTGTGAATAATCTCTTGCCCAATAATAATATTACATTGAATACATCGTCCAGGCACAAAGCTTGCCTGAAAAGGGCAAATCACCTCATCTACGATCTTGAATCGAGTAGCAATGACTTTGGTAAGACTTTTGTAGGCCACATTAAAAAGAGAAATCGGCTTAAATTGAGTAATAAATTCAGGGCAATCAATTTTAGGAATAAGAGTAATGAGCATTTTATTCACTTCGTTAAGCTGAATCTCCTATTCAAAAGCTTTAATCACGAAATCAATCAAATTAGGTCCTAACACTCCCTCATTGAGACTGAAAAGATACAGGAGAGAAACCATCCACCCCAAGGGCCTTGAAAGGGCCCATATTAAACACAACATTATGTATTTCCTCTGGTTTAATCTTTGCTTCCAACACTTGACGGTGAGACACATCAAAAGTAGGAAAAGAAATAGGTGACAAAAAGTAATTACACCCATCGTTTTCTTTGGAAAAAAGCCTTGAGAAATAATTTATCGCATGCTGTTATAACTTCTTAGTATCCTTTATCCAACAACCAACCTCATTACGAAGCTTTAAAACCTTACTTCTGCGTCTTTTAGCCATTGTCTTCGAATAGTAATACTTGGTATTTCTATCCCCCTCATTGATCCACTTCGTTCTAGCCTTTTGGAACCACAAAATTTCCTCTTATAAAAGAATCTCATCCAACTCTGCCTGAAGATCCTTTTCAAGTTGTTGAAGAGAATAAAACTGATATAAGGAAGCACACATCTGAATACCCCCCCTAAACGAGCCAAAACATGCCTCTTTCTACTCTTGATGTTACCAAAAACATCCTTATTCCATTTGAGAATTTGCGTCTTGAACTCCTTCAGCACATCTTGAAGTAAAAGATCTTTCCTCCAAATAGAATTAACAAATTCACCAAAGTCCTTATGGTAAAGCCATATGGCCTCAAATCTAAAAAGATGATTTAAGCTACCAGCCAAATGGGACCCAGATGCATTAATTAAAATTTGGTGATGATAAAAAAAACTTACCCTTGGAAGGGTCTTAACCACGCAGTCAGGAAAGCATAAAGTCCATGTAACATTACTCGGTGCCCAATCAAGTCTCTCATAAAGTTTGTCATAATTATTCAACTTAGGTCCCACCCAAGTAAAGTGGGAGCCAATGTAGCCGATCTCAATCAGTCTGCAACTATTAATTTGGTCCACAAAAACTCTGCATCTGTTTAAACAAATTGGAGCACCCCCGTTTCTTCTCTTCCTCATTAATGATATCATTGGAATCCCCCGCAACCATCCAAGGCCCATTTATACCTTCTGAAATCTCCTTCAAATCTTTGCCCTAACTGTGTCTTCAAATCACCATGTGGAATAGCATAAATTATCGTAAGAGCAAAATGAATATTTCCATAAGTCCCTCCCTGGAGATGCACATACTCTGAAGTTTGCTTAATCACCAAAACAGGAGAGACAGAAGACTTCCAACCAATCGATAATCCTCCTGAACGCCCATTACTAGAAACTGTAGCAACTCTGTCAAAACCCAATTTTTCGAAAATCCCAGCAGCTCTATCCTCGCTACAACGAGTTTCTACCAAACCAATGAGGTCTGGATGAACAAGCTCATTGAACTCTTTCAAATATCTGTACAGCGTTGGGCCACCAGCCCCTCTTACATTCCAGATAAAAAACTTATTCATTAAAAACACGAAAAAAAAGGACAACAGGAGCCTTAACATCACCTTCTGCAACAGAAGCTGTTTTGCCGACTTGAGACACTATAAAAAAACCAAGCTCTGCCATTTGATCTCGAGTATCCACGTTACTTTTGTTCTCACCAACATTAATCTAAACATATGGAGGTTTTGTATGTTTACCATCAGAAAATTGAAGTTCCTTCTGCTTGTTGATGTCCTTTGTGGTGTCATAAGCCTCCGTCCATCCTTCATCTCGATTCCGTGAAGAAATAGCTATTTGTTTTCTCGACTTCGGCCCTGCAGACTCACGATTTTGGCCACCATTATTTTCTTTTCCTAGATTGGTAATTGATAATCTATGGACATGCCCAATAAACATAACATTCTGGACACCTTTTTTCCCGAGGCCTACAATCTTTGTGAGCCCAGTTTTTTCCTTATTTTGCTCATTAACCGAAACAGCAAGCTCATCATCTTTATTGCTTTTTTTTTTTTTTCATAATAGCGAACCCCCCCCCCCCCCCCTTCCCATCCATCAGCTGTGTTCGCTGTTCAGCGTAGATTCTCATGCACATTTTCAGGGATATCATATAACAACGTAAATCGTGATACCGCATTATTAGGCACAAAATTCTCAGCTCCTTTATCCTTTGATTTTCTATTGCGTCTGGCTTTCTGAACCACTGGTCAAACTCCAACACCACCGTTAGCCACCGTAGCACCTTCATCGGCTACCTTGCCATCCTCAACCATCTTCTCCAAACTACCCCATCATTATTCTGGGTATTTCGTTTCTCTGGGCATCCTTTGGCATAATGACTGAATTTTCCACAATTGAGACAAAGATAATCGAGGCCTTCTTATTCATTATGATAAATTTTCCCCTTCAAAGTAAACTTTTGAACTAGTGGCTTCCCTTTGGTTTGAAGGGAGAGGAAGGGGGTTGTTTGGTATGCAATTTTAGAGATACGGGGGAGGAAAAGTTTAATAAAATTTTTTTTTTTATTTTCTCTTTTATCCCTTCAATTTGGGAGGATTGAGAGAGAAAGTTATCAAAAAAAATTAAAATATTCTTATCTTGATTATTAATTTTATATTTTATAAAATTTTTATAAATATAGTTAAAAAAAAATTTTAACATATCAATTAATATGAGTATATTATCATATCGAAAAAAAAATAAATATAACAATGTTCTCAACTCATATACATTTTAATTTTATAAAATAAAACATATTAAATTATATATTTGTTGAAATAATTATTTATTTAGTTTCATTTGTTTACAAATTTTTTTAAATAATTATAATTATAGATAATTTTTTATATTTGTTTAATTTGGTAGTAAAAATATTAAATTTTTAAAAATAAAAAAATAATTAATTATATTATCGTTATTTTTAAAATATATAAAGATAAAATAGTCTATATATTATTTTTTTTTTCTTTTTCTCTCTGAACCAAATAATATATCATTAAAATCCTTCCTCTCTCTCCCTTCTGTTGAACCAAACAAGACCTAAATCCACCCCCACACATGAGCATAACGACCTCTTGATTGGCAAGATGTATTAAAATCAACTTTGATCGTCTTCCCAAATTAATTACCTATAAAACTGAGAATTTTCGTATTATAATACTCAATATGTAAATTAGGAATCCGAATCCATGCCGCTACCCTATCTATTCTAGCCATCTTCAGGTCAAAATCTGGTCTCCAACTCCAGACAATTAAATAATGGTCATAAATCATCCATGGCCCTCCTGTTAATGCATGATCAAGATCCTCATTATTGGAAAAATTCACCAGAAAATAGTAAGTACCTAGATTCACAACATTAATAACACCACTTTTTGCCCACGTTTGTTTCAGTCGAGCTTCCACGGCTTTAAAACCAACAGCTTTCCCAAGCAAATTCACAATCAGTGATCTTTTCCGTGGCTTGTGCAACCTTTACTCAACCTTCTCAGAAAAAATGAATTCAGGATGCTCATGACCATCAGTAAATGAATCGACCACCTGAAAATCTGAAGCTGGGAAATCATTTCCACAACCTTCATCATCCAGAAAATCCTCTAAAGATTCCATAGAAGCACTGGAATCAGATTCCTCCGTGTCACTATATGATCGTCCCTCCAGAGCTTCCCTATAAGACCTCCTGGTCTCCTTATCCATCAACTTATTCTTATCCTCCTCGTCCATCAACGGATTATCGGAGTAAGAGATATCACCATACTGCACCCTGGACTCATTCGCATCGAAAGGCAAACCGGAACTTTTGATCTTCTTTGTACTCCTGTATAGCCAATCCGTTTCCTCCGCCGTAGACCTTCACTCCTCCCCCTCATGCCATGTATTTTGATTTTTGAACATCTCTAGATAGATGTGTTTTTGACGTCTATGTTAGATGCACCTTTTGTTGCCAACATTTTATATTTCACTAATTTATTGAATATTAATGTATAAAATGCCAGCCATAGCTGATTGATGTATCGTGATCAAAATTCCATGGTAGAAAATGACCTTAAATGAAGTGCTCCAGAGGGATCCAGTTTGAATGCTGCCTCACTAGATATGCCCAACTGGAACCTTCATAATCATATCAGATTAGCTAAACACTTTGCCTCCAACCATCACCTGTACTTCCAACCATGCGAGTTAAAATTTAAAATTTTTTCTATTTGCAGCTTGAAAGGCAGTTTTGAAATCATTATTGGCCACTTAAAAAGAATATAAGTACCTAAGAATCTTGGTTTAAATAACACCTCCTTTAAACTTAAGTGTCGGAGAGTCTTAACGTACGTGAGTTCAATCTTTATTCTATCTATTTCCTTTACTTACTATTTCCAAGGCCTTGTGCATTTTTTGTAGCGTTAAAAAAAAAAGACATGAGGGTGCAGGGAAAAAAATGCTATGGACTGGAGACAACTAAAATTGCCAAAGATCCTTATGGCTCATTTTGTTTGAAACACATGGATAAAAGGGCACAGGAACTTCAGACAAAATTGTGTATTCCTGCACTATTCTTTAAAGCTGCTAAAATTTGAGCATAGGTGGAGGTTTCATTGGAAGATTAAAACAGGCAACACTGTTACGATGTAGGTGATGGTATATTTGTAAGCCACCTCAGTTTAGGATGTCTTTCAGTTATAAAATTCTAAGAGAATTAGAGTTTTTCTCCTAATATTTATTTTCAAAAGAACTACTATCTTAGACTAAAATTTTAAAGTAGAGAAAATTCATAACAAGAATTATTGTCGGTGTTTCCACTCTAAATACGATATTGAGACGAGACAACAATTAAAATTTGTCAAAAAATAAGAAGTAAAATAATTACTAAAAAATTATTCTGCTTAAGATTCTATTTTATTATTGATATATATTCATAACAAGCATGTTGAGCATCGTTATTCATACAAATTTTGTGGAACATAAATATCATATTGATTTGACATCTTTCCAATATAATTGCTAAGCTCTCAAGTCTTAATCACTCTACACAACAAGAGTGGGCCAGAGTTCTTTCCACTTCTCAATTTCCTCACTTTGAAGCTTTCTGATTCCTCCATAAAAGCCACCTCCCCCACCAGTTTGTTCCCCATGCTTCATTTTGTTTAGCACCGTTCGTCTATATCTGCTACCAGAAGAATACTGTCTGAACTCTATGATCAACAAATCTGATTGTCAGCAACACAATATATCAGTTTAACATGTTGAAAAAATACCATTAATTCAGGAGGAGGGTGGGATGCATTCTCATGTTTGTATAAAATTAGTCCAAGGTAAGCGTGAGGAAGTAGATGGCAGTTACAATAAGATAACAATATATTATTTACTGGATTTTTAACTTCATAAAGCTTCACATCTCAACAACTTGGCGTCCATATTCTTTTGGCACTAGCACTTTATTTATCAAAGAAGCAATTCTCTGGCTGCGTGGTTGTCAGCAGATAGATGTCATAAAAAGTGTGATATGACATGATTTATGTGTCTATGGATTAAATCATTAAAATGCAGTGTTTTGTCTCTCAGTATGTTCAAAGTAGAACCAGTATATTCGAGCCCTTAATCTAAATCTTGAGTTTTGCTTCCAAGTAAGGATAATTCACTTAAAAGCCGATACCGAGATCACAAGTCCATGCTATTAGGTTATCCTTACAGTAAAATTGAAAGGAAAAAACAAAACAGCAACTACTACTACTACAAATAATCTTAACCATAAGAAGTCAACAAACAATTATATCATAAACTAAATGCTGCCGAAAAATTTTCTCACCGCTTAGGCGACAATGGCACTGATCATCCTCTTTACACAATTCCAAGTGACCAACAATAGCACACCACCAATCTACAAGAGATTCATTAACAGTAATGAAATACAAGTTGATATGATATCAATATCACCTAGACATGAATAAGGTAAAGCCATTAAAAAGCATAAATTAGAGAAATAAATATCAAATGTAAAAGATAATGCAAAACTTGATGGTATTGTGAATGTGTACTAATGTTAGTTTAAAATAAATATTCAATGAAGCATGGAGGAAGAAGCTTTTTCTTTTTCCTCTGAAATGAATGAGAACCATAGTATTCACCACATAAAAACTCAGTACCATAAGGGAGATCTTTGTGTGATCTCCACTGGACTTCTATATAATCCCCAGGTTTTAAGTCATCTAAACAATCAGAAACATGAAGAACATGTGGATTCTGAGCTGGGGCTGCTCTCAACCTATCCCACTGAATATTCTCTTCAATTAATCGCCACCCAGAATACCGGTACCTGAAAGATTACCAATGGCTTTGAGATCAATAAATGCTTCACAGCACAGTCAAAGTTTAGCACTTTGGTGTTCACAATATGTTTAGAAAATAAGATGATACTACTTTTGAGTCAAATCTAGCTGCACACTGAAGTAGCTAATGGACAGGCAATTATATTAGTTCGGAAGGAAATAATACTTCCAATACCTGGCCTTAAACATATCGATTTGACAATCATAGCTAAGGAGGGCATCATAACAGTAAAGCATAAAGCCACCCCTCTGCAACAAACAGCCATGGTTATTATATGTCAACATGTAATAAATGGCTTCAGAATAAATTAGTAGAGCTACATTCCCACACATTAGTTAAAGCAATTACCCTATAGACTTGAGCAGGAAACCAAAACTTCCCGTTCTCAAGAGAGATATACCAAGCCATCATTGAATATTCTGACAGTGAATTACCAGGCAGCCTGCAATTTTCTAAAAATGATCCGATGCAAAGAATCGGCCAAACACCAGAGAAAGATCCTAGTGATCCATTTTGAACATGTTGACTAAAGGTAGATTCTCTCCCTCTTGTTGCTATATGCCATTTCCACTCTTGATAAGCAGCATCACCAATTATTTTACTCCATTTACGTTTTATGTGCTTTTCCCATAAACGATCACTTCTACATCTAACTTTCAAAGAAGAGCACACCTGTGCTAGTATGCACAATTCAGCAGGTGCAAAGCACTCAAGAATGCGTTCCAAGTTTGGTTCAGGCAAATCTAGGAGAGAAATCTTGGATTCCACTTCCTTCTTCCCTTCACGTTTTAAATTCTTCTTTGACGACATGTTAACCACAGGATGAGAGATACTATGACGACAGACCTACATATCCAGAACCAAGTATCATAAAAACGTAGTAGTTTTGATACCAAAAGGAAATATTTTATATTCACTCTACACTCCAAAGATTAGAAAATCGTTTCTCTACGATTCTGTAACAACAAAAGCCTTGAATTTCTTTTATCAATCACACGTGGATAGGCAAACAAAGAGAGCAGTCAGCCACCAGGAAGGCATAGAGTGAAGTCAGGAAAGGAATTGTTTACTACAGACAGACAAGATTCAATAACGCCGGGAACAACCCAAAGACCAAGAGCAGCTTGTAATCTTACTCTAACAACGGGTATTCATCCCATCTCGAGTCATACACTATACTCTCGTGTCCCCAACCCTGGGACACTACTATATGCAATAGTTCTTCGAATAACAGCTTGACACCAAACAACCCCCCACCCCCCAAAAACAAAAAACAAAAAGAAAGGATTGGACACTCCAAATGCTCTTCCCCGCTTGTCTGTCGACCCCTTACCCAAAGCCAAGGAGATTCCCTTCTTGCCCTCGGAGATTTTAATGGTAAAAATATATGAAGAGTATATAACTTTTTTCCAAAATTAAATGACATTTGATAATCTAGTTTATAATTTTATCACTATTATACTTTTCATGATATTCTAGCCCTAAGTACTCATCAAAATCCCATAATTTATCTGAGAAATAATTTTTTTTTGTTATTGTATATTACAATAAGAACGAGACAAAAAAAAAAATTAGAGAGAATTAGAGTTAAAGATTTAAAATTAAAAATATTTAAAATTTTATTTAAAATTAATGATAATTTATTTTAAAATAATAATAATAATTTTTTTAGAATAAATATTTTTAATTTTAAATCTTTAATTTTAATTTTTTTTTTTAAAAAAGTGTTACATTACTAAATTAGATCTCTTATATTTAGAGGATAAATGTAAGAAACTTAGATCCGTGGATCGCATTCGAATAGGGGGTCATTCCATCTTCTTGTCTCTCTACTGCTTGTTGTCACCGTACAGTATTTGGAAATGATTTAATTTTGATTTATTTTGTGCCAAATTTAATTTGTTGAGAAATCTTTGACAGAAATTATGACAATTAGCCATTGCAAAATGTGCAAGAATTCTTTAAAATTTTTTATTATAAAACTCTTATAAAAAATAAAAGTGTGTATATAATTCATTCATTCTTTTTTCTTATACTTTTTTTCTCCCTCCATTCTTTACAAAAATTTTATAATAAAAATAATATAAAAGACCCAACCTACAATTCAACCCAACTAAAAATATATTCTTGTAACCATCAAAAGAATTGAACTATGTGTAGAATATAATTTTATTCTTTTTGATTTGGTCAGCTATGAAATTTGTGTATCCAAAGTGGAAATTCTATTGTTTCCCTAATCATCAATGACGTGAATATCAACGTAATCTTGATTCGCTTTGTCTTTGTGATACGATTAAATGTAAGGCCCTTGTAAACATAAAATTAACTTCTATATATATATATATATATATTCAATTTCTTATATGGCGGAAACATCAATATCTTGTAAGAAACAATAAAATAAAAGATATAATAAAATTCATAACATATACATCAAGCCCATAAACAAACATATGCAATGCCTTTATTCTTTATATAATTAAGACCCAGCAAATTAGAAATTGAAGCATGTAAATATGTCTGAATGTTGCCCCGATCATAAATAAACAAATCACTTTAATTTGAAATATTCCATAGTATAACCGGATCCCGGAAACCACGCATGGGTTTACCTTTAATATGATCATTATTTGGATGATTACTAATTTAAAAAGAATTACGACCACATTCGTACGTAATTAAAGATGTCAATCTCAACCTCAATCAGATCTCATGTGTGAATTCATTTAAATTTTAAACAACCAAAGCATATGATACAAGCTCAAAAATGCCCATAAGGAAAAGACATCCGTACAACTTTGATCTATTAATGCTGTGTTTGAAAACATTTTTGGTGACTCTCAAATCACGGTTTGCAACCGACAAAATGCAGAAGCTATGTTTTGTTGCTTTGACCAAAATTACAGTTTGAAAAAAGTAAAAGTTGAACTAAACATGCACTAAAAAAAACTACACCTTCTTAAGTTTTTAGTTTGATATCGGTCAAATAAACTCCTTCCATTAAAATTTAAAATGATAACAGACAGGTATTTATTGAAGTCTTAGCCATTATCTAATTAACACTTCATAATGTAAAAATAAATAAATTTAATTATGTAATTTTAGCAAGTAATAAAGCATTTTTACCTTTTTTTTTTTTTGAATTTGTATAAGAGTAATATCATTGAATTCATCCTTCAAGTTCACCTCATCTTTGTTAATAATATTGTAACTTCTACAAATAATAGAGTGCGGATTATCATTCATTATCTTGATTGAACTTTTGAACAATGAGTGATGATTTTATATTTTGAGGGACACATATTCTTTAGTTATAACACAATTAATTATTAAATATATAAAATAATATTTTATTAAATAATTACTTAAAATAATAATTTATTTAATAATTAAAGTTGTTAAAAGAATTAATTTGTTTTCTATATGATTAATGAGTACAATTATAATAATAACTCTATTAAACTAGAAAAAAGTGTTTAATATTTAGTAATATTTAATAATTAATTAGATTATATCTAAAAAACATATGTTCTCAAGAACATTATAAGATCATCACTCTTGAACACTTGAGTATATTATCTCGCTCAATTGATCCCACTTTTATGTAAGTAGTGTATTAAAAGGGTTAACATGCTATTAAAACTTTATTAACGAGTACTTGAAAATTAAGCCAAAGGTCAAATATTTCCCTTTCATTACTTTTCAAATAATTTCCCTTTCATTACTTAGTGTTTATATAATTAATTATATTCCATTCTAACCTCTTAACATCATATTTTACCTTGAACTAATTAAGGCTAATTATAAACTTGAAATATGAACTTTAAAATATAACAATCTTACTGAACTTTGCCACTTTGGATTAATTAATATGAAAACGTTAAATTATAGTTATAATTAACTGCAAAATCAAGCCGTATGATCCTCACATAGTTTATATCTTCATTTATCATTCTAACATGATATTGGTTCTTCAAGATTACTAAAGCGAGGAAAAAGCACTTGGCCTCTAACAATTAATTTTAACTCAAATATAATTTAGCATTTCTTATTTTAATCTAAAATTCTGAAAGATGTTTAGTTACATTTTAGAATTTATTTATTAAATTTGTAGTTATACCGTAGTTCAAAGAAGCAATGAATAATTTACTTATTTATCATAGTAAGATTGTGTTTGAATGTGGATACTTCACCTACACAAAAGTAATATAAAGAGTGATAATATTATGAACTTGGGTCTACCATAAATCACAATTATCATGTAATAAATTATTAAATATAAGATAATATTTTATCAATTTCATTAGTATCATTACTATAATTATATTTATAAATCATATTTTAAAATTGATGACTTCAATTTCATGTAATTAATAAATATGGTCATAGTAATAAATCTAATAGAATGTACAAAATATTATTCCATATAATTAATAATTATAATACCATAATTAGGGTTCATGATAAATGTGAATTCATAACATTATTGAAGGAGAAAGGTGAACTACAATCAACCTCTATGCTTCAAATTTTTCTTAACAAATGAAAAAAGAGGGGGAAAAAACGTAAATATACAAGAGAATTATATAAATCATTGAGAATATTCTATTTAGTACAGTGGTTAAACATGCAAGTCACAAAAGTACCGAGAATAGATATTAAACTCGAGTTAGATTAGCCAATAAAATTGATAATCCGATAAACGCGCACTTTTCCTGTCTAAACAAACCATTTCACATATAAAATGACATGGATCATGGGATTTAAACCTTCACAGTATTAATAATGATCGTATATATAGGTTATGACTATGAACTATGAACAGTGCTGATGTTGTAATTCCAGCTTTGAATATCCTCCTGGATTTCTAGTTTTCTGATTCCTCCACATGTCCAAAATCCAATTTTTTGTTCCCCATTCACCTTTCTGTTTAGTAATACTGACCTCCATCGTGACTGATCTCGACGCTTGAACAACCCCACCAACATTCCTAACAACAATACAATCAAAGCTTTATCATCAGTTTCATATATCAGTTGAAAAAGAAGAGAGATATTGCTCCAGCCTTCACTTATAAATAATCTTAGCCTACCGCTATGCTCACAACAGCAATGATTCCCATCCTCATCTCATGATTCCAAGTGACCAATAACACCATAGTACCAATCTACATCCCATTCATATAAAAATTCATATGTTTAAAAACCTAACTCCAAATCAAAATGAAATTCAAAATGATATCGTAAGTCATATACAACGTTGAAATTTTGATGAGGAGTTAAAAAAAGAACTATTACCATAAGGTAGGTCATTGCGTCTTTTCTTCTGGATCTCAATATGGTCACCAGATTTCAAATCATTATTCTTGGACACATAAAGAGTATGTGGAGGAGTGTGATGAGCTGAGGATAATCTCAATCTATCCCAGGTGATATTGTTCTCAATCAGTCGCCACTCACCCGCTGGACACCTGCAACAAAAGGTATTCATGACAATGTGAAAATTCTGGAGGAAAAAGGTATAATGGATTATGGAAATGAAATCTGAGCGAACCAACTATCTCAATATTACCTTGCTAGAAAGGTGTTTGAAATTTGGTCATAGCTGAGAAGGGCATCATATAGGCGTGGACCCTGCAATCATGATAAAATCTAACATTTCAATTTCGCCAAAGTCATTATAAAGATTACAACTTAAAGAAGAGTTTAATACTAAAATTAATTACTTGCCTGGGTCATCTTATACACTTGGGCAGGGAACCAAAACCAGCCACTCTGAAGAGAGATGTACAATGCCATGTTAGAATAATTTGACAGTAATAAATTGGTCAAGTCCCTAGGATTTGCCAAATACGAAGCAAGGCATAAAAAAGGCCAAACACCACTGAAGGATCATAATAATCCATTTGGATTCATTCGCAGCTAGGAGCTTTCTTTATTCATTATCCTCATAATATGTGATTGCCACTCTTTGTGAGCAACATCACCGGCTAGTCTACCCCAGTTGCGATGTATGTGTTTTTCCCACAATCCATTACTTCTGCATCTACGCATCAAACAACTACACCCTTGACACACTACATAGGTCAAGTGGTGAAAGGTGAAGAATGTATCTAGAAAGGGGTGAATAGGTGCTTTTATAATAAAAAAATAAAATTGAGCAAAAGCTGTTAATAACTTAAAAATCTTGTAAATTGATTAAGATTTTGTCAACATAATTTTTTAAAGGATAACTAATAAGCAAATATCGAGAAGATGAAACATACCTTTGTCGACAAGGTTTTAATACAGTAGTTAAAGTAGAATAAAAAGAGAAGTAATAAAGTGAAAACACTTGATATATTCTGGTTCGGTCCTCAAAATCTAAATCTAGTTCCTTTGATACACAACAAGGGATTTTCACTGTGTTAAATTAGAGTACACAATAAAGACGTTAGGTTTCCAAACTCACCTAGAACTTTTACAGACTCAACAATTTATATACAACTTTTTTTTTCTTTCTCACAATTACTACACTACTCAAGAACTTTTACAAGAACCAACACATCAGCGTAATTCTTACAAATAGACTCTCAATAGTCAAATAGATCAGACACTTAGCAATACTAAGAATACAGAGATATTATGAAGGCAAAGCAGGTTCTCTCTATATTTTTTTGCGTTCAAGACAAATGGAGCTACTTCATATAAAAAAAAATAGCCATTAATCTATCTCCTTCTGTTTTGACCATTAAAATACAATAGCATCTGAGTAGCCAAGAAGTAACTGAATGTTCTTGCATGCTGGGCAGATAATCAGAGATGCTTTAGTCAACCAGCATAAAGTTTCTTTCACAATTTCTTCTTTCGGCCACCATGTCTAGGAGAAGAGCAGGCAGAGATGACTTTATAAAACAAGTTATCTTTTATACTTTCAATGAATCAAGGAAAGAGAGGAGTTGACTTTATAAACAAAGCAGGGACATAGACCTATTATAAAGATAGAGACAACTTTCAGATTTTCATCAAATAGACAAAACAAAGCAAAGTTTACAAAAGTTTTATATGCTTTTTGCAGAATACATAAAAAGCATCAACAAAAAAGATTTTTTGAATGAGTTTTTATCTGACTTAAGCTTTTGAAATCATCAAACATAACAAGGTTGAGAAACCATTGGGCCAATAAAAGGCACTTAAGAATGCAAACCAACATGGATTCTGGTAAATCCCAGAGAGAAACCTCCTTCTTCATCCACTTAGGTGCTTTGTTAGTCAATGGCATGCTCATCATTAATGTGAATATGGATTTTGTTCTTGACTTCTACTTGATAAGAAAAACAAGGCCCCTACTGAGGAAGCTGAATGTCAACTTCAACAATTTCGGGACCTACCTTCTGTCTCTTTGCTAATGATAATTTCTATGTCTTTTGTCTTTGTTTCTGACCCATCGGGCAGGCTACATGCCGTCGTCTAGTACAAAAGTTTTCGTGTAAAACAATCTGAGAGTAAATAATGACATTAAAAAATTGAATTGAATTGCTATTATGCTCTCAAATTGTCCGCCATTATAATAAGAGATGTGACCCAATGCTGCTTAATGTTTGTTGTCACTAACTATACTCCGTGGACTTATATATATATATATATATATATATATGAGACTGAAAGATATGGTAAAAGCTCCATGTTGTATATATGTAAAGATTAGTTAAGAAGAGAACTTACCAAAAGACCAGTTAAAACTCGCACAGCGCAGCATAGCATAAAATATTGAACTAGACTCGATCAAGTTATAAATTCCCAGACAGGATCAGGCGTAAACAGAAACGGGCCCGTACAAGCCGAGCTCAAGTAATGAACACTATAAGCTTATCATTTAACATTCCTGCAAATTTAAGGAGACATTAACATTTGCAAATTCACTTTTGGTGTAAAGATTAATTCTTCATCTTTTTTTTTTTTTTTTGAAGATAAAGATATTTTGGACTAGATACATTAATCGAAGTCAAATCTCTCCCTAAACGATTTTAAAAGTGCACTTCACATATCACTTTGCATTGAAGAGAATAAATTTTACCAAGTATTAACCCCATTGTTGGAAATCAATTTTTCAAGTATACTTCTTAATCTCTAGGCCAACCTCTTAAAGTTAAAAATTATTTCTTTTTTAGTTTTCATGAGTATTCCCATTTTCTCTAGGTGTGGAACTAATTTCTTTCGGCGTTTATAGTTGTCCTTACTGCTTTTCCACAAGTGTTTTTTAGCTGGTTGGAACCTTGATATTGGAGAGGTTTAACCACTGCAAACTCAAGCACCACTAGTTGAAGATTATTCTATTTCATCATGCTTTCATTAAGAATTTTCTCCTGTCCTCAATTATTTAAGCTTTTAAGCAAGTATACAAATAATTTATACATGAAATTGACGAATAGTATTATTGTGTACAATGTAATTTTATTTAATCAAAATAAATTAATTTAAACAGATATTATTATAAAAAATTCAACGGAGAGATTAAATTTTTTCATCATTAAATTCATGCCTTTTTATAATGATTTGCACTATTTTGTTTGACAAGGCAAAAGTCTCTGTACAAAAATAAAAAGGTACAGCTAGCGATTCCTTACATGACCCTGGAGGATTAACGGCTAACATGACGAAATATAAATATTGACATATTGGGAACAAAAGAATTCTTTATTCCGTTACGGCAAGATAATTGCATCCTGTGAATGCATGCATAGTCAAGTGTCACTTGATTATTTGTAAAAGGAAAAAATAATAATGAAATAGGTCGTTTCTCATTATTAAGCAAAACCAAATGACGCTCAATTAACTAAACGAACCCATTTGAAACGTATGTTGCAGCCCAAAGGCAATTTTCATTGTTCTCCATCTAAATTCTCAAGCTTCTTTAACAGAAGACAAAGTTAGGCATATGCAGTGCTAATATGCCAGAATATTTTTTTTCCTGTGGAAAGAAATATGGTACAAAGAGGTAGAAGAAGGAAGAAAAAAAAAAAGAGAGAAGACGAAGACTCTCAGGGAGCGAATGAAAGATATGTGTACTATTTCTCAATGAGTAAAGTACGTGTACCTCGATTAATGAATAAAAAGGGTAGATATACTTTAGACTTTCTATACGGAAAATTGTAATTTTAAGAGTTAATTAAAGATATATTTTTATGATATAGATTTTTTATATAAAAGATTGTGACTCCATATTATATATATATATATATATATTATGATATAAACTTTAATATAAAAGATTATAGTTCTAAGAATTAATTGCATATTTTTATGCTTTTTATATAAAAAGGCCTTTAGTTTTACTTTCTAAAAGATGCATGTATAAAACATAAAAATTATAAAAAATATAATGAGACTCTCTTATTAAGTATAAAAAAATTATTATATGACTTTTTGAAGTATAAATGATTAAAAAGCGTTTTGTAAGTTAAGAATTAATTTCAATATGAGTGTCCAAAATTAAGTTAAATTATGCCAGTTCGCTCGCCATTGTCTGCTAAATAAAATATAAAGATAGAATCCAACCCACTAATCAAACGCTTTACCTTTTCAAAAATTAATTAGTTAATAATTAAATTATCTTTGGTTATGTAAAACCATCTAACATTAAATAATTAATTAATAATTAATGAGCACTTCAAAGGGAAAAAAAGGCACTTCAAAAAATGATAGAGTTTGAGACTTACCTGTCCTAAAACAGGTGCGGGAAGTTAATCCATTATAATAATTAAATTTTATTATTAAATTCGAATTCATAATATTATGGCTTTTGTGTTTTGGTGGCGTGCAATTGGGTCTCGGAATTTTCCCATGACTCCCACATATTAACAAAGTTATCTAAATAATAAAAATAAAAAACAAAAAAGTATAATATTTTACTTTTACTTGTAATTGACTTTTTTATATATGATTAGATTTGCCTTCTTCGTGCAAAATGGGTAGGATATATTCTTTTCAAGAAACAATAAAAAATAATGGCACAAGATTTGAGGCAAAAGGAGTCGTTCCAAAGCTACCACCTCCCTAATATTTTTAATAGATAAATAGATTATTACAAAGTGTAAAGTGTTTAATGTGCTAATAATATTTAAAAAGTGTAAAGTGTTTAATGTGCTAATAATATTTAGAATGTTGTAGTGAATAGCTCGATTTTTTCAGAGGTCTGAGACCTTTCACTGTTGAATCATTTTTAAGTTTTTGTGATAATAATAAAAAATTATTTTGTATAACTATAAAAAAAAATCTAAAAATAGAGAGAGATCAAAACTTAATTTGGTATGTAGATTCCTTAATGATAAAAATGAAAATCGAAAGATAAATGAAATGTAATAAAATAAATTATGTTTAATAAGAATATAAAAGTAAAAGATTATATTTGTATTTGTTTGTTTGATCGAATAAAAATAAAATATAGGAAAAAATAAAATGATAAAAATACTCTTATTTACATGTCAATATTGACATTACATCACTAATGACACAATTCTTTATAAATAAATATAATAAATATATTTTAATGTTAAATATATATGTTAACTTATTTAAATATAATATATATAAATATAATAAATGTATGAAATATATATTATAATATTATATATGTTTTAATGTATAAATGATATACATTAACATATAATATATTTATATACACTTTAAATCACTTTTTGACTGCCAATTGGTTAGACTTAGTGACTACTTTGAAAATTTTTTTATTTTTTATTTTATGTATATAATTTTTAATTTTAATAATAAAAATATTTTATTATTTTTTAAAATATAAATATTATTAATTATTTTTATAATAATATTTTAATACTTTTTATTTTTTAGTTTATTTAATAAATAATTAAAATAATAAAATATAAATTAATATAATATAGATATATATATATAATATTAATATATATATATAGTCTTATATATAATATAATACATATATATTATGTATATATAATGCAATGCAACTCACTAAAATTGATCCGACTGATTCCAATTGACGTATAGTTATTATTTTTTAATTTTATATAATTTATTATTTTTAATAATAAATATTATTAATTTTGTTTGCTTTATAATTAATTAAAAAATTATAAAAATATTTTTTGACTTTCTAATTAGTTAAAAATAATAAAATATATTTCTATTTGAAAACATATATCAAAGGATAAAAAGATAAATAAATTTTTATTTGAAAATTGACGCCCAAAAAAAGTAAAGAAAGTGGATAGTATTTATATTTTTCAGATCAGTTTTCATTTCCCATGACACACATGTACAAACACATTTTGCCAACGAATTCTCCTTTTCTTTCAGTTTCTGTTGGCATACTAAATGAGAGGCAAGTTTTTGAAGCCTAATATTTATTATAAAAATTATTTAATCGTCAAACAAACCCAGACTTTAACTTGACTCATAATTCACAATGTATTTCACGATTTTGCTATTTTATAGCACTTCTTAATCAAGCAAATATTGATGAGTGTAAATTTTGCTATATTTATTAGTTATAATTTAATTTTATGAATAAAATAGCCATTATGCTCCTTCTATTGAAATGGTACATCTATTTGTAATTATATAAAGAGTAGAAATTAGATAAGATAAGATGTACCGGTAAAAGCGATACCTAAATGATAAGGTACATTTGAGTGCCCAATAGGACTAGAGATAAAGAGGAAAAATAAAAAAAGGAGGGGGGAAGACCTTGATGAAACAACATTAATCAACCTTTCTACACGGTCTCATATGGAAGGAAGGATCCTGTGCACAACTTTTTTTTTAAAAAAAAAGTTAGATCCTTTTATTAATAGAATTTGTGATATTTTACATGTATATTACTTGATTTAATAATATCTATAAAGAAAAATAACTTAAAATAAAGCTATTGATAAAAATTTTTGTACATTATATATATTTTTATCTTCCATTGATTTTTTTTTTTGTGAATCTTATTAAATTAAATAGTATGCATATAAAATATTTCAAATCTTACTTATATGAAATCTAATTACATTTAAAAAAAATGAAAACATCTGTGCATAACAAAGAATTATTCCTTCTCACATGAAGTGCTATTGATATTAATTATTAGCCCCTGGCACCATATTTACTTTCTAACTCCCGCATATAAGCAAAATTCTTCAAGTATTAGTTATTAAGTGATCCAATAAACATGTATATGTGAAGAAAATTTTTGTTGTTAAGTTTTCTCCTAAATTTAATGGTAATTTCATTGTAATATTTCACCTTGTGTAGCCCAACATCAAATGGAAATACTTAAAAGAAGCATTAAGATTTTTACTTTACAGAATTAAAGACCAGCCTATTTAACAATCCAAATGATTATTTATTCCATTAATTAAGTACAGCTACCTTCCTTCCAGTGAAAAAGGTTGAATGAAGGACTACACACACACACACACGAAGAAATAGAGGTAACATTACGGAAGAAACATTTATATTTTATTGAAACTAAGTTTAATTATCGAATGATCTAAGCCAGATGACACCTTCCTCTTTAATGGTCTGTTTAATATCTATTGAAAAGTAGAATATGGAGAATGTGAAATAAAATCTTTTATTAAGCAAGCAATGAAAACGATGTTAATTGGGAAAATTATATGTATTTAGAAGAGGACAAATGAAATTATTACCAGAAATTTACTTCAGGGAATGGGGAACTGTGCTACCACTGGAGGCATAAATAAGACAAACTCAGGCACCAAGACATTCTATCAAATACATAAAGCAAGAGAGAATTTAATTTAGCATATCTAGTACGAATAGACTAATACAGGAAATTATATAGAAACATTTTTATAAGTTTTCCATGAAATTTAAACAACATGATTATATTTTCTTCTTGATTTCAGCATATTTTGAAGCATTTAGAATGTTATGATACTTTGTTCAAGTTCAACTTGGATAAAAGAAAATAAGGTCAAACTCCGAATTGAACCTGAGGTTGAGGGAGGAGCTTCTTCCACGTGTCAATCTCCTCTTTGCTCTGAATCTTTCTAATTCCTCCATAGAAGTGACCCATTCCATTATCGTTTTCCCCACAGTTATTTTTGCTAAGCACTACGCGTCTCATTTGCATTCCAGCAGAGTACTACTTGAACTCCACCACCACCATGTCTGTCATCCACTAAATAATCAATACCCGTAATGCTAACGCCAAAATGAATCCAAGACACAACCCAAGAAAAGCAAAACCATATAATCTCACCACTTTAGTGACACCGACAATGATTCTCGTTCTCATCACATGTTTCCAGGTGTCTTATAACAGCATACCACCAAGCTACATGTCATAATGGTATAAAGGATTAGAAGTTATGATCATTTTTAGTTCAAAACCATGATAGGTCAGAGGCAAGCCTACCATAAGACGTATATCTATTTGCTCTAAATTGGAATTCAATATGATCCCCAGGTTTAGAATTATCTAAATCAGAGACATGAAGAGCATTTAGAGAAGTATCCACTGAAGGTGCTCTCACCTTGTCCCACTATGTTTTTTCCTATAAACTGCAAACCACCATGCTGTTCTTTGCAATTAAAATTAATATCAATCCATTCATCTTAAAGAACAAATCATGAAGTTAGTAATGTTATTAGGATAGCAACTTCCTACTTAAAGTTAACAAAACTATAAGAGCAAATTTTATGTAGTTTGGCAGAGGAAGCAGTTCTTCCCATAGTATGCTTGAAAGGTATCCGTTTTGGAGTCATAGCTAAGTAGGGCATGGTGGCATAATAGCAATAATCCATTGCTCTGCAGCACAGGATATATAGAATTTTACATCAAATATAGAAACTGTCTCTTTATAAAAATTACAAGAGTTTCTGATATAGCAATTTTACCTGGTAAATTTGAGCTGGGAACCAGAACCTTACCACTCTCTAGAGACAAATATAAAGCTTTCATGAAATAATTTGATAATGAACCTCTAAGCTGTTGACAGTTTTCCAAATATAACCCAAGATAGAGACATGGCCAATCACTACTAAAAGGTCCTGCTGATCCATTTTGATCAATCATCAAAGGTTTTTCTTCTTTTGCTGATGTTATATGGCCATTGCCACTCCTTATAAGCAACCTCTCCTATGACTCTACCCCATTTTCGTTTTATATGTTCTTCCTGTAAATCATTACCTATGCATTTGTTCCTAAAAAAAGTACACAATTATGACATTATACAGAATTCCACTTGTGAAAGGTGCTTTAGAATGCAATCCAAGGTCAATTTAGGCAAATCCAAAAGGCAAATATTACCTCTTTTTGTTTTCCATCTGAGGGTTCAACTCCCCGTATGTGTAAATGATCTGTGTGTGTAATAAGGAGAAGAAATAGAACTCAAGTGACTCACAACCCTTGCTTTGTTCCGATGCATTTAATAAATAAAGAATACTTTTAGTTCGTCTTCCTAATTCTAAAATCACTTCGCTAATGAGTCAACTGTGACAAATAATATGTCATAAGAAACAAAAAAATAGTGCAGGATTTCATAATTCATATTTTAGTCTAGGCTTATGTGATTGTTTGACCAAAAAATTGTTCATGAGGCTTGACCACTGCCTTGTTCAGTATGACAATAACCTAAAAAATACACAAGATGATTTCTATATCCTTTCTCCTTGTTATTCACTTTATAAAATGCCTACCATTGTTAGTTTGTGACATTCTTATTCTTTGCTAATTTATTTATCGTGATCAAGCTTCAGTGGTAGAAAATGACATCAAATAAAGAAATCTGGAAGAATCCAGCTTGCGTGCTACCTCACTGGATGTGTCCAACTGAAACCTTCATAGTTCATGTCAAATTAGCTAAACACTTTGCCTCCAACCATCACCTGCATCTCCAACCATAAGAGTTAAAATTTAGAATTTTTTCTATTTGTAGCTTGAGAGGCAGTTTTGAAATCATTATTGGCTAGTTGAAAAGAGTCCAAGTGTTTAAGAGTCTTGGTTCACGTAAGACCAAAAAAATCTTCTATTGTGAGAAGCACCTTAAAAAAAATGAAAAAGGGCATAGGTCCTTTGTTTGGAAGCACGACAAACAATTTTTTAAACATAAATATTAGGAAGTTTTACATAACACTTTCTTTAAACATAAGTGTTAGGGAGTTTTAGCGTACATGGGTTCAATCTCTTTTTTTCTTTTACTTCCTTTTCCAAGGCCTTGTGCCTTCTTTGTAATGTTAAAAAAAAATAGCATAAGGGCCCTAAGGGAAAAAAAAATGCTATAGACTAGAGACAATTAAAATTGCTAGAGATCTTTATGGCTCGTTTTGTTTGAAACATATAAATAAAAGAACACAGAAACCTCACAAAAAATTGAGTATTTCTGCATAATGCTTTAAAGCTACCAAAATTTGAGCATAGGTAGAGGTTTCATTGGAAGATTAAAATTTGGCAACACTGTTATGTGTGGGTGTTAGTATATTTGCAACCCACCTCAGTTTAGAATGCCTTTTAGGTATAAAATTCGAGGAGGATTAGAGTTTTTGTTCTAAAATTTATTTCCAAAGGATATGCTATTTTAGACTAATGCTATGTTTGGATAGGGAGAAAATGAGGGTAGAGAGAAAATCAAGAGGGAGGAGTGACGTTTTCCCTTGTTTGGATTGAGAGGAGAACAGAGAGGGAGAGAAAAATTGAAAAGAAAATGAGCATGGGTCCCACATGAATTTTTTCTCTCCAGATGTGGAGAGATTTTGAGGGGAAAAGGAGTGACAGCGTAATGTCTCTTTTATTTTTTCCAAATTACCATTAACAAAAATCCCTTTCTTATGACTTCCTTCCTGATAAAAGAGCCATACAACCCTAATTTTTATTCTTGCCTAGAAATTCCACATTTTGGCTCGGCTTCTTGGTTTCCTCCCCTAAGCTTCGCAGCGTCGTATGGTATTTTCACCTTTTTCATTTCATACTTCTCAAAAATTCCACATTTTGGCTTGACCTCTTGGTTTCCTCCTCCAAGCTTTGCAACATCATCTGATATTTCCCCTTTTTCATTTCATATTTCACTAATGCCTGTGAAAGAAATTTTATTATCGTTAGAAGAAATTTTATTATCATTATTGCTATAGTTTTTACATTCCGTGGGTGATGATTTCAAAATCTTTTACATGATAGACTTTTTTGAAAACAAAAATTGGATCTACAGACAAAGAAGGTTCAAATTGTAGTGCAGGATTTGAAGGATAAATTTATAAATTTTGAGTTTTACTTTCCACACCTGTGCCGACAAGTCCATGAAAGAAGTAATTTTTTTGGTTATATGTATGCATTTGTATTGTTGTCATAGCGTTAATATTATATGGTTATGGGTTTCATTTGTCCTCTTGTACTTCATAATTTTGTGAATTATGTTGCTACGATTCAGAGCTAATAGTTAAGGTTTGGCCTACTCTGTATGTGTATAAGTTTTTTTTGTATTTAAAGCTGAAATATTTTTTTGTGGTTATTCTGGGCCGCCTCTCATATTTCGGTATAAAATTTGAGATAACTAACTTTGGCTATTTGAAACAAAATACTATGAGTTAACTCTTATCCTTTCTTGCCGCCTGCATTGCTCTTTATAGCTCAATTAGAATGTCCAGTACCGTAAGGCGAGTTGTTGCCAAAGTTAGCAATATTCATAGGCTTCTTGCAAAATGTGTTAATAAATTTGGCAAAATGAGAAAGAGCATTAATCTGAGTGAGTGAATTGTTAGTAATTAACTATCTAGTATATGGGACTTATGGTGTTCCTTTTAAGTATTTGAAGAGTTGTCAAAAAGCGATGCCACTTTTCATATCCTTATATATCATATGACCTATAATTAATATAATTGATTATAGCATTGACCCTTTCTGGTAACTTTATATATATATTTATTTATAAATTGTTACTTTTGTTGGTATACAATATGCCTTTACATACTTTGTATAATTATCTAATAGAGTTACACCTACAATAACATGGAATTCACGAAGAATGTGGAAGAAGATATATATGATGTTGACTTAATAGAAGAGTTGGACAGGTATAAGTGTACATGTGTGGTCTGGCTTATATGTTTGCTTTTGCATGCAATTCATTTATTGGAAGAGATGTCAACTCTAACTAATAAATCTATTGGCGTTAGCAATATTGATCGATATAACATGAGAAAATAATTGATGATACGGCTACAAGATGAAAAAAATTGCCATGATATTTTACGCATAGGCCCACAAGCTTTTAGAGAGTTATGTGAGAAATTTTGAACTACTGGAAAAATAAAAGATTCACAATGGGTTACAATTGAAGAACAAGTTGCCAAATTTCTCCACATATTGGCACATAATGTAAAAAATAGGACACTATGCTTTTACTTCCATCAATCAGGGGAGACTATTAGTTGCCATTTTCATAATGTCTTACGCGTAATGGTTTCACTTGAAACTAAGTTTCTTTCACAACCTTCTGGATCAAAAGTTATTGTCTAAATTTTTAACAATAGTAGATTCTACCTATATTTTAAGGTATATCATTATTTATATATCTATCTACTTCATGAATAAAATAATTATTCCATAATATATTGCTTTTAATCAATTATAAGTGATAAGATTGTGTGGGAGTTATAGATAGAACTCACGTTCGAGTAAAAGTACCTAGAGAATAGGCTACTCAATTTAGAGGACGAAAAGAGTATCCTATGCAAAATATTTTTGCCACATGTTCATTTGACATGAAATTCACCTATGTCTTGGCTAGTTGGGAAGGCACAACTTCGGATTTAAGAATTTTTAAAAATGCTTTGTCACATAAAGATAACCTTATAATTTCCTAACGACTTTATACAATCCATTCATAGTTGATAGTGTTAGGTGTAGAATTTTTTAATTCTATGGTTGCTAATCAATGTTGCATAATTGTAGAAAAATTTTATCTTGAGGATGCTAGGTTTTCACTCATGCATGGTCTATTAACACCTTATAGAGAAATGCGTTATCACTTGAAGGAATATTTGGCACGATCACCATAAAATGAAAAAAAAAAAATTTAATTATCAACGTGCCTTATTTTGGAATGTCATCGAAAGAACATTTGGAGTTTTAAAAAAAAAATTTTTTGATCATAGCTAGCGGCACTGAACCACGTTATTCCTTTTAAACTATGACTGACATTGTTATAACTTGTTGCATATTACATAATTTTTTTATGGGGGTCGATCTTGATGAGAACTTGATTGCTGAAGTTGATCGTGAATTACAACATAACTCCCCTGATAATACTGAGACTTACTCTAATTACGATCAAGAGGAGGAATATGACAAGGATCAATGTTAAGAGATAGTATAGCTGGCCAAATGTGAAATGATTATCGAAATAAATTATAATTTATTATATAACCAATTCATATTATCAATATAATATTATTCTACGATGTATATCAATATTGTTTGAAATGCTAAAGTATGTTATTAATAAAATTTTTTGGTGTATTTTTAAACATTTGCGTACTTATCAATAAAGATGATTTGAACTGTAAGTATAGAATTCTTTCTGTTGTTTAAGATTTCATGTTATTCTGTTTCATGTAGAAATTCAACAATGGGCCCAAAGCAGAAGGATTCAGTAAAGGATAATTTGCGATGGTCACCTGAGATGGATGAAACCTTTCTTGATGTGTTATTGGATGAGATGATGAAAGGCAATCGTCCAGATGATACCTTCACAACATTTGCATATGATAATATGCTACTAGTTCTGCAGAATTCTCTTGGGCCGCCTATTAAGAAGCAACATTTGAAAAAAAAAAACATTATCACAATGATTTAGAGAGCTCTATGATTTATTCAATGGATTAAGTTTCTTTTCCTAGAGTCCAATTATAAAAAATTTTGAAGTTAAAACTCAAATCTAGCATGAGTTGATTGAGGTAATTTTATCTTAGTAATTATACTGCATAAATGTTAATTAGTTTAATATCTTTATTAATTTCTCTTTTCATAGCTTTGTTTGGAATATTTTTTTATTTATATTGGTATGACATACAAATTTGCACATTGTAGAAAAAATCTCAGGCAAAAAAGTGGATGACTGCATCTGTTTTATATTATGATACGTTATATGAATTATTTGGTACAGACAGAGCAACAGGAAAATATGTTTAGAGTGCCAAGAACAAAGTGAAATGGTGGCAGAAAGAGTGCATTAATTTAAATGACTGTTGTGAAGAAGGGACAATGAATGAAATAACGAGTGAAGGTGATTTTAACTGGGGTTACGAGGCCATGAACTTTGGAGTTAATATGGATTCCTTTAGTCCCACGCATGGTAACTCAAATAACTCAACTAGCACTGCATCTTCCAAAGGACAAAAGCACAAGAAAGCGATGCTTGATAGCATCGAAGATAGATATGAAAAAATTATGCTAGGAATTAAAGAATTAGCTTAGGTTATGAGAAATGGAAATTCCCTGCATAATAAATCTATATCATTGTCTAAAAGGTAGGTTGTAGTAGCTGAAAAATAAGCTAAGATTGCCAAAAAGGGCCTTGCAATCTTGGAAAAAAAGTAGACTTCAGCATTATAACGAAGAAGAAGTATAAGCAAAGCTGGAGCAAATTGGATTAATTGATGAGATCAAGTTAAATTGTTATTTTTTTTAATGTAATGAAGAAAAAAGTAAGTGAAAGCTTTTTAGAGTTCCACGTCATCTATGACTACAAACATTGATACAGATGATGAGTGATGCCGGAAGTTCTCAAAGCTAATAGTTAGTAGATGATAAGCTCTTTTGATATTCTTAAGTTATGAACGTCATTTTGTGATAATGATTGTGGTGCAGTTATATTAACGTTAGACATGAAATTAGACTTAAGTAGTAGTAGCCTTATTCTATTTTGTTTGTATAACTGTATGATAAACACTTTGTAATAGATTGGATCACGCTAAAATGATATTTAGATTTAAAATTGAAATCTCATATAAGTGTACTATTTGAAATTTTCCTTTAATTAGTATAATTGTTCAATTTTATAGTGCCTGTTTGTTAGAATTCACCTCTATGCATAATGGCTATACATTCGACGAGGATAGGAGATACATGTAGTAAAAGCATTAAAACTTGTCTAAATTCTAAAAAAAAATTATAATAGCATTGGGAAAAAAAGTACATATATATAACGTTATAATTTGAATGGAATAATTTTATGTAACGTTTACATAATTTGTGAAAGGAAAAAATATAAGTCTTAAGAAGTAAACATACAAGGGGAAAAAATCAAAGCTATGTCCTTTAAAAACAACACAATTGAAGGGGAAAAAAAAAAGAAGCCAATATACGTCCTTAAAAAGTCAATATAAAAAAAACAAAAAAGGAATGCTAATTAAAATTTTAACTTGTTTAAAATTTACGAAGAAGTTATAATATTATTGCACAAAAAAAAAGATATATATATATATATATATAAAATTTTTGGAACCTTATGATGTAAAAGAAATGTGTAGAAAACAAAAAAGAAAAATAAATCTCACAGAAAAGAAAAAATGTGTTGAAAAAAAATATGTAGAAAACAAAAAAGAAGTGTGAAAAAAAAAATTTACCCTAAAAAAAAAAATACTTATAGCGGGGCGTTTCATTGGTTCGACTGCCGCAACAGTCCGACCAAACAGTGGTCAAACATAGCAGCCAGGCCGCTATGCAGTTGGACCCCGTTGGTTCGACTACATAACAGTCAAACCAACGGAACGCCCCTGTAAGTATTTTTTTTTTGGTAAAATTTTTTTTTCTACACTATTCTTTTTTCACACTTCTTTTTTGTTTTCTACATATTTCTTTTTCAACACATTTTTTCTTTCCTGTAAGATTTATTTTTCTTTTTTGTTTTCTACACATTTTTTTTACATTATAAGGTTCCAAAAATTATATATATATATATATATATATATATATATATATATATATCTTTTATTTTGCATAATAATATTATAACTTCTTCTTAAATTTTAAACAAGTTAAAATTTTAGTTAGTTGTGCCTTCCTTTTTTTGTTTATAGACTATTTTTTTTGTTTTTTATGCATTTCTTTTTTAGCACAATTTTTTTCTTCATTTTTTTTTTCTACACATTTTTTCATATTTCTTCGTGTGAGATTTTTTTTTGGTTTCCTACACATTTCTTCCCTACAAAGTTGCATATTTTTGTTTTTGGTTTTCTACACAATTTTTTTTTCACTTTTTTTTTTGTCTTCTACACATTTTTTCATATTTCTTGGTGTGAGATTTATTTTTCTTTTTTGTTTTCTACACATTTTTCCATACAAAGTTGTATATTTCAATATTTCATGTTAAGAGCTGTAGGTAGATGATGTTGTATATAGCAGCTTATGTCTAATTGCAAAATACATATATTCCTTATGTATATATACATATAGTTGCATACCCAGCTAAATATAGGTTGAATGGATGAACCATTATACATATATATACATATAAATAACAAACAACAACGTAAACATATGGATATAATACAATATTAGGAACCTAGATCTATTTCCTATAACAAACTTTGAAAATATAACTTAGCCTACTCGTCCTTCTCACTATCCTCCCTCATGCTATCGGGATCTCATTCATGTGACACACCTGACGTTGGTTGAGATGAGTTGCGTCTCCCCGGTGATCGTGCATTATTACTATGTGTGATCTCTTATAGTTGTGCTCGCAGCTCTTCAATCTGTCGTTGTTAGTCTTGAAAGTGAGTTTGATATGACTGTGTTGAAATATTAATGAATTCATTTCGTATCATATTTTGAATATAGTTTGCATGAGAGTACAATGGCAACTAACTTGAGGATGCTTATTGATTATACATATATCCAGTCTTAGAGTCTTCTAAAATTTTACAAGACATGTTGCTAAGTCCATAGACGGCACCCCTCTTTTTGCCACCAGCATCTTTAATAAATAAATTTAGGTTAGAGACGTTATCGCTTGAGCTTGAACTTTCTATGGTCTCTCTTTACCTTAAATATTCATCCTACCAATATAAATACAAGTGCTTAATATGAATATAAATGTGTATGTATGTATATACAAAGAAAAATAAACGTATATATATATCATGCAAGTACCCAAACAGCCTTTGATTTTTCACCTACCTAAGAGTTAGTAGATTTTCGTTTGTGCGTTTTTAGATAAACCTATGAAAATGAAGGATCTCTTCTTAACTCCCGGGCCTATATAATGAAATAAAGAAGGATTAGATGGAATAATATGTCAAAAGTTTGAAATAAATGTACAAATTGATACTAATCTTCGCATATGTTCCTTCATAAATGCAGAGCCTCCTGTGTATAAAGAAGCACCAGTACGATTTTTCTTTTTTTTGCTCATTATTGGCACAAATTTTGTTAATATCCCAATGGTCATATAATTCTTCCCAAATTAAGTGTTTTATCCATTGGGGTCTTTCTCGTGTGTCACAGACGTGTCCAATGATATCTTTCAACTGGCTTTTTACTCGATTTTTTCAATTCTGTCAAATCTCATGATGATGCACCAAGTCCTAATAATAGTATTTCTTATAATGCGAAACATAGCACCAATACAAACAAAACAGGATATGTTCAAGTTAAAGTTAATTAATTAGCATTTCACTCATAACAACCAGAGTAAACAGTCAAACCTTAAACTCATGAAACCATAACAATTGATATTCGTGTGGAACCTCACTCTGGTAATTTCGTACGCCATTGTATTTATCTTTAAAGATTGTAACAATGGAAGCATAAACAATTTCATTATTTGGTTTGAACCTATAGGAATAAGAGTTGAAGGAATAAAAATTATGACTCATTTTAAACAAAGAGATAGTAGTATTAGGACGTAGTAGAAATAAAGTTACAAACTCTGTCCCATTATGTGTAATCAGTGCGGGAAGAGATTCATTTTGGTCATTAGAGTGCTCATCATGCATATCAGGTGATTCCTGTTGCACATCATATGATTCCGGTTGAACGTTACGTAAGATTGGCTGTGTCTCTTCTTGAGCAATAGGTAATTCTGGTTGAGAAAAATGTCTCTGTGTCTTTCTTCCTCTTCTAGAAGACATCTTGCAATACAATTAAATGTAACTCATGTTGATGATAAAAGGTAAATTGTATGAAATCGAATTACAAGTTCATGAAGGTCAATAACAACGTAATTATATATCACATGCTCATAATTATAAAATGATAATCTTCTCTTCTTACCTTGGCAACTTTGTGAATGTTAAGTTGAAGATAACGTTATAAGAAAAAGAGAGGTATAGTCGGCAAAGTTTAACCATATAGAAATATATATATATATATATATATATATGGATATATGTGTGTGTGTGTGTGTGTGTGTGTGTGTGTGTGTGTGTGTAATATTATCTAATATGTAATAATAAAACTTATCATCGATGGCTATGTAGTTCACGCATAATATCATGACTATCTGACTATGATAAACCATGCATACATAAGGACCCTCAGTGAAAGAGAAATAAATAAGGTAAAAAAGAGAAATGAGTGGTGTATTTTATGTTACCTGTATTATAATATAATTATGTAAAGTTATATCAAATAAGTTCACATCATTACACAAATTAATCTAAAATAGTTACATTCATTTCTCATCAAATTCTCCACTAATTCCTTTTATTGGAATTTTTTGAACACGATGCTCTATTGTTTTAATGATATTCAAAAAGTTCACGTTGCATCTCAAATATTGAATTCTTATTGGCGTGCATTTGCATTCGAAAATCCTTAAACTTTTTATCAATACTAGGATGTAGGTGACCTCCTGGATATATGACCTCAGCCACACTTGGATATGAGAAAAAGTTATATTTTTTACCATAGTTATAGCCATATATCAGATTCTCTTCCACTTCATGTGCAACACTTCACAAGTTATATATGGAGCCTCCACTTTTTTTCCCTCCAATAGCTACTGTCCACAGAACAACTTCATTTGCCAACGAAAAATTTTGTGCATTAGCCATAGTTGCTATACTAGTTTTAAGTCTTGCATATTCATTCTAAGACAAAACAAATAATGGAGGATGTTACATACTTGTGATTTATATGTAAGAACATTTAATAGAAGTTTGAAAAAATAGGATACATATAAAAGTATTTTCAGATTTTTTATCAACCCATTGTCCAGACAATGGTTTTTGATGAGTCCAAACGTGAAGCTCTACCGAAGTTACAGGCCTACCTAATTCCTCAGCTAAAGTTGCAGTATGATCTATGAATGAAATATTTCCAGCAGTATGGAGAGATGGCCCGTGGATGGAGTTTGAAGTTCTATTCTTCTTCGCACGTTCACTTCTCTATTTAAATTCTACCTTATTCCAACTAATGCATAAATCATTCCAGATGTCTTCATTAATCCAATTAGGATGCTTTCATTTATCTTGGACATAATAGATCAAATTTTGTAAGCGATTTCTTACCCAATATTAAAAGTTTTTATAAATTTGGAGATGATCCTCAAATATCCATACATAATATTTCTATTCATTAGGACAAAAAATATCAGTAAATCCATGTATTCTAACACGGTGAGTATAATAAATTTGGTATTGGTAAATGCAATTCAAATTTACCTAAAATTCTACAAACCATAATTGGCGAATTGATTTAAGAACTTCTTTCCATGAATTATAAGGCCTTAAGTAATTATGTTTCATTACTGATACTATATATTTAATGGCATTATTTCCATCAAGGCCAAATCTAAGAAATGCATGTAACAAAATTATGATTAAACTAAAGATTGTTAAATGAAAAAAAAATTTCATACCCTGTTTCACCGATTAGAAAAATAAGTTGTTTCCCTATATTAACTCTTTTTCGAATTTGGGAATACAAAACATCTCCGTAAGCTCTTCTATCCATTTACACGGAAAATAACAATGGATGAAGATAAAAGAAGCATGCCAACATACATTTTTGACGTTCAACAATTATACAAATATATTACTTCTTATCTTTGCGGTAATAACAGTGAGCCTCGTAGGAAAATCGCACTCATACATGTTGCATCGACTGAATGGAATGCATTATATTATTTTTCTTAAACTTCACGTGACTTGCCAGACTATAATCCCTCCACTACAACTATTGTATGGCCTAGATACTCCTCTCATTCACCCCTATATATCTTGAGACACATGGTCAAGCATTTTATCCCATGTTTGGAAAACCAGACCGGACCGGCCGGTTCGACCGGTTCGACCGGGAACCGGTCCCTGGTACAGTTCGGTTGAGTTAAAAAACCGGTCAAGCAAAAAACCAATCAAGAACCGGTCAAACCGGTAAAAAAACTGGACAAAAAATCGATCAAACCGGTTTGAAGCAAATTTTCTTTTTTTTTTTTAATTTTTTTTATATAACAGAATAATTCATTTTAAATAATTTTAACAAATTAAAAATAGAAGGTAATAAAAAAGATGAGGGGCTTGAAATATGATTTTTAAAAAAAAAAAGAGAATATAAGAGAAATAAAATGTGTATAATTAATTATTTTTTATATTTACTTTTTATCATATTCAATTTTCTAATAATATTGCTCTCAAATATCAAGATACTTAGCTAAAATTATTATTTATTATTTTATTTTTTAATAATAAGTAGAATCTTAATATAATTTAGAAATTTTAAAAATTTAATATTAAATATTCTTAATTTTTAATCATAAATAATTTTTATTTTAAACTAAACATTAATTTTTGTAATATCTTAAGAAATGTTAAATTAGTAATCAAATATTTAAAATTTACTAATATTTATTTGTTATATTAAAATTTTAATACATAAAATTTTTTTAAATAATACATTTAATTATCACCGATTCGACCACGGTTCGACTAATGAACCGTAAACCAGTACCTCCACCGGTTCAATGACTGGTCCGGTTTTAAAAACATTGATTTTATCAATTATGAATCACGGCATGCTAAGTCACTTTATAGATAAAGATGAAGTGTTCATGGTTCCATGTGAATCATACAAGTTTTTCACGTAAAGCTTCACTGCATGCCAAGAATAAGGACAAAATAAGTTTGAACGCAAGTGGGGACAAGCCAAGAGAAAAAGATAAGCTAGCCACGTAAAGTCAAAACATTTTAAAATCGCACTCATACATGTTGCATCAGCTAAATGGAATGCATTATATTATTTTTCTTTAACTTCACATGACTTGCCAGACTACAACCCCTCCACTACAACTATTGTATGGCCTAGGTACTCCCCTTATTCACCCCTATATATCTTGAGACACATGGTCAAGCATCTTATCAATTATGAATCAATGCATGCTAAGTCACTTTATGGATAAGGACGAAGTGTTCATGGTTCCATGTGAATCATACAAGTTTTTCATGTGAAGCTTCACTGCATGCCAAGAATAAGGACGAAATAAGTTTGGATGCAAGCAGGGACAAGCCAAGAGAAAAAGATAAGCTAGCCACGTAAAGTCAAAACATTTTATTTCTTTGCACAACTATAACAATCTTTTATGGTGGACAATTATTCACATGTATATATATTGTTTTCATATATTTTATAAATTATTATCTGAAATAAATGTTATTTATCTAAGTACTACATACATATAAAAATATAATTATATGTCTAAACATTCATTTGGACTGTAATTATAAGAATTAGTGATATGCAATAATTTTTTTTAGTTTGGTTGTAGGCAAAATTAATATAAAATTATTGAAATTAATATAAAATTAGTTATTCAAGTTCATTAGTCTAAAATTAATACAAACTATGGAAATATATATTTTTAATTACTCAACAAAGACGCATGTTTGTTATAGTTTAAATCTCAGTTTAACCTGAAGTTCATATAAATTCTACCCGTCATTTAATTGCTTCTAAACTAATAAACATATCCAAAATGTATTATATATATATATATATATATATAAATCCCATATATAAAGCTAAAATAATTATTTTACGAGAATAACATAACAATTTTTTTATCACTTGGTTTACATCCTTTGATCTGCCTAGCTCTGCAGTAAGGGCAAAATTGTCCAAAGAAAATTAATCAATTTCTCTCCCTCAATATTTTCTCTCATTGCATCCAAACAAAGAGGAAGAAATACTTTTCTCCTCACTTTTCACCTCCCTCCATTTACTTCCCACTTTTCTCCCCCCTCTACTTTTCTCCTCCCCCATCTAAATACAGCTAAAAGTTTAAAGTAGAGAAAATAGATGACAAAAATTATTGTAGGTATTTCCACTCTAAATTAATACAATATTGACACGAGAGAACAATTAAAACTTGTAAACTACAAATAAAATTATTCTAAGGAATTATTTTGCTTAGGATTGTATTTTATTATTTGCATATATTCCTAACAAGCAAATTGAGCTTTGAGATTCAGACAAATTTTGTGGAACATAAATATCACATTGACTTGACATCTTTCCCATACAATTGCTAAGCTCTCAAGTCCTAATCACTCTACAGTCTACACAATTATAGTGGGCCAAAGCTCTTTCCACTTCTCAATTTCACCACTCTGAAGCTTTCTGATTCCCCCATAAAAGCCACCTCCTCCAACTATTTGTTCCCCATAGTGCCTTTTGTTTATCACCTTTCGTCTATATTGGGAACCAGGAGAATACTGTCTGAACTCTATGATCAACAAATCTGATTGTGAGCAACACAATATGTCAGTTTAACATTAAAACTTTTGGAATAATACCATTAATTCAGATGGAGGGTGGGATGCATTCTCATGTTTGTATAAATTAGTCCAAGATAAGCATGAGAAAGTAGATAGCAATTACAATAAGATAACAACATATTATTTACTGGATTTTTAACTTCATAAATCTTCACATCTCAACTAATTTTTTGACATTTCAAAGAAGCAATTCTCTGGCTGCGTGGTTGTCAGCAAGTAGATATCATAAAAAATGTGATATGACACGATTTATGTGTCTATGGATTAAATCACTAAAATGCAGTGTCTTGTCTCTCAGCACGTTCAACGTAGAACCAGTATACTCGAGCCTTTAATCTAAATCCAGTGCTTTGCTTCCAGAGTAAGGAAATTTCACTTGAAAGCTGATGCCGAGATCACAAGTCCATGCTATTAGGTTATCCTTACAGTAAGATTGAAAAGAAAAAACAAAACAAAACAAAACAACACGTACTGCTACTACAAATAATCTTAACCATAAGAGGTTAACAAACAAGTTATATCATAAACTAAACGCTGCCAAAATATTTTCTCACCGCTTAGGTGACAATGGCACTGATCATCCTCTTTACACGATTCCAAGTGACCAACAATAGCGCACCACCAATCTACAAGAGATTCATTAACAGTAATGAAATGCAAGTTGATATGATATCAATGTCACCAAGACATAAATAAGATAAAGCCACTAAAAAGCATAAATTAGAGAAATAAATATCAAATGTAACAGATAATGCAAAACTTGATGGTATTGTGAATGTGTACTTCTGTTAGTTTAAAATAAATATTTGATGAAGCAAGGAGGAAGAAGCTTTTCCTTTTTCCTCTGAAATGAATAAGAACCATAGTATTGACTGCATAAAATCTTGGTACCATAAGGGAGATCTTTGTGTGATCTCCACTGGATTTCTATATGATCCCCAGGCTTTAAGTCATTTAAACAATCAGAAACATGAAAAACATGTGGATTCTGAGCTGGGGCTGCCCTCAACCTATCCCACTGAATATTCTCTTCAATCAATCGCCACCCAGAATACCGGTACCTGAAAGATTACCAATGGCTATGAGATCAATAAAGGCCTCACAGCGCAGTCAAAGTTTAGCATTTTGGAGCTCATAATATGCTAAGAAAATAAGACGATACTACTTTTGAGTCAAACTTGGCTGCACACTGAAGTAGCTAATGGACAGGCAATTATATTAGTTGGGAAGGAAACAATACTTCCAATACCTGGCCTTAAACATATCGGTTTGACAATCATAGCTAAGGAGGGCATCATAGCAATAAAGCATAGAGCCACCACTCTGCAACAAACAGCCATAGTTATTATATGTCAACGTGGAATAAATGGCTTCAGAATAAATTAGTAGAGCTACATTCCCATACATGAGTTAAAGCAATTACCCTATACACTTGAGCAGGAAACCAAAACTTCCCGTTCTCAAGAGAGATATACCAAGCCATCATTGGATATTCTGACAGTGAATTACCAGGCAGCCTGCAATTTTCTAAAAATGATCCAATGCAAAGAATAGGCCAAACACCAGTGAAAGATCCTAGTGATCCATTTTGAACATGTTGACTAGAAGTATTTTCTCTCCCACTTGTTGCTATATGCCATTTCCACTCTTGATAAGCAGCTTTACCAATTATTTTACCCCATTTACGTTTTATGTGCTTTTCCCATAAATGATCACTCCTACATCTGACTTTTAAAGAAGAGCACACCTGTGCCAGTATGCACAATTCAGCAGGTGTAAAGCACTCAAGAATGCGTTCTAAGGTTGGTTCAGGCAAATCTAGGAGAGAAATCTTGTATTCCACTCCATTCTTCCCTCTAGGCTCTAAATTCTTCTTCAAGGACATGGTAACCACAGGATGAGAGAAACTATGACGACAGACCTGCATATCCAAAACCAAGTATCATAAAAACGTAATAGTTTTGATACCAAAAGGAAATATTTTATATTCACCCTACACTCTGGAGATTAGAAAATTGTTTCTCTATGATTCTGTAACAGCAAAAGCCCTGAATTTCTTTATTAATCACACGTGGATAGGCAAAAAAAGAAAGCAGTCATCCCCCAGGAAGGCATAGAGTGAAGCCAGGAAAGGAATTGGTTACTACAGACAGACCACATTCAATAGCGCCGGTAACACCTCAAAGACCGAGAGCAGCGGATAATCTTACTCTAACTACGGGCACTCATCCCATCTGTAGTTAAAAACTATATTCTCGTGTCCCCAACCCTGGGACTCTACCATATGCAATAGATTTTCGAATCCTTTGTTGCTCTTGGAGTTTTGTCCATTTTCACAAAAGCGTTCTCCACCTCGAGACGATGTCCTTCTCCCCCAATTCTTGTCCATCCCCCCCCCCCCCCTTTTACCTTCTCTGACTTCTGTTCGTTGAATTATAGGCCTGGAAAGGATGACAGTGACAAGAGAGTTTCAACTTTCAATTGAATGTTGAAATAGTTCAAACTGAGTTTAGCACCCGAAGGACTGAAAGAGCAAAATCAAGCTGTGAGCAGACTGGCATCGATTACTTGTTCCTTTGATACCCATCGGCCATTAAAAAAAAGAAAAAGTAAATTCTCTGAAACGAGAAATTGAAAAAAAAAAAAAAAAAAACTGCTAACGTTTGCGAAACAGGATAGATATTTCATTTGCAATCAACCTACTTTGAACTATTGGAATGCAAGGCTTAACAGAGAACTATTGTGAATTATACTCATCATCACCAGAAATCAAATCACTCCACTCCCGTAGAAGTGTATCCTTTGATCTAAATATTGAGATGAGAGGACAAAAGCAATGAAATCTGGGTAACTATCTTTGGTTAATTTACAACTATGAGAAGTCAACAGAGAGAGATCACATTTCCTACCTGCTTCTTCTATCCCAAATCCCCAAAATGTTTGTATGTGGTGTATAGGTTAAAGAAGAGTAGGAGAGGGAGGACTACCTCGGCGATAGGCTTCAAAAGTTTTTATTCAAAGCATGAACAAGAGAGCCATAAGTGTCAACCTATTGCTTTATTTATCTTCCACCACGCCAAAACAGCCATTGACTCATAAGAGAGTGAACATTGTGGCACAAGGAACCGAACGGGGGATAGGAGAACTGTCTAGTAAGTAAAAAGTTATATATGATAATAGAAATAAAAAAGAAAAAGGTGATTTTAAAAAGAATATTTTTATTTTTAATAATTAAGTAATAATTAATAAATAAAATTAAATAATTAATAACAAAATAATAATTTTATCAAAATTTTTCATTCCCTCTTACTTTTCTTTAGCGTGTCAAACAGGGCGTAGGAGGTGAGCTTTTGACTTATGAAAATGGGGAATTAAATAGGAGTAGGAAATAAGTTTCTGACTTCTTGTATCGATATGACGGGCAACCTGCTTATTTGTACAGTTGCGCATAAGCATGACAATAGCATTCGATGATTCTAATGAACCCCCTCTTTCTCTGTACCCATTACAACGTTTACAGAACAAAACCCATGTCTTTATTCTGCGTCGATGAATTTAATGCCGAGTGTGACATTGTGCGTGTCACACAATGACACCAAAACCAAGGACGACCTTGACATATGAACGTGACAGACCAGTGACAACTCACGAGAAAGATCCAAGATTCTTTGTTCTCATCGCCGTTTAGGTATTTCTATCCCAATATCCTACCCTCCTTCATGGTACAAACTAATCAAGCAAAATTCCTGAGAGGATAGAAATACCTAAACTAGTTTTATATGAATTTTTTAACAAAATTTTGAAATTATTGTTTCTTCCTCTAAAAGATAATTAACTTTTCAAGTTAATCCTCCCAAAAATAATTCTCTCAATTGCCCCTTAATAACTTGTTTTCGACTATTTTCATCCTTCTATTTATTAGAATTACAAAATTAACTTTTTAATTAGGTCTTCTAAAAAGATAAAATCGATTTTTTTGGTCAAAAAAAAAAAGAAATTAAGAAAATTGCGCTTTAAAAGACTAAAAAAGTTCACCATCTTTTTGAAGGATGAGTCAAAAATTTTGGTTACAATCTTCTCTAAACAAAACAATGATAGAATCACAAGAAGGATTACATAAACGCCGAATAATGCGGAAAACAAACAAGTGTGAGATCTCCCTGAGCAAGGGAGCATGAAACTCGTAATCCAACAGTAAGATCATCTGTTGGTGGTAAGCCTGCAGTGTACTGTTTCTGTAGATCTAGGTGGAGTTCCCTCTGTTTCTCCGCACAAAGATCGTGGCCCTGTAGGCGTAGAGAATCTAGCGGAGTAAGCCAGACATTCAGGAGCAAAGCAAATTACTGATATCCTGATATTATTATATGGTCATAGCATAAAACAATAGTGCTACAAATAATCCAGAAAGTTCAAGAGGAGGTCATCCTACACCTAAAATGCATGTTTGATTGGAAGGAAATCAAAATGGTAACGGGCCATGTTTGATAGATAAAATCCAATGATCCATTAATTCTATATATAGTGTGTGTGTGTGTGTGTGTGTGTAAAATATCTTTTACATTTTTATTACTCATTCACTCTGGCTATTCATGTATCTAGATTTCCAAGAATACCGTTGAAAGTTGAAAAGAAATTGAAAGTAAAGAAAATATGCATAAAAAGAAAATGGAGAAAATTAAAGATTAATTTATTCTCTTCTTAATTATAATATATTGCTACAAATTTACCTTTTACTCATAAATTTATACATTAAAATTATATTGTAACCTCTCTCTTAATTCTCTCTTTTCATAAATTAGTATTAAGTGCCATGCGATTGCACAGGACTCGTAAAAAACTTTTAAAATACAAAAAATGGAGTTTCAAAAAAAAAAAAGCTCACAGCTCAAAATGCAAAGTCGTACTATTCATGATTCGGAATATTGCGACTTCTTATAGAATTATAAAATATATAGATTATCAATTTTAATTAATAGAGTTTTCCGAAATTAAACTGACATATTTCTCGTAACTATAACATGGTATATCAAGCTTTGAAAATGAATCATATTAGCTGTAAAATCTTTTCTAGTGAAAAAAAAAAACTTTTGTTTTTTAATCTGTTTCCCACTAAAATTTAAATTTAAATTTAAATCTTTAACCTTAACATTTACATATTAAATAAAAAGAAAAAATGTGATAAAAAATTTATAAAATTCTGTATAAAAGAGGAATTAATGCCATTATAGAAATTAAGCATGCGCAAGGCATTGTTTTCATGTGTATTAAACTAATAATTCAATTATTAAGTTTAGTGAATTAATAAATTAGTTTTTAAAATAACTCTAATTATATATAATTTTTTTGTCTAATTATGGATCATTTATTAAAAATAAATAAATAATATTGTGGTCACTAGGAATGGCTTTACCATTTAATGTTAAATGTAATTTGAATCTTTTTGTGAATTGAGTATATGTATTTTATTTAGAGAGAGATAAAAAAAGAAATAAATGTAAAAAGAAAAAATATACTCCATACATATTTTTATTATTTTATATTACTTTATCCAAATGTATACAGAGAAATTAGTCCTTATAATTTACACTACTTTTTTATTTGGTCCTTATAATTTAGTTTTTTTTCATACAACTCTCTATAATTTTATTCCATTACATGGTTCGTCCCTATATTTATAAATATTCATGTTATGATCCCTAAATGTGCCACATGGAATGATGCTATAAAAGACAGCAACAAAAATGCATGTTGGGTTGCAATGCATAGCCTTAGAAACACTTGCCTCAAAAATGTGAAGGAGTTGTTGCTAGGATTTTGATGCAAAGCCTGGGTTCGACACATGGCAAACTTTAAATTTAGGTTAAGGCTTCCTTTATTGATCTTTTTGTCGACCTATTGATGGATTTAACATCTTACTTGTAAACTTTGTCAATTGCAACATGTAAATTCCACAATGTAATGTCTTTGCATTTAAGCATATGAGATTGCCCTGGTGCTGCCATCTTTAATTATTGTCTATAAAGTTAACATTTTGCATGATCCATTGCATAAAGTTGAAAATTAATTATATTAATGAATTCACTTCTATATACTTAATGACATTGCTTTCTGCTATTTGGTGAATGACCACCTAAATAACATTGCTTTCTGCTCTTTGGTGGATGACCTTGTTGCCCGAATGGCATTGCTCTTTGCTCTTTGGTTATTGACCTTGTTACTTTGGTGAATGACATTGTGTTAGTTATGATTTAACCTATTATTATTTGATTTGTTTACAACTAAAGCTACCTTCATGAATGAACTTATTCAAACATCCTATAGTAACAAGGACACTATTTTTTAGAGAAATTAAAGATTAGATAAATTACATTCACCAATAGATCAAATAATTCATTCCTATTCTCTTTGTTTGTGATTTTGGATATTTTTCATGCCAAATTCAAAGATGGAGTCATAAACCTCAATTAGCTCAAATGGAAGGAGGGGAAGGGTTATTTGCAATTGTAATGAACCATTTGCTATATTTATAGCATGGATTTCATAAAATCATAGTAGAAAATATCAAAGATGCCTAAACTTTAAGGTGAGTATACTATTGTTGCTAGTTATTAACTGTCAAATTAGTAGTATGAGAAATTGAAAATGACAAATTTGGCTATTGTTGCTGACTTAGAATATTGTTATTACTTATGAGTTTTGCTATCTTGGCATACATGGATGCCATGATTTGATTTCTTGTTCAATTTTTCCTCTTTTATTTCGATTAGTTCATTACCAAATACAAATAATGTTACTTTTATCTTAATCTGCAACCTTGTCTTGACAATGTCTTTTTTATGTAGGAAACTTGGTGTTGTAGATTTTTTGATTAGCTAGATGCACCAATTCCAAAGTATGCATTGGAAATGATAAAAAGTCAAGAAAAGGCACTTGCAAGCTATGGGAAAAATATTAAATTGCCATGGTCACTTTGTGGGTGGTGACCTTGATTATGCTTGGGTTGTTACTGAAGATATATATATTTGTAGCTCATTTAGGCTATTATAGAATTTAGAGATTAAGAAAGAAGCAAAAAGCTAATCATGTATTATGTAGCAATGGCAACTCACTTATTGCAAGTGAACTAATTTATGTAGTTAGTGTAGCAAGTGAACTCTTTTATGTATTATGTAACATTTCGCCCTACCTTGTATAAAGTAACTACATTTGCAATAGAGACTACAATTTATTGGGTCCATGTTTATTGGCTAGTGAGATATTGCATATTCTAGATAAGACTATAACAATTCACATTTCATATTCCCACTTCGAATAAGCAAGAAACATGCTGTGTAATTTAATAAGAATAATAACAGAATTAGCCCTACTTACAAAATTACTATGTCATATTACATTAAAAAAGGAACTTTATTGCTTCGCAACATTCCAAATAGGACTACATGTCTTATGAAGCATATTAGAAACAAGCTAGGACCACATGTCATAGTAAAAGAAGCCTATATTAGAAGCAAATTTTAATATGCAAATATAAAATTCTAAAAAAAACCACTTAGTCAATAGCAAAATTTTCTACTCAAAGTCTGCATATTACTAAACAAGTTATGCATATTACTAAAGTAATATGTATCAATTACATACTACTAAAGTAATATATATCATATACATAATCAAAAGTTTGCATATTCCAATAGCCCTCCACCAAGCCATATTCACATGGCATCAAAAAGCACAACTAAGTATCATTTATACAAGAGGGACCATAGCTAAGGATCATTAACAAAAAAAGGTACAAAGAGCCACTTTTTGTCCCTATAATTATCGCTAATGCTAGCTACTTAAAGGTTAAGTGACATCTATGGACTCTTGGAAATATGGTAGGTCACCTTGAGTCAATGGTTGCTTGCAAGTTTGCCTAGTATGATCATATGTACCACAAGAAGCACATCTTAAGCTTATGTTGGTTCATATAACCTTGTTAGGCTTGGCTGGCTCATGAGGTGCTCTTCTTCTTAATTTTTTTGGTCTTCTTGGTCTTTTTTGGTATTTCAAAGGTTCCATAGAATCCATACCTACATCCTTGGTTAGTTGTATGATGGGAGAATAACATGTTGCATAATCTTGTGGCCTCAGACACTTATGCACATAATCATGGGGATCCATTATCTCTGCATATATGCAACAAACTGCATGCCTAAAAAGTAAGGATTTAGCCACTTAATCTAATAGTGCAAATAATCATTAAATTTAGTATTATATCATTATTATTATTATTCACATACCTACATAGTAATCTAGTTAATCCCCACCATCTACAAGCATAAGTCATTGCCTCAAGATCAACCACGAACTTGTGTGTGTTGTACATCACTTCAAACTTCATACATTCTAACCATTTTGCTACCTACTTTTTCAATTCCTTGACTTCCTTATCTAACATTTTTTGTGGTTTTGGGCACACACTCCCCTTACCTTTATACTTCTTTACTTTGATCCTATTTTCAACAAATCTTGTTATCAAATAAGTTCGGATCCATTAGAATATTCTAATGATAGGAAGTTCTCATGCCTCAATGAGTGTCTCGTTAAATGACTCTGATATGTTATTTAGTATTATGTTACATTTTAGATATTCACCAAAGTGAGATTTAGTCTAGCAAGTAGGAGAGAAACTCATTAAGTGGTCATGCACCTTCTTTGAGACCAATTTAAACTTGACCATCTTTTGTTGTCAAGCCTGCACATATGTTACTTTGGCTGTGTGAAGCACTAGGTCTCTTACCATAGTCCCACCATTATATTTACTCTTGAAATTGGCATACAAATGTCTTACACATAGACAGTGTTCAACTCCCTGCAAAAACTCATCAAATGCTAACATTAACCCCTGAACATAAAAGATTCATGAGTAAGAAAATATCTTATTGTATGTTGTAAGGAAAAAAAAAAGTTAGCTTGTAACAAAAAGAGTTACCTTCAGCTGATAAAAAATAAAGGCCCATTTGTTATTTGTCATACTCCCAATGTTGCCTAAAAACTTTGTCAAGAACCATGTCCATGAATTTCTATTTTTCCCTTCCATTATCGCCATAGCTAGGGGAAAATACTATTCATGGGATCCTAAGTTATAGCCATAAGCAAAACACCACCATATGGCTCCTTGAGGGAGTATTCATCTAACCTGACAGTTAATATGCATGTTGTCATAAAGACCCTTTTCACAGCCTTTAGGCAAAGGTAAAGTCTCTTAAACATAGGTGGGCAATCAAGTGACAATTGCTCTGTTTGTAGTTGGAAGGTTGTTTTGGGGTTAGATGACCTCACTTTACTATAATATTTCTATAGCTTCTTATATTGTACTTTATAGCTTCCATGAAGAATAACATTGGCCTTTCGTCTAGACCAATAGGCCAAGAGATGACATCCATTAATTTCATGTTCTTGTTTGTCTTCACGGTAATTGGTAACTTGCTAGCAATCTATTTTGATGTTGCCATTCTCCCATTAAATGTGTCTCCACAAGTGTGTCTTGGATTATACGTCTTCAACCTGTACGTCAACAAACCCTTAACCTTACTTACAAACATCAACCATTCACACTCACCTTTGCATGCCACCTTACATCTCATTACATCATTATTTTCACCAATAAAGCATTGAGTACTCCCTCATAGCTTTCTTAAACTGATCAATAAATGTAAATTCCATCCCAAGTTTGAATTGAAATTCATTGCACATCTCAGTTGGGTTGTATTGGACATATTTGTTGGTAACATTGCCTTCATCTAGCTTTGAATTGTAGTCAGATGGCAATTCATTAGTGTCATAGTTGGATGGAATAGAACCCACATCCATATCCACTGGGATAGAGATAAGAACTATTTTTTATGATACATCGTGGTTATAGATGACAAATTCATCTACACGGCTGCCTCCACTAATTTCCTCAATTGCATTTTTATTAATATATTGGTTAAAGTAGTCATTGTTGGTTTCATCCTTGTTGTCACCAAAATAGATACCAATAGTATATCATCATTATCTATCTCTTGTTTTTGCATTGTCACCATCTACATGCATCTCTTTGTTGATTACATTAATTATGTCAGTGTGATGTTTATTTGTATCCATTTGACTCCTTTACACAATGTTATTTACAAAACAAGCATGTCCGAACAAAGACAATAAGTTTACTAATGAATAACTACTAATATAGACTACAAATAGTAACGCACATTACTAATAATGCAAAATGATCAAAGTATTAAGTGCATTACTATATATACTTAATTTAATCTATAGCAATGCACTTTATTAGTATTACATACGATTAAAGTAATACTATATTAGTGGTACACTATTAATAATGCACATTATAAGTAATTAAAATAGTACAAAGTATATAACAACTAATTATCACACATCCTCCAATAAATGACCAAGAAACATGCATCATAATGTCAACCACACATCCTACACCACAAAGGGACCACAATGACACAATGGCATTATGCTAGGCCCCTTTATATAAAAAAATTCTAAGTAAGAACCTTGTTAGTGGGTCTTCTAATTTACTTGTCCTTTTCTTTCGTGCTCAAATCAAAATAAACAAAACAAATTTTGCTACCACACTTCATGGAAAAAATAAAATAGAAAAGGCCCGATAGTATAAAATGTTAAGATAGCCCCAAATTATGCTACCCTCCTTCATAAGAAAAAGAACATGTTGCCTAATGTAGGAGAATGGTGCTTGCTTGAAATCAAAATACCCAAGAGAAGAATACCCATCAAAGAGGAGAAGATAAACATGGAAGAACCAAACCCTTACCAATAGTATTTGTGTTTTTTGTCCATTCCAACATATGCATTCAAACTCTAACAATGCGTAACACTCTCAATGAACTCTTACTTATAGTCACTCTTTGTTTATTTTCTATGGCTAAGAGCATATTATGCCTTTAGTTTTTTGTCCTATTTTAATGTCTAGAAACCACATTTTCATCTATGTGATAGCCTAGTCAATCTATTCAACTACATGGCAATCCCTCTCATATGTTGTAAAACATGTGGATGTTAAGTCAGCATGTCGTTACGTCACACGGGCAATTTTTTTGATGTTATTGTGTCAATTATCACTTGTAAGAAGTAAGCTATAATTTTGGTGAATTATATGGACTAAACATGTAAAAAATATAAAATTATAGGGAGTTGTCTTTTCAGAAAAAAATCTAAAGACAAAATTGAAAATTGATGTAATTTATAAAAGGCTAAATGATTCATTTTCCCATGTATAAACGTAATAGAGAATTAAATGGGGGCTACCCAATGGCAACCCGACCCGACCCGGATAGGGATCCCCAAATCATTACGCCAGGAGATTGAGATTGGGTGAAGAGGCGGCGGAGTGCAGCGAGGGAAATGGCGGGGAGGGTTTTGTCATCAATAGCTCTCAGTAAATCTCACACGCTTAAGAATCTCTCCTCAAATTCTCTGCTCCTTACGCCCCTCTTTTCCCATTTTGTACTTCGCAGAACCAGGTACTTTTCTCTTACTTGTGTTTTGACCTCACTTCACAAATGAGACAGAAGTTTATTAAACGACGGTTGAAATGAGTATCCGTGCTTGAATAATTTGATCGACTATGTGGCATTTTCAGGCGTAATTAAAGTAGAGAGAAACCGAATTATGGCCATTTCATTGTGTTTATTTTTTGTGTTGTTTATTTTTTGTTTTTTTTAAATTGGCTATGTTTGTCTATTTTATGATGCTTGGGAAGTGCAAAATTATGTTTAACGATTATATTCTTTTATACTTATATAGTTATATTTCTTCTATATAAATAGCACTGGGAGAGAGACCGGGCACATAATCATACAAAATTCTGAAGCAAGATGTAACTTGTCTTTTGGAATGCAAATAGCTACAGCCCATCAAATGGGTTCGCATATTTGGTAGCAGATTGTTTGAAGGACATCACATGGATGTTATACAATATTCTTTCATTATGAATCACCGTGCAAGATTTGTGTGATCAATACATTAAGTTTATGATTGACCTTTCATTTTCATCATAAAGACTAAAGTTTTAATTTCCTAATCAATGACATATTTCTATACCTATGCTAAACCTGTAGTGAAGGTTATTGCTGTGATATTTTATCTTGTTGATTTTAGTAGACACTTTGGAAAGCATAGATACTTCAAAAGATGGTCTGATATTGTATTGTTGAATTTTCTGCATATTAACAATCACACTGAAGGTCATTCACATTTTATTTGGGTTAATTTGCAAATATCATGTCAAAATTTATAGCGTGAGTTCACCTGAATATTAACTCACACTGCAGTAGCTTAAACTATGTAATATGCAAGGCTTGTTGTCTGGAGTCTAGTTTTGGCTACTACTATGACATAAAAAGGTCTCCTTTCTTCGGACGCCTATGCATTCATTCGGGTCCATTCCTGAAGTCTAATGATACAGCAGTTGTAGAGCCACTTCAGGATTCTGAAAAATCCTCAACTCTTACTGGTGCCGGTAATGCCAAAGTAAAGAGAAAGAAACTAAAGGGGAAAAGAGCAGTTGTAAGATGGCTAAAGTTCTTTAGATGGAAGAAGAAGAAAGAGTGCCAAAGAATGACAGCAGAAGAAAAACTACTATACAAATTGAAAAAGGTAAATTCTTGTTTTCTTGCCCCCAACCCCTTGTAGGTGCATATTTTTATCTCAATTTGATTTCCACTAGCAACACTTGCTGACTGTTTTGAAATACTTTTATTCTGTCTCCTTTTCCTTTTAGCGCCCCTGTGCTAGCCATATGGAGGCTCCTTTTTGTTTGTTTATTAGCATTCACGGTGCAGCACATTGCTTGTATTTTAGCTTTTAGATTGAATTGAACAGAACTTGCACTCACTTTCCTTTCATGAAAAGGGATTTGTCATGCTAATGTTCAAGGCATGACAAGTTCCTTAATATGGTGAACTTCATGATAGAAATAAATCAATAATCCTCTAGTTCTTGGCACCTCTGCCATATATTAGTGTTGTCATCTTGTTCCTGTAGGAGTCTGTTTTTTTGAAGAATTCAAGTGGATTAGTAGAAGCTTGCCCACTGATATCCTGTCAACAAGGAATTTTCTTAAGTAGATTCCCTTACTCCCGATTTAAATTTTTATCATTAATAGATCTAGTTTTTCAACTTTGGTTTTTAGGATGAACAAAATTAGATACCTAAAGAGAAAAACTCCTTTAGCAATCTTGATTTCTGCCTTTATGATTTCAGTTTTTCAGTGTATTCTCCAGTAGTCAGTTGACATTTCATGTGTGCATTTTGGTGAATCAATAAAGCCTATTGATTGAAGAATCTGTTTAATTTATGTTAAGAAGTTTGGTTGTCATATAATTCCACTTTGCCATGTAGATTTGTTCAATATATTTTGTCTCTTATGTAGTTACAGTTCTGAGTTTCTGATTGTTGTTAATTTATTCTCTAATTGCATGACTCTTTCTGTGGGATATATTTTTCTGATGATAAGTTGTAGGATAGGTAGATTATTTTTGAGTATTGAAGGGCAGAGAAATAAAAGGAACAGTTGATCATATTGTCAGTGTGAGAAAACTTAAAGTTGATCCTTTTTATAGAGTTTGCTCCATTAGGATATGGCAGACTTTCCTGGGCCTAGCAGAAGAGATTTTTTAGGTGTTCTGTTGAATCCTTTATATTAGAAGTGGGATTTGTCTACGTAGTAATTATGGAACTTGGTTCCTGTCTTTGACATGGATAAATTGAAAATGAATTGTGTGTATGTTGGTGTTGCTAAAGAGGAGTTCCTGGGCCGCGATTAATGTGCCAGTAGCTGGCAGGCTTCTCTCTGCTGAGCATATCGGATACAAGTGAATTTAACTTCCCACAGCCTCCCAGCAGATTCAAGCATCAGACAGCAAGGAGAGGAGTAAACTCTCTGACCATCTTAGCTAATATTTATTGGTAGAATCTAGTATATTGTTATCAGAGGAGGTCAAGGAGATTGCTGCTGGGCTGGCTGGAGTTGGTGCCTATGAAGAGGAGAAAGTATGCTTGAGACTATAGGAAATCTCAATTATATTTTGGGAAAGGAGGAGGATATTTTACATTACACTTGGCACTGCAAGAGGGTATAAGTTAATCTGTGAGGTTTCTCATGTCATAGCATTCTGAGTTGCACAGAGCAAACTTTTCCTTGTCCTTCAATAAAGGTCAACCCTAGCAGTTCTATCCATAGTGCATTCTTTAACACAATGCAGTTAGAGTTCCAAAGACATCAATTTGATTTTGTATGTCAAAACTCAAATGTACTTATGATAAAATTATCTTAATTGAAAGGTTCTTAAAGTTTACAATTCCACAATCCTAGAGAGTTTATTTAGATCACTAGTGCTCAGTACTAATTTACTCACTTGACTTGTATTCCATACATAGTAACTGTTTATATAGGCCTGAATGTCTGAGAATTTGTGAAGATATTCCTTTTGTTTGCAATGGCGGTCCATCAAAATTAATCCTTACTCCATCACCCCAAGATCAATCTATTTTGGATCTTGATCTGCACTATTTAAAGTTTTAAAGTTACTTTCTTTGATGGCATGCCATGGGAAAGTTTTATCTAGTGTTACCTGATTCATGATATGCTATGGTACGAGTATGTACTAGGGTTATATGGAATGTCACTTTGTATAATTTGCAATATGATGGGGTATACTTAGTCGGTATGCTTTGGGTCTCTTTAAATTAGATCATAAGAAAGACAAAAAAACTAAGGATAGCTAGACAAAAACCACCTGTCATCCCCATCCTTTTCTAGAATCTTCTCCTTATCTTCTATTTCCAAATCCTTGCCTCCCACAATCTCTCCTTAATTCACACAACCTCCCTTTATGCACTGAATAGCAAAATGCAACTAGACACGAGATGAGAAATGCATGGCAGAAGCTATAGAATATTGCAGGATAAAGAACAAGTTTGGTTCGTTCACTTTAGCATTCCAGTACACGAACGTATTGCATTTGGGAGCAGAAGGATGGGGGGCCACAAACGAATTAAGAAAACATAAATTAATAAATGTTTTCTTTTTTTGGGTGGCCTCTCAGGATTAAGAAAACATAAATTCACATCTAATTTTCGGTTCATTGCTTTGTATCAAAAAATTAATAAATGTTAATTTTATTGCATTTAATTTCTGTACTTTCAGTTTACCAATTTATATTTATGTCTGACTGTTACATCAGTTAATGAATTTTCAATGCTTTCTCCACTGTTCTAGGCTCGGAAAAAAGAAGAAAGACTTCTTGAAGCTCTGAAGAAGATTGAGCCTGCAGAATCATCAGAAACAACCCATGATCCCGAAATATTGACGCCAGAAGAGCACTTTTTCTTCCTTAAGATGGGCCTCAAATGTAAAAATTATGTGCCTGTCGGAAGACGGGGAATATACCAAGGTGTGATTCTGAACATGCATTTGCACTGGAAGAAACACCAGACTTTGAAAGTGGTGGTGAAGACATTTTCACCGGAGGAGGTCAAGGAGATTGCTGTAGAGCTGGCTAGACTGACTGGAGGGATAGTGCTTGACATTCATGAAGATAACACAATAATAATGTACAGAGGGAAGAACTATTCTCAGCCACCGACGGAGATAATGTCACCTCGGGTTACTCTGTCAAGGAAGAAGGTATGGTGGCGTCTGTTTTTTTTTTTTTTTTTTCTTTGGGTCGAAGCTTCTGTTCAGTTTTTGGCTGCGTTTGAGAGAGGACTAGATTGAGAAGTTTCCATAGATTTGATGTCTCAAATTCCCTTCCCATAAATCATAGGTATTCACTGTCTTTTTTTTTTTAATTAATTTTTATTGTTATTTTTTGGGGTCTGACTTCACCATTGGAAAACTAATGAAGGGGAAGGGAGGGGAGTTCTAATGAGTTTTATTTGGTTGGAAGGAAAGGAAAAGGAGGAAAGAGGGAAGAGAGATAATTATATTTGGACAAATTTATCTTTATATTATTTTAATTTTTTTAATAATTTTTTTATATCAATATTTTTTTAAAAAAATTATGAATTTCAATCTTTTTTTATTTTTAATTCCCGATGAAAAAAATTATCTTAATTTTTATTAAATGTTAATATATTAAAATATTATAATATTAAAAAATTATGGGGCAAAAAGATAAATTATAAATTAAAAAATTTCCTTTCCTTCCCTTTCCTCCAAAACCCCCCAATTTGGAAGGGAGGGAAATTTTTGGAGGGGAGGAAAATTTGCCCTCCTTTCTTCTCCTCTTTTCCTTTCCCCTCCCTTTAATTTTTTTCAATCAAACATTTTATGAGTTTGGTTGGAAGGAAAGGGAGAGGAGGAGAGGTAATTATATTTGGACAAATTTACTCTTATATTATTTTAATTTTTTTTTTATTAATATTTTTTTTAAAAAAAATTATGAATTCCAATCTTTTTTTATTTTTAATTCCCGATGAAAAAAAATTATCTTAATTTTTATTAAATATTAATATATTAAAAAATTAAAAAATTAAGGGATAAAAAGGTAAATTATAAATTAAAAAATTTTCCTCCCTTCCCCTCCATTCCTCTCCAAAACCCCCTAATTTGGAAAGGAGGTAAATTTGCCCTCATTTCCTCTCCTCCCCTCCTTTCCCCTCCCTCTAATTTTTTTTAACCAAACATCTTATGAGTTTGGTTGGAATGAAAGGGAGAGGAGGAGAGGTAATTATATTTGGATAAATTTACCCTTATATTATTTTAATTTTTTTTATATCAATATTTTTTTAAAAAAAATTATGAATTCCAATCTTTTTTTATTTTTAATTCCCGATGAAAAAAAAATTATCTTAATTTTTATTAAATGTTAAAAAATTAAAAAATTAAGGGGTAAAAAGGTAAATTATAAATTAAAAAATTTTCCTCCCTTCCCCTCCATTCTTCTCTAAAACTCCCCAATTTAGAGGGGAGGGAAATTTGCCCTCCTTTCCTCTCCTCCTCTCCTTTCCCCTCCCTCTAATTTTTTCCAACCAAACATCTTATGAGTTTGATTGGAAGGAAAGGGAAAAGAGGAGAGAGGAGGAGAGGTAATTATATTTGGACAAATTTTATTTTTATATTATTTTAATTTTTTTTATATCAATATTTTTTAAAAAAAAATTATGAATTCTAATTTTTTTTAATTTTTAATTCCTGATGAAAAAAAAAATCTTAATTTTTATTAAATGTTAATATATTAAAAAATTAAAATATTAAAAAATTAAGGGACAAAAAGGTAAATTATAAATTAAAAAATTTCTCTCCCTTCCCCTCTATTCCCCTTCAAAATCCCCTAATTTGGAGCGGAGGAAAATTTGCCTTCATTTCCTCTTCTCCCCTCTTTTCCCCTCTAATTTTTTTCAACCAAACATCTTATTCCTTTCCCTTCCCCTCCTCTCCAAAAACCCCCAACCAAACACACCCTACGAGGCAAGAGAGCTAGAAATTCTCCGTTACTTCTCATGCGGAAATGACTAGCATCCATGCTTAACTAATGGCATTAGTATTGCCTTAACAAAAACTTATTCTAACCAGTGTTCAAATTGTCATTCAAATTTAGGCTGAAAAAAACTACACTTAATTCTTGCAATCAATTGCTTTTACTACTGCACTTCATCTGAAAAATGGCCTTTTTGTTTAGTGGGTCCTAATTCCTAAGAGATACACGATGGAGCACTAGCAGAGATTGCATGCAAACTTCTCTCCATCCTTTTAGTTCCCATCCCCATTCTTTTATTCACAGCATCTTTAGTAGCTGCTGTATTGTCAGAAGTGTTAATATCACTCTCATTCTCAATTTCTTATGCAGGCATTGGATAAATCCAAGTCTAGAGATGGCCTCCGAGCTGTGAGGAGACATATTCCCAGACTTGAGCAAGAGCTTGAGTTGCTTCGAGCACAACTCAAAAGCAAAGCCGATAGTAAAATAGATGCTGCTGAGGGAAACCGGAAAATTGATGACAAAGAGAGTATTGAACCCAGTAGTATTTCACAATTCCAGTTAGAGAATGCAGATAAACTTCATGAAATAATAAATAGGAACAGCGAATGCCCAGAGGGTGAGGCTGATATAGACTCAGAATTGGATTCAGATTCCGAAGGTTTATCAGACATCTTTGAGATTGACTCAGAGACAGAGAAAGAAGTAAAAGAACAACAACCTCTTTATTTGGACAACTTTGAGAAATTTCCGGTTGAGAGTGATGGGGAAATGGATGACTTTGAGGAGCACCTGCGACAAATATCTTTGAACCCCAAAAATTCTGACTCGATGGAAAAAGATGTCAACTCACCTAAGTTTGATGAAGTCGATCAGATTGTTCTGCGCGCTGCATCCCTCTTAAAGAAAAGGAGAACATGAGATAATTTTGTAAATAATCTGTGTAATCTTTGTAACAGAAAAAAAGGATCAATTAGGAAAGACGATGATTGCCCCATTCTTATTAACCAATGGGTAGTCTTCCCATTAGAATGGGAAAATGAATGAAAACAAGGTTTCCATTTCTTAATTATAACCATTACGTGGATCAACAACCCAATTTCATTTTTTTTCATTTGAAAGAGCAAAACCAATCAAACAAAATTGAATTGTTAAGGTGTAGATTGGCTTTATGAACAGAGATTGAGATGAATCCTGAAATACGATGCCTCCCATGTACCTTATAAGTTTTCGGTTGCTATGTCTATATTATTATGAAATCATTTTTTTCAAAAAATTATATGTAATTTTATATATATATCTATTATCAAATTTTATATTTAAATAATAATATGATAAGTGTATAATTTTTATATATAATTATATAATTTTTAATTAAATTATAGTAACTTATTATTAGTAAAGTATATATTTGTTATATTTTAATTGAAGAATTTGATAGTAAAAATATAAAGAAATATTTTTAAATTTATTTTTTTTAATATCAAATTTTTGTTATATTTCCATGTTAACCTGAAACTCGACTAAAGTTGTGCACCAAACCATATATAGTTGTGTGCGTTTTCTCATATGTATCTTTGCTTTTTGTATTGAATTTGGATCATTTGAGATAATTTAAGTAAAATGGGAAGAGAGAGAAAGGCCGGGCCACACATGTCTTATATATCATGTATCATTTAAATTTGCTTTCCTTTTAAAGTTCTGAAGTTAAGAGTAAGATAGAGTGTATTTTAATATTTTAAACTAAACCCCACTCCCCTCACCTCCTTTCTTCAATTTCTATTTTTTAACATTATAAGATCTTAACTTATGTTTTAAGGATCCTATACAAATAAATCCCACCTCTCTCTTTCTTTTTCTTTCCTTATTTTACTTGAGGATACTTCAAGTAATCCAAATTTATATGTCCAATATTAACTATATTATCCAGTCCAATAATTCTATATTAATCTCCACCAAAAATATGCTTCCTTACAGTCTTTTTTCATAAACTATAAATATGCAAATACAACAAAAGAATTAGCATATTTATTCCCTAGTCAAATTTTCAATGGGTAGTTGACTGGTTAAAATTTGAGTCTTGTCAATATGTGCCATGGATCCGATATTTCTTAAGAAATGATATACCCAATGTTTAAGGTTGTGTTTTACCTAAATCATCCTAGACATAAATGAGATTACGCCAGTGTTTTTTTTTTTAAATATCTGCCTTAGGCGATAAATTTGAGCATAATCATTTGGGGTTTGGTTGCAGCATAAAGACTCCTTTCGATAACTTCTAATAATAATCACTGCCAACAAATTATACTTTCATTTGTATTTTTTTATATTATGATTAGAGTATCTTAAATTTTGTCTGATTTGTTTCTTTAAAAAAATATTTTTTAATCAACTAAGCAAACCCTTTGAAATATGTTTCTATTCGAACTTAATAAATTAAAATGAAATTTTGAGTTATTATATATACAGTGAATGTTATTTATAGATTACTATAATTAATTTTACGCAATTATCTTATCAAAATATTTTACAAAAAGTACATACAACACGTAATAAGAGTATATTAAATACTTTCAATTTCATTTTAAAATCTGCCAAAATCAAGTTTTTACAAAATAAAATTTCAACCAATAAAATGTCTTAAACATTGTAATGCTATTCTTAATTTTTTTTTTGAAGTATTCATTACATTTATTATTTATAATGCATATGATCATAGTGAGGGTAACGTTAACCTTATTGAATAGAAGGTACGCCAACTGTTGAGCTGAGCGTGAGTGAGTCGAACGCCCTGAAATATTTAATGGAAAATTATAGTTAAGATATATATTAAAAATTTTAAATGTAAAAATAATTTTTAAAAAATTTGAAATAAAATTTAAATTACATGATTAAAATTACTGTATAAAATCTTAAATTAAAATTTTTAATCTTAAAACTTTTCAATATAAATATTTTTAATTTGGTCTACAACTATAATTTTTTCTTCATTTAATTTAGTAAGACAGCTACAATTAATATAAACAGTTAAACTTGAATACTCAATCATCTAAGGATTATTATCGTTATTCATCACTTTCGGAAATGATTTGAGTTGCATCTCTCTACTCAAGCCTGATTGAAAATTACAAAATATTGGATATTTGGAAGAATAAATTTCTATTTTTGTTATCAACATAAAGCAGCGGAACGGAACCAAAATTTCACCTGGGATCGATCTGAGTTTCAGTCTCAGTTTTGAAGGAAGCAGGGTGTTCTTGTGAAAGCTCACGCAGCTTCTTCTCATTTTTCTTTCTATCTCTGAAGCTCGAGATCTCTCAACAGCCACACCCATTGAGGAGGCATTGTCATATGATATCTTCATAATTACAAGCAAAGCAACCCCGTTGTGTGAGAGAAAGGGTAGAAGGAACGAACAATGGGTGGGTTTGCGGTGGGGTCGGCGTTTGATTCCAAATCTGGGCAGATGACAATGGTGGCTTTGCTGCTGATGATTGTCTCCTTTTATGCGGGCACCCTTTTTGGCAACAATGTTCCCATTTTTGTCTCCCAGCTTCTCCCCAAGTCTTCTATTCGTTCTTTATCTCCTGGTAACTTCTGAGTGAAACTCAATTTCTATATCAGAGTGAAGTTCGTGTTCTTTTAATCGGTTTTATTGTTGGCGTTTATGTTACTTTTCTGGTTTTGGATTGGGGCTAGATGGGGCATGGTATTTGTTTTCCGTTTCTAAAAATATCACATTCAGCGAGTCTCTCTGACAAGTTTTAGTCAAATGAGATCATTAACTAATCTTGCAGGAATTTGATTCTTGAACTATTAAGTTTTCCGTTGTGCTGATTTGGATACACATGATTAATAGCCAACAGTTCCTGGACAGCCCTTTTGTTTGTTTGTGAGATCTTTGAGACATGCTCATGGCGAAACTGGCAGTTAACGTTTATTTAAATTCAATTTGAAACCTATACTAAAAGCTGTGGACACTGAGTGCTTCGGTTTCTAAAATCTCAGCTCTCCATTGCTCATATACTTAAATGTTGAAGCCTAGCTATAACTAGGGTGGGGATTTGTACCAACCACTTATGTCAGTGAGTATCTTTAATTTTTTAACAGCAATAACAACAACAAACTTTGTGTTATTTGGTAAGGTCAATAATGTAGATAAATCAATGCTATAAAGTACTATCTAAATTCTTCTTAATGGTTTTGTTTTTCTTAGTTTCATTTTATCTCTTACTCTCCATCTATTTTAATTTTTTAAAATTAAGAAAATAAATATTTTCTACCTAGATCCTAGAAGGATTTTAATGCTCTCAAATCCAAGTGTCAAATAACCTGCTCCAAACAATACAGTGAATATTTTTTATTCAATAAGAATTGCTTCGTGCCTTAGTTTGATAACTCAGCAATCAGAATAATGAGGAGCATGTCAGGATACATGATTAACCAATATTTACTTAGTTTTTTTCATTTTACTATGAAAAGTTGAAAACTCACATTAGTGTTTGTTATTTGATAACTTCAGTTAAACTTTGTTGTTTTGAATACAACTTGCTCAGCTGTTTTGCGATTAATATTAAAAAGTTTCTTACTCTTGTAGGCACATCCAGATTTACCAACAGAATTGCTTTGACTTACCGCAAAACACCCCTACTGATTCCAGAAACTGGCATGGACGTATGCCCTTTGAAGTTCAACGAGTATATTCCCTGCCATGACTTTTCCTATGTGGCAGGGCTCCAAAACGTGGATTATTCTAGAAAAGAAGAACTGGAGAGGCACTGTCCCCCCTTTGAAAAGCGCTTATTTTGCTTAGTTCCGCCACCCAAGGATTACAAAATACCTGTAAGATGGCCTATCAGCAGGGATTATGTTTGGCGAAGCAATGTGAATCATTCAGTTCTGGCGGATGTCAAAGCAGGCCAAAATTGGGTGCATGAGAAGGGTCAGCTCTGGTGGTTTCCTGGGGGTGGTACCCATTTCAAGCGTGGAGCACCTGAGTACATTCAAAGGTATCTGTATTTCTCTCATAAGTGTGATTTTACACAAGTGAACCACTTGTTAATAAATGTTCTTTTTCCCAATAATGTGAGTTATTTGGTGCCTTCACACATGCAGGTTAGGAGCTATGATAACAAATGGTACTGGTGATCTGCGTTCTGCAGGGGTGAATCAAGTTCTGGATGTTGGTTGTGGCGTGGCCAGTTTTTCCGCTTATCTTCTTCCCTTGGGTATACAGACAATGTCTTTTGCACCCAAGGATGTTCATGAGAATCAAATTCAATTTGCCTTAGAGCGAGGGATTCGTTCAATGATTGCCGCATTGGCCACAAGACAATTGCCGTATCCTTCTAGTTCATTTGAACTGATTCACTGCTCACGATGTCGTATAGATTGGCATGAAAATGGTAATTGGCCTTTCTTAATATGGTTTATATATTGGCATTTTATTGCACTTTGGGAGTGCAAATTGACATTGAAATGCTGTCTGCAGTACGTATTGGCTGACATAGATGATTATGAAATATGCGATCTACCTATTTATCAATATTTTGCCATAAAGCAGGTGTTTTAGGTTTCTCCATTGTACTATTATAAGAACTTGCTAATTCGATCAACATATAAAACCAACCTATGACCAGTGCATTGTCACTTTGTTATATTAGTCTAAGCAACATATTCTTGTTGAAGGCTGCTACAAATATTGGTGGGGTTACTCTTGCCTAAATAAATCCGTAATGTTTTGTGTTGTTAAATTATTTTGTTTTCGGCAGATGGGATTTTGTTAAAAGAGCTGAATCGCCTTCTTCGTTCTAATGGATATTTTGTCTACTCGGCTCCCCCTGCTTATAAGAGAGATAAAGACTTTCCTGTTATTTGGGATAAGTTGATGACTCTGACAACAGCAATGTGCTGGAGGCTCATTGCTCGAAAAATTCAGACAGCAATATGGATTAAAGAAGATAACCAGTCATGCCTCCTGCACAATGCAGAACAAAAGCTTATAAGTCTCTGCGATGCCATAGATGATTCTAAACCTTCATGGAATATCCCATTGAGGAACTGTGTCCAAGTTAGAAAGTCTGAAAAAGAGTCTCACAAGCTTCCTCCACAACCTGAGCGCCTTGCAGTGTTTCCTGAGAGCCTGAGCAAGATAGGTCAGCCCATTCTCATTTTAATGGGTCCTGGAGTTTCTTCCCATTACTTTCTATATTTTACACTTGGTAAATTCTAATATTTTGCTATTTCTGATCTTCCATATTCCCATTAATGGGAAAAAGTTAGCATGTAATGCATCAGAATATGAGTTAGACAAGTCACAGTTATAAGGCATATGAATGTATTTCATTTAAGAGTGCCTTTCGATCTAATGCAATATCTTTTTTTTTTTTTTTTACAGCAGGTATAAATCAAGATGAATTTACATCAGACAATCTCTTCTGGGAAGATCAGATTCGTCAGTACTGGAGACTGATGAATATCAAAGAGACACAATTGCGCAATGTGATGGATATGAATGCCTATTTCGGTGGTTTTGCTGCTGCACTAAATAACTTTCCTGTTTGGGTAATGAACGTAGTTCCTGCAAGCATGAATAATTCCTTATCTGGAATTCATGACCGAGGACTCATTGGAACTTTTCACGATTGGTAAGATATCCTAAACATTTTTTATGACATTTGTAATTATTATATTATAATTATGAGTTAGCATCAGCAGCAGCTAATTTCAGATATGTTTAAATAATCAGGTGTGACCCATTCTCAAGTTATCCTCGATCATATGATTTGTTGCATGCCTACCACCTCTTCTCCCACTATGATAACCGGCGGCAAAGATGCTTACTGGAGGATATCTTGCTTGAAATGGATCGTCTCATTCGCCCACTGGTAATTGCTTTATAACAATGTTATAGTTATAATTACTGTCAATTCATAATGCTTATTATTATTATTGCTACATAAAATCCATTGCCTTTCATCTGAACACACTTTGAGAGGTTGACGTTTTCCTTTCCTTGCACATCTACCTTCTTCTTGTCATCGATGTTCGTGATGCTATACTGCACTTTCTGCTATGCATACATCCATTGTGCTGTAGCTACTACTTACCAAATTGATAACATCAATGCAGGGATTTATCATCATTAGGGATGAGGATCATATTTTGTCAAGAATCCAAGAGATTGCCCCAAAATTTTTATGGGATGTTGAGTCACATTCTCTACAGAACAACGAAAAGAAGATGGAAACCGCTTTAATTTGTAGAAAAAGGTTTTGGGCAATTGTCTAGGGTGGTTAATTTGACCTTTTAGGATAAGTGGGTGGGATTAAAGGGAGAAAGGAGGGGAATTGAGGGAAATCTAAATAAAAATCGAGTGAGCTCTAACCCCCTCCCTCTTTGCTCCCAAATAGGGTGTAAAAGCTTCTTCCAGGTACAAACACATAGATAATACAATCTTGAGGTGGTGTTTGGTATGTAAAAATTTTAATTTTTTTAAATATTTAAAAATTGATTTATAAAATGTTTGAGTATAATAAATATAAAATTTTTAAACTGTTATATATCTGAAATAATATAAAGTTTTTGATAAATTTAGTAATGTTGGGTTCAAAATTTTTTATAAATAAATATTCATATATAAGCTTGGAAAGAGAAAATATTCATGTATCAGACGCCACCGAGGATTCAATATCTAATTTATTTGTTGGTTGCTGGGTGATCATATTGGGTGGGTGTGTAGTCTGTAGAGGAGACTCATTGTACGTGACACTGGGAATAGAAAGTTTGATTTCCTTTCTCGATTTGCCACTTGATTCCTTCCTTGCTTTCTATGCTTTTTCCTCTCTCTATGGTCCTGATCCGTGGGATTTGACAATTTATTTGTTGAGGCCGATTATCTGAACATCAGAAAACTTGGGCTATATTTTAAGTTGAAAGTTGGAACCAAAAGCCTAACCTCAGTCAACATTAGCTCATGGATATAGCCCATAGCATATTGGGCTGGCCCTACTTTCACATTCTTAAAATCGCAAATGGAACATCAAGCATCATTTCCATATTATTTTTTCGTATTTGTGGAGAAAGAGCATGCTAATAAGAATTCCATCTCACTCCTCTCTTTTTCCCTTCATTAAAAAGCTTATATTTAAGCATAATTCTAAGTATTTATTATTAAATTCTTAATAAAATTATGATTAAAAAAACAACTTTTTAAAAAATATAATGGCAAATGATAAATGATAAATTATTTATTTAATAATTTGTATTAAAAATCTAATAACTATTTTCTCGTACATATATTTAGGAGATTAAAAAATACAATAAAATAACCTTGCTCTTAAGATTTAAAAAAATATATATTATGAAAAATTTGATGTCTTTTAACTTGTTTCAAAATTTATATTATTATATTTAAATCTCGAAAATCTAAAATGGGGACCACTGAAACAAAGCTGATATGACAAGACAACCCCACGCTTGTCCCCAAATTTCCTCTGCCATAATGTGAAGTAAAAATGTTGCAGGGTTTTGCTTCCCCCACATCTTCTACTGCTTTCTGGGTTTTGACTTCTCATTTGTGTTGTCACTTGTCATTAACCATGAGTCTTACTCTTGCTAACTATTTTCGACACTAGCCCAATAAATAAGCTCACAACAATTAATGCTTCATTACTCATTTGCCATACGGTACAAAAACTGTCATTTCAAACAATTTTAATGTGCTCAATTTCCATCAATATTGAATTTTGCTCTCCAATTACACCCACTCAATTTCTTCTCATTCTAAGAATGCTAGTCATACTCGAATTTCTTTCTTTTGAACTTGTCGACGATCCATAACTGTCATGTAGATGTATTGGGGGAAAAAAAAAAAGACTTTCTTTATATTCGGTCCAATAAACGAAGAAAAAGAAGCTTTAAACTCACCTCACTCAGACACTGAAAATATATTCTTATTCCCCTCCTGCCATTGCAGATCTTCGTCTGCTTTCAATCTCATCTCTAACCAAAAAGTCAAGTCAAATCTTTCTCGATCTTTTGAGACATCTAAAGCCTTGTGCTTCGTGAAAGCAAAAGATAAAAAGAAGGTAATTTCAATGTGCACGATTGCAAAGAAGGAATTTATAGTGTCAGCTGGACTTGGCAAGAAATTCAGGCCCACCTGTCAAGTTGGCAAAGTTTTACGAATCGTTTAATACATAAAAAATTAAATAAAAAAAATAAAAAAAATAATTTTATAAATAAAAATTATTTATAATATTTTTATTTTTAACAATTTAATAATAATTGATAAATAATATTAAATAATAATTATAAAGATAAAATTAATATTTTATTCTTTTTTTCGTCTACCACATACCATACATGCCGTTAATATATAGAATTTGCCCGTAAGTTGAATGAGATTGGTCCCTTTATTATAGCCCAAGGGTCTATTAGAATGACTTTCTTATTTGTTTCATGCTTTGCCCACGGAATCCCGAAAATTGGACATTTTTTTCTGTAGAAATAAGCACATAATTTGGTTCATGTAATGTAGAATAATATAAGATACTTATCAAATAGGAAAAATATTTCCTTTATGTATCATTATGATGCTATTAGTAATCGATCAACCGTCAATTCAATCAAGAGAAAAAAGAAAGTAAAAATTTGTATCAAACTAAAAATGAAAATACATTCCATCTTAGCCAAAAGTGGAGTAAATATAAATAGCTCATAGGATGCCTATTTGATCAAAAAGCTAGTTCCTCGCGACATACCTTGCCCGTCAGGAATCCCTCTTTAATTTCTTCTAATTAATCTCACTGGCAATTTTCTTCTCTCTTCTTTCCGAGAAGTTCACTTGTAAACTGCAATATCTTAATTCATATTCTCGATTTTTAAACGTTCATTTTATGCTTATATTATACCCTTTTTCTAAAGCTCATTGAAGATAGGATGATTCAACTTTGCCCTCTTTTATCTTGTGGGTAAAATAATGTTGGTGAATTATTTGGTACATCTTAAAAAATAGTTGCACCAGTATAAGTATTATGTATCACACTAAAATATATATATATAATGATTATGTGTCAAAATATGCTAACTAAATATTAATATAAAATAATTCATTTTATTTACATTTCAACCCCAATATTTTTGAAATTTTGTTTATGGACCTAAAAGCCCTTGTTTCTAAATTTATTATAGAACAAATTATTTAGATTAGCCTCCAATCAACATATTATGACATGTCATTGTCACATATTTTTTTCTTAGTGTGTTACTAAAATAATTGCACAGGTGCAATCAATTTTTACGATGCACTAAAAAAATTCACCAAGAATATTATGATGTTACCAAAGCTTTGGACAAGCTTCAACATGTACGGGAAATGGTTCCACTTTCCAATCTTCTTCTGTCTTCAAGACAACAAAGTTGGCCTTAAACTTCTATTTCTGGCCAGGCATTAACATCTATGCATTGTGCTTTTTAACCCCCATGTTTAAATTAATATCAAAGTTTGTTGTAAAGTTGGACAAGGGTAACCAAGTTGTCAAGGATTAGTTGCTTGTAAGAAGATTCTGTGACGTGGTTGATCCTCAACCTTCTTATAATAATCATGTAAAAGAAAGAAAATAGAGTTAACACAAATCAAAAGATTACATTTTCACTAGATGAAGGGAAATTAAAGACAATGAAATCTTAAAAGAATTATTTTTATAATACCAAATGATGGTGACTCAGTATTCGTTGCATACATAACTTTATAATTCCCTAGCCATTATAATTTTCATAATATTTTAAGGTGATTCTCTACTTAACGTGAAGATATATGTTAAGTAAACCGATACAATCAGTAACGATTCTCACATTGCACTAGTATTTCTTTGCAACGGACGATAACATTAAAGTGATATATTGTTATAATAATTAATGATAATGTTTTATTGTCATTATCAACACAATAAGAAATTTAGTACTCGTACTGGTCCAAATGCACCCAAAGGTACTGCCATATTTTAATTATCTCATTAATATGAGCCTCAATCAGAGACATGATTGCTCAGTTCACAAGTAGGTAGCTCTTTCTTGGTTTTGTTCCAACTCTAACAAAAAAGTGGTCTTTTTCCATTATCATATATATTTACAAAATTTATAAATTTTGGTAACCGAGTATCCCTTAAATTTTGTGATTAACACCATTGATTGAGAAAACTACAGTGGTTTTTATTACCATATCTAGAGGAAGAAGATAGGGCCTTCAATTGATGATCACCATTCATTTATTACACTCTCAGCGAACTCCCATTAAATGTGGTCGTTGTAAATTGGGTCTTGGACATCGATCTTAGTGATCTCCAGGTCAGAGGCAAGTCTAATTCTTTAATCTTACATGATCATATATATATATATATATATATATATATATATATCTTCATCTTCATTAGTGATATTAAATTCTCAGCATATGATTAAGAATCACGCAACTTGTTTGTGAGTTTCTACTTTCTTGAATATGTTAAAAAATGCACTCTTGATTCTTGAAAAAGTGATGAAGATGATAAGTAAGTTGCTAGCTACATGTCCAATGGGTATATAGAGTTAAGTGCAGTTAACACTGTGGGGTCAACAAGAAGACATGGAAGACAGGGAGAGAGAAAGAGGAAGATGGATGAACTCAAAGACAATAATAATATCAGATAGTCAGAGAAAGGAACAGGCAAAAGGAATGAGAGAGACTTGTAGTTAATTAATGGGAGCAAGTATGAGGAAGAGAGAGAGATGGCACGTGGGAGTCAGTGCCATGCACACCCCAAAACACTACGTTAGGAAATGAAGAAAGGGGTGAGTAGCAAGAGTGAAGGTAGGTTATCGACACGTGTAAATTATAAATAAACTAATACTAATATTGATATGATATATATAATGGAATAAATTGATGATATATTAGTAATTCAAATAAATCAGGGTCAGAAAGTATTGGTGTTCCCATCTTGATTGAGAAAATTGCGATTATGCGGGAGGAAGGGGTTGGGGGCTGTTGGGCCATAACGATCCAAGGAAAATGGTACGGAATCTCTAGACGTTTCCGTGGGGTCCTGGCTGAGTCAGAACTCAGAAGAACAGGGTGCACTCTCTCAAAAAATTTGCCCTTCCCTCGAAATGTCTGCATCCTATTCATTTCCACCTCCTCTGGCTTATTGACTATAATATAACTGTAAAAATAAAATAAAATAAAAAAGATAAACAATTGGTAGAACTATTTTTCAATATGTATAATTTTTTTTAATAAGAACGCAAATTTTATAGCCTTGCATTTTATATTTTTTTGAATAAATATACGAACGTAGAGCCAACGGCTCCGAGGTAAAATAAAAAATAGAATTATTGAATATAGAGGTAGAACTTCCAGGTCTGATAATTATTTTTTAAATTTTTTAAGAAATTGTTTTCTGCCTTCAATTAATTTTAATTTCTTTTTTTAGAGGCAGAGGGAGGACTTCCATCTTCAATTAAAGAATGTTTTAATTTAAATTTTTAAAATTATTACTTATTTAAATTAAATTATAATTTAATATATTTATTTTTAATAAATTTATTAATTAAACATAATGTAAATTTATATTGGCAAGAAATAAGGAAATAATAAGTACATAATAAAATAGATATAAAGCATAATTTAATAATATGAAAGTAAAAATATAAAAATTGAAATGCATGAAGAAAAATGAAAAAAGTGATTCTCAATCATATATAATGGCTTTCTATCTCACATTAAGATCTTATTTTGATTCGTTGTGGTTGGCATTATGCTGGCTATTCTTTTTCTTTTTAGTTTTCATCTTCCTCTTTGTCTTTTTCTTTGTTCTCTTCTTCTTTTTTTTTTCAAATGAATCACTTTTAATCTAATTATGAATTGGTTAGGAATTTAAGTCCCACTGATAGGAGTAAATAGATGGGATTGATTAATTTGGGGTAAAAAAACCCTTTTATGGTTGGTAGGATGATTCCTACCATCCAAAGGAAACATCGATATACTTAACACTAAATGCAAATAGATTTGTAAATAATAATGTGGGTAGCACCCCACACGATTGAATTAGTTGTACCATCAAAGTGGAGAAAAATGACTCCTTGTAAAGAAAGAAAGACTAACACTTCTAATATTTGTGAATGATGGAAAGTAAGAAAAATCAACACCTCCATCATTTGTGAATGGTGGAACAAAAGAAAGACTAGTACATTTGAAATATCCTTGCATCAAGTTGCAACATCAGACAACATTAACACACTTGTATTAACACCACTAACGTCACTGTTAAACATTGGTTCTTTAGATGAGATGAATCCATGGCTTTTTTTTCTTGACCTAGCTTGTCGCTCTAAAGGTTTAGACAAATTAAATGTAGGGGGAGCAAGTTGGAAGACAAGCATATCCCAATGTTTGCTTAAGGCCTGCAGCATCATTTGAATCTCACTACTTGTCCTCTATCATAATTTGCCAAAGCTAAGTATTAGAGGGTCAGTGATAATAAGCCTACACAAGTCCTCTAATATATTAGATTATGAAATGAAAAATTGATAGTTAAATGTTTAGATAACATAAATATATATAAAAGGGGAAGAAATACAAAGACGAAAAATAGGAAAAATCATACCACAAAAACCTTAGGAACTACTTGTAGAATAGATCCACCGTAGCATATGTTTCCAATACCAACACATGTGGTTTGACATTCGATCCATAGATCTATCCTTTAGGTCGTTCTAGGCCACTATTTAAAGTTATACATTCTATGCTGTGTTGAACAACATGTTCTCCCACTGCTAGCCTTTGTGAACCTTTTCTTTTAATTGTAATATATGCAATGATCCTATGTTGAAAAGCTTCTTAGGGATATATTGTGACTTGTTAAACTAACAGAGAACACAATTGACATGATGTCACTCAATAATCCAAAAGCATAGTAAAAGGATGGGTGCATGTTATTCATTAGGTATCGCCAAGCAATACTTAAGAACTAAATGAAGGATTGTTGATGAGTTATATAAGAGCCAAATTATATCTAGATAAAATTGTTAATTTATGCTGTATTCATAACATGAATAAACAGACTAATCTTTAGCTATAGACTTCATTATCCTTCATTTGATCTAACAATATCATATATTGTCAAAGAGCCTTTGTTGTTGATCAGGGATGCTATGGGACAAGTTGCCACATTTAGAGTATGTGAGAACACACATTATTTTATGTAACATTAACAAGTTCAAATTTATACAAAAATATTAGTTTATACCTAAAGCATATGGATAATCTAATAGGATAAATATCCATATATGAGTCAGGTTACAAGGGTCTTCATAGAGCAAGGTAAAGGAATCAATCCTATGCCTATAAGTGAGGCAGAGTTAGACAACCACTAATGTTAACCAACTAATAATGTGTGATACTGTATATCTCTCAATATAAGTGGAGCAACATTGTTGAGCCCTAAATATAATGGCTAGCCTCTTCAAAGTCGGAGAATAATGGTAGGTACATTAAAATCACTTTGCTTAGTTTTATCTGGCATCAAATACCCCTAATTAAACGTAGGATATATATAGTATACCCATGTAAATCATCAAACGGTATTGTCATCTACATTGTCCAACTAGTTTGCTAATGTTTATGCGAGCTAAGGAATACTCAACTTTTGTCCTTTTAACGTCCCCTATGATGATGTCACACCTAGCAATTTGTTATATATATATAACCTGCCAATTGTCGTTTGTGCGTCTAGATACTACATCCAATTGTATTGCCATGTCTTATAGTATAATTATATACTTACCCCTAATAAGGTGAAAGGTTTGTATCTCTGGTCGTCATCTCTCAACTAAGACTACACCAATGCTGCATTAAAATCAAAATGTCCAAGTTAAAAGACATTGTAAAAATTGGCTTGTACGAGGAATAGAACAACAATAAGCAGGGGATCAAATATATGATCTTTTTACGTGATTTGTCATATGTACAAAATTTTATTATCCTATGTTATTAAGTTGTAGGCAATGTTATAATTTTGGTAAAACCATAAAAGAAAAATGACCGAAGGGTCTGTAGTATTGGACACGAAGTGTACAGCTCTATGTCTTACTAAAAAAAATTCTAACCGCAGAGCCAATGGCTCTAGTTTAATAATAATAATACAAAACTAGCTCTACATTCTTATTAAAAAAAAAAGAGTTATACATACTCGAAAATGATTTTGGTGGCTATTTATTTCAATTTTTTATTTTTTCTATTGTTATATTGCAGTTAATAAACCCACCTTCTTCTCTTCTCATATCATTCCGAATCATTAAACACCTGCTCATTTACATTTACACTATGTATATGCATAGGTCTTGTGTAATTGCCTTTTTAATTTTAATCCTATCAACAACTCTCATTTTAAGTTTATGTCTTAAAAAAATTGAGATAAAAATCTCAAAAACTTTAATTCGAAGTGAATTTTGTTTTCATAAAATTACCCTTTCTCCTATACCTTCACGTCCATAGAACCAAGTACTAGTAATTGGTGATTGGTACAATGTGAAGTTGTGTAGTGTAAATGCCATATCCTTGGAAGTTCAGTAGTGATTATGAATTGACAATAATTATAAAGGAAGGTATTGAGGAGAATGAGAAGACCAGTCTTGTTTAAATTAAGTGAGGCCAAAATTGTTTACCTAATTAATGGAGTGAAAAACTGCAAAAGAAATAAAATTAATTAATTCCCCACTAGATGTAGTATTTGCTTTGGAAAAGAGAGCATATATTATTAATGAAGTTTCTTGTCAGCTGAGTCATGTATATGGCAGCTGGAAACCAAAATGATTCCAAAACCTTTAGCACCGTAACGCATGTAAATCATTTAATAAAATATTATACACACACACGATCGCCGTGTGAAAAATGCTCTAGCAAACTAGCCATTAGACAGCAACTCTTGAAGAAGAAAAATAAAAACGCTGGTTGAGCCTTCAAATTGACACTAAATAAATACCTTTTGCAAAGTTATAGCAATATTGAGAAGAAGATATAAACCATATTGTGAGGGAGGGAGACAAGGGATGTTGGAGTGGCAGTTGGCTTTAATGATGTAAAGTTGCCCCGTGAAGGATCAATTACAGTAAGGCCCGGCATACACACCTTAAATAACTGAAATTCACTGTACTTAATGATAGTGATCGAGAGAGTCGATCTCTGATAAAGCCAAAGTGCCAAACTCAATTGACTGGGGGGAAAGCACATGAACACGGGGGAAAGCACATGAACACCCTTTCCAAACCACAAATTGAACTAGATTTTTGTTCATCCAAATCTCATGTACAGCGTTGGGACTTGGGACTCTTTGTTTTTCTTTCTTTTGGGATTCCTAACAAACAAACGCTGCTCTTTTATGAACCAAGGATAAGATTTGCATGCTTGGTAATTCTTCTCTATATATGTGGGCGTACAGGGGAAAGTCAGAAGCAATGTCCCCCTTCTTTTCCTTTGTAGTGGGACCCTTTTAGGTACTTTGCAGTTACACGCCTAAATTTTTAAACCATCCCATGTTTAGTCTTGTGCTTTAGCCAATGCTTACGCTTAATTAAGCTGCTGATTTAATTTCTATTGAGAAAAGTCCCAAACAAGCCTAGAATACAGATATATATATCTGGTTAATTTCTTGCAACAAATAAGGTGAATCTAAGAAGACAATTTTAGAAATTAATGCGGGGCCCGGAAAAGTTTGTGGTCATCATGCGGAGGGTTATAGAGAGAGAGAGAGAGGGAGCAATGAAGCACTCAGTACACTTGACATTCCCAAATAATCCCACCTTGCAAGTGTTGTGTTGTGGCCATCTAATGATGGCTCGGATGCCCTAATTGGGGGAGGTCAAAGGGAGTAAGTGGGTTATACATTGCAGCTGGGAATTTCGTCTCTGCTTTAATGCAAATGCGTAGTGGTCTCCTGAAACCCTAAGGTCACCTCAACCCATTAATTTACTTTCGTATCTTCCACTCTTCACCACAAATTCTACACATATGGTTCCCTATAAATATTAGATACTTCCCCACCTAAATTATGCTCACATATCTATGACTGCGGATTCTCTTTTTACTTTATTTCATTTTAAAATTTTAAAAGTAACAGAGTTCCCAAAGTGATTAGAGGATCCCCAGAAAAGAAAATGATACGTGAATGTAGTATCTAGGTTAATATATCTATTCAATTCCACTTTATGAAATAATCAATACGAAGCGTCAGAAAATTAATATTTAAATTCTTTAAAATGAGTGGCTCTCTCCCATTTGATTATTCAGAAGCCACATTAATTATCATGCTGACTGACACCTAATTAAAAGATGTCAACGACGCAAACAGGATTATTCGAGATGGACCCACAAATCGATTGGGGTTTCATTGCAAATAAAAGTTCCTATGACTCTATGGGGAAGCTTTTTGCATAGCCATACGGCCTCATCCCAGCTAGGTCATCAGTGACTCGACCATCAAATTAATGATTTCACACTAAGCACCAGCACAGTACTATATTCAAGTGCTTTATGTTTTAAATAAATAAATAAATAATTTTTTTAATATGTTTAAAATTCATAGTCTTTCTTTTTATTTTAAAAATAAGCACTTATTTTTTAAATTAAAATATGACAAAAAAATTTTAAAAATAATATTAAGTTCTTATATTAAAAATATGATTAAAATTTAATATTATTTATTTTAAGTTGAACATTATAAATTTAATTTAAAACTTTATTAAATTCATGCTTATGTTTATTCATATATATTAAATATAAATGTTTTTCTTGAAATTAAATTATTATCTATAGAGCATATATATATAATTACTTTACAATTAATATTGTTCAAATAGATAAATAATTATAAATATTTACTATGGTTAATTTTAACTAAATTTTTAACTTTTAAATTTATTGAAATACAGAAAATTAAATTACAACAAATATATAAAATATTTTAATCAAAATAAGCACATATAATATATAAAATTAAAATAAATATACTACCAAAGAGAGTTAACGAAAATAAAAAGGAATAGACTATAAATATATAGAAAAGCATGATAAATAATATGGAAATTAAAGGTTTTGAGTAAAGGTATTCTTAGTTTATAAAAAATAATTTTTTGCTTTTACTTTGAAGGAGAAGTTCTAATCTTTTGTTTTTTTTTTTTTTTTTTGTTACAAAGGGGGTATAATGATTTGGTAAGGGATTCGAAGAGAGGAAATAGGTGGGATAGGGATTGAATTCAGATACACCAGGTCCTTTTAAAATTTAGGTTTAGGGAATTTGCCATTTGAGCCATAACTCTTAAACAATTTTTTGCTTCTTTTTTGTAGCAGAAAAATTACTTCTACCACTTAGCAAGTGCATAATATTCTTGTTCTTAAATAAACTTAATCATTAGACGAAATTGTGCTGAGATCTAAGAAATATATAAATAGATTTGATATCATCTTTGACCTAAAATCTTAAACAATTAGGTCTATAAATTTTTTCTATTTATATATCCCTTCTCTAATCAAAATTTATTTAATGTCTTCTTTTCATTTCTACTTACATTTGACCTCAATACAAATATACAATTTTTGCTTAAAAATTAAGATTCAACTCAACTATAATTTAAAATTAAATTACATGGCTCTGGCCTACATACATAATAAAATATAAATGATAACAGTACTAAGCATCCAATATTAATTATGTAAGTATAAAAAAATGAACTCTATTTAGGAGTACACCTAAGGCAAGTTGCAAGTTGGTCCATTTTTAATCATTAAATTTATAAATTATATACATATAGTTCATAATAATAATAGGTGGAAACTATATTTTATCTCCTTAATTTGAGGCTTATTTATAAAGTTAGTATATAAATATTAACACGCGACAAAATGCCTATTTGATTTTTAAAATCTAATAAGACACTGGTGAAGTAGTATTTAACTAATTTTTGGTATTCAGGGAATGTTTTGTTATATTTTAAATTTTATGTATTAGTTTTATAATTATAAAGCCTTAATTCAAGATGTAATATGTAGTTTCCACTAATAATATTGAAGATTTAACTCAAAACTTGCTACAAAGTGATTGCTGGCTTCGTTATTTTTATAAATTATCATTAATCTTGAACAGGATACTTCATTGAGTCGTCTCCAGTAAACTAAAATCAGCTCGAGTCATCATATATTGCGGGCTAGTTATTATGTGTTCTTACATGCTAGGGATTTTGAAGTTATTGAGTTGATCTTCACTGACTTTTTTCTTGGGTCACTGTAATGGGATCTGAAATCAACTTTTTCTTCATTATAAATTGTTGAGAACGTCGATCGCAAATCAGCAGTAAATAAATTACATAAATATGTTATTTCTCTTTATTAACGATCCTTCCGTAAATTAAGGGTGATTAAGACTGATGATTTTTATAATTCACCTCAGTGAAGATATTAGAAACAGGATTAGAGTCAACGAACAAACATTCTTCAAGCGACGAACATGTAGTAGAGCACTAGAGCTCCTTGTTAATCATACGTACTAATCTCTTTAATTAATGTACTGTTCTCAATTGATTATATTAATTATTTTGGCGTTTCTTCATATCCATTCACTACGTACGTATTTAGCCCTTTCAGCCAGTCCATTATCCACAAATCAATTTAAGACTTGTCCTCTTTTTGTAGAAATTTAAACGTTTCGTCTTGTGCACACACTTTACTATAAAAACATATTATCAATCCAAAAAACTACGAATATCGGTATTGGAAAAACTTGGATCTATTACGGCAAGTCTTTCCCTTCGAAAATATGAAGTATAATTTTAAGAATTGAAACGCTAAGAAAACAAATTATATTAACAAATCCAGCTTATTCTCTAATGGGTTCAGGGTTTAACTTTTAGCGACTTCTTTTCAAAAATTGATATATTGTCGTAGTCGAAAATATTTCAACATTCCAATAAATCAAAATGATTGCTAGCGAGCTAGAAATTGAAGATACGCGTGGCACTTTGTGAATTTTCTATGGTCACTGGATTGAGCTGGCTCATAAGAGGGATTTGTAAATGTGTCAAAGGGGTAATAATTTTAAACAAGACCAGGCGAATACATGGCCTATTACCTACGTGGCAAAGGCAAACCACATTTCAATTCCCTAGTGTATGTCACCTTTATTGTTTAAGTCTACGTCTGTGACTATCATTTCAACAATCAAATTAACTGGCATTGGCCGATTTTGCCATTCAGAAAAAACAAGAGATTGTCCTTTCCAACATAAAATCAGGGTGTTATTGTTAAAGTTATGTATAGTAGAAAGAAGAAGATGGTAACCATAAAAAAGAAAGAGAGAGAGGAAGATTATAAAGGAGAGGGTGTGGATATAATGGTGGAATGTTCTATGAGTGAGAGAATTTTGTAATGGATGGAGAAAAAAGGCTTTGAGTTGACCCCAATAATATTCCACCAGCACATAGCATATGTGGGAAATTTCATTGTGGGATTTTTGACTTTATACCTTCCACAAAACTTGAATCTGATTTTCAACCACTTGCTCCTATATATGGAACTCTCATCGTTTCCCAATAGCATAATATCTAAGATCACCATCTCACCAAATACCAAACTTCAAAATAGTGAGAAAGAGAGAAGCTGTAATGGACACCACCTATGACTCAGAGTCAAAGGTCAACTAGATCCTGTCATAGAAGCCATCCAAATGCACATATAGTCAGACAACCTACCCCTGTATTACCAATTCCCTTTGTCTGTTAACTTAGAGGAGAATGTACTAGAAACTAAGGCTTTAATGTTTAATCAATTATTTTGCCAGATGACTTCCTCATCATTCAATTGCATGGAGTTGTATACTCAAACACGAGTTTGAATTTCATTCTTGAAGATTAGACAGTGGTCAGCTTGGATGGGAATAGATAGGGGTCTGAATAATTAACTAATTGCTGATTCTAAATTATGGACCAAAAGACTTCAATCTGGGAAAGTCCAATAATATGCATGCTCCTTTGACCTACAGTTCAACAGCTTTATATGAACTTGGGTTTATATCATAATAATTTAACTTAACATGGAGAATTTGAAACATTTAATTTTCAAAATGTTAATTTGCTACTTTCAACTTGTTTAGTGTGCATTTGTCATTTTCACATAATTAATGAGCTAATATATATATATATATGTTATCCTTACAAAATATATTCTGAGAGTATATAAGGATTGAGGAAACTTCTGGATACAGAGGAAAACAAGATCTTAATATAAAGAGAGTTTCTCCACTTGATTCCCCAGCTCTTTCTAGCTCGAAATTATTTTTGAATAGATTGACACCATTACTAGTCTGTTACATCAATTACTAAAACAGTGTTTGAGGTGAAAAAAATTGGTAAAGTACTTTGAAAGGACTAGTCAGTAGACAAAAAGGTTGAGGGGGCGCCATCTCCTTTATATGATGCCTCTGATGATTTTTCCCAAGCTTATCTAAAAAGCACCTAATGCTTTGGAAATTATGTAGAGATTAATGTAAGTGTATTTAACAAGTAGATACATCCAATATTCTCTACTTGAGAGACCCTGTTAATTAATACGCCAAGCCAGTTCTCCCGAAAGCTTAGTTCACGGAAGCAAATTGGATGTGCATGTTCTCATGTGCTACACACTTAACACCTGCATCATTGTCTCAGTCCGAGCTAGAGTCGTGAAGCGAAAGTTGTAGGGCAAATTAATATGACCAAACGATTCAAATGTATCTCGAATGAATTACTGAAATTCTAAGCCTAAGATCAAAAGAACCCCTCCTTATATCAATCTCGTTCAATTGTAGGGATTTCATTTAAATTTACAAAAGTAAAATCTCATGCTAGCTAGAAAGTTGCTGAGGATAGGGGAAGACTATAGACTGAGAGAAAGCTTAGAAAGAGAGAAAGATGGAATTATATTGTTTGGTGATAGTAGAACAATGATAGTGAGACTATGATGTGGATTAGTTTATATTCTTTTCGGGCATTTTCAACTACTTCACACAGTTTAATAAAACTACTTAATTATATCGAATTTTTTAAATTTATCACTTTTTTTTTTCACTTTTACCCTTACTTATGGAAGAGAGAGAAGAAGAAAAAAGTTAAACTAACATTTCTTTTAAAAAAAAGAAGAAAGACATTTTTGAAAAGTCAATACGAAATATTACATGGTATTTTATATTTTGGACTAAGCAAACCTTTTAAAAAATGCCCTATATATTGAATCGGAGGGAGTACAATTTAAAGCTTGTGAGAATTTTTTTTTTTTTTTTTTTAACCCTTTAGAGCTAAGATAATTATAACTTCTAACTGAGGTGGCATGTTATTTAGTTGAAGTCAAAATATTTTTTTTGAAAAAATTAAAATTAATAATCATAAATTAAAAATATTTATACTAAAGAATCTTAAAATTTTAAATTATCTTAAAAGATTTAACGACTAAAAATACAATTTATAACCTTAAATTAAAATAATTTATTTTTAGATCATTTAGAATAATTTTAAATTTTAAAACTTTTAGTATAAATACTTTAATTTAAAATTGTTAATTTTAAACTTTAACAGCCAAAAAAATAACCTGTCAATTTATAACCTTAAATTAAAATAATTTATTTTTAGATCATTTAGAATAATTTTAAATTTTAAAATCTTTTAGTATAAATATCTTTAATTTAAAATTGTTAATTTTAATTTTTTTTGAGCTACTTGCTAACTTAAGCCATAATCTTTTAACAATATAACCTGTCAATACATTGTATTTGTCTTAGAGCTACGTAATTAGAAGATCATTGGGCCTTAGTAATGTAAACTTAAATAATTTTGTGCCTATATCAAGATATTAAACTTGTAAGACACTAATAACAAAAGTAAAAGACCTTGAAATTTGAATACATCAATAAATAATGTCGTTTAGAGTGTGTGAGTGTGTGTGTATAACACAAAAAATTATGTTTGATAATTCGCAAATTGCATACATGATAAAAAGAAAAGCAATAAAAGCGGAAACAAATTTATGTCTAGTATCAATTTTTTAGCCAACAAAAATATGCGGGGAAAAAATGTTAAGTTGCATTTGGCAGTATCAGAAATAGTAAAAATGAGATGAGTAACACGTATCGATCGGTTGGTTAAATGTCTATATACCATTAAAGAAAAGCCTCTGTAATTCTTGATCCTTATGTTTGCCAAATCTTTGAGACAAATTAAATGAACTAATTAATGGATAAATATCGAGGAGGAAGTATGAAAATATGTGGTGGGTATACTAATTCTCACACACAACAACAAGCATTACTCATTGTCAAGTTGGGCAGAAAACGCCAAATGAAGTGAACATGAGAAAATGTTGGGTAATGAAGTAGACCAAATAATTGGGTACGTATATATGAAGGAGAGAAAAAGCTGCTAAAATGAAGTATGCAATCGTGTATTCAGTTTGCAGACAGAGGAGGAGGGAGCGAAGAAGAGAGAAAGCGAAAGAGTGAAATGACAAGTCAAACGTCAAATCTGTACTCTTTGAAATCATAAGACAGTCAGTGTGGGATGTGCTGTCAATCAGCGGGATTTTATTTCTATTTACACAATAAATAAGACTGTCTTTTTAAATAAAATTGTTTCTTTTTCATTTTTTGTACATATAAATAAGTTTAACTATATTACCTAAATTTATCTCTGATAAAAATTGATTTTTTTTCTTAAATCAAAGTTTAATTATTAAATTAATATTTAAAATTTAAAATATGACATACAACAAAGCACTTTTCTCAACTTTGACTATAATTAAAAAGCTTGATAATTTAATTAATTTTTAAAATTAATAAAATTAAAATTTGTTGGCTATTCTAAATTAAGTCAAGGCATTGCAATTACAAGAAACATAATGTGATATCTTAGTTAACTGTAATTAAAATTTAATGTTTCTATGTTAATCAAATGTGCTTGAGAATGCTTTGTTTCATTTTAATGTAATTGTTTCTTTATGTCTGAAAAATGATAATCAAAATGATCTTTTTCATTTCTTTTAACATTTATAATTCTTATTTCAAACAAATTAATTGTTTACTGTACCTAAAGTTTATTGATTGAGTAGAAGAGTAAGCAGTGAGGCAGGAGTCCAGTGGCAGAAGCACAGAGAGAGAGAGAGGCACTGCCTCTTGTCTGCCCTAAATATCATAGAATTAATTAAATTAGTTAATTAACAGTTTGATTGACGTATGTTTGACACATCTCCCAATCTGTAGGTGAATTTTGAACTACTTGTTAAATGTTTATGACACGCTTCCCCATGCTTCCTCCCCCCATTCCCCCTACCAAACTCTATTACATCAATTCCCTAAATTTATGCTCATTTTCACATGTCACTTTCCTTTCTTTTCATAGCTTGTTTGGTAGAGGTAAAAATAAAAAAGAGAAATTTTGTATAATATTTATTATAATTTTATAATAATTATTTTTTATAATTTTTTTAAAATTAAAAATAAAGAATTTATTTCTCATACCTAAAATTATTTTTTTTAATTTTAATTCTTAACTTTTTATATATTAAATAAGTTGTATTTCACATTTTCTCCTTCAATTCTTCATTTTAATTTCTCTTTTTTTTTTTGTTTTTCTTTTGGCTGTCAATGAGGATATGCTAATGTATTGGCTGCCTTTTATCTTGGTATGTGTATGTGTTTCTTCATTTTATGCTCGCCAATGATTTACTTATGAATTCATTTTTGATAATAAAGCAGACTGTAGCGACTACAACTAACATTTTCACCCAAAATCCAGATGCATAACGTACGCAAGATAATTATGTATTTTTAGATAAACAAATGATATAATTAACATTATTCTTTATTAGTTGATTGATTGATACAATCTTCTCTATTCCTTTAATTTTTTATTTTTTTGAATCAGATTTCAAGTCAGTCCAAACAGAAAACAAAGAGGGAAAAAAAACATTGAAGAGATATACATACCTTAAGTTGAACCATAATCATATTAGTACAGATGATAAATATTAAATATAAAAGTAGCTGCAAATCCAGGCTTTTTCTTTGAAAATTTATTCTGCTTTCCTTTCTTGGTTCTCAGAAAAACTAATCATTGATGGCATTTGTTTATTTTGAGATCATGATAAGCTATACACAGACATGTGATTGTGTATGTTATCTATAAACAAAAGATAAGAACAATGAAGAAGTCATGGCCTAAAATTGTACTACATGCGGACTTCCAAAATTTTTAATTGTTTTTAATATAAAATCGATCATTTATTACTGCCGGAACCACTTTATTGACAAGAATGATCGATACATATAAGGCACTAAGTCATCAAGTTGCCATCTAAAACAGAAATAATACTAATTATTTCAAAATAAAAAATTGAGAACTAATTGTAATACATAGAATTTGATTTTTTGGTATTATGTGGGATTGTAAGGATTCGTTTAGGGATGTTATGCCTTTTCAAAACTTAATATTCTATTGGCGCTGTTTGGAAAATATAAAAAATAATGTTGGGTAACATTTTTTGGGCCAATGTTTGGCAAAAATTTTATAAAAGGTGCTTTTAAAAGAAAAAATAATTAATATAGTGTTTGACAGTGATTGTGAACAAATTGTTGTAAATGTGTAGAATGATAATAGTGGCTATACAGCATTACTTTTTCTTTTGCTGTAATATTGAAAAACCAAGCAACTTCATATCAAGTTATTAAAATAACATAACCTATTTGAAGCTTAAATTGAAATAATTAATATAAAAATGAAACTTAAAGACTCATTAAGCTTGCTAGTAACGTAACGTAACGATAGGATTATATTGGTGGAATAAATTTTCATAATAAGAATTAAAAAAAAGTCATATTTATGTATCTGGTATTTATGAAAAGATTGTGACAAATTGTGTGTTTTGGTAAAAAAAATTAATAAAAACATGAAAAGATTTATATAGATGACAACATAAATTTAATAGTAATAGATTTATAATAAGAATATATTTGGAATTGAATTAAAATAAAAAAATTTAGACATTTTTAATTTACAATAATTATAACTATTTTTAAAAGGATCCCCTTAAGTTATGAAAGTACGTATATTGTAAAATAATCAATATATAGCAAATCAATGACTTAGCCTTTAAAAGATTATTTTCTCTAAATTTGATTAGTCCTCCAAAGATAAAACTTCATTATTTAGTCTTGAAATATCTGCTCAATTTAGTCATTTAAAGATAAAGTCTCCAATTTAATTAGTTTTCTAAACATTTTTTTCAATCAAATTTGTATATCTTTTAAGCATAAATAAAATTCCACATAACCATTAATTAATGAAATAGACTTGCTTAATATCTTCAACACAAAAACTAATTAGATTTCAGTGAATTAGAGAATGATAATTGCTTTCTAAAAAGACTATTTTAATTGAGAGAAAATATTTAAAGGATTGAAATAAAAGGCTTATCTTTTATAGCTTTATTTCTAATGACTTCACACCGACAAATAAAATTATCAAGTAGGATATCACAATTTGACAGCTTCTTTTTCCTCTTTCCAATCCTGCTTGGTTTTCAAAGATAGAGAGCATTTCTGAAAGGATACGCTGACTAAAGGGGATCATCTCCTCATATAATCTTTGTTTGATTTGTATTAAAAAAGGCTTATCATTAGAAAACTAAATTGAACGTATAGTGCTCTTTTATAGATTAATGATATTGAGAGATTTTATTTTTTATTGACTAATTTAAAAGAAAAATAATTTTTGAAAGACTAAACTTATTAATTTACTCATGTATGTACGTACACTCACAATATATTAATAACAGATGCTTATGCGGCAATGTTAACTACTATTTATTCAAAACTAAGGGATAAAACCATTAATATTATAACTAGGAAAAGAAAATATAAAAAAATAATGTTAATTATGGAGAGGAAGATTGTAGGAGTCAACACTTGAGTTTTTAAGATTACATGAACATTATATCTAGTGCTCGATACTGTAACTTTGCGTCTATTTATTATGATTTCAGTTAGATGAGTAGCATATAAACATGGGCCAATCAAAAACAACCTTTTCATTTCCAAAACCAAATTAATTGTTAGTCCACACTCAATTATTAATTATCATATTATATAATTTTCAAATCCCTTCTCCTAGTAATGGTTCTACTAGGTACATGTGTGTGTGTATATAAATTAAGCATGATTTAAAAATAAATTGAGATAGTAAATTTTTTAAATATAATTTTGAGAATTTAGATGTCTTTTTAAAACCCCTAGCCGCCCAGAATAGGCACCCCAAATTGCTCTTCCTGTCTGTCTCCCTCTTTCAAAATATCTCTATCAAAACACTCGCAAAACACCATCCCCACACCCACAATCCTCCTTTCACCCAGAGAAAGAATCCCATAAAAACAATTACAGTACCCACCACCATCATCATCATCAGCGACAACAACCAAATGAACCCACTCCTCTTCCTCCTTCTCCTTCTCTCACTATTTCATTTCACTCTCTTCTTCTAATCCTCCTGTGTGTTTCTTCGAGTTATAATAAACAATAAGCCCCACAACCCTAAACGCTTGAGATATAGCGCCATGTCTTTGGACGACTCTCTAAGATCTCTATCTCTGGACTACCTCAACCTGCTCATCAACGGTCAAGCCTTCAGCGACGTCACTTTCAGCGTGGAGGGTCGCCTAGTCCACGCCCACCGCTGCATCCTGGCGGCTCGAAGCCTGTTCTTCAGGAAATTCTTCTGCGGCCCAGACCCACCATCCGGACTGGACCCGGCCTCGGCTTCACGGGTCAACTCAGCCACGTCCACCTCGAGACCCGGGGTCATTCCGGTGAACTCGGTGGGTTATGAGGTGTTCCTGCTACTGCTTCAGTTCCTGTACAGTGGCCAAGTATCAATTGTGCCTCAGAAGCACGAGCCCAGGCCTAATTGCGGCGAAAGGGGCTGTTGGCACACGCATTGCACCTCTGCCGTTGATCTCGCCCTTGATACTCTCTCTGCCGCTAGATCCTTTGGCGTTGAACAGCTCGCATTGCTCACTCAGGTTTTGTTTCCTCTGCTTGGTTCTGCCATCACTCTCTCTGATTAGTGTGACCAGTCGTACTCGTATATTTTGTGGGTCTTGGAAATTTGGACAATTACCGATGGGGTCTGGCTTTTGGGAAGTGAGAGGGGTTATTTTTGAGCTCCTATATTATACTTAATTATTAAGTATTTTTTTGGTAATTGCTATTATCTTATGGTGAAAGAGGTAAGATTTGGTTTCCAATCATCCCACACTATAGTTGCAGTAATTGGTTAATTTATGATCTCACTCATCTCCTACCTAATTGTGTTTCTGCTTGTCACTCAGAAATTGAATGGGTAAGAGTATCTACCTCCCTCCCTCATTTTGCTTCTCCTCTCTGCCATTCCTTGCCAACTATTCTATCTTATTGCCTCTCTTCTCATCACATAAACACAAGATTTTAGCTCCGGACTTTCAGTGCATCACTTTTTTTTTTTTGGCTTATTTCTGTGTAAATCGAAAGCTATTCTATGTTGATGTGACAGTCCCTTAATTTCATGTACCATGTATTGTTTCTCCAAGCATTGGGATGCCTCTCCCAGAGTTTCTAAATTTAGATCGAATACCGAGTCTTGTCTTCCACTGTAGGCACACCAAATCTTTCCCAAACATGTTCGCTTTCCTCATTTGGGGTTTGGACTGGAAAAGAGAACAAACCCGCAACAAAAAAAGCGTCGGCTTAAAACCTAAATTTAGCAGACATCCCATACACTTTGTTTCTTTTCAACCAATTCTTAGACTTGCCTTACATTACATGTACAAATTATTTTTCCAAGCTTTGAAATTCCCTTAATCACTCCTTTTTTTGTTTCGCAGAAACAATTAGCCAGCATGGTAGAGAAGGCCTCAATTGAAGATGTAATGAAAGTGCTTCTAGCTTCAAGAAAGCAAGACATGCACCAACTCTGGACGACTTGTTCCCACCTCGTTGCCAAGTCCGGTCTCCCCCCTGAAGTCCTCGCCAAACACCTTCCCATCGATGTTGTTGCTAAAATCGAAGAGCTTCGTCTCAAAACTTCCCTCGTTCGTCGCTCCCTAATCCCCCACCACCACGCCCACCACCACCACCACGACCATCTTGGCGCCACCGCCGACCTCGAGGACCAGAAAATCCGCCGAATGAGAAGGGCACTTGACTCCTCCGATGTCGAACTCGTGAAGCTCATGGTCATGGGAGAAGGCCTAAATCTAGACGAAGCATTGGCCTTACACTACGCCGTAGAGAATTGCAGCCGAGAAGTCGTCAAGGCCTTGCTGGAGCTGGGTGCAGCCGATGTCAACTACCCCGCAGGACCCGCCTGCAAGACCCCGCTTCACCTTGCCGCCGAGATGGTGTCCCCGGACATGGTGGCCGTGCTCCTTGACCACCACGCCGACCCGAACGTTCGGACCGTGGATGGGGTGACTCCTCTGGACATCCTCAGAACCCTAACTTCTGATTTTCTGTTCAAAGGGGCCGTCCCTGGTCTCACACATATTGAACCCAACAAATTAAGGTTGTGCTTGGAGCTGGTTCAATCTGCAGCTCTTGTGCTGTCACGTGAGGAAGGCAATGCGAATCCTCCTTCTTCCACGGCCATATATCCCCCCATGAGCGAAGACCATAACAGCAGTAGTAGCAACAGCAATATTGCGAACCTTAATTTGGACGCAAGGTTGGTTTACCTGAATCTGGGTGCGACGACATCTTCGGGGCAAATGGGTTCGAGATTGGAGGGCGACGAGGATAGCAGCCACAATAGCCAGAACCGTCATGGGTCGCAAGGTGGATCATGTGACCCAACAATGTACCATCACTCTCATGACTATAATTAAGCTCATATAAATTAATCACTACTGATATATATAAGATATATATATATATATATATATATATATGAAATTGCACATGGAAGACAAGTCGCAGGAGGTTGGTTCGTGGATGATGGACACTACTATTCTGGATGGATAGTGGCGATATAAATTTCTTCTTTTAATTTGTCACTTGAAAATATTTGCAGTAGATGTAGATGACTGGCCTTTTGCTTTGCTTTGGCTCTGTGGTCCGTTTGGGCGTTTGTTTTTTGTGTTTTTCGTAGGAGGCATTTCAATGGTCACCATTTGAAGTGGAGTTTCATAGGAGATATGGGATAAGAGTAAGGGACAAGGAGAATCTAATCAGTTTTTGCTGTAAGAGAAAAGGGTATGCATGAAGGAGACGCAGGTCAATCTTTTCAAACCTCCCCTTTCACCTGTCAACTCCTTCATTTGTATTTACTACTGATCCCTTGGCTAATATTTACGGTTACGGCCCAATCTATTGTTTTCCTTCTAATTATTTCTTGTCGCCCCCACCCTTTCTCATTATCCATTTATTATTTATATTTATATGAATATCTAGTCTACATTTTTGGGGATGGCTTTGTTAATATATATATATTTTTTACCCGTTTTTTTTTTCGGGTTTAATTTACAAGGGCTCGTTTGAATATGGTTGCTTCATATATATTCTAGTAATCAAGAGATTATATGAGCTGTCCTTTCTCTTCCCACCTAATATTATGTTGTTTTCCCTTCCGGCATTGTGTGGGCCTTCGGAGAAATTTCAATGGTTTTGGGGGTGATTATTTTAATAAAAATCTTGTGGCTTTGGACAAACTGATTGGTTGTCTTACATTAATGCAACAAAATGTGACCACACAATGGCTACTTGAAAAAATTGGCACTATCTCCTTCCAAGTAATCCTCTTTTTGTCCCCCCCTGGCCTTGCCTTTTTTAGGCCTCTTCCAGAGAAAAATTAACTTACAGCTAAAAGCCTATAATGATGTTGCTCAATCATTTCTTTATTACTATTGTTTTGTCTAAATTCATCGGATGTTGGTCACTCACGATTATCGCAGTTACTCTATATTTTCCTGCATTTACATGTTATTCAGGAATTTGAAGACATATAATTGCCGCGGAAGCATTGTCCAGGCCTTCCAAATCCAATATGTATAATTTTTTTTTCATGGTGTTCTCAAAACTACTATTACATAATTAGCTGCCATAAAAATTGAATTTTTTTTCTAACAGGGAACCATACATATGTAGCCTTATTTATTGATCATTGAACTTTTTATGTATTCGTCCCTATCTGATTCAGTCGTTAAACTCAATATATCTCCCTTTTCTTTAAAAAATCTACACACAGCACAGAGATTTGTCAACACCAAATATTTGTTTCCCCATTTATTTCACTGACTGACTTCATTCATTTTTGTGGGAAATATTATTGGTGTGTTTACTTAGATATTCTATTTCTGTTGCTAATCATCGAAATATATATATATATATATATATATATATGTTCTAGGTAACAGTTGAATCTTGCATGATCTCTGTGTCTGTATTCTCCATCCCTTGGGTATGATAACTACTGTATATAATATGCAGTGACATATATTTTGGTTGGCGCTTGAGCCAGTAAACAGACTTTAGTGACAAAAATATCAAGCTTCATTTATGGACTTGATCAGGGCTTCATAGTTGTTAATTGGTTGCAAAACTAGCACAATATTTTAGCACATCTCTTTAACCAAAAGGCAAGAAGGATTTAGTAGCATTGTCTAGCATGCATTAACAATGTTTGAAATATGAAATTTAGGGAAGTGTCTAGTCATTGAGATCTGTAATTTTAATTAATTATCCGAGTTCTAGCTGCAATTCACCTGCCAGATGCATTGGCAGCGTGTATACAAAACAATACCCGAAGTTTAAGAAACATCCTTTGCCTTTAAGCTGGGGGATAATATTGGTGAGAGAGGATGGTGAAACTTATCAATAATAGAAAGAATCTATTATAGCTCCTTCCGAATGCCCGTCTTTTTCACTCTCCTTTTATTATCTGGCTATTGTTCATATAATTGTGATATATATGTTCCTTTATTAATTCTTGCATATACTTGATTAGAAACTTGACCTTATTCCATGAGAGGGACTTCCTATCATCCATGAATTCAATAAAGTCGTGATTCTTTTTAGCGATCAGTACTGCATTTATATATTTTATTTTATGATTAAGGATGATAATTGCAAAAAGGTACAGATGATCAATAATGGATACAATGGTCAATATCTCTATTAATGGAAGCTTATTTAGATGCCCATTACCATGCCTAGCTAGATCTTTTTTACATAATTGTACTTTCTTTATAATATGAGTGTCTCTGGTCCTTTGAATGCTTGGGATTACTGTGAAGATATATGTGTTGTGTCTTTTTTGTGGTTAGAATTTCGAACCTTAAATATTTATTCAAATGGGTATTAAAGTTAGTTGTGGTTTTCTTTTCTAGCTAGTATTACCAAATGCCTAAAATATAAAAGACTCTTATTATTGGTGATATCTAGATCTTTGCTACTATATGTAACACTTTATCCTGGCTGGTCACCCAAAGTAATAACACAAATCGAAAGCATATAAATGAAATAATTTCAGGTGCTACTTTTTACGTTGCCCTTCCCCCTTTTTCATCTCAAAGCAAAATACGTGGTTCTCCCTCTTCCACACCTCTCTATTCTCCTCTCTTTCAATAATTCTCCATTAATTTAATCGTGCTTGGCCCATATCCTAACGTGTAATTGCAAGCAAGCATTTAGTGTTATTACCCTATGCTTTTCTAGCTGGGTTGAAAGCTGCCCTAAATTAATGGTGTCATTTACTTCTTTACCTTCCCAACCCCCCCGCCCCCCCCCCCCCCCAAAAAAAAATTCCCAACACACATATATGTTGACACTTTAGATTAATATTCAGTTCATTCAAGTTGGTCTCTACCTCCGTACCAGATTTCACAACCAATACATAAAATAAAATAGAATAAAGCTATTCTGAGTGATGCAATCTATTGATTATTTCTTCATTCAGTGTTAATTTATTTGATAAGAGACGATAGAAATATTTCTTTCATGAACTTGGTTTGATTCCTACAGCACTTTGGGAGTTTATAAATACACCAATAATAATAATAATAAAGATTTTAACACACCCTGAAATTAAATCGTAAACCGTTTTGTATATTAGCATTTATTATTGTATTCTAAGGAAAACTTGTTCAATATCAAGATGAACACACACACACATATATATATATATATATATATAAACCCAAAAGAAAATTGAAATTTAAATATTCGAGAACTAAATGATTAATTATAACATGTAATGTAGGGATTAAGGAACTTAAAAGTTAAGAAAAAGAAAAGGAACAAAAAATATTATGAATTAGACTGTCATTTCCTATAATTTCTTCCATAAATGTATATACACGAATTAGATAGGATTAACCGACACACGATCAAAAAGTGAAACTGCAAGTAATTTCTTTTAAATCAAGTTTCCTAGTATTCAGCTTGATTGTTATTATATTTCTTTTTTTTTTTTTCTTCAAGATGTTTCGGAATTTCAAGAGAACAATTTTTATTTCTTTTTCAGTAATTCAAGTAATGTTCTCTTTTCTTTAAAAAGAAAATTTGTTCGTGGGAATGGTGTGGACAATTTGTGCTGTAAGCTGCATAGGTTGTTTGGTTTATTATATACGCCTGCATAAAGCTAACAAGTAGACTATCAGGAAGAAAAACTCTTAAAGGATTAAATTTACAAGGTAATGAATAATAAAAGAAAGACTTATAAAAGCTACTCTTATTTGGGGTTGTGTGTATATGTATATATATGAACGGATACCTAGTGTTGAAAACCTCCCCGTAGGAAAACTTACATTTTTTTGGGGGGGGGGGGGGGGGGCGGTGTTTCTCATGAAGAAGAAGGGGGATGGCTTTGGGTTGCAAAACCCACATGCGGTAGAGGGAAAAGAGTTACAGAAAAAGGCAGTTGAGAAACGTACCATTATCTAAATCTTTTCGTGCTGTAAAGGAATTGATAATGACCAGGAATGTATAGAGGTGATGCATAGACAATTAAAAACAGTTGACAGCGAAATTCACAAATAAGATTTGAAGGGTTCTTATTTCTATTACTTAGGAAGTAAGCTTATCCGAAAATTTTCAGTTAATTTTTATAATGTAAGTCATAATATCAGGTTTTTAGTATGTGCATATATGGCCACTCAATCAATGGGTTACTTTTGGCACATCTATCATTTGTCCAATCTTACTGTAGTTGAACTGAGTTTAACAACATAAACACATGAAGCACAAGAGGAAGAGCCTGAGGAATAATGAACACCCAAAAGCATCATTTTCTAATCTTGCCATCTTCCCAATTAGTGCCAAAATATCCAAGGTAAATTAATTGAGAAAGGATCTGCTGAACATGCTTGTCAGCTGCAACAGGCTTATGCACTGCAAGACTGTAACAGGAGACCTATTAAGCTCATCACTAAAATTTCACTTTCTTTCACTCTCCGGCAAATTAGAGATATATAATTTTCAGTGTCAATAATCATTATATTACACATCATAGACTTGCTATCCAGGACCTCTCTCTCTCATTTGTTAAGCTATCAAAAGAAATTATTTTCAAGTGATAAATATTAAAAAAATATTTGTTAGAAAAGTATATGTCACATATATATTTTCTAACCTAAAATTTTTATATATATGAGCATTTTTTTTTTTAAATTTTGACCCTCTAATAGTTTAATCCTAAAGTCATCCCAGCGTATGACATTTGTCCTTAATCTGTAGGTGTAAGGAAGCAGCGGTTAGTAGCTAAGGAACTGGATATTCATTATTCAAGGCTTCAAGCATGCACAGTAATTAAATGCAAGTGATTTTTCAAACTTTCTAGTTTCTCCCTTCTCCATAAGGTACTAACTGGGAAATCATGATAAACTTTGTATTCCTAATGTTGTGTATACTTTATATATGAATTTGTCTTCAAAAAATGGAGCATCTCTTTATCTTGTTTTCCTTTTCTTTCCAACAAAATTTAGCTCTGCTGCTTTCTTCCCAACGACTATTCCCTCTGGCCTTTCGCTCAGTGGACGCGCGGTTCTGCTAGCTGTTCTCGGGTGAGCGAGGGAGAGAGAAAGACATAAAAGAACATGTGCATGCCATTGTGATTCGAGCATGTGAATGGGAAAAGTAGGACATCAGACATTGGCTAATAGTGTTCGGTACTTCATTTATATATCCGAGACATCCCATATATAATATACGGGGGTTGCTAATTATTACATGTGCAAGTTAGCAATTTCTATATATAAAACTAAAATATATTATAGGTATTTAAGTAATTTTAAGGTAACAATAATGCCATAAGTTTTCTTAAGTAAAATTCAGCATATTTTGACAAGGTTCTTTCTCCCAAAACCATTGAACTAATTTCTCATTATCTTCTCTTTCTCTCCTTTTCTTAATACACGTATATGCTTTTCTTTTCTTCTTTCCTCTATAATTTTCTTTGTGCACAAGATGAATTTCGTGATTGATGGATACAGGTATAGTTATTCTCTCTCTCTCTCTCTCTCTCTCTCTCTCTTATTTTTTCTTTTTCACTTTAATTTTCTTTCTCTCAAAATTATAGTTTCTTATTTCAAAGTCAATAACTTGAATTATTGAAGACAAAGGATCAAATAAATTATGCAAACAAAGAGTTAGAGAAGCTTATTGAATTCATAAGGGCATGCATGAAATTCAAAAGAAATCAATTAATTTTGAGCAATAACTACTAGACAATTATAGAAAGCTTGGTTAAAAAAAAAATTAGAGATCAGAAATCAAGATTTTCAGAGAGCACTACTTTAGTATGAGGAGTTTTAAAGAAAGACTGAGAAGAATTGAGTAACTAGATTGAGAAAAAAGGGCATGCGTGAGCGTGGAAGAGTGCGCAAAATAAAACTTGTCAAAATATTATAATTTCTTAATAAAGAAAATGTTTGGAGTTATCCTTTTTTTAAAAAATTATTTATATATTCACAATGTGTTGTTTTATATACACACACATACACACGAAACAATATAGGTATTGTGTTCAACTAAAAATGTAGAGATTATTAAACTAAACAATACTGGTAAAAAAGATTAATAATTTCTCTACACAGAGTTGTTGTGTCCAATGGCGAGGAAACCATAATCCATACTCCCCTCAAAGAAATGAAAAATAAAAGAAAGCAGCAACCTAATAATTTAGAAGAGTTGGGGATTAAGAGTTACATATGCATGCATGGGTGTTATATATATATTTCGGAGATTATATCCCAGCTATGCACAAATAACAGCTTACACTATAATTAATGTTATATTTTTGGAAGGGTTTCCCGGTGTGAACCAATGGAGTCCTTATAAGTGGGTGACATGATGGGCACCCCCCCACTTTATAGTAATTCCAATTAGTTGGAGGAGATTTATAGAAAAGAAGTGGAGGGATCACAAAAGCATCATATCAGATTTTGTATGGGGGCAGAGGAGGCCCATCTATGTCTCTATCATTCTAGACCCTTGTCAAGCCATAGTCAAAAAGCCTATCATATGCAATGCAAATTGAAGGACTTATTGGACCATAATTTGCTACCTACCAACTCAAATCTCTAGTTATTATATATATATATATATATATATATATATATATATATGAACAGCCTTCATTGTTCTTAGAAATTTAAATTAGTGGAAGACAACCTATTATATAATTTATATAATATAAAAATTGTCATAATAATATATACTTAATAAGAATGACTAAACTCATGTGCAAGGCAAAAAACAATGGAAGAAAGAAAAAGAAATCAAAGAAAGAATTGTAATTTAAACATTTACATTCGACTGTTCATGCGCACTGTTGAAGCAAGTGTATAACTTCTCCATGTGAAAGACAACGTTCCTGCGAATTTGTTCAGAAGCATCTCCACACGTGAAAGTGATTAATTTCTTACTTTCCTCTCTTTTGCATCATTACAAAGGCCAAATCCTCTGAATATTATGAGAACAGGGTCTCTGACGTATACAAGAAGAGGGACATCTCACCTATATTACATAGTAGTCTTAACTTCAATCCATAAGCTATTGATTTTATCTCCAGCTAATTATTATACAACACTCAACTTATTAGAGACTCAGATTTTTTTTCCCTCTCTATCTATTAGGCCATAGAAATACATTCTTGGAAATTGAAACTGCGTGCCTACTTGCGTAGCGTACGTAACATCAAGACTCAATAAGCAACAGGAAAAATTTTCGATTGCCATTGCGAATATTTTCCTTTGGATCTATTTCTTATGGTGTAAGTCGAGGATTTCAGAAGACTCGTGCTAATTATTTTACAACTCCTTAGGAGAATTATGGTTTCGATTTTTGAAGATACGACGAACAAGATATGGGGAATTAGAAAACCCAATTTTAATTAGCAGGTAGGCCATGATAGAAACTACAAGATTAAGAATGAACGTTGGTCTCCACATATTTGAGGTATCTCACTCTGATATATAAACGTTAACAAAAGAATAAATTCTGAGGTATAAATTGTTATTCCAAATATAAATTTATGCTTCTTTTTTATACTACATGGGTAATTGCTTTTGATCCATGGTTCTTAAAGTAGTCTAAAACAGGGGAAGCCGGGAAACCTTTGGCTTGCCCAATGACAGTCTGAAATCCTTGTGCAGTTCCTCCCCATGTATACAGAGAAAAAGCTCTTCACTCATCTATGGACAAATAGATTAAAATCTGTCAAGTTATCATCTAAAGGAATTTGTTTAATTACTACAAAAATGATATCTCCCCTAATTTTGATACGACTTTTCTGAAGAACGCTATACTTAAAATTAGACTAATCAGTCTAACGAAAAATGATCCTATGAACGGATGAGACGAGGGCTTCTGAAAAATTACTCATCTATAATATATAATATTGCCTGCAAATTACCCCAATTATTTCAACCAGTGACTTAGAAAGGCATCTGCAAAAGGACACGTAATTGATAGGAATTGATTGGAATTCGACGTAAAGACGTGTGCATTGGACTTTGCACTGTAAATGAAGTTACGTCGTGCCAATCCCAAATATATTCCATTTCGATGAAGTCTCTCAAGCTTCACCAATAAGATTCTAACACCATTTCTTAATTATCATCTGACTCGTCAGAGAGCAGAATCGATCATAAAGTAAAAGAAAAGAATTATTTACAAGAGATGAGGAATATATTCTTCACAAAAAGTAGTTGTCCTTCTGAGTTGGTTTCATACGCAAACGTGTAAAACCATTGACAAACCGAGTTATTCCGCGTCTATTACCCAGTTGATTCTCTCCATTTAAGTTTTTTTTTTTCCTTAAATAATTATTCTTTTCCGCCCAGCAAAGTATCCAAATTCAAAATGATGTGCAAAAGGGTAGCTTTCATTTTGCCTTCTTCTAATTGGAAAATCCTCGTTGGCTTTCTATCTCTTATTCCATATGGAGCCCAAGTATGGAACAGAAAGATGCACTGAGTTATAAGAAAAGCCTAAAAGCGAGATTTTAAGTTGAACTTGGCTTCTGAAAATTTAAAAAGAAAAGAAGAATAACAACTCCAACTGCTAAGGTGTGTCCACAAGAATCCGAGTCGATTGATTGACCAGCCGACCTCCAAAAGATAAGGCAACCTTCTACAATAGCTTGCTGTAGGAGGTAACGGGGGCGACCAACCAACTGAAATAGGCAAACAGGTGTCATATCCTCTTCTCTTCCTCCTTATTTTAACATATATCCCTTAATTCCAAGGGGGATATATATACTGACAGCTAGAGCTAGAAGATCACCATTTCTATATCACACACCTTGATACAAGTCATATCAAAGACACTAGAGTAACCATCTACTCCAATATGCAGAAGCCAGAGACTCACGGAAACCAGCCTCCACCAGGTACACAGCATCTCTCCCTCTCCCTCTCTCAAACTAAGGTACACAAAAAGCATAATCTATTTTATTCAAAGATCTAATAGAACTCACCTTTTCTTTTTCCTATGGTTTCAGGATACCCAACTGAGAATCCTCCCTCCAGAAGAAAGTTCTTCTCTGGAACAAAGAAGAAAGGAGAGAGGGGCTTCATTGAGGGATGGTAAGCTTCTAGCAGTTAAAAATTAATACATAGTTCTCCCGCCTGCAAGGAAGGGGAGGGATGGATGTAAACAAGTACACAGTGTGTGCTTAAACAATATCATAAACCACTATATTTATTGATTGTTTTACTAAAATGAACACATGCGCAAGTGATTTAAGCAAGTTATCTTACAATCAGAAGATGAAGAAAAGCTTCCTCTGACTCACTCTCATACTGCTCATTCATTAATCATACTAGGATCAGCATCCTCAACTCTGGCCTCCAAACTACGTTATTTGCAAACCACTCATTTTTGTTTTTTGTTGCGACTCTTATTGATGCAGCCTCTTTGCTCTATGCTGCTGTTGGATCTGTGAAGAATGCTGCTGAACCACAATTCTGGCAGAGAAGCCATATTGGCAGGAGCGCCATATTAGACTATAATAGCAATGTTTTTTTTTTTGTTCCTTTTGCTTTTCTTATTGGCAGATAGCAGTCAATTTAGTGGTTCTAACCAGTTATACAAATTACTACCTTCCCCTGTAATCTGAGTGTTGTAATATCATTATCATCGTCATTTTTCTCTGCTACTTATTGCTTATCATATCCTCTATAAAGCTAAATTTGTCGGTCTTATTATCTTTTTGCTATTGCTCTGGCTAGAACCTTGCCAGATAGAACAAACCAGAGTAACGTTTTAATAAGATTGAATTACACTGGTCTCGCTTTAAGTTTTCAAAACCTACCTTTCATACAAAGACCTCCATGTACAGTGTAATTTCACTTGTACTGAATGCTATAAAGAGAGGGCTGTCTTTTAATAAAAAAAGTTCAACTTTTTTTTGGGACGCCCCGCGGGCCGCGCAGCATAATTAGTTTTGCGAATCACAGGCAAGGTTTTATACAATATGAAAATTTAGAGGGTCTGGGCATGGGTTACAAATAATTCTCCCCTTTAATAAAAGAGACGAGATTGTCAATGTACCATGAACCTGTTTTACAGGACATGTAAGAACATTAAGTACTTGTTTAATGATTGCTCTAGAAGCAGCTTTTACAAACTCCTTTAGTTATGTTCTTGCCATCACTGCTGTTTTTCTATTTGCAAGACAAGTGTACTGTTCCTAAGGTACAAATGGTCGTAGGCTTTCCTTTAATTTGTACTTTGAGCATCTTTAGTTTTAGCAACATATTCTAAGACCAGGATCATCTCAAGGCTAAAATCTGAAATATATATAATTGACAGACAATTAGCCTAAGAATGTTGGAGAGTGCCCAGCTAAGCTGGATGTATGAATCCCAGACATTATGTTCACAGTCCCAACAATCAAGCAATTTATACAAGTATATTAACAGTTCGTTTCATTTTACCCTCTTGTTTTGTTCCTCCTTTTGGTGGGATCAGTAACTACGGAATGTAAAATCAAGGTAGCTCCTCCTAATAATCTACATTTCACTTAATGACTTTTCTTAAAGCTTCTTTGTGTTCAAGACATCTCAATAAAGTGAAAGCAAATGTTCTTGTATATAATAGTCCCTGATTGTAAAGTGTAAGCCATATATTGTGCATCCCAAAGTTCCAAGAAAGGAGAGGAGAGGAGAGGAGAGGAGAGAGAGAGAGAAAGAATATTTGGAGAAAAAAACTTAGGTCTGAGGCTAATAGTCCTTGATAGTAAACAAGGCAACAGTCAAGAACTTAGGGCTGAGGATATACTTAATAACATATTTGGAGAAAAAAGGAAAAGGAATAACAGGACAAGAACAGATGAAGAATTGACCTACCTAGAGTTGTCCTATATGGTATCTGATAGTGGGAAGAGCTTTTCCAACATGTTATTTGAAAGGATCCTGTTGGGGTCCAATTCTCTTCTCGCCTTAATATATGCATCCACAGGATAACGCTTTCTTAGCCTGGCTTGGAGAGCTGCAAGCTCCTCATTGTCCTTTGGAACCTAAATAACAAATTATATATATGAGAATTGAGTAAATAAACTTCAAAATTTTCCCCTTAATTTTCCATCTCAAATTATTGGTGATATTAGCTAGATGCACCACTTAACCAGAGCTGCCTAGCATTCAAAAATAAGAGTGTTCAATTTACAGTTCAGGTCAATCAAAATCCTTCAGAGCACTTTGCCCATAAGCATGTACACTTGTGTCTGTGAGCTTGCCCTTATGAGAATACACATCCAAGATATTCTGAAGGACAAGTTTAATATGATAGCCAAACATGATTGGAAGTTAGGTAGGAAAAGACAACACTAAGAAAAGCAGTCCCAAATACCATGTGGAACCATTTTCCATAAATTGAGTGCTTGAATAATTACCTCAATCTTAGCCCAATGTTCATAAGCAGAATAATGATCCCACAATTTTGCCTGAGTCAGATGCCTGTAATGAAAGAATTCTTCTGTTATATCCTTCCTCTGGCGAGCATCACTGGTAGGGAGGTACATGATGATACCAACCTGAAACACCATCAAAAGTAGAATTGACAACCCCAAACATTCTAAACGTCATTATATATATGTTAAGTCAGGGTTAGACATCAACTAAAGCCTGGAATCACCAAGTATCCAGTATATATATCTGCCTTAGTAATCTAGCATCAACATGCTAAGCTAGGAGAGAAAAATAAAACTAAAATGGTCATTGACAAGATACATAGACAAATGAAGAGTAATATGTAGCTTTAATTCATTCCAAAACTTGAAATTTGAAGTAATGATAGAAAACAAGACGATTGGAAATTAACCAAAATTAAAGGCAATGAGCAGAGTTAGGTTTGCTCCAAAAGGAACCCAATTCCCATGTCTAAAAAATAAATAAAACTTCAGATAATTTTCTTCTAAAGATAAGAGCAACCATGCATTAAAAATTTGTCAAATAAACAATGCAACCATAAAGGCCACTTGTCAAAACATGGTCAAGCTTAAAATGTACTATCAAATAATGATCAATTAGACATGTCAAATTCAAAAAATATAGTAGAGACAAAAACTAATGTCTAAGTTCATTTCATATGACTGTGTACAACACTAACACCCCACATTACACATCCTTACACAGATTACAATCCGGAAGATATAACAAAATCCATACTGTTAGAAATCTTCACTTACCCAAGAGAATATATCTTCCTCAGATGTGCTTGAAGCAGGACTCATGGGACTCCTACTGCTAGCTGTCCATCGCTGCTCAATTGGAGCAGGTGCAGGTATCTCTTCTTTCTCTATGAGTTGCTTCAGCTCTTCAATGTATTCAAGGTCTTTCATGCTTGGCTTAGATAGTGTTCCAGCAGGGAAGCATGTTTCTGACACCCACTGTTGACCTCCACAATCAAAGCCCAATATCTCATCACTCCATCCTACTCTATATCCCTCTGACTTCTGCCAGAACTCAGCCTCAGCTTGATTGACCTTTATGATGTGGTTTTTGTTGAGAGGATCTAGGGCAAGTAACTTATCTCTTAATTCTGTGAAAGAAAGCTCATTTATATCTTGTTCGATATCATCTGATGATTTAACCCTAGCTTCTTCTGCTCTGCAAACAATTATATAAACTCCTGATCATAAATAGAAAAACCCACAACAACAGCAAATCTAATGTACACAGTTAACTAACATATACCAGTAAACGACAGTTATTGCAGCAAGCTGTTAACAACGAAATCAATGGAATAAAATACATTAAGCAAGATTATCAATTCACAGATTGAAGCTCTTTCAAAGTACAAACTAATGTGCATGTTCACGTTGCTCCAATAGTCAGATAAATAAGAAAAATAGCAACAACATTTCTCTTTCAATGCCCACCAACTTACATGAAACAGGAAGGATTTTCACAGCCCAGTCAAAAGTGTAAATGATGGTTGCTATGAAATATTTGATCATTTACTAAGTCTATCTGATTCTTCCTCTCAATGTAAGTCCAAATCATATGAAAATGCCAGCAAAGACAAGTAGGCAACAAAGAAGAAAGGCCATGAAAAGAAGATAAACAATAATAACACTAATTAAAAGTCAAAAAGAAGAGAACAAGCTGCAGCTTCTCAGCTTCTACTAGGCTTTATCTAGAAAAAATAAAAAGCACTCATACCGATCATTTCCTCTCATATCAAGCCTACCTCATTTTAAAAGAAATCACCAAGTTATACTATTAATAGTACATAATAGCCGCACCTGCATTTCTGTAGGGACTCCCTATAGAGGTCACGGACATGCTGTATGGCTTCTTCTTTAGTGTATTTGGGTTTGAACTTAGGAGGGCCTCTCCACTTTGAAACAGGATTGCATCTCACAACCACAACAGAGTCAGTATATGGGATATAAAGGTACTTGACATGCTTGTTGTCAGACAGCAAATTTCTTCAGAGATTATAAAGAGAAAGGGATAATATTAGTCTTAGGAGGCAGATCATCAATCACTGACGCAAAAGCAACCAAAGGAGAAAATACAGGTACATTCATGCAGCAGAAATGAATGAGGTTGAGCACATTCACTAACAGAGTTAGAAAAAGATTATCCAAATTTCATGATAACAATAATAATATAATATACTTATATGTAAAAATCGTTTTGGTTTTTAAAGTACCACTACAACGATGTCTGAGCTTCTTTTTCTTGAACACCCTTCTTTCTTTCGACTTCAACCATGCACACAACAGAAACCCAAAAATCAGTTTCAAATTTAGTGCCATTTTACTAAACCTCCCTAACACTTCCCCTTTTGTTGACATTTTAGACTAAAAAAGAATTACATTCAGCAACAAAATGTGCTCTTCAACGCGATCTAATTTCACCATCTGATATATAGACTTGTACTCTTAAACTATGGCCTGACCTGTGTCAATGGTTTCTTTTCTTTTTATTGAATTACCAAATTCAAAGTTGAACAAATTTTTGTCTAATCTGGAATTTTTAAATATATTGAAATCTCAGAACTATGCAGTTGCAACTTGCAACTGGGAGTTTAGTTGCGCTAATCAAAACGACAGCAGAACCTAACCATTTCAAGATAATGAAATCAAAGAATTTCCATACATGTTTATCTGAATATTTATAAATCAAGATATACAATAACTATTCTGACCATCAAGCATCAGGGCAACCATGCTTGGTAGCAGAGCCATAATATTATAGGGAGGGGGACACACCAAAAGCCACAAAATCTATATATCCCTAATATATTATCATCATTACTATTATTAATGTCCTCAATAGACATAATTTCACAATTCCATAGCAATAATTTATAAGCTAAATACAAAAGTATATCCACATCATGCTACAAAACAATGGAGGTGCACATTTAGGGTGTGTTTGGTTGGGGGTTTTTGAAAGTTCCTTTCCCTCCAAATTGGGGAGTTTTGGAGGGGAGGTGAGGGGTATTTTTTAAGTTATAATTTACTTTATTGCCCTTTAATTTTTTAATATTTTAATATATTAATATTTAATAAAAATTAAGATAATTTTTTTCATCAGAAATTAAAAATAAAAAAAGATTGAAATTTATAATTTTTTTAAAAAAATATTGATATAAATAACTTTTTTTATAAAAAACAAAATTAAAATAATATAAAGGATAAATTTGTCTAAATATAATTACCTCCCTCCTCCTCCAAACAATAATCTCTCCTTCCCTCCCCTCCCCTTCCTTCCATCCAAAGAGAACTCATTAAACCCAACCCCCTCCCCTCCCCTCTCCACCCCTCCCTTTCGTTGAACCAAACGGAGCCTTATACGACCAAGATGTTCAATATGTAAGCTAAGCATTGATGCACCAATAAAATTTATAATTAATTACTTGTGGTTTTTCCTTATCTCATTCATGGTTGAGATAACCGTGTGCTCCACAAGCTCCTGTCTCTCAACACACTGGAGGGTGACTTCAGCCACAACTCCAAGACCCCCAAGACCACAGCGAGCAAGATAAAACAGCTCTGGATCTTTCTCTTTTGAAATCTCTATCGTTCCCTTGGCAGGAGTGACTAGTTTCATACCAACGACCTGCTCATCTATGGGAGGCAATCTCGCACCAGTACCATGTGCGCCAACCTAATTAAATTTAAGCAAAGGGTTAGTGTTTATGATTTATGACGATGACAAAAAGTTTCGCATACATATTTAATTCAAATGCAGGCAAAATTGTAAAGTGGGAAAAAAATTTTGGTTTTCTTATAAACATACAAGATGCATTACTATACCAAATTTATTATCATGTAAAAACCAAAGCAAGCAAATCCCTTGTGAAATTTTCGTAATTGCGGTAATACTTGTGTGAGCTGTGACCAATCACTTCAAGTTCAACTATGAGACAACCCAACCCCGCCATCAAAGAACGTATACCCAACAAATTTAGAAATATCAATCGTAATGAGCAAGCTCTAAGCAGCATATGAAATTTGAAATAAAAAGAAAAAAAAGAAACCTGAACAATGCCGCCAATCTGCTGTTCCCTAATGGAAGCGAAATTCTGTAGTGTAAGACCATGCTCCTTTAACCCATCAACAAGCTGCTGCACTCTAATGCCTGCCTGCACCTTGACAGTCTTCTTCTGCTCATTCACTTCCAAAATTTTATCCATTAGTGCCAAATTTACCATCCCAGCCCTGGACAAGCCAATCCCGTTGGGGGACAGACCCGAACCGACGGGCCGAATTCGGGTCTTATTCTCATGTGCCTCTTTCACCACCTTCTCCAACTGCTCGAGATTCTCCGGCTGGTGAAAATTTCGGGTCTGAACCTCGTGGGTTCCACTCCAATTGGAGACAGTGTGAAGATCTTCAGGCAAAGGAGCGTAGCGGAAGATCTCGGCTTTTTTGTGCTTGGCATTCTCCGTAAAGGGGAAGGAGTAGTAAGTGGCAGCGCCACAGAAGAGAAGGAGGGCGCCATAGCCCAGATATTTGCGAAGTTCGGCATCGGAGGAGGATGAGCTGGAAGTGGAAAATGGACGAACAAAGTTTTGGGAGGTGGTGATGGTGGTCGTGGACGCCAGGCTTCTAACAAGATGGGAATGTAAAGTGGAGAAGTGGTAGTGACGATGAAGCTGATGTTGAAGGGAACGTCTCATAGCAAATCCTCTCAGCATCGTTAGACCTCTCCGCTTGGGATTTTCCTCCGTGGGTTTATCAGTGGTTCAAGCCCCTTCGTAGGAAGCGGGGGTACTGGGTTTATTATTCAGATCTTTTTTTTTTTTTTTAATTTTTACATATCTTTCAAATGTAAATTATTATGCTCAAAGATATAAATGATTTATATCTTTGATTTTTCTTTTAATAATTTCATGAGTAGCTGTGACTACGGTGTCAATAGACAACAGATTGTATTATTATTAATAATATATTTTTTACAATGTCACAGATACCTACTTTATATATATTAAAAAATTAGTTAAAAGTAATTTAATTAATTAAATTTGTATCAAAACATATTTTTTTTTATATTTGTCTCTCGTTAAAGAACCTATCTTTATTCTTAGTAAATTATATTAATTTTAATAACTCTCTACTTAATTAGAGATACTTATAAAAAAAATTATTTATTAATCAAGATAATTTTGAGAAATGACTATTTTACATCAAGATAATTTTTTAATAAATAATTTATATTTGAAACTAAAAGAAATATTTAATAAACTAGAATTCAGATAATTATTATTTTAAGCAAAAGTTTGTCATTTTACTTAAAAAAATGTGTGTATGTGTGTGTAATTTTGCAATGTGGTTAATGGCAAGTACAAAACACTTTTACAGCTACAGTTTTATATTTTTTTCTTTTTTTTGGGAGGGGGGGACTAGTCCATAATTTTACATAAATATCAAAGAAAACATGCACAAAGGACGGGCCGACAACCTCGAAGGCCCACAAAAACAGAACATTACGAACAACTGGCATGGCCCGTTGCACGGAAATCCGTGCAGCATCAGAAAAAAAAAAACGAAATACATCTACGAGATGAGATATACTGTTCACAATTCGGAACACTGCGATTCCTCCCAAGATTATAAATATAAAGATTATGTAATATCTGTGAATCCGATATATCAAAACAAATATTTTGTAGTTTTACTCGTTCCTTCGAATTGGTTTAACCACCCTTGAGATTTCCAGATCTGTAACGTGAGCCAAAATGATCAACGCAACAATTAACGTTTCAGGGCACCTCCTGCGGTTTCAGGCTCCTCTAAAATGACCTCTTGCTTCTCTGATACAGAATCTTCTGCTGAATAAAATGACTCATTCTCTAAAGCAAACTCCATCATTACATTAACATTTTCATTCTGTGGCGTTTCTTTCTTCTCTATGCCGATATTGTCAACGTTGTTCACTTGGTGAGCACATATATTTGGTGTGCAACTCAAAATGATGCCTGAAGTATGAGACACAGAACTAGGAAGATTTTAAGAATATATGTGAAGGGCCTAAAAATAAAAAACAAACAAACAAACAGAGATAAATCTGAACAAGTTCTAAGATATAATGGTCTGCATATACTGACCTTGATCTTTGTTCTTCGACCCAATGCAACCCATCTATCTATCGCCCTCGATTGTGCTTTCGTGAAACTGCATCTGCTAATGTTCGACAACATTATGGTGGTTTTGGACATATTACATGGGTGATGACAGCCATGCATCAAAAAGGTTAACCATGAATTAAATGTCCAAGATTTTTGTCCCAGAAAACCATTCACGATGCGGTAAAATGATTCCTTTCTAATTTTGTCTGGGGTGCTTTAAAGTTCCGTCTGCTTCTGAAAAGTATAATCTGATATCGCATTGCAATAACCTTTCATATAAGAATGAAAAAAAATTAAAAGCAAGAATTTTTTTTTGAAAATGTGATAATTCAGTAAATTCTAAAAATACCGTGTTGTTTGGTTTACAGTAACACGAACATTTTTTTTAAAGTACAAATAAAAAAGTTATTTTTTATTTCATCTATTTTTTATCTTTTTTTTATCATTATATCTTTTATCCAAATGTCCCATAATGTTTTGTGTTTATAATATCAATACTCTTGCTGAAAAAAGCACCTGATACTATCATAATAAAAGCATTTACTATGTTGGTGCATTCAAATTAAATTGTTTACTAAAAATATTCTTTAAATAGATCTGCTGAGAAATGAATGGTAAAGCTTCTCATTACATCAAAAAAAAAAACTTCACTACAATACCACAAAATTAATCAAATGAATGAACAATTCTTATATATACTAAGAATATTATATTATTTATACCCTTAATGATTAAAATTTACTTTATATGTAAACTCTGCTTATATTATATATAAATTTTATCTGTACAAATTTAATTCTGATAATTAATTTTACTTGATACACCATGCACTGGGTGCATGCAAGAGAATTTCCAAATCAACACCATTTCTAAAATATAAGAAATCCAAACAGGCCAAAATAAAAAAAATCAATGTTTTGTTTGCCTTTTACTACGAGGGACAAACTAGAATGATAATCGCCGACCCTCAAAGTCAGCCAAATCTGTAACAGACCTAGACTGACCAAAGTGAGATTGTTGTTAAACCGTATTCTGTTTTTGACACAGATTCCCATATTGCAATAGAAGACGATTTATAAGTTGAAAAAAAAAAAATTAAACAAATAGACGGCGTAGAGAAATGGAACAGAGGCGAATTTCACTGTATGGCAACCAAAGAAAAGTATTGACCTTGATTCAATTGAGAACTTGAAGTTCAGTTAAAATAGGAATTTTATAACTAATTCTTACCACAATACTTACGAGTACAGAGACAAATATATTGTCGATTTTCCAAATGTTTCCAGCGTCAACGATCCTAACATCAGTAACAGGGCGGATAGCATAGCTAAGGAAGTGGTGTGCTCAAATATGTATCATACAATATTTTGAACTTTAACAGAATAAAAGATTCATACAATAATTTTCTCTAGACCAAAGTTTAGTGAATAAACAGAGAAACCCGCAGAGCAGGATCTGAAATATAGCATCAAAACCATTTGTACAAAGTTGGCCACCAGATGATTGAGTCACCGATATGATATTTGTTAACCAGGATAAGACCCATAATCCCTTGCTGCCCATCTACCCTCGTATTTCCCAAATGAGTATGACATGGAAGGAATCTCATTCATGTGAAAGGGGTCTGGTTCAATGCCATAATCTGTGAGTGGTCTATGCTCCAGGAGATCATCATGGCTTTTCACAAATTCAGGTATCTCAATCTCTCCTTTCTTTATGTCATCCCAAAGGTACTGAAGACGGCTAACATACTTGATCTTCCAGTATAATCTTGTGAAAAAAAAAAAAGAAACAATGGAAACACTTAATATAGAGTAAAAAGCTACCATCAATAACTGTCATTACGAGACTGGGATTCAATTATGGAAAACTGTAGCTGCTGGAAGATGATTCCAAATGTATTTCAAATAGTCACACCATTCCATCAGCATGCATACTGTAGGTTGCCAAAAATAGTCTAAATCACATATATGCTTTCCAGAGTCACTTTTTTCAAAGATATAAGCAAATAACTTACCCTCCACTTAAGAATAATCGGCCAAGAGTAGCAATAACTAGCCTTGAGCGAAGCCCAGGGTGAACAAAATACACAGTTTGAAGCCTATCCTTGATATCACTGGGCATTTCTTCATAAATCCACCTTAAGATGGTTAGGCCTGGAGAGTTATCCTCCTTTTGAACAGTGCTGTGCATGTAAACAATGCAGAATGGACCATCTGGCAAGTCACTGCATATTTTGTGGTAAACATAGCTCTTCAGCCGTTCAGCACTCACAATTGTAGCTGCAAATCATTTGAGAGCAGGTACCTCAGGTAAGTATCAAAGCAATTAAAGTAGAAGTAATTCAAAACAGCTTCTTAAATATAAGCAGGACTTTAAAATTTTCTTTTCTTTCTCTCTTTTCTTAGTTGTATTTTCTAATTCTATTTGTCCATAGTAGTACACCTCAAGTAGAAGAACAAAGGAGGGATCTGTAAAGTGTAACCCCAGAATTAATAAAGAAGATTAAGATAGAAAGTAGAGGTCAGAGATTACAGAAGCAATGATACAAAAATAAATTACCTGTAAGAGAGGTGATGATTGCACTTAGCCAATATGTGGTGAGACTAGACCAGACTCTAGACACGTCTAAATTTAAAATGAAAAATTACATGGATGGTAAGGAAATGCATATCCGTGTCAAGATATTTCATGACTAACACATGACATCAAAACAAAGAGAGCAAACTTGAAAATGCAAATGATGGAGGTTATCACAGGATTGATCAACAGTATAATGAAACCTTGAATTAGGATACATTCCCAAGAAGCAAAAACCACTCAAGATGTGAAAATGAGTAAACAAGTCCATTCTAACTAATATTTAGCCACAAGTTTGTACAACAATCTCAGTAAGCTCTTGTATTTTCTACATGGAATGAATCATTGACAATCAAAAGAAAATTTGTTCACTTAATGATGGGAAATTGGCTTTCATATGTTTTCTAGATTATACAAAAGTTTTCCATCTTTTTCTTCTATTCCTGAAATTGGACAAAGATCATGAAAATCCAGAGGAATTGTTTCCGTGTGAAAGAAACACACATATCCACATCCACTTAAGAGGAAAAACAAACAAATTCCATCCTTGACATAGCCACAGGAATTGTTTGTATCAAAGAAAAGAAACTATAACTAAGACAATAGTTTAAAAAAAAAAAATCACTTTTTCAGCAGTTTTATTGAATGGGAATGGAGAGGAATGAAAGAAAGCTCTCAGTCATACGAATGGGGTATTTCGGGTGGAAAGTAAATCACGGGGGTTTTCAATCTTTTTAATATCCCCAAGAGAGTCTGGTGTCATATCGTTGAATTAAAACAAACCTATACTCATAGTTACACTAGCCCCTCTAATCCCTTCCAGACTCTCTCACTCGCCACTATAATACTAGACAACCTCACAAGTTAGTTGCTATATTATCAGGAAGGAAGGCATCATTTTTTGGTACATGATGGAACAGAAGAATATGCTTTCAATTTGCCTGGACAGCTCCTTATAGGATCTGATTAAACCCTCGTACTATACAAAATCAACAAGAAAATGAAAACCAAAATAATAATTAAAAAAAAATCTTAACATTCAACAATTTTCAACCAACGACACAGTTTTAATTTACGCTAACCGTGACAAGCCCGCGTAAAAGAAATACAGGGGAAAAGTAAAATTGGGGGCGAATTTGGTTACCAGGATAATACTTGCCAACAATACGGAAAATCCGATTCCCGTAGTTGTCAGAACCTTGAAGACAAAAGAAGTGTAAGAGATCGAGATCGGAGAAGTCTTCGTCGGGAGAAAGGTCCTGAGCACAATCATGCCAACTCTCTTGTTCTTCTTCGTGGTTCTTAGTCGTCAAAAAGGGACGAGCATCAACACCTAAGTCTGATGCCAACACCAAAACTGAGAATTCATCTGATGAACTACACCCACTCATCGCTGCCTTCTTGCTGCTTCTTTCTACTCGCAATGGCTATATTTTCATTCGATCTGCGATTTGGTGTACGGGCGATCATCCAAGAAAAATCGGATTTGAGTCCAATTATTTTGGAGTTTGTAGGAAATTATTGGGAAGAGTTTGAAGGAAATTGGATAAAGTTGTTTAAATTTTGGGATACTTATAAATCATTTTTCTAATTTTTTAAATAAGTAATTATATTTTTTAATTTTTATTTTTATTAACGTTAACTTATTTATCACTTCAAAAATCTCTATAATTGATATAAAATGCTTCCATTTGTCCCCTATCAATTATGTAAATGTCTAAGATAATAAATAAGGTAACCAAGATAAAAGAAAAAGAGGGAACTACAATAAAATTAATTATTACATATAGTGTAGTATAAAAGAGATAAAAAAAATACAGGTGTAAAAAGAGAAAGTAAATATCATACATATTTTTATTTTTTTATATTACTTTCTCTTTTATTGTATAATTGCAAAAGATCTAAACTAATATATTTCTTAAAATCAAATAGTTAAAAGACTTAATTGTTAGTTTTGAAAAAAATTGGGTCACTCATAAATAATTTCTTAAATTTTAAAATAATTATGTTTTTGAATTTTTATATTATATTTTTTATTGATGTTAATTTATTTACGGCTTCAAAAATCTCCATAAGGATATAACAAGCTTTTGTTTATCCCGAATACTAACATATCAATTATGTGGATGTCTAAGGTAATAAATAAGATAACTTAGATAAGAGAAAAATTTGTTGGAATATGATAATTCAAGGACCTAATTGGTAGTTTTGAAAAATTTCAGTTCACTCAAAAATAATTTTTAAAATGTAATTATATTTTTGAATTTTTATATTTTAGTAAATTAATTGTTTTTATTTTATTGATGTTAACTTATTTACTGCTTCAGAAATCTCCATAATTGATGTTACAAACTTCTATTTATCCCCAGTACTAACATATTAATTATGTAAATGTCTAAGGTAGTACATAAGGTAACTTAAGAGAACAATAGGCAGAAGGGCCTACTGCTGGAATCTAATAGTTTAAATACCTAATTACTAGTTTGGAAAATTCAAGGGCTATTTGCAATTAATCTAGATTTAGAGCTTTCGCATTTTTTTAATTCAGATTTTGTTTTAGTCTAAACAGTTTAGTTTAATTTAATATAGTTCTCAAAGTTTAAAAAAAGATTCAAGATCATCAAATTCCTTAACTCTGCTTAAATTCATGTAATTTTCACTTTCAATTGAGGACTGTTTTAAAGTAAACCGAAGCTATTATATTTTGTATATTAAAAAAAAAATAAAAGTAAGGTTCATTCAAATTTAAAGTTTAAATTTTAAATTGTTAAACGAGATTTTTTTTAATATAAAAATAAAAAATGTAAAATACACCCAACACCACCATTTTACATCTTAAACCTAATGCCATTTTTATGTGTGAGTGCAAGCCCCCGCAAAGCGCAAGGCAAAGACTTCTTTTTCCCCTTTTATAAATGAAAATCGTAATTTTCGTGCGAGGACGCATGTGTGGTGCGGTTCATCCTAAACTACTAGATGGTTATGTGTTTTAACTTTTAAATATCAATGTCTAAGGTGTTTCCCAAATAAAAATGAGTCAGTTTGGTTTTGCACATCTGATGTTTTGAAACAAGCCTAGGAGAGTAGTACGTGGCAAACTTGTCACGTTCTCGCATACGGCGAGGAACCCTATGTATCTTAGGACACGAAGATCGATTGCGTACCTCCAATTTTTTGCCTTGCCTTGAATGGCAGTATGGCACCAATAGAAAAGGCAGTTCTGCAGTTACTTCCAAGGGCATATGGGAGTCCATGAATTTGTGTTGAAACATCGTACAGTACTTGGGATATCATATACATAAGATCATACAGCTTGGTAAAATACAAGTGTATTAAGTTTAGAATTAAGAATGCATAAGAAAGTGTAGTTGCTATCCCGTTGTCTAGTAATTACATGTTATTATGCATGCGGACTCGAAAAAGTTACAATGTAATAATGTTTAATTTATATACGCGTTCACTTAGTTATAAGTGTATTAAATTTAGAACTAAGCATGCATAACTAAGTGGCTGGTTGCTTTCCTTTTGCCTTGTAATTGGAAGTTATAATAAATGCATACTTGAACTCGAAAAAGTTATAATGTAATAATGTTAAATTCATTTAGTGTTCAAACCGAAGCTTTAAACCTGCTGTGATCCCTCTCAGGAGTTGACACCCACTTTGGCCAATGGCAATTTTAGTTATTGAATAGAAAAATAATTAAAACATTTTTGGCCCACCTAGTCGTTTCTGTTGCCGGCCCTTCCCAATAGACAGGTATCAAAGCTTGTTAATTAAATTGTTTATTAGTGGGATTTACTTGTTTGAATGGCACAAGTTATCATGAGTTGAAAGGGAAAATCAAAGATCTTCAATTTTATGAAAAAGTTGTAGTCACCAATGTTCACTTCTTAGAAACCCGAGTCCAAATCTGATGAAAAATGAGAATGTGAGCATTTGCAATTATGTAGCTTTATTTGATAATTGATAGAAGATAATATTGTAAATCATACTGTTAATGAGACACATGCCAAAACTTCATGGGTGACACCTTATATGCAGTTAAGATAGGAAACAATAAACTAGTTTTGCTTATGCAACCAGCATTTGAGGTACAAAGAAGGAATTCTATTTATCATCACTGAATTTCAAAAGTACTTTGATCAGTTGTCGAGATTGAATGTTAATTTGCTGATGAAGTTTTGGGTCTTTGGTTTTTAGAACTTTGCCTAATTGTTGAAAAAATTTGTGTCAGTTACTAATTCTACTCCCGATACTACTGTAACCATGGAATATGTGAAGAGCACTGTTTTGAATGAAGAGGTGAGTCGCAAAACTCAAGGCACCTCAACATCACAATATGAGATTTTGGCTATTGACAATAAAGGGAGAAACAATAATAGCGGTCATGGACATTTGGTAGAGGTGAAAGCAAGAGTAAATCAAAGCAAAAGTACAAGAACCCTGAATGACACCAATGCTGTAAAATGGGACACATCAGGAAATATTGCTTTCAAGTAAAAAGGGAGAACGAAGCCAACAACAAGAAGAAGCAAAAGGAGAATAACAAGAATGATCGAGTGGCCACTGCTACTAGAGATGATATTGTTACAGTCTATGATGAGAACACCACTCATTGTGCTAGTCATGAGACAAGCTGGGCTATTGATCAGCAGCATTAGTTAACTCAAAAAAGGTCCAAAGTTTACCTACTGCGAATAGATGATTTCACTGAAACTAGCTGCAGCATTGGTTAAAAATGTAAAACCGACATCTATGAATTTAGGAAAGCTCTCGGCTACGTTTAGCAGCAGCAACAACAGCATTCATCAGTGTTCCACGAAACCCACCTTTCTCCAACTCATGAATCCCAGCAATTGTTGTCCCACCAGGAGAAGTAACATCATCTTTGAGCTGACCTGGATGCTTCCCAGTATTAGAGGCCATCGATGCTGCTCCTAATACCTGAGGTAGACAAAACAAAGTGGAATAAAACAAGAACAGTTTTCCCCTTCCTTTCTTTCAAGCAGGACAAAATGTAAGCACAGCAGTTGCTTTAAATGTAGCTTCATTGTAGAATGCCTATGAGCTCTCAAAAACATGTCATAGGCCTCACCAAAAATGGGAGCGGCAAAGCTTCCTCTTGTCAATGGGAATTGTAAATCGATATAATTATCTACTTCGCTGACTATTGATGGCAGTGTGGATTGTAAATAACATTGGTAGTGAAGACAAAATGAAACAAGAACCAAACAATAATTAATTATTATAAAATAAAGAAGCCTTTTTCTGAGGAAAAAATGTTTTTGTTTGTCAGTGGAAGTAGAATTCTGATGTTATATAGGAGACAATGAAAACAACTCTATAAATATATAAAAACTATCGGAAAATTAGAAAGCTAATATAATAAGGCAAATAATGTTATACCACATGACAAAGCAAACATTGACAAGTTGTAACAGCAAAACATGTATGGTTCAACGTCATAGTTTGGTAATGTTGTTCTAATTACAATGAACAATTCTCCAGAAAAATTGTATTATATTTCAAAATTGAAACAAAAGAAAAACAGGTGCCCTGGAAGTTGAGATGACAGACTATTGCAGTGTAGCTAGGATTTTCTAAAATAAAGTAATATATTTCAAAATTAAATGAAGATTCTGGTTCCTTCGTTGGAACCATGCATTTAGCATGCCTAAGAAAAATGCAATAATACCACTCTGCTAAGAGTTAAAAAGACTACGTTAAACATATATGAGTTCCAATCTTCCTTCTTTCTTATTGTGTTTCTCTAAGTGACAGAGATAGCATCTTTTGAGCTACAAATGCTCAAATTTAATATGACATTTCATTCATTAATTGATCAAAGGATAGCACAGCACTTCACTTACAGTCTGAGAAGCTAGACTCAAGGCAAGGTCTCTTGGTAAACCTGCAGCCACTCCACCATCTGCTAAAGCCTCTATCGCTAGATAAATATAAGCTGGACCACTTCCACTGAACAATTTAGGCAAAACAACAACTTCAAAATTTAAATAATTTAAATGGACAAACAACATTTATTTTTCCAAATACAACTACATATTTAAGGAGTATATAGGGATATAACCCTTTTATTTTTTGCCAGTGGCGTATAACAAACCTGGACTTCCCTTCTCCCCACTAAGAAATTCACAAAAGTTCTTGCAACTTTTTAAATATCCAAATACAATACTCTTCTGGATGATGGAGTGTACATACCTCAGGCCAGTTATTGCATCAAAAAACTTCTCATCAGCTTTCCATATTTTGCCAACTGATCCAAATAGTTTGGAAATAAGATTTCCATCTTCTTCTGTTGCAGCTCCTCCCAAGCTCATAACTGTCACAATTTAGGTTAAAGAAGCAAACTTATTCATGCAGCTCTATAACTTTCAACAATGCAAACTAAGAAGAAGGAAGGTATACTTCCTTTCCACAGAAACACACCAAATGAAACACCACAATGGAAGAAAAAAATTCTTATTCTTGTAAGTTAATTCAAGATGGTCCTGTTGATTGTTTAAAGCATCTGAAGTATGACTATGACCACAAGATTAAACTCTAGTAAGTCTACATATCAAACAAGTTTATTATATAACCTTTTTTTTTTTAAAAATAAGCTACATATTTTAACCAGTAAAGCTTAAGCATTAATCAGACATATCTGCAGGTTTCTGTCCCCACCCTTTTTAAGAGTGAACAAGACAGGAATCTCCAACTAAAACAAACAAATGTGATTAATCATGTTTAACTTTAACAGAATATTAGAGAGCAACACCATATGTCTAACTTGGATCTAATACTCTCATAGCAAATTAATAAATAAACATCTCCCTTCATGTTTTCAAGTTTCCAACTAGCCAAAAGAGATGCATGAAAGGATAACAACCATCTGAAGTCAATATTAAAAGCCAGTAAAATTCCAAGGCTAGTGATGAAATGGAGACTCTACCAGACATCAGACCTTTCATCTTCTTTGAGCCCTTGAGTTTTCTTATAGAAAAAAAACTTTTTTTTCTTTCAACCAGAGCGGGAAAATAAATATTTCATGAAGTATCAAGGTGCTCATATAAACAGCAGAAATCTGGAGTAAAGCTAGATTTCCCCAGCCAGGCTATGTAAATTTACTAGTCAAAAGATTAAAGCAGGAAAATTTCACAAAACTAATAAAAGAAAAAAAAATAAATTCCTTCAGCCCTTCCAAATTGTCTTTAAAAAAATGACTTTTCATAAGAAGCTTTGTACAAAGTGAATATATTAAGCATAAAACATCATTTAGAAAGTCACACGGAATTACTGAGTTTTATGCTATAAACTACACAGCACTAGCTGTCCAATCTCTGGATAAAGTATGCAATTACAGAACAGAAAATGATTAGCTATTGCAAAATACAGTATACAAGATACCTGATGCTGCCTCGCCCACTGCAGCAGGAGTGTTAGGTATCACCCTTATAAATCGACTGTGACCGGCCCATTCCTATATTTTAAGGAACAACTACTTCAGTAAAGTATTAATGTAACCAAATTAAAATCTCTAAGGAGACATTCGGAATATTAAACACAATCTTAGTTACATCCACAAACATGTAGAAGCCACAATAAGTCTATCCAACAACAAATATGCTAAAGATTAATGGCCGTAAAAAAAGGCATAAGATTGCTATTCTTTTGTCATTGGCTGATTCCACAAACATGTTGATGCTGCCTAAGGAAAAAAAAAAAAATCAATTGTATATGTACAAAAACAAGGAAAGTTCTGAATTCCAGAACCTGAAGATCTTTCAATTTCACTCCAGCAGCAACTGAAACCAGAAGCTTCTTCGTCGTAAGAAGCGGCCTTAACTGCAAGACCACTTCTTTCACTGCAGCAACATGATAGGAACCGTGTTAAACGTGTCAATAAACGCAGCGCAACAGCAATCCAACCAAGCCAACCAACCCAAAAAAAAAAAAAAAGAAGGACATAATTTTGTTCATCTGCTTGTCATCATCATCTATGATGAAAAACTGGAAAGAATGTTGATAATTACCCCTAACACATATTTTAATTTAGATCAGATACAATAACACAGAAATTTTATGAAATACATGCAAGAAAAAAGAGCTAAAATGGGTAACCGAGGCAATACCTACTTGAGGTTTCACAGAGAAAATGACCACATCACTGTCTTCAACCACCTGTGATAAAAAACAGAGAGAAGACGTAATTCAATTAGCAAAAAAAAGAAGCAGAAACAAATGTTCGCAAAGTTCGTTAGTTAGGCAAGAAAAAGACCGCAGAAATAAGGAAATACATCTTGATTGCGAGAGAGAACATTGACGCCGAAGGACTCGAAGGCGGCACGGCGAGCAGGATTGGAGTGAGCAGTGCGAATACGAGAAGGGGGCAAGACACCAGATCGGACGGCTCCTCTGGCTATACTCTCCGCCATCTTCCCTGCTCCGATAAATCCTACATTGTAGTTATCCATCGGAATAGGAATCATCTCCATTATTATCGAACAAGGTTAAGGCTGACTCTTCAGCTCTTCTGCTTCACCTTTCACCCAAGTGCTTCAACTCTCACAATCACAACTGAAGCAGTCGGAACCAGTGTTATTTGTTTGCATACAGGCTAACAGGCAGTATATTCTGTCTACATTCAAGGGGGGTGGAACGTTTATTATTATTATTATTATTATTACTAAAAATATTGCATATTTATTATATTTTAATTAAAAAATTAATAATAAAAATATAAAATACTGTCTAATCCTTTTTTTTTTTGGGAGTCAAGTATTATTCAACTTTGTGAAGTTTTCCACTTTCTTTTGGTTTCCGAGGACCGAGGGGGCATTCTCTTGTATTGTTGAGTCAGGGGATGTAAGATTTTAATTTCAACTTTTTAAATAAATCGAATTTAATTTATTAATAAGATATATTATTATTCAATTAATTTTTATTTATTATTATTAAAAGAATTTTTTATAAGAAATTATATTAAAAGGAGTCGAAACTTATAAATGTTATTATAGGCGACATATCTTTCACATGAACGATAAAGTAATTAATAATTAATAATTAATTAAATAAATGAATGATAAAGTACATACTTGTTTAATATATGTCATACTTTAAAATAATAAATTATCATTAGTTATTATTTATTCTTTGTGAACATGTTATTTTTTGGGAAAATTACTATTTAGGACCATAAAACTAAAACATGCATTCCTAAAAATCTTATATTTTAAAAGGATATTAGATAATCAAATGACCTAATAGTTTAAATATTATGACAATAATTGATAATTTTTGAAAATTTTAATAGTAACAATTTTACATTGTAACTAATTGTTAATCTTTAATGTATCTTGAAATTTAAAATATTATGTCCTTTAATTTTTTGAAATAATTATAAAATATAGGATTCTTTATAGTAAATAATTTAATTTCATAATCTTGAACAATAATTTTTTTATTTCTAAGTTTTTAAAAATAATAAAAATTAGAAAAATAAAAACTTTTAGATGAAGACTCCCCGTGTCTTCGCTTTAAGTAAGGTTCGACTTACACTTTTGCATTAACGGAGACTAAAATGAGAAAAAAAAACAAAAATTATTAAGTTTATTATTATCTTTCAATCTTTTTTGTTTATTTATTTTCATTTCTTCATTTATTCACTCTATTTGATATTCACTCTTTTTAATTTTTTTTTACATTTTTTTTTTGTCTTTTGTCATTTAATATTTTTCAAATTGCCCTTTGAATTTGTCTTGTTTCTAAAACTCTTTATTCTCTTTTCACATGTAAATTTAATGGGTTGTCCTACTTTATCATTGATATCAATTTATCAATGAATTTAATAATTTTTTTACATGAAATTAGTTATATGATTCACAAAAAGTTAGCTAATAAGATAAATGAAATAAAATAAAATTTATTTTTAAAAAAATGCATACTCCCTTTTTATATTGGACCTCATGGATTGAATAAAACATATGCCATGGTGCACTATAAAGTTAATTCTATATATTGTCTTTCTTTCTATATATTGGACCTCATGGATTGAAAATTAAAAGGTAATGTTGTTTGCTACGTAATAGATAATAACTTAGCGAGCCTAGTCTAATAGATCAAATAATAGTTTTATGAATAATTGGACTGATTTAGTTGAACAACAAGACTTCCGAATTCTTTGCTATTATTGAGAATAACAAAGTATACTACTCTTGATCTAGACTATCTATGCCCCAAGATAAGAGGTTATTATTATTTTTTTTTTTCATGAGCAAAAGATCTATTTTTTAGCAAGAGACCAACCTTTATGAAACATTTCTTTATTGATAGAGTTAGAATATTATTGTCATGGGGGTACAACCTTATGGTGGCAGTTTTGAATGTTGGGAAACAATTTTGTGCTCTGTTTTTCCAATGCTTCAAATATCAATTCTGCGTTTGGCTTTGATATCAAAGCATAGGATTCTTTCATCGCGTCCAGAAATGGTGTGCCAACACGTTTTCTCCTTAGCCCCTTGCCATTTTTTTTTTTTAAATTGCTTTTGTTATATGACCCAGTACAGTTGTCATTTTGGACATATTAGCTATATGATATAATATTATCAACATATGGAGATTCTTAATCATCAAAGAAGATTAATTGATTGTATTTTTGCAAATCACTTGGCTTAAGCGAGTCCTGGATTCCTTGTAACCTCATTAAAAATATTATCGTAACAATATTAATATTTCTCAAAATTATCACTCGTATTTCATAAAAATACAACTTTGTTTTTTAGGTATTAAAAGGGTATTTTGAATTTGTTATTATCCTTAGATAAAAACTCTGTCATAACATTATTGGTATTTCTCAAAATTATCATTTATATTTTATAAAGTTATGACTTGATTTTTTATATATTAAAAAGGTATTTTAGATTTGCTATTACTTTTAGATTAAAAAAATACTATTATATCATTAAGAATATTAGGTTGAAACTTTAGAGATTATAAATAATAATTTTAAGAGATACTAGTAATAATTTTCATCCTTTAATCTTTTTTTTTTTAAAAAAATTAATTTTAACATCATTTTTACAGACTATATGATCCTTGCGTGCCATTTTGTCTGCCACATCATACCAAGAGCAACCGTCTGCGGCCATATTGTACATCACCAGGTTGTAAAAGCTGTTAGTAAATTCCTGGACAAAAACATGTTGTCATTATTTTCAACCGTGTAGTCACTGGATGTGTAATTCGCCACTAGATTTGCTATTTATTGAGAAAGCGTTTAGAAGCCTCTCATTCAATGTTGGGGGTGCACATTGCATCCCAAGGTTTAGCGTATTTAGTCTTGTCCAATCAAATAAGGCCGGATTAAGCTGGCCGTAAGGGTTATATTAATTTGTCCCACCTTGAAATTTAAATTAAAATATATATTTTATAAAAATTTATATGAAAATTACAATTTTTAAAAAATAAAATATAATTTTATAAGAATTCATATAATTTTTTCATAATTTTTATAATAAATTAAAACAAATCGAGTCATTCGATATTAGTCCAATTCCGCCAAACACCTAATCTGATCTTTGTACACCTCTAATTCAATGGCTTCCACTTCTTATAAGCCCAATCCTCAACTGCAATTGCTCCGGCGGGGAAATCCTGTGTTCGAGGCAGGCATCCTGGATCAAAGACAAATATGGGTTTCATGAATCATGGTTGTGCTTGTCTATTGTATAATCTATGAATCAAAATATTTATGAATGAAGCATATCCGACTTTCTTGACGCAAACCTGAGTATTATTTTCAGCCACGTTTCTGGATTTTGAATTTACAATCTGGGATAACATGTCTAAGAATCCTGATTCTAGGAGTTCGATGTTGTGGCCTTGCATATTGTTCTTGTGCCCATCTTAAGCAATATACGAATAATCGACTGGTGGAGCGGTAGCTCAACTGGCACCCAAGTCCATTTTGGGACTTCGAATTCTTTGACTCTGTGGGTCGAAATCCCAGAAAAGTAAGTTAGTTATCTTCAAGGTTTTTTATTCTAAAAAAGCTTAAACTTACGTGAGGAATCCGTAATTTATTCTCTTTGGAGGAGGGCTTTATTTGAAGATAAATATTGATACTTCACAAACAAAATTGTACTGCAATACGTGTGCACTTCAAATTATATTAAAATACTATATATTTTGTAGTGTCACAATCTCTGTACCATTTTGTTGTATCTTGTATCCACGTATCTGTACTTCTTGAGAGGGCGTTGGCATGAATAGATACCTCAAATGCCACAAATGCAAAAGACTATATAATCTTAATTGACACAGTAATGTTATACGAAAGGCAAGCATCAATAAAAATAATATGTTTGTACCCAAAAAAATGTAACTATCTTCTGTCGGTATTTATATCCAAATAAACTAAATTGAAGATGTATAAGACAGTTTATGTTCAAAGATCTTCAGTGTTCTTGACAAAAATTAAAACTGTATTTGGATCAATCTATGCAGAATTTAGCGTCAAAGGAACTAGTACTTAGTAGAAAGCATTGGACTTTCTTTTTGAAAACATGCTCAACGATTTTTTTGCGTTCTATACACATAACAGTAGTTCAGCTTCCAAGCCAAATCAAGCAAAATATCACCCGTGGACAAAACAAAAGCAAATAATTTCAGAGTTTCATATAATCACAAAAACAATCTAATAGATACATTTTCACCTTTTCACTCTAGTTCAACAAAAAAGGATCAAACATATCATGGTATATCACTCCGTACTGGCAAGGGCTGAGTGCAGTACATCTTCAAGATACTTCTCGGCAGCAGCATACTGCCGTTTCTTATCCTCAATTGCTAAGGCAGCCAAAGCTTTATCCTGTACCATCCCCACCAACACAAAAACATGACCATAACAAACAACTAAAATAAACACTGCTTCTGAACTATAAGAAACTGAAATATGGCATACCGGAGGTAAGTCTTGGTAGCTCCTGAGAGTATCAAGGATTGGTTTAGTTTTCTTCTCTAACTCCTTTCTGTGCTCAGCCATTTCAACCAAAACCCCATGGCTAATCTCAGGGGAATAACCCACACGGTTGAGCATTGCCTGTGTCAACAGTTCTTGGGTATGAATTCATGAAATGAATCAGGAATGAAGAAATATAAACCCATAAAGGTACAAGAACGAATGTAGAAAAATGAGTAAATGTAATAATTCTAAATAATCATATGCACCATTGCAACTTTGGTAATAGCGTGATGCTGTTGAGTATCCCTTGAAAATTGTTAAAAGTCAACAGCAATTTACAATCGTGATTTGTTAAATTTACAATCTTCTTAGGATATTACACTCCGGAGTCTAGACTCTAGCAGTCTGTTTGGTTCAACATGGGTGAGGGAATCAGCAACGCATTCTCAAGCGTTTTCATGTTTGGTTGCTGTCATGTGACGCAATAGGTCTCCAGCTCTGCGTTTGGATGCTGCATAATGAAAGGCGGGAGAAGTTTTCATGTTTGGGGCCAAAAAGTTTGAATCCCTGTTTTGCCCCTGCCCCAGAATGGCAGAACCACTCTCTGCAGCCTTGTTATCTTTGCACCCAAACGCCACTCTCCTCCTCTACTGATGTGAAAAAGGCCGGAACAGAGCAGTCAACACTCCTGACTCACTCGCCTTCTACTCTTCCGATCCTCACCAAAGAGTCCTTCATCACTGATCTATGCATGTTTAGCCGATTAGATGGGTACGAATCTGCATGATGGCTTCCACTATTGCTCACGATATTCTTGTGAAGGCTGCATCAGAATGAACTGGGATGGGTCATCGGCGAGCACATATAGGTTTTCTTTTGGACTGAGATGGGGTGGTTCTTTGACCATGGTTTTGTCTTTGTTGAAACCAGCAATGCTTGAATCCATGGAAAATTCCATCAGCGGTGGCTTCTCCCACTTGCATTCCATTCCTTTACTATTTTTTCCCAACCAAACATGTAATTGCTAAGGTATTCCCATTCCACTCAAAGTCATATCAAACATAAACAATATAATCCCTTTCACCTTAACATTCCTTTTACAATTACATTACTAACAATTTGCTGAACCAAACGAGACCTAGACTACATGCTACATGCTACCTCCATTCACTGCATAAACACTGTTTAGCAAGCTGAGTCATGGAAATCTAATACTAACGGCCTTAAACATATAGAGAAACTACAAAACACAAAGAACTCCAATCACCAGGACAACTTAGAGTGGCTTGGGCACTTGGGACAGGGATGATTAAAGAATAACTCTAATCAACGTTACTTAGACGGTAATATGTGCTTTATACTGTAGATACACCATAATCACAAAGGTTAGCAATTTGACCAATTCCAGGCAAATGACCTTTCTATCTTTTGCCCTTATCAGTTCTTCTAAGTGAAATAAGACAGCCAAAATGAATTAATACAGACCATGACAGGGCACTTCAAAGACATGAAAATGCATTAGTTACAATTTACCAATTATAACACAAATTAATATAAATGAATGGAGAGGTTCCATCATATAACAACTAGGCAACTAATCCCCCCTATAATCGCCAATAGTAGCTTTTAAGTTATCATGAATAAGAAGTTAAGAACCAAAGTAAAAGTCTGTACAATGTCATTTACTTGCAGTAATTCTGATCCTTCTACACCTCCTTCCTTTTATATAAATGTATTTCTTAAGAATTTTAATCAAGGCAGCTTATTCTGGACATCCCATTCTGGAAGGCTGTATATAATTAGAACCTTTAACAGCCTTCTGACCAGGGGAGAGTAAGAAACAGAAAAAAAAAAATAATGCATTAAATTATAATAATGACAACTCCTGCATCTCTGCCAACCTCCCTCAATTTTCCAGGAAAGAAAAATGTAATTCAAGTTCTTGATGTCATGAATGTTGTGAAAAATCATTAGCATGGGAAAAAGAAGACCCACATGACAAGTAAAAGTACTCACTAGTTATCAATTGTTTATAGCACATGGTTCAGTGCTATAATATATCAAGTTCCTCTATGAAAATTTGGCAATTTATCCTTCTTTATCCATACTGATAACTAGTGAACTCAAATTTAATTTCTATTCTAGTAAAGACGTTTATATACATGAGAATGCATGCCATCAAAACAAATAGATGCACTGCTTTCTTCTCTTGGTGCCAAAATTTTTTCATGATTCCATGGCTAAAATTATGAAGCAGGGACACCTTTTACCTTATAGTTGGCACATTGTTGCATGTATTGCCTTTCCTTAGCAGCCATTACTTGCAAGTTTGTTCTCCAGTTTTCCATTTGAACCTCACATGGAGCTACTTCATCTTCTAATTGGGCAAGTGTTCTGCATAAATCGTTTCACAAAAATTAAAGAAGAAAAAAGAGAATATCCTACACAAAGCTTCCACATATGATCTTCACAAGAATGGTACTTGCAAAACCATTAAAAGCACATGTTCATCTGAAAACATACCTCTTTAAATAAGTTAGCCTCGCTATAGCCTTCCTAGTGAAATCAAGAAGGATCTTGGACTCCTTCAGTACTTTAGACCTCTTCTCCTCCACACCAGTCTTCCTCAAGGAAATATCAGCCAATGCTACAAGAAAGCTAAATACAGCTTCCATAGCTTAAACTTTGAAGCAGAGAAACAAAAATAAATAATAAATTCACGGATACAAAGAAAGGGGAAGCCTACCTACTCAGTTCAGTGTCTCTTATATTCAACAAATTAGCCACATTTGCAAGAACTTGGGTTGATGCAACCACATTTGAAGGCAAACTCTCTTGGGCCAATCCCACATTCTCCAATATCTCTCTAATCCTAGCAGCTGGAAATATGTACAAAAAAAGGCTTTAATTTAAGAGCATCCCACAATTTTTGCAAAATCAATTGACGCTCGAATTTTGTTCATATAAAAATAGAGACCAGAAACCATCAATTGCAGTAATCAACATAGTCGCCATCTTCAAGAATTGCACAAATACCAAGTGCTTTAATGGCAAAGACCAAATTTGCACACGCATCACAATCACAGAAACCCTACCTTGGGATCGGTACTCTGCGGCCTTTTGACGGAAATCACGAGCAACAAGTCGGGCGGCTTCATCTTTGGCCTTGGAGAGGGTAAGCAAACCGTGCAAATGAGCGACACTTCGTGGAGTGTATTCAAATTCAGGGACAGGTTTGCCGGCGGCTTCAAATGTCTTGGCAAGCCACTCCTTAACTTCTCCAATCCGAGACGCATTGGAGCCGCTCTTTGGTTCAGTTAGCAGAGGATCTTGTTCGTTCATCTTTGATCTTCTTCACTTCAATTCCGTATCAAAGCTCAAACACAAATTGATACCATGACACTAAAACATCATCAATTGTCGTAAATGCATATCCAATGCACACATGTTCCCGATTCAAGATTGGGAGACTCCGTTACTCCGACTGCCTTTCGATTTCAAACCACTTCGCAAGGTCCCTTTTTTTTATTATTTGATTTTTTTGGGGCCAATTTTAAAAATTTGTTTTAGAATTTTTAAAAACTACAATATTTATCTATAAAACTGATATATGAATTTGATAATGAAATAAAATATTTTTATAATTTTTAAACTAAAATTAAAACATGAAACCTGACTTAAAATTAATTCCTTTGGCCACTAACTTAAAATTAAGTTTATATCTATATTTTCATTTCATTTGGATATCAACTCGTGAATATTATTAAAGCAAAGTAGTATTATCTTGCATTAATTTTAATTAAAATTTTATAAAAAATTGTTTTGTTTTATTTTAAAATAAAAAACTCATATATAATTCTTTATATTTTTATTATTAGATATAATAAATATGTAGTTTTTTAATTAAAATATTAATATGACATGCTAATAATTATATGATTTTTCAAATAAATCATATATTTATCACAATGTTATTCGGATTGGATTTAACCGACCACTTCTACTGAAAAAACATGGTCAAGAATTGGCCTCTAGCAAGTGAACGAGTACTTTTTCCATAACCCTTAACCTCTTAAATGAATTAGATAATAAGCTATAACTTTATCATTGAGCCACCATTATTGCTTTAATTATAATTGTAAAGTTTTAATATAATAAATGAAAAATTAAAAAAAATCAAAATTACATAAATATATTTTAAACAAATTCAAATTTAAAACTTATGCCATGTTTGATTTGTTTTCACATATAATTAGTTATAATATATTTCAAAATTTATTAATATTTATTTATTTATTATTATTTAGTATATTAAAATTTTAATATATAAAATAAAAAATATATATTTATTTATCACTAATTTAATCCTATTTCGATCCCAATTGAACTAATGAACTATGAATTTATGTTTTAATCAATTCAATGACCAATTCATTTTTAAAAATATTAATTTATCATTTTTTTTATTAAAAAATTATACACTTGTTATATTTTAAATAAAAAAATTTGATAATAATAAATATATAAGAAACTACATCTAAATTTAATCATTTAAAATTTATGTGTCATAATTAGACTTTAATTGGACCAAGTAAAATATATTTAGTAAATATTCTATATGCTTAATACTTTAATTGTTTTTGTATCTATCTTTTTTATTCATTTTTTATACTATACTTATTTAATTCATGTATTGCTTTTCATTTTATAACCAGCTATGCCTGTCTTCTTTCATGGTTTAAATCTTTTAATAGAAAAATATTTTGTACACTAGAATCTATAATTGAAATAAAATAATTTAATTTTTCTTCAGACCAAGAATTCCTTCAATAACATATCATAGTTATTTTTACACGACTACTATAGAAGTATTTCCTTGCCGAAATAAGACCATTATTTCCACCTAAGTAACTCTACTCTCTACATGTATATATCTAAGAATGCAACCTCTTCTTTGAATCCGAACCCCATTCTCCTATTACAATTACACCGCACCAGAAAATCTGTCTTACCTCATAAATTTCAAATTATTTTTCGTCCCCCAATATAAATTTCGAGCAAACAAACTAGGATAATTCTTCAGAAAACGCGTGCAATGGTCCAAATTTCATATGCTCCTACACATAACCCTAAGAAATTTTCAATATAAGCCTACATTGTACACTTGGGGCCTGTTTGGTTTGAGAGGTTTGGGAGGAGGGGAGGGAATATTTTGCCTCCCCTCCCCTCCAACTTTTCCATACCAAACAAGGGAGGGCCTCCCCTCCCTTCCAAACCCTCCCCTCCAAAAGTGAGAGTTTTTGGAAGGGAGAGAAATTTTTTAGCTCCATTTAACTAAATTGCCCCTCACTCTTATTTTTATTTAAAAGATAATATAAATTTTAATTTTTTAATGGGGTTTAAGATAATTTTTTATAAAAATAAAAAATATTTTTTGAATAAAAATAAAAATTATTTTTTATAATAAAAAGTAAAAAAAAAATCTTTTTTTATAAAAATAAAAAAAATTAAAAATTCTAATACAATAAGGATATAATTGTCTATTTAATTTTATCTCCCCTCCCTTCCCTTCCTCAACCAAACAAGATTTCATTAAAACCCCTCACCTCCCTTCCCCTCCCCTCCAAATCAACCAAACAAGATATCATTAAAATCCCTCCCCTCCCTTCCCATCCTTTAAACCAAACACTCCCTTGACAGTATCGAACGAACATATCATGCTCTGCTGTTAAGGCAACAGCTTACGATAATGGCAAGTTTCAGAATTGCACGGGAGAAAAAAGACGCAACCACAAAAATTAGGGGGATTGGAACGTTCGAATCCTTAGAAGGAGCATTCTGAGAGAAATTTTAAATGCATCAAACGCATACAAAAGAATGTGTCTTTAAAATCACCCAAGTGACAATTTGGTCTTGAATAAGCTTGGGAGTTGAGAACACCAGAAGGTAATGCTAAATAATTATAATTATAGCAAGCTTTCAAAATTGTATCTGCATCTCTAAGTCTAGACTAAATGTGAAAAACTTTTGACAAGGGAAAAAGAATTCCAAACCACCATAATCACAAAGTTTAAATTTTCACATACAGCATGATGCAAGCCGCTAGGAAAAACAAAGTTTGAACAATCATAAACATGGCACTTGTGGTCCCAAAAAATAAAATTTGACGCTTCTGCATGACTCAACAGCTAACTTGGTCTACAACCAACAAAAAACAAGAGATAACTGCACAACAAAGCCTCACCAAACACATCGGTATGTAACATGCATCTGGGTAATATCACCACCATAGGTAACTTTAACCACTTGTCCCCTCTCAAGTCCATAGTACCGCGCAATCGCATCTTGCTGTAGCATGCGGGGAAGCTGAAGAAGAACCAAGTTTGAACTGAGACTACTGTTGAAATCTTAAATTGTAAACTTACTACAATCAGGTCACAATTACTATGCATACTCCATGGCAGATCCACCAGGAACTACATATCAAGATATATATGTATATATAATTTTACATTTTTTAGGTAAATAAGTACCAACTGACCTGCTTTTCTTCTAAATTGTATTTCTTCAGAAGATTTTGTTTCTGTTGATCAGTTAGCACCTGATGCTTTGGCTTCAAGACATGCTTTGTAATATTAACAAGTAAATCGGTGATCTGAAAAGTGGACAGAAAAGCATTTCATGAGCTTTTGGGCATGAAAATGATAATCTTTTGTGAGCATAGATAAGGATATTAGTGAAAAGGTGCAATTTTGGAGAAAACATCCTCATGGATATATAAAAGGACATGCATATATCGGTTGGTTATATGCCAAGCCAATAGAACCAAAGAATCCAACTTCTTTAATTTGAAAGTCAAGCAATTGATGAAGGGTTTTTAAGCCGTAAACTAAAAGGCAGAGTCGTAGAGAGCATATAACCCAAAGTAGATCATCGTCAAATCAAAGTTGGCCACAAAGTTAAACCATTTAAGATGTCACAGTATGGTAAAGCATCTCAAGTGTGTATGGTGTTTTTACCAGCAATTATGCCTAAATTTACTTCCTTCTTGAGTCTGGTTTCCTCATGCTAGAATGTATGATATACTTGAGGCTTTACCAATAGGGATTCCAGAAATCTATATATCTACATCGATAGTGTTTTTTTCTATTGACTTTTTTTCTCACAAGAATGGAATTTCACTTGATTGGTGGAAGATTGTATCACTTTATGCCAAATCAGGATCACCTCTACTTCAAATAAAGGGAATCCTCAGGCAGTTTTTAGTCATCCTATATATATTAAGTATAGATAAGAGATGCAATACCAGTACAATACAATACGAATGCAGGGGTATGACTTTTTTTTTAAAAAAATACAAGATACAATATTCTTAGGATACATTAGTAAATTTTTTAAAAATATATAATTTTTTTATAGGAGAAAACTTAGGTACAATATTTATATCTTTGTTATCAAATTCTTTAATAAAAATATGTCCAATGTATAGTTTTCAAAGCTCAGCATCACATAATAGCAAAGATATGAAGAACTGTACCTAAACCTAAGCCTTTTTAATATTTAAAATATTTTATATGCATAAATTAATAATACTAAATATCATAAATATCTAAGATGTCTTTAATTAAATAACTGTTGCACAAAATACAGTATAATGTTATATATCTTATAATCCAATGACTAATTTGGCAATTTCCAAGAATATAACATACTGGAGGTTCATAGGTAAGTGGTAATGATTTTACTATATTATAATGATCTATCCCAAGAACATAAACACTTTCACTGCACCGCCTCAGCAAATGGAAAGCAATTCCACTTAGGCACTTAGCTTCACTTCAGCAAATTGAAAAACCAATACGTGAGCATACCAGAGTTACTTGACAAAAAGCAGACCAGACCTACCTGAAGAGATGAAGATGCAGCCGCATAGAGTGGCTGAAATTTTAATCAGAGTTGAAATGGAAGATGGAAGTCGATCTCAGAATAGACTTCCAGTTTCAGAGGTGAGAACCAGAAATTTCAAACCAATTGAATGCCAAATGCCCTAATGGTCTGTTTTGCTTTCAATGAGAATTTTTGGCTTCCCAAATGGTAAGTTTCAATGATTCAATCTAGGGTGTCGGCTGAGTATCAAGCCGTTTCAGGGCTATAGGAGCCGTCTCTCATCCATATCTCTCCAGTATCAGTAGCTGAATTTTTTTTTTTCTAACAAAAAAATGTACATTTGATCAGCCTAGGATACTTATCCAGGGGTATCACAGACGACCAACACTGAAGACATTTGCATGTATCAATGCTTCCTAGCTGTGTTCTAGTGACCAAGTATTCCTAAATTATTTATCCAGGATTTTAACCATGTTATAACAATCCACAATTTAAAAGAGTATTAATTTATATAATTAAAGTTACTATGAGTAATTTTTCATTAAAAAAATACTATGGATAACTATTCCTACATTTCACCGTCATTACCACATTTGAAAGATTCCCACCGAACTCCACTTAATTCTTTTTCAATTAACAAGCTTTAATTATCTTTCAACTTATCTTTTCATGCAACAATAGGATTATACTTAGATTAATTCATTATTGTTGTCATACTGTAATACTTCAACTATCTGTTTTTCATCTACCTAAGAAACATAATTAATCAAACACAAGAAAAAGATAAGGTTCATATTCAACGACATGTCAGGAGATTCTACTTCCCAGTCTAACAGTCATTATTTGCAAATCATTTGATACCACTTACACTGTTTCTTCAATAGGTTACAGCTAAAAAAACAAAGGGCTTCCTGAATCTTAGGTCTGACTTCCATAATGTCAGAATGCAATAGATGCACAAAAGTTGTCCAAGCCTAGAACATCTAGGAAACTGCTGCATTAAACTTAAAATTAAAGAAACAACAGATAGAACCAGAAATATATATATATATATATATATATATCCGAGAGCATAAAAAAGAACCATTCTCTAGAAGATTTAAGACAGATCTGAGAAAACAAACCTGGAAAATTTCAACCTTGAATGAGAAAAGATTTATAGCTTTCATGGCCTGGCTAGTAACTTGATTCTGCACTATCAATATCATCCCAGTTAAAGTGTCTTTGTTAAAAATCTGAGCTGCAAGGCTCCGGATCACATTAACTTTCACAACACCAGGCCAACAGAAAATTACCAAAATCTGCAATTTAAGGTGTGGAAACAGGCGGTATACAGTAAATCCAGCAAGGCAAAATTCAAAGAAGAATGAGAAAGATAAGACCGGTCCGGTTTCCTCAATTCAAATTGAATTAATATCACACTAGCTTTACAAACAACATATCCAACCATTTGGGGTAATACACAGCCCACTATGAATTTCTATCTAAACAAGTATATCTACTTATGACCGTAGTCTCATTTCTGGTCAAGCTTATAGACGATTTTATGAGAAGCTACATTCGAAGATGCAAAGATGATTCTCCCTAATTATAAGGTGCAAAGTGTGAATTAGAAAATAGAACACTGGCTCTGATATAAGGGGATGTCTATGACATGCGAAAAGGGGTTTCATGAGGCGAAAGCCTTCACGGGACTAAGTGAATCGCTACAAGTAGTAGCAATACTGCAATCCCTAAATTCTGAAAGGGAGAAAGAAAAAAGAAGAAGATTGAAATAATAAAACCCTTAAAAGAGTTACCCTCTTGGAAGGGTCAGAGGCATGAGTGGCAGAGAAGCGGAGGCGTTCAATGTCGGGGCTTTGGCCGTGAGTGGCTCGAAATTGGACGAGAGAGAGGTCGATTTCAGAAGAGGGAATAGAATAGCCTCTGTCTTTGAGCATCTCAAGCACAGTCCTTCGGGAAAGGTAGTATCTGTGGCTCTCCATGCTTCCTTCGTCCACATAGCTGCTCAGGCACCTACCTTGTCCCTCACCCTCACACCCATTTCCACCCATCTCTCCCGCCTTTCTGCAGTGCTCCGTATTCCAATCCAGAAGTGCTTAAATCTGGGAAAGTCTGCATTCAAATGCAGCAAAAGGGAAAAAGTACAAAATGAGACGTTATTATTTTGAGACTTAAATACACTTTCCATTTTATTGTTAGGGTTTTTAATAAAAATATGATCGTATAAAAGTTTTTTAGAAAACTTAAATCATGCCCTTGTCACAAAAATATAAAAATTATATTTAATATTAAAAAAATAAAAATTTTAACATTACATGTAAATATATTTTTTTATATCTTAACAGTCATTTAATACATAAAATATTAGAGGTAGAAATAGAAATTAAAAAAATAAATAGAATAGACAACAAATAACTATCGTATTCTTTTTTCTTAAAATAACATGACAAAAAAAAGATAAAAATTATTAAATAATAATTAAAAAATAAACATTAAAAAAATACCAAATGATTCCTTGATATTTATCTATTTCATATTATATTTTTCTCGGCAAATTAAATTGTTAATGCTTTGGGAATTATATTAAGTTTAGTTTTTATTCTTTTATTTGAAACATATTTGAGTGAACTGACGTTTTATCCTCATAAATTACACCGTATTTAAATTGATGCTACAAAGATTAAACTTTCCTTTTAGTTTTCAAAAGATCATTTTTATTTTAAAATAATTTCCTTATTAAGTTCATTAACATGCAGTTAACAAGACAAACAGCTTGATCTATTAAAATAGAAACGGGGCTATTAACTCCTTATGTGGCCACCAAAAATTATACAAGCATTCTTTTCAAAGATGCATTTAAGCCGTTAAAATTTATAAAAATAAAATTTTAGTACTTACAAAAGCCATTAACAATTACTTCACTTAGCAAACTAAGGGGAGACTTCATCCTGCTAATTATGTATATTGTGCAATGCTATATCCAATTCCATTTGAACTTCAAGAGTGTAAAATTAAGCGAGACTATTTTTATTTTTTAAGTTTAGACCCATTTTGTCTCAGTTTAGAATTTAATAAAAATTATATTGGAATTTAAATAATTTAATATTTACACAACTAATTCAAACACACAAAATCAAATCAAATTCAATTACACTTTCATAATTTAAACTAAAATCAACAATAACATCTCAAATATTTTCAGATTGTTTTATCTCTCTCTCTCTCTCTCTCTCTCTCTCTCTCTCTCTCTCTCTCTCTCTCTCTCTCTCTCTCTCTCTCTCTCTCTCACACACACACACACACACACACACACACACACATATATATATCTCTGATAAGGCTAAGCCCAAGTTTGGTACAAATTTTAAAGTAAGGCCTATTTTTTAAAAAAAAATTTTGGCTCAAGCTTAACTATAAAACTAAATATAAGGTTAGAATCCGAATTAAATAGACTTGGATTTGAGCAACTAAACAAGTCAAACCTTATTTAACCATTGCTAGCTATTTACTGACCATTTTGTACACAAAATTATCAGTAATGAAAATAGAAAATAAATGGTAAACTGAAAAGGAATGAATGTTTAATACTTGATATGATATGAAGAGAAAACAACATTCCTTTCCAATAATTGTATATTTGATAGAAAGAAATAGTGTAGAAATGAAAAGATAGGAAAAAAGGATGATAAAATTGCCCACACGAAGGATAGAAATATGTATGTGTATATATATATATATATATATATATTTAATTTTATATTTAATTTTTTGCTGGATGAAAACAACAGACACGACGCATTTCCCATCACATGTAGATACCAATCATGCTCCTTCCCTCCGTGTGAAAGGTAGGAATCGATGCTCCCTCCAATAGTCTTAAATCACCATCGTCCGAAGGCTAAGCCCTAAAAATAATTGAGGGATACAACTCTACCTTTAAGCTTGACAGGTTCAACTGTTCATGGTGTGTTTGATTTTCTATTTGCAAGGCTCAAAATTATGTTTGTAAGGAAGCAATAATTTATGTTGTGTTTTAAAATATTTTTAGAGACTCTCAAATCATGATTTGTAATCCACAAAATATAAAAGTTATGTTTTGTTATTTTGATCAAAACCATAATTTAAAGAAAGCAAAAGCTGAACCATGCATTTATTATTTTTACATAATTGTGATTTTGAGACGAGATTCTAAACACATACTCAGTCTACACCTTCAAGCTCATCTTTACTAAGATGGGTCCCGAATATTTGGTAGACAAACGCACACCCAAGTTCTAGAGGAGACACGTGAGGGGGATGGATGGAACCTTGGGACTCGTTTTAATGGGGTGGACAGCATACTTGACCTTTCACCCATTTGGCTCTAAAAATACATCCCATCCCATCCCACCCCACCCCACAGCAGATGAAAATTGCTTCATTTGAACTTTCTTTTCTACCAATTCTTTTTCTCAACCGAACAAATTTTGCCAACAGAATCTATTTCATTTATCATTTTCACATATTTCATTGGATATTTGTTAATAGGCTTTCAAGTAACCCCATATAATATGTAAGAATAAAAATTTGCATTACAAATAAAAAAGTCAATGCACTCTTGACATTGAGTATTTTTGTTTCCCCGTATAAATTTTGTTGCATAAATATGATTTTCTTTATTTAATTTGATGAGGTGAAAAAAGAAAATTGATTAAGATGAAGCGCTATTAATCTGTTTACCTCCAAAAACGAAGAAAAATTCCAAAATTCTAAGCAAGCTGAGCCGCCTAGGGAGTTACCTTTACACGTCAGATGGGAAGTGCATGTACATAATAACAGAAGATTATTTGAACAATTTTTATATGTATCAGAAATTTTATATCATTTATATTCAATAATTAAAATTTATTTTATATGTAAATTTTATTTGTACTTGTACATAACCTTATTTGTACCGATTAAATTTTTAATTATTGATTATCTTTGGTATATCATGAGTACTTGAAAAAAAATTAAAATTCGGATCACTCTTCGGTTACCTGCCGTTACAATACAACTGAACTGGGTAACGGCACGTGCTGTACTGCTGTCGTTGGTTACGGCCGAGGTAACAAAAGAGACGGTCGGGGAGACTAACATTTTCGGCACAAAATGACTAGGTACCGACAAAGGACAGTGAATCGATATTTCCAAGATTTAATTGCTCTGCTGTTTTTCAGGAATCAGGACCCGCCACTTCCGAACTCATAGTACCAAAACCAGTCCTCACCTAACCCCCACTAACTCAACTTGGCTGGGCTCCTTGCAACGATTGGCCCAAACCCATTAACACAAGATGCATGAGTAATCTCGCAAATCAGTCATTGAATTTGTAAACTCACTTTTTTCCGGAGTCTGAGACTAGGTTCTTAAAAATTTTTCAACTTGCCGCAGGCGTTTTCATCGGGACGCTTGGTTCAGTGGTTTAAAAAAAAAAAAATTAATCGCGTGTAATATTTATTATATTTTTGGAATTTTTATTTAATAATTTTTATTTTTTTATTTTTATAAAAATAAAGATATGAAGAACATTTTTTATTTTTAAAATCCATTTTTTCAATTCTATTTTTTATTATATTTTGTTCTCCATTTTATGTATCAAACAGGTTATAAATATGGTTGTCAAACCATTAGTTGATTCAATGACACGTTCGGTAGAGTTAAAAAAAATTTAAAGGAATGAAAAATAAAATAATAAAAATAAGAATAGAATGAAATTTATTATCTAAAATCATCTTTGAAATGATATTAAAAAAGAGGATTTTTTTTATTTTAATATTTAATAGAATAAAAATAAACAAATAGTCAAAACACCTTTACGACACAAAAATAAAAATTAATTTTTGTTAATTAATACAAAACAAAAAAGAAAAATTATAAAAATCTTAAATTAAAAATATTTATAATTTTATACTAAAAAATTTTAAATATCAAATTATTCTAAAAGATTCAAATACTAGAAATTTTAACTACAAAATAAAATATAATTTAAGACTTTAAGTTAAAATTTTTTATCAATGAATTTTTTATAATAATTTCAAATTTTAAAATTTTTTAATATAAAAATATTACTATCATTTGAGATAAAATAATATTTTTTTCTTTTTCTATTTTCAAACACTACGTTTCTATTGTAATTTGAATAGGATAAAAAGCCTTACGAAAAATATAGGATAAAATCCACCAATCCTTCCCACCAAACACAAATTTTGATTTTTTTTTTCATCTTCCTTTGCTTTCATAACCTTCCCACATACCATAGACACTGAAATTTGAATGAACGAAATTCACTAGTTTGAAAGGTACCCATGAAGCATTTGTGTTTTTATACAATTTCGGTGAACGTGAAACCCTTGTAGCAAGACAGCGCCAACTCGTGATATTGACACCGGCATCTGGATGGCCTTTATTAGCTAGCCAAAAGGAACAAAATCACAAACGCGGACACATATCATTAATCCAAGTATACTGTAGCTTTTGTTTGTATCTTCTAAATCTAAGACTACTGTTGGGCTTTGAGCACCCTTGATATCCCATGAAACGACATCAGACAACTTCCAACACTTGAAATTGAATCAAAGCATACATATACAAAACATGCCACTTTTATTTTCTGCTGTTCAGAGAGGCAGGGAACAATAATAATAATAATAATAATAATAATAATGGAAGCAAAATAATCAAAGATCAATCAAAAAGCCTATAGCAAGAAGGAATTGGAGGCATTCATATTTCAAAGGGATTATGTAGCTATTAGAACTCATCATTAAAAATTCGGCAAAAGATATGGATCACTATTCGTTACCTGTAAGCCACAATCATGAGCAGCAGCCTGGGCACCTTATCAAGCCATTCTCATTGCAATGAGGGCATCTTCTCATTTCTCCTTCTTCTTCTTCAAACACTTTCCTGCTACCATTGCAGTTTGGGCAAGGCACAAATCTGGCATCTCCGCAACTCTCGCACACAAACCCAGGATCCTGAATAGGAAACCCTATCAAGAGCTTCGCCAATTCTCCAGATTCATTGAGTTGTTTAATCTCCTCTGCACCTCCCACATACTTTCCCCTTATGAAGATCTGTGGTAAGGTCATTGCTTTCCGTTTAAGCGTATTCTGCAATTCTTTTCTATAAGATGAGTCCATAGAGATGTCCCTTTCATCTACGGGAACTCTGAATCCTCGCAGTATCGTCCTTACTGAACAGCAATCTTCATAAGTCTTACGGATTCCTCTTAAACTCGTAAAATAAACCAGTATTCTCTCTTCAGTGCCCGGTAGTAAACGAGACGAATTGTTAGAAAACGACGAACTCAAAGGGCTAGACCCCAATGACCTCACATTTCTGGATAGTCTGGTGCCTAATTGCCTTGATGAGAGAGCTCGTCGATAGCTCCAAGCCACATTTGGATCCAATTTAGCAAGCAAGGCTTCCTCCGATAAGTGTTGCCAGAGCGGCTTCTTTGCCAACGAGGTGGAAGGATTTTCAGTAACAGCTTCTGACGAAGAATATTTCAGTGCTTCAAACGATTCAAGCATTACTTTCTTCGCAGACCCATCAAACATAGTGTACCTGCACGAAGTGGGTTTGTTCGAAACACACACAGGACGGTGAAAAATCGAAGCTTGAGGCTTGGTAGTGTCATCGGAATCATCATCGTTGAGGCCATCCATGAGTTCCCAAGTGTTGATAACAGAGTCAGGGGACAATGACTGCTCTGGCTCTGCTTGATTTGCTCTGTTTTGAGAGATTTTGGTGAGATGGGTCGGAGATTGAGACCGAACATGACAGTCCTCGGTGTTGAAGTTTGGGCTTTTAAGGTCGGATCGGTCAATTAAAAGAAGAGAACCGTAGGTAGTGGAGGTGAGGGATACGAGGTGGTGGGTGTCCCCCTTTCTGGTCGGAGGATGATGGACAAGAGGCATTGGGAGAGAAAGGGCTCTGGGAACAGGTGGAGAAGGAGAATTGGATGAGTGTGAAGCTGAAGAAGAACCAAGAGAAGAGGAGCGATCCTCTGGGTTTTTGGTGACTATGGTGATGGGTCGTGAGGCTGAACAGCCCATGAATGCAAAAATGAGAGTAGTTCAAGAAGTGGGTTTGCTTCCTCTCTCTCTAAAGACTGCTCAAACTTTTGGGTTGGTTGTCTTCTTTGGAAGACCTTTGTGAAATGATGGTTGTCTTTAAGAGAGAGGGGAGGATTCTTGAGTAATTATGATGTGTGAGCTTTTGAAGGCTTAGATGAAAAGGGAAGACAGAAAGAGAAGGTAAGGAGTGGATTGAAGTTGAAGGGGAGCTTTCAAGACGGGTGGAAGGGGGAAGATGATGAACATCAATGCTATTGTCGTTGGAAGCAATTTTATATTTCAGGTTGATAAACCAGTAAAAGGGTCTCTCAGACCAAGCATTGGAAAAGACTCTTCGATTCGCGTTGATCACGATTTTAGCCTTCTTTTAAGTGGATCGTACTAGACAATTTCGAGTGAGGCCAATTTACGCGTGAAAATTCTAAAAAAGAGGAACAGAACGGGGTTAATTTGGATCTCCAAATCTTAAAATATTTCCTGTTAATTCCCATATTTCTGGAATGTTGTAAGAGTAAATGATTGTATTATATATCTTCATTATTCATTGACTATTAGTACTCAAATTTTGCATAAAAATTGGAAATGAAGATTAAACTGAAATGCGTATGAACTGTGGGCTAATTGTCAATGAGGCCATGTTAATTTGGTTCAGCTTCTCTATATCTATCCCAAACTAGGGTCTACCATGATGCAACTTGTTTGGTTTGTCATGAGGAAAAAAAAAAAAAAAAGGAAGAGCAGAGGAAAATTTGGGATAATATTTATTATATTTTTATAATTATTATTTAATTTTATAAATATTATTTAACTATATTTTATTTTCTTTTATTATTTTTTAAAATAAATATATAAAAATTATTTTTCATTCACAGAATTATTTTTTATTTTATTTTTATTTCTAATTTTTTATGTATCAAAGGAATTGTGGTATTTAAAAATTTAAGAAATTAAAAAAAATAAACCAAAAGAAAATAAAAAAAATGTAAACCTCACACCTGAACAACTTAAGAACAAGCTAAGAAATTGAATTTTATTATACGGGAAAGATCCTCACCTATCTCCATCATAATTTACAATCTTTTAACCGATTGCGTTCCCTTTCAAAAGTTACGGAGGAGTAGTTGTAAGATTTATTTGATGTGAAAATTGGAATGTCCGTAATAACTAACTTTGTATAGTGATATTCCTTTTAGTTAAGTTTAACATGCTCTTAATTGTGATTGATGTTCTTTCTAATGTGGTTCTTCTAACTTTTAAGTCAAATTAGTTAGTTCTAGTAGTTTTCGAACAAAACCATCACCCAACATCCGATAAGTATATTAATGAGTAAAATCAAATGCCATATTTAGGGAAGAATTAAATTTAAGTACACTCGATTATATTGTCATCATCAATTTTTTTAATAAAATTATGATATATGTAATTTTTTCAAAGACTCAATTATATGATATTTAATTATAAAAATTATATATCTATCTTATTGTTATTAAAAAATTTAATAACAAAAATATAAAAACTTTAACTAACTTTTTTTTAAAAGAATTTTAACAAGTTAAGCTTTGCATATAAAAATAAACAAAGGTACTAAAATAATAAATTAAACAGAGACTCTGAGAGATATTGTAAAATTGTAGACACAACAGGGATTGAAATGTAGGAAAAGATAAAATGAGTTTGGGAGCATTTGATCTATAGTAGAATCAGAAGTGTGGAAACATGACAAATCATTAAAATAAAGTGATAATATTGATAAAAGTTGGCATCATTTGTACTCTCACAAACAAATACATTGAAGTGGACATTTGATAGAAGTGCAGGACCACAAGGCAATCAAGTTAAGGGTGAGACACAACTAGGCCACAACTACATTGTTCCTATGCGGGTATGAGCTGCTACATTAGCTGTCTCATCTACTTTGTTGCTTTACTCAACCATTTTCATATTTAAAAAAAATGGAAAATTGTTAAACGTTCTTAAATAGCATCTGTTTTCACTATTCACCTAGCTCTGTTATCTTCACATATTTCGTAATTAAAAAGAAAAAAACCTTCATTGTTCACCTAGCATGTGCTTTACCCAACCATTGTTTTTTCAAAAGATGAATTAATGTTTTTTTAAAGCTTTGGGATCATGTGACCAAAAGTTTTATTATATAATCACGTTCTACTAATTAACTTACTATCACTAGTTGACCAATTTGAAAACCTTGTCAAGCCAGTAATTCCCACATAAAATATCCAAAAAGAACTGCTTTAATTGAGTAAAAGTTGTTGCTCCATCTTCCACCCGAAATACTATCTTCCACCTCCTCAAACGAAACTGGTCCAACAAATATAAAGTTGTTCAAGCATTCACAACTGACGTACGGATAGTTTTTAATACAATCAAAGCTTCTCTAGGCTCTTTTAATATCTCACTATGTCATTTTTAAAATATGTGTATAGTAATTATAAACCATTGACAACAAAATAGAATACACTACTAAACCTTCGAACTGAAAATATATACCAAATCTGAAAGCCGTGAGGGACTATATTCTCATTTTGTCAATATAGATCTCTGGTACATGAGCTATCTTGGGCCAATCGTCGCCAACATCCCTTTGGCATCTTGAACTCAAAAGGGGACACTGATCAATTTGCAGAACTTGAAGAGCAGCAAGACAACTGAAATTATGTGGTAAACTTAGCAAGTTGGGGCAACATATAATGTACAAACGCATCAGGGATGACAGATTTTTGAGGCATTCAGGCAATCTCATGAGGCTGAGGCAATCAGAAATGTACAGATATTGCAGAGTGCTCTTATAGCATTCAAGCCTGTCGGGTAGAAACACCAACTTTGGTAGACCTTTGATGGTTAATGAGCGAAGATTAGAAAGACCTTGCAGGCAATCCTCAAACAAATTTATCTTTGTACAGTTGATAATTTCCAAATTCTCCAGCGAGATGCAGTTTTCCATTATCCTTGGCAAAGAAGTTAATTTGCCACAGTTGTGGATACGCAATGTTCGAAGGGCACTTAGGTGCTGGATCCCTTCAGACAAAGACACAAGATTATCACAACGCACAATTGACAATGACTGAAGAGAGGTCAAACTCCCAAGTTGTCTCTCCCAAGTACGCATTTTAGGAGAGTTTATGATCAAATTTCTAAGAGAAACCAAGTTACTGAATTTTCTGGGGAACGTACTAATTTGCACACAGCCTAAAAGCTTCAACGTCTGCAAAAAATGCAACCTGCAAATGGAATCAGGGAGGTATTTGACATCAGGGTTGCCATTCAGATTTAAATACCTCAAATGTTTCAGATAACCAAGGCAATTGGGTAGATATCTTATGCCTGAATCGCTTAAATCCAAAATGCGCAAGTAAGTTGAATCAGAGAGAAGGACATCCAGAAAGGATCCTGATAAGGGTCCCAATTTGATAGGCAAAAGAAGTGTCCTCAACTTTGATGCTTTTAGTAAGGGAATTGTATCTTCTTTCAGGCAATAACGACCCCACAATGACACATGCCTTGGGCTTTCAAACATATTTGTAGTATGAAAGTTAACTGAAAAGCACTCTGACCCAGCTACTGATTTAGCAAGATCGTGCAATAGATCATGCATTCTGCACTTCACTATCTCAGCTTTATGATTCTCACGGACAACATCAAAAAGGGATCTGGACACCAACTCATCAAAATACCAACTTCCAACGTCTTCTAATTGCTCAGATCCGTTATTTGAATGAATTAAGCCTTGTGCCATCCACAACTGGATTACTGTTTCCTTATCAAATTCTTTGCCTTCAGGAAGCAATGAGCAATATGCAAAGCATTCTTTTAGATGGGAAGGCAATTGATCATAGCTTAACTTGAGCACTGGCAAAATATCATGTTCCTTTTGAGCTCTATCCCAACTCCAATCATTTTTTACAGACATCCAATATGTTTCATTTGTATTTAAACACAGTAAGCTTCCAAGAGTGCGTATTGCTAGAGGTACTCCTCCACACCTCTCCACCATCTCTCGACCAACTTTTGTAAGATTTGGGTGTCTCATGCTTCCCCCGTCCACAAATGCCCATCTCTCAAACAGAGACCAGCAAGCATCAGGAGGCAAACCAGCTAACGGATACAGACTATTTCTACCCATAATTAATGCAGTATTTCTATTTCGTGTTGTCACTATAAGTTTGCTTCCTCTGACATCAGTTTCTAACAAACGTCTCAGCGTAGCCCATTCTACAGGATCTGCAATCCAAACATCATCAAGGACAAGTAAAAACTTCTTCCCATCAAATGTTTGTGAAAGGTAATTATGCAAGTCACGCATTTTAAGAAGGTCAAAATCAGCACCACTTTTGGCTCTGATAATTTCCTTCGCAACATCTTCAGCTTTCAAATCATCAGATACCGACACCCAAAGACTGCAATCAAAATACTCTTTAACCCACTCATCGTTATATACCCATTGAGCAAGTGTAGTCTTTCCCAAACCTCCCATTCCCACGATAGGAATGACAGAAAGACTCCCATCATTATTGCCGGGTAACATTGCGATGATTGCCTCCTTATCGTTTTCTCGCCCAATTATCTCCGTGACAAGCGTAGAATGGGATCTTTTCTCTCTATTGGCAGGGATCCGATCATTACCCAGTTGCATTGTAAAGTCAAACAACCTTCTCTCCTCGTCTATCTGATGTAACCTCTCCGTAATTTCCCTAATTCGACGAACCATCTCGCTACAGAAGAAGAAGTTGTGTACCTGAGCGACTATAAAAAATGGGGCCTCCACTTTCTGACTCAAAGCTTGCGCGGTCAAATCATCTAACAAGTCTTGTGCATCGTTCAGAGCGACTTTGAGCTTCCGCAACCAATCTCTAACCGCATGGCTCTTCTCTTGTCGTTGTTCTGCATCAAGGAGGACCGCTGAAATGGAAGATAAATAACTGCGAAGCTTATCCAGGTCATCTTTGAAGGACAAGGAGAGTTGAATCTCCTCTAAAGCAAGAGAGGCCAATTTTCGGAGAATGGCGTCGGCTATGTTGCCAAGAATTTCCATCTGATTGCTAGCTATAAGATAAAACAAATTCTACAGGAACACTGTGCCTGAACTCTGACGATATCGGAGAATCAGTATCAGAAAGGGCTATTCCCAGCAAAGAACTAGCTTGGTCACGTAAGAACTACGACGATGATCAGAAAGTCAAGGAGGCCAATATCATTATCCATAAGTCAACCATTGTTTTATGACTCAGTCCAAAACCATGGGCGCCTTTGTCTTGTCTTTCTTTTTCTTTCTCTCCAATAATGCGATGCCTAATCCCGAATCATGTTGAGGGAGAGTTGAGGCAGAGCCCCATTTTGGAATCAAACAGAAATGATAAACTATCCTAACTTCGAAGGTTCGGACGCTGCCTGTAACTTTTTACCGGACGGATCCCCTGCAGTGGCCTCTCCCATGGCCTCTGCAGTGGGAAATCTGGACCGTCCAGATTGATCTGGACGGTCCAGATTTATTGTTATTTTTTTAAAGTTTTGAAAATAAAATTTATTTTATAAGATACAGAATACAAAATAAAAATAATTTCTTAACTGTAAGTTTTTTAAAAAATAATGTTTTAACATAAAAAAATGAAGAAAAAATTTAAACCGTCCAGATTTAGTTGTGAATGGTTCAAATTTTATTGGAGAGGAAATTGAGAGAGTAATAATGGAGAGGATCTGAATCCAACTTTTTACCGTTTGGTCACATTTTGGAATGATATTTTATTTGTTTTATATTCATTTTATGATAATAACAATTTGTATAGCATATATACTTATATCATTAGAAATATAAAAAATAACCGAATTCTCTCCCATATTACATAATAATAAAGACTACAGAGGATTTGATTTATAAATTTATTATATATAATGATTAAAAATTTTATGATTGCTTTTTAATTTTTTACTGTTTATATATTGTTATAATTTTTTTTTTCGTTATCTTTTTGTGAGACCTATAAAATTATGCCTAGGTCTTATAGAAAATTGACTTTGCCCATGGCAGTTCAACTAGTTTTAATTGTTAAAATTGAGAATAAATTATAGAGATTTTTTTTAATTTTATTAAAACTATATGGATATTTTTTTAAACAAAAAATTATATTATATTTTAATTTAATTTTAATCATTTTCATTAAAATACATTTTTAGAGAGAATATTTTAATTAAAAATATTAAAATTACTCTAAGGTATGTATTTTAAAAATAAAAAATATATATAATTTTAATAAAATTTACAAGAATTCTCTATAATTTATTCTAAAATTTAATTGAATGAACCAATAAAGTGGAAGCAGACAGCTTTTACGATTAACAATCCCATCTACGTGACCAGTTGAGGGTGAAGTTTAACCCTTTTGTTCGGTCACTTCCTTTGGCGCCATTTGTTTACAGAATCTTCAGCTAGAATTATAGGTTATTTTTCCCTTGATGTTTTTTCAGTTTTGGATTTCAAGCAGAAAACCCTGGTACTAATGACTCTAAGAAGACAATAATCCAATCCCCATATTATGATGGACAAAGACAAACACCCCCCCCCCCCCCCTGGAGCTTATATTATTTCATTTACATGCCCTTTGCCCTTATAATTATGGTCAGGAAACCTATAAGCAAGAAGGTAAGGAGGATGGTAAAGAAACCAACACAAGAAAATAGAAATGCCTTACTACAGCATGCATGTAGGAATTGTAAAAATTTGAAGCGTTAACAACATATTACAAATAGAATAATAAATAAGCCTGCTTCATATATAGAATTATTAAAAATTAAAAAAATTTCTAAATGAGAAATAATTTTTATGTCTCTATTTTAAAAAAATAGTAAATAAAAATAAATACTATTAAATAATAATTACCCAAGAATATTGTATAATAAGAATAGGAATCAATCGTTCAGTGATCGCTACACTTGACTGGGGCAAGCTATCCTATAAACGAAGTGAGACTATCATGGTCGGGTATAAGCACTAACGTCATATGTATTGGAAAAAGAGAGGGTTTAGACTAGTGTTCTTTGACGTTGAATCTAAATGATCTACTGCTGGATAGATACCATGGGCAGCCAATCCTCTTGATAGTACGATAGTGGCATCTAAATGGGCAAATGTCGTGACAAGAGCAGGATCGGTCAAATTGTCTGCAGGTACATAAACTGCTTGGATAGAAGTTATGGACCCTAACGAATATTATGCAACATGCTTAATCAAAATCAAAGCGTGATATATATATATATATATATATGCTATCATTTATTTGAAGCAAACAAGCCGTTAACGTTGGGGATATTGATAAGAAATTAGAGAGGCCCAGATGTAAGTGCTCTCTCTAGATCAGCAATAAGATCATTAACATCCTCAATCCCCACAGAAATACGCACAAGATCTTCAGTTAAACCTCTAGCCTCCCGGACTGCAGCAGGTATGCTGGCATGGGACATAAAGCAGGGCATGCTTATGAGGGACTTTACACTCCCTGCCGACAAAAAATTCACAAGGTCAGCATTTAGCAGTAAAACATCCACAACTCCAACATGTTAACTACTAATTCTGCATATTAGCAACAAGGTTATCTTAGGAACCTCTAACATTTCATTATTTCAGTTGACTAAGTCTGCCAATATACAACCTCGGAGAAAGGAATACCAGCAAAGAACGACAATTAGAGCAATATTGCAGCCCTAATTTTTAGATTTAAAAAATTTGAAAGGACCAAGAGCTAACTTTCATCAAGATAAAAAGTGGAATCCAATTGTCTTTAATTACTCTTCATTTTCACATGATTGGAGGAACAAGATCACTAGAATTTAAACTAATAGGACCTAAATTGTTTAATAGAAGAAATTAGAGGGACCAACTAAGCCTATTTTTTGAATAGCACTTCAAAAGTCCTTTATTAGAGCCATGGAGGAAAAATATTTACCAAAACTGACAGTTATGCTTAAGTACTTAGTAGTTTCAACAATATGCTTTGAGAGTGCCAGTGAGCCTGTCAAAAAGCTAAGCACAGATCCTGCACCCTTTGCCTGCGAAATAGGAACCCCATGAATATATGGAATCAATTCAGGCATGTCAGCAACAACCTTGAATTTCAGCAGGTAAACCATACCTGAGAGTAGTGTAAGTCATGTCCGGGATGACCAGGAAGACCAGCATAGTTTACTTTCTTTACTCGAGGATGGGAGGTAAGAAACTCAGCAATCTTTTGTGCATTCTCCTGCAAAATATGTTAACTCTAACTTGTTATTATTATTTTTTCAATAAAAATAAGATAATGTCACTGTCAAGGAGTTATGTTAGCGCTGGAACTTTAAAATGGAAATTTAGTTGTAGAGATACTATCTAATTTTGAAGAGCACAGAGATTAATATATTATTCAAAATTCAAATTAGTTTATGCAAACCACCCCGTACATGTATATAATTATCCTGCAGTAATATTAAAAAGAAAAGAAACTGTATTATCTATAGGACAGGAGGTTGAAGGAGGTGTTCAGTGTTTGAATAAAAATAACAATGCTAAGCAAGAAAGGATTATGAAAAAGCATTATTTCAGAACATTAACAAGTCTCTAAAAGTTTTCTTTATTTTCATTTATAAGTATATATTTTTTTCACAAGTGGCTCTGTAAACTAACCAATCGATCAAATGTATTGAACTCAAGGTACTCAAACTAGAAGGAAAACAGGCATGTTGTGCGTTCAGATAAACAGATATTACAGTCAACCATTCATTAGACTCAAAGATATTGATCACTTAAAAGAATGTTTCATAAAGCACCTGTTGCTTCTCAACTCGCAGTGCCATTGTCTTGATTCCCCGCAAACAGAGCCAACAGTCGAATGGAGCTAAGCCTGAACCCTCTGCATTTTGTAAGAAATACAATTCTTTTGCCAACCTTTACAGGATGATGATAAAAGCCAAAAAATTGAGAGGGACACAGTGAGTATTGATCCACAGTAATTGAATAAAATAAGTATAAAATGAAGATGGAAAATGAAAAATGAAATTAAAAGTACAATAGCAAGCAGCTCATGACAGAGTAACAAATTTAGCACATGAACAGTGGCTTAGATGAGGCTAATGGAAGAAAGAGAATAATGCCAGAAAGAGCAACAAGAGTACCATTTCTTTCTTAATAATATTAAGGATCACAAGCACAGAAAATGTTATGCATCACGAACACAACAGCAAAATTTGCCATCAAATTGAAATTTAGTTCACACATTCCCAGTATACAATTCACGGACTGACAAGTATGGCTCACAAACAAATCAATATCTTCAACATCTTAAGAGTTTGAGACACACAAAGTAAGAGCTGCAACCTTTCGCCTTTTACAGCAAGGACACCAGCCATGATATCACTATGTCCACCAATAAATTTGGTAGCTGAATGCATAACAATATCTGAAAAAAAGAATATCAACTGTCACTTAATAGAAATTTCTTTTGCCTTTTTTTTTGGTGGGGGGGGGGGGGGGTGGTGGTTTATAAAATGAAAAGAGTGACACGTATTGTAGGCTACATTATGAGTGTAATAGGTATAGGGTGTTCTTAATGAATTCATAGTGATAATGGGAGTCAACAATTTTATTTTACCCTGAAGAATTGCTTCAATTCACAAAAAAGGAGGGAAAAAGAAAAGTATTAAGAGACCAAATGTTCACCCTCTAACCTTTTAAGTACTCCTCATTGCTAGTCCATGTTAACAAGCATTTCTTTTAAGTGTGTTAAATCTATTTATACTTCATTATCTTGCAATGGTGATATGAATACCTGCTCCAAGTTCCAATGGCTGGGACAGCACAGGCGACATTATACTATTGTCCACCAATACAAGAGCCCCATGTGCATGAGCCATCTCTGCTATTTTCTGGACATGAATTAAGAAAAGAAAGAAAAGAAATTTTCTATCATTGAATAAAACCATTTAAGAGAATCCCATACTGCAAGTTCATATTATATGAGGTTGGGTCCATGCACGAACTAGATACGAATCCATTTTACAAGTGACGATACAATTACAAAGCAGTGCAGCTAACAGTTAATTGGAATAGAAAACTCATATAAGTATAAATACAGTTTTGGAAAAAAACAAAAAAAAGGATTAGTTTCTAATATTACCTGATGTTCTGAGTTATCATTAAGAGGGAAAGCTTATTTTTAATTAGAAGTTAAAAAGAAAATCCTAATAAGGGTCATTTTCTTTCTCCAGTACAGGAAAAAAAACTATATATAGGCAAAATCTGCAACCTTCATCATTGCCAGAACCTCATAAAAGTAAGAAACAAGCACAATAGAATTTCAGTAGTTGCTGGGAGTCATACTAAGATATATAATCCAATAGCAATTCAAGGCAGGGCTTGGATGTAAGATAGTCTGATACTCTGATGAGCAATAGTGTGACACTTAATATTCAAGTTAAAATACACTCTATACTGAAATAATAATTTGCTTTTCTTTATCATATTTAAGAGTTTATTTTACTATTGAGAATAATTCCATTAAGGACAAGTGACATACAGGAAAACCTAATAAACATCTCTAGCCAGAAAATTGAGACCAACTATATCACCAAAAAACAAAAATAATGACAACAGCAACAATATCAACAACAACAACAACAACACTTTTCATTCAGTATAAGAAGTAATCTGGACCTCAACTGTATACTGTGACAAAAGCAATCACTTGGACTAGAAATTTCTGTATTAGCAACCAATGACAATGCCTTAGCAAATAATTAAAGTTTCCTGTAAGTTGCTTGTGCCTTATAACAGCTCAAGATAGAGGAGAAGAAAATAAAACAAAAACAGAACACTTTGGAACTACAGAAGAAAACAACTTACTCGAATATCAGATATTTGTAGCCGAGGATTGGTGGGACTCTCCAGCCACACAAGCTTAGTCCAAGGTCCAATAGCAGAGGCCACCTCATCTAGATCACTTGTATTTACTCGTCTGTGCATGCAAGCATTACAACCACATCACCAATGGAGCTATGCTTCTTGGAATCAATTCAATAATCATTTGTTTTTATAACTCATTAACCATAGAAAAATATATCTGAAAAGCTGAAAAATCACACTTACTTCACTACGACTCCAGTCTTTGGAATTACTTGGGACAACAATCTATCTGAGCCACCGTACAAATCATCTCCAGCAACAATTTCTTCACCTACGTTGACATTATAAGGGTAAATGACGATAAAAGCAATCATTTCAGTATACACAATCTGCTATGAGAACCATGAGAAAATATGCACAAGTGGTCTCTGTTTTATTTATATAACAAATATAAAATTATATATATTTCAGCATATATAAAATTTATCAATAAAACAATATAATCACAACTACTTAATATTATAATCTCAGACCTTAATAAATACTTAATATTAAATTATCAAAATTTCATAACTAACATAGTATTAGAAAATAAAATGATAACAATACAACAACAACAAAAACACCTTTTTTCACTAAGTGGGATCGACTACATGGATCAATCGATGCCATATCATAAATCATATTTTTAGACAAACTATTTAAATCTAAATTTCTCTTAATAATTTCTCTTATAGTTTTTCTTAGTCTTCCTCTACCTCTAATTTTTAAACTATTTTCCATCTCATCTATTTTCCTACCTAGGGCTTCTATAGGTCTCCTCCCCATATAACCAAACTATCTAAGTCTCGATTTTATAATCTTTTCCACAATAGGTGCGACTTCTACCTTCTCTCTAATGCATTCATTTCTAATCCTATCTCGTCTAGTGTGTCCACTCATCCAACAACATTCTCATCTCTGCAACTTTGAACTTATTTTCTTGTTGACTTTTTATTGTCCAATACTCAGTTCCATACAACATTACAGGTCTTATAACTATGCGGTACAATTTACCCTTAAATTTGAGTGGTACTCTTTTATCATAAATAACACCCAAAACACTCCTCTATTTCATCCACACCACTTGAATCTTATGCTTTACATCTTCTTCTATTTCCCCGTTATGTTGTATGATGGATCCAAGATACTTAAATCGTATAACTTGTGGTAAGATATGTTCTCTAATTTTTACTTCTGCACTAAAAGTGATATGTCTCTTACTAAACTTACACTTTATATATTTCGTTTTACTTCTACTTAAACGAAATCCATGAGCTTCCAAAGTTAGTCTCCACCTCTCCAACTTCTCATTCATTTACTTTCTTGATTCTCGAACTAGGACAATATCATTTGCAAAAAGCATACACTGTGGCACCGACTCTTGGATATGTTCAATAAGCACATCCAAGACTAAAGTAAAAAGATAAGGGCTCAGAGTTGACCCTTGATGTAGACCAATAGTTATCAAAAAATCTTCTGTAAGTCCACCTTTTGTTACCACTTTAGTTGTAACCTTATCATACATGTCTTGTATTGTTCGAATATAAGCTATACAAATTCTTTTTTTTTACAAAATCTTCCATAGAACCCCTCTTGGTACTTTATCATATGCTTTTTCTAAATCGATAAACACCATATATAAATCTCTTTGATTCTCCCGATATCTCTCCATCAATCTTCGCAACAAGTATATTGCTTTCATAGTTGACCTTCCTGATATAAAACTAAATTGATTCTCCGTAACTTGAGTCTTTTTTACTCTTTCCCATAATTTCATAGTGTGACTCATGAGTTTAATTCCTCTATAATTTGCATAATTTTAAATGTCCCCTTTACTCTTATAAATAGGAATTAAAATACTTTTCCTCCACTCGTCTGGCATTCTCTTAGATCTCATAATTTCATTAAATAACTTTGTGAACCAACTTATACCTTTCACTCCTAAACCCTTCCATACTTTAATGGGTATATTATCCCATCTAACTACTCTGTCATTCTCCATTCACTTTAATGTTTCTTTTACCTCTACCTCACAAATCCTACAATAAAAAATATAATTTTGATCCTCTACTGTAATGACTAGCCTATCCAATTGCAATAAAATCTCGTGTCCTTCATTAAAAAGCCTATAAAAATAACCCTTCTACCGTTCTCTAATATCTTGTTCCGTGACCAACACTTTCCCTTCTTCATCCTTGATGCATTTCACATTGTCCACGTCTCTTGTCTTTCTTTCTCTACTTTTAACTAACTTATAAATACTTCTTTCTCTAACTTTAGTACCTAAAGATTGGTATAACTTATCAAATGCCCTCGCTCTCACTTCACTCACTGTCTTCTTAGTGTCTTTCTTAGCTACCTTATATTTTTCTCAATTTTCATTACTCTTACATAATGACCACACTTTATAACACTCTTTTTTAACTTTAACCTTATCTTGCACGCTTGCATCCCACCACCAAGATTCTTTATCCCTAAGTCTAAAACCTTTTGATTTACCTAATATTTCCTTTGTCACCTTCCTAATCTCTTTAGCTATTCCATTCCACATATCGTTAGCACTTCTTTGTATTTCCTAAGGTCCTTCCTCCACAATCCGTCTTTACAAATTCTTTTCTTTATCCCCCCTTAGTTGCCACCACTTAGTCCTTAACACCTTATCTTCGCCTTTGCTTTTTACTCTCCTCTTAACTCTTACATCCATAACCAAAACTCTATGCTGAGTAGTTAAACTCTCTTTAGGTATAACTTTACAATCCATGCAAAGTTTTTTATCTGATTTCTTTAAAAGAAAGAAATCAATTTGAGAACATATCCTTTCACTTTTGTACGTAATAAGATGTTTCTCACGTTTTTTAAAACAAATGTTAGCTAATATAAGATCGAACACTAATGAAAAGTCTAGAATAGTTTTGCCCTCTGCATTTGCTTCCTCTATGCCATGTCCTCCATGAACACCCTCGTAACCTGAAGATACACTTCTCATATGAGTATTTAAATCCCCTCCTAAAAGAGTCTTTTTTCCTAGTAGTATTTCCTGAACTAAACATTCTAAATCCTCTCAGAACTTTACCTTGTGATATTCTTCTAACCTTACTTGTGGTGCATAAGCACTAATAATATTAAAGATTTTCTTTTCCACTACAAACTTTAATGAAATGATTCTATCTCTTAACCTTTTTACATCCACTACAGCATTTTTTCAAAATTTATCTACAATTATACCTACTCTATTTCTAAATTTAGTCTTACCAGTGTACCAAAGTTTAAAACTTGAAGTGTCTAATTCTTTCACTTTTTCTCTTACCCATTTAGTTTCTTGTAAACACATAAAATTAATCCTCTTCCTAATCATAATATCTACTATTTCTATAGATTTACCCGTAAGTGTACCTATATTCCAAATTCCAAAACGAATCCAACTCTCATGAACTAGTTTCTTTAGCCACATTCGTTCGCGAAAATGTAGGAACATTTGCTTATTTTTCACTACACCCAGGCATCGATGCAACAGCTCTTGCTCACTTGTTACTGTACTCGAGTTATACAGTGCGTTACTTCTCGGCAACGACCTAGCCTTACGTCTAATATATCGATTGTCCATGTCATAAAGATTTGACAAAGTTTTACATTGGTTGTTGACTGCCTAATATAACCCTCATCTTTTTTCCAGACTTGGGACCGACTATGAAAAATAATTCACATCAAAATTCGTCATAAGCAGAGTTAAAATAAAATGATAACAATATGTAAAAAAAAAAATTATTTAATATCAATATTTAATGAAGAAGAAAACTTAATAACTTAGACGCTTGAAATTAGTTTTAAATTGACTCTTCATAATTGTTTTATTGTACTATTATTTACTTATCTGTTACACATAATATTTTAAGTAAATTTAGTCACAGACAAACTTCAAAATTTACCCTTCAGACTCAAAAATGCTGAGTTTGTGATTTCCTTCTGAATCAACATTAAAAACATCAATTCATCAACTCAAATGCTAGGTGCTGCGCTGAATTCCTCAGTTTGTAAGACAATACTTATACAAATACACATTGCCAAAAAGACAATTCATCTAACCAATTTTATTATAAGCTACTTTAAACATATATACTTCCATGCTTGCACTGTTTTGCAAGCTTTGAGTTATATCAACTCAATAGACTAAGATGAGAAAATGCACCAGTTGCAACAAGATGACTAACAGCACTCAAAGCAGCCATTCCACTGCTGAAACAAAAGGCTCTATCTGCTTTATCAAGCTTTGCTAGTAACCTGAGAATTCAAAATATGCAAAGTATAAGAGGATGGAATGAAGAAACAGATATAGACAAAATCAAACCAACAAATCACGTCAAACCTTTCCAAAGCATCTCGGGTAGGATTTCCACTTCTAGTATAGTCATAAGGACCATTTTCTATTGCAGAAGGCTGCATGAAAAAAGACAACAGAACCACGTGAATGGATACATTCGGCAAAGAGTATGTTCTTTCACATACTGTACCAAATCAAATTTTCACCTGCTTAAAAGTAGCAGTTTGGTAAAGTGGCGTACTGACTGCTTCATAAGGATCAAACTCATTATCAAAATTCATCACTACTGTTGCAAGACTAGGCTCCCTAATCTCCTCTTCTGCAAAGAGAAACTAAAAGTATTTACATATAAAACAAAAACCGCATATAGAGTATCAACACAAGAAACACAGCACAAACCACTTAAGCACTCTGCAACACTGTCCACCAAAGCCGATGTGCTCACATTCATCTCTCTATCGATTGAACAATTCAGTTTGAACCCCTTTGCACAGATCAGTCGGTTTGACTTCGAACTGGCTGACTTGTTAAATCCCAAGCTCTCCCACGTATTTCCAGCAGTCGTGTTCTAAAATACACCAATGGGAAACGGAAATGTTATGCGCATAAACTACGTTTGGAATTTAATTTCATTAACACCCTGTTTGTCTTCTTCATAAAAGTTGGGTACTAAAATCAAACCTTTCCAGCACCTATGGAATATTATCACAGTAGTTACGCTTCCAAAAGCTACAAGGCAGCATTTTTTTTTTTTTTTTGGTAAGGATGCCCGCAACTCAGGGCGTACCAGCGCTTTGCATTTGACCTTTCTCGCCCAATAATTATGGAAGGTACACTAAGTATTTTACTTCACTTTCTGGGCAATCAAACAGACGGGACGTGCACTATGAATTGAGAGAGAGGGAAAATTACAAACAATGATTATTGTTACCTTAGCGTGTAGATCAATGACGACCGGAGAAACGAAAGGCCTGAGTGAGATTAAAGACGCAACCATTATTGAAGATCAAGGAAGAGCTAGGTTTCACTTAGGCTCTTCGACGCCGTGGAGCTCTAGTGATGTACCTAATCCCCATTTTGAAACAGGGGAAAAGCGTTGGCCATTTAACTGTTGTCAGCTTCGGTTCGCTTGATTCTGTCCAATTTCAACAAATTTTACCTAATTTTAACTTTTTGAATTAGATTAATGGAGTTTCTAAAAAATTAATCTAAACGATTTGGTTGATGAATGACTGTTCTGTAAATTTGACTACAATCTAACGAAACTTATTATATATTATATATAACAATATAATTTTAATCTTAATAGTTCAAATATTTTATATTATATACAACAATTTCAATTTTTCATTGATTTCATATTTAATTAAATAATTTTCAAACCTATTTCTATAGTCTAGGATTAATTTCTATTGTAATCTAGTATTTGAAATCATTTTTAGAGTTAGGATTAAATAAATGCAAAATTTTAATTTTCAAATATATTGCCAGAATATTTTTTGTTTTTGAAAAATCTTATGATTTGATCCATTTCAGGTTATTATTATTATTTTAATTGAACCTCACTGATTAAATTTTTTTATTTTGGGTTTTTTTTTTGGTGATTAAGATCCAAGGAAAAGGAAAACAAGAACGATAAAAGAAAGATGGAAATCAGTCAATAAAAGGGACCATGACTCTTCATCTGCAATCTCCAAAACTGACCCTGCTATCGGGAAGCAGGCAAGGCCAAAAAGAGCAGAAGGAAGCAGTTAATTCCATTAAATCTTGTTTAACAGAATTGCTTGCCTCAAGATTCTCTTCCTTGGCAAAAAGCCCGAAGAAGTTGAGATCCAGAAACAGCGAGTGAAGATGATTAGTCAAGAGGGAGGTGATGAAGTCATTGTTCCTTATCCAAAGTAAAACTCATCTAATGATCCACCACACAAAAATACCTTTATTCTCTTTTTTCCAGTTATGCATGTTTCAAATTCTTATGTCTCGTTTGATACGTACAAAATTTTAGATAAAAATTTAAAAAAAAAAAGATAATTCATAGATAGAAAATATTTATAATATTTTTTTTAATGATTAAATAATAATTGAATATAATATTAAATAATAATTATAAGGACAAAAATAAAATTTTACTAAATTTTTTATTTCTTTTTTATTTTCCCTTAGGCAAATCAAACAAGCCCTTATAAATTGATTCTTAAAAGAAAAAGAAATCAATATGCGAACTCTGTGATTCTTCCTCTGAAAAGTCCCATTATTACCGTTTCCAATGATTAATGATCATTCCATATTCTGTAAATCTATTCTTAATTTAGACTTCTCTTGGTTTGAAGTGACTCTAATCGATTAAAGGGGAAATTCTTCCATTTTTTTTTTTTGATACACAGGAGAAATTCTTCCTTGTACCAAGCAAAATCATTTCTTTTGACACTATTGATAATCTAGTGAACTGCTTTAATATCATCAAGAATTATTTCTTTATGAATGATTTCATTTCTAATATACCAAATATGATAAAAGGGCTGTAATAATGAATTTGATCAGGAAATCCACGTGAGGATCATCTTTCAAATTAAGAAACCAAGTGGATAACTAATTTAAAATGTATTGTACTTGCATTAAATTCATTTTAGTCCCAAAGGAGACCTAAGCCAAATTGCTTTAACAAAATCATATTTAAAAAAGACATGATTGATAGTCTCTAGAGCATTTAAAACAAAAATGATAATTGATAGCCACATCAATATGATGCTCTTGAAGCACCTTACTTATAGGAATAGCATTGTGAAAAGGTTTCTAAATAATGAAAATCATTCTAAATGGGAGGTTAATCTTTCAAAGTTTACTCATTATTGGTAGAATCATTTTATTTCTTTTAGGAGATTTTGGTAACTAGCCTCAGTGGTATAACTCATATATTTATTATTTCCTCTCCCCACAAGTTGGTCATCTAGGTCAAAAACCAAAAAGTTAAGATGGTTGAATTGATTGTTGACATGTGAAGGATAAACATAATTTGATAAGATTGAAGTTTCAATCTGATTTGTTATGCAGAGTAAGATGAGAGACATATAGCAAGGAGAAGTTATGATCTAATTGCATCAACTATCATAAATGATGGTTAGTAAAAAAAGATTTGTTATAATCAATTTTTCATTTAAACCTAGAAATAACAATATAACCAGATTTATGAATATCTTTCCAAATATATCCTGTATTGTATTGAAGTGATTGTAAAATAGTCCTTTAAGAAATTTATCATAATATTTAAGCCTCAGGATTTTAGTAAACAATAAATTTTTATTACCATCAACATCTTCCAAATTTGTTCACCCAATAAAACCTAATTAAATAAATGAAAGATTCTAATGGCAAGAGATAGAAGCACACAAGGTCTTCAAGTTGAGCAAATGAATATTTTTCTTGTTTTCATTACATCTCAAAAAAAAAAAAAAAGCTAGCCAAACAACTATCAAATTTAGCATAAATATTTTTTGGAATGTTGAAATATGAGAGTTGATAGGTTAAAATTGAATTTAGAATATATCTGATTAAAGTAAGGTTGGCTAACATATGTGCTTTCCATATTTTTAGATATTTTCCAAACTTTGAAGCATTTTTAATTTTAAAAGTATTAACTAAAAGTACTAGTGATTTTGATTTATTTAAACATTATTCTGAAAGTCTGCCATATCACTCAATCACTTTCTTGGCCAAATTACACCCCTTTCTATCTATTTGGAAGAAAATGATAGTATCACATGCATACATAAAATGTGAGATCGGTTTTGAATTTCTGCAAATTTTAATGCTTTCCATCTCCTCATTTCTTTTTCGACAATCATCCAACGCAAGTCATCAGAGCAAAGGATAGATAAGTAAGGTACCATTTTGTCTAAGACCTTTTTTTTGGAAGAAATGGCTTGATGGGACAATCATGATGCTTCCTTGATTGAAAGATGTAGTAATAAAAATGAAATAAAATATGAATAGGTGAAGATAAATAAAATATAAAATATACTAAATATTATATAAATTATATAAAATAAAATGTATTTATGATGCATGAACCTTAATAAGAACCTCGTAAGCAACTGAGAAAGTAATCATATTAACTGACTTCAGTTTGACTGGATAAAATATTCAAACGAATTCAAAACATGTACCCTTCGTCACTTTGTCATGTTAATAAATTATTTATGTTATTTTATAATTATAATTTGTTGAATCCATTTGACATGTAAAAGGTTATAAATAAAAAATAAAAAATAATTTTTTATCTTTATTTTAAAATAAATATTTATTAAAATAAACACTGTTAAATAATAATTATATAAATATAACAGATATTTTACAAAATTGTTACTTCCCTTTTCTTTTACATTTCATCTAGTAAAGGGGGGGTGTTAGTACTTATTTTTTATATTTTATTTTGTTTAAGGACAATTTTACAAAAGAAAATATTTTTTGGTATGACTAAATATTAACGTTAAAATCTGGCAAAGAATATATTAGCGTTTACATTCGTATAGGCAAGAATATTAATGATCTATTATGCCACAATAACTTTTCTGCCCATTAATACAATACTATAATTTGTTAATTATTCACTCACAATATGACTATTATATCTTTAATTAAATGTGTATTTATTTAAATAAAACTTAAAATATAAATAAAGGCACCTACTTTATCATGTACTAATTTAAAATTGGGTGTCACAAAAGAAACTCAACTATAGTTATTATTTTTTTGTATCACATTTTGTATTAAAAGCAAATGAATAAAATACATTTGTTATTTTCTTTGGTACGATACTTATGTCTATTTTGATCTCCAATATACATTTTTATTATCTTTGACATGTTTTTCTTTTAATTTAAGCTCAATTATTGAAATATTTTTAATGATATTCTTCTATTTCATACAAAATTATTATCAAATATAAGTAATATGGACTTCAATATTTATGGCTGGTGGGACACGGACAAACTCATATTTCAAATTTTAATTGTTTAGTTAAAATTTTTAAAATATAATTTTTATTTATAGTTGAAATTTTTATCTTTATGGCTACAATTTTTATTTTTATATTTAAAAGTTGTAATCTAAAAAAAATAAAAACACTAAAATGCTCGAGGCACCCCCGGTCAAAATGCAGATTGCAGGATCCATTTCAAAAGGAAGCCATGTCTTATGAACGGAAAGCGGCTTAGGAATAGTAAAAATTAAAAAGCAAGATGCAATGTAAATGGCTATTTAGTTTAGTTTATTGAAAGTTAAATATAACAATAAAAATAAATAAAATAGATGAAAAATGATCCTTATATTATTATTTTTAAAAATAATTATTATTATAAAAATATAACAAATATTATAAATAAAATATTTTTTTTTTAAATATCAAATATGTCGTTAAAGTTATTATACATAAATTTATTTTTAAAAGATTCTTGCCAAGTGAATATATACAATAATAATAATAATAGATATTTGCTATAATCAAAAAGTTTTTCATTTATAGTTAGATAATCAAAGATTAATTAGGAGTTATATTTTAATTAATTTACTTTTCAAATGTATTTTTTATTTGAAATAATTATTAATTTATAATTAATTATAAAAGTATAATTCAAAATTAATTAAAAATTATCAAATTTTGTTGTTTAATTTAAAAAATTGTTATCCTAATAGTTCTTATTCATATTTGCTATGAGCTAAAATAAATAAATATCATTTGTTATTTTTAATTAAATAAAAATAATAAAAAATTAAAAATAATGATCAGATGACTATAAAATATCCTAAACAAAATATACAATTTTTAACGTTTTTTTAGGGTTATTTTTTCTGCTCTTTTCACCTCAAAAAATTTGTCAGGATTTTTGCCCAGTCGCTCATGAGCTCCAATCCGGATGATCTTCGCTTCTTGAGGCTGCCAAATCCATCCTCTACTGTCCCAGCCTTTGCCGGAGCTCGGCGTTTGGACGTGTTGGAGTTCCGGCATGGGTCGTCGATTTCCGACACCTGTGGTATTTAACGGTGGGTTTCATGATCGTTTCAGGGAAGGAGACACGATTCTTTTATCCGAAGACTTGCTTGATCAAGATACTTTCTTATTTGAATTAGTTTGACGTTGGGAGCCCTATCGGTTTGATTCATGCAAGCAGGTGTGGGTTTGCTATGGCTAACTGTGTGATGCAAGTTTGATTTCATATGAGTGCTTGATTTTTTTGGATGAGTTTGCTAAATCATTTGGGATAGTTACACCCTGTCCTGCACAAGTTTAATTCCACACTGTCTCGAATATTTCTGAGCTGTATTCCAAGATTGAAATGAGTTTCATTTTGAGTTTTTCAAGTTGTATTTTCACAATCAGAAATTCTCACCAAGTTTAGAATCATCCTTCTTTGAAAATTGTTTTCAATGTATGAAACTTATTCAAAATTACTGATGCCATTGTTTTGTGGACTTGATTCTCGCCAAGTTTGGAATTACTGATGCTATTAACCTTATCAGCTACACTAAGCCATGATTGGTCCACGACAAGTGAGGGAGCGAATAGGAGAGTTTTAAAAAAAAAATTAAAAATGTATATTATTTCTTTTTATTATTATTTTTCCTAAACAACATATTAGTGTTCATCCTATTTATTTTTTTGTTTATTTTATTCCATTGTTTTCCACCATACCATGGCCTCAGGTTTTAAATTTGATACTGCTGCAAGGTAATAGCATTGCTTTGTGAAGACCCTTGTCTACCTTGCTGAAAGTCAAGATATTAGTGTAGTACTGATATTCTATAGAGTGTAAAACGTTTTATTTTGCTTTTTCTATTTTATCTCAACCAAATTAATTAGAGTAAGGGGGCCTTTACTCCGCCCCTAAATATAGGCATTGTTATAAAAACATCAAGTTGTTTGAAGCTTTAAGTTTTAACCGTGTAATAGCTTAAAGATTCGGGATGTATAATAAAATAATTTTGAAAGATGATTAAGTAGTTGGAATGTCAAACTTTTATAGTTCATCCCTTGTGATATTAACAGCATTAGTAGAAACAGAAAGATTGCATTGAATTTTAAAATTAAAATACATAATTGAAATGAAAAAAAAAAAAAGAGAAATAGAGGCAACAGTTCATAAAATTTTAAATTAATTTGAACATTTTATTTTCATTAAATATAATCTTTAAAATTAAAAATTTTAAATATTAACAATTTTCGACATAATTAACTTTACCAAGAAATTTTATTGAAAAATGAATGGTTTGGTGGAGATAGTTGGCCTTTTAGCTAAATAGGTTCAAAGAGTAAATGATGTTTGGTTTCTTTGTAGTCGTACGATAACTGACTTTAGTCCAATATTCACAAATACAAGGAGATTGGTGATTTTTTCAAAATAAAATAAAAAATACTAAAATGTTTGACAAGATATCATATTCCCAAGCCTTAAACTAAGTTCTCGTTTGGTTGGTGCAAAAATTGAGTGACGAAGAGAAAAAGTAAGTGGGATTGAGAGGAAAACATATTTGATAGGTAGGAGATTTCTTTTCCTAGAAAAATTATCTTCTACTAATATGAGAGAGTCTATTTTATTGTTTTGTGGTGAGAGAGAACTTTATTGAGTAGGAGAATAAAAATTAAAATTATTTTGTTCTTTTTCAGATTTTTTTAATTAAAGGTAAATTAAAAATAAATGTTTAAATTAAAATATTATTTCATTATTTATTATTATTATTGGTAATTAAAAATAATTATTTTATTATTATTAGTAATTAAAAATAAATATTTTATTATATTTTATAATTATTAAAAGTATTTTAATTTTTTAATTCTTTTCTCATTTTATTTTTATGTCATTTTTATCTAATTAAATATAAAAAAATAAAAACATTCTTATTTCTTTTTTTATTATACATCATGGGATACAAGATTTATTTTCATTCCTATTCTATTTTTTATGCCTATTTCTATTCCATCAAAAGCTAATTCTCTGTACTAGACTTGAGTAAACTCAAGTAAATGGTTTGAAAAAAGAGATTCAAAAAGAAAGCACTTGTTTGGAAATATGATAAAAAATTACGTTGACGTAGAAGTTTCATGTTCTTGCTTCATGTCAAATGTAGGTTTGGGAGGACATATCGCATTTCCAAACATGTTAAAAAACAATAACTTTGTATCCAAAAAAATAACAAAGATGATAAGAATGTTTTTTAGATGCAAAACATTATAAGTTTTTTATTAAGTTTTCAAACATTTGTCCCGCTTGAGCATGTCAATATTTGTGTTAACAAAATTAACAAAAGATAATACTCAATATTTTTGTAAACTTCAAATATCAAATATAGTATAAAATTTTAAAAAATTTGTAAGATTGAAACAGAGAATGAAATTTCAGAAATGAAAAATAAACTTTTGAGAAAATTTAAAACTTAAATTGAAATCTTGCCCTAAACATGGAGAAATTTTTGCCCGCGGAATATTGAGGTTTACTCTAACAAAGCAAACAGTGAAGACGAAACTTGCGATTCTAGAGGGCAAGCAGGCAGGACTCAGGAGGCATTGAGCGGGTGATGGCGTCGAGCTTGCAGAAGATCGAAGGGGATGACTCAGTTCTGTTGCGCATCACCCATTCAAATATTAAGACTTTATCCGCCGACATTCGATTCTTGCTTCAGGTTTGTGTCACCTTACCAAATTTTGCGATCCTCACTTGCCAATCGAATTCTTCTTCTTCATTTTCTGTGATTTGAAAGTTTCACTCACTTGTTCGTAGATGTCAGTGGAATCTGTGAAAGAGAAGCTGTGGAAAAAATGCGGTACTTCTGTGAACTCGATGCACCTTGAGCTTTATGACGACACAAACTACAAAATTTCCGATCTTACGGACAATTCTAGACCCCTTGGATTCTATTCACCGCTGGATGGGTTAGTATTTTTCATTATTATCTTTTCTTCTCTCCTTTTATATTTTTATTGTCATTCAGTGACTACATAAAATTATGATAAAGCGTAAGCCAATTTTATGGTGGTCTTCTACCGATCCTTCCATGGTGGTTTGTTCCAGCTCTCAAGTTTTGTAGTCACCTTTCACTAATATTTTTTGGGGACAAGGTTCAAATTGAGAGCTTCAAGTGTTTTTCTGGTTAACTGTTATGGTCTCGTCTATGCCTCAGCGCTCCTCGCTGCTTCAGTTGTCAAATGTATGCAACATTGCTTTGAGGAATGTGTTGCTTTATGTTTGTTCATGTTTGTTATACTATGCGTTTACAAAAACAGCTTTTTGTTGCTTGCTTATATCTGTCTTCTTTTGCATTAACTTCTTATTTACACTGTCAAAAACTCAACATAGATATTTGGTTTATGGATCTGGTCGGCTTCTATTTTCTTGCTTCTGGGGCAGGTTTCGTTTGCATGTTATAGATCTTGATCCATCATCTGTCACTTCTGGTGGTTGGCTGGATGATACTTCATTGGTGGAGAAATACACGATTTCTGAAGAAGCTTATAATAAGCGTGAAGGCATGTTTTCTTATCCTTTTTCCCCTCACTTGAATTTGAAGTGCATGCATATAAAGTATAAACAGAAATATGTGTTCAATGTACTTTTGGCATTAAAGTTTACAGTTAAAGTCGGAGCTTGTTAAATGCAATTTTGTTTTTATATATAAGCAGGCCTGATTATGGCTATGCTGGGCTGTGATGATGCATTCTCTACTGAGCTTTTTATTGGTTTGACTTGTATATTTATTTGTCTAAATGAACCTACTTTGTAGTCCATGAAGTATCATGAACTGTGAGTTGAATCATATCATAGATGAGGAAGTAAACCTCCCTATCTGCTTTTACTTTGCACAACATCCTCCCTTCCTACCCCCTCCCGCAAAAGACACTAGCATTTTTGCAGCTAACGAGGTTTGTGTTTCCCTCTTAGTATCTAAAACAGATATGTGCTGGGAAGTACTCCAGTGATGTCATCTCACCATATTTGCTATTGACTTGCAAGTTTCAACCAGCTCAATATAGAGTTATTTAAAATGTCTGCCGGATTTTTTACTGGAAAAAAAAAAGTCTTCTAGATTAAATTATATGTATAAACTCAGCTATCAAGAAGACAATGGCCCTTGCTATATATTTGAATGATATTCTGTGTGATATTTATATTTTCTCTAGATATGTATTCTTCATATCCCTTTTCTTTTCAGTAAAATGTTCTGCTTTCATCTAAAAAATAAACTTCATAGGTATATTTATATTAGACTTGGTTACCACGGAGATAGTTGAGTAAGAGGTGAGAAATATATTGTTTATTAGTGAAGTTGTGAGAAAGAAATTATTCCATAAAAAATTATGATTAGCTCATGATATATGTTTTCTATGATGCTTTTTCAGGAACTTTTAGAAAATTTAAAGAGAAATTGTCTTCCCAAAATCCATCAACTGTTGAGGCAAAGGTAAGCATTTGATTAATTTATCCCTCTCTGCTGTTGAAATGCTCTCTAATAGTAATTTGCATGTTCAACATAAAGATGGAAGACTGTATTAGAGTTCCTTGTGTCCATTAACGGAAATAAATCATATCTGCCATCTAGATAACTATTGGACACTTTCAATAATTGGCCATTTCATTACACAGGTGCCAGACACCTACATGGAAGGCCTTTGTTCAAACATCAAGGTTAGTCAATTATGTCTCTGTTTTTGTGTTTTTTCTGTTTTCTAATGATTACAACTGCTGTATAGTATTTGTTCATTAGTCAGAGATGAACTTTTTTAGTATATTTTAAGAATTGATGCTTTATAATATTTACTCTTTGAATGTAAGTCATCGAAATGTTGTGATTTAGTATGATGAAACAGCTGGCTTTCATAAAATATGGACAATAAGGCCCTTGGGCTAGAGATTAAATTGGAAAGACGTGAGTGAAAGCAAAATCTACTCAGGAAACTTTCTTTTACAGTGATTACTCTTTTTGTCCTTGGAGAATGGGAGGGAAGAAAGAGCCTTTCCTGGTCTTAAATTGAAACTGGTGGAGGGAGGAGAAAAGAAGAGAAAAAAAAAAGGGGGGGGGGGCGTGGGAGCATGGAAGACTGAAAATGAGAATGACTAAGGGAATTTGCAAAGTGGGGGGAGGGGGAACACAGAAGAGTGGAAGTGGATGCTGCAACAAAATTTAGAGGATGAGGCAAGGGCAAATGGGTGGGGTAGGCAGATTACGCAAATGATTGGAAAAGTAGTGTCATATTTTGATTATACTCTTTGTGATTATGCTGATTTATAAATGCAAAAACCAAATTGACTATATTATTTTTTTAAGACAACAGTTGATATAACATGGTTTTTGACACAAAACTGACAGTATTTCATATCCTTGGATTAGACTGGTTGGTTTTGAATGAGTTGATTGAGTAGAGTTCAATTGTGCTTAGAAATTTTGTGAGCACATGTAATTTCTGTGATATTTTAGTCTCAATCATTGAAAAATTTGTATCAACTGCTTGTTGTATAAAGTATAATCAAAGGGTTAATGACTAATAAGATAATTTGCTAGCTGTATGCTGTAGCTATTGTTGTTTGAGTTGTGTGGATATATTTGAATCACACTTTGTTGGGTATTTTCAGTCATGTATGTTTCCTTTGGACACCTGATTCTTGCATGTATTCCTTTTTATTCTGTTTGTTAAAAGAGTGATACATTCTGCATTTTCTCATTATCCAAATATCTGTCAGATCATTTATTTAGTAAAAATATTGACTATAATTCTTATCTTCTTACTCCTCTCTTTAATTTCTAAACATTAAGGTAGGTTCCAGATGTGAAGTTGAACCTGGGGAGAAAAGGGGTGTTGTAAAATTTGTAGGCCAGGCAGAAGCATTGGGTCCTGGTTTCTGGGTTGGAGTACAGTATGATGAACCCTTGGGCAAACACGATGGCATGTAAAGCTTCTATCTTTATATGCAAACCTGTATGCCTAATTATTGACTGTGCTGCTGTTAGTTTATTTTTCCCTCAAATATATCAGGTTACTCGTTAGCAACCTATCAACTTCATATTTTCCTAACTATAATTGTAAATATTTGAAGATTTTCAGAGTTCTGAACTCTCTAAATTGTTATTTCATGGTAGAAAGACTTACAAATCAATAGTGGGAAGATGGCTACAAGGCCAGCTATTCAATCCCAAGAATCAAAGAGCAAATATTTTAAAATTAAACTACCTAGTCTGTGAGATACATGGATAGATAAAAGGAAGGACAAAGTTGACTAACTTAAAACTTATTAACAGCTGAATAAAATCATAACAGTAAGCAAATGTGATCTGTAAAGATCTCATGATTTCCAACACTCCCCCTTAAGTTGGGGAATAAATGTTGAACTTTGCAGCTAGAGAAAGTAATATTTTATGGTATTGAACTTTGCAACCAAGGCAAAAGTTTTTTGATAGTCAATATCATGGGTTTGAGTAAACCTTTTAGCAACAAGTCTAGCCTTATACCTATTATACTACCATTTGGGTTATATTTGATGGTGAAAACTCATTTTCAATCCATCTTGCTTGGGGGAAGTTAAGTCCATTCCCAAGTTCCATTTTTCTTTAGAGCATTGAATTCCTCCTAAATGGCAGGTCTCCATTCCTATTCCTTTGCAGCCTCATAAAATTTCTTCGGTAAATTTTTAGCAGAGACATTGATCACAAAAGCTTGAAAACTGGGTGACAACTTGTCATAAGAAATAAAATGACTGATTGAATGTTGAGTGCATAACTTTATCCCCTTCTTCAAGGCAATGAGTACTTCTAGCTCATCATCAAGACTTGGAATAAAGGAAGATATTTGGCTTTGCTCAAGTAGTGTGCACTTTTCCTCTGCTGTGCATTGCTGTTCAATCACGAGGTCTTTCTTCCTCTTTGAATACACCATGATTTCCTTCTGTTTTATGGCATTGGGACAGGTCTTGGGTTCAGTGGGTTTGGCTGTGTTTGGTGTTGGGGCTTGGTTGAGATCAGGTGCCATTATTTGAGGAAGGTCAAGAGCTTGGTTCAGACCAGGTAGCATCATTTGGGGAAGGTCGGGAGCAAAATGGGATGGCAAGTAAATTGTAGAGGTCTCAAGTTGTGTAGCAGTGACAACATTAATTTCAAGTTCAGTATTGTACCTAAACAGTCATTTTAAACTGCCATTCTCCCCCTGAATGGGTGTTTGGGGATAATATGGCTGATCTACGGAAAATGTGGCATTCATGATGGTGTAAAATTTTTTACTCTTGGATGAGTTGCATCTATAACTTTTTTGGGTAGGAGAGTAGTCAAGAAAAATACATTTAATTGCCTTAAGATCAAGTTTCCCTCATGGTTATTTTGAACAAAATATGTGCACCCAAAAGCTCTAGAATTGTGGACATAATTTGAGTGTTTGGATAGGTTTCAAGGAGCTTTTATTGAGGAGAGATGCAGGTTAAAGGCTTAGAAGGCATTTTATTGATTAAATATGCAGTCATGAGAACAATTCCCCCCTAAAAAAATTTCAGCACATTGGATGCAAGCACAACGGATCTAGCGATCTCAAGAAGGTGCCTATTCCCCTCCCCCCCCACAAAAAACACCTCATTTTATTGGGGGGTTGTTACCACATGAACTTTGATGAATAATGCCATGATTTTTCAAGTTTTGCCCAAGGGGAGAATTACAATATTCCTTGGCATTATCAGCTCTAAAAACCTTGATGTCAGTTTTGAATTGATTTTGGACAAGATTATGAAAGATTTTGAATCTAGCTGCTACTTTTGATGTTTCTTCTAGAAGAAACACCACTTATATTTTTTTACTCTTGATGGCCCCATATATCACTGTGCAGAATTGTGAAAGGCTAAGTGGGCTTATAGGTATGAGGGTTTAAGTGTGTTTAACATGTTTGGAAAGTTGGCAAATTTCAAACTGGGATTTTGAAGGAATTTGGTTTATCAGTTGAGGGAACATTTGTTTCATATGGTAAAAGTTTGGATGTCCTAACCTATAATACCATAACATGATGAAGCACAACTTTATTCCTCTTCTCAAATCCGTTGATGTATAAGCTAGTGCATTCCCTAGCATTGCCTATCTTCTTTCTCAATTTCAAATCCCGAAAAACACAGCCGTCAAAATAAAAATTAGTTATGCAATTTTGGTCTCTTGCAAGCTTGCTAATAGACAACAAATTGCAAGTTAATTTTGGAACAAGAAGAACGTCCCTTAGGATCAATTCATCAGAAATTCTTATTACACCAGTGCCACAAACTTTAGTCAGTGATCCATGAGCAATTTTAACAACCAGGCTATCTGAACAGGGCATAGCTGCATCCAAGACGGAGGCATTACCAAATATATGATCTGTTGCTCCCAAGTTTACAATCCAAGTGTTGGATTTATGAACTTCAATGTTTAAGGCCATAGAGAATTTACTTGACTGAACAATGAGACCTAAAGCTTCTGGGTAGATGATTGAGCCCTAAAAGCAATCTTCTTCTTTGGTCCATCTTTCTTTAACATTGCTTCTAGCAGTAACGTGAGTTGGAGCAAAGGCTGGCCACATATCACTCGAGGAGGGCCAAGTCAAGTAGTTCTAGACGAACGGTGGTGAAAGATAGCACGACACGCTCTCATGTGCCAGCATGTGGGATGGAGTTTAGCTAAACGCAATGGCACATGGGACATTGAATGGTGACTGGACTCTGGGGTTTGGCCGATTGGAGCCTTCGAATCATGGTGAAGGGGCACATGTTTTGAAACAAGGTGGCTTCGAATATCTTGGAATGCCACTTCTTGAACTCTCCAATCTGGGAGGCATAATTTTTAATAATTCTCATGTAAATGGGTCTGGATCAGGCCCAATGTAGCCTCTGATGGTGTGAAGATTTCTAAAGTTTTGAACTTTTTGAATTATTATTTCATGGTAGAAAGACTTACAAATAAATGGTAGGAAGATGACTACAAAGTGAGTGATTCAATCCCAAGAATCAATGAGCAAGTATTTTGAAATTAAACTATCTAATCTGTGAGATACATGGACAGAGAAAAAGGAAGGATAAAGTTGACTAAGTTAAAACTTATTAACAGAAAAATAAATTCATTATAGTAAACAAACGTGATATGTAAAGATCTCATGATTTCCAACCGTATTTTTCCACAGGAGCATAAAAATGTGTGCAAATGACAGTGTTTCTACTTCCTATTTATTGATGCCAATGCTTGTTTTCATGGTAGTTTAAAAGAAACTTGTATATTTGGTTTAAATCTTCATAAAGTGATGTACAAGAAAAGAATTAGCAATATTTCTTTGATTGGAAAAGGGGACGTCTGGTAATTCATTTTGTTAATTAACATGATCAACAATCTTGAATCTCAATTCTTGAAGAAATTCAAATCAAACTCACGCTTTGTAGTGGTAGGAATGGGTCACTTGAAGAGATTCTTTGTTTGGTTACATAATTCCAGTTAGAGAGCAACATTTTGCCTTTTGATAATATTAAGAAGTTCTAGGTTGTAAAACACAAGCTTGATAATTATTTTGTTTAATTGCATCCTTTAAGGTTTTAACAACTGATTACATACATCATGTTGCTAATTCACCAATCTAATATTTGATTAATTTATAAAACCTCTCCTCTTGTTACAAAGAAATCCATAAACCTCCCTCATCCTTTATTAAAAAATTTCAACATAACACAGACTCCCCTTATTTCTTAAATTACTCAGATCTACCTTGACAAATGGCCTCTCACTGCCCGATCCTTGTTGTTTATCAATTCACATGTTTTATCATTCTAGAATCTTATTTATATAGTGAAGTTTTGTGAAATTTGCATATCATTAAACAATATATTTGTGTGCTTTTTACTTTCATTTGTCAGCATATTAATGTTGTTTAGACCCTTTTTTTAAATCTACTTATGCCCACATAATACATGCTTCTGGTATCTTGTAACAAGCTAAACTTAATTAGTTTTGTTGCATATATAATTTTCTGATTACACCTACACGTCTTTTGATTTCTCTGGGTTATATTGCAGGGTGAAAGGAGTACGCTACTTTGAATGCCCTCCATCTCATGGTGCAATGGTTAAACCAGAGAAAGTAAAGGTTTGTTAAGAACCATGTTGTGTTCTGTTCTTGCAAACGTGTAAATTATACTACATCTAGTCACATTGACTGGTTTTTCACGGATAGATTTGGAAGTTTTATCACCCATCTTTACTTTACTGGATGAAATATAGCATGACTGAGGTCCCCGTTTGATCTTACACCTTTGCCGTTTGATTTTTTTTTTTTTTCCTTTTGCTTAATCATGGACTAAACAGGTTTCCAAAACATTGGTCGCTTGGATTGCTTGGTCTTTGAGGTCTTGGGAAAATAAAGTTTCTCATCCTTGTTACTAATACAGATTTTGAACTGAGTTATTTTAGGCTGAATGCTTCAATTTTATTGGATTGGTGAATTAGCTCAAATCAACTGCCAGTTCTCAAGTTTCCCAGGCTTGGTTCTAGTAGCGTGTTGTTCTTTCTTAGCATGAGATGTATGTTTGATCTGAAATTCAAGAGAAAGTGTGGGTTTGATATGCTGTTAATATTATTTGGTGATCTGCCCTTCCAATGACATGCCTTAGTTTGAGATTTAATATCTCAATCTTCTCCTTTTCCAGGTTGGTGACTACCCTGAACGTGATCCATTTGAGGACGAAATATGATTATTCATGACGAAGCCACTTACATTATTTCTGGGTATCCCGTACTGGTCTTAACTTTTCTACCAAGTCAAACATTATTGTTGGAAACTCATTTGTTGGCGTTTCAGGGCGGCGCATGTGTGAAGTTCAAAACAAAACAAAATTGTTCAAAATCGAACTGTACGCATGTAGTTTGAGGATATCTACAATATATAACGCCCCTCATCTTTCACCTTTTCTACTGCCCAGCTGTTGAGCTATCTCGAGACATTTGATCTAGTAAACCCGCAGATTTCTGTTATTCGAAGTTCATGCACTTCCTGACTCAGTTAAATGGCGCCTGTCAGTGAAGCTAGTAACCGTAGTTTATAAAGGGAATATATAAAACCAAAAGGTCACTGTTTTAGTCCCCAAAACAAAAATCCTGCTCTCCCTCTCTCTTCATGTATATTTATGTATAAGAGCGATCGTAAATTGTGCGCGATGTCCAGTTCAAGTATCTTCTTATCGCATTTAAACTGTCAGATGCTCAGTCACGAAACAAAAAATGAAGATATTACAAAGGCTTTAGTCATACAATAGTATCCCAGCCCTTCAGGGGGGAACGAACGGGTAATGATAACCATTCAACCCAATATGTACAAACTCGTGATAAGAGGGCTCCTGTCTGTACAATGTATATTCAAATTTCAAACCTCGACAAAAGCAGCCCTCTGTTAGCAGCTGTTCAGCATATCTTCCTCTTCATGGCGCTATACTAATGATAATTGCTACAATACAGGCATAAATAACTACCAACGAACCATGCACATCCAGTTACAGGTCTTCCGGCTTATCCAAAATAACCTACCTGCATGAGCAAACAAATTCTGTAACACCCATAAGAGCACGTGACAAAAGATATAGTGAAACACTAATTTATTTGAATATTGCTAACTCCTTATTCGTTCTTGAATTCTTTCTGAAGTAACGTATCATATATAAAGTTAGCCATCGGAATTACTAAGCCATCCCTGCAATTTGTTGGTACATATAGCTTCTATAATCAGCATAATTAGATATTATTTTCATACCATAAAGAAAAAGTGTCTTTGAAAAAAAACGTATAAGCATTAGAGATAACAGATCAGCATGCAGATGAGACTATTAACATTCAAATAAATTAAGAGTCTCTAATTCTCTAACCACATCTTACACCATTCTATTGAATAAAAACTTATCAATAACTCAACCAGAGACTAATTTGCATTTATTTGACAAAGCAAATAAGTAAACAAACGAACACATTATTACTCTGTATCGTTTTGCAAATCTTTCGCCATGCTCAATATCCTATCGTTAGTCATGGCCCATTCAATCCATTTACCACAACTTATAAAACATAGACGGATAAGCAAGATCAGAGACTGGCACTTAATTCAATAGCAAACCAAAGACGCATCACCCTGCATACAGAGACATACCTTCTCGACCCAATGGTTCTACGTTTGCTAGTGTTATCACCCTTTCCCTCCTTCACGTTGCTTTTCTTAGTTCTGGACCGGGTTCCTCCTGTGATAAATAGCCTCTTTAGTCATAAATAATTATGGCAACAACCAGACTTACAAAAACTTGGGTGTTTAAACTACCTCTCTTGTTAACCACGGGTGATTGAACTTCAATATCCCCTCCATCTAACTCTGTCAGCTCACTTGAAACACCAGAATATTCTTCTGAATCAACATATTTACTTTTTGATTTATCATTCATAGACAAAGCTATCCCGTCAGTGCATGGATCGATAACTTCACCGCCTGCTTCGTCTGCATAATACTCAAGATTCTTCAGCAACAAAATACCAGTTTACCAGCAAAAACGGCAGAAGCTAACTTCAAGCAAGAAGCTATATGAAAATTCTAAATTCTAAACATTTTTAATCCAGTAGATTCATGCTCGCATGATTCGTGCAATTGTGGGAAGAAGGAACTATCAAATAAATCAAAATACGTATCTCCGTTTATGAAAAAGATATTCCGAAGTTTCGAAAATTTTGATAATGCTGTAGCATATTTATGCTTATATGCTCATCCTCGTCACCAAAATGTCTGTTTAAATAAGAAGTGCATATATATAATTGCAATTGTAATATTAATAAGTTCTGAACGGTGGAAGCCTTTATTCCATCATTTTGTAAAGATTGATCATCTGGAATTGTAGACCACATAATCACACGTGAAAAGCTATTTCACATCTTATTCAAATAAAATATTGATAAAATTATGTTCATACTGCTTATATCTTATTTCAGATAATCCTTCAGGCTAAAGCCACAAAATGGAAGACAACTAAAATGATAAAAGAAAGAACAATTATTTAGGAAATTAGTGGGCTCCTCAATAGGGGAGCAATGATTGGAGTCAAACAGAAATTGATGTCCTTGTTTATTATTAGTTTGTAGAGTCTGCAATATAAGGATTTAATCAACCTGAGATAAATTATAAAGACAGAGAGATGCGGAAACAGATTTATGTGAGGGGGGAAATGCTGAACCAGAGAAGAAAATTATATTTCATGGACAATTATAAATATCTCGGAAAATGTAGGGAAATTAGGAAGACAGTAGTTGATGACCATTCAAAAGTTAAGGGAATTAACCTGCAGTAACATTAGATTCTGCGTGGTCTTCAGCATTTGTGGCCGCAGCAACACCTTCCCTGCTGCCAATCTTCTGCTGATGAATTTGGGCATTTCTAGCAGTAACTTCTTGTTCCTTTTTTTCCGTATGGAACTTGTGTAGTTTATCCTCGAACTCCTCAATGCACGACTTAAGCTCTGGTTTTGCAAATTTCTTGCCCTGATTTCAATTTATAATGGACAGAGAACAGCCTCAGCCATTTTAAAAGAATAAATGCAAGGGCAACGAAAACATCATTTTCCCTTGTTTTTTTTCTGAGGAGACCAAATCATTACCTTGTTTATTATGTTCCTAAAATGATCCATAACAGAATCCTCTGACAAGATATGTTCATATGTCTTAAATAATTCAATGAGTTTTTTCATTCCTTTTTCAGTAAATGCTAGCTGAGAGAGGCAATAAGAAAGATATTCCCATTGTCTGACATCTGCAGATACAAAAGGCTACATTTAATCACTATAATCAATAAACAAAAAATTAGCATCTCTTTCTTTCTAATTAAAGTAAAAAGCCCAATGCAATAACAAAGACAGCTTTTAGAAGGACGGGATAAATTTTAAAGCTTTGAACCAGGTTAGACCGCTGCTGACCAGAAGGTAAGGAATGGAAAATATTATTATAAATGAGAGTACAAAGTGACAATATTCTGCATCAGTAGAAAGGCAATGATCGTTTGTTACACAAGAAAAGAAAAGACCCTAAATTGGAAACCTCTATAAACTATATTATTCAACAAAGAAACAGGATTGAAACTTGAAGGTAGTCGGTGAAATCATTTCAACCAGAATTTCATATAAACCTAGTGACCTTGGTTCTTCATCATCAAGATTGCAATACTGAAGAATAATTTCCCTCAAGAATACAATCTCAGAAATCACACAAGTATAGACATTAGACAGTCTTAGGCCATAACTTGTGTAATAGTTCATCCTTTGATGGCTGACCAACTACACCCGCTATCCCGCTTACTAAATATCAAGAGGGAGTACTTAGATATTTTCAAAAAAATAAAAATACCTGTAACACCACTAAACCTATTGCATAGCTTTTCCACAAGAGCTTCCATTTGTTTGTCCTGGAAGAATTCAAGAGAACTCGTGAAGATAGCAATCAGAAACAGAGACCAGAATTACAGCATATTAACATATCATATACCTTCTTGATCGAAGCAATTAAAAATTGCATGATGTTGCAGAAAGAATCTTGAGTAAGATTCTGATTGGATAATTTGCTAAGTATATCTGGAAGTAAATTATAAATTGGATTGTTTCCTGTTGGCATGATCAGAAGAGATAAATTAGATGCCCTTTTCTTATAGAGTGGAACATTAGGAGAAAATAATAGCAATAATATAAATTTTTCTTTTAATAAGGACAACTCTTCTGTTTCTAAAATGCTCTTGTACCCCCCCTAATTGACATTCTTAACAGCTATTAGATAAATTTGGATATCTTCATCCAATGGTCAATATCACTGCCAACTAGTCAGGGTACTAATACATTATTGTACCATACAATCTGCAATTTTAAGAAAAATATAAAGATTTAGTAAAGTAGAAGGGAAAAAAACCTTTCTTGGAAAGCTCATGAAAAAATAGCTTAGCGAGACTTGAAATTCTTTCATCTTCATCTTCTAATCTTATAGCCATTTCGTTAATGTAACCTTTTACCTGATCAAGCAAAGGTTTATCAGATTCACATCCACTGCAAAAATTGAAAAAGGACACAGAAGTTACAGTAACCTCTACCTTCATCATGTCATTCAGTATGAGATGTGAAAGCACCAGGACGGCATTCTTCCTTACAGAAACGCAAGGATCTCTAAGGCGGGAATACATGTTCTCTGTCCACGGTTCTAACAGATTGGGAAACCGAACTGCTAAGTCTCCCAGTGCAATAGTGCAATTAGAACGAACAATTTCTGAATTTGCACCTTCGACAACTGTGAAGAGAAGCTGGAGATTTGCACCACTGAAAACGAATCAATAAGAAAACTAATTCATTCTCTGCAAGACATAGATAAATAGGAAAGTGAATGAGGAGGGAAAGATAGCAAAGAACTCACCAAAACTCTGCATCAATAATCATGAATCGACATAAAGCAAGCATTGCTGACGCCTGCAATTCTGGGTACTGAATACATAGCAGAAGTTATGCCAGTGTGTAGGACAATTAATTGATGAATTCGGAGTAACTTAAATTAAAAAAAAAAAAAAAGATACTGCGATATAATATTCTAATTTTCAAAAATTCAAGTGACACATAACTTCTGCAATAATATATTTTCACATTAGTTAAGACTGCTTTATCTCCACGTCTAGGCATTCATCTACCGTAATCCAAAAAGGCTACAAAATTTTGGGTAGCAAAATGCATTGATTGTGTTTTACATGATATCTTACGTTTAATGCTGGAAACGAAGAACGAAAATGAGAAGGGCTTAAAGATATTAAGGCCATCACCTTCTGCATCAGTCCAAAATTTCTACAAAGCTTTGACAAAAAGTTTGCACAGATTCCAATCAAATTCTTTTCACTTGAACAACCAGAAACTATTTCTTTTTCTGCTTTTTCAAACAAAGCATCAAGTACTGCATCCTCAGAAGCGGCAAACCCTAACTCTGCATTTATATCATTATCCTGCAACACATTATGTAGACAACTTTTACAAAAGCTGACAACTAATAGATATAAAGTTATCAAGGATGACACTATAACTAGACAAAACACTTATACACCTTCTGTATCCCAGATGAAGCTGTACCATTACCGTCTATACTCTGATTCTCAGCATCCATTTTTTCTTTCGCCACTTTTTGCTTCTGAATTTTCCTAGCACACGATTCAATATATACTAGTTGATTCATGGCAACATGACTTATGACAAACAAACATCTGCCAAGTTTTGCTACTTGAACAGTGGTAAGTATGCTGACTTTACTAGTGTCATTGTCATTCTGCAAATCATCCCCACCATCATTAAATAGAGAACTCAGAGTCTTTTTAACCATATCGGCAGCAATGGTTTCTGGGGTAGGATGAATTGCATATATGGCAGCTATTGCTTTGTCAGCAGCAGCATACCAGATATTTCCTGGAAGCCAAAAGCCAGTAATTAAACTTTCCAGAATACCAAATATTCGAGCACCACTAGTAACCAACAACTTCTTCTTGTCATCATCAGACAGTCTCTGGATAGCAAGACATGCCGTCCGAGCAAGCAAAGGGTCAACTTTAGCCCAACGACCAAACCCAATATCAATGATGTCCTGTAAATGTGAGCCAAGAACACCAGCTGATGACTTTGCCACCATGCAAAGGACAGATAAAGCACCACGGCTTTGCTCTGCAGTGGTTCCACTAACATTGAAGCAAAAGAAATCCCATAATGCTGATATCTGTGAAAGCAAAGACATGAAATTCATTAATGGGAACGAAAATTGATACATTGGCCTCAAGATTAATTTGACGAGGAAAAATAAGGGCAGCTGTAAGGTAATTTAAATAAGTAATCGCAGTTCATAGCCAGCATCAACAATCTTCCAAGTCCCGCTTCTCATTTAAAAAAAAAAGTGTATGTTTAAGTACATTGTCTGTCATATAATATTATGCAAACAGAAAAGACAATACATTACTCAGGTAAAAGCTGGAGGCTGTCAAACGATTTATGCAACATATTACGTAATAAAACAATAGAAGACAACATACGGTGCTGGAAGATATATCCCCCTTGGAGACCAGGGCACCAACTATAAACTCAAGAGCTGCCAGATCTCCTATGTTGGAATCAATAACAAGACTCAAGAGATTCTTGGCAGTTTCTACTGGGTTCTTCCTAATGTATATAGTGTTGAAAGCGTTCTCCACAGCTTCATAGATGGATTTGTCTTGGGAAAATACCTACATAAGAGAGCAGATGCCAGAAAAAGTTAATTGTAGGCATATAAAAAATTATATACGAAGATTATATAGCCCAAACAAATGGAAGACAATATCATCTAAGCCATGGACAAGAAAGAATAAGAGCTTACCAATGGCAACATTTTTCGGAGACATTCCTCTGAGCCATCAATTTGGAACTGTTTACACCTCATCAACAAGAGAATTGTGTTTTCAACATCAGTAGCGGAAGATGAAGCCATCAATTGTACAAGTGTAGGCATTGTGGCACATATGCATTTAGAGAACCTTAGTCCAGCCTCAAGCGATGCAACCAATGCCCTAGTCTGCTCCAAGTTCCCAACATCCGGCAGATTACTGTCTTGCAAAGCAATCACCTCTCCTGGCTGCGATATGCAAGTATCAGTTAAACTGTCTTGATGCTCCTTCGCAACCGGTTCAGGATTTAAATTGTCAACTTCACCGTCAGATGGTAAATCATCAATAACATCTTCTGAAGGCATATCAGGCTCAAGCTCTTTTAATCTCTTCTTGTACTGATCTAAGGTTGCTTCAAATGAAGCTATTCGAAGCTGTGGACCAAATGGGTTGTGCTGCAGCATCATGATTAATAAATTTAAAGCAGATTTTCTGACCATTGCACTCTTGTCCTCCAATCTACCAGCAGCAACTGCTGCAACTTCATTCCACAAACCAATTGAAATAGAATGCTCTTCACATAATTCAGCCCATACCTGGAGTACTCGACTTCTTGTATAAGCTGAAACATCTCTACAACGCTCAAGTAAGATTTCCAACATAGCTTGCTTAGTACGCAGGCGAATAGATTTAGAGCTCACTTCACCCTCAACATCCTTAAATGCCTTTGCTATTAGCTTTCCCAGCACACCAACAAGAGCATTTCTAATCTTATAGGATTCACCACCAAAGTGTGGAATAAGAATGCCAATGTTAGTTGAAACTAACTTAGGAAGGCGGTCAGCTAGCTCTACAAGAAAACGCCCCACATTTTCAGCCCCAACCGTGTCCCTTACATAATCTTTTGGATTAGTCCTTCCAATCTCTCTAATAAGAGAGATGGCCAGGCTTCCATCTGCATACTTCTTCTCAGCACCAGCAACTGCATCAGCCATGTGGGTAACAACAAAATCATATTTGTGAATTAGGTGCATAATGGATGCACACGATTGTGCCATGTAATGGTACTTTGCGGAGCAAGCCCCAATTATACGACAGATGGCATCTTTTGCTTCAGAATCTTTAAGGAGCATTGGTTTCTCAAACATAGAGAACGCATTTCTGCAAGAAGGAAATGTCAAGTAAGAAAGTTTCCACTTAAAATTCACTAGGAAGAGGATACATATATGTACCTACAGAACTATAAGATAGATCACTTACTTTGTAATGAAAGACAAATAACTTTCATCTGGGTCAGACGAACCAAAAAGCAGTTCAAGGTTGATCTCCAGTGAGTTGGCAATAAGACTGAGTATTCTACCTCTCTGTGCCTCCCAATTCCATGAATTCACAGGTTGTTTCTTCCTGGTGCTAAGCGTTACCTAAACTAACACTAAAATGCTTCAATTGACTGTGACAAAGGGATACAGTGTATCTATAACAAAAAGAACAAGAAATTTATGATTATGTGTACAACTCAGAGAAGTTAGTGAAATTGCAAGAACCTTCAAATTGTTGTTGGAACCGCTGTTGGACTCTTCGGCAAGAGCAATGTTTAGGAGGAAGTATGTATATATTTTAAAAGCATTGCGATGAGAAGCAACACGATCTAGTACTGGAATCTCTTCATCCTGACCTTGAGATACCCTTAAGAGAGAATCCACATTAGGTAGAAGCACACTGAGATTGGAACGAAGACTTTCCACGAGATTTAATTTGCAAGATGGAGGCAGACTACCATAACCCCTAATCAATGAGTACACCCGATCAAAAACATCTTGATCTTCAACACAGAACAGTTCTTTGTCGGAAAGATCAAAGGACACACCTGTTTAGACAAATGAGATAGTAGTTAAGTTCTGCCAATCGAGCATTTTTGTTCCACCATTTTAACTTCATAGACAAGACCAAGTTTACTTTTGTTAAATTGAAATCCTCATATGCATGGTTTAGGTCAGCAATCTTACTAATCCATTATGTGAGTAAACGAGAGGAACAAAATATCATTAGTTTTCATCTTTTTCCCCTTGTACGGGTGGAGGTGCGAGTAGTTTTGCATAGGGCCTTTTCTCAAAAACCGACCATTACTGAATCAATTAGGGTAAGATTTCAGTTTCAAACATGTAGCTATTCTTGTGCAATCGTGAATTTCATAAGGAATATAACTTGGGTCTGTGAAACTTGGAAAAAGAAGGAACCTGACCTTTGACAAATTCTTCGAGTTCAGAGGGGCGAAGAGAAGCAACGTCCACGAGGTTCTGGACGCAGAGACGATCATCATCGTGTTCTTGTTCTAGTTCTGGGAGTGTACGAGGGAAGGCGAAAAGAGGAGCCATGGAGTGCAACGGGTTGAAAGAGAGAGCGAGGTTTTCTCTTTTACTCTCTCTGTTCTTCGCACCAGGTTCTTCAGGCGTGGCCTCCAAAATTCAAATGAAGCCCGAGAGTCCAAGCGGGAAATTTTTGTTGCCACCGTTTGCTTTTTCATTTTTCTTAAATTAAAAAAAGTATTAGTCTCATAATTTTTTTTAAAATTTTAAATTTGTCCTAAAATTAAAACATTCTAATACTAAATCACTTTTAAGTTTCAATTTAAAGCTTTTAGACAATCAAGTGAGATGTTATTTCAACGTATTTATAAGAATAAATTATATAAATATTTATTGAATTTTGTTGAAATTACAAAAATACCTTTTATTCTTAAAATATATATTTTAGTTCACTTTTAGAATTTTTAATTAAAATACTATCTATTAAAGTAAATACACAAATATGTATTCTATCTAAATAGACACAAATAAAAAAATAATTTTTATTTTCAAATATGACAAATAAAAAGAAAGAATAGATTTTATTTTCATTAATTTAACAAAAATATGTATATTTACATTAATAAAAGATATCTTAGTAGAAAAAATTAAATAAAGTATAATGCAATTTTTTGTTTCAATAAAAATTTGTGTAATAAAAAAATATCTGCATAATTTTAACAAAATTAAAAAACATTTTATGTAATTTATTCTAATTATAATATCTTAATTGAGATTAAGTTGACATATTGAACAATTTTAAGATAATCATAAAGCAAAATAAAAGATAATAAATTATTTTGACACTTTTTTAAAAATTTAATTCAAATTTTTAAATAAAATTGAAGGAAAAATGTTAATTTAACTTTTCTGTTTTTCTCCCAAATTAACTTATTTTCAGCCTATTTGGTTTTGTTAATGAAAAAAATATATAATTTTATAGATAAAATAAGATTTTTATACCCCTACTTTAATTTGATATTGAAAAATGATAGATATTATTGAGTAATTATGAGTAATGATTACAAATAGTATAATAAATACCTCTACATTGTTAAAATGAATACCTCTACATTGTCCATAATCAAACAAGTCCTTTTTACTTGTATTGTAGTTCACATTATTGTACATGTGCACTACTCTACTATGCCTTCTAGTCATTTTATGTTGAGTTTGGATTTGTTAGGAAGAAGGGGAGATTAATCATTTGGCCCCTATAGTTTCATCAATTTTCAATTTGATCATTGTAGTTTATTTATTTTTTCAAATAAGTCTATATACTTTTAAACTATTTCAAGGTTAAATTTTATATTTTACAAACCATAAATGTCTACTTTTTACATGTGCCACATGGTTTAATGACATTAGAAAATTGTTAAGGTGGCTTAATGATGTTATGAGTTAGCATCACTTGAATTAAAAACTTTTGACTTGGCATCCACATAAACTCCTATTTCAATCATCTTTAGAAAAAAAGGCAAGAGCACAATAGAACGCATAACATGAGTAGACCAAAGTGCATAGCATAGGCATAGAACAAAGCATTATCTTCTAATGCTACATATCCAAATTGCTTTGACTTCCTTTGCAAACATATACTCATGGCTAAGGCTTCAATCTTATGCTAATTTGGCCTTTAAGGACGCAAGTGGAAAAGGGAAAAAGTGCATAGATTCATGTTTTAGTAATAATCATAATCTTTTTCATATGTCTCCTTCAATTTTAGCATCTCATTTCACCTTCCATTTTCACTCTAATTTCACCTTTGATTTCATCATATTCTTCATTCAATTTTAGCCATTGAGTTCACTTGCCAAATCTACTTATTCTTCATCCCAACTCGATAGAGTCATAGACCTCAAATTCATTTTTGATTGATTGTATCTATTGTAGTCTGGATTGGTTGGATATGGATGTGTTTAATTTATATTTGTTGTAATCTACGTTGAGAAAAACATATTTGTATTTGTTGTAGTTTGTTAGAATGGTTAGATCTTAGTTGTTTATTTTATGGGTTTAAGAATACCTATTATTATATTTTAGAATTATTGACTCTTAATTACTTTTTTACTATTTTTGATCCTTTGTAATTATTTAAGTACCTACTTATTCCACTTGCTCTAGCATTTAAACTTAATGAAAAAATGTAGTGAAGGTTTTGAGTTAATGCAATTCTGCAGCATGCTTTTGTTAAGATATTTCTTTCTTTTGATCTATAGTTGGTGTTGTTAAGAATTTTTGGAAAGGAATGATCACCAATAATCAAAATATCACATAAAATAAGATGAACCAATAATCAACAACATGTGGATCCTTGCCAAATAATCAAGACAATAAGCAAGTATAATAAACACATAGGCCCCGTCCCTCCCTTTGATGTATAGAAGCGTGAATTAACCAATATATATATATATATATGCTCAAGTAGAGCTTGAACATAATCACCAAGATGTGGGCTCCACAATTTAGGTTAAATAAATCAAAATCACAAAAATATGTAGCTTCAACAGTGGTCCTAATTGAATAGCCAAATATTATGCTTTCAACACTCTACATTTCAAGTTAAGTAAGTACGTGATCTATGCGTTTTGGGTTCAACACTTTCAACACAGTGGTCTTCACTTTTATGCAACTTTCAACATTTCAAAATCACAAAATAAATTCAAATCTCACATGAATTCCTTGGGTTAAATAGCTTTCAACTTGTGCACATATCTTGCATTTTTTAGATATGCATGAGTGGAAGTCCCTAACCTCAAGTTTGCAATAATCTTCTTCCATAGCTTGAAACTTTAAAAAAAAAAAAAAGTTCTTTATGCTTGAGTTGTGCATTTTGTCAGCTTTGATTTTTTTTTTTTTGGTTTGAAGATGACAGATGTAAGAGCCTATATAGACACCAAGTTAATAATTTAAATCTATGCGGATGCCAACTCTTAATGCTGTTAAGCTACCTCACCATTTTTCTAACGTTGTTAAGCTACATGCAATTTGTAAGGAGTAAGCATTTACGATTTATAAAGTATAAAAAATGACCTTAAAATGGTTTAAAAGTATAACGACTTATTCAAAAAAAAAAAAAAAACTACAAGAACCAAATTGAAAATTGCTGTAAACAAGAAGGATTCAATGATTAATTTTTTTGAAGAAAAATCATTTGTTTTCATGTCACTTTATGCTAATTGTCTAGTTTTGTACACATAGTGAAAAAGAATTAAATAAAAAATTAAGGATGAAAATTAAATTTTGTATTTCTTTTTAAAAAAATCAGTAAAAAGGGATAAAAATATTGAATAATAATTATAAAATCATAATAAATATTATACAAAATTTTCAAAAAAGAATTTTCTTTCCCTTAATGTACTAAGGGGGCTGTGAGAGATTTTGTATACTATGCTATTAAAAAACTGATATTGATGACAATAATACTAAAAATTTAAAATTTATTATTAAATTCCTCTCCACTTATATATATATATATATATATAAATAAACTTGTTGTTTTATCCTTTCCCTCTAATTTTGTGCTACTTTAATAATTAAAAAATTAAAATATAATTTTAATCTCTTAATTTATTTTTTCTAATTTTACCTTTTTAATTTTTACTTTCATTTTTTGTAGTTTTAGTATAATCTTTTAAATTTATTTTAGATTTTATTTTTAATCTTATTTTATTTTAATTTTATTTGTTAACTTACAAAAGTTAGTCAACTTTTTTATTCTTTTGAACACTAACAAATTATTCAATAGAAACATTATTAGACTTAAGTCATTAAATACTCACATTGTTTGAATAGTTTTTTAAAATTAAAAAAATAAGTAGAAAACAAAATGAAATTAAAGAAATAAAGTGAAATTTAAAATCAAATTAAAATTAAATGAAATTAAGATATAAAAAATATAATATAAAATTAAATTGAAATTAAATAAAATTAAAAAATAAAATAAAACTTCAGATAATTAAGGGCAAAGTGTATTTTCGCCATTAATATTAGATTAAAAAAAACACCCATTCAATTGAATGGTTCGGGAATCCTGGCAGCTGCGCATTACTATAGTATTGGTGAAGGAAAGCATTAAAGCCCTTCTGAAATCAAGCTGTGTTAAAATCCCTTCCTTTTTTGTAAACAAATAATTTTTCTGCCATTCCCCTCTTTATCCTTTTCCTAAATGGGTTTCCTCGAATCTCTTCAACAGTTTCTAGCTCTTCCTTGAGAAGCCATAGCCTGAGAAGCTCACTATGGCAGTGCCATGGAGCGTAAGTCTCTGGATGGCGAAGATGGTGTGGATTGCTCTGAGTGGCTGGATATCTTCTTGCTTGACTGTTGTTGATGAGGTTGCTAGCTCTCTTCGATCTGGCGATATTGGTCCCTTTCATGTTGGATGATTCAAAACCTAATTTACCATTGCTTCGGCTCTGGTACGTTTCACCAACTCTGCTTTATACTTTTTTCTAACTTGGGTATATCTGTGTCTGAAACTACGGTTGTTTAATTAGCTGAAAGATTTATCGAATAAATTGACTAGATGCTTCCTTCCTCTCCCCCGCCCCCTTCTAATTTAAATCTATATTATTAGCTAATTTTTTTTTAAATGTCCTGACGTAAGAGACCAATTAAGCGTCCCTTCATTGTATAATTTGAGTTGGGACTAACGCCAGTTTAAATTGGTTATCCAATTTTCAATTTGGGAGTCATCGATTGTTGCGTTTCTGTGTTTCTCTGCGTCTGCGTCTGGCATTTAACTCTGCTTGCTATGATTTCTGAATTCGCCATCAGATGGAAATTAATATCTTATATAGCATTCTTAGTGGAAGATTTGAAGATGATATGGTTTCAGAATATTAGAGTGGTGATTTAGTAAGTTCAGACAGCTTGTTATAAAAAATAGTATGAATCAATGATCAGGTATTGAGTATGTCAAGATTTGGTTGAAGAAACACTGGATATGATAGCTCTACATAATTGTGGGGTTCTTCTCTTAGCTATTGAGTATGTCAAGATTTAAAATAAATAAATAAATAAAGGATCGAACCTATTGGACTATGACCTCTACCCTAACACCACCCCACCCTTATTGCTTGAGCATAGCGTAGGCGAGGGACAACCTTTTGAGATTGAATACATAAAGCAACTTTCTTGACCAATTTAGGTCATGATATGAAGATTGTGGCAGCAGCATTAAGTTAGATCATAACCTGTGATTAAGATGGTTCACTGTTAGGTTTTGACGTGGTCCTCATAGCTAAGAGGTTTAACTCACCAGTCACCATGTAAAAGAAAAGGTGAGAATGTATTGACTTTGGAATTATGCAGCATATAGTGTATATAGTTGATTAGATGCATAGATATGTCTACACATCGTTATAAGTTTATAATTAGTAAGCACTCTTGTGGTCTTTACTCGGAATTCTGATATAATTTTAATTAAGTTGTGGATCTTACAACATTTCAGGCGTGCAATTGTCCTTTTACAGGTTTTAATCTTACATGAGTAATTTACATTATCACCACTGCTTCATTTTTTTTAAAAGACTCTGTGGGATTGTTTTGGTTACTTTTACGCAGTATAGTCATTAAATCCTTAGTCCCAGGTTAAAAAACTGGCTGTAACTTGGAGTTAAGGGTACTCATGCAGAGGAACCAAGAAAAAAAAATTGTTTCAATAAAATAAACGTAGGTTTTAAAAAAAAAGATCTATAGTAATCTTGAAATAGATATAACTGTCTATTGAAGTCTGAATTCTTGCAATAGCAAAATAAGAGGATTATTTTCTTGATTTAAGCGGAAGATTTGAAAGAATGTTATAGGGGATCACAACATCTAAGTAAAGAAGTGGGAACAGGTGTATTTTGATTAAATAAAGATGAGTTCTGCCGAACTGCCTTTCAGAAAATAACAGGGGGCAAAAGGTGACGAAGAGTTGTGTTTGTGTATTTGTTTTCATTATGTTTCAGATGTTGTCTTGGTTCTGGCCATTTACTTCTGTTCAAGTTATACAGTCAGTTGCTGCTTGACATTACTTCGTATTAAAAAAAAAAAAAAACATGCTAATTGTATAACTTTTTTCTCTCCCAACCCTCACAATTAAAATGTGTCTGTATTTGAATTCAAGTTGTCCAGCTGAAATAGATTTGAGTGGGGTAAGATGAACTTAAATTATAGTGGCCTGTAATAGTTATGAGAGTTGAGACAGTTTTTGATTTTGTAAGTGGCATTTATCTCCGTATTGTATTTATACTTTTTGTTGTTCAGTTTGCTTGGTTATTTTTCATTTTATTAAGTATATAATATGTTAATCCCAGTGATATTTGTTGGCAATTTATTGGGCGGTCCAAGAATTATTAAGAAAACTAACCAAACGTCTCTTTTCCTTGTGCAGTTCTTTGGAGGTTAGGCTAAGAAGGGAATAAGATACATATGCAAAAGGGTTGCCTTTTAGTCCAGTGTGTCAGTCTGCTGTAGAGATTTTACAGTTTTTTTCAATAGATGATATTTATTCAAAATAAATTATGATTCTTAGGCGGATGATTTAATAAAATATTAGGTAGCTTGAAACCTGTACTTATAGGGCTATAGTCTACCGTGGAATTTCTAGTACTCTTGTAATAAGTAAAGAAGTGTACAATTTGTGCATGTGTTTCGGGTCGTCTCTGGTTGATGGAATAAAAGCACGCTCTGAGGTCGTGATTGTGAAAGCAGTTTTGGGCATTTTGTTTCCCTGATTCCCTATGTTTGAATGGCATTATGGACAGTTCGAGTAACCTTGAGACGAAAATCTCGTATATGAGTGGAAAACGAAAAAGAATTGAAAAATTTTATATAATGTTTATTATATTATTATAATTGTTACTGAATAATATTTATTTTTTATAATTTTTTAAAATAGATATAGAAGAGTTATTTTGTATCTACATAATTATTTTTTTATTTTCATTTTCATTTTTAACCCTTTATATACGACACCATCTTAAGTAATGAGGATATGTTTTCCATCTTCGTCACCCAATTGTAGATATACTTTGAACTTTGAAGTTCCAAATATTATATTGCTTCCCATTTCCCTGCATTTGGTCATGGCTGCTACGGAGACAATATAAGGATATGATTTGATAATAAATAAATTTTGACTGAAAAAGGACCTTTTTTAGCATTTAAAAAAGTCATAAAGTTGATGTCGAACAGAAGTTTCTCGTTTTTATTTGCTCAAGATCATATAATCAATTTAATAATTTAAAATTTCTTAAATATTAAACAAAATTGGACGGAATACATTTTAATTTAAAAACAAAATATCTTTGCATTATTTTTTCTTTTCTGTCCATAAAAGGGCATTGATAAATTCTGCATATACGAACTATTAGACTGACGTCTCGTAGAATGAAAAACGATACTTCTACAGGTGATTCACATCAGGGTGTACTTTTCTTTTTCAGAGGTCGAATTTGCGTCACGACAAATCATTACCTTTCATATTCCATTAGGTGCTTACCCCAGTTTCATAAAGGTACTTTTCGAGGACTTTAATTTTCCTTTGAGCACAAGCGTAGCGATTGGTAAAATATGGCAATGTTTTCATGACCTCAACAAAGTAAACCAGCAAGAAACAGTGAATAATCCTTTCAACAAAAAGAACTGGTGAACAATCATGCAGCTTCCATTTTGCATATCCCTCAAAGCCTGTACGTTCCGCCATGCAGCATCATAGTCAGACGGGTAGGGACAAAGATTAGATGAAACCAGATTTTGTGTTATCGGCAGCAATTCCAATCCATTTCCTTGAGAAAGACAGTCATACTGGCTCTGTCGTCTGAAGTACAGTAGGCTCACCCAATCCATCATCAGACCGCTTTAGTTTATGAGCAAGGCTGCTGCAAACATGAGACTACAGATCACGGCATAGGAGTTCATGAAGGCAGGCAACAAAACTCTAATCATCTTCACTCTGGTGGTGCTCCTAGTTAGTAAAATAATAGAAGAATAAATATGAACTCACATAGTACTTTCTTATTTCTCCCAGAGAAAGAATGAAGAATTTATATTAGAGTTAGTTACATTAGTTGCACCCTTAGCGAGCCACCTAGCATAACAAAAAGAACGAAAGAATAACACATACTAAATGATGACAGCTATGCTAATAGAAAAATAATAGGCAACCAAATCTACATTCAAAATTAGCTTGCTGCATGAATACTCTTAACACTCCCTGCAAATGAGAGGGAGATAAATAGACCCCGAGTTTGTCCATCAAGTGCCAAAATCTAGAATGAGATAGAGCCTTAGTAAAACAATGTGTTGTCTATTCAACTGTGACAACATAATTGATGACCAATTTCTTAGCTAGATCACGATCCCTAAGATAATGAACATCCAACTCAATATGTTTCATTCGAGCTTGGTAGACAGGGTTGGAAGCTAAAGCAACTGCACTCAAATTACCACACCAAATGAGAGGAGTCTCAGCAATAGGAAACTTACCTTCTCCTAATAAGATTGAATCCAGGCAAGCTCAATGGCTAAATTAGCCAAGGATTGGTATTCAAATTTGATGCTTAAGCAAGCTACAACTTTCCACTTCTTAGATAGCCAAGATATCAAAGAGTCACCAAAAAATACATAGTGACTAGCTACTGACCTCTTATCACCCTAATGTGTAGCCCAATCTGCATTTGAGAAACTGGAAAAGTACAAAGTAGCAGAGTGTTTGATATGTAGACTAAAATTCATATTTGCTTTTAAGTAGCGAAAAAACTTTCTTGATTTCCTGCCAATGAGCAGTTGTAAGAGAGCTTAAAAATTGACTAAGTCTATTAATAGAAAAGCATATATCTAGTCGTGTATTAATTAGATATTGTAGACCACCCATAACACTTCTATAGATAAATAGATTCTTTAAAGGTTCTCCATTAGCAGCTAGGGGTGTACATTAGTCCAAAAGCCCAATGTGCCCGATCTTACTCAGTTAAATTAGGTCAGATTAGGCTGAGGGGAAAAAAAAGGCTTAGTCGAGCTATAAAACTGAGTTAAGATAGCCCTAAGAACCATATTGACCCGACTCAGCTTTAAATTCAAATTAAAAAACTAAAAAATATTTTTACAAGAGCTTATATAAAAATTTTTAATTTTTTTAGGAATAAAATATAATTTTATAAGGACTAATATAAACATATTTTTTTGGGGATCATTTTATAATTCTTACCATAAATTTTAAAAAATAAAAATAAAAAATTAGGCCGTTAAGTACTAGCTCAGCCTGACTCAAACAATAAACTTCAATTTTAAAACCCATTTAAAATTGGGTTAGACATTTAGTTAGGCTAAAGCCCAGCTTATGAACACGCATATTAGCAATTGAAATAGACTTTCTTATCATCTTAGGTGTAGGACACACAGCAACATTTGACATGTCAAATTTTTTGAGTAAACTAGCAACATACTTGCGTTGACTCAATTATAAATTAGTGTCATCTTTGTCACTTCAATTTTCATAAAATAATAAAGAGAACCAAGATCTTTGAGGGAAAAGAGCTTGTTTAACTTCTGAATAAATGTGCTTAATTCACAAGGTCTGTTACCACTGATAATAATATCATCCATATAAATTAACATACAAATAACTTGAAAGCTATCTTTGAAGGGGGGAAAAAACATCAGCCTTAAAGTTTTGAAATCCCTAACTAAGTAATGTAGTCTTTAGCTTCTTGAACCAAGCTCTTAGGGTCTGTTTCAGAATATACATAGCTTTAGTTAACTTACACACATAGTTTAGTTTGGTAGGATTACAACATCCTTTTGGTTGAGTCACATAAACCACTTCATGAAGGAACTCATTCAGAAATGCATTATTAATGTCAAGCTATCTAATTTGCCATTTAAGAGATACTGCTATTGATAAGCGAATCCTAATAGTTAAAGCCTTGATAATTGAATTGAACGTTTCATCAAAATCAATCTTATGATCTTGTTGGAAGTCTTTAACTACTAAACGAGTTTTATGCCTTTGTATAAATCCGTTGGTATTATATTTAAGGTTGAAAACTCATTTACAATCAATTAACTTCTATTCATTTTTAGGTATAAGTATCTAGATGTTGTTGCAAACTAAGGTATTATACTTAGATTGCATTACTTGCTATCATTAAGGTAGTTTCAATGTATCAACTACCTTTCTTAGCTTAAGTTTTGTGTTAGTAATAGCTGTAATGAAACTTGTGAAAGGAAGTTTTAACTTGTACATCTCATTTTACTTCTCGTTATTATTTGATGACTTAAAACTTCTTGGTTTATGTTCTTGTTACTACTGCTACATTTAACTATCTGGGCATCAGGATTATTAAGTTACTTTGTAAAAGTTAAATTTAAGGATTTTGAATCTATAAAGCAATTAGAATGAGAAAAGTCTTTATCACCAACATCTTCTTGTTTAGATGAAGAGAGCTCACTATTGAGACTTAGAATAGATTAAGATGAAACTATGGTAGCAGGTTGTGCAATAAGCTTTATGGAGTTTGGCAATTTAAAGAACATTGATGGTTGGACTTCATCATAAGGAGTTTGCCTATTGTTGAGGAACCTTGAGGCAAAAGGGAAATCAGAATGTTTATCAGAATGATTAAACACCATATGCCTGAAGATGTAAAAACAATCCATAAGATTAAAACACTTATAATCTTTATATGAATTGAAGTTTGTGCTCTTTATAAGACCTTAGATAGGAAAAGCAAGCACGTCTAAACATTTTGAGCTAACCATAGGTAGGATATTTGTTGAACAACTTAAAGAAAAGAGAAACTCCTAGTATGGCAGTAGACAATCTATTTATTAAATAAGTAGTAGTGTAAAAGGCTTTTCACCAAAGCCTCATAGGCTTTTTTGCTTATGCAAGTAGTGTAAGGCCAGTCATTATTAAATGCTTATGCTCCTTTTGGTTTTACCATTTTGAAAGGAAGTGCAAGGACAAGAATGATGAAATAGAATGCCACAATCTTGTATTAATTTAGAAAAGCTCCTAAACTCTCCAACACAATCACTTTGTAAGGTCTTTATCTTACTATCAAATTGATTTTCAACTAATTGCTTAAATTGAATAGATGTAGTTAAGGCTTTACTTTTGGACTTGAAAAGGATGAATCTAGGTATATCTGTTGTAATCATCCAAAAACAAGACGTAAAACCCAAAGCCATTAGTAGATTCAATTAAGGATAACTTTTAAAGATCTATGTGAATTAACTCAAATGGTTTAGAGGCATGGGATTGGAATAGTTTAAAAGGTAAGAAGTGTAACTTTTTATATTGATAAGACTCACAAAAATCAAACTCTTCATTTATATTGATTTTTATATTATATTCTTTCAAAATTTGATTAAATATAGAGCTAAAAGGATGGGCTAATCTACTATGTGACTCTTCCTTGATAGAAATAAAGACACCACTAATGGCATGAGCTTGATATGATGTTAACTATTATCCTCAGTTGAGGAACCAACTTTATATAATCCTTCTTTAATAATCTCTTGCAAGATGACCATCCCTGTTCCCTTGTCCTTCTCATAACAACCACTTTAGGTAAGTTCAACAATAACACCATTTTTGGCATTAAGTTTTGAGATACTTATAAATTCTTGGCTATTTTATGAGCATATAGAACATGCTTCATCAAAAGATTTTGAGAATTATGATTAATTTTATAGTTTTCAACCTTTAACACATATATTTGATCATAATTATCAACAGTGATCTTAATCTTATCATGATGGCTAGTTGGGCTTTCAAGAAGACCTAGATTATTAGTGATATAGTTGTTGACCCCATTGTTTATGTGCCATGCCTTATCTCTGACAATGTGAGGACGTGCGAGAAAAGCATTATAGTCTGAACTAACTTGATTGAAGTTATTCTTCTTACTGTCGTTTGTGAAGCTAATGGAAAATTTTCTATTAAAACGAAAGTAGTAGGCAGTATTAATATGTTTAATTTTGTTGGCATGTCGATTAGTTGTTTATAATGCATCTCCCTCTGCCTTTATTTCCATGAAAACTCCTCTAATTTAATCTATGTCGATGATTTCTCCTTAAATTAGAACTAAGTCAAGTGTCAGTTTTAGCCAATTTACATTAGCATTGCTAAGACTCAAGTTAGACAAATTGTTGAGTCACTTTAGATGACTTTCATGTGTCAGCAAAGTGGCCTACAAATCAATCCAGGTTAAATCAACCTTTGTCAAAGAGTTGTATAACAATAGATTATAATTAGAGTCCAAGTTAGCTGGAGTTTGAGTGATTGAGTCATTTTGTGATAATGGACTTCCAGTTATAAGTAAATTATCAAAAATTATCTTCATTTTTGCTAGGTACTTGTCCATTTCATATTCCCTTTTCTAGTATGTTAGAGTTCACTCTTGTATATAATGATTTGGGACCTTATATTGGAACCTAACAAGTTTCTGGCAACATTCCTAAGTTCTTAAAAGTTGGAGCAATGAATTATTTAAAAGGCAACTTCTAAGGTCGTGGTGTTGAGAAGCCAGCCAAGTAATAGTTGGTCAATAACAACCCATTCCTCATAAGCTAAATTTGGCTTAGCTTCTACATTTTCAAAGACAAACTAAGGTGGACAAGGCTTCAAACCAGTGATGTACCAATCGAGCTTGTATCCTTGAATAATTAAGAGAATCACTATGTATGAGAAAAGGTAATTTATTTAGTCTAACTTAACTGAACATAATTTATTAAAGAAGCTAGGAAGTGAATTCCCTTTGGTGAAATTGTTAGTGACAACGGATGATCAATTATTTACTCATTGATTGACTCATAGTTGGAAAAGGAAGGAGAGGAGTGATCTATGGCATTTTCCGTAAAGGCTCTGCTATCAAGTTAGTAAAATAACCAAAAAAATAAAGATAAACTCTTAGAGTATTTTTTTATTTCTCTAAAAGGAAGAATGAAGAATTTATATTAAAATTAGTTACATCAGTTGCACCTTTAGTGAGCCACATAGAATAATAGAAAGAATGAAATAATAACATATGCTAAATAATGATAGTTATACTAACAGAAAAATAATAGGCAATTAAATCTATATACAAAATTAGCTTGTTGCATGAATATTTTTTACAATCTTCAAACAAAGTCCTCAAGAGGATCATAAACAATCATGCCAAGGAAAAGCTTTAAAAAGTCATCTTTAACCTTCGCTCTTAATTCTAGGCAGGGAATAAGTCCCTTTAATATCACTTGAAAAGGTAATGAAAGGGGAGGATTTGGAGACTGCCTCATTTCTTCAAATATGTCCATCACCTTTAAGGGCAGGTCACTATTCGAAAAAGTTCAAACGATGTCTCTAAATGTTTACTAATCAAAGAAAACCTTCTCTATTTTCAAATCTTCCCAAATCCTTTTTGTTTCTTCCACCCTTATTTTTCTTGCAAGCATCATAAGTATGTCTCTGTAAAAGAACATATCTAGTTGATACTATAATTCTTTGCACACTATATCACAAAACTAAGACGTAAAACATTTGTCATTCAAAAGTACACAAGCATATTGCATAAGGTAAAACAACTATTTGTCAAGTAAGTAAAACACCTAGTTAATAACAAGAACACGAGAGACTAAATGGTTTAGAATTTTAAATAAATTACACCAAATTTATTTTTAAGAGTAAAAATAAAATTTGGCACTTTTAATTCAACAAATTTAACAAAATTTAACATTTTCAACAAATTTGAAAAAATTATTGAAGTTTTTCCCCCTAATATAGCCTAAAACTAAAAGTCCAATTAGTTGGATATTTGCATAATTAATTTGTCTAAAACAAATGCTCTATTTTCTTTTAGGAAGAAGAAAGGAGCATAAGCAGTTGTTGAAACATCCAAATCACAACTCAATCGAGGTGGTGTACTAAACAATACAAAACACCTAAACTAAATTTTCATTCTTTTCAATGCTAGACAATTGCAAGGACAACCAATGGAGTTTGGGATAGCAATTTAGGTTCTAAAGGTTTACAATACGACTGGTTGATAAAGACAACACGTGTCAATTAAAGATAAAAAGCAAAGGTAAAAGATATGATTTTTCCCCCTAAATAGCCAAAGGGATTTAATTCAAAAATAAAAGGATTAGAAAAGAGATAGCAAAATGAGATTTCTCTTATCATGTTGACCAAAAAAATTCATATGTAACTTCAAGTTTTTAATTTTTGAGAGTTCTCTTGTACTTTAATAAAAGGATGAAATATGCTTTTGAAGGTGAAAAATCTTATTAGTGAATTTAAGGTTAGATCACATTTTGAAAAGGTATACAATTGATTAAATTGCACAATCTAATCTAAACAACAAGAGGAGTAAGAAAAACTTACTTAGGGATAATACCTAAAGGATATTGAATTAAAAAATTCATACACCATAACCCATTGATCCAAATTTTTTCTTTACTTTTCCTATAGCATTAACGTATCTTTCTTAGTCCTAAATGCACAAGGAGTTAAACTACTAGTAAAAAGTAAAAAAACCACAATATAGTACACTCAAGCTAGAAAATCACAAAGGGAACCAAAAGACTAAAGAAATCACTACTTGGCAGGGTAAGAAGAATTAAGGTTGAGATAAATTACCCCATTACTATTCATTTATCACTTACACCAATTTTGTGATGCAACTTCTCCTTCACAGTCTTTTTTATAACAAATATATATTATATACAAATGAAATTTTGTCTTCCACATAAAAAATTTTAGATTGACTTGGTCCATGATATAAACATGAAAGCTATATTAAGACAAACAATAAGGAAGCCTAATTGATTGGATCTTTGACTTCTCAATTGAATAATAAAGTAACTTAAAACATATTTTGGCTACGTTTCTCATTTTTTGAGATATAAACATAAATAACACCCAAAAAAATAGAATTACAATTGCTATAAAATGAGAAATGCTTTGCACAAAAAGTACTAAGACACCCATAAAGGTGGTGTCTTAGTGTATAGTATTTTAATTTTTCAAATAATCAGGAATCCTGTTTATAAGATATTTAGACATAAATGATATGAAAAAAAACCTACATGTTATAAGTATCCTAAATAACACTCGAATAATATTTTTCATATGTCTTGTACTTAAATTTTTTTAAATTGGATTTTCAAGAACATTAGAAATTATGATGTTAAGGTATTGAATGCCATTTAAATGACATGATTAGTTTTCCATGTTATATGTTTCATAGAAATAGAGTTATAAAAATTTCAATTATCAAAGTCATATAGAGTTATAAGCTCAGCTGAACGAAATTTCATTTGTGAATATAACAAATAATTCTTTACATTCTAAAATCATAAAAGGAAAGAGCAAATAGAAGAAGTAGTAACTGTCATACTGAGAAAGACTTGATCCTTCCTTTGGAACTCAACAAGTATGACTAGGAGATTGGACTTAAGTAAGTGAAAAACATGAGACTAGATGAAACAGTCGAGCCAAGTAGGATCAAACTAGAGCCTTTTGAGCTCCTTTGGCCACAATCAGGCCTTCGTTACCCATCTTTCTTTTTTTGCCTCCATATGGATAAGCTAGGGCTGGATGTTGAAGTTGAGGTTGATGCTAAACGAGAAAGGAATCAAAGACTTTGGTTTGATGAATACAATATCTTTAACACATTGTGAGATATGTGATTTTTGGAAGTAGTGATTATAGATGAAACTCTTTTGTAGTGCATTTGTAATGGGACACAACAACATTAAGAACTCTCCTCTTACGGTAATACCATCAATGTTGGGGAACGTAGATTCACTAAAGTTTAAAAAGGAAAATGTCACACTTGACTTAAGGAGATCAAGGTTATTCAACTTATTCAATATTTATAGTCGTGCCATACAGCTGAAAGCTTATGATCTTTCTATTTTCAGAATTTGAAGTGAAATATAAGCTATACAATCTATCAAAAAACAAGATTATAACACACGGTCCCTTTCTCCCTTCAACATTATGTTTTGAATGATAATATTAGAACCCATCTCTCTCCTATCGTTGCTTTATTCCATTTTCAAATACCTAACCCTTGATCAGCAATAGGAACCACACTTTCAAGGTGCAGAGATCATTCTTATAGTCTTTAAATGCCAAAATGTGCAAACACATTTTGTGACGACTCTAATTTCTAATCGTTATAATTAAGGTTAAATACGTTATTAATAATCATAGATTGGGGTTACAAGGCATTACGACTAATTATATTGTGAAAATACAAAAAAATTTGAATCTTAATGTTATTAGAGTCATCAACCATACAATTACAAGCACTTATGTACATAAGAGAAATAAACATTTATTTATAAACCTTTGATTCTATTACCCATCAATTATAACTCATCTCAATGTCTTTAAATCATCCCTTGAGATTATCATATGAAAAACCAAAGTTTCCTAATTAATATAAGGGTTTTAGAACGTTCGCCGCGGTCAATTCCTCTCAGTTTCGCCCCTTTCTTCGTCACTGCGGCGAGTTGGACTTTCGCCACGGCGGCTAACCTACTTGGCGCCGCGGCGAGGAAGCCTCCTGGATCTTACCTTGCTCGCCTCTCGCTATTGGCGGCAGCCAATTCCCTTGTTAGCCGCAGCTAATTCCTCTCTGGAACACCTGGGACATTTTTACAAAAGTTTACCGCGACTAATTACCCCTTTCACCATGGCGAATTTCCCTCTGGACGACTTCCAGTTTAGTCTCTCACATTTCGCCGCGGCTAATTATGCATTTCGCCACAGCGAATTTCTCTCTGAACTCCCCCTGGGCAAATTCGCCTCTATTGGTCGCGGCTAATCCCATTTTGACCATGGTGAAATTCCTTCTGATCCTATAACTCCGAAAATCTAGTCTCATACTCTCCACTCTCCCTCCAATATCACCCTAGGGCCATTCTACCTTAATTTATGCAATTCTAACGGTAGTTATGTACCTTAATTACTCAGCTAATCTATCATTACTAGTGCAAGACTTAAGTGTCCATTTGTACTCCTCCAACTATCATATACTAACCAATTCATAGATCAATAACTGTAGAATTTCATAAGCTTCTAGCGATTACCATTCAAGTATATATTTCATTAAAGATTTCATACATCACTAATTCAAATCAACAATCTAATAGATACCATGATGATATTCCCAATAGTAAACCATATCATGAATTCAACAAGGTCCATACATTTGATACTATAGGTTCATACAATCTAAATTAAGTTATATTGAGACTTAACTCCTTAATAAATACATTCCTACTAATCAAAATATAAACATATACACTTGACAATATGATTACATGATGATACTATATGAAAAATTAACAAAATTGCATCTACTCTACTCAGATTAGCCCAAGTGTAGCTTCTTCCACACATAACTAGAGCTCATAGATTTTCATCCACTTGCTTCCCTTTATCCTTACCCGAAGGGCCTTCACTTGAAAGTATAATCCCATGAAATGGGATGAGATGCAAATCTCAGTAATCAAGGCAATTCCATCATATAATCCAGTTTAATTAACATATATGCATGATTTCACATAAGTATCAGAAAACATACCAGTCATATCAATAAATGAAACAATTAGGCTATCATGATTACTATCCCATACTAACAATTATATTTTCACATGTTAAAGGCTAATAATACTGAGAGAGGCCCATCTACGACACCTACTCCCCATTGAGCACAACCAGGGCTCAATGCATCTGGAGTTTGATCATAACTCGGTGCTCGATCGAAGCACATGCACGGGTGGCAGCCGCACCACAGCTCCACCATGGACTCACAAAGTTCAATCACAATACAATAGATAGCCAACCAATTCATTCAGCATTTCAAATTATTCATATATAGTAAATATGAAATTAAAGCAGATATATGCATGGAATTAATATAGACCCGGTTACCTCACTTGTAGCCAATCCTCTTAAGAGCCACTTGAATGTTATTTCAGTCTAGTCACCAATAAAACCAAATTCGGATTCGGTTGTTCTTACCCCAGATACCTCAAAATAACACCTCAAATTCTGAGTACATTCATACAGAAACAATACCCATATTATAAATCAGCTATATGGGTCTCAAACTAGCAAAGAAAGCATCAAAATGGAGAGGTTATACTTACCTAATATCAGCCCTAGCCTCAACCTACGAATTTTCACCATGAAAACATCAAATGACAAGTTTCAGATTTTGGGTGTGGGTGAAAATACTCTAAATAAAAAACTAATCGGGCCAAAATGAAGAGAAAGATGAGAGGATTAAGTTATATAACTATTACCTTGGCTGAATCTTGCTCTAGAAGTGGGAAATGATGGATTTCTTGCCCCAAACCCTAGCCTCCCTTCAAACCTCCTAATTTTCTTTTATGTCTTTGTGTTCTGCAGAATGGGGGGTGACTAGGTTAGTTTTTAGGGTTTAAGTTGGGTTTTCCATGGGTTATGGGCTGCTCCAATGATCCAACTCTTAATGGGTTTCAGATTTAAGCTTGGTTAGGCCAGCTTCAAGGTGTTAGACTGCAGAAATTTAATTGGGCCAGATCAAATTTTAAGAGCTCAAAGGTTTTGGATCTGCATAAGGGTTATTAGGCCAACTATAAAGGCCTATAAAAGGTAGATCTTGGGCCTCTATTATATTAAATAAGATTGGGTCTGCACTTAACTTATTAGGCTTCCATTAACCTCTTATCATGATCTCCTACATTAATTTGGGCCTAGATGAAGTTTCTATCCCAATTAAATCTCAAACTCACATTAATAATTTATCTCTCTGGAATTTCCATTCACTTAACTTACCCAATTATTTCATATTAATTATTTTTTATTAACCCAAATTCATGATTAATACCTTAATTAATTTTGGGGTGTTACACATTTTTCATATATCATAACTAGTCTAGAGTAGTCTCCACTTTAGGGAAATAACTCTTGGACCCACTTAGTACACCTTTCAAATTAAAGCCAAAATTAGTTTCACAGAACCTAATAACATGATTAGCATTAATAGAGTGCTATTTCTAAATTCCAATTTCTTTTTCAACTGCAAGAAAGGACGTGCTTTTTTAAGGAAGCAATCGTAATTGGATTGTAAAGAAAAGTTGATAATGGAAACAAAGTTATATAATACTCACTCAAGCCATGAGAGGAAAGGATCATCTCCTTTGTATTCATCAATGGTTTTAATTAACCTTTTATAGTATCAAGATGATCAAATGATGATTTTCTTTCAAAAAATAAAATTAAATTAAGGATAAACATAAACATTATAAGGATGATTTGGTTGCAAACTAAAAAAAATAAAAAGATTGAAACCCCTCAATGACATGGCGTGGCTATACAAGCATTGGGTGTGTTGAATGGCCTAGATTTTTTCACCTTCAACATGTCATTTTCTAACCCCAATTTAAGTGGATCTGGGTCCATGTTGAGGGTGCTTTTTGTTTGAATTTGTTTTTTTTTTACCAACAACGATAATTTAAATTAAAATATAGTTTTGCTTACAACACACAAAAATAAAGAAAGGTAAACAAACACACCATAAAGCTTTTAAAACAAAGGAAAAACCTAAGATAAAATTAAAATTAACCTATTCCCTTCATATGAGCAATAAAATCAAAATTAATAATTATGATTAAAGGAGATGGGGGATTGGAATCCCAACTAACAAGGAACATCCCCTTACAGGAAACTTTAGTGAGCCAGTTGGCTTTTAAATTTGCACATCTCGGAAGCTAAGAAAAAGAAACAAAATAGGAAAACTTGCTAAAATAAACGATATCTTTCACAATTAATTCACTTTTCTAATTAGGACAAGTACTATTTTGCTACAATGAATTTATTAAAAGGAGATTATCAAATTCAAAAGTCTCATCTTGCAACTCCAAATCTCTAGCCATTAACACACCTTTTTTTAGCGCTAATTTTTTACATATAAAGGATGAAGAGGACTTACAGGGAATACAACAAAAATCTAACAAAGAACAATTAAAATCCTTGAATTTTATTCCTAAACCAACAACACCATTAGATTCAACAAAAGACCCATTAGTGTTAACTCTAATCTTGTTTCTATCTGGAGGATCGTATAAAACTTTAACAATAGAATTTATAGGAGAATGAAAAGAATTATCGAACAAATTATTAGACAACCAATAACTCTTAAGTGCTTTATAAGCATTTGTTGTAATTAATATTGGGTCAAGCTCCAAATTTTCAAAACATTTTAAACATTTTCCTTTCTATATATACCGACACAACATAGCCACTAAAGCTTTGTTAGAATCATCAAAATTTAAGTCTAACAATATCTAATTAAGCCAAAGAGTTATAAAAAAGACATTGTGATTATTTACTTCTTTGACCATTTACACAGCAAGAGTAAATGTTTAATAGTTTCAACCTGACTTGAACAAAAAGGATAGTAAGAAGAAGGAGAATATTTTCACTTTCATAGATTTTCTTTGGTAGGAATGACACCTTTGCAAATCTTCCACAAAAAGTGCTACACTTTAGGAGGAATTTTTAATAGCCAAATACTCTTCCAAAAGGAATTAGGGAAACAAATAAAACAATTAGGACTAATATCACTAGATTAATTTAGAATGAATTTGGCAACATGATATCCTTATTTAATAGAGTACTTATCTCCCTTTTCACAATACTACATAAGTTTGTCTTTCAAATTACAACAATAAATAAGAATATTTTTAATGGCTTGAATTCCAGAAAAGAAAGACAAAGTTTGATAAGAGATAAATCCCACTTTCTATCACTTATCAAATATGAAATTTTGCAGTTCTCTAAAGTTGCATAAGGAACATCGGCAACAATTTTAAAATTTAGACTTTGAGGAATCCATAGGTCCTTCCATACATTAATGCTTACACTTTTCCAATAGAGATGATCTTCATAAAGTTTTTAGCATTCCAAAATACTAGACCAAGTTCAAGAAGATCTTGCCCCTTTAGAAGATTTAAGAAAGCCAAAGTTGGGAAGATAAACCCTTTTAAGGATTTTAAACCATAAATTATTAGGTGAGGTTAAAATTCTCCAACTTTGTTTAGCTAAAAAGGTAAGATTAAAAGCATAAAAATCTTTAAAACTAGGACCACCATCATTTTTAGCCATTGCAAGTTTCTTCTAAGAAAACCAATTCTACCTTTATCTTCTTTTGGCCCCACCAAAAATTGGAATGTCTAAATGTCTAAATCTTCACAAGATTTTTTTAAGAAAAGAATGCAAGACATAAAAAAAGTTGGAATGACATTTGCTACCCCCTTGATCAAAACCTCTTTGCTAGCTTAAAATAAAACCCTTTGTTTCTCACCTTAGACCTTACTTCTAATATTGTCATGAGCAAAAGATAGGAAGACTAAGGTAATGCCTTAGAGAATCAACTGTCTTAACATTCAAAATTTCACATAATTCCTCCTGAAGATCCAAAGGCATGTTTGAGTAGAAAATACAATACTTTTTTTAAAATTAATCAACTCACCTGAAGGTGAGTAGTATTCTTTCAAAATAATCTTTACTAATAAATAATTCTCCTTATTTGCTTAAAAGATGAAAGATTGAGTCATTAACAAACAAACAGTGTGTAAAAACAAAACACCTTTTAGCTAGCTTAATATCTTTCAAATAATCTTGCACCAAGAAAAAAAAAATCATTTTAAATAAGAAATCTACTACAATAATAAAGAGGTATGACAAAAGAGATTTTTTTCCCCTAAGATCTCTTTAAGGAGTTATTTAATATATAACTTCTTATAAATAACTTTTTTGACATAATATTTTATTAAACTCTCATTGAAAAATTGAGTACTCATTTTAGAATTTAATTCAAAGAAAAAAAAATTTAAGTATAATTTTTATACTTTTAATATCAAATTCTTTCAAAATAAAGAATATTAGGTGTATAATTTTTATAGATAAAGATATAAAGGATAATATTTAAATTTAATTTAATTATAATTTAAAATTAAATTACATTCATTTTTAATTGATTCGATTAAATTAAATTATCTTAAAATATATAAATGACATAGATGCGAATTATCCAGTATTAGTCACTACAAAAAAAAAATGTATTTAGTGTCGATTATTTAACGTCGGTTGTTGCAATTGACATTAGACACATTGAGATAGGGAAATTTAACATCGCTTACTTAATGCCAGTTAAAACTGACATTAGTTTTTTTTTTACTCATTTCAAATAAAAAAAATAAAAAGGTCACCACTGGAAGGAACTAAAAATTTCTAGCGCTCTGTTATCAGACAAAAAAAAAAAAAAGGAAATCTTATGAAATGAGAGAAAGCCCTAAATCTCTAAGTCCTTGAAGCATAGAAGTGTGAAATCTAAAAGAGAGAGAGGGAGAAGCTACGACATTTGCCTTTGTGGTTTCACTGACTGTCAAAAGCATCGATCGACTGATTCTGCATTACAGTTTATACAGCTTGGTCTTCCCGAATCTGAGCATTTGATTTTGTGCTTGGTTTTTGAAAAAAAGGTTTGCATTCCTTTGGTGTTCTTTGTTCAGTTCCATTTCCCTTTGTGTTTCTTTTTTAAAATTTGGATTTTGTTTTAACTTGGAACAATGATATATTTTTTTCAAATATTCATCCAGAAACAAGTTGGGATTCAAGAGGCTGTGACGGAAGTTTTGGCAATGAAGATAACAACCTAGGGGAAGGCGAAGGCGAAGAAGATGCTCTAGTTTGTCTTAATCTTCCTCTCCTACTAGCTTATCATTTTGCTATGCTTTAGGTTAAATCTCCACTGCTCACCATTTTTTCTTCTTTTTCCATTGCACAAAATTTACCGTATCGTAGTTTATGAATGCATAACTTTGTTGTATATAAAAAGAAAAGATCACTCCACTCCAAACTCAAGACTCAATGAAGCACTCTCTCCTCTGCCCTCTACTAATTAATTTCGCACAACAATCATGATTATCCGTAAATGAAAATTTTACAAAGGATATAGATCTAATCAATTAGTTACAAATACTATACCAATTTGCTTTTGATTGAAGAATTTCAAAATTATGAGCTTTCTAAAAGGAATGGCCACCAAAGTGTTTTAGTTATTTGATCCACAGCAAGAGTATGTATCATAGCCTCTAATGGGTGAATGTAACACCTAGCCCCCCTTTCGCATTCATCTTACTGCCACCTCCTTTCATTAAGCGAAAGGGAGGAAGGCAGATGCTGAGTGCCACAGCCACTAGGACTATATTACTAGTCCATGTACATGTGCCATAATTCTTTAATTGATTCTTTTGGCTTATGAATAATCTATAATTATTTCTTAACATGATTCTTTGATTGATTTGATGATGTATAATGTTTTATTTGTTGATAATTATTGTGATTTAATTGAATTCATTAGTTGGTATTGAATTTTTCATTGTAGCAATTTTAGAAAAGTCTTGGTTTCATGCTAAATTTGTTGAATTTACTGGGAGTCTTGGGAGTTGAATTTCACCTATATTTTTAGTTTATATGTTCATCTATGTGTCTATTTGGTTGATGAATTTTGTGCTTATTTTTAGAGGCAACTTGAATGATCAAATTCTCTTATTTTCAAGTTAAGTTCAATTTGCCCTATTCCTGTTGATTTTTCTGCTGAATCTTGACTTCATGAATTTACTGCAAGCAACACAGACATGATCTTAATTTGAAATTTAAGCATAATGTTATTGTATATGTGTAGTCTAATATATAATATTCTCATGAATTTTGGAACTCATTTAGGTGTACAAATTTACTGATTTTTGGATGTTGTTCACATTTTCAGTTTTTGTTCATTTTTTAGCTTAAGAGTCAACTTTGTGGATTTTTCTAGAGCTACAAAAAATTTACCTTGCTCTAAATTTTTGTCACATTGTTTGTATATATGTTTAGTATATTTTGCAAAATTTTTGTGAATTTTTGAGTTCATTTTCTTAGGTTAAAGTAGATAATTTAGAAGGTTGTGTAGATGTTCTGTTTTGCTGTTTTTCTGATTTTGTTAGCTACTTTGTTGATTTTTCTGTACTAATCCATGTGGAATTTTGAGCTAAACTTTAGTTATAAATTTTCTTTGATATGTATTTGATGTTGAGAAAAATTGATGTGAGGTTTCAATTTCATGAGTTATGACTTTTTGATTGAGGACTATACATGGTTTAGCATTGTTTCAAAATTGAGCAACCTGATTTACTGGGAATTTTGGGAGTGGAATTTTGCTATGATTTTTGGAGTATAAGTTCATCTGTGTATCTATTTTGTTGATGACTTTTGTGCTTGTTTTTAGAGGCACCTTGGATGATCAAATTCTCTGATTTTCAAGTTAAGCTCAATTTGCCCTATTTCTGTTGATTTTTTTGCTGAACCTTGACTTCATGCATTTATTGCAAGCAACACAGACATGATCTTGATCTAAAATTTGAGAACAATGTTATTTTATATGTTTAGTATAATATAAAATATTTTCATGAATTTTTGAACTCATTTAGATGTAAAAATTTAATGATTTTTGGATGTTGTTCACATTTTTCGTTTTTGTTCGTTTTTTACCTTAAGAGTCAACTTTGTGGATTTTTCTAGAGCTGCACAGAACTGATCTTGCTCTAAATTTTTGTCACATTGTTTGTATATATGTTAAGTATGTTCTAAAAATTTTTTTTTGAATTTTTGAGTTCATTTTCTTAGGTTAAAGTAAATAATTCAGAAGGTTGTGCAGATGTTCTGTTTTGCCATTTTTCTGATTTTGTTAGGTACTTTGTTGATTTTTCTGTACTAATCCGTGTGGAATTTTGAACTAAATTTTAGTTATAGATGTTCTTTGATATGTCTTTGATGTTGAGAAAAATTGATTTGAGATTTCAATTTCATTAGTTATGACTTTTTGATTAAGGACTATACATAGAGGAAGAATTCTACGAAAGGAGTATAGAGTAGCCATAGCCTTTTTAAGGAAAATATATTCTTTTATCTTTTAGTGTTAATATAATATTGCTATATTAAAAAGAAATAGATAGACCTAATAATTAGCCATATTGGTTTACAAGATTGTCTGAATCAAAATTATAGATTAGTTTATGGATTTTTTCAATTGAATTAAGTGATCCCAGTTGGTGTTAAAAATAGTGATTATATCCATCATGATGATGTGAACTCCTTTTGACTTTTTTAAGTTTTGGATGTTGGCAATTAATTTTCTTTTTGTGAACTAGTTTTTTTAAACAATTATTTTTATTTTGCATTTCAATGTTTCACCTGAGAAAAACAAATTGCACAAGTTGAGCTTGTAGGTTATGAAAATAAGCAAATTCAACATGCTATCACTTGATATAGGAGGTAGAAAATAGCTTTGCCATGCACTGCTTGCATTGTTATAACCATCACTTATCCAAATATGCATGCTAAAACTATTGGATATTGTCTCTTATATGACAACTTATTATTTTGATATGTAGGAAGAAATTTCACAGAGGCTCAATCAAGAAACTGAGACTTCACCCTTTGTTTCATTAGATGATCCACTGGGTCAAGTGCTGGGAAAAGAGCATTCTGGACGAGTACGTGACTTGGGGTTGGATCCATGCCCTTCTAGGGTATTTGGATTGCCTACTCGTCATTTAATAGTATGTCTATGAGTTCCACAAGTAGTGGAAACTCAAGTGATGAAGTGGTAACTTTAAAGAATAAGTTAGAGATGATGCAGGAACGACTAAAAACCATAGAGGAAGAGCATGCTATGGAACAAGCTCAATTTGCTGATGAGCAAGCACAAATGAATAACTTATTCAAATATTTAGTGGAAAAATTTGGAATGGAGCTGCCTCTAGATGTTTCCCGTGTAGCTGAGGTGTCCCCTTCACAGGTAATATAAATGTTAACTTGTATAGTTATTGAATTACTATTTTAAGAAGGTTTTGAGTAAATGTAACTCGTGTACTTTTTTATGTAGCCACCCGATGTTGGTAGTACAGAGGCATCACTTGCACTTGGTCGGCGATCATTTAGTGCAAGTCATGATCCATGAGGCATTTTGGAGTTTATTGAACCTATTTTGTTTTATGGCATGTTTAAAGCCTTTTTGGATAACAATTTATAAGGCTTAGCTTCTTTTGTTAATGTTCATCTGGTGCAAGCCTTTTTTGGAGTTTGTTGAACTTATTTTGTTTTATGTAGTTAATGTTTTACATTACTTTTGTATGGTGAAACTTTTATGAAGATAATATAAATAGATGTTTATTAAATTTAAATTTCCATGTCGTAGATTGATTTAAAATTTAATTTTATGTGAATGTTCAATTTTTTAGTGTATGTCAAAGTCTAGCAAAACAAAAGGAAAAAGACAGGATAACAAAATACAAAAAATAAAATAAATAAAAATTTAAAAAAATATATTTTTTGATATTTAACGTCGGTTATAATCAACGTTAGTAGATTTACCTCTTATTTGATTTTAACATCAGTTATAACCGACGTTAGATTTCTTATCTAACGTCGGTTATAACAAACATTAAAATAAGACAATTAGTAAATATTCTAACATTGGGTAAAACCGACGTTAGATTTTCTATCTCACGTCGGTTATAATCAACGTTAATAGATTTACTTCTTATTTGATTTTAACATCAGTTATAACCGACGTTAGATTTCCTATCTAATGTCAATTATAACAAACATTAAAATAAGACAATTAGTTAATATATTAACGTCAATTTTACCTAACATTAGATTTTCTATGTAATGTCAGTTATAACTAACGTTAGTAGATTTATCTCTTATTTGATTTTAATGTTAGTTCGTCACTTATAATAGACCTTAAAATAAGGCAATTAGGTAATATATTAACGTCGATTTTACACGACATTAGATTTTCCATCTAACGTCGGTTATGACAGATATTAATAAATAAACTAACGTCGGTTATAACCGACATTATTCGACTAAATACAATATCTTGAATTACATTCATTAATGTCGGTTTTAACAGACGTTAACTCTTTTAGTGTTGATTGTTCCAACGATTTTAATAACCGTTGTTAGAAGGAGTCTCCACGCTGCCTCTAATGTCGATTTTTGTGACCGTCGTTAGAGTACCTAACGTTAGTCATAACCGACATTAGATATCTTTTTTTACCGACGCTAAATGCCATTTTTTTTGTAGTGAGTATTAAGGGTGTTCCAAAATAATCATAAATTAGCTATACTGACGTAACTATCAGATAATCCCAGCATAACAAAATCGGAACTGCGACTGCACTGTATCCATTAGGCAAGAGAAATTTCCAATACAAATTGAAGATAAAAAATAGAGAATACTGACAAAGGCAAAAGCCAAGCTAAGCAAGGAATTAACAATCTCCACATTCTCGTGTCTAATAATCTAGATACTTTCTTCAGATTGAGATGATAACAAATATTAAAAAAAAGTGTAAATTACAAGAAAATTTTTTCAATTTAGTTAAAATTATATATTTTTATTTTTAAAAATATATTTTAATTTAATTTAAAAAATTTTGACTAAAATATCTTCTATTTGCCTAAATATAAAAACATATATTATATTCAAATATATACAAATAAAAATTTTTAAAAAATAAATTTTATTTTCATTAATTTTAATCAATATATATCCAATATTTAGATTAATTAAAGGTATTTTAATAAAAAATTTAAAATTAAATTAAAGTATAGTGTAATCATTTATTTGAAAAAAGATCCGTATATATTTTAAAAATATAAAAGCATTTTTTCTAATTTCAATAAAATTTAAAGAAAATTTGTATAATTTACTTAAAAAGTTAATATCATAATTTATTTTAAAATAGACAATTTCTGCACTTTCTAAATATGCATAGTCAACCAATTTACACTATTCAGATTATGTCCCTAGCTTAAAGATCCAAATAATAAATTTTACCGTGGACATAGTTAGTAACAACTTTTTATTATGTTAAAAATCATTACTGATAATTTTACTTTGATGTCAATAGTAACCGATTATCAACATGCAACTTTTTATTATGCCAGTGATGGATTGTTAAGATATTACTAATGCTAAATTTATTAAGATATTATAACTAGTTATTATCAACATACTAGTCCCACGTTATTAACGTATTACAAAACATGTTATTAATTATATTACTACTATTAATTTTTTAACATGCACCAAACAATCCATTCTATCTGAATAAGACAACTATCGTAGCAAATTAAGATGGTTCTTCCTAGGAGGCTGATGCTTATTTTTCCTTTAGAGAAGTCAACAAAGAAATCAATGTTGCTGATGATTCCCCTTGCTAAAAACAAAACTTCACCCTATGCAACTACGCAGAGCAAATTCCAAAAAGAACAAGATAAAAAATAAAACAAAATTGAACCGTAATGAATTTGGAGTTTGTACCCTCACAAGTATTCCAAATTAAATTTCCTATCAGCTTCTAAACTTTTATTTACAAGCACTTCATTCTTGAGGATGCTGTTCAACCTGCGTGCAAGAAAAACTATTATTAGGTATATGACCAATAAAGTCATTTTCAGTTCTTGCAGAGCAACAAATTATGGTTTTCTTTCCGGTAGGAGAGTGTTTCTCAGCTTGTTCTCCTCTTTCAGGGGAGTGGCCATTATCATCAGCTGACAAATGAGAAATTGAACTATAGTGATAAAAGATGATCCCAATCTTCAAAACTTTGTTAATTAAGGATATACTTAGTAACAGGGAAACTGATCGAAACTTTTAGCTATCATCATTATGCATGTCTCGACCGGTATTTTACTCACTGCTTCCATCGTAAGTTAGAAATATATACTAACTCATGCAATGCAGGGACACCAGATAACATATAAATACAGCAGAGAGAGAGAGAGAGAGAGGACAAACCAGAACGCTGCTGATCTGGGAGGCTGAAATATCTAAAAATACGCCACAAAGATTCAGCTGAAGGGAGTGCCTGCAGGACAGTGCCATTATTACATTAATTCGTTGCATCAGACCCATGTTTAAGCTTTGAGCTGAAAGTTCGCCTGGAGAGGTGCCAATCCCATTTGCATGAGCATACATTTCCACCCCAGCCTGCCCACTTATATGCAACGATGACCCATTAGGTAACCTGGAACCAAGAGGATATTCCATATCTTCTGGATTCCTACTTTTGTATAGTGACATCTATAGCAAGAACCAAAAAAAAAAAAAAAAAAAAAAGAAGGTAGGAGTCAAAATATATGATATACAGTAATTGAGTAACAAAGCAACTAGATTTTGTCCTTTCCTCTGTTTTACCTATTGCGTGACTGTACACATTTTTCTCACATCTCTGTGGAACACTACTTGCTATGTTTTAAGGCATGACAACAGTACAAAGTTCAACGCCAGAAATTCAATGCCCACACCCAAAAAAAGGAAAAAAACCATAAAACCAACTTCTCTAATTCAATATCTTTTGAGAGAGAGAAAAAGAGACATGGGGTTGGATTTCACTGGAGTCCATCCCATATCTTTTTCTTTTTTTAAATGATTGGAATAAAATTCTTATTTTAACAACCAACCACGCAAAACACAATCTTATTAATGTTAAAATTATTTTAACAACAATTGAGTTTACGACATTTACAATTCAAAATACTTATAACATGAAATAAAAGATAAGGCTGACAAATGAGAAATTGAACTATTAGTGGTAAAGTTGACCCCAATCTTTCAAACTTTGTTAATTTAGGATATACTTTCATGTAAGAAAGAGGAAACTGGTCAAAACTTTATGCAATCATCATGCTGCATTATTGCATATCTTGACCAGTATTTTACTTGTTGCTTCCAAAATAAACTAGAAACGCATACTAACTCAAGCAGATTCACGCACACACCCATACAAATACAACACGGAGAGGGGGGGGGGGGGGGGGGGACCAGAACCCTAAGAAATTACAGCAGTTCCATCTGAGAGGTTGAAAATTCTAATGATATTCTCCCCAGGAGATGCAACTGGTGCAACATTACCATTAATTCCTGTGATAAAGCTTTAAGCTGAAAGTTCGCCCGGAAAGGTGGCAATCCCATTTGCATAACCAATCATTTCCACCCCAGACTGCATTCTTGTACGCAGTGATGATCCATTACTAAGCCCATTAGGTGAACTGGATTCTGAATCCTCGTGTGCTTTTGTATAAAGTGTCATAATAGCAAGATAAAAAACGGTTGGAGTCAAAACATATGATAAACAGCAATTGAAATAATAAAACATGACAACAGTACTTGCTATATTTTAATTGTTAAGCATGATAAAAGTACAGAGTTCAATGGCCAGAAACCAAAACAAAAATTACGCACCTCCAATCTCATTCAAAGGGTGGCGTGTGAAAGAGAGAGTGAGATACAAACATAGAGTGGCAATTAGCACTTTTGAAAAGCTGAATTCCACAAGTCAAAAAAGGTTTGCTCAAAATGCAGGAAACAGTATCCATTTAGTTGATAAAGACTTACATGGAGAGGAATTTGAATCACTAGAGGAAGGAACTGGTGCAGCTTTAGCAGGGTATGTCTGAAGCTGATGCGTTATCTGCACCTCTTCTTCAAGTAATCTGTCGTACTCCCTAATTTGCTGCATCAGATTCACTCTCACATAATAGGCCCTGAAGAATTCCGGATTTTCTACTTCAAGCCGTTGCCAAACTCCAAAAAATTATTGAACTATAAATCTTAGAGAGATTAATTATATATATTAAGCCATGGTAAATCCAAGCCATTTACAACAAGAACATCTGAATCAGCGATGTCAAAGAGAAGAATGAAACAAGTGTGAGAAAAGTACACATGGCTATTGATATTTACAGTGTGAAATTTCAGGGTTCTAGAGGTCTCTACTCTTTTAACGGAGCACACATTTCGATGTATATTTTAGCCCGTTGATCTACTTCATAAGATAAGAGCAAACATTCTTGTTATCAATTTGCTCCGTCAGTGTCAGCACAAGCATTTAGAAGTTTAATATTTCTCTATGTCATAAATAACAAGAAGTAAGTTCAGGGTTCATTGAGTCAATTACGAGCAACAGTGGTCAAATCCAGCAGTGATTTCTAGAGGCATTGTTATCTAGTACGTCGGATCTCTATATCCTCAAGATTAGACATTTAGACCACTTGCTGTCTGCTATCTAGCACATTGACTCTCTACTTCTCCACAATATAACTCTAAAGCCTTTCACAAACTCACCTCAAAACATTCAAGTCATTTAAAAAAAAAAAAAATCTTCTACCATGATACTACGGCAAAGAACATTAGAGCTTTTACTAAACTGCAATTAACTCTGTCTTTTTTGAAGCTACTTTGTGTAACTCTTGTAAAAACTATCTCAGCAATTCATGATATGCTTTTAGACTCTTGTAATCAGCCTCTGGCTTGGTCAAGAGAGAAGCAAAAGACATATTTTTGAAGCCATTTTACCATAAAAGCATATGTAAAAGCTTAATTAAGACTACCATATCTATAAGTTAATTAAAAAAAAATTACTGGCAATTTATTCGATTAAAAATAGTATCTAGAATTTTCAAATATCAGTTTTAATTACACGAGTAGGTTGCAAATGCTAAGTTTTTATTCTTCATCACTTGACACATAGCTCTATATTGAAAATCAATCGTTATCATCATTCAAGCTCCTTAAGACGATTTTCTAGGGTGGGGTTTGGCGAGGGAGAAATCTTTGTTGTTACACTTTTCTGTCATTAACCCACAAACTCCATTATAGTATTTCACAATAAGTTTTCAATTGTATATACTGAACTGCAACTTTGCAGTTGTAGTTTACATCTGTAAGGACAACTTATATGCTAGGCTCCAATCTTTAGATCTTGATCAGGTTTAGGAGCCAAGTTCTGATCAGGGCAATTAAGATTGAGTATAGTGACAACTGACAAAGGAAACAAAAACACCATAAATGAAATGAAAAACATCATAAAGGTAAACCCAAAAAAAAAAAAGAAAGGGTAAGATTTAAAGTGCAGTTTTTGAAGATGTTTATTATTAGGTTTTCTAACTTGACGTATACATAATTTTCACAATTTAGTATCATATAATTTATTGTTTTAAAAAAATTTCTTCACATAACATATTTGAATCGGAAATCTAATAACGAAAAATTAAACAAATTCACCTAAATTTTGTCCAAGAAAAATGGTTGTTACGATTGCATATCCTTGTAGTCCCATAACACATCAAAAAGTCTCCCAGCAACTGAAGGGGACAAAACGAAAAAGAGAAGGAAACCTAAATGCTTGAAAACAAAAGTTTGCATTACCAGGTAGGGAGAGACGAGGCTCCATTCTCATTTGATGTTGTAGCGCACTCACGGCTTCTCTCCGAGCCATGTATAGTTGCATACATCTTTCTATGCAATGTTGCATGAGACAAATTAACCAAAAGTTATGGTTAGCACTTGTACTCTCTTCTTCTTGAAATTACTGTAAAAAGAACTTTACCAACCTCATAAAATTACACAAAGAAATCTGTATTAACATAATTGCATGCATGCCTGTACATGAAGGCCACCCCAAAAATGAACATACATTCTCACATTGTTATTTCCAGGTTTTACTAATAAAAGAACTGTTAATCATATGAATGTGATGCTACCTCCTTATGATCATGATAATTTAAAGAGAAAAAAAAAATTAACGAAAATTTATGTGAAATATGTTAAATATTGAATACTCATAAGAACCTTGTTTATAAACATAACATGGTATAATTTTATTTACAGAGTAATCTGATTTCTATATTTAAGATTGCTAGAAACTTGTTTCTGGGTGAACATTCAGGATCCTACGTACAAGCCAAACACCTTAGAGGGCACGATCTGCTCTTGCAACTTCACAGCCCAAGTGAAAATCCAACTTGCAATTTTATATGGTTCGCAAGATAAAGACAAGAAATGCTCTCTTGAAAGAAATGCAAATCAAAGTCCAACTTGCATTTTTATATCAATTCAATAGATACTTAAAGTTGTATTTTCTTTAATAGTTATTAGTATTTGTGTTAAGTACATATTTTCCCCCCAAGTTATTTTTTCTATTTCGATCCCTGCCTAAGGAAGAAGAAGCAGGGAACCGCAAGGAACGACCAGAAATTCAATACTGAAATACGTTGAAGAAAGGATTCATAAGTAGAGGAGCCACAATATTTTTGACAATGTTTTTTGACAATGTTAAAGCAGAAGATCACAGCTTACCAGCCTTAAATCTTGAGCGCTTGGCGGTCTCATTGGTCGTCGATTTTCCATATCTGAAATTCCCTGGAGGCATAATAAAGGGAAAGGATTGTTAATGAATATATCCTTTTGAGTATCAACAAACAAAATCCAAATTTAAGAAAGAACAAAAGAAGCTCAATTCTCAAATAGAAGAGACTAACTTATGAAGAAAAAATTATATATCAAAAGAATTTTGCAGATTATACCTGAATTAGGAATAATCCTGCAAACTTTTACAACGCCTCAGCTTCTAGAGATGGCCCGCTTGAGACATAACCGAGTGAGAAGACAATGATGCGCGAGTTGTAGCAAGGGTAGGTACTGGCATATAATGATCATTGATCAGTGACCCAAGTCGTTGCGGGGTGTGAGAGGGAAGGTTGTATATTAGATAGAATTGAATTTGAAAGAATTATATGTTGGTATATTTTTTAAATTCAATTAATGTATTGGAATATTTTAAATAAGGATAAATTAAGATATTTTATATCTTGTTTTTGTATTTTAAATTTATAATCTATTTTGATTATTGTTTCTTATTCTTTAAAGTGGGTTTTGCCAAATATGTCATAATATATTCAGTTATTATTCATATTCTATAATTGAACTTTTTTATGGGAGAATACCTGATGTAAATTTATATTATATAAGTTAAAAAAATTCATAATCTTAATACTGTAAGGTTTTAGATCAAAATGTATTAAGTTTACTTATATAAGTTAGTTGAAGTTTCTCCATTTAATAATAAAATTTTAAATTTTTTAATATTAAGAATAAAATTACATTTTTATATTAAAACTTAATATCAATTTAGATACCTTAAATATTATCTTAAGTTTTCATTTTTTTCCTTCAATTATATTGCTTTAATTTTATTTGTTTTTACTAATTTTGAAAATTTAATATATTTCAATTATCTCTCTCTCTCTTTTGGGGTGAATCAAAGACATGTGATAATATACCCACTGCTTCCGTAAACAAAAGAGCTAATAAGTCTTTAGGAGGCTGATAAAGATAACAAAGACCAAAGTTTCGAGGGAGGCTGAAATTAGCAAACCAATCTGCGCAAGAGTAATCTTCTTTAAAAGTATGGGTAATATAGAGCTGCCAATTTAGATCTATGCACTTCTTAATACATTCCAGTATGTGCCTACAAGCCTCTCTTGTGTCCAACAAGGTCTTTAGCGTTGTGACCACAGCTTGAAAATCACTCTCAATAATAATTTCGTTAAAACCAACGTATTCAATCAACTGGAAGCCCAAAAGGACACCCCAAAGTTCTGCTTCAATCCAAGTGTAGATGCTCAACCTTTTTGTGAAACCCTCCAATCACTTACCATCCTCAGCTCTGATTAATCATCCGCAGCCTGCAAGGCCTGAATAGCCCTTAGCCGCCCCGTCAATATTTAGAGCAACCCACCCTGAAAGAGGAAAGGACCAATTAACATTATTTAAACTAGTGCAGCGTTTAATCCCTCCCACAAGATTATCAGAGTTCAAAACTTCATTAACATACTGCATTATGACATTTAAAGGGGCCTAAGGTTCACTAAACTCTTGGTTGAAGATTCTTTCATTCCTCCAATGCCATAGAAACCAGCAGATGATACCAAAAAGAATGGGCCAAATAGCAGACATACCAGGCTGACGTGTTCTTACCAGATTGTTGCAGAACCAGGCGTGAGCGTCTTATGAGTAGAAGCAGGCCAGCTCCGAAAAAGTTAAGAGTTTATTCCAGATGGAGGAGGCAAGTGGGCAATCGAGTAAAACGTGAAGGATGTCCTCTATGTACCTGTTGCAGCCGATGAATAAGGGAGAACAAGAAGACCACCTACTTTTACGGGAATTAGTTAAAAGCTTCTCGCACGAGGCAATCCATACGAATATCTAAACTCTTCTTGGCCCTTTCCATTGCCAAAGCTTCTTCCAGAGACCATCGCTCAACCTTTCATCAAGATTTATCAAGGATCTGTACATCGAAGCTACTGAAAAACACCCCTTAGGTCTGCGCTTCCAGCGGAACATATAGGCACCATCATTTACGTTGGGGAGGCCGCTTCGCATGAAACTTCAGGACATCTTCCTCAATAAGCATTCTACTAAATGCTTCGAAATTCCAATGCTCATCATTGACCATATCTATGTTGGCTGCAAGATTTTGATTTGATTTAAAATTATTTTAATAATTACAAAATTTTTAAGTTAAATTTATAAAAATATTAAATTAAAAATAATTAAATATTATTTTATACTTATTGTATTAATTTATATCATTAAATTTATTTTTATAACCAATAACAATTATTCAACGTGCTCTATTTTTATGGGTTGGTTTGCACACTTTGAAGTAAAAAATAAAATAAAATAAATTTTTTATTTAAAAAGTATGGCATGTTGAAATAATATAAAGAAGTAATAAATTATTTTTAATATATAATATCTTATTTTAATACAAAAGCCAAATGTATTATATAACTTTTTAAAAATTTTTTGTACTGCATAATAAATAACCTTCATCTCTTTCTATCTTATCACATTAGAGCATTTAATGGAAGTGATAACTTGACAAAGAAAGTTTTCTCACTTTGCTTCTAAATTGAAAAATCAAGTAAAAAAAAAAAGAAGTTCCTGCATTTTACCTTAAAGGTAATTACGTCTTGCATCAGCTTAATCAAGTTAGCTGGATGAAGAAAATAACAACTTCGCCATTGATGCTCTATGGACTTGATAATCACAGCACAACCCTAATGGAGAAAAGCTTTTAACCACAAGGGAGCTGCACAACAAATTCGCCTTTTCTTTGGAAAAGAACACCTTAGCGCATGAGTTCGTCAAAGGCACAGGTAATGATAAAAAATTTAAAGCTTGTGGCTTTGAAAGAACAAAGTAGGATCTACATAATCCAAATAGTGAAAGTGATGGAAGAAGGATCCCAGATTTCACAGCAAGAGGCAACAAACAAAAGAAGCTTCAATATTAAAACCTTCAACTTATAGCTTGTTCTCTTAAACACAACTCTTCCACCCATATCTGTTTTGTACAGCCAGGGCAGATCAGACAGGGAAAATGGGCAAGTACAGAAGAGGTTGAGCTGAATCAAACTGAAGAGAGAAAGTAGGTTGAGAAGAATGTTAAGGACTTGAGCTTGTTATTAGATTTAATGAAGAAGGAGAGCAAAATTTATTTGATAAGACAAATCTTGCTAAGAAGGATATAAAATATGGGAATAATGAACTCATGAGCATGAGAAGATTATGGTCCTTTTGGCATCGGTAAAAAGAAATTGTGGAAATACTTTGTGGAAAGCAAAAAAGGATTTTGAAGCAAAGTCAAATCAAAATGAACATAGAGATAAGTAAAAATTGTAAGAATAAAAGCAAAAGGAATTCAGCCTCTATTTCTTTATTCTTTAAAGAAAGTAGTTCAAAAGTAAAAAAAAATTCGACATATACTACTACTCTATCTTTATCTCATATAAGAAGAGTCCAATATATACTAGACTTATGCATGGAGAAGTAAAAAGAAGAAGTACACAAGTCTAGAAGCCAAAAGCTATATATTCCTATTCACCATTGCTACTGGTGTTCCATGATGAGGAAAGCACAAAAGGATAAAGAATAGAACAATAGATATTTTGCAATTCTTTTTCTTTCAACAACTCTTTGAAAAGTAGTATTTTAATGGATGTATTTTTTTAGAGTTTTTTTATAACAACAAGATGAAAAATAGAAGAACATATATATAAAAGAAAAGTAAGAAAAGCTAAGTTATACTATAGTTTTTTTTTTTTTTTTGTGTTCTGTTAATCAAATTTGTCTAAACTTAGTTTGTAGTTATATGTAACTTGTGAAAGTTTAAGAGTGAGCTTATTATAATCTCTATTTTTATTAGAGTTTCAAATATATTATCATATCATTTTGTTAATTTTTTTTAAATGTAAGGAAAATAAGTTTAAAGTGAGCTTAGTATAAAACCCTTCGTGAAAAAAGTTTTAGATAAACTTATATAAAATCTAAGTATTATAAAGTTTAAAATAAACTTAAACTTTGTATTAGTAGTGAATATGTGTAAAACTATTTCTATTGTAATTTGAGTTTGGATTGAGTTGAAAAAAATTCTTTGAAATCCAAGGGATTAGATGTAGGACAAAGAGGTCTAAACCTAGATAATATACAATGTACTCATTATCCTTTTTCTTTATTTTTGTCATTACTTCCGTCGGAAAACCTTGCAATAAGACACTATTATGTATCATTAATCTTTAAAATATCTACTTCTTTTAACAACATCTTGTCAACAAGATCCTTTTGAATTTACAAGATTTCCATTTCTATATATTTACTTTAAAATTCTTAAGTTATCTTATATTTCTGCATAAGCACTTATTCAATCCCTTTTATATGTATTATTTAGCATAGTTTTCAAGTAAGGGCCAGCAGCAATGATTTTCAAGAAGTCCACTATCCTCCAGCCACTAATCCTTTGAAAAACAAAGTCGACCACCATCTCTAATCTCCCACACTATGTTATCAAGAGTTTTTTTGCCATAAACCAAGTAAGCTTTTCTAGAAAGGGGACTCTTCTAGTTTAGCCATGTACACACTTTCAAGGTTGTTCCTTTTACTGTACTTCCCCAATAACACTTTAGAACATAAATTATTAAGCTTTGTGATTGTCTCCCACCTTTTTTTACATAACAAGGCATCATTCATGGTCTTAGAGTTCTTCAAGCCGAGGCCATCCATATCTTTTGGACAACATTTTTATTTCCAACTCACTACATGGTATTTTCTAGTGATCTTAGTGAAACCCTATATAAATTTTCATTAAGGTTTCTCTAACTTGTAGCAAATAAAGAGTGGGATTCTACTATGTTGCATTCGAAAATTGGGTATGGCTTCAATGATTGATTGCACTAAAGTTACCTTCTAGCTAAAGATAAGATTTAGCTTTTCCAACTACTAAGTTTATGCTGGACTTTGTCAATTAGAAATTGAAAGCTATTTCTTGTACTTTTATAATGATTAATGTAGAATATAGATATCTTGCTAAATTAATAGCTTTAGAAAAACCACTCTTTTCTATAATTTCCTTTTTAAGTTGTGAATTAACATTTTTTTAGAAATAGACACAAGTTTTCAAAGCATTGATTTTTTTTTAACCAAAGGCATTGCAAAATAAGTCTATGCATTCATATGCTCAATACTAGCTTCACAAAAAAAGACAAAATCATTGACAAACATAAGATGGGAGATAGGAAGACTATGACACCCTAATTTTAAAGGTTTCTACCACTTGTCTTTAGTAGTATCAACTATTATATGGGAGAGTTTCCTTATACAAAGCACGAACCAATACAAAGAGAATGGGTTGCCTCATCTAAGGCCCGTTGAGGGAGAAAAAGACTTTGTTCTGTTCCTATTCCAAGTAATCAATGTAATAGTCGTGGAAAGATAAGAATACATAATTCTGATAAGGTAGAAGTCTATGCCAATTTCCTTTAAAATGTTATTCATAAAACCCTAATTGATACAATTATAAGCCTTTTCAAGGTTAAACTTGATAGTCATGAAGGCCTTTTTACTTTTCATTTTATGCATAGAATTAGCCATTTCTCTAGCAATAATAATATCATCTTAAATGTTTCACCCTACTACAAAGCTAGACTGAAATGGAAATGTAGTTTTGACATAAGTGGTTTCAATCTATTTATAATCAATTTAGTTATCTTTTCATAAAGAATATTGCAAGGCAAGATAGGCCTAAATTGATAGATGAACTTTGGCTTCTCCTCTTTTAAGATCAATACTAACAAGGTCTTATTGATGTCTCTAATATTTTTAGAATTAATCTAAAGGTTAGTGAGAAATTTTGAAACACTATTACTGATAACATCCTAATTCATTTAGGGAAAAAGAAATAAAGCAAGATATCCATCCTTATATGGCACTAAGATGCCACCTATAGAAGAGAAAGCCTTTTTAATTTCATCTTTATAAACATGCTTTTAAGTTTTCTCATCATATCATTACAAATAGGGCCCTACTGGTATCTAGTGATGTGCCATGGCCTTACACTCATTTCTTCCTTAAAGAGGTTAAAGAAGAATTATTGAATAACTTTAAAAATGCCAAACTTAACATCGGCCCACTTCCCTTGATCATTTTTAATAGATTAACTTTATTTTTCCATGGTCATGTGATAGTCTTCATATGGTAATACCTCGTATTTCTGTCCTCATGAGAAATCCACATACCTTAGGATTGTTAAACCATATGATCTCTCCTTGATTCAAAACTTCCTCCAAGTCCTTAGAAAGTTTTCTCTTTAATTCCTCAAGGAAAGTGTTGTTATTTTAACATGCTGCTTTTTGGATGCCATTAAGTCATTGTGAAATTTTTTTTTTCTTATGTTGAATATTGCTAAAAACAAACTTGTTCCACCCTTTTAATTCATTTTGTAAGTCCTGAAGCATTAAATGGGTATCATTCCCATTCCTTTTTTTTTTTCTTTGAGAAAGATGAAAACTAATTACAAGTAAGTCACATCACCTCAAAATGAAAAGGACGAGTTTTTAAATTATGAAACATGCCATTCATATTCATGCAAAGAGAAGGATGATCCGAGTTAATACAAGTAAGGACTTAGACATTTGCATCACAAAATGTCATTTGCCATTGAGCATTACTCTAAGACCTACCAACATGCTTGAACACTCTATTAAGAACTTGTCTCTTTGGACCTCGCCAGATGAAGAAAGGTCCATTAGCCTCCATATCTATAAGGATACTTCTATAGATCCATTCTCAAAAGAGATGGCATCTATTAACATTCATTAATGCCTTGCCTTGCCTTGTTGTTTAGAAGGAGAGGCAATTTCATTCAAGTTCTATGAAAGGCTAAAATCAACAAGCCAATCTATATAAGAGTTACTTTATTTGAAAGTATGGGTAGTATAGAACTATCAATTTGGATCTATGCACTTCTTAATACATTCTAGTATATGTTTACGAGCCTCTCCTATGTCTAACACAGTCTTTAACATTACCACCACAATTTGAGAATCACTCTTAATAATAATTTGATTAAAACTAAGGAATTTAAACATTCTCTTAGTTATCTTTCTTTTAAATTCTTTCATAAAAGCAATAAATGATATTTTTTGTCTATAAATATAAGTATATTATAGGTACCAATCAAATGGAAATTAAAACAAAAACTTTACGATGCCATTCATAACATAAAATGTGAATTTCATACTAGAAAAATAAACAAAAATATGAATTTCATATATATATGTGCATTATATTTTGATTAATTTTGGCTTCGAATAAAATTCTAATTCAAGTTGTTTAACTCCAGAAATGATCTTATGATCATTGAACCAAAATTTATTTGTATGAATAACATTATTTAATAAAAATATAAAAACTCCTATTTATGTTTTATCATTTGGTGAAAGAAGAAGAGAAAGACCAAAGCAGTTAAACTGTTAAACTCCCTTCTTTAATTAAATTCATAGATATATGTTTAGAAATTAATAAATATTATTATTTTAAATTGAACTTTAAAATTAAGTTGATCATTTTCAAAGACTCATAATAAAGGAATTTATGTTTTTTTTATGACAAAAAAATGCAAGTGTCAAGCATGTATTAAGGGTGCACAAATACTAGGTAGGGCTGTGTTTTTATTCAACACAAGGTATAGCTCAATAAAACTTGATTTGTGACTAAGCTAGGTTTGGTCAATTTTTTTTCATCTTTTTTTTATTTCTCCTATTTTTAATCAAAACAAAAAGAATGAGATCTTTTAAAAACCAAAATAATGAGATCTCTAAGTAGAAGTATTACAAATATATATTCTTTCACACCAAAAACTAATTAGTTAATCCATGTCACCCAATCAAAAACTAATTCAACTCTAAATAAAAAAAATTGTTTCTTTTTCAATATATATATATACATATATATAAGATTAAACGTACATTCAACTCAAAACCTAATTCAACTCAATCCAAATAAAATCAATCTTGCCTTTATTCACCTCTAGTATGTAACTTTTGCCAACACTAGCAAAGCAAGCATGGACTAGCAATGAAAAATAAAAGTCTTTCCTTGTGACTAAAGAAAAAAAATAAGGAGTAAAATTAAAAGTCATTTATTTAGCTTTTAAAGACAAACAGTGAAATCAGGAAAGCTTTTATTAGTTTTTTTTTCCTTTTTTATAGAGAGTTTTAAATAGAGAATGCAACTTTTAGGAAGCATTTTGATAGTAAGATTTTAAATGTGCCAATCAAGTCGATGTAAACCTTCAAGATTTCTTAAGGGGGAGATTTAGCTCTGGATGAACTCTAAAGATAATGTTGATTTTATATGGTATTAGGGGGAAAAAAAGAATTGTTGGATTAAAAAAAAAAGGAAAAAAAAGGATATGTTGCCCCAACAAGCCCACCAAAACTTTACGAGCCCGATTTACATAATTTAAACATCTCATTGTCTACAAAATTGTCATATTTTTCTCTAAACAAACAATTCATTTGGAACACAGTTAGTGGTTTAAGTTATCTTGTTTTTATTAGAGGAGAAAATGCATTTAGTATGTCGCTTTTTTTCACTACTTACATGTATTCAACTTTCACTAGGTCATCGTTTCCTTTATTTATTTTTTTGTTTTCTCATCAATTCATATCCTTTATTAGAATCACATGCAAAACTTATTTTCTTTTTATTCTCATTTAAAGAAAAAAAAGTTAAATGTCTATATATATTAAAATCACCCTCTTTGTTTACTACTTGTGTTTTGCCTAATAACATTGGCTGACAACTTCTTTAAACACTAGTGTCATAATTAAAGATCTAAGCATATCTGAGTTTAATTTTTATTTCATCTATTTGCTTCTTCCTTCTAAACTTTGTGTGTCTCTTTTATAATGAGAAAATAAATACACAAGTTTCGTAAAGTATTTTGTAAATTATATCGGACAAAAAAGCTAGAAAGACTATGTGGTATGTAATTACAGAGATATGGAGTGTAATTTATGATTAGGAAAATAGGTGGTGAAGAGATGAGACTAGTTAGTTTTACTAGTGCTGGAAGAATTAATCACAAGAGCCCCCCTGTTGTATTTCAGTTTAAGAATATTAATTTAAAGGCTATTTTCATCACGCCGTAACCTTAAATTTAGTTTGAAGAGGTAAGCTTCATTCATAGCATTTAAATTTTTTATTCTTAGGATTTTTTAAAAAATTTTTTTATTATAAGGTTTCTTTAAAATTCGTATAGAATAGTTTTTTATTATTATATACACAAATTTAGAGATGATCCAACAAAGAAGATACTCAAATTCTCTGTAATAAAATCCGATTTTATTTTGGCAAGCAATAATGGATGGGCGTAGAGCAGGACATGGCTGTATTAGAGGCCAATCCATAGTTTATGTGGAAGTCAATGAGATTTTTGTTGGTATGGACCAAAAAAAAAAGACTTTGGGCTTTCACCCGAAACATATATAAATTTCGATGTGTTTTGGTCGGAAAACGAACACAATTGCTTGCTGTATTACGTATATCAATTTCTTCTATGGATCCCATTAACTAAATTTAATTCAATAATATCGTCTAGCTCAATGATTAATTTCAGCCCCAGAAAAAGAATAATAATTATTATTTTGGGTAAATTTTATATGAACTTTAGCATGATAAAGGATAAATTGTTACAATAAAAAAGAAAAAAGAGACAACTACTAGTGCTTGTCTTTCAGTGGATTATTGAGTACGCGTATTACGAATAACATCAATGATAATTACCCAATCCTTTACGTTAAAAGAAAAGAAAAAGAAAAAAACAACAACGATACAAAACTCCGTCAATGAAGTACGCATACGTAACTGTACAATTAAACAGTCTCTCGCGATTCTTTGTTGACAGATTTCAATAACCAAAAAGTTAAACTTTCAGTCGTTGAAGCAAGTTGAAACCGACATGGGTCCTATGTAGAAATATATTCTGTATTAAAGAATAATACAAAAGAACATGAATGTATATGAATTTATTTTTTCATCTATTTTTTTTCTAATCTTTCTCTAAATGCATGCAATACATTTTTTTACTAGATATATGTGTCCATTTTTTCTTAATGTACGTTCTTTCTGATATACTGCATTTTCTTTCATAAGGCAGTGCAAAGTTTCTGTAGCTTTGATTGGAGAGGATGACAGGGTATGAAGGTAGCAAGCAAGATTAAATTGGCCAAAACACGTTATCATATAATTTTTCATGCTCGTTAACATTTTGGTTTCTTCTAGATACGTTTGGGAAACAAAATTGGAAGGAAGTAGTTCCAGGAAATGTGTACAGGAGGAAAGAACTCTCTACAATCTGATGGCTAGAGTCTCTATTAACCAGGATTCAGGCCAGGAAAAAAAAAAAAAAAGAAACAGAGAATAAGAAAAAGCTACATGAGAATTACATTTTAAAACCGAAAGAAAATAATTTGGCATGATTCATCAGACCATAGTGGCTATGCCATTGTATCTTGGTCTTGTTCTGTCAGTTTTAAGCGAAAGCCCATCTTCCATAGCCTTCCTCTTGTTATTATTAGCTTGCTGCAGGGATTGTTGTTGATATTGTTGTTCTATTAGTGATTGTGGTGCTAGTTGAATCTCCGGGGTTTCAAGCCCATCTTCCATAGCCTTCCTCTTCTTGTTATTAGCTTGCTGCAGGGATTGCTGTTGATGTTGTTGTTCTACTAGTGATTGTGGTGCTAGTTGAATCTCTGGGGTTTCAAGCTTTTCATCTTTCTCTTGCGTTTGATCCTTTAACTTCTGAGTTTTCATCATATGGGGTCTAAGCCTATTCAAATCTGATAGCCTTACTGGTTTCAAGAAAAATTCCTCTGCTCCTTCCTCTAAGCATTTGCTAATCCTTGAAGGCACATTTTCAGAAGACATAATCACCACTGGTATGTTTCTCAAAGTTGAAGATTCCTGAAATATAAAAAAGAAATCCCCTGTCATTTTCAAGTCTTTTGCCTCTCAGGTAGAATTTGTGAGCATAATTTTCAGAGATTTTCATAGAATTCTTCAGCTAATCCCTAGCTACTATAGCAGGGCCTTTTCGAAAAGAAAATCTTTTGATTATATTGGACCAGATTTGTTTCGGATGGAAAGTTGTAAAGCAGACAGCAACAATATTCCAGTAGATTTTCATTGATATTTATTCTATACCAAGTTAAATAAAACAGAGTAAATTGACAATTTTCGGCCTTGGTAATTTGGAAGTCAGAGAGAGGAAACACAGAAGTTCTGTATTTGATTAACAGAAATACACAGATCATTTGACAAATTAAATAGTAGAAAAGATGGAGAATTTTTCCGAACTAGAAAGCAAAGCATACCTTGATTTTCCTGAGCAAATCAAAGCCAGTCATGCCAGGCATACAGTAGTCTGTAATAACAAGGTTCACATCCACTTCCTAAAAAAAAAAAAAAAAAGCAAAAATCCAAAGAATTTCAGACATCCAGAAATGAAACTGGTGGGGAAAAAATAAAAAGGAATAAGAGAGTGGGGGAATCTTATACATTTTGAGCAGAAATTAAAACAAACTATACCTGATTACTGTTAGGAGAAACAGAAGGTGTATTTGGGTAGCTCTGGTCATTCTCACGCCAACCCAGAAACTCTAAAGCCTTGCTACCGGAATCAACTGTAGTAACTGCCATTGGCAAAACAAAACACAGTTCATTAAAATCAGATAACGTAGCACCGATCAACAAACGAACAGGATTGTTTTATTATTATTTTCTTTATCCGTTTGGCCGGCGAGAAAACACCTTGATATGACGAGGTTTTGAGGAGCTTCTCAATGAGCTTCCTGTCTATCAGGTTGTCATCGACAGCCAACACGTGAAATTGTGACTCTGCGGCCATTCCCATTTGGATGAATTGAGGATGGAAAATCGGAGAAAGGTAAAGAAATTCAAATCAGAGAACATGTGAAGAAGCAAAAGACCGGAAGGAAAGAGGGAGTGTTGTGGGTTGTTGCTGCGAGGATGGTTGGATAATTTTGGCTATGGGAGGAGGAGCAGGATAGAGGAAGAAGAAGAATGAGTTTTGTATTGGAAAAAAGACCCCACCAAAAGCCACATCCCACAAAGCAAGATCCGACCAAATTTCATCCCAAATCTTCCAAGATTTCCAAGTTGATCTTAAATTACAGGGCAAGCGTCATACAAAATAAAACAAATAAATCCTAATGAATATTTTGTAGGCTGAGAGAGAAAGGGTGTGAAATTTTATAAAAAAGAAAAAAAAGGGGAAATAAAGGGTGGGACCCATAAAAATGGAGAGTGAGAGATTACAGGTGATGTAAGGAAGCAGGGGAGGCTTTTTGGGGGAAATGATCATGTGGCGCTAACCTATCGTGTGCAGGTGGACTGGCCAGACGTTCTTTTGACACCCTTTTAGGATTTGTCCCCCATGCCCCTCCCTCCACAAGCCATAATATACGTTTGTTACATAATTTTAATATTCTTTAATTAAAATACAGTATCAATCTCAAAAAAAAAAAAAGAAGGATGAATCCTCAGTGTTTAACACTCAATTCTAACACTACCTTCATTTTATTTTCTCACCATCCAACCAAGTACACTGCCACCAAATTTTTTTATTTACAAGAACGAAATAAAAAAAAATAACATAGGAGCAAAATATATTACACCATTTACAAAATTTTAACGTTTCAATACTTTCTTCAATATTAATTGAATTAGATTTATATTTTTTTTACGACTGTCCCTAAAATTATATATAAATGCATCCCTGCAAATTGATTTATTTTATTGCACATACCAAAGTTAGGATTTGAATTATTAATATTACACCTAATTGCATTCACATGTTTTCTTGATTAAGAGACTAGTGGCCCGTTTGAGAATGCGTTGAAAAAATTACGTTTAGTAGAAGCTCAAGTTTTTTACTTCTGATGAAACCACATTTAAAGATGAAATCACGTTTGATGGAGTGGGATAACACCGAATCAAACATATTTTTATTTTTACAAATTCATGTTTCATATAAAAAATAAGCTTTTAAATTTTACAAATGCTAAATCAAACACGCACTAGGTTAATTCCCTAAATCTCCTCTTTGAAGTATATGATGGTAGATGTTATGAACAAGGGAGGAAAGGAGGCACGCGCGAGGTAATGAGACAGCGAAAAGGCAGAAAAGAGTGGGCCAATTTGCCTACTCATGTCATTTTGATTTTTGTCAATTCAAGAATCAAATGTTCATGCCAACTTTTATTTTCCTTCTGCTTTTTTCACATAGATCTAGATGTATGCTAGGATATACATCTTTGATCTTTCTCCGTCAATATTCATGGACCATGTTTGTTATTTCATGGAAATATCCGGCAAAGTTTCCATTGCATATTAATGTAAAACAATCCAATTGCCAAAAAAAAAAGGTATAATTTTTTTACATTTTTATTATTAAATTTTTAATTAAAATATAATAAATGTATAGTGTAATTACAACTATATATTTTTTTGTAAAAATTATACACATGACATATAATTATTAAAAAAATTATATGCTAATTATATTTTAAGAAAAAAATTAAATAATAAAAATATAAAGAATTATATATCATTTTTTTTCCATAAAAACATGTTCACATGCACAATGACATGCTAGAGGGGACCAAAAAGTTTTGATTTCATATTGAGAGCCTTGAGGCATTAGCTGCCAAATTTTAATTAGTATCATCCATGCTTTTTAAAATCGGATCGGACCGGTCGGTTCAACCAGAAAATTGGTGAACTGGCCATTTGTTTGGTCCATATATGACTCAGAATTGGCCTAACTTAGAACCGGTCAAACTCGATCAAGAACTGGGTTGAACTGGCCTATTTTGAATGAAAATTGACGTTGAAATTGTGGTTGAACCGGTCTGCATATTCCTTGCAAAATTACATCGTCTCACATCTCGAACCCTGTCTCCCACGAGTCAGATGAGCATCTCTTTCATTGAGCTGGTGAATCCATTTACTAATAGAGTGTTCCATTGAGCTGGCGAATTCAGAGGGGACTAAAAAGTTTTGATTCCATGTTGAGAGCCTTAAGGCATTAGTTGCCAAATTTTGAATAGTATCATCCATGCTTTTTAAAATAGGACCGAACCGGCCGGTTCAACTTGAAAACCAGTGAACCGGCCATTTGTTTGGTTCACATATGACTCAGAATTGGCCTAGCTTAGAACCGGTCAAACTCGATTAAGAATCGGGTTGAATCGACTGATTTTGGATGAAAATCGGGGTTGAAATTGCGGTTGAACCGGTCTACATAATCCATGCAAAATTGCATCCTCTCACGTCTCGAACCCCGTCTCCCACGAGTCAGATGAGCGTCTTTTCCATTGAGCTGGCAAATCCATTTGCTGATAGAGTGTTCCATTGAGTTGGCGAATCCAAAAGGGACCAAAAAGTTTTGATTCCATGTTGAGAGCCTTGAGGCATTAACTGCCAAATTTTGAATAGTATCATCCATGCTTTTCAAAATCAGATCGAACAGGCTAGTTTAACCTAAAAATTGGTGAATTGGCCATTTGTCTGGTCCACATATGACTCAAAACCAGCGTAACTTAGAACTGGTCAAACTCAGTCAAGAACCGATCCACATATGAGCGTCTCTTCCATTGAGTTGGCGAATCCATTTGCTGATAGAGTGCAACATTATATATTTATTATAATTCCATATCATTTTGCTTTCCAAGAATCGTTCGAACCCGTGACACTTAGCAAAGCCATATCTTTGCCATTAAAGCATCTTGTTTGTTCTATTGTTACTTGCAAAGTTTTAATATATAATATATTACATAAGAATCTAAAATAAAATTCATATATTTTTATTAAAATTAAGTAAATGTATTTTAAATAAATTAAATATTTTTTTGGGTTTGATTTATTTTTATCCATAAATTATAATTAATCATAATATGATTTAAAATTTATTTGTTATTATTTATTATCTTAAAATTTTAATATATAAAATAATATATATATTTATTTAATTAATTATCACTGGTTCGACCACGATTCAACCAATAAACCGTGAACCAGTGATTTTACCAGTTTAATGACTGATCCGGTTTTAAAAACATTAGTATCATCATTGCTAGTTTTACAGCATGGGATAATATGTGGAAATTATATCTTCCTTTTCTAATGATAGCTTATATGTAGCGTTTGGTATGCAACGTTCTTCCATTGACATCCACTCTTCGCTTACATCATATGCTGGTAGAGGAGTGTCGTTTGTTTAGCCATGTATCAGATGAATCAAACAATCATCTATTCTTCTATAATAGTTTGGTTTGGTTGGATCTTGGGTTTGCATGTAGATCGTCTTTTGCGGCCTGACATAATGATTTGTTTGCAACAATGATTTTTTCAAGTTCAACTCGATTTTACAATAAATGTTAGTTTAATCCTTTATATGATATGATATTGACATAATAAGAACCTATTTGAATAGCCTTTTTGTGGGCCTAACTATGCATTGCATATGTTTCGACGACTATCATTTACTTATAGGCAACGAGCTATTAACCTGCATGATCAGAAGCGTAATGTTGTGTTATCTGTTATGGGATGGTACTTTCTTTTTTTATAAGTGATAGTTATTTTTTTGGATGCCTAAACGATTGTTTCACTCAACAAAGTGTCCAATGTTGATATTGGTCTGGTTTGGTCATTGTTTTATCAATGGGTTTGGTTTGATACGCATCATCAAGCTTGGTTAGTAGTTCTGTTTTCTACAGTCAGACATGCTCTGTCATTTCTTTTTCAGTAACAAATGATTTTGAATCCACAACTATATCCGATGTGGCAATATGTGTTTTCCATTTCGCATTATCAGCATTTGGAACTACGTTATGGCATTCCTGTGAATCTCCAAGTTTTACGTCGGGATATTTGGCATTTCATTTGTCGGTTTTCATCTTATAAGATTCTAATTGTCCCCATAATGTTAGCTTGGATATGCAGCCATTGTAACAGGAGGAATTAGACTTTTACTCATTATGTTTGTAATGTTAATTATGTTATTTATCAAAAACCAAAAACCAAAAATAGTATCACCATTATGACTACAATAATTGAAGCCAATAAAATATATTTTAGTGTAACAAAAATACTACTTTTGAAAAAAAAAACTAATATTTGAATCTATGTAGCAAGTCACCCGCGCACATATATATATATAGCCAAGAATCTTTCTTAATATATCCAGAATTAAATCATTTATGTTGAGATTAAAACATTTATAATATTTGTAATAATTAAAAAAAGTAAAAAACGTTTGACTTATTATAACGCACTTAATTATATTTCAAATATTTACTGTCAACGGCCACTGGAACAAATTTTGGGTTAAGGGTGTTTTTTATTTCATTAACGAATGAGAATAATAATTGTATACAAATTTTAATATATTCATAATTTTATAAAAAGTAAGTAGTTAAATTAATTATAAATATATTGAATATATTTTTTTAATGAAACTTATAATTAATGTATTTATATATTTATTAATAGTTAATTTAGTGTGTGTCTACATTATTATTATTATTATTATTAGGAAAAAAAAAAAGGCCACCAGAAACTTGGTTAGTTGAAAGAGAGAGGGCCGAAACGACAGTTGAAAGAAAGTTTTAGTCGAAGACCAACAATTCAACGTAATAAAATGCTGACAAGTTAGAGAACGTGGCCATTACAAAAACGAAAACACGAAGGGAGAGGAAATGGCTAAATGAGAAATGTTAATAATTGTCAAACAAGCTATAAATTGAGAATAATGAACATAAATATATATATATATATATATATACACACACACACACAGAAGTTTCTTAAAAAAACTCATATTATAATTCATTTATTTTTAATAATTTAATTTATTCACTTTATTTATTATTTTTTTATTACTTTCAATTATTTATTACTTTTAGTCTAATTTTTAAAAAAGTTACAATCAATTTCTTTTATACTGTTTTTGTTGTCATTTCAACCTTTGTACAATTATAATTATTAAATTCAACAAGTGTTTTTTATTTCCAAATTCTTTATCATCCACAATTACATATATTAAAACTTTTGTCATAGGTTTAGTCTCATTCAAGACATAGAAAAACCCTTTTCTATAAGTAACTTGTATCTCATCCTTTCATATCATTTATAAAACAGGGATAAAAAATTGACATTTAAAACCACTACTCGACTAGATATACTCCACTAGTTAATTGACGAAATTTTAGAAAATTAATCTAACATAAACACACATATGAGAAAAGAAATGCACAGACACTTCTTATATTTTGATCTATTGGCAAATAGCCATTATGTATTTTGAAATTTGGATGATAAATTATTGTACATTAGCATACTTGGAAGTAGAACTTTCCTTCCACCTTTTGTTATATATTTAATGGATGTCTCATATGCACATATGTATAAAGACCCATAACATGTTTTGATTGATCAATTCTTTCAACATGATCTATAATTCTTAAATAAATAACAAAACAATATAAGAAAAACTAAAAGAAAAAACCCTCATATGTTATAATACGGGATTTCCCTTTTTATTTTTCCCATCCTTCACTCAGGTGCATGTAAGGTCTCCATTAAATATTTAATAGAATGTGAATGGAAAGATCTCTAAGTATGTTAAAATACAAAGATTTATTATCCGAACCCACCCCCAAAAAAAATTGAAATGTAGGTTGAATCCAATTTCCAACCAATTGAATTGTCTTTTCGAGTTTCCTTTTTTACTAATTCTAGAAGTTTTTATAAAATTATGATATATATATATATATATTAATGTATAAATAATAAGTAATATAAATTTAAATATAATATATTTTTTTATATAATATTTGAAAATAATAAATGCAAACAACAAAAAAGATATCATCAATGATGGAAAATTTTAAATAATAGAGTTTTTCATATAATTACTTGATTTAATTAAAGGAATGATAAGATTCAAATATAATTTTTTAATGTATATTAATAAATTATTTAATAAAAAAATATAACAGATGAAGGAAAATTGTTAAAAGATTTAATTATGTAATTCTAAATTATAAAAACAAGTTATAGACCATGCAATGCATGAAATAATGTTAAAAATTTTATAAATTATATATATAATTTATTAATTTGTAAAATCAACTTTTATTTATTATATATTAAATAGTAGTAATTTTTTGAAAAAAATATTATATTAGAAAATTGTATAAAGAGATAAATAAAAAATGAGAAAAACCTAAATATAACTAAAATAAATAAAATATAAGTAAAAAAATGACTGAAGAAAACTATTTTTAAAAATAATTAAAGCATATTTAATTACAACTTATAGGAATTAACAAAAATTACTTTCATATTTCTTTCCAAACCTTTTCTTACCTCATTTTACTCCTATCGTTTCTCTAACATCATTCTGTCACTTATTGTTATGGCTTTTCTTTTTACAACTATTAAAAATGATTAATAATTAAGTCAATTAAAGAACATAAATAATTAAATAATAACAATAAATTGAAATTAAAATAAAGCATTAGCAATAAATCGTCATTAATACGGGAAGAAACAAATTTTATATATATATATATATATATATATGTTCATAAAATTAAAGTCTTTTGTATAGAAATTATCTACACTCACGAATTAGTACAAAGAATTAGAAGAGAAATATCTAACATGTATTAAGCCTACTTCATGGTTGCTATATTTTTACTGCCTCTCATTTGGCTCTATTTTCATTAACAACAAATAGTCATTTATAAAGAAAGGGAGAAAAAAACCTATATGTAACTAATTGATGTAACTAAATAAATAAAAAAAACGCGCACGCACATACATATTTTTAAAAAAAGCTATCATATGACAGTAGATTGATTGGAATTTATGGAAGCACACAAAGAAATTTCAACACAAGACATCAATTATATATGTATATAAAGAGTTTATAAATAAACAAAATCTTAATATTTAATATTTAAATTAAATTTATACTTATATTCTTACTAACAATAATATTTAATTATCTTAAATAAAATAAAAACTAATACGATTATTTAAAATGCATTGGATTTTTTTATTGACAATTGAATAATATAATATTTACACAATTATCTCTGTATTTTGTTTTCATATCTTAGATAATATTTATCATCGTTTAATTAGATTAAGTTATATTTCTATTAAATTTTTAAGCATATGATAATTTTTATTTTTTTATACAATATAATATTAAACAAATATCTACTTAGATATCCATATATCATGCATGTGGTATATTCATATAAGCATTCACGTAGCGCAATATATAAAAGCCATTAAAAATAAAGAATTTTGAGACTATGGATTTGTATTTAAATCCCCTACTCGCAAGAATGGAACGGTTCTGTTCTATTCTTTCAAGTTCATCAATTCGTCATAATTTTGTGTATATATCCATTTTTATTATGTATAATATAACATTATATTTGTATTCGATAATAGGACACACTAAGACAAAGAAGTGGGGTTTAAATTTTAAAATCAATAAAGCCAAGAAAAATTAAAACTGTACCTAAAATTTAAACTTAAAGAAATGTATTAAAAAAAAAAGAGATAAATGAAAAAAATAAAGAGTGATAGAAGAATGAGGTTCAAGTTCAACCTTAAATTCAGTATATGCTCCGTCAAGATTATTACCCTGACAGGACTCAAGCACGATAATCCTTTACCGTTGGTTTGATAAACAGTATTAAGTGTCAACGAGCTTAAAAGGCTGAGATTCCCCGACACGCTTTTCGCTCTTACTGTACAACCTGTCACACGCTATCCTTGCTTTGCTTTTGTCAATACAAAAAAAAAAAAAAAAGTGTGCTGGAACCCCCACCAACCAAATGTCAGATATGGATCCCCTCCATTGCTTTTCATTACTCGTTTGATTGTGAAATTTGAATAGTTGAAATTAATTTAGATTGTTTAAATTTATTATTTTTTTAAAATTTAAAGATAAAAAATTTTTAAATAAAAAAAATACAGAATAAAAAAAAATTTTTGATCATAAATTTAAATAAAAATAATGTTTAACTTTCAAAAAATAAAATAAAATTTAAATCATTCAAATTAAAATTTAAATGATCCAAATTTTATAAAAGGAAATAATAAAAGAGGTTTATAGGAGAAAATCTATTTCCATTGACGAGCAAAACGGGTCCAACTTTTTTTCTGTCCTTGGTGGGAATAGGAAGTTCAATCCAAAGAAGAGAAGTTGGCCTCTTTAATTTTTTTTATTAGTAAAATAATTAAAAAAAAATAAAAAAAAGTCTGAGGCTGGACGTCTCGTTCACATTAAGTACGAGAGAGAAGCTCAAAGCCAGCACCATGTCTCGACTCACGCACCACTCCGGGTCATCGGATCCTTACTCCTTTGTCTCTTACAATAAATTAAAATTGAAATTTAGTATTTTTATTTTAATAAAAAAATTTTAAAAAAGTGTCATTATATTTTAAAGTTTATATATTAATTTTATAATTAATTCTATCAAGAAGAAGATGCTCTTGTGGTTTGCGTCATATTTTACATCAGTCCATTCTGCGTTATTTTAATATGAGATAGCATTGGATGGCGAAGGGAATCCTGCAACCTTGGATTAAAACATCCAGCCAATAGTAACGTTACATGTTGCCATCATGGACACGTGGATCATGTCCACAGTCTCAGACCAATGTATCTCTCTCTGGATACTGTCCATAGACGAATCCCAATCATCTACGACGCTTTACCGCGTGCTGTGCTCTAAAATATGGGGTTGATTTTTATTATTACATGGCACAACAAATGATCCAAGGTGGTCCGCTGTTATGTTCTTATTTATTCATTTATTTATTTCTTTACTTTGTTAATATTAGGTCCCATTTTGTAATGTGAAATGATTTTTTTTTTAAAAACAAAAATAAAAAATTTATAACTTTGATATGATATGAAAATAAATAAATTTGTTTATTTATATATTTAATAAAATAAAGATAATATAAAAATAAAAAATTTTGGTAAAAGGCCAAAGTATCTTTAAATTTTGTTTCTTCATTCTTAAAAGTAATAGTAAATTCTAAAAATAGAACAATTTTTTTCTTTTTAAAAACAGTGAACACTTTCAAATGAAATGCATGATAATTAATAAAAAAAATAATAAAATATACATTTTTAATAAGTTAAAAATCCCCTCATTTCTGGAAAGAAATTTAGTTTTTAATGAAAATGTAATTATAAAATTACAGTTATAAATATGCAGTTCATATATATATATATATATATATATATATATATATAAAGCAATGCACACTTTCACCCATTGCACCCCGGGGCTTAAGGGCACGAAGAAAAGAAAAAACCCTCTCGCTTAAAAATGAGATTCCATCGTATCAAATATGTTTTCATTGAGAGCAAAATAGTAAAGTTGAATGCTTTTCTCTCTCCACAATGCCGTCTCAATCTACAAGCTTGGGAACGTACATTCCCTTTGAAGGCTGAAAAACCTCCCGCTTAATAATGAGATTCCATTGTATCAAATATGTTTTCATTGCTTTTTTATTTTTTTTCTCTCTTCTTCTTTTTTCTTTTTACTCTACTAAATATGCCATTAAATTATTATTTGGATACGAATTTTCAATTTACGTACAAATTGATTTAAGAATATTGTTGTTAATTTAGTTTACATATATATATATATATATATTAACGTGTTAAATAAAATAAATGATCTTGTATGAACAATAAAAAAAATAAGTATTCTTATATTATAAATTAGTAATTGAAATTGATATAAGAATTATTAATGTGATTAAAAAAATATTAATTACATATTTACAATAATTTATATATTAATTTCAACTATTCATTTATAATTTATCGTTAAGTATATATTTTTCTCATTTTATTTCCCACATACACTTTTCTCACTTAATTCGTTCTCTGCGTATATAAGCTAAAAATCTTTGCAAGCGTAAATATATTCATCAAATTAATTTTTTTCTTTTTTATTTCAATTATATAATATAAAATTAAAGATAAGTACAAAATGCATATCAGTCTGGACCTTTTTTATTTTTTAATAACTTTCTTCTAAGAAAATCTCATTCCTATCCAAATGCGTAGGACTTGGATCATAAAATTAGGAGTAGATAAGAAGTTTGGGTGCCGCTAGTTCCAAATATATATATATATATATATATATATATATAAAGCAAGGTTGTGTATATTTTAAATAAGTGTCGACAATAATTGTTGTGATTCTCAAGGGCGTGAATAAAGGAATAAAAGGAAGGGCGGAGAAAAAAGCAAAGAGGAGGCAGCTTTCTACTTTTCTTTGACTATTGGAGCAAACGCAGTCCTTTCACAAAAAAAAAAAAAAAGAGCCATGATTGATGCTTTTGTCTGAAAAACAATATAGATTTCCTTCGCAAAGCATCTCGTTTCTGATCAGAATTCCTCGTCTATGCTTTCTAGAGTTTTGACCAACAAACTGCCATGGATCAGGAATATACATTAAAATGAAAATATTGGCATTAAATCAAACACAGTAATTAAACTTTGAAGGAGCTCATAGAAAGGTTTTATTGGAGTGCTTCCTTAATCCAAAGCATATTTTTACCACATTCTTAGGAGTTGAGTGTGATAATATTATGAAGTTGAAACAATGTAATAAATTATTATATATATAATAATATTTTATTAATCTTATTATATTAATTTATTATTATTATTATAATTATACTTATCAATCATATTTATAAAATTAATTTGGTTTTTAGTATATTGTAAGGGTATTTTCATTCCAGTTTATGCATCAATTTTACTTAAGTCTCCCATTTTTTGATAATTTTAGTGGCATAGTTTTTACATTAACTTGGAGCATTTAAACGAATAAATTCTTCTATGCTACCTCTAAGGTACTTGCTTTCAAATATTTCTTATAATTTAGGCCTAAATACAATAATATAAAGGTATAAAAAGCTCATTAACAAAAGGCCTATTGGAACAAGTTCTTTTTTCCTTTTTACAAATCAATTCAGAATGAGTCAATTCAAAGAATATCAATAATAATAATAATAATAATAATAATATAATTCTACATATATATATATATATATATATATATTACGATTCAATTCAGTTTATTTTGATATTAAAGCAAAGACAGAATTGAACTACTGAATCAAGGAATGCAAATCATGAAAACAGAAAATTAATCAATTTAATTATTGGCCAAAAAAGTCAATTTCAATTGACTTTTAATAAGTTTGGTATGATTTAGTTACAAGAGATGAATTTTAATGAATTTTGAACATTCTTCCCTTAAATCATAATCATACATGAAGAAATTCTTAAGTACTATTAAAATGTTATATTATTTATGCTTTTTCTAATAAAAAATTTCTAAATCAATGAAAATAAGTTCTACCTACCAATAAATTAAAATTTCTCATATGATAATAGAATATAGGATCCATACATCACTCTTTTTATAGGATAATAGAGTAATGGATAATTGAATGTGAGACTTAGTTTTATAATTTAATATTATTTTATTAATAAATAGGTTCCATTTTGTTTTATTTAGATTTTTTTCATTATAGAAATATAAATGATGTTATACTCTAAAAATATTTTAAAAAATTTCATCATACATATCAAGTTATTCCTAATTAATTGATCCTATATATAATATAATAATCATAAAAATAACCATATATATACAGAGAGAGAGAGACACACACACACAAACATCAAAATTGGGAGGTTTGTTCCCACTTTCCCTTGTCCACTTTCTCATGGATGAAGAGTTTGAAAGGTAATGAAAACAACATTATTTTGCACATACATTTATATGGTCCCCTTCTCCTCATTTCCTCCTTTTCCTACGGCTTTTTGTTAGGTTATGGACCCCTCCATTAATATTCCTTTCTCTCTTGTACCTTCCTTCAATTCTCTCATCAACACATTTCTCTTTTTTCTTCTTTTTTTCAAAGTGGGCACTCATTATTATGATACATATGTTGTTGCAATTTTCACAATATTTGATGGCAACGGTGCCATCGAATTGGGATATATTAAACTAACGCATTCATGCACTAAACCCAACAAATTACTTTTGTTTTAAAATCTCATTGGATAATAATTAAAATCATTAGACAAAACGAAATTTTAAAATAATAATGCGTGGCATATAATATTATTTGACTTACAAGAAAAAAAAAACGAATTTTAGGTCAGTTTCGTATAAAATGAAAGCATATCTCTAAGATGCGAATTCTTTTTGACGTCACTAGATATGGTGGACCTAGCTAGTCATTTAAATCCAATTGGAATTCAATATAAATTGATTAATTAATAAGCATAAGATGTCCCGTTTCGATTGGCAATGCTAACTTATCAAACAAACATACGCATATGCACATAAATCTAATAACACACAACTCGTGTTTGGAATATCGTTGTCACCTTGTTTTCTTGTTACAAAAACAAACGTACCCACCAAACATATACAACTCATAATTTGAGGATTACCCAAAAAAAAAAAAATTTGGGACCCAGTTTTTTGAGGTTTAAATTTATGCTTGTTTCCACATGGGAACATGCGGGGGTATTTTGTTTTATAATTGAACTGAAAACAATATAGACGATATGAAGGGCTTTCAAAAGAATAAGATTGTTAGATCTAATTAATAATCACACGACGGCAGTTGTAACCAATAATCAAAGTATAAAATAACTAACAATGACTTTAATAGAATATATATATATATATATATATATACATGAATCATCTATAACATATACAATGAACGGTCTAGTCAAGCAATTAGTTTAAGAGATATGGTTGTACTTTGAGATCTCTTTTACAGATATAATTATAAGAAGATTATAGCAGAGAGATTAGCTTTAATTAATTAACTATGTGTGGCACTTAAAATTAGGTAAGAGGCGTATATCATGGGCTTATGAAGCGCACACATTGATGCTGCAAACTCCAAAAGCGTTTTAGAAAAATTCAAATTACGTATAAAGCCAAATGATAACCACATTTGCCAAAGTTTGGAAACCTCAAACATAATATATTGTTAGTTTAGACATCGTTATTAGGTGGATTAGCAGAAAGAAGCGTGATTTTCTTAGTCTCTTAATTTGACTGCTACTTGCTAATCAATTTTTGGGAACACTAGGTCAGATTATACAAGTTTTAAAAGTATGAGAGATAATGAGATTAACAGTTCTTTATTCGTTGTCTCTTGTTTAAAAGGTCTCTTCTGTCTAAGTTCTTTATTTTAATTCCTTTTCTTAGTACGTGAGTAGCATATATTCTCTGTGTATTTGGGGAAAAGTTAAAAGGAAAAGAATTTAAAAAAAAAGAAGAGCTTTCATTTCTTTAAATTAACCTAGTAAATACTAATTCTCAATAAATATTCCCTTACTGCAACTTTGCCGTGTTTATTCATCTAAAGTCAAGTTAGTTAGCTTCAAAGTATGGAAAATTAAAAATTGACTAATCGAAGTTTAATAATTCACGTATGACTAGGATTAATTTATCATGCTGACTATGGAAAAGGTCATAAAGAGAATTCCTAATAAGAAAAGAAATAAAAATCAGCATTTGACTCATAACGAATTCATAAAAATAGGTTTTCCTAGGATCTTCTTTGACAAACAAAGATATGGCAACTGATCATAAATTTTCATTTGATCATGCAAAACTTAACCAAAGAAAGTCAACTGAAATGATCAACATGTATTATTACATATTGACTTTTCAGAACAAGAAAGAAAAGGGAAAAAGGAATACTACTAAGGTAAAAGATTATAGAAGCTTCATAGAAGTGACATATATAATTAATAATTCGCTGAAAATATTATCTCCAAATTCCAAAAGCTTTATATAGATGTATATGGCGTACGAAATATGAAATAGTTATTTGTTTCCTTCACCAAAAGAGAACCTACCATATTACAACTAGAGTGAAAAAAAAATTATAATAAAGGGAAGAAAACAAATTCAGTAGCTTTACCAGAATCCCTATAACATGTGCTTTGTGTTTATGAAACCATATCAGATACCCTCATTAAGCTGTTGCTCATTACAAAGAGTACCTTTAATTTAAAAAAGAAAAAAAAAGAAAGCCCACCAATTGCATTTCCACATCAAGGCACCTTAAGGATGGATGCCTCTCCCCCCCCCCCCCTCTCTCTCTCTCTCTCACACACACACAAACCTGAATGGAATTGAATTGGACATATCAGACTCGTGAAAAAAGATAGGACAGGGGGACATATCAGACTCGTGAAAAAAGATAGGACAGGAGGAAAGAAAAAAATAACAAAAGTGAGTTTGTAATAGTGGATTTATTTTTAAATTTCAAATATATTAATTGAAATAATCTCAGCCATTTATTTATAAGTAATTAAAATTTGTGTATTTTGTCTTTTAAAGTGCAAGTTGCACTGGATCCTCATCTCTATGTGTTGGGTTACAAATTTAAACACCTGACATAAAATAAAGCATGGTCGTATTTGTTTCTTATTCGCCTTCAGATGTTGGACAGTGCTTATAAGATTATTCGTAAGTGTGAGTACAAAGTGAACGTCATTGATAACCTCGCAAAGACCTTGAGATGTGTGCAAATTGAGACCCACAAATTCTGAAGTCCCAGACAAAATCCGATCTCTTGAAATAAGGAGTGGATGGAGGTTAATTAAAGTTTCAATGAACCCTTCGTTAAAGCGCCAAAAAAACAAAGGTCTCATTATTAACGCTCTAAAACACAAGTTATAAATCCACAGTGAGGAGGGACTCAATCGCATTCAACTATAGAAAGGCCAATTTTCCAAAAAGTAACATGTTTGAACAAGAACTCCATTTCTGAAGCTTCTCTGACCCTACCATTCATTTTAAGCTTTCTTTACTCGCTTCGGGCCGTTACTCAATAATTCATTCGACACTCGACTCGTTGTTTGTGATTTTTTTTTTTTCCCCTTTGGAAAGATCCTTTAGAAAACGGTACTTTCAAAGTTTGGATTTGTGCCGTGGATTGTCGGGGGATTCAGATGTGAGGAAAGGGGAACTGGTTGAAGAAGAAATTCTTACATGAATTTAGTTTTATTTTTCTAATAAATTTAATTCAACAGGTATAGTTTTTCTGGTCTCAAACCAACATGTTCTGAGGAGCTTTTGTTTCATATGCTAAATCAACTTAAATTAAATATTATTTGGTTAAGAATTTGATTGTTTTCAGTATTAAATATGCCGTGAAGCATAACCTAAAAGGCTAATTCAATCGTCGCGCCAAAAACAAGTGTCCTTAAGCAGATGTGTTGGGCCAATTTTGACGTTAGCTAGCTGTGACTCTGTGCAACGCTATAGGGACAACATCCTTTTTTAGCTTTTGGAGTTGGATCATATTATTAAAGCCCAAAAGTAACATGTTTGAGAAGATTTTTTTATATACTTTCGTATATTATGATGTAATTACTCGTGCCACTTGCAAAGTTAATTAGATTATAATGTTTGACAATATTGTCAACAAAGCAATTGTTAATCTATTTTAAACGACAAAAATATTAAATAAAGTTTGAATTGTTTGTGATCTTTTTTCTTTTTGTGCTACAATAGTAATAATGGATAAATCCAGCTTCTGAGGTTTTACTGTGGGCTGGACCTAGTTTGGGGACCATCCTACCTAATACTTTGAAAAATATTCTGCTCGCAACCAGAGTCCAATATAGGATAGATTTTAGAACAAATTACAGTTAAAAATATTAAATTTAAAATATTTATATTAAAATATTTTAACATTTAAAATTATTTTAAAAGATCTAATACTAAAATTTTTAATTTAAAATTTTGAATTATAATTTTTTATCCTTAGATTCTTTTAAATAATTTTAAAATTTAAAGTTATTCAATATAAATACTTTTTAATTTAAAATCCTCAACTCTAATTTGTTTTTTTTAAAAAATTTGCATCATAAATGCACAAAAAGCTGAAATCTAGCTTTCGAACACCTGTTTCGTAAATTTTGTTTTTTTTTGTTTTTTATATTTGCGGCATCTCTTTTTAAATTAAATATAAGAAAGGTAGTTATAAAGAAATATCAGTAGAAAAGCTTGACATGCATTTATTCAGATGTTCTCTTTTTCTCGATCAATTTCATATTCTTCCATTCACCATTAAATTTGTGAACGACCTCTCATCCAAAAAAGAAACAAAAAAAAAAACCTATCTTTAGCAAGTTCCTTTTCATCTTTTAAGCCTGAGAAAAAATGCGTGAGAAAAGCAATCGTCTTTTACCCGAGCTTAAGATAATGGCAAACGAATCATCTGAATGTAAAGTATTTAAAAATTATAACAAATATAATTATAAATTTTAAAAGTATAATTTTTTTCACAATTAAAATTTTCATCTTCTCCATTATAATTTTTAAATATCTAATATTATTTTTTAATTCTTAAAAAAAAAAGCCTAAAACACGCTACTGCACGCCAATAAAATTGTTTACTGCAAAAAGATGATAGTTGAAGCAGCCCACCGTAGCTTTCGTGGCGGGTATTGGTGAACCATTGTACTTTAATTTTAAGTGCTCATCACTGTGGACCCAGATCTATGATTCTTGTATCCACATTCCAATTGTGGGTATATATCCTAAACCTTGGGCCTTTCCCCATGGGCTTATGTTGTTCCTTCTTAACTAATTACTCCAAACAAGCAGCTGGCAATTTAACTCATGTGTAAATCTGAATAAAAAATAAATTAATTTTTTTTTAAAAAAATATTTTTTTATTTATTAAATATTTTGATAAAATTATAATATTAAAAAATTAAATATTTATCCATAAAAATTACATATATTATTATTAAAACTTAGACAATTTTAATTGAATTTAGGGTTTAAAGTTTATAGAAGAAGTGCGTCTAAATGTCCATTAAAAAAAAAAAAAAAGTGCGTCTAAATTTTTTTAGGAAAGAATCACGTGCGCTGCTGCTGCCACCTAACCTTCACAGTTTGACCCGTAAATCAACCATTTTACAAGAATGACATATTTGCTTACGGCTCAGTTTTTTATTTATTTTAATTTTTTATTTTAAAAAATACAAATAATATTTTTAATTTCCACCGAACATTGAATAATTTGTTATTAAATGCCTGGTTCCTACTCTTGCTTATGCCTGCGGGTCTCCTTCACTCACTTACATGTGGACCATCCAGGACTTTCATGGATCCTGGCTTTGCCACTTTATGTTGTCTTCTTTCAAAAAAAAAAAAAAATCATGAATTTGAAATGCACAGTTTAACTAAATTAAAACGTTTTGATCAATTTTAGTTTGCTTCTTATTGGATCAAAACGCAGAAGCTGACCAGAGAGTGACCAAAAGGGAAAACTTCTATCATTAAACAGTTGGCAAAACAGCATGGGGAGACCTTAGAGTAAATTGCCTACTTCATTTATTTTGCCTTTGCAATACAGTCTGCTTATTTACAAATTTCATACTCCTTTTGTATGTATATAAGGAGTACTTATACATCTAGAGAACTTCATTTATAAACAACACAAAGGGGAGCACCAGCCAACTTCTATTGGGAAGCTTTTACCAGCTAAAATCATATCATCTTCTTCTTCTTTTTTTTTTTTAAAAAATTGAAACCCTTCCCCAATTCCTACCTTGTGGAAAATAGGAATGATAAAGAATTGTTTTCTGCTTCAGTTCTTAACTGGGAAAATGTTGATGCTTTGTATTGTGTAGATCTCTCTTTATCTATACCATTTACTTCTTGACTACATTATAACTTATATAGGACTGATGCGTACCTAAAAGATGCGTACAGTGTATGTATTTTATTTAATTCAGATTTCATATATATATATATATATATATATTATTTTTTAAATTTTATAGGATATAAAATAATGTTTCATATCAAAAAGTAAAAAAATTAAAAAAATTTAAATCGTCTAAATTTAACCTGACAATTTACGGTTCACACTCCCCTAAATACATAGGAAATTTGGGTTCATCTGTAACTCTCAATCTAAATTTTCTTTATAATCAAGAGAAAGATCTAACAAAGTTTGGAATCTTACCGGATAAATTATCATTATAATGCAGCGGATTTGCACGCGTTGCTTACTGCCATCGAGAAAGAAAAATATATAAAAGGAAAAATCACACATGACATCGTTGTTTACATCTACTGAAAAAGAAGAATATCTAAAGGGATAAATTGCAAACGTCGTTGCTTGCATCCGTTGAAAGGGAAAAATATATAAAAGAAAAAATTACAGCCTACAATTTTAAATTAAAAATACTTATATTAAAAAATCTTTAAATTTAAAATTATTTTCAAATATTTTAAGACACAAATTTTTAATTTAAAATTTTAAACTATAATTTTTTTTATAATTTAAATTTTTTTATCTTAAAATTTTTCCAAATAATAGTAATATTTAAAATTTTCAAGAAAAAAAAAATCTTCAACTTTATGAGGTTAAACTGTAATTTTCTCAATATAAAACCCAGAAAGGAGGCGAGGAGGGTCCAAAATCTGACGCACTCTCTTATCAAACCTTTGGCCTTGTGACCATGAACTCTAAGGTCATAGCCACTGTGCTTGCGGCCTCCTCCATAATATTTGCCTTGTACTCTAAAATTTTGTTTGGGCCTCCTTCAATTCCGGGTTCCAAGGACCTGCTTCACACCGCTCAGATACTCCATGTCACCGGAGCCGTCGGACCGGAGAGCCTTGTTTTCGATAGCAATGGGGAAGGTCCGTACACCGGCGTCGCCGACGGTCGAATTCTGAAATGGCAAGGAGATGGTCGAGGTTGGAATGATTTTGCCTTTACTACTTTTAATAGGTAATTTCATCGTCACTATCATTTGGCTGTTCTTTTGTCATATTCTGATTTTCTTTTCTTGTGAACTATTTAGTGCAAGTATTATTCAGTTTCAGTGAATAAACCTCCGCATGTTGGAGTGATATTTGGTATTGATGATTTCTCCGTTGATTTATTTTCGGGGTTTTCCATAGATAGTACACAAATTCCTAATCCTGCGAAATAGACGATGGTTAAAGCTGTGAGTTAGGACTTGGATCCCATGGTGGAGCCTATCTCGACCGTTTAGCAGGAGATCCAAGTCCGAGGGCACAGACGTTATGGGCTCTGACATGTATTTGGATTAGCGCTGTGCACACATGGCTCGATAGAAGCCCACGGGCAGGGCCCAATAAAAATTCGACTGGGCAGATGTAGTTTTACCCTGAACTGAATATATATATATTTAAAAAAATAATTTTACATAAATTTATATAAAAATTTTACTTTTTAATAACTATTTTATAATTTTTGTCAAAAATTAAATTGAGCCTGCCAAATCGGTCCAGCATGATCAGGTCTGATGACCTACCAGACCAATCCCAATTAGGTTGGGATGGACACCAAACTTAAAAAAATTTGCATTAACTTAGGTAAAATCTCAACTTGGCTTGGCTCACGTGCATTCTTAATCTAAATCATTTAAAAGTTTTTATTGTAAAGTTATGGTAAATCTCAGAAAGAGAAAAAAAAAAAAAGGAGATAAAAAAAAAATTTATATACACTTTCACTTCTCTCCCTTAAAGTTACCAGAATCTTATAATAAAAATACAGCAGAGAATCTTTTTGCAAGTTAGAACAGAGACGAAAAAGAGTAGAGAAGCCCATAGGCTATTCGTTGGAGAACCCCGAAGGGACAGTTTGGTAATTTTGGTCAGAACGGCCCGGCTCATTAATGGAGTAGCCCAGAAAATAATCATCAATAACCCGATTTTTCTGTCCGAATCAAACCAAAAGAAATTTACTTCACAATCCTTTGTTGATGGGATTTTTCACTGGGGGAGCCTGGTAATTTTCCGATGAAGTGATGATTTTCTTCCTTAATACTCTATCTTTGAATGTTTTTCAAGTATGGAAATAGACCTTTTTTAAATTGGGGGAGGAGAGTAGCTAGAGCATATATGGTAATGATTTTTCTTATATGATCACATGTTTAAATCTAACGCATAGTTTCAACTATATGAGTAGTAGACATTTAGATTACTCGTGAGTTTTGTTTTTGAAGGACGGAGTGTACACGCCCATTTGCACCAGAGTTGGAGCATATTTGTGGGAGGCCACTAGGAATGAGTTTTGATAAGAAAAGTGAAGATCTGTACATTGCTGATGCCTACCTTGGCCTCCAAGTAGTAGGACCTAGAGGGGGTTTAGCCACCCCTTTGGTGACACAAGTTGAGGGTCAGCCCTTGCGCTTCACAAATAGTATTGACATCAGTGAGGATGAAGATGTCATTTACTTCACTGATTCTAGCACAATCTTCTACAGAAGGTAAGTATCCCTTTCTTGCTAGGGCCTGCTGGCTCTGCATTTTCTTACAATGATTCAATTATATGACTCTGAAACATTGCTCTGTTAAGCTCCCCTTTTTCGTTATGAATGGGAACAATGCGCAAATCACTCGTTTAGGTGAACTAAAAGGAACAATGTATTCAGGAGATGATGTTTGCTGTTCTTGTAAAACTTTTTGAGGAATATTGACTCCTTGAAAATGCCTTAGAAATTCCAAAACAAACAGAACAAGATAGTCTTACAGAGAAATTTCCTTGTCTAAACTGTGTACAGCTTTACTTTGCAGGGAATTTATGTTTTCACTTCTTAGTGGGGACAAGACTGGTCGGTTAATGAAATATGATAAATCGACCAAGGAAGTGACAGTCTTAATAAGGGGCCTTGCTTTTGCCAACGGAGTTGCACTGAGCAAGGATGGCTCATTTTTGGTGGTAGCAGAAACCAGTACATGTAAGATCCTAAGGCTTTGGCTTCGCGGACCTAATGCTGGTCAAGTTGACACATTTGCTGTGCTTCCTGGGTTCCCGGATAATGTAAGAAGAAACTCAAAGGGGGAGTTTTGGGTGGCTTTGCATGCAAAGGCAAGTCCTTTCGCCAAATGGGTTTCTTCTAACTCATGGGCTGGAAAGGCATTGCTAAATCTTCCATTCAGCTTCAAACAATTGCACGCATCGTTTTCTGGGTGGAAGCCTCACTCCTCTGCCATCAAGCTGAGTGATAAAGGAGAAATATTGGAAGTCTTGGAAGATTGTGAAGGGAAGGCCTTGACGTTTATTAGCGAAGTGGAAGAGAAAGATGGGAAGCTTTGGATTGCTTCAGTGTTAATGCCCTTTATTGGCATTTATGAACTGTGACAGTCCATCATAGAAGTGTGCGTCGCATTAAACTGCGGCATCTATTGTAAATGTGACTGTACCATGGCTTCTGATATAGAACATTTCGCTCCAAATTTAGCTTTTATTGTTTTTGGATACGACCGTTTTATGGACAGAACATTTCCGAACTCTTTTAAGAATAATGGATACGTAATGACTTTAGGGGAATCCCAAGAAGTTTTGTACTATCTTTGTAAATAATAATTCGTCTAATTTTGCGAATTATTTTTATCAGGTTCCAGCTCGTTGGCAGAACAAATTTGATGCTCTATTTCTAATATATAAGTGCAAATTAAGGCTAAAGGACGAAGCCGTTATTTTAGGGATTGAAATTAGATTCCCACAACTACTACTATGTCTCATGTAATTTTTATGATTGTAATTAGATTTCTTCAATTATTATGATTCATGCGTGGCGCATTTCTTGCCACAATTGGCGTAGAAGCAGGATGCTTGTTAAGTAAATCATAACCAAGATTTGAAGCCAGTTGAGCGACTGAGCGTTGATGTCATTAATATAAACATATTTTTGGTTCCAGGTTGAAAGAAAACCCCACCATTGAAAATTGAGATATAACGTCTATATTCATTTTACTTAAACTATAGGTATCACATATCTAATTATCCATCAATTACAAGTTATAACCCTGTCTCCGCCTCTCTCTCTCTCTCTCTAGAGTCTGCAACGATGAGGTCATGTATGTACTTGACGACAGCCACCGTCGTTGTTTTCGTCTCTGCTTGGTTTGCACGTAACCACGTTGGGCCATCCCATCAGGATACTGGAAAAGCATTCAACATTGGAGAGGTTTGGCAATACGAGGTTGTTCCATTGATGGAGGATGGCGGTGTGGGACCGGAGAGCTTCGCCTTCAGTCCCGACGGTGAAGGGCCTTACACCGGCGTCTCCGACGGCCGTATCACCAAATGGGATCAGCATGAAAAGCGTTGGGTGAATTTTGCGGTCACTTCCCCCAACAGGTGATCTTTCTCTGTCTATATGCCTTGTTATAGGAAGTTAAACGTACACAGTAATCTTTTATCATCTGAGTATAGTTGGAACGATCAGGGAAGGGAAGGGAAACCCACAGGCCACAACCACAAGAAAGCGTGTTTGTTCGAAATGTTGGACATATGTTGTGGGTGGGGCCATTGTTTGCTTTCGAGGGTTGTCTTGCATCCGACAGGCGTTGTTTGGAGTACAAAAAAGAAAAGAGAATGAAAAATAAATGAAAAATAATATTCGTGTTTTTCAGTTAAAAAATAATGACAAATAAATATTATTAAATAATAATAATAATAATATAATGATAAATATTATATATCTATTTTTTATGTCTTAAAAAAATTATTTATTTTTGCATACCAAACATACCGGGACTAATAGACATCACACCTGCAGAAGAAAAAGGCAAATCGGTCTTGATATGGCAATCATAATAATCAATTTTATTTATTAACAATAAAGTTTTTAAATATAATTTCCCAAATATTATTTTGTTAATTTAGTAGAATCTCTTAATTTAGTCCATTAAATATTTCTCTCCCAATTAAAAAAATTCTTTTGTAACTCTTGAATGCAATGAAATTTACCTCTAATATGAAAATCATATTGTTTTAGGGCTTAAAGATATGCGAACAAAGTTAATAGTCTTATTTTTGCCTAATAGATGAATTATTTTGATTGGAAAAGAAATGTTTGAAAGTTTAAATTGAGAGACTTTGTCCTTTTTTTCTTTTTTGGGTAAATAGAGGGAGACTATCTTAGTTTAAACGCCAACAACTGAGGGGAATGACATTCTAGCAGCATCATGAATAAGAATATGATAACACCCACTAAATGAATTACTAAGAGTTTTGTAACATGTGTTTATATACTAATTAGCTAACCTATTTTTCTCAGAGTACGTATGATTCATCTTAACAATTCAGCTCCTTCTTAAGGCTTCTTTAATGTGATGCACCAATTGACTCATGGGATGAAAGACTTTATTTTTAAAATACCAAATTGAGAAAAAGAGTTATTTTTCGAGAACTAAATTAAGCCTTAAACCATTAATTTACTATTGAGTTTTTTTAATCATTTGGATCAACACAATAAGAATTTTACAAAAAAGATTCGAAAAGGTGTTTCTACGAGAGACAAACAAATTAATATTACTCACGCAGCACAAATACTACCTTTTTACCTCAAAATTGAGGGTACATTAAACTTTCTCAAATTAGACCACAATGTCCTCATATTGAAAGGTAAAAAAGATATTACCGCAATTGCACCAATTATATCTCACTCTTGGGCTAAAAACTGCGTGTCACAAGGCAATTTCCTAAGAGCAACATCTACAACCTATAACAGAGTGATTGTTGAAGCATTTTTGAGTCTAAATTCTAAAATTGAATGCTAGTAATTACTAGTGGAGCAGAGATAGAAGTTGACAAAGTTATAGGTTGGGTTGGCAGAGAAGGGTGTGGAGGAGCATCTTACGATGAGCATCGCAAGACGGAGCACAGGTGTGGTCGACCACTAGGTTTGTGCTTCAGCCAAAGCGGTGATCTCTACATCGCTGATGCTTACTTTGGCCTTCTGCTTGTTGGCTCCAATGGAGGCATTCCCACTACTATTACAACTCAAGTAGAAGCAGAGCCCTTGGCCTTCGCTAATAGTTTGGATATTGATCAAACAACTGGAGTCGTCTACTTCACCTGCAGCAGCTCTACGTTTCAAAGGAGGTATTCAAAAATGGAATTTTCGTTATTCGTTTGCTTAATCACTTCAAATTCATGTGTTAATGACATTTGATCAACATCTATAGTGGCACGAACATTATGCAGTTTTTGATAATGTGTGTGATATGCAAAATGCATGCAGGAATTACGTTTCTCTGGTCCTTAGCGGGGATGAAACAGGGACACTGATGAAATATGACCCACAAACCAAACATGTTAGTGTTGTTCTGAGGAATCTCTCATTTGCAAATGGGGTAGTACTGAGCAAAGACAGTGAGTATCTCCTAGTTGCAGAGACGACCAAGTGTAGAGTACTGAGGTATTGGCTGGCAACACCAAAAGCTGGAACCTTGGAAGTGTTTGCTCAACTCCCAGGTTTCCCAGACAACATCAAACGCAGTCCAAGAGGGGGATTTTGGGTGGGAATCTATTCAAGACAAGACAAACTTTCTAAGTGGATTCTATCCTATCGTTGGATTGGAAAAGCCCTGCTTAAGCTTCCTTTGGATATTACAAAAGCATATCCGTATTTGGCTAAGATAAAAGGCAGCAGTGGATTCGCAGTTAGGCTGAATGAGGAAGGTGATGTGTTGGAAATCATCCAAGATACAAGTGGGAAAAGAGGGACATCTGTAAGTGAAGTGGAAGAAAGAGATGGGACGTTATGGGTGGGATCTATAGATGCCCCATTTGCTGCCAAGTATAAGATTCTTGTTGCATGATGATAGTACTAGATAAGAGTCATGCCTATAGTATTGATTCTAAAAATGAACAAGCATGTGCTATGAGGTAGTAAGAATGAATGTTCATCTTTTGGGAAAGTTAGAATGGATTGGACATGCACGCTTTTATGTCTTTTCTTTTAGCCAATGAACTCACAAGTCCTTCCTGATAAGAAAGAAGTGGCTGATCTCAATCTATCAAAATATAGTGGGGGTTCAACCTTTCTGAGTATGCCTTTGAAGCTTGGGTTCAAGTGGGAATCTCACTTTTTTCTTTTAAAAATAAAAATAAACATTAATTTAATGTATCCTTTTTTTAACATTAAATTTGAAGTCATGGAAGATCTAGCAGTTCCAGATTCTTTTTTGTTGAAATAGTTGGAGCTTTAATCATTGTCAGAATAAACTATACAATGCACTGTTATATATGATTAATATAGTATAAAACCATGGTAGTTGGTTCGATGATCAAAAAATTCAAAACAAGATCAAATTATAATAAAGGGTACGTAGATTTGATTCCATCAAATTTCAATAAAAGAGAAGTCATTGTACAGCGCAGCAGGGGAAACCCAAAAAATCCTAGAACGCTAGATACTTCTCTAACGCTTATCTTGTAGACAGAAACAAACTTGGAGAAGTTGAAAAGGATTCTCTTTACCAAAATAAAAAATAAAAAAGAGGATTCTAAGAGAAATGAGGTTGAGATTTCAGATTAGTGGAATCAATATTTCAGATCGTGAGTTGAACTAATTAATGTGTGTGTGTGTCTCTCTCTCTATATATATATTTATATATAGTACACATAGCTTTAAAATTTTATAAACATGTACACAATAAAATTATGAGTCTGAAATATCTTTTTATATACTTTTTTGAATCATAAAGTAATAAAATGAAAATATTTATTTCAACATCAACAAATAATTGTGTTTTGATAATTGATTTCGTCCTTATAAAAAAATTCAAATTTGCAAACAATGTAAAATAATTTAATTGAATATATATGATTAACACTTAATTAAAAGAAGTAGATTGCTCTTACGTAGCTCGAGCTTCAAATATTAAAATTAATGTAAACTCAATGTTAAAGATTAATTACTAGAATTATATACACTTCTTTATATATTTTCTATTAAATTTTCTAATAAAATTATAACATCTGTTAAAAATTAAAAAAATGTAATATTAAGTTATAAAAAAATCATATATTTATTGTATTATTATTAAAAGTATATAGTTTTCATTTTTTAATTAAAAAAATTTGATAACAAGCCTATTTTAAAAAAAAACTGTATATAAGTTTTATCTTATTCATTTCTTCACCTTCTATTCCTAAAACCTTGTATTTTTTTGTTGAAAAAAAGGGGAAGAAGGATGATTAATATGATAATGGAATGACTAATTTTGATAGGATGTATTTCAATGACAAAAATGATTAAAATTAAGTTGGTTTGTTTTAGAATTAAATGGAATGGCTATATCTGCTGAGTATATGTAAATGGAGGGACAAAATTTATAGGAAGTTATTTATATATTTGTTATTTGATTGTTTAATTAAACTATGATAAGTATATGATTATTTAACAATAACATAATAAATATATAGTTTAATTAAAAAATTATATTTTTATTTTTAAAAATTACATTCTTTTTATATTATTATTAAAAATTTATATAATTATTATATTTTAATTAGAGAAATTGATAAAAAAATAAAAAAATTCATTTAAATTTAATTCAAATGGCAGCATGACGTAACGCGATGGATTAATAAATCATGGAATCAGATGTGGTGTGGCTGATATCCACATGAATATAATGTGGGCCCAATAATAAAAGCGTCAATTTTCAACAAATGGGCCCGATGCCTAAGCCCATCTACATATCAATCATCACATACTTTTATGGCTTTATCCAAAGATCTCGTTTTCTTTTGTGTTTGTGATATTTTAGAGCCATATATCTCTACTTTAATTTGGTCCTCAATTCATTTAAACTCGTGTGGCTTCAATTAATCGTTGACTTCACGACAAAAAAATACATGGTCCTTCTACTTCTTTCTCTGCGAAACTAAAACAAACAATATGGCAGAAAATTGTAAACCACTCCTCAAATTATAATTTTCAATGAAAATGATATTTGGCGTTGAATTTTGAGATGAGGCCAAAGTCGGTGAATTAATTGAACTAGTGGATACATTTGGATTATTGACGTAATAATCTTTGTCATATTTGGTATTGCATACTTATCTTGATGTTTTGTCAAAAAGGGCTTTTCATATTAGATGTTTTCCTAATTTACTAAATGTCAGAGATTATCCTAATTGATTATGCATATATATATATATATATATACACACTAATTTAGATTTAGACTGGATTACAATTTAGCTTTAAAAAGAGTATGTCCAATAACAAATTAGTTCTTACAAATTTTAAATAAAAAATATTTGAAACTAAATTATATTAGGGCCCAAGAAGATTTTCCGTTAGGCTTGTAGATATCACACAAATATGTTCTCCTCATGTAGAACCTGGCTCTCTACCAAGTGTGTGTCCATATTTGTTCTTATTGAGCCATCTGTTTTGATACTATTGTTACAACTTTGTGAAAGATTTTTTTTTTTTAAATAAATCTATTAAAAAGGTAAAGTTTTTAGATTTATGAGTCCACTCCAAGCATCCCATATTATCTATTGTAGGACATGGTACTTCAAGGTAGCTATTTCCATTTATGGCGTGTGAAGGAACAAAATCCAGCTTTAATACCAAATGTGAGAAATTCCTCATAAGTTGCATAAGACAGCTCAAATCATAGCTTTGATGGAATATTAGAAAGATAATAAAAGAGAGTATTTCAAAGTGCTTCTAGCCTCTACCTATACAACTTTGTGATGCTTTAATGCATGTTTGAATATGCTTTATGAAATTATGTTAGAATAGAAGCACTAATTTTTTGTTTCTTACAAACTGTAATTTAAGCTTTACAAACTGTGGTTTACTCATTGTAAATGCTCATCTAAACATGCTTTTAATTGATAGATAGCTAGGGATTCTTCAACTTTGTACCCTAATAACTTTATTCCATCATACGATTAATTTATCATTTGTAATATTGAACTACTTTTGATATAGTAGAATGAAATAAAATGAAAATTAAAAAAATGATACTTATATTTTTACTTAAAAAATAAATAAAAATAACAAGTATTATTAAATGCTAATAACAAGAATATAACAAAGTTTTTAAATTTAATTCTCATTCTTTACATAGTACCATAGCCTAAATAAGTTCCCATATTCTTATAATAGACCGTCAAGAGAAAGTGGCTATTAACAAACCGTAGTTGCCATTAATGAAATTCTTATAGATTATATATAATGCTTTGAAATTCAATTTAGTAATCGACAAAACTAAGGTCTACGTTTATTATCAAATTTCCTAATATATATATATATATAATCTCATAGACGGCGCAGTTTAATAGCGTCACATTATAAATACTGTTTATTTACTCTTTTTTTTTTTTAGCTTTTCTAATCTTGCAAGACCCACAATTTTCTTTTTTCTTGAATGTCCCTACAAGATGAGGTAGATCCTAGTCAAAATAGGGGATGGTTTCTCTCGGATTCTCTTTTTCTTTTCAGTTCGTCCAGTTTGTATATTTGAATTTTTTTGTTTTTTTTAATAGAAAAAAAAATGCAGAGAAAGTTTGTTGTTTGAAATGGGAGGGATAGGAAAGACTTGGACGGGAAAAAAGCTGAACCCGTCAAAATATACATGTGAATGATCCTTGAACTTCTTTCAAAGATTTAGTCATGTTATTGAAATATAAAAAATATCTATTTATCATATATTTTTATTGAATATCATAATAGCAAAATTTAAGTACTGAACAGAAGTTTTTAATTTTAACAATTACTACCATTTAATATTTTGTTTACTATATTTTTTATATGCGTACTTACTCACGAGATATCCAAGTATAATTTCAAAATTAACAATAATTATACATTATTAGACAAATTATATGCTCAAATGCAAATATTGGCGCAAACATTACCAATAGGATGAGTAAAGTATTAGATTTGGATGAAGTTTTTTTATATTTTTGTTATTAATTTTTTTTAATTAAAATATGACACGTATATAATTTTTAATTAAAACATAATAAGTGTATAATTTAATTAAAAACTATATATTTGTTTACAAATATCATATATATGTCATATTATTATTGTAAAATTATATATTTATTATGTTTTAATTAGTAAGATTGATAGCATTGGTATAATAAACTACACATAAGTTGTCTTCTTTACATAAAATGTGTAAACAACTTTTTAGTAAAATGTAGATTGTATATAATTGGCATAGATCATGATGGATAAAATGATTATGGATAAAGTATTGTAATTTTTATTTTTAGATTTATATCTTAATGGACAACAAACTCAAGTTTAGTCTATTTTTTAATTAAATTCTTAAATTTCTATACTTGAACTTATTCACTCAATGAGATTTTGAAGTGAATATTTTTTTTCTTTTTAAGGAAACTCATTTACATAAAAGTTATTCATATAAGTGATAACAATAAAAAACATTCAAACACTCATAAATATATTCAAAACACATAATATATATTTCTAATGGTAAATTTTTAATATTTTTCAATATCACACCCACCCATCCATAAATTTAAATATTTCATCCATTCCCAAATCTCCCCTAACAAGTCAAACAATGTTATTCTGAATGATCAGTTTGAACATATAGTACATGCATAAACGTCAGTCTTATCGTGCATACATAAATGCACCAAGCATATATTTATAGTATTTAAAAGTCTCCCTCAATTTCCCGAAAAAAAAAAAAAAAGGTTATTTTTTATATGGGAAAGCGTAAAGCAACGTGAAAACGTCATGAACATATTTTTATACTCCTCCTGGGGACTGATTGAAATGTTCAATCTAAACTTATAACGTATACAATGAGATTCCCAAGCATAAAAAAGTGATACTTTACTGGCATAAATTAATAAATTTTTTGCTTGATGCTAACACGTTATATTAAAAAAAAATACTTGACTTTCTTAAGGTTCTTTTTGCTGAAATTTTCACTTTTTATTAAATGGATGGTTGCCAGTTTGCTTTACCCTATAATATTTGTTTGGCTAAGACCATATTTTTACTTTCGAAAATTTTGTTTAAGAAGCGTCATTAATGTTACCACACTAAATTTGACGAATTTAAAAATTGTAATCATAATTTTTATTTAAATTTTCAATACAATCTTTAGTGTGTAATAAAATAAGATTACTGTTGTGATTACTAATTTTAAAAGTTTTCAAATGTGGTAGGGTACTCAGCGAGTGCAATATGTAAAACAAATTTTAGCCTAATTTACTAAGAAAAAGGATCATATAACTCCATAGTTCTCTTATAGTAATTTTCACTTTTTTTGTTAGAGAGATGTCAAAGATAGTTTGAAAAATTAAGAAAAATTATATGCGATAAAGACCAATCAAATAGTCTAAATAATAATTGATCGGTGTAATTCATAATTAAAAGGTGAGATTTCTAGATTTTATCAATCGATTAGTCCAACATAAAAGTATAAAAGTTTGCTTCTAATAGATATCAATTAACTGGTCAGTGAGACCAATTAGTTAATGTAGTTTAGAAAATTGAGTGGTGGCCAACCCAATTAACTAGCATTAGTCTGGAATGTAATCTTATGATATTTCAAAAAGTAATATCGTAACACTTCAAAAATTTAAGAAGTTTATCAACTTTAGTGCTTGTTAGGTTGAATAATAACATGCTTTCATGAAAAAAGAATCAAATGATTGTTAGATTATATAGGAAATTTGAAAATGCATTCACATATCATTATTTAAAAAATTGAATTTCAAATATAAATTTGGTAGAAAAGGATGATGGTTCAAAAAAAAATCTATAAATAATTGATTCTTAACACACAAGAAAACATGCAAAGTTTTCCCACACCTCACAATTTTCTAAACCTTTGCATGCCTTATTGATGGAGAAAATTCCATTGTTGTTGAGTAAAAATTTTTGTAGTGCTCTAAATCATTCTTAAAAATAAATTTATCTGAACTCTATGCCAATTAGTAAAGGAAAATATTATTTTAAGGATAACATGCCTGATACACGTTTTAAAGCCTATAAGATATAGTTTTTGACTCTTTTACAATATTATTTATTAACATTAGATTTTGTTGAAGAATTTTTAATTTTTTCTTTAAAACAAAGGTGTCTACCAATCTTAATTTAAGTAATATATATTTTTAGTATAAATTTTAAGAGTTTGGAAGCACATGACTTCAATCTCAAATCTTTCTTCTATCTTTAAATTTAAAACTTAGTGTAAAAAAAAAAAAAATCCTAAGGCCTTGTTTGGTATAAAGAACTGATTTTTGATAGAATGAGAAATGAAATGGGAATGGAAATGAATTTTGTACCTTATAGTTATGTTTGGTATGATATAAGAAAAAATATGAATGTTTTTATTTTTTTTATATTTGAAATAGAATGAAAGAGAGATTGAAAGACTAAAATATCACTAAATATTTTTTATTTTTAATAATTATAAAATATAATAAATTAATCATTTTTAATTATCATTAAAAATAAAAAATAAGAAAAATAATTATTTTTTATTTTTGATAATAATAAAATAATAATATTTTAATTTTAAAAAATTAATTTTAATTATCCCTATCTCTAAAAATTCAAATACACAAGAATAAGATAGTCCAAAAATTTGTTTTCCCTCAAGATAAATTATTTTTCATTAAAAATATGAAGGTTTGCACTCTCCCATATTTAAAAGTTTTAACTTTTTTTTTAAAAAAATTATCTATATCCCAAACATATTTTTTCTATTCTCCTATTCCCTTTCTCATTTCATGAATAGCCTCTCCTATCTAACAAACGAGGTCTAAGGTTCTCATGGGTTTCCAACTTTCCACAGACGTTCCTCTAATAAACAGGAATGGTTCACCTTACTATCTCCACCCTATAATAATTGCAATGATAAGAATTAATTAAAAATACCTACCAAAGACGAATAATTTCTGACTGATCGACGATGTATAATAAAATATGTTAAAAAGAAAGGGGAGACAAATAAATATCTAAAATCAGACGTGTCAGGAGATAGGGATCGTCACACTTTGAAGTTTAAGGTCTCTGTTGGCACTAGCCTAGAAATTCCGTAGCATAAAGCCAACCGCAGGGATGGTGCTGAGTTATTGGGATTTGGATCCTCTCCCATGCCCTCTCCCTTACTCTCTCCAGTGTCAGATCTGGACCGTCCAAATTAATTTGGACGGTTCAGATCTAATTTTTTTTTATTTTTTTAAAAAAATTATTTTTAAAAAAATAAAATACAAAATAAAATCATTTTCTTAACTGTAAACTTTTAAAAAAATATTGTTTAAACTCAAAAAAATTTTAAAAAAATTTGAACCGTTCAGATTAAAATCTGAACGGTCCAGATCTTATAGGAGAGGTAAGAGAGAGAGAGAGGCATGGGAGAGAATCTTTTTTCGAGTTATCGAGGACGCGATGCCAATTGGAGCACACTGGGGGGCCCCACTTGACTTGACTGGTGGTCCCCACCTCTCGATGTGATCCATGCTGACTCAGGATTTACAACCACTTGCCACCTCATCATTTCCGTAGCTTGCTTACTTCCATTATTGTCCACTCCCGTTTCCCTGTGACCACGACCCCGTTCCGTTTTTCTTTCCCTGACCCAATGCTCACTCCAGCCTACCTTCAAGTTTCGTAGAATAATTTTTATGAAAAAAAAAAAAAAATTTTGATAAAATAAAATTTTGTGGCTGATAATTATATTTAATATGATATTAAAAAAAATTTATTCACTCCAATAGTTTAGTTAAATAAAAATAATGCAATAATAAAAGAGGATCATAATATATTTAGTGAAAAAATTAAATATTTATTTTAATTTGTAAAAAATATTTTTAAAAGATTCATATGATAAAATATTAAAATATCTATTTATAATTTTTTTAATTTCTTAAAAAAATATATTTTTAATGAACAATAATAGAAAAAATTATTATATTATTTGAGAATATTTTTATCCAATAAAATTTCGTTCCACGAGGATAGATTAGATCAATTTTGAGATAGAATCTTCATTCCATCAAACACACGAATAGCCTCTCCTTCAATAATGGAAATTGAATGAGAAAACTCCAACCAAATATGCTTTTGGCCTGGTACCCTTTCCCTCTCTTTTTTCATACTCTCAGTTGTTGCAAACCAAACATTACCTCCCTCTCTAATTAGTGTAGTGATATTAAGAAAAAAATGTGATATTTAAAAAAAAATATATATATGTAAATATAATATGTGATAACTTTTTGCAATACTTGAACCATTATTTGAGTGGGGGTTTCAAATCCCACGTAGAAAAGAATGTGTGAAAGTATTTAAGTAATATGTGTGCTGTTAAAATAACAATGGTGTTAAGTGTTTTATCTTTTAATATTTGGTCAAAAAATGTTATTTACATTTTTTAATTATTTGTAAAATTTAAATAATATTATTTACAATTTTATGCTGTAATTTGTTTACAGTTTATATAATATATACTAAGCACTGTTACTTAAAAAAGAAATAACAAATAATATTAAGTTTATAAATTGTATAATAAATTTTATGATATTTAATATATTATAATATATTAAATTATTATAATGAGAAAAACATACACCTTTTATCACGTCACACATCATGCGTTGATGTCTGAAGAACAAGTGATCCACATAATTCATGCAATTTTGACCTGTTCCTCCGGGCCAGCCTTCTAAATTTCGTAAATACCATCCAAGTCCCGGGCCATTAAAAGGAGACGACGGCTTCTCGCCTCAGAATCAGAAGCCTTTCGTGTCGTTCTCTGGCTATCACTGGCGCGTGCGATGCCCGGAGCTCCCGCCGAGGCCTGAGATATTCGCAACAAAATTACGACAATCACACAGAGCTAGTATCTCAAATGTGACCAAGCCATCACTCTAATGGCTACTAGAACGAAGCTCGCGAGAGTTCTCACCACTCTCACTGCTAGAACGCCAAATTCGAGATCAGTGTCTTGCTGCTCCAACCCGTTTGCCGCACTCCACAAATTCTCTTCCTCTTACTCTACTGTGGCTGTGGCTACTGAGGAATCAGAGACGATGGATTCGCGATACATGGGGTTGGAGATGTTGGGAGTGAAAGATTATGAGGATTATAGGAAGTCTCTGTACGGGGACATCACTCACAAAGCTGTGCTTGTTGATGCTGTTGGTACTCTTGTTCTGCCCTCTCAACCCATGGCGGAGGTTGGTTTTCTCTCGCTCCTGACATAGAGATATCACACAATGCATGCATTTATGGGTTGTGCTTTTGTTTTTTGGAATTTATGCAGTGATTTTTCAAATTTAATGCGGACTCTCTTCTTCCTTCCCCGACGATGTGCTTGTGTTCTGATTTCTAATGAATTTATTTGGTTGTTGCATTACAGATATATAGAAAGATAGGGGAGAAGTATGGGGTGGAATACTCAGAAGATGAGATTTTATTCAGATACAGAAGAGCTTATGGGCAGCCTTGGGGTAGATCTCGGCTCAGGTGCGTATCATTTTAAGTTTCAATTTACTGAGTTGATAATCTTATTTTGGTTTTTTGTTTATAACGTTTATTAATTATTATGTTCATATTATCTAATACTGCTTGAAATTTGGTAATTTATTGTCAATTGGTTATGAAGAATTATTCTATTGTGATCTGTTTGGTCCTGAATTTTTCCAATTCAGATCTTTCTAATAAAAAGGTTACTCTATACGCTCATAACACAGCTGATAAGTACCTTCAAATTGCCGATGTGAAAAGTTCTTTGCTGTTTATGGCTTGCTCATTACTTATCTTTTTCTTCCCTTTGTTCTTTTCTCTGTAATGACTTTCCTCTCAGCTAATGATTGACGTGAGAAATTTTCAATTTGTTGTTCTATAAGTAGAAATTCTTAGTGACGATCTTTATTTGATTTGATATTATTTTCAGAATATATGCCTTAAATATTAGAATTGATTATCCCTGTAATGGAGGCAAAGTTTTGAACCATGGTTGTACTGGAGTTTCTTCAGTGGTCGATTGTGTAATTTAGGGGTTAATATCTTCAAATCCGGTAATTACCACTGTCACTGATAATACGGATTTACAATTTATTGACTTCTGCTTCATAATTTAGCATTAAAGCTTGTGTGTTATGAAGCAAGGGCAATTTGAAAATGGGGTTGTGGCTGTGTTTAACATGTATTAGAAAATTGCGTTGAACACAGCACAGCACTTCAAAATGGACTAAATTTTTTACTTTTTTATTGTGTTTGTGGCCATGCTGTTGCTGCGTCCATCCTTCTTAGTGTGATCCCTGAATTAATGATGTATGTCTCCTACTTGGTTGCCTATTCTAAAAGGACAATGACCTAAACATTTAAATTATTTAATAGAAGTTAAGAACTCATAATCTTGAACAAGAGGATTGTTACTAGTAACGACAAACCTATCTTGGCAGAAGTGCTTGTATCAGCGAACTCCACTTTTCTGGGAACAGAAATAACCAAGACTTGTGATTCAACAGGTGGAATGCAATAAGCATCAGGTGGAATGCTTTTGTGTCCTTCGGTTACCTTTTCCATATATACAATCTCCACTATCTCTCTTTAAGAATACCCGCACAGTATGCCAGCGGCCTTTGGGTGAATTGTAAATTTCCTTCTTGTTGTTTTCTCAATTCTGAGTGACCTATCTCTCATATATACTGCTTAAACGTATCATATCAGTCCATATCATCCATCTGAAGAACTTGGTTTCAGTAACACAATATGACCACTTTATATTCTCAAGCTTATCATGTAGAGTTCACTTTTATTCTAGGCTTTAGAAAGTAGTAGTCTACGTGCCACTAGGGGGCTTTCGTTTGTAGAAGTGTGATTTTCTAAATGTGAGGTGAACTTAGAATAAACTTTTTTCTTTTCTCATCACTTCTTGTATTAATTGCAGCTGGAAACGTAAGTAACTATTTAAGCTTGGAGACAATCAATCTACTCCTATTATCTTTGGTATGACTGAGACTCTAATTCTTTCTGAATTGTGAATTGCAGATATGTTAATGATGGCAGGCCCTTCTGGCAATACATAGTTAGTTATTCCACTGGCTGTTCCGATCCTCAGTACTTTGAAGAACTTTATAACTACTATATGACAGATAAGGTCAGGTCTTTTATAATTATCGATATTTGTTATAAATTTATACAGCCTTTAGGTGGGCAGCTTTTTGATATTTTTTGCTATCTATCATTCATAGGCATGGCACCTCTGTGATCCTGATGCAGAGAAAGTATTCAAAGCAATTAGGGAAGCAGGTGTAAAGTTAGCCATTGTGTCTAATTTTGACACTCGATTAAGACCTCTCCTGCGGGCATTAAACTGTGATAACTGGTTTGATGCAGTAGCAGTATCAGCTGAGGTAACCCAAATTTCTTTTCTTTTTGTTGAATTAGTTTGTGTTGGAAGCAGATGCCCCCATCACCTTTATCCGATGAATGCTTGCAACTTTATTGATAGTCATTCACAATCCGAAGTATCTTAAACTTTCAAAAAGGAAATGGTGGCATGAATTCCAATCATTCTGTCTTACATCTTGCCTCTTGATCCTTCAAGTAGGTCCCTTCATTCTGGTGCTCACCTCTGCCACCTTGTCACACTTTGCTTTGTTAGGTGTGATGTGATGCACTTGGGCCTGACCTGATGGGACCTGCCTTAAAAACCCCAATTCTTTCTTGCTTTGCTCAATCTTTTCTCAGAAAATTTGTCAGAAACTTCTGGGAAATAGGTTCTGAATTTGTTTTAGTCTGACGCACATCTACTCCCATTTCCTTCTTTGTTTGTTTTGTTTTTTCATTTTGGGTTTCAAGTGTAATACATCAACCCTGCCTGTGTTCATAGAACCTAAAGAGACAAATCATACTGGAGTACTTCTATGAGCTAAGAGAACTAGAACTGTAGCAGACCCAACATGCAAAACAAGGCACGCCATGTGTATAAGATGACATAATTGGCTCACATACTTAAACCAGTTTTGTTCTAAAAGCTCACTAAAGGGTAATGCCATCTGGCGAATCAAAAGTTGCCATGCCCTCCACATTATCTTGTCAAAATAAATGGAGACACGCACATTTATCTCTTAATTAGATTGAAGAAAAGCCTAAGAGAGCTAAGAAAGGTGGGGCCCTCCCAAGTCTCTATAAGTAGGGGTTCTCACTCCACACATGGATAAGTAGAGCACGATTTGAAAGTGGGGAAACTGCTGAAATCACAAGTCAAGGTTTTCTCAAGCTTCAATATCTGTGATCTAGTGTCATCACTCTTTCACTCCCAAAAGAAAAAAAAAAATTGGAACCTTTTTCCCCCTGAAGGTCAAGCGAAGGACTTCTTTATTACATCCAAAGAAATTCAACCCTCTACTTCTGCGATTAAACAAAGCAAGATCGCTGCAAAGAATATCCAAGGAGATTGATACAGAGGACTTTTTTTTTCCCTTTAATAATTTTGGACATAAAATTTATAAATTATGTGCTTACCCACATCTTTACACTACATATTTACGATTTCTGAACTTCTCACTATGCGAGGATGGGTGGATGTGTCTTTTTCAAACAGGTTGAGGCAGAGAAGCCAAATCCGACCATATTTCTTAAAGCATGTGAGCTATTGGATGTAAAACCTGAGGATGTTGTTCATGTTGGGGATGATCGCAGAAATGATATATGGGGTGCTAGAGATGCAGGCTGTGATGCCTGGCTTTGGGGAAGTGATGTTCGCTCCTTTAGGGAGGTATGTTAGCATCCCCATCTCATATAGTTTTGTATGCCATGTGTTATAAGCACTTGTTCATACAAGAAACAGAAAATAGCAAATTAAAAGTCCACAATTCGTAAGGGGGACATTAAGCTAAGGGGAAAACAATTTTAGCTTGTATGGATAAATTTTCCGTTGTTTTTGTCATCCTTTTGACAGATCATCTGGGAGTTGAAAGTGTTAATGAGAGCCAGTTCATAATTTTTGAACATTATATTTCTGATTTTTGCTTTTCAGTTTTAATGAGGCCTTTAAATACTTAAATGGCTCAAATATTTTGCTAATGCAGGTAGCACAGAGAATTGGGGTCCAAGTTTGAAAGATTGGATCAAGCAGTAAGTTGAAAGAATGCTTCATAACATACATATATATATATATATATATATATGTATGTATGTATGTATGTATAAAGGGTCTTTAGCTTCTTTTAAGGGTGTATATGTTCTGCTCAAATTTTAGTAATTTTCATTGTATAATTTGGTGATGGGAGCTAGTTTGTAATTCATATGGGCCAAAAATGGGAAATAGAGGTAGAAATCTTCATCTTTCCATAGGTTTATTCTAAATTCCGAAGAGAAAGGGAGATTTGCTCTTATGATTGCAGCTAGATACGCAGTTGTAGTGAATGCTAATCGGCTTACGAACCTGGAAGATAGATTGCAAAAAGAATAAGATTTGGATAAGGTTTTTTTGAATGTTAAGTTTCAAAATTAAAACATAGCATATGGATAAACTTTTTAGAAAAATCTAATCATACATCGCTAAATTGTCAAAAATGTTTACTTGTCAAGATTTTATCAAGGAATTAAATAGCCAATACTTAAAAGTTATTCCAGAATATTCTCCTCTATTATTTGCTTTCACAAAATTATTTTTTTTTTATTTTTATTTTTATATCTAATTTTTTGTGTACCAAATAAGACGCAAGAGTTATGGCTCCTAAAGGACCACCAAAGAGTAATCAATTTAAACTGAGAAGGGGTTCTCTCAACTCGCGGGGGTCCCTAAGCCCAATTGAAGTTAAAATTGGCAAGCCAATCCATGCATTTATTAAATTTCCTTGTAAAAAACAGAAGCGACCACAGACCCAAAGATATAGATGGGTTATGGATTTGAACCTCGGAATGTTAAATATACCATTTCTTTTTGGCCATAAATATAATTGATAGTGTCAAAGAAGAACATGATTTGGGCCTTTGGGGTTTTTAAACTTTGGTGATCACATGCACTGCACATTAATGAATAAAGAACGGAATTAGTGTCTCATGAACCAAACAATATGAACATCAGTTACAATTGGTCGTGATGCAGACATCCCATTCAAGTTATCTTACGATTGGAATGGTCCAAAAAGAGTGGCGTTTCCATCGTCTCCTCTACAAATTATTGAACAGCCGCATTGAAACTATTACATTCATCACTCACCTAGCCACCTCTTTAATTCTTTCTGGGGGCTGTTGGTGGGTTTCACAGAATGAGAGTAGTAGAACAACGTCCAGTTCAAGCTGTGGACAAGGATGATGACCATGCACTGCTGTGGGTCACAATGATTTTGGGGGAAGAGAGAGTGGAAGGAACCGAAGTTAGGATATATTTGTGAGTTTGGTGAAAATGATAGAGAAGAACCCTCTAAAAAAAGAAAGGGAGGGGGGGGGGGGGAAGAGAAGGTTAAATGTTAATTTTTCTTTCCTTTGTCTAAAAAAATTTCTCCTGTGAGATCTCTTAAATTGGAGAAACTTAAAATTTTAAAGAAGAGTGATTTTGGTGAGTTGGTTGAAAATATAAGCTTCTTCTTTTCTATTTATAAAAGATTACTAAACAAGTGAGAGATATTACAATGAAAAATTTTCCTCCTTCCTTTTTCCTTCCATTATTCCTCATTCAAACATATTTTTGGGATATATCTAGAATTTTTGTAAATAATAAAATCAAAAATAAAATGAAATGGAGAAGAAACAAGATTGATGGTTTTATGTTCTTAGTAACATTATATTTTTTTGGTTATAACACAATTAATTATTAAATATATAATAATATGTTATTAAATAATTACTTAAAATATTAACTTATTTAATAATTCAAATTTTTTTTAAATAATTTAATTTTTGTGTAATTAATGAATATGATTATAGTAATAAATTTATTAAAATGAAAAATATTGCTTTATATTAAGTAATATTTAATAATTAATTGTATCATAATTAGAGAATATAATGTTTTTGAAAATATAAAATTATCGCTCAAAATAAATTTATCGTTCCTCTATTTGAAAGTTTAATATGCATTTCCTGCCTTTGTTTGGAATTTATATTCAAAGTGAATGGGATGGCAAGCCTTATAGATACCAATGGAGAATTTAGTACATTGCATTAATATACTGAAAATGAGTGAATTGTCTAGAGAAAATGCAAAGCATTACACAGGCTATGAATTCAGACGATATGCTTTTATGCTTTGTTTTTTTCTTCAGGCATTATTTTCTCTTAATAAGTAATATACCAATATGTGAATGTTACCTCAACATAAAAGGCAAAAAAAAAACTTCAAAATCAGATAAGGGATGAGTTTTAGATCAGAAGATGATATTTCTATATCCACAATCAATTTTGTGAAAATAAATGGATTGAAAATTACCTGCTTGAAGAGCCAACATATTTAATAGGTTTAAAGCAAAAATTTGAATTTGGGATAAAGAATGATAGTAAATTATCTTATAAAATTTTAAAAATAAGAATGTCCATTCGTAATTAAATTTGATTATTCCCTCCCTTTGCCCTCTAACTAGAAGGTGGGCTCCTTGCGGGAATAGGAGTCGAAAAAAAGAAGAGAACAAATTTTTAGAAATAACAAAGGAAAAAAACATAAATGAAAAAAAGAGAGCCTTATATCAGTTATAACAATTTATTTATAGTGATTTTGGATTTAAATTTTATATATATATATATATATATATATATATATGAGTGTGCGCGCGCGGGGGGAATTGTTAATGACTTGACAGGAAATATAAAATAATAGAGATGGCAATGGGATTTGGTATTTTGGGTGTCCTATGGTGTTTGTCCGAAGAAAGTATCTAATTATCAAAATTCTTTTGATACTCTTGTGCATATAAGGTACTCAATATATTATCTATTATATAAAATAATTAGATCAATTAAACATAAAAAATTTATATTATATACTATATGCTTCATTATTGCCTATCTATTTGTTAGATTAATTTTTTTTATGCATGGTTTAAAGTAGTTAACAATTTCAAAAGTTTAAAATTTTAAAAATACATTTTAAAGGATAAATATAACTGTTGAGTGCTTCAGATGTCATTTATCCAATAAACAAAACCCTAATATTTGTAAGTTTTTTTGGAGTATTTTGGGTACTTGATAAAATTTGGAAATTGGATATTTTGAAAGTGAGTATTAAAAATGTGAAATTATATCAAATTCTAATATTGAATTTATGATTTAGTATCAGGTATCTAAATCTTGACACAATACCACCTGTTGCCATTCTTAAAAATTAGTACTACGAGGGAATTATTTGTTTCTAAAAGTTCAAAACAAGAGAAAATGTTTCATTCCATCGATTCTTGTCCATCTAAACACACCATTAAAGAATAAAGTTGGGGAAGAGAGGAAAGGCGGCGATAGTAGTGGAAGGTGGATTGAGAAAATGAAGTGGGTTACGGGTTTAATTGGGAGTTTTCAAGATAAATAGGATAGAATGGTATAGGGAAAGATAGCACATTCATTGATTGAAGCTTCATAGAAAAAATTGATGGTAATCTCACTTACATTGTCATTAATGGACTGTGGTTAGTTTGAACGTTGAAATTTTTTGTGATGATAATCCTTTTTTTTTTTCAAGTAGACAAATGTAAAGGATCACAAACATGAAAATTTATTAAAAACAAGAATCAAACCTATCTTAAATCTCTTAATTTAAAAGTTTGAATAAAAAGAATTAAGATTGGGGTTCAACAAATATCAAATTAAGTTAGACATTGGTTTAGCTAGCGCTTGAATTGGATTAATATGTCAAATTAGTCTGACTTTTTTTTGAACTATTGATAAAAATTATAAAATGATCTGTAAAAAAAAAGTTCATGTAAGTTTTTGTAAAATAATATTTTGTTTTTTTTAAAAAACTAAAATTTCAATATAAGTTCTCATTAAAATTTTTTAATAATAAAATTAAGTTAGACCGGCTAAATTGATCAACCCAATTTTTTTTTTCTTTTATTCAATCTAATCTCACTCAATGTAGTTGAAGCAAACAAAATTGTACTCACTCCTAATCATAATGAGTTGCAGCTGATCCTAACACATCCCTCCCCACTAGTTTTCAAGTATCTAATCTATTCCATCTTCCAATTCCTCAACTAATGAGAAGAAAAGGGTAGACAATGGAGGGGAGAAGCAGACGGATCTTGTCCTGGGTGGCAAGGTGTGCCTCGATGTCACGAGATTGATTGATACTTAAAAATTATATTTAGGGATACCTTTTTTTTTTTTTTAATAATTTTACTATTAAATTAATTAACAAAAATATAATAAGTGTACAAATTTTGTTGAGCTGTAAAAATTATATACTTATCTACAAAATTTATATATTTATTATGTTATTATTGAAAAATTTGATAATAAAAATATAAAAATTATGCTATGTTTTCTCTATATTCAAATATCCATTTTGCTGGATCAGATGCTATACCAACAGTGTTTTTTTTTTTTGAATGCAAATAAAAATAGATTAACAACCGAGGAAACATTGCAAAAAAGAAAAAAAGGAATTATGAAGAAATTAAGCACAGAACCCTATTTAAATTGGAGGTTATACTGTAGGGACAGTTTTATTTTGACAAAATAAAACAAAATAATTAAACCATATATTTACTGTTACCATTTCTAATATATAGATAATGATGTTTTAGTCAGCAACAGAAAAACTAAATTGCTACAAAGAGTAAACTGTAGAGATTAAGTTATATTTTTCCTAAGTTAGATGGATTAAAAATGTAAGGGAAGAATTTATACAGAGTTATTTATATTTTATTTATTAAGTTTTTTACTTAAAATATAACTGGTATATGATTTTTTAATAATAACATGAGAAGTGTATTTTTTTTAAAATAAATGTATAATTTTTTAATTAAATTATATATTTACTATGTTATTATTAAAAACTATATAATTATTATATTTTAATTAAAGAATTTAAAAATAAAAATGTAGATAACTGCATCCAAATATTATCCAAAATGTAATATAGATATAATAAAAAATTTATACAAATTTTTATTAAATTTGACTGAAATTATAATTATAATTTATTTTTAATGTATATATAAAATTTTAAAAATAAAAATTACTTTATATTTTAATCTAATATTAAAAATTCATATTTTTAATTTTATATATATATAGCACATTTTGGTAAAAAATCTATAATTAAATAAAAATATAAAATAATTTTTTATTTAAAAAATTTATGTATATTTTTAAAATATAAAAGAATATATATAATTTTAACAAGTAGAAGTAATTTCCTCTATAATTAATTTAAGTATGGCTTGCTCCCCTTCCAATGCTATGCGTTTATGCTCACGCCTAAGGTGCAAGGCGGGAAAAAAAAAAAAATTTGAGTTGTGAGTTGACTCGTGGAGACGAACCGCTCAGTCTCACGTTGGAACTTTGAAGCTGAGTTGAGTATTACGCCGAACTTCAAACTGAACGACGAACCCGAGAAGCTGAGTGGGATAGTTTCAATTTATATCAGCCGCGAAATCCCTAACCCTGACCTCTTTCTTCTTCGCGGTTCTTTTCCCCATTGCATCTCTGGTCTCTCTCCCGTACTCCTTCCTCGGCCAACCAGCGGCGCAGCTCAGGCAGTTCAGGCGGCGACTGTTCGACGACAATTGGACAGTGCAGTGCAGGCCCGCAGGTACTGTTAGTAGCTTCCACTCTTTCTACCTCACTATTCCATGGAGAGAATACATGTCGCTGTCCGAGCAAGGCCCCTATCATCTGAGGACGCTAAGACCAGCCCTTGGAGAATCTCCGGCAACTCCATCTTCTTCCCTAACCACTCCTCCAAGTTTGAATTCGGTATGCCTTTCTTCTTTCCTCCTCCGCTCTATTTGAGTTTGTTTTATTTATTTTCGTTTTTCTTTATTTTCACATATTACGCTTCGCAGATCAAATTTTCCGCGAAGATTGTAACACCTTTCAAGTATATCAAGCTTGCACCAAGGACATAGTTGCCGCCGCTGTTCGTGGATTCAATGGTATTCTGAATTTATAGAAAAAAAAATTCATTTATACATTACTATTTTGTTGGATACTTGGTTCTTTGTTCCATAAATCCTTTTGTTTCTCAAATTATAAGATAATTTTTGGTTGTTGGTTCAAATGTTAGTGGAAGTGACACGTTGAAAGTGAATGGACTAGATGAGAATTATATAAATAAATTGACCCATAGATTTAATGCCTAAGATTTTGGATTATGAGTGCATTTCATCATATAGTCCATGATTGTTTCTTTCTAGTGTTGTTGTTTTTCATAAATTATTTGATATATATTTTGGGTACTTGAATTTCTTTATTTTTGTGAATTGAAGGAACGGTTTTTGCCTATGGGCAAACTAATAGTGGGAAAACCCATACGATGAGGGGCTCGCGAACAGAACCAGGAGTCATTCCTCTTGCTGTGCATGATTTGTTTGAGATTATTCAACAGGTAAGCTGTATTAATAACCGTCTATTCTCAATCTAATATTCTCCAAATCTAGTTTTGCTACTGCAATCCAAAGATGGTGGTGAATTGGTGATGGTTAGGTAAGTTTAGCACATTTTAATCTTTTTTCTTATCAAACTTTAATATGTGGTATTTTATTTTATATCATTAATTCAAGAGCTAAACATGAAATGTGTGAGATAAAATGCGGTCATGTTAATACTGTTGAAATGCAGCATGCCGTTGATTGCTTTATTTTTATTGGGGGTTTTAATCAAGTGATATTTTCTGTGAACTTCAATGTAATTAAACCTTCTTGCACTGTTTTGTGTAGTATCTTGCCGTGACTTTCATGGTACATTTTTATCTTTGTTTTATTTATTTTAGGATGTTGATCGAGAGTTCCTTCTTCGAATGTCATACATGGAAATCTATAATGAGGAGATAAATGATTTATTGGTTCCTGAACATAGAAAATTGCAGATTCATGAGAATCTAGAGGTTTTTTTTTAATCTTTTTTTTTTCTCCTCCTTAAGATCATTTATTTTTCTTATATATGATATTAGGTTTGTATTCTGTGATATTTTATATCATTTTTTCTTTTGGTCTAAACTCACAGCGGGGAATATATGTTGCTGGGTTGCGTGAAGAAATTGTTGCCTCTCCTGAGCAAGTCCATGACCTCATGGAATTTGGAGAATGTAATATAAATTTTGCAGTTTTCCTATAAGTTATACTTTTTTTCATTATTCACAAATGCATATCGGGCACACTAGAAATTGAAATGAGAATAAATCTCAATTGTAACATACTTTTACCTGCTGTGGATTGGTTGCTAAGAGTAACGTGTGTGTGTGTGTGTGGGCTTGTTGATGTTCTCTTCAATCCTGATGTTCTTTCCTTGTTATTCAGCACATAGACATATTGGAGAGACAAATATGAATTTATACAGTAGTAGGTCCCATACCATCTTCCGCATGGTGAGCACAGTACTCTTTCTAATTTGTCCTTTTTTTTTAAAATTAAATAAATGCTTATGCTTATGCTTATGCTTATTCTTCCACTGTTATATCTTTGGTTGAATAGATAATTGAGAGTCGGGATAGAAGTGAAGATGAAGAAAATGGCAATTGTTGTGATGCTGTCCGCGTATCAGTATTGGTATGTTTCTCTCTTGTTTTTGCTCTCTGTATGTGTTTGTATGTCTGTTTGTCTATCTTCCTTTCCTTTTAAAAAATTAATCTTCTTGTACAATATTTCATATTAGTAATGATTATTTTCTTTATTTCTAGAACTTAGTGGATCTTGCTGGTTCAGAACGTGCTGCAAAAACTGGAGCAGAAGGTGTACGGCTCAAAGAGGGTTCCCACATAAACAAAAGCTTAATGACTTTGGGAACTGTGATTAAAAAGTTGAGTGAAGGTGCTGAGAGCCAAGGGTAAGTTTAAATTATTATTAAGCTGTTTACCTTTCCATGTAGAAAATGAAAAGAAAAGTCTAATATTTAGTGCAGGGGTCATGTTCCTTATCGAGATAGCAAGCTTACACGAATTTTGCAACCTGCACTAGGGGGAAATGCTAATACAGCTATGATATGTAACATAACTCTTGCTCAGGTAAGATGCCCCTTCATTTGCACAATTTTATCTAAGATCCTTGAGTTTACTCTCGTTTTCCATGTGAAAATATAGCCATTTTTAGATTACTTTGTACTAAACTATGTCTAGACATTGAAGCTTTCTAGCTATCATTGTTTCTATAAGATCAATTTCTTTTGTGATGCATTGTTTGATTCTTTTTCATCTGCTGTCTCATGTCTTTGTGTTTAGCTTTCATATTTTTCCTCTGTTGTTTTTTTTTCATCTAGTATTAAGCACACTTTATTATGTGGCAGATGCATGCAGATGAGACTAAAAGCAGTCTCCAATTTGCAAGCAGAGCATTACGTGTCACAAACTGTGCTCAAGTGAATGAGGTTTCTTCTAATACATTTTCCATGTATTTTTTCCCATTTGCATTTTCACTTGCAAGCGGCAGGTTCAATTATTGATGCAGGGATGTCCTAAATGTCTAATGTTGTTCAGTTCTGCTTTCTGTCTGTTGTATGATTTAGAACTACTTTGCATTGAAGTGCATCCTTTCTTTTAGTGTAACTTATTCCTCTTTCTATTTTTTCCCCTCAGATTTTGACAGATGCTGCATTGTTGAAGCGTCAAAAAAAAGAGATTGAAGAGCTTCGTGCCAAATTGCAGGTTGACATAGTTTTCTGTAGAAATTGCTGTCTTATATATGTGGATGAATGGAGAAGTTTGTTTTCAGAAGTGTCAGTTATTTAACAATATTTTGCGTCTTCCTCAGGGTTCTCATTCTGAATATTTGGAAGTGGAGATCCTGAACCTTCGAAATACATTATTACAGGTGCAAAAATTTCTTCTTTGGTTAATCTTTACAACAGGCTTTTGTGTGTTCTGTAATGTACAATACTTTTCTTGCTAGACTGAACTGGAAAGGGAAAGGATAGCTTTGGAATTAGAAGAGGAGAAGAAAACTCAAGCTGAATGGGAAAAGAGAGTAAGGGAGCAAGCCAAGAAAATTGAAAATTTGAGTTCGATGGTTTTGTTTTCAAATAGGGATGAGACTCGTGATTATATCAAAAAGGTATCCTTGATGCATGAATGTGTCAAGTATATTTCCTCTATGGCATAAAAGCTTTTCCCCCATCTACCAGGTTGCTAATTGTAATCTTGCTATTTTTGGGTACATCCTACAAACAGAACATAGATAAATTGCTGTGCTCAGGAAAGTATTTATTTTGGTGATTTGTTAGGAAAAGTATTTCATTGTCACTAAAATTTGAATTGATTTTTATGATTAGAGAAATAATAATTTCCTTTGCATTCAACTGAAAAACTTGTAGCCATTCTTCCTGCATATTTTATACACAATGATGTACTTCTTAAGAATCACTTACCATAAACTTGCCTTGCTGTCCTCATTTAATGCACTATCCACTTGACATATATGATGCGATCCATGTGTCTTAAGATTTTTGTGTTTGAATGGAACAAGGCCATGCAATTCTCTGCCAAAATGTGCTACTTTTTGCCATTTGTTTATGAAATATAACAGCGTAGAAATTCATGAAAGTAGTTAATTTTGCATGAGTTAGGATGGTAAAAGAAAAATTGGTATGGTTGATGTTAGGGGTAGACTTGTATGGAAATTGAAGGGCTGCAAATTAGATGGATGAGATGGTGATTTATGTTGTAATAGCTTATTCTTGGTTTGGGAATTAGAAGTCAGAGATAAAATTGGGCCCTAAGTAGCATATGCAAAGTTCTTAGGGATTTTGACACTTTCAATCATGGCAGAATTAGGTTAGTGAACAGAGGGTCTAAGGTCTTAACATTGAAGAAAAGTAGAGTGAATGATATTTGAGGTTGAAAGAGGTAGCTGTTAATTGTTCATAATTCCATGGGCAATTGGACAACCCAACCCAGAATGGGTATATTCTTGATCTTTCAATGAGTTGGAATCTGAAAAACTGAACTAATAATCCAAAGCAAAAAACCTAAATATTTATTTAACAAACAAACGACTCTAAAACTAGACCCTAGATGCAGCTACAGCCCATCTCCTGCAAAGCAAATGTATTAATGCTCAAAATTTACAAGGATGCCAGCTAAACTATCATCCATATATCAAACATTGAAAGAAGAATCTGTTTGTGGGCAATGTAGCCTATGCGTTGCACATCCTGTATCAAAATTGTCATGTTTTCACCATTTTGCTTTTAAGCCTGGCTTATTCTTCATTCTTTGCTGCTTGCATCAGTCTATTTATTTGCCTTTTCTTTTTGCCAGCATTAGTTCCTGGCAACTGATTTGCTTTCTTTCTTATCTTTTTAGCTTTTCTCTTCCTCATCCTTTTCCCCTTCCATTATTGATTAAGTTTTCATGCATGCTCTGTAGGAGAAGAGGCGGGATACATGGTGTCCTGGCAATCTTTCAAGGGAGAATCTAAATGCTGTAACACATTTCCTTCTTGTTAATATTTCATTTGATCAGTTTCTCTCATCTACTTATGTTGAATTGTGAATTGGTGTTTGTGTTTGTTTTCTATTAAATGGTTTGTATTGTTACAATTTACATAATTTATCTTGTATTCAGATAAAAAACACTAACTCATGCAGTGTTGCATGAATAATAAATATAATTATTTAATCAGACAATCCTTGATATCCAATTTCAAGTGCCTTTGAATGGCTATAGGAAAATATGGGAATTTATTGTGGTTAATACATGAAATTCTTCACCAGGCGGACATTGCGAGCTAATTATGCCATTGATTTGTGATTTATTCTCTATTCTCCGGTATTTTGATATTTCAATGAAGTAATTTGGTGGATATCGAATAGGCAGCTGATTAGCTTAGAACTTCATGCTGTAGTTGGAGATATGGATATTTGGGATACAGAACTACTGGGGAGTATCTTCTTGTTTGTGAAATATTTTGATGACAAACATGTTGATTGGTGACTTGACTGTGGTCCAATCTATTTCTGAATGATCTATCATTGAATGACTCATTGATTGGCATCTCTCTGTTCCTGTGACTGGATGAGTGAACATGTGATCATGCATGGAACTGCACTTACTGCACAATTTCAGTTTGTCAACATTCAGCCCTGCCAGCTGAATTAATCTTCTTTCAGTCTTACTACAAATCACATATGTACAGAGTGACTGAGTGACCTGATTTAAGGCACATTAAATACAAGCTAAAAGGAGAAGGAAACTTATTGCAAACAAAAGAGGACCAAAAGCACCCAATTGGGGCCAGTTTGCTATACTTTGTTTGTATAGGACTTAAGGTGTTTTAGTGAAAGCTGTGATGTCATTCTGATTATCTGAAGAGCAGCATTATCAATCCAGTTCTTATATCTGGTTGTAGAGAGCAATCTAGTTAATCTTCCGACTACCTTGGGCAAACAGAAGGAGGAGGAGGAGGACACCAGACTTCTTAAATGTTCCGTGCTAGACCTCAATGTGACTTTTATGTGCCCGTGTTATCATTTGGCTCTTTAGTGCTTATGTTTCCCAATTCTCTCTAAAATTTATTACTCATGCTTGTCATTTTTATTACTTTCTGATGTGGGTATTGGTGGTCTTTTTTTCCTTTTTATGTATTAAGCTGGAAACTTCTTTCATGGGTTGGAACTATTATATAGTATTTCTGTTATGCTTGCATAGTGCAGTATGACTTATTTTAGAATATGTGATGCTTATCTTTTTGTATTCAATATTTGTACATAACTCATTTCTTTTCTGCATTTTAGTCATATTCTAGCATCCAGTCAAAGGCCTCTGCGGGAAAATCCATTAAACCTATGCGAGACATGGGACCACTCATTCCATTCGAGGAACTAGTAAATGAAAATGTTCCTGTGGAACAATCCAATAAGCAAGAAGATGATTTTAATGATGCTGCTTACAATAACTGTCATTTACCCGATGCTTGTGCTTTATTGCATGTAACCAGCAGGAAAAAGGTTCCATCGAGGAAGAAAAGCTTGTCCATGGTTTGTCATATGCCTTGATTTAATTTCCTTGTGTAAAATTCTCGTTAGTTTGTAAACTAATGTGTTGTAAATATGATAGGATGACAATGAGTTATTTAAATTGCAGGCAGAATATGAGGATTTGTTTCTAGAATTTGAAACTCAGGTTTTCATTTTCATTCCCAATTCTCTTCCTGCAAATCTGAAGCTACTATATAATAAGCAGGGTGATGTTTTTCTTAATGCAGAGAACAATGAGTGAGATACAAATTCAATGCTTGAGAGAACTGCTAGTTAAGGCAAATTCTCTTCAATCTGCAGAATCTATTGACTGTTCAAATTATGTCAATAGAATTAGCTTTAATGGGGATAAAAATGTGAGCCTTAGAGAGTCGGAGGCTATTCTTGTTATCAAGAGACTTCAAGAGCAGGTTTAGTCTGTTTTCATTTTTATGTTTTTTTAATTATTTTTGTCAGTAATGTGTTTTATTCAAAAGTGGATTTGATTACCTTTTTGGTATTTTGATGAGCATTCCTACTTTGTATCTTGAAGCTTTATTTTATTCATATTTGTTTATCCTTTATATCTTGAAGATTGAAATTTTGAAAATGGAGAAGTCATCTAGCCAACAAAACCTGGATAATGTTGTTGATCTGGCTACCAAGCAGAACATATGTGCCCAGGAAACAATTGAAGAGGTGATGATGGTCTGAATTAATACATTGGATTATTGGTTAATCATCAACTATCCTTATGCTTACTTTGGTTGAATTGTTTTAATGACTAAGTTATACTTTGCATACTAATTTGTGTCTGTTATTTTATTTTCTTAGCTCTATGAAGAGCTTCTTAATGCACAGGAAGCTGCCCGGGTGGCTAATGAAAAGCATACATCCAGTGAAGCTGTGAACAAAATTGATGTATGCCTTTGCAGCTTCACTTGAACGTCTAGATTCTTGCTTACTTATAATTCATAATGTAATCATGACTTTATATTAGTTTGCTTTTATGTTGCTATCTTGTATTTTATATTCAATTCTATTTAACTGATTAGGATGGGAATTTGGATTTTGTGATCAATATTTCAATGGAAGTTCAAGAAATAACGTCAGAAGTTCAAAACTCAAAAGATGCAGTTCAAAGTGTTGTTTTGCTTGTGGATGAGGCTTCTAAAAGTTTCTCTGCTCTCTGTGATGCATTCCTGGTGAGTACTATTATGGCACAGAAGAATAAATATTTCTAATATAAATGACGTTGTGGAGCAAATATTCAATATGCTGTCTGGACCCGGAGCTGTGATCTTCTACCCCCACCCCCAACCCAAAAAAAACTTATCAGTAATTTCATCTATATATGTAAATGCTCTTATAAATGTTAGTCTAATATTTAAAGTTTGATGCAGGATTTAAAAACCTCAATATCCCAGGGTTCAGCAGAACAAAAGTTAATTTTGAGTAACTATCAGAAGTTGAATTCTTGCTTGAGACAAAAAGTATCTGAACTTGAGAATGAGAAGGTGAAGTTTTCTAACTACGATTCATTTTTGGTTCTATCTTCTGAACTGGACTAATACAGGTGCTGCAGATTCTTCTAGTCAATGAATTAGCTGATCTTAAAAAGCAGCTTCAGGAATCAAAGCTTAATGTGCAAAATTTCCAAAATTCTATGGCGGTGGGGCCTTCATAGTAAATTATTTGCACTACCTCTTGTTTTGTTTCATGTGCATCATAACAATGAGGATTTAGGAGCATCTTGACTCTATTCTACAGGAACTTTCAGAACAGCGCGAATTGGAAAATGCAGAACTGCTTTCTTATATTCAAACTCTAGAAAAAGATGTATCATGTTTAACATCGTCTTCATTGGTTAAGGAAAAGGAAACCTTAAGGAAAGATCTTGAGAAGACAAAAACCAAGTTGAAAGAAACCGAGTCTAAGCTTAAGATTGCCATACAAGAGAAAACAAAACTTGAGGTTCTATATAATATCCCATGCTTTCCTCCTTTCCTTGTAAGTGATCAATTTTTGTAACACATTCTATTCCCTAACATGTTATGCATAATTTTAGGGCGAGAAAGCATATGCTGAACGAGAGATAAAACGACTGCATGGTCAGAATTCTCTTCTTGAACGTGATATTAATAAACGTGATTCACTTGCTGGTAGAAGGCATGATTCAGTTATTGAAAGGAGTTCAAAGGTGCTTGATCCTAAAAGACCAAAGGGTCTTGCTCTTCCCCTCGAACAAACATTTCAGGTTTTGAAATTTGGACTTGCTGTATGCTTATGTAAACTTTTTTTAGTTCTTTAAGCTGCGCATATCTTATTATAGTAATAAATAAGTACGCCATATAGATGCTTCTTTTATGATGAGAGGTGATTGAGTCTTATTGGAATTAATGATGCTCTTATTGTTGTTTCTAATTGTGTATGTGCATGTTTAAAAGCAACCTTGTTTTCGCTTGTGCTAAAAAGGTCATTTTCAATGCTTCAAAGGACAATATCAATGTACATAATCTGTTCTGTTAACTTTTGATATGATACGTATTGTAAAGTTCTGTTAGAAATTGTGAAGCTAATTAATACAATCAGGCCATTGCAGTGAACCACATAGCAATCAAAGTCGCTGATGGTTTTGTCAGTGTTAAAGAAAAAATTTCTTATTATATATATATGTATATGGAATTTTTTTTATAGCCCCATTAGAAACATAAAACTTACATAACGTACCTCAAAAATTAAAATTTACATGTGTATAAAAAATATGATAATATAACTAATAGTTTACATACTGATTTAATAAATATTATATTTTAAATTACAAAATATTATTGTTATTAATCTTTATGAATAATAAGTTACTTTAATAATTCTATAAGTCTTTTAGAATAATAAAATTTGAAATGACAAACCTCTAGGACAATATCTTACCATTGTTTGCAAAATTAAAACTGAAAAAGCTTTTATTTACACTTCTATATTAGTTTACTAAAATTTGAAAGAGTTAAGATCGCCATTTTCTCTCAATTTTTATTTATTTATTTATTTTATTTTCATTTTCTTATTCATTCATTTTATTGATATCTACTTTTTCTAATTTTTTAAAGATGTTTTTTCTTCTTTTCATTTTTTAATGTTTTTCAACTTGCTCTTTGTATTTGCGTTGTCTCTAACTCTTCAGTCTCTTGTTACCTATAGGTTTGGTAAGTTGCCTTACTTATTATTATTATCAAATTATTTAGGTCTTATATAATTTTGTTACTTCAAGTTTATAATTTGTAGGAAGTTTATAATTCATGTTTTATATTGTGGTGTTGCACAAGCAGTTGTAGCAGTTTGTGCCACAACGTGCTATTTACTTATTTGATTTTAATACAATATATTGATTCTCATAAAGCGTGTGTGTCTACACACACACACACATTGTTGAGTGGAATTACATGTTTCCTCATGACTGGAATTAATTTGATGCATACTGGCTATTTTTCAAAAGAAAATAAAGTAGGACAACTGAATTATTATTTGTTGTTTTTTAATATTGCCTGGGTTCAGGAAGAATACAAAAAACTGGAAGTTCTTGCATTTGAATCAGAGACAAGAATCACTTCTTTGGAAGAAGAACTATCAGCTGCATTGAAGGAGAAAGAAGATGTAATATCTATTAATGAAGGTTTGGCTTCAGAACTGGAAAACTTGACTGAAAGGCTGAACGTTTCAAACTCTGAACTATCTAATTTGAAGGAAGAGATTTCTGCTCTTGTAAGTTTTTCTGCATATTTCTGCCTAGGTTTCACCTTCAGCCCTTCGATCTTAGATGACATGTAAAATTGCTAACATACTTTAATATTTAAAACTTGAAATCTGGTATCTTATTCTCGTCCATTCAGAGCCAAAGACTGGCAGAGTCTAATACTAGCCAAGAAATATTGGAAAAATCTATCAAAGTGTTGGTGGAAGAAAAGGAAGAGTTGGCAATGGTATGCAAATATTATTTTATCTTTTGATTGTGATACATCTTTTTTCTTTTCCTGCCGGCTTCCTTTATACCAAGGTAAAGTTGCTTTATTTAGTCTCCTTGATCTTGCAGCAACTTACAGATTCCCTTTTGGAAATGGAGGAGGAAAAGGCAATATGGTCATCAAAGGAGAAAGCTGCAGTTCAGACTATAGAAGAAAGGGCAAGGTCAAACAATGTGCAAACCATGTCATTATCAAAAGAATTATTAGAAGTAAGATTCATTGTCCTCCTATTTAGGAAGCATTGATTTGTTTATTTTCCTCTTTTTTAAATACTTTATCCATATATGATGTCATTGGAGTCCTTGAAGCCATGGTTTTTGTTTAGGTTGCATATCTCCTGTATATCAGCAGCTCTTTATTTGTTTATTTTATATGGTTTAGAAAATGTTCTTGGTATTTTTTCTGTTAAAACTTGCACATATAATTGGCATCAAAGTTCAAGTTTTGATCATGATATTTCTGGAGTCATCTATTTGCTTTTGATGCACAACACAATATATTTTGGCTTGGCAATTTTAAGAGCACTTGTCTTCTGGCAGCATTCTTAGCCCCCAAAACAATTTGAAGGTTATTATTGATAGGTATACAATCGCTGTAGCAGTTAGCCTTGTGTGTCATCCTAACATCAAGTTCAAGTTCATCTAAAATGGGATATCCTACATTGTGAAGCAAGTAGTTCAATGATAATGCATGTGGAAGAAGCAACCACCTGCCGCGCCCCCCCCCCCAAAAAAAAAGAAAGAAAATTGATTTTGCTACCCTTGCTTATTTAATAATTTAGCAATAATAGTGTCTCATGGATGTGTTTTTGATTTCCTTCTCAAAAGTGAGTGATATCTTATATATCTGTGTCTTGCATCTTTTGATTTCGTTCATTACCGTGTTTCACGATGCTTTCATCCTTCTAAATTTTGAAAAAGTTGAGCATATTTTTCATGGGTTGTGTTTTCAACATTTTTGATGGGTAAACTGCGTCTGTGATTCAGATGATATTGTCTGCCTTAATTTATGAAGTTTGGTTATAAATTTCAGGTAAAGAATGAATTGGAATCTTATAGAGAACAATGTAGGGTCCTCAGGGAAAGATTGACTTCTTTGGAAGAAAATTCAAATTTCAAGGAGAAATCCAGGTTTTTTTTTCTTATTCTATTATTTTATTTCCCCCTTTTTGTCTCTCTTAATTTTTTCCCCCAAGTTTAGTTTTAGTTTATCTAACTTGGTATCTTGTGAATTATTATATTCAAATGGTTTCTTTACTGTTAAGCTCTGTTGAATTTGGTTTGAGAGCTGCAAGTTTATTTTTCTGTAAAATACTTGTCCTGTGCTTAGTCCTGCCTGAATATAAACTTGCCTGCTAGGGCCCAAGGTTAGCCCATCTTATTACTTTATCATGTGGCAGCATGGCCTGCATGTACTGCACTTGGTAATAAGGGTAGCCTCATCCATCCTCCTTCGTATACTCTAAAATGAGTATAGTAGTTTGATGGGTAACATGAAGAGCAATATTAGGAAGGCTTAATTACTTTCCATATATATATAAAATATTTTTTTATTTTATTTTTGACTTAATACTTGCTTGAGGCTTGGAGTAGCACCCAGATGGGTATAATATTAAGAAAGTTGTTTTACACCTCATTGATTCCTCCTAATGAACTGAAATAGATGTATTCATATTTTAAACTTTGTTGGGTTCTAATGCAGCTGCATTCTCCTTGCTTTTGCTATTTTCTTCTCATCTGAAATTCACTTCTGGCACCTCACTTTGACTGCTGACGTTTTACTTGGGTCGTTTCTTAGTCACTGCCTCCAAATCAGAGATGCTTGAGAACTATTTATAGCCTCCCCTCTGCCGTTTCTTTACTCTTTTTAATGATACCCTGCCTGTTATAATTGTCTTAAATCAATTAAATCATTATTTCTGTCTTGTTTATTATTGGATGCAGGGAGAATTCTTTGGAGATTGATCAGTCAAAAAGTCATGACAAAACTGTTAATGCTGAAAGCAACGAATCCCAAGAAGTAAGGAATATAATCTGTTAATTTCTTGCGGTGATATTTTAACACACTCCACTTTTATTTTGATCTTGTTATCCATTTCAGATGTCAAAATCCTCTTCTGGGATTCTGTTGTTGGAGCATGACTATTCTGACATAGAGAAAGTAGATGTATTTCAGGAGAAATATGTTCTTAAAGAAGGAGATAATCTATCAACTCTAAGAGAGTTGGATACTTCATCAGAACACTTGAATGAGCTTAAGGTTTCTTCTTCGTTGCCTGTAGATCTCTATATAGAAATCATCAATATATAAATTGGCAATAAGGCATCTTTACTTATAACATGATGGCTCCTTGACAGAATCTCAAAGAACTACTTTTTGTTGTGACAAAAGAAAGGGACAAGTTGATGACCGAATTGGAAGAGCACCGAAACAATGTAATGGAGGTGGAGCATCAACAAAAACATTGCTCAGATGAGGTAGGGTAAAAAGGTTATCTTTCGTTGATATTTATTTTCTAAATCTCTTTACTGAATGTGAAGGGTTTTCGTTTTCAGCTCTCGAAGACAAAAGTCCAAGTAGAGGAACTGAGTAGGAGAATTTCCAGTATGGAAGTCAAAATGCATGGGGTAGGTACTATATACGGCTGTAGCCTATGCACATGCTTGAATATTGAAATAGGTGTCAAAGTTGACATGAGTAACCCTTTAACACCATTGACCTGTTATTGTTATTATTATGAACAACAGGATGAAGTAAGAAGTAACAAAGAGACGACGAAACTTAGAATGAGACTGCGGGGAACACAAGCGAAGCTAGACGCCTTGCGTGGTAGATATAAGGAAGCAATCGATGAATCTGATTTAATGAATAGAAAGTACGAGGAGGGTGCAGAGAAACTGAAGCGTCTATTGGCTTCGAAAGGAATGGAAGTTCTCACCCTAAAGAAAGAGCTGTCTGCTGCCAAAGCGCAACATCAAGTATGTCCATAGATATTGAATTTGTACAGAACAGTTGTATATTGTTTCCTGTTGTAACAGGAATTATTTGTGATAAAAAGAACTGATGTAATCTCGTATCCTGAGTAGCACAGGTCACGTCATTTCTTTAGCTGGGGGCACTGGTTATCAGATTGCTATGACCTCTCTAATCTGCACTATAATGCCAAAAATCTAGTCAAACTTCTTCATTGACATATACCCGTGTCATATAATTGAAGAACTATCATTTCAAAGGGAAAATGAAGCAACAACGGCTATACTACACAATGAAAAATTGCGAATAAATTATTCTGGCTAGGTGAAATGAAATCATGGTACAGTAGCTAATATTGAGCTAAAACTTTGCCCATCGCCCACTTCAGTAATAGTATATTAAGAGGCATAATAGGCAGATTTAATCAAAATATACCAGTCATCCAGTGATAAAAAAAGAGGCACCACGTCAACCCCCGCAGAAGAGCGTCATGGCTGAACCTCAATACCAGGCGACTGCGTGCTCTAGGTTTATTTTCTTGGGTGGAAAAGCGGTTTGGCATTTTTGCATGCGTGAGTTGAGTGGAAGCAGAAGCAATTTTGGAGCCAAATGCTCCCAAACGTTGAGTATTGGATTCGGTATGAGTTGGAAAATTTGGCGTACTAGTTCCAGCGTTCTGTGGATTCGACAGGCAGCTTTTTTTTTTTTTTTTTCTTTTTGTTTGGGGGGGGGGGGGGGAGGGGGTAATAGTACATAAAAAACCTACAAGGTTAACATAACATCATGCATACATTGGTCCGGCATATAACTGCTCAAATTGTTTGCAATATGAAAATATTTAACCGAACTAAATTGGGAAAGAAGATTCCAAATACGGTGTCATAGCATCCGTAATTGTGGAGAAAGATTTTGCTTGTTTATCAATTTGTAAACAGTGTGTTTTCGAATACAGTAGAATATGGATTCGATATTCATGTGTTGCAAAAATTATTTCCTATTTCCTAGAACTTCTAGTGCATGACGAATTGCCTCAAAAAGAACTACTAGTATTGTTTGATTTCTTATGGCCTTCCAAACCCATTTTCAAAAAATAATGATTCCAAACCATGTAGTGATGAAAATTCGATGCTTGGTTTGTCCAGTATTCCTCTTCGTTGTCAAAAACATTTATCTGCCAATTATTATTTTGCAGTTGTCCTGATTATTTTTCTATGTTTGCTCCTTGTATCCTTCTCCACTGGATATGTGGTTGAGTATAAAAATCTTTATGCTGATGAACAAGTTGGATTGCTCTTTATAAAGCATATATGGGGTCACTATTTTATCCTCAAAAATATATTTATTTGGACAATGCCAAATGGTATATAGGATAATAATGGCTATTGTTATTGTCCAACTATACTCCAGGTACTCTTCCATACTCTATTCTACCCATCGCTAAATCCAAAACTATATGTTCTTGGGTTATAATTCTTTCGTTTTGATGCCTAATGTTGGTTCAAATCAAAATGCTTGTGCAAATGGGCATAAGAGTAAAATATGATTAAGTGAAACATCTACTTTATTACAGAGTGGGCATACTTCCTCAATAAGTAAATGGTGAGCCTTTATATTTGATGTTGCAAATAAGGCATTCCTAACTAATTTCCATACAAACAAAATGATTCGCAATTGGAGATAAATTTTCCATAGAATTTGCTAGTTGCCAAAACCTGAACGATTGACATATCCTTGTTGTTGCTGTAAGAATCTATACTCATTTGCAATTATGTAAGTTCCGGATTCATTTCTTGTCCAAACCAATTGATCCATTTGTCCTCTTGTGGAGAAGGAAGTCTTTAAAATTTGTTGTACTTGTTCCTATATGTAAAGTTATTTTAAGAGAGGTATGTTCCAGATTCCTTGATTATGCAGAATAAGATCACTCCCCATCTGATATTGGGCTAAAACATCTAACTATATAGGTTGCCAATAATTGTTGAATAAAGAGTACCATTTCTTGTTTGCTATTTAAGATACTTACAAATAATTAGGTATCATTTTCTAACACCTTTCCACATTCATGCCGTTGTAGAGTGATCCTTAAAATCTTATTTCCTTAACAAATTGATAGTATTTAGTTTGCAACACATGAGGTAACAGAGACCTAGGATTTGCCATGACTAGTTTCCATATATACTTAGCTAACAATGTGTTGTTAAAGTTTTGTGTTTGTCAAAAACTTAAACCTTCTTTTGAAATTAGAAGGCAAAGTTCCTTCCATCTTAGCAAATACACCTTAAGTTTATTTTTTGAAAAGTCCTATAAAAATTTTGCAATTTTTTTGTTGAAAGCTCAAAACATGATAATGGATATGTCAATGACAAGTTAAGCATAGACTTAATTAAAGTAACCCTACCTACTTGTGAAAGTAACAACGATTTCCAAGCCTATAATTTTCTATCAATTTTCTCAACCATTTCTCGGCACAATTGAGATATACTTTGACCTAAATCTACTTGTGTACTAAGATATTTTCCTAAATAAGATGTAAATTTAACCTTGAACAGATGAGAGAGTGTCTTTCTCATTTGATGTGGTGCACAAGGACTAGACACCAATATCAACTTACTAAAATTAACACATTAGCTTGAGATATTGCTATATTGTATAAATGTGTCTCTTACCTGCTGACACATCTTTTTTGTTGCTTTGAAGAATAATATCATATTATCAATATACATTAGAAGAGAAATCGGTTTTGACATACTAGAGATTTGAATTCTTGACCAAAAATGATTAGCTTATGCTTTGTATATCATGCAAGAAGTGACATTAGTGAATATCAGGAATAAATATAGGGACAAAGGATCATTTTGTCGATGGCCCTGTTTTGGAAAGAAAACCTCTATTGATTGTCCATTACTATAATTTGATAAAAAACCATAATGACACACTACATTATCAATTGTATTGAGTTGGGAACCTCATTTTTCTTAGAATAGTATCTAGGAATACTCTTACAACTTTGTCATAAGCTTTTGTGATATCTAGCTTGTATGCACATGATCTTATTTTGTTCCTCTTTGATTGATGTAATTTTGACAATAACTTTGAAGCCAAAATTATGTTATTTGAAATCAAATGACTTGGGAAGAACATATTTTGATTAGATGTGATGATATCCATGAGAATTACCTTGATTTTGTTGTAAATAATCTTAGAGATTATCTTATATATGATATTACATAAACTAATTGACTTATAATCCTTAAGTGATTGAGGTGTGTCACATCCAGGAATGAGTATGATATAGGATCTATATAACGCCTTCAAAAAATATCTTTATTGAAAAAAGCTTAACACCATCTGTGTCAAATCTTCCTTAAGGGCATGCCAATAGTTATGATGGAACTTGGCATGAAAACCTTCAGAGGATGGTGCATTGTTTCCCTTTAATTGAAGAATTTCATTCTTTATTTCCTCTGTTATAACTGCTTCCAACAAATTCTAAATCTATTCATTGGATAATGTGGGAATCTCTAGTTGGTCCAAATCTTGCATTATTAACTCTAGAGATTGTGTAGTTGTTGGAGTGAAAACTTTCTAAAAATAATCTCTTGTAAATAATTCAATTTGGTCCTTCTTAAAAATCCAATTACCTATGTCATCCTTAAGCCTAGAAATGAAATGATTGATATGATGCTTTTTAGTTAGATTATGAAAATATTTAGTATTCCAATTAGCATGCATCAACCAAGTTTGTCTTGCCTTTTGGATTCACAAAGTTACCTCACAATCACACCAAAATTCTAAATCCTATCGACATTCTTTCTTGTTAATTTCTGAATATCGGCTTGGATTTTTTTTTTTTAAATTTCCAATAATCTTCCTTCCAAATTCTTAATATTTTGTTGAATATGCCCTACTTAATTTTTGTTCTAGTCTTATAAGGCATACTACATATTATTAAGTTTCTAAACTACTTTATACACCCAAGAACTAACAACCATTTCATTCCAAACTCTATTTGCAATATTTTCACAATAAGGGAAATGAAACCAAGAGTTTTCAAGCCAAAAGGGTCATTTCTTAACTGTTATAGCTACATTAGTACCCAAAAAAAAAAAAAAAACAAAGGAATATGATCCAACACTACTAATGAAAGGACTTGGACACCTGACTATGGGAATTGCTCTAATAATTGGAAATGGTATAAAGCTTGATCAAATCGAGCCGAAACTATATCGTTACCATGCCTATTGTTGGTCTAGGTAAACCAACCTCCATTAGGTCTAAGGTTTATATACTAACAAACATCTGTTGCCTCTTGAAATTGGCTTGCACCTTGCATGACATAAATAAGATTTTTTTTTTCTTGTAAGTATATTATTTAATTAAAATTACCAATTGTTGTCCATGGTCCATTTATATTATGTGCAATTAATTGAAACCAATTCCACAAAATATAACGATCAAATAGTTCTGGAAAACCATAAAAAAAAAAGGTGATGAAAAAGCACTAACCTTAAGTGTCTACCATTCACAAGTCTAACCAGTGTAAAGAATCATCTATTAGTTGATAGTCATGCTCCTCTTTACAGCCCCAAAACAAACTACCACTCCTACCTCTAGCATTAGATCCAAACACCTTGTTATAACTAAAAGACCTAAACTTATGAACTATTTTATCTATTTTTTGTTTTATTTTCTTACATTAAAGTCAATATTATATGTACATAAAAACCTATAGAGTCTTTAAACTATTATGGCTTTATCAAGCTTATGACAATTCTTGCTAAGTATTTTTATGACGATTGTGGAAGCATTTTTAGTGAAACGTTTAAAAGCCCTTCTGGTATTGGAATGAATGGCTTGTCCTTTTCTTATTTCTTAAATATTATGGGAAGTGATGAGACAAAATTTTCTTTTGTGCAAGGACTCACTTCAATTGACTTTGTTATTGCACTAGTAGTGAAATTAGAGCTTCTCATACTACAACATGTTGCGCCATTCACTATCTCTTTAAATGGGCTATAATAGATACCAAACCCATGCTGCTTGAAATCTAGTTGCATATTCTTTCCATATGTCATCTACCTTGAGACCAATTTCAGGTAAAATGGGGATAAAGGCATTCAATCCAATTAATTTTGTGTAGAAATGAAACTGGTCAAAGGCCCAAAAGTGAAATTTACATGACCCCTCCCTCTTGATTAGATTCTGAACTTTGACAATAATAATAATAATACTCATGTTGAAATTTAAAACTATATTAATGGCCCAAAACTAACTAGCTGTTAGCCTATTTAGTGTTTGTGTTAACTGTATCCTTATTTAATAGTAAAGTTGGGATTTCCAATTTTTGTGCTATTTCCTTTGTCCATGCATTAAAAAAGTCATCAAGCCATTACTCAAGTTGGACCATCTTAGTGGATGGGTCCCCTATATGCATACACTGGCCATTATTTTCCACCTCTATCTATTTAAAACGTCTATCACTATCCAACGCCACCTCCTGCTTGTTTGAAAAGTGAATGGCAATTCAATGATGTGAAAGCAATTTATCCTTTTTTCACTTTTCAGTAACTATCCCATCTTAATTAGCTTTAGTAAAATTTCAATCGATCATATGAATTGATTGTGGTGACTCAAGCAGCTTATCAATGTCAAACACCTTCAGCTAGTCTAGGTACACATCCTCTGGTTCTCAATGCTCCTCTAACACGTCTAGGGGTAACCTAGAACACTTAAATGGTATCATGAATTCATGTGTGTTATCATCATTGACTAGTTGTTGACTCTCAAAAGTCTCCCTATTTTCTTGCTTAGGAAAAAAATAGATCCCCGAAATAATTATATCATCGTTATCATGACCTTCATTCTACACTTCCATTGGATCCTCTATTTCAAAATTCTCATCTTCCTTTGGGTCCATTTCATTATCATCACTTGATGTATTAGATGCCTTTGATTCATTCAACATTGCTACATGGACTCTTGGCATTTGACATGAGCTTAATGGGTTAGTAACTAATATTGGAGAGTAATCATGAACAGTATAGCAACATCTATTTGGAAGTTTCCACTATTACACTTTCATTGTCTTTTGCAGTTGAGCTTTTGTGTAAAAGGTTATATTGAATTTTGAAACTAGTGGATAATGAAAATCTCTTACAAGGCAAATGCCATATCGTTCACATATTTTTTCCTTGTGTATTTGCATTGCTTGTTTTATAACATTCAGATCCAAGTCACATTGATTATCAATATGCCCCATGCGTCCACATTGATTTCAAATCTGAAAAGCCCTTTCATAGTGACAATCAACCTAAATTTTCCTACCATCATCAAGCTTGACATGAAATGCCATTAAAAGTGGCAATGAAGGGTCAACTATTACCTTTATCCTTATGAACCTAGTGTTATGTGCAAGACCTTTCATTACATCATATGCTTTAAAATCTCTCAGATAGTTTCCTACTACTTTAGCAACCCTTTCAGTAAAATACTCCAAAGGAACACTTTATGACTTGACCCAAATTGGAATTTGCATTAGTCCAAGCCTTAAGAGCACCATATTTAATTGCAAATGTTCCATCACCATCAAGGAGTTCTTTATCGCCCATGGCCCATTTTGTAACATGTATCTCTAGTGCTCTTTATCTTTAAAATGTAGCATGTATATTTTGTTATGGTGTCCAATTACTGTCACCCTACCTTAAAAGATGTCAATATAAATTGATAAGGTTTTGCAATCTACAGATTGATAATTCTTTAATATCCATTATTATTCTTAGTAAACATGTATCCTGAAACTATTAAGATGAAGTCAGGTTCGTATTATCAAACTAGATATAAGGATCCTACTTTGGCAGTTGAAGAAGACGGCCTCTAGCACTACATGCTTCACCTTTAACTGAGTCATTTCATGTCCTATACTATTGCTCTCTGACCATGCATAGCCTCTTGAGTGTTAAAACTATCGATACATATTGTTCGATAACTAAAGACACCATTTTTGACACCCCAAAACAAGATAGACAAAACCCATAGCTAATTGAACACTTACAACAAATAGAACAGCCACTATACCAAGAAGACAAAACTCTATGGCTTCCATAAGATTAACTCACATAAGTTTCCAAGAACAAAACACGATGGCAAAAAGCCTTAGCTATCCTCTCTTATTCTAGTGAGAAGGAGAACTTTTTCTCTCAAGTAAAGAGTCATCAAAATTTCGATGGGCTACTATTAATTATGAAAATCATATATATGCATTCAATATCTAGTCAAACTCTTTAATAAAAGAATCTAAGTGTTATTTATCCTCCCCCCCCCCCCCCCCAAAAGCAAGGACAATACACAAAGGATAATGTCTTACAAAAATATTTTTAGCAATCTAACGCATTATTTAATTTTTTTGAATTAATATACTTTTGAAAGAATAGCGTTTTAAACATGGTCAGATACCCTTTATAGCATTTAAATGCATACACCACAATATGCTGACCTAATATATCTAGGAGATATTTGATGGAAAGATTTTAAATTTAAATACCCTAATAATCAATAAAAAGTGTGTTTACACTAAATATTAGAATAAGAAAATAAGATGAAGAAATTAAAATGTCCAGTTAAAGTTCGAGCACCCACCTCCTCCAAGCAATAAGCTCACTTTGCAATTTGCATCTCATTCCACTTTTCAACAAGTTTGCCATCTTTCCATTTGTTACAAGTTCTTCAAAAAAAAAAAAAAAAATTCCTTTTCTTTCCATTTACTTTTCATGATGTAAAACTATTTATTAAAAGATGGTAATTAGCTCTTATGACTTTATAAGTTTATCCTTTTTTTTTTAACAAATTTACTTAAACTCATGAGTTTAACAATCTTGTATATATCATAGCAATACCTTATAATATTTATTAAGAAAAATTTAGGGACATATTTATTTTTGAAGAAATCAATTAAATTTTTAATCATTAAGACGCATTGCAAAATTTTTATTTAAAATTTGTAATCAATAATGTCAGAGTTTTGAAATACACAAAATGGTAAAATAACTTAATCTCTTAGAGATGCACAGGGTTATGTACAAAATTACAAAACCACTTCAGACCTAGCCCCTCGAAGCTGTCAAAATTCACATAAAATTAACCCCCAAAAAAGATGTTAATGATATATGTTAATGAAAACAATAAAGAACAAAATTAGGAAATAAGGATTAATATTCAGTGTTTCGTTAGGAATGCCAATCTCAATGTGACGCCACATGGTATATATTTGGCATAGTGTTGAAAGACACAGAAAGCATTTTGCAGTGGCCGAGTCCAAGCCCTTACTCTCTCGCATCGAAGAATGTCTTATAGAACCAAATATTCTTCAGAGCTCAGAAGGGTCTTGCTATGGCAACAACAGCTCTGAAATATATAAACTTGTAATGATATGATATTATCAATGCTGCTCCCATATCGTACCCTATTCCAATTCGCCCAGATGAAAACAAAGCTTGCTACTCATTAGTTACTACACTTGAAAACATAATCATACATGTACCAAGCGTCCACTTTAAGCATCCTTTTTTGACTTCCCTCTAATCTAAAGTAATATTATTATTTTTTAAATGCTTTTTACCAAAAAAATTGTCATAAGGAGGAATACATAAATTTTTGTTTTTCCATATATGTCCAACTTTATAAAGAAATAAGCCTTTGAGTGAAGTGGTACACATTTTCCACAAATCAAAAGTAGGTGTTTAAAATAAATAAAAATTCAAATTACATTTTTTAAGTGTTTATTATCATGTTTAATAAATATACGATATCTTTAGAATTTTTTTTTGAAATAACCAATTATTTATCGCTAAGTTATAAAAAAAGATGGACTTACTAAAAATTATAACATTAAAATGCATTAGTTAGTTGCACATAAAATTACCCGACTATGGGCCTTTGCCTCCGTTGCTGTGAGGGATTGCGAGAAACATAAATAAATAATGTACAAAAATAGTTGCATTAATGAACCACGCTATTTGTTTATTTTGGTGAATAATGAATTGTATTTAGAAAAATTATCATTTTATTTGTCATGCATGAACACGAAATTTAAAAAAAAAACGTTTTACTGGTGAGAGAATGGGATCTTTATCTTTAATTTCGTTTCAAAATTTCAGAGTTAAAGGGTCAGAATTGATGACAGATTATCTGATCAATCTATAGATCAATCGACGCAAAAGCCTCTAAACTCTCCCGAAAAATAGTCATGCAAAGTCCAAAAAAATCTTTGTAATTTTGTTTTTTTAAACCTCAATCTGCTGCCTGTGCTAGTACAGTAGTACTTCATATTCCCCTGTGTCGCCCAACAATGGCTACTGGGGCTGTTTCTAGTCAGCCTCGCTCTAATTACATTTTCACTTGAATATGCGGAATGTACGAAATTAAGAATGAGCAGCATCCAGAGGACGTACTTACTTGCCTTCTGGCTGTCTGTTTATTTCTATTTAATCTTCCATTGTAGTTGCCTTAATACCAAAAATAGAATGAGCAGTATGTAGAGGCATTTTGGACTCACACCGTTCATATTTAATTTAAATGGTTTAAATTTTATTTTAAAAAATTTAAAATAAAGATATTTTTTCAACTGTTATAAGATAAATTATTTGTTTCATAGAATTTAAAAGCCTATATTTATTTCATATTTTATCTTTTTTAAAATAAAAAATATTAAAATAAAAAAATTAACGTTAAAATAAAAAAATTAACAATTAAGATTAAAATAATAAAAAGTTTAAATTTAAATTATCTAGATCAATTCTAGACAATATAAATTGAGCAACTCTGAGGACCAGCAGAGAATGCGGTATGCTTCCAATGATCCAATGAGAAAAATGATTGGCCATGCAGACCTGTTGTATATGAAATCACTTTCACCTTCACCTTCGGAAGCTCTCAACCAAGCCAAAGTACACGGAAGATAGACGAAACCAAAGCAAACACTCGTAGAGTGAAAAATAAAGACATTGGATTTGGCAGTGGGTCATTTTCATTTTCGCTGTGCTCCCAACTCCATCAAGGCTCAAAATAAACCCTGTTATTTTATCTACACGAAATGCAAATTTCATGCCCTGCCAGTCTTGATATTGGGAGTCTAATCTGCAAAATACAAAAAACGATTGATGTCCCCCATCGATGAAAAATTGCAGAATGTTCGTGACGATGCAAAGCCAAGTACCAACATGAAGCCTCATTAATCAAAACCTAGTTTTAGAGAGCATACCTGACTCGAATTTGTGATCTTGGACGCGGTTTCAACACCAGCTGTTTCTTCGTCAATAACCAGTTCGTATCAAATGGAGTGATGGAGGATGATGAAGGGTTTTGTTTCTTACGCTTGTGCCTTTTCCTTTTGGTTCATCAGTGCTTCTCTCCTCACTGGACAACGTTCAGCCCACAACGAAACCTTCAGGCTTCACCTCAATATTTTCATGAAATCACAACTTCAAACCACCACGGCCCATATTAAGGATAGTCAGATTCTAAAGGAGAGGAGAAAGAAAGGAAAAAGGGGGGGGGGGGGGGGGGGGTGGGGAAGATATATATAAATATATATATATATATATATTTATATATATATATATATATATTTATATATATATATATATATATATATATAATAAGGAATAAAACGAGAATAGGAGGAGTAGATAGTTTTACGACCTGCTCTTTCTTGTCTCTGTCTCTGGTTTGGTCACTAAACATATGCTATCCATAGAAGTTACGATGCTACTTATATAAGTAGTGTGAAAACTATGCAAAAAATTTCCTGTAAATAGTATTTTAAATTTTTAAATTGAAAATAAGTCCTTAACTTTCAAACTTCAAAAAGTAAGTATTTTTGTATATTCCACTCTTAATAACATTATCTCTTATGAACGTAGCAATTTTTTTTATTTATCTCCAATATTAGTATGTTCGGTTAAGTATTATAGAAAAATTTGGAAAATAACCTACTTTTTAAAGTGTAAAAATTGAAAAACTTATTTTTTTTATTTTAAAAATTCAATGACCTATTTCCCTTTTTTTTTGGGGGGGGGGGGATTAGATTCATGTTCTAATTCACTAAATAAAACCTTTGACTTAATTTGATTTTAATTATAGACTTTAGAACAACTTAATGGGTAATTTCAGTATGTGACGCAGTCTTATGTTTGAACTTTTAATGTCAAAAGTTTACGAGCCTTGAGATAGATTTATAATGAGATATATATGTGTTATTCCTAATTGCATGGCTTGACTAAGATATGCATTTTAATCATTAGACTTGAGAACAACATGATGGGTAATTTCAGTATCTGACATGGTCTTACGTTTGAACTTTTAATGCCAAAAATTTATGAGCCTTGAGATAGATTTATGATGAGTATTATTCCTAATTGCCTGACTTGCCTAAAATATGCATTTTATTATTAAAAAGCGTGTGTTTTCACCTTAATATACTAGGACTCAAAGCACAAACTGGACTATGCTATTAGGGAGGTTAAGCTTTTAATTATTAAATCTGCTTTGAGATTTGTGTAAAATATTTGTTATAACTGTCAGGACAAATGCTGGAATAAATTATAAGAGAATGAAAATTAATATATTTATGTATATAAAAATTGTGTCTTATTTTATGTCATATTTGGTTTTAGGTTTATAACTCATTTTTATAGGTTATTTGCTTAATATTTATTAGTTATTAATCAATAAATTTATATAACTCACCTCATAATCATATATATCACCAATTTATGTATTTTATTTGAAATAAGAGGTAAAGATATTTTTATTTGAGGTTTATAACATTAACAGGTATCATGAAAGAATCAGTTTCAAGACAAATTATTGGTATAAATGTTTGTATGCCATAAATAATAAAGATAATGTTGTGCAATTGTATCATCTAATAATAACAAAGAAAATAATTATAAAAAATGATCAAAGGCAAGAGTGTACATAGGTTAAGTTTTTTTAGGTTTTAGATTAGTTTGGTGTCCAACTCAATTCAAAACAACTTGAGTTTGACTTAGCTTTATCTATTATTGAATAGGATTTTTATATAAGTCTTTATAAAATTATATTTTATTTTTAAAAAAATTAAAATTTTTATAAAAGTTATTATAAAAAATATTTTTTAATTCTTTTTGTTTTAACTACTGAATTAAGCTAAGTCATATTGGCTTTAGAGTCAATTCAAACTCTTTTTTTTTTTTTGTTAATATCTAATCCAACCCAATTTGATTCAATGAACAAGACTAGGTACACCAAGTCATTGGGCACGGTGTACACTCTTAGTAGGAGGGAGAGAAGCACCTCCTTACATATATTTTAAGATGCATTAAATGATTAAAAATTCAAACTCTCAATATCGTTTCTCTTAATAAACTAATAAGTTTTAGTCAGTCAGTGCAGTATACAATTATGTGTGGACTTTATTTAAGGGATTATTAAAGGTGGAGAAAAGATGTGAAAAAAAAAAGTTAGGACAGACAAAGATTGCAAAAATAAGTTACATTCGTGGGTTGAAAGCTCATTGGCTAACTTAAAAATTGCAATGCTTGTAAAGCAATTTTGATGTTGATATAATGAAGCAAACACAAATGTTAATTAGTTTCATTGATAATTATATTTGGTAAATCTTGTCCATAAAATTTGGAAGCTAGCCGTAATTAATTAAACCGAGCACATAGCAGAGGTAAGCTTACTGAAGGCATGTGTCTGCCATGCTTTGGCACGCGCACTCCATACGCTTTCACCCTTGAATCTCACGCACATATATATACCATTCTGCTACATGGGCTTAATTTATTAATTACCCTGCGTTAGGCACAGCTCTATATATGTACATGTATGTGTGTGTGTGTGTATATATATATAGAGTGCACAAGGAGCTCTCTCAATCACCAGAAATAAACATTTAAAGCTTCGAAAATACCTTATTGTTCACTTTCTTCCCCCAACACAAAGAGAGATCATGTAAATTCCAGTGAAAACAGATATATACATGTAGCCCTCCCATCTTAGTAAATATATTGTGTCAAAATTCTTTGTGCAAGTTCTATGGTATGTTATGATCTGCATTAAAAATGTTTCGAGCAATTGAGCTTAATTAAGAGGAAGGGCTTTTGATAAGGAAAATCCAAATTAAAGTTAGACAAATTATGAACACGATAAGTAGCATGAAGTCTGCTCTCCTTTGAAAACACATTGAACAGAATGCGTTGTATTTGTTATGGGTTTTATGGTAAGAATGTAAAAAATAGTTTGTTTTTTGTTTCACCATCAGAAAGAGGATACAGAGGATCATATAAACATGCAACGAAAAGTTTTGACCTTCTTCAGAAAGTAAACGAAACCCAAATAAAGTGTTTCCACCCACACTCTTACTCTTTCTCACACGCTTAGCACATATGGATGCCACACGCACATGCTCTTGCATAAGCACCTACCTTAATTACAGTGCATTGCTCATAATTTAATGTGCCACCACCTGAAATTAAAATTTCGTTGAAGTTTACAAATATATATATTTAGTGATCAAAGAAAGGAACTTATATCTTTTAATAAACAAGGGTTCTTATAAAAAAATTATATATCATAAAAAAAAGGATGCTTACGTAAGGGATGATTGTTTGTAAGTCTGCAAGTTTATATACACGCACACACACAAGTCATGATCACCGAAATTTCTGAGCAGCCATTCTAAGTAACAATGCTAGCATTATCCCCCCTGCTATGTCAACCTTTGGATGGCCCTTATTGGAGGAGCCCATAAATCAGAAGGACACGTTGAGGTTGAGGTTGAGGTTGAGGTAGACAGGTGGACAGCATCCCCTACCAATATGGCGAACACCATGAAGAAGCTTAACCACAATGCCAGTGAGCGTGATCGCCGAAAGAAGATCAATACCCTCTACTCCTCTCTTCGTTCCCTCCTTCCTCTCCCTCAATATCAAATGGTATATTTCTCTCTACATCTCTCTCCTTCTTTATATATCAAGGTTATACCAAACTTGTTAAGGTTTATTTTTCTGGTTGATTTAGAAAAAGGTAAGCATTCCCACGACAATTTCATTAGTGGTAAAATATGTCCCTGAGTTGCAGCAGGAAGTGGAAGGACTTACAAAGAAGAAGGAGGAGCTTTTATTGAGAATTTCTCATGAGGCAGCAGCCAACAAGGAATCTCAAAGCAAAATTAATCCCCATCATCATCGTCACAACTCTTTTTGTGTTGTTTCAACAAGCAGGCTCAATGATGGCGAAGCCGTTATTCAGGTTTCCTCCTATAAGTTCCACAAAATTCCACTATCTGATATCCTGGAGTGTTTGGAACAAGATCATAACTTTCTATTGCTAAATGCTTCTTCCTTTGAGACCTTTGGAGGGAGGGTCTTCCATCACTTGCATTTCCAGGTACATATTTCTTTCTTCTATATATATGCCAAAGTGGAAAGAGAGAAAGAGAGGTTAAATTAATTAATCATTATAAATTGGTGTACTTGTAATCAGTGTCGATAATGGGGTTTGTGCAGGTGGAAAAATCGTGTAGTTTAGAGTCGAATGAGATTCTAATACAGAAGCTTTTGTCAACATATGAGAAGAGGGAAGAGGATTCCTAATCAAATAATAGTAATTGGCTAATTTGCGAGATGGCGAGCAATGATCAAGTCTCTAATACTATGGTTGGTCAAAAAGCTACAAGGAAGGACAGAGTATATGTAAATTTAATGCAGCAGTTAACGTTTATTAATTAAGGATAATCTGCTAGATTTTAGGGATCAATATGTATGTAGAGTGAACATATACAGTGGACAGTGTGACATCAGTATGTAATATGTATTGCATGTTTTGCCCTGGCCTCATAACGACAATGTTGCTCAAAAATTTTGAATCATGGGCGGGGCTGGGCAAGTTTGGGCCGCAGAATTGAGCTTAAGTTTGGACATATGAAGAATGGATCACACCAATTGCGGTGCGGCCCATACCTATTACGGGTGAAGAGTATCGAAAAAGTAAAGAGCCCCCTCGTTTGCCGAAACAAATCAAAGCCCTACTCCCCTATCGGCAGACGAAATAATATGCACAAAGATGCGTTTTGTGAATGGACAAAATAATATTTTGGCAAAAAAAAAAAAAAAAAAAGGAAGAACGGACAAAATAATAATTGAGACAAATGAAATATCCTCAAAACTAAATGAATTTACGAACAGTTTCGTATTTTGGAGTTTGGATGACATGATATAAAATTCCATGTTTTAACATAAATGAAGAAATGTATCATTCATTTATAAAAAGAAAATGAGACTAATGCTCCAGGATAACCAAGGCGAAGGCGAACATGGACTAAAACTTGAAGACGACACATACCAACAAGATGTCCAAGCAGTAAATTAACAATTAATAGTAACACCTTATAACACGAGCCGTAGTAGCTAAAATCTGAAATCAACTTATATGTACTGGATCGGGTGCAAAACTTTTTTGAGAATAATGTTTATCGTTCGCGTGTGCACTTTTCTTGTTTCCTTTGGGGGAGATATTAAGGTAAATTTCTCCCACATAAGTTTTCAACTTTTTTGTTACATTTTCAGCTATGGGTAGAAAAGACTAATTACTTTCTTAAGGACAAATTCTTTTCTTTCTTGCACTGAGAAGGGAAAAATTCCCCTTGAAGATTGGCGACCATGAGCCATTTTTATCTTCTCGTTGAGACTTCTGTGACAAAAAAGTGTTCCCCTTTCGAAATTTCCATTCATCTAAGACGTTGTCATATTCATTCTCTTCATTTAATTATTTTGTCATATTATTAAAAATAAGAGGTGAGTAAATCTTGAGGACTGAGTGGGTTTCATTGGCAGTCAGATAAGTGAAGGGGATCTGGTTTGTTTGGACGATCATTGGGCAAGACCACCCAAATTGAAGGGACAACGAGGGGTCCTTAAGTATTGTGGAAGAGGAAAATGCAGGCTTTGAAAGGGAAATAGACGTTGAATGACTTTACTAGTGCGAAGATATAAGCCACCACTAACAACGAATGATGAGAACCATGGATGGCCTAGGAAGAATGGATAGCACTGGGGAATTTTGATCAAAATGAAACAACTGCACACCAAATTTCGAAGGGGTGGTGGATCTTCTATGTTATATATATATATAGCCTAAAATAATATTGTAATTTAATCCAACCACACTATCTCAAGTTACAACCCACAGCTTAATCACCTTGTAATTATAAAATGCAGGCTTATAAAAGTATAATATAAAAAGATATTATGTTATCTCTTTATCATTGTTCTAAAATATCATTACAAGGAAAAGGACTCTTGGCATTAGTTATTTTTGGATTTAACAACGGTTATGATATTTTCCACACAAATGCTTGCCACAAAAAGAATTGTAGCGGTTACAACAACCGTAGAAATAACCACCAACAATGGCGGTAGTTGTTAATTGTCATTATGTCTGCTTGATTTAGTAGCAGTTGTCAGTAACTGCCACTGATTTTCTAGTGGATTTGTGTCGGTTACTTTGTAATTGCCCGTTATGGATTTAGCAGTAACTATTTTAAAGCCAGCAATAAATAATTAGTAATAGTGGCGGTCAAAACCGCCTCATTTTTCAAAGTAAATTTCTAAAACAATGAAGAAAGTTTATCAACTAAAAATCTTGTATATTATTTGATTTAAACTAAAATTATGGCACAGTAATTATATTGAATTTTGATCAACGCTAGCATATTTATAAATTTTGACCTTTTTTTTTTATTAAAGTAGAATCTTTTATGTTGTCTAAAATATATTTTGTATTTTTTTTACCAATAAATATTCTGTATTTACTATTTGGTTATTTCATCAGATTTTATTTTATTTTATTTTTGCATATCATATATATTTTATAATATAAATTGTATTAATATTAATAGGACTACAGTTAAACTAATGAAAAGTTAATAAAAAATTATCTAATTTTAAAAATATTGTGCTTTATTGAATGAATAGAAAAAAAAAGATGGCTAATGTATACAAGATGATGCATTTGATTTTGAAGTTGGTACGTTGATTAACAGGGATAGCTACAAGGCGTAAGTCAAACAAAAATGTAGAATGCATTTGAATTTGAGATTGATACATTAATTAACAGGGATAGCGATAAGGTGTAAGTCAACAAAAGTGCTGGAAAAAAAAAGGAAGGTGAAACCTTACGCTCACTCTCTCCCTCTCTCCTTTTAGATATGAATAAATAAATTTATTATTTACTTTTTGCAAAGGAAAAATAAAAAATAAAAAGGGAAGGATGGTGACTTAATTTACAATTGCTTTTGGTTATGGAACAACTAAGAAATCAAATTATCCAAATTGCCTTAGTTATTTGTGTATTATATTTCACGCATCCTAAAATCCTTTAGAGATCCAAATGGCAAATAAACAACAACTTGTATATATTATGTGAATAAATAACTAATATAAGAAAGTTTAATAATAAACAGAATATTTAAACTGTTGATGTAGTTGCATCATGTGTACCACCGGCCTGCGGATATTGCATATAATCCGTTCTTCATTAGTGTATATTTTTATGATATAAATAATTTATAGTTTATTATGCAAAATGACGTCCTTTTTTCTGCCCCTCTTCCCGTTCTCCCCATAAACCAGAGTAATGCAGAATGAATTTCCATTTTATCCTTCTTTCCATAAAACCCAAAGTAGCTATATTTGTTCTTGAGTTGATGAGTGTTACTGCTTTTTTCATGTCAATCTTGAGGATGTTGATGAGTTATACCTTTTGACTGGTGACTCAGAAGTCAGCCTTCCAAGCCTCCGAGGAGAGTTGGGTTCTCGCAAATATATTGAAACTTAAGTCAATGACTGCTGTATATACAGGGAGTATAAGAGTGAAAGAAAAAGTGTGTATGCTTGGGAAGTCTTTGTACTATTTATATATTAGTAGTGGTTATAATTCTACTTTTCAAGACCAATTGGTTATGAGTAATGTTATCCAAGGTTAATGGAGTTTAGTATATGGTTGAGATATCTTTGAGGTGGTGATTATCCATGTGGTTATCTCGTATGATTGATCAGGTATATTAGGCTTGACTGTTAACCAGGTCATCTTAAATTAGTAGATTCCAAAATTCCACTCATGAAAATATTGTTTGTATCACAAGCTATGAAACCAAACAAAAGACAAAGAAGGAATTCAAAGAGCAGAACTTGAGTTGTTTTGTTTTATTCACAAATCTTTTACAATTTGATTAAATAATATTAAATACTTAACCATTCTTCTAAACACTAAGAATTATAATACTAAAGTGAAAGACAACAAACTAACGTTTTTAAAAATAGATTTAATTAATGTTCAAGTTTCATTGGCTAATGTATCAGTATCTATTGCAAAAAGTAGAAATGGACAAACAAAAAAAATCTACAATTTAACCTCTACATAAAAATACTCTAATCTTCATTCAAGTTGTTCAACTCAACTTTAAGTACTTAACTCAATGTGGGGTTCTCAACTTTGGTCTTACTCAAGGTTTTTAACTTCACTCATAATTTATTCAACTCTTCTTAACTTAACTTCATTTGAGTGTGTTCAACTTTCAACTACACTTAACTTTGACTTCAACTAATTTTCAAAACTCACACAAATACTTTTTATTAACTCCTTAACTCCAATACTCTCCTCCTTAACTTCAAACTTAGCTTAAAAGAAAACAAAGAAAATTAAAAACTCTTCCTTGATATAAGTGCTGGATTTGATGCTAAGCCTTTCTATTAGAGTTTCAAACTTATTTTTTTGCAAACCTTTGGTGAAAATGTTTGCCTCTTGATCTTTTGTATTGCAATGGAGGAATTGAAGTTCATTTTCTTTCACCTTTTTTTGATTATGTGATATTTGATCTCAATGTGTTTCATCCTTACATGAAATGCAAAATTCTTAATCATTGTTATAGTTGAGTTGTTGTTACATAGCATCTTTGTGGCACTACTTTAAGGCATTCTCAAGTCATTTAGTACCTTTTTCAACCTAAGTGCTTGGTTTAGTTTCTTGTTTATTGGAACTCTAGCACACACTTCTAGATCCAAGAGTGAAGCAGTATCCTGAATTGCTATTCATGTCGTTAAGGGAGCTAACTAGTCACTATCCATGAATCCTATCAAGTTGACATCAATAGATCTTTTGTAAAATATCCAAAAATCCAAAATATCCTTAAATACATCTCATTACTCACTTGTAACTGAGAGATGATTTTCAGTTAGAGCACTCATAAATCTTGTTAAAGCATTTATGGTATACATTATATCGAGCTTGGTGATAGAAAGGTAGAGGAGTCATCTAATTATGCCTTAACACATTGGAGCATCTATTGAACTTGACTATCATCTTTGTTCAACTTATTTCCTTGAATTATTGGTGTGGTCACAATCTTAGCCTTACTTAGGCTGAATCTTTTCAAAACCTCTATGGCATATTTCTTTTAAGAAATAAAAATACTTTGAAAAAATTGTTTTACTTCAATTCCTAAAAAATAGGACATTAGGTTATTCATTTCAAATACTTCCTTCATTTGTCTTCTAAATAGTTTGAGTGACTTAAGATCACTTTTAGTCACTTACAAATCATCAGCACAAATGGAAATAATAAGGATTTCATCCTCTTGCTACTCGATATATGCAATAACTTCATTATAGCCTCTTGTGAACTCCAAATCAATCAATCAGAAAATTATTAATTTTGACATTTCAAGATCTTGGAGCCTGCTTAAGGCCATAAAGAACTTTTTTCAATTAGTACACTTTACTACTTTCTTGTGTAAAATCTTTTGGCCATATTCAATCTAAATTTTCTTCTCTAAAACTCCATTTAAAAGGGCTAATTTGACATAAATTTGAATCCCTTTCTAGCCTTGTTAAGCTGTAATTGAGAGTAGTCTAATGATATCAAACTTTGCAAGTAGAGCAAACGTTTCAGTGAAGTCTACATCTTGCATATGTGTATAACCCTTCATAACTAATTTTGTTTTTTATTTGTTTATGGTCCTATCAGAATTTAACTTGAGTTTGAAAACCCATTTTGTGCTAATCATGTGCTTGTTGTTTGGTCTTAGTACTAACATTCATGTATGATTCTCCTTAATCATCCTTAATTCCTCTTCCATAGCACTTTTTCATTCTATTAACGTTAAAGCATCTTTAGTGCTTGTGGGTTTTAAAAAGGCAATGTTGCATCTGGCATATATATCCTTAAGGGATCTTATCATTTTGACTATATTATCTTTGTTAGAATAATCCTTTTTGATGATGTCAATAGGCTTTTTAACAACACTTTCAATATTCGGAACTTGACTAGAGGAAGTAATAGCCATCTTCTTCCAATCCCAAACTCCACTTTCATCAAATTTCACACTTTTGCTTATAATAATTTATTGATAACAAGATTAAATATCTTGTAACTTTTGGGGATATTGCTATAGCCCACAAAAACATGGTCGGTTTCTTTTTAGTTTCAATTTCTGGCATTTGACCAAGTTTATCCTTTTTAGTTTCAAAAACATGGTCATAACATAGACTTATAAACATCTTAAGGTAGCTTATAGACTACTTTTTGACCTATCTATACTTTATATGGGGTCTTCTCTTTTAGAACTTTAGTTATAAGTTGGTTTTGTAAATAAACAAATATGTTGATAGCCTCTACTTATGATATTTTAGGCAAGTCCTTTTTAAATATGAGACATTTGGTCATATTTATAATAGATCTATTCTATCTCTCACTCACATCATTTTGTTATAGTGAGCAAGTCACCATGAATTGGTGATGTATACCTACTAATTGGAGAAATTCCTTAAACTGATTAGAGGTATACTTTCATTATCGATTTTCAACATCTTGATTTTCAATGAGTGCAGATTCTCCACCATTATTTTGAACTTTTGAAACTCAATGAATACTTCAAATTCCTATTTAAGGAAATAAACTTGATAATATCTCATATAATCATCAATAAATAAGAAAAAATATTTGCTATTATTCAAAGATAGTATGCTCATTGGTCCACATACATTTGAGTGGAAAAGTTCAAACTTCCTAGTTGCTCTCAAGACTTGATTAGTAAGAAAAGACATTTTGGCCAACCTCCAATTGATGTATTCCACATATGCCATTACAACTATTTATAGATTACAAACATTAACCCCTTTTCTTGGAGTAGCTTTAATGAAAAAAAATTGACATGTTCAAGTCTCCTATGCCACATATCATCATTTTCTTCCACATCAATATAGGCTCCTTCTTTATAGCTTTTTAACTTAAAAGGAAAACTTCTATTATTCATTTTGATTGAAAAAATCCTCATGCTAGTAGAATCAAATATTTTACATATTTTGCTTTTAAATAACAGAGTAAATTTTTTTTATTAGGAAATTGTTTAACATTGAGGAAATTTTAACTTAACTTAGATATAAATAAAATGTTATCTATAAGTCTGGTACTTGAAGGTGTTTGAACAACAATAATACCTCTTTCTTTGACATCTATAAGCCTACCATCTTCAAGTTTAATTTTGGAAGTATAACCTTTGTCCAAGATTTTGAAGGTGTTTAAATTTGGTGACATGTGATGCATGCATCCATTGTCAATAAGCCACACATCAGTATCCAAGGTTGTCTTATAGCATTCTTTAATAATAGTTGCTACAAATAATATCTCTTTATTAACTTCATTGTTGTTAGGTATTTATGTAAGTTGAACTTGAGGTTGTTGTCTTTGATTTTCTTTGCATACCTTATCAACATGGCCAAACTACTTATAGGACTGGCACTGAACTCTTAGTCTGAATCATTAATAATTTTTAGCATGGCTTGTCTTCTGACAATAATAACATGATGAAAGTTTGTCCTTCTTAAATTTTTTTTTTTTATTACCTTGTTGTTGCTCCTTCCTCTATGTACCCTTTTTTTTCACCATTTTCCTTCTTTGAGACACTATCATTTCGTCGTTTTGGATTTTATGTTGTTGTTAGTACAACTTCATTGGCATTTGCTTTCTCTCTGAAGGCTTTTCTTTGTTCTACAGCTTGTAATGCATTTATTAATTTTGCCATGGAGAGTTGTGTCATGTCCCTTATGTCATCCAATAAGAAAATCTTTACTTCAAATCTTTCAAGAAAAATTAGCATGACTTTCTCCATGATCTTTTTATCTTTAACTTGTTCCATAGTAACCTAATCTTGTTTCTAGTGACTATGGCTTTGCCAATATAGTCCTTCACCTTATTTGACTCCTTCATTTTTGGTAGCTCAAACTCCCTTTTTCGATTGTTAATATGCATCTACCAAGTCTTATCACTTGCTTGAAATTTAGCTTTTCCTTAGCCTCATTGGCAATTTTGTAGTTCATTACCTTAATGAAGATGATTTTATTAATGACTAAATGAAGGATGAAGAGAACTCTAATCTTCTTAGGTGTCTCATCCAAATGATGTTTGATCTGATTTATTGTTAGGTTAGCCAATGAAGAATATATAATTTTATCAGCTTTAACATACTCCTAAAAATGAAATGATCTAAGATAAGTTTTCATCTTAACATCCCATACTTGGTAATTTTGCCATTAAGAATGGGTAAAGAAACTCTAGAAAAGGTTGAGGAGGTTATAATATAATAGGAAGTAAAAATAATGCTCAAAGGTGGGTTGTGGTAAGTTTTCTTACGAATTTTGTCACTCATATTGCTTCAAAAGATCTTTAAAGCTCTGATACTAGATGTTAGAATCACAAACTATGGAGTTATACAAAAGCCAAAGGAAGAATTTGATGAGTAGAGCTTGAGTTGCTCTATTTCATTCACAAATTTGTAGTTGAAAATTTTTACAACGCAATTAAGCAACATTAAATGCTTAATATTTCTCTAAACACTAGAAATCATGATCTTAAAGTGAAAAATAATAAACTGACATTTCCTAAAAACATAAGCCATTAACATTTAGCTTGTCATCAGCTAATATATTGAGATTTGTTGCAAAAAGCGAAAATGGAAAAACAAAAAGGTTTGCATTTTAACTTGTCAAAAAAGGTGTGATCAACTTTACTCGGGTTGCCTAACTCAATTTTATGGGTTCAACTCAATTCAACATAGGATTCTCAACTTCAATTTTACTTGAAACTCTCAATTTCACCTGTAGTTTACTAAATCCTCTTAGGTACGCTTAACTCTACTTAACTTAACTTTTATTTTTGGAGTTAAGTTTACACAAATATTTCTCTTTAACTCCAATAAATGTAGAATTGAAGAAATTTTCTCTACATTGATTTTCTGTTATTCAAGTTTTTAATCTCTACAACAATGAAAAAATTTGCACAAGAAGTAAAGAGCATCATGAGTATGAAGAAGATGACCCTGCTAGAAACTTGGAAAAACAATAGAGAAGTATGCAAACCCAGATAATTAATGGACTAATGATGTACATAATATCTCAAAACTGTAGCTGGGGAGAATTTAAGGAAAATCATGTGTAGAAGTAAAGCAGAAAAAGAATTGCAAGATCTTCTATACATGATAAAAAGCAATTCACCGAAGGCATTATATGCGCGGAAATTGACCCTCCTGTGAGTTTATACAAATTACAGGGGGAAGCAAACAAGACGTTGATGATTTTCTTAAGCTGTAATAAAAGTTAAGAGATATCATTGACCTGATTTGGTTAAAGTTAGGGTTCAGTCAGGAAGATTTAATACTAAATGCATGCACACTAATTAAACACATTCATATATGGTCCTTTTTTCTTCTTTTCATGCATGTACTTGGATAAGAAAGTTTAAATTATGTGGTCACGAAATAAGATTATAAAGAGAAGCTTCTCCATTTGCTATGATTGCGTGTTTGAATTGTGCTTTCTAATTTTCTTTCTTCTTTTAAGAGCCGAAAACGCATATTCTACACTGCACGGACAACTTTTAAGGATTCGTTGGGGATACAATTAAAGAATACTCACAACACCATCATGAGTCATGACCAAACCAAAGAATTAATAGCTAGGCATGCACTTGATTTATATGTGGCAAATCCTGCTTGAAGGTACAAATTATGAATTAATTAATTTGGAATATCAAAGCATGCTTTCTTCTGTGGTTTAGTTTATTAATTACAATGCTCTATGAAGGCATATAATTACAGAAGAAAGAAAATTATTTAGCTGTTGAATTAGCCCGGCCTGTAGATAAAATCATAGAACAAAAAATAGTGGTACTGCCCATGCATATATATATATATATATATATATCGGACATGAAAAGTAGATCAACAGCAATGTAAAAATCAGTGTAATAAGGAGTAAAAAGTAGGGAGACATGAAGGCTTTGGGAGTTAGTGGATTGGCTACTCATTATGGTAGTGGGACAGAACAATACGAGAAGTAGAATAAATGTGCGGTTGTTTTATAGTGTGCAACACAATATTATGCAGTGTCCCATGGGGAAGGAGAGTTATTACTTGGATTCAGAGCCATGTATGCTCAAGTCACTCTCAAGCACCTTGATCTTCGAAGCCCACGAGAGCTAAGACTGGAAACCCCCATTCAACACCATATTTGACCATGCGTGATAATAATCTACAACGTCGCTTTAATTAGTAGTAGTACGTTAAGGCTCAATACGATATCGATGGGTAACATCAAGATGAAGTTAGTTTGTTCAAGTATCTGACCATATAATTACTTCTTGTTCAATGCACGACTTCCAGTACTATTAACTATATCTTATGTATCCGTACGTGGCTTTTACACCATTAATCAAGATTCCAAGATTAAGTTCTAAAATAGAAATCTCTTTCCTAGTTAATGATAACAGGAAGCGCGTGCGCTACCACGTACAATTTTTCAATCAAGGCTTTGGTTGGTCAATTTTAGCTTTCATCTCCAACTTCTTAAGCTTTGATATTGGTGCATTCAATCAACTGACGTTCATATAATTATAAAACATAATTATTAATTTCAACTAGTTCTATCCTTTCTTTGGGCTTGAATGATTCTGCATCAATTAATTGGTCCTTTTGGGTAGGTATAATTGCTTTCTAATTTATAACTAAAACCATTTTATGTTGGTTCTTCGTACTTGCCACAATATCAAGCATTACCCCTTAGGTTCGTGTATCTGGCGTTCCCTAGTTGTGTTAATTTAAGCAACCATGGTTTATCGATGGTTTTGATAAACTACACAGATTAACTAAACCTACCTTTCACTTACAAAGGAGCAGCCCTCGTTATAATCGACAGAACGCCTACTTCTGATGAGAAAATCATAGACTATGATAGACATGGAATTATTAACGGAACATGCTTCTGATTATTCCCTCATACTCATTATTCGCTTGCAAATTCACTGGATAGATCCTACCTCTCAAAAAGGAGACAGAAAACCTCTTCCGATTCACCTATTTTGTGTATATGATATTCAACAATTCAATGAACAAAAAGCACATAATTAACGGTGCTCTATAGCTTTCGAATTTTTTGCTTAGTATCTAATTACTAGATTAGACCAATCAATATGAATTAAATCCAATCAATTATCAATTAATAAATCCAACAAACTAGTCTTTCATTAGAATGAGAATAACACGTCTTTTAAATTTGTATTCATGAGTTACACGAGTAAAATAATGGTAGGGACATCGCTGGTGCAAGTCGATAACTGGAATTAACGAAGAAAAGAGTGCCGCCAGACAAATTATGTGGCACTCCTCCAAACTTCAACCACTCTTTCATCTCTTCTGGGGTTTTGAGTTGGAGCGAGGGGGGACTTGAGATTGGATCCTCTGAAGTGGTTTTTTTCTCTGAAGTGGTGAAGTCTCTCACATCCTTTATTTTATTTTATTTTTTAACATATATTTATATATTTTTTTAATAAGACTTTGCTTTGGTTGTCTCTCACTTCAGGAACTGCACAAGATCCCCCACTTCAGAGGATCCTGATCCGGGGGGACTTTTTGTAGCATGTAGAATGTGTTAATATGCATGCATCTCTCTGCAAAATGTTTTTGGCTGAAAATATAAGAATTGCGTGAATCACACGCACGACGACGACGACGACGATGATGATGATGATGAAGTTGGAGTATCATTAGCAAGGTAGCTAGAGCTATATTTGACCTTTCATGATATGTCCTTATCAGCTCAAGAAAAACTGCATAATTTGGCATATAGAATGGCAATTTAATTGCATATGTAATTAATTAATTAATTTTATTGGCCCATAATTTGTATAATTTTCTTTATAACTAAACATTATTTGATTATGCAATTGCTTCTACTTTTATCTTTTTATTTTTTTCTTGGGAGGCTGGAATTGTTTAACAGAAGTTGCACTTGAAAACTTTGGATTATATCACTTTTTCATAAACAAATACCAGTTGTTGACTTAAAGTATTATATCAGGTCTCTGGTTCACTGAACAAGGCGAGAAAACCTTTATCTTTAATCAATTTCGGCGTAACATCATAATACTGCTTTTATTAATTGTTGTGAGTAGCTATCATTCCCCACAACTCATCGTCGTACATGATGTTGGGATTGAGGAGAAAAATCTACCCTAACAAAACATCAAGAGTTAAGAGTGTAGAAAGGAAAGTAAAGACTAAATCCAAATCCATCAAGTCCTCGTACATACATCTAAAAAAATGGTCACTTCAATCAAAATTTTGGAACAAATTACAATAGATTAGCCACAAGGGATTATATGTGAATAGTCATCAAATATATCCACATATAATTTTTTTTTATGGATAATTTATTATGATTATGATTATTATTATTATTATTAGAAGTTGACAATTTTCACTTTCGTGTTTTGGACTATTAAGTATTTATTTATTTATTTTAGTAAAAGACAAGAAATGAGTATTTAAGTCATTTTTTTAATATTTATGCATTTAGTGCACAAATGGAAATGATCTAAATATCTTTATATTAATTATGTTTTTTAAAGAAAAATCATCTTAAATATTCCTACACATATTTTGTCTTTTAAATAAAAAATAAAGATATTTTAGTCTAAAATACAAATCTATAAGTTGCTAATATACTCCGTTCAATCTTTTTAACAAAAAAAAAAAATCCGTTCAATCCTATGCAATAACATATAATAAAAAAGAAACTATTCAATCCTATGCAATAACATATAATAAAAAAGAAACTATCATAAATAAAAGTCATTTCCGTTTAATCTTTGAATATTTTCCAATTTCTAGATACCGCTTTTATTATTTTTCCCGTGTGTAGATATTTTATTCAGCAATAGTGTATTTCTCATAAGATAATATTCCTGATTAAACATTTGGTTTATGCATAATAAAGGATAGACATGTGGACTATTAATATTGACACTAAGAGTTTTACAATTAATTCAAATTAATTCAAAGCTTCATTAGTTAAGAAAAAATTCCTTTCTTTTCCCTATTTTTTAAACAAGAACTAACAACTAATCAAGGACAACAATGAGGCCAAAAGATGCCCAACTACGTTGCCGAACAATATTAATTTATCATTCGCATCAGGTGTTTTACCTTTTTAATATTTAGTAAAAAAAAACAACAACATTAATTTGTCTTTGCTAAAATCAATTCAAGAGACTCATGTACACATATATATTTTTGATTAGATATTTTACAAAAGGTTTAAAGGTAAATTCTTTGGTGCATTCTTAAAAATGGTTATACTGATATAATCATTATGTGGCACATTAAAAGAAAGAGACATAACGACGATGATGTGTCAAAATATATTGACTAAATACTAACCCAAAATAATTTGTTATATGACAAATTTAGAAACAAAGGGCTTTGAGTGTATAAACAAAGTCTCAAAAAATATTGGGGTTAAAATGCAAATACAAAATTATTTTAGGCTGACATCCCGTCAGCATATTTTAACACATCATCATCACATATTTTTCTCCTAATGTATCTAATAAATTATATAAGTGCAACCACTTTTGAGGATACACAAAAAATTCACCAATTTTGAATTATTGTTTTAATTTTGAAATTTTATAACTTTTAATAATCATTTAAGTGTGATTTAATTAATGTAAAAAAATTTAGATAATAAATAATTTCATATCAATAAATTAATGGTGATTTTAGATGACAATAATATTCTTCTTTCTTCAATAAGTTCTCCATTGAAGTTTTCTTGTACCAAAAAAATCTACAATTAATAATATTATAAAATTTAAATTAAATAAAATAATTAACTTTTATTAATGTTTTAAGACTAAACATAGAGATGGCAAAAATTCTCTAAATTTGAAAATTTCCATAGGGACTATCCCATTCAAGCACCTGCATTTGAGGATTTTTTTTTTATTTTTTTATTGGGCAAGAATTGGGAAATAGAAAAAAGAGAAATATCCTTAAGAGTAGTTCAGGGATGAAGATGAGAATCATATCCGTTGCCTTGCGAAGTCCCCATCCCTGTAAAATTACAAAAGTATCATTAATATTTATGTATAAATGGATTCATTTTAAATGTCCTATTTAGTCATTTCCTTTATTTTAATATATATTTTAATTTATAATATAAAAAAAATTATAAGCCTTATCAAATTATTACTGTTTAAAAGCCCTTCTCCCTGTCTTTGACTTCCTTCCATTATAGAAATGTGACTTTGCCTCATCATTGTTGAAGGGGATCGAGACAGGGAAAAATTAACGGTAGAGAAAGAGAGCGGGAAAGCACTCCCTACCCTCAACCCATGGGATTGCCACCCTTACTAATCACATACATTTTTTTTTTAATGCAAAAACACATACATACTAACATTTGGCGAAATTAAGGTCTCTATATGATGTCGTTATATAATTCAAAAATTTCATACAACTTTCATTAACCAAAGAAACTCATGCCGAAACCAAGTTAGAGGAGACAATTGTGATGATGGACAAACAATCACTAATGTGATTTTTTGAAAAAAAAAAAATTAATTGCATCAAGTTTTTTTTTAAAAGAAAAATAGATGCATAATGACTCAATTATCTATAATTTAGGTCAAATACTTTTATGTGGAGTAGCTTTTTGCCTTTTTTTTTTTTTGGCAAGGGATAACAAAAACAAACATATATAATACAATTTGGATCCTCTCTTATTAAGGCATGAATAGGACATCATTATATTGGAGAGAAATAGATTGAGGGGTGTGAATCCCATATACTCTCACTCTATATCTCTTTGTAGCAAGTTACAACGGCCTTAACCATCTTGGTGATGAACCTTTCATTATAAGCCTTTCTCTTGCTCACCTTAGGATTCACTTTTAACTCAACCTTGATGTTAGCCCTTATGAAAGGTATAATCCTTTCCTTCACCTTGGCCTCAATCCCTAACTTGACTTTGGCCACAATTGCAGGTCTTAACTTGGCCTTATTTTTGGCTTGTAGGTTGCCCTAGGCTTCACATTACAACAAAAATTGAGTTTATTGATTGAACAATCAATCGATAAACTTAAAATTTCAGCCAAAAATTAAAGAATTCCAACTAAAAATCTAGTCAAGAAATCGATTCTTTTTTTACTATTGGTATTTTATTTTGACTATAATTCAACCAAACAAAGTACATTTTTCTTTCTCTCTCTCCTGTCACTCAATGGCAGCTTTTCAATTTTTAAAGATAAATTATATCTAACACACAAAAAATAAATAATAATATTAATGAAAATTAACAAAAATGATAAGTAAATAATTTAAGAAAACAAAATAAGAAAAGGAAGTAATATTTATTTAATTATCTAAGAAATGAAATTATAATTTTTGTAAAAAAAATTGTGGTTAAAAACAAATGGATAAGTTTGTCAAAAATTAATTTTGATAGAAAATGTAATTCTGATAGAAAATGTTTGTTAAAAAATATTTATTTCTAATAGACTTTTCATTAGTTTTTTTTTGTTTAAAGCTACTTTTTATTGCTTTTTTTAATATATTTAATAATTTATGCTATAAATATTTTAGTTTATCTTATTATTATTAATACTATTTTGCATTTTGTTTATTCATTCTTTATCTTCCTTTTTCTATTTCTTTTGATTTTTGTGTTTTCTGAGTTTTCTAGATACATGATATGTGATAAACACTCCTCTAGATTTTCAATTTCTAGGTTTACTTCTTCCTATTATTTTTCCTCTAAATTAGATAAGGAAAAAAATAATCATTAAAACAAATTCTTGATTCTTCATATTTGATTCATTTTTCCTGCCTAGATAAAATAATAATAACAACAACAACAACAACAACAACAACAACAACAACAATAATAATAATCAAAAGTGAAATGAGATAAGAAGAAATAAATAAAACAAGATGAAAAAATTCCCAAATATGGTAAAAATAAAAAGATTTATTATGCACATTACAAATAGATTAGCATAGTAGAGTGGAAAAATAATAGATTAGCATATGTGAAAAAAAAAGATACAATAATAATCAAAATTGATTCCAATATATAGATTTTAATCTAATGTTAAAAATCCAATCAACACTTGAAGATATAAAAATTTTTGCTGCAAAAAAAAAAGTAATAATAAAATAAGTAACAAAAAATGTAAAATAATCTAAGAAAAATAATCAAATATGAAATGAGAAGAAAAGAATAAAGAAGGAAACCTAAATTGAAGAGAAAAATAAAAAAGATGATTAAACTAGTACAAAACATATAACAGATGAAATGAGAGAAAAGAAAGCAAAAAAAAGATAACAAGATAAAATAAGAGAGAATAAATTTATACATAAAGGAAGGAAAAAATTTTGGTGATTTAGCAGATCAAGCAAATTTCACTTTATTTTCATTTTACTCCTTTTATTCTTTTGCACCAATTTTGATTTATCGCCGTGGGCATTTTAAAATTTTTGTATAATATACCTTAATTTAAAATATGTATGTATATATATTATTAACTTTAGTATCCTAGTATATAAATTTATAAAGTAATAAATATTAAATATAAAAAATTTCAATATGAGATAATATTCCTTTAAATATAGAACTTGGGCTAACTTTATCTTGACTTCGATTTTGTTAAAAAAAAATTAAATCTTTTTTAAGCAATTCAATTTGTCTTCTTTAGTCTTCATGTTTACTATTGTGAGCATATGATGTAAAAGCAAAAAATTCTTTTATTATTTCTTGTATATATATATATATATATAATCATTATATGTTGGGGCTTAAGAGAGGAAGTATCCAAACATTGAATTTCCAAATATATTATATGATATACTCCCTAAATTATACATGAAGCCTTTTTCCCTCTTTTCCTAAAGCCTTCATGCTTAATTCCAGTTCTGATATATTTTCTCTTCTACTTTTTATCGCATTTTTTTTTCTTGATGCTTATTATAAAATTGAATAAAAGAAGTTAAAATTATGAAATTATATTAACATATATAAATTAAATATAAAAGACACTTACATATATAATTTAAGATTTTTTATCCATCCAAATGCCAATTGATTTATGAGCTTTAAGAAAGACCTCAAAATATATTGGGTCTCTTCCAAATTCTAGTGTCTTTAAAATAAAATTTTATCAATTAAACATATGTTTAAAACAATAAGTAAGAATTTGAAAAAAAATAAAATTAGTTACAAATTTGTTTGAATACTCAAACATTGAAATCAAACATCTTGTATGTTGAGATGAACCACATTTAAAGGTAGAAGCTCTATTTTTTTTTCTTTTCATTTGTATATTTCTTGATTGGAAGTCTTCAATGGCCAAACTTCTACAAAGTTGATCCTCTAATCCATTTAGGTTTCGTTCAAAATTTTTAAGTATCATTAACTAGATTTTTTAAAAGGACAATTAATATTTTCTTCCAATTTAAATAAATTTGATTGTGATTTTAAGGACTCCAATAATAATATATCTATAATATAAGTTTCAATTATTAATAAAATAAAAAATAATATTATAATAATCTAATAAATAATTCAAAAAATTACTTGAAATTCTAAAAATTATAAATTTTGATATTCTGTAGGAATATCTCTCAACTATTCTAAACCCCCTATATTTACTTTTTAAATTATGCATTATACAGGAATGAATTGTATCATTATTTGGTTTAAATCTATATAAAATAAATATGTATCAATTAAATTTATAAATAATTAAAAGTTATAAAAATTTAAATAATATATAAAAATTAAATAGTAACTTATCACCGTTTAGTTGAATAAATTATTTTTGAATTGTACCTTAAGCCAAAGCCTGAGTCTCTTCATGCATTAAAGGAGGATTATTTTGAGGTTGTGATTGACCCTTACTTAATTATGTTTCAATTGAAACATCTAAATAAAAAAGAAATTACATAATTTAAGAGATAACAAAAATTTGTATAGATAAAAGTTCTTTTAAATATAAAATCAAAATAACTAAATAAAATTAATATAGATGAACACTAATATTGATTAAGAAATAGTTGGTATTGAAAAAGAGAGAGTGTTAGTGAGAGTCTAAGTGAGAAGCCTTAGAGATGAAGATGGTTCTTATGTGATGCTTAGTGTAGAATAGGAGGATATATATATATATATATATATAACAGAATAAATAAAATATTAAAATTCAATTAATTCAAACTTCAATTGCTGCTTAGACTACATACCTTACATTGTATAGACTACACCATCTTGATTCCTTGATTCCATCTATACAATATATATAGTTAGGTCATGTTTATCAAACAGTAAAAATGAAAAGTCTTATCACAAAGTACAAATTAAATACATAAATTAAATACAAGTAATTTAAAATATAAATCATTTTATTGTTGTTGTTGTTGTTATTATCATCATCATCATCGTCGTTGTCTTTTTGGTTATCTTGATCATATTTGTTAATGTCAAAACAACTTTTTTAAGTATCCATTTTGCCTTGCAAGGATGAAATATTTATCTTATTTTCTTAGGATTGTTGGTTGAGAGTGTAATGCACTTGCAACATTTGGATGTAATGTCCTTCTTTGAAATATAGCTTTTCAAATATTTCAATAATTTTTTACATCAAATTCATTATCTTTGTACTTTAAATCCAGAGATTAGATCTCCTTCTCTTAAATGTGACATAGTTATGAAATTATAGACCGTTCTATCAATACTTTTTTCCTTTGCAGTACTCATCCAAAGATCTATTTCTTTTGATAATTGTTGCTAAAATGCAAAACTCTATCTTTCTTTATGTTTTAAGTTGATATAACTACTCTGCATAAATATTTCATATATATGAATTTGTATTGTAGCGATAGATATAAATTAAATACAAAATTATACTTACGAATATGGCTTTTGATTTTTTATCAACCCAATTATTATTTACTCGATAGCTAGAATAATTAAGCTTAGCTTGTGTTACTTGTCTATCTAATTCTTCATTCATCGTCTCCCAAGACAGCCATGATGGAACAAAGTTGCTCATGTGAAGAGATGGACCTGAGCTGGAGGTGGATGCATTATATCTTTTATTCTTCTCACTTTTTTGTTGGAATTGTGACTTATTCCAATTAGTACACAATTCATTCTAAATATTTTTTTGGATCCACTCTGGTCTTTTTTCTTTATTTCATGCATATTCGATCAAAACCCTTTTAATTTCATCCTTACTTGACCTAGAAAGATCTTATAAACTTTATCATGCTCTTCTGGGTACTAACAATAACATTTTTGAAAAAAAAATTATTCTTCTAATTATCAAAGAAAAATTAATTTTATCTTACAAACAAGATTAAAGTATACTTCAAACTTTTGAAACCATAATGATCTAGCTATTTGAAAAACTTTTATCAAGTAGTTATATGGACTATTATAATTATATTTAATGATGGCAATACTATATTCACTAATAATATCACCATCTTCATTAAAACTTATGTAATAAAAAAATAATGTAATTAAATAGGAAAATTGCCCTCTATCTACAATGATTTGATAAACATATTTTCATATTGATAGCAAATTTAAAAATAAACAATTGAACTATGTATTTTTTTAGACATATCCAAGATAAAAAAAAAAATATTTTGGCATAGATTAGAGTATGATATGACAAGGGAAAAATATTGAATTTAAGGATTAAATAATTTAGAAAATAAAGAAATACTGATAACTTTAATACCTTTAACAGGAGAGCAATAGATAACTAAATAAATAAAAGATATTGCATAAAAAATTAATTAATTCCATTGTAATTTCATGTGAACACCTTTGGCCATGGTAGACATTTTTCAAAAGCTTTTTATGCATTGAAACTGTGCAATCCATGGATTGATAGAAGCCATTTTGATTTAAACTATATTGCCAAAACAAAAAAGGGAATCAGTTAAAGAAATGCACACAAGGATTTTTTGGCTTTTGACAATGTGTATATATATATAGTAAATTATTATTCATGTTTATCATTACCTTTAAAGTACATCATATATGTGGAATCTAATATATGTGTCTTATAAACAAAGTACACTTATAGGGTCTGCATATATATATATATAATGCAAACATTGCTTATTTGTGGGGCCCGCATATGAAGAAAGTATGTATATTTTAGTTGATTCATGGTATATTTAACGTGGTTGAATTTATTAAATTCTTATGGGTTTGCATATATATATATATATATGTATATAATGATCTAAGGATTTAATATTAAGTTTATGCATGTATATATATATTTTAAAAAATTATATTTATTAATTTCAATTTTTATATATTGGTAATATAAATTCAAATAATGATATTATTTTCTTTAGATGTCTAATATTTTAAAATAAGTTAATTAAAACAATATGTTGTCAAAGTAATTCTATTGTGTAAATTAATTTATTTGAAATATTAAGATGATGGTGTGTTGTAATTCATATGCATAGTGATCTATATTTTAAATGTGATTTTTTTTTGGAATATATTTCATAATTTTTGAACCACTATAAATATTTTTCATATAAATGTTAATATATAAAATATATTTTAATATTTATTTGGATGATATCATGAAAGATGATACATTAAAAAATTAATTTAGTATATTTTAGATCTTGTGATAATACTCACTCTCCTTATATGATAATGTATATTTATATACTCTCAACCTAAAGTATATGTCTTAATATGTTTATTTTTGAAAAAAATATGATCTTATTCTAATTGTATGTGTGTAGAGTTTCTTTGGAAATGCTATAAAATTTGTTCATGGTCAGTAGGAGTGTTATATTTGTTATATTTCTTTAAAGACTGTATCATGATTTTGGGCAAAATAAAATTAATTCTTGTGCAAGAAATTCTATGAATTATTATGGATAGTTGCCACCAAAGTGGAATTGCTCGTATTGATTCATGAAATTTTCTTTGTAATTTGAAAAAGGCTTCTGATTATCTCATGTTATAACCTGCCCAAAAGGAATTGTTGTATGTTATAATTAGAAGTTAATTTGGGATGAAGTTATTGGGAAATGCATTAGTCTAAAATACTTATCTACCCAAAAGAGATAGATATTTGAACCTAGTGTATTATCATCACTGATTAACTCATTTAAGTGGAATTGTGACCTTGATTTGTACATTTTGCCTAAAGGAGAATGTGCTACTATGTTGGCCTTATTGTAATAGCTTATTTTAATTAAGGTTATGTATAAATTGCTCTCATTATTAATTCTAATACATTCCTATTTTGCAATTACTTTTTTCATGAACAATTGTTTTACTTTAATTGAAATTTTGATTGGATCAAATTATAAAATATAGAAGCAAGAATTAGAATTCTCTTTAGAAATTGCTAATCTTGATCTAGTATTACATGAGAGTAAGCCAAAAGTAAATGAGAAAAGTATAACTAAATAAAAAGAATTCTTAGCCAAATAAGAGAGATCTAACAGACTTAGCTCGATTGCCATTAAGAGAATTATCTCTAAGCACTTTCTTAGTGGCTTACTTGAAACCGCAAGTGCTAAAGAATTCCTTACAATTTTGGGAGAAAGATACCAAGTATCTAATAATGCTAAATCTAGATATCTAATGAAATAGTTGACTGACATGAGGTATGATAATAATGAGGGAGTAAGGAAATTTATTCTAAGATGGTTCACATCCAATCGAAGTTGAAAGCCCATAGTATTAACTTAAATGAAGATTTTGTCGTTTCACATGCCTTGAATTGTCTATCTGCTGAGTTCACACAAATCAAAACTGCCAACAATACCTTTGGTGAGAAGTGGACTATTAATGACTTTATTATCAAATGTATGGCTAAAGAAGAGAAGTTAAAGAAAGAAAAGAGTAATCTATCCTATGATCTAACCCTTTTTACTTCCCATGGCAAACCCCATTCTGATAATGGTAATTAGAAACATAAGAAAAATCAATTTAATACTCTCCATAAGAATTAAGTTCAAAGAAACCAAGTAGTGGTCAGCACCATAATGTAAAGGGTTAAACTAACTCTCATTAAGAAAAATATATGGTGTTTCTAGTGTAAAGGAAAATGGCATAAGAAGAAAAATTGTATAAAATTCAAGGCTTAGCTAGAGAATAAGCAGAAATCTAAAGGAATTTAAGAATCTGAGACCAAACCCGAGAGAAAGTAAGCTAAGGGTAGGAAATAATTTTGAAGTAGTGGTAGAATCAATGGGAAATGTTAGTATAGTTTTGGTAACCAAATATGAAATTATTTTGAAAGACATTTTTTATGTACCTTCTTTTAGGAGAAATTTGATTTCTATTTCTTATTTAGATAAATTTAGTTTTTATTTTGCTTTTGACAAAAGAAAAATAAATTTAATGTTAAACTCTCAAATTATTGGTTATGGATATTTAGTGAATGATTTATATAGATTATCTTTGGTTTCTAAGAATATTTCTTTATCTTTAAATACAAAAATGTGGTTGCCAAAAAGTTCAAAATTAAAAAAAAATAATTTTTATTATGGTACAAACACTTAGATCATATTTTTAAGAAAAGAATTAAGAAGTTAATTAAAAGTGATATTTTACCTTCCTTAAAGTTTGATGACAAGGTTTTGTATTGTGGATTTTGTTGAGCGACCACTAATAATTTATTGTAACAATAGTGTCGCAGTATTTTACACTAAAAATAATAAAATTACTAGTAATTCTAAGTATCTAAAATTGAAATATTTAACTGTCAGAGATCTAGTAAAGAACAACGAAATAGTTGTTGAATATATTGACACAGATTTCATGTTAGCTAATCTCTTAATCAAAAGACTTAGGCCCGTTGTATTTAAAAAATATGTTGAGAATATGGGCATAGTAAGTTCTTTTGATACGTTTGATTAGTGAGAGTTTGAGATTTATATTATTTTCTTGTTATGTTGAACATTTTCTTTAGATACTTTTGATATTTACATAATTTGTATTTCGACCAATTGATAATGCATTGAATTTTTGGTATTGTATATTTTTGTATATATGCATCAATTGCAAAATTTTGAACTCGGTGTCATTAGAACCCAATGTCAATGCCATATTGGAGTTAAGGCATAATGATGTTTGACAAATCATACAATTTTTCTGACTTCAAGGCATTTTAGAGAAATTGTGAGGATTAACAAAGAAAATAATAGTTTGGCTATTGGATCACACTGATATGTTATTTTCTTGCTGCACTCCACACTAATGACTAGTCGATGGAGTTGGTGACATTTGTAATTATGGAAGGTTTAGTATCAATAAAAGATATAATAACTGTCATAATTCAATGTTATATGACTTTAGTTGAATGGAGTTATATTTAGATATTGCATATTAGATCATATGTTTTTAAAATATGGCCATATTGTAAAATTAGTCATTAACCTAAAAGTCATTTTCAACATAAAAGATTTTAAAATGGAGAATTGATTTTGCCCAAATGAGAGAATGTTAGAATTATTGTGGGCTATAATCAATTGTTAATTTTATTTTAAATAAAAACGGGCTCATTTATGTTTCATTGAAATGCATTTGGACTTACTTACTAAATTGGTAATCCTATTATTTTGAGTTAGATATCTATAATTGATTAATTTGGATAATAGTGTGGGCCCTAATCCATATGCCCATAATGGATGGGTACTAAGATTTATTTAAAATTAGTTAGGTCCCCTCTGTATTTATGTTAAATTCTAACTCTACAATTTACACTATTATGAATTGTGATAGGGAGTGTGAATTATTAAAGAAGCTCCAATCTCTTCAAACTTTCAAAAATTCAGAATCAACGAGATATTTTTGAATATGTCACTATATCTTCTACAAATAAATCAATTTATTATTCTAATTTCATATAATTGTTATAGATTTATTTTTATAGAATACTAGGCAACACGTTTAGAAAAAAAAATTCTTATAATTAGCTCACAAGACATTGATGCAGGGACGGACTGAGCATGTTTGGTTTAAGGGCTATCATCCCCTTAATATATATATATATATATATATATATTATGTTTGAAATTTTACCCCCTTATAATTTTATTTATTTATTTTTGGGGTTCTGCCCCTGCATTGATGCTTCAAATAAAGTAAGTATACCAAGAAAAAAAAAAATTAAACAACCTAAGAAAGCATGAAGTAGAAAGATTATTAATATACAAATCATTAAAATAAAAAACATGAAGGTTAACGAACTCACACGTAAGTTTGGATATGCAAAGAAGGAATGTCCTGTCGGAAAAAAAGCTACGGTACTTCCATGGGACAGTAAAGTGCAGCAAATAAAGAAAGAAACTAAAGAAACAAAATAGTTGGGACGAGTTAACCTGATGAAATGAAAATAGTTTGGACTTTGATGAAATGCAAGACGAACAGTGCAAGAGGCTAGCTGGTAACTGTGAACAATATAATCTGAAGGATGAAGCATAAGTGGGGATTAAATGAGAGGATAGAAGGTAATTTTAGACAATTTAAAAGTTCAGATTCGGCCAAATTTCACAATCTAAAATATATCGAATTTAAAGTTTAAAATATAAAAGCTAAAGAATAAAATATAAAATAAAAAGTATAATATTTAAAGATTGTAACATAAAATATATTTAAAATTGAAATGTTTGAAATTTAAAATGTTGTAAATATATTTAATATCGAAATATATTGATTAAAAATAAAAATAAAAAGTATAAAATTTAAAAATTTAAAAATTTGAAATATAAAGATTTAACAATTGAAGGAAAAATTAAGAAAATTTAAGATTTAAAATTGTTATATATATATATATATATATATATTAGGCAATTTGAAATTTAAAAGTTGAAATTTGGCAAATTCAAACAGTCTAATAATTGGAGGGGGAAAATTAATGAAAGAGCGATAGTAGAAGGGTTGTTTTTTATTGACATAAAAATTAAAAAAAAAATACAAATTTATGAGAAGTAGATGTTCTTATATATATACACACACACACACATACGTACTGGTTCATGTCAATTTTTTTAATTCTTAAAAATAATTTTCAAATGAAGAATTAAATTATAATAAATTTTGATTAGAAAAATAATACAAAGAACTAATGGAAAGTTAAATCGATTCCCACTTTTCTACATCTACTTTAATTTCTTTCTTCTATAGTTAATTTATATTTACATTTTTAAAATATTATTTTATTTCTTACATTAATTTGAGACCAATGACCAAAAAAGTTCAGAATCATATTAACATAGATATTTGTTAGAAAATTAAGTAAATCACATTAAACCTAGGATAATGTTATTTTTTGAGTAGAAATCTAATCTAAGACATCAAATTTACTTTAATTTAAAAAATTATTAAAATTAGTGTCATGTAAACATGCAGTTAACTCACTGGGCTACATTATCTTCACTGGGACGTAATATGCTGTCAGGATTTATTGTCCTTTTTTTTTTTAAAGAAAAAAGGGAAATGAAGAGAAAGAGAAAGCCTATGACAGAACGGTTGTATGGAATAAAAAACGTTAGGAAGCAAAGTGGCAAAAGTAATTGCAGTAAAAGAGGTAAAATGTAAGTATATAGGTGGCGTTGCTTGCAAGAAAATAATGAAACATAAAACTCAGTTGTGACAGAAAATCTTGGGATGGAATGCCCAAATTATTAACATTTGAGAAGGAACATGCAAGAAATTATGAATTGGATGCTTGTGGTTGTGGGTGTTTGATAAAATCCAAAAAGAGAAAAGGGTCTAATCCATATATATAAGATTTTAGTGAAAGCAAAGTAAGAAAAAGAAAGAGGCGGTGGGTGGTGAGGGTAAAGGTGCAGGTGCAGGTCATATGCATGACCCTGCACAATGTATGAATGATTATATAGCTATAATAGTAACGGTGATGGTAGATTTTGATGAAAGATACATTTGAGTTGGTTGAACCAAGACATGTTGATCTCGGACAGTGACCCCTTTGGCATTTACACTACTATATGACTATGACCCCACCCCCCCCCCCCCCCGGGGCGCCCTTCTTACCTATCCTTGTCCTTTTTTATACTCCAATAAAATCCCTCTCTCTTCTCCTATGTATTCAGCCACCCCCTCCATTCTCTCTCTCAAAACTTCTCTGCCTCATTCTTACTCACTCACCACCACCTATATATATATATATATATAGTCACGCTCTTGATCTCTTCTCAACTGTCGATGATGCTTTCAACAGCGACGGATATATAGATGGCGATGATCATCAACGCAAGCTGTGGCGGTTAATATTTCAAAGTCCAACCCATATAATTCCACGAATCCCGATCAATGTTGTATTTGAAGCTGGGGGCACAGAAGGATAAGGTTTGGAAGGTCGCTGAGATTAGATATAGTTGCATGTTAAGGTACACAGTCATGGTTTTGGCTTTTCTCACTCTCTCAATTCTGTTGCTACCTCTGGTGTTGCCTCCTCTTCCACCTCCTCCTTTACTCCTTCTTTTTCTTCCCCTTCTCATGTTAATGCTTCTCTTACTCTTAGCCTTCTCCCCTTCTAAACTTCCGAACATGGCTGTTCTTTCTGCTTGACATATGAATCCTTCTCACTTTCTATGTCAAGATAAATAAATAAAACTTTGCTGGAATCTGCGTTTTTTTTAATTTATTTTTTTCTTCAAATATCTTTTTTAAGTTTGTTTTGAAGATGAACCACTGTACAATACATAAGATGGAGTTTTTCTTTTTGATACTGTCCTGTGATTTGTTTTCCATTATATATCTGACATAGTTGTTTAGCTATTTCAAACGGATCGATTATCTAACAAAACGTACGACTGGTAATTAAAGGAAAGAATCTGATTTACCGATGAAATGGGTTGAATTCATGGGCGTTAATTAGAAAATCTTATATATATATATATATATATATATATATATAACACGCACTATGCAAAGTTGTATGGGATTGGGATGCTTGGTACAATTTGCCCAATGCGAAGAAGAAAACCAGTTTGGGAATTTCTTTTATGTCTTCATTTGCCATATAGCGAATGTAGGATATTAATCATGTTGTTTTGGGGAGCTTCTTTTTGTAGACAATTTTATAATTCGTGGTTGAGTTGTAAGTCTTATGAATTATGTTTCATTGATTTCGCTGAAATGAACAACCAGATATTGTGGAATTAGGCTTTGTCAAAAGGTTACCGTACGTTAACGAAACGTCGACCTTGTTGAATAAGAAGGCACAATGCTCCTCGACGAGCTTCGAATGTATATAAACTGTACTTAGTCATAAAAGGAGGCATGTAGTTCAAAAAATGTTGTTCAAAATGAGAACAACATGTTGGGGGATAAGTCAGATTCATGTATATATCCAAAAGAATTGCTAATTCACATCTTATTTCTTACGCGTTGACTCAGTTATGAAGACTTGTGAATTGATCCCCAGCTTATATAATATATATATATATATATATATTTGGGTGAGTTCGCATAAGAATTCAGATTAAATTTTTTTTGAATAATTTTAAAGGGATAACCTTTATATTGATATAATGCATTCAGAAAAATAAATTTTTTATTGTATTTGTTGACCTCAAAATTTAGACTCCAACAGTTAAAGAGAGAAGCACACTTTCCTAACTAATTACTAGACAAAAATTTTAAAGTTTGAAACCAATTTGTCAAAGTTGCTGATAAATATACAAAAAGCCTAATTGAATTATTTTAAATATTATCCTTTGTGGGTATCTTTATTCTTTTCAATGTACTTCCCCCTTACCCATATTAGTAACATCGTGAAAGGTTCACTTCCAAAAGTAACAGTATCCGAGGGTGCGATTAGACTGTCAGAAAGGAAGTCGCGAGGGATGGTGAAAACTAAGAATGATTCATTTTCGGAAAATCACTTCGTCCCATTGTTAATTTCGGAACAAAGGAAACATCATTTACTCCTTTACGTACACACACACAAACACACACGCATATATATCTATATATATATATATGAACTCAATTTGAGATTCTTCATTTTAGCAGCTTCAACTTAATTCCGATCGAGATACAACGTGGCATCACAATGGTCATTAAAATTTATCACAAGCCAATGGCATGATTATTGTCCTATTCTCGTATTGAATTAAATAGTAGCATCACGGCTGTTTGCTATGGCAACAAGAAATGTATTCTATTTTTATAAATATGTGTAATATTTGTTATATTTTTATAATAATTATTTAATAATATCTGTTTATTTTTATTTTTTTAAGTACAAAAATTATTTTTTAATTATAAAATTATTATTTTTTATTTTCATTTTAAATAATTTTATATATCGAACGACTTCTAAGATAATCAACGGTGAGAATGTGTTTTGTCTACGCATGTGGCGCTTAGGAAATTAGGCCTTCTTCCTTGATGAATATAACTTTCCCTTTCCATCTATTGACAAATAAAGATATATTGTACATTATAACCCTGTATCTAGAATCTTAATTAATTTTGGCCAATAGATTGAAAAAATATGCAGCTAATTTGCAACCAAGTCACTTTGTTAAATGATGAGCAAGGGTTAGCTATCAGATTCATTCGTATCATGTGTGTGAATTAATACAATTTAATTTGAGATGGCAGAATGATATAAGTTGAATTGTGCCATAATAAGCTTGTTTAAATAGTATATGATTTTTTTTAAAAAAAAAATAATGACAATATGTAAATGTGCAAATAATTTCATTTAAATATAAATTGACTCTCACTTAAAGTTTTTATGTTAAAATGTGAGATATTTATATGTGTTGTTACAATTTGACTACAATAGGGTGTTGCCACCTAGAATCTGCACTGTTATAATAAGACGGCCTCATGACCTCACCAGGGAGAGTTAGTTATATTTATTTAAGGATAAATTAAAAAAATCATATACATTTGTTACTATTTAAATTACAAATATTAGTTATTAATTAAATAAAAATAAGGGGTCGTCATGTCTCATATTTAATTTTGTGTATTTACTGTTGGGGTTAACAGTTAGAATATCAATGATTCAAAAACTTCATGACATACAAATGCGTGATAAATAAAATACGAGTGATAATTTATTAAAATTGGGGAAAACAAAAAGAGAAGTGGGCCATATTAGGATATATGTGTTATAAAAAGAAAAAAAGAAAGAAAGAAAGAAAGCAAAATACACAAGCACGCGGGCAGCACAATATGAGTGTGGGAGGGACTCCAGACCAAAACAACTCATTGATGGAAGCCATCCCTCTGCCACGTAAGCCACTTGCCTTATGTCTCTAGAAGGAAACAAAGAGACATAAGGGACGCCTGCCCTAGACCCTTCTGCATTCAATTAACCAAGCCGACACGTCCATTTACATGTATATGCATTTTGCATCTGTACCAATACGCCCAATTCATTATTCGTCCTAGTCATAAAGTAGCTCTCATTTCAAACCAAACATGGACTATAAATCTCTCACATTTTCAAGCATTATATATTTAAAAGTATTTGTTGTTATTTGAAAATTTTATATGACTAATTAAAAATCAAGATGTGGTTTACGGTACTATCTTTAAAATTAAATATCAAGATTTTATAATAATTAAAATAATTCCAATGCACAATTTCAATTAGTCGTACACAGTTAACTATTGATAGCTCTAAAGATGGGCGAACGTAATTTAGAAATAAAGAAAGAATGAGATTTGTATGAAGGGAAGATTATATATATATATATCTATGACTTTGCTGGGGATGACTAAATATTTGTATATATTCATATGCCTTCATTTTCAGCATCACTAATTGTTTTTAATATAACGGCCTTTTTTCGTTTGCTTCATTTTGCTTGTTTTCTTTTTACGTATTTGACTTGTAATTGTGACTTATAATAAGGAGCAGGTATCCATATGGCAATCTCGGACTCGGTATCCTAGCTAGGTGCATGCATGTAACGTTCCCTTTCCCCTCAAAACCATTAGTCTCAATAAGTATATATATGTTCCAACAACTTGACCATTTTGAGGTTTTTCGTCTTCTATAATCAACCATAAACCTAGTACACTACATCCGTCAGGAATATATATAGTTGCATATATATATATATATGAACTACTTGGATTATAATACAGCTTTCATTTCAATATACCAAGTTGCCTCTACAGTAGCCTCTAACTGGCTAAATGCCCCATTATTCTCCCTCCATGCATCTTTCTCACTTCCTGCTGGCTAGGAAAAAAATGAAAGCAAGGTTCGTTGAATTTTGTACTAAACTTGGATTAGTCTCTTTTAAAGTGCAATTTGTATTTTATAAATGAGCATCTATTCATGAAATTTTTTTGAGAAATACGATTATTTTTATAGTTCATAGATTATTGAGTAAAATTTAGTATTTGTCCTCTAAAAATGATATTGACTCTTTCAAAAATTGTTATTTTGCATCATTTTAAAATTTGAAAATTTAATTTTGTTTTAATTTCATTTTTTCAAAGGTAATAAAATGATATTAAATAATCTTTGTACAAATTAAATAATAAGGTTATATATTAAAGAAATCTAAAGAAGGCAATTAATGCATAAAGTACTCATTTTTACTAAATTAAATAGAATTTTATTCTAGATTATCATTAGGTTTGATTATATTTTATAAAATTTGAAGGATTAATTTCCTTATCAATAATAGTTTATGATACACTAAAGCGTACCTTACATTTAAATGACAATAATTTTTTCATATGCTTCCAGCTAGAGCAACCATCAGATAATAAAACAAGAATGCTAAGAGAATTTAGTTAACAACGTGCGGCCTTTATAATCGTGGGAGCCAGGGCTGATAGATTTGAAAATTTGTTTATCGAAAAAACTGTACATGTGACAATAATTAAGTAATTCGACTGGAGGTTTTGGGTTAGATCACATGACTCTGTCTCAAATATCGAGTCGAACAGGCTGCTTTTATCCCCTATATATAGCTGTAACGTCATTAGAATATATAAATTGGATTCATGTGTATGCAGAATATTATTTTTATGGTTTGGAGAATCTAGCAGAGTTGATTAAATTCAATTAATATAATATATATAGATATATATATATTATTTTAAAAGCTTCTTCAATCATGAAATATTTGAATGTTGACTGTGGAGTCCCATAACTAGGCCTTACTAAATTATGTCCAGCCAGGACCACCACTGGTACACTTTTCTGGGTGCAGGGAAAATTAATAAACAATTTGGTGATCAATGAATTTGGAGACAAATAACAATGTAGCTAGCAACTTGGGATGAACCCCATTTGGTTTTCTAGTTATTAAATGCTATATAATGTCTTTTTTATTAAGCTAGCTAGATACTCTTGTTTTTTAAGATTATTATGAAATTGATGTTCATAAATTTGTTTTTTTATTCATTCTCTTTCTTCATTTCTTAACTTCTAAATATAATAAAAATTAAAAAATAGTTACAGTTCTTTTATTATATTTTTTTCAATAATTTTATGATATGTACAAGAATTTTTATTGGCATTAAATTATAAAAAAATTATTTATATTTTTATTGAAAAATTTTAATAATAAGCATTAAAAGATCATCTAAATCTTGTCCAAAAACAAAACTAATCTTACAAAATAAACACCTAATCAAAACACTTAAAAATTTTGATCTGAACAATAGGCCTTTATATATGGTCTTATTGATATGTTTTGTGAGAATAACATTACTCTTGAGGAAACAAAATTATAAATGTTTGTCCAAGAAAATATATATCATGATTTATGAAAGATGCGGTTGTTCTCATTTTTTATTTTCATAATGATAACTTATCTCTTTTTTTTTTTTCTAATTAAACTTCGTATCCACGCTTCTGAAGGAAAATGAATTTTAATAAATTTCAACATTAAACCATGATGAATTTTATAGTGCATGTTAAGAAATGAAATACACTGGTACATATTAGTAATAACTGCATGTCATATTGATAAAAACTGCTAAAATATGCCCATAATTATTCGTTAATGTGTTAGTAACCAGTTATACCAACAGTTTGAGCAGTCAAAGTAATCATAACAGCTGCTGCTCAAGGCACCAACTACTAATGGTAATAATGAGTGGTTACCAACACTTTGAGTAGTCAAGCTGCTGAATAACCGCACATTACCATTAGCAGCTAATTATTTGTACATTTCAACCGCTATTACTAACACAATGAGTGACTGCTACTAATATGTACCGATACACTAAATTCCTTAATGTGTACCGGAAAAGCCACCAAATATGTATATTTTTACAATGAACTATTAAAGGCGTTGAAGATAAACAAAGTGGAGTTAAGTTTTTCAAATCTTTTGAAATCGTTGGTTGATATAGGGCTTTCCAAGCTGTTGTACAAATTGATGTAGTACGTAATTCAGTATCTTTTACACACACACACACACATAATTATACATCCAGTAAAGTAACTCTAGAATTGGTATGGAAAATGGCCTAAGAAACAAATGGTCCTCTCGTGATTTCTTTTTAAGAGAAAATCTTTTCATGCTTTGTGTTGTTCATAATCAAGAATAGCAATTTATGGTGAGACAAAAGATGCAAACTAATAAGACTGTAGGGTCTCCTATGGAAGGTGCATATGGATCTGAATTTGGGGTAACATTAAGTGACTTGTCATTGTTAGAATTTATTATTGGTAAGTCCTAAGTAACCTATAAATACCGATGCAAAGTATTTTGTTAAAGTAAATTAATAGCGGAAATATTGATTTTTAATTATAACAAAATTATTTATGATCTTTCATCTTACAGTTTACCATATGTATAAAGTCTATATATACAATTCATATGTTCGATATATAATGTCAAATCTTAAATTGACATCGTCCTTGCTAGCTGGCTCAGTATAGTTCTATGTGCAGACGCCGATTCACCTTAACACTTACACGCGATTCATGTATTCGAACGCCATTAGCGGGTGGGTGGGTGTGTGTGTGTGTATTAATGATAGTAGTAAGTATTGTAAGTGGTAACTTTCTTGAATTCTACTTGCGTATATATTAATAATTCAAAGTTGAAACTAAACAAAGCATACGACAAATTTATACCCACAAAGAAAGAAAAATACACCTAACATAAAACGACAGTTGCTAGTTGTGATGAGAAAATGAGTCATCGAGTTTCAAGTTGGAACAAGATTCACCATAAAGAAAACTATTTGTGCTCAAAACGACAATTAATAGGTCAGAAAATTTCCTAAGATGTAAGAGAGAGAGAGATGAGATGCAATGTATGTTGGGAAAAAAAGCAGTAGCAGTCCGAACAAAAATAAATTCGATTTCATTTTTCTACGTTACGTAAAGTGTGGGATTTTGGAATAAAAGACGTGCTAGTTAAGATGATGAAATTAGTTATAGTGGGGGACCCCATAAATATAGCAGAAATTAACTTAAACATAAAAATGGGATTGTTAATTGATGGATTAAACTTTTAATTAAAAGTGGAAGGGTGCCTGTAATAGCAAAAGCAATATGGAGCATATAAATGGTGGTAGCTAGTGGGATCTTCTCACGAGGAATTTGGGTACATTTGTTTCGGCTGAACCCAGCAACTATTCTCAACAACATATAGTTGGCTTTGATAGTGACTTGGACTTTGAAACCCAGAGACTGAGTTCTCTATATATTGTCAATGCTCAATCCTAGTTGTTGGACTATTAGACTATTCATGATAGGTTTGCCCAAGTTCATAGCAGAACTCTAGTAAGAAATTTAATTAATTATAGTAAATTAATTATTTGATTATTAATGAATTAATTAAAATTAAATTTTAAATTTGAAATTCATAATTATTTTGTCATTTTTTTGGGAGAAAAGGGATAGAAACTGATAATATTAACTAGGTCGGTTATTATCGATCATGAAATTTTGAGAGTGGAAGAAAGTGTGGAGTAAAAATTGACACCTAACATATGGAACTCTCATCAAAAAGTAAAATTATATAAAAATTTCCTCTTCTTTCCTTTGGTGTTCCTATTGTGAATCAAATAACTGAGTTCAAATAATGACTGTATCCACCATGTGGGACAATAGTTTGAAGAATCCATCCACTACAAATAAGTTTACTGACCCTTACTATTTATAATATCTATCATTGGTATCAAAGTTAGGTTTGAGGCTCAGATTATTATTTACTCATGGTAGATACATGTTGATTATATTGTTTTTTATGAGTTTGCTACAAAATTAACATGAAATTTGTGAGTTTGAAATTTAAACAAAAAATGGCCATAAATGGCAAAAAATTTAGAGACCATTATAAGCCACAAAATTCACAATGTCAGTAGACCATAAGTAAAAGAATTTGCATTGAAAATTTTGTGAAAAATCGAGACTTCATAAGAGAGAAATTTCAATTCAAAGTTTTGTTTTTCACATGGTTGAAAAACTCTTTTTCAAGGATTAGCATTTTTCATATAGTGCACCTTAAGCCTTACATGAACAAGAAGCTTGTTGGAAGAGCTTTCTAATGATATCTAATTTGCTTAAATCAAATGAAAATTGAGTGAAATATGAGTCTTTGAAAATGGCCTTACAAAAACCATTAATTTTTTGGAATTTTTCTACAACTTAAAAAAACTTGAGGTTGAAGATGAACACCTCTGTCTAGCCTTAAGGGTTGTGCATGTGGTTCAACCCTACCACCATTTGGCCTAAACTTGGCATCAGTAGAAAGAGGAAGAGAAATACAAGAAGGAAAGATTGGTTGGATTACCGTTGATGAAAAAGCCCTATAGGGCAATGTATGGCATGCATGCACCACCCTTTTTTGAGGATTATCATTTTTCATATAGTGCACCTTAAGCCTTATACAAATAAAAAGCTTGTTGAAAGAGCTTTTAACAACATCTAATTTGCCTAAATCAGATGAGAATTGAGTAAGATATAAGTCTTTGAAAATAGCCCTGCGAAAACCATTAATTTTTTAGGATTTTTCTGCAACTTAAAGAAACTTGAGGTCGAAGATGAACGCATATGTCTAGCCTTGAAGGTCATGCATGTGGCTTAACCCCACCATCATTTGGCTTAAACTTGGTATCAGAAAAAAGAAAAAAGCAAGAAGGAAAGATTGGTGGGATTACTGTCAACGGAAAAGCCCTAGAAGGCAATGCATGGCATGCATGCACCACCCCAAGCATGTGTAGGTCCCTCCTCCCTTTATTTTTATTTTTTTATTTTTTTTTGAAGGAAAACAAAAGAGTGTGTGGGGCATGTGCTTAGGGTTTTGGGGTTGGTTTTTTGCGCTAAAATCCCTAAATTTAAGAGTTTCAATTTGATATATAATTTATCTATGTTTAGACTATTATTGGTTATTTTTCAATATTTTTTAGGCCTTTAAATGGTGAATTTATGTATTAAAAAATTCATAAAAAATTATGAATTATTAATTCCTTATTTGAAATTGGTCTTAGGTTTTATCAACTCCCTCCTAACTAACCACAATTAGACTCCAATTAAGGTAGAATTGAAAGAAAAGTATAAGCATAATTAATAAAGAAACAGGCTGAAAAGGATTGAATTTTTATGAATGTACTATTAAGATAGAACTCGCAAAAAAACATCACCTTATTTCAAATGTTGGACAATTAGTTCTCCTTCGACAATTTCTAAATGTAAGAAATGCATGAAAATTTAGGCATAGTGCATCTGAAAAGAGAATTTATTTGAAGGGAGTGATTAAACACATAGTCTATATTCAAATTATCGAATATTCGCATTGACAATTATAAGGATAACATTAATTATAAGTGGACGAAATACCCTTTAACAAGATGAATCATCTTTAAATTTCAATGTAAGTTACTATTAGTGAAAGAACAATTAATGTTGATGCATCCAAAGATTATGTGCTTATTTTTTATATTTTGATCAATGCAATTTATTTTACACGTTATTTTTTTTTCCTTCTAGTGCATATTATACTATAATTGCTACAATTAAGATATACTCAATTGAGTGGGAGTTTTTAGGCTAGTAGGCTTGGGGTTATCCAAGAACTATAATTAAAAGAAAGTTTGCACATATATTTGATAGAAAAATGATATCATTTTTTTGGCATACATATAATGGAAGTAGGACAAATGTTAATTTTTGACATGAACATAATAATGTCATTGTTAATCTAATCAAAGTTTATTACAAATAAATAATATTGTGTATATATTTGTAATTTTATGCTATGCCTATATAGATATTTGAATTAATGAATATGGCCACTAAAAATATAATAAGTGAGCTCAAGGAAGTTGAAAAATTAAACAATGATGATTGGGAAATGTGGTGCCGTAAAATTTCATACATCCTTAGAAAGCAAAATGCCAAGAAGCCAATAAATAATGTCATGCTAGAGCCTTGAACATAGAAATTAAACTAGCATAGAAGAAATTTGGAGGCTTTCCAAACCTTAAAAAGAAAAGATAGCATAGCTCATGTTATGATACTAATTGCATAGCAGACGATTTAATGGGCGAATTTGAGTCTTACCTAACTGCACAAGCCATGTGAATTGCTTTGAAAGAGAAGTTTAGTGGTACTTCTACCACTAAATTTAGAAGGTTAACTATCAAGCTTGACATTTGTAAGTTGTGACCTATTAACTTTATGAAGTAGCATCTAAGAGAGATGTCAAATATGGTGAGAGAGCTTAAGTCGGCCAACCGTGTCCTTACAAATGAATAGTAAGTTATTATAAGATTTCTTTTTACTAGTTAGGAATACATGAAAGTAAACTTGATCTATAACGAGAACATCACCACTTTTGATGGCGTTGCTTATCATTCAGAGCTTAAAGAAGAGCACCAAAAGGCTATTAGATCTTCTAGTCATGCTTACATGATAAAGACTGCTAGGACTTCAAGATCCAAAGGCAAGCACTTTTAGAAGAAGAAGAAAGATTTTAATCAACATTTCAAGAAGGCCAAGAAGGAATTTAAGAAGAGAGGCAAGTATGGTGAAAAGAAACTTAACATGACTAAGTATTAGAAAATAGGTCATTTTTCTTATGATTACACTGAGTAAAATAAAGTAACATTATGCAATAATTTTTCACATTTTATTTATATTTCAAGCATTATTTTGATGGCTGAATCTCATACCTTATGGATTGTAAAGTCAGAAGTCACAAACCATGTAGCCAAGGATCGATGATCCTTTATGGAATATCATCAACTACCATTTATATGCAAATGGCTATATGTAAGAAACTGTGCAAAAGTGGAAGTCAAGGGGATAGGAACATGCAAATTGGTTTTGCATAGTAAAAGAATCTCAATCCTACATGATGTTTTATTTGCATTATAAATCTAACAAAGTTTAGTTTCCATGATTTCTCTTCTTAAGTTTAGTTTTGATGTTAATTTTCATGAATAGACATATATAATGGGATAATGTTTTATTGTTTTAGTTTTTATTGGATTGTTTTATTGTATTAGATACAATTTATGATAATGCTTGTAATATGAATGAACATAATTGCTCTACTACATCTTCTGCTTCCAATTCAATTCCATACATTAATAGTTGGCCTGCTAAGCTAGTAGCTATAGGCCATAATAAATTAGTAAACTAGCAAAAGAAGGATTGCTAAGATCAATTTCTAATTTAGAAATAACTCTATGTGAACATTGTTTAACAAGTACAGCAACTAAAAAATCATTCGAAAAAAGAACTAGGGCAAAACATCTATTACAATTTATCCATTCTGATATATATGGTCCAACAAATGTGAGAGCGAGACATGAAAGGTGGTATTTTATTATGTTCATTAACAATTATTCACAATATAATCAAGTTTATCCAATCTGCTATAAGCTAGAAGCACTTGAGTGCTTCAAATATTATATAAATATGGTAGATAACTAATTAAATAAGAAAATTAAAGCTTCAAGAATTAACTGAGGATGCAAATATCTGTCAAAACAATTTAAAGAGCTTCATGAAAAAAAAAAGTATAACAAGACAATTAATAATTCCTAGTATTCCACAATAAAATAAAGTTGCTAAAAGAAAAAATAGAACATTACTTGATATGGTTAAGTCAATGATGATGTAAGCAAATTTACCCATTCATGTAAGAGTAATGCTTTGCTAATTGCTTCCTTCATACTTAACCGAGTGCCCTATAAGTCAGTGATTTCCACATCCTACGAACTATGGATAAGTCATAAACTAGATTTAAGCATTTTAAGACCATGGAAGTCAACTACTTATATCCATGACACTTCTTGTAAGTATGGAAAATTAGGCCCAATAGAAAAGAAATATATCCTTATTAGATACTCAGAACAATCAAAAGGGTAATTATAACTGAGATTGAATTTAAAGATACCACATTCCTAGAAAATGAGCTTCCTAATAGGGGTTCAATTCAATAAGATTAAATTTAATTGTAATTGCAAGTTTAGACTCAGAACTATATTAAATAGATGTAAAAAAGCACATTTTTAAATGGACAGATAGATGAAGAAATTTATATGTAACAACCTTTAAATTTCATTGAAAAGAGGATGCAACAAAAGGTTTGTAAACTTCAAAAGTCCATTTACAAATTAAAACAGTCAATAGATAATGGTATTTAAAATTTTATTGAGCAGTGATCTCACAAAATTTCAAATGATTGATGAAGGCTATTGTGCTTATATTAAGTAATTTGAAGGAAATATTATAATATTATCCTTTTATGTGGATGACATACTATTAGTTGAGAATAGTCTAGAGCTAATATTAGCTATTAAAGAATGACTATTTTTAAACTTTGAGATGAAAGATATAGGTGAAGTAGAATTTATTCTTAGAGTTAAAATCCAAAGAAATTGCTAAAAAAAATTAATTTATCTTTCATAAAAGAATTTTATCAAGAAAATTCTTTAATGATTTAACATGAAATACTGTAAACCCACAAATACTCTTGTTGTAAGAGGTAAAAGCCTAAGTCATGAGATGTGTCCTTAGACTAAATCTAGAAAGAAAGTTATGGAGAAAGTCCCTTACTCAAGCGTTGTTGGTAGCTTAATATACGCAATGATATGTACAAGATTCGATATTTGTTATAAGGTTGGCCTTGTAAGTTAATACTAGTTAAATCCAAGCTAGAAGCATTGGAAAGTTATCAAGGGAATCTTGAGATACTTAAAGGATACTGCTAACTATGCATTATATTATTAAGGAAGTAATTGATACTTAATAGGACAATCTGAGGTTGATTAAGGGGAAGATTTAGAAGAGCAAAAATTGACTTCCATATATACATTCTTGTTGAACCATGGAGCCATATTATAGAGCAACAAGAAGTAGAGATGCTTCACATTATCTATTATGGAAATAGAGCTCATAACATATTCTATAGCAATACAAGGTATTATATGGTTGAAAGATTCACAGAACATTTAGGGATCATTAATAGGACATCCAGTCCAATATTAGTAAATTGTGATAGTCAAGCAGTTATAACTTATAAAGCAAGACAAAACACATAGACACAAATATAATTTTGTTAGAGAAGTAATAGCATCCCAAAAAAATGTTACTATGTAATAAATTTCTTTACACAATATATTAGCATATCCCTTGACAAAGCCTATACCTAAAGATGTGTATATAAAGCATGTAAAATATCTTAATATGCGTAGAATACAAAGCAATATAAACTTTGTAAGATTAGTTCGTTTAATGAATTTTATATGTTTATTTCATCTTTAAATATACTGTCATAATTATATACAACATATATATAATACAATAATATGTCATATAGGTTGATAAAATTGGCACTCTCACATGAGCAACTACCTTTGGCACTTAAGGAGTGAGTATAGATGAGACATCTCTGTTCATTATGTTAGTCCTATAACAAGGTTTCTAGTATAAGAGCTCTGGAATGAAGTGCCTAAGTAGTTACAACAGAACACTTAATATGAAAATGAAAGAGGAGTATAGGAAATTTTGTTTTGTTTATCCTATTATATGCGAGTGGAAGATGTTGGACTATTGGGTCGCTTATAATAAGCTAACCTAAATCTATGGCAAAATCCTAATAAGAAGGAAATTTAATTAATTATATTAAATTATTTATTTGATTATTAATTAGTTAAATTAATTAATTAAAATTAAATTTTGAATTTTAAAATTCAAAATTATTTTATCTATTATTATTTATTTTATGGGAAAAGATATAGAAAATGACAATATTAACTGAGTTAGTTATTTTCAATTGTGAAAATTTGAAAGTGGAAGGAAATGCAAAGTAAAAACTGACTCCTAACATTCAGAACTCTCTTCAAAGAATGAAATTATAGAAAAATTTCATCTTCTTTCCTTTCGTGTTCCTATTGTGAATCAGAGACCCAAGTTTGAATAGTGACTGTATCCACCATAGAGGACAATAGTTTTCAGAATCCATCCACAACAAGTAAGTTTTCTGATCCTTACTATTTAGAATATCTATCACCAATAGAGGCTAAAGTGGATTCGAATATCATATCCTGTGATTAAATTAGTTGTTTAATCCTCACATGTTTTCAAATTACATTGGATCAGCTCATCATTTTCGACTCTTAACTCACTTTAGAGTTATTTTGTTGGTCTATCTAAATATACTTATATGCTTAGAAAGTGAGGTTATATATATATATATATATATATATAAGGAATTTGGATCTTTTGAACCGTAAAATCTCTAAAATGCTTTTAAAATAAGAGAAAGATAGATAGAAAACAGAGAGCAAGTAAAAAGAAAGAAAGTAAGTTTTGTAAATTCTTTGCATCACTTTCACACACACTTTTGAGATATTTTATAAACTTCATACTTTTAGAAGATCTAAACTCATAATTTTTATAAGATTATATATATAGAACCTTAAATTAATATTTAAATGGAAAGCTTTTAAATAAACAACTCTGCATTAAACTATATTGAAAACTCGAATTCCGTGATTGGGTTGTTTGATACTTTAGACTGTAGAGCAAATGAAGAGGTTTATTTCATGTGTCGTAAATGGGAGTGGAGAATTAGGAGTAAAAGTGTGAGATTAAGATGTGGTAGCTAGGAAGCCAGCGGGCAAATACAATTAATAAACGTTAGGCTGAAAAAGTTGAGAATGGAAGAAAGAGAGTTAAATTTGGATTAAGACAGATGAATACGGAAAAATAATTAATGACGTTGAGAGCAAAGCTTTTGTCATCTGATGCTAGATGCCAGCAAGTCATGGGTTGAATAAAGATTAATGAGCAGACAAATTAAAGATGTTTGACAAATGACATCTTAATTAACAATCTAGCTAAATTAAGCATATAATTTAATTTGGTTTCATATTAATAATATTATTAAATTATTTATTCATTTAATTAATTAATTATTACTTATTTTTGTCAATATTTAATTATTCTTAAATGAGTAACATATTTTTTCCGTTGATTGGGTAATTTCAAAAATGCATACCATATACAATTTGAAACACTCATAAGGCATATTAAGTGCACAAATAAATGACATTTTGTTTAGTTATAAGTCAATATTATACATTTGATTTATTTATTAATTAATTAATAATTTCATTTTTAATTTTAGAAGTGGACTCAAATACTATAAAGAATTTGACTTTTGGGGGCGACTAAAATTGCTATCAAAAATCCAAAAGTTAACACTAAAAATTTTTGAGCTGTTCTAAATCGTGATTGATACTTTTGTGATTGAAGGGTTTTATTCACGACAAAAGCCATCACCAGAGATAATATAAAGTTACCACTAAAAAATATTTACTTGGCATTTGAGAAGAGTTACCAATATACAAGCGCGCGCGCCACAAATCTCTACAAAACCTAACCAACTGTTCTCACATTTTACTTGTTAGACTGACCTAAATAGTTCAGGTGCTCGAAAAGGCAATTTTAGATTAAATTAAGTATATATTGAAAATCTAAGTTTTGTATCACATGAACCAAATTAACCAAGATTAATGAATGGTGATTGCATTCATATATGCAGGAAATTAAGAATATTTTTTCCATTCAAATTATATAAATGTGTTTAATTAGATTTAGGAGTGCTTATTCGATTAATTTGGATTTTTTTTGTTTGAAATAAATCATCATTGCTAGGAGTTGGGTGGAGCATATAACTAGGAAGCTACTAAACTGATTTCTCACTTAATTAGTAGTAAACTACGAGATAATTTATGTATATATATGTGATGGATGGTAATTATTTGTAAAATTTGCTTTCAAACGTCTGAATATTTTAAGTAGGAAAACACGTGCCTTATGCTCATACAAAATAATTTATTGAATAATTATATAAAAATAAAGGATATTGATATTTCTCAACTCGGATCCAGTTATGAAAACCTCTTGATCAACTGAGTACCTCATGTAGTTATTTTGATGCTTAGGCCAGTCACATAGTTTTTGGAAGAAGAATTTGAGGGAAAAAATAGAAAAAATAATAATTATTTACATATTTCTCAAACCAATATATACATATATATTTTCTAATTTTTAAAAAATTAAAATTAGGTATAATTTCTTATACAATTGTAACATGTAAAAAACTTATTCTTAGATTTTTTAATACAATTATGACATGTAAATTTTATTTTTTTTTAAAAAAAACCTCGATCATATAATGTTGAGGTATGTAAAAATCATAACAAAACTATATATTTACGATATTTTTATTAAAAAATTTAATAATAAAAATATAAAAATTGTACGTAAATTTTTTCCTTTTTAAATCACTTGTTTCCAAAAAATTCCGTCCAACATGTTACATTCTTGTAGCCTTAATTTGGTGCAAAATCCCAAGAAACTTAAGTTGTTAAACACGTTTTTGGTTTCTAAGAGTTCTAATTAGATTTTCCGTTATAAGTTTGCTGCTTAGTCAATTACTCATTCTTGTGTGTGTGCATATGTAAATGATCCAAGGTCTGGTATACATCTGCTGAGTGCAAATTGCTATACAACCAAATCAACTTAAAACTCAAGAAGCTCGATGGGAATAGATTTGGTGTGCAGCACGGTGTGATAAGTATTATGTTGCACATCATTTAAGTCGTCCAAATTTTAGATGACCTAGATTTTTTTTTGTTTTCAATTATTTTGGTATTGGAACATACAAAATAGAAAATCAAAATAATTTTTTAATTATCAATTTAAAAAATGACAATTAAAATTGAAAAAATTCAAAAACCTTTAAAATTTCTAAATTTAATCTAATTAACCCAAATAATGTGTAACATGGTGTTCATCACACAATACTGCACACCAAATCTAAGTTCGAAGGTCGACACTAGGCGTTGTCAAACATAGTAAAATTGATTATTGAAACTTGGTGACTTCTTGTCCCGTACTCATCTACTATCGCCATTTATTTACAGATCTTTTGAAAAAGAAGAATGCAATTGAGTTATGAAAGACAATTACATTTATGTGAGCAATGTATCCACGAGAGGTGTATTTCACTCTATTTTTAGCAATTGCAACTAGCCAGCACATGAATTATGTATTACTTCGCTTTTATTTTATTTACTGTAGATGCAACTTTCCATTAATACGAAATTAAATGTTGATGCACATTGGCTATTCCAATTAAACTTAAATTTATGATTTAAAAGAAAATCCACATAATAGCGGAATCCAACTTTGAACTAATGTATATTCTTTAATGTTGTGTAGTCTACATTCAATAAGAGAAAAGAGCAAATAATTTATCAAAACGTGTATCAGTTATTTTTTATTTAGTTATTATATAATCAATTAATAGAGTATATGTTCGTAAGTTATAAAATATGAATATATTTATCTTGAGGTTATTGTATATTTAACATTGACACATTGTTAACATAAACTCGATCTATATTGTTCATCAAAAAAAAAACTCGATCTATATCAAAATAAAAATTATTTTATTTTGATTTACGCATGCATCAAACATGACTAGGACTGTAGTAGTAGGATATATGCAAAACTTGAACATAGATTATCAAAAAAAAGAAAAAAAAATAGAGATCCCATTTTAATGAAATAATTAACGTTTTTTTTTTCTAGATATAAATGTCAAAGCAAATCTAAATGCAAAAAATACTGAATTTTGGGAGAGGCTGCGCTGTCCGAGGAGGTAATGAAAGGTAATTACAGAAATAACCCCGCATTACAGTGAGTAAAACGATACGGTGTAGCGTGTCCGTTCGGGTTGAATTGAATTCAATGGTTGGTCGAATGAAGACAACGCCTCCGCCTCCCTTCACAAACGGAGAATGTAACGATGAATCCTGACTTGTAACCACTCTTTCTTCCCTCTTTTCCTCTCTCCTTCTCTTTCTCATACAGAACTCTCTCTTCTTCTGCTATGCTCTCCCCCATCTCTCTCTTTCTTATAAATCCACCGTCTGATTCTGACACCAGATAATGCATAAGTCTAGGCTTTTTGGGTATACATCCACGATGATTTTGGTGGCTCTGGGCATCGCGCTAGTGGTTCTGCCGCTGTTGCTGCCAGCGTTACCTCCGCCGCCCATGATACTGATGTTGGTGCCTCTTCTCATAATGTCGTTACTGGTGAAGCTCGCCTTCTCTCCTTCCCGTTATCCTGAGGTGATTAATCCTCCTATTTGATACCTTCAGTGCTCTGTGTCCAACCCTTCTGCCTCAAGCTAGCTTGCATGCACAGAATGAGAAGATACAAGTCAGAACGCAGTCTTCTCTTTTTTCCTGTTTTTAATGTCTTAGAAATTGCATATTTTTGGTTTTATGTAAAATTGTAACTATTCGTTTCGGACTAGTCGCTCCTTCATCTCATGTTTTCTCCGCAATTCTGTTCCAGAATAGCTCTTTCTCTCTTTGTCTAACCATTGAGATTGAACAGATTGTGTAAGTTCTGCAGAATTCGGATGGTGGGCGTGGTAACCAGAGCAATGTAGGTAATTTAATCCCAATTGGGGATTAATATTTTATGGGAATAAACCAAATCTAGCGAACTCCGTCGTTAGAATAATTGCTTCCTGATAAAGTTTACATTTGTAATTGACAAAACATAGTTCCCAAAGCAATCGCATTATAAAAAACTAAGATTGCACGAAAACGAAGAGAAACAAGTACGAAACAGAGTTTCGAGGGTACGATTATTCATGAATAAACAAAGTCTCAGAATGAGGAGGGACATAGACAGAGGCGGAGAGAGAAAGAGGGAAGACTCGAGAAAACGAAGAGAGTGACTTCACTGACTTGGCTTTTCCGATATTTTTTGTTTTTGTTTTTGTTTTGGTTGCGTTAGAGATTTCAACCCCGACAAAGGGACACGTTGAGGGTACAAGTTACATTAGGATTTAGGATGCCTTGTTGTGTTTTCCAAGAAAAGGAAGAAGAAAGAAAGGGAAAGAGAGTTTCGTGAGCCGTGGGCGACATATAAGCAGGTTCATCTGTATCTGGATCCCACCCATTCGCGCCGACTCACCAATTCCGGCGATTTTTCGCCTACTACTATATTACAGCTACTTAAAAGTAGCACTCCAATTTAATAATAAGCACTTTGATTGTGGTGGTTATCTACTGGGCCGAGCCCTTTGGTAAAGATACTGAGGAGCTATGACTTGATAGCAAAGATTTGTTGGTTGCGGAAGCTTATTCTATGAGTTTGGTATCAAATTAAAAGAAAAAAAAAAAAGAGAATGAAAAAGAGGAATCAATCGAGTAGTGTGGATTCTGACCTAGTGACTGGTGTGACACTCTATTCTTTTTCACGTTTTAAAAACCAGTCGGTGAACCTCGAAAGAAACTAAAACTGGGAAATAACAAGTGCATTGGACCGCAAAACGGCTTGGTGGAGTTGCTTTCCATGTAGGATTTACCGTGAAGAGAAGAATATGATTCTCAGTTTTTTAAGAGTTTTGTCTTGCTCTCTTGGGAGGAAGCTTCCGCCAATCGTACAGATTTAAGGGTAGTCAAAGATTATAAAAACAGAAACACTAAATACATAGTGTTGTGATTCGTGAGAGTTAAGCGATGGTTCTCAGAAGAAAGCTAGAGTAAGAATTCTCGAGGGAATTATGATTTTTGACGTAGTTTTATAAGGGACAATAAATTTGGTGAAAGAAAAGAATTACCGTCCCTAGAAGCCGCCCACCTTGATATATGATTGTTCTTCACGACGAGAGAAGGGGATTAAAACTCGTTCAACCACAGACTATTTGTCACATGTTTTGAAAATTAAACACCATATAACAGTCATTTATCATGATTTCTTTACTTTAACCGACCTGGAAATTAAGACTTGGGGAATTTCGAAAGAAAGGAATTAGTTGCATTTATGGATGACAAAAATGTGAATATACTTTGAAAGGCTAATTAAAATATTAAAAATCAGTTTACGTATGAAATGATGTTCCTTCAAGATATTTTCTGATCTAAATTTAAATTTTAGTTTTTCGGCAACTCATTTATTAAATATTTTTGCCGTTTGTTTTGTTTCGACTCCTTATTTGGGATGCACGCCTTTAACAACTACCGTTCTGATACTAAAAATTAAATGATATTGTAGGTAAATCAGCCAAAACTTATGCGGGTGCAACAGTAACAGTTTTCGAAACCCCAAAAGCAGGACATTGAGGGAAAAAAAACCTGAAAAAAAAAAAAGAAATTTGGAGGGCACTAATTGCTTGTCTCAAATATTTTTTTCTATTTTGGTCACATATGTTTGATTGTCTTGAATCTACTTTATTAGCAATTTCTACACTTCACATGCTAATTTTACTACTCATTCGCTTTTATATTGCACCTATTGCATACTTTAGAAGTTTATCGAAGTGGTGAATTCTTATATTTGACATTTATTGGGTTCTAACTTTTAATCTATATTTTCATTTTATATCTTTAATCTATTGACTTTTCTTTGATCACTATTAAAGCGGGATTTTTTCTTTCTATGTATTGATTTCTCAACTCTTCCTCCCTTTCGTTGTGATCTTGTAATTACAAATTCAAAGGCTTTATCTCTTTGAGAAATATTGACCACTAACTGAGTAATTTTTCAACTCATTATATCTTGCTTTCTTTTTATCAAACTAGGGAGAACCTTCTTCCGATTAACTTTTTAAGCCCTTTCTTCTTTAGACTAAGATTCTACCTCTTGTCTCATTGTGTATCTGAATTTTTACTAATTGTCATCTGTAGGCTACAACTCATAACTTAGCTTAAGACACTTTCCTTGTTAAGGGTTTTATTGAAATTTTTCAGATAATAGTTTACTATAGATCTAGCTAACTCATATGAGCTTATTGTATACAATTATTGGATTCTCTTAAACTTTTTTTTTTTTATCTTATATTCTTTTCTAGATCTAACAATGGGCCTTAGCAATTTCAGTGTCATATCTAGTAATGGAATTTCCTAAGTATCTAACATTGAACTATTCATGTTTCTTAGGGGGTACACCATTCTTATGTACTCATAACATTCCTATATATATACTCATGACATTTTCTACATGTCTTAGGCCTATAATGTTGGCTTATCATTTACTCTCATATAAGTTAGCATTCTAGATTGAAATCAATACCTTAGGGGCAATCTCTACAACTTTTGTTACTCCTGTACACTATCATTATCATTTTAAACTACTACTATTTCTTAAATACTCTTGGCTTAGTCATAAAACACCTCCGTTTCTTTCTTAAACTCATATATTTGGCCTACTATTATTCTACCACTCATTTATTCTTTGTGAGCTTGCTAAACCTATCATTTGTCTATCTTTCATCTCTTTCTGACTAGAGGTCTCTGGCTTTCCTTTCTCCACTTTACCCATAGCAATCCATTTCTTTCATTAGCATGTCCATTGCCCTATATATCCTCTCTAACAACATAATCCAAGCCTCATCTTTATCCATATTCAGCCCACCATTAAGGTTAAGGAACTCTATATTCTATATTAATCATTCGTTAGTTAGATGGTGGGTCAAGATTAGTCAGGATCCCATAGAGTGATGCCTTTACGTTCTAGCTTGAGGGGATCAATCTCCAAATGCTTTGGGTCATCTAGGTGTTGTGGCTAGAAGAGTAACTCTCTTAAATTCTCCTATGAACTAATTTGTCTTGTGGCTACAATCTTACTCACTGCTGTTACAATACCATTGCTTGTTATCACTCTAGACAAAACACTATACCCTACAAAACTACTAGCTTAAAATTTACAAATTTTGCTCTAGCTGGCCTTCCATTCTAATACTTGTCATGCTATCTGGGCCAACTAAAAGCTTTATTAAATAACTTACATATATGCCATAATTTGTACCCTTAAACTTACATATTCCTCATTCTCAATCCCTAACCAGAGAGATTGCTTGAACCTCTGCTTTGATACCAAAAAGTGTCATAACTAGCTTCAAATAGCAATTCTCATATCATTCTATGCTTATGGCAACAAAATATCAACCATGACATCATTTAAGACTGCAGTTTTAGCCAGTTTAATACCTCAACTTGAATTATAAGGGTCAAATTTCTAATTCCTCATCTTTTTCACTTTGTATGAAGGAGTTATATGACCCATTTTGGACTTTTTAACATAATAGAACTTTAAATTTCAAATTTTCATAATTTTGGGTTACACAAATTAGATGTTTACAAAAAGCTTATGATGTGAACTTTATACTTTAAAATTTTCAAGTAAAATTGAATTTGTTTGGCCCCTCAAAAGCCACGAAAATAGTAGCTATATACGTTGCTACAGTACTAGGCTAATTCTACATAATTTTGCTAAATTTAAAAATTTATAAGATATTTTATATAGCTTTAAAAATTCTCATTTTTTTATTATTAGTAAGTTCTATAAATTTTCTAGTTGCATGTCAAATTTTAGCCTCAAAGTAAGTCATTTGATATGTCAAGGGTAGAGGTGTAATTTATGGTTCATTTGGACCAAAATTTAGTTCTAAAGTAGTTCAATTGGTCTCTAATTTGCACTCTCTCAATTTAAGCTAATTTTAATCATTCTAAACATAACTTCTATAAGGTCCAATGCATGAAATAAGGCTTGCATCAAAATAAACCATATTACTTCCTATACACAAGATCATATACCAACCATCCAATCATACATCAAAATAGCTTATATTCATGTTCTTAAACTCATACACGCATTCTTATTATATGACCTTGACATTTCCATAAGGTTCATCATATATACATATGCTTACTACCCATTCATGCATGTATAATTCCATGGCTTCTAATATGGATAACATGTACACATGGCTACATTTTACATCAAAATGGTATATATTGATATGCTTAAGCTCATACATAAGTTAACATTACATATTCTTGCCATAGATAAGGTATATCATTGCTAATGTATCATATGCATTCTCAAGTATATAATTACAATAAAAGCTTCAAGTACATAAACTTTAAACCCTATTGCTTCTCATTTTCTTTTTCCTTGCTTGAGGATCCTAAAATGGTTGGTGAGATATACATGGGGTGAGATTCTAGGAAGAATCTCAATAGCTAATGTCAACAATATTGATACATGCAAAAATACCATGAGGAAATGCAATGTATATAGTGCAAGGATGTAATTTATATGCATCGTGTAACTTAAACATAACTTTTAACATAATAACTCACCTTTCATCAAGCCATAGTATCTAAACATACTATCTAGGCTCAATTAAACTCATTTCTAGGCTAAGGAAAAGCTACTGCGTTTAATTCCTCATTATAGAGAGTTAGAAGCCAAAAACGTTTAATGCTCATGCATAAAACTCATTACAAAAATCATAGCAAAGCATTACTCGTGAATACATCAAGTAACTACACATACAAGCATTTCAACCTAATTAAACATTTAGATGCATGCAAGATAGAAAGATAAAGCTACTTATGAATTTGGAAACTTTGGGTCACCACTAACCCTTTTGTTAGTTCTCTTTTCCTTGGCTTTCTTTGACTTGGCACCCACAAATAGATGAGCTTGGACTAGCTTAGCCTACATAAAGCAACATGTAAAGCAAATTAAGTCATTAGGATCGACTTTAATTCATATTACTATCATCTAATCTTATTAGAACTCAACATACTACTTTAAGCCAATCCAGGTTCCTTAAGAGGTAACTTTTAGAATTCACTTTCTAGACTCCAAACTCTCACTTACATAAGTTATATAACTCTAATGGAACTCATTTGGGCTATCATAAACTTGATTAAACAAGTCTAAGACCGTTTTGTTTTTTTATGTCTATTTGAACCCTAAAATTTTATCTTTCAATTTATGACTCCTAAATTCAATCCAATGGTTCTATTAATATGTATTCATCATATTTAGGCATCTTAAGACCTTAGGATCCATCAAAGCACTCCTTAAGCACCCTAACCAACCCTTGGTTGAGATTATGCCATAAGGAAGAGCTATAGGAGTCTTTGTTATTCTTCTTGGGAATTTAGCACATGTGGAGGATCATTAGCTCTTTTTTAGTTTAAATGTGATCTTACATGACTTGAAACATCTTCCTAAGGTTCCCAAACTGATAAGGTATAATTTGAACCCTAGGTGGTCTAATGTGAGTTTTATAGCCTTTCATGAAATTTCACTTGCATAAATTTACTCTACACCTTTAAAAACCCTTATTACTCTTAAGTTTTCATCAAGCTAAAGCCTCTTCCTCATATTCTCTCTCTAGGCCATGGCATTGAAGGAAGAAGAATCCAAGAAGAAGCAAGTTTTTTTTATCTCAATCCATATCTTGTTTAAGGGCTCTTTCAATGGTGATTCTTGTGGCATGGTTGATTGTTCCAAAACGTCTCTTTTTTTGATAAGGTCAGCCACAAAATTTATCTTTTCAAGAAACTAAAACTACCATTAAAAAGAGCATGAACAGAAGAAAAGATTTCATAACTAACATAACTTCTATATTCTCTCTCTCTCTCTCTCTCTCTCTCCTCCCATTTCTTAAACACCATGATTGCTAGTTTTGAAGCTAAAAATGTTAGTTCCAATATGCTAAGGCAGCTAATACATCATAAATAAAAAATTTGATATTTTGAATTTTGACCATAATTACATTTTTGCCATTATATTTTAATTTTACTATTTGAGCTCATTTTAAATCTTTTTTTAGAACTATTTTCTTATATGAACATTAAGGCTTACATTTTATTAAAAATATTTACTTAAATATTTCTAGGATTTAAAACCATCCTAAAAAGTTTAGTCAAAATTACAGTCAACTAACATCTTACCATGTACACCATTAGGTATTTAATCATTCCAATAATCCCTAGGGTTTTCAAAACCTTTGAAAATCTTAGTTAACTTAATTTTAACATTTAAAACTTCTTTCTTTAAATTTTTAAAATTTTGCTCAAAATTATAATTTTGTTACTGATACATCCATTTCTTCCATTTAACTATATTAGTTCTATTTTCGCTATTCTTGCTCTTTCCTTTCATCTTATCTAAACTTATAGTCTCTCATTATTATGGTTATTCACTTTTCTTTTGGTGTCTCAGTATTTGGAAAACATAGGGTATGACATTTTTTCCTCTTAAATAAAATTTTATCCTTGAAATTTGGAGATATTATCTTTACCCAGCTTTATATATATATATATATATATATTTGTCTTAGCTAGTCTTTCCTTTTCTCTATTTTTATTTACTGTTCTCAAGGACTAATCTCTTTCATATCTATTTCCCACCAGAAATTTTTTTTTCTCATTAACTACTTCAAATCTTGTTGTAAATCATTCTTTTCCTTTTGTGCTATTTCTATAAAGCATATAAGTTGTTCACTATTTTCTTTCTTAGCTTTCTTGTCATGAGAGGGACTACCTTATGATACTAAAACATGTTCTAATAACTCTAGCCTATCATTAGGAGAGCTTATTATTTTGTATCTAATTGGTTCAAGATCTATTAATATAGGGTTAAGCTCTTCTACTTAGTGGATTTTCTTATGTTTGATTGGAGATATCTTACTAGTATCAAATCTCCAATATCATGTTCCAATGGTTTTCTACATAATCTTTTTATCTTTCTCTGTTAATTCCAAGCCATTAAAGGTTCCTCCTTGTTTAACTTGTTTAAATATTTAGTCCACTGTTTTTCCCTTACAATCTTTCTTACTAGCTCATCCTATAATAAGGGTTTATATATTTTCTTATCTTAGGCTTTGTACACTAACCACTTATTGGGATCATCACTCCTCAATGTGTTTGTATTCTTAGTTGTCTCAGTTCTTTTATTTACTTCTATACTTACCTTCTAAACTTGAAATTTCCTTTACTCTCATTATCTAATTGAGAGTAAGTATTATTCACAATCTCAATTTTACTATTGACTTTCCATAATCTTTAACTCTTCTGTGCTAACATTGAAGAATAACTACCACTTACTAACATTGTATTCATGTGGGATACCGACTTCTTATATCTTCAGCTTTTAAAGGTATATTCTACCACTTACCGTATTATGAAGAATTATACTTGACCTCTTTTTTAGATACACAACTCTAATATATAGGGATTGCTTTCTCCCTTGGCCAGGCTTAATAACTGTTAGGTAATGATTCATCAATCTATAACTTTGAAAAGCTACTTTCTTGTTTTTCTCATTTCACATACTATACTCATCTATTGAGAAGGTCTAATCAATGGCTTAGCTGTCTGAGTAAAGCTCTAATATCTTTATTATAATAATCTGTTAGACCTAGGAAGTCTTTAGCCTTTGAAATGAAAATTGTTTGAAACTATACTGATTTCAAAGACTAAACTGACGTGTAAAAACTATCCTAGGTTATGAACTCCCAAAAGAATTGCTATACTGTAACTATAGACTCTTTGTAATTCTATGAGATCTATTGCGACCCTTGAGTCTATTATAACCTATCAAAGCTTGATTAGGGTCTACTGTAACACATTATACTATGCTAGAATCTAATGCGATATATCTCTAAGAGATTTCAATCCTGAAATCACTATCTCTATAAATAAAACTCATATTCGCTAAGTTTGACAACTATTACTCATAATCTTTAGAACTAAACTCAAATGCCTACTATGTTATTCATGTGAAGTGAGTCCTCTAAATATTTCCATCTTTGTAACAACTCCATAATAATAATACTCAAGAGTATATTGGCATTTACTCACTATTTTCTATGGGATCATTAGTTCCCACTTTTAGCCTTGTCATACTTTCTTTCTTTCTTTTTCTTACTAACTTATTATACTATACCTTACTTTACTTTCTTTACCCTTATTAACTTGTTTTACTTTACTTTCTTTGCTTAATGATGTAAACTAGGCTTACACTTTACATGTATTCATTCTATCTTTACTCTATTATCTTGCAATTTTCTAATCGTGCCCATACCTTATACGCAAGTACCTTTAATACTGATATACTTTGTATCTCATAAGGCATCTTACACATTAAGTGCGTCTACTTTTCTCACAGAATAAGTATAATATGCCAGTCCCTTTAACATTTTGTTTGATTATATTATAAAGGATTCATACTACACATGCTGAATTCGCACTACCTAATTTTTAAGATTCTAGTGTTATAAACATGTTCTTCTGACATCAATATATACTAGGAATTCTTTCTTAATACTTTTTCTTATAGTTTTAACATTATTAAAATCCCTTAACTTTCTTTTCTTTAGCTTATTTTTTAATTTAACTAATTAAGATACTTTTCAATCATCAATAAGATTTTTATGGTAGATACTATCATTTACTATGCACTTACGTTACATTACTATTGAGTTGGTCAGACCCAATATCATGTAATTGTCGTGGCAAGCAAATCATAGTACCAATCACTAATACATAAACGTATCATAAGCTAGCTCAAGTCACTATTTTTAGTATATTATAAGTTTTCTAACAATCTAAAGTACCATTTTTATACTTTTTTATATCTTTTTTTATATCATGTGGCATTTTAAGAGGAAAGGATTCTCTTCTAATCTTTTTTTATGATTACTGTATTACCTCTTGGTTATCTTTTTCTACCTAATTATCTCTACTTAGGACATTCTATTGTACTTTATAGACAACCATACCAAGGACAACAGTGCTCTTTAGTGCACTCATCCATGCTACCTTTTCATCTATCCTCACCTGTGTTAAATCCTTGACTCTCAAATTGCCACATTTTTTTCTTTATGACTATTACTATTAATTTACCCATATCAGGGAGCTATCCTTTTTACCTATTTAATTCCTCACTGGTTCTTTACGTATCTATAATCAAAAGCTTTTTCTTACTTTTTCGAAGATCACCTTAGCTCATTTACTATCTATAAAGGTTGGAGTCTACTTTATCTCAATCTCATCTTCTAATTTTTAACTGAACTATTCCTTTTGAAAAGAACTTTATTGTACGCGATCTATAGAGTTTATCTCTCTTAAAGCTGTTGAGCTTATATAACTATTCTTTTGTGCCTTGGGAACTCATCAACGTAGGTAGCTTTTAATTTCCCGTAGCTTATATCTAGCCTGCTAGTATCGTTTGCAGGCGGTTAGCAGATTCTCTTAAGTATGAATCAGTCTCATATTATACGTCCCAAGCACTATTGTAGACTTCCTAAGTCCGAATGAATAACGTAAGCAGCAGCATAACAACCATTTTGTGCTTCACGTGCAAATAATGAAAGCATCAAATCAGACAAAATTTTTGCCCAAAGGAAATATCTGACGAATGATATTTTGTTTGATTAGACGAGTAAAGATATGACTGGGCAACTTCCAATCAGATTTGAATTAACTGCCTTTTATTTACATTATCTTTTACAGATGCCTATACAAAGCTTCGAATTAAGGAGAGGCGAAAGCTAATGCAGAGAATGGATCTAAAAGGGTGCCTCCAACTGCTGCCAAATGTGATGTTAGAGAATGCAAGTGGCTCATTGATTTCCGGGATAAATTAATCCCATGAATTAATTTGGATTTCCATCTGTGTTGGTGAATGGTGATGACATCTCTGCAATTCCTGTAACATGGCTCCATATCATAGTGGTGTCCTCAAAGTAAACCTTGAATTGTGTTCCTAAGCAGACTGCAAAGTGACCTGCTCAGCAGCTGTTGCATCATACTTGGCACTAGCCTCTGGGGTGTCTTCTTCACTTGGTGGAACCAGCTGCCAAAATAACGGTAAGTACTTATCCCACTCATTCAGAATCGCTGCGCCTTTGCTACTCCCCGTTTTTTCCTTCGAACACACAATGTTATATTAGTCTTGACAACTATGCTGAGACAAGAAAATTGGCCTTTTTTTCTTTCAAAAAAAAAGTCAGATGCCTAATTGCTTTGAACATGCATAGATTCTCATGCAGTAAAAATGGGCCTTACAACATGGGCTTCAATTAGGCTCTTCAGCTGCATCTGTCCTACAGGTGCTGACACCCGTTGGATTTTTACAATTTCTCTGTTTACCTATGAGCAGTTACACAAATATATAAGAAAATAATCGACCATAAAGATGAAAAAAAAAAAAAACAGCACACTTGTCTCCATGCAACAAAAATAAAGGCTTTATTGGTTTTTTACTTTTTTTTTTTTTACTTGTAAGTGTACTTTCTTTGAGATAGTAAGGGAGTGGAGGGTATGAAAGTATTTTAATAGATGAGAAAGAATTTGTATGCCCGACGACAAATACGTCAGATCCTCCTGATGACAAAGTCTAGAAGGCAGAGTAGGGATCAACAACTGAGCTACTGCAATAAGCTGCATTTAGAAGTTGCTTTGAAATGCAGTTTTTCTTCTAAAGGTGAATACCTTTTCACACCATGACATTTCCAGTCAAAGCTACTAGATATTGTTATCTCCCTCAATGTTTGAAAATGTTGCAACAATTTCGTCTTTAGTGGAACAACTAGAATGTCATAGGTTTTCATAGAAAACTTAGCTCTATATAGAAAACCATATAGTCCTTCCACTTTCTCCTTTCTCTGTTGGTGGTGGAGGAGAGAGAGAGAGGGAGGAGGGAGTAAGAAGGAATTATTACATACTCCAAGTGTATTATGTATCCAAGGGCTGACATTAATCCAAGTTAGCTTCGAGTGTGGAGGCCCCACACTTGAATTAATGCCAATCCTTGGATATAATCCAGGATTAATATTCAAGGAGTATACAAGGATTTCTAAGTAGTAAAGGGTTCCAAATACGTCAAATCCAAAAAAGAGAATCCCAGAGATGAAGTCCATTCATGCACATGTATACTGAAAAATGGGAGAAAAGACTGAAAATGGGTGTTTGGCACAAACCTTGGGTATGAGAGTATTGTCCTCATCAAGAATGTAAGCCAACCCTCCGGTCATTCCAGCAGCCACATTTCTACCCACTCTGCCAAGGAGTTAAGACATGCAATAGGCTCAGTATATCAAGGTCAATTCCTCCAATTCACATAATCACTAGAAAGAAAGAGGAATCGGGTGGGGGTAAACAAGGGTAAAGTATAGATAATAAAACATTACTCACTTTCCGAGGACAACAACACAACCACCAGTCATGTACTCGCAACAATGATCTCCTGTGCCTTCAACTACAGCTTCAGCAAGTGAGTTTCTCACAGCAAATCGCTCCCCGGCTTTCCCTCTAAGAAAGACCTGTCCACCTGTTGCCCCATACAAGCAAGTGTTCCCCACAATAGTTGCATCCTCAGGTTTAAACCCTGTTTTTTCAACAGGCGTGACAACCAACTCACCACCAGCAATTCCCTGGCAACAGTTGTACATAGATACACCTCATGTACTTCAGCAGTAAAATTAGTAAACCGCAGCCACACATTTAAGTTATCAGCCTATGCTCAAAAGAATAAGTTAATAAAGATACCTTCCCCACATAATCATTAGCCTCTCCTACAAGGCGAATGTTCATTCCAGGTGTCAAAAAGCATGCAAATGACTGACCAGCACTTCCTGTAAATCTGGAATTATGGGGAAAAAAATATTCAACTTCCATATAATAACATATGATATTAACTTTAGAATAGCAAAGGACATCTTACGTTATATTCAACTGTCCAGCAAAACCAGTGTCACCATACTTCTTAGCAATAACACCAGCTATACGCCCACATACAGCACGATCAATGTTGAATATTTTAACAGTCTTATTGACCACTTTTTCATTCTCAATGGCATCTGCAATCTGATACAAAAAAACTTATATTACTACCTCATGTAAGACAGATAATTATTTTTCCCATTTCATTTCATACTTTAATTAAAAACAGCAATCAACTTGAATAAAAAGGGCCTAGCCACTTTCTTTTTTTGGTTTTCTTATTAAAAAAAAAAAAAAAAAGGAGGCCTCGAGGCCTCAGAGTAGACACTGGGAAGAAGGGCAGGAGTAGGGATTGAACCCTTGACATAAAGTTCATTCAATCTTAAAGACAGGTTGGGACCGTGTGAGCTATTAACTCATGGGCAGAGAATAGCCACTTCATTTGCTGCATGAGAGGTTTAGGGATGAGATACACTTGAAATGTATAGACGAGTCAATAGTATTTATGCACTGAATATGATTAACAAATTAGCTGGTCTAAAGATATGTTCTATGTCAATAGTAAAACTGGTTAGACCTACAGTAGTTTAAAAAGTTACCTCTGGGTCCGCTAACAGAGCATCATCCAAAACCAGCCCATTGGTATGAGTCTCCTGATTACGGATTGCTGTACTGCTCCATTTTGGCAACCCGACGTTCTGAAAATGAAAGGTTCGTCACAAAAAAGCTAGAGAATCAGGCATTTATTCAACTCAGAAAAGCAAAGGAAAAACAATCCATTTTATAATAACAAAAGCCACTTTAAAGAAATATACAATACATACAGAGAGAATATAACTGAGATCCAGATGCTGAGTTTTGACAAGAGATATGTCGTGCGGTTGCAAAAGGTCTGTCCGACCAATTACATCATCTAACTTCTCATAACCCAGCTGTGCCAATATGCCTCTTACCTGGCCAAAATTATTGCGACCATATTTATTCAATACACGATGAGGAAACACTACTTAGGCCAAACTACATTGATAAATAATAAATATCATCGGTAAGGACAAGTCCAAAAAATGGGACATCAAGATAAATCTGAAAGATGTAAACAGAAGGCACATAATACCTCCTCAGCAACATACAAAAAGAAGTTGACAAGATCACCCGGTACACCAGGAAAGCGTGCTCGCAATTCTTCCCTCTGGGGTGTAATCAATTTGAAAATTGGAACAATGAAATGCACACATGGTGTTATTAAGAAAAGGACAATTATATATCACAATACATCATGAAAGAAGACTTCTAAACACCTGACTGGCAACACCAACTGGACAATTATTGGTGTGGCAAATGCGGGCCATTACGCATCCAGTAGCAATCATTGCCACTGAACCAAAGCCATACTCATCAGCGCCCATTGCTGCAGCCATCATCACATCAACTCCACTTCTAAAGCCACCATCAACTCTGAGAATGACCCTTTCCCTAAGTCCATTTTCAATGAGTGTCTGAAAGGAAAATTGCCATCTAAATTTTTATTTAGAGAATGACAAGAATAACAATACAATTTCATCGTTCAAATTGTAACCTGGTGAGTTTCTGTAAGCCCAAGTTCCCAAGGACCTCCAGCATGCTTAATGGAACTTATAGGACTTGCTCCAGTTCCACCATCATGCCCTGATATCTGAGATGCAATCACAAAATATAATTATTCTACTCAAAAGAGCACTAACATTCAGAAATATTAAGCAAATTTTCTGTTGTTTTAAGTTTAACAGGTCCTTTAATGAAATTAAGATTCTGTATAGAGAAGAACAATTTCATTAAGGAGGATACGACAAGTACATAAAGGAGGAGAATCTACTTCTACCTAGACCATCAGAATCAGTTCAAGTTTCAAATACCAGCCTGCAGTACAACTTGATCACTTTACGATAGTCATACTAAACACAAGATCAATAATAAATACCTAAAAACTCTAATTATACATTTGAAAAAGAAATTATCAGAGTAAACACCTGTATAATGTCAGCATTACCCTTGGCAACCCCAGATGCAACAGTGCCAATTCCAGCTTCAGCCACCAGTTTTACAGAGACCTTAGCCTTAGGGTTCACCTGTTCAACCAGAGAACCATGAAGAATTTTCCTCAGAACACTGGATTTAATTAAAGATAAATGAGCAGATACAAAATGCAAGAGAATCACCTGATGAAGATCAAAGATCAATTGAGCAAGATCCTCAATAGAATAGATGTCATGATGAGGAGGTGGAGATATAAGAGGAACCCCTGGTTTAGAATTTCTCAACCTTGCAATATACATGCTGACTTTTTTCCCAGGCAACTGTCCACCTTCACCAGGCTTTGCACCTTGTGCAATTTTGATTTCTAATTGATCAGCATTTGCCAAGAATGTTGGGGTGACGCCAAACCTCCCTGAAGCAACCTGAAGACAATGCAAGATATTCTTCGTTTTCAAAAGTAGTTCTTATAGTATATGCATCACAATTACCCTAAGTGATCACAAAGAAGGTGGCGTTATGAGCAGGAGATCAACACTACTGCCACAATTCCCACCCCACCACTCAAATTAGGAACTCAATTGGTAATTCCAAGTTTATCCCTGAATGAACATTAATGTACTCTATCAATTTTGATCCTCAATCTACCCTTAGCTGATAGAGGTACATGCATATAAACAGAAAAATACCATATACAGGTATACAATATGTATGATATGACCTAAATTACAATCTACTAAGTAAAAACAACTTCTTTCAATAGAGATTATCACCAAATGAATACTACTGTTGTTTATCAATTTTTATCGTCAATCCATTCCAAGCAGAGAGAGCTACAAGCATATAACCAGCAAAATACTATATACAGGTAGGCAATATGTATGATATAACCTACAATTACAATCTATTAAGTAATAACTTCTTTCTTTAATAGAGATTCCATTTTGAGTATGGACTCCTAGGTACTGCCCAGGGAAGGCCTTCACCAGCTCGCAGCCCTGCCATGTTCTTTTAACTTATAGTGAAACAAAACAAGCAGAAACTTCTTTCTCTATACTTAGAATGAGATCCTGAGAAAGGAGTGGACTACCTAGGTTATTTTAAAATAGTGAGAAAGGGTGTACTTTTCTGAAAATTTACATTAAAAATTTCATTTTTGTGAAGTTTTCGGACTGCAAACTAAACAATGATATTTGGTGTTCATGACCATAGTAATTTATAGTGCACTATAGCTTGCAACTAAATGCCAAGGCTCCTGGTGCTACATCACGTATGTAGCCTTAAAACTTCTATATAGCTCTGCTATGGCCGTGCTACAAGAGCTATTTTTGCATAGCTGTAGCTCACACTACAAGCATCACATATAAACAGGGCAACAAGAGCCCTAATTTGAGTAATTTTGCAAAGGTTACTACTAGAGATTCACTTGACCCATCCTTGGATAATCAATATTTAATGACTTAGTATTCAATAACCATATCAAGAGCCAAGCTCGTGTAGCCGGTCTTTTGCAAGCCTATACTAGAGATGAATTACTACATTCAATCCTCCTCCTCTTGTGCTCTTGATATGGCTGATAAGCAAATGGAATCCTCAAAAGATGAAGCAGAAATTAAGGGAGTGCTTATTGACAATCATTATCATATTGCTTTTGATAAAAAGGAATCGATTTAGATATCTTAGGACTAAGCTTAAACATTGATGTATTTTATGATATAAGCACTTGATGTGGTGATTTATCGATTATTATTATATTGTTATGAGGTTTTTCTTCTTTTTTTTTTTCTTAAATATGAGTTTGGTTTTTTATATATATATATATATTAGTGATTATCAATATATTTTGAATTTTTTAAAATTGCGTGCTACATTTTCGTGTGTTCTGTACTATAGCATTTTGGAGCCCTTGGCACTACAAGTGCGCCACGTTCATGTCATGACAGTTTCGTGATACATAACTCAGTTAACCAATCAATTGCATTAGTATATTCTGATCAATTTCTGTTTACTTACTGCCATCATAATCTTGTAGTGCAGAGTTGCAGGATACTGTAGCCACGTTAGCACTAGTCCAATAACAGTGAATTAACATTAGATTGCTAAACAAGTCAGATTAGAGCAGTCCTGATATTACCCATATTGATCCATTCGATGCCTCCGTCCAATGAAGAATTTCTGGAAAACTTTATGCCATAACGTCTTTTAACATATTTAGTAGTTAGATTAGAGAAAGTTATGCAATTGAGTTATTCCATCTCTCTTGAGTTTTTTTCAACATTCTACTGTAAAGGGCATCACTTTACTACATGCCATGCATCAACACAGTGAATGAAGGTATCAGGTATATAATTTTTAGTTCTGAACATAACATAAAATGTCAGTGCAATAACCTGTTTGATAGCACTAGTAGCGGTATCACCATTTTGAAGACCTTTGAGATGTGGAAGAGTCGGAGAGTAACCATCAACAACATCCGCAAGTGGTTTCCAGCGAATAGGATCCTGGATGCATTACATAATATATATCATCACTTTTGGGCATATTTCATTGATACCATAATGGAAGAGCAAGATAAAACCCAAAAAAAGAGAAAAAATAAATAAATAATTTGTTTATAATTGACTGTGAGCACATCTAATATAACCTGTCTTATTGGGGAAACAAAACTATTTTACCTCACCACCTTCCCCTGAATTGGATCTTCCACCTAATCTGTTCATTGCAATTGCAATTGCTTCATGAGTTTCTCTTGAAATAGCTCCAAGGGACATACCACCAGTACAAAACCGTTGTACAATTGATGAAGCAGGTTCAACCTTTCCAACAGGTATTGGAGCACGATCACTTTTAAATTCAAGAAGATCTCGAAGAACCTGCAACAAACTCTAGCAAATATCAATTAATTTCAAATGATCACGATAAAAAATTGTAAAACTAAAAAATTTCACCCTGAAATTTCTTATTTTATTCCAAAATAAAAGCTGCAATAGACAGAATAATTAGGCAATAAAAAATCTGCCAATCAATCCTCAACATGAAAGAAAATAAAGGCCACAAAATATCAGCCAATCAACTTTAACATAAAAGGAAATAAAAATGCAACATAAAGTCTCATAAAACGAGAATTAAAAAAACAAAAAACAAAACAAAACAAAACAATTGACTTCAGCCCACAATAAACTACCATAATTTGGCCCAAGAATCACGTCCCATTAACAGCAAATATCCCATATGATTATTCCCAAGAATCATAGGAATCCAACACTTCCTCTCAGGGCACAGCTTGGAGCTCAACACTGCCAATCATCTTAACAAATCCCCAATCTAGCTTAAGCAAAAGAAGTAGAACCAACAACTTTATCTGAATTATTGTGATCCTTATTACTGAGCAATTTTTGTAGCACACCTCATTGCTCTTTGGTAAAGGGATTAGTTTTAAACTAAGTTTTGTCCTCATTGGTCATCATTGGTTCACTAGTCTCATCTTTTTTGCCTTGATTTCCAATTTGCCGATTTGCCATGAATTGTCCTGCATATTTCTTTGGTGTGACCAGCATTGTTGCAATAGTCACACCATGCTTTTCAACCCTCCTTTTGTTTGAAATCAAGACCGGTATTGCTTCTAATGACCAAGCTTTAGTAATGGGTTGAGTATTTGAACCTACACCAGTCAACTAAAACTTGCTTTCCTCCCATTTGACCTCATAAAATAATTCTGAGAGAGGGTAGGGGTTTGGTAGACATTACTCTTCCTCGAACAGCTTCAAAGATGGGATTCAGACCTAAAAAAAAAGAGAAAATTCTCTCTTTCTCCTCCAACTTCTGAAGGTAGGTAGCATTTGCACTGCAAGTCCATTAATGGATCTCATACAAGTCCAGTTGTTGCCAAAGCTTCACAATACTATTGTAACATTCAATAACATTCAAACCAGCTTGTTTCAACTCATGAAGAGTCCCCTTAATGTGAAATAAAGCCTCTGTGTTCTCCACCAAAGAATAAGTCCTTCACAACATTCCAAATTTCCTTAGCAGTCTTGCAGAAGACAAAGGTTTTGCCTATCTTAGTGATCATAAAATTCACCAACCATGACATAATCATATTATTTTCGGCAAACCATACCTTGTATTTGGGATCTGTGGCAGCAGGTGGAGGAGCCATTCTAGTGACGTAGTCTTCCTTTCCACAGCCACGAGATGAACATCAAGGCACTTTGTGACTATGGTAGATAATTGTAACCATTAAACTAATGGCCAGTAATCATCAGGGGGAATTTTGGGTGCCCATAAAAGAAGATGTCATGTCTTTTTTGGCATTTGGCTGAGAGACAACAGAAGACTCTGATGTAAAGTCTGAGATGTTGGCAGTAAAGGCTCTCATGGAGCCAAAAGTAATCATAAGAATTGTTTCATGCCCTTAAGAGCTCTAATACCATGAATAATTACACTCAGAAATTTCTTATTTTATTCCAAAACAAAAGCTGCAAATAGAGGAAGCAGGCCATAGCAAATTGGCCAACCAATCCTTAAACATTAAAAAAAAAAAAATGAAGGCCACAGAATATTAATGAACTTTAACATAAAAGGAAATATACATGTAACACAAAGCCTTGTAAATCAGGAATAAAAAAGAAAACAAAACACTTGACTTCAGTCTACAATAAACTACCATTATTTTGCCCAACAATCACGATTCATTAATAGCAAATATCCCATTCTTCCCCAGAATCATTGGATTCCAACAAAAACAAAGCCTTAAAAGTAAGATCTTCAGCACTCACATTAACAGGCCGATTAGCCAAATGTTGCTGATAAACTGAAAAGGCACTTTGACTTTTTTGACGAACAGCTTTGTGGAGCAACTTTGACATCTCTGGATTATTTGCATGGTACTCCCCTTTGAAAAAGTGAAATAAAGTCTGTCAGAAACTTTGATGTACCAAAAAATATTGATTGAATGGACCTTCATAGAATCCTGAAAAATTCAATTGCTACAACCCAAGGCAAACCATTAATTACTTTAAAAAACAACCATTTTCTAAATTCTTACATAAATATTGTAGAACACAAAACAATAAGGCTCGTTTTATACAGCTTCTTAAAAATATAAGAATGGCCTACTGATTCTCTGTATCCTAACAAGTACAGGTGCAAATGATACCTCCAGGTCTAAACTGTATAAATCCGAAATTTTCTAGTCTTTTAGCTGTATCTTCAGAGAAGGCCTTCACCCAAAAAGACAAAGTCTCCCTCGCCAGCTGCACCACATAGGAAGTGAGAGAGAAGTTTCATTTATAAGTTATATAAAGCAAATTCAGTGCACATGTGCATGCACACATTCATATTCTGCACAGAGATTAGTACATTGAAACAATTTTGTATAGAGGAAAGAGAGTATATGGTTGTAGTTGTGTAGCATTGTAGGCAAATGTTTCAGTATAGGTTTGTTGATTTTGTTGTCAATGAAGCTGCAACTAAAGCCCTTGGTGCTACCTGGAGAGTTGTAGAGAACAGAGACCCTGAGAGTTGTGAATTAAAGGGTTCGGCACTTGTAAGGGAGGTATGTACTTTTGGTGCCCAGGTGTGCAACCCAAGTAGTGGAGATTAGCAGGCCAAATGTTGAGGAAGTAGGTCAAAGACTTCTAGAAGTTGAGTCATTGCACTAGGGGTAGAGGGAGGCTACGAGAATTTTTGGAGTTGTTCCTCTGTCAAGGATGTCGACAAAATAAGTGCTGGTTACTTATGTTCTTGAATAAATGGTTGAGTTCTATTATTTAAGTTGGCCATTGTTTTCATTTTCTCTCTTCAGTTGGGTTTTGTTTGTAATAAGCTGCAAATTTTGTAAGTTTCAACTTAAGGAAGAGTCCTAAGAAGTATTAAGGATTTAGAAAAATCTTAAAGGTCAACAAAAGAGTCACTAGCAGACACCCTATTAAGAGATACTAAGGATATAGGAAAGTCTTGTAGGTCATGGAAAGAGTTACTTGTAAGAGGGTGAGGGGTCAATTTTATGTACAGACAAATAGACTTTCAATAACATATTTTGTTTGGTTCCTTCATTCTCTATCTGATTTCTGCTCTTTCTATTTTCTTATAAATATGTAAAGGCAAAGGGACACCTTTGAAAATGCAGGCAAAAACAATCCAACACTTTCAAAATGTAAATATATTCTGGAATGCATGAAAAGTGTGCCAAGTAATTAATTTTTAAATTTATGATGTGCACCATTTATTCACAATAGAGTGGTGCTTATCTCACTAGTAAAATATTATCATAATTTAAATTTTTCTATAGGATTCAGTTCTGTATTCTTACTTACCTCATCAAAAGTTAATCCACCAATTTTAGATACACTTCCTCTGAATGCAAGATCAACAACTTCCTTTCCTAACCCATAGACTTCAAATATCTGTGCGCCAGAGTAACTACATACAAGGAACTGGTAAGTTAATTAGTCAAAGCATAACATCATTAAGAAAAGAAAATAGGAAGAAACAATACAAATGTATGAGAAACTGCTGAATAATTAAAAGATGATTATACCAGCGCTCTCTGGTATTAATGGTTCTTTATAACTACAGCATTAAATAAATCATGAAACTAAATATACCTTGAAAGCAATGAGATGCCCATTTTGGAAAGAATTTTAAGAAGACCTGCTTTAACAGCCTGGAATGCAGAGAAAAAGATCATTTACCAAACAAGAACTATGTTATCACAGAAACTTTTGTATTTTATTTTATTCTTATAAAGGAGGAATTCAACAGAAAGAAGAGTACATAGGTCAAGAAATATTCATACAAGATGCCAGGTACGGCAAATCAAAATAAATATAAAGGAAATACGTCAACCCCCCCCCCCCCCCAAAAAAAAAAGGAATCCCTCTCCAAATCAGGAAGAGAGAGAAAGGGGGGGAACATCCCTTTATGGGCTGAAACACAAATATATTCCACAAAATATCTGAAGGAAGAAACATCAAATTTAAAAACGCTAGGACTATTCTCAAGCCAAATGACTTCTTTTCCTCCATACATTGACCTTCTTTGGTTTGTTTAGAGGATACCTTCTCCATATACAACATTCTGTCTCTCGTAACTTCTTTTTTCTATTTAGAAAAAGGATTTTCATAACTATGTAGGATTAGAGAAAGGAACTCTGCCTATAACGAACTTTGATGTAAATTATTTTTCATAGCCGGTCCCAAACCCAGAAAAAAGAAGAGGGTTGTGTTAGGCAGTCGACAGCCAGCGTAAAACTTTGTCGAATCTCTATGACATAGACAATCGATATATTAAACGTAAGGCTACGTCGTTATCCGTAAGTAACGCGCTGTATAGCTCGAGTACAGTGACAAGTGAGCAAGAGCCGCTGCATCGACGCTTAGGTGTAGTGAAAAATAAGCAAGGACTCCCACATTTTCGTGAACAAATGTGGCTAAAGAAGTTAGTTCATGAGAGTATGATTCGTTTTGGAACTTAGAATATAGGTACACTTACAGGTAAGTCTATGGAAATAGTAGATACTATGATTAGGAGGAGGATTAATTTTATGTGTTTACAAGAAACTAAATGGGTAGAAAAAAAAGCGAAAGAATTAGATACTTCAGGTTTTAAACTTTGGTACACTGGTAAAGCTAAATTTAGAAATGGGGTAAATATAATTGTAGATAAGTTTTGGAAAAATGCTGTAGTGGATGTCAAAAGGTTAGGAGATAGAATCATTGCATTAAAGTTTGTAGTAGAAAATGAAATCTTGAATATTATTATTGCTTATGCACCACAAATAGGGTTAGAAGAATATCATAAGGTAAAGTTTTGGGAGGATTTAGAATGTTTAGTTTAGGAAATACCATTAGGAGAAAAGATTCTTTTAGGAGGGGATCTAAATGGTCATGTGGGAAGTGTATCTTCAGGTTACGAGGGTGTTCATGGAGGACATGGCATAGGAGAAGTAAATGCAGAGGGTAAAACTATTCTAGACTTTTCATTAGCGTTCGATCTTATATTAGCTAACACTTGTTTTAGAAAGCGTGAGGAACATCTTATCACGTATAAAAGTGGAAGGATATGTTCTCAAATTAATTTCTTTCTTATAAAGAAATCAGATAGAAAATTTTGCATAGATTGCAAAGTTATACCGGGAGAGAGTTTAACTACTCATCATAGAGTTTTGGTTATGGATGTAAAAGTTAAGAGGAGAGTAAAAAGCAAAGGTGAAGATAGAGTGTTAAGGACTAAGTGGTGGCAATTAAAAGGGGATAAAGAAAAGAATTTGCAGAGACGGATTGTGGAGGAAGGACTTTGGGAAATACAAGGAAGTGCAAACGATATGTAGAATGGAATGGCTAAAGAGATTAGAAAGGTGGCAAAAGAAATATTAGGTGAATCAAAAGGTTTTGGACCTAGGGATAAAGAATCTTGGTGGTGGAATGCAAACGTGCAAGATAAGGTTAAAGTTAAAAGAGAGTGTTATAAAGTGTGGTCATTATGTAAGAGTAATGAAAATTGGAAAAAATATAAGGTAGCTAAGAAAGACACTAAGAAGGTAGTGAGCAAAGCGAGAGCGAGGGCATTTGATAGGTTATACCAATCTTTAGGTACTAAAGTTGGAGAAAGAAATATTTACAAGTTAACAAAAAGTAGGGAAAGAAAGACAAGAGATGTGGATCAAGTGAAATGTATTAAGAATGAAGAAAAAAAAGTGTTGGTCACGGAACGAAATATTAGAGAACGATGGAAGGGTTATTTTCATAGGCTTTTTAATGAAGGGCACGAAAATTTTATTGCAATCGGATAGGCTAGACACTAAAGAGGATCGAAATTAAACTTTTTATCGTAGGATTTGTGAGGTAGAGGTAAAAGAAGCATTAAAGCGAATGGAGAATGGCAGAGCAATTGGAACGGATAATATACCCATTGAAGTATGAAAGGGTTTGGAAATGAAAGGTATAAGTTGCCTCACAAAGTTATTTAATAAAATTATGAGATCTAAGAGGATGCCAGACGAGTGGAGGAAAAGTATTTTAATCCTTATTTATAGGAGTAAAAGGGACATTCAAAATTGTGCAAATTATAGAGGAATTAAACTCATGAGCCACACTATGAAATTATGGGAAAGAGTAATTGAGCGAAAGTTAAGGAAAGAGAGTCAAGTTACGGAGAATCAATTTGGTTTTATGCGAAGAAAGTCAACTATGGAAGCAATATACTTGTTGCGAATATTAATGGAGAGATATAGGGAGAATCAAAGAGATTTACACATGGTGTTTATTGATTTAGAAAAAGCATATGATAGAATGCCAAGAGAAGTTCTATAGAAGGCTTTGGAGAAAAAAAGAGTTCGTATAACTTATATTCGAGCAATCCAAAACATGTATGATAAGGTTACAACTAGCATAGTAACAAAAGGTAGACTTACAGAAGATTTTCCGATAACTATTGGTTTACATCAAAGGTCAACTCTAAGCCCTTATCTTTTTACTTTAGTTTTGGATGTGCTTACTGAACATATCCAAGAGCCGGTGCCACAGTGCATACTTTTTGCAGATAATATTGTCCTAATTGGAGAATAGAGAGAGGAAATGAATGAGAAGTTGGAGAGGTGGAGACTAACTTTGGAGGCTCATGGATTTCGTTTAAGTAGAAGTAAAACAGAGTATATAGAGTGTAAGTTTAGTAAGAGGCACACCACTTCTAGCGTAGAAGTAAAAATTGGAGAAAATATCCTACCACAAGTCATACGATTTAAGTATCTTGGATCCATCATACAACATAACGGGGAAATAGAAGAAGATGTAAAGCATAAAATTCAAGCGGAGTGGATGAAATGGAGAAGTGTTTAGGGTGTTATTTGCGATAGAAGAGTACCACTCAAACTTAAAGGTAAATTCTACCGCACACTTATAAGACCTGCAATGTTGTATGGAGCTAAGTGTTGGGCAATAAAAAGTCAACAAGAAAATAAGTTTAATGTTGCGGAAATGAAAATGTTGCGGTGGATGAGTGGACACACTAGACGAGATAGGATTAGAAATGAATGTATTAGAGAGAAGGTGAAAGTCGCACCTATTGTAGAAAAGATTGTAGAATCGAGACTTAGATGATTTGGTCATATGGGGAGGAGACCTATAGAAGCTCCAGTTAGGAGAGTAGATGAGATGGAGACTAGTCCAATAATTAGAGGTAGAGGAAGACCAAGAAAAATTATAAGAGAAATTATTAAGAGAGATTTAAATTTAAATGGTTTGTCTAAAAATATGATTTATGATAGAGGTTTATGGCATCGATTGATCTGTGTAGCCGACCCCACTTAGTGGAAAAAGGCTTTGTTGTTGTTGTTGTTGTTATAGGATTAGAGAAAGGAAAAAAATGTCAATGGTTTTTTTCTTTTTCTTTTTTTTTTTTTTTTTTTCGTTTTGGATGGGTACAAGGGAAGGAACAAACTTGTGACCTTTTACTTTCTCACAGTGTTAACGATTAAAGTATGCTATTATCTCCAACAGCTTAACATTCAGTACATGAATCCTTATATAAAACACAATTCAGTAGTGACATAATTTCAACTGCCAATCATCCCCATTTGGAACTACATGTTGAAATTTACATACACACCACAGAATAAAGAATCCCCCTCAAAAAAATAAAAATGAAACACAACCAATAAAAAACAGAAGACTAATCCCAAAAATCACTTGTACCCAGGTCCTTTGTTTCTTCCGAGTCCCATCTATCTTACTTTTATTCCATGTTTTATTGGATAAAGAAAGAATATATTGATAAGAGGAGAGAATAATACAGAAATGTACGAAAACAGAGGAGAAGTGATCCTCCCCAGACAAAAGTAAAAACGAGAGAAAACAACAGACTTTAACCCAAAAAGAGTCTTCCAACCCCTTTGAAGATCCACAAGGGATAACCCCCCTAAGGAAACCACTTGCAGAAACCCACAAAGAGGACATAAAAATAATCCTCTCCCAAAGATGTGGCAGAAGGGATTGCTGATTAAATACTCAAGCATTCTGATCTAACCAAAGACACCCCAAACCAACAAAGACTGCACACTGCCAACAAATTTTATGCTCACTTTTGCCTCCTCAAAACTATAAACTTGTTGCTAAAAAAGCCCCAAGATCAGCTGGACAAACCCAGCTTTCATCAAAGAAACCAAACAGCCTATTTCAAATATGCCAAGCGACTTCATGATGCAAAAAAGAGATGCAATTTCCCTTTTGCTTCAATTACATAAATATTATCTAGGATTCATTTTCCCTTTTACTCAGATGCAATTTACCATTTTGTTGTATATTGGGGGGAAAAAATTTGCTTGAATACTTATCCTTGCCTCTTATTGAAAACCCACATTTAACCCTCATTTTCATAGTTAATTTATGAATGAGATTCATTTTAATATAGCAGCATTAGCATGTCTTCCTTAGAATATCTAGCAAAGGCAGTTTTCTTCCATTTTCCTGACGTTCACTGCTTTGCAAAAAAAAGAAAAAAAAAATGTACATATAAACACCGTGCAAGACATACGTGTAGCCACCATTAAACACTAATGCACATACAAAAAAGAAATAATAAAAGATTATAAGTACCACATGCAATGAAAAATGTAAATACCAATCATGTGTTGACCACTAACCTTGCAATAGTTCTTCTGCGCCTGTTCAATTGAGACAGTAGATATCTTTCCATTCTTCATCAGATTGATAGTTTTATTACTCAAACGCCATTGTCGGCATGTCTCCAATGCCAAGTACGGACATACAGCACTAAGAAAATCAAAACAGACATATCTTGTCATGCTCAAGACAACAGAGTCACGTAAAATGAGAACTACATGTGCTTTCTAGTTTCCACAGCAAAGCCAGAAAACAATTCTTTAATGGAAAAATCAAGAATCTAGATCTAGTCAGGTTTAAGTGAGAAAATGATATTTTTGACAAAGTTAAGGCGTCCTAAGTACATAAACAGGATCATCATTTTATAATGTAGTCAACTAACAAGAAGGAAAAAGAAAAGAAAGAGCAATTTGTCTTCACAATTAATCTCTTCTCTTTCTGCACAACTTTTTTCAAAGCTACAGCCTATAAGTCTCTTTGATACTAATATGGTTATATATTATTAATGGGATATAGCATAATGAATAAAATGGCATTATAGAGAGGTAAATAAACAATGCAACAGAGAATTTATTCTGTTTATGTCAAGCTCAAAAGAAAATTAAAAATTAGCAAAGGAATTCTTTTTTTGATAAAAACAATAAATAAACACTATGACTATAATACATAGTTCCCACTGTAAGCTTAAAATACGATGGCAACAATACACTAAAAAAGCCATGTATAAAGGCTTCAAAAGGCATAGATACAACCTTGCACCATATCCAATCAAACAGGCAAACTGATGAGTGCTAAAGCATTGAGCAGTATCTGCTACAAGTGAAGCTGACATCCGCAGGCCATTCTGAATTAGATGCTGATGAACAGCACCAACAGCAAGAAGGATTGGGATTGCTGGATGAGTTGGTTCCTAAGATAAAAGGAAATAAGGTAATACGTCAACACATATTTAAGAATAAAATACTCATAAAAAGTCAATTAGAGGTCCAAACTTTACTTTTTATAAAAGAAACTATATCAAAGAGAAAAAGAAATTTATTTTGAATGAATTAAAAAAAAATCTGTAAGAAAAAAGTACAAAGATGAGAGGGTCAGGAGAAAATCTTTTTACTCCTGTCAAACAGTATAATCAAAGCCCTCATAGCCCAACCAAAAAAAAAAAAGTCTTAATTGTTAGCACCTTTATTTTATAAAAATAATAGTGGGGGGTTTTGCAATCCAACTCTCAACTTTTTAAAGGTAAGAGTGCCTTTTATGTCCATCAAATGGGGATGACATGGACACTTCATAAGCTGCCACATCATCCACACAATTTGCATTGATCACTCTTCATTACCAACATCTATGTAGCCAAAACCAAACTAAACTATGGACCAGTTCTCTGTTTGGCTATTAGAACAGCCCGGCCAGTTCTGACAACACTGGGAAAAGAACTTCAACATAATGCAGATGCATCTGATGGACCCTGGTATATATAGAAAATATATGAAGGGTAGCAAGGGACAGGGTGGTTATGAGGAGAGAGTGTAACTTTGACAGCAAGGAGGGGACACATGTCATATCTAGATTGGCTGAGTATAGGCAATTCTGTTATGAGGAAGGCTTATAAGTACTGAAGGAAGAGAGAGCAGAGAGGGTCATGGAAAAATTATGGAGTGGTTTAGGAGATAGATAGCATCTCAAAGTCCTAGAATTGTTTTATCTTTTCTCCATATTTTCATGTTTTCTCTGTAAAGGCAATTCCACCGTTCTCTGGTGGATTGTCTCTGATTTTTCTATCTGAATCCTATAAATTTTGGTTTTTCTCTTATGCTTTCTGGAGTGTTGGTTTGGGTTCTATCAGTATCCAATGCTCTCAAATTAGACTCTACAACTGCCAAGCTACCTCACCAAGCAAAAAACGGCTATTTGTTTTAGAGAATTTATGGCATATAACAAAGATCAGGGGAAAGGGCCCCATAAGATTTACACACTTCCATCCACATGAACAAGAATACAGCAACTAGGAAAAAAATTCTCTTAAACAGAGAATCAAAAGAAAACTAAGCCAAAGAAGGATGCTCAAAATGCAACACAGCTATTAAATTCTCAGCACATCAGAGGAAATTCCTTAAAAAACTGCATGCAGAGGTGCAGAGCACCAGAGAGAGGCCATAGATAATTAGAGGTCACACCTTATAATAGGCATCTTAAAGAAGAAAGATAGTCAGCAGCTGTTCACAAGACTGATGCTAGTTTCAAGCATAGTATTGATGCAATTATTAATCAAAGTTTCCCATGAAGCGAGTTAGTAGACACTTTATCTTACCAAATTCTAGAAGGCAGGCAGTTCAGATATTCAACAAATTTGTTTTATGCAATTTTTTTCTTTTTTCTAAAAACAAACAATCAATACATGGTATTTACCTATCAAGAATAGACTGTTAAAGCAAACAAGAACACCAACCAGTAATAGAGATATGAAAGACTATCTGTGATCAATACAGCAATAGCATAATGCTTTCAGTAATCATCTACTGAAACATGTCTTTTCTCATCTTTTCTATCATTGAAATCCATAATATGAAAAAAGTTCCAAAGTATCATCAATAATCTCCCTTGAAACAAAATGCACTTCAGCAAAAATAAACAGATGCTTCAAGATGGTACTGACTAGTGCATCTGAACGGTCAGAGAAAATAAGCAGCTGGGAGCCACTTCTGACAGCTTCATCAGCAGCTTCACAAAGTCTATATAGTGCCTTCTCCAAGGAACCGTCAACCCCTTTAGTTATATCAAAAAAAGTTGGTAACACTTGTGGTTTTAAGTAGGGATCTTTCAATAATGACTCAAGATCTCCTTCATTCAACACAGGACTAGACAATATAACCTGCTCCAAAACAATAACATAAGCCTTTGGGCAAGAGAGGGCAACAAAGTCACAGGAATCATCAACTGACAAAGACTGACAAAATATGATTGCAGTTTACAAATAAGTATGCTAAAATACCTGTGAAGCATTTTCTGGTCCAACTTCCAATATATTCCCTCGCTGCCCAACATTGACTTCAAGAGACATAACCAAGCCTTCTCGAAGAGGGTCAATAGCAGGATTTGTGACCTGTACTTATGCAAATAATTAGCACTGAAATGGTTGCATAGAAAGAAAATTCTAGAGCATTCTAAAGAGAGTTTACATTGAAAATAAAACATGTACTGAAACAAATGATTATGTGATTCCCAGTATATCTTTTATAATACGGTTCTGTATTTTAAAATATATCAATTGTACCATATTTCATACGACTCTCACACCAGCATCAGATGATAGTAACATAGTCAATATTTTAGCTATAATTAATGGCTATTGTTTGGCCAGGTGAGGTTGGGCCCTAGCCAAACCCATGTGCCTTTAGGTGTTTGGATCTCATCACAAGCCTACAGCCATTGTTGAGGAAGACTAATAGAAAAGAAATCTACAACAGGACAATAAAGTTCCCCAATCCCTCTGCCTGTCTAACAAGCATGAATCCATAAACATTGATAGACAAACACACAATAGAGAGGAAGAGAGGGTTAAGCAGAGAGGATGAGCAGTGGCATACAATGAATTCCTTAGATAGAAAACAATATCAATTATCTCATGACATAGAAAACAAATTATGTTGCATTTTATAGAAATGCATGCAATCAAGTTTTCACTATAGTGTTGTCATAGATGCAATTAGTGTATTTAACAGAGAAAATTACATGGTAAAACTCCACGAATTGTAGGAATTAAGTTCTTCTAGCTTACCTGTGCAAATCGTTGCTTAAAGTAATCAAAAAGCATATGAGGCTTCTGAGACAATGCTGCCAATGGAATATCATCTCCCATGCAAAATGTGGGCTCCTTTCCTTGAGAAGCCATAGTCTCAATCACCATCTGGACATCTTCACTTGAGTAGCCAAATGCCCTGATCTCATTAAAGATTGGTATAGTAAGCACCATATAAGATGGTGTATGCAGAAATCCAAATCTAACATACTTGACCATCACCGTGTTACCAACTGTTAAGAAAAAAGATGTAAAAAGAGGAGGGGGGGAGAGACAAGAGATTAATAGAATAACTGCTATGGAATTATTACTCAGGCTGCCAAACGTCCTTCTATAATCCTATTTATATTATATGGTTAGTTATTAACAGCCTAACCATCTATTAGTTATAACTATCTCCTTATTCAGATCATAACAACCTATCAAAACTCCCCCCTTGAAGAACCTTTGTCCTCAAGGGTTATGTACATCAATAAATCTTGAATGCATCCTCTGAAAATCATATAATCAAACCCAAGTTGCATCTTCTGCTGGACACCTTTTCCATTGTACTAGAATTTTGGCGACAGCCCTTCCTCTCTTCTGAACCGTCCATCTGTCAAGTATCTTTTCAGGAAGTAAATCCATAGGTTGTGTAGGCCAATCCACAGAAGGGTGTCTGAATTGTAGAGGGACCATGACACTGCTTGAGTAAGGAAACATGAAATACATCATGAATTATAGCTGAAGTAGATAGGTCCAGTTTATAGGCAACCTTCCCTATCCTTTTCAGCATTTCACAAGGGCCAAAGTAGCGAGGTGCCAGCTTTTGTGAACTTCAAGAGGCTACTGAGATCTGTCTATAAGGCTATAACTTAAGGAATACCCAATCTCCCTCTTGAAACTCTCTATCCGTTCTTCTCTTGTCAACCTGTTGCTTCATCCTATTGATAGCTCAATGGAGATGATGTTTAATCAAAGCTATCATATCCTCCCTTACGGTGAAGGATCTGTCAACCTCTTTAATGACTGAATCATGAGATGAATAAGGAATGCACAGTGGGGGTTTTTGGCAATACAGAACTTCATAAGGGGTCGCTTGAAGAGAAGCATGGAAGGCAGTGTTATACTCCAATTCTACATATGGAAGCCACTTGTACCATTCTTTGGGTTTTTCCCAAGACATGCACCTTAAGTCTCCAAACAGCAATTGAGAACCTCCTCACATCAGCCTCCAGTTTTCTTCCACCACAAGATACTCGTCAACTTATGATAGGTAGCCCTTATGCCCGAGTGACCCCCCTTGTGACGAGTCATGCATCCATGACAGTAAATTCTTCAATTGGGCATTATGACCAATAACAATCTTCCCCTTTCCTCTCAAAGTGTGGCCATTCCACGTATATTTACTTTGATTATTCCCTCTGCCAGACAGATCTGTAACAAGGGCTTTTAAATCTACATCCTACAGGCATGTATCCTATATCATCTGCCATATATCACTAGATATTGTAGATAGTACCATTTGCAATAATTCAGCTCCTCGCATTCAGGATAATGCATCTGCAGCTTCATTATCCTTCCCCTTCTCATGATGAATCTCATAAGTATAGCCCATCAACTTAGTTAGCCAAAAATTCTGGAACGAGGTCCTCACTTTTGATCCAACAGAATCTTAAGGCTATGTTGATCTGTTTTAATGATAAATGTTCTGCCATCTAGGTAGTGACGCCACTGTTGTACTGCTGAACTAAGGCTAGCAATTCCTTCTCATAGACTGATAAAGAAAGATGTCTAGGAGATATAGTCTCATTGTAGTGAGAAATTGGCCTTTGATCTCATCAAAATAGCCCCAGTACCTTGGCTTGAAGCATCAGTTTCAAGAATAAACAGCTTGGAAAAATCCAGCAATGCTAAGACGGGAGGGCTAGTCAAGGCTTCTTTCAACAGTTGGAAGGATTGTGAAGCTTCGGCTGTCCTCTGGAAAGTGCTATTTTTTAATTAGATTGTTAAGGAGTTTTGCCATCTCTCCATACCCCTTAATAAACCTTGTATAATACCTTGTGTGACCCAGGAAAGATCTCAATTGTTTGAAGGATGTTGGTGCAGACCACCTTCTTATTGCATCTGTCTTTTGTGGGCCTATCTCCAACCCATTTGGGCTTCATTTAGTATACAGAATAAATTTTGATAGGAAAAGGAATAAGAAAAGGAATGAGAATGAAAAGGAATCACAAGACTTAAATCCTATTTGGTATAGTTTAAGAAAGAATGGAAATGATGTGTCTTTTTTTTGTTTGGTTTGATTAAAAAAATAAAAGAATAGAAAAGAAAGATAATAAAAAGACTAACGTGCCCATAAATTAAAAAAAAATTAAAAAAATAACATTTTTTAACTTGGTTTTTTATTTATTGAACAAAGAAAAAAGAATCAAATAATAAAACATGATGCCCAGCCTCTTCTTCTTAGCCCTAATCCAAACATCAGTGCGCAGTGAACAATGGAAGCTTCTTCTGTTGAAGCTTTCAATGTCACAATGTCTGCTGGTTCTAGATTTCTGGCACCGGTCGTCAACTCCTCCTTCTCCTCTCATCAAAGCATCCATCTTCCCTATCGCTACAAAACTGTGTCCATTGGTATGGTGCTCAAACTCCAATGCCATGAGAAAGAGGAAGACTCAATGAGAAAGGTTTGAGGACTCGCATGCTTCTGTGATGTCTCCTTGCTGAGTATTGACTTATCTATAGTGCGATATCATAAGTATGATTCGCAAAAAAATGAAGGGTAGAATAGTAATCTCTCATGCCTCACCTTCGACCGCGTCTGCTTTCCATCGATTCAGCTAAGGTGTGCATTTTCCTTCATATGCGGGAAACATTGATGCCATGGAGAGCTATTTACCTAGTACCAAACACCAAAAATTTGTATGCCGTACAACTTTCCATTCCTTTCCCTGCTACAGCCTCCATACCAAATATGGCCTTGAAGTAATAACATGACCTAGATACTCCACCTGTTGTGCATCAAATGAACATTTGCTAGCCTCCACAAAATAATGATGCTGTTTCAGCGTCTCTAGTACACTTTTTAAGTGTAGCACATGCATTTCCAAATTGTGATGCCAAGATGTCATCAAACAATACAAGGACAAATTTCCTTAAATATTCTTTAAATAATACTATTCATAGCCTTTTAGAATGTTATTGGTGGGTTAGTTAGCCCTAAAGGCATAATTATAAGCTCAAAGACATAATAGCATTGTAAGGTTATTGAAATCTAATGGAGACCAAGGTAGTATAGGATGCCAAAGTCCCACATTGAATAGTATGGGATGGTTAATGGGCTATTTAAGTATGGTAGTTCTCCCACCTTAATAGCTAGCTTTTAGGAGAAGATTCCCCACCTTGCTTAGAAACCCATGAATTGGTATCAGAGCTGGTGGTCAGCGACTCCGGAAAGGGCTACCTATAGAATGTTTTGACCGGCAAAGAGTTCGTTTTGACCGGCAAAGGGTTCTAACTAGAAGAAGGCCGAGTGAAATGCCGCCGAGTGTAGCCGCCAGGACATCGGCTTTCCAAGGGCGGCCAATTGATGAAGACTAAGATAGTATAGGATGTGAAAGTCCCACATTGAGTAGTATGGAATGCTTAATGGGGTATTTAAGTATGGTAGTTCTCCCACCTCAATAGCTAGCTTTTGGGGGAGGATTTCCCACTTTACTTAGATACCCATCAAAATCCCACTGAGCACTGAGCAAATTCTATAGACCTCAACCAATACATGCCAAGCACCATATCACACACATTTAAGGAAATCACAAATGCCTCAGACTTGAATTCTTCTACTTGCATTCTCCAAGTAATTTCCTTACAAACTCCCTTTATGGTCAACTTCCCTCCACCAGCCACTGTGACTTGTGCCCCATTCAATTCCTCCATTGTTAAGCCCAACCTTCTGACCACTTGCAGATCAATAAAATCATGTGTGCTTCCACTATCAATCAAGATTTGTATTTTCTTCCTTCCCATTTATCCTTGCACCCTCATAATGGTATTATCTTCCACTACTTCTATCAAATTTAATGAAATCTTGGGTATTTTCTGAGAACTCCCCCCCCCCCTTTGGTCACCTTCATCTGCTATTATTTCCACTTCTATTACATTATCTTCTACTACTTCTATTAAGTGCAATTGCAATTTCTTGCATTAAGGAGACTCATGGCCTTGAGAATATTTCCCGTGATAGAAATAGCATAACTTGTTGACCATCTGCTCTTCTATTTCCCCTAGAAACATTATACTTTGCAAACAAAAAATCCCCTTATTACTACCCTGACTTTCTAAGCGAGTTGCATTGGAAGAAGAACTTGCAGTAGAATACTTACCAACAACTAAAGTGTCTTGATTGTTGGAAGTATGGTTGCTCCATTGTGCTGCCTTCCTTGCATTGCTGCTGACCACATTCTTGTTTCCTAACAAGCACCCAAGCTTCGCAATTCTCATAGTTTTCAACAAAGCTCTTAGCCTGAAAAGCCTCACTCCCTTAGCCACATCCTCCTTTAGGCCTACTATGAAACATCTAAATAACTGCTCCTCAATCAGGTGGACCTTGTAAGAAAGATCATCAAATGAATCTTGGTATTCCTCTACACTCCCGATTTGCCTCGATTGCATTAACTCCTCCATCGGGTCTTCATAAACTGGACCAAAACGCTTCTTCAAAGCAGCAGCATACATCTCCCAAGAAAGTCTCCTACCTTCTTGATTTTTCCCAAGCGCTTTGTGCCATCTAAAACTCCTTTTGTCCAAATGCAAGCTAGCCACTATCACCTTTAATCCATCAAGCATCTCATCTAACAGGAAGTAGGTGTCACATTTTTCCAACCAGCCTATAACATCCTCACGCTGAAACATTGGAAAGTCCATTTTCGTAAATCAGGTGGGCATTTGATAATCTTTCCCCACTCGATCCATCCATCATCTTCATTCCTGTCACCACTGCTTTTGTCATTCAAACCCCTCGTTCTCATTACCTCTATCATCAAAGATAATACTCCTTCCATCAATTCTTGAATTCCCAAGACTCATCGATCCATGGTGGTCATACGTTGCTCAACCTTGTTCGATACTGACTCTTCCAATGCCAAACGAATTCGTCCCTCAATTTCACTAAGAGAAGACTGAAGTCACACATCAGCCATGGTCCGATGGAACAAACACTCTAATACCAATGTTAAGAGAAAAAAAGGAGATGTAGGGGAGGGAGGAAGGGAGGGAGAGAGACAAGAGATTAACAAAATAACTGCTATGGAATTATTATTCAGTCTGCCAAACATTCTTCTACAATTCTATTTATATTAGATGGTTAGTTATTAACAGCCTAACCATTTATTAGTTATAACTATTTCCTTATTCAGATTATAACAACCTATCACCAACCAACTTTGAGTTCACTTGAGGTCATTAGACTATACTTCAGACATGGTCATAGGAACCAGCCTTAATCCACTTAAGTTGGTAAAGCAGGAGACACTACACAAGATGCTTTCACTACTCCCAATGGAAAAAATTGTTGCTCTAGAAAGAACGGTTTTCATTCTTTATGATTGCAACACTTTATGTCAAATACTATTCATAATACACAGAAAAACAAGAGAATAGAGAACCATATAGAATATGTTTTAACAATAAGCCAATAAACAAGGGCATAGTGATGTGCTCATATAGGATTTATAAAGGCAACACCAAGGAACACATTCTTCTCTCAGGTTAAAACTGAAAACAAATCTACATAGAATTCTCACTGTTGGTGTCTCAATATTGCATCATTGTCCATGACTGCTGCTGAAAGGAAGTTCACTGGCTTCAAAGACCGTAGGTTCTCCTTGACCCACTTCCCATATGGATTTGATAAGGCTACTCGTTTTTTAACCTCTGTATTTTCAAATACCTGCCATGCAAAATGTTTGATATTTAAAACAACTCCTTGAGGCAGCAAACACTACAGCTTTTGACAAGCATTGAATACACAGGTCAATTATTAGAAAAAGGAAAATATACAGTATAAATGCCCAGGCTTTGCTGATCAGAAATTTAGAGATCCAAACTATAGACACATAACGGGTGATACAAGTGCTTTCATTAGCAATCACATAGAAGTGTTATAATCCAACTGACAGTTTTCAGTTTGAAGAAGTATACTTTCATAAGGAGTTTAGGACTCTAACTTTTTTACTCCTTTATCAAATCAGGAACCAAAAACCAAAAAAAAAAAAGGCACTTATTTAACTGTTTGTAGTATTGATACATTGTTAACTGATGATAATAATAGGTAACTGATATCCTCAAGCTGATCATTGAAGGATATTAGGATATTCTCTAAACCAAAACAACTAGGATATTAGGATATTCTTTGCACTTGCTTCTTTATCTCAAATCATAATATTTGTTTATCTAAAATATCTGATTTTAGGATTTCAACATGGTGTTTTACTGCACATGTACATCCAGTGGATGCTGGAGAAACAAGGGCCTTAATGATGAAAACCTGTAGATACCAAGAAAAACTACAAGGAAGACCAAATTCTTACTCAATTGATCAGTATTATTATTTGTAGGAATAAATAGCTATCAAAAGAAAATGTTTCAATGGTCAAATATGAACCAAGAAAAATGCAAAAGTTGTCATGCAAACCTGACCACTAACTAAATCAACTGTTATCATCATCCCTGGACCTAATCGGCCTTTCATGATCACCTTTGATTCATCAACTGGTACAACACCAACCTGAAGAAGAATAAGAAAAGACAAAATATCTTTAATCACTGGTTGTAAGTCATGAACTAGGCTTAATGGATTCAAATTCATTATAATAATTACTGCAAACATGTACTAGAGCAGCTAATAATAGAAAAATTTTTATAAACCAAATTATTACATATTTAATTTTTCATATGAGTAACTAAAGAACACTTAAAGACCAGCCTAGTATCACAACAATAGACTTAAGAAGAATGCAATTATCTGCAGAACATAGACTAGATAGACTGTTAGTGTCAGCCATTCCATGGCCTGCTGAGGACAGTTGAGCTTTTTTGTAAGTCTACACTAAAAAGACATTAAGGAGGCAGAGCAAGATCCACATGCAAAGCATGTGCCCAAGGGACAACAGAAGGTGACAAAAGAACAAAAAATAATATGTGCCCAAGGGACCCACATTCCATCTGCTGAGCATGTGTTTATATCAATCAACCGCAAGTCTCTGTCATTAACAAAGTAAAATAAACTCGATAGATGCTAATTAAAAGCTAATAAAGAAAGAGCCTAAGTCTTTCATGAACCAATAATGACAAAGATGCTGAGATGATAGATGATCGAGAAAAATGAGTTTGCCAGATCCTAGGCTCTTCAAAGCCCAAATCCAGCCAAAACAAAATCATCTACTATATATTCTAAAATCAGAAAATGAAGTAGAACTGACATGTCACCAGTCAAATTCATGACATTAAATTAACCATATATTAAATCATACAGATAAAAAAAAGGGAATTCACCTCAGAGGCAACATAGACAATGTTGTCTGATGTTCGCCAGTACCTAGCAGGCCGTAGTCCATTACGATCTAGACATGCACCAACAGTTTTTCCATCACTGTGTCACATAAATTGAATTGGCAATAATCAGGGAAATACAAGGACACATTTGGAAGAAAAGATTAAACATAAATATATGTATTCTTACTGAACAATGAAGAAACTATTTAAAAAGGAAAATATGCATCCCAAGATTAAGATTAAATAAACGAGGCAATTATCTGTAACAACAATAGCAACAAAGGTAAATATTTGCAGAATGTAATAAGATTGCTGAAACAAAAAATTTTCAACCCAAATTTATGTCCTTGACTTCATATATTTTGTTCCCATAATGTACCCCTTGAGGTTCCATCTTGCCAGTGAGTTATTAACTTTAATTAAACTTCAATTAAAATTCCTCCAGACATTGATATACAGTAAATACAGAGAGCAATTAGATCGCCAAGAACAGGGTGTAATTTATCTTAAAGCAAAAAAATCACCAAGAAAAGCCTACAGAGCCAAACTTTCATCTTGTTCTTGGAGCCCTTGGACAGATAGACAACCCCCCTTTTTTTCTTTTTTAAAAACCAAAAAAAAAAAAAAAGGAAAAACTGCAGGCATACACACATTGGGATCATCTGAATTCTACTTTTACCTTTAGTTTCCATGTTCCAATGATCAATTTTCACTCAATATTGACAGAAGCACAATCAATTAGGGTAGAGCAACAAGGCAACTATTTCCCTCAATATTTCTTTAGATTCGTTACCTGAATAAAAGCAAGGCAGGTCCATCCCACGCCTCCATTTGACCCTTGTAGTAATCATAGAAGTCAACCACCTAAAAAGTAAAACAGTTACTTCCATTTGGACATTGTAAAGTATGGTTCAGAGCATTGATAGAAGTTCACAGTAAAAGGCAATAGGGTTTTCACTTAGCATATCAAGCTTCAAGGAGTACCAACAGTGAGGTTTCACCCTAAAGTGGGGCCTAAAAGCCACTCTAGAGAGGCAATTCTGGTAACAACTGAGTTGTTTTTTTTCTCTCTCTCTTTACTTAACCTTGTAGTAGTAGGGTTAAGGTTTCTTTAACACTGTTTGACTTTCATCACTTTCCTATTGCAACACCCATCGTTATTTGACCTTTTTGCTAGTAGTTTCCATTCACTATTGATTAAAAATCAAGAGATTCTGTTAAGTTTTCAGGGGAACAAAAATCAAAACTCATGAGATTATGTTTAAAATTTAATGAAAGATACTATTAAGAACTCAAAAGGACTAAATAGAGGTTCTAGTAGTCAAACCATGGAATGGTAATGTCATAACCTTTACACAGAGATTAAGTGGTATTTTAACCATAAGCATTTTACAGCAAAGCTCCATGGCTCTCTCTCTCTCTCTCACAGCCATTTTGCTTTCTTTTGCCATTGAGAAATAAACTCAATGAAAGAAAACTATGGGGCAAATCCATTTAAACCAGTAATTTACTAACATAAGCCCAAGAAGCCAAAGAAACTTAAATTAAAGATAACAGAAAAGGAAGACAAATGATAAACACTTAAATACACAAAATGAATTGAACTTCAGATAACTTGATTATGTACGTCCACAGCTGCATTCCAACTCTCTACATAAGCTGACCTCTAATACACACCCACCAATTTCATTTCAACTACTTTGCACAAAAATAAATAAATTGGGAGGGAAAAAAGAAAAAGAAGTTTCAACTTTCAGACTAAAGGCTCATCCACTTTAATTTCCCAATCAACACCCTAAAGCAAAAGAAGCAAGCTTACCCGAACAAAATGACACTGCCACTGTTCTAACATGCGATATGTTAAACCCCCAAGAATACACCCTTCTCCCTCATTTTCAACAACTACAACCATGCCATTTTGACTGCTCAAAGCAAAACACCACATATCACAGCAGATGCAACAAGACAATGAGGAGACAAAGGTATAACCAAGTCCATATATTAGACACAACACGGCATATTTATGAGTAACACCTGTGCCATGCAAAATGACATCTAGTATATCAAGACTCATGAGTAAGCCAGACAGAGGGGAGCCCCTGATCCTGTGCTATACAACATGACATATATCAGTAGTGACTAACAACATAACAGATAGTACATGAGCAAGGAAGATGGAAAATTGCTTTCACAAAGCATGGGTCAGTTATTAGTCAATAAATTACCTCAGGGTATTTGATCGTCAAAGTTGGATGATTTTTGTAAGCCTCTGGAACAAGAATCATCAATGCTTCCTGGGGACTACGACCACTTCTTATCAATAACTGAATCAAAGGAGATTATATAGATTAAAAGAGATATATTTGACTATGAACACAGTAACAATTCTAGAGAATTTCACCCACGAAAGACAAAAAGAAAAAACAAAAAACTCTTAAAACAAAGAACCAAAGAAAACAGTGCTGATGAGAGAGAGAAAGAAAGAACAGGAAAAAAAAAAGAATTTAAAGACAAAAATACAATAGTTAGAGGGAGCGAGTAGGGTTAAAAAAATGATAAGAAACTCTACTATTCCTTTCAGAGTAACTAGATTTAAATAGGCCAACTTTTTTCTTTCAGGTTTCAACTTTTCACATCAACAATTTATTTCCTCGGAATTATCATCATCATCAAGATCCTCATGCAGTAGGAACTAATAATTTGCTTTCAAGCAATATTGAGTTAATGACAGACTTCTGCAGCACTGTCCAGATTTGCTGAGTCTGATGCCTTTGGATTCCCAAATGGACGAATTTCATTTTCCCGACCACACCATACAGGTGATTTCAGTGATGTCTCACGAGATTGCATCCAATTTAAGTTACCCTGCAAAAACAGTTGCAATTTCCTAATTCCATCCAGAGTAAATTTTAAGGAAAAAAAATTTCTAAAGCAAAGAAAATTCAACCTGTATGGTATTGATCTCTCCATTATGACCAAGAAGCCTCATTGGCTGTGCAAGAGGCCATCTGGGACTAGTATTCGTGCTATACCTTCGATGATAAATGGCAAAAGGGGATTTATAAAGATCATTCTGAAAGTCAGAATAAAATAATCCAAGAACTTCTGACCGAAGCATTCCTTTGTAGACTATGGTTTGATTGGACAAAGAACAGAAATAAAACTCCTTTCCCCAACTTTCTGAGCTTACTGCTTTTTCAATCAATTTCCGGCAGATGTACAGTTCGCGTTCAATGTCATCAACATTCTCTTCTTTAATGATCTTAACAAACATCTGCTGTATGTTTGGCATTGTCTCCTTTGCGTAATAACCAACTACAGAAGTATCTACAGGAACTGGCCTCCACCCAAGCACCTCAAGACCTTCTTGTCTAAATATATTTACAATTGCTACAGAAGAAATTAAAATTACATGTCAGAATCCAAACTTCTGTTACAGAGTATGTGATATTGACTTTGACCCATTTAAGAGAATGCATGCCACCAATAAAAGTCAAATAATTTGTCAAGCACAATGAATATTTATGAAAACATAAGGGATTGAATTTGACCCCTTTTTTAATGGAAGAAGAATTTAAAAAGATAGAAGTTCAAGTAAGAAGGATAGGACACCCTTCTACAACAACCAAGCATCAACAAAACAAAGGATATAAGAAGAAAACACTTGCACAAAAGAGCTCTCTGATCCCTCTGTAAATCCATTCACAAGGAAACCTAAAAAATAATGACCCAAATGGAAAGTATGGGACTTGAATCCCACATCAGAAATATAGGACTTCTGAAGTAGGATTTATATGGACCTTGGGTTCTGTAACCTCACGAGTTCCACTACCTCCCAATTGCAATCATCAATGCAAGTGGTAACTCATATTGCAGTGCTGACCTAGGGCTAGAAAGCTAGTACAAAGACAACATGCATGGGTGACATGGCTGCAAAGCATGGTGGAATGTTATTATCCAATTGCAAGGTATAAGAATTAAGTCCTAGAACTGAAGTTTGGGATTTTGATATAGGATTCATATGGACCTTGGGCAATCCAAACTCATAAGCTAGTTTTAATGGGTCTCCTAAAGGTTTATATCATATTCTATAATAGATAACAAAGTTTGAACGCAATGAAACAGAGGTGTCACCCAACATACAAAAGGAAGCCAGAAACCTTATGACCTGACATATTGTGCACTCACAACCTTCAATAGCAGCAACATAGGTTCTCATCAATTACAGCATAGCAATCTTGGAAGCCTTTGTTTTGTTTTTTTCCTTCAATCTTTTATCTATTATCTCTTCTTTTATAAGGTCTACAACAATTATAATTTCCATAATTTTAACATGTCAAAAACTAAATGAGTGAAAATTTATGGACACATAGGCATGCTTGTCACAATGAAACTTTGAAAGGATAAGGACAATATGGACAGTTGAATCAAGCTGTTCAAAATGAAAACACTATTACCTTTCCTGGCCTCTTGCAGAAGTCCTTCATCTTTGGGTAGAAAAACCATTCCAACACCAGTATGCAACTTATCAAAGGAAGCAATCCCTTGCTTGTTGGCCCAATTGTCAAATAGATCCCATGGAATAGATGTCATCAGCCCTGAACCATCACCCGAGTCATTATCTGCTCCACAGCCACCACGATGTTCCATGCAGCCCAGAGCAGAGAGAGCATCCTTGACTATCTGATGTGATGCTTTATTTTCCAAATTGGCAATGAATCCAACACCACAAGCTCCTCTTTCTGATACTATTTCCTCCAAGTTTGCAACCTGACCAAAATGCAATCAGAATCATTCAACATATTGTTTATATTGATTACATGCCACAAACATGATCAGTTGATTACCCCAGCATAGAGCAATGAAATTTTCAAACTAAAATGACAGCAGTGCAAAGTGCAGCACCACGTATCAAGTTCCAACAAATAAAGTTAAAATTTTAAAATTTATTCTCTATAGAATCTATACAGACAATATTTTTCAGGAGTTATAAAGCACATGAGACACTTAGATAAAATTCACACTTCAACTAAATGACTTTTCTCCAGTTATATCTTAGCTAAAGCATCATTTAAAAAAATTAAAAGAGCACACAAAAGGAGAAAACATTCAAAAGCACAATTTCCCAGTTTTCCTTTCCTACCTGTGTTACCAAGCTACATATGTATTATGGTGGTAAATTAATTATCACAAATAAACTGAAAATGAAAATTGAATTCAATTCTTTTTTCATCAAAAAAAAAAAAGAAGAATTAAATTAGATGATATAGTGGTATGCATTCCCAAATAATGTATTCACACATACTAGACTTCACAATTGTCAACAGCCCCCAGCCAATATTTTAATCATCACAGCCAAAAAAAAAAAAAATTAAGATGAAGTAATAAATTTATCTCAGATATTTAGAATAAAAGAAAAATACTTTAACCTCACTTAGATTTGGCTAAAATTACACACAGCTCTCCCTATATTTCAAAATTTACAGAATCTTCTCTCAACATCCTAAAGAAACCTCCTTTCATATTTAAAAGGCATTTCAAGGTAAGTAAGTAACCAATCAATACTTTTAATTATAAGGAAAGCAACAAAGCCATCAAGTCTTAGTCAAATGCAAAAAAAGTTGGTCCAATGTCATAATTATAGATGAAATCGCTAGATTGGCTTTGATATCGTCCAAGTAATAAACTTGTATCCATGAGGGTCTCTCATCACAGCATTATGGAGCCGTTTGGTTCGCTGTAACGCAAATGCATTCCATTTACATAATTTGTACAATGTCTATTATACTCTTTATTTATTATTCCATTCATCAAATCATCATTTTAACTATCAAATCACTTTTTTAAAAGTAGGGGCAAAAAATTTATTTTCTTTCTCACCTACTCCTACTTACATATTTTTTACATTCTCTTTACCGTCACATCCTCCAACCAAACGGTTCGTAAGTGATGGGTTTAAGAACCACTACAATGTTTACAGATCTAATTTACCCACTAAAATATGAGTAGTTATCACATTTGATAAACTTATTTTGCATTTGTCCAAGATCCAATACCTCTTATAATTTCAGTAAGAAAAAAGTGTCAAATGGATGAGTCATGTTGTAGTGCCTCATCAAATGCTAAAATGGTTTCTGTAGATTTTGAAAATAAAGGTGCACTGTGTCTAATTTCAATTAAATCAAGGGGAAGATGGAATAATTTTTTCTGGAATCAAACATACAAGAACAGCATTAGCACTTATCTAAGGATGTGGCACTTACCTCCCAATCAGTGCTTGAATCACCATTTTCTCTACCACATATCTACTAATATTAACCTATATCACCATAACCTCCATGAAATCCTTATGGCCACAGGGACCCCTTCACCACCATTATTGAGTAACAGCACATTACTTTAGTGCTCTACTGGCTTCATTTTTTCCTACAACTTTGGGATAAACTTAAGAAATTTCTAAGAGATATAGACATGTAAAAATGTTGTTTAATCATATTAGTAAGCCAACCATCAATTTTCGAATGCGTTATTTGGCATAAAGATGTCATAATCCAAATGATCAGGAAAACAAGAGATCTGTAAAACCCAAGCACGAATATCTTCTACATAGTACCAAAGTTTTTTATTCTAGCATGAGCTAGTTTTAGCTCACGACAGTAATTAGAAAACCCTAAGATAATCATATTTATGGTTACCATTTTCAGAGTACTTCTGCTGCATCGATGTGCAGATATTTAGAGACCGGAAAATTGAGAAAACACAAATACAGTATCTTCCATCTTCATACTCTATAGTTAGAATCATGTCATGATTGATCTCTACACATAACACACGGTTAGGCACTTTCTCCTGTCTTCCAATCCAGGACTCTTTCATGGAACACTTTGATACAAGAATAACACGCAGATGCTTTAGAAAGAGACCTTTCTCCGATTTTCAATACTAATTTATTTGCCGCAATGAAATGAAGTTACTAGCCGGAGTAGATGTTTCATTCCACCCCAAAAAAAAAGTATCGGCTCACTAGCGGCGAGTATTAAACCCAGACAAAGATCTTTAATATCCAGAAAACAAACTTCAGTCCAACTATAACGAAAATATAAGCCGCTACCAGCAAAACGATCAACATAATACGGACCTGTGGTTTTGAATCAGAAGAAGTAGCAGAATCATCGAGGACCTTATTGCAACGGTCAAGTCCAAGAACAGCTTTGACCGAGGACGAGTTCTTAGTCACGCAATGCTGAAAAGCTGTGCGAGAGGTAAACGCTCCCAATTTGCGTCTGGCTCGCTTGGATTTGCAGCACAAACCCGTGAAGTCGACATGTAAATTGCCACTGCCGGTGGCAAAAATGGATGGAACAAGTTCTGAGCGCACAGTAGTGCGGTGGAGTTGAGCTATGGAAGACGCTGAGTGAAGCGCCATAGCGCAGAGAGAGAGAGAGAGAGGATCGTGTGGAGAATGGAAGAAAGGAGGGATGCCAATGAAGATAAAAAGAGGAGAGGCCAGAAAGCACCCGCCTCACACACAGCACCAGCAACGCAACTCTGGTGTCTGCTTCTTTCATGCCTCCGTCCTGTGATGTATACACCACACTCCCTCACTCTCTGGGTTATTCTCTTCTGCGTTGCGGTGTACAGTTCAACGCTGTGGCTGTAAGTTTTGCGACCGTTTCTTGGGCAGCAAGGACATCTGGACATTTCCCCACTTCAGAAACCGCTCCTCTTTTCTCCTCTCCACACGCCGCCCTAGCACAAAAATTAAATTTAATAATATTTAATTCGATAATAATAGTGACCAGGGAAAACTGAAAATGTTGAAAAAGATTATGTAAGGTGAAAAAAAATCTAAAATAAATGTTTCTTCTTCAAACATTTTAAATTTTCAATAAAATATAGTTTTATAGTAAGTGATGATTATTGATAGCTAAGCAAAATATTTTAAATTAAAAAGGTTAAATATGAAAATAAAAATTAAAAAAAATAATTTGATACATAAAAATAATTTTGATATTTTTATTTTTGATAATTAAATAATAATTAATAAGCAATTTAATAATTATTAATAATTAATATTAAATAATTATTATAAAAGTAAAATAAATATCGTATACTATTTTTATTTTTTTTTATTTTCTTTAATTATATCAAGCATGCCATCAGAAAGGCATAATTAATACATTCTGTATTTGAACTTAAAAGGTTAATTATCAGAAAATAATATATTATAATTTTTTATGTGCACGATAGGACTCTTGACCTTTATTTGTTTACTTGGTATATAAAATATCTTAGTTAATAAGTTGAATGACAACTTTGATCGAAAGTTTTGATTTACATAATAGGTGGACTATTGGTACTTACATTAATTTTTTTATTCACGACTTCATACTATTTATATATTATATAATTTTATAAGATGTGGCATTATTCTAAAGTTTTAAATTGTGCGATTTTGTGCCTTGAGCTACGTGTAATGATTATTTTTTCTTAAACTCTATTTTTTGTATTTTAAAAGCTATTCGTGAGCTCCAGTATTTAGTAGTTTCTAGATTAGTATTGAAATATTAAAAGATTTATTTGGTATTAGATTCGTTTGGTGATTAAATTACGGTGATATCGAGTAATATTTTCTCAAGCAAAATCCTGTAAAGAATCTTATCACACATTCGAAAGGGAAACAATTAAAAAAGATTAAATTTAAGTATAATTTCTTATATATTTATTATTAAATTTTTTAATTAAAGTATGATAAATATATAAGTATAAAATAAAAATATAATAAGTATAAAATTTAATTAAAAATAATATGATTATTTACCAAAATTATACACTCATAATATTTTAATTAAAAAATTACATATTTATCATATTTTAATTAAAAAATTTAACAATAAAAACATAAAACAATTATATATAAGTATTTTTCGTTAAAAAAAAACAAGATATAAAAAAGCTACTATTTTCGGCGTTACACGACATAGAATCGAAACGCTTCACCAATGTCAGCAGTCGCATAATAACGACGCGCATTTTGATCCCACCAGCCAGGAGTATTAACTCTCTGCCAGGTTTAGAGTAGTAAATTTGAACTCTATACCTATTTCAACCATCCAAATTTTAATTCATTCTTTTAACATCAATCATCTAATTTTTTTTATTTTAATATTTTTGTGTAACTTTCGTCAAACAAACAAACATTTTGTTTAATAAAAATTTAAATATTATCTTCATCTTATATTTTAAATAAAAAATTGAATAGTTGAAAAAAAAAAAAGATAAACAAAATTAGAATTTAAACTATCCATGTCTATATAGGCAATCCAAATCTATTACTCCCCTTAAAACAGTAGAGGATCTCAGTGCATCAATCGACAATTTCTAGTTCCACTAACAAATTATTAGTGTTTTAATTGTTAGATTTTTTTTACCCTAATGTGTTTTATGGGATTGTGATCATTTATAATAATGCCTCATGAATTTATAAGAGAATGGGTATCACCCTTTAGCTTATTTTTTATTTTTTCTTTATCTTTCTATAAATACATACTGTACATTTATTTGCTAAATACAAAGAATACAATTTGGTGTTTCATGATTAACACTATTAATTCTCATTGGCCAAAAAAAATACTATTAATTCTTAAAATAAAACTTCTTAATTTTTTAAGAAAGATAGATATAAAGTGTGCAACGGGTTTTACACATTTAAATGAAATTCAGCACTTAAGTAGATTTTATATATTTTTTGTTTATCTTTTTTGAATTTGACACTATGAAAGAAAAATTGAAAGGATTTAACTTAATTTTGTGTTTGTTGATATGTTAGGTGTCCACTGACGTGGTCACGTAGATATCAGATAGATTGGATTGGAGGTGTTGCACTTGGTTTTTGATTTTAGAGTTTTTGGATATATCAGCGAACTTTAAGAGGTAAATTGCCAAAGATGTTTTGTTGGTTAGCTTCATACGGACTCCTTTCATTGTTGACTAATTCATAATGGGCTGCCCGACTATTATTGTCATCCTCAGCTAGTTATAAATTAAATGTAATTATGATCTTCATAAGCATTATTAAATATTTCTTCTTAGAATTAGAAAATGACAAGGAAATAAAATTAATGGGTGGATAGTTGGCCCGTTATTACAATACTCACATTGCTTTGTCTTACAGCTCACCTCCGATTCTAATTTAAAAGGAAAAGATAATGCATCTTTTGTCCATATTAGTCATCAAATTATGTGGATATGAGTTAGCCATCAAATTATGTAACAGGTTAATATCTGAGAACTGGGAGATTTTATTCATAAAAGACACAAGCCCCCCCCCCCCCCCCCCAAAAAAAAAATCCATCGTCTTTATTTATAAATGTTAATGTGTAAAGGGTGAGTTTTGTATCATCCAAAGTGCTAGGATGAGTTCATGCGCGAAAACAAATTGTTGTAGTGCTTTTCAGATGCTTAGTTCGGCTTTCAGCGGAACTTGCTCAGTACCATACATATATATTTATCATATAGGTTAAAATAGCAGGACGACTTGTGCTTTAAGATAAGCAGCACCGGCCCCCTTCTTCTGTCTCTGTTTAGTTCCATTCAGTTTTTTTTTTAATAAGAAATGAATAATTATTTTAGAAGAGTTGATAACTGAAAACTGATAGTTGTTACTATATTATGGGAAAACAATAGCTTTTCCGGAATCCTAGAGCCAAATGACCCCGTTCTTTGTGCTTTGAGAATAACCAGCTATGCTGTCCTTTTCATTTTTTGGTCCACAAGCCAAGTTATCGTATCATTTTACCATATATTGAAAGATACCCTGCCAGCCACAAGTGTTCTTTTCAAGTTTTTCTTTGTCCCCAAACCCCATCTTTCTTCTCCAAAAACAATACATATATATATATATATATATATATACAATTTATATCAATTTTAACATTACATAGAGAATCAGGTGACATAAAAGAATGTACTTAGCTCTAATGAGAGAACAAATAGATACAGAAAGAAGCAGAGAGCTAAGAAATGAACATATACATTGATCCATTTGCATTTTCCTATGTACAATTCAATTTGATACAAATGTTGAAACTCCCCCTCACCCCCTTTTCCATCTATGAGGAAAGATGAATTAATCAGGAAGACAATAATGTATTCTATCAATTGTATACAACACACATATAGTTGCCCTTGCTTTCAGCATTTTCCATGGCGCGTTCACAAATATGATATAGCTACTGCATAAGACATAAAATGAATGTAGTGAAAGAATATGCATTGAAGGAAAATTAGGTCTGGAGTAGTATTACCCAACGTCACGTGGCCTTCCCAATGGTAAGAAATTCGTGTTTTCAAACATTAGGCACTGGAGTGAGTGTGAGGGGTGCCATGAGAAGATAAAAAGTGCAGAGAGGGTTGATGCGTTTCTTCAAGAGTCTTCAGAAAATATTCTAAATATGAAGTCGCGAAAACGCCTTGAGTACTGTCTTGGATCAACAGCTGATATTGAGGTTGGATCATATTGAATGGACTTGTAGGCATGCTCAAGCTTCTTGCTAATGTCATAGTCTTGAAGTATGTCAATCACACCAAAAAACAACACAACCTCGTAGAACTCTCCGATTGGTTCTCCTACAAGCTGTAATTCACAATCCCCTCTTCTCACTGTCCTTTCCACCCTAGCTGGCATATTCACACCCAATTTGATACTTGCCCACCTGAAAATACCCATTACATTATAAGCACATTTATGAATGTAGTATCTATGGCCTAAAACAAAATATTTGAACATAAATTTTACCTGGAAGGATCTAAAAGAAGCTGGTCCATGTCTGCTCTTGAAATACGGGGAGTTCCACCGCCCTCCACATCACCTGAGATTGAAGAGAGAACAGACTCTTTATTAGTTCAGCAGAATATGAACATGACAGACATCAAAAGGTTGCAGAGTACTTCGTAGAAGGATATAAAAACTACCTGCAGGATTACTAGATTCTGAAGGAATAAGGTCCCCATCTGCTGATATATCCCTGAAATGAATACCCACCAGCAGACTGTAGTCCATAATTCCCTCCTGCTCCAGAAGCTCACAGTCTCTATCAACTTGCCTGTGAGAACAAATAACATGACTGACATGCTTAGTTTAATTGACGAGAAGATGAAAAAATAAGAAGAAAAAGAACAAATACTCGGCTTTGCAATCCAAATAAGAATTAAGATAATGAAATCTTCTATTACCTGCAAAACTCCTGAAACCAAGATTTTTGCAGTTGGAATATAAAGTTGAGATCAAGATCTTTAAGGATTGTAGTTTCATCAATCTCTGTTTCGGGCTTATCTGTCATACGACCAAGTGAAGAACCCTTCAAATCAAAGCGTCTATGGATGGTATACTCAGAACAGAATAGGTTCCCCATTATGATAAATCGAACCTGAAAAATCATATATAGTATCTCAGACAAATTTATATAAGATGCTATTCTGTATTTTCACAATAGCCATAGGAATTGCACCTTCTTCTGAGCAGTTCCGGTTAACTTTACACAATGCAGGCCATAAAATTTAGTCACCAGTGTATTTTCAAAGGCTCGAACATGGTTGTAGTAGGCCGGAAGCATTCTCAAGAGGACCTACAATAGAAATTCAACACAGCCAAATTAGTTTTGAAAAAAAAAAAAAGCAAAACAAAAACTGCCTTGATTTCTAAGAAATTTCAAGTGGGGCCAAGGCTTGAATGAAACTCACTTTCACTTCAGCTTTTTTCATTGTCTTAATCATGTAACGATCATCATTGGTCAAGTAAAAGAAGCTGCCACTTTTACCAGGGGAGGAAAGTTCACGAAGGGCGTCGTTTCCACATATGGATATCATGTAATCAGCTGGATCCACCTTGAATAGCTTCCTTAAAGTCCTGAGGATAGATTATGATAAGTGAATTACATGGAAGAATCTTACGTTAGATAATGATGGGAGACCAAAGGACTATTCATAAAGGAATTTTACGATAGGCAATCTAAAATGCATGAACTGACATACGAAGTGTATGTAACTTAAAAAGTTGGTATCATTTTTTCAAAAAGAGCAAGTAGATTTAGGCCTATACCTAAAAACTACAGGGCAATAGTCCTTCCACTTGAACTCACTCGATGAATGAGGTGGAGTATATTTGGATCCTTCTGGGGGAAATCTTGTCCAAACTTTCTCCTTGGGATCAAAAGCTGAAGGCTTCAAATCAAGAGATGCAGAGGGAGCAGGTCTTCCAACAGAATGTCTGTTCAAACACAAAACCTATATTATGGATACATAGCATATTTTACAATAAATGTCAAAATAATAATAAGAAGAAGAATACCTGATTCCCAGCTGCAAATTGAGCATGAGTTCAAAATTTTTGTGGCCTTTGCATATGGTCTCTCCCTGCCTCTTAGATTTCCTGGGTGCTTTGAGCTTCGGGAGTGGACCCCCCCTTGAAACAGCATCATCATCTACATGCAAGTTTAACAAATCATCATGCAATGCTTTGACCGCAGTAGGAGTTGTATCACAAGCAGCATCTGCATCAGCAGCATCCACCCCACCATCCCATAAGTTCATTCTATCACATGGCTTCTCAACACCCACACTCACCCTCCCATCCACCGACCTTCTCCTAGGCTTAGCTTCCCCAGTCTTGGTGGATCTCCAAACCGCAAGCTTCTTCTGCGACGGCAAAATCGAAACCTTCTCCCCCGGACAAACCTGACACTCACTCAGCTCGTTGTACACTTCTTGAGGATCCCACTCCAAATGCCCCTCCTGTGACGACCCCGCTGGATAATACGTTCCGTTTTGATCCTTGGGATCTTTACTCCAATTACCCACATACACACTCCCATCTGACCACTTGAAACTCCCACTTCCTTTGGGCAAACCATCTTCCCAATACCCATCGTACCTATTCCCATTCGCCCACACAAAAGACCCTTGCCCCCATATACTCCCATTCCTCCACTCCCCAGAATAATGATTCCCATTCTTCCACACGTAATTCCCCTGACCATCCTCCATCCCTCGCCTCCATTCTCCTTCATACCTATCCCCATTGACAAAACACTTCACTCCATGCCCGTGCTTTAGATTCATACTCCATTGTCCCTTATAGGTTTCCCCATTTGGTGCTGTGTAGGATCCTGTCCCATCCATATACCCACTTTTGAATTCGCCTTCGTATGTGGCCCCAGAAGGCCAACTGAACCTTCCTCTTCCCATGGTCTTGCCTTTGAACCATTCTCCCACGTACATGCAACCATCGGTCCACAAGTATTTGCCTTGACCGTGCGGGAAACTATCTGCCCATTGGCCTTTGTAGTAATCCCCATTGGGCAGAACCTTCTCTGCGAGATATATTTCTAACGCTTCTATGTTTTCCTCGTTGTTGCTGCCTTCTTCTGCGTGCGCCACGTACATCGTTCCTAACCCGAATATGCTGTTCGCACGCTTCTTCGCAACTGCCTGCGTCTTCCGCACCGTGAACTCCCATGCCTTCATAACTCCGCTTTCTCTACTGATCATTTCTTCTTTCTTTTCTTTTCTTTCTATCTGGAAACTCCCTTTTTACCAAAGTTTAAGAAAAATCATATATACCCATATGAAGAAATTGAATTAAAAGAAAGATTTCATGCATCCCACACGACGAAAATGAATGAGAAACTAGAAACATCACCAACCTAGGATGTTCTACCAATGCGGGAACATTTAGGGGAAATATGAAAATTATATGGATCTCTCTGTTTTGGTGTAAGATTTTAAGTTTCTTATGCTTCAGGGGAAGAACTACCACATTGTCCGTCAAATTTCTGGTGTACCTTGTCAGCCAAGCTAATGAATCAAGTTCTCATGGAATTTTGTTAGGAATTGTGTCGCGCAGTTTTTGCTCGTATGTTTGTATTGTTTTTTGCGATTGAGAGGGAGAGACTCGTTCATGTCCTACAACCTCTAACAACCATGACATATGGGGAGTCTAGCGGTGTTTGTTTGTTTACTATCCTTAGAGACAACAGATTTCCCAATTCGGATAAGTGGATTACGAAAGAAACGAAAATTGTAATTTCTTCATTGATAACCAACAGATGATACTGATCGAAATGAAAATTTTCAAGTACTTTTAAGCCTCCTGATTTGACTGTTTAATCTCTTTGATTGGCTTTGTTGAAAAAAGAGAAGGGAAATGAAATGTATAGAAAATAAAATGAAATAAAATTGATCGCTCCCCGTTAATACAAGATAAACTGATCGAGGAATCACGTTAATTGAATGGCTATTATTTATTAAACTGATTTTATCTAGTTAAATATACTGTTTAAATCCGCCTATATTCTTGGAAGGGTTTGACAAAATGCGGGTCTGAAGCGTTTATAATCCAATTTAGGATCAAGTTCATTCTTTGAGTGCCATTGTGCAGTGGAAAAGAAGGGCAAATATTTCTCTCTCTCTCTCTCTCTCTCTATATATATATATATATATATATACATAGGGTGTTTTAAAATGCTCGATTGTTTTCTTGGTAGAATTATGTTAAGATTTGTCTCAAATCCATATACACTATAAATAATTTTTTACGAATGAGGCTCTTCTATATTATGTAAGAATCAAGTCATTGACTATAAAAAAAAGGGTCCCCCCCAACACAAAAAAAAAAAAAAAAAAAGCAGACAGAAAACCAAAGCAAAACAACCAAGCACGAACAGCAACTATTACTTATTAACAGAGATCAATTATAAGATTTTGATTATATTCTCCAAAATGCCGATAGATCCTCTTCAGTTTATGAAAGGATTTGTTAAAGAAACAAAGAGACATAAATGAAATCTAATAAAAATTTATTTGTGTGAACATCACTTTCTTATATCATTTTCTCTCTCTTTCATGATATTCTCATGAATTAAAGAGAATTCATGTCCCTCCAAATAAAAAATATTTTATTTGAAAGGACATAAATAACATAATTGTGTTGTTTTCTATCACCTATTGGAAGTGAGTTCAATAATTTCTTTTCCAATAAAAAATATTTTATTACAATAAACATTAAGCACTATAGTTTATAGTAAAAAATTAAAAAATAGAAGGGAAAAAAAAACATGAAGTGTAGTAGTAAACTATTAACCAACATTTTCATAAACTTGTTTAAACTAGAATTAAGATATCCTCTAATATAGCTGAACATCTCCAACCAAATAAATAATTAAAATTAGTAATTGCTTTTCACAATTCTGCACAAATCAATTTCTCCCATCCATAACAATGTGTCATCAGTAGCACCTTCCTCAAAACTCTACGACATCAATAACGCTTTTCCCTTTACTAAACTTTCAGACAATCAGACAAAATAAGACAAAAAAACAACATCAATACTACTGTACCCATCCAGTTTTATTCTTTCGTGCATTGGGAAAAGAAAAAATTTATATGTAATTTTTTATATTTTTGTTGTCAAATCCTTTAATTAAAATATAATAAATATATAAATTTTTAATTAAAATATGATAAATGTGTGATTTTTATAAATAATTATATAATTTTTTAATTAAATTGTGTACTTATTATATTTTTATTAAAAAATTATACACTTGTAGTATTTTAAATTAAAAACTTAATAATAAGATATGAGAAATTACACCTAAATTTAATACTTTTAAAAAATGAGTTCCTCCTCCACCATTTTTCATGTGACTGTTTTCCACATTCATTGCACACCATAATATACTAACCTTAGATTTGAGGGTGACGTTTTCTGCAGTTATAAGTTAATTAATGATAGGAATGGAGATAATATAAATTTCTGGCCAAATATGTTCAATAATAGAGCTGCAGATCACGGATCAAAGTGGAATAAGAAGCTTCGGGTTAATAGCTTAAGGCAGTGAATTTTGTATCTTCCTAAAGATGGCAAAGGTATGAAATTGCTAAAGCAAAGCAAGTGCTTCTAGATTTCATGGAATAAGGTAGAATTAAAAAAAAAAACTTTCACAAGGACAATGTATTGAAAAACATGGACAAGGCCCTTTTTAAAAAAAGAATAAATTATGTAATTTACACATAAGAAATTATGCCAAATATTGCGGGGAATACAATACTGAATGGTTGTTTACAAATTAAAAAAAAATAAAAATAAAAAATAATATTTTATTATGTTTTGTTGAAAAAATATTATTATCATTTGATTAATTTTTCTTTTCATTCCTTTTTTGTTTTCAACAAATCAGTTATAAGAATAAAATGAAATATTTGTTCTTGGTAATACCATAACAAATATAATAATGAATCAAAAAATTCCATTTCATCAAGATTAATTCTCTTTTCTTTTTATCATTCTTATTTACATATTAGAAAAAAGAAAAAAAAAATCGATTTAACCATAGGAACCTTAGATTTGAGCCTGCCCGGAACGCAAGTTTGGAGGCAACTGCGTGAAGAACTTCAATAAAAAATACCGAGCCTGAGTTTGGAAATTTGAAATAACTACAAGACCCAATAAAAAGACAAGAACAAAAAGTAGGCCCATTAAGATGATGCGTGCAAAAACTATTCACACTAAGGCCCGTTTTAAATATTCTGTTTTGTTGCAACCTAAAACGAAAAGCTACAATGTCTTACAAGAGGAAAATATTATGATTTGAACCCCAAAAAAAGATGTTACTGTACTTTTTTTGGGGTAAATAAATGTTATTGTACTTTGGAGGTAATGTAGTGATATACTGTTTAGTAACTATCAAAAATAACATTATAAATATTTGGAAGTAAGACACTTAGATATTAAAATATTTGGAATGTTGGTATAAGAGCTTTGTTCTTAAGATAAATAAAAAACATTCTTAAAAAGAAAAGAGAATAAGAAGAAAAATCCCATCACCATGAATACTTAGCCAAAAACCTTGAAATCTGTTTTTTTTTTTCCTTTTTATCCATACCTTAAAACATCCGTTTTTCTTGTCTTAAAACTCTTTTTAATAAAATAAATAGCTTTATAGAAATCATCTATTTTTTAGATGCCATTAAGATTGAAAAAATTTTATTCTTTTTCTTGGCCATTACTATATTACTAGACTAAAATTTTTTTCCAATTCTATTAGATGTTTGATAAGCAGGAGTCTTCTAGTAAAAGAAATCCTCCAATGTTCTATACTTGATCAGTGTAGATTAGTTTCAATCTAAGTTGAATAGTATGTTACTATCGAAATCTTAACAAAGCTCATCAACTACTAGAGAAGCAATGGATATACTTATCTCCATCTTAGAGCTGTTAAAATAGTCATCATCATCATCATGGATGGCAAGAAAGGCATGATAGCCGTTACAATAGTTGCCTTCCTCAACAATAGATATACCAACTACCAAAGTGCTATGATTAGCATTGTGCTTACCACTATTGAATGTGGAAGCATTATCCGTACAATTTTTTCCTAATTACAACATTAAGCTTGATGATCCTATGTTGCCTATTCAGAGGAAGATCTAAGTTGAAATCGTAGAAGCTAAGTAAGTTTTTACAACCATCATGATCACTTTTCATCATCAACTAATTTACAATATTTAAGATCACAGTTTTCCCACTACTTCTAAAGATACACTGAATGTAATTGCTGGTAAACCTCATCACCTAATACTTATGTAGATTCTAAGAACCTTTCTTAAAGAAGATTTGATGCAGATTGTGCATCGAATGGGTTATTAGTTATGAATGAGAGATTCATGTTACATTTAAGTTTGCTCATACTACTAGTGCCCTAGAATTTTATACTCTAAAATATAGTAAAGTTAAAACTATTTTTAAGAGATTTAGCGACAAAGAAGGATCATTCAAAAGATCTACTACAATCATAAGGCAATTTATAATGATCACACCTATAATAACTAAGATGTTGAGTAAGAAAACAATCCCTATTTATACTTTCTACCTATATGGTCATTATATGTAGGTAGCAAAAATAAATAGTCATTTCATATGAGATTGTGACCCATTTATGTGCAATCCTAATTGTGAATGTTGGTGATAATAGTTATTCTCTAAAAGATCTGACAGATGTTTCACTTTGGAGAAGAAATAAGTCCTATTGCTTATGACCCTGCAAACATAACAAGAAAAGAAATGAAGATGATGATAAGGATCATCCTCCCAAGCTAAAATGGGTAGGATTTAGAAATCCTCTACTAAAACCAACTCCTTTCGAAGACTTATTGAACAAATTTAGCCATTATGATCTTCTTAAAGCTATTGCAAAGAAAGAAGAAATTTCCAAACCATCCAAACTATAGCTGATAAATGTTCCTGAACTAATGAAATTGGAGCCTATAATCAAACCTCAAGAGCCTCTTAAGCCAATTTCATATATGATGTTTTCACAGACATCTCAGGCTTATGATTTTAGCTTCTCATTACTAAAAAAGCATATAAACCCTAATACATGGGTATCTTATAAGTAATTTATAGTTCTCTCTAAAGTTTCTCATAATGGGACAAGATTTCCATTTACTTAAGTAAAAGAAGTCATAAATTGGCATACACATAATGTTATTGTCCAAAAAAAAGTCTTTCAAAGAATGAACTCTAGGTTAAAAAACATGGTCAGGTAAACTTTTCAAGTAAACTTTAAGATTGATGGACTTTTAGCATAAATATAGTAATTATACTATAATTATTCTTAAAGGATTAATTAGTTAGATGTAAAATTATGAATGTTCATTGAAGAAGGATATTCAAGCCCTATTTTTACTCCAAGAAAAAAAAAAAAGAAACAGCTAGAATTGAGATAGATATGAAAAGAAGCCATATCTAAAACATTTATAAGCCTTATCCACCATTATACATTTCATCTCATACACCTTTTGCTATACCTCTGTATTCTTCATACTTTAGAAAATAATTACAAAAAATGTTTAAAAATGACACATGAAGTTCTTAGAAAAACAATGCCCCAACCTTAGCTGATATTTTAACCTAAACCTCCATCCAAACCACCTTATATGTAAAAAGCAATTTTAGCTCACCTTGTTGGACTAAGTCAGTTGAACCTCTTAAATTTACACCACTAAAAATCCATGACCCATCACCTCTATTTTCTCAAAAAAGAACTCCTCCTTCATCAAAAAAGAAGAAAAGGAGTCCAAACATCTGAAAGCCAAGAAAAGCAATGCAAACCCATTGCCTTTGCTAAAAGCATTCCTTAAGATGATGTCTTATACAATGCCTCTGAAAATTTTGGATTTGATTTAAGTTTAGAAAACTTAAACCGTATTGTTGATATCTCTGCTTTTTACATAGCTAATACTCATGAACTTGAACAATCAGTAGTAGAAAACCTTGATGAAGAAATAAATATTGAAAGTCATGTTAATCATCATCACTAGTAGCCTGATAGTCAGGCTAAGCCAACAACTAGACTATGGTTCAATTTTATTGATGTTTCTCTAGAAAAGTGGAGAAACAAATTATTTGAATTCAATATATGAAAGATTTACTAATGACTAGGACAATAATAACTATTCAAACAATTCTTATGGAATTTGTTTCCAGATTCACTGGCACCTTTGTGAATAGTTCCAAAGCTTAAAAAAATATTATAAACTACAAGTAACTCAAAATTTTGATACATTTTTTATCATTCACAAAAAGTTCATCAGAGACTTCCTTTTGGTTGATAAACATACGCAATAAAAATATTTTGAAATAAAGTATAGCTTACTAAAGATAACTTATTGTACTTTCATAACATCGCTTCTAGAAAAAGTTTAAGTTAGAACTCCAACTAAACACTCATGCCCTCAAAAGAGACACGTCAAAAATATCTTTAGGCAAAATATACCAATTAACTAAAGCCACTCTTGATAAATTATTTAAGACATATAAATCCTTTGATAATATGATAACAAGCAAACTATCCATTTGAAAAAAAAAAAAAAAGAACCTTCAAAAAATCTTACCTTCAAGTTAAATGCAAAGTAAAGGATAGGTGTTTATATCTCACAAAAAAGAAATCCTATTACCATAAAGCCTTTTACAAGACCAGCGGATATAAAAAGAAATCTAGTGAGAAATCTATAAGGTTTTTCAAAAAGCAAATATCTGGTTTTAAGCAGAAATGCAACTACTACATCTGTGAGAATTAAAAAAAAGGATATTTTGACCAAAAAAATCCTAACAAATAAAAAAAGATGTTAAAACATGTCTAAAATCTTCAAGCTATTACTAATTTTCAATAAAATAAAGAAATCAAAGATCTCTTCTTAGAGTAAGAATATGAGGATCAATATATGGTGTTTGCCCTAAAGGATAATTTAAATACCAGCTCATAAAGTTTATATAGTTTTGATGAATTTTTTGACCAATCTAGCTGCTTGGTATAACCTTGTTTTTAGAGTTATGAGGAGGAACCCCTTTTTTCTTGCATAAGGTTGCATGTGCTATAAGGAAAATACCATAGACCTGTTCTTGTAATTGGCTATATAAATACAAGAGCATCCAAGATTATCATGAGTCTATCTATTTTTCCTTAAAAGATATGAAAACTTTATATTGAATATTTTAGTACTGCTGATTAAAACGTTTTCAAAATCAATCTAATTATTAAGAAAATAATTGGTATATGATTTTTCCTTAACTATGTTAGTCGGTCAAAAGTCGTGGGAGTAATCTTTTAGATAAAGATGTTTCAATTAGTATAAATGTTCATCACAAAGCTAAAAAATTATAGATCCTCCTAATATAGATCAGATTCAAGTAGTATTTCACCTCTTATATGAATATTCTAAAGCTATTTGAACTTTAGCAAGTCTCACAAGGATATAAAGAGATTAAAGATCAGCTTATGCGATTTTGTCTTAAGAATTATAATCTATTTTTATACTCATTTTCATTGTAAAAGAACAAATAATTATATATCCAACTTTTATTTAAACAAAATAAAGACATCAATTCTACCAAAATATCTCATCTTGCCATGAACCCTAAAAATATGGCCATTGCAAAAGAAGAATATGCTTCTTTACTTTGACAAGGTTTAATAGAGTCTATCAATTCTAAGTGGGCCTACTAGGTGTTTGATGTAGAAAAAAGGTGAAAACTTGAAAGAGGAAAGAAAAGGCTAGCTATTGACCAAGAATCTCTAAATACATTCTTATAATATGACAAGTTTTCTTTTCTAAAGATAAGCTCCACAATTACTCATCTTAAAGGAGTTATAGTTTTTTTTTTTGGCTAATTTTGACCTAAAAGCATTATTTTGGCAATTAGGAATAGACATAGTAGAAAGATATAAGATTATATTTTGCATTTTGAAAGCCCAATACTAATGGACAATCATGTTATTTAGATTGAAAGTTGTCTCATCTTTGATCTAAATGGCTATGACCAATATCTATAAACCTATCTTATATAATGTTCTCATCTATATATGTGATATTCTCTTCTTTTTAAGAAATGAAGAAAACCACAAGAAACTTTTACAACAGTTCATGGACATTACAATAAATTAAAAGATCATTTTGTCAGCCTAAAAGAGCCAATTAGGCCAAACCTATATTGAGTTTCTTAGCATACAGATGAAAAATAGTTAATATCAACCAAGACTACATATTGCTCAAGAATTGCAAAAAGTTTCTAATGAAAAATCAAACGATTAAACAAACATAGCAATTCCTTAAAAAAGTAAACTATATTTAAGACTTCATTCCATATATCTCAAATCACATTAGCCAATTGTCCAAACTTCTCAAAAGGAAAGAACTCTCAGTTTTAATAGCCAGTTAGAAAAAAAAATATTTTTCCTTACATCTAAAAGTCTTAACCACTGTTGTAGATGTTAAATCTCTAGAAAAAAAAATCTTTTTTTTACTACATTCACCTTTACTTTAGAAAATGCCAATATCCTTAAATATCCAACATACTTTAATAGCAAAGTCCTTTACCTCGTTCTCTTTCAAATTCATTCCATCCTTCCAAATGAAGTCCTATGGTATTTATGGTGTCTAATAACCTTTTATTCAATAACTATAAAAGTTTACCTTTTGACAACCTACAATTTCCTTTGTCAATTAACAAATACTTTAACATTTGAACTTTTCTTGAATAGTTTTCTCTACACTCATGGTGGCATGATGAGATTTAGAAAGTTATTATGACTTATCACTTAGCTCAAAAACCCCTCAAAGAACAAATAGTTGTTAGTATCTTCATCCTGCATAAGAATGATAACCTCCTTTGAATGCAAAATTAGGCACACTTATGGAATACTTTTGCAAACTGGCTAACATAGAAGGTTGACGTATTAAAATATTTTAACAAAGTTTTTTTTTGTGAGATAAATAATTACCCTAGACCAATAAATTATATTTTTTGTTTTTCTTTTGGGTCACTTCTAGGAGAATTATTTCCAAGTGAACCAAGGACGCCAAACCTTAACATTTGAAATATAGAGATCCAATTTCAATATCTAAGTTAGACCCAAAGTTCTTACCAAGCCTAATAGTTTAACGAAGAACCAGCTTTAGCCTAAGATATCCTTATGCAAGACTCTAAGAACACCTACGTTGAACATGATGTAGATGATTGGATAGTAAGGAATATCAAGAAAAGGAAAATGTACCATGATAGCTTAGAAGATGAGGAAGCTAATCTTTCTTTAGCTTATAAACATAATCTCAATCACAACAAAGACTAATGGTGAACCTTAGTGTTCTTCTATTATTATATCATATGTGTTTGCTTTAGATTGCCTTTTAAAAAGTTTGAAATAGTGTGCAACTTAGTAAAAGTTACTTTGGTAAAGTAGTTTATTTATGTGTAGCCTATGAGTTAAAGTTGTTTATTTGCTTACGTTTGCCTTTGGCTATATATCCAGAGCTGGCCTTAGTTTTTCTCTTAGCAAATTTGTATTTAAGTTTGAGCAATAAGATTAGTGTATTCTCAAATGAGTTTTTTTTTTTTTTTTAAAAACTTTCTTTTAATGAAATCTTTTCTTAATAGTTTTTTAACATTTATCTCATTAATATAATTATACTTTGCACTTGCCTCTAAATGAAGATTTTATGCATAAGAAAATATTGACATTAGATCACAATACTTGGTAGAAAATGTTATTTTGTCATTGAGTTTATATCTCAAAATAGTTTTTAAGAATCCTTAATCTTGAAAGGGCAAAAGACTCATAAAACCTAAAAGAGGAGACATTAATTGTTTAGGCATGCTACTAGAAAAAGTATTCCATTAATCATAATTGAAATACTTGTGTAAAGTTATATGTGTTTTATAGATAAGGTATAAAGTCTAATTCTATATTATTATCATTTGGTTGTAAAGGGCATAGAGACAATTTTATCTATAAATATTGTGGTTTGTTATCACAAGAATAATAAGTCCAATTAGATTGGATTGCGAAGCCTTCATTCTTTTAACATGGAGGTTTTAATATCGTAAATCAAAATAATAAACAATTTTATGATTTAATGACTGATTATGATTAAATTGAAATTAAATAATTTTTAAAAATATATATAAAAATAGAAATATATATAATACTTCATAATTAAATTAATGTATATTATAAAATTAATAATACTTAAAACAAATATAATTATTAAAACATAAAAAATTAGTCAAAATATTTTATACATAATAACAAATTTATATGAAATAAGTTAGATAGAGTTTAATAAATATCATAAATCTTTATTAAAAAAATCAAAACTCTAATTTAGATAAAAAAATAAAAAATTAATTTTTAATTAATTTAGTCCCAAATCACTTAATTTTTACAATTTTGATGTGTTCAATCAATTTTTAATTTGATTTTTTATCCAACTAGTTTTTAATATAAACTGAATCAGAATTGCAATTGATTTATTGATTTTTTAATTAAATTTGACATAATTTTTTGACCACAAGCAAAATTTTCCCTGCCACTTTGTTTATTTATTTTGTATGATTCACAAGATTGGACATAGGTTTAATGCCAAGTGTTTATGCGAGTGACAGGTATAAATTATTTATGTATTGGGTGTCAATGTCTTACCATTGGGTTAAGATTTGGTTGCTTCTTATGCCCATTGACTCTGGAGATTTGATTCCAAATGTTATATTATTTTCATATCATCTCACTCAGTATATTATGCTTCAAGCTCACAACTTGTTCTTCTCGCAACTGCTAAATAATTATTTACATGTTATGAACTGGATTGTCCTTTTATTATTATTTTTTTTTAAAGTTGTTGCAAAAACTAATTTGCATGTCATAATGTGTTTGACAATATATATTGCCCGTTTTTACAAAATAGAGAGCTGGACAACTTCAACTTCACCCTCTCGGAATAAAATTTGATTATGCTTTAGGTGTTGAGAATTATCTGTGTGGTATATTTGGTATCTAAATTAAAAATAAAATAATTTGTATTATATTTAATATAATTATTGCTTAATAATATTTATCTACTTTTTTATTATTATTTTAAAACAAGAATATAAGAATTATTTTTTATTTATAAAATTATATATTTTTTATTCTTAACTTTATATATACTAAATAAGCAGTAATTAATGTAATAATTGAAAATTTTGGGTGTTATCTTATCTCTATTATTATTTGCACGTCATGGTCGGAGATGATTTTCTACGATCCTGTTCTATGGATAACTTGTTGGCACAAATGTAGATAGGAAATGGTCAGACATGATGCTTTATATTACGCTTGGAAATGGGATTCTGATTGTTATCAAAAAAAGGAAATGGGATTCTGATTAAGCAGTGACAAGCAGACGTGATGCGGTTAAAAAAAGAAAAAGGAAAATTTTACCAAAGGACAACAATTCCGTAAAAATGATAATAACGATTTTTTAAAATTAATTTTTTTTCAAAGAACTAAGTTATTATTAATATTTTTTAAAGTTGTCATTTATATTTAAGGATATTTTACATTTGTTATTATTTTTGAATAAAATATTTTTATAATATTTAAAAATTAGGTTATAACTTTAGAAAAATATAAGTGATAATTTTAGGAAACATTAATAATAATTTTAGTATTTTTTTTAATTTTTAAAATCCTTTTTACCAAATTATTACTCTTGCATGAAATTTTCCCCAAAAAAATACGAAGCTGGGTGGCAGGCCAGTTTTGATATAATTTAAGAAGTGATAGTTAAATATTGGGAATGGGACAGAGTGGAAGATTGATGGGATAGAATACAACTTAATTAGAATCGGTTTCTGCGTGCACAGGGTCCAAGAAAAATGTAAAAAATAGAAAATTATTATATCATAAATAATTTAAGAATAGCAAATTTGCAATAATTGTATGATTGAAAGCAAATTTGCAATAATTGTATGATTGAAAGCAAATTTTATTCTATTATATATATATTGATATTGATTGATGATTTAAGAAGGGACAGGTGGGGAAGAACGGAGGGGGTAAGGCTACATATTAGGGAAGGGAATGGCATTGGGGGACACAATAAAATAGCATTGTTTGCTGGCTTTTGTCGTGAAGGGGAGATAAGAGATGCAAGCAATGCATAGTAGCCACGTAAGCAGCACGAGGTTAACAGCTAATTTGGAAGGGTTGAAAGTTGAAAGTTGATGCGCTTTTTCCTGACCCTTTGGTTCCGGGATAATCCTAGTTCAACACGCAAGCTTATACTCCCTCCTCACGCTCCCCCTAGGCGCGTCTCCGGGATGGATGATATGTTGAGCTACACAGTATGTTATGTAATCAATGGGGTGAAAAAACATGAAATAAAATAACTCGGGGTTGGAAAGTATAACACACGATATTGAAAGCATAATATAGGTACATTTCCATGGTCACTTGGATGAAAAATGAGCAAGGTTTACTTTTATAAATTATATTTACACGGATGAAAATATACTTTTTTCAAAAAATTTAGCCTCAATTAAAATTTATTTTTACCCCTTACAAATAAAATTTAGCTTTTCATAAATAAAATTTACTTTTCTCTTTATATTTATTTTTTTATTTCTCTTCAAATGTATTATATACATTCAATTTATAAATGTAAAAAATATAAAATAATGTTAAAATAAAACAAAATAACATAACATTGTGATTATATTGAATAATACGGTGTTTGTCATATTTCAATAATAATTTTAGATTTAAAAAATCATATTATCTCTCGTCTTTTATATAAGAGATTTTTTTAAGATTTAATTTTGATTTAAAATATAAAAAATAAATAATTAATATCTGATATATTAATTATAATATTCTAATTATACTTCCTATTGAATAGTATTTTAAATTATAAGTAGCAACTATCATTAATTTAAAAAAGTATGTATATTAAATAAAGATATTTTTAAAACATAATTTTTATTTGAAATAAAATAAAAAATTAATTCTTTTTAATTATTTTTTAATTTTTATAAATTTATAAATTATTTTTTAATACAATACTAAACGTAATATTAATTAAAATTTCTTGTCGGTAACTACACGAGTAGTCAAAAACGAGGTGCGGTCTCCCAATAAAAAGTAAAAACCAATAAAAAATGAAAGAAGAAAAAAATCACATCATAAATAGTCTATTTACCGTGTTAAAAGGTTCAACATATTGATATTGATTGCGTGTTAAATCACATGTTGAACTCAAAGTTGATATTAATAATAAAATATTATTTAAAGAATTAGAATAAAATGATTAAGCTTTAAAAAAAAATAATAGATATATATATATATAAATATATGAAAGACAAAAATATTAATTAATTCACTTAAAAAGCGTTTTTTTTTTTCTGAGCGTCAATCTAAACCGGCCAGAAGCACAATTCGTAGATAGAACAAACAATACTCCCGTTGATTGAGCTTGTTGGCGCACGGCTTGTCCACTTTTCGGACTGATTTGATTTCCCAAATGATGACGAACCGCCACGTCATCTACTCGCTTCCTTTAACTTTGCAAATTGCGATGCAAGCACTGCAGTCTCCAACTCTTCTGCCAATTGCCAACTTCGCCTTCTCCAACGTTCTGGAATCCTATCTACCCCCACATGTATACCTTCAAAGCCACTCAATACTTTTATCCATACTGCTTTATGTTTAATACTTGTAAATATTTGTAATCCTTGAAACGTGATCTTTCTTTGGTTCTGTGAAACAGTATAGTTGCGATGGCTAACCACGGCAAGCTGAAAGATTCCGAGTTTTTCTTCGATCAGAACGAGGAGGATGCCAACGAAGACGCTGAATCTACCAAGCTTGACATTAAGAGTAGTACTGAGGGCGGAAGCGACGATGAGGAAAATTGTGGTCCACCTCCTGACGCTTTCTCCTCGCAGCAATGGCCCCAAAGTTACAAGTAAAGTCTTTTTTAACTAGTCTCTATGGATCTATCTCCCATGATAACTTCAATTCCATTTCTTTATCTGCAGAGGCAATACATTTGAGAGTCCTTGAAATCACTCGAATAATGTTCATTAAGTACTAGGATTTCATGTAATCACGAAACATTCTATGCGGCCCCGTATAGGAATAATTAGGTCCGGGGGTGACAGATATTGTTTTGGATTAACTTAATAAGCGACGTTAGAATTATCTTTTTGATGTCTTCATTGGTCTCTTCTTTCAACGAACCTGATGGAGCCAGGCATACACTTTTACTCACTGATTGTGGGTCTTTTCTTTTCTTTTTTCTTTTTTATTTTTTTTGGGAATTTCTTATGATAGAGAGACTGTTGATTCGTACACAATTGCTGCATCACCGAATCTTGGAGCGGTTCTACGAACACCGAGTTTGATATATTCAAGTTTTGTCAATCGTTCAAAGAGTAACTTAAGCCTAGATGGGAAGACTCCTTTATTATCTCAGGAAGACTTAATTCAAAAGACATCATCATGGGGGGAGAGAATTTCATTGCCTAAGCAACTTACTGGAGAATTACCCATTCGCCATGGATGTAGCTTCGCTGAAACAGTTTTCAATGGTAAGTTATTTCATCGTAGTGCGTCAGTGATTTGTTGCCACATTAGTGCTTAACAGTATAAGCGAACAAGTGGTTAATTTGTGATTTAAAAGACTTGTCAACATATCTATGATGAATTCTCTATCTGATCCATCTTCTGCCCCCAAAAACTAATTTTCTATCCGCAAATATGTAACTCCCACTTTCTTACATTCTATTACTGTCTAATTATTTCCTGAGGCGCTGCTGTACCTGGACAGGGATTAATGTGATGGCTGGAGTTGGCCTTCTGTCCACACCTTATACAGTGAAACAAGCTGGCTGGGCGAGTTTGCTGGTGCTGGTTCTTTTTGCAGTTGTATGTTATTCTACAGCCACATTTATGAGATACTGCTTTGAATGCAGAGAAGGAATCCTGACATATCCAGATATCGGAGAAGCAGCTTTTGGAAGAGCTGGCCGCCTCGCTGTATCGGTGAGTTTGTTTAGTTATTTAAATAAGTTCAATGGTTGAGCAATGCTTATGTGGAAGTCTGAAGTGTTAAATGGGATTATGTTGTTTTTCGCTCTGGCACTTATTTGCTTATCTTTATTTACTCTTTTCTAGCTCTATAATATAATTTAGTAGATATCAAAATCTATTATTAGTTTCATGCTAGATGTTCTACTTCTTCAATTTAGCATGCTCTTAGATGATTTTAGTTCTTTCTTATCTTTTATATCTTCTTTTATTTACATTTTAAGACTCTGACATGTTCTGTAATTCGTCATTTCTCCAATTCTTGATGTTTAATCTGAATTCTATATGATGCGTCAGCTAGATAAATCCCCAGTGCTGACATTAAACTGCTTTTAAACTACGCAGAATGGTGGCTTTACTACTCAGTGTTTACTAATATTGTCCCTTTTGGATCTTTTTGCAGATTATTTTGTACACTGAATTATATGTAAGTGCTGTATCTGTTCCTATTCTTATCCTTTTTCTTAAAAATAAGAGAAAACCGTGCTGTGTTACTCTGCAGCATATGTGTATGAGACGTCTTTTCATGAGTGCAGTCATACTGTGTGGAATTCATCATCTTGGAAGGAGATAACCTAACCAGTCTGTTTCCTGGAGCATCCCTGGATTGGGGTGGTTTACAGTTGGACTCCATGCACTTGTTTGGAATTTTGACTGCACTTATTGTTCTCCCTACTGTTTGGTTGAGAGACCTTCGTGTAATCTCCTATCTTTCAGGTTCTGCAAATTCTGTGGAAGATTTATTCCTTGCTTTCAAATTCTCCTATTTAGCATGTACTTACTGGAGCTTTCTGTATAATTCCGCAGCTGGAGGGGTTGTTGCGACAATTTTAATTGTCATCTGTGTGTTTTTTGTTGGTACAACAAGCGGTGTTGGATTCCATCACACAGGTCAAGTGGTGAATTGGAGTGGCATTCCATTTGCTATTGGTATCTATGGGTTTTGCTTCTCAGGACATTCAGTTTTTCCAAATATTTACCAATCTATGGCTGACAAAACAAAATTTACCAAGGCATTAATAATATGGTACATAACTTTCTTTGGCAACACTGGCTAGACATATTATGCACCTTCCTTCTGATACCTTACTAATGTTTTTTGTGTTCAGCTTTCTTTTGTGTATTTTAGTATATGGAGGCGTTGCAGTCATGGGATATCTCATGTTTGGTGAAGCCACTTTGTCTCAGATAACATTGAATATGCCACCAAACGCCTTTGTCTCTAAAGTTGCATTGTGGACAACAGTAAGTATGAAATCTTTGAAGCGTTTCTTAATAGTTATTTGCTTTTGAACGTTTTTGTAGATTATAGTTTATTGTTCTTTGCTCTTCCAGGTAATTAACCCGTTCACAAAATTTGCTTTACTGATGAACCCACTGGCAAGAAGTATAGAGGAGTTGCTACCTCATGGAATTTCAAATAATTATTGGTGTTTCATTTCACTTAGATCAGCACTTGTTATATCTACAGTTTGTTGTGCCTTTTTGATTCCTTTTTTTGGTAAGTCTCAAACTTTATCTTTGTAATACATAAATTTCTATTATATAAACTCCGAAACATTTAAGGTCACTCAACAAAATGATATTACTTCAGATATTTTTCTTTTTGTCCATATACTTAGAGGAAAAATTCTTATATAATTAAGTATTTGTGGTAGGAATATTATGATTGTATATAGGAGGGGAGGGAGTCGGGAGCTGGGTAGATTATGAAGTTGAAGTCATCATAATAACTTCCCAAAAGTACCAAATAAAAAGCCAATTACCAAGATGATTTAATGTTTTATCACCACACTTATGAAACAAAAGCAATGCAATTAGCTTTGTTAAACTGGCCTAAAACTAGTTACTCTGGCTGGTTCAAATAATCAATTTTATTTGAATCTTGTTTTCTCAACTTTCTTGTTTCATCTAAGGAAATATTATTTTAGGAGGGGTTTCAGTATTCAGATAACTTATGTTGGCAATAGCTTGGGCTATCCAACACAAGAAAAAACTTTACTTCCTGAGGACAAATGTTAGAGCATAGAAACAGCAAGAGAGGCAACATCATCTTCTAAGTTCTTACTTCTATTTATAATGACCTTATAGTTAGAGCTAGGGAAGTACTTTGCATGGTCTTGCTGCAAATATTTTAAAAAAAGGGGGGGGGGGGTAGGTAAAATGTTTTAGATCATGAATGACGTGGCCTAGGGCAAATTACTTTTTGAACGGAGGAGGGTGCTAAAATCATATGGATTAGGAATCATAGTAAAGTCAGTTTCATTAATCTGCAGCTCTTTTGTAGTTCTTTTAATACACGTTTGAGCAATGCTGAAAATGTCTATATTTGTGTTAGATGTTCTTCTATTTGTGGTGAATTAACTTGGACACTGATGCCTTTAGTGCCCTCATCATCTCAAATTGAAATGCTGATTTTGTAAAGCCATTTTACGTATTAAAAAAAAAGGGTGCTTTTTTAAATTGTTAATACTGATGTGTGTTTGATGGATTGAACATCTCATATTTTTTTTAATAATTTCAGGTCTTGTGATGGCTTTAATCGGTTCTGTACTCAGTATACTTGTGGTAAGCATATACTTCAGTTAAATATATAGGGTAGCCAATGTCTGGTGATGTTTAGATTTAAAAGGCTTCATTAGCATAAAAAAAATCATGTGGTCATATTTCCACAAATAATTAAAGGAAAACTAATGGTTTAATTTTTTGTTGTAACTTATTCTATTTAGTGACTGCCAATTCAAAGTCACTAAGATAATGTAGGTGCGCTCTAATGGTATGAAGTTATGTATTGATACTTTTTTCCGAAAGATCTTTAAGCTATGCTACATAATCTAGATAAACCTCCGTATTTCCAGAAATGATTCTTTAACTAATGGTACAAAGAATTCACTTTTTTAGTGTCGTCAGCTTTATTTGCAAGCAACCTGTTTCTAGGCTTCATAGATTATGCCAACATTTCACTAATGATGCTTGTGAGAAGCTAGGTCTTAGCACACTCAGGATCATGGCCTGTTCTGCTAAATAATCTCTCTTCAGCTATCTCCAAGATCTAACCTCTCCGAAACATTGACTAAGAAGTGGGCCTTCTAGGATTACCTTTTGTTAAGGTCATGCATATGGCGCTGTTTCTAAAAATCTGATATACCTCTTTTTTTTTAAAGTAAGTTTATGGTCTTTAATTGTAATTGATCGACTCTCAATAATTGTTCATGTACGGTTATTATAATACTACTTTAGCAAAAAAATAGATAGGCGATAAAAGACTACTTGTCTTCCTATATTGTGCTTAATCTATTTGATTTGAATATTTTCTATTCAGCATTCATGCAATAAACATTACCTGGATCACAGCAAAGTTAAAGTTCCTTGGCTTGTGTTTATTAGTTCCTGACATCGTTACAGAATTTGCTCTCCCACTTGCTAGTTTATGTCTTGTTGAAATTTATCTGTTAATCCCACTAGAAGATGTGAGCATTGAATTTACTAGGCCTTTAAGATTTGTATTCCTCTTTTGTTCTCGGGCAGAATTAAGATTTACCTTTCTGAACCGTATTTTTTTCTTGATTTTGTAGAACATTCATATGTATTAGTCGTTTGATTCTTTGCAGCTTATAAGTTTGCATCAATCTCCATCATGTTTGTTTACATCGAGTTGACATGAACTAGACTCTTTTTGTGTCGATTATTTTTTCACTTATTAAAGTTGCTGTTGAGAATTCCGCATGAGACTGCTAAGTGAGACGGTGTTGCAACTTTTTTCAGGCAGTCATAATGCCATCTTTATGTTTTCTGAAAATTGTGGGCGGGAAGGCCACGAAAGCACAGGTGACTATGCAGCTGATCTTTTAAACTTTTTTAATCTTTATTTAACAGCTTGCATTACATTAATCAGTAATTGATTTTTTAAATCCCAAGCCATTCAACATAATAGCATCTATTATAAAACCCAAGACAAATGCATGTATGCGTTCAATGCTACCTGTCCTATTCGGTTGCAAGAGAAAAGCGTTCTAAGATGTGCCTTCCCTGATCTCTATTGAATTATTAATTGATGCTGTATTACACACCATATATTAGTCAACTTTTAGCGTCGTGCAATTTGCCCCTGAATTTTTCCACTTCTAATTTACCTTTTTCTCCCCACTTGACATCATCAGGTTGCTCTGAGTGTGACAATTGCTATAGTGGGAGTCGTTAGTGGAATTCTTGGAACATATTCTTCTGTGTTAAGAATTGCGGAGAATTACTGAAGCACTCAGTTCAGCACTTTATCTTTATGCTAAGTTATGAGTTTTCTCTCAGTGACGCGAGTATTTAAACATGACACCCCCAGCCTCTTAGATTATTGTGATCATATACCTTTCTATCGAACCTGCATTCTCTGTTGTGTATGGCGCACAGCAAAGAATGCTGTACCCCTATACAAAGGGGGTTGGTGTTTATTTTTAATACCTAATGTGCTGAGCATAGCAGGTGATTTGATTTCTTTTCTATCACTCTAAACTCTAGTGCAAAGGCCTAAGCTATCAAGAGGATCATATTGCTGCCTTAGCAGTGCAGAAAAATAATTGGCATGTTACCGTTGCTCACCCTTCTAATTTAGTAATTGTATCGTCGTCCCTAATAACTAAATAATAGCAAAAATGATTTACGCTGTGTTTTGTAAATCTCTTCTAAAAGAAAGTGTGAAGAATCACGATGTATCAAACCTATATTTTGTCCGTGTCTTACAGGACTGTAATGATGCTATGATAAAACCCAACGAGTTTGATATGTCATCGAGATTCCTTTAGTGGGATCTAAAATGCTTGTATTCCAAAATCTTGGATATTTTTATGTACGTTTTCTTACTATTTTTAGTTGTCTAAGACTGAAAAACGAGGAATTTGAATTTTTGAGAGTTTAGAAGTACAGAAACCGTAGATATTTCAAGTTAAAATGGCTATGCATTTTATATCAGAAGGTCTTTCTCTCTTGGAGGGATACTATAAGATTATCTATCCCTTCAGCATCTGAAGTTTCAGATTGTTGTCTGGGCTTTTCTGAGAAGGAATAATCACTAGAAAGCACTCCTTGGCTTCACTGAAAGGGTGCTCTACTTTTTGCTCTTTATCTTCTAGAGTGGGGGTTGATGTCCTTGAAGAATAACGATGGAACAGAAGAGGAAAATGAAAGCGAAGAATAACGTGTAGTTAGAATTGAGGGGAAGCTGTGACTTCTATAAACTAGAAAGTGAGGATTGTAATTTATTTATGGTAAGGCATCTATGTTTAAAGGAGAAAATGTTTATAAAGAATGTGTATTTGAAATTTTAAAAGTGAAGGGAAAGTGTGATTCCAATAAATTAGAGTGTGGATTATAATTATTTACAATTACAATAATACATCTTATATTTAAAAGAGAAAATGATATAAAAGAATAAAAATATATATGAATTTATTAGTTTTCTTTCAATCTATTTTGTATTTTTTAGATATATCTTTTCAAATGTAAGCAGTATGCAGAGCACCCAGATAAAGAATGTGCTGAGTTAATTGGCAAATGACGCAGCCTGCACCAACTTCATAATGACATGATGAACTATAATCGACTAATCGTACATATAACAACTTGAAACTGTACAGAGAAATTGACATGTTATTGTCTTCTTTCGGCCCAATCTGTTCTTAGTAAAAGTTTCCGTAGTTAATTCATACTCAAACAGCATCACTGTTGAATAAAATTAAAACGAGGAACCGACAGTACAATTTGCCCAACAAGAAATATTATTCTTATCATGAAATGACGCAGTTAGGACGATCGCTGTTGACATGATTAAAAGCAAAAAGTCAGATCCTATATGGACATGACGTGGCATCCAATGTATTACGTTTTTTAAGCTCTTTTATTTTGTTTGGTACACTAATTTTTTACACTTTGGAGGATGGAAATTTTAAATTTCTTTTTGAAATTGATAGAGTGAATTTAAAAGAAAGATGAATATAGAAAGTGCATAATTTATTATTTTAGTGGGACTCACTATTAATTGAATTTCATTTATCTCTCTTTAAAATTAATATGACTAGTTTCAAAAGAAAAGAATGAAAAAAAAAAATCCACCTTTTTATGATTTTATGCCTAAATTAATACACAAAATAATTTTTTAAGAAGGATAAAATATAATTTGTATAGCTTAATCCAAGATTTCTTTTACCTTTCATACTGATGCACAAACTAACGAGTAATAAATTTTCGTACCCTACAATTCATTAGATGGAAACTGCACATTGCATCTATTTACATATACAGTCTCATAGTATATTAGGCTACTATTAGGCATTTAAGTGTTATATTTTGAGCAAATTATAAGATGGTGTGTCATATGTATGGTTCAATCTTTAAAATATTTTGAAATTTATTTATAAACCGTTAAAAATAAACAAATTTAAAATTTATGTATAGCGCCAGTGAAGGTGTTTTTTAATAAATTATACTAAATCTAAAGTTTAGTTAAATTATATTCATTATTTCTCTTAAAATATTATTTGGCTCTTCTAACATTTAATACTCTTCCAATTTACTCTCTATTATTGGAGCCAACGTTATATACAATATGCTGTTAAAAAAAAAAAAGAATTACTTAATCTTGATTGTCATTAAAAATAAAATCATAGTTTTGTATTGTATTAAAAGTTAATTTCATTAACCAAAAAAATAGATGGAAAGAAAGCTTTTTGTAATAGATATTTTAATTGTCAAGAAAGTAATATTTTTAAAATAAAAAGCATCAAATTTAATTTAGTCCAATCTTTAAGAATGTCAATGTTTTTTTTTTTTCCACAAAGAAGGTAAAAAGATTTAAAGGTAAAAAAAAAGAAAAAAAAGGGCAGGTAGGAACGGATGGATCCTGATCCTTGTGAGGGAGGTCCACCAATATTTTCATACATGTTATATTTAGTTTTTAATAAATGTTTTTAACTACTTAAAATAAAACTAGTTACATATAAAACACCATTTAGGAATTGATATTTGTGGGAGATTAAAATAAAGTCAAGTAAAAATGAAGGACAACGTATTCAGTATTAAAATGGAAAAATTAGTCAAATAAAATTATATTAAATTGGGAATTCCTTGTTTTGCTTTTCCTTTTCAACAAAAATAAAAAAATTAGGGATCAAGGTTAAGTTAAGGAAAGGACAAGGGAGATTGAAAATGGTGATTTTGGTTTTCCTTTTGAGAAAATTACATTGAATATCTTATATTAAAATTTTTTAAATTTAAAAATTATTTTGAATAATTTAAAGGTAACAAATTTTAATTTGGGATCATAAATTATAATTTTTTATGTAATTTAAATGTTTAATTTTTAAATTACTTTAAAATTTTAAAATATTTTAATATAAATATATTTTTATTGAAGTACTCAATTATAATTTTCCCTTTCCTTTCTCTCCCACGACCACAGCACAAATAACCGACCGTAACCTTCGCCTTCACCTTCAACTCTGCATATTTGTAGTTTTGTCCAGGTCCTGTCCTCGCCCTTCACTCGTCACCCCTGTCTCCTCGTCTCTCCAGCTCCGCTTCGGCCCCATTATCTGACTTGTTCCACGGCCCAATATATCCCACAAATACTGTCTCTTTCCGTTTCATTCGCCCTCTACTCCCTTTCTCTCTCATACACAGCTCACTTCTCGTGCTGTCACAACTCACAACAACCCCCTTCTGTCGTTTCGCGGCGCTGCATGCAGTTCTTGCTCATTTTCGCTAATGCACCTTCGAACATGACAATAAAAAGTATCACCAGCTCGAAGAAAAATCGGTAAACGTTTTTCACCAATATTCGATTCGATTCGATCTCACAAGGGTACTCTGGAGACGATGATCAACGTTGGCCTTTCGCATTACTGTTTTGGAATCGGGAGGCTCTAGCGTTTGAGATCGGAACCTTTATACAAATCCAGAAATGTCTGAATTGGTGGCTCGCACCGGTCGTCACCAGCAGCGTTATGAGGCTGGCTGCCGCCTTGTTGCTGGGTAATTCTAACTCTTGTCTCTGGTTTTCGCGCCATAATATTCTTTACAAGGGGTTTATGCATTTTCTTTTAATTTTCTCTTCTGACATATGTATTCGATACCATTGGCATTGCACGCTGACAGCTTATTCTTTTCCTTAATTCGATCGTCTTTTTCTGGGTTTGCTAATGTAGTGGTCTTCGAAATGTCGCTTCAAGAAGGAAAGGATAATTGCTTTATTCTCATCATATGTGAGACGTCCTATTGCAACGAAGCATTTGTTGATATCAAATTTTTATTCCGGGTTCATATTTTTTTCGTTACATGTTAGTAGATCTTTGAAGCGGAGAGGAAATTTCTAAGGTGATTTATCAAAGGGGACGGCACTGTTATAGTGAGCCGTCTGATGGATACGACGAGATGTTTGTTTGGTTGGTTCACCGGTGACATCACAATGATTCTGCTTGTAGAGTGTGGACTGTTATGAAAGATTATAACATTATATTCAACTGTAATTTAATTCAATGACTTGTGCAGAAAATCAACTGCTTTGATTTGCAGGCGACAGCTTCATTTTATACCATTTTGAAATTAATTTTGCAATTTTACTTGTCGGCCAATTAGATTTCCTTGTTGGCATGTTAGAGTTTTAGGAAATAAACAATGTGAGTATTCAAATATAAAAAGATTTCTTGCTCTTTCATGTTTAGAATGCTTGTCTGGTGTTGACAGTGAAGAGAATGAATTTTTTTTTATATGGTGCAAAGAACGTTTAACTTACAATACATTCATCAGCTTTGCAATGTTCTTAAGAGATCTCTGATAACTTTAACCTTCATGGTGTAAAAAAGAAAATATATAGATATAGATATGAAAAATCAATCTTATATTCGATTGTTATTGCTGACAATCAATATTATATTGTGAGATTGGGGGCTGACAGGCCTTTAAAGTATTCTGACCTACGAAGTGATTGACAGGTGTATTCCTTTTAAGTATAGAAGTTCTCATGAAAATAGTGATGGTGCATCTGAAAAGATTTTGGAGGTTTTGATGATCAGCTCAGCTAGTGGACCTGGTCTTGTGTTTCCAAAGGTACCTGAATGAACAAATATATACCATGTTGTTTAAATGTAGATGTAAGAAAGCAGTCTCTTTTCAGGTATATCTGTAGGAAACGAACTTAAGTCCTGTTCTTACTCTGTTTCTGAAGAATTTTTTCTTCATGTTAATTATGATCTCTTCTTTTGATTAACTCCCCTCCCCCAACACCAACTGCTATATGGGTCTCCTAATGAGCGTGCTATAACTACTTCTACCGTTTCTTTCCTTCGAGTTGCATAAGATGAAATTTTAAAACATCGCTACGTTGTAGTTATTATAATAAATAATATGCAACTAGCATACCGGCATTCTCATTTATCCAGACAATGGTCCTTTGTATGATATAGCTGATATATTTTATTCATTAAGCTTTTGATGCATTGGATTTGTGTATAGATATTATCTTTAGAGGTAGTTAAGTGTTACTTTGACTCATATCATTCGTGTAATGAAGGGGGGATGGGAAAATGATGAGACTGTTGAGGAGGCTGCAGTTCGAGAAGCTTTAGAAGAAGCTGGAGTTCGAGGAGAACTATTGGTACAGATAAACTTCTTCCTTTACAATTTAACATTTAGTTTATCTGAATTCCTGATCATATTTATAAATGTCAGTCATAAGAGGCTGAAAGAACTATTGATGTACAAGTCTTGCCTTTCAAGTGGACTTCTTTGTTGTGTGTCTGCCTCCACCTTATGACTAGAAGTATATACCAGTATTAATCTCATAAGATTTATTAAGAATAATTAAACATAAATCACTATGTTTAATCCTTGCTCATCGGCAAAGTATATTGTGGAAAATTAAAGTACTGAAAGTGTCTTTTCCTTCTCTATATCCCTGCTAAGAGATGTTAGACCTATGTTACAATGATAACAGTAAAGGGGGTGATGTGGTCAAAGGCTGAACTATGCTAAAGGGTTTTTTTTTTCATAAATCTTCCATTCACACACACTCTCTCTAGATGTCCATTTCAAGGAAACGAGTGAGCTTATGCGTTTATGTAGAGTTGAAATCTTTGTCGTTGAAGTGTCCTTGATTTCATATCTTTAAAAGCTAAACTAAAATATTGAAAGAAAAAATAATTCGCATGTAGAACTATACAAGTTCTACATATCTTGTTTGACTTCCCATTTGCCTCCTCGTTGTTGCAGGGAGCTTAATTAAATGTAATTATTATTATTACAACTCTGAGAAGGAAAAAAAGAAAGAGAGGATTATGTTGTTGGAGCCAAATTTCTGGCATTGTGGTATCCCATCCTCAGTAAAAATCTAACAGAAGGCTTTGTTCCAGGATTTTCTAGGATATTACAACTTTAAGAGCAAGACCCTGCAAGATGAGTTTTGTCCGGAAGGTTTATGCAAAGCTGCTATGTTTGCTTTGCTTGTGAAGGAGGAGCTCCAGTTTTGGCCAGAACAAAGCACTCGGCAGAGGAATTGGTTAACTATCCCCGAGGCTGTACATTGTTGCCGACATCAATGGATGAAAGATGCCCTTAACGATAGCTTTCTGAAATGGCATGCAGATCAGATGGTGAGCACCTCGGTGAAGGAGAACAATGTAATGTTGCCAGACAAGAGCTAATTCCTTTAATCCCATCTTTGTTCAATATTAAAGTTCAGAACGTAAGTGGATAGAGTACTGTGAATTTAGGCGTTTCAACTGTTCGGGGTCTTGTTCCTGTATGACATGGTCTTTTTGTTATTAACTCCATAAAATGTCTGCTAAACCAAAAAAATGGAGAATAATTTAAGATCACCGCACCCTCTGGCAACCTGTTCTCGTTGTTGTTGTTGTTTTATTTTATTTTTTAAAAAATAGCAGTTTTATTTTTAAAAATAATAATAAAACTGTTATAACACATTTTCTAACGTTGATTTATTTCATTACAATTCTTTTACTGTAACAAAATTAGTTATTGTAGAATTTTATCAGAAAGTATATGAAAGAAAATTCATGGTAAAAAAATAAAATAAGTAAAAATCATTTTTACCTGAAAATTTTACTTTTATTACTTTGGTCATTATCAACCTCTTGTAAAAATAAAGTAAGCAACATACCTAGAAATTTTGTCACAAATAAAAACCTTCACCGGGCAAGAAAGGTTGGACACAACGGTAAAGAAAATGCAAAGAACGGAAATAGCGTTCTTCACATCAAATATATATATATATATATATATATAGACACACACACAGCGGCACATCACATCAGTGACGGGAGATAAAATAAAATAAAAATATTTTTGTTATTTTACTTTTTTTTACTTTTTAATTATATTATATTTTTGTCTAATCAAATATAAATATTTTTTTATACTTATTTTTATTTTTATCATAAAAAAATTAATATATCAAATTAATATATCAAATTGACTATGTTTATATATATATATTAATTATTTTTATTTTTATTTAATTAATATATATATATATAAACATAGTCAATTTGCTTGGAACATGCAATGGTAGAAGGTGCCTTCCGCAAGACGCAAGCGCTGCCTGTTTTATTTTTGGTTGTGTCTTTGTCTGTGTGTGGATTTAAATGCGCCCCGTAAACCCTATATATCCCTGCACCCTGTCTCTGTAGCAATTTTTCAATTTGTATATATTTGAACTTTTGCTGCAGAATACTAGAAACACTGCGTACCTAATAATTTTTACTTAATAGTTAGTGATTATGATAATTAAAAGTGGAAAATTTGAGTTTATATTTATGGTATTAAATTCTCTAATTAAAATATAATAAATAAATAATTTATTAATAATAACATAGTAAGTATATAATTTTTATAAATAAATATATAATTTTTAAATTAAATTACATATTTATTATGATAATATTGATAAATTATATATATTTATTATATTTCAATTAAATAATTTAATACTATAAATATAAATAATTGTATTTAAATTTAATCCATTAAAAATACTCATAAACAATTCATCTAATAGTAGATATTTTACAGCGATACCAAACGGATTAGATGCTTCCCGAGCACACAAGTTCCTTCCCATTGCTCTCTATGCTTATATCTTCATCTGACTTGATTATTAAAGTATCCATCGCGCTGACAGCTTTAGCAGCCTCTAATTTCAACTCCGAAATCATCATACTCATTTTCTTAGAAGACTCTGCATAATTCGGGTAGCTTTGGTAAAGTCAGATCAATAGGAAAAAGGAAATGGCATGGTCTAGCATATACGACGAAATATCTAGTAAAAATTATTTCATTATTGCTTTGCCCATACAGGTATTCTAAAACACGATGCGCATATTGAGTTCACTGTTGGTCTCGTGATTTTAAAAAAATCACGCATCGCTGACCACGATGCACTTTAAGCTTCCAGACACGTGAAATACATAAACAACTACATCTATTAATTCATTGTAACACACACACACACACACACACACACATATATGTCTCCAATATAAAGTGTTTAGTTTTTCCCCTTGGGTAGACGGAAAGGGTCAAAGACCAAGGAAACCAGCACAATTCATGTAAGAGGAAAAACTAACTCCCGACTGAGAGTAAACAAGGTATAATACAATCCCTGACATTAATTAGCAGCGTAGAAAATATCCATAGTGGGGGAGAGAGCAACAGAGAACTCTCTATGATATAGTGTTGACATTGACTACTTTTCGGATTCCAAATTAATATCTAAACTTATTCATGCTAATTATATCTTCATGTCAGCTTTTTTAGCATTTGGATAATCATTAGTTATTTCATTCACTTATAATTAACGATAATAATTAAATTTAGAAATTTATGCCTTTACCTCTAATTATCATGCAAGAATATCTCCCATGCAACAGATCAATATGGTGGCGCGCTAATCAAACAATTAATCATGTTAATGTTAATGCACTGTTTTGGTTGTATTAATTGGAAACAACAGAACTGCATGAAGCCCTGTGATTAGAAGAATTTTCCATCAGGTTTTGTTCTGGGTCTTGTAGTATTACTTGCGTAAAAAGGCAATAGTTTTTGCCTCACGATCAATTCACATTTATATACACATGCATGAACCATATATATTTGCTGTGAAACTTGTATTCAGGTAACCTAATAAACACATATTAATGATTATGTAATTCTTTTTTAAAGTTGCATATTAAAGAAAGTGCAATATCGATGTCAAATTCGACATGATCATTTTGTCAAACCCATCGATGTCAAATTCGAAATGATCATTTTGTCAAACCCTTCTTCATTACTTCAAATAAATCTTACTTTCTTGTTTCAATCAAGCGATTTAAATTTAGACTTTCATTATCTTCTGATACAGATGCCCAACAGGCAAAAGATGCTATTTGGCAAACGAAAATTCTGATACATGCATATTGTGCGTTCAATTTGTGATAAAGTTAATAAATGGCATCGCATATTAAGAAAAGAAAAAGAGGGGGGCGCCCAAGAAACTGACAACACTAAGTTCTTTTAACTTGTTCTAGACATATATACACTGATAGAGAAATGATCAAAGCCCACCCAGCAACTTGAGAGAAAGAGAGTAGAAAATTTTGCTTCCCTCGCTGGTAATAGAGAAGTGGTCATTTAGCAGATGCAAGTTGCAAGCTTAATTGTTTAGTCCGAGAAAGAGACAACGAAGTGGATATTTTTATGTCTTTCAAAATTTGATACACACACACGCCAGTATATATATATATAATTCAATATTGACGGAATGGCTACTCTTTTAAGAAGGGTTAAAGTGTGGGGAATGTTTGGTATTTAAACGAAAAATAAAATGAAAGGAAAAAAGAAATTCTGTAAAATATTTATTATGTATTGATAATCATTACTTATTAATATTTATTCTTTTTTATTGATTTTTAAATAAAAGTAGGAGAATGATTTTTCATCCACAAAATCACAATTTTTTTTTCTTTTTATATTTCTATTTTTATTTTTTTATATACCAAACAGCCAATAAAAACGTGGAACGCTTATAGTGTAATATTATATTAAATAAATATTATTATTTCATTAAAAGTCAATCAATGAGAGCTCAAGCTCTCAGTAGTGGCACCCCTCTTTTAAATGCCCTTTAGAATAGTTTAGGTTTTAAAGTATGCGTTGATATTTGATACAAACAAGATTCTTTGCTCTTTTTCTTTTGTTTATATAATATAAAGTAATTATATTGTCTCACTTTCCTCTGAGGGGATTAATGTGGTTAAAAACTGGGTTTAGGGGGTTTACGCTATAGCTTTCGAGATCCTGTCTTAATTTGCAGTCAAAAAGAAGTTTGAGTTCCCAAATTCGACTGACTGAGCAAAGAATTCTGGTTTTTGGTATGGAAAGGAAAAATATAATGAATTAGGAAGAAAAGCATCTAAATTATAAAACGAGCTAATATAAAATACAATATAAATAGTTAGACATTATGTATTCACCGAACGACGATTGATTCATACTTTAGTATACTGTAGTTCTCTTGTATAATAATAATATGCCCCCATAATTTGATTTCTGAGGTAAAAACGTACGCTGTCTATTAACTACGAAATGCTGCTGTAGTACTGTCACCAACTTATATATATATATATATAGGTTACAGGAAAAAAAGAGAGAAAAATATATAATTTTTAAAGCTTTTTTTTCATGATTTTTAGCTAGTTTGTCTTCAACGCCAAGTTGTGTACCAATTGTTTCTTCTAGCACACAGCTATGAATGAGCCAATTGGCGTGTTTAAGTTGAATCAAATGTCTGTAGTAAAATGTCTAGCTAGCTAGCTAGTACATGAGAAAAAATCACGGCAAGTTGATACATATGCTTTTCCCATATGCTTCAAAATTCTAAAGGTACTATGCTAGGCTTGCTAGCATATATATGAAAAAGAATTAAGAGGTAGCTTCGAAGAACTGGTACTACACTACACCCCAAAGAATAGTATCTTTGAAATCAGCCTGTTTTCTTTGAATCTTTCAAGTATCACTTTCTTTGCCGCAGAGAACACTGTCAATCTCTGTAGAGAGGGAGACCTATATATATGAAGCCAGACCACCTCGGTAATGAATTAATTAATGATCAGGTTTTATTATACAAATACTATATTAAGGTATAGACTATATATAGTGACTATACATATTTACAGGATTTCGAATGCTAGGTCGAAATGTACTATATTTTAATAATTAACTATCATGTAAAATCATGATCCTAGCTTGCTCTTGGTAATTAAAATTACATAATGAAATTAATAAGCAGATAATTATGCTACCACTTTCTTTAAGTAAGAATCCTACTTGATACCCTTGTTTGGGCAGAAAAAGTAGGCTGTACGAACCAGACCTTTGGATTTTTGCTATGGCAGGATGAGAGTCACTTCAGATAACAAGACAAGAGGGTTGAGAAACACCCTCTTCCCATAAATTTCCTCTGATCACAATAATATATTCATAACAGGCCAAGCAGCTAGAAAGCGAACCCTAGAAAAGCTTACAAAGGACGGAGTACATATGTATAATTGCAGTCTCTATCTCCAAAACTGCAAGTTGGAAATCAATGCCACAACCCGCTTTCAACAACTGAAGTTATAATAGAATTTACTGACTAATATCAATAACCTAGCTATTATAAGATAACTAAATTCAAAGTTGATGTTAATTCTTAATTAACTCAACCAGCTTAAAATTAGGTTTTATTATTTCTTCTACCCTCATTATTTTGATCTGTCTTGGCTCTTCTAAATGAAACTTATATTAGAGCTTATAGTAATCATTAATTTCATTTAATAGCTCTTATCTATTGCAACCTATGAATCCCACTTGATCAAAAATTGCGTCCACTAAATATTTCGTAGCTTCACAAAATGCTATAAAGAAGCTAACCGGGGCACCACTGGGTTCTCATACTTTAATGTATGCCAGAATTAACACATCATGCATCTTGTAAGTCCAGGACCTAAAACTCAGTTTGAACCACTAATTTTGGTTTAGCCCTTAACAACCAAATTTTGAAAACATACCACCACCCCATCATTAATGCACGATGCTCTTAATTCAAATCAATATATAATTAAATGAGAAAGGGTACGTTTGGTATACGGACTAACCGACTGGGATTTCTTCCACCCATAACCTACCTACTGCTCCTACAGGTAATTGAATTTTGTGCTTTTAACTGTCATTGAATTCTTCAGGAGTAATTAGCTAGGGCCCCCCGGCCCATTTCTCTATCCACACTTTTTTCACAGCAAATTATTCAAGTCGGTCTTATCTTCAAAATGAAGAACACAACCGCCAGTTGCTGGAACTTTTTTCAAAGAAATATCAGGCCTTCCCATCTCCATATATCACACCCCAATTAGAATCACCTATTGATTCATTCCATATCACTTTTTATAATTACTAATTTTGTGAAAAAAGCCCGATCTATACGAATACGCTCAATTTGGACAAAGTTAACGTTTTAGATATACAGTTAAATAAATTAAACATGCTCAGTCATATAATCATAAATTTATATACAAGCATGATAGGTCACAAGGTCTGAGATTATTGACACTTAATGAACAGTACGTAAGCCCCATACGCAGTAGAAGAACCATAATGTCTTGAGAGAATAATTAATTAAAGCTTGAGCTAGCTAGCTTACTGAATTAATAATTACACTGCATGAAGACTTCTCAGCACCTGATCAACTTGAGCAGATTCATAGAATGCTGAAATGTTGTCCATGATCTGAGTCGGAAAAACATCAACATCATCAAACGGCTCAAACCACTCCATTGTGCTCCCAACTTGCCCTTCGCATATATGATCAGCCTCCACTTGCGGCATCATCATCCCAAAGGTATTATGATCATTTTCATCATCATCATTCTTTGTCACACCATTCTTAGAAATAGAATAATCCGTCTGATGCCCACCATCACCGCCACTATCGTCGCTGCCGGGGTCCCGGAATCTCGAGGGATCTGGCGGCAATTCGGCGTCTTGGCCTGTGAGCTCTTGCACTAAAGCCCTGAATTCTGAAGCACTAGTGCTGACCTTCATAGGGTTGGGTATGTACACAACCTTGATGGACTTCTTCTTGGACTTGCTTCTTTTGGTCGGTGTCCTTCGTCGCACGCTGCTCACTGAGTTGGTGGTATCCATGAAGGGATAAGAACAGGTTGGGTGCTCCTGAAGATATAAAGAGCTTCACAAGATATAGGTAAAGGGTCTTGATTATTATTATTTTGGCCAAATGAGGAGGTTTTCAGGAAAATAATGGGGCCGAGAAAAATAAAAGAGAAAATGGAGGAAAATGATTATAGACGTTGTTAAAACAGGAACTCAGGAAGGGACATGATGAAATTGAAACCAGCCGACGCCAGGCGCGTGATAGCTGACACAGAAATTACATGGGATATGGTTGAACAATATTTAATGCTAGCACACTGAAATTTATATAGAAATTAAATTAAGAAAAAAAAATCTCATACCTAATGAAGTGTTCCACACGCGCGCGCTGGATTAGGACCGTGATGAATGCATCAATAATTCTGCCACGTGGCGAGCAGTAGGCCCCGTTCGTTGTGGTGACGTCATTTATGCCATTTATGATGACGGGGGCATAATAAAGTTGTCTCAAGTGGATGAGTTGGGCTTCGAAGGTGGGTCCCGAGTTGGCTGGCGCGACTGATCCGCTGCTGTTCACTTCGGAGATATTATTCTCTGTGCTGTTGCTCTCCCGAAACAATTACTAATTTCGATCCCCCCCAAAAAAAGAGCATTTATCAATGAGTAAATTTTATTAATTATTTTAAATTTTTTATTTTAAAAATTATACTTAAGTTCTTCTCTAATTTTTTTTCCAATAAACTTAGCTTCAAATATAATATAATTAACTATTTCAAAAAAAATTAATGTAATTTACTTACTGATTTGTGAAATATTGCCTTAATTTACGTATTTTAATGCTTATTTACATTCAAAATGATTGATCTTATACACAATTGTTGTGTATCATCCATCCAAGTAATAATTATTACTTAGAAATGATAAACATGTCACATCATACTTTTTTAAAAAAATTTGTTAATTTTTATAAAATAAAATAATACGACTGATAGATATTTTTGCAAGGGAAAAAAACGCGTACTGAGCACATGAATTATTACAATTTAAATATCTAAATTTACGCAAAATTACAAAGCTTTTTAACAAGGTGATGATTAAGTATGTGGGCAAGGGGTAACTGTTAATTTGTAGCTGCACCATCAAAGAGGGCCCAGGCACTGTACATTAGTCTTCGAAGCGATGCCTTTTATGCGCAAGGAGCGTAATACATAAAAGACTATAATTTGATAAAATTGATATTAAAAATTTTTTTTAAATTAAAAATTTTTAGTGAACTAAAATTATTATTTATGTTTTATTTGAAGTTATTATTCATGTTTTTTAAAAATTATAACATAATTTTTCTAATATTATAAGGATACTTTCATTTGGAAGTAATAGCAAATCTAAAACACTTTATAATATAAAAAAAAAAGTATAACTTTAAAAAATATGAGTAATAATTTTAAACAATATCGGTAATAACTTTGGTCGAAAGAAAAGAGTATTTCAGTTACACGTGGATTGACTTCCCAACTTATGTAAAAAAATAATTAAAAGAAAATGCATCTAACCTAAGTAGATGGCTCAGTTGTCAAATAAAAGACTATTGATATTCCGACATAATCAATATCTTAGAAAATGTATTTTTTTTAAATATATTATGTCAATATTAAAACTATTTTTGAAATCGTCTAAAAAATTAATGCACAGATTAATTTAAAGATGTTCTTATTGTATTCTGACAAAAAAATAAAAAAAAAAATACAAAACACATCTGACAGATGGAAGGGCCATGAAATGATTAGCGGTGCATGGATAAGATGTGAGTGTCTCTTCTTTTATTTCCCAGCAACCTTATCTCCAGGACCAGGAGCTCCACTGTCCTTCCCAATAATAAATTTGGATCTGATCTAGTTTGAGCCTAAATTTATTTGTTTCTAATGGATCTTCACGTATTTAATTTAAATCAAATATCAAAATGTTTAATTAGTTTCTATAATTTTCATATAAAATTTAACAAACTCAATTGAATCGATACACACGCACACAGAGTTGAATTTTGAATTGAGCCAATCAGCAAAATAAATTAATGGATTTTTGGTAAACCAAGTTTAGTACTATTTCTAGAATAAATCATTTGATTGTATCCATTAATTTATTTTCGTTGTTATCGCATATCATCCCCATACAGCAAAGCTTTATATATATATATATATATATATATATATAAAAGGTTTCATACCAATTGCGAGCGTGATATAAGATGAACTGCATCATAGAATAATCTTCCTTGGATTATTGGAAGGTAATAATGATTATTCCACCAAGACTCCACGTTATTTAATTTAAAAATATTAACTTCAATATGTTTGAGAGAGAAAAAAAAAAAAAGGAAGAGAAACAAAATTCTTTTGTTTTAAAGTTTAATTTCTAGAGAGGAAGGATATAAAAAATTTGAGTTGATTTTCTTTAACTTTCATCTTTTAATTTTTTTAATTCCTTTAAATTGAAGGATTTCAAAGAAAATTATAACAACAATAACTATAATATATTTTTGTATTAAAAACATTGTACACACCCATGTGTGAATAAAAATATACATTCATACATGTATAAATGCACATATACATATGCATGTTTGTGGTATGCACACGTGCGGCAACACACATATGCACCCATATGGATATGCACACACACATCAATATGTAAAATTAGGTTAATTTTATGTAAGATCATCAAGATATTAAAGCATATTGTACATATATATATATATATATATATTTTGGTAATATCAAAATTTGATATACTCTTACAATTGTATGGCCTAAACATTACAAAAAACAGGAACTTTTGTTATGGTTTTTTAATGGTTTTAAAGGCGATTTTAAATGTTGCTAAACCTTCAAGTGACATTTTGACTTTCTCTTTAGCCACCCTATGTCCCTTGTCTTTAGAAGGTCTTCTTTTACCAATGGATTTTTTTTTTTTTTGGGAGAAACCTTCATTTATTTTAGTGTAGATGGTACATAGGCTTATATTTTCTAGTTTCAATAAGACTCCTTATTACTATTATCTAAACACAATTAAGTTATTAGTAACAAGGCAAAACTAAAAAATAACTCCTCACATGCTCAATTATAAAAAATCCCTTTTAAGATCATCATTGAACCATTTGTCATGAATGCTTTAACTACAATTTTAATTAACCATTGAAAAAATTATCACTAAACCATGGTCTAGTTACAATTATCTTAATCATGGTTAAACCACGGCCTAGCCACAGTTATTAAAATTTGTGGTTAGATTACGGTTTAGCCACGGTTAATAAATTGTCACTATACTTTTAATTTTAAAAGTAATAATTTTAACTGTTGCTATAATATATATATATATATATTAAACTATTAAGTTATTGTTATATCCTTTTTTTCTTTTTTCTATATACTTGTAACGACAATTACAAGAAAGCCAACTATAATGTATGAATATTTTAATTAAAAAAAAAAGATTATTTGAATATTCTAATGGCAAGAACCAACAACATAATAAGAATATTTTAGCTTGCGATACAGGATTTTCTACCTAAAAATTAAACACCAATTTAGAACTTCATAGTAGAAAATTATAACAACAAGATAAAGCTTTTAACAAAAAAAATTATGGCCTCAAATCAGAAGTTTATGGTAGCAAATTATGCAGAGAAACTAGAGAACAGACAATAACAAGATTTTGCAGTGGAAAAATCTATCCAAAGCATAATTAGTACTAAAACAAATTACTCAAACTATGTAGTAAGATTCGGCTCACAATATGGTACTTTAAACCTAAAAAGTGAACACTAATCCGAAAATTAAAATAAAAAGTATTGTAACAAAAGGTTATGATACCAAATTATAACTTTATAGCAGCACATTATGCATAATTACATCAACAACCAATAACTATGGAACAAAATAACTATCAATAGTAATCACATTTATCTCTATAGGGAATGACTATTATCAATGAGCTGGTATTCACTAGTCCAATCACTTCGTGGCTAAAAATCAAAATAGAATGTTATTAGTAATAAATGAAAAACTTACAAAAAATATTTATTCATATAATTCAACTAGAAATTGTAAAAAATTACTCCTTGAACTTATATGGTTACAAGCTTTAGTGGTAATGAGTCTTAAAAATTTTAGAAGAAGAAATCCATAGCTCCTTCCATTTGGTGTTGTCATTCATCTGCTTTATTATTTGCTTGTCATTGTCACTTTTCTCTTTTGGTCTCTCCTTGTCGTTGTTGCTCTCTTCTTTTTGCTATTTATGCATTAAGTTAAGCAATCTCATTTAATAATACTATATAAGAAGGCATAGATGATGAATTTCCACAAGCTTGATGTCCGAATACTTAAGACAGGCAAGCACCCAATCCTGTTCCTTAGACCCGACCACAGTGCCTTTAGGTCCCCAAAGCCCTAACAAATAAATCATTGCTTGAAATTTATTGGGATGAAGAATCCTTGGAAATCCTTTCTTACAAATTTAAATTGAAAGCAATAAATCATTCAAAGAATAAAATCTTTCAATAAAAATAGAAGTAAGCACCTATATAATTCAAATACTTACACAAATACCTCTAACTTCATCATTAAGGTAAGATCCATCACCATGTTTATAAACTATAGTCCACACATCTCTCCAAGTAACTGGACCACCACGCTTAGCTTTTTGCAAACTTAAAGACACATATGATGTATCTCAAATTGCATTTGAAACCCAAATGATGGTATTTGCCAAAGTAAACTTATCATATCAATCTTTTTTTGTGCAAAGCTTTTAGAGCCATATGAGACATAGTTATGTCTTTTTTTTTATTCACTTTATTCTTCTACGCAATTTCCTGATTATTAACAAATACATTAATAAGATAATCCAAAAATTAGTACACCTATGAAAATGATTGTGATTACCTAAGTTTTATCTTGAAAATGATAAGTAACAAGACTTACCAAATGATCCTTATCAATATTGTTTAGGATATCTTGAATCATATGTTTTTTAGCGCAAGTCCTATCATTTTTTATAAAATTTATATCATCTATGTCTCTACATATTGCCTAGTATATAATATAAAATTCTCTTATGCACACCCTCAACAAAAAATCTAGGTTGCAAGAGACAATATAATAGTTAGTAAAGATATAAACTTAAAGTGCTAAGATAAATGAATAATCAATTTGTTCTTATTTGTATATAACTCTTGAACACCTCATCCCTGTACCCTTGTGGAATAGTCATCTAGTCCATGTAAATAAGAGAAAATGATGTGAAGTTAGTCTCAACCATACCTAGAAAAACTCCAAGTAAGCTATCTTATTCTCCAATCAATTGGCTCTCATTATTAAAGGCTACTTTAACCCCATGTCTTCTAAGAATTGATCAAGTATCATACATTATCATCTACATGGGATCAAGTTACCTTCTTTATCTGTGGAATTAAAGTAAATGCCTAAATTAGAAATAAATAAATTAGCAAAAATATACCAATGACATCAACCAACCAATTTTGTCTCATTTGTCATCATTTAGACTATGCATGCTATTCGACCTACTCCTAATTATCCTTTGTAAATATGTCATCAATATCAAACTCTAGCTAGTTCCCTGAACATCTAGGTTAGGCAACATAGACAGACAAAATAGATCATTTGGACTTAAGTAATTCATATCTACCATCACTAATCGGTGGACTCGATATTGGACTTAGTGGTGCTAATTTCACCTCATCTACTAGCATTTAAAAACCTCTTCATCTTTAAGATTTCTATTACCAAAGACAAATAACATGAAAAATAGCTAAAAAAAATTAACAAATAATGTACAATTATATATAAGAAAGGGCATACAAGCATATATATATATATATATATAAAATCAAATTAAAGCAAAAGAAAAACTAAAAATCCATGTTATCAAAACCAGATCGGACCAGTCAGTTCAACCGGTTCGACCGGGAATCAGTCCCTGATTCGGTTCGGTTGAGTTAGAAAATTGACCAATCAAAAAATCGGTAAAGAACCAGTGAAAATCGGTAAAAATCGAACTAGAAAAATCGATCAAACCGGTCTGAAGCAATTTTTTTTATATAACAGAATAATTCATTTTAAATAATTTTGACAAATTAAAAATAGAAGGTAATAAAAAAGATGAGAGAGTTGAAATATGAATTTTTTTTAAAAAAAAGAGAATATAAGAGAAATAAAATTTGTATAATTAATTATTTTTTATACTTACTTTTTATCATGTTTAATTTTCTAATAACATTTCTCTCAAATATCAAGATACTTAGCTAAAATTATTATTTATTATTTTATTTTTTAATAATAAGTAGAATCTTAATAATATAATTTAGAAATTCTAAAAATTTAATATTAAATATTCTTAATTTTTAATCATAGATAATTTTTATTTTAAACTAAACATTAATTTTTATAATATCTTAAGAAATATTAAATTAGTAATCAAATATTTAAAATTTACTAATATTTATTTGTTATATTAAAATTTTAATACATAAATTTTTTTTAAATAATATATTTAAGTATTATCGGTTCGACCACGGTTCGACCAATGAATCGTGAACCAGTATCTCCACCAGTTCAATAACCGATTCGATTTTAAAAACATTGCTAAAAATCACAAAACCTAGATAAGCATAAATGTGCTTTCGAGTTTTCCATTTGTTAAGGTGGGTAAGGTTCACTCTTATGAATAATATCATCATCGTGTTTACCCATTTCATACAAGTCACATAGATTTAGATGCGCGATCATACTCCAGTCTTTATTCAGCTTATCTTCCACATAATATACTTTGTTGAGTTTCTAAGACTTGTATGTATGACTTGTCATTTTTATTATCATCAATGTATATTAATCATGAAAAATTGATATGCTTCAATCCCAATTCATCAGTTTTAATGTCTATTTGATTGGTAGTGTTCACCTATACACATTTGAATAAGTTACCACAAATTGACTATAATAATTTAATTCAATAATATTTGTTACTTTTCCATAATATGACAACCCACCAAAATGCATGTCACCATTGCTACTATTTACATAATTTTTTGTCCTAAAAGTCTTGAGGACTCTACTATTTTAAGTCTTCAACCCTTTGCCATGTTTTAACATTTATAATTTGAATCTATTAACATTGTAGGCATCATATCACTTTGCTTTATCAAGTGAACTTAAGGCAAGAAACTTCATATCAATTGAATTGGATATGTTGACATCATTTCTTACCTAGAATACTCAAAAAAAAAAAAAGGATGGCATTTTAGTATTGTAGTGCTTATAAAAGGAAGCACAATAAAAAATATACTGTACTTAGACGATGAGAAAACTAATCCACAAACTTTCTATAAATCCTCTTATCTATCTTTGTTGAATATTGTGTATGACTTCTTAATTATCGTTTAACATGGTCTTTAAATTCCTTATATGATATACATAATGTAATAAAAATAATGCAGTTGTATAATGAACACCAAGTTTAATAAATATAATTTATTCACTAACGAAAAAGGGTTTACTTATCTATATGTTGTCAAGACATGACAATGTACTTGTGATTTCTCTATATATATAAAAAAAAGCGTAACATATTCAAAACTACCTACTAGTTTTTTAACAAGTGAAAACAAAGTGTCAAAATTGGATAATCTAATATTGGCTTGATTATCTACACGTCTAGGTTGATTAAAGACTATCGATACTCCATCCAAATATGTAGAGCAAAAGTTAAAACTTTTTGGGCTAAGTAACCTACAGCTATTGAACCCTTTGATTGCGCCTTATTTCAAACATTTGATTTCAACTTCCCTAAGTACCTATTAAACATATTGGATTAGACATAATGTTTAAAATTAAAATAATTTGAAACAACAATGAATAATTCAAGAAGTATTAATTACTTTTTTATAAGGTAAATTAATGAGTAATAGACAAAACTTCCAAATTTGACTTATTTAATTAAGCGTACAATCAAGTAAACTATGATTGTAAAGAATAAACACAAGAACAACATTTCTAGATGACATAATGAGAGAACAACTCTATTATTAAGTTGATTGAATTCATTCACACTTAATACTTTATTATAGAATTATTTGAAGAATGTGTACAAAGCAATTAGAACTGGTAACACTTACTTGAGATATGTCTTTTTCATGGAAAAGGGTAAAAATTGCTCTATAAAAACATGTCAGTCATGACTTTTTAGTCTTCAATCTTATGTTGTCTCAAATCAATATAGTCGGAAATATTACTTGAATAATTGTTTGGCATAATAATATTTTTTAATGTCTTGAGAAAGATAAACTTGTTTATATTTGTCAATATGAACAATATCGGGGGATATTTACTATTATCATCTGGCTAGAGATCAAGCCTAAAACTCATTTCTTATAAATATTTCGGTGCATTAAATGATTATTCAATCGTTTAAACTCATTTAGCAAAGTGAATAACATATTGTTACATACATTTTTCTTAATGTATATCACATCAAGATTGTAACATACAAAATGGTTTACTTGATATGGGAGCTAGTTATTATTGCTAGACGATTTTTCTTCTTTTCCTTTTATTAAATTGACCTTGAACCAATCTTAATTTTTGTCCTAGATTCAAAAAACACCAATGTCTCATAAAACACCACTTTTGACTATGAGAAAGTTATGAAAGATTTGAATCAAAGTGACAAGACAGAAAGCTACACGTAAATTGAAGACTTCATTGATGTAAAATTCAATGGTTTTAACTCCCACATCTGAAAAATCTATTAGCTATTCTATTAGTAGTTGTAAATAAACATCTATATCATTCTTCAAATCTTGCCTTTTTAGAATTATTATTGAAAGAAGAAATAAACTCTGTTTTATACACATTAAGGGAGGAAGATTGTAAGGTATAAAAACCATTAGTCATACATTGTAACTTGTACTTAAAGTGCCCAACAAATTAAAACTATTAGCGGCTAACTCAAGACTTAAATTACAAGAATCTGAAGTGAATTAAGAATTCATTATGTTAAATCTGTTATAAGCTTCGAAGCCCCTTAAGTGCTCATCATGCCATTATTGTTTTTATCAACAATATGTCGTCTCATATGCTTAATTGTCTTAGAGGATATAAATAGTTTTTGCAACCATGGTTTTAGTGGAATGTATCTAAGTATTTTTGTAGGCCTTTTTGTTCGCATTTTATTTTTTATATTTTGTTTTCACCTAAATGTGTTGCACTTTTTATATATATCTTTATTTTCATCCTCCCCTCAATATAATATGAAATCATTCAGACATACATGAATTTTGGTATAGTTGAATCCCAATTTATTAATGGTTTTATTAGCCTTGTAAAAAGAAAGTGAAAATTAAGAACTAACCTTCGTTTCCCTTCCTCTCCAATTCCTCCCTTTCCTATCTCTTTCTAAGTCCTAAAGCATACCTTAGGAGTTTTGCCTAGTAGTAAAAAATGTATGTTTTCCATCTAACTATATATGGGAAGTGACTTAGTTGAAAATACATTTAGAGAGGGTAAATAAGTGTTTATGCTAAAATGAATTAAATGATAACTAATTTGAAAAATAATTTGGATAAATACTTGACAATTTTTACTAAGAAAAATAGATATTTATAATAGTATAATATGAATAAAAACTTGAAAATAAATTACAATAAAGCAAGTAAGTTGCAGTAAACTAGAACTAGTTGACTAGAAATGAGATGCAAACAAAAACAAAAGCAAAACAAATAAAGATCTAAAGAAGAAAATAATACACAAAGATTATCTTGGTTCGGACTTTTATTTTATGTCTAGCCTTCTTGAAATCTAAAAAAAAAAATTAATAATAATTAGAGTACATAATAGATGATTTGATTAGTGTTCACCAACAATATTTAAGATTTCAACTTAGGTATACCTCAAGTTTCAACTTACATATAACTTACTTATAAGAGAGTTTTCACACAACTTATTCTTAATTGATTTTTTACCCACTAAGAAAGATCTACAAAGGATTGAAATAAATTCTAAGACTCTTATAAATAAGAAGTTATAGTAAACTCACTTTCACAATTATAATAATTAAATGAATTAGAGGTTGAGTTAAAAAATTAGAAGAATGAAAAACAAAGTACAATAACTTGAGTTTTCTTCTTGTATGATTTTGTCTCATCATTTTCTTCTTATTGCCTTTATATATGGATACTTCAAAAACCAGTTGTTATAAGAGTTGTAACTTGTCATCTTGATATGGGCTCCTTCTTGATTTTGATTTCTTAAACAGAGCATCTTTTTTTGACTTACAAATTGAGAGCATAGCTCTCCTTTTACTTCTTCGCTTTATCATTAATGCTTCAATAGTCGTTAGGCATAAATTCTAATATGTGATATTGGTGGTTACTTCTTTCAGGATCCATGTGATTGATGAGGCAATATGAGAAATGGGGTATGCTCAACTGAAAAGAGAAGAATCAATTTTGATCATAGTTCCTTTTTCCTTCAAGTTGACCATTGCCAGTAAATGATTTGGTGACCGTTGGTCTAATCTTTGTTTCCTTAATTATGTAGCAGCTGGAGCTTTTCAAATAAATGTGATATTCGATTAATATATTTAAGGAAATAATATTTGAATAATACATCTCCAATTTATTTTATTCCTTAAATATATGTTACTATTAAAGCTTAAAGCACACTTTAGGATACTATATTATTTTAAAATAACTTAATTTTTACTCCATAATAATTTGGTTTTGTTATCATCAAAATTTATAGTAAAACCTTTGGGATCAATATTAGTCCAAGTAGAAGACATGCAAACTAATCTAAAAATATCTTTAGTTACTGTCCCAAAAACAAAAAGGTTAAATTATATTAATCTCAGATAAAATTTGATTAAATTATACTTGATATTCTCTTATTTAAAAGATTAGACTCAACTCTTATCTAATTTATTTTTTGTCAGTAAAATTAATTTTTCACAATATACGTTTCAACAAAAAGAGTAAACTATATACTCACCTCTCTTGAGATTTGGTTAAATTATATTTAATACTTTTATTGTTTTAAGAAATTACACTTAGCTCTAACATTTGTTATATTAAACCTTCTTTTCAATTTATTTTTTGTCAATGTAATTAAATTTCCATATAAGATAAGACTATAATTTGATTTTTAATATAATAGTAAAGATAAATAAGTTGATATTAACTTCTGATATGATATTATGATTTTATTCTTAATATACAATAAAGATAATTAAATAATTTTATTTTTGAAAAAATACATATCATATAAAAAGTTAAACTTTTTTTGACAAAAAACAAATTAAAAGGAAGGATTCTATATCTAATATATCTCAAAATATCAATACAGCCAAACATAATATTTAAAACAAGGAGAATATTATATATAATTTAGTCAAATTTTAAATCATATTAATATAATTTACTAAAAAAATAAAGAATAAAAAAAACCCCTTGTAACTATCGTAGTATCATGTGCACATTATCCGAGGAACATATCACATACGCGGCCGAGATCCGTAAGGGTTGAGGTTAATTAATGAGTTTATATCATAAAAAATAAGTTGATGATATGATTAATTTAAGAGTTAATTATATATATTTTTAAAAATTTGTTTAAAAATATTTATACAGATTTTTTTTATTATTTTTAAAATATATAGTTCAGTCCAATTATTTTATTAAAATATAATCTATAAACAATATATATTTGAGATAATAGAGGTTATTTTATTAAAAAAATTTAAAATTTAATTAAATTGTTGTGTAATTTTTTTAAAAGGTCTATATATATTTAAAAAATAAATTTTTTTTATAATTTCAGAAAATTCAAAAAAAATTTATGTAGCTTACACTTAATTTAATTAATCTTATATATACTAGTTGATAGTATTCAATTTTTTGTGATGCATGAATATATATATATATATAAATATATATATATATATATATATATAATATGAGTGGATCAGGAGGAAAAAAAAGGATTATTAGCTACTATTATAATTTTTTTGTTACGTGTATATAAAAAATTCATGAGGTGTGTGTACGTAAAAAGTAAGAAAAGAATAAAGGATTAAGAATTGAATTAAATACATGTTTAAAAAACTAAACTTGGTACGGATCATACTGGTTGAAAATCACAAGTAAGAAAAGAATAAAGGATTAAGAATTGAATTAAATACATGTTTAAAAAACTAAACTTGGTCCGGATCATAGAGGTTGAAAATCACAACTTATAAGGAGTAAGAAGAAGAAGAAGAAGAAGAAGAAAGTGTAAGCAAAAGTCAACTACGAAACTTGTCAATGACAGAAGTCGTTATTCTAATTAAAATAATTTCAAAGCAAGGCAGAAGTCGTTATTCTAATTAAAATAATTTCAAAGCAATATATTAATGAGAAGCTAATTAAAACCAGCAAACTCTTTGAATCCCAAACAAATCAAAGCAGCCCATGTTTCGAATCGCATGAAAAATTCACCAAACAAACATTAGGTAAATAGCTAGAGTGAACTAATTAAGTACTGACAAATTGATATATTAAATATACCTAAATCTAGTTGATATCTGAGATATACGTGTTAAAAATTAAATATAACAAAAAAGACTCTCGATCCCCAAAGCAAAATTCTAAAATATAGAAAGGGATTGACACTAACGAAAGTCTTTGCCAAAAGGGTACAGAGGGGCCTCCTCTGTCTCCATACAGCCTCCACAAGTTAAAAAAATGAGACTCCATACATCCAACCAAGTCACGTCTCAGTCTTCCATTATGGACTATAATATATGGGACCCTTCCTTTTTCCCCTCATTCATTAATTAATTCTATCGACACCATTTTATTTTACCCTTACACTACTATACTACTGTTATTATTATTACTACTACTATTTCTTCTATATGTTCCCCTTGTATAGTTATCCACAAGCTTGTACTGTTGCTTATTACTGAGTAAACCAATAATCATAATAAAGTAATAATAACAGATTAATTAGGGTTTAAAACTCAACATAAAGAGAGCAGCCTCCAAGATATACTGTTTCCGTTTATACATTTAATGAGCTAGTCCTTGTGAAAATGGATGTTGCAGTTCCATGGAGATTTTTCCCCCTTCTTAAATTATCCTCCAACATTATTATTCTCATTATGTTGACATTAGACTACTATGTACATAAATTAATGAAACGTTGGGCGCTCGCGATGTAAAAATCAGTATGAATTATCGACTGCTTTTTTTTTTTTTCCATAATTGGAAACCTCAAATTTATCGACAACGAGAAACATGAAAATGGATTTTTTTTTTATGTATATCATTATTTTTTTAATTTATTATCCATTATAACTTCTTTTTTTTAGCATACAAGCAAATATCAAATTTGACGGCGGGAGATAGAATAATGCGTAAGACACATTAATTTTTTCTATATAATGCATATACCGTCACTCAGTTTAGATACACCCGTTAATATCAACGACGAGACAAAAATAATTTCTTTATAAAAAAATTATGCATACGTCACCGTTAAAGTTGAGATACACTGAAAACTTTTGTACAAGCTTTTGTACGTGTGTCTAGCTACTGTAACGATAACCACAAGCCTATAATTAGATTAAAAAAAAAAGATATTTTGAATAATAAATAAAAAAGTGATGAAATATAGGAAAATTTTTCGTGTGGTGTACGTCAGGGTCAAATTCTTGTGTTCACGAACCAAAAGCAAAAAGCCAAACGGTGTTTCCTCTCTCTCATGGCAACTTTGTGTGCTACTTGCATCGTAATAATTCGAGTGTGCCACTACCACTGCCAATTGCAAGTTACATCACTTCAACTACAACAACGTTGTGCGGTCCATTCCTTTATATATGTCGTTTCAGAGTAACCCCTCACGAAAGTGACTCCCAATAGATCCATGGTACCCCTACGCATTAGGGATTTTATTGAGCCCCACGGCTCGACGTATCTGATTTTATTTAGTTACATTGAATTAAATGGAGTTGGATTGAAAATATATATATATTAATCGGGCTGAATCATATGATTAAGTTGAGTATTTAGTCAATTTGATCCAATTTAACTTGATTTTATTAATTAAAAAAATTATTTCATATAAAAATTTTGTCTTTTGCAAAACGAACTCAAATATTAGATTAGGTCAATAGTCCAGCCAACTTGTATTTTGTATGTCGTTAATACCCATTTGTATATTTAACAAGCCAAAAATAATAATAAAAATGTCGGTAATGTACAGAAGGACATAACGGAGTTTCAGAAGAGAACGATAATCAAATAGCGCATTTTGTGAATGGCATATACGGGTGAAACGATGGCCTAATGTAAATTTGCTAAACCATGGATTTCATATTCAGACTTAGAGAATGGAGGAAAAATGGTTTTTGCCTGCGGAAGGAATAGTGGAATTATTATTTTTTTAAGAAATTCTTGGACTTTCAGAGAAGTAACAATAATTAGAATAGAAAAACAAAGCCCTAAAACTCAGGAATTGTGAAGACGAAGTTGTTGGACAGACAGAAGCGACACAAGCGTTTTTGTATGTATTCATTAATTTGAGGGAAGAATAGGTAAGAGTTTCTGTTTGATGGGAAAATAAAAGGGGTCCAATTGGAAAAACCTTTTATTCGTTAGTGGGAACTTCTTCCATAAGTGACTGGGTGATGCCGTTGAAATTCAGTCATGTGGGCATAAAGATGAAAAAGAAGAAAAGAAATGAACGAAAGCGAGATTTATACGCATTTTGAAGTCCTGAATAATTGATCGCGAAAGGGGTAGAACATTCGTTTCATTTAATTTTGAGGGTATAGAGAATGCCAATGCCTTTGTAGGTGTATTAGTACAATATTGTTTTCTACACGTCTTTCTTCGTTGGAACGTTGAACTATGAACGCTAGGTTTTTATTTGTGCTTTTAAATGATATCTCAATTTTATAAAAAAATGAAGAGTTTCTTCAAATAACAGAATAATATCTTCAAATAAAATTTGTAAATTTTATTTTTGTTAAATTTAACAAAAAATGTATTTAAGTTAATAAAGGATATTTTAGTTACAAAATTTAAAATTAAAATAAAATGTAATATAACTTTTTATTTTAAGTAAGTTTTATGTATATTTTAAAAATTAAAAAAATTTGTGTAATTTCAATAGATTTCATTAAAGATTTATATAGTTTGCTAAAAAAAAAGGGATAGAAGGGCAAAGAGACCCCAAACAAAACCGCATTGTTTATGACTGAAATAGTTTCTTTTACACACATATATATAGACACATGAATATATATTCAATCTCTAAAACATTTTGATATATATTACAATTTTTAATTAATTAATTAATTTTTTGTTAAAGAAGTTATCAACCTCCTGCATAATATGATGTTGTAATTTTATTTTTAATATGATAATAAAAATAATTAAGTAATTTTTTAAAAAAGAAATATATATTACGTAAAAACTTAACTTTATTCATAAAATGTTCAAAATAAAAAAAATCAAAACTAATTTAACCCAGCCCTCTCACAAGAAAGTGAGAGGTAAATGTAATTTATTTTAAAAAAAGAAAGAAATAGAAGCTATGAGACGTGTAATTACTTTTTAGAGTTTATTATTGTAAAATTTGGAGAAAAAGATATAAAGAATAGATGTATAGATGAGACTCTTTTTTTTTCACTCTCTCCTTTTTTCTTCTTTTATAGAGAAAATTTTAAAGAATCTAATACAAAATTGGAGAGGGTTCGCGGCATTAAACGTCATTGACAAATTAAAGTACATTCTAAATTATTTTGACGCGTTATTAAGTAGCAGAAAAATAAAAACCGCGATTTCTTTTTTTTCGGTTTTCAAATCAGCCATTTTGACATACTATTCAAGTTTTTAATAGTATTATTTCAATACTGAAGATGAGATAAACGAATAAATGTATGTTTAGTTCAGCTTTTAATTTTATTAAATTATAATTTTAATTAAAGTAACAAAACATAACTTTAATATTTTATAAGTTACAAATCGTGATTTAAAAATTTTTAAAAATATTTTCAATCACCGTATAAAATTCTGTTCAGTTCAATTTCTTTTTCGACAGATGAAAAAAAGCAAATGCGTACGGACTTTCCGTCACATGCCGTATAATATTAAATTTGACTCTAACCTCTCTATGAATGTTAAAATTTATAAATGGTGTTCTCTCTCTTTCGTCCCAAGACATGATCGTCGCTCATTTCAACTTCAGTGCGTGATACTGATTACGTGAGGAAAAAAAATGTGAGTTATTAGCTCAATCATTATTTTTTAGTGGAAGCCCCTAGACATGAATTAACAATGATGGCTTTGAAAATTTGGGAGAAAGTAGTATTTTGCAACCTACCTATGCTAATAAGGGGAAAAAAACAAAATAGAAAAGATTAAAAGAAATGACTAGATGAGGATGCTTAGGACCAAGGCACGGAATAAAACATAAAAGAAGCGCCGGTTTGGTAATTTTTATGTATAAGAAATATTTTTACATAATTTATATATATATATATATATATATATATATATGATATTTATTATATTCTTATAATAATTATTTAATAATATTTTTTATTTTATTTTTAAATTAGAAATAGAAAAGTTAATTTTATTCTCAAAATTATTTTTTTATTCTTTCTATGATTATGCTTATTCTACATTATCCATAGCAAACAGAGGATACGACCAAAAGTAAACACAATTGGATTAAATTAATTCAGGGTGGTAGTATATGCTGTATATTATTGCTGTGAGAATGGTTTAAAAATAAGAATGAATAGTGAAACTGGCACTGTGGGTAATTACCAATTAGACCCGAAAATACGAAAAGCAAAATCATCAACCTTGATGAAGTGGTCGACACGTGGCACATTGTGGGAGGTGAAAAATGACTATGAATGATTATATGCAGAGATGATTTTTATGCGAATGGATATGTGGTCTCGGTTGATTTATCGTGATATAAATGTATTTTTTTAATATAATTTATGTAATATATAATTTGTGTTATAATTATTATTTTAAATATTAAACTTAATTTTTTAAAAATAAAAATAAAATTTTTTTTATCTCATTTATCTTTATTTATTTATTTATTTTTATATTTTCATATCTTTTACGCTATCTAATCAAATAGATCATAAGGATATAAGTAGGAATGAATTTAAAAGAACATAAAATCATATGACTCATGATTATATTTGATATGATATAAAAATAATAATTTTAAATTTATGCTAAATTTAATAGAAAAATACAGGAAATACAAAATTTATCAAAAGATGGCAATACCCTTGTTAAAAGAAATAATAGCCCCATCATCTGCTCCTTTCCCTCCCATCTCAGAACGTTTTTCTATGGCAAAGTTGGCAATCCGTCTCAGAACATGTTCACCTCCAATCGCACATCACCAGAACGCATTAACCTTCTATGTCTTTCTCGTGCTTCGGTGTCGAGACGTCTCCCATCCCATCTGGGACTTCACAGTCGCTGGTGGATGATGTAGAGCAGAGCTCGAGTGGAAGGTCCGGGACCCAGCTTCGTGTGCAGTCACGGGCCTGAAGAGAACAAATTTGGTGGCAATATGGTCAGAATAAGAGAGTCTTTCCTCCAATGCCTGGCCAAAGCCAAAGGAGAGAAGATTACTTCATCTATTGGAATCACCCTTGACCACAGAAAATGCAAGTTCATGTGCCAAACGCCGGCCCCGTACAATGTACTCAATACATTTATATAATATCTATTATATTTATCAAATTATTATTTTAATCATAAAATTATTTTCTAAATATTAAAAATAGAAAAACTTATTTTTTTGTCTTATATATTTATTTTTTTATGTTCTTTTTCTTTTTACACCATCCGACCAATCTAACAAGATTCTTTTGCAACGCCAACATAACAAACACAAGGCATGCTAATCTATCAAGGACTACGATTCATTAATGACTAGGTAGTCCATGTTTAGCATGTTCACTTATTGATATGGCATTGAATTTCAAGATGCCAAACGCAGCCCAATTAGCAATTGCACCTCCAAGCCCAATATTGAGCCCTTTCTTGTCTTTTGTTAAAAGTCTTAATTAGCCAATTTTCTGTGAGCTCACGTGGATATGCATATGTAACAATAAGCGTGATCTAGGTTTGAGGCTTGGTTCATACTATGGTATAATATTTAAGAAGTGTATCAATGTTAAAAGTTGTCGAATAGATAATACAATTAATTCTTTTACAAAATTTAATGAAGCTAAACATTTAGAAACATTAAATTCCCATAATTTTTTTTTTAAATTTTGGTAGTATATATACGATACAATAATTATATGTTATACAAACATTTAGAGGCATGCAGTTATTATTATTATTATAAATATAGTTTGTATTCAAAGTGGCATTCCCACGAAGCACACCATTTCCATGATCCCATCATAGTTATCCAGTAAAGTAGAGAGAAAATTCATAGCATAATCAGAAAATACTTTTATGGCACTAACTGCACAACGTCAAGATATTACACCAGTAATAATATCACCCAGTGGTTCTTACTTCCACGTACATTTTGGGGTTGAAGGTTGCAACTTGCAAGGCCTGTTATGGGCTAACTTTTCTGAGGCCCTAAAGCCCATCATTTGGTCTCGGTCCTAATTCTGGCCGAACCAGCCCTCGAACAGATGTACTTTTGAGAAAACTACACTTGTTACTTTTTGCAGCTGATTTACTTTTGTTTGGTGCTTAACGCGTAAGGCCCATGGGTTTAAGACATGGTATTTCATGTTAGTCCAAGCCCATGTTTGGTTTACCTTGCGTTGTTTATAGTCGTTTAAATGATGTGTTGATAAATATAATGGAAATAATGAATATCATAATTATTTCGGAGGTATAATACATGTGGCAGAATAAAGATTAATATATTTTTGGTATATTTATACAATATAATGTAGTACATTAATAATATTTACGTGATTAATATTAAGATGTATAGTAAAAGAGTTGTCTTAGAAATATTTTAATGATATTAATTTTGTTTTTAAAAGTTTGTTGCCATTTATTTAGTTCAAGTTTAATTATATTTAAATTAATGATAATAAACTTTTATATTAAGAGTAACTTAATAATATTAAAACTAAATGATAATAAAATTTTTAAAGATTAAAATGAAAGCGATATCTCATTTCAAAAACTAATATATTAATTGATTGGAAAGGTCGAAGGGGGTGCCAAATGGACGTCATGCTGATGCACAAGTTGATCAAATAAATAAAAAGGTAAAATAATAGGAATGGCTCTTGACTATTGGGGGACAGCAAATAATAATTTGATGGAATGATGGAGAATAAATAAACAAAGGAATGGGTGGGGGGTTAATTCCAATGTCTTGGAGTCCAAGTTACAAATTTTGACTTTGGTGTCAAATGGGAGGGCATTATCGGCATTCCATTTTCTTAACGAAACTTCCCCTTTCCTTCCATATTCCAACGAGGCGGGCGCCGCACTTTTCACGCTCTTCCGGATATTCAATGCCCCAAGCCTATAACCAAAAGCCTTCCTTTTCCCCAAAATTACGTAATTGCCACTTCCCCCCTCCTTTTGTGATATTCATCTGCAATAAATAAGTGTATTTATGGGGTCTCGCTCAAAATCAAGTTCAACTGTATATATGGGTTGTTAAAAAGAGAAAGGCTTTCTTTAGTTTGATTTAATTTGATTTTGAGTGGATTTAATTCAGTTTTAGATAATCTAATTCATGTTAACGTATATGTGCGGAAATTAGATTGAACTGAATAGGTTGTGAAATTTTCAAAGTCATTTAAAAAAAGTCAATTAAACCGACTTTAATATTATTGGTAGGGTTTGAGGGAGTCTCAGGTATGAACGAGAGTAATTGTATAAGTAGATTTGATATTTTTTGACTTAAAACTTTAAAATATTAGATATTTGACTCTTTTTACTTGTATACCTATTATTTAGTTAAATTTTATTTAATATAAAACTTGTTCCTATTCCTACTTACTATTAACCTCAACAAAAATGCAACCATATCAGCAATCTTATTCAGTTTTGCTCAGGTGCGACAATCAATGTATTAATTTATGATTAACTTAGAAAAATTCTCAAAAAATTGAAAATAGTTGCTGGGTTCAGCTGAAACATTAAGGCAAGATTAGACCAATCGGAACCTGTCATGAAAAATTCTCCCCCCAGTGGGATATATAACATTGCTTTTGGTATTACATCCTCCTTCCACCTTTAAAACTTTAAGCCATAAATTGAAATGCCACATTTTTATGCTTAAGAGCCAATTATATTAATTACTGGCTATGGCGCATTTCCATGAAAGGTATACTTTTAAGTCATTTTTTTCATAATCATAGGCATAAGTAAATAATTTAAATACTCTTGCATTTATTATATTCTTACGGAAAAATAAATTAAATATTCGTATAAATACTTTATTTTTTAGTAAGAAAGTAAGAATATATTAATTTGAATATGCTAAGACATTTTTTTAAAGACTCTCATAAAATCAAATAAAAGATTCATGGCTTTTTTGGATTAAATTCTATAATGTAATTTGTGATATAATTTTTAAGTTAATATTTATTTTATCTTATAATCGTTATTTAACAGTATTTATTATTTGTTATGTCTTTTTAAAATTTTTTAAAAATAGAAACACAAGTATTATTTTATATTTTACTTATCTGTTTTTTTATATTTTATTTTAGTTTAACAGACTTAATATTCTGCCAAGGCTGATCAAAGCACAGAGGGAAAAAACATAAAAAGAGGAAAAAGTTAACAGAAATGTGAAGAATTTAAAAGGCGTGATTTAAAAAATGGATGAGTTTCAGACGAAAGGGACGTGTGACACAAATTGGAATGGTCTCAGTGTCACGCTACTTCCTATTTCTTTCTCTCCCATCCCTTTAATAAATCAAAAGGATCGACTTGATGGTCTGATTCTCTTCCTTTAATATGTGATACGATAATCATAAACAATCAGCAAGTATAAAGCATAAAAAAACTCAGGTTAGAGAGAAAAATATACTGTTCAAAATTAATTTATTATTATATATACTATTGATATTGATTCAATGAATCAATAGTCAAAAAGGCTCGGTATTTATCATCAACTGCTCAGTTCTCACTGGTTAGGGTTTGCACATCTTCATCTGTTTCTTCTTCTGGGTATTGATCAATCCAGGCAATAGCTGAAGTTATTTTATTTCGTCTTTGAAATTTACTGCAGATCACTTTCTCTCTTACTTCATATCTGGGGAGCGCTTTCTTTAGCTTATTTGTTGCGAGCTTTGTCGTTAGAAGGTGGGTTCTTTTGTTTTTTGTTTTGTGTTTTTTTTTTGGGGACAATTTTATGCTGCGAAGAAATGAGTTTGTAAGTGTTGTCCTTGTTTCTAGATGGTGTACGGAAAGTCATACTGTCTTAGTTTCTTCCTCCTAGCAGTTATTTTGCCGGTCATGGTATAACACGAATTTGTAGGTTTTTTTTTTAATTCCTGTTTCTGGAGTTTGCGATTTCCTTGGAATTTTGGTGTTTAGAAACTGTCAAGTGTAGTATCCTCTGAGAAGTCGAAAATAGTTGTTGGGTTTAAGGATGCTCTGAGATGTGTTTTAAAATTGTTTTATGAAATGGACGTAGGCCTCCTCGGATTGTTGTTCGTGGGAGATAAGATGGTGTTGCCGAGGATGATTATTGATGGGTAGTAGAACAATAAATATTAACACCGACGACGGTAACAAGGTTGTGAACGGCATGCCGAGCTACGCTCCTTCACTGCCTACTTCTTCATCCATGTAAATCTTTCTCATGACTCCTCTGTTTCATATTCTTGTTCTTTATAGTTTTTATTTCTTGTTGTCAGATTTTTATTTTTTTAGTTATTATTATTATTTTTTAACCTTTCCTTTTCCACTTAACATTAAGAAAATGTTTCAGCAAGGTTTACTTCTGTTTTACTTACTTTCATAATGACAGAGATGGTTGATAGGCTATTGTAGTGTGATTCCTGCTAAATAACTAATGGCAACTGGCCATGTTGTTGGAGAAGTGGTGCTGTTTTGAAAATTTATACTGCGCCTCATGTTTTTGCCTAATAGCTTGTTATGAGATTTGATTTTCTTATGGACGTGTCTGTTATACATTGAGCATACAATTGGGGTTTTCTTCTTTAGTATGGAAATATGAATTTCATGGGCTGCTTGGCTTTCTGAATCTTGCATGAATATGTTTACATCACCACGACATGTCGATATGATGAATTTGGCTTTCAGGGGTATAGAAGGAACTACTGTTCATCCTTCTCGAATATCTGAATTTGGAGGCATTGAGCAATCTCTTGGATTTCGCATGCAGGATGCCATCAATCTTAGCAGAAGTATGTTGCTCACATTTTAATTACTCTCAGTTATACCCTTGTTTTTGGTGTCTATTGTTGCTCCTGAACTGTTCTTTCATCATTTTTTTCATCTTCTCTCATACTCATTTCTTTAATTATTGTCTGGAGTGCCTTGGCTGTAATACTGAACTTGTTTACAAACTCAGGATCTTGGCTGCTTGCTATTCTAATTTACCACGGTTTAGGCGTTTGTTCCTAATTATGATGTATATACGAGAAAAGGAATCATATGCTTTCAAGTTGTTCTTATTTGTCGGTAATTTGCTGGTATGTTAAGTTATGCCTTTTATATCTGCCCTATGCATAAAATTTTTTAAGTTGTTTTCTTCAGGTATTACTTTGTGAATTTATCATGGCTTACTATTCTTTTGCTACAGTTCCTTACCTGATTATATATATATATATATATATATGAAGTGTATATTGGAAACCCAATGAATCACGTTCCCTCCTGCTGTTTTTGTATGTTGCTAACTTGCTATGAACATGAGCCTTTTGTTTTTACCCCCATGGGTAAAACCCTTTATTTTCTTGATATTTCTGGAAGAAAGGTGCTTCTTTATTCATGTATACTTCTTCAAAAGCAATTAGGTGTAGGAATATTGTTGGACCAAAATAACTGGAATTTTTATTGAAAAAGGTAAATTGACCTAATAGAAAATTGTTTTTTTAACTGAAATAAATGCATGAGCTTGGCATGTTATCTAACACCTCTTGATTATTATATAATTTTCCAGATCCAGTATTCAATCAAATGAAGTCCAATAATCAACCTCTAGGCGTTGATGTTCAATTTGGTGCCTCAAATAGGGTAATTTTTAATGTTCTGTATATATTAATCTCAAAATATAGTTGGAGTTCCTGCTTTTTCCATTCCTCTCTCATGTGGAAGGTACAGTCAATAGCAACTTCTAATATAAATCACTCTGCTGCAATTATGGGGTCTCAGACATTACCACTGCAAAATGACTCACATTCCAATCTGACTTCTACATCTGCTGGCCATCGTGAGAACTGGGGGGAGTCTAACATGGCAGATGCAAGCCCAAGGACCGATACTTCAACAGATGATACAGATGATAAAAATCAAAGGGTGACTTATTTGCTTCCTTTATACAGTTTATTCTCTGCATCTGGAATTTGTTCATGCATCAATTTATTACCTTTCGGTGATGCCATCTATTCCAGCTAATAGTTCTACATTATTGAGCAGATAGAAACAAGCTTTTTAAAAGAAAAAAAAAATTATGAAACATGATATTGTATTGTTGTTTTGCAGTCTGAAAGGGGTCAACCAGCTGTTGGAGTCTCTGATTCCAGCGAGAGATCAAAAGATAAAACAGATCAGAAGGTTATATTAATAGATTTTATTCAGATAACTTAAGAATGGTGTTATTTTATCATAACTTTATAACCATGCAGACATTACGGCGTCTGGCTCAAAATCGAGAGGCTGCCAGAAAAAGTCGACTACGGAAAAAGGTAGGATTTTTGTTGTTGATTGCAAGTGTCCTACACTCCTGGTAACATAGTTCTTTCTAAAGTTTAGTAAAATAATTGGGCAGCTGATGGATGCAGCATTGTCATATTGCTGATTTAATGAAAAATTGAAGGTCTTTCATCTCTTTCTCTCTTTCTCTCTCACACACACACACACTCACAAAATCATTGTTTCTATTCATTCAGGCATATGTGCAGCAATTAGAGAGTAGCAGGCTGAAACTGACTCAACTTGAGCAGGAGCTCCAACGAGCCCGCCAGCAGGTTTGGTTGTATTATCTTTTTAGTTGTTCTTGTTCAAAATTTATACTTTTTCTTTTCAAAGCGCTGTATTTTTCCACCTTTTTATTCTGGCTATTTATTGCATTATGCGCTATAATTAGGTAATTAATCTTTTGTAGGGCATATTTATTTCAAGCACGGGAGATCAGTCACATTCAATGAGTGGAAATGGTATTTAAGCTTCTTTTTCCCCCAGTCATGTGCCCCAGGCTTGGGGCCTTAATCATTACATCAATGGGTTGGAGCGGTTTCTTTGATGTTTTGGGTTTGTTTCAAATTTAAGGCTATTACCATGGCCAATGTAAAGGTCGTTAGCAATTAGCATGACATTCAGTCAAAAATTTGCTATTCTAAAGTTAGTTTATTTATAAACAGTAATGTTGACAATGAGCGGATGATGCATCCTACTAAGTTGCTTGCCTTAACGTAACATAGGGTCTCAAATCAAGCTAAGCATGTCGTGCCTGTTTTTATGTGTAACTTAGGTTCTAAACCCAACATCAGATGGTCCTGCGATTATGAGTTGAGTTAGAATTTCCTGTATGTTCCTTTTGTCCCTTTTGTAATGGGCACCTCTAGCCTTGGTAGATGACATTATCTTTCTATATACGTTGGTCAAATAAACTTATAAATCACCTTAGGTTAGCAATTCTGGATGAGAAGCTATGGTGTTTCAACCACCATCGGTAGATGCAATGGTTTGTGAGTTGCGGCTTTCCTCTCTGCCAACTTTGTATTGCTTTATCTTCTAAATGTCATAGCCTAATTCTAAATAATAGTTTACTGTGGCATCAAATTAGAAAAACACAGAAAGGAAGCAAGAAAACTCTAGCTCTTCAAGGAACTTGATCCTCCCTCAAAATTTTCCGATTTCTGCCTTTCTCTCCCTCTATCCTCACCCCATTTGCCTGACAAACTTCCTCTAGAATATTCTAATGAAGCTCCCACGTGTCCCTGCTGCCCAAAACCTTTAACAACCTCATTCTTCTACCTTGTAAAAGTTTCTATTCTTTGGTTGAGATCCTTAATCGTAAACAATTTTGTTAACTGGCTTGTTGTGCAGGTGCAATGGCATTTGATGTAGATTATGCACGATGGTTAGAAGAGCATAACAGGCAGATAAATGAGCTAAGATCAGCAGTCAATTCTCACGCTGGAGATATTGAACTTCGTACAATTGTTGACAATGTCATGACCCACTATGATGAGATTTTCAGGCTGAAAGGCGTTGCAGCAAAAGCCGATGTCTTCCACATCCTGTCAGGAATGTGGAAAACACCAGCTGAGAGGTGTTTCATGTGGATTGGAGGCTTTCGCTCTTCTGAGCTTCTCAAGGTGAGAAATCTCTCTTTTATAGATGCTCTATTCTGTCTTTTATGGTGTGCTGGAGTAAGTTGTGTGGCAATATGCCATTATAATTTCTTGAAGGACCTTTCCTTCTGTGATATTATGCTGTCTAACGTTGAACTGCATTGACACTGGTTCAGCTTCTTGGAAGCCATTTGGAGCCATTAACCGAGCAACAGTTGATGAACATCTACAGCTTGCAACAGTCATCTCAGCAGGCTGAAGATGCGCTGTCCCAAGGAATGGATGCCTTACAGCAATCATTAGCTGAGACTTTGGCTAATGATTCATCCACTCCGTCAGGGTCATCAGGAAATGTGGCAAACTATATGGGGCAGATGGCTATGGCCATGGGAAAACTTGGTACTCTTGAGGGGTTTCTTCGCCAGGTAATTAACTATCTATCTGTTGTCCAGTCTGACACTGTTGCCTCAACACCTTCATCTGATGGATATACAGATGCAAAGAATCATCCGGGTGTTTGGTTTTTAACTTACAATTTTATGTTTTGAACTCTCATTTTTTTATTAGACATTATTTGTCAGCTTCTACAGAATCATCTGGGTGTTTGGTAGACAACTGAATAAGGAGGATGAATTTAATAAGAGTGAAGGGGGGAAAAATGAAAGGATTCATTGTATGTGTGAGCCTGATGGAGAGAGTAGATGCTGTAAATGGTAGTCTAGTCATTATGGTACCTAAATCCTAAAAGTAATGGACAATTTTGCATTCAGCAGACATGTTAGGATCTTTTAAGTCAAAGAAAAGGACCAGACCTAACATGTTTTAAAGAAATGGATAGTTAAGATATTAATCAAGTCCCTTTATCGTGTTACTAGGCTGACAATCTGCGACAGCAAACATTACAGCAAATGCTGCGGATATTAACCACAAGGCAATCAGCTCGAGCTCTTCTTGCAATAAGTGATTATTTCTCCCGGCTACGAGCCTTAAGTTCACTGTGGCTTGCCCGGCCAAGGGAGTGAAGTATTTAAATGCCGCATCTGAGTTATGTTTAGAAGCCTGACCCCTCAGGATTGATTATGTTATGAACACAAGCATTGTACACCAAATTCCTCTAGAAGCTTAGTAGTATGGAGTAAAATTAGATTTGTACACGTCTCCTTGTGTAATATATCTCTTCCCGTACTGCCGGTGTTGGTACCCACTTTTCTTATCTTCCAATTTTTCTTTAGTTTGAAAGTAGTCTCAATAATCTGGCTATGTTGTAGATGTTTGATTGATATAATTGAGGGAAAAAGAAAATAGAATAGTTATTGTGCTTCAGGTTACAGGTGTTCATTTTTCGAGAAATCAGCTTTATTTGTGGTACTCCCATTAATTATGGAATAATTACAGAATTGGTACGTAACAGAAACAACTTTCATAAGCTTTAAAAATGTTACTTTTAAGGGAGTGTTTAGTTACAATTTTAAAGTTCATGAGAGTGTTTTATTATGTTTTAAAATTTATATACTAATATTATATCATGATAGAGGGTGTAAAATATATTTTTCCTTATTTATTGAGAAAGTTCCTTCTCTTTCGTTTCTTTTCCATTTAAATGGTGTGGTTGTTCATACGCACGTGGGATGGTATTTTTTTTTTTTTGATAATATATTAGAGGAATTGAACCCTTAATACTATCCGTTCCACTCTTATCACTTGAGTTAACCCTACGAGGTTCGTGGGTTGGTAATTAGTGTGCTTGTTTTGAGGTAATTAAGGTAATGTAAAATCTGTCACATTCCCATTTTGTCTCTAATATTGCTCATACTGTAGAGACTCGTCTCAACAAAACGTGGACAATAAAAATTGAAGTATTAGACATTCAGGAAGAGTTTGGGATGTCGTTATTTCAAATATTATGGTATGAAATGTTATAGTATATAATATTATAATATTTAAATAAATGTATTTATTTTACATCTTAAAAAATGTTAAGATAAGTATGTTTGGTTGCACGTATTACCACTATTTACTCCTTGGGCTTTAAAATATACTCTTTCAAGTTTAGATATATTACCTATCATAAATTTATATTATTTTATTATTTATAAATAGAAATATAATTAAAAATTGTAAAAAATATATAAAATGTTCATATATAATTTATTTTTTCTTCATCCATATAAAATACAAAGAAATTATGCAATTTTTCTATATGTGTACTATGTTTTACATGCTTCTTATAATTTTTTAATAAATAAAACTTGTAGAATCAATTACTATAGCAAGATAAGATAAAATTGGTAATATGTAAAAGTTTAATACTATCCTGAAAGATGGTATAATATTTTGGTTGTTATAGTCAGGTAATACTTTTTGGCTATAATGTGATATAGGGTGTTATTTTAGATACCACTCAATTATCACATAATAGCCTATTAAATTTTATTATTTAATTTAATATTTAAAATATTACAGTATGTAAGATGATAAAGTCAAAACTTAGTAAAGGGACGGGGGGAAAACAAAAAAAGGACTGTCTTTGAGACGGATCAAGCAAGATTGACCAAAATTCCAAAGTAGAAAGACAAATAAGTAGTGTAACATTGAGGTGGAGGGATTAAGGTTAAGACTAAAATCGGATAAATCTCGATAATACCCATTACTATAATAAAAAAGAGTTTTTAATCTTTTTTCCAAAGAAAAAGAAAAGTTTTTCTCTGAATCAGGAAAAAAAAACGGATTTTGTTTGACATCGAATGGACTCAATACATCTCATTATTGTATAATACCCTTAAAACGGTTTCTGTAGGGCCAAGACTGGGAGTCCGAAGTCCCACATCGATAAGAGAGACCAAATAACGGCAAGTTATATAGGAGTTCCAGCCTCCTTGGTGTGTCCCTTCGGGGACATCCGATAAAATTGGAACGATACAGAGAAGATTAGCATGGCCCCTGCGCAAGGATGACACGCACAAATCGAGAAATGGTCCAAATTTTTTTTGACATTTTCGCCCCACTTATTCGGGATTCTTCCTCTCCGATTTTGCGTTTGTATTTTCATCTCCATCAGCTACTATGTATTTTGCGTTTCGTCTGGCTTAATGGGGATAGATATCTATTTCCGCCGAATTTAAGGTATGCAATTATAACTAATCGTTTCACCTAGTTGGATTAAATTTAAAGATTCTTTTTTTTCCCTTCTTTTTAACATCAATAAATCGCTTTTATGAGGCAAAAATGCCTGTGCATTAGAGCAGTATTTTGTGTGATTGCGTCGCCAGTGAAAACAATTCTCGAGTATCAGCGGTGGAAAAATCTGTGTTTGTGACGAGGGAGTTGCAGATAAGGTGATAAGCCATAGCGGTGCTTCTAACGCGTATTCGTCAGTTAAAGTCATTAGCTTCTTTAATAAGTTCGTTTGGTTTGATTCGTCAGTTAGCTTCTAATTTATTCACTAGTTGCGAAACTCTTTTCTGTTTATTTTGTTTAACACGAGCAATTCTTCCTTTTGCACTCGCAATCTATGCACCCTTTTTTACTTATCTGAAGAACCACAATGCCATATATCATGCTTTCCATTAATTTCTTTCTATTTTAACGTTTGAAGCGCCCGTCTTTGCTATTAACGTGCTGCGCATTCCAATCTCTGATCCTTCTTCCTATTAAATTAACTTTAGGCTTTTTGCCTCTTTTTCTTATCTTTGCTTCAGTCAAGCAAATATAAAAAAAGGCTTAAACACTTATAACTAGCTTATGAATGGCAATATTGATTATCTCCGGTAATGGTATGATGGGGGAGATTTTTCACCAGCATACTTTATGGAGTGCGTACGCACTGCCTTAGAAGTGTTTTGTCCTTTTTTTTTGGGTTTTTGTTGTTGGGGGGGGGGGGGGGGAGGTTTGAATTTGGTTAGGGTTTAGATAGTGGATGTTTCCTTCGGATTTGGAATCTGAGACTGAAAAACTTAGATATCTGCCCATTGCCGTTCCTAGGCCATTTAGCCTTACTGAACCTGTCCATTGAGTGGTCTAGGTTTGTAGTGGACTTATCATGAATGCTTGATTAATATCAAATAGGCCGAGGAAGCATGAACATTGATATAGACACGGTAACACAATAAAATCTGGAATGTTCATATATAATTTAAAGTGTCATGTGTTAGAAACAGACAAACTTTTCAGTGCTTCATACAGGCCATTGTTTTTGGTCATTCTTTCCTTTCTGTTATCTTTACTTCTTTGTATGACCGTAACTCATTAGTGAGTATTCATATGAATAAATAGTTATACTTGTATACTTGTCAATGCTTACTTAAAGTTGCATATGATTGCAGGGCTCGGTCTTTATTAGAAAGAAACATGCCTCACAGAACCCGACCTATGACAGCGCTATTGGTGTTTACTGCCTTAAATGTTGCTTTGGTTTCAACGATTACTCCAGTCTATGATTTTGTTTGCTTTCATCCTTACTGGGAAAGAAGGGTGAGAATGTTGCTAATTTTTTCCTATAATCTGGATCTATTATGTGACTATCAGCTAAAGAAAGTTTGCTTCTTTTTTTTTTCCCCCCTCTCTTCTTCTTCTTCTTCTTCTATTTTTTTGGGTCTGGCTCCTTATGCAAGTGAAAGTTATGGGAGGTCATGCTAGCTGAGTCAGAGCACTTGTTAGCCCAAGATGCTCTAGCCATGGAGCAGACCTCAAAATTGCATCAGTCGTTTGACCATGGTCCTTTATGAATACTCACTGGTTTTATTTGAAATAAAAGGAAAAACATCCCAGTAATCACATCAAACTCACGGTTGTGGTACAATGGTATTTATTGGTATCATTAAATTTATAATAAATTACATAGATTTTCTTTAAGTTTTGTTAAAATTATATAGACTTCTCCTTAAATAAAATATTATATTACACTTTTGTTCAATTTTAATTTTTTTTTACCAAAATACCCTCCATTAATCTAAATATATATTTTCTTAAAATTAAAATACCCTCTTGCATATTTTTTATATAAAGGATATTTTTGTCAAAAAAATTAGAATTGGATTAAAGTGTATATTTGAAAATTAGAGGAGTAGCTTGTATAATTTTAGCACATTTAAGAGATATCTGTGTAATTTACTCTTAAATTTATCATTTTTGGTATTATTTCATTTTTGAGAGTAGGAAAAAAAATTGTTTCATAGTAAGTGTCTACACACATAATCGAAGGATATGTGGTGGTAACTTTTACTGCAGCCAGTATGTGCATTTATAAATGAAGCCATTGAGGATAAATTGGCAAAGAAAATACTATTTAGTGACCATCATGATTCCAGTGGATGAAATTTTCTGAACTTGATTGTTGATTAAAATGTTGGTTGTGTAAATCTTAATTATGTCTTAAAGCTGCAGCTTGGAGTTGTAACGGTTGTCGTCCTCGGGTAGAGGTTTGCGTGTTCTTTTTATTCCATTGTTTAGAGGCTATTTTCAAGTGCCATGCTTTGCAAGACAACTTGCTCTCTGAAAATCTTCTCCAAAAACTGAAAGTTATCCATGCTAAGTTAAAGTTCATAACTGAAGTATGAGAATAATTACTTCATCCATTTAGTCTATGTTAACAGGCACTCTTTTATTTGCTTTTTTGGGAAAATCGGTCACAATCAAATGAATATCTGGAATTATATGTTGGTTTTCCTTGTGCATGATTAGTTTTTAAATAATGATGAAGAGATGTATCCGCCATTGATTTGTTAATTAGGCATGTTGATTGACTCTTAACCCAATCTTTGTTACAGAGGGAACGGCGTCGTCAGCAACGTGAAGCTGCTCTAACTGTTAGTTCGAAATCAACCTAACAGGTTCTATATGGAGAACGTTTTTGGAGTAGGACCCTTCTTGCCTTCAATTCCTTTCGTGACGTAAACTTCATCTTAAAATCCAAGTATGAAATCTTAATATATATTCGGCCTTATTCTTTAGGTATTGTTGGTAACCACAATTTTTAGAGCTTTGTTTAACATCTGATCCAAACAACCAACCCTATCAGATATCGTAGTATTTCTTTCTCTATTCGGCCTCGGCCATGTTCTCGTACTATTGGATGAGGTTGATAGTTATCATTTGATGGAAAATTCAGCCAGAGAATTGTGATAGACCCTCGGAAGTATGAAATGAAACCGAACCTTGTGATCTCTTAGGGGAAGAGAGAAATGAGTGGCCCTCCAAGATGAAGTCGGATTAAGCAGCATCTGGACCTTTTATTTTTTAAAATTTTTTTATTTTGATTCTTTTTTTTTTTTTTATTAAGTAAGCACAACACAAAATGAAAACGGTTTTTCAAATTTTATCGAAGGGTTTTATTGGGGGGCTAAAAAAAATAAAATTTTAAAGATATCTGTCTAGTAAGAATTAAAAAATTAATTTTATCTTAGGTTTTATTATGGTGAAATCTGAAAGAGTGTCTTTATTTTATATTTTGTTTAAAAAAAATCAAAGTAAAAAAAAAAATTGACTGTTAGATAAAAAATAAAGGACAAGATCTTGTGTTGCCCTGCGCAGCAAGGATTCATCCTCCCCTGAGGGTTAAGGTTTACTCACAAGCAAACCCCACCCTCTCTTGTCTTTCCTTTTTTGGAAGATGGTATAAGTTAAACCCTGGCCATTTACATTCAGTCATTTAAATCATCAAATTCTTTGCTTGTCTAAACCTTTTGAACGATGCATCTCGATCTGATACATAATTTTAAGAGCAATCATAAATGAAGAGTGCGGATATCTTTTTTTTTTTCTATTTATTTATTTTAATGGAGACAATGGTAGAATAGTAAAAGCAAGTAAAGAGGATAAGAGAATCTTGCATTATTAGAACTTGACAATAATGAGATTGAAAAAGTAGTTACGTGATTAGAATCATTAGGTTGGACCTTTTTATTTGTTTTATGTGTGGTAAAAACTAAAAAATGATTTCTCATAGGGATAAATAATCCCGAAAAAGAAAAGGTATGTATGTATGTGTGTGTGTATATATATATATATATATTCGCAGACTGACGCGAGATAGATTTCTCACGAGAAAACATTTAACTTTCACATCCCTCGGGTTTTTCTACCCCACGGTGAATATAGTGATTAATGTAAGCATATGATATGACCCGAGACCCGAGCCATTTCATAGCCAGATGTTGACGGCTGATTCGCGGCGATTTCAGTACTGTACGGATGCGCCACGTATCTCAAATTCAAACGTGTGGCAGAGTGTGAGACAAAGTTTGAATTTGAGATGGCATTACGCATTGATTCCCCAATATCCGATAAACCATGCACGCTCGTGTGATAGCGCGTGTGCGGGTTAATTTGGTGCGCAACATGATGATGATCAACAAATTCAGAAACTTGTAAGTGAATATAGTTAACAATTTTATTTTATTTTATCGTTTTATTAAAAAGAACAAGAGAAAAGGGGAGCCCACATAGGAAGAATGCTCGAAGGCTCATTGGCTGGATTTAATATTTGTCATGTGTGTTCTGTACCTTTTCCACTCGCATGTGCGCCTTGTCCCGCCTTGCTTTCTCTCTCGGCTTCCTCTGCTCCCCTGCTTCGCCACCCCACCCTTCTTTACCATGTGCCCCTCATTCTTGGTCTTCCATACTCACCCTTTGTTTTCTTTCCACGTGCAAGTGTCCCAATGACACGTGTCGGTATCTTCTGTGTGCTGTTTTCTGACCATGTCTCCCTAATCTTCAGAATCTTCTAAAACCAGAGCCCTCCAAATCCATTATGTTTTTTGGCACCTTTCCATAGACCACTGACTGTCAACAAGAAAACAAATACCTCCTCTAGTGTCATTACGATTTCGTTATTGGACAACTCGGAATCTTTAAAAACTGTCGTCGTTTCGAGTTTTCTATATTTGTTAAATAAGAATTGATTTTGATTAATAAAATTGTAAAATTGAGTTGTACCCCTCAAATTAATAAAGAAATGATGACCTCATGCCTCTTTAGGTTGAACCTTATAAGTCTTTCATCTTGCTAGTTTATTTATAACTCAGAAAAAGAAAGAAAAATATATGAACATCTTTTTTATCAAATATAAGCAAGCCGAAACACGTAAATATTGATCATACGTTCAAAAAATATTAATTTATAGTTTCAATACACATATTTATTATCATTGATATAGAAACTAATGGCTTGTTTGATATGTACTTAGATATAAAAATAAAAATAAAAAGAATAAAATAATTTTTGAGATAGAAAATAATTTTAATATCTTTATTTTTGATAACTAAATAATAATTATAAAAATAAAATAAATATTATATAATAAAATTTTATTTTTTATTTTTCTTTTCCTGGAGGGCTTAAACCTTACTTACCATATGATTGTTTAGTTTTAAAGAGGCTACCGCACATTTGTTTATACATACATGTATAAGACTTTTTTTTAAAAAAAAATCAAACATAAATAAACGAAAACACTTAATGTAGCTATTGATCGTCCTTGCCAGATTTATTCTTCATCTCAAGAAGAAAGAGAAAAGTGCAGGCGCACTTTACGTACGTTAGTCAGGCGAAGCATACTATAATTCCCCAGGCCGGCTCCCAATCCCAGTCATTCTCATTCGCTCGCTAATCAGCGATCAGCAACCCGATTCACAGCAGAGGAAGCTTTAAATAATCAGTGTCTAATTTTAAAACCCCCGCCTAAACCTTCAATTCAACCCAATCCCTCCATATATATAGACCTCACTCTTCTGTTTCTCACTCTCCTAGCTCTCTCTCTCTCTCTCTCTCTCTCTCTCTCTCTATAAGCAAGTGCTTAATAATAGTTAAATAATATACAGGCTACAGCAGTACTTTCGCAGACTCTCGCTGATTTTGAAGTTAGGGTTGAGGGGAAAGATTGTATGAGCTCAACGTTACCAGATCTCTGATGGCGAACAACCACATTGGCAATGGCGCCGAACTCGACCACGCCAAGCCCCCTCTCCTCACCTCCTCTGCTTCCTTCAAAGCTCGCAAGAAGCCCAACGCCCTCTCCCGACAACCCTCTGAAGTCGACGATGTAATCACCCTCTTGCACGGCTCCGATCCAGTCCGCGTCGAGCTCAGTCGCCTTGAGAATGAACTCCGAGGTTCCTTCTTTTTTTCCTCTTCATTCTTCGGGATTTTTATTTTCTGCGGGGGAATTTGAACGCACATGCGGGATGACTTTGAGGCTAATTGATTCGTTGGTGTAACTTGGAGTCCGCAGGATTACTAATTTTCCTGATATATATATATATATATATATATAGGAAAAGTGTGAGATGCGCGTTTCGATAAGTTGTTTGCTAATTTTCCTTTTTAATTTAATTTTGGTAGTTCGGTTTCTCCGGTGAGGAAATTCTGTAGAGAAAAAGAAAATTGAACCTAAGGAGGACATTTCGACAAAATGCTGTCGGAAATATATACCGATTGTGGTGTTTTTGGAGAAAACAATGTCCATTGAATTTAGCGAACTTTATCAATGACAAAAATTATTCTAATTGTACTACATTAACTTTTTTCCTCACTAAATTTGAGAATATCTTCCTTTGTCAATAAAAACTTGACATTCTTTCGACTACATCAAAATTGTCATTTTGGAGAAATACTTACTTATTTTTTCTGAAGGAGTTAAGGTCTTCGAGGAATGAATCTTAGATATGATCTTTACCTAGTGCAAACTATCATAATGTGATGGATGTTGTCAGTTCTCACGAATATTCATAAATATACTGAATTAGAATGAACTATGGAATGTCCATGTTATGCTGCATTTTTTTAATATCCCCTTTTCCTTATCATCTTTGAAAGTTAAAACGAAAAATCATTCTTTGCTTTCTGCTTTTTAAATCAATTTTTAGCTGTCATCATCTTTTTGCGTGACATGCAGTTGCAACATTGTTGTTGTCAAGTAGATCTTTGAACAGAAGTATGAACTTTGTGCTTCACACTCTCAGATTGAGACACATTTTAGCAAGTATCATCTATAAGATAATAAGCTCACTACTCCCTAGTTCCTATCATCCTACATGGAGATGGATAAATTGTGGATATTCTCTGTATAGATACATAGGTTGGGGAGTTGGGATGTGAAGATGGCTTGTTCTTCTAATGGATCTTATTAATTATAAACCATTGTCTGCATTATGATCCAAAATGTCATCCCCCTTATTTTGGGCAGACCTGTTGCTATCCTTCCAAAAGTGTTAAAACCTAGAGCCCAAGGTACAGTATATAGCACACTCAATTGCATTTTCTCAAGCATCAATGCTGCGCTTGTCTTCGTGGTTCCCAACCTTCATTTGTTTCTTCAATATAACTGATAAGTTTTCAGTATTTGAAAAGTCAGAATCTAATTAATAAGAGGATTCTCTTCATTAGAGAGTGGCTGTGCACTTGTTTTAATAATGAGCCTGGTTGGATGTTGTCTCACCTGCAGAGAAAGACAGAGAGTTGGGGGAGGCTCTTGTGGAGATTAAGTCCTTGAAGAACTCAGAACGTCTTAAAGAAAAAGCGGTTCAAGAGGTACATTTCTGTTTACCTGCTGCAGAAATTCTCTGATAACATGAAATTAGTAATTCTTTGATTTGATATATATAAGTTGTAAAATTTCTATTTGAAATCTTGCACTTAATGACGATGTCAGTATATTTTAGAATTCTAAAGCCAATGCAAGGATACTTAGTGCTTTCATGGGTTTAATAATTTCAGCTAACGGATGAGCTGAACAAGGTGGACGAAAAACTAAAAGCAACCGAAGCTCTTTTGGAAAGTAAGGTAGTACTTTTAGTTATGGCCATTGCCTTGTTGAAATTTTTTCTCTTTTCTATTGCCTTTTATTCCAGGTCACTTGATGCTGCATTATGTTTCACAGAACCTTGAATTAAAAAAAGTCAATGATGAGAAAAGGGCAGCATTGGCTGCACAATTTGCCGCTGAAGCCACACTTAGAAGAGTCCACGCTGCTCAGAAAGATGATGAAATGCCTCCCATTGAAGCCATCATCACACCTCTGGAGGCAGAGCTCAAGCTGGCTAGGATGGAGGTATATTTTGATATTTGGTCCGAGTATTATGCTTATTAAATAGCCATCCTTTTTTCACACTTTTGGCATCCTGGGCTGGCGGAATGCTATGTTAAAATTCATAAATTTGAATGGACTTGGCTGTTGTCTGTGACTACATGCAAGTTTATAAAGTATTTCATGGTTGTCTTACTCTGCAATGGGAATCAAGATCAAAAGGGTGACTTACACTTGTGCTTGCTGTTTCCATGTCCCAGGTGGCAAAGTTGCAGGATGACAATAGAGCACTAGATCGGCTAACCAAATCAAAGGAGGCGGCCCTTCTTGAGGCTGAGAGAACTGTTCAAATTGCTCTGGCAAAGGCATCCTTGGTTGATGATCTGCAAAACAAGAACCAAGAGCTAATGAAACAGGTTGAAATATGTCAGGTTCGTCTTCCATTTTAATTGTGTTTTGTAAGTTGGGCAGACACATACTTTTTATAATCAATAAGTGGGAAGAAAAATTTAGTCAAACGTTCTCATGCTTTTATGCCAGGAGGAGAACAAAATACTGGACAAAATGCAGCGGCAAAAGGTGGCTGAAGTTGAAAAGTTAACCCAAACAGTTCGTGAGCTTGAAGAGGCTGTCTTGGCTGGTGGGGCTGCTGCTAATGCTGTCCGTGATTACCAGCGGAAAGTGCAAGAAATGAATGTAATGATTGCCATTCTTGAAATATAAACCTTTATTGTATGCCTGGTGGTTGTTTTTACTTCTTAGTATGTTGCACATGCTCTTAGCTGCTTCAAACCTTGTGTGTAGGAGGAGAGGAAAATTTTGGAACGGGAAGTAGCACGTGCTAAAGTTTCTGCAAACAGGGTTGCCACCGTTGTTGCAAATGAGTGGAAAGATGCTAATGACAAAGTGATGCCTGTTAAACAGTGGCTTGAAGAGAGAAAATTTTTTCAGGCATGTAACAGGCTCTGAATTTGCTTTTACTTTGTCTTTCACCTTTTTTATTTAGAATAAAGTTTTCACAAGTTATTTTCATGCTTCTAATAGCCGATGCTTGTAAAATACCCCACTGGACTGATTTTTGCAACAGAAGTGTTCATATAGTGGAGATATATCAATTTTGCTTGATTGTGTTTGTAAAAGTTCTAATGGTTCATGGTAGCTTTGTTGGCTATCCTAGTGGTTAGATGCATACATGATGTCAAGGTCAGAGAATCACTGACTGGTAGAGAGAGAATGGGGAAGAAACACAGTAAGTGGTTAGCATCTTCTTGGGGATAGCTATTGATATTTCATTTTGCCTTGCCCCACTCTAAACCTATTGAGGTAGGTGTTTCTAAATCTAAACTGGGGCTCGGGGAACTGCATAGGTTGTATGTAACTCCCCCCCTTCTGGACTTTCTTGAACTTGCCCTGATCATACGTATATAGTATGTCTTTTACTATTTTTTCCCTGTCATTTCTCATATATACAATATATAGCCCTTAAAGTCAAATCAAACTCATCCTCACTTTTACCAAATCTGTTGTTTTCTTTTCTTATATAAATGTGTATTTATTCATTAGATTATTGCAACAAGGGACCTGGTCAAGGTGAAAGTCTGAAAGATTTCCAGTCTGAATGGAGATAAGAAAAACTATTATTTGCAAGAATTTGAACGCTAGAACAAATTTATTTGATGGAACATACATAAAAATGTGGCTGAGGCTCCATGCTAAACCTGATTTACTTTTTCATGACTTTGTAGGGTGAAATGCAACAGCTTAGAGATAAACTGGCTATAGCTGAGCGCACTGCAAAAGCAGAAGCACAAATGAAGGTATCTATCTAGTTTATGTTACTTCAGACTCTTGATTCCTCTTCAAGAGTCTTCTCAATAACCAATGCTTAATTGACTACACAGGAAAAATATCAACTGCGTTTCAAAGTTCTGGAAGAAAGGATTAAAGCATCCAGTGGTAATTCCAAAATCATTGTGTCAGAGGGAAGAAACATTGCCAGTGGACCTTCACGGCGTCAGTCTTTTGGTGGAGCCGAGGGTCTTTCTGGATCCTCCTCCAACGGATATCTGTCAAGGAAAAGCTCAAGTTCAAAATCTGGGTCAATACGATCAAATAGTGCTAGCTTGTTACTAAAGCAAGCCAAACTCTCATCTAGATCATTTGATGGTGGTAGTAGATCCCTAGAGAAAGAGAGGCCAACTTCAAATGGGAGTGGGCGAGATAACATGCCAACCAACGCCAGTGATCAGGCCACCACTACTGAAACAATCACTGCACATGAGGAAAGTGCAAATGACACTCCAATTGAAAAATCTAAAGCAGAACACGAAGACTATGTCGCAGGAATGCTGTATGACATGTTACAGAAGGAGGTTATTTCTCTGAGGAAGGCTTGTCATGAAAAAGATCAGACCCTTAAAGACAAGGATGATGCAATTGAGGTCTGATATTTGATTTATTGGTTAAGATTTTACATTCAATACTCTCTCTGTCTCTTCCCTAATTTGATTTGTTGTTTTCTTTTGCCAATGTGTAGATGCTGGCAAAGAAGGTTGATACATTGAACAAGGCTATGGAAGTTGAGGCCAAAAAAATGCGCAGGGAAGTAGCTGCCATGGAAAAGGAAGTTGCTGCTATGCGGGGTAGCAAGGATAACGATCATAGAGCACGACGAGCTAGTGCTCCCAGGGGTGCTGTAAATAGTTCTCAGTCAGTTTCTTCCAGGTCAATTTTCTCTTTCTTTTTCACTTTTTCAATTATGATTTTAATTTTTTTATTTTTAAATAAAGCTCCAAAATTTAGAATCTAATCTGGCTTGCGTGGGATCTAGTCTTTATGATCACACTATGGTCAACTTTCAAAATCTATAAATTCTATATATATTTTAAATATGAAAGGTAAGTTTGTCTGAGATGGTGTTTTGTCATTGTTGAAGCTGGTGCCCCTCCTTTTTTTCTTTGCATGGACACCCTTTGAAGTCATACCTACCTGATGTCCACTTCTCCATAATACTTGAACCCCAACTCATTCTGGTTCTAAATACCTGAAGCAGTCTTGTCCTTAAATGGAGGGATTTTTTTAGTCTAATTAGTTGAGAATGTAATCAGAGGCTGATACTTAGATATGCTTTCCCAGTGAGAATTGACATGCGAAGTACAGGATTTAGGGTGTTGCCTAGATCAAAACTTGCCCTTTATCTGTTGCAGACATCAGGACATTACCCGTCTGCTATTGTTGCTAGCATTTTAAAGAGCAGACTCATTGACGTTACTTTTTATGTTATTTTTCAGAAGTGCACGTAATTTTTAGACGAATTTTATTGGCTGTGATCCTCTGCAAGGCTGGCCAGACAAAGGTATCTTTTGAATTATTCTTCCCCTCTGAGCTGAATGGAATTGTATGATTTTTCATAAATTTTTCCTCATTTTTTTTTATTTCCCTGTCTCCGTCTATTTAAGCTGTCTCGGCCAGGGGGTCGCGTGTAAAGGGACTTTGTGTTTTCCCGGAAACCTTGTCTTGTATATTTCTTTGTATACTATCTTCAGAAAGAAAATTTAAAATCAATGATTCCATGAGATTTATGGCAGAAGTATCTGAATATAGCATCCTTCAAACTATATGCTTTACTAGTGTATCAGCCTTTGAGCTGTACCTTTTCTTGACTGATTCGGGCTACGGAGGGTTAAAAGTCCAAGATTCTTTTTTAATATTAATTATCAATAGAGACAGATTAAGCTCGGAAAATCTCGTGACATACTAGGAACACTGTTTTACCTGGAATCTCTGGGAAACTAGATGTGACTTGAGATTTAAAGCTGCTGGGCGTCCTTATTTATGGCAAAATAGATCTCTAATCTACAGTTTCTATCGGTATACGAGCTTGATGTGCATTTTGTATAGAATGGAGGAAGAGTATGTCTTTGGTAACTACTTACGACCTACTGGACGAAAGTCTCATGTGTTAAAATAGCTGTACGCTGAAGCCCACTACAAGGGGTGGGTGGTGCGAGTTGAGAAATTGAGCCATCCGTATGATGGGGTGAATTTATGTGGTGTTGAAAGTTGCAAGTGACTGCATCTGCCTCCTTGTCAATATACATCTGGGCAAGGAAGCTAATTTTGTTAGTGAGAAATGCGACTAATTTAAGCCCAAGGTTACTTTGGTATTTAATGGAGAGTTTGATTTCTCACCCAAGAAATTGAGTTTGATACACTTGGAGACTCTAATTTTCATAATTTTTCTAATCACGTTAGCTGAAAATTTATCAATCTTTTAATATGGTTTCCTATCTTGAGGTGTAGTAACTTGCGGGTGGTTTGGTATGCAGAATGTAAGAGAGAATGGACAAAAAAAAGGGGTGATTTGATGAATAAAAAAATATTTTTGTGCTCCTACTTTAATTTGATTTTGAAATGGAATAAATATTATTGAGTAATAATAAATAATGGTTATAAAGATATAATAAATATTACACAAATTAATGAAAAAGGAACACTTTGGTTTTTCTTGCAACCAAACAATCCCTTGAAATTCTAGGAATTTGGTATATGAAATAATTATTTGTTTCTTTAAAATGGCTTTTTTTTTTTTGGTAAACCTTTTTCAAAATGGCTTTGTATTAATAAAGTTAAAATAGTTTATCTACATAGAGAAATACAATGAAATTCACAAGCCACGAAAAAATAAATAAATAAAGATAAAAAAAGGTTGAAATAGCTCATAGTTGGAATTTGGGAGGTTTTCACGTATCTGTTTGTTTCCATCATATTTACTATTGGTTTATTACTTATAATTTCTTGAGTTTTTTTTTTTCAATTTCTAATGAAATGTGTATGCAAATGTAATTTGTTAAGATCAAAATAAAAATTTAACCAAAAATTAATCTATTTCGATTTCTATTTGAATTGTGAATTGTCTTAGAGTATGTTTGGAGTTATTGTGACTTTTGTTTATCGTGCTTTTTTATAATAAAAGTTATGAATTCTATTTAATTTTTTTGAAGGTTATTTCTTTTAAGCTCTGTTTAGTACAATGGAAAGAAATTAAATATAAAATAGAATTTGCGTAAAACACATTTGGTTGGGAGAATTCAAGACAGAAATTGTACTGTGCACTTTCTTTTGGCATCCATATCATATTTATTGTAGTATTTTTTAAATAAATACAAAATGACATTTTAACCTTCTCATTTATGTCACATGTTATATTTTTATTTTTAAATTTGTTAGTTTATGTTTTTTTTAAATAAACAATTTTTAGATATTACTTTTAATTATTATACAATATTTTATTAAAAAATATTCTAAGATTAAGAAAAAATTATGATTTTATTATGATTTTAATTAAAATATTATTAATTTATTATTTTTAACTAATAATAAAGTTACAATTTTATTTTAATATTTTTTAAATTAATTACAAAATTAACAATATTTAATATTAAAAATATTGTTTTATATAAATTTTTTAAAGAAGCAACTACAATGTAATTAGAATTGTTCAACAAAATGTCAGTCAAAACATTAGTCGTTAAATTTCTAAATATTCGTCACTTTACATCAATATATATATATATATATGTTATACTTATTTATATATTATATATATAAATATAAATATATATTAAAATATGAATAATGTTATAATATATACATTTATTATTTTGTAATTATTTATTTTATAAACAAAAAATAATATTACATTAAAATAATAATAATATTATTATTAAAACATTTTATTATAAAACTAATTAATAATAAATATATTTTTAATATTAAAAATAAAAATTATATAAATAAATATTAAAAAATAAAAAAAATGCAATCAATTGACAAGTGATATAATCTACTGATTGTCAATTAATTGAATGATCATCACGTGTGTGTATGCGTGTCGCAACGCATTGCCACATATATATAGAATATTTTTTAATATGTGTTATTATAAATTAAAATATATATGATATTATAATATATTATATATAATATATAAATATAATTAAAAATATTTATTATATATATTATATAAATAAATTAATATATCTTAAAATAATATTTATAAAATTTTAAAATAAATAATCATATTTATTTTACTAAAATAATAATTTATAAATATTTTTTTAAAAATAAAATCTAATTAATACAAAAAATGTATTTTTTAAAAAGTAAATTTTGATTGAACTATACATCAAATTAAAATTATTTTATTTATAAAAACATTGTTATATAAAAATATTTTGTTTAAAAATTTTATTAAAAGATTTTTTATACAAAATAATATACGTATATATAACGTTACATACAAAAAGTGGAAGAAAATTATTTTGGTAGCGTATTTTCGTCTTTTTACTTTTATTATTTTTTATTTTATTCCTATTTCATTTATATAATCTTTTTTCTTTTCCAATTGTATCAAATACAAAATTTTTTATTACATTCTATTCAATTTTTTTTTTATCATTAAATTTTCTGTGTATCAAATAATATCCTAATGTTTTTAAAATGTCACAGTTGTTTTTGAAATGCATTTTAAAGATGTTTTAAAAGCAGATGTGGTTGTTATAAATTTAAGACATTAAAAGGATCTTTTTATTTTAACTAAAATTTAAATATATTCTCAATGTAAACCTAACATTATTAGGTTTATATGGTTTCTAATATATATATATATATATATATTTTTCTTATGTTTTCACTTATTTATTTATTTATTTACCGAAACACAAATTTGCCTTATTTTTTCATAAATAGAAAAATATGAAAATATCACATATTTACTCAATTTTTGTTATAAAAATATATGTTTAAATCTATTTTTTATTTGTAATTGTATAACTGTTAACTTGATAAGTTATTAACTTTTACTTTTGTGTTATTTATTTCAATTTAACTATCAACTCCTTTTTCTTTTAATTTTTATAACTTTATATAAAGCTCTTTCAAATTTTAAAATTTCCAAAAAAATTGAAAGCACTGTTATTATCATTATTATATATTCTTGTGGTTCAACTTATTTTTAAAATAAATACAAGTTATTTGGTTTTGATATTATTCAAAACCTTAGAAGACTAAAGCTGAGTTTTTTTTTTTTACAAAAAAAAAGTGTAATGGTAATCAATAAATCATACAGAGTTTATTAGCATTTTACTGTTGCCAATGGTTTTTTTTTTTTTTAAGCTCCAGACACCATTTTTAAGCCACATTTTCCTTCGAAATAGTGGAATGACTGGCATAGGCAGTGTGCCACTTTTTTTTTTTTAATATTTATTTGTTCTTTTGTTTTTTCTTGATAACTTCTTTTATTTGTCCATTGAAATCGAAAAAAGCCTAACGTTGTTCTACAACTTTATCATCATTTCATTGTTTTCACTTAAATTTTTTAAAATGTTTTGTCATAAATTTTTTGGAAAGTAGAAAAAAATAGGGAGAAAAAGAAACTCCTTTTTCTTCTTCTCTTTATCTTTTCCTAAATCTATAAAAAATCCTATGATAAAAAATTTTAGAGGATTTATTTGGGCCTTATATTTATATATTTACAAACTAAAATTTCAAATTCTAAGTGCATCATTTTTTAATTTTTATATAAAGATATTTGATACTATTTATATTTTGATTATTTTAAAAAATTTGGATTATACTTAGAGAAAAAGTTGGTATTTTAAAGTTTTGAATTTTTTGCAAAATTATATTTCATGTTGTATAAATTTTGCTTGTTGTAGAAAATTGGATTAGATTAAAAAATATCTGATAGTTTTTAAATTTTGAACATTTTGTAGTTATTTGATACTATTAAAAATATGAAGAAAATGAACATAACTTTCAAATTGTAAAAATGCTGTAACATGTAATTTTTTCTATCACTGTAACATATTATTTTTAATGTTCATTCTATCTTAAATAATGAACATATAATTTTATTTATTTAATAATGCTACATCTCATATTTTGCGTTAATTGGAAAAAAAAAAGAACGAAGCAATTTGTGCATAGCACTAATAATAAGTAATAAAGTAAATTATTTTTTAAAAAATTTTATTAAAATTATATAATTTTTTAGAAAATGTATATAAATTTATACTAAAATAAAAAGTTACTTTATATTTTAATTTAATTTTAAATTTTTTATTAAAATATACTTAATCAATCAAAATAAATTTTTTAAATTAAAAATTTTAAATAAAAATTTTTTGCTCAAAAAATTTGAAATTAGATAAAAATATAAAGTAATTTCTTATTTAAAAAAATTATATATTTTTAAAAAAATAAAAATAGCTTATATAATTTTAACAGAATTCAAAAATTTATATAATTTAATCTAAATATTAAATACTCTGTAAATGAAAATTCAAAATGGTAAAGGCAACACGGCCTAGGACTTCGAGCGCAGATAGGTCATGGGAAGGAGGGAAAATTAGAGTTTTGATAAAATGTAGGGTTTGGAGAAAGACAAGGATAGGGAAGGCAAGTGATAGTGGGCAACCAACGCTTCTGGCTTTTGACGCTTTCGGACAAGCGTAGCAAATTTCTTGCCTTGGCTACAAAATAATTCATGTCATGGTGATGGCGCTTCTTCTCAGACCTTCTACTTCTTATCTTCCTCTTCGCTTCATGGCCTCTCGGTTCATCCTAAAATCTTCTATCCTTGCTCATTCTTGTCTTCATTCTTCTTCTTATTCTTCTTCTTCGCTTTCTTCGTCTTTTTCTCTTTCTCGGAACTCCCTATTCTTCATACCCAGGTACTCTCTCTAACCTCACTTTCTCTTTCCCGCTTTATTTTCTGTTCAGTTCCTGAGAAACTATTGAAATAACCAAGTTACGTAACTATTCCAGTAAAATGCCGGCGTAATAAATCCTTGGACATTTGAAAACTTAAATATTTGAGTGCCAGCATACGTTTCTTTGGTATTGCTCTTTCATTTTTTTTTTTTTCAAAGAAAGGAAAAAACTTACAGAAGTATCTGAAAGAAACCCAATAGCTGTATTATGTTAAATTGAACACTATAATCTTTTTTTTTTCCTGGAAGAAAATATATGCTATTGTTTCCCAGTAAATTTTAAATTTGAAAATAAGAATATTACAATTCTTGGGTCACTCTTCCTGAATTGCTGGGAGATACCCAAATGGGCTGTTCTCCAGTATGAGGGTTATAACGATTTGTGTGGCATTCTCAGGGCGACTTTTCAGCTGAGTAAAATTTCAAGTCACCATCTGGTCCCAAATGTAGTCACTCCAAGGGCATATATGTCGTCTAGCTCAACAACTGAAGCTCTTAGAAGAAATGAAAGCTCAAAAGCTTATGGTTCTGATCAAATTCAGGTGTTTAGTTAGCTGTATATGAATTTAAAATTAATTGTTCAGAGAATTTGAAGGACCAGTAGAATGTGGATAGATAGTGGTAAATGTTTTGCTGCTGAATAATATCATCTCTGCAATGTGTTGTAGATATGTATATCATTTTATAGTCACTATTCTTGTAATGCTTCGCCTGATATAATGAGCCACTGGCTGTTTAATAATTCTAGGTACTTGAAGGATTGGACCCTGTTAGAAAAAGGCCAGGAATGTATATTGGAAGCACAGGTCCACGTGGATTGCACCATTTGGTATGTCCTTCTAACTGTCAATCACAGTGATCATAATATCTGTGTTGAAGTTTATCTGATCAAAGGATATATATATATATATATATGTATTTCACCTTAGGTCTATGAAATTTTGGATAATGCCGTTGATGAAGCTCAAGCTGGATTTGCTTCAAACATAGATGTTGTTTTACTCACCGATGATTCTGTGAGCATCACTGACAATGGCCGTGGGGTATGGTTTGTCATCTGTCATTGAATCTACAACTGATTCTTTTCATGGACTGCATGTACTCTGTGTGTTGGACGTGCTTACTAGGTTCATTTTCCATATAATTATGTGATATTAACTTTAAGTGTAATGCATTTTTCAGATTATTACTCAGACACAATGTCATGGTTATGCTTTTCTGCTGTAGAATAGTTGACACTATTAATTATATTTATTCTGTATCTTCATGCTGCTGTAATATCATAAAATTGAATGACATACCTGGCCACTCTGTATCCTTGATATCAATTGGAAAACTCATCTCATTTATAAATTGGAAATATATCTTTGTAAATTAAAATATATAGTGCTTATTATTTTTCATCTGAAAACACCAAATCAAGGAAACTTGACTTTTGCGTATAATTTTCTTAAGTGTATGTTATTTAAGCTATATCAACCTCTTGCTTGATTCCAACTAGACATTATTTTTATTCATGAATTGCAGATTCCTACTGACTTCCATCCAGTTACAAACAAGTCTGCCCTGGAGACAGTATTGACGGTACTGTTGTATTTTCTTTAAACTATGTATAGCATGGAATCTGTTTTAGTCATTTTATTTTTGAAAGGTTTATGATTGTTTCTTTGGACACCATTCAATTAAATTCCAATTCTGGTTGTTCTGTTATTCCATCAAAGAACTAAGTTTGGTTCAAAATGTGGAAAAATGCCTTGGCCTTTTTAGAAAGTAATTGAGTTTTGGAGTTGCTTTTTTCCCCTTGTTTGATCATTGTTGTTGTTGTTACTATTCATTAGCACTCAGTATTCTCATCTTATAAATTTATCATTTTAAAATGATGATAAGCCTTAGCACCGGACTTCCCAAACCAAGTTTGGTCAATGATCTCAATCAAATCTTTTGACCTTTTGAAAACTTATGATCTATGGAGCTGTCATTTCCTGAGCTTGATATCTAATATCTTTCCTCATCGAACTGTAAAGTGAGCTTTGTTGTTTTCACTTTTCACTACCTTTAGACTTATATATGCTCGAGCATCATCTGACCTGCATGTATGTGACAGAACTGGATATTCTTCTCTTTGTGATATTTTGCATACCCATTGATGACGTTCGAGGAATTGAATAGACTCTTCAACATCAAATCTTATATTGTGAAAGGTGGATGTTGTCATGGTTTTAAGTTCCAGAAAGACAAAATATGCACTAGATATTGAAGAAGTTTAACTTTTGGGCTTTGATTCCTTATGCTGTTATTACTATTTACTACGATAGGTGCATTTAAGGTATCTTGATCATTTTGCACTTTTAATTTGGTGAAGAGGTTATTTATCTTCTGAGCTATGCAGGTATTGCATGCAGGTGGAAAATTTGGGGGTGCAAACAGTGGTTACTCTGTTTCAGGTGGTTTACATGGTGTTGGTTTATCTGTTGTTAATGCCTTGTCTGAGGTATACACTGTCTTCTCTTACAGTGTTGTCTTTTTCTTTTTTAATTATTATTATTTGGTTTCTAAATGTATGATTGTGAACTTTATTAGTATTTGGTTCCTTTTTTTTTTGGGTAAATTCTGAAACACTCTTCCCCTCTTCCAGCTACGAGATATCTTTTTTTGCCCTAATATTTTAGGTAATACTTCTGAATAATTGTGATAATGAATATTAGACAACTAATGATGCCGATGGAAGACATTTTGGCATATTCTTATTGCCTTTAATTAAATTTGACTGATAATATTATCCCTTGCATATTTTCTTTCCAGCATCTAAGGTTGTTAATTCAGGTTAGTTATCTAAAGATCTAAGTTTGATATTTAATTTCAGACACTTGAGGTAACAGTTTGGCGTGATGGATTGGAATACAAGCAAAAGTATTCTCGTGGGAAGCCTGTGACAACTCTGACATTTCATGTGCTTCCTGTTGAACAGCAAGATCGTCATGGGACATGCATCAGATTTTGGCCTGACAAAGAAGGTATATTTGATCCTACACGTTCATATGCATTTTTAAGTTAAGATTTATTTGTTCCTTGTTGCTATGGACTTACATTTGCTTCATTATGATCTCAACTGAATGTGCAGTATTCACCACTGCTATTCAGTTTGACTACAACACAATAGCAGGGCACATTAGGGAGCTAGCTTTCCTCAACCCGAAGGTAAAGTTATTGATTTGAATAACCCAGTTGCATTGTCTAATGTTGCACCCACTAATTTCATTAGAATTGGCCTCGACTTGGATAGCTCATTATGAGAATTTAGTCATGCTTCATGAGATATGCTGGTCAGTGACAGAATTTCCTTCAATATCTAGCAAAAGGCACAATTCTTTTTTTCAAGTCAGGAATACAACCTCTGTGGAATCTTTATTTCCACCTTTTTTTTGGGGAGAAATGGCACCATTTCCATCTGCTTCAGCGGAAGTGATGGTATTGGTGCTGCTTAATTTTGTACACTGAAGATTTTCCAAGAAAAAGAAAGTTGTCACTCCAAGAAGGGCTCGAATTGGTCATATCAACAGCTGGAAGGAAGGACTGATAGTCACATAAATTGGCAGGAGTGAAGATATCATTAAGGGCTAAAAAACAAAGTGGAGAAAAGAAAATAATCGAATTGAGACAGCATGGTTGTATTTTAGTACCATGAAAATGTTATATGTATCAAAATTTTGTAAAGCCTGTTAATTTAGGTTTTTGATTAAATGACACAAAAATAGCATTCTCTAACAAAAGTCAATTTTGATGTCCCAGAAACTTCTATCATGTGATATTATAAAAGTTGCTGTAGATTTATCATTTATCATGATCTTAAACAAAGTGAAGCTCTCAATACAGTTTTAATTGTTTAAATGTTAGAATCTGCTTCATTTTCTCTTAAGATTCTGTAGATATGCCAATATTCAGTGTTCTTAATGTTTGTGATTTGTTTTGTTTTCAAAATCCGTATAAAATAAGAACTTTGTATCCTTGCAACATGTTACGTGATATAAATAGAAGCAGTGAATAGGTTTGGCCTTTTTATGGTACAGATTTTTACAGTACAGATTTAATTGTTTCATTTTTGGTTTGTTTAATAGATAAGGCCAAACCCTAGCTAACTGTGCTCAACAGAAATTGTTGACACTTCATGTCCTTTTATTATATATGTATATATATATATATGGGAACATTTTTTTTTTTGTTCATCTGCTTTTCATCTTACTGTGTGCTCTTTCTTGACCTTTGCAGCTTACTATAACACTTCGGAAAGAGGATAATGATCCAGAAAAGATACAGCATAATGAGTATTTCTATGCTGGGGGATTGGTTGAATATGTGAAATGGCTTAATACTGATAAGGTCTTTTTGCATTTATGTTGAAATTCTGTATTGAAAAATATTTCCTCGTTTTAAGATTATTAATGTATAAAACTGCTTATTGAGTACATATTTGCCTGTGCTGTCTTTGTTTTTCTTGCGAAGAAATTGTTGACTAATGACTTTGTGTTCCAGAAAGCCCTCCATGATGTTTTGAGTTTTAGAAAAGACGTAGATGGAATCGTAATTGATATAGCTTTTCAATGGTAAGCCCTTTAGTGCTCTTCACTTCTGCACTTCTTACCATTTCCGTTAGCTGGTTTTTCCTTCTCCAAGTGTGTCAGGAGTCCATTCACTATCTATGGCACTTGAGTAAGGATTAACTAGAAGTTTAGTGGTAGCTTAATGTATTTTATTAATATCTACCTCCAAATGGACATAGAGATAGTATAATATTCTGCCAAATGGTTGATTACTATTCTTGATTCCTTTTATAAGTATGTGTGGCTCTGTTCATTTCTTCTTTACTAGGTGCGAAGATGCATATTCAGATACAATACTTGGATATGCTAATAGTATTCGCACTGTTGATGGAGGCACCCATATTGATGGTATGAAGGCTTCATTGACAAGAACACTTAATAATCTTGGGAAGAAGTCAAAACTTATCAAGGTATACCTCACATTGTTTGTTTTTCCTCTTTTCTTCTTATGAGCTAGTCTACTCTCCTTGAAATACAAGAATATTTTGCTTTGGAGTGGAAAACTTAGGTATTGTCTGACAGATTGGAACCCTGTTTCATTCATGATATAGGCTTCTGAAATTTCTGTATTACATGCATACATACACACATACAACAGATATTTCTGAGACAAACTTCATTCGCATGTTCTGATATACATGATAATTGAAAGATAACAATAACCACCTTGGTTTCAAAGGACCACTTTATGACTACTATTACTAGCCATCGATCTATATGATAGGATCCCCTGCTAAAAATCACCCAAAAGATGACGCAGAAAGCACAAAGGAATGATACTGTATTGAAGGGGGGGTCTCCCTCTTAGGCAAAAGAGTACAACACTCCTAAATCTCACCAACACTCTTCAGATCACAGCACATAAGCTTTACACAGATTACAGCAACACCAAGTACAACACAGTGCATACTAACTGCACAGAGAGTATAAATGGATTATGTAACAACAATGGAAACTCAGATAATGAATTAGACAAGAGTGAATAAGAGTACTACAATGCCTGTAACATAAGTTGCTACAAGCCAACACACAACACCTTAGCACAATACACACGCAAACAAAGCAAGAAAAGAGACAAGAGGCAACACTGAAGCTGGCTTTTGAGAGGCAGTACTCTCCCTAGTACTTCCACCAAAAAGTTCTCCCTTCATCCAAGGCTGGTCACCTTACTCAAATACTCTTCCAACCACCTCCAACCACTCCCTCCTAGTCTTGCAGCATGGAATCCCCCTTCTGTCTCCCTTTTCCACTGACCCTTCTAGCATATACCAAGGTACAATTAGTTGGTCCACTGGTCACAGCTTCAACAGCCTCATTCCCAGCCCCATCAGTCTTGTTTCTACATTTTTGGTTGCCTGCTATAGGTTTTTATGGTAGGAGTGGTCTCATGAGGTTGGGTAATCCCATCACTATATTTTTTCTTTTATGAAGAGAAGACTGCTAATACTGTTGCAAAATGGAATCTAAATTTCATTTTTATGAAGCATCTTCTGTTCATTGCAGGATAAGGACATTGCTTTAAGTGGTGAGCATGTGAGAGAGGGTCTAACATGCATTGTCTCAGTCAAAGTCCAAAATCCAGAGTTCGAGGGACAAACAAAGGTACTGCCAATTTTATATTATTATAAATGGGTGCTGATATTCTTGGAACATAAGGCAATTCTGGATATATTGAAGATTGCATGGTATATTTTTCTTCCTGCTTTTTATGTTGTTCTTTATGGTTCCTCCTTACTTGTTCTCTTTGTTGTTAAAAAGACAAGGTTGGGAAATCCAGAGGTGCGAAAAGTGGTTGATCAATCTATTCAAGAGTACCTTACTGAATATTTGGAGTTGCATCCAGATGTTCTTGATTCAATACTTGCTAAAGCTCTAAATGCTTTTAAGGTAGACGTCTCTCAATGATCATTTTAAAATCAAAATCTGGTTTATAGATCCAATTGCTTCAGAAAGGATATCAGGTTTTTTGTTTTGGTATTATTTAGTATATTTTCAAATGTGACTTTATCTCTTAAATAGGCAGCTCTAGCAGCAAAAAGAGCAAGGGAATTGGTGAGACAGAAGAGTGTATTGAGATCTTCATCTCTTCCAGGAAAACTAGCTGATTGCTCATCTACAAATCCTGAAGAATGTGGTATATATTTGGCTCTTCTTTCATGAAGTTATTTTCTGCTTGGTAGAGAGACACATTTGAACCGTATGACTGATGTTCTCTGACCTGTTCTGTGAGTTTTCTTTTTTTTCTTTTCTGTTTTTTTAAAATTAATTGATGAGAAGGGAGAAAAGTTTAAAATGTTACAAAACGGAGGACAAGAGGTCCTCTCCAAACAAAAAGAAAACAACCAGGCTCTATCTCAAAAGAGCCTTCCAACCCCTTCAAAGATCCACAAGAGACACCCACCTAAAGAAAACATTAGCAGAAACCAACAGAGAAGACATAAAAACTATCATATCCAAAAGAAGATGTGGTGGAAGGAATTTTTTATTGAACACTTTATTGTGATCTAACCAAAGACATCACAAAGCAGCAAAGACTGCACATTGCCATAGAACTTTACTCTCTTTTTGCCTCCCATATCATATAAACTTGATAGCTAGAAAAGCCCCAAGGTCAACTGGACAAACCCAACTCTCATTAAATAAACCAAATAGCCTATTCCAAATATGCCAAACTGCTCCACTATGCAAGAAGAGGTGGCTATTCGTTTCTGAACTTTTGAAACACATCACACAAACATCAGGTGATAAAGCCTTATTGGGTCTTTGAGTCTGAAGAAGAGGATGGATACTTCAGACAGAAACATAATTTTAAAGCAATTGAGATCATGCTGAACTGATATATGATACTCTTCTTTAAATGGAGTGTCTTCTTAACAGACAAATATTCTGGGTGTGGTCTCTCTCTCCTTTTTTTTTTTAGATTTAATATTGGGTCGTGTATGTTGTATAAGAGACACTCAATATATACTTTAACCCATCTTTATTAGAAATGAAATCTATGTTTCAGATTATTTGATTCATGTCAGTTTCTCTGTATTGGACACTTCCTTTTGGTTTTATTTTCTGGTGTAGTGTTATGTTTTGAATGAAATGTGTTTGTTTTTTTTTCTTTGTATTGCAGAAATCTTCATAGTTGAAGGTGATTCAGCTGGAGGAAGTGCTAAACAAGGTCGTGACAGGCGCTTCCAGGTAAAGTATAAATCTTGGGATGAATTCCTATTATAGTGAAACCACCTGGTGACTTCAAACATTATTCAAGCTTGTTATTGTAGGGAAGCAACATGGGTAAAGGGAAATTGTGAAAGCAATAACTAATGGAAAATCATCCCCTACAAAAACTTGGTTTTGCAAGGGAAACATTTTTTGTTTGCCATAGCCTTCTCTTCATATAAGCAATAATGAAATTGCTCATGCATAGTCATTTCTACTACCCATGGACATTATTGCTAACAGCTACCACAACAGAAAGTAAATGAATTTATGGTGTTAATATTATCAATTGTACAAACTTTTTTTTTCCTTTGAAATAAATATTGATGGTGCCACTTTGTTTATTTTCATGAAAGCTTATAGTTACTTATGAAAAAATAATAAAGTTAATGTTATTGATGTGACGATATTATGGAATTACTCTGACAGTAGTGTTGCCATATGTATTTAGCTTTCATATTCTTGGATAGGTTTCTGATAATTCTGATGTCCCCCCCCCCCCCCCCCCCCTTCCCCCGACAAAAAAAAAACAAAAAAAAATTGATATCAGATATTTTTCACTTTTTTGCTCCATTACTCTGTTTACTGACATGTGCACCAATGCAAATCCTAAATTCTGATGTTGATTGCCAATTTGAGCAAGACATACATTTGATGGCTTCTCATTTTGTAATTCTATTGATTCTGCGTGTTTTCTCTATTTGTGACTCACCCACCTTGTTATATTGGCAATACTATCACACAACTGATAAACAATAGGTGTTGTAAGACCGTATGAATTCATCAGATTATTTTTGGTGCAGGCCATTCTCCCTCTGAGAGGCAAAATTCTGAATGTTGAAAGGAAGGATGAAGCAGCAATTTACAAAAACGAAGAAATCCAAAATCTGATTCTTGCTCTTGGGCTTGGAGTGAAGGTTAAATCTATCCTATATATTATTTGTTAAGAGATAAAATCCATTCTTGGATCAACTCCTAACATCTTAACCTTTTAAGTTGGATTGGTTCTTGACAGCGGGCCTAGCCAAGTAGTCAAGAGTTTGATCCTCATTGCACCCCTTCTCTTCATGGTTAAATTAAAAATCAGCCAATGGTAGTGGGCCTCTGCGTTGCTCACATTTTGAACCTAGAGGGCTATCCGGTTAGAGGTGCTTTAAGTATTTAAACCATTTTTTGACATCGATCTAAGATTTTAAGCTTATATTGAACTGGTTTTTGGCAGTATTAATTGGCTATTGATGAAGTAGCAAGAGTAAGGTGAAGAAATAAACTGGTTTCAGTATGCTAATGAAAAGTGATCCAAAAATCTAATAGCAAGTGCAATGTTTAAGCAGTCTACTTAAAATTCAAAATCCCAAATGCTAAGGCCAGTATTTAAAATGTTAGATATCTCAAACAGAGGCTCTTATGAAACCAGATAAGTAGCAATTTATGCAAGGTTCAAAGAGATTTTAGAGACAAAGAGAGGAACGGGAAGAGAAGGAGAAAGAGAAGAGGAGAACTCAAATCCTGGAGCTATATTTGGTGTCAATGCCAAGTCTAATAGGGAAACCAAAATTGCAATCCTGAACCTGATAGGGGGATTAACCTTGACTAATCCAAAAATTGAATTGTAAAACCACTCTCTGAGTAGCAGGAAGCTTTAGTTATTACTTCTTAGTAATAGTCTCTGTATCAATGTAAATATTAAATAAAACCAATGGGCTGAATCAAAATCCTTGAACTCCCATGTCAGAACTCCATTCTCTAATCTCCGTCAGCTATTATTTGTTAATCTGCTTAAAAATAAAATTTTGTTGGATCAGGGAGAGGATTTTAAAAGGGATGCACTTCGATATCACAAGATTATCATTTTAACTGATGCTGATGTTGATGGTGCTCACATCCGGACTCTGCTATTGACATTTTTCTTCAGATATCAGGTAAAGGACGGGAAAATTCTGCAAAAGTCTGCCCCTACAAACAAGAAAACCATATAAACTCATTCAAACAAAAAATGCAAATTATATGATCCATTTGAAGCGATATATATATATATATTTTTTCCTTGCAGAGGGCTTTATATGATGAAGGTTGCATATATGTTGGTGTCCCACCACTCTACAAGGTTTGCCTAGGGCTTATTTTTGTTGCTTTTTTTCCCTTTTTTTTTTGTTTGGGGGGGGGGGTGGAGAATTGGAAAGGAATTTGGAGCTAACTTCAAGTTATATTTACTGAAATAACCAGGTTGAAAGGGGAAAACAAGTATATTATTGCTACAACGATGCTGACCTTAGAAAACTTCAAAGTTCATTCCCTTCCAATGCATCATACAACTTGCAAAGATTCAAAGGTATGATGAAAAGTTATGTAACTTATGTTGTTTGCATGCTTATTGTTTTTCACTATTATTGCATTTGGAGAAATATATACTTTTCTAATTAGAATGGTCCTTTGTTCCCACCAGAATGAAAATTGGAAGTACTACTTCAGTATGATATGGTATATGATATTAGTTTTAGAACCTACACCTTTCCTTTAACGGTTTATGTAATGTTTATCTTTGCCATCTGTACATGTTTTGGACACTTGCAGTGATCGATGCATAGTTCACATATAAACTAAAGGTTGTGTTATACTTGAGTCTAGGGTGTGGAAAAATTGTTAGCTTCAATTATTTTGTGCACTTCTACCCGTTTATTCTACAAGACTCATATATGCTTCCTCTACCTTTTCATGGCTTTTCTAGGAATTAAACTATTTTACTATGTTCCCATTCATAATAGTATATCATTTTAAGTTCTATAAATGCAGGACTTGGGGAGATGATGCCTTCACAGCTATGGGAGACAACAATGGATCCGGAACACAGAGTATTGAAACAATTAGTGGTTGAGGATGCAGCCGAGGCAAATGTTGTCTTCTCCTCCCTTATGGGGGCTCGGGTAATGTGCATTACTACTGTCATATTCTGTTGAGTGATTTGTATTAACTGAAGCTGTTTGATTCTTTGTGATTACTACAGAATTGTATAGCAGTATGAACATTTTGAGTTTCAAAAATCGACTAAAAGCAACTTTAGACTTATATACATGTTTTCATTGAAAGAAGAGGGGAATGATAGTTTGTCTAGGATCCCGTGATATTTTGTCTCTTTTTAATTATAATATGATTTCTGAGCCAAAAAACAACAGGAAATTGAAGGGATAGAAAACATTGTGGCACTGTTTGCTACATGGGAAACTTGATTTCCCTAGTGCATAGAAATCTATTTATAAGATGTTTGAATATAACAAATATGAAATGAAAAAAATTGAAGTTTGTGCTGTATATGTTCTAAATAATATGAGGATGATTATATATATATATATATATATGTTAAATTCAAATGTGTTATAAATAGGTTTCCTTAGTCTTGGGAAACTAAGATACTGATATATCAAATGCCTCCTGAAAAAATTAACATATTTGTGTTGAACAAGATTGCAATAGGCAGCCTCCGGCTCAATCATTGTACTCCGTACAATCGAAAGTGTCATTTTGGGTAAGTTAGAAGTTCTTTAACTATTTGAGCTGTTTATAATAAGGGTCAATAAAAATTTATTCCTTAGCCCAAAATCAAATTCCTCCCTGTAGTTTAAGTTGTGTAATTTTGACACATTTTTCAATTATCATTTAACCACTTTGTGGTATTTTGCATTCAAATTTTAACAAAATAATCACGTGAATGTTAAAATGATGAACAAATTTGTTGGAGAACAACGTAAAGAAGACTATTCAAAACAACATGAAGTAGGCGTGTTTTATATCACGTGTAATTTAACATATTTTAATATTAATTTTATTAGTATTTAGTAACCTTTTAATAGTAGTCTTTTATTTATCTTATCTGGTTTTTTATTATCTTACTTTAGGATAATCATATTTTAAATTTTTATCTGTATTGATTAGAATAAGATTGTTTTAAATATTTTGTTTAAGATAGAAATTCTAAATGATAGGAGTTTTCAGATAAAATGTTTTATCCTTAGCTTTAGTTTATATCTTATTATCTATCGTTGGGATTTGAATGGCAAAGTTTGTTGCCTCCTTTCCTATATATGTTCAATTATTTCAATCAATAAAACAAGTTTAGAGAAAAATTGAACTCTGAATTTCTACTTAGTATCATAGCCTACAAGGTTTGAATAACAAAACATGGTGATTGTTAGTCTAAAGGACCGTACGCATACATTAGTGGTTATTGAAATCGCTGTGCAGACCAGTCTCTTCTAGTTGTTCTCAGCTTAAGGGGAAGTATTGGAGAACAACATAAAAAAGACTGCTTGAAGACAACATGAAGATGTGCTTTATAGGACATGTAATTTAGCATAATTTAATATTAGTTTTATTAGTATTTAATAACCTTTTAATATTATTTTTTATTTATTCTGAAAAATATTATCTTGTTAAGTTTTCTATTATCTTATTTTAGGATAATCATATTTTAAATTTTCATTAGGATAAGATTATTTTAAGTATTGTGTTTAAGGAAGAAGTTTTAGATAATAAGAGTTTTCAAATAAAATATTTTATCATCAACTTTGGTTTAGGTTTTATCATTATTTATTGTTGGAATTTGAGTAGCATAGTTTGTTATCTCCTTTCTTATATGTGTTCGTTTATTTCAATTAATAAAACAAGTGTAAAGAAAAATTAAACCCTAAATATCTGCAAGTTTCATTGTTTAAACCCTAAATATCTACAAGTTTCATTGTTAAAGGTCTGTTTTACTTATACTTTGATTTTTTTTTTTTGGGGTGTTTTGAAGCTATGTTGAGATTAAGTGGATATTTTCAATTTCGAAATATTAGTTTAATCTTAGTAATAACCTTAAAAAATTATGGAACTATTTAAGATTTAAATAAAACATACCTTTAATATAATGAGATTGTTTATCATTTTAACTTAGTATGATTATGAGTTAAAATTATGACCAAAAATATTATATAGTGGTTAAGTGATAACTGAACAAAACACAAAATAGTCGAATGGTACAATGGTACACTTTGAAGGAAAGGAGGGAAGGGGGGGGGGGGGGGCGGTGGATTATTTTGGGCAATCCAGAGTAAACCGTAATTTACCCTTGTAATAAACTAGGGAGAACTGATGAGGTAAGTTTGGATTATAATTTTGGGACTGGCCGGTACATTAAGAAAAGTGGGTTAACTGTATGAATTCTTAGCTGACTACCCAATTTATCAACTTATTAGTTATTATATGTCGTATTCTGAATTTGTAATTCTAATTTGTATTAGGTGGATATTCGGAAGGAGCTGATACAGAACTCTGCAAGCATGATTGATCGTGATCAATTAGATATTTGAAGCAGTGTTTCCCTTATTAAGTACAGTGCAACATAGTCAAGCCCAATTTTTTCCCACATACTCTGGAAAGCAGAGGCCTACGTCTACAGAGAAGCAACCCCATTCCTTCTTTTTTTTTGGTAATAGCTGCCATTTGCTTATCCGAAACACCTGTTCACTGCATTCATGTGGAGCTGCCATTTTGTAGATGCTAGGAAAATTTGGGAGGGTTGTCTGTATTTTAACCATACAAATTATGTCAACATCCTGAACGAACTTTAAATGTATTATTTCAATTTCTGTAGATTATTTCTTGGTTTTCTGGTTGTCACCCTCCAGCTAGTGTTTGGTATTCTATGATGTGCTTGAGCTGTCCCTCAATTTCCTCATGAGACATTCCGTGAACTTTATGTTTAGTTTATGCGCAGCGCAACAAAATTGGAAGGGGCGAAAATTCAAGTAAAAAAAATACAAAAATTAGCTAATGGTCAAACGTGAGAAAGTTACGTCTTGAAAATTTGCATGAAGACAAACATTGCAATTAGACTGAGGCTCCACAAACCCTTGGTATCCAAGTAGGAGAGAATGAGAATAATTTGCCAGGGAGTCCGTACTATAGTTTGTCTCTTGATAAATGTAAAGCAGCACAATATCTTCTTGTTGACCTATGAAGCTTCTTATTTCTGAGATCAGATTAAAACAATGGTGATGGAGGTCACACCCATTTCTAACAAACGAGACCACTGCTAGAGAATCAGATTGTACCACTACCTTCTTATAGTTATGGTCCCAAGCCCCCAAGCTTTGCTACGGTTACTGAAGAGAAGCCAAGATTGTTACCAAAACCTTCAATCCAGTGCCCAGTTTCATCTGAGTACCCTACAAGAAGCTGCTCCATTATTATAAACCGAGCCATCACATTCACCATAATCCAACCCGAGTCAGGGGCTGCCTTTGTATGAGATGCTCTATTTCTGCATCGGGATTCTATCATGTCTGCGTCGGAGGTTCATATCTTCAACAGTTTTTTTGATACATAAGTAGAAAAGGTCTTCACATATATTATGCTTTTCATGAAAAATCACTCCCCCCCTAGAGGTCCACAAAGTCAAACAAACATTAACCAAACAAAGACCTCCACGGAAAACGTGGAGCTTTCCTCTCCCAGCCTCATTCACGTTATTCACAAGCCAATTGTGAACCGGCAATGAGAAGAAATCTGCCCAGTACTTGGAGTCAACCATTCTCCTGTAAAGCGTCTGGGCTCTGTCACAATCCCTCAGGCAGTGCATAGTTGAATCATTCGTGTTACAACCAAAAGGCACATAAGCCTGAGTTAGAGAGCCCTCCGTTGTACCTGAACTCATTCGTATGTATCCGTTCACATGCCAGGAGCCAAAAGAAAGCTTTTGATCTTTTCCGGCATGGGCCACTTCCATATCTTTTCCCAAAGGTTGAATCTCATCCGTTAAATGGTTATAGACTGACCGAATCGAGCACATGCCATCATGAACCCATCTCCAAGTAATGATATCTGTCTTCCCTATTTTGAAGAGCATAAGGAAGGGTGTTAGCAATAATGCCACAAACACCTTCTAGTAGTAGGGGATCGAAACAAGCCCAATCCTACCCACTCGAGGGAGACAGAAGCTCTCTAACTGTAGCATGCAACGTGTTTTGGGGCACATACTCCAAAGCATAGTTGATCAGAGGGGTCTGGTGGTATAACAAAATTTAACTTTCGAACCAACCCCTAGATTCTAACCTATGTCCCTTTGAAATTTATCCCAAACTCTGATAATGCCTTTCCGAGTGTTTGAGATATTGCTTTTCTTGCCAATCTTCGGAATTAGCGCATCAAATATTTAGTTATGTAAATATTTAATCATATTTAGTTATACAAATATCAAAGGAAATTATTTGTATTTTGACCCAAATGGAATACATTAAATTGGTTACAAAATTTTACAGTTAAAAAAAAAAAAATTGACAGGAGGAGCTTCTTGTGATGTTCCAGCAATTAGCCAATAACCATGTATAGGTACCAAAAAACATAATAAAATAAAATAAGAATATGCTATAGCCACCAGTCTTAAAGCTAAAGTAAGCTGAGAAAATATGCGGTGAAATACTGCCAAGAAAAATATCATTAATAAATATATAGTTGACACGGCGCGGAAGAGAGAATATGCGTATAAAATATTCGGATCCGGGTTGGGGAGAGCGCGACCAGCTCATGCAAAAAACTGAAACTACAATACCAGCAACAATTTTTTTGCAGGAAACTACTTGAAAATTTCAGCGAATATTAGTCGTCAACATGTCCTTCAGCTTTGACATGGAAGTCATAATCAACAGCCTAATTTCAAGCTCATCCCAAAATGCACACAATCGTTCATGTAAGTTCTAGCTTCCTGGCTGAAGGTTAATACAATTTAAGTCGCATTCCTCTCTCTTCCTTGTTTTGTCTTTAAATACTATATGCACTAGTTTTGAGCGTCCCAAACAACAATTCGACAAATGGGTGTTGCATGTTTTCTCGTTATGCTTCCAATTTTGGGGCATACAATTCAACTGCTTTGATTTACTTATGCAGGTACAAGGTTAACGTGCTCTATATATGAAATACCAGAATAATTATCTGTGAATTTTAAGAATGAGCGATCGTCATTTCGGGGTTTTTTGCATAGGAAGTTGGAAGATGTCCATTTGTTGGCAAGAAGTCCATACAACATAAACACCAAGCGTAATTGATGGGTGATGTACAGCAGTTGATGTTTGGAGGTACACTAGACACTATGTCTAAAGTATGAATGTCATTTGAAGTTAAGTTGATGGCTCATGTGTTTTTTAAGTGCTTGTTTTGATGAATAATAAAACAATGGCTGATTTAATGAATAATAGGAAAGGAAAATCGCTCTATCTATTTCTTTCTTTCTTTCTTAATTTTTGAGAGCAGCTGACGACAGAGTTGAAAAGTTGGGAGGTATCCTTTTTCTAGATATGCTTTTGTCTAGGGCAAACGGTATTGAGATTTTGTAACTAAGTGTGATTAGTGTTGTGATGTGAAGTTAAAACCAGAATGCATTTCTAATAATGCTCATGAGTCAAGGACGTGAAGTTAATTGTTATGAAGGATGGAATTTCACTAGGCTGCTATAGAAGATGGGAATTTTCTTTGAGCTGTCAAATATTTAAGCATCCAAGATAAGATGACCGAAGTGTGAGACTTCAAACTCGAGTTACGCGAGGAAGTCCTGCTAAGTTGCATTTAGCATCCTATGCATTGGTTTCTTATTTAAAAACTCTTTCCTGGTTGCGAATGATCAAATGTTTGGCCTTGACTTTGACGGAAGTTTAGACAATGTATCACTTCCCAAACGTATTTGGTGATTTTGGATGTTTACAGAGACACAAAAGGATGTTTTCCGGAAAGCATTATGGCGAATTCTGAGAGTTTCTAGTCTTCCAGCTGAGATCTCCACAATGTACGTAAATTCTCCCCCTCATATGAGTTTGTTGCTTGTGTGTTAGGAAATAATTGCAGAACATCAAGTCTTTGTGATAGGCCTCAACCACTAGAGTCACGTAAAAACAAAATGACGCGCTAATAACTACATTCATCTGATTTAAATCATATATGCATTACATCTTATAAGTGGAGTCAACCGTCATATTACTTTCATGCTAGTACTCTTGTTATCCTCTTATTGACATTCTGTTCCCTTCCGGCTTGGTCCTATGGAGACACAGTATGATATCACATACGCCAATTAGATAGCCATTAAGCAGTTGTTGAATGGACTCAATGGAGAAAGCAGCATTTGGATGGAAGAAATAATGATGACAAAGACTAAAAATACCACAGAAGTCCACATATATATAAATTGGGGGCTCACTGTTGGAATTGTTCCAACTAATAGTACGAACAGATCACAGACTTCTCAATTGGTTGGATATTTAGCCCAAGGGAAATCATTAATAATGTTATTCTATATTGTAATGGATATCTCGTCAACAATGTCTCATCTTACCAGTATCGTTTTCTAGAATTATGAATTCTTATATTTTTTTTCCTAGAATTATTTTAAGGCTGTAGCTGCGTATGCAATTCTAGTTTATACTTCTGTTAAAAAATACTGTATGCACAGAATGTTAACAGTTTTGCTTATAGCGGCAAAATCTCATAGAAGTTACTCTTGATGAGAGCTGCTTTTTTGCTTTGTTGGTAATGTTTCCCTACAAAAATGTCTTCGTCGGAGATTGAGCTTTTTGTTGGAATTGAATATGGTGGCATTTTTCTTGGATATCATGTTTAATGAATATGACATGTATAATTGAGGGCCTTCAGCTATTTCTTTACACAAAATTCAATTGCAATGATTTTAGCTTGAGCTAATTACACAAAGGACACGGATAGAGAAGCTACTTAGACCCAATGCTTTATATCTGTCCTCCTTCGAGGACTTCTTTAAAGAATGCCTAAACTACTTAGGTTTTGCAAGAAGGTTTCTCCAATTAGGGAGCCAACCTTAATAAATACAGCAGGATATCCTATTGGAGCTTCTACCCATGCTTCACTTCCTTGTTCAGAGAATACTTTCCCTGTCCAGATATGTAGCCAACTACTAGTCTCTCCGACCGGAAAATAGGCTTTAACTTTCTTCTTTCCTTTGTCAAGAACAGGCACCACTAGAATCTCAGAACCAACCAAGAACTGCTGATAACTCAATTGAAGCACGTGTTCATCATCTGGGTAATGAAGAAATAGGTGGCGGCACACAGGCAGCCCTTTTTGTGCAGCTTCCTGTACAGAAAGAACATGAAAAGGACATGTTAGGCGTTTGCTGAGTCTACCGAATCTGGCATTAAATTAGTGTGTAAAGATTTTGGGAATCACCTTCACCAGTTGAATTCGGTAAAATTTCCATGCTGTGTACACTTTTGCGAAGCGTGCAAAATGTGACAGTGTTCGTTGGTTTGAGTAGAACTGGCTGTTGCAAGATGGTTTGTTTCCCTGCTTGCAGAAGATAGGCAACTATCAGTAATTGATATGATCCAGTAGTAGGGTATTCCAGGGAAAGTAGTCTCAGTGATTTGAAATGATAATGTGAATTAACCTCTGCGTTGCTGTCAAACTTTAATAACACAATTTATTGAAATTGAAAGTTCCCTTTCTTGTGGCCCATAATATGGCCCCTATTATTCAGTGTGGTATCCACTAGTAGGATACCTTTTTCCTTTTTGAAGAATAAGCATCTAGACAGCAAATCGGTATTTTCTGAAATAAATGCTCAGCTGAGCTGATCCACAAGGATCATAATACCAGTCAATATATTTCTGTAACTTCCAAAATAACAATGGAAAAGAAGAAACAATTATAAAATTTTGCAGGTGAATCTTCTTTTTCCTCGAGTATGATGTCACAAATGACTATTTTCATTGTTAAGCAAGAATCTTGACTATGATGTGTGCCTCTGCAAACTTGATGTAAAATGATAGTGAAGATGGAAAAAAGGCAATCATGATGAGAGAAATTATCATAATTCAGGTATTCTACTTACTTCATGGGTGCGGAAGACGGTGGTGAAGGAATTTAGTTCCATCCATCGCAAAAGCAGCTCCTCACTTCTTCTATATTTGATTATAGGTAAATTTACTGTACAGTAGCCTCCTATGTCACTGTGATTAAAAGCAAACCCTGAAATTCCACTGCTTAGTAAGCCAACAACGGAACTCTTGATCCCATCATTCATCTGCCAACTGACCATTTGGTCTCCTTCCCAGAATAGCATCCCCCACCTGGGGCTATTTCTGAAACCAGCCCTCATGAAGAAAACCATGCCCTCATGCTCTTCTCTCGTCTTCTCTAAACTGTCATTTTTCCATTCTTCCACAAACTCTCTGTTTATTTGGGCCCACAGTTCTGGGTATCTGTTATGAGCTGAAATAGGATCTTCACCTGAAGCGTAGGGTACAAAATCTTAGTAATATTCACGAACTCTTAACACGAAGTAATATTAGTAGTAGTCCTCTTGCTATATATTGTTTGCACGTGGTGGCAAGATAATTATCACTTAAGAATTCAGCAGTTAAAAATGATCAGAAAGTTATTCTGGTCGTAAGTTTGAGTTATCATTGAAACTTATTTAAATTAGATTGAATTTGTTCCACCTTTATGAAAAAAAATATTTGAAAGAGAAACAAGATAAAAGATCCAGTAGATAGAAGTTAAGGTATGCTTCCCAGCCAATAGCATCCTGCATGTATTCATTACTCGTTATAGTTTTGGATCTCTGAAAGTTATTGGAAATGCATGTGAAATTCAACAAAAAGAAAAAAGAAAAAGAAAAGAGCCTCGTCCAATCTTCATTTCTTACTTTGACCCTCTTCCATTTCTTTCTGTTTTATGATCAACTCGGGGGTCACTCAGAAAGGTCCCATTTTACTGATGTCTAGAAGCTTTGGGAGAAAGAAGATAAGAAGAAAACCTGAATATAGAATGGCGTCCACAGGAAGGCCTTCACCAAAATCAGCCATCCATCCTCTAACTCCATCATCCACCATTTCTCGTAGAATCTGCTTGAACCAAGTTGCAGTTTTTGGGTGTGTTAGATCCAACATTCCCACGTCAAAAGCTGTATTTGGAACCATGTATGGATCTCCGTTCTTGTCTTTCACCAAGATGTCCAACTGCTTTGCTTCCTCAAAGTGGCTTCTTCTTTTGTTTGTTTTCGCATCAGCCTGTGGGTATGGGATCAAACAACAAATTTATGTTAGTGAAGTTTTCTCTCCATTTTTTGTCTTACTACATATTTTATACGTAAGAAAGTGTTCAAAGAGAAGTACTACCGGAGCTACACACGGATTGCAATATGTCATAACTTTGATATGCTGAGCGCTAAGGTCTTTGATAAGCTCCTTCCATCCCCCATACCTTTGTGCATCCACCTCCCAATTCCACCACAGTTGTGAACCAATTACAGTTTCTCTCTGCCCCACCCAATCCTATGCAACAATATCAAGTTCACAGTAAAATTACAAAATATCAAAATGTGACGTCACTTCAATATACACATAAGGATTAAAAGGTGTCTATAGAAGCGAGTTGCACTGTTGGTTATCAGGAAGTCTGCTAAAACTGCATATTATTTTGTTGTTCTTTTTTTTTAAGTGTAGGGGAAAGGAATTACTTGCAACCAAAATGCTGAAATGGGAAGGTCATAAGTCCTTAGTTCATCCCAGATATGACGTACTGCGTCTGTGCCACCTTGCATTCCAACAATGGCACCAGATATTGTCCACCCAGGAAGCTCAGGTTGCCTTCCAATCGTTTCTGTAAAGCGCTCAATGAGTTCACAAGGTGAGTTCCCATGCAATATCCGCCCTTCAACTGAATTCCCATGTATCTGCAAACTCCATTGTACAGAAAATTGGAAACTACTAGTTTTAAGTAAAAAAGAAAAAGCTGGATTTGGGTCATCTGAATTTTCTTAAACATCACAGATCACTATATTTTTAAATTGAAGAAGTCTTTGATGCATTTATTATTCCATTTTGCACATCTGCAAGTCAGCTTCTCTTCGTATCAAAGTAAACTAATCTTGTCACCTTTTCTCGCTATCCAAAATTGACCAAGATTTTCATCTGATACAAATATTCATCCAAACGCTCCCCTTGAGTTTATTTCATGACCACACGCCTTGACCACGAATTTCAAACTCTTTCTGGGGGTAGTTCACATAGATTCTTCCCGTTAACATAAGAAATTTCAACTATTTATGGCAAATTTTATACCATTTGTTGTTCAGACCACATTAGGTAGATTATGAAAGAATACCTGTATCTGTACTCTGTCAAGTATTGTCAGATCGAAGATAGTATAATCATATCCTTCAAGGTAGATGGACCTCATTTTTGATGTCATGTAGAATGGAGAAGGAGCATAAGTCGTACTCCAATCACCCCCTGCCCTGCCAATCAGTGAAATGCTGTCAACAACATATAATAAATCATTTGCTATACAGGATTGAGCATATGAAGCTTGTGCTCTGCTTTACCTGTAACTGACCAAGTTAGCAGCAAAGGTAATAGGTTGATCTCCTCTTCCAATTCCCTGCTCTTGAACAAAAATGGGTACCCTTTTCCCTTTCAAATTCATGTGAGAAAACTGCTCCCCAAAACCGTAAAATCTCTCATCCTCATCACTTGCATACGTCAACCAAATCCTGTTGAAATCTGCTGATTCTGGCATTTGCAATTTTCCCATTTCTTCCTCTGCTGAGGAAACTAAAAAAAATCCTCTTGGCCTCGAAAGATTCCAAAACCACCCAAATCTTCTTTTTCGGTTGATCAATCTCTTCTTAAATCCTCGATATATTCCTGAAACTGTTGGAGAGGCCTGCTTGCGTGCAATGAATTTGGGCTTTTCAATCTTAACTTGAAATCCAACCTGACTGTTGGTTTTCTGATTGAACAAAACCCAATACTTTGCAGAGGCAGAGGGTCCTTTTGCCTTAAACTGCATATTGGGATGCATGACTTGCTTCTGAAACTTATTCTTCTTCGTCGTATTGAAAAGCCTTCCCGTGATCAGCAAAGTAGGAAGATTTGTATCTTTCACATCGCTTTTCTGATTTAATCCCAGGTACCCAGATGCAGAATCTACGACTTCGGATTCCGAATGATGATTGTATGGGTTGATCACCTTAATATCGTCTATGGTTTGGTGGTGACAAACCAAGTGAACATCTCTGTCTTTGACAAGAAAGGATCCTCTGCTTTCTTCCACCTCTGTGTCAGCCAGTGCAGCGGAGACGAAGGCTTGTCCTGGGATAGTAGACCAAATGGGTCTGCTTGGCTGAGAGAGATGCGAAATTGAGAGGTACCCACCATTGTTGGAGGACCAAGAAAGCTGAAAATCATTACCGATTGCGAAGATTTTATTTGAAGGCACTGTTTTAGAATTGACGAAAAGAGATCCTTGGATAGAGGGAAGAGTTGTTGGGGCAGAAAGGAAAGGGTTGTTGAAGCGCTTATGGTGCTTTTGGGTTATCTTAAGGATTGCCATGTCTAAAATCAGATACTAGAATGAATTGTATCAGAGACAATTGCATTTGTAAGATAAAGAAATGGGAAATCCCTGTCAATGAATTCTTATGTTTCTTTTCAAGAATTCTAGAGTTTCTTTGCCTGAAGCTTGAAGGCATTGGATGGGGATGGATGGAAAAGTCCCTTGGACGTAAGTTTTGTGTAAAACGGTCTGAGAAGCCTTCAACTTGACCCTAGAACAAGACAGGGTAAGTAGTACGAAATAGACTTGGCTTACCCCAATTTGATTTTTCAATTACTAATTGAGTAATTGACAATCATCATCATTCATCAAACTACGTCCTTTTTTCATATAGATTCCTTTCTCCATTACTGGCACTTTTCCAGCTATCCATGTGGAGTTCCATATTTAGTTTTTGGTAAAAGTGGAAGTACCCGGATCATAACGGAAGCTTTTGAAATCAAATTTAAATTTATAATAAAAATTAAATTTATGTTTTTATACTTCTTTTTAAAATTAAAATTATTTTTCTTTAAATATTTTTTTTCCAAAAATATATATTCAAACCAGAATTTAGTACAAAATATTCGATGCTTTAAATAATCTATCACAACATTTAATTCACGAAAATTTTTCATACCAAGAAATTCAAGACCTGTAAATTTTAATGTATAATCTATAGTTGCGTTTTTATACTTATAATTAATAATTATCATATTGGATATGAAAATCTCCTCATAAAATAATTAGGATTAACCTTGGGGAGGGGAGGGAAGGGGAGGGATTTTAATGAAGGGGAAGGGAGGGGAGAGAAAATAATAATATATAGACCATTTTACCCCTTATATATTTTAAAAGTAATGATTACAATTAATATTTTTTTATTAAAAATTTAATATTTTCACCACCAAATTAAACAAATGTCAAAAATTATTTATAATTATAATTATTTAAAAAAATTTGTAAATAAATAAAACTAATTAAATGATTATTTTAACAAATATATAATTTAATATATTTTATTTTATGAAATTAGAATGTATCTGAGTTAGGAACATTGACATGTTTATTTTTTTCTCAATATGACAATATACCTGTATTAATTGGTAAGTTAAAATTTTTTTTTAATCATATTTATAAAAATTTTATAAAATATAAAATTAATAATCAAGAGGGGACATTTTGGTCTTTTTTCTAACTTTCTCTCTCAATCCCCCCAAATTGGAGGGAAAGGAGAGGAGGGGAGGGGAGGAAAAGTTTACCTCCAAAAACACATGCCAAACAAGGGGAGGGGAAGAGAATCCCTCCCCTCCCCTCCCCTCAAACCAAACAAGGGGTAAATATTTGTTATTAAAATTTTTAATAAAAAAATGTTGAGAAATTTTTTTTAAAAGACCCAATGGTATCAAATTATAAAAATATTCAGTTATCATATTTTTATTAAAACATCTGATAATAATTATTTAAAAATTGTATTTAAATTTTGTCCAAATAATTATTCACTAGTTGAGACAAAATATGAAGAGTTGTAGAGGGGCCTTTAAGATTTTAGCTTAAAATAAAACAGTCAACTGCTAACTCGGTGCCGAAGCAAATCGTTGAAGATTGTCAAGATACGTCAAAGAATTCTTGGAAGGAACCATAACAGAAGATTGCGAGGGTAACGCTGAAGACATGCCTTTGATTCTTCCTTCCATCATCAAGACTATTCCTAAAAATGAATCTTCCCTTCTTTCTAGAGAGTGTTCCCCCGACTGCACCTGGTCCTGATAAGAGTTGGCATTCGTGCAGCTTCGACATACACAAATGCGAGGTACTAAAATGTAAGGCTCAATCCTTCCTTTTCGCATGTACTTTTTGACTTTTTTCTTTAAAAGGAAAAAGACAAAAATATATTCATAATCTCTTAAATTTACTTTAAATTTCACTTTAATTATTTAACTTTATTTACTTTTAATTTTGATGCTTAAAAAGTTTTATTTTTATTCTTTAACTTTATTTTATGTTTTACTTTCATTTTTTGTATTCATTTGATTTTAATTTAGTTTCTTTATTTTATTTCAAATTTTACTTTTATCCCTTAATTTTATTTTGTTTTAATTTAATCTTTAATTTTTCTAAAAAAATACTCAAATATTTTTTCCTTTCATTTTTTATTTTTCATTTGTCTATTGAAATGAGTAAAATAAAAAAAAAATTAAGTAGTTTTTTAAAATTAAGAGCCAAACCTAAAAATAAATAAAATTAAGAAACAAAAATAAACTCAAAAATAAAGTTAAGAGACTAAATTTAAATTAAATAAATTTAAAGAATAAAAATAAAATGAGGTAAAGTTAAAAAATTAAATTAGAAAAAATAAAATTAAGAGATACAAATAAAATATAAGATTAAATTAAAAGATTAAATTAGAGCTAAATAAATTTATAAAACAAAAGAAACATGAAACAAAATTAAGAAATCAAAAATATATCTTTGCCTTTAAAAAATTATTTGGCGGGGACGACGTTTTTATTACTTTCTTGGGGGAATACTTCGTGTCTCTTCAAAGTTCAGATTGCATACTGTACCTGGTCTTGTTACAAGGAAGATTCAGTATGAGAAAGTGATGATCCACCCTGAAAATTGCAGTCCAAATAATTCGGAGTAAAAGCAATGGAAGATGATAAAGGGTACACTCAATAAAACCAAAAAAATGACAAAATAAAAATGGTGGGATCTTATCTCTTTATGCTAGTGGACATGAGAATCAACCCAACATGGTTCATCCAAAATAGAAAAGTCAATAGTTTCCCTCGATCAAGTTTGATTGATTTCAGAGAGTTGATCCAATTTTATCGCGTGTTCATTTATCAAAGCATGACTCTGGTTATCAAATGATCGAACAAACAAGAACAATTTACTAATGCTATTTAATCGACATTCATAAAAATTATCTAATAAATTGTAAATTCAATATATCATGTTTAACAAGAGGGCAAACATTCCTTTGAGATCAAACTGAAACAATAAGAGAATTTGCAAACCAAACTACATGCTACAGCATTGGTTCGATTGGATGCCTTAGCTCTTTTGTTGATAGCATCATCTGTCGAGTGTGCCCCAAATTCACTAGTCATAATGTAAAAATCATTAAAACAAAATAGAACGCACACCAACATTAAGAGATTGCTTATTACAACAAAAATAAATTTTAATTCCTAAAAGAAGCAGAAAAATACTGTAAGACTAGATTACAAATCAACATTCCTGTTTTATATCTAGTCCAACGATATCTTTCATCCCCACTAATGTTTCTCCAGGTTCTATTCCTATATCCCTAAACCCCAACGAAAGATCGTCCTTCGGGGAGAGACCAGTCCTAGAACTCTGCTCACTTACGCACCATTTCCAGTTAATGGCAACAGATGCGACGCTTACGATTTTACCTTTGTTCCCAAACTTCCCAAAGAGCGAATATTCTTCAATCATAAGCAGAATGTGGAGATGTTAAGCACTCCATTGAATGATCCAATAGTAACAAGGTCACTAACAAGTAATAATTGTTAGACTTGGAAAGAATTGCCACTTCACAATTTATCGAATGCACAAAAGCTTTGCAAACATGTATCACAATGTTAAATTCCTTCTTTTCTTTAAATAAATAAATCAATCAATCAATCAACAATGCTAAATTCAAGTCCCAGGTCCCTTCAGCAGAGCAAACTGCCATGCCGGAGTGTCTTCTTGAAGAAGTCACTATCTCAACCAAGGGGGCATGATATAGGTCTCCAAGAAATAAGATAAAAACATTTGTGCAATCATATAGGCATATCATGAGCTTCAAGGCAAGAGTTTCTCCAATTCAGGGGGCAGTACAAGACAAAATATTCAGATCCAAGGTACTCGACGAAATATACAACTAAGTTATGGTAGTTGCATGCCAAGAAAGTTGAAATAAAATAGGAGGATCGTTAATTTAATCAATCAAGCAAATCAATAACTGCGGTCCTCTTAAATGCATCAACTTCAGCCAACTGGCTCGCCAAAGCTTTATTGGGAATTAAATTATCAGCTTTCACCCTCTCCCTAATCCCATATGCTGGAAGCTTAGCATTTATATACGCCCGTATTAGAGCTTGGAAGCTGCTTAGCCGAGAAGCATAACCAGCTTGTCTCATTCTAAAGAAAATTTTTTCTGAATTGTGGATGTCACCCCTCCTTGCATACTGTTCCAAAATAGCCATATAAGTGCTATACATTGGCTTCATCTGGTTCTGCTGGATTGTCTTCTGCAAAAGAGAGTCTGCCTTCTCCACTTCCCCTGCTTGGACATAGAGTCTCACAAGTGCATCCCAGGTAAATGGGCCTATACGGCACCCACTATTTGCCATTCGCTTTATAAGATCCTTGCCCTTCGTTAGCATATTATTATTTGCATAAACCCTCAGGAGTACTGCATACTGCCTGGAGGAAAGCTTCTTCCATTTATTCATCATCATCTCAAAAATTGCCTCTGCTTCTTCAATTTTCTTCAAGCTTCCCCAAGCTTCAATTACTGCCAGACACTCGTAAGTCCGAGGATCTGATTCACAAACTGTCCAAATTCTATCCACTTCATTAGCCTTTCCCAGATTTGCATAGATTGTAAGCAAATATCGGCATAGCCGCCTATTTTCTTTCAAATTTCCACCTTCCATCTCCTTCAACACAGCTTCAGCTTTTTCTTTAAGCCCTGCTGATGCATACTGCTTAGCCAATGCAAGCTGTATCTGGATGTCTGGTTGAACACCTTTAGCCTTCATCGTCTCAACAATTTGTTCTATTCCAGCAATATCATTGTAGAAGCCTTTTGCATCTATTAAGATTTTATAAGTGAAATGAGAAGGTTTGATGTCCTCTTTTTCCATTAACGATAAAACACTGGCTATTTTCTTCTTGTCAGTCCTCTTGTACAGAAGAAGCATCTGGTTACAAGCAAATGTTGTAACAGGGAGATCTAAATCCTTTATTTTACTAAATATTTCCTCTGCTTTTTTGACCTTGTTCTCACTGACACAGTTAGCCAGTAAAGTTCGGTATATACTCTCCCCTCTAAAGGATTCTGGGATCCTCTCAATGTACATCTCAGCTTTGCGGAGGCCACGCACTTTGGCAATCAAATCAAGTCGAGATGCATAATCTCTCTCAGTATAGTCAGTCTGCTGTTTTGCCTCAACCCATTCTGAAAGCTACAGAACCAACAGACAATTAATATATATCTATGACAATTAATATAGATAAAAGTTATACACTAAATCTGACTAAAGGTACAATAGATGAGTATTAATAGTTCTTACATATACATAGACTGCTGTTCTAGAACAATAATAGGCATGGGACAAGAGTTGTATCATGCAACTGAACAAAGGACCCAAACCATATAGTTGTCATTTCAACAAAAGAATGATTCCATGCTATGTAAAGAATTTGTAAATTTGTAACTCATCACTATGTAACAAATGCATGTCTTTATCTCCCTTGCCGCTCTGACTACCAACAGAGTCTAATTCGTTAATAATCAACAAAAGGTCACAAGCTACAATATTCATGCCTAACCATATCCATGTCTCTAAACCTCATAAAATAGAGAGAGCAAGGAAACAATTTGAGAGGCATGAAGAAATAGAAAGTAAATCCTAATATTCTTTTCAGAAGCAAAGCCAATTTTGACAGCTATATACAGAATAAACAATAATCATTTCAGTTTATCCACAAAAAAGGAATTGAAGGTTCCAGTCACACAAGCATAGCATGACATCAAACAGTAGCAATATTTTGTTCTAAAGTATCAGAGAAATAATAAATCCAAAAGGAATTATAACAAGCAAATATCCCAGCTACAAAACAAATCAATAAAACAAAATGAAATATTAATACCTGCAAGTATAAACTAATGGTCATATAGGTTAGCTTATGAGCATTAGCATCATTAAGACCGTCAAGATTGAGATCTTACCTGAATGCAATCAAGGAACTAAAATGATTGAATCATAGGATCAGATCAAATATCACAAGATCCTACCTCCCATGAAAAATAACAATTAAAATTAAAAAATATACAAGTAAGTACAATACCATCAAAATTACTCCTGACATACTCAAACAAAGTACATTACAAATAAATTAGACCCAAAACATGATAATAGACAAGGCATTTTGCAACACTAACAAGAAGAAATAGCTACATGAGGTTTGAAAACATTCAAGTAGTGAATGCAAAAATAAAAAGAGAAAACTTCCTGTGGCATTAAAAGCCCCTCATTTCCTGCCTGAACGACCCTTACTGCACCTAGGATCCTCCTCCTTCAAAGACAAAGACGTTAGGAGCTACGGTATCTCATCATCAACCTTCAACAAATGAATCCGAAGGGTGAACTACTTAGGCATGGGAAGGCTCCAAATGTATAATATCATGAAGGGTTAAGGCTGGTTATATGACTTTCTTTCCATCTAAAGTGACCCAAGAGGTTATAAACCTAGCAAACCCCAAAACCAAAATGTCATAGGATTTGAGATACCATAAGTTACTAAGATATTAAGATTTGAATTGAGATCTTGTTGAGATTTAAGAATATTTAAATCTTTCATAGGATTGAGGGTTGTTTGAGAACATTATAAAATATAGGTCCAGATCTAGATCTTGGTAACCATGACCATAATAATTTAAAATTTCAATTGTGTAGATTGGAGGCTGCACTCATTTACCTGCAAAGCCTTCCCATACATTCGAAGCGCACGAAGATTACGCATGGCCAAAGATATCTCTGAACTGCTTAGTTCTTTTCCTTCTTCAACCCACTTCGCAAGAGCAGAATTAACAGATAAACCTGGAGGTTTTGTGATTGCCTTGAATAGTTCTGATTGAGCCCTTTTCTGTAGTGATTTCTTTTCAGTTGAATCAATCTCAGTATCTGATAACTCCAGTTCATTGTGTAGTTCATCCACATCCTCATTTTCATTGGATAAGTCTTGTTCAGATATTAATTCAACATCATTTCCATCATTATCATGTATTTCACCCAAAGGTGTCTCCAGTTCATATTCCATATCATCCTCCTCTTTCTTGCTTCTTGCATCAGCTTGTGAAGAAAGTTCACGTTTACTCACAATAGCGTTGAGGGAAGTATATCCTGTGTGGTAAAATGTCTTCAACGACAGAAATCTGTTACATGATATTTGAGGAGACTCAGAGATACCAGCCTCATCTTCTACACTAGTAGTTGCTGTTAATTTGACACAGCAAGCACGAGAGATTCCTGCACTGAATCCTCGGCTCCTACAAACAATGTGCAATAAACTATCACCAAAAGTTGTTAAATGTATTAAACTATCAATAAAATCTACAGTCCGGACAAAAAAAAAATCCAATATTCATCTCTGGATTTCAAACAAATTTCAAGGAAAAAAAAAACTTCAATCCCTTATTTAAATTTTATAAATCATAGTCTTTAGTTTTGTCTATTATCTTAATGCTAGGCATAGTCTTGTAAGGTGCCGCTTACGCTAATTAGATGCTTTTCAGAAGCACCTCTTAGTTATTGACGAAATTTCCTTCTTTTTTATTACTCAGCTAGTTTTCTTTTAACAAATTACTACTCTATATCACAAAAATTATCCAAAACGCCGCCTTTACTTTCATTCTATTCTATTTTTCAAGTGTTCAACAGTCATAATTTACGTAATTGAATAAAAACTTATAGACCCAGACCAGGCCGCTATTTAATCATTTCCGGAGAGAAAATAGAGAAAAACCAAACAGAAACATCGAACAACCGCATGACTTCCATCCTACCGCCATTTCTCCGTAAGAAATCATATTCCGCAGCTAACCAAAACCAAGAAATAAGTAAAGTTTCCATCGGATAAACAACGTAGCGGAAAGAGATAATATGGGTAACGACCAGCGTTTAACTATATTAGAGTGACCCATACAAAGATTATAGACTCAAGATTCAATTTCTTTCCACATAACACTCACCTGAGAGAAACCGAGGCTCGACGAAGAGCCCACATGGTAAGAGAGCACTTTCGGCAAAAAAATCGACACAGGGGATGCGGAAATGGGTACAGTGGACCGGGAAGGAGAAGTTGCACGTTTAAACCCTAAACCCTTACAGCTTTTCTCAATTGAATTACATATTACAAATTTTCGAACACCCCTCATTTTCCGGAGTTTAGATTTTAAGTGTTAAACTTGTAAATTATCTCTAAATCGAGAGAGAAAAAATAAAAAGAAAAGTGAGGGTAAATAAGGGAAGTGAGCTTTACAGTACTATGACTCCTTGTGGCTTTCTTATTTGAGAGACATTTCAAACACTTTCTACAATCTATAATCTATTTACTACCACCTTAATTTGGTTTTGACGCGTTGCTTTGTAAAAATAAAAAAGAGTAAATTATAAAATTTATTTTTTATTTTTTAATAATTATACATAATTTTTTTAATTTTAAAATATATATTTTAATCTAATTTTACTTTTTGATTAAAACACCAACCATAAAAAATTTATTATAGTGGTTGATAGAAAGTCTTTTGATAAAAAAAAATTCAAAAATTGACTAAGTGTAACATAACTTTTTATTTTAAGAAATGTATTTATATGTTTTAAAAATGAAAAAATATATAATTTAAATAAATTTTGTATAATTTACTTTAAAAAAGTACTCAATTGAAAAATAAAATATAGGATAAATTATAGTTTATTGCCTGTAATTTATTTTTAATTGACTGTTTGTAATTTAAATTTAAAAATTATTTTAAAAAAAGTTATTAAAAACAAAAAATATTCACAATATTTTTAAAATTTTATCTAATTAGAATAATAATTAATAATATTTAATTCCAACAATTACATGTGTATTGAGTATTAATTTAAGATTAAACAAAAATAGTAATATTATTGTCCACTATAACACCATTATTTTAGACAAAATTTTAAAAAAAAAATTCTACACATACATTCAGTGTATCATGTTATTTATAAACTAAGAAATAAAATAGAGCTAAATCATATAATGAATCCCACCCAACACTCCATTTATGTAACAGTGATGTTATAGTAGGTAATAAAATATCAATTAAATGTGGGTAATAGAGTGTTAATCAACCTCACACAAAACTCCAATTATACTCTAATTTTGAACTAAAATATCACCTCTCAAATTTTGTCTTAGTCATTGTCTTTCATTTGTTTCTTGTGTAAATACTTGTTATTAGAGTAGGAAAAAAATAGTAGAGCAAAACTAAGAAATGAGATTAAGGCTTAAATTGGACATCATATTACAGCATACTCTTTGCCAGGATTTGGTTTAAATGAAGCATCTGATAAGGCAGTTCTTATGCTCAGAAATAATCAAAGCAGAGAAAGAACTGGAGTAGATTGTTTTCACTTAACCTCATCTACAAGACTGCAAATACTTGTCATTTGCGTAGATCCTAAAGAGTCATGCAGAATCAGGTCTCTTGCTGATGTTCCAAGTCAAATACTTCGGTTCAAGTTGCATTATCAGGTCTCTTTCTTATGCTGCAAGGGGTCCATAGGATCTTGAGTTCACTTTGCTCCTTGTCCAGTGCATCCTCTTCAGTCTCCACATATATATTAAAGCTTTGTCTTAAATGTTATTGGCTAGCTTAGATAATTTATTTTTGAAAATTTGAATTTACTTTGCAACCAAAAATGAAAAGCATTAAAAGATATTACTACAAAAGGGAAGGGGTGGGATCACTTTTCATCCTTGAAGTATTTAAGGGTTAGCCCTGTTGAAAACCAAGAAGGAAAAAGCATTTAATGGTCATATTGAACACAAAATTAGTGTACTCTTCTATCATCTGCTAGGTATTTACTTGTAGCAATTACCATGTGAGGACAGTAAGTGCACCATTTGTGCAAAACCACAGAATGCATTTTATTATCTTGATCAGTATCCAAAGACCAAATTGTCATTATATCATCTTCACTAAAGTGCTTACAATGTTTGTTGTCTTCTGTTAATGAAAGTTTCTATGTTTTTCTGCCTAAAGAAAAAATAAAAGGTGCTCACAAAATAATTGCACCTACATAGCCCTCATAAAAAATGGCCAGTCTATGAGAACATTGTTAAATTCTGCCTTTCTGAAGTGCCTATACTGAAAAAGGCATATTATCCTGTCCACCAAATGGCCTAACTGCTTCCACCAAACTGCACTTACTCTGTCCCTTTCCCTCCCAACACTTGAACCTTGGAGCTCGCAATATTTTTATCACCTCTTGCTACCTTCACTCAGCCTAAAAATTGTCCTTTCTTGGAAGTTTTTTATGACAGAAATTACAATTAAAAATTTTAAATTAAAAATATTTATACTAAAAGATTTTAAATTTTAAAATTATTTTAAAAGATACAATAACCAAAAATTTAAATTTAAATTTATGAATTGTAATTTTTTTATCCAATTTAAATTTTTAGTTTTTAAATAATAACAATAACAAAGTATTTTTCTATTAAATAGAGTTGACTATATAAATCAGTTGATGCTATAAAATTTTATAATAAATTATATTTTTAGATTGAATCATATTTTTAGACAAATTTTTAATTTTTAAGTGTTTCAAAATAATTTTAAAATTTAAAATCTTTCAATATAAGTATTTTCAATTAAAAATCATCAATTCTAATTTTCTTTTTTCTCTCTTGAATTGGATGTATTTGGTTAGCTTCCTTGTCTTTTTTGGCTCCTACTTGTTTCCTATTCACATAATTGAGGAAATATGCATAAACATTGACACAATAAATATATTAAATAAATGAACATACTGTGCAAAACCTTTCAATGACATATTGAAAAAATATTTATTATTAACAATTAATTACATATTGAAAAAAGAAGTTGACAAAAATCTTTCAGTGACATATTGATGAACGTACTCTTCAGGCACCAGTGCACCGCATTTTTACATGCCAACGGGCGTTCGGAATTATCTGCCAATGGCAATATTGATTAAACTATCTAGGGGGACTAAATTAAATATTTTACGAAATTAAAGAGACTGAAAATGCATTTGACCCAAAGAAAAATAAATCAGAGCTTTTGTTTGCAAATTAAACTGCATTTCATGCTCATATATGTTTCAGAATCTTAATAAAATTTCCAACTGAATAAAAATCCAAGTTGAAATAGAATAAATAATCTGTCAATAGAAATATACCAAATAAACTGACTAAGTCACTGCAGACATGTCATTTTGTTTCAAAAATATGCTAAATTTCACAGCAGCAAATAAAAACTTGATATGGTATCTTGTTTCTTTTTTTTTTGATGAACTATGGTATCTTGTTTCTGACAATAAGAAACAATACAAGCTCAATATATGAGCAACATGAACCACATCCATTCATGGCTATTGTCATTTCGTAATCCTTTATTTCGCTATTCTCAATGCTGGATCTAAATGTTATATATCAGATCAAATTGCTTGACTTCACCTTATAATCCTTCCGACTTAAAATCATTTTATACCAAACAAGGCGTGAACGAAACAGAGGTCAATTAGAATTTGTCATGTCATGCATTAATTAGAATTTCCTTTTTCCATGCACGCAAATGGAGATCTAGAATTGTAATTTGGATGCATCCAATTATAAAAAAGTCAACCTGATCTATTTAATTTGAATAAAATAACAACATTTCGAATTTTCGTTTTAAAAAAAGAGTGCAAATCGTCATCCAGGATCACAATTAACATGGAGATTAAAAAAAAAAAGGAATAAAAAAACTTGCATACAAATGATCCTTGACAACAATTTGCATTCAGTTTGAATATAAAGTTAATACCTAAGATTTGTATTTAAGTTCAGAGGTTAGGGTTTCATAGATTATGGTTTAGGGTTTATAATTTAATTATGTTCAAGGTTAATGTTTAAATGCAAGGGATAATGTTTAGTTTAAAGTTCATACACATCTAAGAATAATGAATAAAAATTTGACTAACAATTTAATAAAATCATACAGCTAAGTAGAACAGTGGATGTTTAGATTTAAAGTTGATAAAACTAATCATCCACATAATGTCAATGCGAGAATTTCTGCGACATTCGGCGAGGTTAAAATCAACATTGAAATCCGAGATGCATAACATAGTATTTCACTAAATATTATATTTGCAAGCAAAGAAAGTTCAGAATATTAACTACCCTTACAGGTTATAATAATGTTGTCAATCAAGCAAATCGAAAACTGCTGTGTTCCTAAATGGATCAACTTGAACCAACTGGCTCACTAAAGCTTTGTTGGGAAATATGTTATCAGCTTTCATCCTCTCCCTAATCCCATATGCGGGAAGCTTGGCATTTATATAGGCTTTTATTAGAGCTTGGAAGCACCTAAGCCGAGAAGTGTAACCAGCTTCTCTCATTCCAAGGAAAATTTTTTCTGAATTGTGGACGTCACCCCTATTTGCATACTGGTCCAACATGGCCATGTAAGTGCTATACAATGGCTTCTTCTGGCTCTGCTTGATTACCTTATGCAAAACAGACTCTGCCTTCTCCACTTCCCCAGCTTGGACATAAAGATTCACAAGTGCATCCCATGCAAACGGACCTTTTCCGCACCCAATATCCTCTATTCGGCTTACAAGATCCCTGCCCTTCATAAGCATATTATGATTAGCATAAACCTCCAGGAGTGCTGCATAATTGCGTCTTGAAGGAAACGTCTCACATTTGTTCACCATCATCTCAAAAATTGCCTCTGCTTCTTCAATTTTCTTCAACTTTGCCCAGGCTTCAATTGCCACCAGGCACTCTGCAATCCGAGGATTTGGCTCACAGACCTTCCAAATTCTTCTCACTTCATCAGCCTTTCCCAGGTTTGCATATTGGGTAAGCAAAAATGGGCATACCGACCGATTCTCTTCTAAGTTTTCCTCTTCCATCTTCTTCAGTACAGCTTCTGCTTTTTCTTTAAGCCCAGCTGAGACATAATTCCTAGCCAAGAGTCCCTGCACTTTAGTGTCTGGTTCAACGCCTTCACCCTTCATCATCTCAACAATTTTTTCCATTTCCACGATATCATTGGTGAGGCCTTCTGAATCTATTAAGATTTTGTATGTTCTAAGAGAAGGTTTGACATTCTCTTTTTCCATTGAAGATAACAAATCAGCTATTTTTCTCTTGTCATTTCTCTTGTACAAAATAAGCATGCAGTGAAAAGAAAATGCAGAAACAAGCTCTAAACTCTTCATTTTATTAAATATTTCCTCTGCTACCTTCACATTGTTCTGTCTAACACAGTTAGCCAGTAGATGTCTGTATATTGTCTCTCCTCTAAAGGATTTTGGAATACTTTCAATGTACTGCTCGGCCTTGTGGAGGCCACGCACTCTGGCAATCAAATCAAGTTGACATACGTAGTCTTTCTCAATATAGTCAATCCGCTTCTTGTTTGTCCCTAGCCACTCTAAGAGCTAGAATCAACAAAGAATTAAATATACATAAACTTGTGGCACAAAACAGTTTCTTGTAAAACTGGAAATACGAAAATCGTTAATATAAACTAACCCCGACAAAAAGTACAATAAATGAATATTACTAATCCTTGCGTTCATACATAGAACACCGTAGTACAAACAATAAAAGGTAAGAAGCAAGCTAATTAAGTAAGTGATGATAAGATGCCCAAACCATATGTCAGCGTTTTCTACAGAAGAATAATGCCAAATTATTAATAGCATATGTATAACTGATTACCATGTCCCAAATGCCAGTTACTCTTCGCAGCTATAATATACCATAACTACTAAGAAATAGAGTCTAAATGAAATTCTGTCAAAGGTTACAAGTATTACAAGCAGTGTTAATGCTTATTCCAAATCCAAGTCCATTGACCTCATCACCAAGATAAAGCAGGGAAACAATCACGGAGAAATTAAGAGGAAAACAAAAAGGAGAGTAACCACCCTATTGAAAATGATGAAGAGAAGAATGGACAGTTGATGCAGGATGAAATAAAAGAATTATTATTTATTTACTTAAAAATTTAATTATCCTTCGAGGTTTATGATTTTGTAATTACATAATAGGGGTAATTTCATGATTTATTTAGTAGTAATCAACAAAGATTTTTGAGCCTACGAATATGATACCCCAAGGTTGTATTTTATGAGGATTATGATTTCTTATTCATTATATTTTCTTAGGATTAGGATTTCTTATTTCAATAAGTAAATGCCACTCTGATTGTTGATAAATAAATTGATATTGATATCGAGAAATTTTTTTTTTTTTCTCGCCCCTTCATATCCTACATCAAGAGCACTGGATAACAGGCCAAACAAGCCCAAAATCCAATACCAAGCCGCTTTAAAATTCATTTGCAGAAAACACAATAAACAAACATTTAACATCATTCCGGATATCAATCCTCCAGTAGAAATAACAGACAATTTTCAAGCAGGCAACTGCAAGAATTTTTAGCCACGGACCAATAGTTCTTGTTCGAAGGAATACTTAGATTCACAAAATCTTTGAAGAATTTTACCCATTTAGTAAAAATATACCTGAGAAATTAGAAGCAACAACCAATTTTTTTACGCTACATTCAGGATACACATGAAAATTAAAACAGTTCATCCAAAGAAAGAATATAAGGTTAAACAAGCATAGCATGAATGCACGATATCAAACACCGCCATTTTTTTTTGGGCTCTAGAATAAAATAGTTTAAGAGTACTGATTATACCAGAAGGAATAATATCAAATATGAGAGCTAAAGGCAAAACTAGTAGAAAACAATAAAAATAAAACATTTACAGATCTAAAATAATGGCATATAAATTAGTTTATTAGCATAATACTTGAAATTTTCGATTGTGTAAATTAAAAGAAAATATAAAGTTGACCAATTTACCTGCAATGCTGTCACATACATCCGACGCCTGCAAAAACCAATCATAGCCAAAGAGATGTCTTCCCTGCTTAGTTCTTTCCCTTCTTCAACCCATTTCTCCAGAGCATGATGAATAGACAAGCCTGGAGCATTTATGATGGCCTTGAATAGTTCTGATTTAGCACTTCTCCTCGTTGATTGTTTCTCAGTTGCCTCGAATAGTTCTGATAACTGCAGCTCATTTTGTTGTTCCTCATCATCCTCAGTAGGTGTCTCTAGTTCAGACACAGGATCTTCAAAATTATCCTCCTCTTTATTACTTCTACTGGCTAATAAAGAAAATTCACGTCTACACATACAAAATTTCAGGGAAGAATGTCCTGTGTGGTAAAACGTCTTCAATGACAGAAACCTGCTACATGTTATATGAGGAGACTCTATACCAGCCTCATTTTCTACACAACTAGTTAGAGTTGCTTTGAAACTGCAAGCATGTGAAGTTCCTACATTGAATCCCCGATTCCTACAAAAAATTCACATAAACTTTAACAATAGATGTAAAAAATAAAAATGAAATTATGAACAATTATACAGTCCAGGAGTAAAAATTCAATAGTCATCTCTGAATTTTACACAACATTACAAAGGGAATGATCCAATATAACCAACAATGAATCGATGTGTATCAGAAAGTTGTGTAATAATTATATCAGATAAATCTAACCAAAAACTAGAGGAGCATGGATTTATGTAAAGTATTAACTATGAATGAAAATAACAAAATACTATTTCCCTCAAATTTTATAAAAGTTACTCTTTATTTTCTTCTACTGTCTTAATGTCAGACAGTTTTAATAGGTTCTGCTAAGCTAATTCTGAAATTGGATGCTTCGGGAAGCACCTCTTAGTAACTAATGAAAATTGTCTTACTTTTTATTACTTAGCTTTAACACAAAAACAATCTTAATTTATTCTATATCACAAAAATTAAACATAACGCCAGAGACGCAGATCAGTATTAGCACAAGGTTTACGAAATTGAATGACAAATATAGACACAGAGGAGGCCGCCAGTTCAATTTTTTCCCGAGAGAAACTGAAAAACAAGAACCGGAAATATTCCAGCAATCATGTAGCTTTCGTTTTACCCCATTTCTCCTTAAAAAAGTGGCAGTTACCTGAGAGGAACCGAAGCTCGACGAAGTGCCCACATGGTAAACCCAGCACTTTCCTTGAGATACCTAAACAGAAATCATGAAATGGGAGTAACAAGTGGCGATGGTAGGGTCTGTCCCGCTTAAACTCAACTCTCCTCTTTTTTTCTGTGAGATCGAACGCCAAAACAACTCTCCTCTTTTTTTTTCTGTGATATCAAACGCCAAAACTTTCTATCAGGGAGTGTTGGTTCAAGGGAGTGTTGGTTCAAGGGAGCGTTTTAATCGGGAGAGGGGAAGGGGAGAGCAGGAGTTTTAACATATTTTTTTTTAATTGATTCAGGAGATGAGAGATAAAATTAAATAGATAATTATATTTTTATAATATTAAAATTTTTATTTTTTTTTTATTTTTATAAAAAAATATTTTTTATTTTTATAAAAAATTATTTTAAATTTTATTAAAAAATAAAATTTATATTATATTTTTAAAAAAATAAAAATGAGAGTAATTTTATTAAATGAAAGTAAAAATTTTCTTTCTTTTTCAAAAAATAAAAATTTTTGGAAGAGAGGATTTGGAGAGAAGGGGAGGAGAGGGGAGGGGGTATTTTGTCTTCTCTTCACTCCAACTTTTTCATACCAAACAAGGGGAGAGCGTCCTCTCCCCTCCCCTCCTCTTCTCCCAAAACTTTCAAACCAAACAGCCCCTTAAAGTACGTATATATTTGGACGGACTTAGATTCCTACTCCAAGGGGAGCAAATTTCGACCGTTGGATCTAGATTTTAATTTTTTTTATTTATTATTTTTATAAATTTAATCATTTATTTGATATTTTTTGTTTTAAAAAATAAATATAAGATAAAAATAGTTTTTTAGCTATTATCAAGTAGACTCCAAAATTGAACCTATGTTTGCTTCATAGAATAAAAATAAATAATAAATAAATAAAATATAAACTGTTCATATTAGATTTAGACAATTCAAATTTGATACATACATTATTAATAAAATTGAATTCAAATCAGTCAAAATTGATTAAAATTTGGTGACCTGATCATTAAACCAGTTTAATTAACTCACAAAACTAACTTACTAAAAAATGGGTCAATAACTAACTTAATCGATCAAACATTAGTTAAATTAATAAAAATTAGACTGGCTTAAATTTTAATTAATTTTGAATTTTTTATTATTATTTTTTTATTTTATCTTAAACAGATATAAAAACTAAAAGATGTATATACTTTATCATTTTTAATGCCTGCTTACCATTATGATTTATTCTTTAATAATATCTCTCTCAAATACATTGGTATTTTATCAAAATTACTTATTTCTTTTTATTAATATTTAAAATTAATAATTAGTAATATCTAATATTTATTAATATTTATTTGTTATATTATAATTTTAATATATAAAATTTTTAAAAATATACTTAATTATTATCAATTCAATCATAGTTCAATTACAATCAAATTAATAAATTGTAAATCAATTTATTAGCTTAGTAATCAGCTTTTGAAAACATTAATCATAGGGGGATGCAAGGGATTGAAGTTGGCATATATTTGGGTAGAAATTTTAAAGAAAGTGAATATTTTAAAAAAATATAAAATGAGTTAAATAAAATTTTAAATTTTTGTAAAAAAATTATTTATTAAAATGTTGTTTAAATTTTAATAAAAAAATTATTTTATTCATCTAAAAATTATTTTAGGATCATTGAATCTAAGTTTACTGATAATCTATTTTTTTTAATCATATAAAATGTGAGGATTATTGTAACTACAAATTTAAATAGATTACCCTATTTGAAATTTATATCGAGGTACAGAGTTTAAAAAGAATAAATGTTTTAAAAAAATTTAAATCAAGTTGAACAAAACAAGTGCAATAAGTGACACTTTAAAATTTTGTAAGAGAAATCATTTATCAAAACATTATTTACATTTTAATAAAATTTTCTTGGTCATCTAAAAATTACTTTAGGACTATTGAACTAAATTCATTGATCATTTATTATCTATTACTTTTTATTATCATAAAATTTGGACATTACTATGGCTTGCAAATTTAAATAAATTATCCAATCTAAAAATTACCTCTATTAAAGTTATTGGATAAAAAAAAAATTCTTCTTTTAAAGTTACGTATATATTGAGGTACAGAGTTTTAAAAAAGTGAATATCTTAAAAAAAAGTTTAAATTGAGTTAAACAAAACAAGTAAAACAAGTGACACTTTAACATTTTGAAGGAGAAATTATACGGCAAAATTTATTTGAATTTTAATAAAATTATTTTGATCATTTGAAAATTACCTTAATACCATTGATCCTAGACTCATTAATCATCTATTATCTATTATTTTCTATTATGATATAAAATATGGGCAATACATTATAGCTGTAAATTTTGCCCATCCATACTGCCGCCATTTTTTAAAAAAGATATTATTATGTAATAGTATACTACCTACTCTTCATGTGCTTTTTTTTTTTTAAAATCTTATTAATCATCCATTCTCTATTATTTTCTATTATTAGATCAAATTGTTTGATTTTACCTTATAATCTGTCCAAATTAAAGTCATTTTACACCAAACGTGGCGTAAATGAAGCATGGAGTTTGTGGAAGAAACGAACAAAACAAAGTATAAACAAAAACTAAATAAAAATTAGTATTTCTGCGGCAACTCAACAACGCTTTAGACGGATGTTTGGCGGCCATCGGTGCCTTTTTGCTGTTAGTGTCATGCCTTCGATTTCTTCGATTGCCAATGGTTTTCCTTCGTTTCATGCCCTGAAGTGCCAAACATAGTGGCAAGCCTTTTTGCGAAAGATGTGGTTACAGGTAAAGGATATGAGTAAATTAGGTTGAGAGAATCGTGAATTCTGACTGATATAGGATATACCCACAAAGACAATGGAAAAAGTGAGAAAGAAACATTAATACGTAGAATAGAAAAAGGAATGAAAGGTTAAAAAAAAAAGTATAAATAATTTTTTTTTTGTGTTTCTATTTTAATTTTAATATAAAAATATTATTAAATAATAACAGATAATTATTACAATAGTATGATAAATATTATATATAACTTTTTATAAACAAAAAATTCTTTAACATTTCAAGCAATCAGAAGTATCCTCAATACCCTTATAAAATGAATATTTTATTATTTAGTGAGTTGAAAGAATTTATTAAAAAAATAACTCTTATTCGACAAAAATATAAGTCAAACAACCATTTTAGTATGCTTTTAAACATTAAAGATCAATTTAAAATTTTAAATAAAATTAAAAAATTCTAATTTTAATTAGAATTTTTATTTTTCTTGCAACAATTTAAGAACATGGGCTAAGTTAAAAATAAATATTTACATTTGAAGTCGATAAAACTATAAATAAATTATCTAGATTTTTTTTAATTTTATTGAAATTATATAATTTTTTTTTATTTTTAGAACATACATAAACTTTTTATGAATTTTTTTTGAAATTATACAAATATTTTATCTACTTTCAAAATATATATAAACTTGATATAAAATAAAAAGTAAATCACACGGGCTTTTTATAATTTTTCTGAAATTACATAATTTTTTTTCTATTTTAAAAATATATACAATTTTTTTAAAAAAATAGAGAGGAGGTCTATATAATTTATTCTTTACTTTAAGAGAAATTTGTATATATTTTAAAAATAAATAATAAATCTATATAATTCTAATAAAACTCAAAAAAGGTCAATATAATTTATTTTTTATTTTAAAAAAATGTGTATATGTTTTAAAAATATAGAGAATATCTGTATAATTTTAATATAACTTACAAAAAATTTGTATAATTTACTTTAAAATTAACCATCCAAATAATGATAATACAAAAATTTTTACAATTTTGAAGAGGTTAAAAGCAAAATTCAAACTAAAGACACATAAAATAGTATTTTCTTAATTATTTTATTTGCATACAAAGAAAATTTAGAATATTAACTAACCTGTCACTTGGGGTTAGCCTAAGTGGTAAGAGTGAGATGAGAATATGGTTAATATCAAGGGTTTGATCATTGCAATGTAAAATATATATATATATATATATTAACTAACCTTAGAGAACAAAATCGATTTTGATCTTAAAACAATAACAAAAAATGTAAATATTTGGTATGCATAATTGACAATCTTTTTTTTCAAGATATATCAAGGTCAATTTTTTTTTAACAAAAGGGTCATGGTTATTACTCAACTGTAACCTTTAAAAAAATAATTTTTTTTTAAATTAATATGGGTCATGGTTGAGCAATAACCGTGACCTATATAGTAAAAAAAAATCATAATATAATAAATAATTTATTAAACTAATTTAATTTAATTTAAAAAAATTCTTAAATGTATAATATAAGTATAAAAAATAATAAATTTGTGACATAGCAATTTTTAAATAATTTAATAAAAAATAAATTTGTGAAAATATGAAATAAAATTGTTGAATTTAAAAAATATTTTATTTATTATTAAATTTTACAAGTTGAAATTATATGAATTTGACAACTTAAAAATCAAATTATAAGTTATTTTTAAAAAAAATAACTCATAAAATATAAATTTAGAGATATTAAAAAATTAATATTTATAAAAAATTTTAGTTGTATTAATTTAATGATTTATAAATAAATTAATTAAAGAAATAATTAAAATATCAACTATAATAATGTAAAAATAATAAAAAATTATACTTCTCTTCTCATTTTTTTTTTCTTCAATCAAATTAACATTTTACTCCTCACATGTTAATTTTAATAAAAAATTTCTTACAAATATTAAATTTTTAATATTTCTAAAAATTTCTTACAAATTAACTTTTTACTCCTCATTTCTTTTTCTTTAATCAAATTCTTAAATAATATTGAACTTAATTTTAAAATATGTTAAATAAAAAATTATTTTTTATCATACACCATTTCGATCAAAACAGAACATTATGCAAAAAAAACAAAAGACTTCCAACAATATCACGTGGCTTTCGTCTTTTCCCATTTCTCCTCAAACAAGTAGTAGTTACCTGAGAGGAATCGAAGCTCGACAAAGTGCCCACATGGTAACACAGCACTTTCGTTGAGATACCTAAACAGAAATCATGAAATGGGAGCAACAAGCTGAGTGGTGACGGTAGGGTATGAACGCTTAAACTTCCTTTTTTTTTTTTTCCTTTTAGAGAATGAACGCCTAAACTGTTAAACCCTTAAAACCATCCCAATTTTCTTTCAAGGTAGCCTGATGCAGAAGGACGCTGCTCAGCTTTGAGCAGCACGCTATACTGTATTTATGCAAGAAACGAACAAAAAGAAGTGGGAACAAAATTACTAGCATCTTCGACAGCTCAATAACGCTAGAGACAAACGTTTGGCCGCCAGTGTCGTCCCTTGATTTCCTCGATTGGCAGTTGTTCTCCTTCATTTAAGAAGGTGATGAGTCTATCTGGGGGAAATATGGTCACGACTCACAGGGCAAGGGGCGAAGTTAATTGGGTTGAAAATGGAAAAAAATTATATTTAAAGATTTAAATTTTATAAAATTTATTATGAAAGATGTTAACATTTGTAATAATTTTTAAAAATTATAATAATTATTAGATTTAAAAAAATTTGTTATTAGATTTAAAAAAAATTATTTTTGAGTTTAAGAAATTTATTAAATCAGTGATAATTTTTTTAAATCTATTGATAAATTCTCTGAAAATAATTTTAAATTTTAAATTTTTTTGTTATAAATTTTATAAAATTTGGATCTTTATATATAATTTTTCCTTAAAAATATAGATACAAGGTAGTTTCCAGTGAGAAAATCAAGGAGGCTATTTTCAGCATTGGCCTCTTAAAGCTCTTGGTCAGGACGGTTTCCTGCTATTTTCTTTCAATCATAATTGGGACATTATTGTGGTGATTTATGACATACATAAAAGCTATTTTCCAAGGGGAAGAGGACGTAAGTATTATCAATAACATCCTCTCAGTTCTTATTTCAAAAGTTGATAACCTGGAACACCTAAAACAATTGTGTGACATATTTTTCTTTGCAATGTGATTTACAATTGTATTTCCAAAATAGTTGCCAATAGGCTCAAGACCTTTTTGTCTTCTCTGATTTCACCCCAACCACGTTAGCTTTGTGCTTGGGAGACATATCTAAGAAAATATTGTAATTGCACAAGAGCTTATTCATTCCATGAAATGTATCAAAGGTTAAAAAAAAAAAAGTTTCTTCACTATCTTGGAAAAGTTTATGACCAAATAAAATAAAAGTTTATCAAAGATATAAGTTGCATGAAATTTGTATTCCTCCTTATCTTTTGAATTTAATTATGAAGCTTATTTCCACGGTTTCTACCCATGTGCTTTGAAATTGTTCTCAAACAACAGTACTCTAAACTTTCTAAGGATATTTGTCAAGGTAACCCTCACTCCTCTTATATTTTTGTTCTTGCCATGGAAAAATTATCCTATGTCATTAATATGCTCTTACAGAAGGGAAGTGGAAAACTATTCATGTGAGAAAGAATGGTCCAAAGGTGACTCATTTAATGTTTGCTGATGACTTAATTAATTTTGGAGAAGTCTCTATGAGCCAAATCTTAAATACCATGGAGTGTGTTAACCATTTTTGTATGGCCTCAGGATTAATATACTACAAAAACTTCTATTTGTTTCTCTACCAATGCTGGCGATGAGGTTAAAAAGCAAATTTTGGAGTTTTCAGGTTTCAATTACACTGAGAATCTAGGTATGTATTTGGGTATTCCCCCGCTCTTATGGCAGATCTCGAATCAAAAATTTCAGTTTTATTGTTGATAGAGTGAACACAGATTAGCAGGTGAAATGGTAATTGCCTTAGCATGGCGGGAAGCGTAATTCTTGCTCGTTTTGTCATAAGCTTCATTCTAATTTACCCAATGATGGTTAGTAGACTTCCAAAATACAAATACAATGAGGGTGCTCCCTTTATATCCAAACCTCAGGTTAAATACAATTTCTCTCCTCCCTGGCGTGATCTCACTTCGGTGTGGTATCATACCGACCATCTCGCTTGGGTGGACATTGGTAATGGTAAGAATACCTCCCTTTGAGATGATATTTGGGTGGATCAGGTTACTAAAGCCCGCTAATGATCTTAGTAAAAACTGGAGGGTGGCAGATTTTGTGACCAATCATGAGACTTGGGATTGGCCAAAGTTTCAGCATTTGATTCCCAAAGAGACATCCTTGAAGCTCCACGCTGTCCTCCCTCCCAATGAGTCTGATAATGATGAGTTGATGACTGGTTGCTGGGGAAAGGTAGCCCTCGGTGACTACAGTGTGAAGCAGGGTTATTTGAACATTATAGACTAGCGTATTGGTAACAACTCGAGCTTTTGGCGTTTGATTTGGAAATGGCCCGGACCTGAAAGAATTCGTCAGTTTCTTTGGTTTGTTGCTCACAACAAACTTCATGGCAAAGATCTGCGAAACACGAGATGGGGTGATTCGCCTTCTTGCCACACTTGCGCTCTTCGCGGAGCCGTCACACAGATCATCCATGATTGCAAGTTTGCTACCCAAATATGGATGGATATTGTTCCTAACAGCTACAGGTTCAGTTTCTTTAACTTACCGCTCACGGAGTGTCTTGCCACTAATTTGAGAGATAACAATTGGGTCATGGGACAGTGTCGATGGCGGATTATTTTCGGAACGTGCTGCCGGCTTCTCTGGAGTAACAGAAATGAGGACCTCTTCTCAAAGGTTATAGCGTCGGGTAGTACGCCTCTCGGAGGAAGGAAGATTATCTTGTATGCTCTTGAGATTGCCACTGCTAAAAAGTGTACAGTTACGAACCCGTAGAATATGTTTCAGCAGCGCTTTGTGAACTGGAGACCGCGGGACTTGGGTTGGGTGAAACTGAACAGCAATGGTGCTAGTAAGGGGAACCCGGGCATCGCAGGTTGTGGTGGAATCATTCATTGCTCTTACCCTTTGTTTGGTTTGAGGGGAGGGGCCTCCCCTCCCCTTGTTTGGTTTGTATCATCAGAGGGGGAAGGGAGGGGAAATTTAATAAAATTTTTCTTCCCCTCCCCTTGTATCTATGCCCTCCGATTTGGGGGATTCAAGGGGAAGGCTGCCAGCAACAAAAAATCATATTTAAAATGCCCTTGCTTTGCCTTTTTCGGTCTGGATCTTCACTTCTTCTTGGTTTGCCAGTTGTCCGTGTCTCGTCTCCCATCTCCACGCCACTCTCATCTCCACCGTCTGGTCTCGTCTCTTTCTTGTCTCCACCGTTTGGCCTTGAAACGTGCACATGAGTCGCGAGGATCGTTGTGAGGGGTTCTCTTTCTGGGTTTTGCCGGAACTTGAAAAATTGAAGTAGAGCCGAGGCATCAGGGACACAACTGAGATAGATGTATCAGAGAGCAAAAGCGTGAAGACAAAAATGCAACACCTCCCTCAAGCCCCTTGGGTCCTGGGTCCTGTTGTCTATCGCAAAAGAAAAGGAGGCAGAAGACGTTGATTGGGGAACCTACTAACCTCCATTTGTCATCTAGGGAAAGAAGAAAACAGAGCACACAGAGAAAAATTGAACGAAAGAGGGGCCAGAATTGGAAGAGGTGAGCTATCTTGAATCTTTCCTTACTCACTTTTGGATATCTATTTAGATGAAAAAGTTTGTTTACTTTTTTACTGTTGATCCCGCCTTATGTTTCGTATCACCTATTGTTGCTTGATTGGATATTATTTCAGTAAGGAAAGCTGAATTGCTTGGGTGCTTTAATTTTTGGTCATTAGTTATACTGTACATTTAATTATGAGTGTTTTGGATTCATTTTGATGTTTATGATCCCAACTACATTCTGTGATATTGGATTCAAGCTTCGGATTCATCTTGATGTTTATGATCACAACTGCATTTTGTGGTAATGGATTCAGCTATTGGATTCATTTGGATGTTTATGATTCCAACTGCATTCTATGGTATTGATTCATCTGGAAGCCTATGATTCCAACTACATTCCATGGTATTGGATTCATCTTGAAGCCTATGATTCTATCTGATCTGAAATAGCTGGGCAAACCTCAGATTTTGATGTCCTAGCAAGTGTTAAGCATGGGTCTTCATACTCTTTGTTTTCTTTCTTTCAAGTATTATTGTCATGCCTTTATGGGTGGGGTGTGTTTTGAGTGTGCAACATTATATGGCATATTCATAATATAATTAATTGTATTATTATTGCTTTTATAATATGTAAGGGTAAAATGGTCTATATATTATTATTTTTCCTCCCCTCCCCTTCTGAACCAAACAACATATCATTAAAATCCCTCCCCTCCCCTCCATTAAAATCCCCCCCTCTCTTCCCCTCCGTTGAACCAAACAAAGCCTTATGGTATTCGGTTTCGTGGTTTTGCAAATAATTTGGGCTGGGCCTCTTCCCATATTGCAGAGATCTAGGGAGCTTACATTGTACTGCTCTTAGCGTGGAAGTTGGGTACAAAAAGGTGGTCCTGAAGCTTGATTCGTTCGAACTTTAAGGGAGGAGGATGGGTCTTCTCTTCACCAAAACCAGCTTCTTTGTGAGCTGAAGAAACTATTGAATAGGGAGTGGGAGATCGCAGTTTTGGACCCAGATCCTCTGAAGTTAGGGATGGGATCCTCTGAATTGAAAAACGATAAAGTCTCTCTAAAATTATTCATCCAATGCTCCAAAAGTGATAGATTTGAATTAAAAAAAGATGTATTTTACGTGGTAATTTTTAAAGCACTAGATCTACACTTCAAAGGGACTTTATCCTTTTCTAATTCAGAGGATCCAATTCCTCCATTGACCAGGGGAGAGTACTGCTGGGACTGCATAGTCTCCTTTTCTAAGATCACAGTTGTTTGATTTGACTGTTGGAAAGACAATTTTTTTATTAATTTTATGTAAATATTTATTATATAATTATTACTTAATAATATTTTATTAATTTCTTATTATTTCTTTAAAGTATTAATATTAGGCTCATTTTTACCATCAAAATCACTTTTCTTTTTATTTTCTCTTCTAAAGTAACTCTTTTTCATTCTACTTATATTAAGCATTTTTAATAAACATTAAGACAATTATAAATCTACTAAAATTTTAAAATAAATTAATTTTATGATTTTTAACACAAAATATAAAATATTAAAATAAAAATTTAATGGATATTTCTTTAAAAAAAGTTAAATTTTTAATATTATTTTTAAAAATATTTTAATCAAACTGAGTCAAGGCGTGTCTGGACTCAATTCACCCTAGTTATAAGTGAAGCCTTAATATAAAGGCCCAAGCCTAACTTGAGTTAAGATGCAACTAGTTGCCAACTAAATTCGATTAGATGACTGGAGTCAAACCAAATCTGTCTTATTAAACTTTAAAGGAAAAAAAAATTGTTCATCCATGACACTTGTCACAAGGGTCTCTGCACTTTACAAAAGGAAAACGAATCTCTGACAATAGAGGATGCTACTCTTAAATTGAATTATTTAGATCAAATTTAAATAATTTAGATTATTTGATTTTTTTTGTTTTAAAGAAAACAGAATACAAGATAAAAATAATCTTTCAATTATCAACTTATAAAAATGATAATTAAGATTAAAACATATAAAATTAAATTAAATTAAATTAAATTTAGACCACTTAAATCAAATCTTAATAATATTGAGGAGCAAAATCTTCTATTTCTCCTATCATTCTCATCTATAGGGACCAAGGGGAATGTATAACTCCATGGTAACCTTCGGCCCTTTATTGAGATCTTAGCCCAAGATGCCTTCCATATAAGTGGGGAAGTTCGTGCAATAATAGTATGTGGGTATACGCGGATTCAAGCAACAACATCATTCCAACAATTGCCAGAAGCGTCGCCAAGCCCTATATGGCCATCGAATTCTCCATCGCCTTTTTTTTTTTTCCTTTTAATTTATATTTTATCATATCTATCTTTGAGCATATAGAATATAAGCATTACAAACTAAAAAGCACAGATATCCAACTGCAAAAAGAAGTGAGAATAACATCGAGAATACTCGATAGTTAAATTACACATTAGGTCAATTTGAGAGCCCCTTGCCCTTGCAACAGTAGCAAATGATCTAGTTAAAAGTTTTAAATGATTGGGTAGGGTAACTCAGTGTTTCTAAAAAAGAACCTGATAGCAAGTTACCCTATTTATAAGTTCATGATATAGGCTTTTTTATCAGATTACCCATTAGACTATGGTCTTTCTCAATTTCCCCCATCTCTGATCTTATTTCTCATATTGCCTAAAACTTGTCACGTCATGCACTAAATGCATCAACTTGAACCAACTGGCTCGCTAAAGCTTCGTTGGGACATATGTTATCAGCTTTCATCCTCTCCCTAACCCCATATGCTGGCAGCTTGGCATTAACATAGGCTTGTATTAGAGCTTGGAAGCACCTAAGCCGAGGAGTGTAACCAGCTTCTCTCATTCCAAGGAAAATTTTTTCTGAATTATGGACGTCACCCCTATTTGCATACTGATCCAAAATAGCCATGTAAGTGCTATGCAAAGGCTTCTTCTGGTTCTGCTTGATCGCCTTCTGCAAAACAGACTCTGCCTTCTCCACTTCCCCAGCTTGGACATAAAGATTCACAAGTGTATCCCATGCAAACGGACCTATTCCGCACCCAATATCCTCTATTCGCTTTACAAGATCCTTGCCCTTCATAAGCATCTTATGATTAGCATAAATCTTCAGAAGTGCTGCATAATAGCGTCTTGAAGGAAAATTCTCCCATTTGTTCACCATCATCTCAAAAATTGCCTCTGCTTCTTCAATTTGCTTCAACTTTGCCCAAGCTTCAATTGCCACCAGACACTCAGCAATCTGAGGATTTGACTCAGACCTTCCAAATTCTCCTAACTTCTTCAGCCTTTCCCAGGTTTGCATATTGGGAAAGCAAAAATGGGCATACTGACCGATTTTTTTTCGAGTTTTTACCTTCCATCTTCTTCAGTACAGCTTCTGCTTTTTCCTGAAGCCCAGCTGAGACATAATTCCTAGCCAAGAGCCGCTGTACTACAGTGTTTGGTTTAGTGCCTTCACCCTTCATGATCTCAACAATTTTCTCCATTCCCTCGAAATCATTGGTCTGGCATTTTGAATCTATTAAGATTTTGTAAGTTCTAAGAGAAGGTTTGACATTCTCTTTCTTCATTAACGATAACACATCAGCTATTTTTCTGTCATTCCCCTTGTATAGAGTAAGCATCTTGTTACAAGAAAATGCGGTAACAGGGAGTTCTAAACTCTTCATTTTCTTAAATATATCCTCTGCTAACTTTACATTGCTCTGTCTAACACAGTTAGCCAGTAAACATCTGTATATTGCCTCTCCTCTAAAGGATTTTGGAATACTCTCAATGTACTGCTCGGCCTTGTGGACACCATGCACTCTAGCAATCAGATCAATTTGAGATACAAAGTCTTTCTCCATATAGTCAATCTGCTTCTTGTTTGTCTCTAGCCATTCTAGGAGCTAGAATCAACAGAGAATTAACTATACAAAAGGTTGTGGTACAAAACATCTTGTAAAAATGGAAATACAAAAAAGATTAATATATACTAACCCTGACAAAATGTACAATAAATGAATATTACTAATCCTTGCATTAGGTATGCGTAGAACACCTTAGTACAACAATAAAAGGTAAGAAGCAAGCTAATCAAGTAACTGATGACAAGATGCCCAAACCATATCAGTGTTTTCAACAGAAGAACAATGGCAAGTTATTAATAGCATATGTATAACTGATCACTATGTCCCAAATGCCAGTTACTCTATGCAACCATAAGTATACCATAACTACTAAGAAACAGAGTCTAAATGAAATTCAATTACAGGTTACAAGTATTACAACTTACAAGCAGTATTAATGCTTAATCCAAATCCTCCTCCATAGACCTCATCACCAAGATAAAGCAGGGAAACAATCTGAGAGAAATTATGAGGAAAACAAAAGGAAGAGTAACATTCCTCTTGAAAACAAGAAGAGAAGGATGGAGAGTTGATGCAGGATGAAAGAAAAAAATTATTATTTATTTACTAAAAATTAAAATTATCCTTTGAGATTTTGAGTTTGTAATTGGATAATAGGGGTAATTTCATGATTTATTTAGTAGTTATCAATAAAGATGTTTGAGCCTAAGAATATGTTATCCCATTGTAGTTTATTATTCCAATTATGATTTCTTACTAATAATATTTTCTTATGATTAGGATTTCTTATTTCAATAAATAATTGCCACTTTGATTATTAATAAATAAATTCATATTGATTTCGTGAAATTGTTGATTTTTTTTTCAAATTTTTTCCTTCCTATCCTACATCAAGAGCACGGGGTAACAGGCCAAACAAGCCCAAAATCCAATACTAAGCTGCATCAAAATTTATTTGCAGGAAACACAAACATTTAACGTCATTGTGGATACCAATCCTCCAGCAGAGCAACGGACAATTTTCAAGCAGGCAACTGCTAGAATTTTTAGCCATGTACCAATAATTCTTGTTCGAAGGAATATTTAATTAGATTCATGGGGACACTTTTACCATTGACTTCAACCTTTGAAGAATTTTACCCATTCAGGAAAAATATACCTTAGAAATTAGAAGCAGCAACCAATCTTTCAATGCTATACTCAGGATACACATGAAAATTATAACAATTTATCCAAAGAAAAACAAGTATAGCAAGATATCAAACACTGGCATTTTTTTGCTCCAGAGTAATAGTTTCAGAGAAATGATTATACCAGAAGGAATAATAACAAATATGAGAGTTACAAGGAAAACTAATAGAAAGCAATAATAATAAAATATTTACAGATATAAAGTAATGGCATATAAATTAGTTTATTAGCATCATACTTGAAATTTTCAATTGTGTAAATTAAAAGAAAATATAAAACTGACCAATCTACCTGCAATGCCATCACATACATCTGACACTTACGAAAACCCCTCATTGCCAAAGAGATCTCTTGCCTGGTAAATTCTTTCCCTTCTCCAACCCATTTCTCCAGAGCATGATGAACAGACAAGCCTGGAGCATTTACGACTGCATTGAATAGTTCTGATTTCGCACTTCTCCTCATTGATTTTTTCTCAGTTGCATCAATCTCGGTCTCTGATAGCTCCAGCTCATTTTGTGGTTCCTCATCATCCTCCGCTTTATTGCTTCTACCAGCTAGTAAAGAAAGTTCGCGTCTACTCATACAAAATTTCAGCGAAGACTGTTCTGTGTGGCAATACTTCTTCAATGACAGAAATCTAATACATGTTATCTGAGGACACTCATAGATACCAGCCCTATTTGCTACACTAGTTAGAGTTACTTTGACACAGCAAGCACATGACGTTCCAACATTGAATCTCCAATCCCTACAAACAATTCACAATAAACTATGACCAAAAGATGTTTAAAAAAAAAAAAGAAATTATGAACAAATATACAGTCCAGGAAAAAAAAATTCAATAGTCATCTCTGAATTTTACACAACATTTCAAAGAGAAAATGATTCAAAATAACCAATAATGCATCCATGTATATCAGAAAGTTGTGTAATAATTATATCAGATAAATCTAACCAAAAACCTAGAGGAGCATGGATTTATGTAAAGCATACACTATGGATGAAAATAGCAATTTACAATTTCCCTTATCTGAATTTTATAAATGCTATTCTTTATGTTCTTCTATTATCTTAATGTCAGGCATAGTCTTAAAAGGTTCTGCTATGCTAATTCTGAACACCTCTTGGTAACTCATGAAAATTGCCTTATTTTTTATTGCTTAGCTTCAACACAAAAAAAGTATTAATTTATGAGAAAATTGATCCAAGTTTTATAAAATTTACAATAAAGACATTAAAAATTAAAATCATCCTTAAGCACCAAAATTATTTACAAATTTTAGAGACTTAAAAAATAAATCCCAAAAATCTGGTAGTAATTTTAATGTTTAAAAATCATTTTAATTTTTAAAATCTTTTATTATAAATTTTATAAAATCTAAGTCATTAATGTAATTTTTTCTTAATTTTATTTTACATCACACAAATTAAACAAAACTCCAGAGACCCAGACCAGTATTAGCACGAAGTTTACGAAATTGAACAACAGATATAGACACAGACAAGGCCGCCAGTTCAATTATTTCCCGAGGGAAAATAAAAAACAAGAACCAGAAAAATCCCAAAAATATCGTGTGGCTTTCGTTTTTCCCCATTTTTCCTTAAACAACTAGCAGTTACCTGAAAGGAATCGAAGCTCGACGAAGTGCCCGCACTGTAACAGAGCTCTTTCGTTGTACCAAAGCAGAAATCATGAATTCGGAGCAACATCGGGCATGCGCGCTTTATTTATTTATTTATTTATTTTTGGGCCAGAGTGAACGCCTAAACTGTTAAACCCATAAAATCCTCCTAATTTTCTCTCAAAGTGGCCTGGTGCAGATTACCCAATCTAATAAAGATAACCTCAATTTAAGCCTTGAAAAAAAGTTTAAATCTTTGTTAAAGGTATGTATTTATAGAAGTATAGAGTTTTGAAACATTAAATATCTTAATATATATATATATATATATATATAAATTGAGCACAAAACAAGTACAACAAGTGAAATTTAAAATTTTTATAAGAAAAATTATTTATTAAAATATTATTTAAATTTTAATAAAATTCTGTTGGTCATCCAAGAATTACCTTCGGACCACTGAATTTATGTTCATTGATCATTTATTATCTACTATTTTTTATTATCATATATAATCCGGGCATTACTGGAACCGCAAATTAAAATAGATTACCCAATCTAAAAAGTACCTCAATATAAGCTTTTTTATGAAAAGTCTAAATTTTTTAAAGTTATGTATATATATTGAGGTATTGAGCTTTACAAGAGTGAATATCTTTTAAAAAAATTATAGAGTTAAGTAAAGGCACTTTGAATTTTTGTAAGAAAAATTATTAATCAAAATGTTATTTAAATTTTATTAAAAATCTTTTATTCTCTGAAAAATTACTGTAGGACCAGTGAATTTAAGTTCATTGATCATCTATTATCTATTATTTTTTATTGTCACTTAAAATATGAACATTACTGTAGTTGCAAAATTTACCCACCCATGTTGCTACCTTTTTCTTATAATCTTACAATATTTGGTAGAGTAAAAATAAGAATAAAATGAAATTTAGTAACCTAAAATTATTTTTAGTATAACATAATAAGAAATGAAAATAATTTTTTTTCTTAATTTTTGGTAAAATAAAAATAATACATAAATATAAATGAAATATGAATAAATGACTAAAACATCTTTGGTGTTAAAAAATATTTAAAAAAATTAATTTTTATTAATGAACATAAAATAAGAAGAGAAAATCGCGGTTAAATATTTTAAATTAAAGACATTTTTATTAAACAAATTAAAATTATTTTGTCATTAATTCATTTAAAAAATTTTAAAATTTAATATTCTTTAATATAACTATTTTTATCTTAGGATTCTCAACTATAACTTTCCTAAACAAAACATAGTAACTTAAAGTCACGAAATTTGGACATTAAACTTGGATGTATGGGGAAAAATAGCTTTTTAACTTCCTGCAAAATAACTTTGTACCAATTATTTGATGAGAATGACACAACAAAAGCACTAAATAAACGGATAGGAGGCTAGAAAGTTATTTACTGCTATCAAACAAAGTTTTCATTGATTTCTTATCCATCCTCTTCTCGTTTCTCCCCTTTTATTGCTACCAAATAGAGTGTAATAGTACACTACCTGCTCTTCATGAGCTCAATTGTACAAATTTTCTCTCCTTTTCATTCTACAAAACATGAGAGCACAGCAATCCTTCATATTTCTCTCAATCTTTCTTCTTTCTAAATTTGAAGTTTCGAACCTTCACTTATCTCTTTTCTTCTACAATTTATCTCTCTAGTTTTAAATTTGAAATTTATTTATTTCTTCTCCTTGATTTTTTCGCACTCCTTTTTGACGATGAAACTTTTTTTTTGCTCTTTCAATCATTTCATTGGCAAATACAAATCAAATGTACATTTCCTTTCCTCATGCTCTCATTCAGGGGTTTTCCTTCTCTTTCCTGTAAGAGTGTATTTTTTGTCTTTCTTTCTCTGTCTTACTCCTTCCTCTTCCATTTTGCTATTTTGATTTTCATGAGAGATGAGAACGTTTCTAAGCAAGTATAGAAAACCATCAAATGTTAGTTTCTCATCCGAAAATATTGTTATATTTGTATTTTTGAGTTAAAAAAAAAAAAAAAAGAACACTCCTTATGTCGTATATTTGACCAATAATTCCTTAATCTCAGTAAGTTTTGTGGTTCAATATTACATATTTGGTTGGTTGAACAGCTTTGGTATTATCAACTAATGAATAGGTATTACTTTGTTATTTTCATATTTCTCATTCTTATTGAAGGGTTTGTGGAATACAGGAGGTTCATATGTACTCTTCCTCTTCACAAAAAGCAAAGAAACATAATAATGGCGGTCTGTGATTATGATTGATAATATTATTAAGAAAAGAATCGTCCAATTATCATTACTCTTTTTGTTAGATTTACTTTGTATTAACATCTTAAGCTTAATATTTATTTCTTTTTATTATTTTTAAAATAGATATCTGAGTATCATTTCTCATCTTACTTGTCTAGTATTTTTTTTTTTATTACATTCCTTTCCCATGAACTAAACATGACCTAATAATGCGGAGGTAGAGGTTCCACGTGTGTCGATCTCAAACACAGAGAGAGAGAATGAACTGCATCTTATTAAAATTCAACTGCTTCAGCAAGCAATAAATAAGGAACACACCTACAAAATGAATGTGGTTAAGAAATGCATCAGACTGTATATTATGATCAACTCTTCCATAGTAAAGTTCCATGTGAACTTCCATACGCAAAAACTAGTTAAGAATCCCAACAGTAAAATTTAATTGGGTGGGACGGGGAGAATTCAACCCATACATTGCCCAAAGAAAGAGGTTAAATGACAAGGAAGGAAAAAGAAAATCAAAAGCGGGACGGGAGAATTCAACCCATACATTGCCCAAAGAAAGAGGTTAAATGGCAAGGAAGGAAAAAGAAAATTAAAAGCATCCTACTTGAAGATGGATGCTCAGACAAAGCCGAAACAGCAACGCAAAGCTATGGAAGAGCAAACTACAACAAAATCAAATAGCAGAAACAATGCCAGAAATTACTTTGGAGACTGGCCCACCTTATTCTGCTTGTGTCAATAAACAAACATCAACTTTAAAGGCTCACCCCAAGAAAGGAAAGAATCTCAGACTCATTAAAGATTTCAGTAATCAGAAAAAGATAGGAAGAAACTAAGCAAAGAAGTATAAAGCAGTCATTCCATTGATTGCAACATCAATCAAAAAATAAAATTGGATTTGCCTTAGAGGCAGTGACAAGCAACAATCAGTTCACATCTACAGAAGAGGAACAGTCAACGTCTTGAAGGGTGATTTTTCCCAAGTATAAATCATTTATGTGATCAGTACAGAGAGGGAGGCATCGTTGGTTCAGGCTTTCATGAATTGCACCCATACCCGGGACCCATATCTCTTTGTCCAACGAGTTCGCATTTAAGCTGTTTTGCAGTAAATGTACTCGATAAAAGACTTCGGTTGTCCTGTCACAAAAATGAGCAATACAATAGGAAGGGGGTTCATCAGATGCCAATCTTATTAATGCCAAAGATAAAGCTCCGTCAACAGGTTTTGGATCTGAGAAATTTCTATCTCCCATCATCTTCACCTCTTTTTCAGTGGGAAAATGCACCTCCTCATTTCCATTCATTTCATAGACTTTCAAATCTTTGCTGTAATGCTTGATGGCTTCACGTTTAGTGGATTCATGCTTCTCTGCTAATGTCAAGATACAAGAAAACCTCAAATGATAAGTTACAACAGTTTTGACCATCTTGAAGTTCTGGCAGCAGCAGAAGAAATCAAGCCACCTTCTTGCTATGCCAGCATACCACTTGATAATATCAGCATCCTCAAGAGCCACAAGGAATTCTATTGGCCTTGGACGACCCATATGGTTTGTAAACCCAACCATTTTTACAGCCTTCCTTATGAGTACTATTGGTGCATCAACTTTCATACAGAGCCTAGTCAAATCTTCAACCGTTCTCTTCGCATATTTTTGTTCTTCCTCTTCCTTTGCTCTCCTTTCTTCTTCCTCTTTTGCCTTAATAGCTTTTATAGGATTCAAATGTTTACCTACCCGCTCTTGAAACTGGTCATATGAATCAACAAGCTCTGGTGGTAGTTGATTCCGAATGTGGCGTAAAGAAAGAAAATCACCAGCTGAGAGCCTTCGATGCCATTCTTGACACTCATCTATGTTCCCTAAGAACTCTTGCACTACTTCATCTGCCCAAGATTTGAAAATTTCTCTGACTTCATTTTCAATATTAAATTCAAATTTGAAGCCATTACTTTGCTTCAGCTTCTTATAAACATGACAAAATATCTTCAACCCCAATTTCTTTCTGTTCCTTTCTCTAGCATTTTTCAATTCAAGAGCTTTAACTTCCTTCTGCCTAAGGTACTTCTTCCGTGCCCTGATTGCTTTCTCTGACATAGGAGGGTGCAAAACAGAAGGTGGAACAGCCTGTAATTCCATTCCAAGAAAATTAATCTTCTCTGATACTGCACTATGAATAGCTGTATTCAATTTATTAACCTTTAACTCCAAACTAAGTTCCAAATGTTTCACAACTTGCTTCATTAAGTCCATTGTAAACATCTTTGATCCTGATGTTATAATAAGTATCTCATCCAAGTATCTCACTGCATATATCTTCACTGGCTTGTAGAATACATCAGAAGTAGAAACAATTAGCTCGGGATCCAATTTAGGATTCTCTTGACTTTTCATAAGACGTATGTCTTGAAGTTCTTTATCAAAGCCATCAAAGTATATATTTACCAAAATAGGACACAACCCACATTCCTGAGGAAACCCCCTTCCTAGATGAGCCCCACCCAGTTCAATTTCCAGAGCCTGATATTCAAACAGCCTCTTTATCAAGTCAATCAAAATACTATCTTCTACCTTATGTTTAATAAACAAGCATAACTTATCTACATGCCTGTGACCAAACTTCTGACGATTAAAACTAACAGTAAACCACCAGCTAGGATTATGCACTGAGTTTTTCAGGTACCTTATAGCCGTGTGCCGTCCCATTCCGACACGACCGCCGTAAGCGAACGTCACGAACCGTTCATCATACACCACTTCCAACACCATCCTAATAGCCTCAATCAACACCTTCAATTTCAAATTGGGCAAGACCAAAGGCTCCCCGTTCTTCCTCGAAGGCAGTATTATGACGCAACAAGCTCCAACATCGAACCTATTCTCGCAAAGCTCTCCAGCCATCTCCTCGATGGAGAATCGCCTGGAGACCGATTCAATAAGGGAAGGTGAAGAAGGCGTATTGTGGGCACAGTTAGTAGGCGGGGTAGTGAGGTTGTGGCAGGCAGTGAAGAGGACAGTGGGCAAAGCGACGACATTGGTGACGAGGTTGGAGAATTTACCCTGAGTGTAGTGGTTGAGAACTAGGGTCTTGAGCTGGGTTTTGGTTAGAGGTTGTTCAGGTATATGCTTCCTGGCTTCTTGATGGGGTGGAAGTTCTAGTGCGTGTGTAGAGTGAAACCTCAGAGCAGAGAAAGACCTGATTTTCTGTATTCGTCTGATGTTCCACAGTGTGAGCATGGAAGGCGAAGAAGAGAGAATTTGGGGTTGAAAATTGAACTACCCTCCCTTCAGTCCTCCACTCACTGCTGTGAAAAATCGGTGAGTTCCCCAACGATTTCTTTCTCTATGATGAATGGGCTTGCGATCTTCAATGGCTTTGGGCTTTTTCTTACTAGAGAACAAATAATTTCTCAACTGTTTGAAATTATTTGTAAATAAATAAAATTTTTATTAATATATTTATTTCCTTTTCAAGTTGCGTAAAAACCAAATCATACGACTCCAAATTTAAAGGTCAGAATTTACACAACACGCTAGTTACCACTCCCTTTTTCCTTTTTCATTCATATAAATATGAACCACCCATTCCTTTTTCCTCTAAAACCCAAACATAACCACGCACTGCACTACATAGTTGTAGAACTAGATGGTTATTGGATCTCTATTGCAATCTTAGCACTTTTTGTCTGCTTTCATTAACTGTATATACAATTCTTAAGTAACGACGATAAATTTTTATCTGCAAACTTGATTAGAATTGTTAATTGATTTGATATTTTTATATTTAGCTTTATATACAGCTTTTGAAAATTAATTCTGTGTTTTTTATTTGTTAATTGGATAGATTAAATTTTAATTTGCTCTGATTGGAGTTTAAAAATTGTAGATGATGTCACTTTTCTTAATAGACATTTCTCCTCTTGTTTTTTTTATTGGATTTTTAAAAACTATTAATCAAGTTGTTGATTGACTTGTTAAACATTTTAATTGGAGATGTACTGGTCAAGTTAGGATTCTTTTCTTCTATCTCCCCTTTTATTAGTTATCTTTAAAATTTTACTTGGTTATAAATAAAGGGCTAACTAAGTTGGTCTGCAATAACTAGACTTTTTTATTTTGTTCTTGTATTTTGTATTTTGTCTTGTTCTAATGAAATTTCAGTTGGCTTAAAAAAATATTAGGCAAATTAAATTTGCAATAATATATAAACAAAAGAGAGAGCGGGTATCACATGATATGGCTGACTCTCAATTTAAATAATAAAAGAGTAAAATTTTATTTTAATTTTTCACAGATAAAATATTTTTTAATTAAATTTTTTTATAAAATTATTTTCTCAATTTAGCCCTACACAAATAAGACATTCTTTAATTTAATCTCTTATAAAATTGACTCCTCAATTTAGTATCTCACAAATAAGACTGTTACTTATAATATCTTTTTATTAGTCTGTTATAAATAAAATTAAATATTATGAGAACATGTAAAGTATTTTATAATATATTATAAATAATGTTTTTCAATTTATTATTAATTTCATTTATAATAAATTGATAGAATAATATTATTGGTAATAGTTTAATTTATGATGGATTAAATTAATAAATATTTATATGTGAAGGATCAAATTAAAATGTATTTTATATATAAATGATTAAATTAAAAAAAATTATACGAAAAATTAAATCGATAAATACTCCACGTGTAGGAAGAGCATTTTAGTCATAGTTAAAATAGCAAAAGAAAAATAGAAAAATATTAGGATATCGATTGGGTCAGTATTTGGGCCTGCCTTGGGCTGTGGACAGAATCCAAATCTTTCACAGACCACATTCGCGGGTCAGGCTTAATGATGCTAAAGTATGTGGTGCTTATACCGATATTTGGATTAATACTATTAGAGCCAATGGCATAATTGTAAAGATTAATGAATTTAAAATAATAATTTATTAACTTTATATAATTAATCATTATCCTTATTATTACTCTTCTTTTTTTATTTAAAAAAATTCGTTATCCATAAATTGGTATTACATGATTTTATTGGCTGCTCTCTTTGAATTTTTTAGATCTCTCTCTCTCTCTCTCTCTCTATATATATATTACATATGATTTTTTTAAATATTGTAAAGATACTCAATAAGATATTAAAATATCATTCAATACACAGAATTGTTAAATATAAAAATGAAAATAAATTAAAGGTATGAATAGAAATGACTCTTGTACTCATATTAAAAAAAATAAATAGTGTTAAATAATGATAATCAAAAATATAATAAATATTGCAAAAATTAAATAATCTCATTTGTTTGGTCTTTTCCTTTATGTTTTCCCTAGGCTAACCAGTGGCTTATTTGATAAAATAAGCTATGCCATTCTTTATATTTTACAACGAAGAAAGTAAGATGAATAAAAATCAATAACACGCCGTTGAAGAATAGCCACTAACCTAAAATACAAGTTGAATGAAGATTTTGCAAGTATACGGATGTACAAGTAATAATAGAAATAAGTCACAAGTTATCTTGGTAAATCAATTACTGATTTTTAACAATTAATTCCTATTATCTAAAAAATTAGCTAAAGTTAAATTAAATAAACTAAAATCTAAATTACCTGTAAATTGTGTAAATAAAAAAAAAAAAACTGGTTGTCTAATAATAAAAGATTTTGAGATTTGGATTTTAATGTATTTTCCTACGAATAAATTTGACTAAATCATAATTTACTTTTATCATAATTAACAACTAATTGTTTAAATTATGCAAAATTCCCTCTCAAAATAAATTATGAATATTTATGCTAAACTTATATCAACTCTTGTAATTATGTACTTTAATATAAACTCATTAACTTCTATAAATCTTAGACTCTATTTGGTCAACGGGAGGGAGGGGAGGTTAATAAATGGGAAGGGAGGAAAGAGAGAGAAAGTTTAATGAGTTTTGTTTAGTTGAAAGGAAAAGGAGGAGAAGGGAGGAGAGGTAATTATATTTGGATAAATTTACTCTTATGTTATTTTAATTTTTTTAATAAAAAATTATTTATATCAATATTTTTTCAAAAAAAAATATGAATTATAATCTTTTGTATTTTTAGTTTCTGATAAAAAAATTTATCTTAATTTTTATTAAATATTAACATATTAAAAAATTAAAAAATAATAAAATAAATTACAATTTAAAAAACTCATCTTTCCTCCAAAACCCCCCAATTTAGAGAAAAGGAAAATTTGCCTCACATCCCCTCCACTCTCCTTCCCTTCAATTTTTTCAACCAAACATCCTATTCTCCTCCCCTCCAAAAATCTCCATCCAAACACACCCTTAATGTATCTTTGCATGTAACGCTTTGACATGCATATCAATTATTTTCTACTTAAATTAGATTACTATTTTCAAAAGAACTAAATCTAAGTCTACTCTTTAAGTGATTTTTTATAGTGGTTCATCTCAGTCATTTTTATTATAGATTTAATTTATATAATAGGTATTTAGCAAATTACAAAAGGAATAAAAAGTTAAATAATAAATTAATTAAAAAAATTCATTGCATAAATATAATCAAAATTCAAATATAATTAAAGGATATATCTGTCCAAATCTCAAATATAAAAAGTTTAGTTATTTATAATGAAAAATAAAATCTTAAAATAAAAACTAAATAAATCAATAACAAATAGAGAAAAAATAATAAATGAAAGAAAAACAAAACAATTATAGTTATAATCTTCATTGAAAGTTTCAAATTTCGATGTTATAGTCATTTTCTAATATATAATAATCTTCGTTAAATTCATCAATGACTAAAATTAAAGTTTAATTAATGGGTAACAAATATATCATATCATTGAACATGAAGATAAATAAATAATAAAATTCCAAGCCATACCAATTAAAAAGAGTGGAACAATAACAAGGAAAGGGGAAGAAATTTGTTTTATAAGAAAAAAAAAGAAAAGGAAGAAGTTTCGAGGAAAGAGGAAAGCGGAGAAGTCGGAGGAAGAAAGAACATGGGACATGGGACAGCTACGAAGAAAGTTGGAAAAACAGAGAGTTATCGTCAACAACGTATATTCCAAAACCACTGAGAAGATAAGAGAAGTGACGCTCATGGTTGGTAGTCCACGGCCCTCCCCGTTCATCAACCCCAATGACAACATATGTACGAATATTCTATTCATGGAACCCCGCGCTCTTTCCTTACCCCTTTCCTTACCCCACACCCATTTCCCTTTACTTTTCTTCCTTTTCACATTTTTATATTTTTTGAATAAAAAATATTCAACAAATAATACCATTCATTTCTACTGTCCAACTCCTCCTTTTTTCACTATTAAACGGGTTAAAATATATTAAAAAAAATGGAGATATTTGCAATTTAATTCTTTCAATTTAAAAAATTTAATATAGATATTATAAATTTTTAATTGTATACAACATACCTTATTGACTATCAATTTTTTAAATTTTAATATCACTTGTTTATATAAACTAATTTAGCAAAAAATATAGCTAATCTGTTTTCCCAAATGACAAATAAAAGTTATTTCGTCATTTTCTTCCACCTTTTTTTCTACATTAACATGATAAAAAAGCCATTATATTGTCACTTGGAATAATAGGTTAAATGTATTTTTTAACTAATTTAGCCTACATAAAAAAGGTAATGTTATGGTTTAAAACGAAAAAAAAAAAAGTTGATGAAGGAGTAAGTTACAGAAAACTAAAAATTTAAAAATTTTTTTATTACTTTTTAAAGTTAATAAAAATAAATTGCACGACTCCTAAGTTAAAAGAAATTTTTTATATTTTGACTTTTTAAGTAAGACTATTTGAAAGTTTCATAGAATAATGGATTAAATAAATTAGAAAAAATAATAAAATTGGAAATTAAATATATTTTCTTTTTTGTTTATATGATTAAAGAAAAAGCATAACGGAATTATAAAATATAACAAGTTTGGATCCGAATTCTTTCTTTTTTCTCTTTTAATAACGAGCATTAAGAGAAGACATATACCAAAAAAAAAAACGGAGAGAAGACAAAAGTATTGGATCCATTCGATATGTTATCTCCATCATTTATATTTTCTTCTCATGCAATTCTTCTTTTTATTATTATTTTAATTTATAATATTCTCATAACATATAGTGGAACTGGCATATTTTATATTCTCCTTCCATTAATTCTATTTCCATCTCACATACACTATTTTAAATTAGGTACTTTTAAAATAAAATGCTTAACGTTGGATATTAACTCACGAAGAATATTCCATTGAGAATAAAGATTGATGTTAATAGGTTAAGTTATAATATGAAAGATAACAAGGTTATATTAAGAAAAATGTGTAGATATTATTCCCCTCCCAAAAAAAAAAAACATGTAGAGAGCTAAATTTTTAATTAATATCGAAATCCTTATTAATGTGATCAGATTCCTTTTGTAGACTTTTTATGACTACGCATTATACTATTAACAAAGAACAATAAAATTTTCATATTTTTATATAAAATATCTTTTGGATATTTAAATTGTATTGATATTTTAGTCGATTGATATGGCTATTATCACGTAAATTTAAGTATATTTTTGTTATTAATAGTCAATACTAACATCAATTAAATAAACTACTACTATTGTTGAAGTGTTTGAAGCCAAATTCTTGTCATCTAATTAGCTATAAATATTTAGTCGTAGAAATCGACTAATTCCTTATAGTCTTCATTTTATGAATAAATAGTAAAGATAAAACAAAATTTTCTAAAGACAAACTCTCTTACAGCATGTTTGGTATGTCTATAAAAAAAAGAAAAATAAAATAAAAGTTGAAAAAAATTTTAATTTTATCCTTATAATTATTATTTGATATTATCTATCAATCATCAAAAAGTAAAAATATTATAGATATTTTTTATCTATAAAATCATCTTTTTTATATTTTTATTTTTATACTTAACTTTTTATATATCAAATGGCTGTTAGATTTTCAGCAAAAATAAATTTGAATAAAGAATGGTTCCATATGCAATAAATGATGAAGACAATAATATTACAACTAGAAATATTTATTGTAATTGATATGAATTATATGTACAAGCTCAAATAAACTTGAATGACAGTAAATAAAACTTTAAAATAATTTGATTACAACGCTGTCCTAATGAATTAGGAGGTTATAAATAAAGTTGGTAAACAAAACAAAAAACTAAAAAAATAACTTATAAATTAAATTTTTTGTGAAATTTGTGTGTGCTTTTTTGTCTTCTTTTTTTTTTTTTTTTTCTTTTATAACTTTTCCGACCGGTAACGTACTGTCCCCATTTCCAACTATTGTTCATTTTTCACATCTCCGGTTGCTCTAATGATTCACTCTAGCAATTGTGTGGTGTCCTTGCTTGCCTGCCGAAAGCTGATATTGAAATTCCATGTTTCTTGATTTCATTTATTTTGCTATACTCAATTAAGATTCTCGTTTGATTAGATTTGAGATACTCTCGAATATTGGCTATATAAGTTTTAGGTGCTAACGATATCTTATGAATATCATCACTTTTTGCACAAGTAATATCACATAGGACCACGGGTCCAATAGACCAACAGCAACATGGAGAACGAGGAATGGTTCTTAATGTCCATTGTATTATATGTATCTGATTACTATTCATTGTGATAACGTGTTCAGCCTGGAATCATAAACTTCTCGATAATTCATTATTACGCAATTGTATGGCCAGAATAACACGGGGACTTTATAAATATCAGCATCTATAATTATGCAAATTTATATCCAAAAAATAACATGAGTTAGTTTTGTAATTAAACTATTACGTCAAGTTTTGGGCATGGTTAGGTCTACAGATATTTGTTGTGTTTGGTTCAACTTTTATTTTTTTCAAACTGTGATTTTGGCCAAAGCAACAAAACGTAACTTCTGCATTTTGTGAGTTGCAAACTGTGATTTTGGAGAAAGTTACCGGATTTCCAAACACGCACATTATCTTATTTGTCTACTCTAATCTTCCAAAGCACAGTGAATGAAAGAGAGCTAAGTGCCACCCATCTGGGTTATCAATTGTATCAATGTGAAATTCAAATTTTTTTGCAAATCCGGGTAAGATGTATACAATGTACATCTCAATTTTAATTTGGATGGTTTAAATTTTATAAAATATTTTTTAATTTTTGATATAAAATATTTTTTTATAATTATCAGTTAAATTGTGTTAAGTGTGTTAAGTAAATCAGGATAGTAATAAACAATAAATTGTGTTGAGTAATTTTGAGAGAGATACAATATATGAACACCGTCTTCATTATTTGAGTTAGTTGATTAAATCGATAAGTAGGGTATGTACCAGTATCACCAAAAATCAACCATAATAAGAATTTTACTACGTAAACCCTACACATCACACCCAAACAACTTCATATGGGAGGGATAACGTATTTAAAACCATGATACAGAGATATTTCATTTCATTTTCCGGGAATGAATTGAAGACAAGTTACAACCACGGGTTTTATTCTTTAGTCAAACCAAATCACCAACCCGATAAACAAATTTAAACTTAAACCCAAGAAGAAAAATCTATTGAGGCATGGAATCCATAAAGGCCAAAACAAATAAATTCACAGACGAATCAAGTAGGATACCTTTCCGTAGGGACGAATGCATTGTGGAAGCCGATCTAACTTTGTAGGATCCACAGAGAGTGATGTAGAGAGAACCCCGAACACCTACAATCGAAAGGAGAAAGAAACGAGTACGCTGTAAATTATTTTCATTCTATATTTTGTATCTTATAAAATTAAAAAAAGTTTCAAAATTCTTAAAAATATATATAATTTAAACTACCCAAATTAGATGTAGATGATATAAAAAGATGCATGCAATGTGAAAGTTTTGAAGGAATATGGTTTGAACGAAAAATAACTGTAAAGAGAAAAGGACAAGTGATTATAAGAGAGATACAAAAATAAGATAATAAATATTATATCTCTTAGGCTTAACAAAGCCTCTTATGCTTGCTTATGTGTTGTTGATTAATGTTGCTCTTTTTATTTTTATTTTAATGCCTAATAAGATTGTGAGGATATTTATTTATAAACTTTATTAACAATGACCAAGTGATAACAATAGACTAAGTTATCTAATATAGCGAAATTGCCACCAAGTAACTTCTTATACTAAAGTTGTTATATTCAAAATAATTTAGACAATCTATTATATCAATTTCTCAAATAAAACTTGATGAGAGATAATCATTGAATAATTTTAAATATCCTAAAATTAAGTTGAATCAGATTAAGAATAGAACCATCCAATCCTTATAGCTAGAGGCTCTATAATGATTGGTATCTTTTATTTTATAAATACATTAAATTGATTAATATAAATAAACAAACTAAAAATTTGAGACATTATAATAATTTTTTCTCAAATTAATTAACAACTTTATTTGGTTAACACAAGTTATTATATATATATATATATTCTCAAATATATTGCCGAATTCATAAATTTCAATTCCCCAAGGACCCAAACTTGATCCATGGATCATTAAATCTTACTTTCCATCACATTTTTTCAGTTGTTCTCTCCTTGGAACATTTTACTCCCAAATCTACGAGAAAAATAAACGGATGGGAAAAAAAGGGAAAAGTAAAGAGAAAATAATCAAAGGAGTTTGCATTCCTTTACTTCACATCATCACATAAGATTCAAAAGCTACATCCTCATATGATCATGACCGCTCATTACCATCACATCAGAATCACCTCTGCAGCTCCATCATCTGAGAAAATTCCTGGAAGCACACAAATCCATCCCCGTTCCTATCCACACCTTCTATCATGCGCTGGCATTCCTCTAACGTGCACCGCTCGTCCCCGATAGCCTTGAAAACCCTTAACAGCTCCTCCGCCGAGATTTTTCCGTCGTGATCCGCGTCGAAGACCTCGAAAGCCTCTCGCATGTCATCCGAGTCGGGTACCGGACTGCAGGCAGACCCGACCCGGTTCATCAGCGCCTCGAAGCTGATGCACCCTCGTCCTTCGGGATCCACCTCACTGAGCATCATCATCACCTCCTCCTGGCTCGGCGGCTGAGCTCCGAGCCTGGTCAGCAAGGCCTCGAGCTCTTCTCGCGAGATGATCCCGTCATCATCTCGGTCTATGAGCTTCAACGCTTGAGCCAAATCGAGCTGAATTTCGGCCGAGAAATTAGACCAGTCCCCGGAAATCGCCGGCAAGACGCTAGTGGGGGTGCTGGATCCGGGGGCACCGGGTGCCGGTTTGTGGATCGAGCCTTCAGAGGAAGAAGACGATGTTCCAGAGCTGAAGGATGATGGGTCGGCTCTGGAGAGGACGGAGCGTTCCTTCTTGGACCGGAACAGACGTTTGGGGCTGAGTCTGAGGTTTTTAGGGTTGATATTGATGAGCTTCATTGTGTAGAATGGAAGATGAAGACGAAGGAGAAAAAGAGCAAGAAGAAGAAGAGTGAAGAGAGAAAGAGAAGGGAGAAGAGTAGAATGAGACAGAAGGCGTGGGCGTTGAGGGGTTAAATGGTGGGGATGAGGATGGTACCATCAAGTCCATCAGTGGCAATAGGGAGCTTCGAGGAAGTTTCCTAAGTTTTGTGTGTTTTACAGTTGATGGTATTTATATGTTAAATTACATTAATATCTTACGCAATTCAGTCTGAGTGGGGTTTACCTTTGAATATTGTGGGGCGCAATATTCTATAAAATGACCGACCTTTTGGCTCCTTCTATTTGTTTTCCTCTGATTCTCTTCCTATTTTGAGGTATTAAAAAAGGTACCCCAATTTAGGGGGAAAGTTGTTTTTGATGAAAAAATCGCGCGAAAACGAGACGTATCCCCATTTAGTTAATTGATTTTAGAATCCGCAAAACTATATTGCATGTTTGAATCTAGCTCAGTTTAATTGCTATTCAATACGCATCACACGTTGTTAGTTAGCGAGCTCATCACCACCAAAGTTTAAAATTTGAGAGAAAAGTCATAATATTGATAAAAAATATATTATTGTACTTCAGGTTTTTTTTTAATAAATTATATCGTGAAGAGAAATTAAATTGAAAATCTTTTGTCAATTATTAAAGCACATCTTTAATTTTAAATAAAAATAGAGACAGTTAAATAAATAAGAATTTAGTTAAAGTGTTAGATTTAAGTTTTGGTTAGGCCATTTTTATTTTCTTGGATATATATATATATTTATATATATATATAATCAGATTAGCTCAGCAGGCATAATTTTTTCTGTTGGGAATTTACTGTGGCAGATATAACATGAACATATATTCCAAGTAGATTTGGCATCTGATATGCACATGATGGACAACAGCAATAATGAGGCTGAGAAGTTTGGTTTAGCTTCTCTATCATATTTAATCATTGGCAGGTATATATTCTGGGAGGAACAACAAAATATAAACCAAATAAATAAAATCACGAATATGGAGGCCACATGATCTAGTCATCTAGTCAAACGTATGATATTTGCATTCGACTATGTGCACCGCATTTGGCCGTTAGATCCCGTATTTATAAAAATTACATATTTTCCTTTATTATTTATAAAAAAGTTATGATAATTACAAGATGTTTGTATCTAATTACTAATTATGTTAATGAACAAATCTAATTTTTTTTACTATTTATGTAATAGTGGTTAAATAAAATAATATAGTTTGAATATCAAATAATTATTTATATTATAATGTATTTTAATTTATTTTTTAATTTTTGGGGTAAATTACATTTTCATACTTTATAATTTGAAAATTTACACTCTCATATCACGTGGTCTAAATAGTCTGTACATTGATATTATGTTGTTTTGTACTTAGAACCAAAAATACCACATGCATATAAAGTCACGTGACCTCAAAAATGTCTCGATTTGACAAAAAATTATCTTTGATAAAAATTAATTCTGAAATTACCTTTGCATACCTTTTTTTTTTTTAAGTTTAATACCAGGGAATTTCTATTTGGTAAGAGAAAGACTAATAATCTCAATATATTGGCAGGCGTTGAAGGCAATGATCTCCCCCAGTTACATCTTCTCCATTCACTAAAAAACTGAACCGAACTCATGACACGTTATTTGTGATTTCTAAGATTTTTTCACTTAGGCTAACTGTGTGTTGGTTACTTTATAAATTCGACAAAAGATATCTGGACAACGAATTGAAGATATTTGATTTGATAGAATTGAACATGTTTTAACAATGGCGTGAAGCAATTGATTCAACAAAATCAAGTGCGAAATTAAAACTATTAGACGAAGTAAGATTGAAGTGAGTTGATTGTTTTGTGTGTATCCTACAACGTTGATTAGGAAAAAGATTGCATTGAGCAAGGGTTTCGATTATCCAGCAACCTGTTTGATACATAAAAAATTAAGTATTAAAATAGAGATTAAAAAAAAGATAATTTTATAAATAACAAATATCTATAATATTTTTATTTTTAATTATTAAATAATAATTAATGGATAATGTTAAATAATAATTATAAAAATAAAATTAAAATTTTACCTTTTTTTTCCTCTTTATTTTACCTTGTCATACCAAACCCACCATAGGGATGGATTTTGGACTTCAAAGAGGAGGAGGAGAAGGGATTAGATAAGCAATTTGTGAATCAGATTTTTTAAAGCTTTTCTTTTTTTTTTTTTAATATGGCCATTGATTGTCTGAAGATTAAAATCAACCAATTTGAGATATGTTGGAAGTCGCATAAATTACACATGTAATTTTCTTTGTTTTAAAAAATGACAAAATATTATCATATGATACTAATATACTAATAATTTAAAACACATATTAATAATATAATAGTAGTTTAAACACTTAAATGCAAATATGTCAAATCACAAAATATTAAATCACAATTTATCCTAATTTATATTAACTTTCAGCTTTAATTTGCAAGGGGAAGAAGTTGTGAAAAATAGGGATGTTCCATCGAATGAATGAAGAATATATGTATAACCATATGAAAGACAAGTTTTATTGAATTTTTGTTATTAATTTAATATATAAAATATATTTTATAAAAAATTTCAGAATCAATAATAACATGTTAAAACATTGTGTTTTCTCCGAAATGCTAATAAAGAAATGTGTCTGATTCTAAAGTAACAATAAGATTTTAAAAAGGCAATATTACAGTTGTGAATCTTAATTCAAAAATATTTCTACTTCAATATATTAAATTTTAAAATTATTTTAAAGGATCTAAAAATAAAAAAAATTAATTTAATTTTTTGAATTTTAATTTTCGTATGCAATTTAAATTTTGTATCATTTTTTCATTAAAAAAATTATAATTTTCTCTTTTGAAATATGGTGAGAAAAATGGATGGGGTGAAACACTTTGCTGTTTGAGAGGCATGAACTGTGGAGGAAATGAGAAAAGAGACGCACCGATTCTCACGCTAACAAGCAATGTCCCTTTTCAATTTCATGGAACTTGCATCCATGGTTTCTTTTTAATTTGCACGAAAAGCATGTACCATTTTTAATTTTATTATTAATTTTTTAATAAGAAATATATATATATATATATACACACACATGAAACTTTACCTTTGATTTTCCTTAGCTTCAACTAAGCTTAAATATTATAGTTTCAGGTTCTGCTCAACCTGCATTCACACCCCCGTTTCATTGTGAACATGTGCTCAATAGAGTGATTCCATTATTAAATCTTAAATATTGTGAATGGAGTATGACTAAATACAGAAAGCAGAGGGATAAAATTATTAATCATGATAACTTACATAGTAGTTTTTAAAAGTGATATGACATTTTAATGTGTTATGTTTAATTTATACCTCCTTGTTATTTTTTTAATTTATATTTAATTTTGATTCAATACATTTTTTTTTGGATGGAAGAATGAAGTTGATTTTATTTTATTTTTTCAAATTTAATTCATCATAGATCATTTCATTCGTTCTTAAAACATCAATTTATACATATTTCAATTAATTCATTTTTTAAATTTCTTTAAAAATAAATCATTCATTTCAAAATTAAGAGATCCACAACAAAACTTTTTGCAATTTAACCTCAAGCGACTAATAATTGAGTATGAAAAAAATTATATACAGTTGTCTATATTTTTTAATCAAAATTTTTAATTAAAACATAATAAATATATAATTTTTAAAAAAAACATATTAAGTATATGATTTTAAAAAATAAGTGCATAGTTTTTATAACTCAATATCAAAATAAATATATTATAATTTAATTGAGAAATCTAAGAAAAACAAAAACAGAATAGGAAAGCATACAAAATAAATTTATTAATTTATATAATATTTATTATGTTATTATTATCATTATTTAGTATTATTTATTTCTTTCATTATTTTATTTTTAACTAAAGATACAATGGCATTTTCATTTGTATTTGTTTTTCACTTAAATAATTTAATGTATCAAAGGACTTTAATAATAGGTGTAAATATTTATATCTAAGTTTAATTTATTAAATATAGTTAAGAATCTATAACAAAGTTCATTTAATACGTAAAAAGTAAAATATGTAAAAAAAAATTAAAAAAATAATTTTGTAAATAAAAATATTTATAATTTTTTTTAATAATTAAATAATAATTATAAGAATAAAATTATCATTTCATCAATTTTTTTTTCCGTTTCTGGCGACAAACCAAACACGTGGATAGGATACTAGTGATAGATTAATTTATTATTTTTTATATTACAAAAATGGGCTGACTGATTAGCTGGAGAATTACGATGAATTTGCAAGGCTGGAAGACTGGAAGTTATATAAACACAAAAAACACGCCCTTGACCCGGCCCTTGGTTGAAACCGGGTCAAGTTCTAACAGGAAATCTCAAAGTCTAAAAGTGTATTCAATGTCTCCATCCCATCAAATGACATCGATCCATTTGCCCAGTGGATGAATCCATAACTCTTGGCCTGGCCCCAACTACAGCTTTTTCGATGTCTATCTCTTTGACATTTCCATCACAAAATGACAAAATGTCATAGGGGCAGTTAATTTCATTTAGACAGTTTATGAGAAAAATTATGTTTCAGGATTAGATTTTTTAAAATTTATAACAAAAGATTTCAAAAATTAAAATTATCTCTAAAAAATAAATTTATTATCAAATTTTAAAAGACTTATTATTAAAGTTTTAAAAAATTATTATTAAATTTTAGAAATATTGCCATTAAAACAACATAATAGTAATTTTTTAAAATTTTATTTGTAAATTTTTAAAACTTAATAGTAATTTTAATTTTTAAAAATAATTTTAATTTTTAAAATTTTTTATTAAAAATTTTATAAAACTTGAATCCTTTTGTTATAATTTTTCCTCCTTTGTATCAGTATAATAACTTGGTCATGTATTCTATAAAACACACCTTTTTAATGATATTTAAAAAAAAATTGAAAAAATCTCAGCTTTTTATTCTTTTAATTTTAAATAAAAATGAATTAATTTTAATTACTCATATTATATTTCATGTAGATAAACTTTTTTTTAATACTTCAAAACTAATGAGAAATATATTAAAAAATTTATTAACATTTCACTCTCTCACATTGTAATTTATATCTATTCTTTTAACAAATATTTTTTTATTTTTATATTAGTTCTAAAATCATATTTATATAGGATATTAAAAAAAAAGTCTCTCGGCATCTAAAAATTACTTTTTTGTCAATGTGAGATAATTCATTAAAATAAATATTGAATACGATAGTTTATAGGAAATAAGAAATGCATGAAGCATTAAAAAAAAAAAAAAAAAACTAAAATCAAGAGTCGAAATAGATATCAGAGATGATGGGGACGACGAAGTTCAACCAAAAAGAGCACATTCTTTTAATGCTTGATTGTTAATGTTCTCTCATAGTTGCTTGACCATGATTTCATATTTATGCTATCAGTAACGCTTTTCTCGTTGCTAAACTTTTAGATGAAAGAGCGCCGACAATCCTATTGCATCCATCCAATAATACGGTGCTTTCATAAGTTCAAAGAGTGCGCTCATCCCATGGTCCCCCCATTAAAAAAAAAAAAAAGGGCTCGTTTGGTTGTAAGAATTAAATGGAATGGAAAGAAATAGAAAGAAGTGGAAAGGAATGGAAAAGAATATTATGATATATAAAATGTGTTTGGTATGATAAGGAAAGGAATAAAAATATTATAATTTTTTTATTTGGTTAGATTTAAAATAAGATAGAAATAAAAAAGTATACTATTAAAATGAATAAAATAATTTTATAAATAAATAATTATTATAAAAAATATATTTTTTAAGGATATTTTGGCTTTAACATATTACATTCCACTATACAGTAGACGTTTCCTTCACAAAATGGGATGAATGTGATTTCCGTCGTATGGAGGAAAGCTGTCCCATCCATGGAAAGCTTTTTGTTGCCTTCCTTCTAACCAAACGCATGCTATCATTGGAATGTCAGCAGATTTTCCATTCCTTGGGGTGGCATTCCAGCAACCAAACACAACCAAAGGCTTGCATTTTTAACATATACATTTGTGTATTTTAGCCCATATTGCAAAATTTCTTTTCCGCCTGTTAGATTTAACCAACACAAAATTTAGCTTTTGCATTCCTCCTCTCGGGGCCTCTATGCCCCTTAGGCCTCTTTGGTTCATGGAATTATTTTTAAGAGAATAAAAATAAAAATAATTTTTGATAAAATGAAATAATTTAGTATATTATGAAAAGAAATGAATATTATATTTTATTTTAATATTTGATTTGATAAAAATATTATAGAGATTGAAAAGAAATATGAACAAATAACTATATAGTACACAAATATATTAAAATATTTATTTTATTTAATTATATTAAATTTTTTTAAAAATACATTAAAATATTTTAATATATTTAAAATATTAATTTTTATTTTTAAATTATTAAAAAAAAGTTAAACATAATATATGAAATAACTACTAACTAAACATGCACTTTAATAAAATTTTATTTTCATTCCTTAATAAAATAGTGAAAATATCTGCATAACAAGCAAACATCCGCGTTACGTTCACGGCACCTCAACCTCACTGTTTCACTTTCCCATTCACGACCTTGCTTGCAGGTTTCTTTTTATAAGAGCATAACGTAACATCTTTTAGACTTTGATTTATTTTTGTGTTTTCTTGATATACACAAAATTTTTCATTTAATTATTAGAGACTCCAAAAACAATTTTTATTCACTATGATGTTTGTAAATATTATTCAAACCTTTTTTTTTAATTTCATTCCTTAATATTTTGTTTATTTTTTAAAAAAACCAATTTATGAGTTAATAATTGTTTGACTTTTTGTGTGTGTATATATATACATATATTTTACAATGATTCATTTTTTTATAGGTTAGAACTTGAAATATATGTTTGAGAACAAAAATTATTGACTCATTTTTCAAGAGAAAAGAAATAAATGACGGTAAGACAAAACTTGGTACGTCAATCTTAAATTCAAATATTAATGTTGAAAATATTGTTGAGAAACTTATAATACCAATCATGGAGAAATCTATCCCGCCCCCTCCATCCAAAGTTACGAGGATTGAACAAGATACGTTTGAGTAATCTAAATTATATTGGTTAAATATCAGATTTGTTCCATATAGTAAATTTTTTTTCATTGATATATGAAATATCTTAATTGATCTTGGTCTCTCTCATTTTATATTTTTGGTACCGCCTGTGCCCTGTGACACCTATACTTGCCATTGAATTGCTTTTATACTATATATTGTCATTGTTAGCCATGAAGATAGCATCCAATGGATATTATTAGCATGAGATGAAACATAATATAGAATGGTACCGTCAATAGGAGAATTTATTGCAATGAGAGATTCCAAACAATAATGTTCAAACCGTGCTTGCACTTGAATAAGATTAACTTGGAAATTACATTCAAATACCAAAAAGAACCATGTTGTTACCACTTTGTTTATCCCACTCCAAACTCACGGTTTCTTCCTCCTCCACTACATTTATTTATTAGATTTTTATGCACATTCGTTGCACACTATAATGGATTACATAACGACAGAAAATTCTATTTCTTTATATAATCTCTCTTACTGAGAGAGTAACCGCATAATAATCGTCTCTGGGAAAAAAAAGTTATTGAACAATTTTTGCCAGGACTACTTAACTATTTTTCTTAATTAAAGATTTTTAGAAATAATTTTTTGAAGGACTAAATTTATATATAATTTATATATTTTTACTATTAAAATTTTTAATTAAAACATAATATATGTATAATTTTTTGATAATAAAATAATAATTATATGATCCAATTAGAGAACTATACAATTGTTTACAAACATCATATATATATATATATATATGTGTGTGTGTGTGTGTGTGTGAGAGAGATATTATTATTAAAAATCATATATTTATTATTTTTTGATTGAAAAACATAATAATATAAATATAAATAATTGCATATAAATTTGTTCTTTGTTTGAATTAAACATTTCTTTGCCACGATGAGATTTCAAACATGTTACTAATACTTTAACTAATAATTTAAAAATAACTTATTCTTATTATTATTTTGTTAAAAAAAAGAGTAAATAAACACATGAAAAATAAGGCATGCACGAAAGTGAGCGAACATTTCTACACACGTTTACCCATCATGTAAATGGAGTTAGAGGATTAGACTTGAAGTGGTGAAATATAAGTGTCTGGTTTTAATATTTTTAAAATAAGTATTTTTGAAAACAAATTTTGAAGATAAAAAAAAAATTAAAAAATTATTTGAATCATTATTTTAAAAAATTATTATTATTATTATTATTATTATTATTTGATTCTACAAAACAAAAGTTATAAGATATTTTTAAAATATTTTGATTTTTATGATTTCAAAAACATAATTATTTTTTTTTGTTTTACGAAATATTTCATTAAAAATCCATTATCAAACAAATTTTTTTAATTTTTAAAAATAAAAAACTATTCTAAAAACAGAAAATCAAACAAACCTTCAGTTTCTTACTCTCCTATTTTTACAGAATGACCATTTGCAGTAGAACATCTTATTGCACCTCGTGTATTAATTGAATTTTTAAGATTTTCAAGATTTCAAATTTAATATCGCAGATAAAAATTATAATTATGAAGATAACAAATTTAACTATAAAAAATTATATTTTAAAAATTTTAAGGATACAGTATAGTTAAAATTTGTTTAATTTAATTTTTTCTTATAATTAAATTTTTTTTCTTTATAATTATAATTTTTATTTTTTTTATATTAAACTTGAGACCCCAAATAATAAGAAAAAATAAAAATAGTAGAATTTTGACTACTATACTTAGATTTGGACTCCAACTTTTCATCCATACAAAACCCCAAAAAAAAAAAAAATTAAAACTTTCTCATCCCTCTTCACTACCTTTAAGGGATTCTCACTTTAAGAAATCTCCATCCAAGATGGAACGGCAACTAAGAGTGGTATGCAGAAACGGTTGAGCCCACGGAAATAACCCTCTCAGGAAAACAGTGACCCAGAAACTTATTACCCATCCAATCACAAAACAAATAAAATATATTCACTTCCCGTTCATTCAGCCTTTTTTGTTGCCCCATCACATGCCATGTTTGTAGCGATGGTCGTACGGCCCACCTTAGGTGAAGGTAGATTAATCCCTCAGAAAAAATTAAATTATTTTTCATTTATTATATTTTATAATTATTAATTAATAACATTCATTTTTTATTATTAAATTAAAATACAATGATCATTTTTCATAATCAAAATTACTTTTTTATTTTATTTTGTATACCAAATAAGATATTATTTCAAATGATACCAAACATTGTTTTCCACTTTAATAACTTCGATTTGATTCTTTTAGAATATTCTCAGAATACTATGAGATGTATCTTTAAAATTATTCAAACAAAAAAAAAACTAGAATAAAATTTAAAAATATGAAATTATAAAACAAAAGTATTTGGGGGTGGCTGTGCATGTGGACTATGGTGGAGTTGGACCACCACACCACTTGTAGAATAATAATTCATGTCATGGGGAACACATCTTTGACTTCTTGCTCTGCATTGCTTTTTGGTATTCTTGTTTGCCCCTTCAATCACTCAAAATTTTTTTAGGTGCATCTAAAAAAATTAATGATTAAGATTAAATTTGTATAAATAAGGTCTATGTGTAAAGTAAATCTAAATCGTAAAGTGTATAAATGACATAATACACCGGGTATACGTAAGAATTACTCCAATCACTCACCTTCACTTGTATTTAATTACACTTGATGCTGTAGGAATCTTGTTTAATGCATATTCAGATTTCAACCCCAAGAGTTTGTGTCTACATTCTCCTCTCTCAGGTTAGTTGATTGAGTCCATTTTGTTTTAACTGATCTCAAGTCAAGTTTTTAAATTTTATTTTACATAGGGAATTATTAAAAAAAAAAAAAAAACTCAAACTGGGGGGGAAGTACTTGGAAGGAAGCCAAGCAGATGGCTTCCAAACAAGATTCTGTCTTTTTCTTCTCCTGGGTCAGCTCTCTAATTCTTAATGTTCTCTTACATTGTACAGCTTCATGTCATCAAGTTTAACTTCATTTTTTCTTTCGCGAGAGTTCGTTGGTTAATTCTTGGAACCTGCTTTGAAAGTAATTTCCCCCCTTCCTTCCAACATATCAAAAAGTCATTATTATTACATAGATATCAATTTTTTTTAGTCAAACTTTCATTCACCTAACAATATTGAATGGTTATGTTTGGTAGGTTACAGAGTTTTTTAAAGGAATAGAAAGAACAATAAAAATGAAACTGAAATGAAATCTTATCATCTAAAATTATGTTTGGTGTGTCATGAAAAGAAATGAAAAAATATTTTTATTTTAATATTTGATAGAGTAAAAAAAATACTTTAATGAAAATGAAAAGTGAATAAACGATGAAAACACTCTTAAAGTAAAAAATATTAAAAAATTATTTTTTGTTAATTACCATAAAAAAAATTATGATTGAAAATTTTAAATTAAAAATAGTTATAATTTTATACTGAATGTCTTTAAAATATTAAAATAATACAAAAAAGTAAGGGAGTGATTAATTATTAAATTATCAATAATACAAAAATATTAAAATATTTATTTTTAATTTTTATTTAAAAATGGTTTTTGAACTACCATTTACAGAAGAAATATGTGAAAATCTTTAAATTCAATTTTATAATTCAAAAAAAAAATGGAGATAAAGTGATTAAGGGCAAAGTGGCCTTGAAAAAAAAAAAATCACTTCCAAGCATCTTTCTTCATTCCATCGCTTTTACGAAAGAAGCTCATTCCTACCAGTTGTGAGAATCTCGTTTTTCTGCGAGCCTACCAAACATGCATTTGCCTTCTTTCCTTTTGATTTTCCATTTCTTTAGGCCTCTATTCCAGCGCACCAACCAAACATCGTGTTAAGAGTTATTTTCAAACGACCAAGATCATAATTAAAAAGCATAACAAGAGGCTCTTTATACAATTTCCTTTTCAGATTCCATTTAGGTGAGGGTACTGTTAATCTCATCTCTCTCCCAAGATCATAGTTTGACCCCGGCAACGGTTATTGCCATATCACTTTAAAGTGGAAGCATAGTACAACGTTTCAGCCACAATTATTACTTTTTAATCCTTCTTATTTTTCTCTTTTTAGAAACTGCAATTTAAAGGGGCTGAGTAACTATGTTTGGCAAATTCATTTCCCACGAGAGGCCTAGCTGCCTGGCACTATACTCAATAGAAGTGATCCCTCTTCACCTTTATCCGAAATCCCCATGTTTTTATGCTCTTGGCGAGCACTTTGTTTGATAAGAATGAAAAAAAGAGAGTGACAAGAAGAAAACAAAATCTTTGTTTGGCACCTTTCTTTTCGTTTGCTTGATGTCTTCGTTGTGTCATTTCTACCAAATAATTGATCGAAAGTTACTGTATAAATACAAAGGACAGCCAAAAGACTATTTTACCCATGCACCCAATTCCAAACCTTGTAACCCCATATTACTATGCAATGAAATTTTATTTTTATTTGAAAAAATTATAATTAAAACCTCTAAACTAAATTATTTATATCAGAGAATCTTAAATTTCGGAAATTATTGTGAAAAACTCAATAACAAAAAATTTTAACTTAAAAATTTGAACTGTAAATTTTTTTTTTGTATAATTTAGATTTCTTGCTTTAAAATTCTTTAAAATAATTTCAAAATTTAAGATTGTTCAATATAAAAATCTTCAACTTAAAGTCTCCAACTGTAATTTTCTCTTCTTATTTTATATTAATTAACAAAAATTTGCTTTTTAATATTTTTTTGGCACTAGGGATGTTTTGATTATTTACTCATTTTCTATTTTTATTCATGTATTATTTTCACTCTAGATATACATTTTCATTTATTTCTATATCCTATCAAATATAATTTTAAGTTTCAGAATCTCACTCCATTTTCATTTCTATTCTCTCTTTTATTCCTTTAATTTTTTTTTTTTTTTACTCTACCACACATAACATTAATCTATAACGTAAAAATGTGACTAATATCCCATATATATTTTGAATGATTTTATGATGTAATATTAAACATGATAATTTTAAAAACTTCCGCTTATAAGTCATAGCATTAAAAAGAAGGAAAAAAAAATCATGTTGCCATGATTTAATATTAGCATATCAACGGTGAGATAGCGGCTTGAATGAGGGAGTAAAAGGTGCGTGATATTCCCCCAAATACGTGTTGAAAGGCTTACAGCTAAGAGGTTCGAGACCATATAAACTAACGGAGAACTAAATAGATAGGTTTTGAATTGATTAAGGATAAGATTCCTTTAAGTTCACTTTAGAGCATGATACAGATCACTTTGTGTCAAAACTGCACTTAAACAGCCAACAGAAAACAAGTAAGACAAGACAAACTAATAGGGATTGTGAATTTGTGATCATCACCATTTGTATATCCGAATATTCCCAACACCTCCTAAGGGTTTGTCTCCCTCTTTTCTTTTTGTCACTGGTGGTATGTTTGGGAGAGAGAAAAAAAAAATGAAGGGGAAAGAAATGGATGAGAAAGGAAGGAAAATTTTTCTTTATTGGAGAATTTAATTTTTGAAGGGAAAGAAAATCAAAGAATTTGATTTAACCTTCCTTGACCTCCACCCTTCAATATTTTTAAATTTTCCTAAATTAAAGGTTTTGGAAGAGATTCTAACCACAGATTATTATACCTTTCTATATTAGAAACCCTACATACATATATTCATCATTATTTTTATATTGATACGTATGCAAACACATATATAGGTATGAACATGCATATGTGCCCACATACACATACATATAGATACACACATCCGTCTATTTGTACACATACATATATATAGACACAGATGTACACACACCTTTCAATTGCTAATAATTTCAATTATTAGCAATATGTATCAAACCCAACTAGTCAATCAAAATGGTAGTTTAAGGTCGTTGGCATTTGTCAAAGATTATTTTAACTTAAGAGTATAAATTGTTAAACGAAAGTCTATGAGCAGATCCGACAGCATAGATCAAAGAGTGATGATATTGTGAACTTGGGTTTAGCATGGATTCTAGTTAAGACACAATAGCTACCGCATCTAGAACAACCTTTTGTCCATCACAAAAAATTAAAACTCCTTTTCAATCAATTTTATTTTATGCATAAAAACCCAATTTTCTTCGTAAGATTCATTAGAAGCCCAAATGATGAGCTATACAAGAATAGGTATCATTGATAGGGTAGAGATGATTATATTTACAATCTGAAAAGCAACATCTTAAAAATATTTAAAAGTCACTAGAATAAAGAAGAAATTTCAGAATTAAGTACTCTGATCCTTACCCACATCTGTCGCAGAATGATCAGTTATTAAGGAGTCGGCTGCTGTAGAATCATTATCTCCACAATCAGAAGCAGAGCTAGCAGCATCCATCTCCTTCCCTGGACAGTCACTTTGGACAACACATTCAGCAACCTCAGGGCTGTAATGCTCAAAATCATGGGTCCTAGGTTGTGTAAAGTCTTCCTTCTTGACAACGTTAAACACAATCCCATTATGTATCCTTTCAGGCTGCAAAAGATCACCTTCATTCACCATTATGCTCTCAGGTGTTGTGACCCTCAAACTCTGATTATACCGAACCACATGACGGTTAGAATGAGCCACCATGCCTATGTTTAGTTCAGTATCAGAATCTAAGTTCTGAACAAAGTCTATGAACTTATTTGCTGAAGTAGTTCTCATCAAAGGCCCACCAGAACGTGTCCAAGAGTTCAAATCAACACCTTCAGATTCACTGTCACTTCCATGATCATGTATGCTACGGTGGGTCTTCCAGTTCTTAGTAGCACCTTGATGCAATGAGGGAGCAACATCTGCTGGAAAGTCTTCTTCAAGGGAACCTGTGGAATTCTCTCGTGCCATGCAGTTCCATGAAGGGATTCTTCTTGAAGCACTGAATTTGACAGTACTGGCCGGACCATGAGAAGAAGAAGACGAAGCAGCAGCAGCTCTTTCGGATTTTCTTTTGAGTCTTCTCATGTGGTTGAGCATGGCAACACATTCATCAAGAGCAATCTCAATGGCACAGTTTGCTTTTATGGCTGAAAGCTTCTCCCAAGTGCACCTTCTCCCCTGGTTGGCTGCCTTTTGAAGCTCAACGTGAGAAGGGTTCTGGATAATTTTTGAGTACTAGTGCAAGACAAAAAGAAAGAAACAACAATTCATTATAAGATCCCTCTGTTACAAAGGGCATCAAGAATTGAATAACTTATTGTCAAAGACAATTTCAACTCAAAAGTTTAAGCTATTAATAAAGGTCCATGAATAATTTCTATAATAATTTCTTACACACCCCTTACACAAGTCATTTGGGCTTAGAATTTGACAAAGCATGCACTCATCTAACTTGTGCTGAAATTTCAATTGATTGTGAAGAATAGAGGTGATAAGGATCAAACTTCAGACCCTTGGGTCACAGATACTCTAATACCACGTCAAAGATTATATCAACTCAAAAGCTTAAACTATTAAGTGAAGGCCTATGAATACTTTTTTTAATAATTTCTAACACTTATATAATTAAGGCATCACCTTCTTCCTAATAAATAAGACATCATTAGAAAAAGGAAAGAAATACAGAACAGAAGGATCAGGGATCCTCCTAAAGCTTTTGAAAAAAAAAAAAATCCAATAATAGAGAAAGAGAAGCATCAGCTCAAGAGGGCAAGAGTAGATATCTAGTTGAAACTTAACCATAAGTCCCTTTTTTTCTTAATATTGACATAAAGCTGAAACATTTTTTTTTCTCTACATAAATAGCTAGCTGATATTAAATCTTCTCTACGCATTTACCTGAGCAAGAGTAGCAGGCATAACAACAGTTACATCACCTTCCCAGTCTTGAGCAAACAGCTTGGCAAGTCCACCTAATGGAAAACCAAGTTCCAGTACTTGATTACATCTATGTTTCACCTCCATCTCCGTAAGATGAGCAAGCTACACGATCAAAATCCAAGTCAGTGATTAGAACATATTTCAGATCCATTGAATAACATGTATAGTTGTAAACCTGGCGCCTTAGAAATGAGATTGACAACAACAAAAGGACACAAATATTATTCCCAATCAAGTGCTTGATAAACATAAAAATGTACACCACATTTTGAATCTAAGAATGCTCCATTTGCAGCTTTTATTAAGATTAAAAGGCAAATCTGCCATTCATTTGGTAACAAATGATAGGAAGCATAATACAAGTTCCTGAGAAAGACATTAATTTTTGCAGTACATATGGCGTGTTATTTAATCAAATTCCATATATTTATATAGCTTGTTACTATTGCTATTATTTAAAATACATTGAGCACTAGGCCACTAATAAACTATCCACATAAAGGATTGAACCACTCAAAAATAATAGCCAGAGTTGTATGTTAGTTCAAACAAGATGGTAACAACCTCTTATTAGTCATCCATAATTTGCAGGCAAAATTTACCCCTAGAGAATGGTAGGCGAGTGGAGTAGGAGAGATCATGAAACTCCACAGGGGTTTGTCTAACAAATAACAAATATATAGTGCATACATTCCAGAAATATACACGGACAGACACACAGAACACACTGAAAACTACATAGCAATAAGATCAAAACCAGATATAAGCAAATGTAAATGAAGGTACGTAAACTTTGGATCTGTTCATACAGTTTAGTCAAACATTGAGGAACCTTTATAGGAAAAATGGATCAGAATGAAGAACCACTTGACCAACAACATTGCATAGGAAATTCAACCGTTCAGTAATGGATATCACATCATATAGGTGATGGAAATGCAATAGTGAAAACTCATAAGAAGCAATAAGCAATGGTATGCACTAACAATAAACAGACACATGAATATGCGTGTACTATGTATTGTGTTTGTATAAAGGTGCAAGTCCAAAATTACATTACCTTGGCAGCAAAATTGCCTCCATAAGCTCTTACAAATTCTTTCAATCTCAACAATGGAGCAATATGAGGGTTGGCCTGACTGACAATAAAATGATTGACATTGAACAGCTCCTTCAACTGCATCATAGGTAAATCAATCTCCAAGCTACCATCTCTCCAACGACGTGCCGGTGAGGATCCCTCCTCAGGGCCCAAATTAAATGGAGGTTGGTAAGGAACAATCTCTCCACTTCTATCCTTAGCCATCAGTTCCTGAGCCTCAAAAAGGCCAGGAAAGGCACAAGAAGCAGTGACTGCACTCCATATAACAACATGAGGCGAAGTCAAGTAGTTGAGACACCTAGGAGGTTCGTGCTTTCTTGGAGAGCAGACGGTTATTCCAAGAATTCGACCCGTCATGTCATAAGCTTCTTGAAATGTAAGGTTGCTTGTTAGATGCCTCAACATCATTTGCAACTGTCTGATCTCATGCACAGCACCATATGTCATAACCCTCTTTACAACAGTGAAAATCCCACCTATTTGATCAAAAAACTGCAATGAACGCCATGAATCCTCAAAAAAGCTTTGAAGCTCCGGCCAAGACCTAGTAGCAACAATAGAACACATAATGGAACCTACACTTGAACCAGCAATTATTCGAGGCAAGAGTTTGTGTTCCACCAGTGTTTTAACTACACCCACATGAAAAGCTCCAAGAGAAGCACCCCCACTTAACAGCAAAGCAGTCCTCCCAAATGCATGTCTGGTTTCATGCATGAAAGCAAGCTTCTCTTCCAATAAGAGCTCCTCTGAATCAGAATCGCATACCATCCTCAACTGAGTAGATACTTCATCAATATACTCCTTGATTAATTTGGGCACCTGAAGCCTACCTTTATGAAGCTTAGAGTTACACATATTACCTAGATTTCTAACAAGATCAGCACGCATACAAAATATTATGTCTCTAAGAGATCCCTCTTGACGACGATGGTGGAGCTCCTGAAGCTTGTTTCTCACCAATTCAACATCATAAAGGTCTGATTCATTCATCTTTGGTGTCTCTTTATCAAGCATCTTAGCTGCATGAGCCCACTCTTCATATGTCAATGCAGATCTCATCATGTTTCTCCAAAATTTCCTCCTATATACCATTTCAGCCCTTGCTTTCACATTTGTGTATCGTTTCAACAAGAAAGCAACTATTGTCATCATTGCTAATATCCCCTGTGGATTTCTTGGATGCAACCATGATATAATGGGTGTTATACAACCCCTGAATCTATAGAAGAGATCCAACAATATACGAAAGATCTGATGCCTCAAATGTGAGATAGACTTGCAGAAAAGAATCCTAAAAGCAATTGTTCGTCCAACAATGCTTGAAGGCCCAATTGAAAAAGGGTCGACATTAGCCTCATTACTTATATCCATTCCTTGATCAAAAGTAAGAAGCAAACAGTCTGTTCTCACGAGGGAATACTGAATACTATAAAATGAGAGAAACTGAAGAGACCAGATAATTACAAGAATCCTAACAGTAGTGAAATAGGTTGAACTGTATTTCTATGAAATATATTTGGGTATTCTAGCTATTCAAAGAGTAAAATGTGAAAGGCAATGCATTTGACGATTTGGATATGTCTTGGCATCTAAAACAAAGCATGACAACTAAGAAGAAAACTATTTACACTGAAATCACAAAAATAATTCACTTGTAATCAACTCCAAAGCTCGCACATAAGAATATCAATAAAAATTCCCCACTTCTTAAATCAAAACAATTAAAGTGGGTGTATCCTCAGGTTTCCAATAGCAAGAAACCCAAAAGCCAAGTCACGTTTTCTTCCAAAACAGATGCTCCGTGTCTCATAAAACTTGCCAAAAGAAAACGCCTTTATCAACCTCAGAAATCAAATCTTTAATTCCACCCATTTTACCCCAAAGCAACTGTTCCGACCAACCAAAATCTACTCCCAAATCCCAACTTTCTATGTCCTGCAAGAGAACTAGAGAAGCAAGCAACCAAACCAAAAGCCCAGATGAGATCCTGGACGATCTCCGAAAAAGTGATTGAACCCAATAAAGAAAGTACCTGCTGGAAAAGAATAAGGGCCCAGCGATAGAGAGGGGAGAAGCGAGTATGTGAATCAGGGAAAGACTTGAGAATGAAGGAGGAGATAAAGATTACCCACGTGGTGACGGGGCCCCAAATCAGAAACGTGCGCTATGATTTGGATGGATAGAGATGACAGATTTTTTCGAAGGAGGATGTTTCTGTTTTTTTTTTTTTGATGTGGTTTTTTTGGGGGGGGGGGGGGGGGGTGTTGCGATTCTTGCGAAACAAAACAAACCATAACCCGTGATTGTTGGACGTTTCTATTTAAAGGAAGTCAAACGATAATTGCCTCAAAAAGACCAAACTAACAAACGTGAGGAAAATCGTTTCGTTATTATCCTATTAGCAACAGCGAGCGGAGTGGGCACGGCTTTGAACCCCGTTGGAACTTCTAAGTCGGGACAGGACACAAGTCTGACTTCATTCTTCTATAGTTCTATTTTTGATCAGATTTTTCTCTAACTTTTTATATCTTTATTATTAAAATTTTTAAAAAATCAAATCAGATGATATTAATTTTTTTTTTGGGGCCAAAAACAATAAATTCATTAAAACAAAGCCAAACACACCAAAACCAAAAAACAGCAAACAAAAACAAGAACCACCTGTCAGCTGAACAAACAATCAAAGAGGACTTCTACACTAAACAGATACTAGACGAAACAAAACACATCACACGAAACACATTAGCATGGTAAACTACACAGTGCTTAACCAACTCCCTCCCTATCAGTAGGATTGTAAAATTATTAAAAAAAAATTCACATATTATATTTTAATTTTAAAAAATTAAAAACTAACAACAAATTTTTAAAAGCTATACTTATATGATTTCAAGAAAATCAAAAAAACTATACCAGTATTTTGTCCATGTTCCAAAGGGCACCAGTTCCTTGATTATATATGACAAACTCACGTACGTAGAAAAGATTTTTTTTTTTGAGGCGAGATCAGCAATTGGAAACTGGGCTTTTTATCCTTTTTGGATAAAAAAACGAGATAGAGGCCCAGTTACCAAGTTTGGTCGTAATTACTAAGTAGCCCCTCTCATCTTGAATAAATGGGCTTTGCTTTGGGCTCATCCCATATCAAACTTTTTTTTGTTGACCATAAAAAACAAAAGTTTGACCCAATGGGTGGGAGGAAGAGAAGGGTATAGCCCACAAGTTAGTGGCCAACAAAGAGAGAAGAAATTGATATTCCTCATTCAAAATTAAATTTTCAACAATTATATAGTCATGTAATCAGAAAAAGAGTGATATAAAGGGATGAAATTATGTATGAGACTCACTTCTTTTATTTACACCCATTCTTTCTTTTCTCTTTATCTCTTTTCAACTATATTATATACAATCAAATTGTGAATATATATATATATATATATATATATATATATATATATAAAAAGAACCTGAATTCTAACTCATTCGTCAGTCATCCCTTTGATTCTTGTTGAGACCCAAAAACTCAGAATAGTAGGGGTTTATCTTACATGATGAATCAACAGCAAAAGTCAACCCCATTTCGCTCTTCAAGGTAGCAACCGTGCTCTTATAGTCTCCTACAACTTTTTTATTGCACTTGAATTCCATTGGTTAATGCTTACTGGATCGAACATTTGATATGGATAGGGGACATTTATTAATCTCTAGAGGGCACAATAAGAGTAATTCAAAGATCTTTGACGAAATTTTCTACCCCACTATGCAGCTCAAGTGGTTATTAGAATGTCCTGGGCTAAAGATAAATGTTGGGTTTCAGAGGATGTAGGTAACTGAGTTTATCTCAAACAAAGCACTTGGGGATGATCAATTTCAATGGATCATTTTGAGCAAATTCTAACCATCTAAATGATCTAATAAAAAAACTCTGGTCAAATCTGCTGCATGAATGAATATTAGATGGTCAAAATTTGCTTAAAATAACTTATTTTTCTTCCACAAATTAAAACAATCCAAATTCTCAATTTCATTTATCTTGAATTGATCATGTCTCTTTCTAACCAAAAAAAAATACACTGTTGGGTTTAATGGGCCGAAGCATTAACTCTCAGCCCAAGTTACAAAAGACAGTACCTAGGCCCGCCTAATGAACCTTAAACCCTCAGTTCCTGGTTTCCTCAATCTACCCATGGCGACCCTGAAGGAGATCCTGATCCGGCGACCCGTGGCGGCGACAATCCGGCTGACGGTGCCGGCGGGAGGGGCGCGGCCTGCTCCGCCTGTTGGACCGGCACTGGGTCAATACAGGCTGAACCTAATGGCCTTCTGCAAGGACTTCAACGCACGAACACAAAAGTACAAGCCCGACACGCCCATGGCTGTTACCATCACGGCCTTCAAGGACAACACCTTCGAATTCATCGTAAAGTCTCCGTCGGTGACGTGGTACCTGAAGAAAGCAGCGGGCATCGAGTCCGGTAGCAGCCGGCCGGGCCATGTTGTGGCATCCACACTCTCTCTGAAGCACATATACGAGATCGCCAAGATTAAACAATCCGATCCTTATTGCCAGTACATGCCTCTCGAATCTATTAGCAAATCCATCATTGGCACCGCTAATGCCATGGGGATTAAGGTTGTGAAGGATCTGGATTGATGCTTGCTTCTTTCTATTCTAGGTTTGTAGCGTTTCCTTGGGTTTCATTGTTATTTGAGATTGTGATTGGTGACCCATTGCCAAGATAGGGAAAGCATGCTTCCTTGTCACTTGGAAGTTGGAACTTTGAGGGAAATGGAATTGGAATTTGGCACTTGAACTTGGTAAAAGCCGTTGTTTTACTGGTGTGCCTGGCATGTGTATGAAAAATTTACATGGATAACGTTCATAATTTCTTTCTTTTTTTCTTTTTGCTTATAGTTATTGATTATGGTTTTATTTGTTTCAGTAATCATTTAGAGGGAGATTGGTACACTGTGATATTGACCTTTGTATTTTGAATGTCTTGCTAGTTTTTGGAACACTTATATTTAAGATGACTAATATCATCTAAAATATCAAGTTGTCATTAGATGATACTATTTTAGGTTGCATTCCGTACACCCAAAGATGATACTATTTTAGGTTGTATTTCATACACCCAAAGATCATGCAGGTCTCACGACACACACTTCTAGCTTTGTTAAGTGTTAACTTGTATAAAATACAACTTATGACACTTGAAAATTGTTATACCAAACATCAAACATGTTATATATTTTATAATTTTATATCTTGTTGTCTCATACTATAGTATCTGACATACCAGAAAATGTGAAATAACATTATACCAGATATTTACTTAGACTCTGTAGAGTGTAATATGCGGTTTAGAACTCTTAGAAGAGGCCAAGTACCCCTTTGAAAAGTGATTGTTGATTTGTCTTCTTAGTCAACAAATACATTGCAAGGGATTAGTAACACTGAGATATCTGAATTTCTTGAATAATTGGTTTTACTGACTTCTTTGTTGGAGGTTGAAATTCAGTATTTCTTTAGTTTGCACCATAAGGTTAAGCAACTTACAAGTAAGAGAATGTTGAAACGCACTTCATGAGCTGGGTTTCTGTTCTTGAGTTTTGACACTTCTGGTCACTTGGATATGGTGCTTGTAAAAGTTGAACTACCATTTGAAGACGAGTTATACTAACCTTAATCAAAAAGGCCTTGGCACTCAGCAGAACTTGAAGAGATGAAGGGGACACCGCGTAATTTTCCTTAAGCTGAGAGAATTTGAAGTTTTGTCTAACATGCCTGCCTATGTAGGGCCTTAAAGATGGCATATTGGCATATATGAATAAACAAACTGATTCGGTTCTGTTTGGTTGAACTGATTATGATGTTTAGGAGACTTCAAGGATCTTCGTGGCTTTGCTTCCCTGATTATTATAGTATCAGTAAAAGAAAGATTTAGATGTAAGGTAGTTATTGACTTTATTCTGTAAAGAATTTAAAAAAAAAAGAATTGAGAAGTAAGAAGAATTATACTCCATTATTACTGATGGCTAATGGGAAAAGAAAAAGAGATCCCAGGTGCTTTTTAGGTTTCACACAATATGAGCGTAATTAGAAAGGGGAGGCAGTCATCTAGAGAGTTCTTTTTCTATGTCAAATAAAATAAATGGTGGAAAGTTCCTCGTGTTTTAAAGTTGAATAGAACTTGAACTTCAAAGAAAGAAGCTTCTTCGTTTACGACGAGAGGGAATGGAAGCGCCGAAGAAGGAAACAAAGAAGATGCAGGAAAAAAAGATAATGATATTCAGAGGAAACAATTGCGGCCTTAGCAGTTAGCAGCCTCCGCGCTGAACTGATATGACTTGGGGCCCAAGACTTTGGAAGTCAAAGGATCCTTTTTTTTTTTTGGGGGGGGGGGGGGTGGTGGGGGAACAGTGCACGTAACTTCATTCAACAAAAGATGGAAGAGAATCAAGTGCTCCGCAGAAGCTAAACGGCAGCAAACAAACATACATCAGAAACAAAACATCCAAACCTCCCCTCCCCCCCCGGGGGGCCGCAAAATACGAAAAAGAAAAAGGAAAACGTAATAGAACAAAAACACCAATAAAGGAAGCTACATCTTGAGAAAAAAGAAAGGACACCTTGGCGTTATTTGTTTTATTATTATTATTTAGAAAGATGTATTAAAAAATAATTGAAGAGATTATTGAATTATAATTATTTAAAAGCAAGATTTAAAAAAAAAACATGGTGTGTGTTTTAATAACTTTTAGAATAAAAGAATAAAGGAAATATAGTAATTTTTATTATAATATATACATATACATATACATACATACATATATATACATATCCTTCTTATAGAGTCATAAGATTAATAATTTGAAAAACCTCTTCTAAGTGGCTTTTAATGTAAAAGGTACATATGGGCTAAGTCGAATTTCATCTTGACTTCATTTAAACCATGCTATTTGGGCCAACGGACTCATCCGACTCAGGTTTAGCCTAATCTCAAATCAAGCCAAGCAACCAAACTACAATGGGGTTTTAGATTTCCTTTTTTAATTTCAAAACTTTGAATACTTATATTATTTTAATCATTTGACTATTTGAGATATATGATTATTCATTTTGATACGTTCTTTGCAAAATTTATGTGATAGAAAGGAAAATAATGTAGGTTTAAAGGAAGAAATTAAAAAAAAAAAGTCATAAGTACAAGGAGTGAAACTTTAAAAAGTGATAATTGAAGATTTGAGAGTCTAATTAAAATGATTTTTCTTTTTAATTTTTCAAAACTAACATAATGCAAGCTATGTTTGGCAGTTTGGCAGACTTATAATTTACAAAAATATATGTTTATTATTTTAATTTTAAGTTTTTTTAAACTAAAATATATATATTATTTTATTTTATTTAAATATAATAATTATATTCAAAAGAGGCTATACTCTCTAGCCATTCATACCTTGTAAAATGCATATAAAAATTTTTTGCTTAAATTACCAAATGACTCTTAAAAGTTTTTTACTTTAGTTCTTTTTTGAATATTATATAGTCTATGGGCCAGAGCAGGTGGCCCTGCTCACCTTTTTTTTTTTTTTTGCCCTTTTCGACCTAATTTGGCTTAACAATATCAAGTCAACTAAAATATCAAGTCAAATAAACATCCCTGTTTGATATATAGACATATATAATATTCATATATATTATATATATGTATTAATAATTGTATTCTATATTAAATACAAGATCGTAAAATTAGCACCTTTTTGTGGGCTTTTCGACGTGAATATGACCAAAAAAAAATTAATGACTCAAAAGCTCTGCCGCCAAAACTATTTGCTCATATACTTAAAAATTTATTTTTTTATTTGTTTAATTAATGGGTCACGGTATCTAGAATACCGCAATCCATTTTTTTTATTTTTTTTATTAATTGAGTCGGGACATTTAAGATGTCGCGACTCAATATATAATTATTTATTTATATTTTATATATTTTAATTTATTTAAAAATAAAAATAATAAAAATAATATATTTATTATTAAATTCAAAATTATTTACAAAAATATAAATTAAAATTTTTATGCTTTTAGTTTTAATTATATATTGTATATAATTTGTTATAAATTAAATATCTATTGCATATAATTTGTTATATAATTTATATTTGATATATTTTATTATTTAAATTATATAAAATGATAATTAATTTAAATTTTATAAAAATATATTTTTGTAATATAATTCTATTATTTTTATTTTTACGTAAATGTGGTTTATTAAAGGACATGACCAATCTCTAAAAATTAAAAGAAAATTTTAATATAAAAAAAGAAGTTGGAGTTTTGTATCAGATTTATTGGAGTAAGAAGACAAGAAACTAAAAGAAAATGATGAATAATACAGTGCATTCAAAAAATACTAAAAGAAATTATGAGTAATATGTAATTTTTTTGTAATATTTATATTTTTAGTAAAGAAAAATTAATCAAGCCCTTCCCCTACCAATTTTTATCTTTTTTCCTTTTTCCTTAATCAACAAAAGAGAGTTGGAAAGTCTAAAAAAAATACATCTTTTATTATTAATATTATCATTATTACTATTATAAAAAAATTACATGCATGTTTTTAAAATTTTATTTTTATTTTTTAAAAGTAATAAATAAAATTTTTAACATTTTAATATTGTATAATCAAGATTGTAATTATTTTTTTAAAAAATAAAATACATCTATAAGAGAAAATACTAAGATTTATTTTTAAAAGTTATTAAAATTAAATAAATTTATATACAAACACTTATATATGTGTTATCTAATTTAATGTATCCCTATATTTATTTGACCTATATTTGCTACCAATAAATAAATAAAAAGATATATACAATTAAACTTGAGGAGAAAAAAAAAATACAATCAAAAGATAAAAATTTAAACACGAATTAAATTAAAAAAATTAAATGGGTCACAGCATACTAGATGCCATGGCTCATTTACAATTATTAATAAAAAATAAAAAAACTGGGTCTCGATAAAGTAAATGCCACAACCCATTTTTTTTAAAAAATAATTAAACATTTAGAAAAAATGTTTTGGCGGCCCAAAGTCTACGTTAATTGTTTTTTTCTTTCGTGTATAATAGTGAAAAAGCCCATACACGAAAGAAATTATCTTAGTGTAAATTTTTTTTAAATATTTGGATAAGATTAAACTTAACGATCATTTTATTATTATTATTAATTTTTCTTATTTAAAATATAATAAGCATATAATTTTTCAATAATATTATAACAAATATTTAATTTAATTACAAAATTATATAATTATTTAATATATATATATATATATTTATAATAATATTGTTTGAAAAGTATACACTTGTTATATTATTAAAATTTTTAATTATATTACAAAAATATATATTTATAAAATTTAAATTAATTATCATTCTAAATAATTTAAATAATAAAATATATCAAATATAAATTATATAACAAATTATATGCAATATATTTAATTTATAACAAATTATATACAACATATAATTAAAACCAAAAGCATAAAAAATTTAATTTTTATTTTTGTAAATAATTTTGAATTTAATAATAAATATATTATTTTTATTTTTAAATAAATTTAAATATATAAAATATATAAAATATAAATATATAATTATATAGATGCCACAACTCAATTAATTAAAAAAATAAAAAAATTGATCGCTGTATTTTAAATACCATGACCCATTAATTAAAAAATTAAAAAAATAAATTTTTAAGTATATGAGCAAATAATTTTGACGGCAAGAATTTTTGAGTTATTAATTTTTTTTTGTCATATCCACGTGGAAAAGCCCCTTTTTGTGTGATCGAAATATTAGGAGTACTCAAACTCTAGGCATCCGAATCCGAACATACGAGGGAATGGACTTGGTATGGTATATGACAGACAAAACGTGCGCTGTAAACATCATCAATGATACCCCATAACCAAAAATCAACAGAAACTAATTCTCCAAGACAGGCATGACCTCTTGGATCCCAAGCCACCACAAACTAAAAATCCCCTTCTCTCTATCTATAAATACACCCTCCGTAAAATTAGAGGGTAGTTGAACCAAACCAAATCTTTCACCACCAACTCATATACACTCTGTTTTCCTCTCTTTCTTCCCATGGCTGGCCTTCAACAATACAACTTCTTCCCCACTGATCTCTTCTACCCTCGTCCTCAGCCTTCTCCTGCAACTTTGGAATCTGCATCTGCCAAACCCCCCATGCTTCCCCTGCAAACCCCAAATGCTGAAATCATCACCACCACTCAAGATCTTCAACAGCAGGAACAACAGAAGACGCCCAGAAGCTTGATCAAAGCCCCTTCTAAATCTGCTTTGGTTTATAATCGTAAGAAGCAATCTGTGAGTCTGAGTGGGGTTGAGAAGAAGCAATCCAAATTCTCAGCAAACCCACTTTCTTGGATGGTTTGGATTGAGAAAGATGACGGCTCTGATAATTTTTGAATTCTGCTGCTGCACGTGCCCAAAAGAATGGCCTTTTTGTGTTTTCCAATATAATGTAAATTATTGAAGAGGGTAACCCTCTTTTCTTTTTATTTTTTCCCCGTTATTTTCCAGACTTAGAATTTCGCCTTTTGCATTTTAGTTTTTATTTATATTTTCGGTTTTGAGGATTTTATAGAAACGAAGCTTATGATTATCTTCCTCTATGCTTCCCTTCAAGTCTGCTCTCTTTTCTCTGTTTTTCTTTCATCCCCGCCAAAAAAACAAAAGGGAAGAGAATAAAACTGTATGTATCTACGATTTCTTGAATCGTAGTCTAATAGAATTAGAGCTTTCATGACGTCTTGAAGCTCAAAATCAATAAAACTGAAGCTACAGATTTATTCAGTTTTATGATTGCTTCAAAGTTATCTCCTCTCGGATTTTCATCTTTCCTCCACCCTAAATTCACTTTTTTTTTTTTTAATTAGAGAGGAAATTGGATGATTTTTCTTCAATGGACTAATTAATCTAATAAGTTTATAATTGTCATGGTTGCCACTAAGGTTTTGAACCAACTAGCTGAAATTATCTACAGAGACTCTATGCGAACGAAACCTACAGAAAATTAACCAAACGAGAAAGTTAAGGTCGGGTTGTTTCAGTCTTCAGACAATGCCATGAAAGATCAAAAGATTATTCCACTTTTTCCACGATGAATAGTAATTCCCATGTGGAAATTTGAGAAAAGCAGAAAAAAGAAAAGAAAAGAAAAGACGGCGTGCAACTCACGGAAGTATTTTCATAAAACCGAATATCCCATGAATGTGCTTCTGAATCTGATTTTGTTTGGTTTCGGTAACTGAGTTAGGGAAAATCGCATAGGGGAAATTTATTTTTGAAAAGACTTAATTATGGTTATAATTTTTTAAAAAATTAATTGTAGCAAAGTTTCTCTTACTATAAATTTTCCAAATCTAAAGTCTTGATTATAATATTGAGATCAGCCCATGTCCCTTTTGATGCCTCCTGTGACAATTCCAATTTCGGATTTTTTTTCTCAAGTGCCGCACATGCTTCAAATTAATAATGATTAAAATATCATATTTTATAAATTTTCATAATATTTTAAAAATCTGAATATAAAAGTCTTTATAGTTTTTTTAAAGGTTAATGTTGAAATTTATGCCATATGATATCTATTTCATCTCCATTACTTAGGGTACATTTATTAATTTATTTTTATATTAATCCATTTAATATGAATTAAAAAAATCATTAAAATAATATTATATATGTATTGAGTCATATTGATAATTATTTGAAACACTTTATTCTTTATTATAATTTTATATAAATATATTTTATATGAATGAGTCTCAACTTGAAAAACAAAAATTTGTTTATTATTAAATTTTTTAAAGTAAATAAATCTAAATTTATAGCCTGTTTGATAAGTAGGAAGTTAGAGATGGAAATAAAAAAAATGATTTTATAGATAGAAAATATTTATAATATTCTTATTTTTAATGATTGAAAAATAGTATTAAATAATGATTATAGGGATAAAAATAGAATTTCATCCAATTTTTATTCTCTCTTTCCTTTTTCCATGCCCAACCAATTAAATAATGATTATAGGGTTGCAAAGATTAAATAAAAATAAAAATCTATTTATCTGTTAAATATGAGTCAAGGATTGAACATTATAATATTCTACTCATACCTTATCTACGATTACCCCAATTTCTAATTAGAAGCTTCTTTCCCCCTTTTCAAACTGTTTTTCTTTTTTTATTCCTAGTGAATGAATTTCTTAAAGTTAGTATTTTAGTAAGAATTCTTTTCATTTTCATGATAGGAAATTGTTGCTAGAAAAAATAATAGACTAGACGCTTCACACAAGGAATTCGTTTCACCGATTACAAATTTCTTTACATCATGATTAGTGTGTAAATGTTGTGATCCATGAACATAGTATAGCCTAAAAATTATATTAAATGCAAACCAGAGGGAATCGTGGCCGCTTGAGAAGAATAAAATAAAGCAAATGTCAATAATACATTGAGTAAAGTTTTGATACCCATTTTATATAATATACAGATGCAGAGTGTATAAATAAAAATAATTATAGTTGATTTCTCTATTTCTTTGGAGAGGAGTATTTGACTTTCTAGTTGATTACTTTGCTTTCGTTGATTTGAAATAGGGGATGAAGGAGAACCATGTGTTGCATTAAAAGATCTTCTCATGGATGGTTAGCTTAAATGTGCCAACAACCAACTCAGGTTATAGAAATTATGGGTGATAGGCAAACCTACTTTTCCTGCAAAATTCTGTGGTGTCTACTTCACTTGCCCTACTTTTCCTACAAAATTCTGTGGTGTCTACTTCACTTGCTTGAAGTTGAAAAGCGTTGCTTTCAGCTAACTCATTATACTGGGCAGCTGACAAAATTTCCAAGACTCAAATCTTTTTAAAATTAACAAATCAAAGTCTGATTCTTAAATATAATTAATGCAATTCTCTAAGTGCAAGATTTAAATCTTCTATTTTTTTATGTATAAATTTTTTAAAAGAAAATGCAACATGAGTGACTTATATTTTAAAAAAAAATTACAATTAAAGAACTAAATGTTATAAAATTTATGATGGAGGACTTTAAAATTGAAATTATTCTTAAAGATCACAATTATCATTAGATTTTATGAAAATTATTACTGATTTTAAGAGATTCATTATTGGATATAGAACAGTACTGCACTTTTTTGCACCTTATAATAAATTTCCTAAAATCTTATGATAATTGTAATTCTTAAAAATAATTTTAATTTTTAATATTCTTTATTATAAATTTTACTATATCTAGGTCTTTAGATGTATTTTTTTAAATATTTAATTGCACGAGATATTTATTAATTGAGTGTATACTTGGTTAGAAATATTTTTTTAGAAATTTAATAATATCAATTTTTGTGAAAAAAAAATAAATTTAAATGTGTGGTAAATACTTTTTTTGGGGTAATAAAGGGGATTTAGTAACCCAATGGAGAAAAGACCATTTAAAATTATGGAGAATGATAGTTTCCATGCACTTAAAAAGATATGTCAAACTTAAAAAAAAAGAAGAATAGAATAGAATCCTAAAAGTGAAGCCCTAAAGCAAGATCTAAACTATGGTTGGCTAAAAGATTCACATACCCATTTGCTTCGCAAAGACCGTGGGTGACCTAAATGGTCCAATTCATTACCATTGCATCCTTGATCAAAGTAATCATACAGATTGAAGCCACAGGACCAAAATGACTCTCAGCTAAAACATTGAAACGGTGGCTAAAATATCATATTTTGAAAAGGGCAGTAGTTGAGTACCATGGCTCTAGATCTATGCAAATCTATTTTTGAGCTAGTAAGCATTGGTGCCGCGACTAGAAAAAGTTTAGGTCACAACTCCAAGTCATAAACATTTGTATAAAGCCATTTTTTTCAGCCTTGTTTTTATTGATATAAAAGGGGATTTCAAGGTAATTGAGAGGGAGGCCGACTTTTTGGGCATTTTTTGAAGAAAAGTGCAAGGTTATGGAGCTTCAAATGTGAGGAAAAAACTTGAATTTGGAGAAAATTTTATTGATTAAATCAATTTTTTCTATTGTTCTCTTACTTCTCTTTGTATATTTATATCTATTTGGCTTATGCTTTTGTTTTGGACGTTGATTTCTCTTGTAATTATATGAGTTGAGATTGTTAAGTTGGGTTTGTATCAAACCCTAGCGCCCCCATTTGGTAGCAAGAATTGGGGAGGGAAAATTTAAGGTAAAAGGAAAAACTTGAGCAAATTTTAGTTTTATTCCTATAATTATTATTCAGTCATTATTTAATATTTTTTAATAATAATTATTTAATTATTAAAAATAAAGATATCATGGATATTTTTTATCTATAAAATCATCTTTTTACTTTTCATTTTCATTTCTATCTCTCCTTTTCTGTCTATCAATTGGACCCCTAATGTGAATAGGATATATATACTTTATTTATTTGCAATTAGTAGTATGATTTGTTTATTCAATATTGTTCCTAATACTTTTAAATGTGTAAAAATTATTAGATAATTTAAATGAATTTAAAAAAGGAACTTTTAAACTAAACATGTACCGAGTAGTTTGAAGGCATGAAACCTGTAACGTTGAGTGAATCAACTTATCCGTAGGATGAGGATATATCTACTAAAGTTACATAACGGATTCTTAATTTTGTTTCTTAATAAGTTGTATAAGGATTGTAAATTTGTTTAAAGGAAAATACTTATAAGTAATTCAAAAAATACTTATAGATAAATTAAAGTTTTAAACTAACAAAAATTATCATTAAGAAAAAAATAAAGAGAAGTTAATTAATTTTATATGAAATTATGCGAAGAATAATAATTTTAAACATTTTACTGTGATTTAGATCAAAAAATAAATTTAATATTTAATAACTATCTTAATAAAAAAATCATTATATTATTTATGCAACATGTACACCTACACCTTTTGTAGCACAGTACCAAGTCCGAAGTTGTATTATAGGGTTGGAAAATATTGAAATTGAGTTTTTATTTGAATGCAATTTTTTTGTATAAAAAATAAGTTTTAGAGTTTGAGAAGGAAAAGGAGGTCCAGCTTGCTCATTCCTCATTAATTCTAGAATTCCACCAACTAACATATTCAACCTCGGAAAAAAAAAAAACACGTAGCAGGGTCAAGAGTAGTAGACAACACCAAAAAAAAAGTTAGTTTAAAAGTTTAAGCATCTCTTAAAAAATAATAATAATAAAAAGTATAAGCAGAAGAGAAGTTGCCAGATTATTCAGGTTCTTTTTTTTTTTATTTTTTGAGGGAAGGGAGGTTATCAGAAACATAATTTTCTTTGCCAGAGTAAAAGAGTTTGTGTAGGTTTGATTTAACCCTATGCTGTGAGATGTAGTGTGTGTTTGGGAGTGCGTTGAAGGAGATAAAAACGTGGTTTAAGAGAAGCAACAAATTGTTGCTTTTGGAAAACACAGGCTTGTGAGATGTGCCAAACACAAATGATACAAGGCACTAGCATCAACTATGTTTCCATTTAAACTTGTTAATTCTACTATATAAAGAATACATACAAATGTTTGCATTTTTTTTTTCTGAAAATGTTGTATTATATCTTCTAGGATCAAGATTTAATTGTAAAATTAGTCCATTAATTTAAAATATACTTAAATCTACCCTTGAATTTTGAACTGAAATAGAAAAGAACTATTGCAAGTCCAACATTCAATTTAAGTCAATCATTATTATCACAGTAAAAATTATGTAAACTCTTATCATAAATTTTAAATAAAAATTAATATTTTTATTTCAATTCAAAGGCTGAAAAATGTTTTATTACATTTTAAAATTAATGAGTTAATTTTACACTTGACCTTTGGGGATAAATGTAGTTTTTCTTTTTGTAAAAGAAAAATTAATTATTAAATCTTTATAGTTTACATCAAATTTTGCATTTATTCTTATAGTTTAATTTTTTTAAATAGAAACTATCTCAGTAATTTCTAAATATTTCATGGTTTGTTTTTATATAATTCTCAAATATTATTATCCTACTCTCTATCATGATTCGCGGTATAATGCCGTTAAATTTTGTCCTAGACAGTTAACAGAATGGTGAGTTGGCAGCCACATTTGTATATCACTGGGCATAAGTTAAACACGTGAGAGGAGTTAAGTGAAACGCAGCGTATTTGCCCATGCGGAGCTCTTCTCTTTCTCCTCCCCGTCATTTGGGTTTGACGTGTCTCCGGTGTCCTCCATGGAAACTCGATCTATGGAAAGCTTAGAGAAGAAGCCGAAATCGCAGAGATGGAGAGGAGAAGATGCAGAGGAGAAGCCGACATCTCTGCGTTTGATCTGGTTTGAAAGTGATCTCTGCGTTTGCTAATCGAAGAGGAGAAGTTTAAGATGCAGCGTATGTGCAGAGTTCTTCTCTTTACTCCCTTCGGCTTGATATCCAGAGATGCTATAGTATGGTGATATCTATTCCCTCAGCAGAATTTTTTTGAAACTCAATCTTTAAGGGAACATCATAATATGTGGTTTTTTGTTTTCTTCTGTGATAGCTGGTCATGGTTCAAGTAAGTCCAGAGTTCACAGCGGTATTATTGGTGTTACTCAACCACACCGAGTTGCTGTTCTTGCCACATCAAGGCGTGTGGCATATGGTCTTCATCTTGGGAAGGAGGTTGGCTTTCGAGTTAGATATGACAAGAGGATCGGAGATAATTGTTCTATCAAGTTTATGACTGATGGAATTTTACTTCGTGAAGTTCAAGTTCTATTTTACTTCACCATTTCTTTCGTATATTCATTTTTTTCTTTTATATATTTGATATGCATAATACCTTTACAGGTTGTGGGAAAACGTGATGATAAGTTTATAGAAACATTTGTTAACATTGAGGATCCATACGTGTTAATACTGCGTATTGTGGTGGTTATTATAGTTACCACTTATAGTTACCACTTACCATGATGACTACTAGTTACTATCATCTCTTCTGTCACTGGTTGATTTTGTTTATTTAGAGTAAATAAATGTAAATTAAATGTTTTTGATACCAAAACAAAAAACAAAAAAACTCACACCCATTTGAGCATATCCAAAGGTCTGGACAGTTTTTTTTTTTTTTTCGCTGATTACATTGGTTGTGTCTTAGTCATTACTCTATTTATCATTGTTGTGATGATGATTTATGATGCATTATGAATTTATGATGCTATAATCCAACTCAATCATATATAGTGTAATTAAAAAGGGAAGTAGAGAACTTATGCAGGAAGCAACGCAATGCTTCAAGGGAGTTAATCCTGCTAGTATCTAAAGCATCTGTAGAAAATCGTGGCACTGTGGTACGTGGAACAAATTCTGATGAGGGAGTAGATATGAAAGGCACGATGTTTGGTAAGATTATTGCTTTTCTCTTTGGTGAGATTATTTTAATCAAGGCACCCTGTTCTGACTTGTTGCTTTACTTACTAGTAAAGAGATCAAGCCGAAGGGAGTAAAGAGAAGAGCTCTGCATCTTAAACTTCTCCTCTTCGATTAGCAAACGCAGAGATGTCGGCTTCTCCTCTCAATCTTCTCCTCTCCATCTCTGCGATTTCGGCTTATTCTCTGGGCTTTCCATAGATCAAATTTGCATGGAGGACTGTTAAACGCAGGCGATGGGAAGGAGAAAGAGAAGAGCTCTGCGCAGGCATATATGCTGCGTTTCGCTGAATTCTTCTGATATATTTAACTTATGCCCAGTCAAATGCATATGTGGCAGCCAATTCAGCATTCTGTTAGCCACTTAGGACAAAATTTAATGGTGTTATGTTATGTAATCATGATAGGAAGTACGATAGTAAGGTTTGAGAACTATAGTAACTAACCATGAAACATTTGAAAATTACTGGGACACTTTTGAAAAAAAAAATCAAATTATAAGGATTAAATTAAAAATTAATATAAATTGTAGAGGCTAAATGATAATTATTATTTGTTTAATCACGATTTATGCTTAGTCTGTGAGGCACAGAAAGTCAAAGTACAGAAAGATGAACATGATTAGATGAAGATAAAATTTGTATGGTAATATAAAATGCTGCTTCCAAATGTACACGAGATTGCAGAGCAATGAGAATGAAAGGGAAAAGAATCAAGGGCACTTGGGTCCTCCTCTTTTGGTCTTCCAGTTATTATAGCAAGGGCAGACCTGCTTGTTGCCATAAGTTCCAGGAGGCACACACAAGCATTTTGCACAGCACTTTTGGCAGAAGAACATGCATGGCTTCTTGTATTGCGTCTTTGAGCATCTCTCTCTGCATCTTGGTCCACATTCTGAAATTTCATTCATTTCACACACCAACTCTTCTAATTTGTCATTCAAAAAAATATAGCAAACTCTGTTTTTATTTTAAAAAGAATAAGAGCTCTCTCTCTCTATAAATATGTGGTTAATTACCTTGGGGTTGAAGACTGCCTTCAGTGACGCCATGCTGAAACACGAAAACGAAAATGGAATTTGACATAAAGAAGAAATGAACAGAGTGATAAGTTTGCAAAAGGAACAGAGCTGTAAGATAATGAGAGAGGAAAATCTCACAGTGGGAATGTGATTAGTGTTATTGCCTGGCTGAGGAGCTGGGACCTCAGTGGTGGCCACGAGAATCTCAGCCTGAAACCATCGTATTGGTCATGCTTCATCAATATCATTATCATTATCACTCCAAATTTCAAAACAAAATATGACAGAGCATTACAACAATGAAATAATGCTTTTCATAGTTAAACATCGCAGAAAGAAATCTACTACGATTAAACATTCAAATGCAGCCAACACACACACGCACATATATATATATATAAAGGATCATTAAAAGGACACTCTTTCCCAAGAAACCGAAATTCGACGAAAGCATGCATGCGGAATGTACTGGAAAATCAAACAGCTAGGCAAAATAAAAAAATCCCCAATTCGATTCCTTAAATGTGGTAATTTTATCATCGTCGCTAGTCACTCAAAACAAACTAAATTAACAGGCTAAAGAACATTACATCGAGCCCTGCGTTAAATTTAAGTTGAAATAACCACCAAACAATCTCCTATTGTAAAGTAGTTCAAGTGAAGTGATGCAGAGCTTAGAACAGAGTAATGCAGAGCTTGAAGCTATCAGCACAAGAGAGAGATTGGCATACATGGTTCTCCACAAGAAGGAGCAGCATTGATGAAACCAGAGAGAGCATAATGAAGCTTAGTTTTGTGGCCATTGTACACAGAATCAGCAAGTTCTCTCAAGTACTGTGGTCTTCAGGGACTTGCGAGTAGACGTTGTTATAGGCAGTTGGATGAGGTTTCTGTCTATTCTATGCGTAGTATTAGATAGCAACACCCCAAAACCCTTGTCTTTCCTAAATCACAAATACAGATTCTAACCCACAGAGACTTCCACAAAATCATATTCGTTCTTTTCTTTTGAAATCCCCACTCTGTCCCTTCTTTCCCCCTGCTATACCATTCATTATCTTTCCTAAATAAATAGAATAAATTACTCTTTATTAATTTCTTTTATTAAAAAATATATTTTAAAATTTTTATTTTAAAATTATTTATTTTTTATTAAAAATTTAAACTTTAAAAAAGTAATTATTTTGTATTGATTAAATACATATTTAATACTTATTATATTATATAAATAATAGATATAAAAATATTTTAATTAATATAAATTTAACTGTAACTCATTTTTTGTTGCAAAAATATTTATGTAATAATCTTTTAATTTTAGAAGAAGAAAGTTTAATTTTTTATAAGATTATATAATTTAAATATTTCTTAAAAAACAGAGAATAATTTACCTAGGAAAAAAAAGTTGAAAGTTTCTTTTCCTCTGTAAATATGTATATAGGAAGCGAATGAAGTATTGATTTTATGGCTCGGAACTTTAAGTTAGTGAGTGGCTTATTTTAAAGGTAGTCGAAGGGCAAGGATAAGTTGGTCCACAAAAAGAATTGGTTCTGTGGGAAACTGTGGGCTGATATTCAGTCATGTGAATGAAAAGCATCAGAGGGCCACCTCACATGGGGATTGACATGTGACTTCCCAATGTCCTTCAGAGAGAACGATAGAAGAACAAACAAACACCATAATTTCCCGACCACCCTCTTTGTGTCTTTTATACAAAGTTACATATGAATCAACATGGGAAACCCTTCTCCTTCTTGAATAGCATCCGCGTGAACTCTATAATTTGTATTCTTGTTTTAATATGGAAATGGTGGTTGTTAGGGTTTTTTATTTTAATTTGGTAGTTTTCTTGAAAAAACAATGGGACATTATGTGTATTAATAATAAGCACTGGTTGTTATTCCATGTTCTATCTGTTGTTATTAGTATATCACGCAGTGTTTGATGGCAACTTTGACCTTTTTTTTGTTTTTTTTCAGTTTCCTTTATGGATATTAAATTTTGTGATAAACAATGTTTTGGTCAGAGCCATTCACGATGGTAATAAACTTGTAAGATAGAAGAGAGTCAAGTTGTGTGAGAGTTGGGAGTTCTGTCATGGACTATAATGCCCAAGTCGATAACGAATAGACAAGAGGTGAGCAAAGTGATCATAACATATAAGATGCGCATATCTGAGAAAGTCTCCTATTAATAGAGATAGTCAGCATGAGTTGCTCGTGAAAAAGTTGTCATGGAGTCATTATGGACGATCATGAGCCATTACACCTAAGCAGTTACGAGTCACTAATGTTGCTACCATGTAGTGTAACTGCCAATAGCCTTTTAAGTGTTGGTATGATGGGTTGATGAGTATTGTGCAAAATTTGATGGCAATTTGGCCTTTCTTTTTTTTTTTTTTTTTCCTTTCAAGTTTTCTTTGTGGTTATTAAATTTTGTGATGAAAAGTTTTTTGGTTGGTAGACATTCTTGGTGATGGTAAACCTGCAAGATAAAAGAGGATTAGGGCAATGAGAAAGCCAAGGGTTCCATCACAAACTCCAACGCCGAAGTTAATAAATAGTAGAGAGATGAGCAGAGTGAACATAACATGTGAAACGTGCATGCCTAACAAATAGAAAGAGTCCCTTATGTCAGCTTGTGAGCTGCTTGTGGGAGAGTCATTATAGATAGTTATGAGCCATTAAGTTTCAACGTTTAAAGATCTTTAATAATATTATTATGCATGTAGTGTAGCTACTAAGAGCTTTCTAAGTTTTGGTATGATAAAACGATGAGTGAATCGCACTTTAGAATTGGATTCATTGATCACGGGTGGTTCAAATTATAATTCATCATTTTGTTTTCTAAAGGAAAACGTGAGAGAGGAGTTAGCCGTCAATTTCCAGAGATGGTAAGGTATTCAGTTTGTTCTGTTGCTTTGGTCTCGTGAACTAGCATTTGTTTGTTGTATTAAGCCCAGCCCATTTTACGAGGTAATGGTCACAAACGAAAAAAGCACGTATTTCGAGGCTTTCAAAATGTGACAAAATGCAAAATGTCCCTGCTCCAAGGTCATAGTTATGATAGTCAAGAAGAGGATCAGTCTCATATAACAACTAAATTTTCGATCAGGTATTCAAATTTTACATGCAAGAAATGCTTGATATATAATGCCTTTGTATGATATGTTCAGTTACCCCTTGTCTGATTTGAGGGGAGAGGAGGGGAGGGGATCCCCTTGTTTGGTTTGTAATTTTGGAGGAGAGGGGAAAGAAAGTTTAATGAAATTTTTCCTCTCCTCCCCTTCTCTCTTATCCCTCTAATTTGGGGGGATTGGAGGAAAAATTAAAAAAATGACTAAAATGTCTCATATTTTAATTATTAATTCTATATTTCATAAAATTTTTATAGGAATAGTTAAGAAAAAATTTTAATGTACCAATTAACACGGATATATTACCATATTGAGAAAAAAGTAAATATGTCAATATTTTCAACTCAAATGTATTTTAATTTTATAAAATAAAACATGTTAAATTATATATTTGTTGAAATAATTATTTAGTTAATTTTATTTGTTTACAAATTTTTTAAAAATAATTATAATTATAGATAATTTCTGACATTTATTTAATTTGACGGTGAAATATTTAATTTTTAAAAATAAAAAAATAATTAATAATATTATTATTACTTTTAAAATATAAAAAAATAAAATAGTTTACATATTAATATTTTTTCTCCCCTCTCTTCCCTTCCGTTAAAATCTCTCATCTCCCCTGCCTTTCATTAAAAAAGGTTTTACCTTGGTATGCAACCTGTGCACTTACCGCAAGAAAACTACGAGATCATGGTTAATTAGACCGTGATTGCTAGCTTTAATACAATAAACATCTGTCACACAAATAGTACACCGTCAACCCCAAATCTCAAGCCAGCCAAGAGAAAGAAAGAAGGAGAAAGGAAAGCAGGGTTCACACAGGGACATTCATTAAATGAACAAGTAATAGCTCCAGGCCTCTCCTATGCTCAAACAGTTGCTGTGTAGAATTGGCACACGAAATCTAGATTTACTAATTACGGATATGGACGATAGATCTCCTTAAACTGATCTCTCTCGGAAGAAGTCAATTCATCAGCAAAATCAACCTTTGCAGAAACATTAATATTAAACACGAGAGGTTCATGACCCGGAAATAGGGAAAGGGCAAGGGCAAGTGGTAGAGAATGAAACCAAGACATCAAGCTCTTTTCAATCCTAAAACCCGAGGCTGGTAGCAAGAGTTATCAACTCATTGGCAACCAAAAGAAATAATTTTGAAATAAGGCATAGCATGAGCTATGAATTGCTTGAATGGTAGTTTCTAACTATTTACAAACAAGCTTGTTGGCATTATCTTGAGGAGCGATCATTAGGGCAATGATGACCCATGGTAACTTATGGATATACCTGCAAGTAATGCAAAGCAGAGCGATACTCATGGCTAAATTAGCAAAGTCTAGAGTAAGTTTAACAAAGCAATAATATAATGTAAAAGCATAAAAGCGATCATCAGCTTGCATTTAGTGGGGTAATCGTTATCATGTCCCCCAAATTAAACAATATATATATATATATATATATATATATATATATATATATGTATATAGAAAACAGAAATTGTTGGCAAGTATAAGTGGTTTAAATATAGAAATAGAATAGATCCGACGCCATGTTGCTTAACTGTGCAGTCAAAGCTATCTATGAGAGCAGATCCTCTGAAGTATCCTTTCCTGAAGTTCCTCTGAAGTATCTCTCAAATTTGTTTGTTTATTTTTTTCTAATATTTTTTCTTTAACCTCTGACGAACCCCTGCCAAAAGTTCAAAAACTCCATGAACAGTAAGTGAGAAGGAAGAAGAGCATGTGTCTCTGACTATGTAGAAGCGTGTAAGCTGAAAAATTAACTCTTGCTCCTAAACCTAACACCAGCTTCTTTTAGAGATACATTATAGCGTGTGTTTGGCTTCGCGTTTGATAGAGAGAAAATCACGTTCAGCAACCACGTTTATATAAAAGTTACTCTTTGTTGTTTCTGGCTAAACGTAGTTTGGAGGAAACAAAAGCTAAACCAAACACACGCATAGCTCGAGATACGCAAAAATATCTACATATCAAAAACACAGAAAGTCAGATGAGACCCTCAGAGACAACTTCAGTAAATATTTGAGTAGATATTATGTAGTCCCTCGGGCTTGTAATTGTCACGAAAATGTCACCTTAAGTTTAACAATTTAAATAGATTGTGAGAAACCAAAATGCATCATCGGGTTCCCTTTCCAAAAACAAATACCATTTAGAATTACATAATAACAATGTTCAATTCTCATTCCAATCACTTCATTGTAGTTAGTAAATAATCCGCAAAGCAAGAAGCACAACTGATTGCTGCATAGCAGCAAATGAAGAGTTGACATAAGTAAGTTGCAAATGCAGTCATGTCAATAATGAAAGCAACCGGTGCAGTGAACCCGCGCCGCAAAGATAGAGAGCGGACACTGTTTGCTTTATTAGGTGATGGGAATCCGCAAAAGATTTATTTCAGACGTGAGAAACAAAAGTTAAAAGAAGAAACTTTTAATTTATTTTATTTTATTTTAACACTTTAATTAATTATCTTTTTGTTTTATTTTATTTTCATTCTTTTGACCTTATAAAGCCTCACCGTAATTGTATTGGGGTTAATTTTGATTGATTATTGAATACAGTTTTTATTCTCTTCCCTCCTGCCTCCTCTGTCTTACCCCCATTTCTTTTCTTCTTTCTCCCCTTTCCTCTTCAATATGTTGCATTGTTTTTACATCAAACTGCATGAGAGCAAGGTTTATTGATCTAACCTAAACTTCCGTTGCCTTAAAATCATTGGGAACTCGCCAGAGCTTCGTCGAAAACTTAAGAGTCACCTTTGTTTACATCATAACACAGACATCCAACCTCTGAACCAGGCAGGTGACCCCACCATCCGAATCGCGTCGTTAGATCTATGATCCCCTAAGGTGCGTCATCGGAATTCACCTCACGCATCGCCACAATTCTGTGCACATGGACTTCACATGCCTCTTACGTGCCCAGACCCATTTTCAACCCTCTTCTCATCAAATTTCTCTAACCAATCCAACTTGTTCTGCAACTATTTTCATCTATAGGTATTTGGGAATATTTCCATTAGTTTCAGCTCTCTAGTTGCTTAGGTAGAGTATTCAAACTCTCATTGAGTCTTTGTTTATTAAAGTGTTGAGTAGTGTCAATTAATTTTGTTCATTGCCTTTTAGCTAATTCAACATTGCATTTTGCATCCTGTGATACCTTTATATGACCCTTGCATGGCCATTTGTGACCTATATGCAAAACAAAACTTTTACGACCAAGAACTTCACACCCTAAAACTCACCATGGAAAGTCAAACCCAAAATACTCAAATTAGCCAAAACAATTTTGAGGAAAGGCTTAAGGATATGAACTATCATTTTGAGGAGATGATGAGTGCTATTAGCTTGCGAGGTAGACAGATCCATGGTATAAATGTAGAAGGTCTAATCGAGGTGCATAATGACGAGGATGGGAGTGGATTAGAAGAAATTCCTAGGAAAGAAGACATTTTAGTTAATAACCATCGTAGAACCCAATAGTAGGTTCCACTGTAAGTTAGCAGACTCAATCTATAGGAGTCAGCGCTAGAAATGTTCAGAAATCTAACCTTGGGGCAAACTAAACCGATGGAAGACCATTGAGATGATCCTGATTTTGTAGGACATAACCGTATGTGGCAGGAATAACCCTTAGGTATGTTTAAAAAGGTCCAGGCAAGACCAGAATGATCTAGGTGATATCACTGGGAAGGTGAAAATTAAAATCCCTAAGTATGATAGTAAATTATACCCCAATGTCTTTTTAGATTGGTTAGGTAACATTAAGGATTACTTAGATTGATATGACATATAGTAATGTTTAGCATGTCCATTTTGCTAGATGAAGCTTGTAAGGGATGCCAAAAGGAATTAGCAAACTGTTCAAAGAAATAAAAATAAAAATATTTGCTCATTTATTATAGGAGTTAGCTAATTAACCAATTGTCAATCTTAGGCAATTTTTTAATGTGTCTGATTACATGACTTGTTTTGATGAACTTGTACTTAAATGTAATATATAAGAAGAATATTGAACAATTATCACTAGGTTTATTAATGAGTTCTAGGTAGAAATTTATGAAGATGTTAAGTTGAATTTTCTTGACTGCATTGAAAAGGCCTACCATAAGGCTCTCAAAGTGGAATCCTTATTAAAATACTCATTTATTAGGTGTTTCCTACCCTAGGGCATAATCTAAATAGATTAGTTGATTGATCTAGGGACATCATAACTTAAGGCTAATCTTGTGTTCCATTCTAATCAAATTTTTAGTCCTTAACATAATTTTACTAGGGGAAGTGAGTCCATAGGCTTTAGCTCATGTTCTCGTGTGTCTACCATTGAGTATTTTCATTGTCACTTTAAGGCCTCATTTAGTACAATGGGAAGAGAAGAAGGGAAGAGGGAGAGAGAAAAAAATATTATGTAATGTCTATCACATCTTTATTATCATTATTCAACAATATATGTCTCTTTTTATTTTTTTTAAATTAGAGGTACAAGTGTCATTTTTCATCTATTTTATTCACTTTTTTATTCTCTTTCCATTTCATTACTTTTTATTCCATTATACCAAACATAGTCTAAGAGTCATATTGTGTCTAAATGCCTATATTGCACCTTAACTCTTGAACACCAATCTAACGACCTAGTTGACGGAGAAGGTGCTGACATGATAGTGGATTATGTTTGTCCCACGAGCTAAGGACTCTTAGAAGAGGACTAACATCTTTCACACCTTTGTGAAATATAGGAACTAATCTTATAAGTTACTGATTGATGAGGGAAGCACTAAGAATGTAGTTTCTAACTTAAGGGTAGCTAAAATTAGCCTCAAACTAGAACCTTATCCAAAGCCATTTTGTATAGCTTGGGTAGATAATATTTCCTTAATAGTTACTCGACAGTGTCCTATTCCCTTTCAATGACAAGACTACCATGAGAAGATCCTTGGCGATGTTTTCCCATAGATGTTGCTTACATCTTATTAAGTAAATCTTGGCACTGGTGATTAAAGTAAATACTATGTGTGACCCACTTTCACTAATAGTGGCTAGATTTTATTTTCAACCATCAATTGAGACTCTTGCTCATATCAATTGAGGAAGCTTTAGGTAGAGGATAGACAATGAGTATTTATTTTTGACATTCACTTAAGAACATATATGTATATCAATAAAAAAGGTTTTAAGTAGGCTTATCAATAGGGGAGAGACACTTTAAATTTCTTACTGACCACCAATTAGAACTCATACTTATCAATTGAGAAAGCTTTGGGTGGGCTTCTAAGGGAAGGATAATGAGCATTTATTTTTTATGTTCACTTAAGACACTTACATATATCTATTAAGAAAGCTCTGGGTAGGCTTTAGAGTAAGAAAGGGACAATTTGACTTTATTTTCAACCATTAATAGGGATCCATGCTTTTATTAGTTAAGGAAGCTTTAGGTAGCCTTCCAAGTAAAGTAGGGATGGTGATCACTTATTTCCAATGGTCACTTAGACCCATGCCTATTTCTATTGAGAAAGCTTTCAGTATACTTCGAAGTAGGGGTGTTCAAAGGTTCAGTTTGATTTGGTTTTGAGCAAAAACCAAACCGAACCAACCTAATCGGTTTAGCATTTTGTTGGACCTTGTCGATTTTAAATTCTAATCGATTTGGTTTGGTTTTTGTTTGGTTTAGTTCTGTTTGGTCTGGTTTGGTTCATGTTTTTTTTTTCCTAAAAATAATTTTTTTAAAAAAATATTTATTGTAATATGTAAAATTTAATTTTTAATATCCTACATCTCTTAAAATTTTGACTACTAATAACTTTAGAATAATTTATTATTTTTATCTCTTTTTTTTCCTAAAAAAATTTCATACATTCATAAAAAAGTTTTAAAAAGTGAGAAAAAGAAAATAAGAGCAATATGATATAATAAAATAGTATAAATAATTTATATAAAGAATGTAGCTTTAATGCAAGTTTAATTAATAAAAGATCCCATTAATCTAAATAAAATAAAATATTAAATTTTAATTAATTACAAATTTAATGGTTCAATTTGGTTCGGTTAACCAAACCAAATATGGAGAAAACCGACAACCTAACCGATTTAATCGGTTCTACAATCACAAAAATCAAACTAAACCAATTTTTAATCGATTTTTTTTTGTTTGATTCGGTTTTGTTCACCCTTACTTCCAAGAGGAAAATCTAATTTTACTTACAACCATTAATTAAGACCTATGCTATAACAATTGAAGAAGTTATGGGTAGGCTTCTAAGTAGGGGTGGGACAATTTGATTTTAGTTTAGATTATCAATTATAACCCATCGTTAAATCAATTTAGGCCGCTTTGAATACCCTTTAAATTGAAAAAGGACAATTTGATATTATTTTAGGCTGTTAATTGATACTCATACCTACATCAATTAAGGAAGCTATAAGTAGACTTTTGAGTAAAGAAAGGAAGATTTGATTTGATTTTAAATAATCAATTGAGACCTATGCTTTTTGATAATTCAAGCAACTTTCAGTAGCCTTTCGATTAAGAGAGGCATGTATTATTTCAAACCTTCAATATAGACATATGCTTATATCATTTAAGGAAGCTTTAGGCGGGCTTCAAAGTAGGGTGGGATAAAGAGCATTTATTTTTTATGGTCGCTTGTGACTTATGCCCATATTAATTGAGGAAACATTGGGTTGGATTTTAAGCAAAGAGAGACAATTTAATTTTATATCTAACCATTAATTAGGATCCATGCTTGTATCAATTGAGGAAGCTATAAGTAGGCTTCCAAGTAGGGGAGGGTCAAGGAGTATTTATTTTCAACATTCACTTAGAACACAAACATATATCAATTAAGGAAGCTTTAGGTAAGCTTCTTACAATGGGAATGATACTTTAAATTTCTTTACAACTATCAATTGAGACCTTTGCTTATATCAGTTGAATAAGCCTTAAGTAGGCTTCCTTATAAAAGAGGGGACAACAAGCGTTTATTTATGACATCACATAAAATATATACGTATATTTATTGAGGAAGATTTGGATGGACTTCCATATAGGGAAGGAACATATTGACTTTATTTTCAATTGTTCATGGGGATCCTTACCTATATTAGTTTAGGAAGCTTTAAGTTTCAATGGTCACTCATGACCTATGCTTATTTCAATTGAGAAAGCTTTGGGTACACTTCTAGGTAGGAGAGGGACAATTTAATTTTATTTCTAGCCATCAATAGGGACCCATACTTCTATTAATTGAAGAAGCTATAGGCACACTTCTGAGTAGTGAAAAGACAAATTGATTTTATTTTGAATCGTTAATTAAAACCCATGTTTATATTAATTTAAGGAGCTTTTGATTAAGGGAGGAAAATTTGATATTTTAGACTATTAATTGGGACATGCTCTTGTATAAATTGAGAAAGTTCTAGGAAAACTTCCAAGTAAGGAGTGACAGATAGCATTTATTTCTGATGGTCATTTATGACTCATGACCATATCAATTAAGGTAGCTTTGGGTAGCTTTCTAAATAAGGAAAGGATAATTTAATTTTATTTATGACCATGAATTGGGACCTATGTTTATATCAATTAAGGAAGATTTAAGTAGGTTTTTAAGTAAAGGAAGGATAATGAATATTTATTTTTTATATTTACTTAGAACACATGCATATCTCAATTAAGGAAGCTTTGGTAGGCTTCTCAGTAGAAAAGGGACATTTTAAGTTTCTTTCCAACTTTTAATTAGGACCTATGCTTATATTAATTAAGGAAGCTTTAGATAGGCTTCCAAGTAAGGGAGGGATAATAAGCATTTATTTATGACATTTATTTGGGACACATATGTATATCTTTTAAGGAAGTTTTGGGTAAACTTTTGAATAAGAGAGAGACAATTTAACTTTATTTCTAACCCTCAACGGGGATCCATGCCTATATTAATTGGAAAAAAGCTTTAGGTAGCCTTTCAAGTAGAGTAAAAATAATGAGTGTTTATTTTTAATAGTTACCTAGGATCGATGCCTATTTCAATTGAATAAGCTTTAGGTACACTTTCAAGTAAGGGGGTATAATTTATTTTTATTTCACCATTAATTGGCACCTATACTTATATCAATTAAAAAGCTACAAGTAGGCTTCTGATTAAAGGGGGAAAAACAATTTAGTTTTAGTTGAAACAGTCAATTAAGACTTATGCTAAAATTAATATAGGTAACTTTAAATAGCCTTCAACTGAAAGAGAAACAATTTGATATCATTTCATATTGTTAGTTGAAACTTATATTAATTAAGTAAGTATTAGCTAAGCTTCCAAGTAAGAATGGACAGTGAACATTTATTTTCAATGGTTAATTAAGACTTATGCTTATATCAATTAAAGAAGCTTTAGGATGGAAAATGATATTTCATTTCCAACAATTTCTCACGACCTATGCTTATATCAATTGAGGAAGTTTTGGGATAAAAAAATAACATTTCATTTCCAAATCTCTTAAGTCCTATGCTTATATCAATTGAGAAAGCTTTGGGCAAACTTTTAAGGAATGGATAGATAATGAGTTTTTGTTTTTTCTAAACAATCATTTAGGACCTATGCCCATTATCTTAGGCTATTTGTTTCTTGGAACATATATGCAAAAAAATATCTTTTAACATGCTTATTTAGTTGTATTGAATAAAGTTAAAATATATGTCTACCTATTGAAGTAATCAATTTAACAAAGATTTTCACCTACTTCACGATAAGGCATCACTTATTACATGTCATCCGTCAACATTTAAGGAAATTAGTAGGTAAGCATATTATATGTTTTAAAGACAATTGAAAGCAAAGTATCAATGTAATGACCTATGTGATATCACCACGAATAGTATCCCCATTTTATAGGCCTTTGAGAGGGAAAAAAGTTAAAAAGTGACCATCAACAACATTTATACGTGTTTTCTAGCTAATAAGATAAGTGTTTTTTAGCTAATAAGATCCTTAAATGCAATATACGTCTTATACATGATCACTTTTAGGCAACTTAGTGCCACAATGGAAGTGTAAGCAAGAAAGTTAAGATAGAGGAAAATAAATAGATAAGTCTAATATTAGTTGTGATTACTTTTATATTATTGGTTATATTTGAAAAAAAAATTATATTATCTTTCTATCTTCACCTTAATTGGATTTCCCATATAATTTATTCCTTGCAATTTCAATTGCTTTATGAGTTTCTTATGAAATATCTTAAACTAAGATCTTTCTAGCAAATTGGAGGCATAAAAGAAGGATTGTGATATTTCATACATATTGCAAAATATATGATTTAGACACATTGCTATTTTTTATTTTTCACATTTTAACTCCTACCAAGTAGAGCCTATTGTTTGGTAGGAAGGATTAAGAAGAAGAAGAAAAAAATATATATGAGCTATTTTTCACTTTGTTTGATATGATTGAATGGAAAGAAAGAGATTTTTTTTTTAACTTTTATTTGATTTCATAAAAGAAAGGAAATAAGAGGAAGTACATGTAAATAAGATGTCAATTTACTTTATTATCATCTATCTAATTAAATATATTAACCTCAATTTTTAATTATTTATAGTTAAATTATTTTTATTTAATAATCATGGGTTCCACCAATAATAAAAAATGAAATATGATACTCACTTATTTATATTGTTATGAAGTGGTGTTATGTTTCTTGTAGCTTTTTCTTCACATTTCTCTCTCATTTTTCCTCCTCTTTCATCCAACCTTAGATGGATAACAAATAATGTAAAAATTGAGTCTCATAATTATTCTTCATTTTCATTTTTTTTGGTTCTTTCCAAAAAGATACAAACCAAATAAAGGAAAACTCTAATCCCTCATTCACCCAACCAAACAATGGGGGAGGAAAGAAAAAGAAAAGAAATAGGAAAGGAATTAGAGCTTTTCTTTTTCAGTTTGTATTTTTATGAAAGAAAGGAAAGGAATAAAGAGGATGAATAGCTGTAGGACCCATATGAATTTTCTATTATTTGTTATCCATCCAATGTTATATAAGAAGATGAAAGAGACACATATAACCATTCCATGGCAATATAAATGGGTAAGTTTCAAATTTCTTTTTTGTTTTCATAATTATTGGTGAGACTTATGTTATATTATTACAAATTAATTTAATTATAAATTAAAATAATTTAATTACAAATAAATAATAAATAATAAAAAATTAAGATAAATTAGATTAGGAACAAATATTTAATCAAATAGAAGATAATAAAATAGTTTGATATATTATTTACTTCATAAAATATATTTTCCTTTCTATCTTATCATACTAAAGAAAGTGAAGGATAATCACATACTTTTTTTCCCACATTTCCTTTTTTTTATAATCATCGTTAAATTAAGCGCTTATTACTAGACCAAAAGTTATAGCTGTTAATCAGGATATAACTTTTCTACTTAACAACATCTATCCAAATGCTATGTTTCAATCTAATTTTGACATTTTGTTGTGCCTTTCAAAAGCAAAATGTTGGCCACACTAATAAATTCCCTAACACATGCATTTTATAATGCGTCTTTTTAGGGAATTGAACCCATAACCATGGGTGATACCAATTGATGAATAATGCACTGGGGGGGATAGGTGGTTGTGCAATAGATGATTTCAATGCAAGCTTGGAGCTTTAAATAAGATCAAAATAATAATTAGACAAAAGAAGTTGCATAATAGTATGAAATCTAAAGTTTTAATGTTGTGAGAAAGGCTCAATTAACTAAATCTTGATTCAATTGATTACAACTTAACACAATTAAGTAAAAATGAACTAGTTGAGAAGATTCAGTTAACTGAATATAAAATCTAGTTAACTAGATCTTTTAGCTTGAACAAAACAGAGGCAATAGCCCTTGTCCTATGTATAATTCTCTTGTAATCCAAGAGATTTTTTTCACTGTGAATACCGTATTTTGTCCGGACAGGCTATAAAAAATAAAATCAAATTAGCAAAAATACAAACAAGAGAGAGAGAAAAAAAGAAAGAAAATAGAAAATTAAGAGAAAATAAAAAAATTAAAAATTAAATTAAAAAAAGGGGAGCTTCAGAAAACAATTAAAAAAAAAGCCCAAAACCCAAAAAGAATTATAAGAGAAATAGAAATATAATTTTTCTGCAATCCAATATAAACAAAAAAGTAAAATCAGCCCAATAAAAATGAGTTGAGAAAAAATTAAAATCCTATTAGGCTTACTTGATCCAACCCGGATCCATTCACCCTAAACCCTACCCGTATCTTTAAACCTGGGCTCTCCCTGGCAGCCTCCTACTCACACACGACTCCACATGCAACCCTGAGCACAGACACAGGGACAGAGGGAAGGAGGCAGAAAAGGAAGAGCAGCAGGACAGCTCTGGGGAAAGGGACGCATCTTTGGGGTTCTGAAAAAAAATCGAGAAGAGAGGAGCAAAAAGAGACTGAGAGTACAAGGGAGGGGCTGAGACTGGGAGACAGAGGGGCTAGAGAGACAGAGAGGGAGACCAAAAAAATGGAGAGACCGAAAGAGAAATAGAAAGGGGGGAGATTGGGAGACTAAGCAAAATCGAAGGAGGAGATGAGAGAGCGAGGAGAGATGAGGAGAATTCGAAAAAAATCGAGAGACAGAGGAAAAAAAATCGAGAAAGCAGAGGGGGTTTTCGGGTTTGAGTAAGTTCAGAGCAGAGGGTGAGATTGCAGAGAAAAAAAAAAGGTTCTCTTTTGAGTAGGAGGGGAGAAAAATGGAGGGTAGAAACTAGCGATTTGAGAAGAGGGATTCAAGAGAGAGACCGTGGGGGCGAGAGACGAAGATCGAAGAAGCATCTTCCAGGAATCCCTAAAGTCATTCTCCTTTGCTCAAGCAGTACATAACAATGTTTCTCAAATCATCGACTATTTCACTGAAATGACAAATTCAAATAGGTACTTTTCCTTGCTTCCCATTTACTTTGCCTTTGGAATTCGATTCAAACATCCATGGGTAGTTAAAATTATTTAGCAAATGATATGGTGTTATAGGACTCAAAATCATAATCCATAGTGTTTCTATTTGCTCTGCGTCTGGAGAGGTTTATGAATTTCGTTCTCTGTTGCCTACTTATTGGTTAATTCCCCTATTTGTTAATGTTTGAATGCGAAATTTGCTTCTTTGCTCTTGTCTGGTAAAAGGAAACTTAGGAACACCCTAAGCAATTTATATTCATGGCTTTGAATGACATTTTTTACTTAGAATCTGAGTCAAATTCGGCTAAACTTCTCGGGCAAATATTGATCTGGTATAAAGAATTTTAGATGAGTCATTATATATTTTGCTCTATTGATGTATTAATCTATCTGCTTCGCTCGAGCACAGCATGAGTTGACCTGTGTTAAATCGAGTTTATCCACTTTGTTATGTTCGGATGAGTTTGTAGACGAGGTCTAATGCTGTAATTTCTGATTAACTTCTTGCTAGGATGTAGGTAGTTTGTCCTTGGTGTTAAATTGCTGAATCTCAATTCTGTGTTTGAATCTCATCTAGATGTTATTAATACAGCATAAGATGGAATGTTGAGAACTCAGTTTTTGTATTTCATCAATGCGTTGCTGTCTAATTTTGCTTTGTATTTAAGATTAAGATTGAGCACTAAATCTTGTTCATAGTACAGTGAATACTCTGTCTGGAATTTGCTCATGTGAAAATGTCTATGTGAAATCTATTTGATTACAAACTTTAGCATGGCTTTCGAATAGTTTTGGGAATTTGGTTTTAGCGCAAGCTTGTAGAATCTGTTCTATTGTGAACCTTATGGCATGTCAAGATGTTATTTTCTTGTCTAAATAATATCTCTTTTGTTCAAGTTTTTTTTTTTAATATAGTGCTATAGTGATTGCTAATTCCTCCTTCCCCGCCTCCCATGCACTTTCTTTGTTGCATCTAGATTAATGACCATGAAAATTGCTGGAGAGAACATATGGGATTGAGACTGCTGAATAAGGAGAATAAGGAAAAGTCACTGATCAGGCAGCTTGCTGGAGAGATTCTTGGGCAGAGGGTTAAAGAAAAGGCAAAAGGGATGGCTTCACTGGTTCTTTACTTTCACCTAATTTATGTATGAGATATTGTGACCTGTATTTGGAATAGACTAATATTTGATTGAAGACAAGGCACACACTATCACAAATTATCTTGGGCTAGCTAATATTTCAATTTTATTTCATTTTGTTTCATTTCAAGAATGGTCACGTGGGATTCTTTGTCCCCTCAGACGTAGACGAACCAACCTGAGGATCATGTGGGGTAATAAGCCTCATTGGCATCCATTGGATATTAAATTTACGTTTTAATACATGTTAGGTTTCAATGGCCTGCATCGAATTAATTTTAAAAAAATAATAATAAAAAGAAAAGGTTTTCAACAAAAGGACAAGGAAAATACAAAAAGAAGATTTAAAAAAAAGAGAGAGAGAGAAGAAGAGTGGGCAAAGAAGCATAATCAATTTTGCAAATCAAACATGCAAAATAATTTTGAAATCATTTTTGTTTTCAAAAGCCTAAAGTGGTTTCAATTTTTCTCCTCACTATTCACCCAAAAAAATAAAAAGGACTAAAACAAAAAAACAACAAAACTCAAAAGAAAAAAAATAGAACAACAACAATAACAAGAAAGAATATAAAAGTGAATACGAAATTAATTTCTTTTTCAATCCTTTAACTTATCCCAAGCTTTTTTTAAAATAAATAATAATAATTAAAGAAAAACAACCACAAAAAAAAAAACAAAAGAAGCAAAAACTAAAATAGAGAAAAAAATGAAATTTAAAAAAAATAATAAAAAAAAATTTAAATGGGGGGAAGAATAAAGAAATAAAATTAATTTTATTTTTTAGCAAATGAAAATATATCAACCAATTCTAAATTCGTTTTAGTTGTTAAAGGTAAAAGTAATTTTTATTTTTTTTATTTTTCTCTTTTTCAAAAAAAAAAGAAAACAAGAAATAAAATAAAAAGAAAACAAACCAACAAAAACAAACCAACAAAATTGAAAAGACTTAAACCAAAAAAGGTGATTTTATTTTTGTAATTTTAACTTAGGTATCCTACCTCTACTTTTATAAATAAATTTTGGCACCTTAATTAATCAAAGATAAGAATAAATTAAAAAAATAAAAAAAAGGTGAAAGAAAAATCATAAAAAAAAAAAGAGAAGAGCAAAGAAGTAAAATTTATTTTGATCTTAACAAATTAAAACATATTAATTAATTTCAAATTCATTTTATTTGCTAAAGGTGAAAGTAATTCTTATTTTCTTTCTTTTTCCTCTATAAAAAAAAAGAGACAAAATAAAAACAAAAAAAAAGAAGACAACAAACAAAACATAATAATAATAAAAAAAAAAGATAAAAAAAAAAATTTCAAAATCTAAAAAAAAACCTAAAAACAACAACAAACCCATTTTCTGGTCGAACTACGTAGACTTTGATCCCTCCGAAGGGTACATAGACCTTAGACTCTTATCTTAGATCAAGTCCGCCCTTGTAAATAAAATTTTCTGTTCAATTTTCGCTTTCCTAGTTTCTTTTCTTTTATTTTGTTTTTCTAATTTTGTTTCTTTAATTTCCTTCTTCCTTTTTTATTTTCAATTTCATTTCCTTTATTGCCATTTTTATTTTGCATGTGATTTGTTAGGGAGAATTAAAATAGAATAGAGTTCATATTAATTGTGCACAACTAACTTGGGGTAACCGTTTTTAGTAATGGGTGTAGTAGGGTGCCTAACCCCTTCCCTACTCGCAATTGACTCCGGAACTTGTTTTCTGGTTCGTAGACCGTTTTTCTCATTTTTCAAATAAAAAAACTTTTTCAAAGTTTTGCCTTTTCAAAAATTAAAATTTTGGTGGCGACTCTACTTATTTTAATTTTGATTCCAATTTGGTTCTACGCGATCGCATTTTCAAGTGTGACATTAACTAAAATTTATCAAAATATATAACAGCATTCCTTCACTTAGGTTTTAAGTTTACCTACAACTTTTATAAAGGTTTTTACTCAACTCAACTTACAACTGACTTTCTTACACCTTGGAAGGATTTTCTACAAATATGTAAAAAGTTTTAATGCCTTTATCAGCTAAGGGATTACACCTAAGTAGATTCAAGTTTGCATAGCTAAATAAACCAATTACAAGCTCATAAATAACTAAAGAGATTGAGTAGAAAAAATAAGGAGGACTATAATGCAATGTTAAATATATTCTTATCAGTTTCTGTTGTCTTTTCAATTCTTCATTTCCTAGTTATATATACTTAAATATATATATATCCATTGTAGCTTTGAAGTAACCATTAATAAAATAAGAGTTTTTTCATCATAAAGCATGGGTGACTATGAACACCGTATTTTGTCCGAACTAATTACAAAAATAATAAAATTAAAAAAATATATAAAATTAAGAGCAAAAAAATGAAAAAATTAATTAAATTAAAAAAAAAGAAGCTTAAGAAACTAATATAAAAAAAATTAATTAAGAAACAAAGGCCAATTTGAAGCCCAAAACTCACAGGCCCACCTTATTAAACCCTGTCCAATCCTGCTGAAGCCCAAAACTTTTTCGGATTGGGCCATCGGGCCGAATCCACATCCCCCACTCAATTTCCCTTTTCGGACTCTCCCAAACGACACACAAGACGACACACACGGAGGGGCAGAGTTCTGAAGCACCAAAAAACAGAAGGCAGCATCCAACTTTTCAGAGAAGCCAGCAGAAAAAAGGGCAGAGGATCAGAGGGCAGGCTACAACGGTAGGCTCGAGGATTTGATTGCTTGTGAGGTCCCTTTCACGATGAAAAAGAACGAGGCAAAGCAGACGAAGGGGGTTGGATACAAATGGAGATGGAGGGGATTCGGAAAAGGGGGCGCCTTCGGATTTCCGGCGATAAAAGGGGAAATCGAAAAACAGAGGGAGAGATTCAGGGGGAGATAGCGAGATATTGAGAGGAGGATTTCGGAGGAGACCAAAAAAAAAAAAAAAGATCAGAGGCCGAGAGGGTGCGAAGGCGTAAAAGGAGAAACCAGGAGCAGGGAGGAGGAAAAAAAAAGGACGAGGACGAAGGAAGGAGGGAGAAGTTTCGAAATCAGAGAGGGGGGAATTTGGAGAACAGAGCGAGAGACAGAGATTGAAAGAAAATCGAAACCAGAGAGAGGGAAAACGGAAGAAAAATTGAGAGATATGAGGCAGAGAAGAGGAGTTGGAGACCGAAAAATTTTGGAGACATTGGGGAAGGAAAAATCAAGAGGAGCAGAGCAGGAGGAGGAGAGAGCAGGAGCGCGAACGAACAGGGGGAGACAACGAGAGATTGAGGGTAAGACTGGGATAGGGAGAGAAGAACTGGGAAAGAATTGAGAATCAGAAGAAGGGGACCGAAAAATCGAGTGACCAGAAATAAATGGAAAATCAGAGGAGGTGAGAGCGAAAATACTAAGAAACGGAGAGACTGGAAAAATCGAGCAACAGAGGACCTGGAAAATCGAGACAAGAGAAGTGATGAAGAGTGGCGACTCGAATACAGTAGGAGGATAGTGAAAGTCGTCCTGTTGGTTACGATTCTTACAGGTAAGGTTCTTCATCTATTGTTGATTTACAATAGCTTGAATGTGGTGTCCCCGTGCTGGTTTATGCGCTATGATAGGGCTGATGATCATCATAGATTATTGCATTTCGTATGAGTTTTGAGAGCGTCCACCAAGTGCTCGATGAAATGCCTGATAGAAGGCTGAGTTTGGGCATTTGTTTGTGATCGCTGAATCTGTGAGGTTTGGTAGAGTCTTAGGCATCTGCTTGGACTTTTCCCGTTATAGTCTCGTATAAGATGAATGTAGATTTCAGAGTTTAGCTGAGTATGAGTGTATGTTCCCTGTCTCCCATCTCTTCCAATTACAAAAATGTGAAGCTATGGATTGAGTATGATCTTCATGCTGGATTTTTGGGTCTGATGTTTCTGGATGGCGTTGAACTTTGGATGCTGATGTCTTATATGCTCTCTTTATTTCTGGTTTATGAGATTAATATATGGTAATGCTAGGTGATAGAAATTGGGGTGGAATTTTGTTTATGTCTTTTTTTGTTAGTTCTTCTTGATTTTGTCATATGAATGGAGTCTTGAGTCTTGAATTGTGCTTATGGTCATTGCTGTTTTGCTGGGATATGGATCTGTTAGCACGATGGGTGAATTACAATCATGTTCCTTGTTGTCCTTCACATCTCTATATAAAAATGAAGAGAAACTTTGGTTAGGCTATGGTTCTTGTTCTCTGAATTTCTGAAGCAGAATTCTAAATGTCTAATATGCTTATGTCTGGTTTGATATACTACGGGTAGGGATTTTAGGCCAAAGCATTTCGTTCCTTGGATGAACATGTGGATGGCTCGGGATTCTTAACTTGAGTGATAAATATAGTTTGCTTTTGTTATAAGGGAATTCCTACTGTTTTGAGGTTCCTATCGAGGCATCGATTTCATGGGTCTCGAGCAAATCAATTTTAAGGCTGGATGTTGTGTTTGAAAGTTGTGGAATTAACCTGAGTATTATTGTTTGGCTAGAAACTAATATATCTTTTTATTTCCTTTGCTCATTGACATGGCGGGGGAGTACCTTGAGACCACACTATATTTGCGCTGGGAATTTGCTCAAAAGAGGATAGCATGGCAGGGATTCCTCATACGAAAGACTTGGGGAAGTATAAGGGAGCCGAAAGATGAAGGCACATTCATGAAGACACTAGTGGTTTTGTATTTTATTTTATAGATGTTTTATTTTATTTTATTTTATTTTATTTTATTTTATTTTTCTCCATGCTTAAAATATAATGAATCATGAATGTGCACAAATCATGCACATTCACAAGTTGGTGTTTTGTAAATATTTTTTTATCTCATTTTTGTTTTATCACGTTACGTCTTAGAATAGTTGTATGGGATATTTTATCTCCTTAGACGCATAAAAGTTAAACCAAATAGACCATGTGATGTAATAAGCCTCTTTGGTATTTATTTGGGTCTCAAATTTAAATTTTAATAAGTTTTGGATTTTAATTGTCAAAGTCAAATTGGTTTTCATTAAATTTAGCAAAAAAAGAATTTCAGAAAAAAAAAACAAATAAAAAGATAAAAAGTAAATAAGAATTAAACTTTTTGAGTTTTATGAACTTTTCTCAAAGTTTCTTTTAATAAAATTATATTTCATAAAGAGCAAAAAGTTAAAGAAAGAGAAAAATGAAGAAATGAAAAAATAAATAAAAAATGATAAGCAAAAATTAATTAAATTCTTTTTTGTAAACTTTAAAGCTTTTTTCTAGTTTTCGGTCAATAAAATTAAAAGTAAATATATGTTTTTCAAAAATTGAAAAAGGTGTTTCAAAACAAAAAAATCACCCAAAAAAAAAATAATAGAAATAAAAAGAAAATATGGTAAGAAAATGAGATTATTTTAGCTCTCATATATTAAGATATACAAATCAATCTTTAACTTGTTTTCTTGGTGAAAGTCTAAAAGGATTTTTATTTTCTTTTTCTCTTCTAAAACAATAATAATAATGAAACAAACGAAAAAAAGAAGATAAAAAATCAAACAAAAATCAAAGAAAAAAAAACAAAAATATACAAAAAAAAATTATTAAAAAAATTGAATTTAAAACAAAGAGAAAAAAATACAAAATAAAAATTAACAAAAAAAAAGAGAGAAACAAATAGAAAAAAAAAAGAAAACAATAACAAAACCAAAAAGAGATTAAAAATAGGAAAAAACGGAAAACAAAAAAATAAATAAATAAATAAACAAAAACAAAATAAGATGAAAAAACAAAGAAAAGGGTAATAAAAACAAACAAAAAAAAAATGAAATGAAAATGATAGAAAAACAAAAAAAAAATGATAAGCAAGAGGAAAATTGAAAAAGGCAAGAAAAATTAAATTAAATTTTCCCTTAGCAAATCAAAACACCTCGACCAATTTCAAAATTTGTTTTACTTGTTAAAGGGAAAAGTAATTTATTTCTTTGTCTTTTAAAAAAAAAAAAAAACAATACCTAAACCTAAAAAAATTAAAAAAATAAAGAACACAAAAAAAAAACAGAAAACAAAAGAAAAGGAAAAAAAAAACATAATAAAACAAAAACAAAAAACAAAAACAAAAACAACAAAGAAAAAATAAAAACAAAACCCAACCAAAATATATTTTTCAATTGGTCGAACTACGTGGACTTTGATCCCTCTCAGAGGATACGTAGGCTCTAGGCTTTCATCCTAGGTCAAGTCCGTCCTTGTAAATAAAATTTTCTTTTTAATTTTTGCTTTCTTAATTTTCTCTTATTTTGCTTTTTCTAAATTTTGTCTGTTTAATTTCTTTATCTTTTTTTTATTTTAATTTTATTTCTTTTATTTCTATTTCTTATTCTGCATATGATTTGTTAGGAGAATTAAAATAGATTAAATGCCATATTGATTTTGTACAACTGACTTAGGGTAATCGTTCTTAGCAACAGGTGTTGTGGGGTGCCTAACACCTTCCCCACTCACAACTGACTCCCGAACCTATTTTCTGATTCGTAGACCATTTTTCTTATTTTTTTCAAATAAAAGGCTTTTTCAAAGTTTTACCTTTTCAAAAATTAAAATTTTGGTGGCGACTCTACTACTTATTTTGATTTTGACTTCAGTCTTCATTTTCTTTGGAGATTGAATCAAAATTTCTTTTCAAGAATTTTTCTTAAAAAAAAAAAAAAACGTCACGCGGTCGTATTTTCGGGTGTGACAGTGACTATGGAAGAGAGAGAGATAACACTTTTAGCTATCCAAACTTATACTTCTTCTTTCATGCTTTTGAATCATAGAAAATAGAGATAGAGAAAACTTTTCCTTGAACTTTCTCATCTTCATTAAATGGCATTCAATGTAAGCAATAAATGCTTGAAGAGTTATAAGCGAGGATAAGACAAAATAAAATTAACTAATGTTACTTTTGACATGATATGGTGATAAAAGAAAATAATATAAGTGTACTATTGATTTTTTGCTTTTACTTTTCAAGAAATAAAAGAATAAAGATAGTAAAATGCAATATTCCTTTTATTTCGCCGAGGGCCAAATTTGTTAGTAAGGAAGCCAAATAATTTGTGTTTCAAAACACAAAATATATATTAGGCTTCAACAAATTTTATTGGCTTTTTTTACTTAATTGTTTTGTCATCATTAAAAAGGAAAAATTGTTGACCCAATAGTTTCTCATGGCCCAATATAACTTTGATGATAACAAAAAGCATTAAGTAGAAAAGGTCAATAAAAATTTTTTAAGATGAGAAAGGTTAGGGAGAATAAGTTTTTTCCATTTATATCTTACATGATTCATAAATAGAAAATACAAAGGTTTGTGTAGTTAAAAATGTTGTTTCTCTATTCTCCATGGTCATTTATGCTTTATGATGAAAACTCTCCTTTTGTTAATGGCTACTTCAGAGTTACAATAGGTATATTTTTTCTAAAGTATATATACAAAGAGATGAAGAATTGGAAAGATGACAGAAGCTGATAAGAATACTTTTAAGATTGTATTGCAATTCTCATTGTTCTTTCTACTTCTCTTTTATTATTTTAAAGCTTATATCTAATTTATTTAGCTTTAAGAGCTTAAATGTGCTTAGGTGTAATCATTTAGTTGATAAGGGCATCAAAATGTTTTTTATATGTATAGAAAATTTTTCCCAAGTGTAAGAAAGTATGTTGTAAAGTGAGTTAAGTGAAAACCTTTGTAAAAATTGTAGACGAGCTTAGAAACCTAAGTAAAGGATTGTTGTTATGTACTCTAACAAATTCTATTAAAGAAAATATCTAAGTTACAAGAGGACTAGACGTAAGACAAAAATCCGAAGAGGATAAATTGTGGTGTTCTTTTTTCCCCTAATTCTTTTTATTGTGCATTTGTGTTTTACTCAAGCTAAAAGATCAAATTGATTAAACCTTATATCAATCAACTGAATCTTTTGAACTAGTTCATTTTTGCTTAACTATGTTAAGTTCCACTCAATTGAGTACTAAAACTTCAAATTTTATACTTATCTACAATTTCTTCCGTTTAATTATTATTTTATTATAAACACTAATCAATTAAATCATTTTGATCTTATTTAAAGTTTCAATTTTGCCTTAAAAATCATTTTATTGTACAAGCACCTATTCACCTCTTTCTAAATGCATTATTCAATAGTATTTACTACTAAGCCTAAAGTTATTACTGTTAGGGTATAACTTTTATCTATTTAACCACACTAGCTTAAATGCCATGTTTCGATATGAATTTGACCTCTTAGCTAGCCTTGCCAAGACAAGATGTTGGTCACACCAACAATCCTTCATACCAAACAAAGGTGAATCTTAAAAAATTAAGCAATATTCAAAATGATTTAATTAGTCAAATCAAGTTATTAACTAATCAAAGCTCCACTTAATGTCTTTGATATGTAGTGCTATGTTTTGGAATTGCAAATGACATGTATAAATAGTAAGAAAATAGAAAATGATTTGAATTCTATAAACCATATTCTTGATTAAAGTTTATGTAGGAAATATTTAAGCATAGAAAAGATTAACCTAGCCAAAATTTTATAAATTTGTTCTTAGCAAGGCTAAAAAGCACCCTAAGAGAAGCACTTTCCTTCCAAGTTTATCCGTTAAAATCTTTACAATAATTGGCCCTGATATGGTATGAATAATATGGTTAAGAGAAATATATGACACTTACCATAAAACAACAAAGGTATTAGGGTGTAAAGACAATGCATACCTAATAAATTACAAATTCTTTCAAATACTTGGCAAGATTTGATAGTACATCAAAACTTTTAAGATAGTGGAAATATATAAAAACAACATTAATGCTAGATAGCTATTGCAAAGCAAAAAGTGTAGATTCAGTAACTATTATTGGAAAATGCACAAGCTATTAAGTAATCGTCTAGACAAAACAACTATATGTTGACATACTATTGTAGAAAGAGCTAACTGTTTACATTATATGTCGATGGAAACACTTGTGAAAAGCTCTTGTAACACTCTATAATTTATCCAAAGTAAGTTAAGCTCAATATATATACAATAACAAATAAAATTGGGCAATATGCTTTAATAAGGCCAGAATCATGAAAATCTGCCAAACTTGGTTAAAACAAATTTTGATTTAAGATGTTGTAAGCACCATTACCAAACCTTTGAAGTTGAATTCCCCCAAACCATGTCTTAAATTATCTTGATTATAATTCATGTTAATTCTTGCATTAGATTCATGGCATATAAAATTAAATGTACAATAAGTAATATAACATAAACCAACATCAATCCTTTCTGACATATATAACTATGAGTTTACTTTCAGACAGAAGTTAGCTCTTAACAAGTCATATAATTGTAAGCTTTAACAAGCAGTGTCCTTTTATTATCCATTATTTATGAATTCATTTTATACTGTTTGATAGACACAGAAAAGTAGGGTTTTATTTTCTTTTCTTGTTGGCAAGGTAAAGCAGGAAATTAAAAAAGCTTATTTTGATGAAAATGGAATGAGAAAGATTTTCCTTTTAACTAATATATTAATTTTATTATAGCACTAATCTTATCATTAGAGCTAGTTGAGTCTCTTTATACATTTATTTGTTTTCTTCCAAATCTATAAATGAAACTTGCTATTAAGATGTCTTATTATGTTGTTCTTTTGATAAGAATAGTTTCTTATAGGCATGATTCCCTAAAATTTGTTCATAGCTGAAAGCTCTCAATGACTTCTTCATTATCGTTGTAGTCATTTGGTGCTTTTGATGGATCCTATAAACCTAAACTTTCTTACTCTCTTTGTCACTCAAATAAAATTCAATCCTTAAAATTAAACCTTTTGTTAAGACTAAAACATATTAGCTTGCATTGTGACTCCATTATCCCTAATATGACTCACTAATTTAAGGGATTTACTGAACTCAAAGAAAGAGTCTTTTTTCTTACCAATGGCCTCTTTCTTCCTTTTTAAGTTGAAGATGGTCAAAAGCTAGTTGTTAATGCGATAAAACATAATCTATCAAATCACTATTTTGAGTGGTTCATGGCAACTTGGTATTCATTGTTCAATTGATTTTTAAAGAGAAAAATGAAAAGAGGAGAGAAATGTAGAAGGGGAAGAGATATCTACACAATGGTTATTATGTTTGAATTTTTTTATATGACTAAAATCATCAGTTTAAAATTTAAAATATCAATAAATAAAAAGATGGAAATTTGCAATTTAATTTACTAGCTTACAATTGTCACAATGTAAACCATCTTAAGCATATCTTTGGAATGAAATATAGACTATTTAAATTTGATATGGATAATTCATATTTTAATTTTTAATTTTTTTTTAAATTTATATCATCATTTTTTTAAAGTTCATTGTTAAAAAATTATTTTTCTTTTACATTCTACTTCATTTAAAATTAAAAACAAAAAACAAAAAAAAATTTGACCATCTAAATAAGTTTAGATCAAGTTGTAATCCATAATAGGATTTCAATTACACATCCAAACTTGAAGATATAAGAGAAAATAGATAGTAATAGCATATCACTAACTAGTGTTGTGCAAGCTGTGTGTTTGCAACAAATTTAGGTAGGTGATGCAGGTGTTATGTCACAATTGTGTAATTTATTTATTAGATAAATTATTTTACAAGTAAAATTTTATTTTGGTTCTTTATAAATAATGTATTTATTAATTTATTTTCTCATGGATTGTTTTCTTAACTTTTTTAAATTTTCGTTTCTCATCGAATTTCTTTCTCAACTTGATCCCTTATAGATAAACATTTTTTAATTTGATTTCTCAAAAATAAAATCATTATTAATAATGTCTTTCTATATATTCAAATGAGAAATGCCCATATATATATATGAAGGACCTTTGTTGATAATAATTTTATTTGTGAGGGGCTAAGTTGAAAAATCCTCATTTGTAAAGGACTAAATTGAAAAAATAATTTTATGATAAATCAAATTAAAAAACATCTTATCTATGAGTGATCAAATTTAGAAAACAATTTTAAGAAAGACTACATTGAGAAGATAATTTTATATGGGATCAAATTGAGAGATACCTTGCCTATGAGGGATCAAATTGAAAAGATAGTTTTAAGAGGGATTAAATTGAGAAATATTCCATTTGTAAGGATCAAAATAAAATTTTACTCAATTATTCTTCTGTTTATATGATTTCTTTTAATTTTTAATGTGATCTTTATAGTTTTAATATTCGTAATTGTGTGCTTATAATTTAAAAATTTTTGAGTTTGTGTTGTTAAACTTTTATTAATTTATTATTAAATTTTGTTGTTATAACAAATTATTTGTTGTCTTAATATTTTAAATCTATATCATATGTGTCAACTAAAAAATTTAAATAAATAATAAAATGAAATTAGTCTGTACTAGTAGCATTTGATACAACCTTGTAATTAAAATGAGGTGATTTGAATTATATATATATATATATTCACAATATAATATAACATATAATGAGTCATTTTAATAAATTTTTACGATGTATTAATAAAATTTTAATAGCAAAAATTAAATTAAAGACTCAATTATAAAAATTTATAGTATAAGAACTAAATAAAAACTTAAGTAAATAGGACCAAAAGAATAATTTTATGTTTGAGTCTCAAAATGGAACAAGGTTTTAACCCCAGTTTTACCCTTGCCAATCTCTTTAAGTTGTTCATCTCCATTTAAATCGCACCAGGCCCCATATTGAAAAGAATGACAACCTGAACGCTCTACTTGAGTGCGGCACGTCGTGCTTGATATCCTTCTTCTTCTTTCTTTATTATTTTTTTAAATTTTAATTTTAAATGAAACAAATATAATCTATGTTTTGTTTGTTTTAAAATAAAAAAAATGAGATTCTAAAATTAAATCTTCAGACCTATTGCAACGGGAGACCTAAATTGAAAGAGGAGTTAATTAAAATGTACATAAACTAATTTGAACACCATTTAACTATAACACCAGAATTGTACATAGACCCAAGACCTTCATTTGTTTTTAAAGAAAATGACACAGATTTCAACTTGGCTTCATGTAATTATGATACGGAATAACTTGCAAGATTATCATGTTTTAATTCAAATTTTAAAAGGTAAAAAGGTGTTAGTTATTATTACATATGACCAAGCTTTAAGATAATCGTTATTATCAATGAGCACTTTTGCTTTTAAGCTTTAAGAAAATGATAAGAATGTTCCATAATCCATCCTTGTTTGGCTGAGCGACCAACAAGCCATGTGCAGAAAGCTAATTATAAGACGATTTTTGCGTCAGTATGCTGCCTAGATATCAGACATGGAATTTATCACTAAGCCTTACATCATATATAATTCATAACACCTGACGATTTAAAAGTGGATTTCAAGCAAATCTACCTAAGCTTTTTCTTTTTATAATTTTCAAATCTTTCGGCTCTTAAACGAGCTAAGATAGATCAAATCATGTATGCATAGATACCATTACATAGCAAACAAATAGGATCTGAAAATGAAGGTTTAATCGTAAATTGATATATAAAAAATTTAAAGTATAGTTTTATATTTTTATTATTAAATTTTTTGATAAAATTATGATAAAAATAATTTTTATAAACAAATATATTATTTTTAGCATCACATATGAATTTTTTAAATATGTATTTTTTACATATATCATAATTTTATTAAGAAATTTTATAATAAAAATATAAAAATTGCACTTAACTTTAATTCATTGTTATAATTACTAGACAAACTTTCACTATTTGACTTTATATATATATATATATATATATATTAAAAAAATCATTATATATTCACGAATATCAAATGTGGGAAAAAAGTTGAATAAAAATCAATCAAGCAATCACTAAACAATAGCGTTAAATGATGTTTGAGGGTATCTAATTAATATCTTGCTCTAAATAAAAAAAAAAAGTTCTGTATAATATGATAAAAAATGGAATTGTGATTAATTTTTCTCTATAATTTTATGGTTGTAACTATATATACTATTTTTTCAGTCAAGAGATGTCAAGATAACACCTACACCAACTTCAACGGTCAAGTTATTGAGGTAATCTTTTTTAGTAAAACTGTGAAAAGATAACACCTAAAATTACTCACAAATGAGGATTGTTTAGCAAATCTTTATGGATAGAGTAAAATTTAATTGACTCATATAGTAAATGACTCAATCTCACCCTAAATTATTATGTGGATGGGTTTTGTTATTAAAAATAAATAACACAAATAGAAATGGAAATAAATAACAACCATGGAGCCTATAAAGCTATCAAAGTGAGTCAACGAAGGCTAGCCTCACGCGGACCATTCTATTGACCCCACTAGCTGCTCCCGGTCGCGTCCGAAGGTGCCTAGTGGACGGTGCATTATTTCCACCGAACGGCCCCACCTCGTTCCGGACCTTTGCCATAAAGGCTCGGAACCACGCCCGGTCTATATATAATTGTATGCGGAACTGGTTTTAGCCACTCCGCATTCTTAACGCGTTTTTGATTCGTTGATTAGTCCGACATAGTCATCGCCTTTTTTCCCTGGAGGTAATTGTTTTCTCTTTTCTCCGATCTGTTCGCGATTCCAAGAGATTCATTTTTTTTTTATGAATATCCATGTTTAAATTGCTGTTTGGCTGCTGGAAAGGAGATGAAACCACGGGAAAATGGAGGTTTCGAAAGTTTAGTGATTTGCGAGAATTAGGTTTATTAGGAAGGATGATGAAAATATGTGAGCCAATAATGTTTTGTAACTGGACAAGGATTAGTGGTTTTAAATGATTTGGTGATTTTGGTTCTTTGCACCTGCATTTTGTGAGACTCAGGGTGATCAATTTGATTTTTTTGTTAGCAGAGGAACCTCTCGATCTGATTATTAAATATCTTCAAACTTTCGGTTTCCTTCAGGGCTGATCTGTACGAAATATGGTATTTCCAATTTCATGCACTATTTATGATGACTTCGCCCTGGGCTCATGATGAATTTTATATTTTGGTTGTATACTAGTGTGAGTCATAGATTTCTTAAGCGCTCAGTCAAATTCATTGTTTTATCTTTGTTCCTTAATTATTTTGGTTCATCTGGTGCGAATCACGCGGAGAAACACTTATACGTAGTTCAAAAAATAACATGCGTCTACCATTCGTACTCTGACTAAGGACATGCGTTGACTCCTAGAGTCGCTTATTCTCTAGGATCTGTTGCTAAGTTTTCAAATTTGAAATATCGAGGTTTCAAAATGTAATGACTTTTTTGAGGTCGTAGCTGCAAAGGAGTCGAGAATTGTTTTGATCTGAAATATGAGCGACTACTGTGGTTACCTTAAACAACAAATAATGTAACCTCTTTTTCTCAGATTATTTTTATTTTTGAAAATGATCTCAGAATATCAGCGTACGTTTTGCCAACTTAATTGTTATATTAATATGTTTTGCCGACTTAATTTTTGAAAACGTTTTTTTGTTCTTGTCCTCTGGGTGGGCCTGTTTATGTATATTAATATGTCATATTCGGTTTAGTTCTTCTTCCTTCCTAATACTGTTGCTGCTCTGTCCTTGTGAACTGTGACACAGATAAAGAGTAAGGATCAGAGTTAAACTCAAAAGATGGCATTAGTCTCTCGAGGAAGATCAACACTGAATCCTAATGCTCCTATTTACATTCCTGCTGCCATCCGCCAGGTGGAGGATTTTTCTCCAGAATGGTGGCAGTTGGTAACAACATTGACATGGTACCATGACTATTGGCTCAGCCAGCAACAGGACGAGGAAGGTTATTATAATAACGTTGACGGTGAATTTGATAGCAGTGATGTGCTTGATTTGTTGCCTGATACATTTGATCTTGACGCTGATGAAGATCTTTCTATGATGGAAGCTCAGCTTGAGGAATTTATTCAACTTTCTGAGACTGAAGGTAGAAAGAAAGATTGCCAATTCAATGCCTAACTTGATCTAGCGAAAATTTCATGATTAGGTACTATAGGGAACTCGGATTGAAAATTTTAATTCACTGACTATTTCAGTGATGCAATTTGAGATACTTGAAACTTTCCTTACATTTGTGATTAGTCTAGTTCATATTTGTTTACAAAGATTGGATAAGAATGGTGGGAAGATACTAATGATGAACTTCAATTCCTCAGCTGAAGCTGGTCCCCACACTTTCGTGGAACCGGAGCATGGAGCAAAGCCACCAACCGCGGTGTAGTTTTCAGTACATCCAGTAACCAGACTGAACGCCGGGACCCATGAGCTTGCCGAGACTTGGGCTGGCGGTCATTTAAGCTACCTAGTACTTACCATATCTACTGTAGCTTTAACTTTCTGTAACTTCTGTATAGGCAATGTTCCAACTTTTCATCTGTCCCCCTTCTTCCTTTTCCAAAATCTGCTTTGGTAAACAATAAAGTTAAAAAAAAAAATTGCCAAACAAATTTGTATTGTAACAGCTGCGACAAGTGCTATAGAAATGAAAAAAAAAAAAAAGAAAAGAAAATTAGAACACATTCTGTCACTTGATTCTAGTTTTCTCAAAGCTTTTGCTTCACTTCCAAGCGAATGGGGTTTTGGGATGGTTTATGGCCTGACTCACAACTATATGAGAAGCAAGATATATGACCCAAAAATGTGTGTGTGTGAATTATGATCACAATACGTGTGTGTGCGTGATGATCACAATACGTGAGGATTGCACCCGCTGGGGCACAAATTGAAAATTTATAAGAAAAATGTCATTATAAGTTAAATAATACAAATATATTTCTTTTTGACAATCAGGAGGTTGGACTGATTAGTGTCGAACTAAAAAATGACCTTAAAAAAATACTGATCTCAAACTATCTACAAATTAGTCGCATCATATATATAAATTGCAATATATTAATTCCAAATTTATATCCATGGCTACTTATTTGTTGGTTAGAAATTTTAAGAAAAATATTAATAAAATAAATTACTCTTATCTCTCTCTTTTGTAAGTTCTTTCTTAAAAGATGTTTTAATTATATGATCCATATTTTTTTTATGAAAATATATACAATTTCCCTTGAAGTTAAAGTATGATTAAAATATCTTAAAAATAATATTAATTTATTTTATTAAAAATATTTTTAAACTTTTATTTCACTCTCATTTATTTTATGTTGAAAACTATAAATTTAATTAGAGAGCAATATATTTTTTTGATTTTAGAAGAAAATAGTATATATTTTTAAAATAAATGAGGGAATCATGTAATTTGAACATAAAGAAATGAGTGTAATTTACTTATATAATATTAGTGTCTTAATTTAAAAATAAATTGAGTATATAAAGGTTTAAAAAATTTCAAGCAATCATCCATTATTTAATAATTTCTATTTGTCACTTTAAATAAAAATATTAAAAACGATTAAACTTAAATATAATTCATTATATTCTTTCTATAAAAAAATTTAATTAAAAAATAATAGATGTATATATTAATTTTCAATCAAAATGTAATAAATATATAATTTAATATAAATATCATACATTTATTTATAAAAATCAAACATAAGTTATGTTATTATTTATTATTAAAAACTACATATTTATTATATTTTAATTAAAAAATTTAATAATAAAATATAAAAATTACATATAAATTTTTTTACAATTTAGAGTGCACCTTTTTCTTTTGCAAAGATGCACAACGTTTAAATTTTAAATTTTGGACCTCAGCCCGTCCTAGGTAGACGAAAATGCCACAGCAATTTCAATACACTCGGCACCGCCACTTGCTCCCGCCTTTATAATAAGTTTTCTCAAGCTCTGTCAAACTATAGTACGCAACACCGAAACTATGGCGCCAAAAACAATACATTCCTCTCCAATCCCTATCGGTAAACCCTAGGACATAATTTTTTTTTTCTTCATTGCTTTGCTCCATTTCTGACCTGTATTTTGACATTTTCCTCTCTCGAAGGTAACTGCGAGATTATCGTTGAGGCAAAAAGTTTCACCTGTAAATCGGATTCAAACAGCCTCCAAATTTCTCTTCCCAGAAACGGGAAGATTAAAGTATCAGGTATTTGATAAGACATTTTTTTTCCCACTAAGAAACATAGAGCTGGGTTTGATTAGGATTTTGACTAAGCCTTTTTGTGGTCTTCTTCCCCTCCCTTTCTGCAGTTGCAAAACATGAAGCTACGAATAATAGAAATGATTCTGAGAATTTTAACCCTGAAGATAGAGGTGAAATGATACATTTCCATGTGATTGTATCGAGCATTTGAGAGTTTAGTCTGTATTATAATCCTATGATATTTTTTTTTTTTTTGGGTTTATATATAGAGCTTGAGTTCGTCCTTGTTAATCCTAAAGATGCTGATGGTATTAGCAAATCCTACCTGCAGGTAAAACTCTCTCTCTCTCTCTCTCTCTCTCTCTCTGTGAGACTGTGTTTGTATGGTGTGAATCTCCATGTTTGTTTGATCTATTCTCTTCGCTCTCGCATATCATCACCTGTAGCTGTAAGTATTTCCATAAATGGGTTTGCAGGAGGTATTGCAGATGTATATGACAGAACTACCTGGAATGAATTATGCTGCGAATACGGGAAAGCAATCGAAGTTTCTTGAAAGATGTGTAACTAATGGGTATTACATTCTTCTCATTTCATTTGCTCCTCTTGGATTGTTATAGTCGTTTGACCTTGGTAATGCCGCTAGTTCATTAACTATGCTGATCGAAATTTACTTCGTTTGGTTTTGGGAGATTATTTACCTCATGTGCTCTAGGGTTATATTTGTGTTGTAAGAAAGTTGAAAGGTGTAAGAAACTTTCAGTTATTGATTACTGATTCCTGCAGGAAATATCGTACACTGCTTCTGAAATCTGGTTCTGTTGGAAATTCTGGAAAGGTATGTTTGCTAGGTGGCTGTACTTACCGAGGTGAACTAGGGTGCATGTTTTACCAAATAGAGAATTCATATTTATTAATAGCATGCTATAACTATTGCTATAGTGTGTCCAATTTCCTATTAGGTTTTGCACTGCACTACACCTATAGCATATCAACTTTAATTTAACTCAGGTATAGTAAGCACTGCATGCACTATTACAACGTCTATGTAGCACTCACTATATGCAATTATGCACTATATTGCGATACAAGAATGGTATTTAAAATTGCTAAGGGTTAAGGGCAGACATTTTGGTGCAGCCTGCAACTTCATCCAAGTATATATATTGGCACCTTTTATCTCTCTAGAGGACAGTACCAGCAGCCTAGATATTGCTTTGTTATTATTTTTAGCCTTTTTTTAAATACTGGATTTCTGATTGCGTAGATTACAGTCAAATATATGATTTAAGTCTTCGATTGTGTTTTATGGCTAAATGAGTTAGATGTCATATGATTATTACTTTAGCATGAGTGATGTATTGGATGTGAGCCTAGTTTCTCATATATATATATATATATATTAATTGCTTTAAAAGTATAATTTTTTCATTCTAACTAATATTAAATATATTTTATATAGTATGCATTACATTTTAATATAGCTTGTGTAATGCTATGCCCTATTAATAACTATGAGAGAATCTGATACGTTTGTCTTTTTATTATGTTCTATGTGTATAATTACTTTTTTAGCCCTATATTTATTGACTTCTAGTCTTATACAGCAAAACCATTTGTAATTCACGATGAACCAGCATATAAATAGTATAAATAATAACTGTTTGATCTTAGTAGGTTCACATCTTATAATACAGCCTTGTGTTGGTTTCTGAATGAGAAAAACTACTGTTCTTAGCTGAAGGATGCTTTGGAGTCTATTTGTATGTGTCTTTTACAGAGTGTACCTAGTCAACACAGATGAAGAGATTGGTCCTACAACCTAGGTCCCCATTGCATCAACCATAGGCCTGGTTGACCTCTTGCTGACCCTTTCCTTTTCATCCTAGAAACCATCAGGATTTACTGATTTAGAATTAAAAGAAAAATCTCATTTCTTACCATCTTCAGCTGAACTCACCAGTGTGGATTAAAGAAATATGATTCTATTTGTTTCATTACTGCTTAGTCTTCAAATCCGTTTTCTCCTTGTTTAGGTTATAGCTGCCATTACGTATCAAATAGTCCCTGCAGACACAGAGTATGCAGAGATCCCACTTGCAGTGGTTAGTGCAATCTATCAACGGAAGGTCTGTTCTAATTTTTACATTTTCTTCTTTACTTTTCTCTTTTCAAAATGTCATGATGTCACTCATGATGACTAGGGTCCGTTCAAGAAATGAAATTGTAATGGCTAATGTACAGAAGCATTCTTTTGTTTTTGGTTTGGTTTCAAGATTTCCTTAAAAGCTGCTGCTTTAGTTCCAATAGTAATTTGCTTGGTTTTATATCTTACAATGATTATAATGAAGAACAGATGCCTTCAGGAGAACCATTTTAGTAATCAGGACTGGTACATAGTGAAAAGTGGGAGAAGTGAGGTACATGACGCACAAAGTTCAATTTGCTTGCTAATCTTGTTTCTGAAGGATCTGTTATTTGGGAATCTATCTGAATTTCAAACTGATCATGTTACTTATATGCTTCTTAATTATATAAAGATGGTGCAACTTATATTAAGCATTTTATTAATTCTCCCACACATGATCTCTGCTTTCTGTTTAAGTGTATGTTTACGCATGCACAGTAAAGATCACTATGACTTATGGGTTCAAGTAAGCTTTCTAAGTTAATAAATTAATATTTTATAGGGTCTTGGTCATCTGTTGTTTCTAGAGCTAAGGAAGAGACTTCAAAATGTTGGCATTCGTTCAATTTTCTGCTGGGGAGACAAAGAATCTGAAAGGTTTTGGCTTAAACAGGTAAATCATAAATAAAACTTCTGAGGAGTATGGGGCATCATATAGTCATATCTGGTTGTTTACTTTAATTGACTGTTGTTTTGTTTTTGAGTCTTTTTTTGAATCCTTTCAGTACTTGATAGATATACATGTAAATGTCTTTGTGAGGAATTTAGTTTAACATTTATCTAAAGAGGGCGAGTTTTATGGTGAGATGAATAGTCAATGGTGTCCCATGCAATTTGCTAAATATAGGGCTATAAATTTTCCTCATTCCTGTGGAAGTTGTTCCTTGAGTTCTGATGTTACTGTATTTCAAAAATTCTTTGTGCAAGTGCAGGGTTTTATATCAATAGCAGAGGTGGACACCAAAGGTAGAGCCCGCAGGTTACCTATAAAAGCTGACATTCGTAAAGCACTATGCTTTCCTGGTGGTTCTACTCTCATGGTTTGCCATCTAAGGATGGAATTCTTAGCTGATGCTGCTAACTCTATAAAGTGTCTTCCCTCACAGCTTCATCAGAATTGCTTGACATCTGCAAATGCTGAAAATGATCAGCTTAAATTTGCAGGACAGTTGCACATTGATTTGAACTTTTCAAATAGATCTACTGAGAGAACAGATAATATGGAGAATGGTCATCCTGAAGCTTTGGCAAATGATGGATTTTCAAGAGAATATGATAAATTGAGTGGTAGGTTTTCTCCCAATATATCTCTTAATCTGTCTATCTATATTTCTCCCACATTCCCATTTGTGGGTATTTTCTAAATTTTAGTAGTTTTTTAAAATTAAAAGGGAGCAATGGCAATCTCTTCTCTTGGGTCTATTTGTTGTTTTAGGGTGTATTTTCTGTAATCTTTTACTCTATTGACATGGTTTGACAGTTGCAATTCTTTTGCCAGAGCAGATGGTGACACACTGCCTACTGTTGCAGGACTTTCAAAAAATGGAATTGATGCTGAAATGAAGGATTGTTCTAATTCTACAAAAGGTGCAAAGAGGACATGGGAAGCCTCTTTGTCATCACTAAAGTCAAAAAGAGTGAAGGGAAGCCACTTAGTTGACTGTAGATCAGATTCTAGCTGGGATTTTGTCTCAGAGGCTGATAGGACCAATTCTTATTTTTTGGGATGCTCATGGGGCATTTCAAGTGGAAAAAGTTCAGTGGAACTTCCATGTGGCGATTCTTTGATTGTCCGAGAAAATAATTCTGGGAAACTTAAAGGTGATTATTTACATTCAGAAGCTCTTATCAACAATGAACAACCATCAACTAAACCGTGCTTTAGAATCATGCTGATGAATATTGCTGATGATGCTAAGAAAACACACCTCACAAAGGTATGTTTGGTAGTTGCATTACTAGAGAAATTCAGACATGCTTTACTAGTGAAGGGGATGGGGTAGTATTGGGTGTTGGCATGTTGCTTTAGTTGTCCATTTTATAGGAACGTGGTTTGCTCCTTCTGAATGAATTAATCTTTTTTCTTGTTAGGACTGATTCATCACAGTTGGGAGGAAAAAAGTATTTGGAAATCAAAGTAGTGTCAAATTGAATCTTTTGGAAAAAATTGTTCTTTAATAATGGAATAAACGCCTGGAAGTTTATGTTATGTATGAAGTTTTGGCATCCCTTTCTTCTTGTAAATAGGTAATTGAAGACCTTGGTGGCACTGTTACCTCTGAAGGAAGCATGACCACACATGTTGTCACAGGCAAAGTGAGGAAAACTTTGAATTTCTGCACTGCCCTCTGTTCGGGGTTAGTTCAAACTTATAATTCTAAAACATCATCTTGCTTAGCTTCCTACAGATAATCTTATTTGTGGTCGAAATCTGTTATTTAAATAGTCTCAGTTTGCAGTTAGAGCTTCTGATATTGTCTGAACCTTTGTTTTTCTGCTTTACTTGGTATCACTTAATTTTGATATGTTGGATAAGCATATTTCTTGTTTCCTGAGTGAAGGAAATTAGTTCTCCTCATCATCCTTGATTATCTTCCAGTATGAATGTTTTGAATTTTGGATGTTTGCCAGACTTTCAGACATGCACATAAATTTTCATGTTCTATTTGGTCCCTATTTATCAGAAGCATATAAGCATTTTTCGCTTTTACACCACCTGGACAGTGTTGCCCAAATTTTCCGGAGCCATCATTGTTCATCTTTTTTTTTTTTTTTTAAATTGTTGATATTTCTCAAAATTTCAAAGTAGTGTTCCCAATTTGTCAAGATTGTAAATTTTTTCAGTATGTTTGCAAGTTACACAAATTTTAGTATATCTGAATTTATGCTTTCAGAACAATATTATATCATATTTGTGTTTTCAACTATTAAACTCATAATTATCTTGAGAATCCTTTTTCCTTTTTAATTTACATGTTGTAAGTTTATTTTCCATTGGTTAAGGAAATATTTCCAGTAGACCATGTTACCCAACACCGGAAAATAAGGGGAGCATTCTTTGCAAGATTATTTCATTGAAACAGGATCAGAGCCTGATGCAACTGAATGCATATTTATTGCGCAATATCTATCTATTTACAAGGTGAACAGTGAGTGGTAAAACTAAACTAGTTTCAGGACACCATTCTGTTAAAATACAAACCTAATAAAAAGAAATATGGAATAAATTTGATTTGATATTCCATCTTCAATTGTTGTCACTTAAAAACTTGTAATTTTTATAGTTTCATTGTCATATAGTAGTCTTCTTTGTTATTTCATTAATTTCCAAAGCACTAGTTTCTGTTAGTTTATTTGCTTTTGATTAGTTTCGTGCATATGATATTACCATAATATGCTTTTTAACTTTTAGTGTGTGTGTGTATGTAATATGAGGCTTATGTTATCATGTGCACAGGTACAGATTTATTTGTGTTCATTAGGTTGATTATTTATAACTCATAACATGTAGATGTTGCTAACTACACAGGGCTTGGATTGTCTCATCAGATTGGTTAAAAGAAAGCTTTCGTGAAGGCAAATTTGTTGGTAGGTCAAACCAACTATCTTGTCTGTTATCTTCTTATATTCAGGTGGCCATACAAACACTCATTATTCTAATCAATATGCAGATGAATTGCCTTACATACTAAATGATAAGGATTATCTACTGAAGTACAGATCTGATTTAAAAAGTGCAATTTTCCGAGCAAAAGCCAGCCCCCGATCTTTGTTCAAGGGGTATAATGTATGTATTGCAGCTCATGTTCAACCTCCTGCTAAAGCACTATCTGCAATTGTGAGTTCTGCTGGTGGCATTGTAAGTACTAGTACCTTTACTGAAATTTGAATATGGTTTAAGGAAACTATAACAGTACCGTGTCTGGAACCCACCTCTTCTTTTTTCGGGCTAATTAAATTTCTCATCATTTAAACATGTATACTGTACTGTGCACTAACCATATGCAGCATTTGAACGTAAGTTTGTAAATCGTGCAGTTGCATTCATAGCTATATATATATATATATATTATACTCTTCTTCAGACTTCTACTTTGGAGTTTCCTATGCACATTCAACTTATTTTGGTGATCTACCTTGGTTAGTGTTCAGAAGGTTATTTGACCAAGTAAAGTTAGTCTGCCAAATTTCAGAAAATACTCAAAATAGCCCTGAAAATTTTGCAAGTTTCGTGAAAGAATTCAAGCATTAAAAATCTGTATTTGTCTTCAAGTGTGACCTAGTTTTTTTCTTTTTTTCTTTAACCTTCCACTTTCCAAGTCTGCAGCCTGATAGGATAGTACAACATATGGGCCTTAATGTAAATTGATCTAAAGCTGCCAACTGTTGGTTGGTGATTGTGAGTTAAAAACGGACCTCATTATGGTATACTTTCCTTTTGAACAAATGAATTTCAGTTATCTATATATTTTGATTCTGTGCATCTTGATAACCCTTTTGAAGACAACAGGAAACTAATGAGATGTCAAACCTCATGAAGGAATCAGTCAAAAGTGAGCACTAAAGATTCTATTTAGATGTTGGACAATGTTCCATGAGATGAACCTTACCAATACTGATTTGACCTTTTAAGAATGGTTTACTACATTCTTGACCAGTTCTCCTTCATCATTCAAAGGCCCCATATTCAATTTCATTAAGGGTAATGCTATGAAGAGCTCTACTTTCAAAAGATTAAGCTTTTTTGCCGTTAGTTCTTATTTAAGATTCTCATTTTAACTATATTATTAATAATGTTAGAATTTCAAAGTGAATTTAGTAATGAAAAACTGAATTTCTTTAGAGGTAGATTCCTCCATAGCATTATCTTTTCAGTAACTATAAGTAACAAGTGTTCACAAAATTATTTAGACACTGAACCCAAGGGAAGTGGCATTGTCAAATTTCATGGCTAATTTACTTTTTTTTTATTATATTAAATTTCCTTAATGCCAAGCCCGTGCCTCTTTCTTTTCTTGAGCTGTTTTGTTTCCATTTGGAGAAATTAAGGGTATCAAGGACCATTTACGGTGCATCATGGATGTCCCTTTCTCGCCTTCCATCCAAGAGAAAAAACCCTCAGAAATGTCTTGCATGTGCCTACTCACATAAGATTTGTGCACTTAAAGAGATGCACGTCTATTATATAATAATTGAAAGAACTCATGATTGATTTTTACTATTCCTTTCACTGCTCCTATGCTGTTCCAACTTGTTTTTTTTTGGGGTTATATCTTTCTGTGAGACCCATGAAGTTATGCATGGTCCCACAGAAAATTTTGAACCTGCCCAGTTCAGCTAGTTTCTCACAAATTCCACTTATTATTATTATTATTTTATCAGGTTGTTTGTGGATTTAAGAAAGTAAATGAAGCATCTTCAACCATTTTTGTGACATGTGAAGAAGATGTGGAAGAAGCAATAATAGCTGCAAAGAAAGGGATACGGACTTTCAGTAGTGAATGGTTTATGAACTGTGTCATGAGACAGGAACTTGACATGGAGGCCTCCCAATTTGCAGAGTCCTTATGAGGATGGTAACTTGCCCAGTGATGATTAATATGATTTGCTGTGATACTGAATTTGGCCATATTTATCAGTACCAAAATATTTTCTCCAACTTCTATGTGCAGCGAAGCATAGTTCCAGTGCAACTTGAAATTAGACCTTATGGGTAATGGGAATGGGTTAGCCTTATGCAGAGGAGATGGTTCTTATTTTGGGCTGATAGTCGGATGTTCTTTTTTTTCTCTTGAACTTCTTCCACTTGGTAATTTAATCGAGTTAATATGTGTTGCAAGTCTAACTTGAGATGTACAGAGAAAAAGAAAAGTGTAGTGGGAGAAAATGGAAGAAATTTTGTTATTCTTAATGTTCTGAATTCGCCAAAGTGAATGATATTTAAAGTTTTACCTCGTTTTTAAAATGGTTGATCTTAGTGTATTGATAAATTATGTTTAGATAAAAGACAAATTGTACTGTTAGAATATTTACTAATTAATGCTTTGTCTCCATGTGTTGAACAACGTAAATGTTTGGAAAATAAAAGTTAAATATGCGTATTGAATTTGTTTATGATTTCTCCTCTTAAATGTATTGCATGTCTAACTTGAGATTTACATTGAAAAAGAAAAGCGTACGGTGGGAGAAATGGAAGAAAATTTGTTATTCTTAATATGTTGAATTCGTCAATGTGAATGACATTTAATGTCTTACCTCGATTTTAAAATGGTTGATCTTAGTGTATTGATAAATTATGTTTAGATAAATGACAAATTGTAACGTTAAAATATTTACTAATTAATGCTCTGTCTTCATGTGTTGAACAACGTAAATATCTAGAAAATAAAAGTTAAATAAGCATATTGATTTTGTTGATAATTTTTCTTCGTCTATTTGGTTAGATGAATATTAGTATGTAAATGAAAAAAAATATAAAAGGTGATTAGATGAAATGAAAAATAATTATTATGTTTATATTTTATAAAAAATAATAAAAAACAGATATAATAAAGTTATAATTATTAAAATATAATAAATATTAAAAAAAATTATATTACATGTGACAAGTGAATTTATTGATTTAGTTACAAGTTCTCATTATGATGGGATGGAGAGAAATCCAGTTGATTGAGCAAGGTAAAAGAACACTGGCAAATTTGTTCATTTCCTCTGGTTATCAATCTTCCCCATCATATTGAAATTTTTGTGGACGAATGTCCGCTATATGATCGAATTTTTTTAACAACTAAAAATCTAGCAGCTATTCAATGGTTTTGAAGATAAAATATAGATGGATAAAACGGAGATGTACAAAACCGTTGTCCATATGAAGTATACAAAACTGGGAACTCTTTTCAATTGGTAAATTTAAAGTCTTCTGTTTCAATACCATTTAAGATTGCTTACAGGTTTAAAATAATGCTATAATTGCGATTAGGAACAATTACAAATAGTTATATCATAAATTTAATTAAACTCTGCTAATTTTTTTAAACAATCTCGGATGTAACTCATCGACAATCGTAACTACGATTTCGCGTATCCACGTCTTTTGATTCAAAAAGAAAAAAAAAAAAAAACTAAGACTCCGTGTAAATAACATAATTCTTGAAAACATGGCCTCTCATTTCTCATCCTTTTTGTATTATTTATTTAGTAGTTGTAGGAAAAGATATTCGTTCCTATGAACGGCGGCAACTAGCAAGGGCGCTTCACTATCCATTCACCCGTTGTGGCTGTAGCGTAGTCCACTTGTCCTTATTTGCAGCGGACGTATTTCTGAAATGAATTTGATGAGAAGGAGAGAAGTTGGGGGTATTTTTCCTTTTTGCTAGAAAGAGCAGTAGCTTCGAAACGGAGCAATGGCGACCATCGTCTCTGAACGGGGTTGTGTCCAAAGCGCTTATGATACTTCGGCTTCTTTGAACGCAAAATGGCAGGCTGCTCTGATCAAGAAAAAGCTAAATACTCGGCTGGGAGTTAGAGCTTGTCATTCCATGGCTGACAAGAAAGAGGTCTACAAACAAGTGGGTCTGTTCTGTATTGCTTTCTTTGTGTGCAATAGTGAAACTATTTGAGATTTCTGTTGTTGATGTCCGGATTATACTGAAATGTATGTCAATTCCTATAAGTAATGTGTGATTGACCAATTGAGGATAGAAACGGAAGGAGGCATCTTCTACTTAAGCTTTTAGAAGATAAGTATAGGACTAGTGCTCAGGTGTGTATTTTCTTTCAGGTTAGATTCCTCTGGGTTTTGATAATGGAAATAGCTATTATTGCGGGATAATTTGGGGAAAATGTGAGTTGATAGAGTTATCTTGGTTGAATTATAGTAATAGGGATTTGTAAGATTATAATTTTCTTCGCTATTAATGTTCCGGCGATGCCCCAAAATATCATTTCTAAAATAATTTAATGTAGATAATGGGAGCCCTCTAGTCACATACTTTTTCAGATAATTGGTAACATTGATATTTGATTCGACGCCCCAGAGAGTAAAGGCATGTTAAACTTAGTTCAATGGTTTGGTGGGCTTTAAGATAAGTTACCTTTTAGATAGACAAATTTACTTCAGCAGAATCACAAATTAATGTAAATCCTTTACTTCATGCTAATTGCACGAATAATACTTGGGGGATCATGCATATATTTATTTTCCCTTTGGACCAGTGGTGCAATGGTGGTGTTCATCACACTTCCACAAATTATCACTTGCTTATTTCTTTTTCTCCCTCTTTGTAAATTTAATTACCTGAGCAGGTTCTCAGTGAAAATTTTAAGTTGTTGCCACCTGTTCTGCTAATCTGGTTGGCCAATGTGAAGTCATTAAGTCAATGTCAAATTTGTGGATGCCTACTTCTTTCTGACAACTTAAATATGATCAGGTTTATTTTCTCTGAGAAGGAAAATTGAAGATGCAGTTCTTCGTGCTGAGATGTTTGCACCCATGGCCTTGGAAATGGAAGAAGCAAGATGGATTAAGCAAGAAGAAATGATACGTAACTGTAATCTATGGGATGATCTTGCCAAGTCCAATGACATTCTGGTCAAATTAGCAGATTGTGCCAAAGTGGTTGATGCTCTTAAGGACTTAAAATATAAGGTCATACTCTGTTCACATCAATTTCATGAGAACTTTGATTAAATGACTCTTTTTTCTATCTGAAACAGTTGGTTTGCTGATGATTTGTTGGCTTTTGAATTTCTGATATTTTAAACTCTTATAAACTGATTAATAATAAGTGAGGTATAGCAATTAGTTGAAGAATGAAGCGTATAAAAAGATATTGATGAACGATGATAGTTAGAATGCTGTTTTATGAAGCTCAGTAGTAACATTATGAATGACATCTTTCATTACTCAGCATTTATTCACAGCCGTAGTCACTGCAATCTTCTTCTTTTGTGTAGGTGAGCCCTCTTACTGTCAATATTCCATCACCAAAACTGAAATATAGTGAATACTTGGCTTAGGATGTCTCATAATCTAGAGAAGGCTAACTAGCATTTTGCCACCTGACATATCTTCCCTTGTGGCTCCAGCATCCAAAAAGAAGAAAAAAAAATCTTCTCTGTAACCACTAAAAGCATATAGTTAATGTCATTCCGGTTTATATTTAATTATGTTTTGTTCTTTTCTATTCTTGTTTTTTCAAAAAGTAAATGATTCCGTGTTGTATGTTGTTGTTATTCTACAGGTAGAGGAAGCAAAGCTGATCACACAGTTGGCTGAGATGAATGCTATTGATTATGGGCTTTATAAGCAGGCATATGATGCATCTTTGGATGTGAGCAAGATTCTGGATCAATATGAGATGTCTAAGCTTCTTAAGGGGCCATTTGATCTGGAGGGAGCTTGTTTGATTATTAAAGCTGGAACTGGAGGCATCTGGCATAAGGTTCGATAATCTTATGTTTGCATTTTGCACTTCATTATTGTAATGAACTCACAAGTTTAATTGGATCTTGTTTCTGTGGGTACACAGTTGGAACTAAAGTTAACATCATCCCTCGTTTCCTTTAGTAAATGAGTAACTTCACTGACAACCCAAATGCATCTTCCATATTGCTGTACCTGTACTCGCCAATAACTCCTTTAGTCATTTTTATGGCAATCAAGTTCAATATGCTACTTAAATTAACATATACGACAATTTAATGGATGCATGTGTTCTTCACAGACTGTAAAATAGTGATATTCTTTAGTGTGTAATAAAATTTCGGCATTTATTTCAATCTTGAATTTTTGTTCCACCCTGAAGCAGGAACAAATAAACAAGGCTTCCATGAATCAGAGTTATGATTTATTCAGAGCATACTCTCACATATGTGAGGCTAATTGTTAATGGATATTCCATAAACCTGAAAACACATGGAGTGTATGGATTTTCGAAGTGTTCTCTCTTAATAAACCTGAACGTTTCACTGAGCTTTTGTAAAGCTGGGTTGTTGACAGTTTGGCTGTGATCCAATATTATCTGTGCTCTGGCTGTTTATTTACATGTATTTCTGGCAGTCATTAATCTGCTTTTGCATAAATACAGCTTTGGGCAGAACAGCTTCTAAGTATGTATCTTAAATGGGCCAAAAAGCAAGGTTATGAAGGAAGAATAGTTGACAGATGTCTTTCCAAGAATGGTGGCATTGACTCAGCAACTATAGAGTTTGAATTTGAGTATGCTTATGGCTATCTTTCAGGAGAAAAAGGAGTTCACTACATGATAAGGAGTTTTTTGGATGAATCTTCACTGCTGGAGGTACACTTCCTTTTGTCCAACCTATTAGTAAACTTGTAATTTCTCTTTCCTTGACTTTGCTTTGCTTTCATATTGAACATTATTAGCGAGAAAATTATTTGAGGTGAAGAATCTTCTAGTTCTTTATCTCCAGTGTTAGTTCCAATTCTCTCTCACTAAATTGGTAATGAGAAGTGATGAATTTATGAACAGCTTTGTCTGGTTTATTTGAACTTGGTTTGCTGTCAGTACAGTTTCATAAAATTTCTGATTGATAAACTACAATGGTTTTAATGTCAATATTATTCAGGTCATTCTATTTCCTTTCCTATGCCGTTGACTGGATATAAAATCCACTTCCATCTATGCACCTAACATGAGTTTAAATTTATTCAGATCTATCCTCGTATGAAACTTCGTCCTTCTGTCAATGTATATGGACCTAGTCTGCTAATTACACTTTATAATCTGATATTTTAGCAAAAGAAAACAGATATACAGTCAACGGTTCAAAACTTTGTTCTTCTGTCCTCGTATAAACTACAATGGTTTTCTTGAGAAACTTTTTACTCTGTCAGGATTAGCAAATTCAGGTTCAAAACTTTAGGAAAACATGTGACTTGAGATTTCCTGACAATATGTTGGTGGAATGTCATGATTAAGAAAAATATCATAATTTTACAATTCCAGTGAAAGGCTATTCAAAAACCTTTGGGAATCTACACTGAGATTTCATCAATACATAAAAATACCAATTGACTAATGGATTAGATAACACTTGAAGGGAAAATTTTCTTCTGATCTTAAAGTTGTCATTTCTGCAACCTTTGTTCATTTGCATACACAATGAGATTCAGCTGCTTTATTGCCATATTGATACAATCATTGCATGGCTTTATCTATACTAGTGAATTTTTGTCAATGTCTTTACCCTTTTAAATTTTGTTTGCAAAATTTAAATTTCGTAGGCCAGCTCAGCAGTTGTGGATGTTGTTCCTATGTTCCTTGAAAATTCGTGTGACCTAGAAATTCTTCATGAGGATTTAATTATCTCATCGCCCTCAAGTCCTGGAGAACAGAGGAGCCAAACTGAGTCAAGAGTTAGCATTCAGCATCAGCCTACTGGTATAAGTGCCCAGTCCTCAGGTATTCATGTACTTAAATGTTTAGATGTTTAGTTTCATGTAATGTGTTCTTCACTTCCTGTCGTCAATCTTGTGTCGGAATTTGATGCACTAGTAGTTTAAATCAGAACCAGCATTTGGATTTTAAATTTAATATGAACTATACAAGTTGTTGAAGTTTAGTATGTTGAGCAGGTGAGAGAAGTCACTTTGCAAATAAGATGAAAGCGCTAAACAGACTGAAAGCTAAACTTGAAGTGATAGCAAGGGAACAAGGAGTTTCAGGGATAAGTAGTATAAGAAAAGATGCCATTGTGAATCTATGGCAAGAAGAAACTCGTAGGTATGTCTCTCATCCATACAAGTTAGTACACGACGTGAAGACTGGCATTGAGGTGCCAGACTTAAACTCTGTTTTGGAGGGCAATATCGGATGCCTTATTGCAGCTCATATTAATATCAGAGACTCACGTCATAAGGTCTAAATCTTCTAACCCCTACCAATATAAATCCTTGTCCCACGTTAAGTCAGCAGATGATTACCCATTCAATTTGTACTGCCCCACACGAAGGAAAAAGAAAAAAAGAGGGAAAAAGAACAGGTATTGCTCTAACTATTTTTCTCAATGTTGCAATTTTTCAGATTTACTTCAATTTCTTGGTGTTATGGAAAAAAGAAAAAAAGGAAGTATCCGTTCATCACGTTTTACCTAGATTGACAGATTTTTTGCTGAGTTGAATATCATATCGTTATATTTCACAAAATTGTTTTTCTCTACATTACTGACACGAGAACCATTCAAATATATATTGGTCCCGTTGACTAATTTTCATATTTCTAGCGTTGCCAAAGCTCCTTGAATTATAATGCAAGAATTTAATTATTTGACAAGGAATTAGTTATTTAGTTGATAAAATTAGCTGGTTATTACCCAAAGGCAAAGTCAAACTCCACACCATCTTATTCCCACATTTTACATTTTACTTCTTCATTATTGATTTATTATAAAATTATAAATGATGTTTATATATACCTTTTTTGTAATAATAAAATATTATATCTATAGAGGATGGTGAAAAAGTGGCGTGCGCTTAACACCATTCTAATTAAACATGCTAAAAAATCTAAGAATATTTTATCCAGTTTGTCATTCTACAACTCAAGATATGATGCTATGATTAATCTGTTAATGAAAAAAGGTAGCAAGTAAGGATAAGGTTCAACGGGAGGAGAAAGGTGTTCAGCCAAAAAGAGAGAAAAAGAATAAAAATTGGGGGAGAAGCTAAGCACTCAATCAGAAAGCAAATTTTAGAATCCGATGCTTTTCTGATAACAAGTACGCCAAACTGAAGGTTCTACCTATAAAGCGGCCTCCACGGGATGTGATATGAGACTCATCTTTACGTCTGCAAACCAACCTTCGTCTCCCTCGTGTCTTCTGGTGAACTTGGTCGAAAGGCTGCCCCCGCCCCCTCCTCCCACAGCAATCGGAGTTGATTCCGGTACTAGTTACTCTGATTTAGGTGAGATGTTCTAACTGTCTCTTGTATGAGCTTTTTTTCTTTTAGGGGATAACCAGAGGGGCCTATAGGTCAATAAAAGAAGATTACAAAGAGATTAGATGAGGAAAGGAGGCTCTCTTGGAGTCATTAGCAATAAGAGACCCCAAACTTTGAGGGAGTGATTCCATGTCATGGGCACCTATCTTAGCAGATGAGGAATAATAATAATAATAATAATAATAAGCTTTAACTATTATCATGGTCATTTTAACTTATATATTTATTTGTTCCTTAATTTTTTTTATTTTAATTTGATCTCTTAAATTTTAATTTATATCATATTGGTTTATTAACTTTATTTAATACTTCAAAATCATCTCTTAACTTTTTCTTTAATATTCCAAAGTAATTTTTTAATTTTTTTGATGTTTTAAAATGATATGTAGCAAAAAATTAGCATAAATTAAAAGTTAAGAGATTAAATTAAGATAAATAAATTAAGAGACCCAAATAATAATTAAGCCTTAATAATATCATTACGAGATTTTTGCTTTGTGAATCATGGGAATTCTCATGTACTTTTTCCTTCTTGACCGAAATACCAACAGGTAAAAAGTGACACGCTATATGTTAAGTTATATAGTGATCAATTAAAAACATTAAGAAAAGTGTTTTTAACAAATTAAAAGCTCTTCTTCCATAAAAAAATTAGTCAAGATGTAGGAAAAAAGAAAAGAGAAACTTAGGTGTAGTTATTAAAATCTCTAAAAAAACATAATATTTTTTTACAGCTTGGTATATGATTGGGTCTTTACAATTTTTTTCACATATTATGTATTTGGTGGATGCTCTAATAAGAAAAACACTAAGAAAGTAAAAAAGAAAATTATTATATGTTCCAACTTCCACAAACAATTTATGTTTTTGGTAATTGATTTGATCAAATAAAATTTTATTACTTGACAGTGAAGCGATGCAAGCATAGTTTTCAATTTACATTTTGAAAGGAGACCAATGTGAGGTTGAAATAATTAATTTTCAGATTATTTCGTTTTAATGACAAAAACAGAAAAGATTGTTACGTTTCTTAGCACCCAAGGAAAGACTCTTCAAGTCTTTCTAAGTTCAGCGACTCTTGAAAAATAATGAGAACCCTAAGTCAGAATTACATGTGATATATGCGCGAATTCCAACGGTAAACTCGTAAAATAATGGGAGCCCTAAATTAGAATTACATGTAATATAGGCATGAACTCCAACGGTAAAAATTAAAAAAAAAAAACTTCAAAAATAATGGGAGCCCTAGATTAGAATCACATGTAATATAAAAGCGCGAAGGCGACGGGACTTTCGAGTCCAAACGTAAACGACAGTGTTTCAAATTGGAGTTGATAAGATGAAGGGAAGACATTGCCGCTAGTGGAGTCACCAACACCAACCAAGCTGCACCACTCCACCTCTGCGATTCAGACATGGATGTTTCCTCTATTTCTTCTTCCTGTCGGTCTCTCTCTGTATCTCTCTCTCTCCCCCCATACTCTCTTCAATACCTTCTTATATACATATATGTGTGCGCGCGCATATGTGACTGCTATGCGTTCTGTTTGTTTTGAAAATGTATCTGAATTATCGAAAGAAAATCTATGTTGTCATTTTTTTCTTATGGTATATTTTACTTATTGTTTGTTTTGTGCGAAATATATGTTATGTACTTTTCCAACCGGAAGTGGCATAGAAGAATATCCCCATTAGAGGAGGATTGGACAATGGGGATCTTTACCTAAAGGTGCGGAGTCAAGTCTGCATTTCTTACTAGTTCTTCTCCCACTCTCGGGCTCAGCCTTTTAGACGATTCGCACCTTTACTCTCTGTCTCAATCGAGCCTTTTGAGGTTCAGATCAATAGAGAAGTCAGGCACGAAGGGACTGGAGTGCTGTTGTATCCGCGGGTTGGGTATTGTTTTGACCCAAGTGATGGTCTGGAAGACCATGACCTGTTTACTAGGGACGTTCTTCGAAACAATCCCATATGGACGGCACTTTTAACCAAATGCGTCCTCCCCTTCCTATCGGTCAGTACTTCCTTAAGCAAAGCCCTTATCCCGACATTTGGCTTCCAACCATTCGGGATAAGAAAGAAAGTATTATATCAAAAAAGGTTTAACTATGTCTTCGTTCAATGCTTTTGGAATGGGAAAAATGCTGACTTCTTGTATTTGCTACTTATGTTACTTTCATTAGACATTCATCCATTGTGTGTAAGATGTACAATAAAAAAGTCTTTAAAACTTCATTAGTTAATGGAAAATATTTCTTCTATATTTATCCATTTTTCGAATCTAAATTCTGTCTGGCACCTCAGTCTTTGTTGTTAATTATAAGGTGATTATAGAAATTAGGGTCCTGTTCCCGTGTTATCTTATGAACCAATTTGTTATTTTAGAAAATGAATAAATGAAGATGAGGGAAAATGTTTGTAAGAAAACAATGATGTGTGACTTAGTAATGCCCTTTTCTTTGCTTAATCAGAATGTCTTTTATATTCCTTGCAAGGTATGAATGCTATTCTATCTAGGTAGCTTTTGAATACGCTAATGTTTGCAGGGTTGATATCCTGATGCTCACTAGCACTAATGTTTACCAGAAGTGTGGGATAATTGGAGTTTCCCACTTCCCTAGGCAAGAAATCAGATGCTCCATTAAAAAAAAATGGGTTTCAACTCATTTACCAGCACGCCTAAGCACGCATGATCTCACTGGAAACCGTAAGCTCTATTTACAAGCAAGTCATGGGATGGGTTTTATCCCATTTCTTTGTTCAATTTGTAATGCTTTATAAGGTTTATGTGTATTGCCTTTCATCTTCAGACAGGAAAATGCACTGGCATTGGCATATTATCAAACAAGATATTTCCCATTATTCAATTTTACTTCACATTATTTGGTGCACATTTGTACAACATTTATCTAGTTGGTATCCAGAATGTTATATAATCTACAAAGTGCAGAACCTTTTACTCATACGGCTCCTCAGAGCATGCAAATCTCAACTTTGAATTTTTGAAAATCTTTTGTGGCTTGATGTTTTAGGATTTGGATTCAAGATGTCATCTGAAGGCCTGTTTGCAAAGGGAAGCAATGTTGTCACCAAGGAAGAATTGCAAAATTATCCACCATCTTCATATGAAACTGCTATGGAAAAACTTTCCTCTCTTATTACTCGCCAAAAGCGTGGAGAGAAGCCACCTGTAGCTGATAAATTGAAAAGAATGATGGTGTATCTTAAGGTATCACTGAAGTATTTTCCTATTGCATTTGCATGATGCCAAATAATATGTAGTTGCAACTTATAACTTTGTGATTGTATTATGTTATAGTCTTGTCCTGGTGATTTTTAGGGTGTAATCCCACCCCTCTAAACCAAAAGAGAAAAAGGAAAAAGAAAGAGGGGAAAAAAAGAAAAGAAAAAGGAACAAAAACAGAACTGGTTATGAGATCAAAACTCATCAGCCTTGTAGTTGCTTATGAGTTTCTGAGGCCTACAGCTGCAGGAGACTTCCGTGAAAAAGAAACATTTGATGCATGTTTTGTGTACAGATACTAGATTTGGAAGAAGATATAAACAGGCTCAAAATTATTCATGTGGCAGGAACCAAGGGGAAGGTACTCTTTCCATCATTTGTCATGTTTGTTTAATTCATTTTATTAGAGTCTGTTGAAAAGTAAATTTCATTATATGAACTTGTTATTGTTATGGACTGTATCTTTTTGGTAAAGGTTGGTGCATGTATTAAGATGGTTGAAATGAAGTGGTTAAGTAACAGATATTTTACCAGTATTATGCTGTCCAATTTTGATGTCAGGTATCTGACATGATTCATGATAGAAAGGGCATCCCTAACATTCATGTTTATCCTGCATTTGTAGTTCTGTACAATGATTAGATTACCTACATTTGTTCAGTGAGTGTTGGAATTTTTTTATTTTTGTTTCAACTTCTATGTAGTACTTTTCTCTTTATCCTTAATGGGTTTACCTGTCAGGGTTCAACATGCATGTTCTGTGAGGCAATCTTACGGGAGTGTGGTTTTCGCACTGGAGTTTTCACTTCCCCTCACTTAATTGATGTTCGAGAACGATTTCGTATAGATGGGTTAGTAGTTGAATGCATCACCTTGGCTAGACTTGTTAATCTTGCCCTTTAGGTGTAGATACTATTTCCGTATCTGTCTTCCATTGGTCTGTAGGAACTGATAATTCCTTAGCATATGAATGCACAGCACAGACATGTGATCAATCCTGATAAAATACATGCCAAGTTTTTTAATTTGTTAGTGCTACTAAGTGTGATGAAGGCAGATGACTCAGAATTCATTTAGAATTCAGCCATTAGGATCTATTTTCATTTTTCTTTCTTAATGATATATTATGTTGCGAATGCAGTTTTGTGTTTTCTAAATAATTGAATTATAAATTTGCAATGTTTTACCTGGAATATTGATACATGATACCTCTTGAGCCCATGACAATTTGAAAGCCCATTAGGATCTATTCTAATTTTTCTCTCTTGTTGTTATATTATGTTGCGAATGCAATTATAAATGTGCACAATGTTCTGCAAGGAATATTGATACAATGACACCTCTTGCCCATGAAAATTTGAAAGGCCACTACATATGACCATCTCTGACTATTCTCGGCATAAACACTTTGCCACGTGGCTGTAAGTTCAAATAGATAAGGCAATTATGGTTGCCTCACATAATAAATGGAAACAATGAACTTTTTACTTCTGAAGATCTGGGGTTGGAGTTGGGGAATAATGATATGTACATAGAAGTCTGCTGTTTATCTGAAACAGAACTGTGCCAATTTTTGTTCTGTTTGCATTACAGAGCAATTAGTATTTTTGCTGAAAGTGATGCAAGTTGCTCACATAATTTTGTTGCCATCACATAGATTTGATGTTTTTGAATTGTCTTTGTAGAATGGACATATCTGAAGATAAATTTCTACAGTATTTCTGGGATTGTTGGACTCAATTGGAGGTATAAATGTTCTTGTAATTTGAAGATATTCTTTTCAACATTCTTATTACAAGTCTGTGAATTTGAATCTCAGATCCAAGCATTGTTTTAAGACTTGGCTGTTGCTGGAGTATTGTTGTCCATCCACTTTTGACCTTTTAGTATGCTGTCATTTTTCTTTTTGATATCCTAAATACCCTTACCCGTTACAGTCTAGTAAAAAAAAAAAGCAAGTGTGGTGTATTGGCTAAGAAGATACAGTATTAACACTTAGTGAGCTTCACTACTTTTGCTGATGATTTTTCTCTTAAAGAGGGAATACTTATGACAAGCTGCCATATGAAATTGACTGGATGCTCTACTTGGATGCATTGTGCAATAGATGTCAATTTATATTCAAATCTACATTTTTTTTTTTTGATATTTTGCTTTTGTTGATGAGAATTCAACTTCCATACAGTTTATTGTCCCGTATAAAGATTTAAATCTGAGCATTAGATATGTTATGTTTTATATGTGAGATCATTTGTGTTAAATATGGATATATTATTTATTGATAAGTACATCTTCTGGTGGCAGCTTTTCAATTCCAAATGCTTAATTTTGCAGGAAAATGTTACAGAGCAGCTTCCAATGCCCCCATTGTTTCAGTTTCTCACTATATTGGCCTTCAAAATATTTATATCTGAACAGGTAAGAAACAGATATGGGTTTATTTTGGAATCTGACTAATCAATCTAAGCAAGAGTAGGGCAATTGCCTTTCCAAGATGTTTTGGATTCCTCTTAGCTAGCCACTTTGGAAGATTATATTTGACCTTGTCATATGCTCAGTTGGAGCAATTCTCATGATCCATCAGCCAATGATGTTTGCAAAAATTTTCCACTTGTATCAAGATACTATTATTGTTATGAAAAATAATGAAGTAAATGACCTCAACCATTTTGTCCATGCTTTACTGATTATCAATAATTTCTTGTGTCATTGCAAGTATATGTAATTACCTTTTTGTCCCTTTTACTCATTTGCTGTCTGGTATAAACCAACCTTTTTTCAAGTTTCCTGTAATCCCTTGCTTTGACAAATTGTTTCCATTGTGGTTTTTATGAAAGAGATATCAAGCATTTTCAATGCTTGTTATCTTACAACCTCTGTAAGTAGGTATACATGTTAAAGGAGTACTTTACAACTGTATGTTATAATTTTTAGCTGCAGTTTAACCAAATATGCTGTTTGACATTGACATATCTTTCTACTTCTATTTTTCCTTTTTCTCCTCTGTGGTCATATATTTCAAAAAATGTTTCCCATGAATCCCGTTCACAGGTTGATGCTGCTGTTATAGAAGTTGGTCTTGGAGGCAAAGAAGACTCAACCAATGTGGTATGTACTTGATGTACGGTATAACTGAGATTGATTTCTTCACGATTTTCATTGCTCCCACCATTTGCTTTAATGTACTATATTTCACTCATACAAAAAATATTTGAAGAAACTGTCATCTTTCCTTCAATCCCTGTTCTTAAATGGTGGAAATCCTATAGTCAGAATAAAACATTTACATTTAGAACTGAAGAACCTAGCAGATTATGGTATCACTGAGATTGATTTCTTCATGATTTTTATTGCTACGTCCATTTTGCTTTAATGCACTATATTTCACTCATACAAAAAATATTTGAAGAAACTGTCACCTTTCCTTTAATCTCCTTTCTTAAATGGTGGAAACCCTCAAGCTAGAATAAAACATTGACATTTAAAACTGATGATGAACCTAGCAGATTAAGGAACCTATTGTCTGCGGCATTACTTCTCTGGGGATGGATCACACTGAGGTATTGGGTGCGTATCCTTTCTAGTGCTTTGCATTTAGTTTACTTATAGATCAACATGTTCCTGCATTGGCAATGTGGTGTCCATCATCCAAGTAAACTTTCATTATAGACTTCATCTTCTGTAATTTTTCTTCAACAAATGTGGATTGATTAAAATAAGGAAAAGATGTATTTTGAAGTTAAGTACTTAAAACTATTCAGGAGATACTCTTGAGCAGATAGCTTCACACAAGGCAGGGATTTTCAAGGTACGTAACTTTTATTTTATGCAATCAAAATTTTAAGCATTTACTTTATTTTAAAATTGTTTATTTATTGCAATAGTTTTCCAATTATATTTGAATTGGCAGTCCTCCTCCCCCCTTTGTCTCTGATTGTTACTGAAATGAATCAATGTCTTCCCTGCCTCTGAAGCCTAAAGTTCCTGCATTCACAGTACCACAACCTTCTGAAGCAATGGATGTTATTCTTGAGAGGGCCAGTGAACTCATGGTAATCTTTGTTCTTGATCCCATTGACTACTGTAATTTGCTTCAGGAAAAGAGCATAGCAAGGTTGTTACTTATCGATGCCAAACAGAAAAAGAAGTGAAGTCTGTATGACCAAAAGCTTTTTAACTTGCATGAATCATGATGTGATTTTGATTGTCAAAATGTTACATGAAACAATCTTCGTGATTATATTTAATGGTTTCATTTTTAATTTGACCCATGACCTGAATCTTAGCTAGTGGTAGTTAGATGAGTCACTATTTATGTGGTTACTTAATTTGCATATATGGAACAGCATATGAACTGAGGACCAAATGCTGTCTTTGTTTTACTATGAAGCTGATTGGTGTCATGTGTGCATACCATATGAGATGAATCTTAACTGTTTTGAAGGACAATCTTTCAGTAATCTATTAAGTTTCGAGATTGAATTGAATCATCAGTTTGCCCCCTAAAAAATGCCTATATTCTTTTAGAAGATTTCATTATTTTACATTGTCTCAGAGACTATAAGTCTTTTAAGTATATGCAATCAACTAGTTTCTTTATTTAAAAGCTTGTTTAATTTGAAAAGCTAAATAGGTTGACCCATACCTGAATGCATGAACATGTGCAACCTCACAGATAAGGAGATGGGTCTGTGTATAGTTAATGTCATTAACTGTTGACCTTTTTTTAACGACTGCAGGTTCCACTACAAGTTACTGAACCTTTTGATTGTAAAAAATTGAAGGGATCTAAACTTCGTTTATCTGGTGATCACCAATGCTTGAATGCTGGTCTTGCAGTTTCACTTTCTATATGCTGGCTTCAGAGAACCGGAAACTGGGAAAAGTTGTTTCAAAATGTTAGTTAAATTTCAGTTCTTGCTTCATAATATTTATTATTTATATGAAGGCTTACAATTAATTAAGATCTAAAATGCACTACAGATAATAATGACATCAGCTATTATTTTTTTGTTTATAAGAAATTTTTGTTGGTGTTCTTGCATTTCATCTTGACACAGATGAGAGTGGGATACTTTTGATTGGATCAGACTGAAATTTTTGTTCACTGCGATGTGTGTGTGTGTTAATGAAAACATCTATGTGGTGTCAGTCAAGAGCTTTTCCAGACTTTAAAAAAGTAATCCAATTTCCCTTCTTTTGTTGTTTAATGTATGCCCTGTGTCAAAGGATATGTATGTTCCCTCTTATCTTAATATATACCTCTTTCTCCTAACTCTTTGCCCTGCATTAATAGGATTTCCAGGATTCTGATTTGCCAGACAAATTTATTAAGGGTCTTTCAAATGCACATTTTTCTGGGAGGGCTCAGATTGTATATGACACTTCTCCAAAATCTATTTGCACAGATATGGTATCTGAAAACTGTGGTGGAGATTTGATATTTTATTTGGATGGAGCTCATAGTCCTGAGAGCATGGAGGCTTGTGCAAAGTGGTTCTCTGAAGCAGTAAGAGGATATAAAATGAGATCATATTCCTCTTTTAGTGTACAAAATACAGAGGAACCTTCAGAAAATGGTGACACCCAACATGAAAATGACAACTTGGGGGAGTTTGAGAAATCTTTTAAACGGGTATGATTAATTAGATGAAGGTAGATATTCTTAAAATAATTGATGCTTTCATCTATTTCTGGATAGCTCAATTGATGCAGTCACTATTGCATAATATATCCTTTCTTGGGTGCTTCTTTCTGCATTTCCAAGCACATACTTGGGGTCTCACTTTCTGCTCAACTGAACCAAATCATTGCTATCGTCAACCCTAACTGTTTGGGGTTATTTTATGAATCCTTATTTGAACTTCTAGGATCCGGCAAGTCCCTCATGAATTTCTTTATATCATATATTCCACTGGCTCCTGATATGCAGTATTGATTAATTGTAGATTCTTCTATTCAATTGCTTAAATGTGAGGGATCCTGGGATTTTGCTTCCACGACTAGTGAATACATGTGCTTCTTCAGGTATTCCTCCTTCAGAAACACGTTTTTATATGCTATTTTTACTGTCTTCATGATAGTCCATTTGCTAGCTTGACATAATTCATAACCAAGTCACCTAGAACAGCCTTGAGTTCTTATCTGACACTAAAGTAAATGGGTGACATGATTATTTTTCTAGCACACTTTGAGCAAATATGTATACCTTATGTTGCTTACATGTGTCAAGTCTCTTTGAAATTGTTCCCTTGTAAAATTTGCATTTGAGAAAAATTAGATAGGATTTGCATAGTTAATCAAGTCAGTTAAATTAGTTAACTCACGCACTGTAAAGAAGTGTGGTTGAAATGAACTCTAGTCAATTTCAATAGTCTTTGGGAAAGTTTACAAAATGATATTTTTTGCAAACTGAAATTCATTAGGCAGTCCATCACAGGTCGATAATTTACTGAGAAGTAAAGAAGGAATTATTGCCTTTTAATATATTTTCATTTTTTGTGCTTTCCAAGAATTTTTGTGCATGTTTATGAGATGCACGTACTAATGCATTCAGGATGTGCTGTTGCTTTGCTTTAGGTATTCATTTCTCAAAAGCACTTTTTGTCCCAAGTATGTCAAAATATAATAAGGTTACTTCTGGTGCATCGGTTGTTCCTTCTGATCTCTCTAGCATAGACCTGTCATGGCAATTTAACCTCCAAAGAATCTGGGAGAAGATTATACACAGGAAAGGTATGTTGAAGCTTTTACCTGTATTCTTTGTCACTTTAGGGACCACATAGTGATGAAAATTAAGCTTGGTTCAAGAAATCTTTTCTTTCATATAGCAAATGGATGTTTAAGCATCATGGGGTTAGTGACTCAATCAGATATTAATTTATTGTTGTTTAAGTTTGTAAAATTCAAGATAAGAATCAAAATAAGGTGATTGAGGAGGCTTGCACACATGTAACACTCACACATGTTGTGGCAGCCCCTCTCCTAATTTACTTATATGTAACACTCACACACGTTGTGGCAGCCCCTCTCCTAATTTACTTATAATAATTTGATGATAGAGATTAACTCCTAGGTAAACTCCTAAAGATAATAAAGGATAACTAAGACTCTTAAATAATAAACTTCAAGACCCTAGATAATGGTAAACTTACACTAGATAAAAAGAAAGTCAAAAACTCTAGATAATGATAAACTTCTAATCCATTAGGAGTTTTATGGCCTGTTGTGCTACCAAAATTTATTTTAGACAGTGTTATTAAAAGGAGGTAGTAAGGAGAATGGACCTAGAAATGATGGTCCATTGGTTGATATGGAGGTGTGTTCTAGAAAGGGCAGGAGAAGCGAAGGAGGAGGAGGGGTAGAGAGAGAAATTCATCATGATAACTAACTTGGTGTGTATTGTTATGGTGGGGTGAGCTGGAGGAGTGAAAAAGGGTTGGTTAGAAGGCTATTAGGGTGTGCATCGTTGTTGTGAGAGGGTGTGGAAAATATGGTGAAGGTTTTTAAGGGAGAGAGCTAGCCTCTTGAATGCTAGCATCGTTGTTTTTCCTTTTTTATTTTAAAATTTTTTTCTTTGTTATTAGTTTGTGGTGGATGATTGTCTTTATGTTTGCTGCCTTCTGAGTGGATGAATACTATTTAGTGTTGATTTCCTTTGTACTTTTATTTTTTCTGTGTCACTTTTCATTTGAGAAATAAAGGGTCCTATTAAATTGGTATCGAAGTGGTGTGATTTGAGGGAATGGTGAATACAAGAATGGAAGAAAGAGTTAATATCTTGGAATGTGATATGTCTATAGTGAAGGAGGATGTTGCAATGTTGAAAGAAATGATGCTTGGGATGCAAGCTAGGCTTACATGCTTGGATGAACATAGCAAAGCAATGTTGAAACCCAAATGCCAGTCAACCTCGCGTTCCTTTCCCCTTTCTCCGTTTTTCTAAACCCCGCGTCTCTCTCTCACCTCCGTGTTTTTACTCTCGACTCCTCCCTCGGCCTGGCTTCCCCATGGATTCGGGAAGAGGCACGCCGGGAAGCGAGCAACTCCTTTGGTCCCCCCTCCTGCCTCAGAGTGTCTGTCTCCCTCCGAAGCCCCTTCTCTCCTTTATTCTCGTCAGCCTCCCCTCTCAACTCTCTCTTTTTTCCGGACTAGAGGCCTCTGTCTCGCCCTCGACTCCTCTATCTCAGAGCTCCCTTCTCTCGCATTCGTCGTCCTCTCTGCTTCTCTCTAATTCGAAGCCTCACCGGCTTCCTTTCCCGACAAAAACCCTCAAAGCCCCCTCACCTTTTCTCACCCTCTCTCCGTCCTATCTCGATCCTCCTCCTCCTCTTTTTACCCACGCTCTCTGCTTCCATCCTTTTCCCTCTCTCCCTCTGTGTGTCTCCGTCTCCTCCTTTTCTGTGTGTGTCCGTCCGTTTTTCTCTGTGTGTGGTCCTCGTTTTTGTGTCTGTCTCTGCCAGAGGACCGAATGGAGGGGGGGACCACCGGGTAGGGTTTGGTTTGGATCTAGGTTGGGCTTCAAGCTGGGCCTCAGACTTGGGTTCTATTTTTTCTTTACTTTTTTCTTAGCCCAGTTTTTCTCTTTTTTTTTTTGGCCCAATTCTGAGTTGGGTTGGATTCTTTCTTCTTTTTTTTTTGTTCCTTTTTTTTTCTTTTTTGGCCCAATTCTGAGTTGGGTTGGATTCTTTTTTTTTTTTTTTTTGGTTTCCTTTTTTTTCTTTCTTTCATTTTTTTTTCTGGTTTCCTTTTTTTCTTTCATTCATTTTTTTTTTTTTTTTTTTTTTCTGGCCCTTTTTATTTCTATTATTCCCCTGCTGATTTCCTTTTTGTTTTAATTTTGGGATTAATGGGCTTTTACTTTTTTTTTATATATTTTTAATTTCATTTTTGGGATATCGGGCTTTCATTTAAAGGAAAAGGAAGCAAAGTTAAGGTCGTTTTTTTTTTTTTTTTGGTTTTTGTAATTGATTTTTCTTTTATTTGTCTTTTTCCTTTTTTTTTTTGATATTAAGTTAGTAGATTCTTGTTTGATTTTTTTTTTTAATTATTTGTAGGTAATAAACTCTGATATGCTTTTTTTTTTTTTTTTTTGGTTTCCTTCTCTTAAATTTTTTATTTTGGACTTCCCCTTTCTCTTTATATATATGTATATATATTTTTTGAAATAGTTTTTATTATCATTTTACTTTATTTTTTTTCTTTTTCCTAGTCCCTTTTTATTTTGCTTTCTATTTTTTTATTATTTTGTTAGTTTAATTTTATCATTATTTTTGGAGCTTGTCTGGACAAAATACGGTGTTCACAGTTGCCCCTCTTTACTTGTTTCTTGGGCAAGGAAATTGAAAGTGTAATTTTGATATTTTGCATAAGAAGCAAGTAAAGATAAGAACACGTATTTTGTTTGACCTGATTTGATTACCTTCCGATAATTAAACAATAAAGAAAAGGTAAGAGCGACCCGAACAAAATATAGTGTTTACAAGTAGACCTATAGCTCTTTTTGTTTGTAACCTTCATTCTCCTTGATGGGCTCGAGTTCAAGCTGCAAATTAGGTTTACGGTCTATCACAATGGAAGGAGGTGGTTTAGGAGAATCATCTCATCATGGTGTTTAAGGGCTATAATAAAAGGAGTAGGGACAATAATAGGGAAATCTGGGGATAGGTTTGGGAAGAATTGGGACTGTGATGGCTAGTTAAAGGTTTAGGTGGAGGTAAATGTGTATTGAGAAAACCCCATTCATCATGATTCTCATCGTAAATAGGCGTTTTGTGGAAGTAAGGTTGGGTTTCAAGAAAAGTCACATTCATGGTGATGAAAAACACTTTGGTGATAGAAGAATAGCACTTATACCTTTTTTCTTTGTTGGTGAATAACCGAGGAAGACGCATTTAAGAGAAGTTGGGTCAAGTTTCCCTCTATGGTAGATATGCACAAAAGTTGAGCAACCAAAATTTTTTAGAGTGGAGAATGAAGGCTTTGGGTGCTTGGGTAGGATTTTAAAAGTTGATCATAAAGAGTGACATAGTTTAAGGTTTTGGTTGGAAGTTTATTTATGAGATAAGTAGTTGCAAGGATATCCTCCCTCTAATAAGGTATAGGCATATGTGAGGCAATGATTAGAAATCTAGTGACTTCTAGAAGGTGTCTATTCTTCCTATCAGAGACCCTATTTTGTCAAGGGCTATCTACATAAGAACTTTAGTGTATAATACCTTTTTTTTCTAGAAAATTCATCAAGGACAACATTAAAAAAACTCTCTCCCATTATTAGTTTGAAGTACTTTAATGTTAGTGTGAAATTGATTTTGAATAAGAGTTAAAACAATTAAATAAAGTGGGTTTTTAGATTTTTCCTTCATGAGATGAGTCTAGGTGATGCAAGTATGATTATCAATGAACGTAACAAACTATCTAGCCTCATAAATAGTTTTAATTTTTGGATTGTCTCCATACATCATTCTGAATAAGAGAAAAAGGTTTTAAAGGGATATGTTACGAATGGGATAAGAGGATCAAACATGTTTGGACAAATGGCACATTTCACATTGAAAAGAAGGAGAATTTTTACTCAATAATTTTGGATACATTTTCTTCATATATTCAAAATTGGGATGATTTAAATGATAATGTAAAAGGATAACATCATTAACATTGGTGGTAACAAAAAGAGCTATTAGATTATTCTTGATATCTTCTTGAATAAGATAGAGACGCACACACTCCTAAGCATTGTCAATCATCCTTCTTGGGTTCAAGTCTTGAAACTTGCATTCACCAAAGGAAAAATTAGTAACATGGTTTAAATCCTTAGAGAGCTTGCTTTGAATGAAGATTGCAAGTCAACTTGGGTACTAGAACCCTTTTTAGGACAAGAGAATTGCTTCATTTCATTATACCAACTTTGGCAACTTTTGTGAGTGAACCATCTGCAAATTTTAAAAGAAGCTCGTCACTATGTGAAACAAAGTGATCAAGACAAGAAATTTCACTTGTCATATGATCGATGTCACCAGAATCTACTAGTTAGGTATTACCTCGGTAAGCTTGTGTATTTAGTACATCGGAATAATTACTTAATTGAGCTACAATTCTTGCTTGCACTACTTTATCAAGTTGAGACTACTGCCCAAACAAACGTTGCAACAATTCAACTAATTCTTTGTTGATAGAGGAATTTTCATTATGTTTTAAGTCTTCACCAATTGCAGCATAGCCATGTATTTCTTGCTTTTGCTTCCCTTTAAGGTTACTCGCCTTTCCATACAGCGTCCAGCACTTGTCTTTAGAGTGTCCATCCTTGTTGCAGTGCTTATACCAAAGCCTATTATGATTTTTTTTTTTACTTTACCACTTGTGTTAAAGCCTCTGGCCATAATAGCAAAATTGTCAAAATCCTCTATTGGATGCTTTGGAGTACCAAAGGTGAGCTTCTTCCTACTTTCCTTCATTTTAACCATATAGAAGACTTCTCTAAAGGTTGGCTAAGGATCTAGACTCAGGATTATGCTTTTAACCTCATTAAAGATATTATTGAGACTAAGTAGGAATTTATAAAGGGAGGAGGAAGTTTGGAGAGAAAGTTGATACATGAAACAGATATTCAACTGGTCTGAGAAACTTACACTATTATAAGATTATATATAGGGAGCCCAAAATATAAAAAGAAAATAAATAAAAAGTCAGACAATACAAATAAAATTAGAAAGTACATAAAATATATCTAAACTATATAAACTATAGTTTCTTATGCTCAGAATAAGTTATCCATAATTTCCTATCATTTCCATCTAGCTTGGGGAAACTTTCCTCCAGATACAAAGTAGGATCCAAATGGAAAAGCTCCTCCTTAGTGATCTAAGTAGTATCCAAATTTGAGCAACCCTTCCAATAGACAAGATAAAGGTGAAAAGGACCATGAGGAGAAATTATAAGTTTGATCATTCATATATGCATCAATTGCCTTAACCGATGGTGGTATAGATAAAAGAGTGGATACAAGGTCAGTAACTACACCTTTTTTGGAGACTATAAATCCAAGGAAAACAATCTAATTTTGAAAGAAAGAATACTTGAAGGTCTACATAGAACTTCTTATGACGATGAATGAGTGAAACTTGACAAAGGTAGTCCAAATGTTTTTCCTTAGATTTGCTATAAATGAATATATGAATAGTATACATCTAGGAATTTTCCTAGATAGGGCCTAAGAATATGAGTCATGAGTCATAAAGGTGTTAGGAGTATTAGATAGACCAAAAGACATAACTAACCACTTATACAACCCATCTTGAGTCTTGAAAGTGATTTTCCATTCATCCTAGTTTGATCCTAATTTGGTGATAGCCATTACAAAGATCAATTTTGGAAAACCAACAAAAACCAGCTACCAAATCAAGCATATTATCAAGTTTAGAGATAGGAAATCTATATTTGATAGTGATCTTATTATTGCTCAACTATCTACCCACATTCTCCAAGGTCGGTCTTTTTTAGGAATTAAATGGGTAGGCACATCATAAGGAGTGAGAATGTGTCGGATATAACCCCTTTTAAACCAACCATTAACTTGCCTATTGAGATCCTTCCTATTGATTCATTCTATAATGTGGGAGATTGGGAAGTTGAGAAGTAGAAATCAAGTTAATAGCATACTAAATATATCTCATGCGTGGAAGTGCAAAGGAAGTTCATTTGGGATAATATCTTGAAATTTTGCTAAAAGTTGTGATATCTCATTAGGTATATTGTCACTAGATATAAAAGTAATCCTAAAAGAAATTTTGAAAATGTTGGAATGGTTTAATCTGGCCTATTGGGCTTTAGCCTTATTATCTTTATCCAGTGTTTTTGCTCCTCTGTTCTGATTTAATTATAATATCCTTGAGTTTATCTTTTTCCTAATTTAGGAGATTACATTTTAATCCTAGAGAATAAACTGCCGTGGTTTTCCTTCTGACCTAGGCATATATATATATATATATATATATATATATGTACTGTTCCTTTTACTCATTCAGAATAAAGAAAAATATAGAATATTATTTCCCACTTTCTTCATGGTATCGACGCAGTCTTGCATGCCGCCGTCTCACACGACGCAGTCCCACTTGGCTCATGACGGAGCACGACGCCCTCCCTTTCGCGAATGAACCCTGAGTTGTTGTAGTTTGGCTCATACAGCGCACCCTCTCGCGTTGACTCTGCCATTCACGGAGCACCCACCACGCCTGCAGCCTTCACCGTCGATGACGTCCCTGTTTCTCCGTCGTCTCCCCAACCTCTCCAGATGGCGATGTTGAGCGTGTCTGATAGGGCCCATGATCACTTTCCGGCAGCATTAATCTCCCACTAGTTAACAGAGTCAAATTATTTCCTCTGATCCCACAACATTTTAATGTTTGTGCATGGGAAAGGGAAGGAGAAGTATCTCACTGGTGTTGCCAAAGAGCCTGTCAAGAATGATCCTCTGTATGCAACATGGGTAGCTGAAAATAACATGGTCATGACATGGCTCATTAGCTCCATGACCACAAATGTGAGTAGTAATTATATGCTTGCCACTACAGCCAAGGAGATATGAGATTCAGTGCGTCGTACTTATGCTATTAAAGAGAATCATGCTGCTGTGTTTCAGATTAAACAGATGCTTAAAGATCTGAAACAAAGGGAGCAGACTGTAACTCAATATTATACTGCTTTAATGCATCTGTGGTAGCAAATTAATTTATATGAAATTCATAGTTGGTCTTGTCATACTGATGCACGATGCTTTAAGACCATTGTTGATCGTGATAGGGTCTATGAATTCCTATTGGGCCTTAATGATACGTATGAAGAAGTCCAGGGGAGAATTATGGGCTAGAAACTGCTGCCTTCCCTGGAGGATGTTGTCAATACCATCCAATTTGAAGAAAGTCGTAAAGCACTTGTGCACATAATTGGAGTCGACCGTGTAGCTGTTACACCAACTTCTATGGAATCCTCAGCCTTAGTGATAAAAGGAGGACCACTGCCAGATTCAAAGGATAAGAAAATTTCAAAATGGTGTGATCATTGCAACAAAAATGGTCATACTAGGGATGTGTGTTGGAAGCTTCACAGTAAACCTCCCATTGGTCCGGGCCGAGGAAGAGGAGAGAGCAGAGGTTTTCATGTCGGGGCCTCTTCTGAGTCCAACCATCTTACCCAAGAAGAGTTATCACTTCTCAGGCGACTTTTAGACAAGCATGAACCCCTTTCTCGTTCTGATGATTCTTTTACTCCTTCTGTCACTTTAGCACAAGCAGGTATATTTCTTCCTACAGCTCTTAAAATTGTTGTGAAGCATGAGACTGTTTGGATTGTCGACTCTGAAGCGACCAACCATATTACAGGTTTTAAATCTGCCTTTATTGAGTTCAGTGATGAGTGTATACACTAATGTGAAAGTGACAACAGGAAAGTATGCTCAAGTGTGTGATTCTGGCACTGAGAGAATTTTGGACACTATTATTCTTAAGAATGTCCTCTATGTTCCTGAGATTTCTTGTAGCCTTTTATTTGTTAAACAAGCCACCACAGATTTACTGTGTAACGTTAACTTCTGTTCTGATTGTTGCCTTTTTCAGGACTTGGTGACGGGGAGGACGATTGTAAATACTATCATCTTGCTAAACATACTCACAATTCTTACCCTTCTCAGCCTTATAAGCCTTCTAAACTGTTCTCCTTAATTCATAGTAATATTTGGGGACCGTCTAAGGTTTACAATTTAAATAAAGCCCGCTAGTTTATTACATTCATTGATGATTACACACGAGTCACGTTGATTTTCTTAATGAAAGAAAAATCAGACGCTTTACAAGCATTCATAAAATTTCACAATTTTGTAAAGAATCAATTTCAGATTGATATCAACATTTTGCGAAGTGACAATGGTAGAGAGTACATGAGTAACCTTTTCCAGAAATATTTAAGTAAAAATGGTATTCATCATCAAATTTCTTGTGTGCATACCCCACAACAAGATGGTATTGCCGAACGTAAGAATAGACATCTCTTAGAAGTATCTCGAGCTCTATTATTAACCAATAATGTGCCTAACAAATATTGGGGAGAAGTTGTCCTTACTTTTGCATATTTAATTAACCGAATGCCCTCCAAAGTTTTTGGTTTTAAAACAACTCTTCAAGCTCTAGAGCAAGTTTTTCCAGTCACACATCTACTTTATGATTTTGAATAAAAAGTTTTCGGCTGTACTGTGTTTGTGCATAATGATAGTGCTGGAAAATTAGATTCAAGAGCTATTAAATGCATTTTTCTGGGGTATTCTCCTACTCAAAAAGGTTACAAATGTTTTTCACCCACTACTCAAAAATTGTTTGTTACTATGAATGCTACTTTCCATGAAACATTGCCATATTTTACTCAATCACCCATTCAGGGGGAGAATGCTGTAAACGAATGGCTGACTTATACTGATGATGAACCTTATTCAGATACCCAAATATCACAAACTTCTTTGTTACATCCTCCTCTTCCCTTGTTACTTGCATCTGATTCACCAAGTTCCCTCCCTGACATACAAACTCCTGCTGATCCTCTTGAAAGACCCATAATTCCTATTACTAAATTCCATGAACCTACTGATGAGCAGAATGATCAAAGACAAATTAATATGGAAGATGTCTCTGTGAGTGAACCCAGGGTTGAACAGCCTTTAATGCAGGAGACTAAATACTATACCAGGTGAAATAAGGGTATCGAACAGGGAGAGAGCGCAAAAAGGGATCAACCCACTACCTTGCAAAACCTTGAGTCCAATCTGGAAACTGGTTTTGAAGAAGAGTTACCCATTGCTCTGAGGAAGGGAAAAAGGACTTGCACTCAACATCTTATTTGTAAGTATGTGTCTTATGAGAAATTGTCATACAACTTACAGAACTTTGTGGCTAATGTTGACAGAGATATAATTCGTAGAAATTTTGAAGAGGCAGTCAAGGATCCAAAATGGAGAAAAGAAATCGATGAAGAGCTTAGAGCTCTTCAACAGAACAAAACATGGGAAATCATTGATCTTCCTACAGGAAAATCTGTGGTGGGATGTAGATGGATTTTTACCATCAAACATAACCCAGATAGGAGTGTGAATAGGTATAAGGTGAGACTTGTGGCAAAGGGGTATACTCAAAAATACAGAATAGACTATCAAAAAACATTTGCACCAATTGCTAAGCTTAATACCATTAAAATCCTATTCTCCTTGGCAATTAATCTAGACTGGCCATTATACCAGCTTGATGTTAAGAATGCTTTTCTAAATAGGAACTTGAATGATGAAGTGTATATGGAGGTGCCCCCTTGGAGTGAACATTGAAAAAGGTGTCAACAGTGTATGCAAGTTATATAAATCACTCTATGGTTTGAAACAATCTCCTCGAGCATGGATTCACAAATTCTCTTGAGCTCTTATACAGTATGGGTATAGACAGTGCTAGGTAGATCATACGCTTTTTGTGAGACACTATCATGGGAAGATCTCTATTATTATTGTATATGTTGATGACATTGTAATAACAGGAAATGATGCTAAAGAGATGAAGAAATTGAAGACTCATCTTGCTCATGAGTTTGAAGTGAAGGATATGGGAACCTTAAGATATTTTCTGGGCATGGAAGTTGCAAGGTCTAAGAAGGGAATTAGTGTATCTCAGAGGAAGTATACTTTGGACCTCCTTAAAGAAACTGGAATGCTAGGGGCCAAATCTGTGGATACTTCTATGGAGACAAATCATAAACTAGGACTCTGTGAAGAAGGAAAACCTATTGATAGAGAAAGATACCAAAAACTTGTTGGCAAGTTAATTTACCTATCCCACACTAGACCTAATATAGGCTATTTTGTTGGAGTTGTGAGCCAATTTAGCCAAAATCCCAAAGAAGATCATATGTTAGCTGTGTATAGAATCCTGAGATATCTCAAAGGAACTCCAAGTAAAGGTTTGCTCTTCCAGAAAAACAATGATAGAGGTGTGGTAGAATACACAGATGCAAATTGGGCAGGATCTGAAGTTGACAGCCGGTCCACATCTAGATACTGCTCTTATGTGTGGGGCAACCTTGTTACATGGAGAAGTAAGAAGCAACATGCTGTTGCTAGAAGTTCAGCTGAAGTAGAGTATAGAGCACTAGCTCATGGTATTTGTGAAGGAATGTGGATTATGAGACTTCTCAAAGAGTTGAGAATTTCAACTGAAACGCCAATTAAAGTCTGGTGTGGTAATATGGCCACAATTAGAATTGTGCAAAATCTAGTTCATCATGATAGAACTAAACATGTGGAGATTGATTGACATTTCATCAAAGAGAAGATAGATTCGAAGGTGATTGACTTGAAGTACATTCCATCTCATGCCCAAGTGTCAGATATCATGACAAAAGCTCTTTCAAGCAATAAATTTGAAGAACTATTGAACAAGTTGGGAATGATTGATACCTACTCTTCAGCTGAGGGGGAGTGTTGCAATGGTTTAGTCTGACCCATTGGACTTTGGCCTTATTTATCTTTATCCAGTGTTTTTGCTCCTCTGTTTTGATTTAATTATAATATCCTTTAGTTTATCTTTTTCCTAATTTAGGAGATTACATTTTAATCCTAGAGAACAAATTGTTGTGGTTTTCCTTCTGACCTAGGCATATATATGTACTGTTCCTTTTACTCATTCAGAATAAGGAGAAATATAGAATATTATTCCCTACTTTCTTCAGAAAACTAAGGTAAGCATTACATCAACCATCTTTGCCTTCATTCTCAAATAATCTATGGGTTAAGAAGTGAAGGATCTTATTTTTAGATTCAGGCTTAGCAGGATGTAACAAAATTGTTTTCTCCTAATGTTTGAACACATAGATATTTTCCCTACCATGACTGGTGACATTATGGTCATAAAGTCACGATCTTCCTAATAATATATAGGCGAAAATCTATGGGAAAGACATTATAAAGAACCTCTTCTTGGTATTCACCTAACTGAAGAGAAACACGACATAACTAAGTGGTTGGTAAAAAGGTTTTATCTACCTAGGTTACAGGGGAAGGATTTGGTTTAAGTCTAAGTCTACTTCCTCCGAATGTAAAGGTCACATTGCTTCTACTACTTTCATCAATGACAAGTTTACACGTCTTTTTCCCACATTTCACAAAGTTGTGAAAGTATAAGCCTCTTCCAAGAGTCCTTAAGTAATGGGATAGATAGAATGTATCTCATAACTCTAAGATGTCTAGACTCTTAATTAGAACCATTTATTATAATTTCTTTATCAATATTAAAATGACACTCAAGGGGCTCTACCACTTTGTTTGCATCACCTATCTCATTTAAATCATTTGGTTGGTGCTTAAGAATTAAACTGCGATGTGGACTCTTTATTGTAATATGGTCCTCAGAGTGATAATGAAAACAATCAATGGTGGAACCACTAGGACAGGAATCAAAGCTCGTGGATTCACTACCCTTGGTGACACTACTTTGAAACTAGAAACTTGAGTTGAAAGAACTATAAAATTAGCCCTAAGTTGTAACACTATTACAAAATGGTCAACAGGGATAAGGCTGTGAGTTTGTTGCAACTTTACACCTTGGGTTGTGAAATGTCTAATAAGATTTTATTTTAAGAGCTTTATGATATGCCCGTTCAAGGGATTTAGGGAAGTTTAACTTAAGTTCTTTCTGCATGTCTATTTGAAGCCCATTAAACCTATTGACTATCATCCACTACTCTTTCTGTATATCACGTCTAAGTATAAGTTCATCACATCTAATAAATGGATACTAAAATAGAGATTTTATCTTAAGATTTTTATGATATGCCCTTTCAAGGGATTTAGGAAAGTTTAACTTAAGTTCTTTTTGCATGTCTATTTAAAGCCCATTAAACCTATTGACTGTCATCCACTACTCTTTCTATTTATCACGTCTAAGTACAACTTCATCAAAATGGGTTATGTAGTTAGAAACTCTAAAAGTTTGCCTAAGGTTAAGCAATTAGTTCATTAATTGACTCGTATAATAATTGGACAAATATTTTTATTTCAATTTTTTTTTATCTCAACCTAAACGTTTGTCTAAGCTTGATTTATATATTCTAGGTTTATTTAAACAGTTTGGCAATACCTTTTTGCAGACCCTACACACTTCATTTTAATAAAGTGGACACATTGAATGTCACTTATTTTATACCATTCAAAATAATCCTAAGTGCTATCTAATCGATTTAAGAAGGCATTAAGACATAACATCATGCCTGGGGACTTCAGTCTTAACCTTCCTAGTGATATCACTTAAGTCATTGTGATTTTGCCTAAACCATTCTCGAACATTTCCAAAGACTTTCTTGTATAGCTTAGGGTGATGTCTTACAAAATCTTGATCATTCTAAAAGTCTTTTACAAAGACAAGTTGTTGATTAACAAACTATGAAAAAGTCTTCTAGCATTCTTAGCATAGGACCTATAAATAACTATTGATGTCCAATGAAACCCATTGGTGGAGTCCTATGTTAAGAATGGATTGATACATTTTTTTCCCCTTAAGGAATCCCTTCTATTCTATCCCAACCTTGAGGTCCTAGAGAAGAAAATGTATCAATCCATAATCCTAAACCCTAGACAATAGAATAGAAGGGATTCATGGAGAAGAAAATATGTCAATTCATAATCAACCCAAGACTTCACCAATGGATTTTATTGGAAATCAAAATCTTTTGTAGATTTTAATTTTAGGAATGCTAGAGAATTTTCTTATAAGTCGAACTTGAATTTGTAGAAAACTTTTGGGATGATTAAGATTTTACAAGACATCACCTTAAGCGGTACAAGATAGTAAGTGGGAATGTCCCAGAAGGGTTTAGGCATGATCATAATAATCCAAGTGACATCACCAGGATAGTAAGTTAGATTGGTTAGCTAGTACAAACAAACAAACAAACAAACAACAACGACGGGTTTTTTCTTATTTGGTAGGATCGGCTACATAGATCAAACGACCCTATAAAGTTTTATTATGAATCATGTTTTGGGATAAACCATTTAAGTTTAAATTTTTCTTAATAGTTTTGTCTATAATTTTTTTTTATTTTCTTTTACCTTTAATTATTGAATTACTTTCTATCTGATCTACTCTTCTATTTAGAGCTTTTATAGGTCTTGTCAACATACATCTAAACCATTTAAGACACAATTCGACAATCTTTTTCACAATAGATATAACCCCAATTTTCTTTTTAATGTATGCATTCCTAATTCTATCTTGTTTCGTATGTCCACTTATTTAATGCAATATTTTCATCTCTGTAACATTAAACTTATTCTTTTATTGGCTTTTTATTACCCAACATTTAGTCTCATATAATATTATAGGTCTTATGGCCGTGCGATAAAATTTATCATTAAACTTGAGTGATACTCTTCTATTTGTAATAATACCCGAAACACTTTTCTATTTCATCCACCCATTTTGAATCCTATATTTTACATTTTTTTCCTATTTTTCTGTCATGTTATATGATGAACCTAAGATACTTAAACTAAGTGACTTATGGTATGGTGTGTTCTCCGATTTTCATTTTTACGCTAAAACTAGTACATTTTTTTGCTAAATTTACATTTCATATATTTTGTTTTAGTACTATTTAAACAAAATTTATGTGTTTTCAAAGCTAATTTTTACATCTCTAACTTTTCATTTATTTCCTCTCTCGACTCTTCAATTAGAATTATGTCATTTGCAAAAAGTATACATTATGACACCGACTCTTAGATATGTTTAGTGATATAACATGAGCAACATTCAATATGTCCACTTTCAAGTGATTTATATTAAAGCACAACATAAGTAGAGTTAGATTGGTCAACTAGTATCGAGGATTATTTCGAGTGATATGACATGAGCAACATTCAATATGTCCACTTTGCTAAAATGAAACATGTAGGCTTATTAAAAAGTACTAACAAACTATTCAAAGAAACCTATAGCGTTTAAGTCAACCTCAAATAAAGGTTTAGGCTGAAATAAAAATGATATTAAGAGAAAATATTTGCATATTGATCATAGGAGTTAATTAATGAATCAAGTGCTCAACCTTAGGCAAACTTAGTTTCTAATTACATGACTCACTTTGATGAATTTGTGCTTCTTACGATATATAGGAAGAGCAATGGATGGTAGTCACTAGGTCTGTTAATGGGTAAACATTTAGAAAGTGATTAAGTTAGCTTCCCTAAATCCTTCAAAGACTTATCATAAAGGTCTTAAGGTATAATCTATGCCTATATATCCATCTATTAAGCAGTTACAATCTAAGGCATAGACTCAAAGTCTTATCTTTGCGAACCATTCTATAAGAGTGTCACAACCTAAGGCTAATTCTATGCTTTCTTCAAGTCAAGTTTTTGGTCCTAAAAGTAATGTCACAAAAGATAGTGAATCCATGGGCTCTAGTTCTTTTCATAGTGGTTTCGAGTGTATTTGTTGTTACTCTAAGAGCCATGTTGCAACGAAGTTCCCACATCGCATTTTGATTTTTGAGCACCAGCCTAATGATCTAAATGAGATAGGTGACATAGATATAGTGATAGAGGCCTTTGAATGTCCTTTTAATGTTGATGAGGAAATCATAGTAGATGGTTTTAACCAAAATTTTGGACATTTTGGTATTATGAGATGCATTCTATCTGTTTCATTATCTAAGAACTCTTGGAAAAGGACAATACTTTTACACCCTTGTGAAATGTGGGGGATAAGTTGTGTAAATTAGTTATTGATGGATAATATAAGAAGCGTGATATTTAGATTAAGAGTAACCAAACTTGGCCTTGAACCAAAACCTTTCCATATTGTTAGGATAGATAAAACTTCTTTACTTGTCACTCAGTAGTGTCATATTCCACTTCAATTAGATAAATAGCAAGCGGAGGTTCTCTATGATGTGCTTCCCATGGATGTTGCCCATATATAATTCGGAAAATCATGGCTTTTTGACTATGATGTTACTAGTGATGGTAAAGAAAACACCTATGTGTTCAAACATAGGGGAAAAGCAATTTTATTATATCCTGCCAAGCCTAAATTTGGAAGTGAAAACCTCACTAAGTCAAAGGGTCGAGGGACTAACAATCTTCCCCTTTTAACCTAGAGACAATTTGAGAAATGAGAACAAAGAGGTTGATGTAATGCTTCCCCTTTTAATAATGATGATATGCCTAATAAGATATCTCAGCTTTTAGTAGAGTTTCAGGATATTACTTAAGAAGAACTTCCATCCATGAGAGATATTCAAAATGCAATTGACTTGATCCTTGGTTCTTAATTTCCTAATCTCCCACATTATAGGACAGGATGAACCCAAAAGGGAGGGAGAAAGGAAGTTGGAGAGAGAAGATTGGCAAATAAACTAATATTCAATTGGTCTGAAACTTACACTATTGTTGGGCTATTTATAGTAAGTCTATAATAAGAAAATAAAATTAATAAAAAGTTAGAAAATAAATGAGCAAATAAAAATAAGAAAATATATAAATCTAAAACATCTTTAAAGTTTTTAAATAATCTAGAATTTCCTATGCCTAAAGGAAATCTTCCACAATTTCATTTCCCTTAATATTCTCTTCCCACTCCATCATTTGTTCCTCCTTCAGTTATTGGAAATGGGCAGCATCAACAGTGCATGACCACTTGTGTGGCTCATACATATCAAATTGCTACCAATTTTTAATGAGTATGTGGTAATATTGAGTGACATTATTCTCCCTTTGTTTGAAGTCTTGAAGAAAGCTTTCTATCACAAAGATTACAGCCTTATTCTTGATTGAAGAGTAATTGCCTCATTGACTCCTACACGTCCTTAGCAGATTTGTAGAGAAGCTAAGTTTCCCCAAACTACAAAGTCATTGAATTAATTAGCCAGGCCATCACCATGCTGTTGTTGCCCACCCAATTCTTATGGGCTAGATCACTCACGTCTCAACAAGCAATCTCCCCCTGTTAGATAGCCTTCTTTGCCTCTGCCTTGTATGAAAAACATGACACTTGATGACCACTTTAGATAATTATCACCATTGAGTTTATGTCCTGTAATAACAATAGGAATAGAGTTGTGGGAAGGTTGGGTGACTAACGCTGACATGGTGGAATGAGAAGGGGAAGGAGAAGAACGACCTGTCATTGATGAGCACCTTGGCCTTCATGTCTCTCGGTGTTTAGGCCTCTCATTCAGCCAAACTAAACCGAGGAGAGATTACTTATGGATTGGCTTTGATACCATATGCGATTTTGGCTAAATGAGTCGAAGTCTCCATCTCTCTGACTTTTTCTTATTTATCAATAAAAGTTAGGTTGCAAAGTAGGGAGAGATGTATGCAAGAAGTAGTGCCAAGACCAATTTTCAAGCTATGGCTCATAGGATGTGTGATGGCATGTGGTTTAAAAGGCTACTTGAAGAACTTCAATTTCCCACTTCAGCATCCATTAAGTTACTATGTGAGAATCAAGTTGCAATAAGTATAGCAAAAAATCTAGTCAATCATGACCAGACCAGGCATGTGGAGATTGATTATCACTTCATCAAGGAAAAGATTAAAAAAGGGATAATTGAGGTTGTTTGCACACCTATTCATCAGCAAACAGCCGATGCTCTTACTAATGCTATTCAAAGAACCTAGTTTGATGTTCGCTTATTCAAGTTGGTCATGATTGATGTATATTCCCCAACTTAAGGGGAAATCTAGAATTTGTGATATTTTCCAAATTAGTTTTAGTTTAAAGGGAATTTCTTCTTTATTTTGAGACTTCTATTTTGTAAATATTCATTAGTGTCTTATCTTTTCCTTCTTCTCTTTGGCCAGGTTTTAGGGGAATTATCTTCTCTTTCTTGTTTCTAGGCCTATATATAGGAGTACCCAGTGGTTGTAAATGACAGATTACAAAATACACAATTCTCAATGCTCATTCTTCACAACCAAAAGAAGAAAGGTTGCGATAGATATTTGACGAATTCCGTCACAAGTTTTAATTTAACCAATATGTTCTTCAAATTCATTGGATTATGGAATTTCAGTATACTTGAAGCTTACTACCACACTTCAAGATAAAGATAAATGTAGTAGCTATCGATTGACTGATTAAATTGCTTAGAAAGTCCACGGCAGCATTCTTTATTTCCTGTGGATGCTGCCTTTGGGGGACAAACATTAGTGACTAAGCACTTGGGGTTTTTCCTTACCCGTGCATTATTGTTCTGTTCAGTTGCAGAAATGACCAGTTTGCATGAAAGGGATTTCAAGATGAATAACGAAGAGATCTTACCACCTCATGAATTTCTTAATGAGAATGTTTCTAATTGCTTCCCTTCTGGCAATTATTTTGCTAGCAGTGCAGTAATGCCTTCTTTGCCATTGACAATAAAGTGGCTGAGGGACTGTGTTAAAGAACACCCGTCCACAAGACTTCAGGTAACAGTAGATGTAGATCGTAATGTGTTCTTATATTGTCTTGGCTATTTGGTGAATACTTCTTTTCTTTTGGGGCTAACTTTCTACTTTTTCTCTTGAACTAGGGACAAAAGGTCCATGTAAAAATGTGCTTTTAAGAAAGTAACACTGAATGAGCATAGCTTAATATTTTTCTGTGTCTCTTTCTCTTTTGCAGTGGATATGCCCTAGTTCTCCAACTCATCTTTCTCCACCATTGTTGTTCATGATAATCAATTGTTAGGACCCAATTGCAAGATATGGGACATGAGTCCCACATTGGAAGTATAGAATTCTAATATGGGATTTATAAGGACCTTGAGCTCTTCAATTTGATGAGTTAGCTTTTAGGATCCAGTTCTCCCAAAGATTCTTGTTATCAACTAACTACCTCTTGAAGATGAAAAATGATAGTTTCCTTAATCCTCCTTTTGATTTTCTTCTCCTTTCTGATCTGCTTCGGCTAGACAGGTTTCCTGATACAGATGCTAATGAGATAAAGAAAAGTGTGGTGTAGTTCCACCATATAGCTATATTTTTTGTCTTTTTTGGTACCCTTTATGTTTGGATAGAGGATAATAGAAGGGAAGGTTTCATTGTACTTTTTCCTTGTTTGAAAGTTATTAATAAAGAGGAGATAATGAAGGATTTTTAACTCTCTTTTCAAAATCCTCCAAAATCCTCCCTGATTTATACTTTTTTCAATTTGAAAAATTTTAAAAGATAGTTTCTCTAAACAACGAGAAAACGATATTATCATTTAACCATCAAGTATACTTCCTTCCCTCTCGCATTTTATTTGGATTCCTTCGGTTCTCTTTCCTTCCTAGCTACTAAACATACTAATAGATGTGTATATCTTGTCTCAACTATAGGAGTACTAACTGACATGCATGCTAAGAGGCAGTTCTCTGAATACACTGGTTGCAGGTTCTTGTCACTGGATCATTGCATCTGGTTGGAGACGTACTAAAACTTTTGAAAAGGTGAAAGTTTTTCATATTGAAGAAATAACCTCACCCAAAAGAGGAGGGGAAAAAAGGGCGGGGGTGGTGAATAGAAAAAAGCCAGTGAGTCTGGCTTAAGTCGTTCTGCTATTGTCTGTTGTAGCAACAAACTTAATTCCTTGATTTGTCTATGTACTTTTTGTCCGTATTATTATTTTTTATTTTATTCTTGAAGAAACTTTTTTCCTGCCAAATTGTTAGTTTTGTCTTTTAGCTGTGAGTTTTTTTTTTGGGGGTACATAACAATTAAAGTTTCAACCTAAATTATTTGCCAACTGTTTATTCCTCTAGCATAGAATCATACTCAGCAGCCACTAATTTCTGTTTTTTTACGCCCTCATTTGGTATTGTGATGGAAATAGGAAATGAAACGGAATCAATTATTTTTTGTGTTTCGTAATAAGAAATTGTGATAGAAACGGAATCTATGGAGAAGATAAAATAATTTTAAAGATAAAATTTTGAAATGTCCTTAATACCCTCCAAGTTAGTATGGATTAACATTCATATTTAATAAATAAAAAATTACTTAAACTATATTTATGTAAGACAATATATTTTCTATTTTTTTTAAAAATTGTTAATTTATATATTTTTTAAATCAAATAATATTTAGATATTATTTTTAATTATCATATAATATTTTTTAGCAAGAGAGATTTTAATATTAAAAAAATTATTATTTTATTATTTTTTAACTAATTAGAAAGTCAAAAAATTTATTTTAACAATTTTTCTAATTAATTACAAAACTAACTAAATTAATAATATTTAATAGTATTTAATATTAAAAATGATAAATTATATAAATAAAAAAAAGCAATTGTAATGTAGTCAGAAACTAAGTTGCGACTAATATTTAGTCAATGAATTTAAATGAATTTACTGGCTTGTAATGCGGTTATATATATATATATATACTCATACTAATATTATATATATCTATATTATATATATTTATATTATATATATGCATATTAAAAAATAAATATTAAAAATTTTAAAAAAAACCAATTGAAAATTAGTCATTAATTATATCACCAATTAGTAGTTGGTAATAATAATGATTACTGATTAGTCAGCAATGCATTAACATTGCTATATATATATATATAATGCTATAATATATATATATATATATCAAAATAATATACATGCAATTTTGTAATAAATAATTATTTTTTATCATCTACAAACTGCAAATTCTTCCCTTCATTCATCAAAGAGTGAAGTACCGGTACTCCATCCACATCTACGGATCCTTCCCAAGAAATGAAATGCCAAAAGGACAAATGCAGCTCAGTCGAAGGAGATGAAATCAATTTATAATATATATTATAATTTTTTTATAAATATAACATATAATATATAAATATAATTAAAATATATTTATTATATTTATACATAATATATATTTACATTTAAATAAATTAATATATACCAAAATAAAATATATAAAATTTTAAAATAAATAATTACTTTTATTATATTAAAAAATAATTTATAAATATTTTTTGAAAAATAAAATTTAATTAATACAAGGAATATATTTTTGAAAATATTTTTTAATACCAAAAATAAAAAGAATAGAAAAACTAAAAATATTAATAAGAAAACTTAATAGAAATATTAATTATAAAACCAATTATAGTTATATTTGAAAAGCATAATAAAATTGTCATAACACATTTTCTGGCGTTGAAATGCCAAAAAAAATTTATTCCATAACAATTATTCTATTGCAAGAAAAACTTTTGCCCACAGACATTCTACTATTTGATGTGACTACAATAGAGTGAATCAATGAGGGTATTTTGGATTTTGTATATTTATTATTTCATTTTATTTTTATTCAAATAAATAAATAAATAAAAATATAATATATATTTTTTATTCTTATCACACGTAATTTATTTTATTATATTCTATTTATTTTTTATTTTAATTTATATCATTAAAGAATCTGCATACCAAACGTAATCTCAATACTACTATTTAAATAAGAACAAAAAAAAAAAAGTCAACAAATTTACAGGACAATTCTATGAGATAATTAAAAAAAAAAAAGAGAAACTTTAAACCATATACAACGTAAACTTAGTTACCAATTACGCTTTCTCCAGTATTTGAACTCAAAAGGGTGCCCATAATGGACTAGATCCAAAAGATGGAAAGATTTGTAAAGATTGTAAAAGAATGGATTCCTTTTCTTTTTTTTTTTTGACGACTTAAAGGGATAAATCATCTTTATTTTAGAGATGTGAATGTGTGATGAAAGGACAATTATGTGATAGTCCTCTATTTCCTATATACACCTTGACACTACTATTAGGAAGATCGAAGAATTGGAGAAGATAGAAAACGATGCTCATATAACAAAAGCCTAATAAGGAATGTTACATCGATCAATCTCTGCATCAAATCCAACAAGTTACACTACACCTTAAAGCCAATCAACAAACAAGAATAAAATATCTAATAGAAAAAAATAGACAAGAAAAATGAGGAGAGAAAGGTTTTATAAGTCTTGGCGATTATAATTTATTATATTATATATACAATTCTTAGATGAGTTCATTATTGAGTGAAATTCAACGCGCACACTCACTATTTTAGCCTGAGTTCCATACATTGTTAAGATGAGCTCGTTTGAGCTGTTATATTTTTTGCGGAAAAATAAAACTTGGTTTGAAAATTTGCCAGAAAAGCATTTGAAAGTCAAATGAAGTTTTGCTTATAAAGAAGCAATAAAAGGGTTAATGAAAGCATTTTTATCATGTTTCTTTCTTTTTTCGGTCCTCACTTTTGTATTTTATCAATTATATCACGTGGCCTATAATTTATGTGTTGAGGAATTTCATTTTTTAAGTGTATAATTTTTGTTATTTAGCTTTAAGAAAAAGAAAAAACATCGCTAGAAGGAGGGCTTGAACCTCCGACCTTGTGGTTAACAGCCACACGCTCTAACCAACTGAGCTATTCCAGCGGTTTCGCCTTTAGGTAAACGTACTTTTATTCATCGCAAACACTAGCAAGTATCGGCTAAACGACTCCCGCCCTCTTTCCGGTCTCAACATGTTCTGAATTTTGGGGTTTCACTTATGCTTCCATATACCAACCTTTCTCCCTCTGCAACGAATATGGCGGGTCTGCACTCTTCAGTTAGGCACACCTCTTCTTCTTCTCCATCTTCCTCCGCGGTTTTCACTTCACACTTCCTCTTACTCTTAACTATCCTGCTCCTGACCCTGGCTTGCTTTTCGTCCTAAAATGGCGGGATCACCCGTTGGTCGCCGGACCAACATGGGTTCCGGGAGTGGCTAGTTCCCCTCATTCCTATCAGATACATTCTTCCGGTTCTGATTGCATCAGTCTTCTGGGTCGGAGCCATTGGACCGCATTCCTCTATTACCGAGACTGGAAATTGGACTATGGGTCTCATTTGAGGCCCAAGGTTAGCATTGCTGTGGATTTTTGTTCATCTTGGTTGATTGGATTGTAAATTCTGTCGACTCGCGGTTCATTGGGGTTGAACCATCCTGTAGATGTTTTGAAGTTTCTCTATTGTATGTGCAAATCATCGTTGTGCGTCATGTTTGTTGACTTTGGTTATGGGAAATTCCGATTGAAATTATGTCTGTTGTGATCGCAGGGTTGACCTTTGGCGGGTGTATCTGACTCTTGGGATTAGTCATCACGTTGTGGCATTGTGCATACTTAGGTATGGTATGGGAGTCTATGATTATGTGAGAAATTTACTGAGATAGAAACCACCTTGTTGTGATTTAGCGTTACTCTTTGGACATAAACTCGTCATACTATAAATTGTTCGTAACAGTTCCTTGGTATCCATGTTATATTTATGATGGATCATGGAATTGAATTGTGATGGTCGCTCCCATTTTAATGCCACATATGTATTACAACAAGCACTTCCGCTTGTTTAGAGCAGACAATGCCATTGATCTTCTATCATAAGGTTATTGGAATTTCAACCTTCTTCCTTTTTGTGGAAGGAAAGGCTGCCTTGCCTAATGTATCTATAGTTTTAGAATCCATTCCGGTGAGTCTAAGTGGTTCATATATTATGCTTTAGTAGTCAAGAATCAAGACATTGTTCTTAGCTGGTTTAACTGCCCCCGAGCCCCAGTTGATTTGACAGAACTTCTGGCACATTAAACTTCCAATGAAGATGCTGCTTTGCACTTGGAAACTGATGCAAAAGGCAATCCCAGTCACAGATATTCTACAGAGCCACCACCTACAAGCGACTCAAGTTCACCTTTTATATAACTCTACTCCAGAAATACTAAACCATGTCTTTCTCCTGTGTGACTTTGCGTGAGCAGTGTGGTTTGCATCCCAATTGGCCTTAAGGGTAGATGAATTCCAAGACCAACAGATTGGAACCTGGCTCATGATTTGGATATCCCAACATGTTGCTCAGCCCCAAGATGTGACTCAATCCTTGCACTGGGAATTCTTGACTAAATTTATTATCATCTCACTCCACCGCATTTGGGAGACCAGGAATCATGTCATATATGAGGGCACTCTGGCTAATCCCATATCCCTCATCCAAAAGGTCAAAACCCTCATTCATCTCTCTTCATTAGCCTAGCCATAGGAACCCTCTCCCCAGCAAAGCAGTCCCTGAGAATACCCTACACAAAAAACCTCCCTCTTCCATCTTTGTCTCCCATAAAAAAGGGATGGTCAGTTATACTAAAGATTGAAGCTAAGAAGAGGAGTGGAACTAAAAGACTTGAAGGGTACACTGCCATTCTATTCAGTCAAGGTTTTGTCAGAAGCTATAAGAAATCTACTCTTCACCATCAATCCAAAAGATTAGCTTCTTTGATGATCATTAGGGACTTGCTGAATAGGCTTGTAGAAATGTACATTGTGCCAGGTCACCTTCAACAGAACTTGCAGGCTCTTTTTCTTCATAAGTGGGTGGCATCCTCATTGCACCTAACACACAATAAGGCTACTCAGCTACAAATGGTTTGGCAGGACATTGGAACCCTCACTTCACTCTTTGAAGACTTAAGCTATGGACTGATCAGAAAGGATCTCAAACATCAATGATCACGCCTTCTCACTCACTCTCCTCTTTTTTGTAACATAAGTCTCCCTAATCATGCTACTGCATAAGGCTTCTTCCTTATGTTCTTAGCAGTTGCCAAACTATTTCACCTTATGTCCAACTTATGTTCTAAAACATCTTTGCATCAAAGGTTGCATACAAAACTAGAAAATTAGAAGAGCAGCAAGCTAAAACGTCAGTGCATTTTTCATTTTATAGCTTTATCTCTCAAAAGATCAGTTCCTTTCTGGAACAGTTGACTGCTAATAATCATAGTAGTACATTATGATGAAATTAATTAAGTTCTGAATTCAAATCGTCTTTAATTAAAATGGTAAGTTTTGTCTTACAGTAATGACTAATTTTTTCTTCTTCTTTGTTCTTCCTTTATTTAAGATGTCAAAGCTAACATGTTTTAGAATTTAAAGTTTGACCAGCATTGTATATCTGGCCTGGTTTGCTATTCACTTTGTGTGGTTTGTCTTCAGATTTTTGGGCGAAGATTCGAGTTTAATTTATACAATAAATGCATTAGCTATCAATTCCAATATTCTAACAGGTTTTGCAAATTGGGTCATGTTTAGAGATGATGAGATTGAAACCAAACTCTGATTAAATGCTTGCCTTAAGATTTATGAAATGTGACAATCCGTAAAGGCATGAATGTGATTAAGATTTTAACTCACATAAGACTTCCATCCTTCTTCCATTTTTTCTCTTAAGAGTTAATAAAAATTATACTTGAGCCATTGCTTAATAGTGATAACACCAAGTGTTCTATAGTGTTAGTCTTCAGTTTGAGAATAATATATCAATGAACTTGTGCTTTGTCAACGTATTTGAATTTTGAAGGTCAGTGCTCAGTGGGGTTTAAGATGAGGGATTGGTTCACATTTATAAAATTATTCTCGGGCTCTTGGTTAATAGTTTGAATAGTTCTGGGCAACCTTAAATATTTTATTTATATGGCTGATAATGCTACTAAGTACGTAGATTGGATAATTTATACCTTATTTGCTCTTCCTATGTTCTTATATGTATTAGCCAGATATGTGATGAGACTTGGTTGGCGAGCTTCTTCTACAACCCTCATAATTTTGAGTTGTTTGTGAAGCAATCTTTATGCATGGAAATGGCTTTTTTTAAAAAAAGAAAAAAAAAGAAAACAAAAGTTATGTGAGTGGATGACCCCTAGCCGGAGCAAGTAAATTAATCTGATAATGCTGATAATAATTAGTTACGTCCTTCAATTTAGAAGTTGATCAAACTGTTCATTTGACCTCTGATATTAGGAGATATTAGTTGACTTAAAGCTGGAATATTTTTTGTTTCAGGAGAGCAGTGTCAAGTGAGATGATATTGAGGAGCCTTTCAGCGAGGCATATGCCTAAGTAACATTTTAGTTTTAAACAGATGATTCAAAGGTAAGAGTAAAATTGCTTGTGTTTGGAACATATAAAGTTTGTCCTTTGGGCTGCCTTAGTTATCATCGTTGCCTATTGGCCAAAAAAGTTATCATCGTTGCTCACAAAGGAACAAAATCATACTTTCTTCTTGGGTAAAAGGCGGAATCAACCATTTATTAGTGAAATTATCTGGGTCCAAAGCACCAAAATGGTTTTATCGAACTTGCATAATAACTTTTCTTCTTTTATAAAAGAGAAGGTATTTTATTGAATTACATGACCCACAAATTACTTAGTATCTAATCTCATTTGGTAAACGATAGCTGCATTATACTATTACAAATCTAAAATGCAAATGACACGCACTTTTCATTTGAATTGGTGGTATTTAGGTTCCCCACCCCCCCCCCCCCCCACCTTTTCTTTTTTTCAAAAGAAACTTGGAAATATCGGGGGTACTGTGGTAGCAGTTTTCCTAGTGGGCTTTCACCAAAAAAAGAGAGAAAAATATCCAGTGTATAAATCCTGAAAGCCATTGTCGCAGATTTAGATTTCCAATGTCTTGCTGCCTTCAGAGTTGCAGTATTTTTCCCCCCTTTTTGAAACTGTGTCATCATTGATAGATGCAACCTACCATGTCATAGGTCTCAATGTTCAAGAAGACTATGGCCATCTTCGAAGGGATTTTGGAGAGAAGCAATTCATGGTAATCCTAACTATTTCCTTACTTATGGAAATGGAAAATCAGCTGCCAGGTGATGTAGATAAGAGAGGAAGAAGAGGGAAAGAAAGAAGAGAGATAGGAGACGGAGAGGTCAGAGAAGTAGAATTCATTAATCAGAAGCAATAACAACCTCCTTTAGGAAGTGAGCCCCCCTTATTTATAATATCCTAGGAATAACGGACACTAACTCCCTCCTAACATAACTACCCCGTAACTAACTTTTAATATTACATAACAATATTTCCTCACCCAGAAGATCCTTGTCCTCAAGGATTTAGAAGTTTGAAACTCGGAAATTGCCGTTGAAACTGATATAAGGGAACCCAAGTGGCTTCTTCATCTGGCAAGCCTTTCCACTGTACCAAAACTTCTGTTATAATCCTCCCCTTGCGTTTGCCAACCCTCTTATTTAGGATATTCTCTGGTTCGAAGCTTGTAGGAGCTGTTGGCCACTCAATGGGTGAATGACGTTGTTTAACGGATGGATCTGGGCAGAGTTTAAGTAGGGATACATGAAAAACAGGATGTATCCTTGACTTTGGAGGTAATTTTAGCTTGTAAGCCACTGGACCAACCTTCTCTTTGACCCTGTAAGGTCCAAAATATCTTGGTGCAAGTTTCTGTGAGCTTCTTGTAGCAGCAGAAATTTGCCTATAGGGCTGCAGCTTCAAGAATACCCACTGACCGACTTCAAAATCCCTGTCTGTCCTCTTTTTATCAGCCTTCTGTTTCATTCTATTTGCTGCCTTATGGAGGTGATGCTTTAAAACAGATAATACCTCTTCTCTTGCTGTAAAACTCCTATCCACAGCCTCAACAACAGCTTCTTTAGGCAAATAAGGAATATGGAAAGGAGGCTTTTGACCATATAACAATTCATAAGGAGTTGCTTTCGTCACTTGTATCAAAGGTAGTGTTATACCACCATTCCGCATGCGAAAGCCATTTACTCCACTCTTTTGGTGTCTCCCAACACATACACCTTAAATACGTTTCCAAGCACCTATTTAGAACCTCGGATTGCCCATCGGTTTGAGGGTGATATGTTGAGGACAACTTTTGGTTAACCCCCCAAAACTCTTAAAAATTCTTTTCAAAAGTTGCTCACAAACACAGGATCTCTATCACTTATGATCTCAACCGGTGCACCATGTAATTTATAAATATGATCCATAAAATGCTGTGCAAGAGTAGCAGCTGTATAAGGGTGAGAAAGTGGTAAGAAATGAGCATACTTGCTCATTCTATCAATAATAACCCATATAGTGTTCTTCCCTCCAGATTTGGGAAGGTCTTCAATAAAGTCCATTGTGACACTTTCCCAAATTTTACTTGGAATTGGTAGAGGCTGTAACAATCTTGGGGAGGCTATGGCTTCATATTTGCACCTTGCACACGTCACAATTCTTGATAAAATCTTGCACATCCTTCAACATTTTCTTCCACCAAAATAAAGATTTAACCCTCTGATATGTAGCTTGAATTCCTGAGTGTCCTCCTTGTGAACTTGCATGTAACCACTCTAGGACATGATGCCTCAAAGCTGAAACATTCCCAACCACTATCTTGCCCTTCTTTCTCAAAAACTTGCCGTTCCAAGTATAATCTTTAATGCTGCCATTTTGCCTCTGTAATTCAGCAATTAGAACCTTTAAATCTGCATCCTCTTCCCAACTCTCCTCAATCTTTTGTAATAATTCAGGAGAGGTAGTACTCAAGGTAATTTGCAACAATTGAGACCCTGGGAGCCTAGAAAGTGCATCTGCTGCAGTGTTGTCGTTCCCCCTTTTATACTGAATCTCATATTCATAGCCCATTAACTTAGCAACCCAATACATTTGAAAGGATGTCTTTAACTTCTGACCAACTAAAAATTTGAGACTTTGCTGGTCTGTCCTTATTATGAATTTCTTTCTTCCTAAGTACTGGTGCCAATGCTCTATTGCAAGCATAGTAGCTAGCAATTCTTTCTCATAAACAGAAAGCTGAAGCTGTTTTGGACCCAAGGACTTGCTGAAAAATGCAAGTGGCTGATTCTCTTGCAAGAGGACAGCCCCAATACCTATCCCACAAGCATCTGTTTCCACCACAAACACCTTATTGAAGTCAGGAAGGGTCAACACAGGAGCTGTAACCAGAGTTTCTTTCAACTTTCTGAAAGTTGCAGCAGCTTCTTCAGACCACTGGAAAGCATTTTTCTTCAAGAGATCAGTCAAAGGTCTGATTATTTGTCCATACCCTTTAACAAACCTCCGGTAGTATCCTGCTAGCCCTAAAAATGACCTTAATTGTTTGATAGTTGTAGGTTCAGGCCAATCTACCACCGCCTTAATCTTTTGAGGATCAGTAGCCACTATACCATCGGTAATAATGTAGCCTAAATACTCCACTTGCCTACTAGCAAAGGTGCACTTGCTTGCTTTGACAAAATAGTGATTGACCTTCAATATCCCAAGTACCACTCTCAAATGCTCCACATGCTTATCCAGATTCGGGCTATAAATCAGTATGTCATAAAAAAATACAAGCACAAAGTGTCTCAAATGTGCTCTGAAAATGCTGTTCATGGCTCCTTGGAAGGTTGCCCGCGCATTGGTTAGACCAAACGGCATAACTAACCACTCATAATGTCCCGAATGCGATCTGAAAGCTGTCTAATATGTATCTTGAGGCTCCATTCTGATTTGATGGTACCTTGCTCTCAAATCAAGCTTGGTAAACCATCTTGCATCTTTCAATTCATCTAGAAGCTCTTCTACAATGGGAATTGGATATCGATTCTTCACCGTTCTTTTGTTGAGCTCCCTATAATCAATACACATTCGCCAAGACCCATCCTTCTTCTTTACCAACACAATTGGGGCTGCAAATGGAGAACAACTCTCTTGAATAACCCCTGAGTCGAGCAATTCTCCCACCATCTTCTCAATAACATCATTTTGTGCTGAAGAATATCGATAGGGCTTAAGGTTGATAGGATCAGTCCCCTCTTGAAGCACTATGAGGTGATTATGGCCATCCCTAAGTGGAGGGAGACCCTTAGGTTCATTGAAAAGGTTCTTGTATTCTTCCAGGAGCTCCATAACAGCAGTTGGGGTTGATTCTTTTCTCTGTACAGCAAGGCATTGGGACTGGTTTTGGCAGAATTCTGAGAGTTGAAGTAAGAAAATTTGACACCCTTCTCCACTTTTAATTCCCATCTTCCTAGAGTATACCATTTGCCATCCCACTTGAGGTTGTTTTTGCAAAACACACATTCTCCCATCATTCCAAAAATACATAGTAGAAGAATCATAATCCCAAAATGCATAATGAAGACTTTTGAGCCAGTTTCAGCCCAAAACAATATCATAGGTTTTAATACTCATGACCCTTAGGTCTCTTGTGAATTCTAGTCCCTGCATTCTCCACTTGAATCCCTCCAAAAACCTTTAGTGTTTTAGCTCCTGCCACCACTGCATCAACCCAACCTTCTTCTTCTTCATTCCACCCAAGCTTCTTGGCCACATCATAGTCTAGAAAATCATGGCTGCTTCCATTGTCAATTAAAATTTGGAGTGTCCTTCGCCCCACATGTCCCTGTACCCTCATGGAGTTGGCTCCCACTTCTCCTTGTACAGCATGAATGGAAATCTGGAGACATTCTGGGGAATTATCATCTTCATCATTGTTATCTTGAGGTTCTGGTGACCCTTCTTCAGAGTTTTCATCAATTTCTATAAGCTGTAGCTGCATTTTCTTCCTCTGTGGGCAGCTATGTCCCCTAGTATACTTCTGGTGATAGTAAAAACAAAGATTTTGGGCTTTATGTTTAGCTTCATCTTTTGGGCTCATCAGTTTGGACACTTTCGCAGACTGGGTGTTCTGTTTAGACCAAACTGGAGCTGAAACAGAGCCAACAGAGGCTGTAATCGAAGACCCAGAAGTTGTATTTGAAGACCCAGTATAAGTGGAGGGTATTTTTCACCCTAAATGGTTGGGACCCATTACCAAAAGAGCCTTTCTTGGTCAACGTCCAGCTGTCTAGAGCTTTAGAAGACCCCCACGACGCAGTCCCAGACCCAAACAGCATTGTATTTCTCCACGTGCCAGCCTCGTTCGCCTTCTGCAGATTCAGTTCTTGCATTCGTGACAGGCTTCGACCATCTTGCAAGGAGACCGGCTTCAAGAGTCGCACAGGTCCAGCGAAGCTCTCATGCAGTCCCGCGACATAGGTCTGGATCAGGTAGTCTTTGGGCGGCTGGAGTTTACAGGCAATGGCGTCGAACTGATCATTATAATCACTCAAAGAGCCTGTCATGCGGAGATGGACAAGATCGGCCATTGGAGCTTCGAACGCTCTTTAACAGCATCGACATATTCTGTCTAGGTGAGTGGCTCGCCTTTCTATGTTTTCTCAAACGCCTGGTGCCATTGGAAGGCCTTCTCGTCTAAATGAATGCTGGCCATTGTTACCTTCCACGCTTCTAGTGTCTCATCCAACTGGAAGTACCGTTCGCATTTCAAGATTCACCCAAGAATGTCGTCTCTTGTGAATCTTGGAAAATCCATTTTTGTAAAACGGGTAGGGGGTTGGTAGCCGCCATGATCCTGGCGGGGTCGGTCATGGCCTCCTCTGCCATTAGAAGAGCCAGTGTCACAACGGGATTCATCAAACACGCGAGCCAGGTGAGCCATTTAAGCTGTCAAAGCTTGCAATTGGGTCTCCAAGGCTTGGAAATGCTCTTCAGTCTATTCTGTCATAATGTGGTGTGCAGCTTGGGAACGGGTTTCAGGCATGCAAGGCCAAAGAAAGAGGGCTCTGATACCACTGATGTAGATAAGAGAGGAAGAAGAGGGAAAGAGAGAAGAGAGATAGGAGACGGAGAGGTCGGAGAAGTAGAATTCATTAATCAAAAGCAATAACAACCTCCTTTAGGAAGTGAGCCCCCCTTATTTATAATATCCTAGGAATAACGAACACTAATTCCCTCCTAATATAACTACCCCGTAACTAACTTTTAATATTACATAACACCAGGATTCAGGATCATCTTCATCCTAATGTTGCACACAAGTGGCGTGCAACTATAGGAAGATACCTAAATATGTTGATTCTACATCATGTCATTAATTTTATAATCATGCATCCAATAATACATAGATACAAATATATATTAATGTATGTTTATATTAACGTATTGATGGATGGATCAATGGAGGTATGCTTGTATACATGTTTGTATTTATGAATGTATGTATATATATGTATGGATGTAATCTAAACTATTTTATGTATATATATATATATATTTAGAGTAAATTACTCTCTCCTCCTAGAGAAATATCCAAATTACTCAATCTTGCCCTTTATTTTGAAAATATGCACTTATCCCCCCTAAAACCAAAATATCCTATAAAAGAATATTAATTTCTCTTATAAAGAATAACTTATTTAAAATATAATTTTGTAATATTTTATTTTAACGTTATTTATTCTGTGTTGAGAATCATAAATTTAATTTATTTAAAAACTTCACTAAATTTACAGTAATAATTATTTTTATTAATAAATATTTAGCACAAATTTTATTCCTAAAATTAAATTATTATCTATAAATTAGTTAAATTAAAAAAAATTATTTTGTGAATATGTTCTTTGTTTCTAATAATTTATTTTTTTCATCAAAATAATTTTATAATTTGTTAAATTTAGAAAATTGACTATTTTATATTAGTGAAGTATATAGATTTAATACTTGTTATATTATATAAGTAACAGATATGAGGGAATTTTGGTCAAAATGAGTGTAATTGTAGCTTATTTTTTGTTGCAGGGTAGGAAAGTATAATGCATTTTTTGGTTTTAGGGGAAAGGAGTATATATTTTCAAAATAGAAAGGAGGACTGTATAATTTGAGTATCTCTCAAAAAAGAGGAGAGTAATTTACTTATGTATTACTTATGTATGATTTTATGTGTTTATGTATGTTCATATCTATGTACTTATGTTTACAACCAATATTGGTTAAGGGAGAAATTTTAGTACATGTAATAATGGAAAATTATAACATGCTTAGTTATAACATACCCCCAACCCCCAGGTGCGCGGAGGGGGTGACCATCAGAAATCTTTGGAATGCTGGTCCTGGATAAGTTACTTTAGGTCTGTTCATAGCATAGTGTGCTGTTGATCTCAAGTGACCGGCCTCACCAATTTACTGACAATTTATGCTATTTTAAGCAGGCTGCTATTTTCTCATGTACTTGCTTATTGGTCTTTGCCTTCTATCCTCATTTGACACTAAAGCGTATCAAATCTTCTGACAGTGAGATAAAGTTGGAAGAAGCTGCTGTTTTGCATTAAAGATACCCCAAATTTTCTGATTTGACTTCAAGATGTGATCGGTGTGGCTGCAAGCCCACAAAAGAAGATTTAAAAGATGCTTCATATTGGAACAGAACTGTCAGTTTTCATTGTTCTTCACATGCTATCTTCACTTAATTTCATCTGATTTTTTTAGGGTTATGAATCAATTATTATTCCTGGTCATATTCTATTATTGTAATTTGTTGAATATTTATTGGGATGGAAATACTTTTATATCATTGATAGGTTAAAATTTGAATTTGTTCAAGGCCTTGCAATTGGGTTCCTGATCTGGAAGACTTCCTGTCTTGCTTTGTTATTTCCTGTGCATGGTTATTTGCCTTTCTGTTGCTATATTATTATTTCTTCCCCTCTTTTAATGCTTAGATATATAGGGTGTAGAAACTCTGGCGACCCAAAAAAAAACAAAGGGTGTAGCAACAAGTTATTGGTTGGATTGGATTAATGTATAATTTATCCTGTCTCGCAACTCTGTTCAACTTTGTCTGATGCAGGCATTCAAAATTGCTTCAACCGCAACTTAGGAAGAATTGCATCAATGGTAGGATTCTGTTTAGTAATTTCAGTAAAAATTTAACGTCCTAATTTTGTCCATAGAACTGTTCAACTTTTTGTAGCATATATGTTGGAAATGGGCAGTGTGTAGTTGTCACTCGGCATTACACAGAAATGACTACTGCATAAACTTCTGTGTTCTTTGTTAGGTTTAATTTTGATCTTGAGCTATTCGGGAAATCATGAGATAATTATGAATTATACCAGAGTTAGATGTCACCATGATTCTATACAACATTTAACGTAGAAAGTAATACATAATCTTTTAATTTAGACTATTTTTACTTTGAAGTAAGTTGTGTCCTATGAATTTTATAGAGCAGATAAATGATATGTCCATATTAATTGATAATTAGAAAATGACAAATAAAATGAACTTTTACATTAATTATGTGGCTCTTAATTTAGCCTATTCTCTTTTCTCAAAATTCTGTATTTTTTTGCATTAAAGCAGCTGGCTTTTAGTTTACACGCTGCATGTTGTATTTGGATTTAAAGTATATGAGCCTTGTCTTTTCATTTAGGTACCGCGAACTCGTTGTTGGACTGACGAGGCATTAAACTTGAAACTTATGAGGAAGGTCATCTTGATTCGCATTTATACTCCCATGGTAAGTTCACTTGCTAGAAGCTTGTCTTTTGTTTGTTGACTTGTATGTACGTCCCCATGGTAAGTTCATTTTGGAACCTTGTTTTTTCTCTTTTTCAAAAATAATGATTACCTTTGCAGTTTATTAGGGTTTAAGGGAATTTGGTGTTTTCAGCTCTGATTGCAAAAGCTGCTCAAGCAACTTTATCAAATGACAATTTCATAAAATGTGTTCAGAGTTGCTATACATTTAGGACAACCACATCAGCAATAATATCTTCAAGAAAATACGAGGCGGGTGGAGTATACCCAGCAACTGCTAGAACAGTCTTGGAAGTTATAGATGACTTACACCACTCTGCAATCCCTTCTTTGTCTCCATCTCTCGCCTTGATCACTTTGACATCTTTACATAATTATTTGTTGACTTCTGACTTCTTGTTGACATTGCTAGAATTTACTTTTAACTAATTTATTTTGATTTGTACAGTTCCAAATAACTGTAGGGACAACCGATGTCACTTACTCCTTGCATGCTGTTCTAGTCACAACAATGACCTTTATCCAAATAAGAATACACGATGTTAGTGTTGCTATATTCTTTTTTCCATTCAGCCTTTTTTTTTTTGGGCTTTGCTAACTATATATTCTCTGTAGCTTGGCACACAAACCTACTTGAGAACAGCTTGCGGAATGGTCATAGTTGCATGGCTGGCTGCTGCATTGTTCTTTGGTGGTTGGATCATGCACAGGTCCTGCAAAATAAGGAGTGGTTAGAACCATGAAGGAGTTGAGGGCTTTGTCAAGGACTCAATGCCCAAGTCAAATGCATAGAGAGATTGTAGTGTAAAATAGATAGAAGGGAAATCAAGAGACTGTGGACTAGAGCTATACAATTATATTGTTCAAATTTTCCTCCTCCAAATGAAAGAATAAATTTTGTGATATGAGTGCTGAATCTATTAGTCATCTTTTTAATCAATGCAACTTTGCTAAAGCAGTTTAATTTGCCTCTCTTTTGTTCCTCAAGAGTGACCAATTGCATCCTTAAAATATCCAACACTGGTTACAGCTTTGTTTTGCTCAACTGGATTGTTTTCCTGTAGAATTTGAAAATTATACCATTCATTCTGTAACACCTAGTACTTTTAGATATAAAATAATATAATTTTTCAATAATGTAATCTCTTGTTAATCAATTGTAGAAACTAAAATGAACAATTCATAATATAACTCCAACATATAAATTTCAAACAAAATAAAATTTCCCATAACTATCTGACAATAAAATTCAATTGTAAATATAAATGACCTTATGAATCATCTCAAATATCATATTCTATTATTACATCATCATGAATTTTACTAGGTGTTACTAAATTAATCTAATTAAGATATTCATTTTTTGGTTTCTCTTTGCCAACTACAACTTTTGTTTTTGAAAATGTCATTAACAAGAAGTGAGACAAAAATTCTAGTGGCCAGTGGAGTTTCAAAATTGTATTTCTAGCCATAGATATAAGTTTCTTCTTTTAAATAGAGGTAATTAATAAAAGGTAAGGTAATGTATGTAGAGAAAGTACTTCTCCGAAATATTCATTAGCTATAATAATTGACAATTTTCAATCCATTTTCATAAGTGATAAATAAAGGCTTAAAACATTTAATACAAACCACTTTCTTAAACAAACTTTACTTTACAAAATCATGTGCTCAATAGTTTTCACAATTAAGATTTCACTACCATAACTATTGCTTTATATCTAGTAGTATTCGAAGTATGAGTTGATTATACTGTTTACTTTTTTGTCTCACATGAATGAGATATATAACCTTAAACTTGACATTTGGCTAATAATGATCACTTGCTAGAGTACAAGCATGCACACCTCACCCAACAACTTAGCCCATTGGCCCAATAATCAATGACATAAAATCTAATCTCATAATTGTAATTATAATTATCAAGTAAATATTTATCTTTGGTTTACAATCACAACATTCCATTTTAAAGACAACAAAAGGAGCATATATTTGAAAATAACACTTACAATTCCAAAACCATTTCATCTCAAAATCAAATGAATATTAATCATTTACTTTTTACTTCAAGTAAACAGCAACCTCAGTATAAGAATAGTTTAATCTCATAATATGAAAGTATAATTCATCATTTTATAAGGATCATAACATCATTTAATGGTTCAACTTTCTCAAATACTTAAAGGATGAATCACACATTGCATAAATCCACTTTATAAAATATAAGAATGTATTAGAATTATTTTTATAAACACTAATTATCTTGATATAAAATCAAATGTACACTTACTAAGCTAGATAGAAATCTACAATATATCAATAAAATTACATTTACCATTATATATATACACACACAAAATAATATTTCTTATCTAATTAAATCTATCTTATTTCATCCACTTATCACAATAGTCAACACCCTACAAACATTCAATAAAAACACTTTATGCTTCTACTTAGGTTCACACTTTGTCTTTCACATTTTATATCAAAATAATGAATTAAGCTCTTAAATTAATTTAGTAATAATAAATATAAATAATTATAGAATAATAAACTTACCCAAATTTCACTCTTAGAAAAAAGTCAATTTCTCACCTAGGGATTTCATCAAGCATTTAGTGTGCAACTTTTAAAACTAATAACAATTAACACCTAATCAATATTTTAACTAATCTACTTGCATTGCTTGAAACTTAATTACATTTTTAATTAACCAATTTCAATATCAATTGCCAAATTTCTCAAAATCCCTCATTGTCAAACCCTAAAGATTTACATTATCTATTTTAAATTCCAATTAGTTCAAAATGAAGCTAAGAAGGAGTAGAATATTTTTCTTTTATTTACCTTGGTCAAATCCTCAAACTAATGCCTCAAATGGAGTTTGCAAGTGAAGATGAAAATAAAGTCTTTTCTTATGTAAGTGCGAGGGATTGTATTTTGATTTGATGATTAGAGTAATTTTAATGTAAATAAATATGGGTTTGGATTATGAGTATCAGTAATAGTTACTATCCATTAAAATTTAGTTAAGGTAATAGCAATTTAGTAAAAGAGTTATTTTTTGTTATTTAATAAATAAAAATTCTGATTCAAATATTATATTTTTTTATTTTCATTTATTTTATTTAGGTTTAGTGTAGGTATTTGGGTTTTTATCTTTTTAAACTCAAGACACTAATAAATTAATCCATTAACTTAAAGTTCAATATCTTACTATAGGATGTTTTCCTAACATTTTCTAATTATATAAATATTAATTACTCACTAAATTTCCAAATATCTATCAATATCATAAACTCTCAATCATCTATTATTACCATCAACATTAACGCCTAACATGTAAAAACTATGATTAATAATTCCCAACAATTAAATACATACTACACATTCCTTAAACAGGCACCACTAATTAATTAATCAATTAAGTAATTATATTTTAATTTAGTTATTAATCAGGATATTACACATTCTTCTAGTTTTGTAAGGAATTTACTATTGTGAGAATAAACTAATCTTAAACAGGCAGAGTATGTAATTCACTAGATGCATTCTAATTTCATTTTTTTACTTTTGAAGTCAAAATTTGAAGAGATGTCGATAACCCCGCATAAGGAATCATTTTAACGTTAGCATTCTTAATAATAATGAATGGGTGGTTACGCATTACGCATTACCGCTTTCCATCTTCTAGCTATAGCTTCTGATGTGTATGGATGCATAGGTTTTTTATTTGTACATAAAAAATAATAATAAATAAAATTACGTATTACCCAGTCGTTTCAATATGCTGCTAAAGAATTACCCTCTTATTTTAGCTTGCTAAATTTGTTCATTAATAGGAAAGTGAGAATTTATATATTTGACTTTATTTAGATAATTTTTCTCCTAATAATACTTTTTAACAGAAAACTGTAAGAAGTTTCCTTGAAATTGAAAGCTTTTGTTGATTTGATTTTTCTACTAAAGATTTTTATTTGAATGTGTATATTTTAGTTTCTATTCAGTGTTGTTGTCTTACATTGAAGCAAATTAATACTTTTATTTACGTGTTTGACTCAGTCTCTATCAACGTCTTCAATTCAAACAACTGTTAAACTTATTTTTTTAGCGAAAAAGAAGAATAATTCCATGTTGGTAATCCATGATGAACTGGCAATGTCTCCTAGGTACATTGTTGAATTGAACATCACTCTTCACAGAATACCATCCTAATTAAGAAGTTATACAACATATAATCATGCTGTTTATTCATTCTTTTATATGAATTCTTGTTAAGAAACAAGATTAGGGACTTAACCTTTAACATAAGACAAAGATCAATTTTTTATTTGCATTTAAATATCGTAACTTATTATATTGCAAATTCTTTATCTTAAGCTGTAAGTCTTTCATAGCTATAAAAATAATACAAACTCTTCAATACATATTTGCATGTGTATAAATTAACCAATAATTATTTATTTTACACTTTACTTTTGAAACATTTTCGCATTTGTGACTAAGAATTACATTAAAAAAATTAACTCTTCACATTTATTTATTAAATTTCAAATTTATTAATGTTTGTCACAGTATAAATTATAATTAATTTTTTTGAAATTTATGAAACCCACAAAAATTTGTTTTATTATTAATTTTCAGGAAGTGTATGTGTCTAGACAAAAAGTTCATATAATAATATATATGCGTCACCAAAGAAAAATCTAAACCAGGAAAGTATTTGATAAAAATTTAAAAAAAAAAAAAAGTTGATGAACTTTAAAGGTTTTTTCTGACAATTCCACGCTGTCAACCTGGATGAGGTGGCAATCTCTGATTGGTAATGTGACGGCAATGGGAAACCTTTGCCTTCAGCGTCAGCGTTGCATCTCCAGAATAAAGAAAGTGTGGACTCTGTAGAGCTCGGAGGAACGCATTCATGGCTCCTCGAAAGAGAGTTTCAAACGACGCCTCCGCTGAAACCTCTGTGAAAGAAAAGATAGAGCGCAAACCTCAAGAACCCACTACTACGGACCCTCCAATTTCACCCCCCAAATGGGGCCTCCTCCTCAAGCTTTCTCTGTTCCTAGTCCCTTACTTCTATCTCATCTTCTACCATTACAACATCGAACCAGAGCTCAGGAGATCCATCCTCATCAATGCCGCAATGAGCTTTGCCGGGTTCTTTGTGACTGTCAAAATGATACCGGTGGCGTCCAGATATGTTCTCAGGCGAAATCTATTTGGCTATGATATCAATAAGAAGGGTACCGATCAGGGTACCGTCAAAGTGTGAGATTGTCATTTTTTTTTAATTATCGTATATTTGAATGAAGTGGGTGCCTGGTAGATTTTGGTTTTCGATCTGTTTTCTGCATAACTATACGTTAGTTGGTTTTAATTTTTTGGCTTTTTAATCAAATTGGTGCACTAATGATCTTCTAGGTTTGAGTTCAGATGGAACTCTGTTTCGAATCAAATTTCTAATTGGATTTTGTTTGATAGACCTTTCTTGCCGATTGAGTATGCTTTCCTATGCGTAATAATTCCTCCTTCACTTGAGGAATTTCCTTTGCAATTCTGAGATTAATGCACTTCGATGTGAGCTGTGAATTCTTTTTAATCCTGCACTTGCTGTTCATAAATCGTCAAACCGATTTGAACTGTACTGTACACTTCCTTTGGAGAGTATCTATTATTATGTTTATAAATTGACGTTGACATGTATGAGATTTTCCTCCCTCCACGCCCCAAAAAAAAAAAACAAAAGAATTCTCAAGCCTCTTGTATTTTTATTTATGATAAATAATATATAGCCTTTGTGATATTTTGCATCTTTCATGCTAATTGATGCAAGATGATAAGAAAGAATTCTAGTTTATTTTATTATTTAATAATGATCAAATTATCCTTTGGGATTTATGAATTTATATTTAGATAATTGGAATAATTTTAGGAGTTATCAATAAAGGCGTCTGACTGTGGGGGAAATGTTATCCTTTGCAGTATTTTAGCAGGATTAGAATTTCTTAGTTAAGTGGCCTATAAGTATAAATAGGTCAATTGTTGAATATAACAGTTATCCTTGATTATTATTGATAAAATGATATATTGAGTTTCTGATAAATTTGTGATTTTTATCAATTTTTCTTCCTGTCCAACATCATTAATGCTTCCATTTGATTTTCTCTATTTAGAATATAGATATACAGATTGACATGCTAGGTTGTTTTCTTGGAATACTTCTGTACTAATATGGGAATCCATCAAATAAATCAATAATGTCGTTTACTCTTAGTTTTCTTTCTGTAAGTTTTTCATTGAAGTTATTGACATTGGGATGCTCATTCATTTTTAAAGGAAACTTCTGTTTCTATTTTATACTTCCATGTATGTAACTTTCACCTCTCTTTTGTTTGCCTGCTGGGTGAAACGGGTATAGTGTTGGTTTCCATACAAAACATGAGCCATGCCATTTGAGACTACAAGCATATAACTTGTTTAAATTTTATCAATTAAAGCCATACTGATTTTTATAGAAGGAGATTAGGTACTTATAGAAGGATTGCTTGGGTAAGTTGCTAGTGTAAGACATTAAATAATCTTAGGTTTGTAAGGTATATTATGATAAAACAGGTAAAATAAGGTAAGTAGAAAATAAAGGGAAAGTTGGATGAGTTTCGGGAATTCTCATGGGGTTGGAAATGATAGTGACTAATCTTATCACCAAGTTAACTTCTTCAGTTGAATAAATGGAAAAAGAATTGCTTAGGATCTCTTGAATAGATGACATATAGAGATCTAAATGTCCATGTGTGGAAGGGGGAGGAAACTCAAAAAGGATTATTGAAAAGGATGAGATTGAGATTTGAGATGACTAATGGTTCAAGTCATAAAAAAATTAAATACAAAGGGTTTAGCAGTGAATATACCCTTAGATGGAATTTATTTGGAAATATGCATGCAAGTGTTTATGTATACGAAGGTTCCAATCAGCAATATAAACTAGGGACAGTGTATAGTTACTTTGTGCATTATAACTTGATTTAGAAAGCATTTGAGCTAGTGCTTCCAAAGCTTGTCATGGTAAAGTGGTAAAGTAAAATCTAATCTAAGGGACAGTGTACTGTTAGTAACCTATATTTTCTTTTTGGTTGACAATGTCACTATTTTCTGTGTAGGCCTGAGTCATTGGGTATAGTTGTTGGTATAGTCTTCTTGGTCGTGGCAATTTTATTTCAATACTTCAACTTCACAGCAGATTCAAATGTAAGTATCCTTTGTTATTTCCAAGCAAGGTAATTTGACTATTTAGTTCAGGCCCAACATTTTGTGACTGGTATAAATTCGACATTGATGATTGATTTATGAACTACTTTAATAATGCAGTGGCTTGTGGAGTACAATGCAGCATTAGCATCCATCTGCTTCATGATATTGCTTGGCTTTGTTGATGATGTTCTTGATGTCCCGTGGAGAGTGTGAGTATATGATTTTTTTTTTTTAAGTATCTTTTTCCAGGGTTTGTGCTTGTCAAATAATGCAAAGATAATTTCTTTTGTGGTTTAATGTGATTGTGAAGAGCAGAAAACTACTACTCCCATCAATTGCTGCACTTCCTTTGTTAATGGCTTATGCTGGTCACACAACTATAGTTATACCAAAGCCACTTGCCCCACATATTGGGATAGAGGTTTTGGATCTTGGTATGCTTCCCTTACCTTTATCCAAATGACACTTAAGAGAAATACTGATTCCTGCATAGTTTGACTATGTTGACCGCTTATTGTTGAGGCAGGATGGATATATAAACTGTATATGGGGCTCCTGGCTGTTTTTTGCACAAATTCCATCAATATCCATGCTGGAATAAATGGGCTTGAAGTTGGGCAGACAGTGGTTATTGCATCAGCTGTAAGCATGAAGGCTTGTAAAATTCAATGGAATCTGTTTTGGTTGTAGAACATGATAGTTACTGTGGGTTTGCAGATCATGATACACAATATTATGCAAATTGGAGCATCAATGGATCCTGAATATAAGCAAGCACATGCATTCTCTATCTACCTAGTTCAACCCTTACTAGCTACCTCTTTGGCTCTGCTTTCTTACAACTGGTATTTAATACTGTAACTGTATCATTTTGTTTTCTCCTGCTTAATAAATGCGTAATTTGCTGACACACAGTCTGTTGTCTTGCTCACTATAGGTATCCTTCTGCAGTTTTTGTTGGCGACACATATACATACTTTGCTGGAATGACTATGGCTGTAGTTGGGATTTTAGGCCATTATAGGTATAACCTTAAATTTTTATTCTTCTCAAACAAAAGTATTAATCTCTTTGCCCTCTCCGTGAGTGTGTAAGGCTACCTAGGTATGATAAGGCATGGCTAACTATACTGGGAATGTTATAAAATATGTAATTGTTGAAACTTACTGATAAATGGTTCCTTTTTATGCTGGTCTGACTTGAATAATTTCCTCATTCAAAACTCAAAACCACCCTTAGCTTCTAAGGATGCTCTCATCTGTCAGGGCTATAAAACATTTACTGAGGGCAAGAAGATTCAGTCAAGTGGAATTTGGAATACTAATCACAAACATACCATACCAGAGGGGGAAAGTGTGCTACTTGTAATCATAAACTTCCAAATAAACTTGACCTAATTGTTTATTTTATTAGAAACAGGAAAAGGGCAAAATAGGGGTATGCTCTAATGTCAAAGCATTCATATTTAGTCCATTCTACTGAGATTTATCATCTTCTATCACTTTGATTATCAATTACCTTCTGATTAACTTTAATTTTTTATTCAGTGAAACACTGTTGATTTTCTTCCTCCCTCAAGTTTTGAACTTTCTCTTGTCACTGCCCCAGGTTTTTACACAATCTCTCCTCTCTCTCTCTCTCTCTCTCTGTGTGATAAATTTGTGATAATTTAAAACTCTGCTGCTTGTGTATGACATATGACATGCTTTCCTCTAGCTCTCTGGCTACATTCCATGTCCAAGGCATCGTCTGCCAAGGTAGGCTTCGATGGTCTCTTCAAATTTATATCATGGGGACTTGTTTCAGACAGCTTGCTTGTATTTATTTGGTTGAAAATTTGTGTATCATCTGTCCAGGTTTGACCCTCGGACTGGACTGCTGACTGGGACAAATGATGGGACACTTGTTAATTTTTTCTTGAGACAACTTGGTCGGAAGTCTGAAAGGTCACTTTGTATTTATCTTCTTGTTTTCCAGGTGATTGTCATCTTTTTTATTTCTTTTTCCCCTAGTGACCTACAACTTCATTTGTTTCTCTCTATTCTCTTTTTTCTTTTATTTTTCCAAGTTGAACTTGTGTCAAGTGCCAAAATATATTTGTGGGATGTAAGCAAACCCAGTGGTCCATGGGTCTTACCAGGAAGACTAATCCAGACTCACAGATAATGATGAACTGCTTTATTCTGTTTAGGGCTTATGTGCAAAATGTAACCTAAACTTGATTAGAAGTCTATTATTTCCTATTTTAAATCTTTCAAGTCTTGTTTAAGCAATTGATTCTAGACGTACATGATGCTTGCATCAAATTAACTGTCAAATACCAATTAATAATGTGTACCATAATCATATTATAGTGGGATTTGCATATTAGTTGACCTCTATGGTAGGGTTACTTTGAAAAAAAAAGAAAAGAAAAGAAATTAGACAGATGACTAGTGTTGATGAAGACTTGAACCAGTTTCCATGGCAATGAATACTTGCATTTCTGTTCAGTCTACAATCTGAATGCAGATGCATTATGCATTAATTTTCACTTTTTTCTGTGCTCTAGTTAGAATTTTATTTTCATGTGGTATGTAGCTCATATTCGCTTTTACCCCGCTATAAACAGGCTGCTGCATGCTGCTTCTGTTTCGTGCTGAGGTATTTCCTTACTGGTTGGTACAAATGAGGCACCAACATGAACAAAGTAACACTTGGGAACCACCCCAGGTGCCTAGGTTTGTATAATCATTCTTGTAGAAAAACTGTCTCGTGTCAGCGTAGGAATATAGATTTTGGAGGTGAGGGAATGTCTTTTTTTTTTTTTTTCCATTTATTTTGGTTTTGTTTGAGTTATGAAATTAGTGTCAACCTAATTTAATACACTAACAGAGTTGTTCTTTGGATACCTTGAAGAACCAAAATTTTGTATTTGCTCATAACTCACTCGTGATGATTATTGAAACAATGAGTGTTTGAGGGGGGAAGGAAAAAAACTTGATTAGGTTGTCGCACCATCCAACGTTTGTAACAACGACAAAGCTCTTATCTGGAGATTGAAAATTGTTCTAGAGCATTGGTCACGAATCTTCCAGTGAGTCCTTATAGCAGCATCAACATTTAAACTCTGGCCATTCATATCTGGCTTCACTACAACAATTGCAGCAGAAATAGCCCAAATTCTCATGATTGGACCACCCACCAGATGTTCGCCCAAAAGAGACCCAAATTTCCAATCTTTAGAACACAGCTATGAAGAGCAAGCAATTGAACCTTTCTCAGAATATAATCTTCTATAAATTTAGAATTTTTCATTTAATTTTATAATTTATGAGTTTAGATAATCATTTTATAATCGGTCTTAAATTTGGAAAAAAGATGAAGGTTGTATTAAATAGATGACAATTAACATAAAATTTTGTCGAATCTTCATATGACCAATCTCAGTGGAAAAAACTAATTTGTTGTTAGTTTGTTTAGATAATCACATTTTCTTATTATTGGTGTAATTTATGCCATATTTTTTTTACAATATAGAAAAAAATCTTTTTAATAAATTATATTTTCAAACAGAACCTAGAAGTAGTGATTCCTAAGAAATCAAGACTATAAATGAAATCTTGTGATTTTCTTCATCAAAATTTATAAATGTAAAAAGAAACCACTGCTGTAAATAAATTAATTCTTACTCCCCACCAGAAAATTGTGCTTCCAAGTCTGCCTCATAATTTTTTATTCTACTTATATTTTATAGTTGAAATGCTAATCACCGAACACGGTTGGCTACTGCAATACAAGTGAACTCATAAGATGCACAAGTACATGTATAAACTATAAAAGTACAACTGTTATATCTAATATACAAACTTCATTAACCATCTTAGTGACATTATTATATTTAGTACACAAACTTCATTAACCATTTTACCGAAATTCTTGCATGCTTGTGTGCAAATAGTTTTTTTGGGGGGGGGGGGGGGGGGGCAAAGGAGACCGAAATCAGAAAATAAATAAATATATAAACAAACAAACGGGCATTACAAGTTGGGATACGGAAATCCCCAATACATCACCAAGACTCATAACACTGCAAGGAGCACTGTACCAAAATTCTGTCAGTCTCGTCTGCAAATAGCTTTTTACTTATGTTAATCCGTTAGACAAAAAAAATAAAATAAAATAAAATTATGAGAAATCAATGAGACAGGAATGAACGATTTAGCTACACTGAAAAATGTCAACGAACAATTCACCTATCGACAAAACCTATTCTCTCTTTGGATCAAGCTATCAATATAAGCTTTTGATACTAATATATATATATACACACATTACGGGAATGGGAACTCCCTATCTTTAAACTAAGAACACAACTCTTTCAGCTCAAAGAGTCATGTTCATATCCTAGAACAGCTATCTTAAATATTATGTGAAACGAAATTGAAAATGCACTCTCCGAAAAATTCTATCATATTTACCACATATTCCCGAAACAGCAAAACTTATTATCTTAAAGCTAGCTTCACAAAAACTGGCTCCTCCCAGTTCCAATCCATGAGATTCCTTGCATTCCAACGTCTGTCTTTGATTCTCACTTTATCTTCACTTCCCACCTTGCAGTAGCCATGTTGTCCACATAAGGACGGCCATAAGCAAAACCACCCCTCTTTCTTCCTCTATTGTTTCTCCTTCCTCTACCAACCATCTGATTCTCATTACCATGATAAGCATTGGTCTTGTTCCATGTCATGTTTTCTCTCCTCAGGTCATACCCATCCCAGCTTCCCCAGTTCCCACTAACTCTTCCTCTGCCAATTTTCTGAAAGTCACTTTGTTGTGTCTCATTCCATTGCCAGGAATCATTCCCATAGTTCTGCCATTCATATACTTTTCCAGGTTCTTGAGGAACACAGTACTGCTCCCAGGAGCCTACTCCGGTATTTACTTGCAGGTTAGACTCCCAGTCTTGAGGAGCAGGAAACATATTACTAGTAGCTTTTGATAGGTTTGTTTCAGCTTCCCCCCATCTGGTGCTGTAATCTACTCTGCCATATACATTCAGGTCAGAATTCCAACCTTGAGGAGGAGGAAACGGAATAGTATCTTTAGGTGGGTCTTTCTCAGCTTCTCCCCATCCAGTTGCTCCACTATTTACATTCAGGTTAGTATCCTCCCAACCCGTAGTTGGAGGAACAGGAATAGTATCTTTAGGTAGACATCTCTCAGCTTCCCCCCGTCCGGTGCAGTAATCTACCCTGCTATTTGCATTCACGTCAGAATCCTCCCAAACTGTAGGCAGTAGGTCTGCTTCAGCTTCCCCCCATCCGGTGCAGAAAAATGACTGGTTCAAGAGGTGCGAACTACCAAGGATCACAACCTCATCATTAGCTTCCTCACTGGGAGGTGGTTCTCGTTCCAAGTCCAGAAGTAGCTCAGGGTCAACACTTGAATTCCAATCTATATCGTCAATGTACATGTCAGGATCAGGCAAAGATATGTTGCAGGGAAGGCCATTGATCTCTGCCCAAAACCTCCTTTTAGCATTGTCAAACGCCTCTTTACCAGCAGAATCATCCCACCTCACCACATTGTCATGTAGATACATATACTTCTTGGTTTCTACCACCTTTCGCCATGGAACTAAGCCAATTGTAGCGCAATATTTCTTTTCCCATGAAGGTACTGTCTCCTGCCACCTATCTGTGTACCAAGAAGAGTAGAACTGTCAGTTCAATGCATGCAAGGGCCTATGGTCATACTAGAACAAGATAGCAAGAAAGGAATGCCCTACAGTCTAAAACAAACTACAAACATAATTGGCACAACAAGAGATCCAAGAAACAATGTTAAAAAATATGGAAGACTAGAAAAGGCCTTAGAAAAAAAGCATGTGCTTGATATTATAATGAACAATGATTACTTCTTAAACATCTATTGCTTGATTTAAACATGTCATCGAAGGATTCAAGTAATAAAAGTCTACATAGACATTGCCAGGGTCTTGACAGTTTCATTTCATAAGATGACAGAATGTACAAAAGGTCAACCAAAAAAGGAAATTTAGTTATTGTATACAAATTCAGTGACGCACGTTTTGTTTCCGCACATGTAACCAAAAGATTCCATTAATAGATACCTACTTAGATATTACCAAAATGTAAGACAGTTTCTCCTCAATATGTGACACAAATCGACAATGCCACAAGGCAGAACGTACAAAACATCAGCTAAAAGAAAAAAATCTACTTATCCCAAAGCTTTTCTATATCGATAGCTCGAGGACTTGGGGATTTATTTCTAACGTATCACAGATTCAATTGACAGATAACTACTTAGAAATAGCCAAAATCCAGACAGTTTCAATCCAGAACACGACACAAACCGACATAACGTTCAACTAAAAAGGGAAATTTACGTATCTATAAGCTTTGCCAATTCAATGAAGTAGGGATCTGTTTTATACGTGCCACTGCATGAACCAATTAGCAGAAATCAACATAGAAATTGGCAAGATCAAAGCAGCTCGAGTTCAAAACCAACAGCAACGTAACTCGCAAAAGGGCAAGATGTGCAGAAGATCAACTGAATGAAGGAACTTTAGTTTATCTTTAACCAACTCCATAGCAATAAATCAATGATGTAGGGACCAATCAAACCAGTGGACAAGCAAAGCATCAATTAGAAGAAATTACAACCACCAACCTACCAACCAAAGCTATGACAGCACTTTAACACTTTAAAACCCTTTCTTCATTATTCAAGCTCTTTTTATTTTTTAACAAGGAAATGGAATTAAATTCCTCATCATAACCCCACCCGCCCCTTACAACTTGAGCCACACCCAAGCAGATTAAATAATCAATCTCTGCCCGCAAAAGAAGCAATGGTTAAAGCCAATCTAAAGAAACATATGGCGCAGAAAAGCGACAAAACCATAATTGCTAATTCAAAATCTGCCATGCCAAAAATTTGAGGGAATCCCAACCTCTTAAATAAAAAACCCCAATCAAAAAAATTCAAAGCAGAGTTACCATTTAACACAAACAAAAACCAAGTCTAACAATTTCATCACTCACCCACCGTTCCAAACCTTTAAAAAAAAAATTGTAAATGGGAACTAAAAGATACTTATGCAACAACTCTAAAAATAAATACCAAATATACTAACCCAGAGGAGGCTTTCTGCTGTAGGATCTGTTCCGCTGACCCACTTGATGATGACTGGCCCCTTGTTGTTTTCTCCAATTAGCCATGCCCAGAACCAAAAGAGAACACCCCAGAAGAGGAAATTGGACAGCGAGAAAAAATTAACGAATCGAGGCCCCAAAAGAAGAAACTTGGGGGACTAACAGGTAGGGATACCGGAATTTCCCAGAGAGAAGGAGAAGAATAGGAGGAAATTAAGGAGTGTATAGAGAAGGGAGAGCGAAGGTAGCCCCCGACAGAGGAAACGCTCCGAGGATTGAAGGGAACGATTCCTCAGGGATTGCTTATGAGAGAAGCACATGGATGAAGGAAGCAGGAAAGATCAGTATTTATAGCCCATGGTATTGGATTTACCACAATATCGGTGGTGCCTCATTCTAATTCGGTTCCCTGGTCAGGGTGTGAGGACCAAGTCCCATACCCGTTTCTTCCCTTTTTTGCTCTCGAAACTGCTTTTTTTTCGCGAGGGGATAAGCAGACGCTGACGCACTATGTGCCAAGATCAATACGGTGTGTCTCACACCCTCTCCTGTTCCTCACCTTCGAAACAAACAATCAGTTACACCTCATTCTTTTTTTTTTTTTTTCTTTTAAATTTTCCTGAAACGCTTGTATGTCTTGATTCACTGACACAGTGAAAACAAAGTGAGGAAAAGTCTAAAAAGCAACTGATGAGGCTGTTCAAAGTATTTGTGAGTTTAAAGTGTAAATGGAGGGTACTTGGGATTGGCAAAGTAACAAGGATTAGGCGGCCAAGGGATACACACGTGTACACACATGAACAGTGTGAGTCATAGCTTATTTTTAGGTTTAACAATTAGTTCGATCGTTTCGATCAAAAATTAATCAGTTAGCCATAATTTTGGACTTAAAATTATATAAGAACTGATTAAATAAGTTAGAAATCAATAAAACACAACCGACTTTGACACTAAAATAGTCTGATTTTTTTTATAAATTAAAATTTTGATATTTTATATTAAAAATTTACGATGTTTAACATATCCCACCCAATCAATTTTACATAAAATTGTTGTTATATATAAAATATTTTAACTAATTTTTATATCTATTTTAAGTATTAATTTACAATATATGTGTTAATTTAATTATAAAATATTTTATATATATATATATATTTTAAAACAACAATGTAATTTTAGTTCTATTGCAATCAAACTATTAAATTATAAATTTGTTTTTATTTTTATTCAATGATTGATTTGATTTTTAAATATTGATTAATATAGTTAACTTCTTAGAAAATTAAAAAAAGATCTAAATCTATATTGAACTTGGATAAATTTTCTGAGATGTTTAATTATCATTAAATTTTTAATAAAAAACAAATATGTAAAATAATTTTTTTTAAAAAGCACTAGTATTGAGCAGTAGAAAATTTCATTTATCATGTTTTTATTAAAAATATTAAATTAAATATTTAAAATGTATCTAAATCGTGTTTAAATTATAATATTTGAGACTTTTTTTTAACTATTATACTCGTTTTTTATATTGAAAAATACAAAATCTTGAAAGTTAAGAGAAGGAAAACGGAACTTAAATATACTAGGTCTTTTGGTCAAAGAAAAATGTCACTTAGATCAAAACTCTTTAGCTACTCATATATCAGACGTCTGAATCTTTACTAAACGATATTTAACTTGGAAAAATTAATTTAATTATGATTTAAACTTGTGATAATGCATCAATTCACACATTATTGTTCACATTCACCGTTAAACTAGTTTCTTGGCTTAAGAAATATTTAACAAATCAATATATATCTATGAATTTAAAATTATTATTTTTATTTTAAAAATTCTTGCTTTATCATCCCAGATAAATAATGAGTCTAATCATATTAGAGTGGCATGTCAAATTTACATGAATATCTCTGCATAAATTATTTTATTTAACATTAAATGATATTAAATTTACATATTAAACAAACAATTTATATTAATATAATACTACTGAGATAATTATCCTTAACAAAGATAAACTATTAATTTATTGAATAATTATGTCTTAAACAAATTCTCATATAAGTTTAATCCATTTGTATCAAAATAGATTCTATTCTCTATTAACTATTTTATATCCATTGCGCTAAAAAAAAAAATTCATCTCCTCTTTTGTAAATTTCTTTAATTATTTTGTCAAAAGAAAAAGGTATATATGCGTTATTTACTTTAATTTTGTTTCAACAATAAAAATTTTAGATTCTCTTTTATTTTCTTTCCTTTATAATATTTCCTTTTAGGTTGGACTAATATAGTTTCTTTTTTTTTTTTTCTTTTTTCTATTAATTTGTTGCCTAAACTATGCAACCGTCGTTTCAGAATAGAGGCCTGCTCTTCATCCTTGTTGTAATGTTTTTTTTTTTTCACTTTCCTTTTATGGTAAAATTTATTTCTCTTTCAACCATGTCGTCAATTGGAATTTTTTTTTGGAGGCGATATTCTTCCATTGCATTTTATTTTACATTATTTCTTATTATATATTTTTCCCAAAGTGATTCCTTTTTAGATTGTCTCTCAACATAATTTAAATTTAAATTCTATTTAAAGCTCCATTAAAATTTTTATTCTATTTTCAACCATTCCGTATAATAATTTAAGTAATTTATATTAATGTGATCAAAATAAATTATGGTAACATGTTATGAAACAAGCTTATTAGAATAATAAACTTATGGCGTTACTTTTGTTAGCTATTTTACTAACCGCTGAATTAAATTTGAATTTTAAAAAATTAATAAATCCAATTAAATTAAAACAAGTAATTTCACACACACAACTACTACAGTGTAACATCAGGTGAAATTTAAACTTTAAAAAAAATCATGCACAAAATGACCAGTAGTAAATATAAGATACAAATAAAGTAAAAATATCCATGTTTTTCATTTAAATATATGACATGGGATCCTAATCCTATTTAATAGTTAATAATTTGGCAGAGATCCGCCAAACTGAAACTTTTGCGTCACTATTGTTAAAAAAAATAAAAAAAATGTTATTCTTAAAATTATTTTTAGTGCATTTGAAATATAGCATATTTAAAAATAATAATAAATTAAATTAAATTTATATATGTAAAAAATATATATATAATATAAATAAAATTTATATATAAAATAAATTTTAATTATTAAATATATAAATGATGAGACACATCAAATCAAATGTGTTTAGACTTTTGAAATAAATCTTGGTGTTTATATCATGATATGCCACGCGGCAAAGTACGTTTCATAGGTGATGGTAACATTACCGTCATTTCGTTTAGCAAAAGTACAAAACAATGTCACTATCATGCTATATTCATATTTCGTTAGTTGTTGTTTTGTCTATGGGCTTTTCTCTATCCAAAAAAAAAAAAAAGAGAAGAATGAATAAAGGAAAGAAAACGTTTTACCTATCACATGAATGAGGATATAATTAAACTGACTTGGATTTTCTGGGAATTCAACATGCGTGTCTCAATTTAAATAATCTTGATTTAATTTAAAAAATTTTAGATGATTCAGATTTTATAAATTTTTTATTTTTTTAATTTGAAATATTATCTTTTTGTAATTGACAATTATAAAATTATGTTTATTTCATATTGTAAAGTAAAAAAATAAATTGAAAAGATATATATATATATATAATTTGAATAATTCAAATCAAATTTAAATAATTTAAATTTAATATAGTATATCCATTCACATAATTAAACTCTCATCGTACTCAATAAAGATGGTAAGAATTTGTCTTGTTTTCATTTCATATTTTTGCTTTGTTTTGTGGTCATCTAGAATATGCCTTGTTTTTATTTCATATTTTTGTTTTTTCCTTTTTTAATCTTGCCCCATACCCAAATATGCCGGTAGTGGGACAATATGAGTTCAAAATTGCCTATCACACATTCTACATCAATAACATTAAGAAAGCTTATTTTGTAATATTTATTGTTTAAAAATTAATAAAAAAAATTAACAAATACATAATTTAACAAAAAATGTCGTATTCCAATTATATACATAGAACAATACTTTGCCTATTACACAAGTACCACATTGATTATATAAATTTATCAAAATATTATCATGTAGATTGGTAAAGATCATCTTATACAATAATTGATTTAAATCAAAACTGGGAAATATACTTCCTCATGTCTAAATTTATAATATTTAACTTAACTATCATAAAATTTTACTTAATTTTCATAACATTATATATATATATATATGGGGATCTCTACAAGTTCCTAGTGTTGCCTTCTTTTCCTCTCCAAACAAATGATGACGAAGCCACAAGCTTATTAAATTTTAGTCAATGAAGCTAAAACACTTTAAAATATCAAATATATAAAGTTCAAGTTTGAAGGCTAGTCTCCTCCCCCACCTTTTATTTTTATTTTTCTATTTCTCCTATCTCCTTTTGTTTGTACTTTTACTTGGGGCTTTCATTTTTATAGATTTATAGAGACCCAAGAAAACTTTTTCATTTTTAGGCATTGATTAGGGGCATTGCTAGAAACAACACTTCGATGATACATCTTTTTGTAAGTCCCTTTTGCGAGATTACATTCAATTGGAATGCTAGTTTGCTAGAACCATAAACTTGTGGGCAAATGAGGATGATCATAAATCAATGCAAGATCCCATTGAAGAAAAAACTCTGTGGACGAGCCTTGGTCGGGTGGGGTAGGTAAAATTTGATTTGGTAGATCGACTAGCAATTTCATCTATTGTTGCTTTTCGCTTGTTGAAATCATATGACAAAAGTGCATGTCTTTACTACTTTATGCAAATTGATATCAACATAATCCTTGGCTCATATCTAGATCTGTCACAATTAAAAGGTCTTAGAAGGGTCCCTACCTCCTTGGTTGGCTACTAAATTTATTATATATATTGAGTGGATGAACAAAATCATAGAATGAACAATTTTGCTTTTCGATGAGTGAGTACACAATATTATGTTAAAATTTAAATGAAATTAAATAATTGAACCAATTATAAATACCTAATCTTTTTGATAAAAAAATCATATATATTGAGTTAAAGGATGGTTTTGAGGCAAGTAATAGATTTGGGCACACATGCCTTGGACCTAAATTTTAAAGTTCAAGTTTTCTCTAAACTTTTTTTAATATTTGATTAACAACTGAATTACTTGACTCAAACAATGCAAGAGAGGTCAAGTTGATGCAAATCATATTGAAATTTCCATCTTTAGTAATCATTCTAAAAACACATTTAACATTTTATTTAATAGGTTTTGATGTTTTAATTTAGTTAAAATTATAAAATAGTTATTTAAAATTATATATATATAAATATTTTTATCAATTAAATAATTCAAACTTTCACAGACTAATATATATGGATATCCATATAATTTGATTAGACTGAATATAACACAACTCTCATCGTTCCTTTATCTCTTAAATTATGTTGTCAAAGCATACATTTCTAAGCAATTTTTAAATATAATTCAAAATAATAATAATAATAATAATTATTATTATTATTATCTTTTTTTTTTATGTAAAGCTTTAAAATTGTACTAGTTTAGTGTTTGTGGAAAGAATAGTGAATGTTTGACCTTTCTTGCTAAACTTGAAATATATAATCTTAAACATTTTAGACTTTAGATTGGTTTGTTAGTCCAACTTTAAGGGCCAAATAACTAACTTTTTAAAATTTTTTAAAATATTATTTTCCTTTCTTGGGCAACTCTAATTGATGTTCAAGCTAACATTGCCTCCATAAATGTTAGCTGCCATTGAAATTTGAAATAATTAAATATAGAGATAGAGTTGATTAATGACCTAACCAAACTAAAATTTTTTAAAAAAAGAAGAAATCTAATATTTGCATATTACAAAACATGAATTTTGAAAGAGATGAGCTACATGTCAGCCCATTATGAAACACGCGAAATTAGTTTACCGCATTGGTTGGGGGGCAAGGGTATCGGAGTTGAAAATTAAGGTGTTTGGTTTGATTGTTGCAATACAGTTTGTAGTATGATTTTTTTTTGTAATATTTATTATATTTTTATAATTATCATTTAACAGTTTGTCTATTTTTATTATTATTTTTTTAAAAGTAGAAACATGAGTATTATTGTTTATTTCACCTATTCACCATTTATATTCTTTTCTTTTTTATATACCGAACATTCATTCAGTCAAATGACCTCTTACTCTTTCGAAATTTGATGTGAGAATAATTATAAGGATGGCAAAAATCTTTAAATTTAGGGATTTTATAGGAATTGCCCAATTTGGGGACTTACATTTAGAAATTTTTTCTTGTAGAGATGGGGACAGGGGAAAAAAATTTCTCCAAAGGTAATTTGGGGATGGGGATTATACTCCTACCCTATGAGGTCCTCACTATTGTCCCCATTTGATTTATAAAAAAAATTAAAAAATTTTTATATACATATTTTATTAATTTAGTTTTTTTAGTTATTTTATTCTTTATTTATGTTTATATTAATTTAAAATAAAACAAATCAATCTAAATATTTTCATTCACTTTCTATTACCTAACTTATTGTATAACTTGTTATTTAATTTTTTTTTTTATTTTTAAAATTGAATAAAGCTTGTTGAAAATTTTAAATAAGGAGCTTGAACTTTAAATTGATTCTTTTTTTTTTCAAATATATAAAATTTTTTATTTTATGTAATATTATTTGTTTTTGGTTTCTTAAAAATTTGAGATCCTCATGAGGATTTGTGGGGATCGCATCCCTATGAGGAATAAGGATGGAGTAAATTCTTTATAGCAAAAAAATAAAGATAGAGATGAGGAGAAATAGTTGATAGCAAAGACAAGGAATAAAGATGCACTCCCTCCCCCCCTGGGTCTCACAAAATTGCCATCCCTAAATATTTATGTTAAATCCTATGAGCGAGCATGCAAGTAAGAAATATGCTCAAAATGTGAAGACAGATTTTACTAGTTACATACACAAAAAGGATTTCAATAAGAAGTGGGGCATAATGATTGTCAATTTTGATAAATGCATCAAAGATAGTCTTGTTTAAATTCTTGAATTTTTTTTAAATTGTGATATTATTGTCCTTTCTATTTGCATTGTAATAATCACGTATCCTACCTTGAGAATGATAGATCTTGCTAGTATGTGTCTCTAGCTATATTTGGTAGGTTGAATTTATAAGTATGTAAAGGAAAAATGAATGAAAAATAAAAATGAAATGAATGCAAAATAACCATCGTATCATTACTTAAAAAAAAGTAATAAAAAGAGGCAAATATTGTTGAATAATGATTATAAGAATATAATAAATATTATAAAAAATATTACATTTCCTTTTACATTGCATTCATGGCACCCAACATACCTTTATATATCTTAATCAAATCCTTTATGATATTGGCACCTTTTTTTTTATTTGAAAAGATTGAGAACCCTTATATCATTAGTTATGATACCTTTAATCTTGTTTTTGTGATGGCAGATACTCCAACACAACGTGATAACATGTTCCAAGAATTCTTCCCTTGAAAGTCCATCTATTTGATTTTTATTGATCCTATTGAGGTTAATATGCTCCAAAAGATGATTGCGTTTAGGCTATGTGATTGGTGATCTAATTGCATATTTTGACCTAAACCGAATCAATTTAGCAAACGGGCACTGAAGAAAGATATGGTTTGCATCCATACGCACTAGTCCTTGAAATTTTAAAACCTCTTTTTCTTCAATTTTCCCTTGGAAAGAGTGAATTGTGGAGAGCTTCCAACATGAAATTAGTGTTCTTCTTTGAAGGTTCAGTTTCCATAAGGTAGACCAATTCTCACTTCCCTCCCAATATTTGGCTAACATGACTTTGCTATAAAAGTGAATCTCTATTTTCATAGTCTCCAAATTTGTTTACTTACTAGGGCCTATTTAAGTTGAAAACTATTATGCAAACTTAGCCCCCAAGGCCACAAAATTTTAGCCATGATTGAGTCACATTTTTAGTCCTTAGGATAATTGATCAATATATAGGAATTGATGAGAGTATATAATGGATAAGAGTTAACCTTCTGACTTATTGGCTAAAAAGAAAACCTTTTAGCTTAAGATAGAAGGTTGGATTTCCACCTCGTTAATGTATTTCTCCATTTTTTTAATAACATTAATTACATCTAAAGACACCTCATCACCTCGTTAATGTATTTCGCCATTTTTTTAATAACACATTAATTACATGGTTATTTGTTTTATTATAAAAAATTACGCTCTTCTTGGGGGTGCACACTGATGCTAAACCACATTAGGCTAGTTCTAAAAGAAATTGGCCAAATTGGGTTAGGTTGCATGGCTAGGCATGTTTGCCAATTTGGCCCTTGCATGTATAATTAAAAAAAAAAAGACTTATATGATAAGTTGACTTTTTTTTAGAAGCCAATATCTAATTTTATAAAAACCTATATGAAAATTTTATTTTTTGAAGGGTCACTTTGTAATTTTGACAATAATTTTTTAAACACATTTAATGAATTATAAAAAATTAGAGAGCCAAGGCAAAATAGTTCCATTATAAGTATGATTTTCACATTTAGATGAAAGAAGACAAGAAGATGAAAGAGGCAAAGAGTTAAAATAAAAATTTTTAAAATTGAGATAAAAAATATATGTTTTCTTAAAAGATAAGTGAAAAAATCACCTTTGACATTTGCCATCACCTTCACCTTAAAAAATTACACAAAATAAAAAAACATTGCCCTAGATGAATTATCAGGCTTTGAATTATGATTGTTTGAAGTTTCATTCTCTAGGCTTATGTGTTTCTTTCTGTTTCATCATTGGATTTGCTTTTTGTTATTGACATTGCATAAATCTCACAAATGCACATCAAATATAAGTAGTCATATTCCAAAAATAATTAAAAGATTACAAAAATATAAGTATTTAAAGTTTTTTAGTCTTTCAAAGTAAAAAAAAAAAAAGCTCAATTAGCTCAATCTAATCATAAACCGTGTCAGATTGGATAAGACACAAGCTTGAAAAAACAAGTTTGGCATAAAACTGGGCCAAACATAAACTTAACTCATCTTAGCCTATAATTACCCCTATCTTCCCTCAAACCAAAAGATGTGTTACACTTATTTTTTTTGCAACAAAAGATAAAATATAATCACAATTATTTTAATCAAAATATCCTTATATTTATTATTTATATGACATAATAAATATTAAATATATATTGACCAATATAATATTGGCAAATAAATAATTATAAAAAAGTCACCAAATAATTTTGTAAGATTAACTAATTTAAAGATAATAATTTTATTTCAACAATAACATTTATATTAAACATATATTAATAAACATAAAAATTGCTATAAATTTAATAAAATCTTGAAATAAATTAAATTTAAGGTTTTGGATACAAAGTAAATAATATCAAAATAAAATTTTAAAAATGTATTTTTAAATAAGTTTTATTTTTAGTAAAAATAATGTTATTTTTAATAAAAATTTGTCTAAATTTTCAAAATAAAAGAAAGGCCACATAATTTAAGTCTCTTTTAAAAATGGAGAAAATATCTTAAAATTATCTCTCTTCCTTCAACTTAAATTTCACTTTAAAACCTTTGGAAACTAGTTAATAACTTAGAACAATTCCTCCATTTGTTTCTCGGAGAGTTGTTTCTTTCTTATCTCAAGGGGTGGATGAAATACTCAAATCTTATGATTACCTGTAAAATTTATTCATAGATTTAAGTGTGAGAGTTTTTATTGATATTTAAAGGGTTTGGATGCAAGTTTAGTTACTATGATACTCACTCTATCCTATACTCGTGTATGAATGTTTATTTATTTATATTTATACATAAATATATTATATTGATTAAAAAATAAAATATATCGTCTATATAACATTTTATGAATTTTAAATTATGTTAATCGTTATTTGAGATATTTTATTTTATTTTATTGTAATTTTAAATTTTATATAAATGAGTCTCAATTTAAGAAAACATATTTATTTTAAAATTTCTTGAGTAAATAAATTCAAATATTCAATATAAATAAAAAATTTTCTACCTATTAAATATGGGACTGGGTAGGGAGTTTATAATTCTCTACCCATCCTAGTTGTTGGAACATTATTTAATTTGTGTTATAAACTTGTTTTTATTCTCAATTCATAAGTTCATGGCCTCTCAAGAAGGCTTGGCTGTTTCGCCTAACTAGATAAGATTAATAAAGGCAACAGGAACATAAAACAAAACATAAAGGGAAGCTTCATAATATCAATAACTGAAAGAAAAGAAAAAAAAAGGAAGTAAATTAATGATTCCTTAAACAGTTATTTATTTAACTTAATTCTCTAAAAATAAAATGTCATAATTTAACCGTCCATCCATTTTTTTTTTTCCATCAAAATGGCCTTTTGTATTAGATAAAATCACAAATACTTAACAAATTAGCTAGTATGAAATAAATTGGAAGTACTGTGACTATTAATTGATGAGATTTTTTTTTTCCAGATGTCATTTTCTTCTAAATGGAGTTGTTTTGTCTTATTTCTATTTTATTGTTAGACCTGATGAACTTTGAGAAATCAAGCGAAACAACTTGTGGAAGTAATCAGATACTTATTTATGGAAGTGAGTTTTGCTTGATTTCTATCTCACGTGGCTCCGATTGAAAATCCAGATGGAACTTCAGCTGCACCGGATGAGAGGAGAAGTTGTTCACAGAAAAAATTCATTCTTGCTTGTCTAGAAGTTGTTCACAGAAAAAATTCATTCTTGCTTGTCTATGTTTCCTCTTCTGACTCAGAGGAGAATGAGGGAGACAGAGGAGGAAGTTTTTAAGGAAAATGGTTATTCCACTCAGATTCCACCTCCTAACAACTTCCCTTAATTTTTTTAGTTTTATTAAAATAAGTAAATCCTATTATAATAACCAACACATTTTATTTTGAATTTAAAAATTCAAAATTCAAATAATAATAATAATTTAATAATTAATTAAAAATAAATAAATAATTAATTAATTTCTTCTTTTAAGAAATCGAATTATGAATGAATCTATCATCAGCAGTCCAATATATTTCAACAACTGATTGAAGAAAAATAACATTGAAATAAACTTAGAGTATCAGCTAATTAATAGTCATATGAATTTCCATTTATGCTACGTCAGCTAATCTATATGATACTTATGATTTTTTTTAACGCAAAAAACAATTTTGATTTGAGAAAAATAATTGGGGGATTAGATTAAAAAATTTTATCTTTCGAAGAGCAAATTAAGATCAAGAAGGTAATTTTTTAGGACTAAAAAGCAATGCATCTACTTTATCGAACCACGTCTGCGTGTCGTAATGGCAGTGATTTTCTTAGAGCCAGAAAATTGCCATTATGTATATGGATTTTGGTTTTAATATTCATGCATGCTTATGGGGTCAACTTTCTTTTTGACTCAAGATGATCATTGCTTGGCCCTTATATACATTTTCATCTTTTTTATGCCCACTTTCATTGTAATAGTCACTACCATAATCTAATAATCTATACTAAATTATTACATCGCGCTTGAGACTAAAAGGCATGCAAAACAAGTGTTTTTTATTTTATTAATATTAAACTAAGAAAATTGTAAATGCCTCCTGGACTAATGATTGTTAGGTAGCAGAAAATATGATTTAGAAAGAGTTCATTGAACTTCACTTAAATAATAGCCTACTCAATCACAGAAGTTACTAGCAATGAGAATTTTGGATTAAGAAAAGTTATGGGAAAGTGCTTTTTCCATGTGTTTGATTTTAATGAATGAACATGCATGTTTGAAACAGCTCAGCAAGTTTTTTGGACTATATAACCCATAATCAATATCTTGATGGGTCATTGAAACAGCGCAAGAAAGCTACTTTTTTTTCCCCCTTTGTTAATTAGACAACTCATGCAAAAGGAAAAGGTTCTACTAAAATTCTGTGCACTGATATATGACTTTTCTTGCCCTTGTTCTGTTTGATGGACCACCCTACGAAGGCTCGTGCTTATATATGTTCTCACGGCCATGGACCACTCTTGGATGGCTCGATCTTATGTTCTCACTTCGGGAGAAGACAGAAACGTGCTCACATCAAGTACCATCGAGGGACACTGGGACCAAATTTCAAATATAGATTAATTTACCAACAACCAAAAGAGACAGATAAAGAAAGAAGCCCTTCTAACCCTAAAGCATTCTAATACTCTGTTTTGAACTAATTATTCTTTGTGATATTTGTAAGGGTTAGGAAATATACAGATAATGTGTGAAATATGCTATTCTTTTTCCCCCATCGGTAAATTAGTAATTTACAGTTTCAAGGTTAAGTGGATGCCATGGGAGTTCTGATATTTATAAACATGATGACTTAGTAGCTAGCAATGATTTAGGCAAATTTGTCGTTGTCTTTGATGGGTCACTCCCACATCCTATAATTTGTCAAATTTCACATGAGGAAATTAACCCTTTCCATAAATCAATTCGAATGGATAATGTATATGTGTGCCGGATCAAGTGCTATGCCTCCTTAACCAAAAGAGCTCCAAGTTTTGGCTTCTGTCAAAATAGAAACTCAAATAGTAAAATCCAAAGAGTGTTATTTCAAAAATGTGAGTGGTTATCTCAATATGAATATGAATTGGCAAACAAAATAATTTGCCATAATGAAGTTTGGGTTAATAAAAAATATTCTCAATTTGGATAGTTGTATATTTTAGTAAGTTCGATGAAAGCAGACATTTGAAAAGGACCTTAGCAGTTGTAAAATTGACAGTTGGAGAAGAGGGAGAGAGAAGAGGGACCGCATGAAGTTGAATGAACTTGCTTTAAAGTCACCAGTCATCTAAGCCTAACTGCGTAGGCCACATCATTGGAACAGTCATCCATCGGTTTGCCTTTCCCAATGCTGTTCTTGGCTTCTTGCATTCTCACATTTTGAGGATATAGATGGTGCTCTAATTGAAAACACAGATAATAATAGGAAGCCAAAGGTTTTGCTCACATCCATATAGGAGAAACCCGCTTGGAATTTACCAGAAAAATCTAGCATAAATGGATTTGGCAGCTTGCTGTATCATAAGAGTAAGGATTTCTGGGTTTCATCTGTTTTCATCCATTGTAGTCTTTGTTTGACATTACCATGCTGCTCCATGGAACGTTGATCATCAATGGTTTGGAAAAGGTTAGTTTCTTGAAATGGACTAACTGATGGTGTTATTAAAATGATAGCACTTGAAATATATCCTTTCATTTGTGCACTCTGTTTGATTTAAGGCCTCTGCTGTTCAGGTTATATTCCAGTCCTGCTAAGCCAGTAAATGACAGTTACGAAATATAAATTTGTCTTATTTTTGCACTTATTATCGTAGGATTTCTCTATGTTTGACAAATTAGAGAAATTAATGAACAACTAGATGAGCAATTAAAGCAGAATAGAGATGAATGAAACATCTTAATTACCACTAGACGATCAAGAAATCTTGTACATTACGGTATCTGAATTTTACTTCTGGTTTTGGCCCCTGCTGTTTCTTCAATATCAAGTATAGGATGTGCATGAGGAATAGATGGTATATGAGGAAGTTGGTTCATATGATGTCATAAATCTCCATGGCAAAGTGGAAGTGCTGGTTTGGATGGGTGAGAAGGCTCTTCCCTCCTGAGTCAAAGGCCAAAGTAAGACGTGTCTTAGAACCTTTTTACACAGTAATAATTATCTATCTAACAGTACCCATTTTGGTTTAAAAATATATTTCCTAATTTGTAATCTCATCAGAAGCCAAAGAAATGGGGATGGGTTCTTGGAAGGTTTAAGCTGAAACAGTGTCCCACACTTACAGCACCAAATAAAACACTCAGTGAAGCAAGAGAAGAGCAGAGAAAGCATGCTTTGACTGTGGCTATTGCAACAGCAGCTGCGGCAGAGGCTGCTGTTGCTGCTGCTCATGCTGCTGCTGAGGTTGTCCGGCTAACGGGTGCTTCTCATTCCTATTCTTATCTGTCCAAAGGAGACCGAAACTTGGCTGCCATTAAGATTCAAAGCGCATACCGTGGACATCTTGTAAGCTTCCTCAGAACTTTGTTCATCCTAATGGTTTCAAAATGAAAATGTGTGGTTAGCTCTATGCAGAGTTTTACCTTAACTCACTTGAATTCTAAATTGGGAATTAGGCTAGGAAAGCATTGAGAGCACTGAAGGGAGTTGTGAGACTGCAAGCTATAGTTCGTGGTCAAGCTGTAAGACGTCAAGTGTTCAGCACGTTGAATGCAAGAGAGCAGGTAGGAATCCAGGAAAGAAACAGTCATACTGCAGATGAAAGCTACAAAAATGACGAGAGCAATCAGTTTCCAAAGCCGAAAAAGAAGTTAGAAGAGAGGGAAATTAAGGTAAGTATACAACACTGTTTTTAGTAAATATGGAGAATCAAAGTGTGGGAAGAATACAACCCAAAATGCTCGAGTCATCCGTTTGCCAGCAGAGAAATTTTTAACTAGATTTAATCTAGAAAATATTTGTAGACCAAACCAATTATAAACAATATGTCAAAAAATTTTTTTAGTGGGACCTATTTCTGACAAGCTTATATATTTAACTATGATTGATTTAGTCTACTGAGTCTACCTTTAAATTTTTCTTTACAAGATGGAACAAGAAATTAATGAAACACTGATTTCTATCATTTTCTGCCCTCTTCTGATTCAACAGCATGTCTAGTAGAATCCCCCTAACCCGTGCTCCCAAACTTCAGGAACTCCATCCTAGGACTAGGTCCCATATGTCTGAATGATTTTGACACCATAAATCAGTAAATCAATTCTGCATTAATGTTTAACGAACCCCTTTCTCTAATCCACTGGAGAATTTGGTTGCAGCCTGAATGCCATAGCCAAAGGACTTGGGATTGCAGCTTGCATTCGAAAGAAGACATCGAAGCCATATGGTTAAGAAAACAAGAGGCCACTCTCAAAAGAGAACGCATGAAGCAGTACTCCTTCTCACACAGGGTAATCTCATTTGATTTCAACTTATTTATGACTCAGTCTTGTTACTTCTAAAATTCATTGTTCTCTTTTTCATGGTAATGATTCAAAATCACCTTGTATTTGAGAACTGCCGTGTAATTATCTTTCCTAGGAGAGAAAAATTTCCCACATGGTAGAAGAATATGCACCCAGTAAGGAATTTGGAAAAGAGAGCTGCCGTACTCTAGGACAATGGCTGCATGAAGAAACATGCAATAGGGATGCGTTTTATAAACCAGATTTTCCCTCAAACCTGATCACAAGTTCAACACAAGTTGCACCGAAGAGTGTGAAAAGAGAAGACTCACAGGAAGGATTGAATTCACAAATTTCATTCCCAAGGAAATCATTTTCTCATGTAAAGAAAGGGTCAGTTGGAGACGATAGTTCCATGCCAAATTCTCCAGCATTTCCAACTTACATGGCTGTGACGGAATCCGCTAAGGCAAAGGCAAGATCTATGAGCACACCAAGGCAAAGAACAGAATTTCTGGAATTATGCACCAATCAGTGTGAGCCTCACAAGGAAGGCATATCTTTTGGGTCTTCTCATCATGGTGCATCTGCCAGCACCAATAGAAACAGTGAAGTTTCTAGGCAGAGATGTCAGAGCGCAAATCACCATCATTATCATTAGAAAGTGCTCAATATACTGAAAAACATGTGCTGCTGAAATCCTCAGAAGGATGCAGAGGCAAATTTACTAGGTCCGGTTTATGCTTACTCATGCCACTGATATGAGAGACAGAGAGAGGCAATGCCGAACCTTGCACACATCTTGCAAAATATTCACCGACATATATTTAGTGCTTTCTATCTTGAATCTTCTCATTATGGTTTCTCGAAGAATTCTTCCTGGGTTTGGAGACGGGCAATGCTGCTGGGTACATAATACATATCTAAATTGGTTTTTATCCTCTTTTTTTTTTTGGCGGTATTCTTAATTAGGACAAGTTTGCTGGGTTTCTTTGAAAGGTTTTCAGCAGATAATCTGCTCTAAAAGCTATGGATTGTATTGAAGCAACTTGAGTTGACATTTTCCGTCTTACTCAATAATGGCCTATTTTGAAAATCATAATGCAAATCAATGGAAAGTTGACATCTTGATAACGGTACATCGGTAACTAATTCCATACTATAGTCACTGTATTTGGATTAATTTGCTTGTAATTTATGCGGATTAAGAGGACTAAGCTAGGTTCGAACAGATGGAAATATATATATATATATATATATGTACATATAAAACCAAATGAAAAGGATAATCACTAAAATAGACCTATGATTCAATTCAGGTGTCTTTTTGAAAAAAGATTCAGTTGTAAGTCAACCAATTCCCAAAAGACAATAAGCTAGTGTGTGATCTCTTAGCACTACACACAGATATAAAGAGTTTGAATTATACATGAAAGCAAATAGAAATGTACATAACTTAAAAATGCCCTTCTGCTCCTCTATTGAATGCTTGATGGCCATTGAGGGCAAGACTGACCCCTTGAGAGTACATTTGCAAAGCCCAATAGATGTGACTGAGTACAGCGATGAGCAAGGTTGTGGGAAGTCATCCATTTGAAAGTGAACCACATCTTTAAAACAAAACTCTCCTCAAGTCCATGACCAATTTATCAAGAATTTCATCGCTTTCGACCAAATACTGTTCAGCTGCAAGTTTACTATTAAAGGTCAACCCTTCAATAAGGTAGCTGCTTCCTTCTTTCACAATCGCTCCGTGTTCACAAGCCAACTCTAAGACCTCTGCTTCAAGGCAAAAGCCTCTCCCAAACTTGATCCCCAATTCAGCCTTTTTCATTGCTGGTGCCAGTTTATTTTTTACCACTTGCACGCAAATTGCAAGACCCTCTAGCTGAAGCAGATGTCAAGAGGGAGAAGAAAGCAATCAAAACAAGTATCTTGATGAGTGGAAGACAATAGTTAATACCATTAAATATAATTCAGGAAAAAGAAAAAGAAAAAGAAAATAGAGGAGTTTTGGTAAAGAAGAATTCCCCAAGCTTTTACAAATACCATGGGAGAATAATACTGATTGAGATGGCAGAAATGAGAAGTCTGCCTCGAGAATGTCTAGTCCATCCCACTATTTAAAGTCTTTACAATCACAGATACTAGCAGAAATTACCTTATCCTCAGTTTTCAGCAATCCCATTCTCGTAAGTCTCAAGCGAACAGCTGCATAGAATCCCAAGGCATTTCCACCACAAGTAACCTCTTCCACAGGTCCACATGCCTGGCCTGATTTTGGACTGAATCTAACCTGTATATGAATGAACTGAATGGTAAATCCTTTCAAAGGTTCCTAGATATAATTTACAAACATACATTCAAACAATAAGATGCACAATGCTAAAAAAATTTGGCTTCAACCTGATTAATGAAAATGATAAGAGTTCGGGAGTGAGATAGTGAATAATGAATTTTCCGCAGTGCTTGAGTCATTAATTGCTTCAGAAAATCTCGTTCAGTGCCAATTCCTAATTGCTCAAGTTCACATTTTGGCAGCAGGGCAGCAACCTGGAATGACAAAACCATCTTCGAAAAGTGTGAAAATAAATATGTCATGTATCCAAACACCACATCTACTATCCCCGTCCCCATTCATTCACACATTGATGAGCTCAATGAAGTAACTTACATTGTGTTAAAAGTATGGCTTTTTGAGTTGAGCATGGGACTGGAAGCAGAATAAAATCAAATTCTAGGGTTTCAGACAACGACAGAGACAGACTTTGGAGTCTAGGGTTTAATCCTAATTATAACAAAGAATATCTAGTTCTTTTTCTCTCTCTCTCTCTCTCTCTCTCTCTCTCTCTCTCTCTCTCTCTCTCTCTCTCTCTCTCTTTTTGGTTTTTTGGGGGGCGGGGGGGTTGCCATTGAATGAATACCTAGTTCTATAGTATGTTTGATTTGCAAAAACCAAGGATATAGTGTATCAAGAGATTTCTCTAAGTAGGAGACTTAGAGACCTTAAAAGAAGAAATTTTAGCATTAGAAATCAATTATTCAAAATGATAATGCAGCTAGGATTGATCAAAATAAACTAGGATACAGATTCAAAGATATAACTCTGCCTATGCTGTGATTTAATATAAATCATCTTCATAACCGGTCCCAAGTTTGGAAAAAAGAAGAGGGTTGTGTTAAGTAATCGATAGTTAACATAAAACTTTGTCAATTCTTTGTGACATGGAACAGCAATATAGTAGAGTTAATGTTAGATCGTTGCCCAGAAGCAACGCGCTGTATAACTCAAGTATCATGTTAAATGAGCAAAAACCGCTGCATCGATACCTAAGTATAGTAAAAAATAAGTAAGGGTTTCATATTTTCGTGAATGAATGTGGATAAAAAAGTTACTTCATGAAAGTAACATTCATTTTAGAACTTGAAATATAGGTACACTTACAAATAAATTAATGAAAATAGTAGCTACCATGATTAGGAGAAAAATCGAAGGAATTAGACACTTTAAGTTTTAAGCTTTGGTACACTAGTAAGACTAAATCTATAAATGAGATAAATATAATTATAGATAAGTATTGGAAAAATGTTGTGGTAGATGTAAAAAGATTAGAAGACAAAATTATAGCATTAAAATTTGTAGTAAAAAGAGAAACTTTTAATATTATCAATACTTATGTACCACAGGTAGGCTTAGAAAAGTATTATAAGATAAAGTTTTGAGAGAATTTCATAGGTCTAGTTTAGGGAATACCTTTAGGGAAAAAAATTCTCATACGAGGAGATCTTAATAGTCATGTGGGGTGTGAATTTACAAGTTATGAGAATTCGTATGGAAGATATGGTTTAAGAGAAATAAATGCAAAGAGTAAAACTATTTTAGACTTTTCATTAATATTTGATTTTACTATAACTAACACTTGTTTTAAGAAGTATAAAAAGCATCTTATCACGTACAAAAGCGGAAGAATATACTTTCAAATTGATTTTTTTCTAATAAAGAAAATAGATAAAAAACTTTGTATGGATTGTAAAATTATAACTGGAGAGAATTTGACTACACAACATAAGGTCTTAGTAATGGATATTCAAATTAAGAGGATAGTAAAGAGCAAAGGCCAAGAGAAGGAGTCAAAGATGAAGTGGTAGCAATTGAAAGATGATAAAGAAAAGAGTTTGCAGCAAAAGATTTTGGAAAAAGAATTATGGGAGGCACAAGGAAGTGTTAATGATATATGGATGAGATGACTAAAGAGATTAGAAAGGTTTCAAAAAAGATACTCAATGAATCAAAAGGTTTTGATCTTAGAGATAAAAATTTTTAATGGTAGGATGCAAGCGTACAAGATAAAATTAAAGTTAAAAAAGAATGTTATAAAACGTGATCTTTGTGTAAAAAAGAGGAAAATTGAAAAATATATAAAGTAACTAAGAAAGACACTAAGAAGGCGATGAGCGAAGCAAGATTTGGAACATTTGGTGGGTTATATCAATCCTTAAGTACTAAAGATAGGGAAAAAAATATTTATAAGCTTATTAAAAGTAGAGAAAGAAAGATAAGAGACATGAACAAAGTGAGATGCATTAAGAATAAAGAAGGGAGAGTCCTAATCACAGAATAAGATATTAAAAAAACGTAGAAGTGTTATTTTCATAAGTTATTTAATGAAGGATGCAGAATCCTATGATACTTAAATAGGGTAGACACTATAGAGAAAGATTAAAATTATACCTTTTATCGTAAGATTTCAGAGTCAGAAGTAAAAGAAACTTTAAAAAAGATAGAGAATGACAAAGCAATAAGACTAAATAATATACCTATTGAGGTATGGAAGAGTTTAAGAGTGAAAAGCATAAGTTGGCTAACAAAATTATTTAATAAGATTATAAGTAGAGTTATTGAAATCATTCGATTCATGATTCAAAACGCACGAATCGATATAGTTCGTTTACCCAGCGATACAAATTGGTGTTTGAATTGATATATTGCCTTAATTGTGTGTCTAAACTGCATGAATCGCACAAATTGAACAGGAAATGACGAGTTGAAAGCTTCCAATGATTCAGAAACTAGTACTGTGTCAGCTCATGAAATTGGTTCCTTCGTGACTCGACATAACCCGCTGGAGGAAGAAGACGTATTGTTCTTTTTCTTCATGAACCCCTCGCTGAATTGTGTTTTCAATAGCACGATTGATCTTCTTTTTCTTCGTAAACCCACTACTAGACCAGTAGCATCCTTCACGTGATGTCTACCACTTAGACTAACTTCACATGCTTTATTGGTTGTCTATTTTGGCCAAAAAAGTGATTTATTTGTATAAGATCCGGCTTTCATGTGATTGTACAAGTGAATGAACTTGTTAGCTTGCAAAGCAACCTTACCTTTTGATTTAGATTTGCAATTCTTTTAAAAAAAAAAAACAAAAAATGCTCCTTTACTTCAATTTAAACCTAATTAAATGAAAATTTAAAATTGCATATCCTTTATCTGAAAGGTTGTAATTTTAAATTTAATAAAATAATAAATTAAAAATTGAAATCTCTTATCTTTTTTTATTAAAAGTTTTAAACTTATTAAATTAAAAAAATAATACCCCTTATCTTTTTTTAATTAAAAGTGTACACTTTAAATTTAATTAAATAAAAATTGATATGTCTTTTCTTTTTTCAATTAAAATATTTTTGTTACATTAAACTAAGAATTTACAATTTTTGTTAAATAAAAAACATTTCATTATATTTAATTTAAATTTAATTGAATAAAAAAATTAAAAACTCATATCCTTTAAACTGCAACTTAATGAAATAATAAGTTGAAAATTGATATCCTTTATCTTTTTTAGTTAGAAGTTTTAAAATTATTAAGTTAAAAAATAATATCTCTTATCTTCTTTTAATTAGAAGTATGCAACTTTAAACTTAATTAAATAAAAACTAATGTGCCTTATCCTCTTTTAATTAGAATTTTGTTGCTACAAGAAATTAAATCTATCACCTATATATATCTACAAGGGAAGAAAGTTTTTTACCCTAAGTTGGTTACAAGAGACAATATTTTTTTGTGCCAAGCAACATTCTTTAACCTCAAGCAACATTTTCTTCCTTCTTGTGGGCTAGTACTAGGTGAGAAAAAATATATTATTATTAATTTTTTTTAGTTTTATTTTCAATTATTTTTTAATTCTTATTTTTTCTTCTTATAGATTAAGTTATAGCTCCTAAAAAAAGGTAAAGAAAGATCTAGCTTGGAATCACTGCAAATCTCTTAAAACTCGATTACATGTTAAATGTAACTATTGTCCCAAAACTATGTAGGGAGGAGCATTTAGAGTGAAATATCATCTAGTCGGAATATACAAGGAAGTTACACCTTGTGAACATGTGCTGAAAGAGGTTAAAGATTTATTTAAAAAAATCTTAGATGATATGAATAAGGACAATGGTTTTTTTGAGTATTTTGATGATAAAGAAATTCAAGAACACAAGTCAACAAAAAAAAGGTCCATGGAAGCTTTTGTAATGAAAGGAAAAGGGAAAACTGATTCTTCTAGCTTCTTTAAGAATATGAAACAACCAACTATAAATGTTATAATAAAAGATAGAGATCGAGTGGTTAAAAATATTTGTAGATGTATATATAACAATGCATTACTATTTAATTTTCTAAAGAGTCTCTATTTTATTGATATGGTGAGATTTATTAGTGAATATGGTAGAAGTTTGAAACCACCTACTTATCATAAGATAAGAGTCTTTTTTTTTTTTACAAAAAGATGTTGATTTTGTTTGTGATAATTTGAAGAAATATAAACTTGAATGGAAGAAAATTGGTTGTACATTAATGTCAAATGGATGGACCGATGGAAAAGGTATATCTCTTCCTAACTTTCTTGTTAATAATCTTAATGGGACTGTTTTTATAAAATCTATTGATACTAGTAGCTTTATCAAAGATGCTAAAAAAATGTTTGAATTATTGGATGACATGGTGATAGAAATTGGAGAGGAAAATATGATCCAAGTAGTGACAGACAGTGCTTCAACCTTTGTCTTTGCTGGACACAAATTGATTAAGAAAAAGAAACAACTTTATGCAACCCATTGTCTTGATTTGATTCTAAAAGACATTGGTGGCCTCATAGTATTCTATTATACAATTGGAAAAGCAAAAAGAATTACAATGTTAATTTATAAGCACATTTGGGTGCTTAATTTGTATAGAAGTTATTTGAGAGGTAAAGTGTTAGCTAGGCCAACAATAACAAAATTTGTTATATCGTATTTAACAATGAAGTTTATTTTGGATCAAGAAATTGTGTTACAATTTATGTTTGCATTAGAAAAATGGGGTAAAAGTGCTTATGCACCTAGGAGTGAAGCTAAAATTGCAAAAGACATTATTTTAATTGATTCAAGGTTTTGGAAATCTATAAAGTATTGCTTGAACTATATATCTCCTTTAGTTAAAGTTCTTAGACTTGTGGATGGTTATTCAAAGCCAGTGATGGGATACATTTATGAGGCTATAGATAGAGCAAAGAAACAAATAGCAAAAAGCTTTAATAATGTGAAAAGTAAATATAAACAAATTTGAGAAATTATAAACAAGCGTTAAGACTATCAACTCCATAACCACTTCACACAGCGACATATTATCTTAATCTTAAGTAAGTTTTTTTTTCATAAACAATTTATATTTTTATGTAATATAATCATCTTATATTTAAATTAAAATTATTATATCTTACATTATTATTTTAACTTTATATCTTTATAGGTTCCATTATGTTCCAAATTTTAATACAAATATTAATGTGAAGGTTGAATTGTACCAAACATTGGAGAAAATGTGTCCTAATATTAATACTGGAGTCAAAATTGATTCTCAAATAGAGAAATTTGATAAGGTAGAAGGACTCTTTGGATATAGTTTAGCAATTGCAACAAGAGAAAAAAATAACCTAGTAATTATTTATCTAATAACATAATTTATTATTTATTTTTAAAATTATATATAAATTTAGTAAATAATTAATCAAGCCTTTAATTATAATTTTTTTTTGCTAGCTTTATGGTGGAATAACTTTGGAGAAGAGTGCAAAGAGCTACAATTTCTTGCCATTCACATCCTAAACTTCACTTGTAGTACTACAAGTCGTGAGAGGAATTAGAGTGTATTTGATCATATCTATTCTAAGAGAAGAAACTGCTTAGAGCAACAAAAGTTGAATGCTCTTGTATTTGTTAAATACAATCTTCAACTTGCAATTAGACAAAAGCAAAGGAAGATAAAAGGAGATACATATGATCCTATTTGCTTATTGGATCTTGAATCAGATGATAAATGGATTATTGAACAAGAGCCTTCCCTGATGAAAGGGAACTCTTGGATGGATGTCCAAGAGTGCTTCAAGATTGATGAAGGAGATCCAAGTAAAAAAGAGAAAGTGAAGTACATTAATTACATTTGCAATCTTAAACCTCTTTTTGTAATTCTTAAACTTTTTTTTTCTCATTTAGTTGCTTAAATTTGTCTATTTTTAGGCCCACAAAATCTTAATGCCAACAAAAATGATAAAGGAAAAGCCATTCAGATACAAGATAATGTTGAAGAAGACATTCGAGATGATGGTGATATAGAGGAAGAAGATAAAGAAGGAATAGTCATGTTGGATGATAACAAAAATAGTAGTGATAGTGATGATATTAGTCTTGATGAATAAGAAGATCATTAGTTTTGAACTTAGTTATTTATGAATTTTTTATTATTTATTAACTTATAAAATATCATATTACTTCCTTATGATTTTCTTTAATAAGACTTGTAGTTAAATTTTTATTAATTCTTAGTTTAAAATTATTATTTGAGTAAATTTTAGTGGTATATATTTTTTATATAATATATTTCTAACTATATTTTTTATTTAAACTTATTATTCGATACAATTTACGATTTAAAAAATTAGTTGCCTGATTCACGATTTGAATCGCGATTCAACAACTATGATTATGAAATCTAAGAGAATACCGAATGAGTAAAGGAAAAGTATTTTAATTCCTATTTATAAAAACAAGAGAGACATACAAAACTGTGCGAATTATAAAAAAATTAAATCCATGAACCACATTATGAAATTATGAGAGAAGGTTATTGAATAGAGATTAAGGCAAGATACTTAAGTTACAAAAAATCAATTTAGTTTTATGCCTAATAAGTTGACTATAGAAGCGATATAGTTGTTGCAAAAATTGATGGAGAAATATTACACAAATAAAAAAGGCTTATATATGGTGTTTATCTATTTAGAGAAGTCATATGATATTGTGCCAAAAGATATTTTGTAAAAAGTTTTGGAGAAAAAAAGAATCTGTATTGCTTATATTTGGGCAATTTAAAATATATATGATGAGATTACAACTAGTGTAAGAACACAAAATAAGCTCACCAAAAATTTTCTGATAACTATTAGCTTATATCAGGAATTAATTTTAAGCTCATATCTTTGTACTTTAGTTTTAAATGTTTTTAGTAAATATATCCAAGAATCAGTGCCATAATGCATGCTCTTTGTAGATGATATAGTCCTAATTAGGGAGTCGACAGAGAAAATAAATAAGAAGTTAGAGATGTGAAGATTAGCTTTAAAAATACATAAATTTTGTTTAAGTAAAAATAAAATAGAATATATGAAATGTAAGTTTAACAAGAGATGCATTAATTCTAGCATAAAAGTGAAAATCAGAGAATACACCATACCACAAGTCACTCAATTTAAATATCTTAAGTCCATCATTCAACAGGATAGAGAAATAAAAGATCTAAATCATAAGATTCAAGCGAAATGGATGAAATGGAGATATGTTGCGAGTGTTATTCCAGATAAAAAAGTATTGCACAAATTTAAGAATAAATTTTACCGCACAACTATAAGACTAGCAATATTGTATATGACTGAGTATTGGGCAATAAAAAACTAACAGAAGAATAAGTTCAATGTTACAAAAATGAAATGTTACATTAAAAGATAGAATTAGAAATAAATACATTATAAAGAAAGTTAGAGTCGCACTTATTATGAAAAATATGATAAAATCGAATCTTAGATGATTTGGACATGTATGGAAAAAACTTATAAAAATCCTAATAAGAATGGTAGATCAGATGAAAAGTAATCCAATAATTAGAAATATAAAGAAGCCGCAAAAAATTATAAATAAAATTATTAAAAAAGATTTAAACTTGAATGATTTATCTAAAAATATAATTTATGATAGAACTTTATAGTATCATTTGATCTATATGATCGACTCCGCTTAATGGGAAAAGGTCTATTGTTGTTGTTGTTGTTATTGTTGTTATACAGATTCAAAGATATAGGTTTAAGATATAAGTAATTTGACAAAAGGTAAGTTTAACATCATTTAGATGGTTTGCATGTGTAACAATGGGAAAACAAATGCTCCAATGCAGAAGGATGAGAAAATTCATACAGCAAACCTTAAGGGGATGAGAATAAAGCCAAAGATTGTTGAAAGTAATGAACGATGTGTGGCTGGGAAAGCATGGAGGACAGGATCGCCCGTTAAGAGAGAAAATATAGTAGAAGAGAATATATGAAGGCAATCTAAATATATGGAGTGAAGGTCTATCACCCAAGCAGTTAAGCATAAGACTTTTATGTTGACAGCCAAATACTACTTTCAAGTCTCATGAGAGACTAACAGATTCTACATGGATAAAATCTATAAAAAATTTACCAAATTTAGAATTTCTCATCAAATGCAATCATTAAGATCTAGCAAGAGTTTTCTTCTTCTTTTATAAAATGGCATAGGTTGTTAGACTAAGCTTAGCAAAAGTTTAGAATTTAAAATTCAACCATTGGGGTAAAGTGTAAAAGCAACATTATTCGAAGCCAGTCCACTCTTCTAAATCCTTAAATGATAGAGGTTAACACTGAAAATTAGTCATTGATGGGCCCACCAATACAAGGCCCAAGTTTAGGAGGGTATATGCTAAAAGGGGGAAGAAGCAAAGGACCACGGCTGAAGGAAGGGCCAGTACTGATGAGGTGGCAGCAACGCCTAACTAATTTGTGAGTGGAGAGAGAAGGGGGAGGCTCGAGTAGTTAAGGAGTGCAGGAGTGTGCGCATGAATGCAGGCAAAATTTGGTTTGACAGAAGGAGAGACCACTAGCTCTTGAATCTCAGGAGAGGAGGCATTTTGTTTTTGTTTTTAATTCCCAGTGTCCTTGTTGTTCTATATTGAGAAGCCATAACTCTCCTCTATTATAGAGGGGAAAGGGGCTACTGTCTTAGTCATTAATCAAAATTAGTAAAAAAGTTAAACCATTTGCATCAATTGTTATCAAAGCAGTACATTTGGGGTATGGTGGAACTAGAATGGAGGGAAGAGTTGGGGTGCTAGAAAGAAACATGGCTAAGTTACAAAGAAGGGTCGAAGAGTTGTAGAAGAACCAAGGGGAGTTGAAGGAGGAATTGACCTCTTTGATGTTAGCGTTCATGCAACTCAGTGAGCAACTCAATGATTTTCAAGCTACATTTGACAATAATAATGGAGCTTAACAAAAGGGAAGGCTAACACAGAATGCACCAATAGGTGCAACATTAGTTGAGACAAAACAGGATGAGAGCCAAAGAGGGCCGATAAATCTAGAAGGGCTTCATCTAAAGGAAAATGCCATCCAGAACTTATCGACAAACACTAATGCTACCTAGAACTTGTCGACAAACACTGTCAACACCAACCAAGTGGAGCGATAGCCGAGAATGAAGTAGAAAAAGTTTCGGAAGGTATCATAGGTTGGAATTATTGATATTCGCAAGAGAAGATCCAATGAGATGGCTTTCTAAGGTTGAACAATATTTTATAGTAAATGGGATAACAGAAGTTGAAAAAATGGATGTTGTAACTGTTAGTCAGGAGGTAGAAGCTTTAAGTTGGTTCCAATAGCTTGAGTCGCAATATCTAGTGCGAAGTTGGAGAGACTTTAAGGCCAAGGTGATGGAGAGGTTTCATAGTAGAGAAACCAATGATAGTTATGAACGACTGATGGGACTAAAGCAAGAGAACTCAGTGGGTGAATTCAGGGAGAAGTTTAAAATCCTATCAGCTCCATTAGGCGATGTTTCTGAGGACGTTTTGATGGGAGCATTTAAAAATGGGCTAGCAAAGGAAGTGAGAGCTAAGGTGAGACTAATGCAACCAAAATCCTTGGAGCAGCTCATAGATTATGCTCAACAAGTGGAGGAAACAAATCTAGTGCTACAAGAAGCCATGGAAGAAAGGAAAAGTAGTTAGCAGTAAAATTTCTATTCTCATCACAACTACTTCAAGTAGCAGTGGAAGTTCCAATAATAAAAAGAGACTAACTGAAGCAAAGATTAATCAAATGAGAAAATTGGGATTATGCTTCAAATGGGAGGAAAATTTTGGATCCAATCACCGCTGTAAGAATAAGCAATTGCAAATGATAATATTGGCAGAAGATGATGAGACTGGAGAAATTGAGACATAAGAGGTGGAGCCACAGATCATAGAGGAAGGCAAATGCGAAGAACCTCAAAGAGTTATGGCTTCCACGGAGTTATCATTGAGTTCAATTGCAAGGCTAGCATGACAAAAGACGCTGAAAATGACGGGACTTGCATATGGAGAGGAAGTGTTGGTACTCATTGATAATGATGCCACTCATAATTTTATCTCATCTAAGTTGGTAGAGAAATTAAAGATACTAGTAGAAAATACCAAGTGTTACTCTACAACAGTGGGAGATGGCCGCAAGATTTTTACTAAAAGAGTATGTAAAGGGATAAAGTTGGAGCTTCAAGGAATACCAATAGAGCAGACTTTCTACCCATTTGAATTGGGCAATGTGGACTTCATGTTAGGTATTGATTGGCTGGAAAGTCTAGGAGAAATAAGGATTAATTAGGGTTAATCATAGATGAAAATTGGGGTGGATCATGAGTGGGTATATTTAGAAGGCAACCCCACTCTAACTAGATTAGTGGCTTCATTCAAATCCATTGTAAAAGCTCTGAAGAGACAAGGGGAAGGATATATATACGGGAGTTCGCATCAACCACATTAGAGAAAAGGGTTGAACAACCAGTAATTGCAGATGAAATTTTGAAACTATTAGAGGAGTATGCTTTGGTGTGTGAACCAATGGGTAACCGACCTCCTTACAGTTCCAAAGACCATGCAATTATGATTAAATAAGGAGAGCAACTCCCTAATATTCAATCTTACCGTTATGTACATTCTCAAAAAACTGAAATTAAAATATCGGTGAAGGAAATGCTGGAAACTGGCATTATTAGGCCAAGTGTTCTCTTTATTCTAGTTTAATATTGTTAGTTAAAAAAAAAAAAAGATGGGAGTTGGAGGTTTTGTGTAGATTATCGAACCTTAAATGAGATTACTATTTCAAATAGGTTTTCTATACCTACCATAAATGAGTTGTTGGATGAGCTTAAGGGTACTACCATCTTTTTTAAATTAGATTTGAAGTCTAGATATCATCAAATCTAAATCAGAGTTGGGGATGAATCCAAAACAACATTCAAAACTCACAAGGGACACTGAGGTTTTAGTCATGTCCTTTGGGCTAACCAATGTTCTTTTCACTTTCCAAACCCTAATAAACGATGTTTTTAGAGACTACTTGAGAAAGTTTATTATAGTATTCTTTGATGACATTCTCATCTATAGTTCTGATGTGGGCTCACATATCCAGCACTTAAGGGTGACATTAGAGGTGTTACAGAAAAACCAATTGGTAATCCATAAGAAGAAATGTGTGTTTGGATAGCCTAAACTCGAATACTTAGAGCACATCATACTAGCTAAAGAAGTGCAAGCAAACACCTCTAAAGTAGAAGTTATAGTGAATTGGTAGGTCCCAAAAGATTTGAAATCTCTTAGGGGATTCCCAGGCTTTATTGGTTAGTATAGGAGATTTGTGAGAAATTACAGTAAATTAGCAGCTCCGTTGACAGATTTGCTAAAGAAAGATGCTTTTCATTGGAGTCAAAAGGCTCAAGAAGCCTTTGAAGCATTAAAAACAATCATGACAAGAACTCCTGCACTAGTTATGCCTGACTTTACTCAACCTTTTGAAATAGAAGCTGATGCATCAGGGTATGTTGTTAGAGCGGTTCTGATGCAAGGAAAGAAACTTATTGCTTTCTTCAGTCAAAAACTATCACAGAAGGCTCAACATTGTTCAGTATATGAGAGGGAACTTATAGCAGTGGTCTTTGCAGTAAAAAAATGGCAGCATTATTTACATGGGCATCCATTCATCATTCGGACAGATCAAAAGGCTCTCAAGCATTTATTGGAGCAGTGTATCATTGACCCTAACCAGCAAAGGTAAGTCTCCAAGCTCATGGGGTACAAATTTGAGATTCAATATAAACTGGGGGTGGAGAACAAAGTACCAAATGTGTTGTCTAAGAGGGAGGATCGTATGGAATTTAAAACTTACTCATTGTGGCAATTTGAAGAAATGGAGAGTCTGGATCAGGAGGTGAAGCAAGATGAAAAGTTAAGTAGTTAAGTGAAATAATTCAGCAAATACTAGCAGGGAAAGAGGCACCTAAAGAATATAGCCTAAAAAGGGGATGCCTAATGTACAAGAATAGAACTGTGATTCCATCAAAGTCACCTAGAAAAATGGCCTTGCTTAAGGAGTTTCATGACTTGCCAATGGGAGGACATTTGAGATATTTGAGAACTTATAAAAGGTTGGCTGTTGTGGTACACTGGGAAGGAATGGAGAAGGATGTGCAAACTTATGTAACTCAATGTTCCATATGCCAACAAAATAAATATCAAGTTATGAAACCAGCTGGACTTCTACAACCTCTACCCATTTCTAATCAGGTTTGGGAAGACCTCAGCCTTGAGTTTATAAGTGGACTATCCAGAAAGTATTATACCATTTTGGTGGTGGTGGATCACCTTACCAAGTATAGTCATTTTTTAGCTCTTTCCCATCCATATACAACCAAAGATGTGGCTACCTTGTTTACCAGAGAAGTGGTGAGACTTCATGGGATTCCAAAATCTATAGTATCTAATAGAGATAAAATTTTTATTAGTCAATTTTGGAAAGGGCTATTTAAACTAGCTAAAACTAAGCTGAAGTACAGTTCAGGGCATCACCTTGAAACCGACGGTCAAACCAAGGTGGTGAATAGAATCTTGGAGACTTGCCTTCACTGCTTTGTCCAGGGGAAGCCAACAAAATGGAGTGAGCATCTACCTTGGGTAGAATTTTGGTTCAATACAACCTATAATCATTATATTGGGATGACTCCCCTTAAAGCATTATATAGCCAGGACCCACCCACTGTTTTAAATTGGGAAGATAGCCCTTTTGCTGTGGAGGAAGTAAATGTGGCAATCCGAGAAAGGAACCTTTTGTTGGTTGAATTAAAAGAACAATTACAGCAAGCTCAAATGCACATGAAAGAAGTAGCTGACAAGAAAAAGAGGAATGTGCATTTTGAGGTGGGAGATTATGTATATTTGAAGTTAAGGCCTTATAAACTGAAGACTTCAGCCAAGAGACAGAACGAAAAATTGGCACCCAAATTCTATAGACCTTATAACGTGATGGAGAAATATGGTACAGCTGCTTACAAGCTGGAATTACCACCAACTTTACGCATACACTTGATATTCCATGTTTCACAACTTAAACAATCATTGCATCTTCACATGCAGGTGACTGACATCCTTGATCATGTGTTTGAGGACATGGAATTAGACGTGGTACCAGAAAAAGTGCTGCGGGTCAGAAATTCTGTTGGTGGGAAATGTGAGGTGCTTATCCAATGGGCTGGGTATCCATCACCAGAAAGTACTTGGGAAGACTATGACAAAATTAATCAGCAATTTTCTCAATTCCACCTTGAGGACAAGGTGCAACTTGAAGGGGGTGGAATTGATGGGCCCACGAATGCAAGGCTCAAGTTTGGGAGGGTATATGTTAGAAAGGGGAAGAAGCAAGGGGCCACAGCTGAAGGAGGGACCACTACTAATGAGGTGGCAGCAACGCCTAACTAATTCGTGAGTGGAGAGAGAAGGGGGAGGCTTGGGTAGTTAAGGAGTGCGGGAGTGTGTGTGTGAAGGCAGGCAGAATCTGGTCTGACGGAAGGAGAGACCTTTGGCTCTCGTATCCCAAGGGAGGAGTCATTTTGTTTTTTTTAATTCCCAGTGTCCTTGCTGTTCTGTATTGAGAAGCCATAACTCTCCTCTATTACAAAGGGGAAGGGGGCTACTGTCTTAGCATTAATCAAAATTAGTAAAAGAGTTAAACCATTTGCATCAGTCACTTACACTGTCAATCACAATCACATCCACAGCTCCACTTTTCGTTAATGTATCAACCATGCTCAACAAGTTTTCAGCACAATCAGGATGCGAGACTAGAAGGTTTTCAGTATTTACACCAATTGATTCTACAAGTGAAAGGTCCAATGCATTTTCTACGTCAAGATATGCACAATAGCCTGCCAACAGGACAAATAGAAGTTTGTTAAATAATGAAAGAATGCAATGTTACAACAACACTCTCCCAACAGATATGGGAAAACAATTAAGAGAACTAAACATCTCACATGTCAGTTGATAAGCTGACAATAAAAAAAATATCATTCAGTTTTCTTGCTTGCGTAAGATTTGAACACAAGTTTACAATCCCTCAGTAGAAAAAATGGCATCAGTATTCAAATGGGATATATCAAACTTTCAGCACCCAGAAGTCTCTGTAAGAGTTTTTTCATATTGATGATAACTGCAGTTATGACTTAAGATCAATTTAATAGCTTCATTAACTACATGAAAAGGGTTTAGCAATAATGAAGATAAGAAAGTCCAATATACACCTCCAAGCTTTTGAGCTTCTTTGATAACTTGAAGTGCAAGTGTTGTCTTGCCAGCTGCTTCTCGTCCATAAATTTCCACAATTCTACCCTGAAATTATCAAAAGCATTTATGCTAAGGGAACTCATATAATGATAGAAATTCAATCCCTAAGCTAGCTCCAGCTAAGTGAATCAAGTTCTACCATCTGAAGAAAGTTAACTATCCAAAAACCAGACTATTGATAATTGCCTTAGCCATGAACTCGTACTAGCCAATTGCTACACTATCAGTAATTGGAAGACCTATTTTCAAATCATGAATTGAATCTTATTGTAAAATACATTAACAAATTGATGAAGTAGCTTAAAAATATACATGCATAGGATACAGACACATCAGCATGATCAGTCATCTATGAATCCTCTAACCCATGCATTTAACCAGTGTGCAAGGCTGCAGTATGGCAGTCCTTTGTATGGATAAAAAATGCTAGTTAGAAGACAACAAGCAGAATAAGGCCAGACATCTTAGAAATTGTTGAAAACTAAAAGGTTCAAGTTGCACATAATTTAGAAAAAAATAATTGCACTCAACAAAACATATATAGAGTATAAAAATGAAGCTGTTCTTAGCTCTACTTCTCTCATTTTCAGATTGACAATAGGACAGCATTTTTTTGTTTTTGGGGAAGAAAATAACAGCAAAGAAAGGCCAAACTTAAAACTCCAACATCCCTTCTCTGAGTACATCAACAAAATTTAGGGCGTATGCCAAAATCATAATTACTTTTCTTGGGCAGCAAATTTAGCCTGAAGAAGATTTCGAAGTTTGCCTTTAAAGGCCACAGTTACAGATAAGAAGCATTTTAAGGCCTCATTCCATACCCATGAAGGCCAATAAAGCCAGAGCATTTGAGGCCATCTTACCCTCAAAGGCATAACAAGTATGTGTGCTATGCTATGCAACTGTTGTCACCTACCAGCAACCTGCAAACATGTGATGCATATTCTAATAGCCATAAATGTGTGACACATTCTTACACCAAATATTTGTCTAATAGATAACTGTGCTAGTCTTATAGTCACCTTTGGTAATCCTCCAACTCCAAGAGCTAGGTCCAGCTTCAAGGAGCCCGTAGACACCACAGGTGCACGACGTGCACCAAAAAACTTCTGCAAAGATAACATTGACTCTTTGGTAAACTCACTAGCAAGTTGTGAAACAGCCAGGTGTAGCGCAGCATCTTTCTCTGTTGCCTTGACATCCTCATGGATCTCGTCACATTCTAAATCTGAAGCTTCAACTGGAAATAGGAAAACAGAGGATTGGAAAATCACTTGTCCAGGTCAATCTAAATATGAAAACATCAAGAAGGTTTTGTAAGATTTTATGAATACAGAGGTATAAAGAAGCTACCAGTCAAAACAAGCATATGTTTCCAACAATTTTGCCATATCATTTATGATTTCAAACAATAAGAAGTTTGTATTCTCATACAGCAAAGAGAAAAAAATAACAACTGGGTGTGTCATATCTATGACAATAGACACACACACACACACACAGAGACAGAAGAAAAAAGAGGCTGCTAATAAGTAAGTGCCCGACCCCCCGGGGGGGGGCAGGACTTATTGCCTACAACAAGGATAAAAAGGTAAAGCAGGAGAAATGGGAGCTAATACCTACAGATGAAAGAGAGCAGGTTTTCATGCCAATCCTGGTTATTGCATCTCTACCTCCATTCTGAGAGATAAAGGAGGAAAATAATTAAACAAAACTCAATTAGGGACCAATGGAAACAAAACATAATAAAATGAATTTTGTGCAGATAGACAATAATAAGCAAATTTGCTCAAGCTGTAAGTCTCTAGCGCCACCAACAAATATTATCACAAACCAAACACATCTTACTAGTGGCCATACTCACATTACTATCATTCTATCATAGCTTTTAGAACTTCAGTTATCCAAACAGGAAATTAAATACTGAAGCAATCAAAAGTCAAAACCATTAGAGAATTCATGGGAGTTAAGAATCTAACAGAGGAGATTCAGTCCAATTTAATAAATCCTCAAGCATAAGACGATGTCGAAATATTAAGAAACTCATAGTGAAAAGAGCAAATGAAGTCATAAAGCTGGACATGAAACTTGAGAAAGCAGAAAAACATAGAAAACCTATTTGAGCTCGTCAAATTCTATCTTACACAAAACATGGAATGCACTATGAAGGGAGGAAGCAGTTCTTTACAATAAAAATAACAAAGTTGGTCTAGACAATTATATGATGAGAGAAGATAGGGGAAAAAAAAAGACAAAAGATAAAAGCTTCAGGAAGAAAATGAGGGAAAATGACTAGAAGTAGGGACAGAAATAATGAAAAAGAAGGAAAGATATAAAAATAGACGTATACACAGCCGTCTATCTGTAGACTGAAGAAACTTCAGACACAAATTGACATTTAAATATCGCAACTACCCCAAAGGTGCTCAGCTGTATTCAAGTTTTTCATTTCACGAGTTTATTTTGACATGTCAATTTCCGCTTCAAAGGGTAGAAAAACCCTTTTCTTTTCCTTTCTTGTTTTTTTGTTTTCAATATAAGCCTACCCTCGTTTCTCATTTCCTTCGCAGTCTCTATAGCTGGAGCCTGAGACAACCAAACTGCAACACAAATTACAACATAGGTTTGGTAGAACACAAGGAGCAGCACTCAATTAAGAAACCCAACACAGCAGAACAAAAAGGCGCCACAACCAAAAGAAAACCAAGCAGTATGCTGCAACCTCCATGAGTCTAAAAAATTTCAGCAATCCATCAGTCACGGAGGGAGAAAAAGAAACTGTTTTGAGAAAAACCTGGCGGGAAGTGCAGAAGAGAGAGGAGCAGAGAGGTCTTGCAAAGACGTTGAGACGAGGCAAAAATGACATTTTGATTTTCAGGGCTTCCGGCGCCGCCCTTATGGCACCGTGCCTTTAACCGCTCACCCAACTATGCTATAGTGAACAGGGCTCCGGTCAGTACAGAGTGAAGCACCAAGGAATGGAAGGTTTGCTGGTGTAGGGCTAGGCCTAGCCTGATGAACAAGACTTGTGAATCCCAGAGCAGGGGCGAGCCACTCGGGAGAGAGAAACGGCCAACAGGCCCTCTTGGTGAATGATGGCGGGGGTTTCCTGCAGCTAGAAGCATAAGCATGGACGAATTGATCATTTTCACCAAATAATTGAATCAAATCAGTTGATTACAAATACATTAGATACTAATAGCTTGATTAAGTGCATTTAAATTCTCTCTTTAGTTTTTTTTATGGTTATTGTTTCATAAAAATAATTTATTTTTTTATTTTTATTTTATTTTTTAATTCAAAACAAGATTTTGCTTCGTTGCTACTAGTATTTTAATCACAGTTTATATTTATTTTTTAATAAAACTAATATTTTATTTTTTGTATCAATTATCAAATCACTGTATCATTGGGGCTCATACAGCTATCAATCTAGATATAAAAAAAAAAATACATCATTTTAAATTTTTTTAAATACTAACCCATGAAGTACAATTTTATAATTTAACAATTTAGATAATTGTGTCTTATCTTAAACAATGACAATAATAATAAATAAATATTATGGATGTTTACAAATTTGATTTAATTTTTTTAATCAAAAGTAAATAGGATTAAACGAGTCGATTTTCAAAAATTAGGATCTATTCAATTTTGTATTTTAATCATTTTAATTCAATTTTAATTTAGTTCAGCTTAAATTTGGTTTATATTTATATTTATATAACTTTTGATTTATTCTTCAAAGTTGATATTTTGTTATATTATATCAAATTTAACACGTTGATAAATCTATTCATGATTATTAATATATAACAAATCTAAATGATACCCACTAATTCTTAAATTTATCAATGATATAGAAACTACTCATATCATTTTAATTTACTTTAAATTTAAAATAAATAAACTATAAATTTTGAAATTTTAAAAGCCAATAAATTTTTTACCTACTATATTATGAATTTAATTTAAAGTTTTAAAATAGGAATTAAACAACATATATCATTTAGCATGTGTACAAATCTAATAAATAGGCAAGAAGCAAAATGCATGTTTTTTTTAGTGCAACTGTATCATCTCCCTCACTCTATTGAAGCGTGCATTTTGCTCTTTTATACTAAAAAAATGAAAAATATTTTGATCAATTAAAATCAAACCAAACTTTTAAAATTTGAAAACCAGATTGATTTAACTGATTTTGATATGTAAACAATTGACTTGGATCTATTTTTTAATACTACCGAAGCATGAAGGTTAATAATGGCAGACAAAAGAATTTTGGAGCTAACATAAGGCCAAATTACAGGTATTCTAACTCAAACTAGCAATAATGTTTTTCGGTAATGTACTCCAATGTATTTAGAATGCAAATCTTTAATTTTAAAAAATGTCTTTAAAATAAGCAGTTTTTATTATTGTGTGCAAATGGATTTCTTTTTTTGAGGATGGATTGAGTACAAATGGAGTTTTTATTTGACATGATGCACGAATTAAAAAGTTGGATATACACATATATTAGATTTAAATGTAGCTTTTTATATTTTATATTTGATTTTTTAATTAAAATATAATAAACGTATATTTTAATTAAAAATTATATATTTATTTGTAAAAATTATATATTTATTATGTTATTATTAAAAGATTTTATATTTATTATATTTTAATTAAAAATATAATAAAAATATAAAAAATGAATATAAATTTTTTTTATTCATAAGCCAATGGGGCTTCAACACAAGTACTGACCACATTGAGGCGTCAAAAACGACATAGTCTACGAAAAGTATAGTATGGGCTCTTTTATTTCTTTTTGAAAAATTATACTTTTAATTCTTATAATTTTATTTTTTATATTTTAAAATTTAAAATTAAATGTTTACAATTTATAAATTTTTATTATTTAATCTTTACTCTTACAATTTTGTTAAACTTTATTAATATAATTAATCATGAATAGTCTTAATATTTTAAATACATATTATATATATATATATATTAATAAAAAATAAAAATAATAAAACAAGATTGATTTATTAATAAAATATTGATAAAAATATAATAATATAAATTAAATTAAAATTTATTTAAATTAGAATAATCTAATTATAAATTTTTAAATTATAAAAATTAAATTAAAAATTAAGTGAAGTTATGAAGGTAAAAATTAAAGTATAATCTTTTTTATTTTTTCAATTTTATTTATTCAATTTTGTTCCCACTCTCAGACTCAGAGATCAGCAATTGGCAATAAAATCCATGACGTCGCCGCAAACAAAGACCGGAAGCCTGGATCTCGAATCCTGACGATACCGCCATGGCTGCGACAATCTCTCAGCTCTCGTGCTTCTCCGCCATTAATCGCAGCTTAAAGTTGCGAAGACGTTCACTTCCATGTCCGTCGCTTCGCTCTAAGGTACGTCTCACTTCATTTTTTCGTTTCTCAATTTTCTTCTTCAATTCCGCCGTTAAGTTCTTCTTTCATTGAAATGACGGAAAATAGATATTTATAAACGCTTGAACTTTTCTGTTTGTTAGCAAGTATGAGATAGTTAAATTTTAATGGACTGGGCTGCATTCATAATTCCGAAGTTGGAGAAAATAAATAAAAAATTAGTGTTAAAGATAGACCCATTTGTTCCTGCAATTGGTCATAGCATTGTTATGACAACGAGTTCCTTCCAAAACAAAATACTGAAGAAAAGAAAGGTAGCACTACGATTAATGAAACATAAATCAAGGACTTCTTGTAACTTATTAATGTAAAAGCATTACCTTTTGTTATCATTAGCAAACAGTCTTATGATGTCATGCACACCATGTGACTGTAAGCAAGGCTGATTTACAGAAGAAGGGGATTTGAATAGAGAAATGAATCAAGATTTTCTGATTGATTCTTCAGTGTTGTGTACAGCACACGCGCATAATGAATCAAGATTTTCTGATTGATTCTTCAGTGTTGTGTACAGCACACGCGCATAATGAATCAAGATTTTCTGATTGATTCTTCAGTGTTGTGTACAGCACACGCGCATAATGAATCAAGATTTTCTGATTAATTCTTCAGTGTTGTGTACAGCACGCGTGCACACACAGATATAACCGTACACACACCCACCCACCCGCACACGCACATAGATATACACACAGATAATGTATACATATTTACTTAACTAACCCCAACGTCTTAACAAACCAACTAAACAAAATTCACGAACTCAGTTAACAAAACTTGGCAAACTGTTAGCTAATTGTCTCATGCCTTGACATTCCCCCTCAAGCCAAACTTAGCTGCTTTGACTACTCCTTGTCACTCCTCCTCAAACTGAGAGTGCTGTGGCTTACTATTGTCTCTGAAGTAGAAGTTAGCTTTGGATATTGGCTTCATAACTATATTGAAGAATTTCATAAATAATGACTCTGAAATTTCTTATTTTATTCATGTTGGGAGACAAAATTATATAGGGAAGCAGATGGCAACGAATCTGCCATTCACCCCCTGAAATAAAGCCATCATTAAGGCAGTGAAATCCTAGGATCTAAGAAAGGAAAAAAGTTGTTGACAATCTACACTGAATGACCAGATCAGACAACGAATAAAATACGATAAAAACAGAAAAATAAATGCATAATGAAGGGCCTAATTAAGGCCTGATTACAATCACATAAAAAGGAAATAAAATGGGGAATAAATAAGTTGACTCTAACACCAAAATCCCATGTATAAACAAGGCTAATTAGAAAATGAATAAGTCCATAATTACAGGATTCCAACATATATCATCAGTTTGGTTATGAGAGGGTACGTGCTTCACTTCAACTACCTTCTCCTTGACAAAGTAGAGATCAAGTTCCACATGCTTAGTCCTTGAGTGAATGATTAGATTGGCTGAGAGCATTACTGTGCTTAGGTTATCACGGTGGGTTGTTGGAGTATTGTGGACTTGAATTCTAAGTTCACCAAGTAACGACTGCAGCCATGTGATTTCTGCAACAACATATGCCAAGCTTTGATATTTTGCCTTAGTATTCGACCTGGAAACAAAAGGCTGCTTCTTTGAGGACCAAGAGATGAGATTTGGGCCTAGAAATACACAGTTTCAAGAGGTGGACCTTCTGTCATCCGCATCTACTCCTCAATTAGCATCAAAGAACCCATGAAGGCTCAGACAATTAGATTTTCTCAGATGAGGCCCTTGGTCAAGTGTACCACTTAGATACTTGAGGATTCTCTTTACTGCAACCCAGTGAGCTTGCCATGGAGAATGCATGAACTGACAGACCTTGCTGACACTGTAGGACAGCTCACACCTTGTGATAGTTACATATTGGGGAGCCCCAACTACTGATCTGTACAGTTGTTCATTTTTTACTGGATCAGTGCCTTGCATTGTGAGTTTCAATCCTGCTACCATTGTAGTTCTCATTCATTTTGCAACTTCCATATTTGCCTTCACTAGCAAGTCCTGCACATTATTTTGTTTGGGCAGGTGCAGGCCTCCATCTATAGTGTGCTTGACTTGGATTCCAGGAAGTAACTAAATTCACCAAGATCCTTGAGTGCAAACTACTGATGAAGTCCTTTGATTAGAGTTTTGATTTTAGATTGTCAGGTACTTGCTATAATGATATCATCAACATACACAAGGATAAATATGGTAGACTAAGTTGTAATTTTGGTGAATAGGGACTGATCACATTTTGCAGACACTGAAGATAAAAGTGTGTAGAGTGTAATCTAATTTTTCAAGACCATGCCCTGAGAGCCTTCTTTAACCCATAGAGTGCTTGGTTCAATTTGCAGACCAATGTGGAGTTAGGATTCTCAAAGCCAAGAGGTTATGTCATGAACATTTCTTCTTGTAGCTCACCATTAAGGAAAGCATTGTTAACATCAAGTTGATGAACATGCCAATCTCTGGACAGTGCTACAGTTAGGACTACCCGTATGGTACCGGGCTTAACAATTGAGCTAAATATTTCTGTGTAGTCAAACCCAAGTTGCTGGTAGAATCCCTTGTAAGTCTGGGTTTGTATTTTAGGATTGAGCCATCTACGTAGTGTTTCACTTTGATAACCCATTTGCGCCCTATAACTTTCCTTCCAACTGGTAAGTGAAGAAGGTCCCAGGTATTATTATAAAGAAGTGCTTTATATTCCTTAAGCATAGCTGCCTTCCACTTGGGATTGGACAAAGCTTCTGAAACTGTCTGTGGCTCAAGTCCAGCAGTAAAGACTTCTGCTTTGTGGATGCTAGCTTTGGACCTTGTTATCGTCATATGAGTGTTTTGGGGCTGAATTGGAGGCTGCACTAGTTGCTGAGCATTGGGAATTGATTATGTCACCAGTTGTGTTGGAGGTTGCACTGGTGGTTGTGCACTTGAAGTTGACTGTGTAGCCTGCTCAACATTAGCTCCAGTATGATAATGACAGTTTAGAGTAAGAAAGATTTATTGCAGTGTGTGCATTGCTATATTGAGTATTCTGAGGTGTTTTCACAGGAATGAAAGGTATCTGTGGTGGACATTTTGGTTGATCTTATTTGATTTCAAGCTTGTGATATGCGTGATTTGGAGATTCTTTTTTTTTTTGGGTTATGGGAATGATGACTCATCAAATGTTACATCCCTGGAGATATACACTTTCCCTAATGGGCTCAAGCACTTATATCCTTTGTGGTATAGGTTGTATCATATGAAAGTCCATTGCTCATATTTGAATGCAAATTTTGTGTGAATTGTAGGTCTGAGGTGGGAATAGCAGGAGCACTCAAATACTTTAAGGTAGGTATAGTCAGGTTTGGTTTTGGATAGAACTTATAGAGGTGACAGGTTTGACGGGAGTGGAGTTGGCATCCTAATGATTAGATACACAGCTGTCCCAAAGGCTTCATCCCAGAAATTTAGAGGTAAAGATGCATTTGCAAGTAGTTTTAGCCGCATTTCTGTGACATGTCTGCGTTTCTGTTTTGCATTTCCATCTTGCTCTTGTTTTGTGGGGACAACTTAGTCTATGGATGATTCCTAGATTTTTAATGGACTTAGAGAATGATCTATATTCCCCTTCCCAATCACTCCGCAGAGCCTTAATTTTTGTATTCAGCTGGAGTTCACTCATGGTTTCAAATGCAATGAAGGTAGCAAGTGCATCAGATTTGGATTTGAGTAGATAAATCCATGTAAACTTTGACTGTGCATCAATGAAACATACATGATGTTTGTATCCATTCTTGGACAACCTAGGTGCTGGACCCCAAACATTTGTATAGATGAGTTTCAAATGGTTTGGTGTGGAACTTTATAGTTGTGATAGGGTAGTTTATGGAGTTTTCCAAGGCTACATGTTGAACAAAAGGAAGGAAAATCTGAAGAATAAACAATTTTATTAGGAATTCTGGCATTACATGATTGCAATATAGTGTTTACAACTTATGGATGGCATAATCTACAGTGCCAAATCTTGAACTGATCAGGCGTTGACTTACAGATAGAGGTTTCTGCAGACAGAGCTGAGGCTATGTTTGATGAGGCAGAGTGGTCTAGAGAGGCTGGGAATGTGAGGTGACTGAGCTTGAATTCATGAAAGATGTCGAGTCCATTTCTAACTCTACCTCTGAGGAGTATATTCTGAGTGGCCTGATATTTCACAAGACACATGTCAGGAAGAAATTCAAAATACACATGATTGTCTTTGGCAACTTTTGACACTCAGCAGGTTTTTGGTTATAGAGGATACATGAAGCAGATGATTTAAAGAGTGAACTAAGTTGGTGTAGGGACTTGTCAAGTTAGAATACCCAACATTTGCAATGGACAAACCTGCACCATTCCCAACATGACCTTTTCTTGGCCATTGTAGTGTGACTGAGCTTATAGAATGTTTTGGTTGTCGGTGAGGTGATTGGTTGCTCCACTGTCAGGATACCAAGCATCATCCAGAAGGCTTTCAGGGGTGGCAACCATTGCAGTCATGTGAGAGTTATTTCTAGGTCTTGGTGGCTGTGATTGTGTCACAGTGCTTGATGTGTAGCTTTGATCAAACCTGTAGTAGCAATTCAGCGCAATAAGGCAAAATTTACCATATACTTACCACTGAATTCTGTTGTGCTGCCAATTTTGTCTACCTCCTTTGTTTCTTCCTCTCCCTTGCTCGAAGTCACTTCCATCTTTAAAGTTTGATCTGTCGAAGCTTCCTCTATTCTAGTTCTTGTAGGTGCTTTGTGCTGAGGTGTTCTTGTCCCCAATGAGTTTGAGCTATGTTGGCCACTATAGCTTCAATTTTTTTCTTGTGCTTTTCAATTTGACTTTCTTGAGCCAGCTGCAGTGCCTCAAGTTCATCGATAGTGTAGCCATCTATCTTGGTGCAGACAGACATGACTGAGGTGATGAAATCATCATAGTCATTAGGTAATCCATCAAATATGACCTCTGTGTGGTCTGATGTAGTTATGGGAAATCCCATTGAGGCCAACACATCAACCACTTTCTTGATTTGCAGCATTTACTTGTTGATTGTTTATGAACCTATCTTGGTGTTCCTTAGCTGAGTTTTCAGCTGTTTTTCCTTCACATTTATCGAGAGGTGAAGAAGGAATCTAATCTTTCCCAGGCTTGATGTGAATGATCACATCCAACTATGCGAGCCAGCATTCCATCTGACATTGAAGATAGCAGCGAGGAGAGCAGTTGGTCCTGCTTTTCCCATTGTAGGTACCCTGGCCTGACTTTTCCTTGTATTGCATCTTGTTCCAAGAGAAATTGCATAGGAACGGATTGTGCACTGAGCAAGAAATTCTCAAGATTATATCCTCTCACAGTTGCAATCACTTGTTGTTTCCAAGTGAGAAAATTCTGATCATCAGGTTTTGCTGACGCAAGGTGAGAGAAGGTTTGTGGAGAGAATCTTGGTGTGAATGTGGTTGTTCAAAGAGCAGAAGTTGAGATGTCCTCCATTGATGATGCAGGCTCTGCTACCATGTAAGAAAGGTTGATATACTGAAGAAGGAGGATTTGAACAGAGAAATGAATGAGGATTTTTTGGTTGATTCTTCACTGTTGTGTACAACACATATATATACAGATAATGTATGCATAACCACTTAACAAACCCCAATGTCTCAACAAACCAACTAAACAAACTTGACAAATTGTTAGCTACTGTTCTCATGCCTTGACAGTGACAAGTGGACCTATGATAATTCTATCATCAAGGTTTTGCTTGACTGCCCCCCCTTTTTTCGGGTGACTTCTCCCCTTCTGCTTTTCTTACAGTAGTGGCCTTCTTGATGCTAAGTAGTAAGCACTAAAAAGCATAATCCACATCTTTGAACTTTGACATGTACGGTTACTTAGACATAGGGATGTGTCTCTGCAACTACTGCAAATCATAGCTGTATTAAACAGATATGCTTGACTGCTTGTTTATGTAACTCTAGTAAGATTGCTGAAGAGAGTATTAGAAATTTGCATGAACATGATAGCATGAATGATTCAGTGACATGCACATTTACTTACAAGCATATCTTTGCCACTACCATAAAGTAGAAAGCATAGTTTTATTACTGAGATTGCGAATGGAGTGATAAGAATTTACGCGGACAAGCTTGCAAAGATGATATATTTTTTGTTAAATGGAAGTTTGCTAGAGCAATTATTTGATCCTGATTCTAATATCTGATATAGTTATCAGTTGTTATGAGTCTCGAGGGGCATGGCACAGATACTACTGGTTCTGATGCCAAAAATACACAAAGATTAACAACTGATGCGCCAAAATTGCATGTTGAAGAAAAGCAAAAGTCATACTCGACTATAGAAGACCAGGATGCTGAAAAGACGGGGTTGGGAGAGGCAAAGCAGGAAGAAGGTGTCAGTCAACAGAAAAGGACTGCAAAGATTCATGATTTTTGTTTAGGCATTCCCTTTGGTAAGTGTTCCTTGGTTGATTATTTGCACATCAAGTCATTTTAGAGATGATGCATGTTACATTATTAATCTAAATATGCTTTTAGTCATCTATTAATACAAATAGACCCAACAACAAGTTGTATTCTGGGTGGTGTCTTTAGTTCCATTTGAAACACACAAATTGGCATTTTTTATTTCAAATAAACCTCTCTGAATTAATGTTTGTTTGTTGTGGGCACATGACTTCCCCTCAATTTTGCCTTTTTTCTTTTTTTTTTCACTTAGTCAGGTCACTCAGTAATTTAAAGCAGTCTTTAAATAAAGTTCCTATTATTGGCTATTTAATACCAAATTCAGGTTGATAGAAGATATGAAGTTTTTGGAATTTTGGTAAGACCTCAAAAACTGAAGTGAACAGCTTGACTTTAGATCTTATCATAACTGTGTTACTGATTTACTGACTGGGAAAGAAAATGATCTTATTTTCTGTTTTAAGGTTGTTAAGTGAGAAATCTTTTGGAGTTTGAATGATACAGTGCATTGATTTACCTCAAGAATGGTTTAATAAAGGGTAAGGACATTGTTTTAAAAGATTTTGGCTTATTAACACCTCAGCATCCATAGAGTAATTTAAAATAGAACATCGTGTCCAACAGGATGTTGAATTTCTGTGGGTGTATGGGTGACCTTAGTGTAAAGTCGTTAATGTGAACACGTGACACATTATGCCATATTGCCTTGTTTAAACAAAGATGTAATTGTTTCCTGTTCCAGGTGGATTTGTGTTAAGCGGAGGGATTGTGGGATTTCTTTTCTCACGGAGTCCTGCAACACTGAGCAATGGTGTGCTCTTTGGAGGTGCTTTACTGTTCCTCAGCACCCTTAGCTTGAAGTTCTGGAGGCAAGGAAAATCTAGTTTACCATTTATTCTAGGACAAGCAGGTATATGATGACGTCTGTGTTAAGGCACCATTTGTCTTGGGGTAAAGTAGAAAGAAACACGCTTGGTTATTAAGCTTATTACGATTTCATCTCACCATTTGTAGCTGGATTTTGCAGCATTGTTAGCGGTTCTTATCTGGAAAAACTTTCAGGCCTACTCATTGGTAATACATCTATCTATTTAGACAAAAATCACCTTTATCCTTTGGCCAGTATCATTTTTACACTATTTTATTCAATGCAGGCAAAGAAAGTATTTCCAACTGGCTTCAGTGCAATTATGAGGTACCGCATTACTTGGCTTCCAACCTTAACTAATTTTATTTTGGTGGTTTGAAATTCTCAATAGCTCATCTTGCTTTTTGGTGGCCAGCACGCACTGATTTTGTCTGACTCCTCTATGCTTACAAAAAATTTTTGTTTTTCAGTTCTGCAATGCTGTGCTTTTATTTTTATGTGCTTCTCTCCGGAGGAAACCCACCGCCTAAGAAATTGAGGTCATCTACCAGCATTGCATCGTGATAAGAAAACCAAGGTTGTACAAGCCTATAAATACTGGTAGATATGATTTCTTGTTGCGCTTTGGATTGAAGTAAGGTTATAAGTTAATGTGGTTCAAGTCACTTCCGAGAGTAGGTTAGCGAAGAGGTAATTATATGGTTATTGCTTTAGAATCCAAGTCAGTAAGTATTTTCTGTACTGTGGAATTTGATGAAAAGGCTTATTTGTGCTCTGTAATATTGATACTGACTACATAAATTTAGATTTCGAAACGAACATTTGGACCAAGAAAGGAAATGTGTGATACATGGGTTGCTTTTAAAGTCCTTTCCTGGAGTCCAAACTTAGTTTGCTACCATTGAGATGCCGTCTATACTCAATTGATCAAACCCCAGGCATGGATGCACAAGCTTCCCTGATTCACTGACCATGGGAGAAACATGGCTGATGTCTAAGATAGTATTACAATAAACATTGTTTGCCAGAGGAATTCTTATATTCTGACATAGCATGACTAAGCATGGTGAGATCTTCGCGTAGCCAGTATATGGTTTCATATTTTATTTCACTCCAATTTGACTAACGAAAACTATCAATCAAGAAGGAGGATTGGATGTGGCGTATTTATGTGTACGCATTAAATGGTTTCTTGTGCCAAATCACCAGGATAAATAAGCGTAAAATATTTATTGTGATTTTTTAATTGTAGTGCAATTTTACAAGAAAGATTCTGACGCTTTGTAGGTATCCGTATAGCGCGGTTGTTCCACTTGCACTTTTCATGCCTAGGCAAAGCCGTGAAATCTTATCCATATTTATGTTGAAATTTAAGGATCACGGATAGATAAAGAACTTAGCTATGTCCAAATATAATTTAAATTAATGTAATTATTTGCTTACCCATATAGAGAAGAGTAGTGTTCCGATGCATTACACATCACTTGAATCGAAATGCTGCATTTTGATATTAATAGCAATGTTTTAAAATCTAGACCGTCGGCGGATGGATTGGTTAGATTGGTGGCTAGCCAATTACACGGTTTGAGTGATTTTTGAAAATCGGATGAGCATTTCGTTTATTTTGAACCAGCAAAACCCTAAATTGAATTAAGAATTTGTTGAAAATATTGAAAATTGGCCAAGTTATTTATTTTATCTATTTTGAAACCTGAACTGCCTTGTTAAATTGGAAAATCAATAAATCGATTTGATTCATTCAACCTTTAAAATTCGTCTAAAATAAAATCAATTAAAAGTTAATCAAATCAGTCAAAAAAATCAGTAAAAGTCATGCAAGTTAGCATTCAACTAATCAAAAATTGATTTTTTTTTGTTTTGATTTAAATTAGAGATTTGATATTATGTGATACAAATTTATAATGTTTAATGGATCCTACTTAACTTATTTTACATCAATTTACTATTATATACAAAATAATTTTAATTACTTTTGATATTTTTAAATATTTATATCTATTTTAAATAATATTTTGTAATATATATATCAATTTAATAGTAAAATATTTTATATATATATATATATATATATATTTATATATTTTATATAATTAAAAAAAAATTCGATCCTAATTTGACAATAGTCAAATTATTAAAATTTTATTCTAATTTAATAACCAATCTAATTTTTAAAATATTTTTTATTTTTTGCAACAAATATTTAAAAGACTTTTTGTCTTGGACAAGTGGGTCACCGTATAGGTTGCGGCCTTGTATGTTCTGGGCGGCCCAAAGCTAAACTTTTAACTAAAAAAAATAATTAAGAAAAATGAGATGTAGAAATTGAAAAAAGTGGGAAGAAGCAAGTAGCTAGTGACAAACTCGTTCTTCTCTACCGGGCAAAGGAAATCCTTTTTCTTCTTTAAGCTCCCATTTTCTCTCTTTTTATTTCTGTTTTATTTGAAAATAATAAATTTAAAATATAACATATATATTAAAATTAAGTATTACTATTATTTTTTATATTTATAACATCATTTGGTTCAACCAGTAATTGAATAAATTCGTCTATGGTTTGATAGCCGTCTAATTTTTCAAATATTGATAGATAACAGATGGATCACAGTAAATGTGCCAAACCATTTTTGAGGATATTAAAAACTTGAAATAATTTTCAATTATCACCCTAATAGCAATGTTTTGGTGGGGATTGTCAATTGCGATGTTTCCCAAGGCATTATATTTTGGGGTCGATGTCAATGAAAATTTCACTGTCAATTATTACTCTCGTTATCTTAAATCCTGAGAAAATAAATGAGTTTTGAATCCATCTCTTTTTTATTGTTAAAAATAAATAAATAAATAAATAAATAATTCAAGAAAGTAAGATTCCTGAATGAATCACAGCCTTCTAAAGTGCGAACCAATAATCATCCATAACAATTTTTTATTTCGTACACAGAATCTTTTTCAATAAAAATAAAAAGATAATACTAAATAAAATAAAAGAAAATTAATTATATTTAGTATGATAAAAAAATATTTTTTCTTTATCTATTTGGTAAGAGAGAAATGATGATTAAATAAAAAATAAATAATAATAAATAACTAACATACCCTTATATTAAAAGAAATAATGTAAGAATAAATTTATATATCTAATTATTATTAATACATATTTTTTAATTATATATAGTTATAATTAATTGATTATTTTTATATAATTGTTTACATTTATAAATTATTATTTTAATATGATAAAATAACTATTTATTTTAATATTTTATATATATTATTTATATTTGTTTATATTAATTTACACACACACATATAGCAATGCATTGCTTAAGGCATTGCACTGTTGCAATAACGCATTGCCTAACTTGGTCAAAATCATTCCATTGATGGTTAGTCAGATCCATTTCAACTAATTGTTAATCGATTTCTTTTTAATTTAATTTAACTTATTATTTATATAATTTATTATTTTTAATATCAAATTTTATTTTTTTACTTTAATATAGATTAAACTTTAATCATAAGTGAAATTTAATTTTTTTTATTTTAGTCAAAATCCAATATTTAGAGTGACACCATTTTTAAAGTTATGCAAATTTAAAATTTGAAAAAAGTAAACTAGTATTTTTTTTTGACAAATAATGCTTATTATTATTTTTTAAAGCATAACTACTATTATTTATGTTTATAATTAATTTTTCTAATATTTTTATTATTTTCTTATTATTTCTTCTAAAAATACTATTAGTTATTTTTCTAGGTTGCAAAATAATATATATTATAACTAATGAATAGTTTAAAAATATTATATTATATTTTATAAATATTGTATTTCAATACACAGAATCATCTTCGATAGAAATAAAAACAAATTGTTAAATGGAATGCAATTGAAGTATAAAATCTATACTCAAATCCATGCTTTGGTTGAAACCCGAAACTTGTTAATCTTCCGCTTGAATTGCACATGAATCCTAAAATGCAAATATATGCAATCTTGTATTCAATTGATGAAAGTTTAACGGAGAAGAGCAATATAAACCTTTGACTATTTTAGCTGCCATCAATGCGCTTGAAATCCAATTTCTTTTGAACCTTTTTCCTTTCTTCGAACTAAATACGAATGAGTATTAGATTCCATTTCCTTTCCAATTTCCATTGACATAGTAAACAGGCCCTAAATGTCATGATATGAGATGAAACAACTATGGAATCCCTGCTCTTTACAATGTCATACATGCTTTAATACCGAACCCATCTTGAGTGATCTAGGGAAAATTAGTTGATGATGGGATCCCACAAATGCATACACCAATTGAAAGTGTCCATGGTGAATTTTTGTCAGCTTTTAGAGACCTGTGTAAACACTTTCTGTTTGAAGGCCTCGAAGTGCCTCTTATCCTTCTTAAATCTTACTCACTACAATACCTTTTCATCTTCTTCTTTAAATTAGTTTGACCTTATCTCCGTTCGATGAAGGCAAAAATGTGTTGGAGAATGCTTATCTTTAGTGTTGAAGCATTTACGGAAAAGTAAGTTATACTGTACATATCATTTATCTTCGTTACTATATACGGCATTTGGGTTGTAGTATTTCAGTGTGCGCACCTAATTAAGAATATGATATTAAGTTTTATATGGGTTGGATATTACGATAATTCCATCCAAAGCCAAATGACTTTTAAATACTTATAAATGAATTGAGTACTCTATTAATAATAAAATAGAATAAATGTACTCGGCAAGTATACTTCAATAGAAAAAATAAAACAAAACCTATATATAATATTTTCAAATGTTTATTATCAACTTTCATAATAAAAATATAACAAATAAAATATGTTATAACCTATAATGTTACATATGATTGAATTTTTTTAAAATATTTTTTCACATGATATTTTTAAAAAAAATCCTAATAACATTAAGTCTTGTCCAAAACTTATCTTACCCCACATGAATATCAAATTTCAATATATAGCAATTTTTTTTTTGTTTTATTTTGTTAGCATTAGAATTTGGCCACATATAATATGAGAATAAGACTTTAAGATGGGTTTCTACATTATCCACTCTTCAGTCTCGTCATGCTGTGCGCTGGTGTTTTGGTGGTGAGAGTGCACTTAAGAATTGATAGGAAGATTATATTATTTCCTTTTCGAGAAAAAGTGATTACATCATTGTGATGTGAGCATCATTAACATTAATGCTATTTATTCACCAAGGCTAACCATCTTTTTCTCTAGCAATTAGTTGTGGTTTAGCAGAGCTATAGTGACATATAAAAGTCAACACTGCAACAAGAATATAACTTCTGATTATATAAGCATTATAACAATCAGGGAGTTCAAATTTTTAAACCTAATGTTGGAAAGCCATCAGGGAGATTTTGGGCAATGGACTTGGTTTGGTGGCCTAGGCCGATTGAACTATTAGTGGGTTGGGTCTATAACCCCTCGGAGACACCATATATAACGTTTCAGAACCCGAGCACACTGGAATGTTGTTCTCAAATGACCTTATATGGCCATGTTTGTTCTCAAAATAGCCACGTACCAGAGATTTTTGTACAGTTGGGAATTGGGATATGTCATGCTCACTCCCCATGCTGTTTGGGTCCAGCCATGGCTACTAGCTACTAGCAACTGACTCACTGAATTGAATTACAATTCTGCTGTCAACATATTCTAATCTATAAATAACTCAAGAAAATTTCAACTACGGTTTACACTTTAATATTTTGAATACCTTTCTAGCATATATTTATTGACTTAACCATTGGAGTGCTTTTAAGAACCCTCATTCTACTTGGGCACCTCAAGGAATAGCTCTACAGAATTTTCGAAGAGTTCATGTGAGTTAAACATGATCAAAGGACTAATCACCAGCACTTAACCCTAAATGTTTAATTAATTAGCAATACCACAATAAAACCGAAGATTAATATTTTCATATTAACAAAAAGTTGCAATAACAGGACATTTAAAAAAATTAAAAAAAAAAAAACTTATTTGACTGCGAAGCAGTCGGATATGCAAAAATAAAATAATAAGTGAAAAATATTGTAGCAAAAAATGAAAAATGATAATCAACATATAATTTTTTTTTTCAAACCTTAAGTACTCAAAATTAGAGAAAAAATAAAATAAAACTTGACTGATGGTGACTTATCGTAAGCTGTAGTAAGAAATTAACAGTTGTCGGGTAAGTATATAATTTGCTTCATGGGTCACCGAAATCTGTTAATCTTTAACTAATTTTAATATACTTAAAAGTAAAACTACGGGTAGTGCTAATGGTGGAAATGTTGTTTTCAAATCGTACTCATCCTTTGGTGACAAATTATAGGAGTTGCAACCCAACCACAGCTGAGGCGAAACGTGGCTCAGGACCCATGTCAATGGAGAAGTGCATGAGTGCGTGTTTGATGCTATAAAGCCGATCCTCATGACCAACCATTGTTTGCATACCCTTATCAAATGGGGTTTTCTCTAGCGTTATTACAATTTCCTTCTTTGGAATATTTTAACTAACTACGAACCTAGATGTCGAAAATTTTAGAAGTAAGGATGATTAACTCAATAGTTAGCTAGATGCTGTGTCTTGTTAAAAAGGAGAGGCGTGCTACAACATACCCATCCATAAAAATGATAAGGATATGTCTATTTTTATGTGAAACTAATTGATTTATTAAATTCAAATAGAGTCCCTTGTGCAATGCAGTTGTATATCAGTATATATTATTCATATCAGCAGTAATAGTCATGCATGCACAGTTCAACCAATAAAATGTTGCCCCACACACACACACACACACACATTATGGTTTGTGTTTTATAAGTGGGGACATGTAAGAGTATAAGGTATGCAGTCGTTGTCACGCGCTGAAGGCAAGACTGAGTTGAGGCATCACTCCAGAGACTGATTGGCAGATTGGGCAGGTTAAGTGCTTAAGGCTTTGTACTCAGTCCATACCTGCAATTGATGCTTTTTTTCATTTTTTTGTGTGTCATTGTCAAGACTATTATCCTTTATTTCGCAATCACCGTACGTATCTGTGTTGTGTTTATGAATTAAGAGTGAGGACCATTCCAGGTGTCTGGACTGGAAAATTTGATTTGTGATGGCTCGTGCTTTGAAACTTAATTTCGAGTCCTCCTCTCATAATAAACTCTTTGAAAAGACCCAAATGCAACTTGATTTCTAGGCACATATATATAGTCCAACTGATATGCTGCTTCACTTGGAAGTTCAACATCAAACGCGCATATTCTGCGAATCTTTGTATGTACACCTCAGAGAGAAAAATAGAGGGATTTTAATTAGGTCTCAGAGAGAAAAATAGAGGGATTTTAATTAGGTCATCAAGAAGACTACAGATATTTATTCATCCCAAATATTAATTTCAAAGGTAGCTTATTCTAATGGTGTTGCTCAAACAAAGATGAAATAATTTAACTTGAAAGGCTGCATTATTCTTCTGGCTCTCTCTCTCTCTCTCTCTCTCTCTCTCTCTCTCTATATATATATATATCAGTCAAATAATTAAACCCTTATGGGTACCAAGCAAATATTGTAAACAGAGAAGTGCATGGTGGAAAAGATTAAGTTGTTGATACAATAATGCTGCTTTTGACTGTCTTTGTGTTTGAGGAGTACTGCAAGAGAGAAAATGACGTGCATGGAGTATATTGAAAGAGATCCCGGAAGATATGTATATGTAAGGGTTATATTCAAGCATTATTGTTGACTCAGTAGTCATCCTAGAGATGGTACAGAATAAAGATGATAGTGAGCGCATGATTTTAAAGCTGTGGATGATTATGTATATACCCTAATTCACATGCCATCTTATCCTCTTGGAAGCTTAACGTACATGCATATAGCCCTAGCTAGTTTTCCTCCCATATATCATTTTCCACACCTTCCATGTGTGGCCACTATGTATTGTTGACTTCTTGTAGTTCATCAATTGCATATATATATATATATATATATATATGTAAAGAAAAACTAGGAGACGAAACATTCCAAATGCCGTTATATTATGGGGTTATTATTGATGATGAAAACTCGTTCAATAAATTGGTCCTATTAGTACTTGGCCAACAAATATTATTAACTATTTGTATGGAGAGATAATGAACCTTAAGCAATTGACTGTATATCTTGGAGACAACTTGCTTACTTCCCACACGTTATATGCCTTTAATTAATCCTACTTTTATATGTGTTTTATTTACGTACCTTATGTACTCATTGACCCATATATAAATCTTAATATAGACTAAATTTGACTTAAAAATACAAATTATATCAATGAAAAAAGAATCAGATAATCTATCTTTTTATGTCATCTGCCCTGATTTCAATCAAGTTATATATATATATATATAGCTTCCTGTTTTATTTTTTTTCCCTGAGGACCCGATGCAATACTGCACCGGATCTTGCTCCAGATTGCTTTGAGAATTGAGATTATGGGAGGGTTGATATTTCTGGAGTTGATTCAAAAACAAAATTATATTTTTGAGTTTTATTGAAATTATATATGTAAATATTTACACACACACACACACACACACACATATTTATAAAACTTCTTTGTTTGTAAATTCTTATAATATTTTTTTAGTACATACTCGCTTTTTATTGATATTTGGTTAAATTATATCTAATATCCTTTTTTATTTTAAAATATAATTTGATTAACATTTAATATATATTACAAAAAAATTTTAATTTATTTTCCATCAATGAAATCAATATTTTGTACAAAAATTATTATTTTAATATTAAAAATGACATTAAAATCAATTACATTAATATTAATTTTGATATAATATTAGAGATAAATAAGTAATTTTAATTTTAGTGTCAAACATTACAAAAGTTAAATAATATTTTTAGAGTTAAGAAATATCAACAAATTTCTTTAGTCAATCTTTCAAAAATTAGTTGATAAGTCACGCGGCTGCCTGTACGTATAGACGTACAATGAAAATAAAGCACTAACAAAAGAAGGGGCCAATGGTATGTTGTTTTTGGGTGTTCGTGCAACTACCCTACCGAAAGCAGCTGATTTTGATATAGCTGCTTTTACAATTTATCAGCATGCGTAAAACCTACCCGCAATTGTGCTTCCCTGCGCTGCCTACCTACTACTTTGTTCTTGGGGCCTAGATTACTTGTTACTGCACAGTATGTAGCAGGAGAGCAAGGAAGAGAGAGTTGGAATTTTCTGCAATAGAAGAGAGTGATTGAGACAGTAGAAATCAGCGAAACTCATGTGAGATCTATTCCCCCTTCAGCTTCTTTTCTATGGCACCTCACTTTCTTACTACAAAATATTCTTACTCGAGAAAGACGGATAGGTCTTTCTTGCATGAGATTGGACTGTTGAATTCTGGTTTGATTTTAATGTTTTTAAAATAAATATTTTTTAAAATAAATTTTAAAAATAAAAAAATTATTTAAATTATTATTATAAGAATTTATTATTTTTATTTTTTCTTGATTTTATAAAACAAAAGTTATAAAATATTTAAAAAAATATTTTAATTTTTTTTCAAAAACATAATTTTATTTTTTTGTTTTAAAAAATACTTAATTAAAAATACATTATCAAACAAATTTTTTATTTTTTTATTTTAAAATAAAAAATTATTCTAAAAATAGAAAATCGAACAAACCCTTACTTTTTCTTTTCTCCAACTTCTATTGTACCATGTAATAATATTATAATAGAAAAGAATATTTATCCTTTGTTTACTTAGTTAAAAAAAAAAATAGTGTGCTGGGAAATATATATTACAATAACTTTTTATTATCATATGCATAAATTTTGTGACTTTCATATAGATGGAAAAAATTTAGACGTAAAAACTCAAACTCTTCATGTCTCTAATTTTCCTGATATATCATTTTTTTCGTAGTGGGCAAGAAATAGAAATAGACTTTTTCTTTTCATTGTTTTCTTTCTTTTTGGCATATGCCCGCAGATTCGACTCCATTTTTCATTTTCCCTTATATGAACTTTCAGAAGAGAAAAAAAACTGAGACAGCGAGACATGATTTAACTACTGACAGGGGGAACATGATAAGATTAATGAGTTGGTCGTAGCCCCCATAGCCAAGAATTGCCCTTTATTCCCCAAATCCTATATGATGATGGAGATGGTGATCATGACCTCCACTCCAAGGGACACTACGTGGCACTCTACTACTGATCATCAACTCACATTCACGTCCTCATTTCATTGGTCTTCATTCATTTCTTCCACTACTATTCACTTTGTCAATTTCGCTTAATTGAATCTTAGTAACAGGCATTGAAATCAAGTTATATATGGTTTCTCATATGGTTAACAAGATTTATTAAGATATTGGTAAAAGTCTACAAGTCTGAAATTTTATTCAACTTTTGTTTTAGTTTAAAATATTTATTTTGATATAATGCAATTTTCAAAGTTTCACAAAAGAAAAAAGAAAAGAAAAATTTTAATATCAGCATTTTCCCAATGTCTACTTGAAAGATATGCTTTATCCTATGGTTAACAGGATTTCATCAAGGCATTGGTAAAGGCTTACTTAACCCGAAGAATTTTTTTATGTTTTATTTTAGTCTTAAAAATTTATTTTGATTTGATATAGTTTTTAAAGTTTTAAAATGAGTTTAATAACCTTTTTTAATATCCTTAACTCTTCTTTAAGGACTATATTGAATAAAAAGACTTTTTTAAATTAAAACAAAACTTGACTAAAACTTTATGGATTAAAAGTAAACTTTTACTTATCGTATTTTCACATCCTTGGCCTAACTTGTTCTTTCTTTTCAAGTAGTTCGCAAAAGGATCAGTGCTTGTTTAAATTAATGTTGAATGATTCGGTTCGAGTTTTTTCTCGTTTTTTTTTTTTTTTTGGGTGTTCTTAAGTTTATGCTTTTGGGTGGAATTTTGAGACCAAATCATCTAACATAAAAAGATCTAACCTGATTCCTCTCCAACTTTGCTTAACTAAACAAAATGTACTTCGTTATAACATAATTTGTTGGTCGGGCAAGAAGCCAGAATTGTGGTGACCATGACATTCGACTTTATTTGGCAATACAAAATGTACTTCTTCACCATCATGATTGTGACCCCACTGCGCTATACCTGTGAAAAAACCGAAGGGAATAAAGTGATTAGAATGATAAATCAAAGTCTTCATTAGTTAATGATCCTGCTCATAGAATAAACTGTGCAGTATTAATTAATCAGTGTGGAAATATGCTTCTTATTAGACCTAAATCAGTCAAATTCAATTTAAACAGTTAATCTTGACCTTCCTCGGGTGTTAGTTTTTGTTTTTTGTTTTGTTTGCCTTTTTCTTGTTTTCTTTTTTTGGATACAGTGACAAATTTTGCAAGCTAACGAGAATAATTGCCCTAACTCAAGGAGGAAAGGGAATTGAGTAATTCAATCCAACTCGCTTTGACTGATTCATGTAATTGAGGCTAAAAGATTTGAAGAGGCGTAAGTATAGTCAGAGATTTTGCACAAGTGTTTTCACAGTCATGCCCTCCTTCTCACCCGAATTCAACAAAGAAGCTTGTTTCTCGTTAATGAAAAGGAGTTGAAGTCTTGGGAATCCCTAATTATGCCTGTCTTGGTTATCCAACTGAGTATGCTTTTGAGGCTAACAAGTCTCCTTGACATGTGCTTAGTTAGATACTATTAAAGATGCCTTACCAGAAATTGGTTGAAAAATATTGTAATCTTGATCCTAGCCCTTCCCAATCATGAAGGTTGAAATCTTGGATATTAGGCCTTATTTGATATATATTAATTAGCAATGGAAAAATAATCATTTTTCATAACACTTGTATAATATTTATTATACTTTGTTTTTATTATTACTGTAATATTTTTTATTATTTTTCAAAAGTAAGGATACAAAAGTTATTTATATTATTAAAATTATTTTTTATTTTTTTCAAATAAGCATTTATTTTTCATTTTGCATTCAAACAAGGCCTTAATTTTGGGTTATGTTTGATTTAGAGCTTAACTCAATCAATATGTTATAAGATAATTATAAACAATGCCAAATGATTGCGTTTGAGACATATAAGACGACAAAAATGAATGATTTTCCCTAAAATGAAGTTATTTGTGTCAAAAACTTGGACAAATGATTGCTGAACAAATGTAGGACAAATATGTAATTATGCGAAGGAGTATGACTCCGTGTTACTGTATTAGTGCTTCTCATATTCAAATAGGATATTGATGATACTCAGCAAAAATTAAAGCAGAATAGCAATAATTTCAACAATGGTAAGTTACGACGTTAATTTGGTTAGAGGAGCATTTGACTTATCCAATATAATTTTGCATAAAGATTGATAGTAATATGTGGATTTTACTTGTGGTCATTGTAAGAAATACATATTATTGTCCTTCAGGTGTTGAATACCTAGTAACTATTCTCTCCCTTAAGTGCCATATGGATATAATCTCAAGCACACTCCTAGTAATTATCGAGAGTTGTTTCAATTTGCTTAGCTTGGTATATAACATATTAGAATTCTTCTATGGAAGAAAACTTAAACATAGTTTTTATGAGAAATTTCTAAATACTTTTAGAGTCTCACGTTATTTATATAACTTTTACTTGAAAAAAGTTAAAATTATTAAAAAAAAAAAAAAGATCCATCAACTAATAAAATACAGTGCAAATTATATAACTGAATTTAATATTCAATCATTAACTATTCTATTATCACATAAATAAAGTGTTATATGAAGTGCACATTCTGTTGTCTACTATAATATTATTATTATGTAAAGTTTATTGTATGATTTAACTCTATTTTATTAGTTAGTGTATAGGTGACATGATCTCTAATTTTTATATTCTTGTTATTTTATTTTTTGATAAAAATATAATAAATATATAATTTTTACGTCTCAATATTATATGATTGGGTCTCTCAAATAATTATTTATACATTTTTTATTTTTATTAAAATACTTAATCGTAAAAAAATAAAAAATTATTCCTAAGCTTAGTCCTTTTTTATAAGCCCTTCCTCCAAAGATGGAAAAAGAAACAGTTTAAAAGAGTAAGTTAACAGACGAGTACGTTATGCCAAATTAACATAATGTCTATATATCTACATATAGATACACCTCAGCTAATAAGGTTTCTATATACCAAGCAAAATCTAGCCCATCGCCATATCATATCATCATATGATACAACTCAAATAATAAGTTTATTATATCAACTAGTACTGTTCATCTCGTAATAATATATATATATATATATATATATATATACACATTGAAATACATTGTCCAATCAAAGATCGAAAGATGGAAGAGGGGGGGGGGGGGGGGGGGAGGAATGATTAACCATAAAGAATAATAACAAGGAAAAGCATGATTACAAAGCAGCAGAAGTGCAATCATGAGGAGACCATATGACGCTAACAATGACACTAAAAACAATGTACGTATCTCTTTCTAGTGTCAAAGGAATATCCGACGTACCCATTGTACCAGAATCAGTGTGCATCAATGAATTCAATATTTTTGTGTGTGTGGTTTGAGACAAAGCCTACTCTCTACGTTTGAAAGATACGTCAGTTCTTCCAAGATTTTCATGGCTTACATATCTGAAGACTAAAAGAGCTGGGGGGGGAAGTTTTTAGTGATGTATAATAGCTCCAACACACAAAAGCCTTCAGCCCTTCACCATCAAGCTTTTTGAGGGGAATGACTTAACAGGGAATTTAAAAATGAGAGGAGAATAAAGCATCGCTCCACTGACCACATAATTGGGACAAAGTAACATTAAGATACTTTTGATGACAAGTATTGTGTTTGGCAGATAGGATATGAAAATAAGAAGCCGAAGAGCTATATATACCCTGCAGTGAGCCTGTAATTAGTTATTAGTGAAGTAAGAGGGTTCAACTTTAACTTCACGTAGCTTTCACACTTCTGAGGGGCAAAAAGTGACACTGCGTGACAGTCAATTGAAGAAGGAGCAAATAGATGACTCGATATATTTAAATACATCACAAACAATACACTGCTTATCGTTTGGTTCTTTGCATGATTACAGACACACACACACACACACACGGATACATACATATATATATATATATATGTGGAAATGAATCAAAAATATCGAAGAGTATATTCATGCGATCATCACGTTACTGTTCTTACGCAGTATATATATATATATATATATATATATTTGTAGATCTCATTCCATGGGGAAGATATATGCCAGAACGACTACTAGGATCAAGAGTCACGGCCTAATTAAACTAGTTCTTCCACTACTGCTGTGTGTATCTATGTGAAGATCACGTGTACTAGCTAGTCCCTAAATGATCCTCTTAATATGCAAGGCTTGCCTGAGTCATTTCCTCAAATCATCGAATGTCAGCATCGAGATGAAAACGTAACATCATAAGACTAAAAAATATCGTTTTCCAAAATGAAATTACCCACCTAATATTTCAGCATTCGTGTCCTAAGTAAGCACTTCAATTTATGAAGGATTTGGATTCTCTCCACCAATTTTATCATCCTTTGTCCCTCCACCAAAATCTTAACCCTTAAATTTATCAATTACCTACAATTAATGATAAAAAATTTAAAAAACACAATCTTAACTATTAGATGTTGGTGGAAAGGCAGAAGAGAAAAGTATTGGGGGAGAGAATCCAAATCCTTAATTGCAGCAGTGTGAACTATACATGGTTTCAAGTTCAACACTCTAAATTAGGCAAACAAATTATAGCACACAGATTCTTTGGATTCTTTACAGAGCTCTAAATTTAAGAAGTCAGCTCTGCTCTTGCATTAATTAATGACAAGAGCAACATACATAGCTCATTAAAACTAATGAAATAAGGCTCGTTAAATAACAATATGACCAATTTAGACATGACAGATTTTGAGTATAATTTTTAAATGTTTGTTATTAAATTTTTTTAATAAAAATTTAACATGTGAATAATTTTTTCAATTCAATATTATTATATGATTGAATATTTTAAAAAAATTATTATTTTAAATATTTCAATAACAAACACATAAAAAAAATTTTATTATTTAAGCATACCTACTTATTCAGGGCTGGGACGGGACCCCACAATCTGACTCCCTTCTCACTGAATTCTAACGCCAAGCAGCTTATGGTAGGGGCCGGACCCGGCAATCTCTCTCCATAACCAAAAAGGAATTAAATTCTACTGTTTCCAAAACTTGACAATAGTGCATTTCAATTAAGTACACGCTTATCTACAACGAACCTATTAGTCAAATGTTCCCCGATTAATAAGCCAATTCAATGCCATTCTAGGCTAACTTTCTGTAAAATATTTAATATTATCATACATAACATTATGGCAAGTTTTTTTTTCCCATTTACAGAAAGTATCAATACAAATGCGAAACTTCTTTGTTTTCCATTTCATAATTTATATGTTCCTCTATAATTTGTGTCAAGAGATGTTGAGTTATAAATATAAATGGAAAATCCCACAGCCAAAAAAATTGGATTTTGGAATAAATATGTAAGTGAAAAAAAACTTATAAACTTAATAATTTAAAATTTTAGGTTAAGAAATAGTGTTAAATCTATTTATATACCTTCTCTTACAACTCAATTACAATAATCTCCCAATATCCCGTAGCCCCTCCAAGCCCGGGTATCTAACAATAGATATTTGAGCTACTCATTCCCACTTGTGTAAATCCCACCGCATTAACAATTGTTGAGTGTGAAATCTTCAAGTTAAAGCACTCGTCTGAGAACCATTAGTCCCTTAGAGACATTTATGTCCTCTACTTGAAACCCACTGAAAATGTTGAACACCACCTCTTTACAATACAAATAAATAAATAACGACACTCCCGTGACAAAGTATTATATTGTCTATAAAAGGAGTCACCCCTTTGAACTTAGACTATGCAACCCCAAAACCCACCTTCAAATTGTCTTCTCAACCTTTAATTTGGCCGTGCTCTTCCAAACTTTTTCTATGCCCTGCCTCCCAAAACAGCATTCAATCCTCCCATTCTCCCTTTCTTACTGAGCAGTTCTGAGAGAAAATATGGGGTCATTACCTTCTGATTTTTATGAACATGGCAAGGCCTTATTTGTCATAGTCTTCACAGTTGTGACCCTGAACTGTATACCAATTAAAGCCAACCTATACAGCAATAACTCTGTTGCCACCCCAAGAGTTCCTCCCTACGAGATCCTTTCATCATTGCAAACTCTAGCTCTTGATGGTTACTTCAGCTTGGAAGACAATGGACATGCAGCCAAAGACTTTGGTAACATATACCATTGTCCTCCTCTGGCAATTCTGCATCCAAAAGCAGTTTCTGATATCTCACGCACAATAAAGCATATTTTTGAAATGGATTCTGCTTCAGAGCTAAAGGTTGCAGCAAGAGGCCGCGGTCACTCCCTTCAAGGTCAGGCACAAGCACATCAAGGCCTAGTTGTGAACATGGAATCACTGGAGGGACCAGAAATGATTGTTCACAGTGGAGAATTTCCTTACGTGGATGTTTCAGGCGGTGAGTTGTGGATAAACATTCTGCATGAGACTCTTAAGCATGGGTTGGCACCTAGATCTTGGACAGATTACCTTCATCTTACTGTTGGGGGAACCCTATCAAATGCTGGAATAAGTGGGCAAGCCTTCAGGCATGGACCCCAGATCAATAACATCTTCCAGCTGGAAGTAGTCACAGGTATATATATTCATTGATCAAGCAAAATCTATTCCTTCCCCACTAAACAGGATTTTGTAGTACGGTTCTGGCCAAATCCAGAGCATATCAGAACTCACATGAGGAGAAGATTTTAGTATCTAAATGACAATAGCGCCCTCTTTTAAGTGGGAATGCTGCATTCAATATACTAAGTGGATGTTTTTATGTGACAATCACTTTGAACTTTTAACATTAATCTAGTAAGCAAAATATCTTTATGGTAGGAAAAGGAGAGGTGGTTATCTGCTCAGAGAACCAAAATGCCGACCTTTTCTATGGTGTTCTTGGAGGGCTTGGTCAATTTGGCATCATAACCAGGGCTAGAATTTTTCTTGAATCAGCACCAATGAAGGTGAGTGTACATTCATGTTTCTAAAGATTAATACAAACAAGCTCCTGACAAATATCTACTTATGACATAATCCTTGACTTTTGCCAGGTGAAATGGATTAGAGTGTTGTACTCAGAATTCTTTGTATTCGCCAGGGATCAAGAGTACTTGATATCACTTGAAAATACATTTGATTATATTGAAGGGTTCGTAATCATAAATAGAACGGGCATCCTTAATAACTGGAGGTCATCCTTCAATCCCAAAGACCCACTTCAAGCCAGCCAATTTAATTCAGATGGGAGAACCTTCTACTGTCTTGAGGCGGCAAAATACTTCAACCCAGATGAAACTGAAGCCATGAACCAGGTGAGGAACTTGTCTGTTAGATCTTCAACATTAGCAAATTGTGAGTAACCAGAGAGTCCCCACTGAGGAATCAGGAAAGTTCTCATTTATACCTATTGAAATGCAGGGAGTTGACCAACTGTTGTCAGAACTGAGCTATATTCCAACCACACTCTTCCTATCAGAAGTTTCTTACGTGGATTTCCTGGACAGAGTGCATGTTTCTGAGATAAAGCTAAGAGCGAAAGGCTTGTGGGAAGTTCCCCATCCTTGGCTCAATCTTCTGATCCCAAGAAGCAGAATTCATGAGTTTGCACATGAGGTGTTTGAAAAAATTCTCGTGGATACAAGCAATGGTCCCATACTCATATACCCCGTCAACCAATCAAGGTACTACTAGCTTGCGAAGCCTTAATCAATCCCAATCATACTCCACTTTAAAACTTGCAAATCGCAATCTTAGTCCTTTTCTCGTAACAGGTGGAGCAATAGAACATCTTTGGTTACACCAGAGGAAGATGTTTTCTACCTGGTGGCATTTCTTTCTTCAGCAGTACCATTTTCGACCGGGAAAGACAGCTTAGAATACATTCTAAGCCAAAACGAAAGGATCCTAGAATTCTGCGAGCGTGCCCAGCTTGGTGTGAAGCAATATCTACCCCATTACAGCACACGAGAGGAATGGGAAGGCCACTTTGGGACTAGATGGGAAGTGATGATACGAAGAAAATCAGAGTATGACCCGTTGGCACTTCTTGCCCCTGGCCACAGAATCTTTCAAAAGCTAACACCCACCTCCTTTCGTTAATTATTGCTGATTAATTAAATGCATTTTCGGCTTTTAATGACTGTGAGCATGGCCCTCGTTGCATTTTCCTTCTGGGATAATTAAATTTCTGTTTAAGGGAGTATTTGGTTCAAAGGAGGGGAGGGGAGGGAAGGGATTTTAATGATATTTTGTTTGGTTGATTTGGAGGGGAGGGGAAGGGAGGGGTTTTAATGAAATCTTGTTTGGTTAAAGAGGAAAAGAGAGGGGAGATAAAATTAAATGGATAATTATATGTTTATAATATTAAAATTTTTAATTTTTTTATTTTTATAAAAAAAGACTTTTTCTTACTTTTTATTATTAAAAATAATTTTTTATTTTTATTCAAAAAATTTTTTTTATTTTTATAAAAAATTATTTTAAGCCCCATTAAAAAAAATAAGATTTATATTATATTTTAAATGAAAATAAAAAGTGAGGATAATTTTATTAAATGAAGCAAAATATTTTCTCTTCCATCCAAAAACCCCCACTTTTGGATGGGAGGGTTTGGAGGAGAGGGGGTATTTTGCCTCCCCTCCCCTCTATCTTTTTCATACCAAACAAGGAGAGGGCCTCCCCTTCCCTCCCCTCCCCTCCCCTCCCCTCCCCCCAAAACCTCTCAAACCAAACAACCCCTAAAGGTTGTTCATAAGATAAGAAAATGAGCGAAAGAATTATTATTTTAAAAAAAGCGAATTAGACCTAATAAAAAGAAAAAATCTTACTTAAAAACCTTAATTTTATAAAAATAACACTAACTAGCTCGAAAATTAAAATTCTTCTAAAAGATCTAAAACAAAAGTTATTATTAATGCTTCCTAGCATTGTCATTTATATTCTTTAAAGTTATAATTTAATTTTTTTAATTTTATAAATATATTTTAAATTTATTACTATCTGAAAAAAAACACCTTTACATTATTGAGAAAATTATATTATAACTTTAAAAATTATTAGTAATAATTTTAAAAAAATACTAATAATAACTTTTGTATCCTTTTAAAAAATTTTAGTTTTTAAATTTCTTTCATATCATTTTTATGAAGCCAAATTCCTTATATAGAATCTTCCCCTAAAAATAGCAAGTAATTAAGCTCACTTTATATGGCTATTCTATTTTTCCTTTGCTACTACATTTGGAACTATAATATTTTTTTAAAATAAATTACACAAATTTCTTTTAATTTTATTAAAATTATATAAATTTTTTATTTTCAAAATATACCTTAAACTCCCTTGAAATTAAAAGTTATTTTATACTTTATTTAATTTTTTTTATTTTTTTGACCAAAGTATTCATAATTTAAAAATTTTTAGTTAAAAATATATATATTTAAATTAATTGAGAATATTTAAATCAAAAAATAAAAAATACATAATATAATATAAATACTTTTTTATTTAAAAAAATCTGTAGAAATTTTAAAAATATAAAAAAATGTATCATTTCAATAAAACTCAATAAAAATATATATATTCTATTTTCTTTTACTGTATGTTTATTTAATTTGAGGGGGGAAAAAAAGGTGACTACCCCGATACAAATTCTTGAAATTCAGGAAGAAACCAAAAAGACACTTCCCACTCTCAAATTGTAGTTTTCCCTCGTCTAGCTTAGAGTAACGACTGATGAGGAAGAAAAATTATATCCCTTCGGTAGGTGCGGTCCAGCCAAGGCCTGGTCTGCTTACTTCCCCCTGTGGTTCTTCATAATCTCGTGCATCACGGATTGAAGCTTCAAAATCAGTAGAGTCACTTGCAACAGGAAGAAAGCTACCAATATCATCTCTGGCACCAAATCCACCAGCCCTCATAACATCATCAGCTGTTATGGATGCCTCCATGTTAACTTCCCCAGATGCCTCATTCTCTTCATCTTTTGCCTCATTTTCTCCACTTTTCCAATCAGCTATATTTTTCTCTGCATCATCTCCCAAGGATCCTGTCAAGTTTTTCTGGGCATCTTTCTCATCAATCTCAGAATTTCCGGTCTCAGCTAATACATCCTCCACAGGAGTGCCCTTATCCTCATCTAATGAACTCAAAAATATGAGATGTAAGTCGCCATTACATTATACCTAAGTAAATAAAATAAGGAACATCAAATAACAGAATTACTTGGTTGAAAAGGGTCCTATCAGTTATTTATAGGAAAGTGATGACAATGTTGGGTTTAAGCTATAATATGATTTTTGCAATGGCATACTTCAAATCCAACTCTCACAAGTCCACATTAGTTCCAAACCAGTTTGGAAGAACTTCAAATGAACTTATAATGCAGTTCAAGACCAAGCATTCCCTCCTCACAGTAGAAATATACTGGGCAGGAAGGACAAAGTTTAAAACAGGTGCTTACACCCTCAATGTATTAAACTTTTATCCAATTAATCCATTGGCTTTCAATGCAGTTAATGACCGTAAGATCCCTACACATTAGCTGTCAAATATTCTGCGGCATCTCACTCCAATGAAATACTTGCTGACAATGTGATGACACTGATGACATGCATTATGTACACTCATCACACGGCTTCGCGTTAAAATGGCAAAAGACATACAAGAGACTCATACTAAGACTTCAAAAGGCCAAAACAACAACTAAATTATTGGATCAAGCCATCAAAAGCTAATTTAAAATTTTTCATTCCAGAATGCACAATAAACTGAATAAGGTAATATCAAATAGTCCAGATGGTAATAAAGTGCTTCAAGGAACTTGAGATAAAAGAAAGTAACCAAGTATAGCACTCACCCCGGCTCATTTTATCCGATTCATACTCCATGGAAGACAAACTTCAACGAGTAAAGATGCATAGAATCCTATGCACTTTCATGCACCTTCTTGTAAGGACCAAAATCCATGGCAGAAGCTTCTAAAATTCCAAACCTGCATTAAGTAAATTGAAACAGTAGCAGCAGGATCCTATTATCTTTTCCGTTAAGATTACTCAAAACTAGAGAAAGACTTTGGTAGCTATAGTAGAAAGTTCATAAAGTTCAGACCATTATGGTCAACTTAATATGATTGAAATCATCCCCGCTTCCTCTTCCAATTATACTATTTTGACATAATTAACACTACCAAAATAGTTCTGATTTAGGGGTTTCTAGCTTAGCCAGATTAGTTTTAAGGGTAGTTAGTACCAATAGGTTAAGAACTCAACATGTGGCAAAAATGACGGGAATTTAATTACAATCACCCATTTTCATTTATGGGCGACATAGAATCACCCTCTTATATCCTTCAATAGAAAGTAGAAGTTTTAGGACACAAGTGAAGAAAAACTACAATGCTATATAGGGGAATCTTCTAAGTTGTATTAAGTATCAATTGGCAGAAGATGAAAATAGGTTATCTAAGCCTAATAGTCTTATCATTTTCCTAGGAAAAGTGCGTGCCATTTTACCAGCCAAACAGTAAATGAATATCAATCGCCAAATGGATTAAATTCATCTTCAATCAGGGATGACTGACAAATCTAGCCATCTTGGGCGATGAGAACCATCAAAAGAAATATTTGCAGCCAAATGCACATATGAATGACTAGACTCCTCCCGACCCCATAGTCGCTTATTTTCTTCTGCTTGTATGCTCACCCTAAAGACGTGCCTACTGCCCTCTTTGGTGGAAGTAATAAAGAGACGCCGGGAGGGGAGGACTGATTAAAAAAAAGGTTCGCCAAGCATGCCCTTGTTCACATACAAACATAATAACGAAAGCATTTTGAGTTCAGCCTCGGAATTCCCAAATTCCGAATTTATTATATAAAATTGAACAATTCGGAACCATAATTCGAAAGCTTTTCGCGCTTCTGCAATACCCTATGGACGAGACTGTCAAAATTAAAACAATTACTTGAGCTACCCATTTGATTTTGTAACCTCAAAGAAACCTAAACTAGCATGACCCATTTCAATCTTGCTGTGATTAATTCCCTAGTTCTCTTGGGAAAGAAGGATTGAGCACTACCTGGAAAAGAGGAAGAACGATCACTCCAAGCAAATTCTCGCGCTTCTCACTTGCTGTGTTTGTTTGCCACTTTTTCGTTTCGTTTTTCAAGTCGGTGAAAACAATGACCGATATGAGCGACGTGACCGCTGGAATCTATGACAGGTGTCCACTGGAATGAGATTTTGAAGCTTGACCTACACTTGCGCTGACGCTGTTCTGTAATGGTTGGTAAACTTGCAGGCCGCAAGGACAAAGCGTTCGGATCCCTGCTCATCGCTCTCCTGCTGCGCGCCTGCTACGCCGTTTCTTTTCCTCAATCCTGGCCGTTTGCGAAGTCAACGATCAAAGATGCGACATGCGGCCTCATTAATCTAAATGATGCCGTTTCGATCAGTTGCTCCTGCGACGATCTTGGACATCCATCCTGCGCAATCTTGGCCATTGATTCATTATGAACGAGGCTGAATAACACCAGAGGTTCTGAACATCGCTGCACTTGCAGGAAATCATTTTCTTTAGTGTTTTCTAATATTCCAAATAGGCGGAAAGCTGGACCAACGATGGCTTCCATGCATTGCTTCTCCCGTGTTTTCTCTTAAGGCTTCCAAACACGCTAAAAAATATCAAAGGCTCTGAACGTTGCTTTTTCAGTGTTTTATCTTGATTATTTTCTCTCGTCCGAAGCATTTTTTCTTGTATATTGCAACTCTCCAACTCTGTACATTTTCTTCTCCAACCATTTGCGTTTGAATGTATGTATATATTTTTTTTTGTTTAAAGCACATATTTCATTTATGTAAATATATTTAAAGTACATATATATATATATGTAAATATATTTAAAATTTAATATTATTTAAAGTTTATATATATATATATTTTAAAATTTGCGTATATTGTTGTACTTTAGCTATCCATTTATTTCTTGAAGCATATTTCTTTAACTATTATTTTTTTATTAAATAATATTTATTTTAATATATTGGTATTTCTTAAGTAACTTTGTTATCTTTTCTTTTTCAAGAATCATTATATGGAGAGTAATTTGCTCCCTAAAATAGGATTAGAATTTGACAATTTAGAGGAAGTATAGAAGTTTTGAGTTGCTTAGGTGGGTCGAACCGGATTTGGAGCAAGAAAATATACTTTTACTAAAAGTAAGAAAGACAAGGAAATAATAACATACCGATATATTTGTTTTAAAGAAGATGTGCGAAAACAAGACAAAAGGGAGTTTAAGATACACTGTCCAGATACTAGAACCAATTGTAGAGCAAGGATGTGCGTCACACGGGTTGATGAAAAATATAAAATTAATGCTTTTTATTGAAGAGCATAATCATCTACTCCATCTTTCAGAAACGGTCTACATATTGGCTTCCCAACACAAATTAACTGAAGTTCTAGCCTACAAGATTGATTTGGTTGAAGATTCTTGGCTTCAACAAAAATCATCTCTTGAGCTTATGGCTATCCATGCCGAAGGCATAGCTAATCTCGGTTACACCAAATTAGATGCCAAAAATTACTTGAAGACCAAGAGGCAAAGAAGCATGGTACATGGAAAAGCTAGATGTTTGTTGCTCTACTTCCAGGGCCAATTAGCAGAAAATCCATAATTTTATTATACCTATCAAATGGATATGGAAGAGTAGATTACAAATGTCTTCTAAGCTGATGCTAGAATGTTGCTTGATTATGCCTATTTTAGTGAAGTGATATCAATGGACACTACTTATAGTACTAATTGTGATCATAGACTACTAGCTATACTTTCAGATTTTAACCACTATAAAGGAGTGGTTATTTTTGGAGCAGTACTGCTATATGACAAAACGATAGGGTCATTTAAATGGTTACTAAAGACTTTCTTGGAGGCTCACAAACAAAAAAAAAAAGTCTCTTATGATTTTTACTGATCAATATCAAGCAATGGTACGAGTATTGTATGAAGTACTTCTAGAGACAAAACATGGTTTATGCACGTGGCATTTGATGCAAACAACATGAAACCTATAGGAATTTTGATGAAGGGGGAAACAAACTTTCTAAGTAATTTTAAAAAGTGCATGTTTCAGTATGAAGAGGAGAGTCAGTTTGAAGAAGCATGGATCCAGTTGTTTTCTACTTATAATGTGTGTGAAAACTCTTGGCTAACCTCAATTTATAGAATAAAAGAGAAATGGGTGTAGTGTTATATGAAAAATATTTTCACATTTGGTATGCAAAGCACATAAGTAAATGAAAGTTTGAATACAGATATTAAGAGCATGACGAGACTGGACTTAGATATCAATCAATTTTTCAAGCACTTCAAACGGGTTGTAGAGGGTAGGAGGTATAATGAGTTGAAACGTAAGTTTGAGTCACAGGAAAAATACCTTGATTGATTGTACAGAGTTCCCTAATGCTACGACAACTTTCTCAAGTTTATACAACCCCCATCTTTGAATTGTTTCAAGAACAACGAGATCTATGTGCAGCTACTTGTATTAGACATAGGAATGAGGGAGATCCACTATATGACTACATCATTACTATGGTTAATGAAGAGGGAGAATGGAGTATCCAATTTGATGCACGTGATAGGTCAATTTCATGCAGCTGTCGAAAATTTGAAACTCATGGAATACTATGTTGTCATGCTTTGAAAGTATATGATGTGAAAGATGTGAAAAAACTCCAAGAGTAATATATCATCAAGAGGTGGACAAAAAATGCAAGGAGTAGTGTTATACATGATATTAAAGGAAATAAGGTCCAAGCAGATCCTAGACGAGAAAGTACACAATGGTATAGGCAACTTTGTCTGTTGATGATAAGATTAGCAGCTAAGGTGACTGATTGTCCAGAAGCATTCGCATTTGTACATCGAGGGATTTTAGAGTTGAGCAAGCAAGCAATTGAACTTTATTTGAGTCAAAAGAGTCCAATCACCAACAACGTTGCAAACACAGAACCACTAAAGGCAAAAGAATTCAAAAAAAGGGATGGTATAAGAAAGAAGAAATGACCCAAAAGTTGGGTAAAACGTTTAAGTAAGAAAAGAAGACAAACTACATCACCGAACCGAGATTCACAGAGCAACCAATCTTTGATATGAAATTATGCATGTCTCTAATTTATTATTAATGTTCATAGTTTTAATAAATATTATCTTTTTTAGGACAATTAGATGCAGGGTAACACCTCCAGTACCGCACCTCAATTATCATATGCACCTTCATTTGCATTCCAGCCCCCATTTGCACCTCAATCAGCTGAGAGTAATCTTACTTTCACTGAGATGTTATTGGTAAAAGAAGTGGATTCTTTAATACTTATAACTTAATTCTTGTTACTACATGATTATAACATGATTGATGTTGATTTGTAATGTAGGCACCATTAAGTACTCCCATTCCATCACTTGATTCCCTGGAGCTTAGTTGAGATATTTCGCATGATCATAACTGAGTAAGCACAACTAAATTTGCCATAAATAATTCGAAAAAAATAACAACAAAATATGATATTTTATTAAAATCAATATGTTTATATACATTGGATTCTTTGATACAACATAAATTAAGCAAAAGTGCACATTCTTTGCATTAAAACTATAATACAAATCCCTAGTTATTTATTGTACAAGTCCCTTTTCACTAGCACTAAACTATATTTCTTGTCTATTTTTTTAGGATAGAATCAACTACATGATAAACCTTTTTGAAAGGGTTGATGCTTTGTTGAAGAAGAAGGCAACTATGATGGCTTTGTTGAGTTTACAAGTCCCTATCCTATTCTATTCATGCTTTGTTGTTACTTGTTGTATGATCTTGGTTTTCAACAGAAATAATCTTGGTTTTTGCATGATACTCTCTTTGTAACTTGTTTTATCATTCACATAACTCAATCAATGCATCACAACATAATTGAATCATATTGCTCTAGCTTCTCTTGATTTTTTCAAACAAATTGCTCAATGAGATCTAATTTTAGACAAAGGGTAGTCAAATCTTTAAAAAAAAAAACAGTAGTTGCTATATTTACAGAACATGGCAATATAATGAAAAGATATACAGCATGTATTATTTTCAAAAGATTTGCTACATTTAATTAGCAACCATGTAATAAAATTATATATTATCAAGAATCTAAGCCTAGCACAAGCTAATAGTTTCACCTCTATTTGCACAAGATAAATATATTTAATCAAATGCTTAATTTATATAAACCCCTATCACATCCTGGATTTTCAGAAGAGTTTACCAGATTGCCAGATTCTCCTCCAGTTAAGTTAATGTCTTGGAAGGAAACAGGGGTAGGGTTACTTTCTAAGATAGTTTTTTCAATTATGAAGTCTTGAGCCTCTTCATTTTCTTTAGCAGAATCTTGTTGGCAGAACTATATAGGGCTATGGTGACTATTGTCATTAGAAGGCTCTAAATAAAAAATAGGTGAAGATAATACCATAGAATCCTTTCTTTCCTGCATAGTCCTTAATATAAGTGTCTTCAAGAAGTTCATCACTTGAACTGCATACATTAATGAAGTCAAAGGGTTAGCCATCTGCAATCGAAAAAAGTCATAAATCTGTCAATGACATATTACACCCACCATCAAATTTATTAGTTCAAATTCAAAGTGCAAATTTATATAGATCAGCTAACACATTGGCATCTTTACTCTCGACAATCAAATTACACAACAGTAAGGACTTCACTAAAGATAAACATATTGAGAGAGTAAGCACATAGACACCCAATATATAAAATTACTTCCCCAGATAATAGCTTTTAATTGAAATTGCAAGATATACTCATATAGTGAGACTATACCATGCCATTTCTTCTTTACATTTTCTTGAAAATTAAGAATTTATCATAACCTACCTAAGTCATGTTTGGTGCAAAAACCATGGCAATGTTGCGTGCATTCATCTTATTCAGATGTTCCTGATGGACAACATCAGCCATCAAATTGATTGCCCAATCTAAGAGGGCCGCTTCAGTAGGAGGTAGATTCCTAGCTAGTTCAACACACTCCTCTTCAGTTTGGCATTGCATTACCTACTCAGGTGATAAAGAATCCAAAATGCCCATAGGCAATTCCTTAAACCAAGCCTTGAAATGAACGAGAATATCAAACCAAATTATTCAATTAAGTGTAAAAGGAGTATAAAACAAGATCACACAAACAAATAACAAATTATAAGCAGCAGCTACAGGAACTAATTTCGCATGTACATTGTATCCTTTCATGAGTGTGTCAAAGCATAAAGATATTTACATAATTAATACTTTATACATTAAGAGCACAACAAAATTTATCAGTAATAAGTTACATATATGTAGAGGTAGAAGTAGAGGTAAATCAATATCATCAACACATCATTTAACTCAAGATTAAAAAAGCACTTTCCACAGAATAGATAATTGTATTTTTAAATCAATACAATAGTCCGTTTACGTAATTATATTATTGTTTAGACCTGTAATAAAAAAACAAAAGTTTTAGGTTCTCTATTTGGTAACTAGTCTTAAAAAGGACCTGCATGTGTAAATTTAACAATTCATCTAGGCATAAGCATATTGGTAAATAATAGTAACTTAAACAAAGAGTAAGTCCCTCTAAAGTCTAAAATGGATAATACAAGAGCAAGACGGTCCTTTTTGGCTTGTTCATGCAACGTGTTTCCAGCAGTTAAAGTCTGCATTATGAGAAAAAGTCAAGAAAAAGATAAAAGAGAAACTGATAATGGTATCAGTTAAAACCTGCAACCCTCCTTCAGCATATAGGCATCTTTGCATTAGTAATAGAATTGTTGGCCACTGTTCCTTTAGAGTCAAATGATAACTACATGGATTCCATTGAAACTCCAAAAACAGTTGCACTACATGTGAAAATTCATAGAAATAAGATACAACAAAAATTAGTGTTTATATGAAGATTTGGCAAAAGCAGACAATCTATAAAAAGGATCCTAATTTAGTTAAAATTCAAAAATAAATAGATTTATAAGTTAATTTTTATAGCCAACTTCTAAGCGCCTGCAGAGAACTATATGATTTGAAAAAAAGGAGGAGAGGGGAAATAGGCCAAAGCATAGTCCTACTTCTCGCAGTTTATGTGAACATAGGAACATTTATTAGCTAGAAATTGTATAGGGAAGGAATAAAATTAATGAGATCAAGCAAGTAAAAATCTTCAACAATATAAAGAAACTTCTACTATTATAAGCCTCTGCACACTATTGAATTTGGAGTAAAATTCAAACCTAACCATTAGACATAGATGCTTTTTCCTTCCTTTTTTCTCCCCTACCTTAGTTGGCCTAAAGGTATAGGACCTCTTGTCCATAAGGGACCCAAAAAGGGGAAACCACCATGCTAACCCATCATAAAGGACAATTGAGCATAAGTTTCAATTGAATTGAATGGAAGAGAAACGTTAACTTCTTGAATTTAAAACCATATGCAAACTGCCTAAAATTTTTATCATTAAACCACACTTAGTAACTTGAAAAATTGAATTTTACTATACAGGGAAACAAATCACAAAAGGCCTAATGAGACTTGTTACGATAAATAGATAGGTCCAGCAATTATTAAATGGGGAATGAAATCATTTTTGAATTGATTTAAATTCCATGAAACAATAATCAAGACACAACATACTTATCCTGACCCAGAAATCAAGTTGACAAAAAAAAACCAAAAAACAAAAAAAGCACAAACAACACATAACAAAATCACAGTGTTTGGAAAAATGAAAAGATGAAATCAACACGCAATAGTGTATATATATATATATATTAAAAAAAAAAGAAAAAAAGCAAAGTACCTTACACTGGGAGACCCAAGCTGATCATAAACAAAATACGAACAAGATGGTGGAGGTCAAATTCAGGCGCTATAGATGAAGATGGGAGATCCAAGCTGAAAGACCGAAGAAGGGATACTTTAGGGTAACAAACGAACGGCTTCAAACGAAGATGGGAGACCGTCGAAGAAAGGGTTTTGTTAGGTAACATATTAATGACCAAGATTGCATGGGATGAACGTCCGAGATCGCCCCAAAAGCAACTAGTCGAGACGACACCGTTTGAATCAATGAGGCTGCATGTCGCATCTTCGAGTGTTGATTCCACAAACGGTCAGGATTGAGGACAAGAAACGACGTCGTTTTATGGAGAAGCAGGCACGCAACAAGGGAGTAATGAGCAGGGGATCCGAACGCCAAATTAGACCATAGTAATTTGCTAGTCTAGTACGAATATAATACGCCAATAATTTTTCTTTAAAGATATAATTATGTCATATTGAGCCATAAAAATTAATTCATCATTAAAAAATTTGATAATAATAACTTAATGAAAAAAATTAATATGTATAAACTTTTTATGAATCGTGATAATTGTGACAAATAAATACTGTATATAAATTTTTATTTGAAAAATTCGTCAATGGTACCATCTTATTTTATAAAGAGATGTTCACTACTCACTATTTAAATATGAATGAATTATCTCACAAATATGTCAATTACTTCAAAATAACCTGTTTGTTTGCTGGAAACTTCTATGTTGTGACATGGATCTCAATATACGCTTCTGTTTTCAATGCTCCAGTATTTCATTATCTATCATAGTTAATAACTCTGAACACGTTTTGTCTTCTCCGGCACTTCAGGTATCAAGCAAACAGGCGGAGCCCGATGTGCTGCGAAAACTAGTACAAGGACAAGGTGTGCTACTCAGATGCTAGAAGATCTAGATATAATTAGCGTATCATGACATAAAATGGATTTGAACTTGGATATAATCTACTAATAGGCAACTCTAAATTGTTTGCCATATATGCAACAAAGGGTACTATTTTAATTTCATTATCAAGAAGATAACAGTTAAAAAAAAAAGCACATCTAAATTAACATTGACTGCTTTTCTATTCAAAAATTAAAAAAAATCAAAATAAGAGGATGAGAATAGCCAGGAAAAAAATAAGGTTACTCAATGAGCTTAATTCCCTCGGTAGAGAACAAATATTTCTTCAATGTATGAAGCAAACATTTAAAATTAAAAAAAAAAAAGGGTAAACTATCTACTACAGTTTTTACTTCTGCTTCTGACTTAGGAGAGATGCCCTAAAAACCATATGCTCGAGGTATTAAAGCTCCTCAATTTGAATGCAATTCTAAATCCAAAACAAAATCGAGGTATCTAAAAAAACATAAGTAAACAATCTCCACACAGCTCTTGAGCCATATTCATCGAGCTGCCTGTGTTTGTGCATGCTCCAGAAGTTGACTGACTAACTTGTATGTTCGCCCTGAAAGTGCCTTGGTATGGTCAATAAGCTGCTCATACCTGGAGATATGTGAACTTTCCATGAGTAAGGATCAAGAAAAAAAAAGGGGGGGGGGGGGAGAAAAAAAAGGATTACAGATGATACGTAGGGGAAAAGTTGGCAGTCAACATGGCAGAGTCAATATGGTATAATACCACAGGAGGCAATAAAGCGTTATATCTATCAATTCAGCACTCAACGTTTGATCACTTACACATTAGGATGATTAGGTTCCATGATAACAGTTCCGGTTTCAGAGTCGATTTTGGCATCAAGCTTTGAGCTACGGATGAGATTCACAATCCATCTCTCAGCCTCCTCATAATTTAAATTTAACTTCTCAGCAAGAACTCTGTCAAACATCAGAAATTGGAGAAACCAGTCTTACAAATTTTTTATACTACTTTAAATTCCCTGTATATATTTAGTTTTGACGCAAGAAAAGAAAATATTGGAGCAAAAGCTTACAACCCTAAACTGTGTTCCTATCCGTGAATGAGTGAAAATAAGTCCATTAGAAAAGTATCAACTGAGGGAGTTACAAAATTAGTTATCAGAAAGCAGGTTCATACCCCATGTCAATCCGTTGGTGTATTCTGCAGTATGTCTCAAAGATAAATAGCCTGGCATTTTCAAGGAACTCATCCCTCAATGGTACAGTAGAAAAGTTGCTTTCTTCAATTTGTTTACCAAGGAAGGGATCATTAAGTATTACCTGGCATTGTTGCAGGTGGTAAACATGTTACAAGCTCCTTGAAAGTAACAATGTAGATGTATAAGGACAAATTATAACCAAGAAAGAAGTGAAACAACTTGTTGGTCCATACCACAACCCTCACATTTACCAATTAAACATTGCATATGATGTTCTTAGAGGATATATTTGCTAGCCATCAGAAAGGTCACTTACTTCTTCACAATCCCTCATCTTCTTTTGTGCCTCATCAAAGTCATAATTGACATAAACACATGCCAAAAATTCAGTGATGGGGTCTTTATATGAATGCTGCTCTTGTTGAATAACTTTTATGAAATCTTTGAATTGAGGCCTCCTGCGTTTGTTGACAATGAATGCTGCGGCCAAGTATCGTAAAAGGTGTGGAGCACTAGTTTGAATAGCATTTAGATACCTGGAAAAGATGTCTTATTTTAGATATGTCACGTTGTCAACATTGCAAATACCACACCTGGAGGTGCAAGCAAAAACTGACCCCAAAGAAAGGAAGAAACTATCCAGTTTAATAAGGACTGGCAATAGAAATGAGAAGTATGAAATATCTATGAACAAATGAAGACAGATAAGGAAAGCAGGCTCAGTCCAGAAGGCATACTTGTCCTGATTAAACAGATCAATAATCTGCGTTCTTCCGTTGTCATGGTTGAAAAAGATGAAGAGACTCCAATGCATCAACCATATTCTGCTTTGTACCTGATTTATAGGTGATGAAAAACTCTGCAACCGAAGTCAGCAAAGATAAGCCTATATAATAGGATAATTCCAAAAAAGCATGTGCCAGTGCCACTATTCAAATATAAAACAAACCTTTGAGTCAATTATTTCCTTCAAACGGTTCAGCTCTTCAAGAGCAATGTCCCAGTTTTGCATCAATATCTCAGCTGCAAGCTTCCCCCATAAAGCACTCAGACTCCTTTCACTATTTGTGCATAAAGCCCTGTACTGGTAAAGATAGTCAGCAGCACCAGAGTAGTTTCCACACTCAAACTGAAATTTAGCATATTGATATAATGCCTCTATTTGCTCAGGACCAATCTGTTAAAAAGATATCATCATTTAAAGAGTCAAAACTTGACTATAACAAAATTTAAACCTTCAACATAATGAAAGAGAGACATATTCCCCGAAAGTTAAAATAAAAAAAAAACACTTAAGTAACAACAATGTCAAAGTACAACATTAAGATGTTATTATCTCAGATTCTCAGTTGAAATTGGGAATATACTAAATCATACATATACACTAGCAATGAGACCTGTAGGGAAAAAATCAGTTCAGTCTCGCCAAGGTATGCATATGCACAGCAGCAAAATCTGACGGGCCTTTAGGGCAAAATGCTTTGCTGTCTATTGATACAATTAATTTTAGGTCCCTAGCAAGAGATATTTGACAAAGCTTCTATACAAGCATGGCACCACCCATTATACAGAAACATTTAGGCTACTTGTATATCCTGGTCGTCCAGACTATCAATATTAGCAAAATGCCTTAAACTCGATCGGCAAACCACCAAAAACTAGTACATAAATTTGAGGAACCCACTATCGATTCCCAAAATTTGGTTAACAATCCGCCAATGAAAAGAACTATTTAAAAAATAAGGGGAAAAATGTGAGGTAGGGGGATTCTTCAACTAAAGATCAAGTGTCTAGGTCCGAATTCAACTCCTCCGCTGACCATATTAAATCTAGCAGAACAATAAAAACTCAATCCCCAAACTATAAATAAAAGGAGAAGTAAAGAAACCTGGTATCTGTCATTGAGCATCTGAAGATTATACTGCTTGTCAGCCTTCAAATCCTGGACGGCACTGGCGTTCTGCAGAAAAGCAACAAGCGGTGCGGCGGCCTCCTCCTGAGCCTTGAGCCTCGCCACCACTTCCGCCCTCATATCCACCATCTCTGACCAAAAATGCCAAAATTGCCGTCACTATATCATGAAAATCGATACAAACACAAAAGAACAAGGAAAAGTGAGTACCTTGTGGAACATCCTCGGTGTGGTAGAGGCTCTTGTGGATGTCCATGGCATAGTCGACCATGTTGGTCTTGTTAAGGAGCTCGATCTTGGCTTTGAGGATCTGGTCATTCTCGTAGAGCTGGCGTTCCTGCAGGAACTCGAGAAGAGGGAACACAAGGTGCCTATCCAGGTGCGGCGCGATCCGTGGGGTTAGGTCGTAGTTTGCCATTGACAACAAGAGACTGCTCGCAAGGGCCAACTCCTAAACCCTAATGTTACGTTGAGACACTGATAACGATAAAGGGTGCAATCAACATTAGGTTTAGTTGTTTCGGAATTGGGATTGTGGGGGTGGAGATTTTGTAAAATATCGGTGCTGCCCCCGGCCCCGCAGAATTGTAATTGAATTGTATAATATCACTGAATTTCAAGCGGAAAAAAAAATATGAAGAAGTAACTCCGTAATAAAATAGAATAAATTCTTCTAATTATTACCAATTATATATTTTTATTATAAAATTTACGGAAACTTCGTTTGTGTACATCTTAAAGCATAAAATTAAAAATTAAATGAAATCAAATTAAAACGTTTTATTCAAAGAAAAAAAATCTTATATTTTATTAGTTAATAGTCTAAGATTGGGCATCTTATTTGATTGCATTAGATTAAGCTCAACCAAGCTCACAAAACAAAACAAAACAAAAGCATATTAGGTTAAGCTAGTCAGGTTGACCAATTTGACCCAACCTTGATCCAATTCTATTACAACAAAACTTTTTTTTTTCATTAGAAAAAGGAAGTTATATGAATCAAATAACTTTATAAAATTTTATCATAAATTATGTTTTTTGATAAATTATTTAAATATAAATTTTTTTAATAATTTTACCCATGATATTTTTTAATCTCTCTCTACATTTAATTATTAGATTACTCTTGATATGATCTACTTTTATTAGTAGAACTTTTATAGATCTTCTTCTCATATGCTTAAATTATCTAAATCATAATTTCACAATTTTTTTTTACAATTATCAACTATCTCTTTAATATATTAATTTCTAATTCTACCTTATCTTGTGTCCACTTATCTAACACAATATTCTCATATATGTGGCATTGAATTTATTATTTAGTTGGTTTTTTAACGTCTAATACTCAATCATATACAATATTAAAAGTTTTATAATTGTACTGTAAAATTTATCCTTAAGTTTAAATAGTATTCTTTTATTATAAATAACACCCGAAACACTCATCTATTTCATTTATTCTACTTGAATCATATGGTTTTTATCTTCATCTATGTCCTTATCATGTTGTATAATGAACCCAATATACTTAAAACATGTTATTCGTGTTATAATATATTCTTCAATTTTCACCTCTGCCCTATAATTATTGCGTCTTTTGCTAAACTTAAATTTTATATACTCTATTTAAATTTCACTTAAATGAAATTTATATGTTTTCAAAGTTAATTTTCATATATCTAATTTCTTATTTATTTCCTTTCTTAACTTTTTAACTAGGATTATATTATTTTTACAAAATATGCATTGTGACACTAACTTTTAAATATGTTATGTGAAACATATAAAATTAAAGTGAAATATAAGAATTCAAAGTCAACCTTGATACAAACTAATAATTATTAAAAACTTTTTTCTAGGGTCATTTTTTGTTTTTATATTAGTTATAACTCCATTATATATATATAGAATTACTCAAATATAAATAATACAAACTCTTTTTTTTTTTCAAAACTTTTCACAGAACTTCTATTAGTACCTTGTCATGTACCTTTTTTAAATTGATGATGACCTAAATCCTATTAATTTTTAAAAAATATATTTATTTTATACAAATTTATAATTTTTTTTCAAAAGTAAAATATATTTTTATAATTATTTATATAAAAATTATATTATTTTTTAGGAGCTATTTTATTTTTTATCAAAATTTGAAAAAAAAAAGAAAGATAAAAAAAGTATCAAATTAGGTCAGGCCTAAGTACTAAACATAAAAAAAAAAATGAAAAATCAAAATTAATATTAGATTAAATCAATATTCAATTTGACCTGATCTATGAACGTCTATCTATTTAAACTACTTATTATTAATTTAATTTACTTATTTTTATAAAGAGTATTTTTTTTTTGTAGTCTTTGAATGATATTCAAGTTATATGATCATCACTTTTATTTTGAAAAATTACACATTTTTCTTAAAATTAAAAGATATACTACACTAACAATTTTTACAATAAAGGATAAGCTATAGTTATATTTGTTTTAATCAAAATATTATCATGTTTATTACTTATATAATATAATACATATTAAATAGACATTTGATCAATATAAAATAATTATTTTTTTAATTTAGAGCAAATTAAAATAAAAAAGTATCAATAGAAAATAAATAAATTTAAAATAAAAGTTTGAAAACATTTTTAAAAAAGTTATATTTTTAATATAAAATAAATATTATTCTTGAGAGTATTTTGATCATATTTAGATTCCAAATTTTTTTTTTGAAAAATTACGTATTTTTCTTAAAATTGAAAGATATACTACACTAACAATTTTTACAATAAAGAATAAGTTATAATTATATTCATTTTAACCAAAATATTCTTATATTCATTATTTATATAATATAATACATATTAAGTAGGTATTTGATTAATATAAAGCAATTAATTTTTAATTTAGAGCGAATTAAGTAAAAAAATTATAAATAGAAAATACATAAATTTAAAATAAAAGTTTAAAAACTATTTTTACTAAGTTATATTTTTAATAAAAAGTAAATATTATTATTGAGAGTATTTTGACTATATTTAAATGTCAGAAAAAGTTTTTGCATATTTTTATAATAAGAAAGAAAATTATATAATTTAGAATATGAAAAGAAAAATTTATTCAAAAGGAAATTATATTCACTCAAGATCTTTCTATCTGCTTCGTACTAATTATAATACTTGAGGCCTTTGTGTCCTGATATTTTATAGTCAAGTCATAAATTCATTAATGTTGATATATAGTAGTCAGGAATGGATTTAAGATTAAACAAGTAGGGGGTGAAAATTTTAAAAAAATTAACATTTTCTTTTAACATTTATCACTCAATAGAGATATGTTTAGGACTTTGACAGTGATCTTAACATATCATGTGTTTCAATCAGTTGGCTATTTATGGAAGATAAAATGATCTTCTTAATGAATGCCCCAAATTAATTGCATGCGAGGGTTCATGCATACATATGACTAGGAAGAAAATATGCCCGAGTACGCGGATGGAGGTACAGTTTTCAATTACCATGCTTATATCAGTTCTTCATTCTCATAATTACCTGTGCATTGCATAGAGTAGAGAAACGTCTGAGTTTAATTCAAACGAAGCTATATGGAGTCCCCAAAATTAATCAAAAGATTCCTAAATTAATATGATATTTTTTTAACCCATGCATGCATTGGTGATGATTTCGCATATGGGAATAGTAGTAAAGAAGAACAAGCAGAAGAAGAAGACACTGACATAAATTACAGTACAAAGGAAAGAATAAAAGATGATGCTGCGACACGCAGACACCATTAAATAAATTGTAAATTCTGGCAGACACAAATTGCAGTTCCACGTAACCCATTTTATCAACCTTAAGAAGACTGATATTGTTAACCATACCTTGCCTTATATCAGAGGAAAATAAAAAAAAAACATTCTTGGTGTAAGAGTAAGACTAAGAAAAAGGACAAAAAGTGAAAAGAGATTCTGTTTTTACTATTAATGTCGTGACTGATAATATTGTTAGAGTGATCTGTCATTAATATTACCTTATTTGTGAAAAGATAAGATCTTCGAATTTAACAAATGGCGATCTCTTTGTCCACGCTTATGAGAATGTGAATCCTTATAACCAGAGTCTCTTTTTCATTCTAAGCCATAGTTATGACTGTTTAGATAATTTCAATTATAAGTAATATCTCTGTCCGTATTAAACAAATTATATTGTTGCCGTTACATAACCAAATTAATTGGGTATCATGATTGTTATATATTTATATTGATATTGATTACGTTAACTAAAGAATTTTCTATTCGATTTCTATAAATGATCCATTATTAGTAAAACACTTCTCGTCCCTCCCTTAAAAGTATATCTACCTCCTATATTTTAGTAACAGAAATCAACTATTGTGTGCCATACCTTGTGATTGAAACAACTTATATAACACATTTATTAACAGAAATAAGAAACACAAAAGACTTTATTACCCTATTTAGTAGTGGTGAGAGATTTTAGGCACTGATCACTCCCCTACAGCTCCAAAGCACTAAAGAGACGGAGATTCGTGTCCCTAATCCCTATATATACATAATGCTCACAATGTCTCTGCCTATACCCATTCATACCACAAACAACAATAAACATGGCGTCACTCTCCATCTCCAACTCATTCTCCTTCGTCCTTCTCCTCATTCTATGTTCCTCTCCCTTCCTCTCATCAGATAATTCTAAGGATGAAGTCGGTATGATCTATCTCCCAAGGCATTTTCCGTTTTTGGTGTATAAATGAAATTCATGTTCAAAATGAATGAATGTTTTGAGGTTTTCTTCTGTGTTTTCTTCTCCAATCCATCCTGATGGCATTTATGTTATGCACATCAGAGGCGATTTTTTGACAAAGCTTCGATCTGTGTTTTTATTTTTGTAGACAGATAAAAATTCACTTATACGACAGAGTTAACATGGGCTCTAGAATCATTGTCTTTTTTCCTTAACAATATTTCCTACGATCACTTAGCCATTTTTTCTTTATACCTGAGGAAATTAAAAGACTCTCTTTCTCTTTACTTAATTTTTTCCACACAGGTTAATTATTGTTTAATGTTTAAAGACAATAATAATTATACTTGGAGAATGTTAATCTCATGAAAATTTGTGCCGTTTAATGTTGCTTCCTTTTGGTTTATTGATTTTGTCAATGGATTTTCATCTGTTGTTTTGGGGTGCTTGGACAGAGGATGAATCTCCATTCCTGTACGAAGAAGGAACTGGAAAAGGACCAAAAAGTTGGGGGCGTATAAAGCCAGAATGGAAACTTTGTGGGGCTGGGAAATTGCAATCTCCTATTGATCTTCTAGACGAGAGGGTCACGGTTTTCCCTCATTTGGGCAAACTTCAAAGAGATTACAAACCAGCTCCTGCTATTATCAAGAATAGGGGTCATGACATTATGGTAACCCGTTTTATTTATCCATACTTTTCCATTGAAAAAAAACTCTCACACAGTTTTTAGATGTATGTTATTAGGTTCTTCAACAGAATCATGACATGTATAACAAAATATTTTCTGAAAGAGTCGATAATGCGATGTGAATTGTAAAAGACGTTTATGTGTTATGTTATTTGGCAGGTCCAGTGGAAGGGGGATGCTGGGAGGATTAACATAAATGGGACTTATTACAAACTGTTACAGTGCCATTGGCATACACCTTCAGAGCACACGTTGAAGGGAAAAAGGTTAGTTTATTGCACGAGATCCATAAAAACAATCTCATCATGGCTCTTCATATGGAGATTTACTCAAATTCGATTTGCAGGTTTGAGTTGGAACTCCATGTAGTTCATCAATCCGATGATGGAAAGATGGCCGTTATTGGAATTTTGTATAAATATGGCCGCCCGGATCGCTTGCTTTCAAAGGTTTGACATGTTTCTTGTTCTCTGAATCTACTCCTGGGAATTATTATATGTATGATCTTCATAAACTACTCATTTATAATGCGTAGACTTTGGTACTGACATAGATACAACAACACAACGAAATTTAACATGTGTTAGACACAAATATGACGCTTCTATTATCTAAGTACATGTAATTCTTTAAAGATTATACCTTTGCCCTTGTTGTGATTGTGGAAAAATCCAAATTACTGAAGCAACTTAGACTAGTAGTGAGTGCAATTAAAAAGGTCAAACAGAGTAAAAGTACAGTTTGGTGCTGTTTGTCATTGTGTCTGATCTTGACTGATTAATTTGCGATTCTTTTTTTCTTTTTCTGGTAGCTGGTTCACCACATAGAGTCAATTGGTAAAGAAGAAAGAGATTTGGGAATACTAAACCCAGGAGACATTAAGTTTGGAAGCAGAAAGTATTATAGATACCTTGGTTCCCTTACAGTTCCACCATGCACTGAAGGTGTTACGTGGACAATAGTGAAGAAGGTTCTTTACTTGCACACCATTCTTTAAACTACATGGTTTTTACTTTCTAATTACACTGTTATGATGTATTTTTACGTTGTGTCTGTCTATTACAGGTGAGGACAGTCTCGAGGGAGCAAGTGAAAGTATTGAGAGACGCTGTTCATGATGTAAGCAAAACAACTAAATACGTACCGCATCAAACAGACATTTGTCTGAACTAAACTTGAAGATTAAGCATTAATTAATTTCTCTTCCGAATCTTTCAAGTAAATTAACAGAATACATACATCGGGATCAATCAAATCTTGCGAAAGTTCTCAAATTTTCCAAGACTAGCTTTGTGACTTTTATAATATATATTTTGGTGTTCTACAGGGATTTGAGATCAATTCAAGGCCAACGCAGGACCAAGAAGGAAGACCAGTTTGGTTATATACTAAGGGATCCTGAAGGTTTCGCTTAAATTTATATAAGATGGAGAGGGAAGTGAACTTCGTTGTATGGACGTTCACATTCTTAGGCGGACAGCAAATAAAGCATTTGTTATATGATTTACAGCGATCCCATCGTTGTTAAATTTAGTTAAATCACACAGAGATACATTTACAATTTGCGTGCGTCAATCATACATGAAATGTTGTTTGGAATAATAAAAATAATCTTAGTTTTAACCAATTTCTTGAATTTGTCAAAAAAACTTGGTATCACAAGGTTGACTCATTTAGATTGGTCTCATAATGACAAAATAATATCCGATAGAGAAGGCAATTTAACTTCACAAAGTAGTGCTCCATGCAAACTACTACAAAGCCCAAGAGAATGTATCAATATCTCAGAACTCGTTTACTTAAAACATTTAACCACAACGAAAAGCGGTACACGTAGTTTAAAAAGCTGGGAAACCAGCAATTCCAGCAAACACCATTCACAAAGGCAAACCATTACTTTCCTAAGCGATAAGGAATGGCAGAACAGTCAGCATAAACGACTCATAGGTGAATGTTGCAGAACCAGAATAACTGGAATCCTTCTCCTTGAATTTTTCAGTAAGTCCCTGCAATTCACATGATTCAAAGTGAGACCCTTCAACTTTTCATAATATCGAAATGCAACAGACTTTCAGAAGTTGATATCCAAATAAACCATTTAATTGGCAGCTTGTATATCATTCCTTGGTTAAGAAATAAGAGCGGGGTGATTATCTAACCATCACAAGACATAATGCAGAACATCCTATTATTGGAAGTTCAATTTGCTTTTAATCACAGAGTTGGGCGCCATTCAGTATAGAAATAAACAATATGTCACTCTATTTGCAACCAAAAAAAAAAAAAGTTAAAATTGAGTGTAATTTGGGAGCTCACCTTAACAGTAAGACAGCACCTGCATCAGCAAACAAGAGAAACAGCCAAAAAAAAAAAAAATCAGTCCAAAAGGGGGTCCCGTACATCCAAAATTTCTCAAGGATGGTATCTAAAATATCCAATAACCACCCAAAAAAAAAAAGGAGGGGGGAGGGGGGGAACAAGTATATATAGCAAAACCATACTCAATGAAATTGTCATATTCAATAGCCTTGCTTTTTCCACCAGTTTTGTCAAACTTGGAGACGAGCAAATCCAATACCACAGGTGAAATAGCAAACCCCATACTCAGTAGTGCATCTCTCAACTCAGATGAATCGATTTTGCCGCTTCTGTCCTTATCAAATCTCTCAAAAACGGACTGAAACAATAACAAGTCAGAATGTGTGCAAAAAAGGACAATGGAGATTTTCAAATTGCGCTTAACGAAGAAGAAAGTACCCTCCAGTTCTGAAGATAGTAAAATAAAGAAGTGAATTCCTTTGGTCCTACATTAAAACAACCACAAATGGAAGAAAGGGTAAATGAATTCCAAATATCAGATAAATAAACAGCACAATATAAGGACCAGGCCTCGATTCATGACATGCATGCAAGACAAGGACTAGGGCCATATGCTATATAGGCTAGTCATACGCCAGTCAGCTCACTCCATTTTTAGGGTTGAGTTTTAGCCAACTTTTGTTTAGGTTTGGTACAAAACGAAGTATATGTTGATAGCTTTATAAAATATTACCAATGTGAAATATTCAACTGCTGCCTATATATATTTTTTTGGTGGAGATAATAGGAATTGAACACTTGACTTGCAATCCACATTAATTTTTAGCTACAGCTGCTAGCTCATTGTGCTGCCTGATCTGACTCAAAATATAGAATCAACACAGTTATGACAATTAAATATCTAACTCAAAAAAAAAAAAAAAGATAATCAAATAATAAAATATCATGTTAATAAAAAAAAATCTCCAATCGAGCTGCCAAGCCAATCCTTAACTCTGAAGTTTTAAACGTAATAAATAGCGTAATCGATTCTGCCCAATTATAAAGGGGCCCACAAAAACACCACCCTAAAATTCAAACCGAAATTGAAAAAGCATATTGACATACAAGTCCTGCGTAAAATTTATGCAAGTGACCCAATCCAAAACCTGGACGGCATTTTTCACGGCAGTAAAAAATAGGGGCATTATGGTCATTCACGTTCAGTTGCATGCTACCCCACACAACCGCCTCGTGTCCGAATAGAAAGCCACCGCATACACCGGAGATCGTCTCTTCCGACGATCCCCTGTGACGGCGAGGCTACGAAATTTACCACCACATGCCGGAGAAAATTCCGACTCTCCATCCGAATCCCATAATTTCCTAATCAACTGAAAAAAAGAAGATAAAATGTTACATAGTGAGTACCAATCTTCCTGGTGTTGGTGTTGGTGTTGGTGTTGGTAAAGTGATACATGAGAAGATGAACAGTCCTCAAACTGAAGCTCTGATTATAGGAAGAAAGCGCCATCTGCAATTCCTTGTCGTCGATCAAACCACTGCCGTCTTGGTCTGCAATTTGGAAGCAGGCAATCACACTGGGATCGGTACCGGGAGGGAACCCCGACGGTACCAACGACGCGAAAGGGCTTGGGTACGAAGGCGCGGACGACGGCGGGTAGGTGCCGCCGCTGCTGCCGTGGGGTTGGGAATGATCTTTTGGGGGTTTCTGACCTGGAGGTGGTGCATAGGGGGAAGCGTAAGGAGCGGCTGCCGGAGCATAAGGTTTGCCTTGGCCATGTGGCGGCGGTGCTGCGCCGTAAGGGTTGGCGGAATAGGGTGGCGGCGCGCCATAGGGTTGGCCTGATGGCGGCGCGCCATAGGGTTGACCTGATGGCGGCGCGCCGTAACCGTATCCGTAACCGGTAGGATTGTTTGGATATTCAGACATGCTAAGACGGTGATGGAGTCGAAGCTGAAAGAAACTTGTTTGTCCGGATGGTTGACTTGAGAATCCCTGGCCGAGCAAGGGGTCTGATTGAAGTTCGTAAACGTTAGGGAAAATTACAGATATAGGGCTCGGTCGTACATACAAAATTGGATGTAAAAATAAAAAAAAATAGTAATTTTAGAGATAAAAAATAATGTTAATACTATTATTTTTAATAAATAGATAATAATTATTAAATAATATTAAATAATAATTATAAAAATAAAATAAATATTACACAATTTTTTTTCCTTTATCTTTTCTTTAGCCTACCAAATAAGGTTTTAAGTTAAATAAATTTGTATAAAAAATTAAAAATTAAAATTATTTTTAAAAATTTTATAATAAAAAATTTAAATTATAAAAAGAATTATAATTTAAAGCTCTAAATTTAAACTTCTGATCATATGGTCATTCACAATAATTTTAAAATTTAAAATTTTTCATATAAATAGTTTTAGTTTAGGGTTTTTAATTATAATTTTTTCCAAAACAAATTATGCAGTTTTTTTATTTTAACTGGAAATTAAAAAAATTAAAAATGAACGTTTTCAAAAGATTTTAGCTGCATACTTAAGGGAAAAATATTCAAAGTTACGGTGTTATTAACTTATTAGCATATATTTAAGCGTTTTATTAAAATCAACTAGTTGGGGACCGTGCTTTAAATTTTTTTTGGTGGAGCCGAAATATATATATATATATATATATATATATATATATATATATATGTATATATGTATATGTATGTATTAATTTGAAATGGTTAACTTATTAAAAATATTTAATCCTAAGTAAAAAAAAAGTATTTGGCGTTTGTTTGTTTAAAATCAGTGGAAATTATTACAAAATAGTGATTTTTTTTCTTTTGCTTAAATTTTTTATAGGAATTATTTATTTTCAAATAATTTTAAATAAACTTTTTTTTCATATCTACCTAATTTATTAATAATTTTATTAACCATTTTAACTAGTACCATTTTCATGCTTTTGGGTATTTGAGTTTGAAACAAGGAAATTTGCAATTGAGGTTGTTGGGGAGAAATGTTTGTAGGAAAAAATTGAGGTGTATTTTGGGTTTTTTTTTACACTTTATAGTTTTTTTTGCTTAATTCTTTATACCAAATCTAATTTAATACACTAAAGGTATGTTTAGTTAAATGATGTAATAATAGAAAAAATGTAAAATGTGAATAAATAAGAATAAATAAAATAAAAAATAAATATTTTATTTTTTAAAAAATAATATAATAAATATAATAAATATTACATAAATTATATATATAATATATGCTCGCGATATAACAAACTAAACAAAGCCAAAAATACACCATCGACCACACTTACCAAGGATGATAGGTCAACTGATTATTTTTTCTTTAAATGAAACTATTCTTCCCAATAAAAAGTTAAACTTTAAATAAGTTTATAGTTGAATTGATTTCACATTTGTTTTTTGTTTTTTTGAATGAAACAGTAGGACCTAAACCAAAAGAAAACATCTCAAGTACCATTTATTTTTGCTGTACTCTATAGACAGGTGGGTAACTTATTATAATTATTGAATTCATTATATTCTTAAATGTTGTTTTAATTTTCTGTGTCATTAATATTAAACATAAATTTGTTTTCACTTTACAAATTAACGAAATTCCACAAGTTATATAAAATTGTTGAATGAAAAATTTACACACATTTTATGATATTTAGAAGTTACTTATTATGTAATGGTTGTAGATAAATAAATAAATAAATAAATTATAATAAATTTTTTGAGACAAATTATGATTGATACTTTTTATTTTAAAAATATTATTTCACTTTCTTAAGATTTGACATATGTTTAAAAAAAATTCTTCTAATTTATTTTTGTTAATAAAATTGATTTCATGTTAATAAAACTTACTTTTTGCATAATTTATGGTCAATCTAAAATATAAAAAAATTAATAGTTGTCTTTATTATTATATTAAAAATAAAATTACAATCTTATTATGAAACTTAATATTAATTTAGCTATCTTAATTGTTATATTCAAAATAATATTATAATATTCTATTACATAAAAAATTAACTTCATTTTTTAAAAGTAAATTCAAATTAAAATTTTTATAAAATATATCAAATGTCAAAAAAATTTAATGATATTTTGAAATAAGAAGAATATTATGTGCAGGTTAACCAATAAAAACACATATTGTTGTCATATTTTCGTAAATATTGGATACACAATTTTATATATCTCTTTAATTTTTGTCATAAAATGGATATTTTTTAATTTAATTTCTATTTTTAATCCTATAACTACTAGATTAATGAGTCATTAACTTTCATCACTTTATTAGTTATTTCAATTTAACTTTAACTTGTTTATGTTATTTTAAGAACATAATTTAAATTTCTAGTATTGCAACACAGAAAATTGGTAACATATGCCAATTATTGTTATTCTACATATTAATATGTATTTTTAAAAATTATTATCAATCACTCTAAAAATCTATTGTACTCTTAAAAGTGACTTTTATAAGATTTTTATGAAATATTAGTTTTGTTTTTTAAAATTTTTCACAACATCTATAACACAATAATTTATAAAAAATCACAATATTTTCATACCCAAATATTTATAAATGAATATTTAAATATTTATTTATATAATAATTCGAGGTAGCTTCTGCAGCAAAGTAGCAATTAAAGTTGTTAAATTCATGAGTTTAAGTAAACTCATAAATGAGAGATAACTCGTAATGTAAACTCGTAAGAGTTAATATTGGTTAATAATTACATATGAAATATAATATACAACAAGAAATTGTTGAAAATATAATTTAAATTATACTAATTTATAAAAAATTATTTATATTTCATAATTTATTTTTCTCAATATAAATATTTTAATTAAATTCAAATATAAATATTATTTTTATATAATTTTTTTATTTAATTGTATTGAATTTAAGAATTTTTATTTTTTTTAAACTCAATTTGACTTAATTATATGGTAATTCGTTAAGTTTAACTGAAAAAATATTAAATTAAATAAGTTTATTTGAGTTAAAAATAAATTAAATTGAGTTTGTATTGAGTTTGAATTTATAAATAAGTTGACATAATTTTTTTAAATAAAAACTTAAATTCATTAAAATTAAAAAATTAATTTATGAGTTTAATAATAATAGTAGCAACAAATTTCTTTGGAACCCCTCTCCACGTGCCTCTCCCTGTCGGCTCAATACCGTTTATCTCAGATGCAGCAAATTCCTCACAAGTTGAAATACAATTCGCAGCGCCCGTTAACGAAATGTCACCCATCTGGTGTACGTTAGCACACTTTGATGCTTCGTACACCGTCTGCGTCCACGGCCCGTCTCTTTCCCCTTGCTACCCGCCTTATCCTACGCACCATTCCATTCCCTTCTCTTCCACCATACTCCTTTTAGGGCTAAGGGTCTTCTCATTCTGTTTCTGCTGATCTCTTCCTTCATGTCTTTTCGGAGAATTAGGGTTTATTCGGTTGAGGTTACCTTCACATTGTAGTAACGTCATACCATATGGATCACAGAAGGCAACCCAAGGACTCGCTCTCGTACTCTAGTCTCTTCAATCTCGAGGTTTGTAGCTCTAGCCTTCCCTATTCCCTCGTGGCTTTCATATTTTCTATCAAATTATCATGTTTCATGTTTCTGTTTTTTGAATTGTCTTCTTAAAACTAGAATTTTTGTATGCCTCCATCATGTCTTCAACCCTTTTTCTTTTGTCTTTTGTTTTTTCGCTTTTGGTGGGTTGTACAAGTTTCGTATAATGTGCTTGTAGAATTGTTTTTAATTGCTGTTAGCTTTTTACATTTTCTAAAGCTTAGTTTCCACGAAATATTGTTATGGCTCTTTATTTTTTTGTCTTTCCTGTTGCATTGTTTTGTAGTCTTTGATGAGTTTTCAACTTCCACAAGAAGATGATGATTTTGATTATTATGGGAATAGTAGTCAGGATGAGAGCAGAGATAGCCAAGGTAGGCATTATACTTTTTTTTTTTGGTTGGTCTTCAAAGATTCTTTACCTACTTGGATTTTATGCTTGTAAATGATAGTTCTATTCTACAAGTTTACTTTACTGCATGGTTGGTGGATGAATTTTGGGGAACAATAGCTTTAACTCATGTAAATATGTGCCCTGGTATCTTTGGGATACTTCCATAAATAGGTGGGACGATTGCAAATCACAGCAATGGGAATATGCGTGGAAGGGAGGTAAATTTGTTGAAGAAGAGGAAGTGGTCTCAAAACAGTGACGACGAGGACAAGGGTATTTTTTATGGGACACATATGACAGAGGAGCGATATCGGTCAATGCTTGGGGAACATGTTCAGAAATACAAGAGGAGGTATAAAGATACCTCATCTAGTCCTGCCCAAAATCGGGTTGGTGCTCCACTTCTTAAAAGTAATATAGGTTTGAAAGCTCGGAAGTCAGTGAATGAGCACAGAGGAGGATCACATGCTGTGGAGACTGCATCTGAGTGGCCAAATGATACTAATCCTCAGAAACCTGTAAACTACCGTGATGCAGAATTCACACAGCAATATGGCCCTGATAGGTTTGCTTTTTCTGTCCTGTTGCCTGGATAGTGTTGGAGGATTTAAATTATGAAATCTTGTTTATGTTACAGAACCTTATTATTATCATTTGCTTTTACTTTCTTGCAGAACTATCTATGAACCAGCTTCTTTAGATATTGGGGACGGTGTCACTTACAAAATTCCTCCGACTTATGATAAGTTAGCAGCAATGCTGAACCTTCCAAATTTCTCCGATATCCGTGTGGAGGAATTTTACTTAAAGGGTACCTTGGATTTGGGGTCCTTGGCTGCAATGATTGCATCTGATAAGAGGGTTGGGACTAGAAACCGAGCAGGCATGGGGGAAACCTTATCTCAGTATGAATCACTTCAGGCACGGTTGAAGGCCATGTCAGCTTCTAATTCGCCTCATCAATTTAGTCTGAAAGTATCTGATATTGGTTTGAATTCTTCCATCCCAGAGGGAGCTGCTGGAAGTATAAAGCGATCTATTTTGTCTGAGGGTGGCGTATTGCAGGTTTATTATGTGAAGGTTTTGGAGAAAGGTGATACATATGAGGTATGTATCGGTATGAATAATATGATGGGAGATTTCTCTTTTATCCTTACTCTCTCCCTCTCTTTCATTAAGCCTTGTCTCTCCATGGCTGCAGATCATTGAACGAAGCCTCCCTAAGAAGCAGAAGGTAAAGAAAGACCCTTCTTTGATTGAGAAGGAGGAAATGGAAAGAATTGGAAAGGTCTGGGTAAATATTGTAAGACGAGATATACCAAGGCATCATAAAATTTTTACTGCTTTCCATCGAAAGCAACTTGTTGATGCCAAGAGATTCTCAGAGAACTGTCAAAGAGAGGCACGCATTGTTTCCTCCCTTTTGCACATCTTTCATCTGTTATATTTTTTATTGATTTCTGATATGTATCAAGTTGTAACTTTAAAGCCTGTGATCTGATATTACTTTTATGGATATCTATCTCTTTCAGGTCAGAATGAAAGTGAGTAGATCGCTTAAATTGATGAAGAGTGCAGCCATTCGCACCCGGAAACTAGCTAGAGACATATTGCTGTTCTGGAAACGAGTAGATAAGGAGATGGTATTATTCATTTCCTTTCTGAAGTTTATTGGTTTATTGGTGCTGCTCATTGAAAACTGAAAAACATTGGTTTTTAAGAAGCTGCTTCATATGCAATAATGGTGCTAGTTTAGTGGAAAATGATCATGTCTGCAATCCTTATGATCCTCCTTTCCCGCTGAACACTAATGTTGTGCATGTCAATAGGTAATATTGTGCACACTTTAAACTTGTGAGTTTAATATATGGTGTCTGAGCTGTTTGGTGAGGTGGGTGCTGAGACTCAGATAAGCAGAATTAGGCTTTGTTTATTTGTTGTTGCATCTTGTTGTCTCTGACACAAAAAAAGTGGTCTATTTGGTGGGCACAGATCTGATAATCGTAATTGCAATTGTAATTTAAAATTGAGGATTGTCATGCTTTTGGAAATTTTACCAGTAAATTGGCCATGGATGTGCTTTTAATTGCCAATTTCATTCATCATAGGCAGAAGTGAGGAAAAAAGAGGAGAAAGAAGCTGCTGAGGCTTTGAGGCGTGAACAGGAGCTTCGAGAAGCAAAGAGGCAGCAGCAAAGGCTTAATTTCCTTATACAGCAAACTGAGCTATACAGTCACTTTATGCAGAACAAGTCGAACTTACTGTCTTCTGATGCCTTACCTATGGTAGATGAAAAAGCAGATGATAAAGATGCACTGCTTGGCTCTTCAGATGCTGGTCCTAGTGAGGAGGAAGATCCTGAAGAGGCTGAACTGAAGAAGGAAGCTTTGAAGGCTGCTCAAGAAGCAGTCTCTAAGCAGAGAAAGTTGACTAGTGCTTTTGATAGTGAATGCTTGAGGCTGCGTCTGGCTGGTGAAACTGATGCACTTTCACAGGAAGTTGCAGGAGCAAGTAACATTGATTTGCAAACCCCGTGAGTTCTCTCTCTTTGTCCTCCCCACTTTTTGGCATGCAAATGCATAAATGTATATGTAAATGGATGTGTATATATGTATTTGCAGGTTTCTGTATTAATTGTGTGTTAATTCTCACCTGGATGGCATTGGTGATTATGATAGTAAACAATAATGTGTAAGTTCTAACTAAGTTTTGTGTGTTGTTATGTTGCAGCTCAACTATGCCAGTGGCATCGACAGTTCGGACACCAGAATTGTTTAGAGGTTGTCTTAAAGAATATCAACTAAAAGGTCTTCAGTGGCTAGTTAATTGTTATGAGCAGGGTCTGAATGGTATACTTGCTGATGAAATGGGACTTGGAAAGACCATCCAGGCCATGGCTTTTTTAGCCCATTTAGCTGAGGTAACTATTCAACCTAGTGTTTTTGAGCATTTTGACAACTTTAATTTAACAATCTTGTCCCATCCAGGAGAAAAATATATGGGGACCATTTTTGGTTGTTGCTCCTGCATCTGTATTAAACAATTGGAATGAGGAACTTGAGCGCTTCTGCCCTGAAATGAGAGTGCTTCCTTATTGGGGTGGGCTTCATGAGCGGACAGTACTTAGGAAAAGTATTAACCCAAAGGATCTTTATCGTAGGTAATCATCATTTCATGCCTTACCTGTACATTCACAGGTTGTTTTAACTGGTTACTTCATTTCTGTTCTACGATACCTGCCCCAGGGTGGGGGGTGTCTGTAGTTTAGTGACTGAAAAATTGACTATGGTGATAAGATGAGCTCCTTGGGGACTCAGTTGATGTGCTTCATAAAGGAAGAAAATATAAGCTAAGCAAAGGCTCTGTTTCCTGTTAGAAGAAATATATCTGCATTCAGTTTCACTATGTCTCTTTTATTTATTATCTTATATGTAAGTGAATTTTCTAAATGTCACAAATGACCATATCTTGAGTAAACCTCAGACGAGAAGATTTTAATTGGTCTAATTTTTTTCAATAGAGTTATTTAGAAAATGCTGAAATTTGGCATTCAATATTTACTCTGTGCAAAACTGTAGGGAAAATAAACTGTTTTATTTAAAATGGCTTGAAATGCTAATTCTTGTGTTGTCGAAAATAAGGAAGATAAGTAATTGACATCCAATATTACATGGTGAGGTCAGTATGGTATCCAGATGCTTATACAAGAGAGAATTAAAGTGAGAGGAAGAGATTATGACAATGTTCTTTTTATGTTGTTTGTTCGGTATCAATGCATTGTTCATCTCCATAGATAGGCATCTTCTTGACTTCTAATTTTGGGAGTTGTGACATAAAGTCCACTGGTTAACGCAATATTCTTGCCCGTGTCATATAGCTAATTCTGTGTTATTCATCTTTCTGGTCTTTTTATCCATCAGATGACTATGGTTAAAATTCGTTTCTTGTTTACCAGGGAAGCTAAATTCCACATTCTCATCACAAGCTACCAGCTACTAGTATCTGATGAGAAGTATTTTCGGCGTGTGAAATGGCAGTACATGGTATTAGATGAAGCCCAGGCAATTAAAAGTTCAAACAGGTTCTAATTATTCTATGAATCTGAGGTGCTTGAGTGAATAGCATATCAATTGGTCGTTGTTCCTGCTGAATATTTCCTTTTAAAAAAATGTGATTCAACTTTATTTGGTTGGCATTGTTGAATGTGTACAATTCATTATATATCAGTTTGCCATGTGGTGAGTAAGATATTTGAAGTTGTATCATCATGCGAGTTGTGATTACTGCCATTAATATTCATTTTTATAATATTCTCATTTGTAATAAATGGAATATTTGTGATCTGACAGTATAAGATGGAAGACACTCCTCAGTTTTAATTGTCGAAATCGCCTGCTGCTGACTGGTACACCAATTCAGAATAATATGGCAGAGCTGTGGGCTCTTTTGCACTTCATTATGCCAACTTTATTTGATAGCCATGAGCAGTTTAATGAATGGTTTTCAAAAGGGTATTTTTTTGGTTCATTTTAGTCAATTGGACATTTTAGACAGTTTAGCTACAGTCTAACAGTCTTTTATGACCCATCACATGCCAGAATTGAGAATCATGCAGAACATGGAGGTACTCTGAATGAACACCAACTTAACAGATTGGTAAGTTTGTCTTTCTTGTTTAATATTCATAGTAAGCCGATGGTTGAAATTTTATTGTTATATTTTGCATTGTTGTGGAAGAGCAGGAATTGACATAAGAAATTTTTTTATAAATTTATGAACGTTATTGTGTCCCATATTTGTATTATTGCTTCTTTCTTGGTGTTTGAGCTGTTTTTTGGTTAAAGCTCCTATAAGCTTTTTTGTTTTCAAACCTTCTGACTTATCTTTTGGTTACTCTTCTCCTTACAGCATTCAATTCTAAAGCCTTTCATGCTGCGACGAGTTAAAAAAGATGTAATATCTGAGCTGACTAGGAAAACAGAGGTTATGGTGCATTGCAAGTTGAGTTCTCGGCAGCAAGCTTTCTATCAAGCAATCAAGAATAAGATATCTCTCACAGAGTTGTTTGATAGTAATCGTGGGCAACTCAATGAGAAGAGAATTCTGAATTTAATGAACATTGTTATTCAACTAAGAAAGGTAGGCAGTTCGTTTTATGAGGCTCTCTCTCTTTCTCTCTCTTGTGGATTAATTTTGCATTGATTGGTATATTAATAAAGACAAGATATTTTGTTTTTATTAGTTGAGGTTCCTCTTTTTTCACTATGTCCTGTAATAAATATTCCACTTTAAACATGGTAGGTTTGCAACCACCCAGAGTTGTTTGAGAGGAGTGAGGGAACCACATACTTTACCTTTGGAGAGATTCCAAATTCCCTTCCACCTCCGCCATTTGGGGAGTTGGAGGATGTATACTATTCTGGGGGTCACAATCCCATATCATACAAGGTACTTTCTAAAAACTTATCTTCTGCATCGGAGCATTTAATCGCATCATTCTTTCTTCTTCCTCCCTTTCACATTCCTTTTTCCTGACACTGTTCTCCTAAATTTAAAACACAAGCAAGATACTATTATAGCATGTTTGGTGCCATCAAGCTTTGGTTTTAGTTTTACATCATACATAAACCGTTCAAGATGCACAAAGATTTTTGTGTCTTGCTAACTTCAAAATTGTCGACATTGATTTCATTTTTATCTAGGTGTTATTGTTCCAATCAGAAATATATGAAACCTAAGGAATCTTAGTATTATGTGTACAACTGAAACTGTCACTGCATCTTTATTGGGGAGTCAAGGCAAGTTAATTCTATGAATCAGTAAGCTTTTTGAAAAAATAAAATCAAATTCATTCAGTTCCTTCTTGTTACTCAAGTTGGTATATGTAATTTGATTTCTTACATTTTAGGAAGGTTGTATTTGTAACGTAGACTGCAGTTGGTTTAAGGTTAAGAAGAATGAAGGAGGAAGGACAAAGATGATAGAGAGTAGATAAATGCTATGTCGGACTAAACATTTTTTTTTCTAATGGAGATTTTGTGTTGAAATTTTGTTCTTTATCATTGCTCTTCTTTAAATAATTAAATGCACTTCAAATCTGACCCTTGACTTGTAGCACCTAATCTTTCATGCACCTCTGATCAGTGAGCTAATTTTAAATGGATTCTTAGTTACATTCATATGCCACATGGGGGACCCTTGTCTTATGTGAGTTCTAATTCTATATCCAAGTTACTGGTAAAATGTGAATCACATGGTACCTGTTGTTGCCTTCATGGCATTTTTGTCTTAAAAGATAATTTGTCTTTAAAATCATGAAGTCCTTGAAGTATTCCTTACATATATGGTTAATAAATGATCTGTTACATTTTTTTTTACTTCTCTCTCTCTCTCTCTCTTATTTGGTTGCCATATAAACTAGTAATCAGGTGTCTTTACTTCATCATGTTAGTGGTCTGTTCTTTTTCTTAATGTTAGTTTTTTCCTCTGCTTCTTTTTAGATACCAAAACTCATCCATCAAGAAATCATGCAAGGTTCTAAATTGCTTAGTTCAATTGTTGCTCGTGGTGTCAGCGGAGAATCTTTTCAGAAACATTTTAATATTTATAATCCAGAGAATGTTTTTCAATCTATCTTCTCTGAAGGGAATAAAACAAATGGGTTATGTGTTAAAAGTGGAACTTTTGGTTTTACCCATCTGATGGATTTGTCCCCACAAGAAGTGACGTTTTCAGCTACTGGTTCTTTTATGGAGCTAGTGCTATTTTCTATGATGAGATGGGAACAGAAATTTATCAACGAAGTTGTAGACTTTCTTACAGAGACTGTAGATAATGATCCCGAGTGCAGTTGCCTTGAAAAAGGAAAAGTGAGGGCTGTTACACGAATGTTATTGGTGCCAACAAGATCTGAGACTAAGATTTTTCAAAGAAGATTTGCAACCGGGCCCGGCCATGCTCCTTTTGAGGCCTTGGTTGTCCCATATCAAGATAGGATTTTATCCAATGCAAGGCTTCTTCACTCAGCATACACATATATCCCTCGGACTAGAGCTCCCCCTGTATGTTATGTTTCCTTGCTATCTAGTACTGAGGCTTGATTTTGCAAAATGATCATTAATAGTTGTCTACATTGCTTCTTTTCTTCTTTTTAGATTGGTGGCCACTGCTCTGATCGAAACTTCTCTTATAAAACACTTGAAGAATTACATGACCCTTGGGTTAAGAGATTGTTTGTGGGATTTGCACGTACATCTGATTATAATGGACCTCGAAAGCCAGATGGTCCTCCTCATCATTTAATTCAAGAGATTGATTCTGAACTACCAGTTGCACAGCCTGCTCTTCAGTTAACCTACAAAATTTTAGGTTCTTCACCCCCTATGCGAAATTTTGACCCAGCGAAATTGCTCACTGTAAGTGCTGTTTTAATTCCTTTTGTTCTTTATTCTTTATTGAGTGATACCCCCTCTCTCCCTCTCTGTCCTTCAACTTTCTCATTGAAATGATTTTCTAATGCATAATTTTCATATAGGACTCTGGGAAGCTTCAAACACTTGACATTTTATTGAAACGCTTGCGGGCCGAAAATCATCGTGTTCTCTTGTTTGCTCAGATGACTAAGATGCTGAATATTCTTGAGGTATTGCTAAACTTGTTGCATCTTTCGATATAATTATATCTAAAAGTCTCTAGTTTTGTGTTCTTGTCACATGGGCCCCTTGATGTGTGAGTTCTTCATTGTAATGGTTGTGTAAAATCAGCACAGGAGTAGGTCTGTGAGCTGCAATTCTTTTAACTAAAGCAACAAAAGGAGATGAATATAAATATGTTTTTGGGGGAGTGAGTAAAGTCAGTGATTTGAAAGTGGAAATGGTCCCACGAGGTTGGAGAACTACCTATATGGCAGTATAGTATTGTACTTGTCTTGGTGCTTACCATTTAACTTTGCTGGAGTTTTCATGCTGGCTACTATTTAATGCAACTTGCAGGACTATATGAACTATAGAAAATATAGATATTTTAGACTTGATGGATCATCAGCTATTCAGGACCGCAGAGACATGGTTAGAGACTTCCAGCACAGGTAACGTGCCATCTTGTGGTGATACTCTACCCTTGTTAGATTACTGAACATTACTTTATGCAGTTGCTTATTGAAGCATAACAGAGGAACAAATAAAACTGAAACAGAGGAAAGGGAATTTAGATTATATATTTCTGTGAGGACCGAATACAAAGATATATGATAGATCGATCAAGAAGAATCACATGTACTAATTTAGCAATGGATACCCAGGACAACAATCCCTCCAAATAAGTGACAAAATAAAAATACATAATGTAGAAAGTTGACTAAGACAAATAGAAAAATTCTAACATAAAGAATCTTAAATGAAATTAAATTATGTGCACTCCAGCACTCCCTCTCAAGTTGGGGAGTAAATGTTGTTCATCCCCAGCTTAGAGCTAAGGTCTTCAAACTTGGCTCTAGCAGCAACTTTTGTTAAGAGGTCAGCAACTTGAGAGTGAGTAGGAACATAAGTTAACTTGTGCTCCTGAATCAATCTTCTCCTTTATGAAGTGTCTGTCAATCTCCATGTGTTTCATCCTATCATGATGAATAGGATTATTTGCAATTCCAATAAAAGTCATGTTGACATAGTACACCTTCATAGGAGTGTCTGTCTTGATTTTCAGCTCATCAAGTCTTTTAATCTAGATCCCTTCACAAATACCAAGACCAAGTGCTTTGAATTCTGCTTCATCACTGCTCTTAGTAAACACTTTTTTTTTTTTTAACTTCTCCAAGTTACTAAGTTACTTTACACATAGGTACAATAACTAATGGTGGATCTTTTGTTAGTGATTGGCCCAGTCCAATCAGCATCAAAGAACACTTCCAACCCTCTGAGTTCCCTTGAAAAACAAGCCCTTCTAGGTGTCATCCTCAAATATTTAAGTATTCTATACACCGCTTTTAAGTGCTCCTCATTGAGTTTGTTCATAAATTGATTTATGACATTGAGCGGGAAGCTAATATCAGGATGAGTGAGAGATAAATTAGCTTACCTCTAAGACGTTGATATGTACCAGTGTCAAGAGGAGCATTATTAGGCATGAATCCCAATTTGTAATCAGTTTCCATAGGACTATCTGTTAGCTTACATTCCAACATCCCTGTCTCCTTTAACAAGTCTTGATTATGCTTCCTTTGAGAAATCTAAATACTCTTCTTGGATTTTGCAACTTCTATTTCTAGGAAATATCTCAAATTTATGTCAAATTTTGTGGCCAAAAATTTCTTCAATTTCACAATTTTATCATGAAAATCTCCTATTATGACAATGTTATTGACGTACACAATCAAAATTGCCAACTTCCTATCAAAATTAGGTTTGACTAATAAAGTGTGATCAATTTGGCATTGGGAATAACCATAGCTTCTAACCACATCAGTGAAACTTTCAAACCAAGCCTGAGGTGATTACTTCAACCCATATAAAGACTTATGGAGCTTGCAAACCTTATTGGAATTCTTTTCAGTTTCAATACCTAGAGGAATCTACATGTGCATCTCATCTTCCAAATCATCATTTAAGAAGGCATTCTTCACATCAAATTAACGGAGAGGCCAATCTAAGTTTGCGGCTATAGAGAGCAGTACCTCGATGGTATTGAACTTTGCAACAAGCGCAGAAGTCTTAAAAATTAATGCCATGGGTCTAAGTGAACCCTTTGGCAACAAGCCATGTCTTATGACAATTAGTGCTGCCATCTTGGTTGTACTTCTTGGTAAAAATCTATTTGCATCCAACTATGGTTTTTCTAGGTGGTAGATCCACCAATTCCCAAGTTTCATTTTTCTTAAGGGTACTTGATTACTCCTGTATTGCATCTCTCATTCTTGCCTTTTCACTGTCTCAAGAACACTTGTAGGTAAAATTTCATTATTCACATTGGCAATAAATGCTTTTAAAGTGCTGGACAAATTAGTATAGGACACAAAATTCCCACTAGGATGTTGAGTATAGGTTCTCCCCTTCCTTAAGGTAATGGGAATATTTAACTCTTCTCAGGTTCCAGCACTAGGAATGAAGGAAGAAGCTTGACATTGCTCAGGGAGTGTGTTGTTGTCCATATGTAGATCCACTGCTGGGCCTTGTTGATCTGCAATGTGACCTTTTCTCCTTCTTGAATACACCAAAGTCTCTTTTTTGATGAGTGTCATTATGATTAGGTTCAGGTTCATTGAGGTTGGTCTCGAGTAAGGTAGGAGCTTGGTGATCTATGTTTGAAGGATCAAGTGTGGGCAGGGCATGTAATGTTGGCTCTCGATTAAAGTACTGTTTTCAGGGCTGTTAGGCTTGTCAGAACTGTTGGGGACAGATTCAAGTCACATCCAAACAGCCATTCTTGTTGTGTGCTAAGTGTCTTCCTTTGAATGGGTGTTTGGGAGTAGTATGGTTGATTTTCAAAGGTTGCATTCATGGTGGTGTAGGAATTTTGTTGTGAGGAGAGTAGCATATGTAACCTTTTTGGGTAGGAGAGTAACCAATGAAAATGCACTTTGATTGCTTTAGGATCAAGTTTCCCCCCACGGTCATTATGGACAAATGAAGTACACCCAAATATTTTTGAAGGTAGAGTTGACATGATAGTTGTGTGGGGAAAGGTCTCAAGGAGTTTTTGGTGGGGTGAAAGGAACTTTAAGGTTTGTGAGGGCATTCAATTTATCAGGTAAGGGGCTGTAAGTACAAACCCCCCCCCCCCCCCCCCCCCCCCCCAAAAAAAAAAGAAGAAAAAAATTATAGGCACATTTGATGTGATTATGAGGACTCTTTGCTACATCTAAAAGATGCTTGTTTTTCCACTTGGCTATCCTGTTTTGTTGTGGGGTATGGACACAAGAACTTTGGTACACAATATCACGGTTGGTGAGAGAGGAGCCTAGGGTGGAATTGAAACAATCTTGAGCATTATCTGACCTGAAAATTTTTGTGGGTTTGCGGCTGATTTCTAAAAGAAGGTTTTGAAGACATTGGTTACTTCAGCTTTCTCTTATAGAAGGTACACCCAAGTCAAGCAAGTATGGTCATTAATATATGTCACAAACCACCTAGCACAATTAATATTTTTTTTACATTGATTGGACCCCAAATATCACTGAGTATGATTGTGAATGGTTCAGTTGTTGGTATATGTGAGAAGAGTAAAAATTTTGGACATGTTGAGACATTTGGCAGATTTCACACTGAAGTTAAATTTTTATTTATCAGGTGAGGAAACATTTGCTTCATATACTGAAGGTTTGGGTGGCCTAACCTATAATGCCACAAAAGTACATTATGCTTAGGAGAACTACTAGCAAATATAGCTATTTTATTCCTTCTTTCATGTCCTTGAAGGTAGTAGACGCCAGCACACTCTCTAGCAGTGCCAATTTTTCTCCCAATTCCAAGTCCTAAAACAGGCAACCATCAGGAGAAAAATTAGTTGCACATTTCAAGTCCTTTGCAATTTTACTAATTGAGAGTAAATTACATGTTAATTTGGCAACAAGCAGAAAATCTGAGTAGTAAAATTTTTGTTAATTATACTTCACCATACCCACCAACTTCAGACAATGATCAATTAGCAATCTGAACCACTAATTTTTCAGAAGATGTACAAATTTATCTTGGAGAGACCCATTACTAGTCATATGGTCAGTTGCCCCAAAATCAACTATCCAAGAGTTTGATAAGGGGGGACCTGTGACTGCAAAACCATCACAGGTTTACCTATTTGTGCAACCACTCTTGTACCAATGACTTTTTCTGAAGTTTGACCTTTGATTGCCAAGGAATTTTTGCAAGAACTTCATTTGCTTTTGCCTGATCATCATAGACTCGAGTTGAGCAGCCTTGTTCTCTTCATTAACCACCGTAAGTCCACAAGCATCTCTTTGAGATTTTGGTTTTCAGTCAGCTGGTTTTTCATGTAGTTTTAAGCAGCTGTCTTTGGCGTGCCTTGTTTGTGACAGTGATCACACCAAGGTTTGCCTTGTTTCTTCAACTTGTGATTTGGAAATTTAGTGCCATAAGCTATGAGGGCTGAAGCCTCAGATTTTGACTGTGAGGTCTGTGGGCCTTGAGTAAGTCTTCTTCCGCTTTCTTCCTGCTCAACTTCAAAAAGGACTTCCCTCAGTGATGGTAAAGGATGCATGGCCATTATCCTTCTCATAATTTCTTCAATATTGGAATTAAGGCCAAGAAGGAACTTAATAAGTCCTTTCTTTTTCCATCAGCTTCTTATAATATGCTGCATCTGCAGCACACAACCAACTGTGGACTTCATATATGTCAAGTTGTTGCCTGTAATGCTTAAGAACATTGAAATAATGTGGGACAGCAGCCTCTGTCTGCTTGTAATCATGTAGAAATCCTTTATTTTCGAAGCAACAGCAGTGTCGTCCACCAAGGAATAAGTTTCCATTACTGCTACCCAGATTTCCCTTGCAGTTTTGCTGAAGAGAAAGTTTGCACCTATGCTGATGGTCATGGAATTGATCAACCACAACATTCTCATATTCTCAGCATCCCAAATTTGAAACTTTGGGTCTTGAACTGGGTTGAGGAGTATCACCCATGAGAAAGCCAACCCTTCCCTTTCCTTTCATGTACATCAAAACACTGGACGACCATTGCAAATAGTTATTGCCATTCAGCCTATGCCTAGTGATAATAGTTGGAGATGCAAGCTGGGGATGATGGGTGCTCCAACACTGGACAAGACTCCATGGTGGACTCAGTGGAAGAACTCTGTCCACTCAGAGTTTGTGTGTTTAAGGATGAAACATGGCCAAACACAATAGGAGGGTGATTAGGCTTCATGCTCTGATGCCACGAAGCATAAAAGAGGAACGAATAAAACAGAAACAGAGGAAAGGGAATTCAGATTATGTATTTCTGTGAGGACCGAATACAAGTATATAGAATAGATGGGTCAAGAAGAATCACATCTCATCCCCACTAATTTAGCAACAGATACCCAGGACATCAATCCCTCCAAATCAGCGGCCAAAAAAAAAAAATATATATATATATATATAATATTGAAAGTTGTTTAAGACAAATAAAATATTCTAACAAAAAGACTTAAATGAAATTAAATCACGTGCAATCCAACACTTATGATATTTGTAATTTAATGGTTGCAGGAGTGATATTTTTGTGTTCTTACTTAGTACAAGAGCTGGTGGATTGGGTATCAACTTGACAGCTGCTGACACAGTAATTTTTTATGAGAGTGATTGGAATCCAACATTGGATCAGCAGGCAATGGATAGAGCTCATCGTTTGGGTCAAACAAAAGATGTTGGTTTTCTCTCCCTCTCCCCTTCCATGTGCATGCATCTGATAATCATTATATGATATTATGTTGGACTAATGTTTGAGATTTATCAACATGAGTGTTTTATATTGAAGAAAAAAAGTTCAAATTTGTTTTTTTGGGGGGAGAACCATTTCTGTATTAACATAGTAGTAGAGAGAGTATTACACTGGATCCAGGCTTCAAACGGCTTAGTTTTAACCATGTTAGTGGTCCCAGATTATTGGTTGATACAGAATCAAATTGGATTTACCAATGAATCACAAAATGCTATGGTTCTTGAATATGATTTCTTATTTTATTCATAATTTATTTAGAAGTAATTCGCAGAACCATGCACCTTTCCCTGGTTAGAACCAAAAAAAAAGTTGCAGTTGGTTGGATTCAACCTATTCTTGAAATAAAGAACACACCGTTTCTCAAAAAACCAATGCACCAAGCAAATGCTCTCTTCATATATTCTTTGCTTGCATGCATGGAACTGTTGCTCTTTCACCTTGCTTCACTTCCTTTGATCTTGCCTCCGCTTGTACAAACACAAAATCTTTTATTTTTTTTGGAGTTTGGTAGTGCTCAGTCTATTGTTTTCATTCTTAACTGATTTTATTTCATTTTAAATCCTCTAGGTTACTGTTTACCGACTTATATGTAAAGAGACGGTTGAAGAGAAAATTCTTCTTAGAGCAAGTCAAAAAAGCACTGTACAGAACCTTGTCATGACTGGTGGTTCTGTTGGTGATCTTTTAGCTCCTGAGGATGTCGTATCTTTGCTTTTAGATGATGTGCAGTTGGAGCAGAAATTAAAGGAAATTCCTCTCCAGGTTGGTTGTGAATCTGGTCGCTGTTAAATATCTTTAATCAACAGTATGAGAAGGCAAAATGCAAGTTCTAGAATCCTCAAACCAATTTTGAGAGATTTTCTGATTATATTTCACCTCTTTTTATACTTTAAGGTAAAGGATAAGCAAAAGAGAAAACAAACTGTGAAGGGTATACGCGTAAATGAAGAAGGTGATGCCTCTCTGGAAGATCTAACAAACTCTGGAGCGCAGGGTACAGATAATGATATTTCTCTTGATCCAGAGGGCTCAAAGTCCAGTAATAAAAAGGTAATATTATAATTTTAGGAGTATTGGTGCTGCAGGTGCTCAAATCTCATTTCAAGTGGGTGCATGACAAGAAACAGTTTAAATTTATATAGGAAGTTTTGTAGTTTCTCATTTGCAAGGGAAGGATCTGATGCATGAGGCATTAGAAATTAACGGTTAATTAGATTATAATCTGTTCAAGTGAACACTCTAGGCTTATAAAAATAATAATAATAAGTATTTATACTTCTAATTGTTTTGTTTTGTGAAATTGACTACTTGTCCAGCAATGGACGCCTGTGATTTGTTTCCTTCCTTTTTCCCATAATATGTTGCTCTGTAATTAATAATGCTAACTAGTTGTTTATTATTTGCTAAATATTTGAACTTTAAACAATACTGCTATCGCATTAGTACCTTTAGTCACAAGCTTGCATGTGACTAAATTAACCCAGCTGAACAGACTGATTAAAGTTGGACAGCATTGAATTCGTAGATGTGCTTGATTGTAATGGTCTAGAGTTCAGTGGCCTACTTCAGACCTGGTCCGGATTATTTATACTAAACTTTTTTAAGTGTATTAGGTGTTTAGTTATTGGGGAAGCGAACAAATGCTTGAAGTATGATGATGTGGTAGCTTCTGTCTTGAGAAGTAAATATGGGTTTTTTTCCCAATTGGGCTGACTTTTCATTTCTAAAGTTTGTAAGCGTTGTAGTGGGTGCTTTTATCTGGTTTTAATCTTCCTCCTTTTGTCACACCCTGTTTGTGGACAACTGATGTACTTGGTTTTTTGCTTTAACATTGCTACTATAAAAAATGATAGATAGCAAGAGTTAGATCTTGGATTAGAATGTTTTGTAGTTCTACTAGATCTAGGTCTAGTTTCTAGGGTGGGAAGCACAATTAAGTGGCACCTATCAATAGTCTCCAGAATTGAACTCCTTGGTCTTGTCACGGTTGTTAGAATAGGGTGTGACGGCTAGGTTCAAGTAAGTGTGTTAATGACCAGTGGGCTGGGCTTGTACAGTTGTACTGCCTTGTACTTGACTAACTAGGAGCTTGACCAAGTCAGAAGTCAGTGATCACATCCATTCTTATGGCTCTTTCTTCCTCACTGACAAATTAACATGGGCAAAAGTTTATTGATTCGAGTATGTCTTAGAAAGTACTTTTGTTATAAAACTGGAATAAGGAGAGAAATAAATTGTGAGCGTTCTTGCGTATTTTAGCTGTCTTACTTTAACAATTGTATATCTGATATCCATTTGGGAACCACTGGATCCGATTGTGAAGAAACCTAATCATTTTGTGGATTGTTGATTTGTTGGTTTTACGGGATAATGTTTGACTAATGTAAATTTTTTAGGTCATGTAATCTTTGCAAGGTCAATTGATGCAATGTGAATTTGTGTTGTACACTTGCAGAGAAAAACTGCCTCTGACAAGCAAACTGCATCAAGGGCCAAGAATTCTCAAAAGATGAATGAGTTTAATAGTAGTATTATGCCTATAGACAGTGAGTTGTATGACGCTAATCAAAATACTGATCCTCCGCTCCAGAAGCCCAAGAGACCAAAGAAGGCAAAGAAAGTAGGGAATGACAAGTTTGAAGACTCTTTTGCTGGGACAGCTAATGTATTCCCAGGGCAGATCCAATTGCCACTACCAGATTTTAGTAATGGAGGTTCAAAAGCAGAAAGAGGTTAAGATACCAAATACGGGAGGATGTGTGTTGTATCAACTTGTGGATTGGCTTTCTTTGGGAAATTGCTGGGTTGCCTCCCTAGTTGATCAGCAAATTCTGGTGCCCCTTTTCCCGGTCCCATTTTGTATTGGGGCAAGACAGGCGAAGCTGTATATCCTAGTTTGTGCATAGTGATAGTTTTAGATATGTTATTATAGATCCGCCCCACTTAGAGGGGGCTTTGTACAGATTAGAATATCCTTGTTTTATTATTCTTGCGTAAGTAATTACAATCACTTGAGCATCTACTAGCTTTGTTGATTACGACTGGCCTTAATATATTATTGTTATTTATTTTAAATTATATTGAAAATTTAGGAAAAATGATGAATATTTTTAACATTTTTCAAAAATAAAATATTCAAGTTGGGTTGGGGGCTTGAGGTAGTTTTTCCCGTCAAGGCTAAGAGTTAAACTCAATTAAAAAGCTTTAAGATCTCAAGTTTAAAATCCAAACTACATTTTATGTGCTGAACTTGATTGGGCTGTGAAGATATTCGAGCCCCATCCCAAGGAACGTGTTGAAAAATATATAATGTCTACTACTGGTGTTATTGGCATGGGTTGGGGATGGTTAAAGTTTTCTAAACTCGGTAATTGTCCCATATAGGGATGAATTCGAATACCCCACCAACAAGAAAACCCAAAAAAAAAGAAAGACGGGAATCATATTTTTCACTTTGCCAGGTTTTCGTTTTTATCAAATTATGAAATTATCATTTACATTTAAATATATTCATCTTAAATGTTACATTTTGACATTTCTCAAATTAATATATATTTTAATTTGAAATATAAAAAATGAATCTTAAAAGCCTTCCCATATTATAATTCAAAAGTCTCCCATTTCATAATAGAAGCTCATTTCCCTTATTTTCAACTTTTATGGTAAAGATGTAACTTTATCTCCTCATTGTTAATGGAAACTCTAAATAATTTACTCTAAAAGATATTTCATTTCACACATACAATCTTGAGGTTGAACTCTGCGCATCTTCACCCGATTAACAGTGTACTTTATTTTTTTACATGAACGAGCAAAACAAAAAATGTTCAGAAGTCAACGGCTTGTTAAGTGAGATCACGAAATCAACACTGATAAAAATTGGTACAGACATGTTCAATTCAACTGATTTGGAGGGCATGTCAACTAGAAACTCGACTCCTGACGAGACTGAAGGAAGACGTCAAGTAACAAACTGCTTGAATTGGGGGTTCCTAATATTTTTGCTATGCAAAATACAAATATGTTAGCGGACTATAACTGGTTGCCGGCTTACGGCTAAACTTTAACACCTTGTCTCCTAGAATAGAACAGTGCTAGTTTTAAATGTTCATAGTTTCTCAAGTCAAAAAGATCTTTAAGTACTAATTAATTCCAACTTACAGAAGGTTTTGGTTATAGGATTAAGTTTGAACTGGCATGAATGCGCAAAGGTTGTTCCAACCCTGATCAAACATAACCCAAGGTATAACATGCAAAGAGTTAGAGCTTAGTAGATTCAGTCCATCTAGATCATCAAAGTGCACACATCTTAAAGTCTAACAGCTTGAGCATGATGCCAGATGTGATCATCTATGAAGGTAGCAATAAAATAAGAAGAGTGATCATAACCAGGTTGAAATCGTAAGGGGAGAGGAATATTGGCATTCCTGCATGCCTCTTCGAACTTGTGAGGCAGCAATTGATCATGCAAAAATTTGTCATCTTCCCCCTGAAGAGAACAGCAACAGTTACTAGCAAACTTGAGTGAAACAGAGGAGAGTGGATTTCTTAGACATACAGACCTACGAAATACAGCCACACTAATTAAGCCCTAAGAAATAGCAGCATCTAGAAGTTTATCCCTCTAGATAACTCTCACAAAATCCACACAATCTCCTACCTGATCAATAAAAAATGGTGGCAGAAACATCACGAAACTTTGTTGTCAGACAAGGGGCATCATAATCCTGTATGTCTCAATCAAATTTGTTATAATGAAATAGCAAGACCATTATGCAGAAGTGAATATGTCTGGTTCTTCATTGACTTACCTCCCAATCAGATTTCTGACCACCAAGATAATTTGTAAATGCCTTCTGTCCCCAAGCACAATTTATAGGATTTGCAATAGGTGCAAAGGCAGAAACTGACTGCAATAAGCATGCAAAGAAAGGAGGAACAGAAAATAGTTAGAATCCAGATTACAAGTAATGTTCTTACCAAGACAGGGTAAAGTCTGAGTTACGCTAGAGAATGGAGTTCAATAAACTTCGGGCCATCATACTGGGAAAATTATATTAGAATCCTCTTTCCAAACAACTAACTCAACTTTCTAAACATCAAAGCGTCTTATATCAAAAGGACCATTTTTTGTAACAAAGTTATTTAGTTATAAATAGTAAGAAAACTGCTATTGAGTTCTACTTTATTCTAGCCCTTCAAAAGAAAAAAAAAAAAAAAGTATTATACGCAAATTGACCAAAATCAATCGACTAAATTCTAGCAAATTTTACATATACAAGTTTGCTGGCAAGTACTTAAGGAAGGAAATATAAGGAAATAAATTCTAAAGTTCATTTAATCCATTAATTAAAAAAATTGAAGGACTAAAACAGAGTTGTGGCTAACTTTCATCACAAGCAATAGCAAGAAAACTCCTTCGACTATATTAAAACCATGAGTTATCTGTTCCATAATCATCAATACCTTATATTTATCCAAATTTTTCCGGTAGATTGTTAAAGCGCCATGCCCACCCATAGAATGGCCAAATATAGAAGCTTTCGATGTTTCAAGCTGTGGAAAATAATCACTTAGAAGCTTTGGCAATTCCTTGACAATATAGTCATACATGCGCCAATTCTTCCTCTTCTCTTATGTAGCATTGACATAAAATCCAGCACCTGTTCAGGAAGGTAAACATGAATGCCAATAAATAAAGGCATGCACTCACATATGTACATATGTATGCGCATATATAAATACACGCAAATACATCCAATAACAACTCTCAAACCTCAATTAAGATATCTTCTGTCTAGAAATTTGTATATGACAGATATCTAATTGCAGTTAGATATATCCTATAACTATCAAAGTTGTTTCACAGAATGTCAGTCTCTTCCAAACAAAAATGAGCTATTTTTATTCAATGAAATATGGGGGGATAAAGCAGAGACCTCACAAACAAGCTGAAATTCACAAGGCAGCTAAAATAACTGACATTTCTCCTACACTTAAATATACATGTGTATTAGCATGAGTTAATATCCATCAATCAGTGGTTACTAGCAAAGGTCGCTTTCATTTACATATGAAGAATCTTAAGGTGGATTTAGTATTGGCTTATCCAATAATGAAATAATTCTAATAAATCTGTCCATTTGAGTAAAATATAAGAGATTCATGTAAATAGAGAGCCCAGCAACTAAATCAGAAATAACAGCACTAGAACAATCAATTGAACATTCACCGATCACCACAAGTACCATACATCAGTTTCAAGGGCATTAAGGAACGGCAGAAACAATAGGGGTCTCCAAGGAACTTCATATACATATGACAATTAAGTTTCCAGACGTAGCAGGGATGGATGGCCTTGCTAGGGATTTTGCCCATACTATGATACCGGTAGATGTTAATAACCGATATACAAAGCTGCCATTTTGTTTGCTCGATATACAATAAGTTATTCCCTCCCTAACCGTGACCCCTTTTTTTATTTTCATCTTTTAAAAATTGGGGGTCACAGTCGTGATCCTATTTCTTTTTTTTTTTTTTTTTGAATTTCTTTTATCTTAATTTTATTATTTTTTTAAATTGATACATGTAAAATTATTTAAAATAAAAAACTACATGTCATTATGACATGTAAAATAAAAAACTAAATGTTAATTATAATATTTAAAATACTTTTTAAATTGAAACCTATAAAATTATTTAAAATAAAAAATAAATGTTAATTATTTAAAATAAAAGACTAAATGTTAATTTAATTTCATTAGAATTTATAAATTGGTAAGGGTTTTTTAAAAATTTGATGAGCAATTAATTACACTGGTTAAGTATTATTAAACTCTATATTAAAATGATAAAAATTTTATAATTGTTGAAAAGGGAAGTTATAATCTAAAACAATGAACTAAAATATAAACATATAAATATAAAAAAAAAAAAAAAGAGTTATACATAACGTTAAAAAAAAATAATTTTTTGTGTCATATCGAGTTCTTGTTTTTAACCATTAACCTCGTTGTCATATAGGATTGTATTTTTTTTTTCTCTTCCTTTTCTTATTCATCATCCCTCCCTGCTTTTGTTTCATTTTTATCGTTATCATTGTTTTCTTTGTCTTCTACTTGTTGGTATGGAATGAGATTATTTTGAATAATCATCGAAAAATGATTCAAATTCTATTTGAAGGGATTGAATTGGAGGAATTGGCTAATATAATGTAATATACCTTTATTGTTGTGATCCTACGTATGCACAAGACTCAAAAGAAAATCCAACATGAGATATTGTCTGCTCAAAAAATAAGGTTGAGATAGGGATGGAGCTATGTGGCAAGTGTAGTTTAAGGGAGACAAATGATGGCTTGAGAGTTGTATAATGCAGTTAAAGTGTAATATACCTATGTTGCTGTGATCCTGCATAATGGGGCTCTAATGACGTATAATATGAAGAACTAGCACCTCTAAAATCTACAAAATACATGGATAGCATGGAAGAAGATGGATTAACATTATCATGGTGGGCCTACATCTGTGTCAATGTGCAAGAAAATAGATTAGTTGTCGCAGATGCAGTGCCAACACTAGTGCTAGAATCACAATAACTTTAATCGTCCACTATGGGTACTCTAGTAAACATAGCCATGAGCTTTCTTTCTCATGCAACTTGTAGGAATTTGGGACCTAAACATATGAGGTGCAGGAGAAGCATGTTGGGAAATCATCATGTCTCGATACTCGCCAAGTGTATGAAGGATACTGGTACAATCACTCATCATAGCCAGACTAAGCAGTGAAAGGTTATCCTTAGCAAGAAGACATAAGTCGTTAGCCAACTCGACTTTAAGAATTGTAAACCAATAATCATATGTGTAATATATATGTGAAAAGTAAAGCAAAGTAATTGTGATAGATTCTAAAAAATTAACACAAGACCCTAGGCACTACTCATAGGCTAGATTCATTGTTAATCTTCCAATATTATCTCATATACCTTAAGGAACGATCCAAGGGCTCTAATGACATCAGCATTAGCGACAACATATCTCATTAGTTTCACCATGCAAGCATGAAGTTCTCATGCTCTTTCTGTCAATCCAAGTGAGTTTTCCCTTTAAGTGTGATGGTATAAACCTTTTTTAAATCAAATAAAGCATGCAATATTTTGCATTTGACAAAACTGTCAAAGCACGAATTGGCATGATACCATTCCATAATATGGAAGCAAATAAGAGGCACAGATACTAGCCACATGTCTGACTATGTTAGGCAGTAATCAATTATCAATTGTCGTACATCATTTGAATTGTATGGATGCTGAATAAACTATGAACAACAAATTATTCATATAAAGATATAGTATCACACAGGTAATCATGCAATACTATGTAAAGCATATCAAACCTTATTGGGCCTCATCTGATCTAATAGTACTAAATAGTGTTGTATAACTAATTTTCTTAGATGAGGATGCTGACCCATGAATCTCTCCTTGCAGGATGTACAATGAAATGATGGCAAATTATAATTTATAAAATCTACATGAATCGTATAATAAGTATTTAAGTTAATAATAGTTTTCATACATGTAAGCAAGTGGAAGGGACACATCATATTCATTTTAACGAAGGTCTAAAGGTAGGTGTCTCTGTGGTGCTAACCTAGGAAATCGATCACAGATCCATAAGTGTAGCACTATTAAGAAGTCACTGATGTTAATCTCATTGTAATCAATGACATTGCATAACTTTTTATAAAGGTATGTTAGCACTGTTAAATCCCAACTAAACTTGCCTGGTACATGAAAGTCTTATAAGAAAGTAAAGTACATTAGGGGAACTATATGGTTAAACTTGTATGGCATGAGAATCATACTTATCAGACACAATATATAAGTACAAGCAAAACATTATATTTCATCTTCGTTTGCATTGTTCAAAAATACCTCAAAGTAGTTAGCAAGCCAAGCAATGCTTGACATTTTGCTCGTGCATACATATTGCATCTGATAAATGAGATCCTCATGCTAGACAAATTAGGCCATAGAATCCTCTTAATGTACTTTACCTTCTTCAAAAGCCCTTACATAGTAGGCAAGTTTAATTGAGACTCGATAGTGCTGGCATACCTTTAAAAAGAGCTATGCAATGTTGTCGATTATAATAAGGTTAACATCGGTGGCTACTTGACATTGTTACACTTATGAGCCTATAATTAATTCCATAAGCTAGCACCACATAAGGCCTTACTTTTAGACCCTTACTTACATGAATATGATATGCCCTCTCGACTTACTTACATATTTACATATATAAAAATTATTATTCACTTGAATGCTTACTATATGGTTTATATATATTTTATCAATCACAATTGATTATCATTTCAATGTACATCTTGCAAGTGGATGTGAGTGGACCAGCATCCTCGCTTGAGGAAACTAGTTATACAACACTATTAAGTACTATTAAATCAGTGAGGTTCGATGAGGTTTTATACATTTCATACACCATTGCATGGTTATCTATGTGATGCCATATCTTTACACAAATAATTTATTGTTCGTAGTTTACATAGCACCCATACGATTCAAATGACGTGCACCAGTTGATACCTAATTACTACCTAGCATACTCAAATATATGGCTAATATCTATGCCTCTTATTTACTTCCACATTATGGAATGACATCATGTTGATTGCATGCTCCGACAATTTAATCAAATGCAACTAATACTACGTGCTTTATATGATTTAGAAGAAGTCCATACTATCACGCTCAAAGGGAAAACCTACTTGGATTGACAGAAAGAGCATGAGAACTTCATACTCGCATGATGGAACTAGTGAGATACATTGTCACTTATGCCAATGTCATTAAAACCTCTAGATCACTTCTTAAAGTACATGAGATGGTAATAAAGGTTGTTTACCAGTGGATCTAACCTATAAGTAATGCTCAAGGTTTTGTAATATTTTTTGGGATCTGTCATTATTACTTTGCTTCACTTTCCATATATATATATGTTACACATATGATTATTAGTTTCCAATTCTTATAGGCTAATATGGCTGACGACTTATGTCTACTTGTTATGGATGACCCTTCACTGCTTGGTCTAACTGTGGTGAGTGATTGCACTAACATCCTCAATGCATTTGGCAAGTATTGGAACATGATGATCTCTCAACCTACTCTTCATGCACTTTATTTGCTTAGGCCCCAAATTCCTACGAGTCACATGGGAAAGAAAGCTCATGACTTCATCTCTACTAGAATACTCATGGTGGACAATCAAGGTTATCATGATTCTGACACTAGCATTGGCATCACATTTGCGATAGCTAATCCATCTTGTTACACGCCAACACAAACATAAGCCCACTATGACACTACTAATCCATTTTTTTCCATGCCACTTATGTATTTTATTGATTTTGAAGGTGTCAGTTCTTCATATTATATACCATCAAGTCGCATTATGTAAGATCATAGCAACAATGGTATATTACACCTCAACTACATTATACAGCTCTCGAGCCATCATTTCTCTCCCTTCAACCGCATGTGTCACACAACTCCATCCTTATCCCAATGTTATTTTTCGAGCAAGAAATATCTCATATTAGGTTTGCTTATAAGTCTTATGCATATATAGGATCACAGTAATATGAGTATATTACACTATATTAGCCAATTCTTCAAATTCAATCCCTTGATAAGATTTAAATTATCTTTTGATGACTATTCAAAATAACCTCTCTACATATCACTAAGCAGAAGACAAAGAAAAAGATGATAATGACAAAGATGAAGATGGAGCATAAGCAAGGGAGGATGAAGAAGAGAATGAAGAAGAACACAATCTCGTGTGACACCGAGGTCCACAATTAAGAACAAAGAGTCATGTGATATAGGAAGTCATTTTTTCTTTACATTATGTATAATTTTTTTTAACCTATATGTTTATATTTTAGTTTATTATTTTAGATTATGACTTTCCTTTTCAACAATTATAAAATTTTTATCATCTTAATATAGAAGTTAACAATACTTAACAAGTATAATTAATTGCTCATCAAATTTTTAAAAAACCCTACTAATTTAACAACTTTAAAAGAAAGTTCATTAATATTTAGTTTTTAATTTTAAATAATTAACACTTATTTTCTTATTTTAAATAATTTTACAAGTTTCAATTTAAAAAGTATTTTAAATGCCATGATTAACACTTAGTTTTTTATTTTACATGTCATAATTAATATTTAATTTTTTATTTTAAATAATTTTACATGTATCAATTTAAAAAATAATAAAATTAATATTAAAAAAAAGAAAAAAATGAGAATCATGGTCAGAGACTAACTGTGACCCTCCATTTTTGAAATAAAAATAAAAATAAAAAAGGGTCACAATTGTATTCGTGGCACAGTCACAACCCTTGAGGAATTTGAAAAAAAAAAAAAGAAGACTTATTGTATATCAAGCGAAAAGAAAGGGGACTCTGTATTTTATTCATTAATATCTATCAATATTATAGTATGATCAAAATCCTCCCAACCATGGCCCCCAATTTTTTTTTTTTTTAATGAAAAAAGAATCACAATTATGTCACAACCGTGACCCTTCAGGGGGGAAAACTTATTGTATATTGAGCCAAAAAAAAAAAATGGTAGTTCTGCATCTCGGTTATTAACATTTTCTGGTATTGTAATACAGTCAAAATCCCGTCCTTGAGCTTAAGTTTGTCAACTTCTAAATTGACATGGCCCAAAGCCAGAGAAATTCTCTAAAGAATTTAGACCCATAAGGTTTATTCATGCCCAGCTCCTTTCAAGACTCAAAAGTAACGGTCTCAAGTGGCATGTCTACACCAAAGTCCTAGCTGTCTGCTTCTCCTTCAACGTTTAGGCCTCCTGTGGAATTAATTAATTTAAACATAAGACAAAGCATCATCCCATCTTGGAGTATTACAAAGGAAATTACATTCCATAAACATAATTATACAAGTACAATCACAGCTAAAAGTTGAAACTAAAACCAATTACATAGAGCAACAAAAAATTATTAGGTAGCATATAAGAGCATATAAAAAATTAGTTTTCATCAGGCGTCACATATTTATTAAACTGCAGACTTTTTTTTTGGGGGGGGGGGGGGGGTATATTGGAAAAACAAATTATAATATTTCATTTTGGTGAGATAGTTTTTTCACTCATAACTGTTACTTGATCTTCTCTTGTAAATCTTTGTCTTCTAGGGTTGATAAGTGAACAATATTCTCAATGTCACTCCAGTGCACAAGGAGCAGGATCCCAATAATTACTTTGGTAATAATATTTCTTATTGTAAAAGAAAAAAGGTTCAAGAAATTTATTGGTTATGAATCACCAAAACAAAAGATTTCATTTTTTTGGCCTAGAAAACCTTTACTTTTTAAATATATATGGAAAACAATTATGCATGTCACCCATAACCTTTGGTCTTGCACGAAGTAACACAGAATGAGCAAGAACCCTAATCCAGATTACATTTGGTCCATGATTAGACCAATAACTAACTTCCAGATATTAAATCCTCCATATATTGGCGTTTACCCTATTATATGGACAAATCAATCATAGGAAAGCAACATGCCAATCCAAATCGTCTTGCAATGACAGTATGCCAGTCAAAAGACTTGTGCACTTTCGATGTAATATGATCATGTACCCTGGAACCAAGACATGAAAAATTGTAAAAAGTTATTCCCCAAGATAAACCCAAGGGAGGCTAACATGACAGTACTCCTGTTTAAATTTGTCATTAGACTTGAGAAGAAAGTTACAGATGCGGGTCTCAAGGCAAACCGGCAAAACAATCTCAATACAACAGAAAACAGTTGCACAAAACTCATGAAGTATTTCTTCATTTCAACGTTGCTTTGCTACTAAAAAATTGAATGGTTTGAAGTGTTGCTAACTTACTTGGAGAAGCATCTGAGGCGATTAAAACAACACCCTAATTTGAGGTTGCACGTTGAGCTCCAGACTTGATTATGAAATTCTCATCTGAGCAAGTCAGACCAGACAGCCAATAGGATGCCTTCTCTCAATGAAACCAAAACCTTCGAATCATTGTATGTTCTATGGGACCAAATTGGCTTGGGGTAAAAGTACAGATATATAAATCGTATTTACACGATAATTCTTCATTTCCTATGCTAAGAGTAATTAACACTATTATTTTACATTAATTAACCGAGGCTTCAAAATCAGTAATTCATTTATATTAAAATGAGGCACAGAAAATTCAGGTCCAACTTGTAAAGAACAAAAGAAAAAGAATAATGCAATCCCATCAACCTACAAAAGAAATTATGCGACATTGGTACCATGGTAGAACTCGATCGCATAATTTGGAAGCAAAAGAGCAAAACCAACGCAATTCCTAATAATTTCGACCTTTTATAAAACAAGCATAACAGAATGAGAATAACAAATCCAAAGTAAACCCGATTGTTCCCTTCATGTTCAGATCGTAAATTTTGAACGGATGAGACAGAAAGATAAATGCAAGAACTTACAGGGAATTTGTAAGATGGAGAAGGAGAAGATGAGAAGTAGAGGTGGAAAGCCATAGAGCGGCCGAGCGTTGGGCTAAAATGCTTATGCCTCTTGTTATACCCACCGAACATCTTAGAGCTGCTGATTTCTGAGGGTTCCGTATCCATCCTTCTCAATTCTCAGTCTTCCTCCTCTCGCACTAGCGGGGTATTAGGAGTGTGGTCTCTTTACACTACGCTACGATGATTTTTTATTCAGACAATGATTTCCATGTCTTGCGAAATAGCAAAGCGAACCAATTTATTCTAACGAAAGGTATTTTTGGAAATCAAAATCTGGAAACAACTGCGATATTTACAATAGTAGTAGATATATATCAAATGTTTTGTCTTAATCATTTATTAGCTGAATCTCGAGGTATGTTAAACCATAAGAGAAATATCTCTCTTGGGAAGTCCAACTCATCAGAAAAATCACACTTGCATTTATTTTATTTTGTTTTAAAGATTTTTTGGAGGTCTGAAGCAAATTGTGCCAAGACAATCTCCTACTAATACCATACTTTGTGCATACTTAAAATTTTATCATCACAAAGGATCTTAGTAACATAGGAATGTCACTCCAGCAGTTCAAGTATCCCATGAGATCACAGAGACTAACCAGCAAGGAAGAAACATCAATACTTCTTTCATTTGCATACTACACCTATAGCTAGTATTCTCTCTGCATTTTTCCCTCACATAATCCTTACGCCATGGTTTGGTACGTGTGGCAATTCAAATTGAGGAAATGAAAAGATTTTTTAAAATTTTGAAAACATTTTTTATATTTTTATAATAATTATTTAATGAAACTTGTATCTTTTTATTATTTTTATTAATTTAAATATACAAATATTATTTTCTATCTCGTTTATTTTTTTTTTTCGTTTCTATTTATTCAATCTTTTTTCCTGCATATCAAATATAACCAAGTATTCATCTTTCTCCTTTGGCATTTTATGGCTCAAAATCTCATTGGTCAAGCCATTGGCCATTTAAGTTCTATAATAAATCTGTTTTTTTTTTTTTGGGCCACTCATGAAATTACTTCAGTTTTATGAAAGGTGGCGCTAAATTAATTATATGCTTCTTTAAACTTCTTTCTAATTCTACTAGTATGCGTGAAGTTCATGACAAGTCTGTCAAGGACTCAATTTCTTAAAAGATGATTTTTCTTTTTTCTTTACACTTAAATATTATACCAAAACTTTTTTCTTAATAAATTATCAGCTGAATCTCAAATTAGAATTACATCTCTTGATCTAATTCTTTGTAATTATGGTCAATTACATTTATTGATGCAGCAAAAGGATGTAAACATTAAATATAATCGTTAATAGTACGGATACGGAGGCGAGATGCTTACCATTATGCAGTCCACGAAATGCATAGACGTCGAACAAAGAAAAAGAGAGTTAAAGACCATTGCCCAATATAAGTTTCTTCAAACATTTAAAAAAAAAAAGAACCGCTACGCACCACTTAAAGAGCGTCATGAAGCATCCATAATTCCACATAGCCAGTGACGAGAATGGATCCTCTGCCGTTTATCCTCTCTGCTGTTGTTCTGTTAGCACAAAGACAGGGTGTGTTTTAATTTTTTTCTTTTTATTTTATTTTATAATAAATTCATTCACATGTCTATCTCTCCACAAACAGCACAACAGCAGGAAAAATATAACTGCAGAGGATCCATTCTCAGCCAGTGACACTAAAAAGCTTTGCAGCCTTTGCGGTCTTACATGCTTAAAATTATATCATCATAATGGGCCTTAGTAACATATGAGTGTCACTTCGGAAGTTCAAGACCGAGGTTCAAGTATTCCATGAGGTCACAAAGACTAACTAGCAAGGAAGAAACATCTATATTTCCTCTCATTTGCATACTACTCCTATAGCTAGTATTCTCTATATAGCCTGTGTATTATCCTGTCACATCCTCCTTTTGAGTTTGCCAAAGGAGTATCTGTAACTATCTAAATCCTATTTGAAACACAATATCAAAAATAGCATAACAGAAATGGGTTATCAACATCAATGATCAAACCAAAAGTAAATTTATCAGCTACCGAGTCTCTCAGCTAATTGTTCCACCAAAGGTCCTTTTGCTAGTCTATAATATTTTTTCACATTGTGCTGCTTTGCAATGGCCCTCAAATTACTCAACGTCAAGTTTTTCAAGCTCACAGGCAGCAAAGCTGAGGTCTCATTATGGGAATCAACCGAGGAACATGGCCAGCTAGTCTGAAGATCTTCATGGTTTCCATTGTCCATTGCAACCCCATCCGAGTTTGATAAATCCATGGTAACATTTGAATTTTGTATTCCCGCAGTGACTGGCAACTTACAAACATCTCTTTTCTTTTGCAACTCCGAAAATTTGCTGTCATAAGGAACAATAGCATATTCTTCAGTTTCATGCTGGTCAAACTGCACTCTTCGTTTAGTAACCCTCCTGTTCAGGGCCTCATTTAAATTGGCACCATCAATGCTCGTTTTTGACTTCCGTTGCCTCTTGGGTGTAACTTTCAAGGATGAATTTGAAATAACTTCCATAGGATTGTCATCTGGTTCTCTAGCAGAAAATGCATCTGATACCAGTTTCCTCTTTTCCTGATTTTTTAGCTTATCAGGCTCACTCATAATGAACTTGCTGAGGTTAGCAGTAGTTTCAGACTTATGGCATAGCACCTGTGATTTCCCTTCGTCTGTTAGCTGTGACCCACTAAATAGGGCACTTTTGGTTTGCATCTCTAACAGTGAACTCAACACAGAATTTTTGGCATTAACATGGCTAGCATTTTGAATGTTCATTACATGCGGAGGATTTTTACAGTTCCATAATTCAGGATCAGCAAGACACAATTCTTGAGTAGTATCAACTTCAAGAGGAGTTGTTCTCTTGCAATCCCTATTTGAAGGTAAATTAATAGGGTCCAAATCTGAAGTTGAAGCAACCTTGGACTCTTTCTTGCAATCTCTTTGTGCAGTTTTTGGAGCAAAATCACACAGCTTCTGATCTAAATCAGAATTTTCACTTTTCACTTGTGAGACATGTAATTTGGAATCAAGACACTTTTTTCTCCCTTCAATGCTAGCTGCAAGTGCAAAAGCATCTGCAGTAACATCATCGACAGTTGCATCCTTTTGCTGCAAAATTTAAGAAGAAAAGGACTACAAACCTTGTTAAAAATGAAACTCAAAATAGACTGCTATCAGTCCAGGAATTTAAATTGATCAAAAGAAAAACAAGAGGGCTTCTTGCACCTTGGTTTCTTTCAGAATATTTCCCTTGCCTTTGGAAGAAAATGAATTCAAGATTTGATCTGTGTCTGTAGTAACAAGTTGGCTTCTTCTGACTTCCTCATTTGCTAAAACATTTAAATCTGATGTCCCCAGTAAATTCATTCCGTCAGAAGGACCAGATGCACAGATGATAGCCACCGAATCAGCACTTCGCACAACAGTTTTAACAAGCAGTTCCTTAAAAGAATAATCAGGGTCAGGATCTATGGCAGGTCCACTGGGTGAGAGAAATATAACAAGGGAAATCCAGTCACAAAGATTCAAGGCATTAAGTGGGACATTAAGCTGAAGTATAACCTAAACGGAGTAAAGAACCCTATATAAAATAGATAAAGACCATCAGGGTTTGCCCCAAATTTATAATGGGTAGAAATGGTTGGCAAATTTAGACCTTCACAGCAAAAGGAAAATAAAAACAAAACAGTACAGACTGGCATTGTGAGCTAAAAGCAGAGTAACAGTCTAAGAGACCTGCAACTACCTTAGCACTTTTACTTTTATTTATTCTCTTTTCTTTGGGTTTTGAATACTGAACACAGGTTCATAGTGTCGGGCTGTCAGCTGCCAGTATAATATTGTCTTCTTCTAACGCTGAACGCATTGTCACATTAGGAATACTTGACTGTTTCTTCTTAATGGACAAATTAATGGTATCTTTTAAGGCTTCTATGAAGGGGGGGGGGGGTGCTTGATATCAACATTTGACAGCTGATAATTGACAAAGATAACACAGCCCAACTTCAAATCATTAGTTGCTAAGCAAAAGGTCAGATGGGTTTGAGCACTAATATTACAACACTATGAAAAAACAATAAACACTGGAAAATTGGCACTAAAAGCAACAATTCTTATCCCAGATGGTGGATTGAATATTTGTCTCTTTCAGAAATGAAAAAAGATTATGTGGCCATAATATCTCAAAATATATCTTTTAAAATTTTACTTTATGATACGGCAGAATATACATAAGTTTTAAACAGTAGTTTTTGCACTATCCAAAGAGTGAGACCAAACTGTTTTTACTTCAAAATCATAATTTAAAATATCCCCCCATTTCCCTTTTCACAAATGTGATTCCAAGCTCATGAAGCTTTATCACTTGCAGTGCAATTATAAATTAGGGACCTTGGACTCCAGTTCATTGTTGATGGCAGGGCCATAAACAACTACAGCTTCAACAGTTGTAACTTGAAAGGCTAATAAACAGCAGATTCATTACTTTCTTACATGGAAAAACAATGAAAAATTACAAAACAGAAGGAAGAGACAGAGGAGGAGAGAGTAGTGCTCCTTGAACCTTATCTGCTTTTGGATTACATCTTTTCTCCTCTGGACACATCAAAATATCTTCAATTAACAATCTGTCTGCAGCAGTAAAAACATTTTCCTTTGTTTCTTCCTCTTCAATTCCACCTGAATAACAGACCGCCAATATTTTCTCCTTCTGGGGGTGGCCAGCTGCAAGTTTCAGGGAACCTGGGCTGGAATCTTTGACATTAGTATTTTCAGTCTGCTCATTGTTACGCTGAAGTGTCAACAGTGGCCATGAGTCAATTTAGGATGTTTGGACTCAATAGATTTAGAACTGTATATAATGACTTGCAGGAGATATGAGCAGGCATAGAATCATGTGTAGCTCTAAGTATGCTCACATTTATATGCCTACAATCATACAACATATGTTGCAGGTAAATCTTCATGGCCAACCCTCAATCTTAAATGCAACTTTTCTTAAAAAATGTCCACTATATGTATCTCCATATATCTCATATTTAGTCCCTGCATCATGGGTTTCAGTGGGATAGAGAGAGACAGAAAGTAATACTGTAAAAAGATATGATCAATTGATATGTTATCAAAAAATTGCTAAAACAGCTATTAGACATGTTAATTAATCAGTGCATCTATACAGGTCTAGCATTGCATTGGGCATTGAAAAAATAAAAGGAAAGTAATGTTGGTATAGCAATCAATTATTTCAGAAGAACGTGTCTAAAATACATTCATCTTAAGTTCTGAAATGTATATATTGAAACGTGGGGGAAGAGAAAAAAGTGCTCATTTAAACAAAAACCATATAACACAGAGCTTTCTCAACCTTAATATTTACAGGATTATCTGATCTCTTTCCATGTAGCTGCATTGGGAGTTTTGAGCTTGTAGAATTTTCTGAAGTTTCGCAGACTTCACTTTTCTCCTCCTTTATTAGTATATTTGAATCAATATTGCTAGACTCATTGTCTACTGGATGTTTAGAAATATTTATGATGTCTGCATTCACATCTACAGGCTGCTTCAAACAGAAGAAAAATAAAACATATATCACTAATATGGGAATCAAGTGCCAAATAGTTAAATGCTGTTATGTCAAATTAAATATTGAAGAGATGCCTTTAGGGTGGATATATGGAAGAGAGCATTGAAACAAATTATATTAAAAAAAAAAAAAAGCAATGACTAAAATTGTAAAAAAATGGTGAAAACCTTTGCGCATCAAGTAGAAAGCCTCAAGCTCAAAGGTCGTAACCTTCTCTCATCACATATTGACTTACAGAATTTAGAAAGAAAATTTTCAACATGACAGAGCCTTATGCAGTCCAAACCAACATAAAATCATGGAGTGATCTTGCAAAAGAAAAATTGTATGTACCAAAATCTGATTAAATTAGCATAATAAGAAGACAACAAGCCTTAAAAATGGTTGTCATACATGTAAAAAAAATGCCTTTTACTCAATTTTGAAAAAATAAAATTCACATTTCATATAATTGGGAAAAGGAAGAAATTTCACAATTCAAACCTGGCCACATTTATCTTGACAGTAGTCTCTTTGTGTAGCCTTCACTATTTCATCTAGTGTCTGAGCAGGTTCATTATGTAATAGTAGCCGAATTCCAGTATTATCAGCATGATCATTCTTCAAACTCCTTAATGAGATATCAAGCCAGTTGATTTTCTCAGTCAAAGCACAACAGCATATTTCAGGCCCATTTTGATGTTCAGCCCAGGCTAATTCATTCTTCAGGGATAAGAGATCCTTTTCAAGTTCTTCAATTTCAGTATCTGCCTTTGTTATCAAATTTTTTAAAACCTGAATACAAGATTTCTCATTCAAGGCATCTTCCTCCATCAAATCTGAAAGAAAAAAAATAACACATAGCAAATACAGGAGAATGATTTAAAGTCTTGTCAAAGAAAGGCCAAAGATATATAGGGTAAGGGAATAAGAATATACCACGCTCGGAACCAAAGTAAAAGTCACATTGCCATCCAAAATGCTCAGGGTGATTACTGTTGTGCACAACTGAGACCCGAAAATACATGCAAACCATTATGAAAAAGAAGACTTACGTGCAACCCAGAAAACTAGTACTTCATATTGAACCACCGGTTGCACAAAAGTTAAACACAGAGACAAGATATAAAAGAAATAGGAAACCTTCATCATATGTTGAACTCCATAGATCCCAAGCCATGGATTGTAATTATATCCTGAAATGAAACTGATAACAATAAAGTATGTCACAGTTCCATGCAGTCTAACAATTTGTCAATAACAGACGCCAACGTAGCCAATATGTATATCAAGGAAAAAAAATACGCAATGCAAGTAGCTATATTAGCAAAGCCACCCTAAAGAGAGAGAACTAATAAAAATTCTAAGCATATAGAACGAAAATTTTAAAAATAATCGAAATCTCTCGTGAAAATAGATGAATAAAGGGAAAAAAAATATGGAATAAGTAATTCAACGTCTTTAGTTGAGAGTAATGTTACATCCTCTCCCCCAACCCACCCCTAGAAAGAACCCAGGAAAGTCAACGAGGATAGCAACCAAATAGCAAATGGTGAAGAAGAAAGCGCGATTAGCATATTTGAGGAAATCACAAGGAACTGTCCAAGAATGCTACCAATGGCACAATATTGCGGCATAATAATATTTGGAACAAGAAAAAAGATAGTTTTAAAACCTGAAGTGACTTACAATTACTGTTTTCACCCACCACGCTTACGGCCAATAATTAATGAAGCATTAAGAACTATTATCATTCTATCGACCATAAGTACTACAAACAATAAATGAGCATTCGAGGCCAGTTCTACGGAAGACCAAAAAGAAAAGATAGCTTACCGAACTTCAGCACCAAGTGGACATTGTGAAACTGAACTTTTTCGAAAGTAAGTGTCTTCAAGAACAATAGTGCTTTCCCGGAAACCAAAAAACTAGCAACATTTCTTAGGCTTCAGGCATTTATAGAAGAAGTAGATACCAACCAAAAAAACAAGGAAATGAGCAATGGGCAATCGGAAATGTAGCTTTCCTGGCAATTAAACAGTACCTCGAGCAAGTTGACTGCGAATGACTGTGGAAATAATGATGGCTTCGAGAGCCACCGATGAATTGCACCCGAAACGCCGAGAAATGGTGAGAATGTGAGTGTCTAGGGTTTCGGGTTTCTCGAAAGTCAGAGCCGAAGAGAAAAAAGAAAGAAAGAGCCTATTTTCAGCGGAAGAAGAAGCAAAGCGAAGTTCGGCAATTTGTATTCACAGAAAAAGCTGTCACCGAGGGTGACGAACTTGCTCCAAATGGAAACGAACACGCGGGGAGTGACTCGTAATAAGCGGGCTCTCAGTTGGGGCAATATGGTGAAATAAATTTGGATGACGTGGGCCCGCCCGAGAATTGCGATTGTTTGGACATGGGCCCTAGTTAACTGGGTGATCTGATTCTGGGGTTGCTTTCCCCCGCGCCTTTTCAGGGGAATGGGGTCCACAACTAGCGCTGTAGAAATCTAGTGCTTCAGTTCTATCGTGGAACACTCTTGAACAGAATCCAAAGCCGTTGGTTCGAACTTTTTCCACGTGTATGACAAGGAGAAGGGCCAAATATTCTTGTGTCTGTGAGTGAGTAAGACGAAATTAATTCCCTCTTACCATCTGGTCTTGGATGGGGATTGGTAATGGGTCCGTGTAAGATTCGAAACTGAATTTTATTTAAAAAAAAAAAACGACAATAACACTTACACTATCCATGGGTAAAACCCAATATTTAAAATATTCAAAAATTAAAATACTATACACTTAAATAACAAATAAGACAAAAACTTTTATCGGCCAAAGAAAAAAAAAAGAATAAAACTTGGTTTTAGTTTTTCACATATCTGTTTTTTTATTTTAATTTAGTTTAGAAATTTTATTTAAAATGGTCCTATACAGATCAAATCATTACTAATTTGATCCTTCCATGTGGCTACCGTATAAAATCTAGACTGAATACATGACATGGACCATTAAATACTAATTAGGATAGTTAAATGTAATTCTTTTTGCTTTTTTGTTTTTCTCTCTTTCACTTATGCAATACTGTGAGTTTAAACATGGAAAGATACTACGTCCACACAAACACAATCCTTGACAAATCCACTAGATCAAAGCTCTCTTCAATGATGGAGCAATTCCACTATCTCACTAAGCTCCAGAGACTCCGATTCTTCAAGCAATGATGAAGGTGATGACCATACTGGGTTGAATTTGACTATGGTACAATATAAAAAATGAAAAATTTTCTACTCTTTGTGCTCTTATATTCCAAAAGTATCTGGACTAATCAAATTTGATCTGGACTGTATAAATCGTTTTTTTTTAATTTTTGAAAAATTTTGGTTATAAAGAGAGTAGAACACAAAATAAAAATAATCTTTTAATTATAAACTTAAAAAAAATTGATGTTTGGCCACTTTAATGTGGCATCAAAACCAACGGTTGCTTCTGCAGCAACTAGTTAGATGTCACATAAGGTAGTGTGATAGGCCTTTCATGGGTTTTGGAATTAGAAGCAGGTGTTGATAATTCAAGTAAGGAAGAAGGTGAAGGTGCCAAAGAGGAAAAGAAAGAGGAAGAGTTACTAGTACTAGTAGTTTCGAAATAGCTTTGGTCTGTCATTATTTATTTGTAGAATCAAAATGTTTCTAAAGCGGAGTATATGAAGAAGAAGGATATGTAGAATGGAGATCCACTCAGTCTCCCTCCTTTTTGGGCATAGGCCACCGCTTTATCCAGAGGGTGAGCAGAACAGATGAGCAAAAGGTGCCATGCCATGGAGTGAAGAATATTTTGAAAAATTGCTTTCCTTCCTTCTTTCTTCATTTCAGAATGAAGTGGCTCACTCTTTTGTGTCAAGAAAGCTCTAAAACATTTGATTCTTGCTCTAGTTGTTGTACTAGAAAAAGAAGCAAGTGCTAACTAGGTAAACAAGTGAACATTCCTGTGTGATTGGGGATAGGTAGGTGCAGTGAATCAGGGTCTCCAGCACCTTTAAATAGAAGCTTCTAATGGAGATCCACACACCGCATTGCATATGTGAAAGGGAAAAGAAAAAAAAAATTCATGGCATTTAACTGTCCAAGTCACGGATGCTACTTAAAATTTTTACCACAGCCACGCGAAAGGACTAAATTGATAATGATTTAATCTGTGAGGAATTGTTTTGAAAACAAAAATATGTGATGGCACAAATTGAGAAAACTCATATTTGTAAAGAACTAAAATAAAGTTTTAGTATAATAAATAATGGGCATCATGTATTGGCTATTAACTACACAAGATACATAATATCTAATACTCATCCAACCAAAAAAAAAAAAAGATGCAAAAGATATTACTTTGCTTTGATCCTCAACATCATCAAAACTTGCTTTTCTCTTTTTCGTAGCCATTTTTGAAATCAATAATCACTAAACAAAAGAAAAAAGATACAGATGCTTGATGATAAAGAAGCCACAATCATTTGAATTAAAATAAGTGATAATGACATAATGGGTTTCAAATGAAGTTTATTTCAAATTTAAGTTTACTCACAAACCTAACAAGGAAGATTAAAATTCACCTATAAATCTAATAGGAAAGGTTGAAATAAATTTAATATTGAAGTTTACATGTTCTTATCAAAGAAGTCTAAAAGAGAAGACATCGTCGTTCTCAATTCATAGTAAGTTGAAGTTAAAGCAAATGACGATAGGTGAATGCCAAATGACTTTAAGGTAGGTTTGGTACACAAAATGAATTTTGATGGGAAAGTTTATGAGAACAGAAATGAGAATGAAAAGGAATATAAAGACCCAAGTCATGTTTGATATGGGATAAAGATGAAAGGGAATGACATGTATTTTTTGTCTTTTGTTTGATGGAAATAATATAGTAATGGAAAGCAATGGGTGGAAAATTACTAAATTACCCTCTAAAAATTAATATCATGATTTTTTCTAAATTGTTTTCTCTTCTAACATAATACCCCAAATAAATTAAAAGAACTTAGAATCACATTTAACAAAGGAGTCTGGAGTTTAAAGTGATAATTATATGCCCCATTCCATTCCTCTTCTTACATTAAACTCACAAATGAAAGAAAAATTTTAAACCAAACCTTGGGTACGTTCACATAAATGCATTGCAATGTAACAACTACAAATGTAAGGCAACATTTATGAATAAAAAGAATTCAATGGCACACTACTAAATAGAGAACAAATTAGAAAAGAAGATTACAATACCCAATAGATAAGCATTTCACTCTCAGTAAATCTCGACGATTACAAAAACAATGGCATTGATCACAATAACCCAGGTTGCTAGAATGTCCTGCACATGATGGTGGCCTTTAAAAGGGAAGCAATCAAGGAGATAAGATGGCTAATGTTCACGCATGAGAGCTCTGTCATAGGCAAGGTCAATATATGTTGAAAGATTTTTCTGAGGGCAAAATCGTGAATGCAACCTACTCGACTCCGTTCACTTTCCTCTACTATCTTAATGGACTACTCACGCCATCACTTGCTAGAATTTCCATGACTTAAGGAGAGCTAAATCTTCATACCAAACATGCAATGCTTGCACTCCCTCATTCTTTCCATTGCTTTCCACCCCAACGTCTACATACCAAACATGTCCTTAAGATTTCGATTGAAGGGATTGAGGGATGTTTAGTGAGCAGTGCTTGTGCAAAAAGTGAATATGTGAGTATTATATGATAATGAAGGGTAAGAATTAATTGATATATTTTATATTTGATTATATTAAATAATATTAAAAGCATCAAATATCGGATACCCTAGTCATCTATTAGTATCAAACAAATATAGAATATTTAATACCTAAATCTAAATCCATCCACTATCTATCTCATATCAATTTTGTTTAATATCATAACCTTTCTAATATCTAATTAATATTTGGTATTTTTGGAAAGATACAATTTAATGCTCAAAATACCTAAATTCATTATTATTGTTATCTTGAAGTGGCAAAATTTTTAATAAGTCAAAAAACAAAAGGCATTTCAATATGACCAAAACATAACACTTGGTAAGAAAATTTTCTCACTAATTATCTATTTTGGCTTTTATGGTTTTTAGCATTGTTAAGAAAATGATTGGCCAATTTGACTTAAAAATCAATAAATAGGCTATGGTTTTGATCCATTCAACCTTTTAAATTGTCTAAGAAAAAATTGATTAAAATTTGACAAAACCAATATAAATCGATCAGGTTTGGTAGTGAACTTGTAATACCATATATAACCTCATTCTTGGCATTCATAAGCTCTATATCATCATGTTCATAAGAGCATATGGAAAAGGAACTAACAATAATAGATTTAATCGCATTACATCATGCTTAAAAATTCACAATTAGTGTCACATGGACCGTGTGAATTCATACCATGTATCCTTATATTTAAATACATCATCACTATTCATTTGCATCACAAAATCTTGCTCATGAGCCAAGGAAATCGAAATGGAGCATAAATTAAACTTATTGAATTTCGGCCAAATTTGCTCCCATTCTGTCCAAAATTGTGAAAAATCATAACTAAATTTAGAAAAATCAAAATCATGTAATCTTGGTCATTCTAGAAAGCTTGGGATGTTTACTTCATGCTAAAAATATGTACAAGTCATAACATCTCACATACAGAGTGTTTGACACGTGAAATAACCTAGAGGTCGGACTGGGTCCTGATGTTGTCACAGTTTACTGATATGAACTTGAAAAATGTCCAATTAATTCCAAAAAATTCCAATTTGAGTGAATGATACCAATATAGAAATATGAAGATGTTAGCTAGAAGAGAAAAATCATTCTAGACCAGTTCAAGCTCGCCTAGACCTTGAATTTCGATCAAACAATGACTAAGATCTGGTTGGATGCCTGACACGGGACTGAATCTTTGAAAAATCATATCTCCCTCTCTAGACATCCAAATCAGGTGATTCTAGTTGGCACAAGTCTTATAACATCTAGTTTCTGCCTATAAAATTTTATGGCAATTGGACTTCATTTGAGCCTCATGTGACAAAAAGTAATTTCGAACCCAATGTAACAGTGCATCAAACCATTTCAAGAATTTTGGCCAACTTTGAAAAATCATTAAATATTCTATAGATCTCTTAAAATTATGATCTTTAGCTTCTCAAAAATCTCTTAACATATTTTAATAGCATGTAAAATCTCAAATCAAGAATAAATCATTTAGCAAAAAAGTGACATAGGGTTCCATTTTGGTCACTTTTGGCTCCACATAGGGTACCAAAATTGCCATTTAGCTTCCCTTGGGTCTTGACACCTTTTGAGCAAGTCTAAAAGCATGTTTAAGACTTGTGAGAGCTACCCAAATAGTCCCAAATCATTTACATCTCATTTTGGTCTCTCAACATCTATTTATGCATAGTTACATCAAGCCATCTAGGAGCCAATTTGCACAATGCTATTGATTTAGTGTCATATAAAGTCTACATCATATTCATACATCCTTTTACACTTGTCCATGGTCTTATATCATAAAAATATTACACACATCATTACTTTGACATTTAACCGCCACTTAACCACCACTTAAAGTACATAATACATAAAAATAAAGATGTTCAATATCTTTGGCTTGCATCTCCTTGACTTGGAACGCCACCTAGACAATTCAAGGATGAGGGGAAAAGGGGAGTGAGATTCCAAGAATCTCAATAGCTCACATACCCATTCACACCACATTCAAGGCATACATACATCAATTTCATAACTATACAAGCATAAAAGTGTGTAATAAATTTCATTCCCTGCCATATTCACATGTCAAGATCACCTTCATGCTCTAAGGACTTTTGATTTAACCTCACCCCATTTCTAGGACTTTTAGATTTGTCTCACTCTTGGTTTAGGGACTTTCGACTTTGCCTCACTTATTCAAGGGACTTTTGGCCTTATTTCACCCATGCCATGAGACTTTTGGCATCTCCTCACCTTCATCAAGGGACTTTTGGTATCACTTCACCCTTATGAGCTCTTTCCATAACTGTAGTTATTCAAGATAACATATTGGTACCAATGCATAACAAGGATCAAGCGGCATGTCATCAAGCGGCATGTCATTAAGCATCAAGAATGCATGCAATCACACTAAGACATACATATGCACACAAGAATGTAAAGAAAATGAGGTGGAAAGCTACCTTTTTATTTATGCAAGCTTATTTTGCAATTTTCTTCCCCTCCTTGGATTCACAAGCGCACTTGGGTGGAGTAGGGTTCTCTTGGCCTAGACATTATAAACATCACACAATTACACACTTGAAGCAAACCAAGACATTAAACTAAAGCTTATTACATACTTGGTTCCATAATGAATATATTGGTTCCATAAATGGCCTATTGAAGCAACTCATATCATTCAAATGTTAGGCTCTATTCTCTTGTTATTTCTAGACTTTTTGGACTCATTTAAGGTCCTTGGAGCCATCATCAATTCAATTGCACTATTAGAAAATCAAGTTGCTTCATAAAGCACCATTATAGACACCATTGTCCCATCTCCCAATCCATGGCTTTTAAATTTTTTTCAATGGTTCCTCTCATCTTCTAATACCATATGGAGTCCCAAATCAAGGCTAGAACAAATTAAAACACTCCCTAGCCCATTGAACCCCTTTTGGCCGAGACAAGCATTAATTTGGGCTTCTTGGAGTTTCAAAATTTTCCTTGATGGGAGAGCCACTTGGGAAGGTTTCTAAGGGTCTTAAGAGCTCAAGGAAACATTCAAATAGCCAAGAAATTACTCACACAAAATCAGATTTCACAAAACCTCCAAGAACACTACACTTTTCTAGCTTAATTTCCTATGGTTTTTCTTGGAATTTCTTGTCATATTCTTAATCCTTGCACTCTTTTCCCTAGGTTTCTCCCTTGGTTCTACCCAAAATCCAACCCCTCCTACCCCATCCTAGGTTGGCCAAAACATACAAGAAGAAGGGACAAGAAGAGGCTACCATAGGATTGATATTTTACCTTATTTTTCCTTAGTTTCTTGGATGTTTCTTTCCTTGGTTGGCTTCTCCTTTCCAAACACGAAATTTCCCTCCTTGGTTTGACCTCAAAATAGAACCAAATCATTCAAAAAATCCATGGAAAGAAAGGAGGAAGAGAGGAGAACAAGATTAAAAGAAGATGGAGTAAGAAAATCTATGAAATTACCTAGTTTCTCCTTGGCTTTCTTCCTCTTTTTCTCCTCCCTTTAGTGCGCCTAAGAGAGCTGAAGATTTTCTATATTTTGGGCAAAAAGGGTCATGCTCATTAAAGAGGAGAAGAAGGGAGAAAAATGTAGAACTCTTTAGAACATTCAAGAACCTATTATTTCTAATTTTGCTCTTCCGTAATGACAATTTTGTTTCGGCTTCGTTTTAGCTCCTTTTTTAGAACCATCTTTTTCATCATAAAATTTAGATTCCCAATTTAATAAAATACGTTTAGAATCACTCAAATCAGAGCTAAAGCCTTCATGAACGAACCGGTCAAGATTTGGGTCAACCGACGTCGGAAAGAGTATACCGAAGGGGCTTTACCGATCCCGAGTCTCATAGTTTTTTGGGCATCTGAGAACCTTGGACAACTTAAAATTTCTATTTAAAAAGCCTTCATATGTGTTTTTCCAAAATTGCACTTATTTACGAAAATACCGTTGGTCTTTCGACAAAATTTTTGAATCACTCCGACCCCAATTTTTTGGCAACTCAATACTCAAATCCTCATTTTCTATTATTTAAAATTTTATCTAAATTTTATTTGGCCTTGAATCACTTATCTCAGGGAACTTGCTTTTCAAACCGGTTCGTTTCGATATTTTTACAATGTACCAGGCATTACAGAACCAGTTCTATACTAGTTTTTTATTATTCAAATCAAAGTTTTAGCATTCTAAGATGAAGGTTTACAACATTAAATAGACTCTACCTAACTCATTTTAAATAAACTTGTTATCATAGGCAAAATACTTTAACTAATATATATATATATATATATATTCTTTTATAATATGTGCAGTAATTTATTTATATTTATAATTTTTTATATGTATTTAAAAAAATGATTCAATCGTAATTAAATCATTGAATCATGAACGGCTTCTTATATTGACTCAATAATTAACCATTTTTAAAAACAATAGTTTTTAAGATCTTCTAATGAAAAGGTTTAAAATAAAATGGACCAAATTAGTGGAAGAATAGGCATGTTAAAGTGACCATTAAATATTCTCTTAAATTTTTATTTAAGAGCTTTTAAGGCACTTATTAAATAATTTTTAATAAACTTTTTAAATATACTGATTGTGAAATAAATGTAAGTAGTAATATCTATTTTTGTCACAAAATTTAGTTTCAATTTCATTCCATATCTTACATGTTTTTCATTCAAAATTATCACTTTCTTCTTAAATGCTAATGTTATCCAATTTATTAACAAAAATAGTTGATCGGTTGTACATGTGACCAAAGAATGCAAATAAAATAAAGTTTGACAAAGTTTCAATTTGTTTGTTAAGTTTGATAAAATTTCAAGTATGTCCTTAAAAATTATGTATTGTCATTTTTGTCCTAACTTCATGCCATATGTTTGATAAGGCTTGTTGTCATCACTTGAGGGGTTTACTCCTTAAAGTTGATCATAAATTCTATGTACACCACCTTAATAATAATTTGAAAAAAAAAAAATCATGTGCTCATCTTAATAGCCCATTTGATTACACTTAAGAAAATGTAACCCATTTTTATTAATTATATACAATATTTATTATGTTATTATAATTATTATTCAATAATTATTATTCATTTTTTATTACTTTTTAAAAGCAAAGGCAAGATGGATATCTTCTATCATTAAAATCACTTTTTTTAGTTACATTTTTCATTCCATTTTTTTTTTCATTTTGTGTACCAAACGGGTCTCATATGAAAAATACAAAGGCCACTTATTCTTAGGCATAGGAGAAAGGATTCCAATCCTCTACATATTTCTACTATAGGCATTGCGTGTGAAGCGTCAAAATGGCGACATTTTAGATAATTTTTTTTTACAAAAAATAAGCATATCTTAGTTATCCATCTTGCGCCATTTGAGCTATCCATTGAAGCCCCCAAAATGTACTACATCATAGCTCTAAAATTAGCCCTTAAATGTGTCATTTTAGCTCCCTGAAATGTGATGCTCGTCTTCCTCCTTTGCACCAGTCATGGCAGCAACGACAAAGCCATCTTCCTTTCTTGCATGTGTTGCACGAAGCCATCCTCCTCAGATGTAGCTTCCCCAAACCTAAAGATCAAATATGTCATTCTCAACCAATGTTTTGGTGATATTTTAATCAAAGTGTGATTTAGTTATAATAATTATGGGTGAATAAAGGATGGCAGTCTTGGGTCATTCTCAACCGATATCTATCGGCCATTATAGGCAGCATTCATTCCTTAGGATTAAGGAAAGAAAGAAGAATGCACCAATATGTAGGTGCTACACCAAACGTTGCTAGAACTTGTGTAACTAGATTAAGCCTATACTGGCATCGACATCAGGATTTGTATTTTTTAGAGCAACCTTAGTTCAGTGGGTAAGATGGCTATGCTATAGCTCACTTAAGAATGGGATGGTAGGGGTCATCATAAATATGAAATATAGAGATATATCTCTATAGCATATCATGGCCAGACATAAACCAGAATAAATATAATTCCAAAAACACACAATAAAACTATTAAAGATAACATGAAGTAAAAAAAAAAAATCCTTGTGGTGCATTAAAAAGGCATTTGTATCCTACCAAACTAAATGAAACAGTAATATAATGCTTAAGATTCCAAAATCAACAATCTAATTTCAAATGAAACTTTTGACAAACTCAAAACTTAACAATCCAAACTCAAACCGGTGCATGAAAGACACTTGGAGTTGGCAGATTTGGGTTTTGGGTTTAAGGAAGTTATGTTTGAGGAGATGAAAAAGGATGGAGGCTTCATGGATCACATGCAAGTGTCATTGTCAATGAACATCCAAACTGTGTGGATCTTAGAATGCATCACCAGTAAGCGTCGATGGAAGAGGATGAATGTTGTGTCTTTGTTCTTGTCGATATAGTGGGTTGAAAGAGACACTGGGATCGAAGGGATGGACGACTATAATTTACACTTGGGTCTTCAGAACATGTGGCTAAGGGAGGATTGTTAGATCAAGCAGATGGGTGAGATTGAATGACTAAAGCGATGTCGTTTTAGGGGTGCATAGGACGTGCATATCATAGAGATGCAATAGATGATCTGAATGGTAAGAGAGGGGGAAGAAGGGCATCCAGAGAGTGAGCGAGCAAGCATATAGATATTTGATCACAATTTCACTTTCATTTTAGAGAAAATCTAAATTGCAGTCAAGCCTTATTGGAGATAGTTTGATCAACTTAAGTGAAACAACAAAACTTAACTGAATCATGCTTAAAAATGTTGGTATTGGTGTTTGTTGATATTCAAAGCTAATTACAAATGATATTAAAAGTAATTAGTCAATTGATAGTTGAGTTTCAATTAAATGATAAATTTTAAGAAAGTCAAGCTTCTATATCTCCTTCAAAAAATAAAAAAGTCAAGTTTCAACATTGAAAATATAATATAGAGATTAAAGAGTGTAGTAATTTTAAAAATAAAATTATTTTTAAAAATTATTTTTTATATGATATGTAATTATTTTTAAAATAAAATTACTAAATTGATTTTTTTAATCATATTGAAAATAAAAATCATAATGTTAAAACTTAACTTTGATTTCATTGGCTTTGTCACATTAAAAATAAAATTGTAGTTTTGTCTTTTGCAAAAAATTTATTTTTACAAAAAATAAATAATTTTCACAATATATATTAAAATATCAATAAATTTAAATATAATTTTTGAAATTAAAATTATTAATTATAATTTAAATAAATTAAAAAGATTTTGCATGAATGATCATTTTACAAACCTTTAAAATTTTTTTAATTGAATTAAGACATGTTTGGTATAACAATAAAAATACAAAAAATTTATGTAATATAATTATTATTTTAATATTATAAATTAATTATTATTTAAAATAAAAATAATAAAATTATTATTATTTATTTTTATTCTTAACTTATTTTTATTTTTATATTGCTAGAAAAGTACGTATCTTCTCTCTCCGCCTGCACGCACGCCAACAGAAGTTGCTATGAGTATGCATCATGAGATCCGATTACAGGCATCTTCTTCCAATTGAAATCCAAGCACTCACTCTACCAAGTTCTGCGAAGATGTTCTGCAAGAAGGAAACCATCTTCATCTATTCCCTTGTGATTCTCTGTTACTCCTCAAAACATCGGGTCATCCTCCTCTACAAGTACTTGCTCTCCAACTATGGCTTCAAGTTCCCCCTCTTCCTCACAATGTGCCATATGGCTGCCTGCGCCCTCCACAGCTACATTTCTACCGTCTTATTCAAGATCATGCCTCACCAGATCATCAAATCCAGGTCCCAGCTCGCCAAGATCGCGACTTGTGGGCGGCAACATCTCTCTCTGATACCTCGCCGTTTCGTTCAATCAAGCGGTGGGTGCGACCACTCCTTTCTTCACTGCTATATGCGTCTATTTATCAATCCTTAAGCTTGAAGCTTGACTCACGTATGCTGCTCTTGTACCAGTTGTTGCTGGCGTGATTGCTTGTGGGGTATGTTTGTTTTGTTCGCTTAATCATCTATCTCTTTCCCTAGGTATTTAATTGATTCGTATTGTTGCAGTATCGTTATTAACTTGCTATTGTTGTGGTTAACAATTTAAGGTTATTAAGTAGTTTGATCTCAGATTTGAAGTACAAGCAATGTATGTTTCTGGTGATATATAAAGTGCAATCTGCCATGAAGTTATTATGATCTCTACAATTTCAATAAGTGAAAGTATCTAACAATTGGATTTAATGTCTTTCTCAAAATAAAATAGGTAAAGAAATTTGCGCTGCATGGTAAAATTCATGTGCCTTCGAGGCAAAAACATTACTCCCTTTGTTTTCATTTTATCTAAATATGCATTATACTTCTTTGTCAGATTGTATGAGAAAACAGAAATTCGGGCCTATTTCAATTTTATTAATCAGCTAGCATTAAAGTCTCTTGATTAACTGTATTATTTCATCCAAACATGTGATAGATACAATATCTTCCCTAAAACATGTCATGATTAAGGCTGTTTTTTTAGTTACATGCTACAATATGATTCTCTTTATTCTTTCAGGCGACATTATTATTTATATTATCTGACTGATAAGGAATAATAGTTCCTTAGGGCCTGCATCTGCATGATGCATATTTCCTTCGTATTTCCCATTTGCCTTTTCCTTTAGACTCTGGAGCTACAAAATTTTCAAGTCGATGGCAGGGTGAGCCAGGCTTTTACTTGTTTGGATTCATTATGGCCTCGTGTGGCAGAAGGGAGAGGGTATTTATGGAATGAGAAAGAGAATGGTACGCAGAGACATTTTCCTTAAAAAAGTTAAAACTTTTAAATATGGAAGAATGCGAACCTTCACACCCTTGATGGAAAATAATCTGATTCAAAGAAAAACAAATCTTTTGACCATCTTATCTCTGAGTCTTTGAAATTTTATTGGTAGAAATAATTAAAATTAATTTTTTAAAATTAAAATATTATTATTATTTTTTTATTATCAAAAAAATTATTTTTCTTATTTTTTATTATTATTGATAATTAAAAATAATTATTTTATTATATTTTATAATTATTAACAATAAAAAATAATAAAAAATATTTTAATCTTTCAATCTCTCTTTTATTTCATTTCAAATATAAAAAAATAAAAATCATACCAAACATAATTATAAAATATAAAATTTCTTTTCATTCTCATTTCATTTCTTATTTTTATTCTATTAAAAAATAATTCTTTATACCAAACGAGACCTATGTGCTTAAGTGTTACTCCTGTGAGAGCCTTCAAATTTGTTCTCCAGGGCATTTTACTTCCTCTGATTGCCCAATTTGCTTATTTGTGTAGTTTGTATCATTGCTGTAATTTTCCATGTATTATATTCGTTGCAATCCTGCATAATAGGTCTCATAAATGAAAGAATTAAGAGGTTACTTGGAGAAACCAACAAAGCAGGCCGGGAAGATCCCTGCGAGTCAGTACTTTGTTTTGACATCTGTATCAATATCATCCAGAATTCTCATTGACATTTTTCTTTCCCAATAACAAAAAATTCACCCATGCATGCACAGAGAAAAGGAATGGAGGGAAACCATTATATTCTCACCTTTTATGTTAGCTCGGGACCAGAAGGCAATTCCTCGTAACCATCATGCTGTTTAATCGTATCTCTTTCAACTGGGATGCACTTCACAATGGCGGATACTGGCAAGCTAACTGCTCCAATTAGGACACTGAGTAACCAGAGTTGCCAGTTTAGAGGCACCGTGGTAGCAAAAGTCCCCAGGAACTGAACTATAATTACTTGAAATGCCACTGTGGAGAAAATTATCCCCAAAAATATCCAGCTGTCAAAGATGCCTCTGAATACGTTTATCTTTTCTATGTCTCGGCTGTTTATCTCATTGAAGACCTGCCAGAAGAAAGACAACAGGTAACAGCAATTACAATCCACTGTGTCATTTTTATATTATGGAGAGTGCTATATTTATATGACAATTTCAGACCAAATTGAGGATCTTGCAGGCCAATAGTAAAGGCATGAACGAGTTATTAGACTTCTAACTCGTAGGTCACATTAAGGCTCTGACTCTGAATACGTTTAGAGAAGTGATTTCATCATCCATTTTCACCGGAAGAGATGTATCTACTTTAACTAATATACAAAATTGTAACTTGACCCCGTACTAATCCATAACATTAGGGCCCCCTTCTCGTATAATGATTACTATACTTATGTAATTATTATTTTATTCATCAAGACATCATTTTTATTATCAAATTATTTTTTAAAAAATAAAAAATAAAAAAAAATTTTTATCTTACCTGTTTAGTTTTGACATTTATTTTTATTTTATATCATCTATCAAAACGAGCTTTTAGTATCCAGTTGTCACATATTAGATAATTAAAAATGGTACCCGTGGTAACTTTTTCCCATTGTAGATATGATTCAATAACTTGATCAAAGATATTCATTCTAGTCGATTTTTAAAATATATCTATTACCAAGAAATTTCATGTTGGCTTTTCACAAATAGGTGGGTATCCTTGTGATCAGGTCAAGTACAACATTAAATTAAATTAATAATACATGACACCAAATATATTAGATCCTATATATAAGATCAGTAGGTATTCTATTAGTGTAATTTGAATTTTACAGAACCCGTTATTTTATAAACCTTATTTCAGCTATAGAATTTCCCAAATTTGTAGAACTGCCTAGACTTTGCATTAAAATATCATGTGGTATCTTTTTCAACTGAGCATGTGACTTAACTTTTCGAGTTCAGCCATTTATTCGCCTTTTATAATAAATCACAAATTCATAATTGATGTGTGTCCTGGTGCGTGACATGTTGTACCTGGCAAAATACAAAGGAGTTGAATATCAGAGTGTTGAGCACAATAGTTGAATCTGAACTGCTAACTCTCAGTAGCCTCTTGCCGTCAAAATTGAGAATGGCAAGGACAGTTAATTGATATATACTCTGTCCAATGATATTCCTCCACATGGTTTTCGTGATAAAGCTTGCCCCCTTTGCGACTGGGGGCCTTTTCATTAGTCCATCATGAGGAGGCTCAGTAGCCAGGGCCAATGCCCCCAGAGTGTCCATAATCAAGTTCACCCATAGCATTTGTACAGCTGTTAGGGGAGCAGATCCTGAGAGTAAAGGAGAAAACTAATATTGCTCTTCCTTGAAACCAATTTGAAGGCATCAAATATAAATCAAATCTTTTACAAAACCAACAAACCTGTGATGCATGCAGAAACAAAGTTGATCACCAGAGCAACAACATTGACTGTTAACTGAAACTGCACAAATTTTTGAATGTTTATGTATACTGCCCGCCCCCACCTGACCACATTCACAATTGTCGTGAAGTTATCATCCATTATGATCACATCTGCATTTTCTTTGGCAACCTGCAAGTGGTATGATTCCAAAGAAGAAAAATATTAGAATTGATAACATTCATTGGAACAGATACAAGTTCAAAAGAAAATGTTACCAAGAGATACCAAGTTGAAAATGCATTAAAGGGGGGAAATAATTGGATCATCAATGTACTCGAAAGGCATTAATGGTTATGAGTTTAGGAGAAAGCAGAACGCAGACGACCAAAGCCTGCAGTCTTGGATTTTTCTTTTGGACGAATATAGATCACTGTCAGTCTTCTTTAATAATTTAAGGATATAAGTTGCAATTCTAGACAAGAGAGCCAAGAGGCACAAGAGGGAAACGAGAAATGTAGAGAATGGGGCAAGAAATAATCTTCCTAATTACTGGAATATAAGATGGTACGTTTAGAACAAGATGCGGAGCAACCAAACAAAACCACTTTTGTGGACTACTATACCTAGGACATTAGGAATCATCATGCGAAAAATTTCTAGAGACACAAACCTCTGTTCCAGCAATGCCCATGGCAAGTCCAATATCTGCTTCATGCAGCGCAGGAGCATCATTGGTTCCATCGCCGGTAACAGCAACAACTTCACCAAACGTAGTCCTCAAATGGGTTACCAAGGTATGTTTGTCAAGCGGCAAGGATCGTGCCATGACCTGTTACCATAATTAAGCATGTAAGACAGATTTCTCAAATGAGATATGAAAGTAATAGTTTACAATGAAATTAGAACCTGAATTCTTGGTATCATATCCTTTATTTGCCCTGGAGACAGGTTGCGAAATTCTGGTCCTTCTATGGCAACACCACCCTCGGTGAGTATACCACATTCTTTAGCTATAGCCCTAGCTGTATTTATATTATCACCAGTGACAATACGAACGGTTATTCCGGCTGCTAGACAAGTTTGAACAGCATTCTTGACCCCAGGGCGCACAGGATCCTTGATTCCTACAATGGCTATCAGTGTGTAGCCATTATCAGGGATACTGGTTTCCCCTTGGTTTTCGTTTATATCTTTGACAGCCAAACAAAGAGTTCTTAAAGCTTCAGAGGCAAAACTGTTTATAACATCAGAAACATTCTTTGCCCGGTCTTCAGGAAGATCAACAGTTTCTCCATTGCAGTCAATAAATTTGTCACACATTTTTAATATTATTTCTGATGCACCTTTGCAGAAAACTCGTAACCCTCCTTCAGGAAGACGAACAAGAACAGACATCTTCTTCCGGACTGAATTAAAAGGCTTAATCTCAAGTATCCTATACTCTCTGCGCTGGGCATCAAAATCACCACCCAAAAGCAAGCCAAATTCCAATAATGCTGATTCTGTTGGTGTTCCCAATATTGTATTCTTTCCATCTTTACCCTTGACTACTTCAGAAGAAGTATTTTGAAATATAGCCTGCAAAAGGATGCCCAGAACTCCTTCAGATATCACTGTTTTTAGTTTGGCTCCACTCTCATTACCTTTGATTTCCATGGCTTTTTCGCAAATCCATATTTTATCAACCACCATATGGTTAGTGGTTAATGTCCCTGTCTTATCTGTGCAAATACAACTCGCTGAACCCATTGTCTCACACGCAGAAAGATGCCTCACAAGTGCTCTGTCATTCATTAATTTTTTCATTGCAAAGGCAAGGCTTAGCGTCACAGCCAAAGGTAGTCCTTCAGGAACTGCAACAACTACTATGGTAACGGAAATAGCAAAGTAGTTTAGCAGTATTACGGCATCATTTGACGACCAATAAGTAAAATCACCATGAATTGCCTTTTCCGCCGCAAACCTCGTCGTCAGCACCAAAAATGTCAGCACAGCGAAAGTCAAACCAATTTTACCAATAATTGTAGCAACTCCATTCAATTTCACTTGCAAGGGGGTCTCGTCCTCTCCCCCCTCGCTTAAAGTTTCCATTAACTTTCCCCATTCAGTCCTCATGCCAACAGTTGTCACTAACATCCTCCCCTGACCATCTTGCACTTTGGTTCCTGAAAGAAGAAAAGGTTTTTCTTCATGCACATTTACTGGTTCGCTCTCACCTGACGTACTCGATTCATCAATTAACAAGTTGTATCCAGATATGTAAATACCATCAGCTGGAACTTGATCCCCAGTTGACAAATAAACAATATCTCCCACTGCCACGTCATAAATTGAGATCTTCTGTCTTTTCCCATCCCTGGTGACCTGGACAAAGATCTTTTTCTTCTCCTTGTCCAAAGCCCTGAACTGCAAGGATTGCTGGTAGTCACTGACAGCAGTTACAATAACTACCAAGAACACACTAAATATGATTCCCAAACAATCATATACACCCTTGGGCCACCCTTCAGTGGCAATCCCTACACTCATAGACACTAAAGCACAAACAATGAGAATCATTAGGGTTAAGTCCTGCAGTGCTTCCCACACAAACATCAGGAAGGTCCTATAAGGTTTTTCTGTATAACGATTGAACCCATAAATCTGTTGCCTCGTATTTATACTGTCTTCGTTAACACCTTCATCCAGTGAGAGACAGAGTTTCGTCGCAATTTCTTTAACTCCACCAATTTTTTCCAGTGTATCATAATCGTGGCCACGAACAATAGATGCAACCTCATCAGGATCAATGCCAAAACCAGCTTCTCTCACCTCTTCTGATAGCTGGCGTTCAACTGGACCACCAGCTGCGTAAGACAACCAGATAAACTAAGAAAACATTTAAAGAACAAGTAGTTCTAATTTCTAAAGCAAAGATATAAGTCTTCATCATACCATCAATAAAGTGCAATGCTGCCTTCTGAACAAAGAGAGCAACCCGAACTTTATCCTGATTAAGTAAATGAGGATGATAAATAAAAATTTTGATAACAATATTTATCCGGAAAAGACTGCATAGGACAATAGAGTGACAGACTATAGAGGTCGTTTCTCTGAAAGAGGCGGTGGAAGATCAAAACCCAAACCACACTCTTGAGAATACAAGTAGTCATGTCCTTACTATATGTCACAACACATTAACCTCAATCACGTCGAAAGGAATTCATAACTTCCAAGCCGGAGTTGATCAGCTTTCAGAACATATAGGAAATTATTTTAATGCCATATAATATCAAATATATTCGTCCAAAGACTCCCACTTCATGAAAGAAATCAATTTGAAGCATTTAGCATAAGCTCTTTTTCTTTCTTTCTTTCTTTTTTTCCTTTTGTTTTTTTTTAATGTTGAATCATTCAGCATGAGTTTAAATTTGGACTACTGAGGATTGTAGCCTTGTAGGCAACCTAGAAGAATTTCTTTTGGGGCCATACTAGCATAAATGGGAGTTATGAAACAAACTGAAGAACACATAATGAGAGGATCCAGGAAAAAGATAGTCAGTAATGATAGCATTTTGTATAGCCCTTGGCCCATAAGGGATCTCAGTCTCTCTAGTGGGCCAATTCGCTCTGGACTTCGGTCTCTTCCCATCTGGTATCAAAACCGCATATCCAGTCTCATTCAGTTTTTGACCCCCAGAAAACAAAAGTCTCGTTCAGTTCATTCAATACACATATATCAAATATTAACCAAGATGTATAGCACGGGTCAAAATTGAACCCTCACTTTTCGTAGTCTGCTCATCTGTTCTTTTTTCATTTTTTTCTTCTCCGCTGGTCTGATAAACTCTTTCCGGTACTTCCTTTTTCTCACCCAACCCTCTTTCTGCCTTTGTTGAAAGGGAAAAAAAAAAATGTAAAAACTTATATGCAGATTTATATTTTTTTCTTTAAAATATTTTAATTAAAATATATTAAATATATAATTTTTTAATAGTAAGATAATAAGCACATAATTTTTACAAATAAATATATGGTCTTACAATTAAATTATACACTTATCTTATTGTTATTAAAAAATTATATATTTATTATACTTTAATTAAAAATTTAATAACAAAAATATTAAAAATTACATTAAATATAATCTTAGTCTTAGATGAAATCGGGAACTTCATTAGATTTTTTGGCACGTTATTCAAACTTTTCATTAAATATAAATCTTAAATGCTGACGTGGCATGGCCAGATTCAATACCTAATTATACGCGTCAAAACCGTGTGAGAGTCAATGTCAACTATATATTTCAAGGAAGACTGAAGGAGAACCACACTCTTCCTCGGAAATTCCGTACACAGGGGTAAAATCCGCTATGAAACACGAAACAATAATTTAAAAAGCAAAAGCTACTCAAATATTAATTGGACGTGCGTGGTGGTCCCGGCGGATCGAAAGATGCCTAATGGGGCAGAAACTGGCAGGATAAACGGGCACCTTGACATCACCGTTAACCCAAAAAAATTTTAGGCACTCTTAATATATTATATTATTTATATTTTTTAATAAAAATATTTAAATAAAATAAAATAAAACTTATCAATTAATAAAATAATATAAAGAATTATATAATTAAATCTCACGTTCAAATTATTCACTATTCTATTATCATATAAATAAAATATTATATGAGATTTATTATATTATTTATTATAAAAAATTTTAATTTTACTAATAAGTAAATTTTTTTATTTATTTTAAATTTTTTTATTAAAAAACATAAATGATATAATATTTTTGAAAACAAATAAAAATCTTTCGAGTGAACCCATCAAAATTTCAACGACTCCCCACTGCCCACCCAATTTATTATTTCCTCTTTTGGCTGGCACTAGTCTCTTATTTTTATTTCCGTTACGCAATTATATGTTTATTCTCATTTTGGTAAGTACTATAACGAGCCATGGAAATTTCCCAGAGGTTTCATCGGTTGCCATTATCCATACGTCCAATACTTCAATATATATTAAAGACTTATTGCTTTTACTTATAATTTAAGCACAGATGTAGCTTTCAGAGTAGAGTTATCCATACTTCCAAGCAAATGTAAATTATGAACAACAAAATTAACTAATATTTGATAAAAAAATTACAATACTCATAATGCACCAATTTGTTTTATGATACTAATCTTTGTATTAACATAATTTTAAAATATTTAAGTTCATCTAATAATTAAATAAAATATTAATACATTTTAAGTATGAAAATATCATCTTAAAATAAGGACAATCAGTAAACCAAAAAAGAAATGACAACCACGATTAGCATAAAATTAAAATGAAAATAATATGCTTTTATTTTGGTTAACAAATGAAAATAATATACTAACACCTTAACCCTGCCTCCTTTTTAGAAATATGAATTGTATATAATAAGAATGCAACTTTAAAACTTCAAATACTTACTCATTATTTGCTTTTTGTTTTTACATTTCAAAGAAAAAAGAAAGTTTCGATCATGAAAGTGTCAAATCTGACCTCAGAGATGGAATATTTTATATTAATATTTAAAAAAAACATTTTACTGATATTTTCTCAGCGTTAAATACAACAGCTAGAAGAAACATTATAGGTTCTGGCATATTATATCAGAATTTGATCTTCCAAGGGAATCGTTCAGAGAGTCAGAGTTATATCACTTGCCATCCATAGAATCGGCACTCGATATACGGCAAAGTACCGCACCCGTTTTAAAATTTTTTTAAAATGTTTCTATTGCACAACTGTACGCCATAAACAAGGGTCTTACTATAGTCTAATCCCTTGCATAAAACATGAAATGCAGTTATAGAGAGAGATAAATTAAAAGATATGGGATAAAAAGCTTTTAACATTAGAAGTTTTTTAATCTTTTTTTCTTTAATTACACTTCATACAATATCACAAAGAATCTATTTGAATTCTATGAAACATAAGACTATAATTTATGGTCAACTTGTTCAAGGAGATTAATGACTTCTTGGGTAATTTGGGAAAGATAAAAGTTGTTTATTTTTTAAAAAATTATAATGAATGTTTGGTTAGATTTTTATAAATAAATAAATAATTTTAAAATAATAGTAAAATTAATAAAAATTAAAACTTCTCATTAAAAACAAAAATAAAAGTAAATTTTTTAGAATAAAAATTCTCAATTAAGCTTGTTAATTATTATAATTACTGCTTACTTTTTTATTTTTTTCTCTTGAATATATACATTCTTAAGTAATTTGACAGTAACTTTTTTTTTTGGAAATACTTAATACAATAATATTAATAAAATATTTATTAAATAATTTTGTTAAATACAAATATTTTTATAGTAATTTTTATAAAATAGTATTTAAAAAGAAGCAATTTTAAAATAAATAAAAATCTATATCAATTCCGAACAGATTCGACAACAGAAACCATCCAACGCGTAGTACGGCACTAACGCATACGGAATTGGAATTCGGAGGCCTAATCAGGGACCTAGATGACAGCAATTACAACTACAAACGCTGATTTCAATTTTGAAACGATCACTTTTGGCCAGGAAACTGTCCAAGAAGGCTACTTCAACATCATACAAGTCATAAAATTGGTAAGTCATAATAGACGACGTAAGAAGGAACATGGGTAAATAGACTATTTCGTCTTTCTTGTCAAACAGGATGCGAGTGAAATGCGTTGAGGTTTGAGAAATGCGAAACTCAATTCATCGTTCCCATTAACCGAATGGAGCAGAAGAAGCACGAATTTGTTTACCTCTAAATGGATCTTCTGTAATATTAGTTGGGATTCAGTTGAAGAGAGGAAGATTTAAAAGCTTCCGCTAATTTTAGAAGATTTTCTCTAAAATTATTTGACTCCACATCTCGCAATTTATCTTTTTCAATTATACGATGTGTATTTACAAGAGTGCAACTAGATTGCTTCACAGGAATTGAGAGGAGCAGCCAGAGTGTGTAGTTTCTAAAAGCAAAAATTTTATATAAATTTTTGTATAAAATTTGTTTAAAACGATATCAGATTTGAAACTTCCGTTGGAAACAAGGTTTATTTCATCTCAACTAGTTCTTTTCTTTTTTAGACCCTAATTAGCACAGAAGTTTAGCTGTCTCGAAATGGATTTTCTTTTTCTTGATTCATTGAATATTTTGGAATAAGAACCTTACCACACTGCCTTCATATTTTCTAAAACTTTCTCTTATAAGTTTTCCATGCAACCAAACTCTTAAATCTCCGGAAAAACGCAGGCTCCACATGAAAACAAGGAAAGAAACCGCATATATATAAATAAAACAGAGAAATGGAAAAAACCTGAATTTCCTTCCTTTTTTTCTCGGCTTCGGAACGTTTCTGGAGGTCTGCGACCATGCGGAACCGCCTCCGGTGGTTCTTCACTAACGTGACAGCGGATCTCCATCTCGTCGAAGCTTCAATAGATGGTCTCTTGTGCTCTATAACGAAATCCTTCAAGAGACTCTCCATTTTCGTCGATATCAGAGAGCAAAATCTCGTTCCAATTCAAATTTGTCACAGTTCACTGCTCACTCTTTCAGAGAGAGAGAGAGAGAGAGGCGGAAACCGACCAAGGGCTGCAAGCGAAGGAATCGGAGACCGAGATTCTGGAGATCAACAAGCGGGGCTTATATGTGCAGGTATATATAGTGGATGGATATGTGGCCCACCAAAACGGGGAAGGCACGTGGGGGTCACGCCTCCGAAAATCAACTAAGAGCAGAAATGTTATCGCTTGGTAAGGGTGTACAAAGTTGTCCCGATCCAGTTGGCTTGTTACGTGGGAGTCACGCCTCTGAAAACGAACAATGAGCAGAAATGTTATTCCTTGTCACTGGTAGGGGTGTCCAAAGTTGTTTTGGCCCAGTTGGCCCAGAACGAGTCGGGTGGGGATTTTTTTTTTAAATTAAAATAAAGTCAGGTCAAGATAATATTTTGAGTCGAGATCGATTTTGAGATAATCTTTTAGTCCTATCAGGCCAATCTAAGGTCTATATATATAAATAGATAGGAACTAAATTGAAAATAATTTTTTTAAAATCTTTTTATAATTTTAACCAAAAAATTTTAAATACATTTTATAAATTATAAATAATTAGAGAAGTCAAAATTTATATTAAAAATCTTCTAAATATAATTATCACATTTATGTAAGAAAAATAAAAATAAAAAATACATATTTTTTTTAAATTTTAACTACTATATTTATATTTTTTTTATTTTTTCCCTTGAATTCATATTTTTTTATGTCTATTACATAAATTTTAAAAAAATATATAAAAAAAATAGTTATATATCTAAAATAATTAACCAAATATAAAAATATAAATTTTTAAATTAAAAAAATTAAAAAAAAAAATTGACCCTTGGCTAGACTCGACCCTTGCCCCGCCAGGACAAATTTTTTGTCTTGAACTTGAAATCGAGTCGGGACTCGGATTGAAACAAATCCCGGCCCGTGCCCACCCCTAGTCACTGGCAGATTTCAAGTATGTTTATGGTCAGTTTGGTTGAATTACAAGAAATACTCTTTTTCTTATTCATTCATTATTTATGTATAACATTTATTATATTTTATAATATTTCTCATTTTACCTCTTATTTATATATTTTTTAAAAAATAAAGATATAAATATTATTTTTTATCTCACTTATTTATTTTTTATATCTTTCTATATCTAATATACTAATAACCAAGCAAGCTATAAGTTTTCTTTTAGTTGATAGACAAACTTTGGATGAAATGAGGATAAAAATAAGTTTATATAGAATAGAATTTTATGATATATAAATTATATTTGGTATAATATAAAAAATAATAAAAATATTTTTTATTTCTATATTTAATTAAATGAAAACGATACAAGAATTAAAAATAAAAGTTGGACAAATAAGTGTAACACTCCTAATGTAAAATACGGTGAATTTTATTTATAAAAAAAAAATACCATGAATTTTTTTATCATTTTAATTAGTTAAAATTTTTAAAATACTCTTAATAAAAAATATTATAATGTTTTCTTATATTTTAATTTGTATGAAATTTTTTAAAATATTAAAATAATATTAATAAAAACCATTAAAATGTTCTCTTTTGTTTGATTAAATTATATAGATTTTTTTCTGAATTTTTTAAAAATACTATATGCATATGGTGTTTATTGATTTAAAAAAAATGATAATGTATTATAAGATATTGTGTGAAAAGTTATAAAAAAAAGAGTTTATATTACTTATATTCGTGTAATATAAGATAGATATAATGAGATTATAATCAGTGTATCTATTACAAATTTTTCAATGATTATTGGTTTGCATTAGGGGCCAACTTTGAGTTTTTATCTTTTTTCTTTAGTTTTGAATGTATTCATTGAATACATTGAAGGGCCGGTAATATAATGCATGCTTTTGCAGATGATATTGTCATAGTTAGAGAGTCGATAGAGGAGATAAATAAGAAATTAAAGGTGTGAAAATTACCTTTAGAAATATATGAATTTTGTTTAAGTAAAACTAAAATAAAGTGTATGGAATATAAGTTTAGTAAGACGTGCATTAGTTTTAGCATAATAATTAAAATCGAAGAATACACTATACCATAAATCATACAATTTTAAGTATTTTGAATCTATCATACAATATGACAGAAAAATAGAGAAATATGTAAATCATAAGATTAAGTTAGGTGGGTGAAAGAGATAAGTACTTGGGGTATTATTATAGATAGTACCATTTAAATTTAAAAGTAAATTTTATTGTATAGTTATAAGACTAACAATATTGAATGAGGTTGAATATTAGGCAATAAAAAGCCAATAGGAGAATAAGTTTAATATTGCAGATATGAGAGTATTACGTTAGATGAGTAGACATACTATATTAGATAAAATTAAAAATAAATATATTAGAGAAAAAGTTGGAGTCACACTTATTGTAAAAAAAGATTATAGAATTGCATTTTAGATAGTTCGGACAAATATGGAGAAGACCTATAAAAACCTTAATAAGGAGAATAGATTAGATGTAGAGTAATTCGATAATTATAAGTAGATCGAGACCAAGAAAAATTATAGATAAAACTATTAAAAAATATTTAAACTTAAATAGTTTTTCTAAAGACATGATTCATAATAAAATTTTATAATATTGTTGGATCTATGTGATTGACCCACCTAAATATAAAAGTTCTGGTGTTGTTATTGTATACATACTTTTCCTCTATCTTTAAAATATACACAAATTTTTCTTAAAATAAAATATTATTTTATATTTTAATTTAATTTTAAAATTTTATCTTTCATTAATCTAAATTATTTTTAGAACTAAAAAAATTAAATAATAGATATTTTGATCAAAAAATTTAAAATTAAATTAAATTGTAAGATAACTTTATTTTAAAAGAAATGTATGTATATTTTAAAAATAAATATAAATTTTGTATAATTTTAATAAAATAAAAAAAATGTGTAATATAATCTTTTTATTTTTTTGATTTGTAGTTAATAATTTTTTTTTTATATTTTTCTCTTTGTAATCTTGTAATAAATACTGTCTAAATTGATTAAGGGTGGTAACGTCATTTCTGGACCTCATTTCAGAAAAGTTGCCCATTCCATGGCTTTTTGACATAAATATACAAAGAAAAAATATAAAAGAAAAAAAAATCTAACTTTAAAAACTATTTCTGAGAATATATAACTCATTTAAAAAAAATTAAAAAAAAAAGGATGCGGAGCCTGTAGCTTCAAGTCTCAAATAAAATAAATTTTTTTTTTTTTAAAAAGTGACCCTTTAAGGTCACTTCGCTGACCCTGACTGACTGATGTCAGGGTCAGCCTGATCGGTCAATTTTACCCATGGGTCGACCCATTGGTTAATGGGTCGACCCATGGATTAAATTAAAAATTAATTTAAAATTTATAAAAAAAATATTTTAAAAAATTATAAAATTATCATAATAATTATTCTTTTATATATTAATTATTTAAATTTGTATTAAAATTTTTAATAGATAAAAAATTTTTATTTACATTTTAAAAAATATAATGAATAATTTATTTTATAACTTTATATATATAAAAAAGATTTTTAAAATTTTATACATAAAGTTTTAAAAAATAAATTTAACTTAACATATATATATTTATATTTTTAATTTTATAGTTATTAAAAATTTATATTTTAAGAAATATTAATTAATTTTGTTAAATTTAAAAAAATTATTAAAAAAATTTAGATAAGAATTTAAGAAAATTAGGAAAAGTATTTATAAAATTATATTATAATTTATTAATTGTTTGCATTTATATAAAATTTGTTTAACTAAAAAATATGTTTATTTATATATTAAAAAATATAATGTCTTAATTTGTATATATAATTTATTTAATTTTGTAGTTGTTAAAAATTAAGATTTGAGGAATAATAATTAATTTTTTTAAAATGTATAAAAATTAAAGCTCAAATAGTTATTTAAAAAAAATTCAAACAAGAATGTTTAAAAATTGACAAAAATATTTTTAAAAGCATATTTTAATATCTTGACTGTGTGCATTTATAAAAAAATTGTTCAATTATTAAAAAAATTATTTATATTTTGAAGACCATAATGTCTTAATTTGTATATATTATTTATTTAATTTTGTAGTTGTTAAAAATTAAGATTTGAGGAATAATAATTAATTTTGTTTAAATGTATAAAAATTAAAGTTCAAATAGTTATTTAAAAAAATTCAAACAAGAATGTTTAAAAGTTGAAAAAAATATTTTTAAAAGCATATTTTAATGTCTTAACTATATGCATCTATAAATTTTTTTTTTTAATTATTAAAAAATTATTTATATTTTGAAAATCATAATGTCTTAATTTGTATATATTATTTCTTTAATTTTGTAGTAGTGAGAATTTGACGGCTTGAAAAATATTAATTAATTTTGTTTAATTTGAATTCAAACTTGAGCTTTAATTTTTTGAATTTTTTGAATTCAAATATTTGTTTATTTATTTATTGTTTAAACTTGTTTGAATTTTTGAAAAATAATTTAAACAAAATTAATTAATATTTTTCAAGCCGTCAAATTCTCACTACTATAAAATTAAATAAATAATATATACAAATTAAGACATTATAGTCTTCAAAATATAAATAATTTTTTTTAATAATTGAACAATTTTTTTATAAATGCACACAGTCAAGATATTAAAATATGCTTTTAAAAATATTTTTGTCAATTTTTAAACATTCTTGTTTGAATTTTTTTTAAATAACTATTTGAGCTTTAATTTTTATACATTTAAACAAAATTAATTATTATTCCTCAAACCTTAATTTTTAACAACTACAAAATTAAATAAATTATATATACAAATTAAGATATTATATTTTTCAATATATAAATAAACATATTTTTTAGTTAAATAAATTTTATACAAATGCAAACAATTAATAAATTATAATATAATTTTATAAATATTTTTCCTAATTTTCTTAAATTCTTATCTAAATTTTTTTAATAATTTTTAAAATTTAACAAAATTAATTAATATTTTCTTAAAATATAAATTTTTAACAACTATAAAATTAAAAATATAAATATATATATGTTAAGTTAAAATTTTTTTAACTTTATATATAAAATTTTTTTAATATATATATATATATATATATATATATATAAAGTTACAAAATAAATTGTTCATTATATTTTTTAAAATGTAAATAAAATTTTTTTACTTATTAAAAATCTTAATACAAATTTAAATAATTAATATATAAAAAAATAATTATTACGATAATTTTATAATTTTTTAAAATATTTTTTTATAAATTTTAAATTAAATTTTAATTTAATCCATGGGTCGACCCATTAATTCATGAATCGACCCATGGATAAAATTGACCTATCAGGGTCAGTCAAACTAACCCTGACCAGTCAGGCTGACCTTGACAACCTTGAAAGGTTACTTTTTTAAAAAAAATAAAATAAATTTATTTTATTTGGGACGAGATACATGCTTCGCGTCCCATTTTTTTTAATTTTTTTTAAATGAGTTATATATTTTGGAAAATAGTTTTTAAAGTTAAATTTTTTTTTGTATTTTTTTTATATATTTATGTCAAAAAGCCCCCATTCCATACTATTATTTTTTTTTTATGAAAAAGCAATTTCCCAGTCCCAGGGAATCATAAAATATGGAATGGAATTAAAAACATGAATCTGTCAACCGAAAAAAAAAATACGGGAATTCTATTCTCGTTCCCAATCATGCAGTTGCAAATTCCCCTTACCAATGAGGCGTTATTAGCCAAACTATAGTTAAATTTACTTTCAAAAAAATATAATTTTCTTACCTCATATTTAAAATGTTTGGAATTTTACTTTTTTTTTTAAAGAAGATAATAAGCATTAACTATTTGTTGACAAATATTGAAACTATTTGACACTAATATTCACTTTCCAAGAGACAAAATATTTTTTACTTTCACCAAAAATATGATTTTTTACATCATCATTTTTGTGCCTCATTTTAAACTTATTATTTAATTGCTGATTTTAATGTTGAACCTGAATGATGTCCATTGAGTAATAAAACATTACATGTAAGAATATCTGTAGAAATATCTTTTAAATAAAATATATTAAAAAATAATATAAAGCCAACACTACTTCCTTCTAAAATATAATTGATAATATATAGTTTAAAATTGTTGACATTTTATGAATTGACAATTACTTTCAATAATATAAAAGACATAAAAGTTGGAATTTAAACATGTAACAAGAAATAATGTGTATTTTTAGTCAGCATCACGGGAAAAACTAACACATACGAAATTCACTCATGGTAACTTGTTTGCTAAGTAATATATCTTGTCCATTCAAATATTACGAGAAGTGGAATTTGAAAAGTTGACTTTTAGGCTACTATCCGAGTTAAAATATTAGCATTAATTTCAAGGTTTTCATTAAAAAAAGAAAATTCAAGGGTTGCTTTATTAAGGAAAGAGAATATACATTGTATAATTAAATGCATGATTATATATCTAAATTTTAATTTTATTGATAGTTTTGACTATGAAAAAAATTAATTAATTAAGATATGTACTAACTTGGCCCACCTAAAAAGAAAATTTATAATATTGTTTTTAAAAAATGATAAATTATTATTATTTTTTAAATAACTAATTTCAATTTAATTATTTGATGATTCTCTCCTAATTATTTCTATCATTTTCAAGGATTAAATAGAGAAATCAAACCTATAGTTCTAACAAATTGATGGAAAAAATAATTGAAAAATTAATAATGAATTCAATTAAAAAAAATTACCTGTTGAAGAATCAAGTTAAAAAACTTAATTTCTTTTAAGATGAAAATAATAACATTGTTAAAAAAATCAATGAAAATTCACTTTTGATCCTCTAAATTTTAACTTGAATTTAATTTTCATCTTTTATTTGTATTTTGTTATACTTTAGTCGCTTAATCATTTAACAATTTTCTCATCTTTAATGCCATCAATTAATTTAGAGGAAAACACTAATTAAGATTTGACATGGCTAACCAATGATAAAATCCTTACAAATCACTACCACTTCAACTACATATCAATCCAGCATTTAAAAAATAAATACCCAAAACACAGCATTTGAAAGCCAAAATCACTGAATTGCAAAAGAACAGCCTTGTGTTAGAATTATTACCAAATGAAAGGCATTCTCAACATTTGATGACATATATGGCACCAATTTTAAGATTTGGATTCTCTCCACCAATTTTTATCATCCTTTGTTTCTCCACCAAAATCTTAACCCTTAGATTTATCAATCACCCACAATTAATGATAAAAATTTTAAAAGATACAATCTTAGTTATTAGATTTTGGTGGAGAGGCGAAAAAAAAAAAAATTGGTTGAGAGAATCCAAATTCTCAATTTTAGACAATTTTCTCAATCTCCTCAAAGATTTAATATACAGAATAGAATAGAAAATTGAATAGAATTAAACAAAAAAAAAGAATAGTTTTTAAAAAATAACTCTTATATCTTTATTTTTTAAAAAATAATAAAAAATAAATAAAAATTATTAAGTAATAATTATAAAAATATAATAAACATTTAGAGAAAAAAAATGAACAAACCGGAGGTAAGCCCAATGAGTAAAGAGAAACAGTCCTTGACCATAATCAAAATGAAATTGGTTCATGGGCACCTACTACAAAATAAATCGAGAACTAGTTGACAATAACGGAGACCTAAATGTACCTAATCAAACAAAGTAGAACTTACAGAACCAACCATCCCCCTCATCACACTGGACACAATCATAAGATTGCTAGAAATAAGAATCAAATACAATACCAGGTTCGTAAAAAAGGCCGTGCGAATGAGATTGATTCGCTAGAGAGAGAGAGAGAGAGAAAACCAAAAGCGGGAATTTTGGGATCAAAACCAGCTTCCAGTAAAACCAGCTTTCCAATGCCTGAATTTTGCATAAATGATCTGAGATGTGGGTGCGTTGAGTAAATGCAAAATGCGTACAAGTTCGCTAGTCAATTAGGGGTTTATTTTTCACATCTTGAATTATGGCATAGATTGTGGTGATTTCACAAGGGTTTTATCATAAATTAATTGCGTCAAATCCTAATAAGCGTGTTTATTAAATAAGATAAAATAAAAGGATAAAAGTACATTTTTGCGTAAAAAAAAATATTTAAATTTATGTCCACTAATATACATATAGTTTGAGACATCTATATTTTGATACCAAGATTATATATTCATAAAATAAAATAAAACAAATTTAAACAAACACCTACATATAAAGAAGCGGTTATTGAAAGAAGGGAGAGTAGTTTAGCCTTCTATTACATAGAGTAGTTTAACCTTCTATTACATATTTTAATTTGTTTCAATATTGAAAAATTAATTATTAATTTATTTTTTTATTCAAATAATTTATAAAGTGCATGTCACTTGTCAAGCCAGCAATGGAGGCTACCTGTTAAATTTAATCTGCATTATATTCGCTTTTCTTTTATTTTTTTTGGCTCCACTGCGTTTGAATTTAGAAAATTTTAATTAAATAAAAATATGTCTCAAGTAAAATATATATATATATATAAGTGCATCTAACATTTATTTATTCATTTTTTCTTTTTCATTTAAAAATAATTTATTACTCACTTGAAATGGGACGCGTCGAGGTAGCTTTGAATACAAATTAAACGGACTGAATTGATCGGCACGTAAACTCAAAGGGTCCCGCCGGAAATTAAAAAAAAAAAAAAAAAAAAACCTAATTTCAGCCACTCTCCGCTCCTCACTCCGCAGCCCTCCCTAGTGACTCCTCCTCCGTCCTCCCTCCATTCGAGCACGAGCCCTCACCACTCCCCTCCTCCTTTGTCGTCGTCTCCGCTCACATCGGCAGAGTAACTCCCAGTTTGTTGTCTGGTGTTCACTACTATTTTTTTTCCTCCAAAAATTTACTTTTTTTTTTTAAGTACATTAATGGCATCATGTTTTAGAATCGCGGCAATTGATCTATGGAGGGCGAGGAACGGGGATGTTCTTCAAGAGAGGACAGCGACGATGAAGTCTTTTTGGAAAATACTAGCGATGAAGAAGAACATCACTTTTCGTCTGGTTCCAAGCCCAAGTTGCAGTTTAGGTAAAGGATTTTGGGTGAAGTAATTAGTTGCTTAGGACGGATGTATATTTTTAAAAACAAATGACACTTGTTCGCATCTGGTACGATTTTGAGTATTTTTTTTTTCGCGTTTTGGTTTTCAGGTCTGTGAAATCCAAGGCTAGCTGGAATGATGAAATGGGAACGGCAGAGGTTATTGAAAGGAAAGGCAAATTGTGGGTAACAACTGGAATAATTCGTAAGGGCAGGACTTATTGTTCAATTGAGGAGACTTTGTAGGTGGAATGCCAATCTTTTTCTTTATTGCCTCTTTTGTGAAATAGAAACGCAGTAATGTCTGTGAATGACTCTGATCAATGTTTATACACAGTATTACAGTTGAATGATATTTGAAGCCATAGCATACTTTGAATTACAATTTTAATTAAAAGTAACAGCCATGTATGAGAAGTAGTATTGAAATGTCGTAACGTGCTAGAGGGGAAATTGTTAGAAGAGGTATTGGTTACGTATATGTTTCTTGGGAAAATCAGATATTTCAAAAACTTTCTTGGTTATATAATGTCTTATTTGGCAGGTATTTGATGGAATTAGGAGCATTACAGCTCTTGGATGTTAGTAATACCTACATATCTCTGACAGACATATACAGGAAGGTCGCAGGCAGGAAGGACAGATGCTGTTGGGAGCTGTTTGAGGTTTACAGGCACCTTAAATCTCTTGGTTACATAGTTGGGCGGCATGGTGTTGCTTGGAGTATGAAGGATACTGCTGAAAGTGCCCATAAACCTGTTGCTCTTGAAGTCACTGAAGAAAGCAAACAATTAGTAGACATGGATTCCAAAGACGAGAAATCCATAAATGAGTTGTTCAGCGAGATGCATATTAATGAATTGAGGCCAGATTTTGATGTTTATCTTCCAAATAACAGGTTTCGAAAGTCTTCTCCAGGTGATCCGAGTTTTCTGCTCCACTTGTCCAGGTAGTTTATAGTTCTGTAATTGTATCAAATTCATTACTCCATGTTAAAGAAATTTCATTTGTTATTGATCGTTATTCTGGTGTATAATTAATTTAGTTAGGTGGTAGAGTGAATGACAACTTGACTCACAAAGGAACTCAAGTATATTATGACTTGCATTTTGCGCACACTCACACTTGCACAAAACATCACATGGGGCGCAACAGGGGTTCTGTTTCTTTATAGCGTGTTTGGAAAAGCGTTGAGGCATCCCCAAACCATGTTTTATCAGAAGCAAGAAATTTGAGCTTCTACTAAAACGTGGTTTCCCAACGTGTTCCCAAACTGACACTTAGTTAGTTGTGTACTTTTGGAATTCTAAAATTTAATATTTCCTCCTTAGGTTTCACATATTTGAATTAAAAAGTCATACATCCTCAGTGTAGCTGAATCTTTTCCATCCTGCATTCTGGCATTTGATGTTGTCTCATCACGTTGAAAAACAAAGTTTACATAAACTGAACGCTTAGAGCCTGCCTTCTACGGTATTTAGTATTTATTTAAATCTAATAACCCCCTGTATCAGGGCCTCAATCCTTTTTAAGTTTTACTTTGCATTAACAGTTAATCGGGTGGAAGAGAAATGCATCACTGCTGTCTTTCGTTATGTTGGTTGTAATGTGAACTAATGTGCCTAAACATCACTCACACTAAGTGGTTATAAAGGCCGAATGATTTAGAGGTAGACTTGATCTACAAAAATAGATGGACTAAGCTAATCATGAAGATACCTATAAGCATTTCAAAGGTGGGCTCCATTGGAAGTAATGATTGACATGCTTCCATGTGTTTTTATTGTTGGTTTGGTCCACCTAATTTTTTATAGACCTTATCGTAAATGATGGTGTAGTTCTATATTCTCGAGGGTCAAGTGGTAAGATCATGACTTGGAAATTTGTGATATCTGAATCTTAGTACGCTAGGGAGTAATGAATCTTCATAGCATCCTTGAGAAGTTTATAAACACGCTGGACGAACAGCTTCTACTTTTCTTCCTCTATTTATCATTGATATACACGCACATATAGGTATATTTGAATTTTGAAATTATTCATGTTTCATTTGGAAGGGGCCATCCACCATCAAGAGCAGAAATTGAAGTCCTTGAGAAGCAATGCGGTGTCATTCCTCTAAAAATTTCTCTAGTTGAGGATGGACGGGTCAGTTTCTTTTCCTTTGACAAGGTGGAGCTTCCTGTTCTACCCTGAATTGTATTTTATTTTGTTTTTTCCAGTTATATTTGTCTTGTTATTGTTAGTTACACGAAAAACAAAAAAATTTAGATCCTTACGAAGCGAGATAATGATAGTTAAGAGCATCGACATAAGCTTTAGTAGATCTTTTAGTGAAACAATTATTCAGATTACAATATAATTTAACAAGCTTTGAATACTGTTGATTTCATCTCCATGTAAATTATGATAAAATTAAGATCAGCAACCTGATTGTGCTGGTGTTTAGTCTGGATATATATATATATATATATATATATATATATATATATAAAACAAGCGAATATCAATGAAAACAGTAACTGTAGTTTTCCTGGTAGATTCTAATTGATGAATGACATTCCTTGGGCTTTAATATTTCTGTGTCGTTGATGGAAGGTACAGTAATGTTATCATTGTAGCTGAGGCGCTTGGAGTTTTAGGTTCATTGGCCATTTAAAATCAGATGGAATCTTCTATGATCAAGGAATATTCAAATTTATGTAACTGACGTGATAAATATGTAGGAATATCGATTATATTGTCCATCGCCTCCTCAATTGTTTCTGCAATCCTTTACAATTATAAACTCAAAAAGTCGCAAGAGAGAGAATTGGGCCTATAGTTCAGAATTCTTACCTTCACAGAACGAGTTAGATTAGCGGAAAACAATATTTTGTCGATTAGATGTTTTGTAATGAACCTTTTTTTATATTCTCCTGTTAAAAGATCGTAATCCTCTGTGTCATATATATATATTCAGAAAATTTAATAATTGGAAGTTGTTGATAATAACCTTTTAAGTAGATCATCCAAAATAATACATCATGTTTTTTTAGTGGCTTAAAAACTTTCTATAAACCTTTTGAGTCTTCACAAAGAGAAAAATTTTGATGACAAAGAAACAAGGATTTTGACGGCTAGACCTACACTACGGAAGAAAGAGTACTTGAGCATCTTAAATTTTGAATAAAAAAAATATTACTTTGTTATCACATTAAAAATTCCTCAAGACTTATTTTGGATAAAAAAAAAAGAAAAAAGAACACGTGTATTTTTTTATGAGGGGCAGCCATTAGGTATAATGGGCTTGGATGGTTAATAGCAAGTCTGAAAGTTAAATGCCCGAGTGTATTAAAATCTACTTTTCATGCCTTAGATCTTTTTTTTTTTTCTTTTTTTGGTCTGATGATTTGTATTATATATCATTAACATCAGATTATTAATTATATGACTACATATTATTATACTATCAGATAATTCTAAGTATGAAACTAACGATTGAATTTTTCAATTTTTCAATTTAGATTTTAGAATATAAAATATATTAATAAAGTTGAGTGTGATTGTGGCTTAAATTAAACGGAAAGTTTTACAAATATACAAAAATATCATCTTTTATAACAATTATAGAAAAAAGATTTATTATAATCTATTTTTATTAAACATAAATTCTATTAGAAGGAAACTTGCCATTATCATATTTATCAGTTGTGGCATACGGTACTATAATTTCTTTTTTCTTTTTTCAAATTGCGGGACCATAGAACGATCCTACATATTAAACAGGACCATAGTTTCTCAGTGCGTCCTTTTTTTCATCATATTTTGAGTTTTTAAAAGTTTGCTGGTGTTGCAAGTAATTTAAGTACACAGATATCCATAACAATGAGAGAATGATTTTTTAGGGTTATTTTTATGTTTAATAACATATATTCTATAATCTCTAAAGAAGTTATATTATACAATTAATTTTTTTATTTATATTATTATAACTATTTGGTTGAAGGTCTATAAATAGAGATATATATGACACCCTAAGTGAATAAAAAGTATTCTTATATTTATCCTCTTAATCTTCTCTTGCTCTATTTATTATATTTTCATTAATTTTACAAGATGTTATCAGCATAAGTCTCTAGCAAAATAATATAAGGTATCAATTCTTGGAACTTGATATTCATCGTATTAAAGAATAAGAAATTTTTAGACCTTACTTTATATTATATATATATTTTATATTTTATATTATTTATAAATTCAAGACTTATTCATATTTATAATATGATTATTAATTTGATATTGACAAATGTCTTGAAAACCAAAAGACCACTGATTAGATGTCTAGCAATTACATCACTTTAGATTTTTGTTATTTTTATAACCAATAATTTTATTGTCTAAATGAATAATGCATATATATATATATATATATATATATATATATAATTGTAGTATATTTTGATGAACTAGTGGCCATAAAAATTGTTATTATAGCCCTAAAAACTAATAATTTATAGACTTTATGTTACTAAAAAGTTTTGAAAATTCTCCAACTTTAAAATATTTATGAACAAGTTAATGACTACTTCTACCGTATGTATAAATTAGTCGTTAAATGTTAATAATGCCAGCTATGGTTATTAAAATAAAACTATAATTGATGACAACAATATGGTTGGAAGCTATTAAGACAAATAACTATAAATTCTTTAAACTTAAAAATGTCAAAATCGACTATCAACTCTAAAAAATCATAAGATGTTGAATGGTAATATTGTGATAGTAATGCATTTTATTATAGCAATTTATGTGCAAATTTCAAAATCCTAAGAGAGAGAAAACTAATTGTAATTTCTTTCTATATGTATGACTGTTAACTTTTATTATGATGGATTATAAAAAAAATTCATTTTATGCTTTAATTTTTATTCTTTCCCTTCATTATATAGGATTTTGTTAATTGTCTTTTAACAAAATGATTTTGTTTCTTATATTAATTGTATAATATCAAAAATTACAAAGTTTGAATTCATTTTAGTTAGCTATTAAGAAAAATACTTATTATAAGTATTTAATGTTGTATGTATTTTATTGTTATCAATATGAAAAATACTTTAAAGGGAAAAAATCAAACATTCTTGCAAATTGTATAAAGTTTTTATCTTTATTTCTAGCCTATTTTATGAACAATTAGACATAAAATATTGTATAAATGAACCTGTAATATTTTTAATAATTTAAAGGGGAAAAAATAACACATGCACCAGAAGTCATATTTTTCCAATTGAGAGATATTATAAAAGTATGCATAGATGGATTTAATTACTTTATATTTCATACTTTGAACGTGTTTTTGTAATAGCAATATTAAAGTATATTGTTAATGAGTAGTAAAAATTATAGTAATAATATAGATGAAAATATAATACGTGTTACTTATTGAAAAACTATACATAATAAAATATAAAAAACCTATGTCTCGTAGATAGTATTTAAAATAAAAAAAATATTTTTCTCATTTGATAATAAATGATATTATTGTCAATACTATATCGGTATTACAAAGTTAATAAAAGCTTTGGAAGAGTTATTATATTATTACTTGAGGGAGACGAAGTTTATTATTGATGATATATTATTTTTATTAAGTTTTAAAGAAAATTATTAAGTTTTAAAAATATTTGTTGCAATGAATATCACATTGAGATTATAAATGAGAAAAGTATTGATTATTTACTTATTACAACTATTACATCAAGAAAGAAATATATATTGGAAAAATCACCTACCTTGTTTTTTATTTGTACAATAGAATTATTAATATGGTTGAAATACATATTATAATAAACCAAAAGTTTACTTATCTAAATACATTTAAATTTATTGTATGGCATGATAGGTTAGACTATCCCAAATTAATTATAATGTGAAAATTTTTTTAGAGTTCATATCAATATTTTTTAAATAGGACCGGTTATTAAATTAGTAAAAACACTAGTTTATGATTCATTGGTTTGATCATAGTTGAACTAATAATATATATATATATATATATATATTAAAATTTTAGTATAATAAATAATAAACAAATATTAATAAAATTTGAAACATTTGATTATTAACTATATATAAAAATAAATCAAATATAACATAATATTTAAATTAATTGATTTTTGAAATTTAAAATTTGAGTCTAAAATAATTTATCTATTGATAAATATAATCATCAAATATTAATGTGTTGAAACAAGTATTGAAATTAAGATATTATAAAAAATAATTATTCAGTATATTAATTTTTTATTATCACTTTTCAAAAAAATTTGTATAACAAATTTTAATTAGTTCTTGCAAGTTTGATCATGATTAAGGAAAAAAAGATAATTGATAAATATTTAAATTAAATACATAGATTTCAAGAGAAATACTATAATTATAATTATATTTATATAATATTATACATAATTTTATTATAGAGATTAGAGAGCAAGTGGCACAATGGTTAAGATGGTCATTTTCAAGGAAATATGCAAGCAACACATAAATAGTCTAGTTATATAATAATTTGTACTCATTTGCTTAAGGTCTATAACAAGCATATATGTGTTTTGAGGATAAGGTGTACACGGGTTCGAATTTGGTAGTAGAGTTATAAGAAGGTTTTTAAAAAAGAAATTGCAAGCAACCTATAACAGTCTATTTATATTAAAATTTACACACATATATTGATAGTGCATTGTAGGTTAAATAGCACATCTGTCTTTTGGAGCAAAGCACGCTCAGGTTTGAGTTTAGGCCAGTAGCAAAGCTTAAAAGATTTCTAAGAAGGGTAGTTCAATCTGGTTCTCTTGCATCGATTCTAATCCAAAACCAACAGGCCAAACTCATTCTAAACCAAAGTTGACTAGTTCTGGGGAGCACTAGTTTAAAGGCTTGTCTATACTAGACCAGAGTTTGGTTCTTGATTGGATTAGCATTAATGTGCTAAGGGTTTGCTTGCCTGATAAGCATTTCATATTTGTATTTCTAGACTGGGTTATTTCTGCATTTAACATCTAATATGAACTTGTCTTTGTTTCAAGTAATTATTACTTGGTTGATGCTGGGTACACAAACTGCAAGGGCTTTCTTGCATCGTTTAGAGGTTAACAATACAACTTAAGTGAGTGGTGTCATGGTCTATAGCTAACCACTCTGCAGGAGCTCTTCAATATGTGACATGCAAGGGCTTACAATGTCATTAAGTAGGTTTTTGGCCAGCTTAAAGAACAATGGGCCATCCTCAGGAGGCCTTCTTTTTACTTAATAAAGACATATAATTGGGTGATCATTGCTTGCTACTTATTGACAACCTCATAAAAAGGGACAATGTAGATGATGTATCAAATTATAAAATTCCTTTGAATGATGTTTCTGATGAGATGAATTTTATGGATTCCACTCAATGACAGAGACATCCGACATCTGATGCGTGGGCCAACTATCATGAGGATTTCGTTATATGCATGTTCGAAGAGTACATAGCACATGGTTCTCACACTTGATGGAATTACTTACCATTGTCTACTATATTACACTTCTTTAAGACTCGTTTACTATTTTAGAATAATGTATATTTTATGAATAATTATATGCATGTTTAGTGATCGATGTGGACTAGATAATGTGAGGTCTCATATGCATAGGATTATCTATATTTTGTGCAGTTCTAGTTATAATATTAGGTCTTTTTTTTTATGTAATCTTTCATTTACTACTTGATGACATTACTTCCCTTCATTGTTTTATTTATCTTTTGTAATCTTCCTTATTAATATCATTGGGTAGGAGTGTTCATGAGTCCAGCTGATTAGTACTTTGGCCTTGCTTGGCCCAATTTTAAAGGAGCTTCAAAATTGAAGCCCGTTGTCTGGGCTCGACTCAGTTAATATCTGGCAAGGTCAGGCTAAACCAGTAGCCAGACATTTTTTTAAAATTTATCATAAAAATTATAAAATCACTTTAAAAAAAGAAAATTTTTATATAAATATTTATAAAATTACATTTTATTTTTTAAAAAAATATAAATTTTGATATAAATTTTTATAAAATATATATATATATATATTTTTATTTTTTTTAGATTTGATTGGATTAATATATCCCTTAGAGGCAACTTAAATTTATTATTAAAATTATAAAATAATACCTAAAAAAGAAACAAAAATATATAAGTTTTTATAGAATTATATTTTATCCTTAAAAAAATTAAAATTTTGATATAAATCTTTATAAAAAATATTTTTTTAAAAAAATAAATTTACATTCCGGGTTGGGCCACAAAATCGAGTTGGCCCTTAGGGTTATATTGGCTTGGCCTGATGAACACCCCAATCATTGGGCATTTCTTGTTTTAATCTTTCATGTAATAATTGATTGTATTACTTTTTTTAATTGTTTAACCTGTCTTTATTAGCATACTCAAATGGATATCGATGCTGACTCATCCTCACAACCTAGGAAGCATGTATGGTCTTTGGAAGAGGATGGGTGCCTAGTAGAATGCCTCTTGGAACTTTAGCAAGGTGGCTAATACCTAATTGATAACATATTTAAGCCCAAGCACTTGCCAGCGCTTAAGAAGTTGATGGAACAAAAGTTGCTTAGTTGTAGCCCAAAAAGAGTCCCTCACATCCAATCTTGGTTAAGGACTTTGAAACAAAGTTGGCAAGTTATGTTTGACATGCTATATGCCAGTAACACGTCTAGATTCAGCTAAGACCCTGACATTGGCCATATCATGGCAAATAAATCAATATTCGATGACAATGTCAAAGTATAGTAGGAAACTTATTTTTTAAGCTTATATTATTTCCAATACTTTGTTATTGTCTGTATTTATTTTTTAGGGGTCTTTACTACTATCTTTTCATGCCCTGTAGGTTCACAAAAAGGCAACGACATTCTGCACCAAGCCCTTTCTTCACTTTGATCAATTATGCATTGTTTGGGCCAAAGATCGAGCCACTGGTGATGACATAGGGACATCAAGTCGATTCTAAGAGGGATTAATAGGTGTAGGAACTAAGGATCCCAATGACATGCAAATAGATACAGAGGTCAAGCTAGATGCACAGGGATATGAGATGCCAGGTGCTGTTGGAAATAAGGCAATGTCATGAAGTCACAAGAGGAAGAGAAACAATTGGGATCGAGATAAGCTTTTAATCTAAGCCATGATGGAGGTAAGCTCAAATCTGGATTTAACCATAAAAAAGGCAGCAAACACATTAAAAGAGGTTGCTAATAACATGGTTAAGTCATGAGTTAAGAAGTTTCAATGTCAGTGAGAGAAAGAGGCAACTATTTTGCATTTATATGATCAGTTGCGTAGCATGGATGGTCTTTTAAAGCAAAAGGTTAATGCTGCACATGTTAGACTTTTAGAAAGTAGCCAACTCTTTCTTCGCTTCCTACAAATACCTAAGTCATTGAAAGTTTCTTGGATCAGGTAGACTATCGCATAGCTCGACTATGCTTATGTTTTGTTTTTTGTGGTTGTAATATGATATGCATGCTTTTGTCATCACTGCACTAAATACATATATGGATTTGTGTCCTTTTTGTTTGTAAGTATGTATGGAAATTATTTGGAGCTCAATAACTTCATGTGAGTATGGAAAGTGTGCTAGCTGGTGAAGTTTTTTTTTTTTTCATTTTTTAGCAATGATTTCATTTAATGCTTCCATTCTTGGTTCATTTTACATGCACTCACTTGCAGTTTTGTTAATGTCATTTTGTAGGTGAGCTATAGACCTTAACAAGCAACTAATTTGGTTACAACAAGGCAAGATGAGAAAATTACAATTTTCCTAAGTACTACTCTAGTGGTGTCTAGCTAAGTGTATTCTATTTTCAATCCTATGCCAGTTATTGATTATGTGATTGTTATTTGATGATCAAAAGGAAAATGCTTTTGTGTAGTTAAACTTTAAACTATTTAAATATAATGTTAACTTAGTTGTCAAACAGTGATATGCAAGATGTATATTTTTTTTAGGACAAAGGACCAGATAGACTCTTAGAATGACCTCATTCACTATGTTCTTTATTTTCAATTGATTATTTGTCCCTTGCTGATAGTAGTTGGTAATATACGTTTAATGACATTAATTGATGTCTTCATCTTTTATACTTTCAATTTTAGATATTTGGTTGAACGCATTGTTTTAATATGCTCAATCATTTTGAGTAATCAGCTTGCATAACTTGAAACCCCCGATGCCTTCCATTTTGCAGGTCATTAATGAAACTATTGCAATTGTACTAAAGAACAGTGAACTATACCTAAATCTTATTATGGGTGCTTCAAGGAAAGGTGTAATTTATTCTTTGTCATTAGTTAAAGTGCTTTGTGGTGTTAACTGGATTGGTTGAAAAGAAAATAGTCAAATGTTAACACCATTCGCATACATATGAATTAGATAACATACCACATTTTTTTTAGTAAAAGCTAGTTAATAGCATTTGAGAGCAACTTTTACATTACTGTGTAACTGCATCAAATTCTAATTCCATTTCTTATGTTGATGCGTGTATAATATGAAATGGTTTCATTGCTTCATATTGAATAAAATGATTAATTACCATAAGGATTGTTAAATGCCAAATGTGAGGAAAATAATAGAACATATGGTTAAGATCCTTGCTTCTACCATTTAGTTGCTTAGTGTAATTAATTTTTACATTGTTAATGTGGGTTTATGGTCATTGTCATTTTTATAATTAAAAAAAATCTATATGTTATATTATGCCATCACTATAAAAATTGTAAGGCTATATTAGACAGCACAAGTTATTTATTTTCAGCCACTTCAACCTACTTGCTCTGTCACAAACTTTTATGGTGTAAGTATATATTGTATGCTTTTAAATTGATGTTCTCCCATATAACTTACATTGAATATTTAATATGTATATTAATCCATTGTAGAATTGAAACAATGATTTCCTCTGATTTGGTGAAAAATTTTCCTAGCACAAATATGAAGGATAAAAATCAACAGACAATAATAAAGACCAACAAACAAAGGAAGAGTGACATGGAACAAAGGAAGGAATCACACTATAGGTATTTGATAATTGCAAATGAATGGATATTAATATTTGTTTTGGTTAGCTAACTTTAGACTACTAAGATTATAGCTGGCAGTATAACATAAAAATTATGTCTTAAACTTAGAACCAACAATGGTGTCGCATAATGGCAGTAATCTTTTGTACCATAATATGCATCCAACAGTCCACATATATAAATATCTGTTTAAGGAAAAATGACTAGGTCACTTTTAAAATCAGAATCTATGGGCACATAGAGATATTCAATTACTTAATTCATTGTTTATCTTTCTTGATGACTTTCAATACTTTCTCACTTCTAAGACTTAGTAAAATTAGTTTATAATTGAAGCAATTATCTTAAGGTAACATTCTCCTCCATCTTTTCCCTCATCAAACTCCATTGCCCTCCGATTCCCTAACTTCAATTTAGATACTCATCAAACTCCATTATCCTAGAATCTCCCTTAATCTTTTTATTAGAAGTTTATAATTATGTTTGTAGTTCTTAAATATAATTTTTCCCCAACACATATTTATTAAAAGATCATTTGCGTCACTTCAAACCATGTTCATTTTAATAGTAGCTAATATGTAGATATTTTTGTGTGTGTTTTGAAGATTAAGGTTGTAATTAGAGGGAATTTAGACTCAATATTAAGCATTTATCAAATTTCTTTCTTATGGGGAGGGAAAGAGAGGGTTGAGTTGTATTATGGAAGCAGGGTTTGTATAGGTAAGTGAAAGTCTATTTAAATAGTGTTATTAAAAAAATCTATTTAAATAGATTAATCATATAACATGATTGATTTAACAAACTTTGATCATGATAGGGCAATCTAATTGAAGGATCTGGAACCTATAAGAAAGCAAGCAGGTATCAACATATGGTTGTATACTAGTATGAGTATGCTATTCTATTTAATATTGAGAATCATGAAGTGGACATTCACTTGGAACCAGTTAGGAGGCATGCCTCTAGTTTACTTCTACAGATGAGAAAAGATGGTCAATTTTTTTTCATTTTAGATGAACTGATCCATCATTTAATTCTTTTAATGTTCACCTTTAACACATTTTACTTCATTAAATTATGTCGCAAGAGAGAAGCCACTCTTAGTTGAGGACATGTAAGGAGGGCCAGGCCACATAGTTCTTGAATCTTTGGACACTAACGGTATCCACATCATCTTAATGTTTTGGGATAAAGCATGCATCTGGATTAATTTGTTTATCAGGTTTTTTCTCAATTGCTCTTGTTTGCATCATGTATATTCTTTCCAATTATTTTATAGAGAATGTGATACATACCTCTTATTTCCTATCATTCTTTTGTACTCATGTATGTCTTTTTTTTTTTATTAGGTGAGGAAGGGAGTGGATAAGTTTGTACTCTTAAAGCAACTATTACATTTTGTATCAATTGAATTGGTTTATTTGAATGCCATAAAGATGTGTAATGCATGTTATGATGCTTTGAAAACATGTAAGTTAATCGTGAAATGCTCCAAATGGCACCATATTTTCAATATTTCAGCAATTATCTTTTGTATCCACCCAAGCTATGTAAAAGATAAGAAAAAGATGGTTACTAAATTCAAGTTGTTAAATACTTAATGTTTCGTTTCCCTTCTTGTCAGATGGATAGTTTAGTTAAAGAGTTTGCATACATGAATCATGGAATGGAGAAAATGGAAACTATCACAATTGATCAAAAGAAGCTCCTTGAGGTCATTAGAAAGGCCATTTCTAATTTGGTTAGTGTGATTCTTAAAGTTGGCCTTTTTAAAAGGTATTGTCATCTCACTTGTCAGATTCTGCATATTCTCTTATGAGAATTTTTAAGAGTTCTTAAAATCATTTTTAATTAGTAATTGTAAATCTTTTAAATATTTCTTGATTATATTCTTTATCTTTTATAAAAGCATTTATGTAAGTTTAGCTCACAAGTTTCTTCTCTCAACATCCTCATTAATGTTGTATTATGAGCTAATTAGATCAGCAATTGCTTCAAAAGATGCAAAGTATGCTAAAATATATGAGCATCTTGGGGAAGGGCCTGAAGTTGCACAACATTTTGGAAACCTAGATTATAAATTAAAATTTATAAAGGTATTTAGCTCTTAAATCCATTTTATTTTTCTGAAGGTACTAAACAGTTCATTTAAACATTAGATTTCAAAAACCTACTTAATCCTAGCCTATGCTTATGTCTGTAGCTAAACAATTTAGATTTCTTGGAATGGTTCATCATTAATCTATTACTTATGGAAAATGTTATATCTATATATGAGATTATTCATGATTCAAACCACAATTTCTTAGTTAGAGAAGTTAGAGCTAGATGATTAATGTTATGTAACCCTTTATAAAGTAAACACTGATGTTTTTTCAATTAGGATGCAATGTAGAGTCATTTGTCCTTGTAATAGCAGCTTAAACTTTTTTTTTTTTTTTAATGTTTGTTATGCTCTAAAGGAGGCATTGAACTAAATTGGTTAGATAATTTCAATGGCAAGACATCTTTTTTGTTATAGATCATATCCCAAGGCAAAGGCATATGCAAGTCCCCACCCACCTAGAGAGGACAAGGAAACCATATAAAGTAAGTAGGGATTATGACCAACATAATGAGGACAATGTTGGTGTTATAGCTGAAAAAATGCTTAATATGATATTTTGTTGTAATTGACCAAAATCAGTTGAACAAAAGTTTGTTCAACAATGTCTTAAGTACTATAATATGTAATGGCTATCTTACCCAATGTCATATAATAATAGATATTACAATATGTAATATACTTACAGTCTAATATGATAGTCTAATTTTGTGCACTTTGTAACTTTTTATCATTAAATTAAATATCCTCAAGCCAAGCTCAAGCAAAATGCACTAAAGATAAATTTTCCCATATAAATGGTCAATATGATTGAAAAAGAAGCACACAAGACATGATGCAAAGCACTTCATGTGCATTAAACGACTATAGCCAACACCAACGTGGTAAAAAATGAGTAAGCATTTCTTCAAAATAATGGATTCTTTTCTTTTTCTTTTTTTTTTTCTTTTTTCTTTTCAATACCCACATGACTAGGTGACAAGTAGTGGGAAAGAAAAATAATAGACATACATGATAAGATATACTACCTTTACTTTAAACTACAAACTATTTTTCATTTAAGTTAGTGCAACATATGATGACAAGCATATAAGAAAAGGTAAATAAGAGAAACATAAGACAAGATTGCTTTGAACTACAAATTGTATTTCATTTAAGTTTGTGCAATACAAGATGCTAAAGTAGACTAATCCATCACCATACATACTGCCCAAAACAAGCCACAGGTCAAATGCAATATAATACACAATAAAAAATTTCTTCCTACCTATTACATTTCTAGTGCATTTTGACCAAAATTTAACAATCATGAGGGCCTAGGAGCTTTTAACATCCAGTTTACTAAAACCAAACATATTGATAGTTAACTTAAAAAGTTTAAGTATTAAGTTGAGGACATATTGAGACAACAATGGCTACGTTAGTTCCTACGTTTAGGTTGGGACTAGGATCATTCGCACTCTGACAATGACCCTAAGCATATGCACAACTATGTACATACACAAAAAGTCAAAGACTGTTTTCTTTCTTTTCCTTCTTAAGTAATAGCTTAGCCTTTTCCAGTGTTTCCCATTTCTTGCAAGTAGTTTGTCTTACTTCTTTATCATTTTCAGCATAATTTGAGCATTCTTCCTTACCTTGTTCTAGCTTTGTTTAGCCTTAGCTCTACTTACTTCAATCTTAATGCACTTGTCGTCTAGCATGGTTGCTTTAATCTTAGACTGTAGTAGTTATTGTTGAATATCTATGACCTTTGATATGAGGGCTTCACTTTGCTTTAGGGCAATGTGATAACATGCCATTGTGTGCACAAAATAGGAATGCAAAAAAAGAATACCATGCCTTGAGGCTTTCTCCCAATTTTCACTAAACCCAAATGGGCATATTGCTGCTTGCCCCTGATTGTAAGTTTCTACTTTCTACCTTAAGACATCCTTTAGGATCATGTGATTGTTCATTGTTCATGGCCCCGAAAAAAGGTTGACCACAATTCAATGCTTCAATCTTAGGTTGTCAAAAAAGTTGCTAGTCTAACCTATACAAATAGCCATTTGCTCTACCTTAATACCATAACAACTCAGATCATTAACATGTGTTATATAATTGTTGATGATAGGAAATCTTGCAGCAAAATTTTGCCCCCTAGATCAAAATTAACTGCAAAGACAACTCAATCCTTAAAGCACAACAAACCATATCAATAGACAACCATATAACACAGAAGGAGAATGCTTATGTGAAGGGAATGATGGGAATATGCAACAAAATGCAACAATGGCAGCAAACAACATGAAAGCACCAACAAAGGTGGGGACATTCATCTACTTATTCACACATGTATATGCCTCCATAAAAAATTGCAAGTGTTGGGTTGACAATAGTTAAGGAATAAACTATCATGGTCAGTAGGCTAGGCACATGCCCAATCTGTCATTGGTCAGGTGTAACTTGCAATTGAAATCCTTACATTAACAGCAACCTTCTCAATCCCAAAGTTAATCAACCCATAAGCATAACAAGCTAAGCAAGCAATCACCATCTGCTAGTGCAAGGATGCCCATCAAGGACTTGCGACCCAAGGATAAGGCAGATGATTATCAACCTTTGCTTCACAAGCTTGACCTCCTCCAAGAGCAAGATGCCTTTTTTTTTTTTCCTAAGTTGGCTAAGTTGATTTCCATTTCAAAGTCAAGGGCATATTTGTCAATTCGCCAATTTCTTTTATTCATCCTATTTTTTTTTCCAATGATACATGTTTATGTAAACATATTCCTTTTCATTTTATATCAAACCAAATACAATTTCAATAATTGCAATCGTAGATGCATTCCCTTTCCTTTTCCATGCCTCAAATTTAGTGAATCGAATGGGCCCATAAATTGGCCAAAATGAAAAGATACAATTCAAGCATAATTAAATTTACTTTCAAAACATTGAAGCTTTTGAATCTAAAGTGTAAAATTAATATGATATAAATGGGTATTTGTGTGAAAACAAAGTGAGAAAAATAAAGTCATTAGATATAAGCATGACCTATAGTATAAGGATTTTCGCAAAATGCTATCATTAATTATGAAGAAACATATTCTTTTATAATGGATATAATCATTAGTTTAACAATATATAAAAAACTTAATATGTGTTTAATGAATGTTGTTATAGTCTATTTATGTAGCTTGCTATATAGTTAAATTTGCATTAAAATCCTTGAAGAATTTAAAATGTCAGAAGCATATAAAGATTTTAGAAAAAATTGTTTAATATATTTATTTAAATCCTTATATATATGGATTAAAATAGTTTGAATATATGTGGTATGACTGTCTCAACAAATATTTGTTGAAGGAAAGTAATAAAATTTATTCAATTTACTTATGTATTTTTACAAAAAGATCTAGATTAAAGTTTGTCATAATTATTGTATATGTTAATAATTTAAATATTATTAAAATTTTTAAATAATTTCAAAAAGTAGTTAATTATTTGAAGAAAGAATTTGAAATAATAGATCTAAGAAAAACAAATCTTGTTTCGGCTTGAAAATCAAGCAATTAATGAATAGAAGTCTTTTTCATCAATTAGTATATGCTAAAAAAATTTAAAAGCGATTTCATATGGATAAATTGTATCTACTAAGTACCCTAATAGTTGTAAGATAGCTAAATGTGAATAAAGATTTTTTTTATCTTTAAAAGAATAATAAAAAACTTTTTGGTCTTAAAATACCATGTCTTAGTGTTGTAGAAGTATTAATATATTTTACTACTAGTATATAACTTGCTATTATATTTGTTGTAAGTTTATTAGTAAGATTTAGTTATTCTCTAATAAAATACATTAGAATAGAATTAAGTGTTTATTGCAATATCTCTAAAGGACTATTAATATAGGACTATCTTATTCAATTGAATATGAATAATAATTAATTGGCTATACTGATGTAGCATACGTATTCAATTTATATAAAGCTCTATCTCAAACAAGTTATTTATTTATATGCAAGAGTATAGCTATATCATAGCACTCTACAAAACAAAATGTAGCTACTACTTATTTGAATTATGCAGAAATAATTGCAATGCATAAGACAAGTTGAGAGTGTCTTTGTTAAGATTAGTAATCCAACATATTTAGAAAATCTTTGGTTTGCATTTAGAGAAAAAGATTTCATTAATATTATATAAAGGTAATATAACATGTATAACTTAACTGAAAGGAGGGTGCATTAAATAAGATAGAATGAAACATATATCCCTAAGATTCTTTTTTCACTCATGATTTTTAGGAGAATGATAACATAGATGTCCAACACATTTATTCATGTGATAATTTAGCAAATTTGATTCATCAAGGCATTTACCAACTACAACATTTGAGAAGTTAATGTATAGTATTGGGATATGTTAATTCAAAAATATAAAGTAACATTTTTATTAAGGAGAGTAAAAGATAAATTATACTTTTTTTTTCTTAACCAATGTTTTATCCCATTAGGTTTTTTTAGTAAGGTTTTTAATTAGACATTTTATATTATACATATTGTGTATTTCTTTTCCTTCATTATGTTTTGATCCCATTGTGTTTTTTTTAATAAAATTTTAACGAGGAACATTATTTATTAATGGATATTTAAGGGAGAGTATTATAAATAATTTAATAATGTGATATTTATAACTCCCAAAGAATGACCTTTTAGGATCTTTTTTATATTTAATAATATATACCCTATAACTCCCCAAATAAGTTATATTGTACAATATCATATATATATATATGTATTAATTTTTTTTATTTATGTTATTATAACTCTCAGATTAATTTTTATGGTTAAACGCTTATAAATTAAAGTTATAGACTAAGCATATAAATCCCTAAGTAAATGAGAAGTATTCTCATATTTCTCTTCTTAATCTTCTCTTACTCTATTTCTTATATTTTCGTTGATTTTGCAACAGCTGGTACGTGATATTGAGTTTTTAATTTTAAGTAGAGGGAGGTTTATATATTTAATAACATACTTGGATTAATCGGTAAAGCTTACGCTCTAGACGTTCACCATCCTTCGCAAGCATAATATCTAATGCTTTTGTGTTTTGTTTTGTTTTTTTTTTTTTTTTTTTTTTGGGAGGGGGGAATATTAATTAAAGAGGAGAAAAGAAAGAGTTACGGGTGTACCGCGGATAATTTTTCCCTTACATTGTTATTATGAAAAACAATATATTATTGTCGATCTAAAAGAATGGTCACTGAAATATATGTGGGAGTGAGATAGTGGAGAATGGTAACAAAATGTAAGAGTGAAAATAGTAAGAACAATGATAATAATAAGTAAACCTATAATTTGATGACTTTAATATTCTAATTGAAATGTTAAATAAATATTTTCAATAAAGAAGGATAGCATTGATATATGGACGTAAAAACTTATACATCTGCATTCACTTAATTAGTTGAGGGAAAATGCATAACATCTGGATAGGATAGTAGATATTCGTTTAGGAAACCTTCACTAGGACACAGAAAGACCAGAGACTTTTGGTGCCAAAGTTATTTTAACCTTCATCTACTATGACTGCTGCCTGATTCTATTCGGTAAAATATGGCACCCTTCCTAGTTTAGTAAGTAGAACCAAATTATCTAGTGATATGAGCAATAAAAGTATCCATTTCCAAACGGGAAACTCCTCCTTCGTCCATCGACCTTCGGACGGCATTTTTCAGGTTCATTGCCCTCTTCCTCATTTCGTTACCTTCCTCTGTTGCCATCAATCTCCTTACAGCATTCTCAATATCTGAGGCAGTCACCATCTCATTTCTGCGAGCCCAATCCTTCACAACCAAACCAACCTTGAGCACTTCTGTTATCAGAACTCTATTCCTTGGCTGGTCCGAGTGCATGGGCCATGTTGCTATTGGCACCCCCATAGTAATGCTCTCCATGCTCGAGTTCCATCCACAATGACTCATAAACCCCCCCGTTGAAGGGTGGCTTAGAATTTCCAATTGGGGTGCCCAGTTTCTCACAACCAATCCAATGCCTTCATTTCTCTCTTCAAACCCCTTTGGAAGCTCAGCTCTTCTAACTTCTCTATTAAAGACGTCACCTGTATCAGCGTCTCTCAGTACCCAGATGAACTTTTGCTCGCTTTGTTCCAATCCGATTGCAAGCTGTTTGATTTGTTCCTCTGTGAAGGCCGTCGTTGTCCCAAAAGATACATATATCACAGACTTTGGCTTTTGTTTATCAAGCCAACCCAAGCTTAAGTGCCTGCCTTTATAACTTTTCCTCTCGATGGCTAAAGGGTTGAACGGTCCAAGAGCCCAGTGCTTCTTGCTACTGCTGATGCGTTCTATTAACTCCATGTAAGGACCTTCGATTTCCTTATTTGTGTTGTAAATGTTCCCATCATTGAATTTATGGAATATATACTGTGCAGTAAGGAAATCTATGAATTGGGTTGGGAAACACCCTTCAAGAGAAGGAACTTCTTTGGGGATATGAGGGCTTTCTACCAAAGGTTTTCCCGTTTTCTCCCAAAGATACAAGAACATGGTAAAGGCAGAGACGCTGTGGAAAGTGTAGTTCTCAGCATTTGCTATATCAGTGACATCTTGTACCACAGACGCCATTAGGGAGTCATGGATCACAATGACCCTTCTAGCTGCAGAAGAAAGGGATCGCAGAAGTGCAGCTACGGGCTCGCGTAGATGTAAGGAGGCCTCAAAGGAAGGAAGGAGATGAGAAGGGAATTTGGTTTCTGCATTGGGGTTGGGAAGAGGGGTAACAAAAGGAGGAACTTTGAAGTCATGAAAATGGATGTTTGAAATGGACTCTGGGTCCCAACCTTGGACCCGAACTGTGGCCTGGCGATTGTGGGTGGCTGTGCCAACATAATGAACAGGTATATTGCGTGCCAAGATCAGGCGGGAGAGGTGAAGAAGCTGGTTGAGATGACCTTGCGCGGGAAAAGGTACTACAACCACTACCACTTGGCTTTGATGAAAGCCATTTGAGCCATGGTTTTTATGGCTTTGGTAATCGAAAGACATTGGCGAACTTTGGTAGCTAGAAACCATTGATGAACTTTGGCTACAAAGAAGAAGGTAACTATGAGTTACTTGGATGACGCTTATGTAGGCATGCTGGGTATTTATAGAATCAGTCAATCAGATATTTAGAATTTTGTGTGTACAGAAAGATGATTCTCTTGGTTATGACAATATAGAATTGTTATAGTGACAGATAACTACATGACATTATCTTATTTAATCATGGTTCCTTGAAATAGTAAAATAAGTTTTACTGGTGACAGTGATCATTTGCCAAATTTACTTTAAATAACTAAAGAAAAATTGAAGATAATAGGCTTGTTATGATTATAGTGATCGTTTGCCAGCAGGTCTTGAATGAGAAAAAATATTCATAATTGATACATTGCAACTCCTTTATTTAATTTTTTGTTGAAACGTATTGCTACTGCAAATTACTTGCGAACTTATTTAGAGTTTAGGTATAGGTTCTATATAGATAACATAGGTTTAGGGAAGTGCACCGTACGTTTGCATGAATGCCAACCAAAATATAATCGAAAGGAGACCCACCACGGCTAAGTTGTATCAGCATGCAGAGACTGATCATATTTTATGAAGTATTTTCCATAAATGGAAAGGGGTATAAGGTCCACACAAATCAAAGTTTTTAAGATTTTTCGGGCTGCCAGCAAAACTAGAGATCTTTTATTTTGGCTACCAATGCATAACAATTTTAATGATAAAGTTTACTTTTTTTGCCTACAACTGCAACCTAAGCCACCTACTCATATCTATCCGTCAAACGGTAATTGTACTTCTCAGATGTCCCCCACGTTGATGAGGCAAAGAAAGACATATAAAAGAAAGTTTTATATTCCTCCAATGACTGATGAGCTTTTAAATTTACTTTGTTTTTCTTCTGTATTTTACCCACCCGACAAAGTATAGTTGGTGGTATTGAATCACATGGAAAGCTGTCTTTACACATGATTTTGATCTCTCCTTCATGTGGCTTGGCAAAAGCAAATTAGTGGTCACTGGGATAAGTTATTCAGCGCCCTCCTATGTTTCCTTCTCACATGTTTTATAAGGTTTCATAGTTGTCACTACTATGACAGTGTGATGCATGTCATTCATTGAATGTAGAATAGAATGGTTATCTTTCTCGTGTCTTTTGCTCCATTTTTCCTTTTTATTTTCTGGTTTCTTACATCAAAATTTCCTTCACATCCTAGTGTTTGAATCTCTTGGTTTACTGTCAGTGTCAAGTGCTCAAGAACTCACCTTAGCAGACAAGCCAAATGGCAATTTTCAAGGCACAACACAATTCTTATCTCTGAAGAAATTATTTGGCTATACAACTCACATTTTTTAAACCCCTTAGATTTATTGTAAGGTACGTACTTTTCTCCCCAGGATGAAACAAAACAAACGAAAGTTAAAAAAAAAAAATCTTGGAGTTAACCCCTCTTGTTCTTGAAAGAAAAACATAGCAGCTGGTAAGGTTTGTATTCTATAGGAAAAAGTAGCCGGGCACTACCAATGCCGGCATTGGTTTGAGATTCTCACCGTTCTTTTACGTCAGTTTTACTCGTAAAATTTGGATGTCACAGTTTCAATGGTCTCCTGCTTTGGTTAGGGAAAATTGGCCTAGCAGAGAGAGGATTAGTGTTTCAAGGTGATCTAACTAGAATGATGATTAAGGCCAGATTTATTGATGTTACTGAGTGTGTGTTTGGTAGGAATTAATGTGAAATCAAATTAACTCTAGTAACTATAATGGTTGATACTAAAAGTGAAAATTATGAAAATTAAATAATAGTTGATATTGACAAATATAGGGGTATGAAATACATATATAAATATGTGGTCCTCTTAGTGATTGATAAAAATATGAATTCAAAGAGAGCCATTACATAGTGTGTGACAAATGAGAAAGATGTTTTCAATGATATCAATGAAACGGCAAATGGTCACCTCAAGTAACAGAATTTGGAAGGGAGAAGTATTCCGGCTTTGCAATTTCAGGAATCCAGAAAGGGTTATGGTCATAGTGTTATATATCAATTATCAAGAATCTAGAGTTGTTTTAGTAGAGACCCATTGAACCAACTAGCATTATTAAGGCTCAGCAAGTAGAGTAGTTGGAGCCAGTTTTATGGCCAAGTAAAGGTAATAATACAATGAAACAGATGACATTGGAGGACCATCTCCTTTATTCACTTATCAAAGATAAACCCACGCGCATAAAGTAGTTAAGCAGCTTAAAGTTGTCTCCCATGATTTTATGAGAAAGAAATTTAGAATTACATGAAAACAGAAACAAAACGTTCAGCAACTAAAATGCGGGCAGAGTTCGGAAGATTTTTTAACTGTTTTTTGAGCCGAGATTTATTTTATTTATGCATAATATCGATTGTTCTGTCAGCTAGCTTCTTTGTAGTAGTCATATTTAGGAGTCTTTGAAGGGCAGTGAATGAGCAGGGGCTAATTTTCCAAATTCCTGCAAACTTCACTTTCCCTTTTTTTTCTTTTTTCATTTTTTCCCAATTTAAAATTCATCCATTCACAATACAAAAAACCACTTATGGACAGGTCTTTGCCTCTCATCTTTTGTGACTTGGTAAAACCATTTTTATGCAGGAAAAGATAAGAAGGCGAAAAAAAAAAGAAGAGTCATGGCTTTCTGAATCAGATTGCACCTACTTTTTAGTGCCATTGGTTCAATTTCAATGGCCAGCTGCATAATGCAGATATCTCCACGTGGATATTCCTTGCATCTTCATGCATTGAAGTTAGGATTACTGGTATGAGGATGAAATGACTAGGTCCTACTAGCATATAATTCTAAAAGTTGAGAGTTTCAGTTAGAATTTTCTTCTACAAATGTGAAATCTCTTGCATAACACTGTGGATCCCACCACTTCTTCTGGATATGGTTCCGGATATGGGTCCTTGGTACACAAATTATTACAAATGTGAGTAATCAGTTTATATGTAGCGAGGTTCAAAATTTATCTAGTGAAATGAGTAATTAACTATTGTTGTATTATAAATTAATAATAAGATTAATGTAAAAATTGTTATAATTATTTATATATGTGTAATAAACATTGTTTATTTATGAATTAATTTTTATATTAATTTTGACCATTGATTTGTGACATAATACAATAATGATTAATTACATCTTTCACCTCTCACGAAATATGTCTTAATATTCAATTTTTTACTGCCATTATTGGTGCCATTGCTACAGGTTTCAATACTGCATCGCCATCATCTTATAGTAGTTTTCTGAATAATGATAAAATATTAGAAGCTATAATAATAGTTTAGATTTCTAAGTTTTTAAATAAACTTTTTTCGAAGTTAATCCAGCAGGGTATCCAAGATTTCATATATCAAGCGCCTGGGGAAAAGTTTTGGGAGATAAAATATGTAAGGCATGTGAATTGTGTGCTCCTGGTAGAAAGGGAAGGACAAATAAATAAAAGACAGATAACTTCACCAATGCATCTATGTTGGAACTTAGAGTGGCCGACAATGAAGAAACAATGTCTTTTCTCGCTCCCAAAATTTGGAATTCAAAGCCTTTATTTATGAACCATGGAGTAGTTGATCATACATGGACCATATCCATTCACGCTGACACTACACTTTTTTTCATTTTGGGGTCACAAATCTCTCTATTTCTTCCCCCATCTTGATATGAAATGTCAAGCAGCTTGTCTATTTACTGCTTGGTGAACGCCAGAACGGTGGCTCATTAGCATTCTTCCACGTCACCAAGCATATGGAGTAATTTTAATCAGAGGGCATTACTGTGGGGTCTACTATGTTTTATCAATCAGAAGTTTGAAGACATTTCAACTGAACACAATTTTATGAATAGGGCATATATAATAGTTTAACTTATTGTAAATCCAACTTAAAGAAATTCAGATTAATAATTTAGTGTGTTAGTGACCACTGTTTCACAAATAAAGCACTACAAGAGTGACATGCTTAATTCTTAACATGTTACTGTTAGATTAGCCTTTGACATAGCAATAGTAGGCCTTTACTTTTTCCTTCTCTGGAAGTGGAATTAGGAGGTTTTAGATCATATCTTCATCAATTAACTTTTGTCTAAATTGAAATGTGTTTATTGTTCCCTCTCCCCCCCCCCCCCCCTCTTTCCTCTTCTCTCTTTTTCTTTTTGGCCAAGATTGTGCTTATTGCTTAGTTTCATCAAAGTTCAACCTATTATCAGTTTTTGGTCGGCGGTCATGACTTATGTAGGGCATATGAAATATGCGTTAGATGGTTAAGACTGTATCTGTACACATGGAACCTACTTAAAAATGTGATTTTGACTGGCTCATGCATGTGCACTATAATGCATCAAAGGGGTTGCTCCGCAATCTCATCAATTGACAATTCAACATGCAAGCCATCAACAAATATCTACCACCAGTTCCACAGGAATATCTGCAAGAGCTCCAATCAATAATTGGGTCAGGACGCGCTTGTTTCTTTTCCCAGACAGATAGCATGAGCGACCAATTTCTCTTTGAAATCATTTATAGGTGATGGGTAGAGGCGTATGAATGGTTATGGTTATGAAATGAGACATTGAGACTACATGCATGTATTGATGATACACTTTGATTATTACCAGGGCAATACCTTCGCTAGTACGAAATTTGAACTTTTATTTCGAATGTATCCTCAAGGAAGTGTTGAATGAAAACAGGCGTCTATCAAACATGCAATCAACATTGTACATGTATTTAATCTCTTGAAGAGTAGTGTTTTATAGCCTCTCTCATTTTTTTCTTTTGCACACTATGCTAGTGATAAGGCAATTCTGTATGCTTGTCTCCTCATCATTTCAGAAACCTTGTTATCATGTAGATTTTGATTTGTTGAACACCGATGAAGTTAAGGATAAGAAATAAATGACTGACTAGATCCTGTCTGAATTGTATGCTTATTTTGCTCTACCAGTGGAAGCAGAGCATATATCTGGGTGAGGATCTCTCACGGGGCATTAATTTTTGTTGTTGTTGTAAATAATGTAGTTTTGTTTATGTCGACATTCATACCCCCAAGAGAATTTAATGTACGATCAATGTGTTGTAAATATTATATTTATATGGATGACTATAACTCCCAAAGATGATATTTTAAGATCTCTTTTGTTTTTATGTAGATTAATTTTTTTATTTATATCATTGTAACTCTTAACTTAGTCTTTATAGTTAAAGATTTATAAAAGTTATTGCTAAACATATAGTATCTCCAAAAAGTGAATGAGAAGCATCCCATTTCTTCTCTCAATTTTTTTTATAATTCTTGTTAGACTTCTTATATATTTATTAGTTTTATAATACGTTATTAGCATAAATCTTTGACAAATTGGTTTAAGGCATCAATTCTTGAAATATTTTATTCATCATATTAAGGTATAAAAAATTTCCTATTCTTATTTTATATTATCTATAAATTTAATACTTTATATTATCCATAAATTTAAGATTTATTCATATTCATAATATAATAATCAAATTTGATAATGGCAAATGTCATGGAAACTACAAAGCTAAACATGATTAAATGGTTTGCAATCATATCACTTTTAGTTTTGATTATTTTATAACCAATGATTTTATTTTTTAAATGAATAATGACATATATATATATATATATATATAATTTGTAGCATATTTTAATGAATTGATGATCATAAAAGATTTGTTATTATAGCCCTGAAAGCTAATAATTCATGAACTTTATGTCATTGTAAAATTTTGGAAACTCTCTAGAGTAAACATGTTTATAAGCAAGTTAATAATTACTTATGATTTATATACAAATTAATCATTAAAGGTTAATAATGATTGTACATAATTATTAAAATAAAATTATGAGTAATGGCAATAGTATGACTAGAAGCTGTAAAGACAAATGGCCATAAATTGTTTAAACTTGAAAATGCGAAGTGGTCATAAAACTTAGAAAACCATAAAATGTTGAAGGGTCATGTTGTGATAATAATGTATTTTATTGTGACAATTTATGCACAAATTTAAAGATCCTAAAAGAAAATATAAATTGAAATTTCAACCTATATATATCCATTAATTTTCATTATGATGGATTACAAAAACAAGATATATTTATTTTATATTTTAATTTTAAATCTTCACATACCTACAATTAAATTCTTTATATGTATTATTCGAAAAATATATATATCTTGTATACATGCAATACTTGAATTAAGAAAAATGATGCATTTTTATGAATTTATTGTGCTTAATTTGTTTTTTAGGAGAAATATTATGAAAATATGCCCAAGAAAAATTTAATTACTGTATGTTTTATATTTTGAATATGCTCATGTAGTGGCAATATTGAAGCATACTATTAACGAGTAATAAAAATATATGGCAATAATATATATATTAGTTCTTGAAGAATTACACATAATAGAATATGATTTAATTCTTAAAAAAATTAACATAGAACACAAGATCCATAGTAAACACATATGTCTCATAAATAATAGTTAAAGATGAAAAATATTTTTCTCATTTGATAATAAGTGATGCGAATATTAATAATATATCAAGTAATACAAAACTAATTGAAAGTTTTATAAAAGCTACGATATTATTTGAGGGACAAAGTTTATTATTAACAATGCAAATACATTTATTATTTGACATGACCATTTAGATTCTCCAATTCAAAGAAATCTCATGTTCTGTTTGTTATCAAGAAAAATTAATTACTAGATCATCATTAATAAAAGTTAGAATTAGATTTCTTACATTTTTGGAATGAATCTAAGATGATATATGTGAGCACATTCATTCACCATGCGCATCGTTTAAATATTATATGGTTGTAATAGATGTATCTATAAGATGACCAACTATGTATTTATTATTAACTCACAACTCAACGTTTGTGAGATTACTTATTTAAATAATTTGATCAAGAGCACAATTTTTAGATAATATAATAAAGACAACTATCTTGATAATGCTAGTGTAAAACTTGTTGTTTATGTTCACACACAAAAAAAAAAATCTAGTGGAAGCATTCATTAAATGCCTCTTATTAATAATTAGATAAATGCTTATGAGAATAAAACTTTCCAATTCAACATGAGGTTATACAATTTTATATGCAACAACACTTATATGTACTAAGCCAATAAATTATCACAAATTCTCATCATTACAATTAGCATTTGGTCAAGAGTTAACTATTTTTCATTTTAGAATTTTTTAGATGTGTGGTATATATTTTAATTGCTTCACCACAATATATAAAAATGGGTTCTTAAGAAGATTGGAGATATATGTTGTCTATAAATCCTTTTATTTACAGCATGATTTGCCAATTGTCATGAAATAGCTTTCTTAATATTAGGGGAAGATAATAAACATCTAAAATAATAAATTACATTAAATGCATTATCATCTAGATGCTCATATAAAGCAATTTGTTTTTAGAAAAACATGATTCTCTTTTCTTTTTTTGTTTTTCCTTGTGAGAAGTCAAACATTGAGTCTAAATCCTCTTAATTTAGGAGGTAAGTGGCTCTCAAATTAGGGGAGAGTAAAGGGAAAAAAAAAGGGTTGATAGAAATAGAAGAAGAGAACACGATACATATTTTATCTCTTTGTGTCACTTTTTGATAACGCACAAAGTGTAATATTGGAGAGGATCCAATTTGATGCACTAAGTGAAGTTTCAAATAAGCTTGGTTATTTGGTCCTTCTAGGTTGTGACAAATTATTAGAAAAAAATTAATATAATTTATATATCTTTATTATTAGTTTTTAATAAAAATATATAATAAGTAGATTTTTTTTTTTATAGTTTACTATCACATGATTAGATCTTCACATATCATATTTTTATTAGAGATTTTGATGACAAACATTTAAAAAATTTTACCAAATCTAATCTTTATGACGGTCAAAATTACTAAAAGGAGTTGGACACATTTAGTTAGCCCAATCCGACTAGTCAAAATAATGGGTTGGGCTCACAAAATTAGAACCTTATTTTATCACAACGGTTCATTATTGTCCAACTCACTAAAGTGAGAGGGCAAATCAGGTTAGATTAACCAGTTCATTTTGACTCTCAATCTAACCATGACTTAGAGATAGAGTAGTCCCCAGTTACCTTATAAGTATTCAAGAATCAAACAATTCAGGATCATGTAGGACTTGAAATTGGAAGCTACTTAGTCGCAGATATTTTTCTTGGGCAATAATTTGTTAGTAGAACTTCATTCAAAGTTCCGGTATAGGGAAGCCATGATCTTTAACAAGTTCAGATGATTATATATTGTGTGAGGATAGTAAGTATTGTACATATGAATGCTATGGTTATACGAAGATTGGGCAGATGGGTTGGGAAACTTGCAGATGGGAAAGAGGGAGGTAGAAAATTGTACTATGAGTTTCAGCAGTATAAGAGGGCTCTGTAAAACTACTAGCAGAGTCACACATTTTCCTGAGAAGGTATTTCAGAAACTTCATGTGAAGCATAATACAATAACTTGCTACTATGAAGGAAATTTAAAAGATGGAAATATTTGCCGTTGAAGAACAAAAGACTGAACCATAACCTTCATGAGTTTGGAATCTTTGGGACATCAAAAATCATTTCTAGTCAATCCCATAATCCTTAAATAATATAACTTGACATCAAGCTCCCAAGTGTTGTATTTGTAAATGATATCTCTCTCCTCCTTCATTGTAACCTCCTAATATTTTGATTTGACTGCTTCATCATAACGTGTTGATTCAAGTAGTGCAATTTTGCATTTACCATAGACCTTATCAAGGGATCAAATACCTCTGACTACGAAGTCATCATCAAGATCAATTTCTTGATCTTTAACTGCTTTTGTTGGCAACCTACCTATCTCCATGGCAGTTCTGCTCTTCCTCTCACTCACTCCATTTTGCAGTAGGGTGTAGTTCTTGTGCCATAAAACAACTCACCAACTGAACTAGAGAGTGTTTGTTCATTTGTGAGTTTCCAATGAAAACTTCTATTTTTATCTCAAAAATTATAAGTTTAGAACCACTAGGATCCATAACAGTGTAGTATTTTTCTTTGAACAACAGCACATGATTTCTTTCAAGCATTCCTCACTTATCAGATCTTGATCAATTTCTGGCACAAAGAAAAGCATCTGAGATGAATTTTGTTCCTTTTGAACTTTCTACAGCAATGGTTCCTTATCCTTTGGCTTCAACAAAAGTCAACATTTCCAATTTTGACTTTTGTAGTACAGGATTGGTCAAAATTTGTGAATATGTTCGACTTATGAGGTCATGTGAAGAGTACAGCTACTGTCTATGAGCCAAGCTTCCAGATTATGACCTGTTGCATAGCAGGTGGTAGCAGAGTCTCCTTGCTGTTGTTCTTCAACAATTTGTACTTGTTGATTTTGTGTTCTTTTCTTGCTTTGCTAACTTTTTTTCATGTCAAAACCATTTGCAATATATCTACATTGTATGCCTAGCGTAAAGCAGCAAAAATTATCTAAATGATATTTTTTTTTTGGGAGTTTTGGAAAAGGTGAAAAATGTTCACTCTCTTCTCCCCCTCTTTTTCGCTCTCTCCCCCTTTTTTTGTTCTCCTTCTTCTTCCCACTAATAATTATACTGAAATTTGCCTTTATTGTGGGCTCCAAAGGCATCTTCAGCTTGATTTTGTTACCTGCATTGTCCTCCTTGTACAATAGCTTGCAAGGCATTGACAAGCTCCAACAAAGTTATTACCGATAGATCTTTGAAGTCTCCAAGATCAAAATTTTCACTCAAATTTTTCAGGAGACTTGCCAAGGCCTTCTCTACCGCCCTTCAGTTATGTAGCTACTCTCCAAGTAAATGAATATGGTTTACAACTTTCATCAGCTCGTCAAAAAATTCTCTCACAATGTCTGCATCATTCATCTTAAAGTCCTCAAACTCCCTCAAATTTTCTTGCACTACGTTGAAACTCCTCCTTGAATTTGTCCCTCGCTTCTTTTGCTTTTTGGCAGGCCATGATCCTTGTAAATGAACCATCGCTCCCTGCTGGATGAATGATGATCAAAGCCTTACCTACTTTAGCAACTTCTTCAACGTGTCGCCTTATTTGGGCCACTTGGATTGTTTAGTTGAGGTAGTGGCTTAAGATCTAACTCCATCACTTCCCAAAGCCCTTAGGCTGTAAAATAAGCTTTCATTTTTGTTGACCACAAAGCATAATTTTCTCCTATAAAACCAGGAGCTAGAGGAAGGTAAATATTTGTTGAGGCACTAAGCTTTCAAGGTCCCTCTAAGGCAATGAAGCTCTGATTCCACTGTTGGAATGGGGAAGAGCAAAATATTTTATGTGAAAAAGAAGAGTATGTTTTAGTTAAAACAGCAACCATAGGGCTAGTGAGCACAAAACGGGAGGAAAAGGTTGCATTGCATTCATTCTTGACAAGTATACTTACAGAAAGTTATTGCTATTCTTGCAAGTTATAACTAACTTGTCTTCATAAATTAAGCTTCGACCAGACACATCAAAGTACATATAGTATGCTATAGTCACACACATCAGTTTTAATTAATTATTTTCAAAGATGATAGATTCACAATCTACCATGAAAGCAAAATTGATAGTCTATTTATCAAATGAATCATTATCATTATCCACAGTATAATCATCCAATTTGGTTAATAAATGGTGCTACCTCCATAGCCAACTAGAGGATTCTGAATCTAATGTAACAAGTTTTCTCAACATCAACAGATATTATAATTCTGATGAAGAGAACAATTTTCCCAAAGCTGCCCATTCCAAAGTCTTTCAGGTTTGTCTGATAACCAAAATACAGATCCAAGGTACTTAAAGCAGCATATCTTATACTTGACCTTCCATTTTTTCCATTAAATAGGCAAGATCCTTAAGAAGGCTGAGCTTAATAACAATTCCCATCAAATTAGAAAGATCTATGAAGACACAACAGGAATGATCTAAGAAGGGAGTAAGGAAACTCCATACCTGCAAACTGAGATCAGATTGAGAGCTATACTACAATATTTAGCTGGAGGTGTACGGCTAAATACTGACAAAGCTTTGTCCTGAAAACCATCACAGAGAGAAACCCCAAATCTTCTTAAGTAGATTGATCTCAGCTTGGAAGTTCAAGTATCAAACCATTAAAGGACAAAAAAAGAGCCTCATCGCTTTTCTGAAGTGCCTAAGTGCAGATTACACAATGACTTTAAATAGAACCTCCTTGTTGCCAGTTGCCCCCACTGTTTCGATGCTTGGTGTTTGGAATATTGAGTTATAATCAGGTAGTGCCAGCCTCAGTTTGCCAAAAAGCATTCGGCTTTAGGGCCTGAGAAACACGTCCTCCAGCAATTGGCTAGGGAAGCCGCATGGGGAGTGCAAATAGATGAACCGTTTTGGAAACTTCCAAACAAGCAAAAAATTACTATCTTCGTCTTACTATCTTCGTCTTAGCAAATAGACTATATATATATATATATATAGAGAGAGAGAGAGAGAGAGAGAGAGAGCTTATCAAGTGAAAAAAAAATTCTTAGATTATAAATCAATTATTTAGATTAATATAAAAATTAAAAAATATATATTACACATTTATGATGATTTTTATATTAATATAAATAATTAATTTATGATTTAAAAGTGATTATTTCCTTTTTTTTCACCTTATATATATATATATATATATAATATTTTTAGGTGGGAGGTGGTAGCTCTTCCTAGAGAGGATGGGGTTACTGGTTTTCAAAACACTTTAATCAAAGAACCTAGCTATTCTCGCTACAATGTCATGGTATTGAGGCTTAAAAACCCTTGGGTGCCATCTGTTGGGAAATCTTGAACTATGTTTGCATTTTTTCCATTTGGAACTGATGGCTGGCAAGGAACCACTGTCTTCCAATCTGGTCCAAGTTTAACATTGTAATCAGGAGCCAGAACTGTTGAATCTTGGGCCATTGCGAGGAGGGCACGGAACCTCTGCAGTAAGCAAATTAATTGCCTGGCATGCAATATCTTCGAGGCCCTTTTTTTTTTACAAAAAGGAAGTATAATTGAGAGGATAAAAATTTTAACTGTAAAAAAAAAATTATGCTTTAAAATTTTTAATTATATAATAAAATTTTGTAAAACAAATTTTTTAACAACTGAAATTTTTATTTTATTTACTACAGTTTTTAGATATACTATATTATATTTTATTACCTTAAAAAATAAAAAATAAAAAAACTACCACACAGCATGCGGTGAAAACATCTACTGCATGCAATCCTGACTCAATGTACTAGGTCAAACATTCCTCATAACACAATAGTTGAAAAAAACAAAACAACAAAAGCAAAAATCTTAATTAAACTGGTCTACCAGGGACAAGTGAGATGGATCTACCTAAAAAGCCAATATCAACAGATAACTCCCCAACAGATAACTGAACGCGGACGGAATAGAATACCAAAAGATGCCATCCACAGTACTTCAATTTCTGATTGCAGACTCCTGATCTAACAACTCCAACTGGTGCAAGTCATCCATGTGGCAGAAGGCTGATCAAATAGCCAAATGAAGCACACAAGTCAATTGGGATAGGCAAGGCTTCTTTTTCTTTTCACCTCAATAGATCTATCTTAATAACCCAGGCAACCAGTGTTGAGACATTAGACGTGGTGATTCAGCTCATTACTTCTGAAGAATCAACCGAAGATCGCAAGATATCTACTGAGGGAATGTTTCACAATCTGCTCGCCTGCTTTCGATGAAAGAATAGAATCAAGCTTTCCAACGCTCGATTCAGTAAATTGATTTCAAGAGGGAGTCCGAATCGCAAGGATCATGTAATATTCAAAGCTACAACTAGTAAATACATGTATACTAATGACAAGAGCAACAAAGAAGAATAAATATTGATGTAGAGGTGGTTTCACGTTTGTACAAACATTAACTCTTCAAAGTACTCAAATTTATATTTGAATGGTGCCTCACCGCCCCCCCCCCCCCCCCCCCCCCCAAATCCTCAGATTGGGAGGGTTTAAAAAATTGACGCAGTTGGCTGCAGGAGTAAAAACCAAATAAAAAAACTAAGATAAAATTGCACTTTCATTTAATGTAAAGCAGTTCAATACATCCAAAACACAAGGCTCCGATGGCAACTAGATACGGCCGCTATGGTTTTGCTCTACAATTCAAGGGCTGCAAAGATTCTTCAGATCCTCCTCCTTAGCGTACCAGTTTGGTATTATTTTCGAAACATGTGGATAAAGATCCTTGTAGGAGTTCCTGATGGTTCCTTCTGCAACTCCCGTGGCAACTGATATATCTGGCACCAACATAACAAGTCAAATACATGTATGGAAACAACATAGCAATTAGCTCTGAATGCCCAAATAAAGATGAATATGGTTTTACAAACTAAATATAAACCAACTTAATCCAAACTTTAAAATCTTTCCATAACTGTCTATGAAATTGAGAGACAATTTTCATAAACAATGAAATCCATCAATATATTTGTATTGAATGCCTCCAGAGCTGAACTTCCTCCCTACGTAGAATAACAAACCTTTGAGAGGTTTCTTATCATCTGAAAGCTGAGTTATGATGTATATAACTGCTGCAGCAATAGAGATGGGGCTCCTCCTGGAAGATAGGAAAGTTCATTAGCATCAGTCATAACATAGTTAAATCTATTAGACGACAAAGTGACACTAACCATCCAAATCATAACTACCATAACAGGCACAATCTATGGAAGTTGTACGCTTGTGAGTGCAAAGTATAGTGCAATACAAGTTTATGATGAGGAAATATACAAAAGTAAAAGTGGATTCATGCAATGGATAATGCAATTTCATATGTCCCTCAAAGGTCATTTTATGGGAATAATTAGGAGTGAGTGCCCCACTACACGTAAACATTAAAGGCATATGCACACATGCATGTCCAGCAGAAGTTTATGGATCCAGAGTCTCACTCTTCTTGGTAATAGCTTCGAAACGAAGTTAATTGGCATGATCTACATAATCTATACAAACCTTATCTAGAGCTAACAACTATGCATTTTATCATAGTAACACAACTCAGATTTCACTCCTCATTTCTTACACACACTGCACTCATCAGAATCAGAATGTAAGATCTAAAGAATATTTCTGACCCAAAATCTCATCCTCAACCGTGTTCTCAAAGAGCAAAGGGCAAATCCAAAGTTAATTGGCACAGCCAAGATCATTATAAAACTCCCATCTTAAGCTAATATCCTCATTTCATTTCAACACAGTAACAATATTCAGATTTTCTATTATTGCCACCTATTTTTCCTTGTAGAAGCAAAACTACATTGATTAAAGTCAAAATCAGCAATCAGCTTAGTCATTACTGCATGAATATGAAAGTGTACACAATATTACAAGCTAACCTTTAGTTGTGAATTTGTGATCACTATTTCAGTATCTAGTAATACAAGATAAACCAAAATTTACCTTATATCAAACTCTTCTGATTTCTGCACAGCTTCCTGAGCAGCTTTAACAGCTTGATTATTCATTCCAAGATTAGAACAAAATCGCCTCTACAGATTGAGGTGAAACTAATATTAGTGATAACAATAAACATGATGAGTTATATTTCATTAAAAAATGAATAACCAATAAATAGATCAAAATCACAATATGTGCTTCACTTCAATAAAGAAAACTCACCATAAAATCCCCAGCATGTATTGTTCCCATTTCCACTGACTGACCATTCTCCAAACCCAGTTGTTTCACTATGTATTCTTTTGCTCGGCCAATTTCCTTCTTTGTGGCTCCATTGGCAACAGAGCAAATTTCTAGTTGAAATCCATAGGTTCAAGGAAGCTCATTTACATAGGGAAAGATAAATTGGGAAGCATCCAGATGTTAAAAGAATCATAGGATGTACCCTTTACAGTGCGTGGTTTGTCTTCTTGTCGACAAGCAATGTAGAGGCAAGCAGCCAATAATGCATCCTGATTTCTTCCTCTACTAGACTTCTGATCTTCAACCCTCTTATATATCTCATTAGCTCGATCCTTCAAATCAAATTCAAAAGCAACATAATAGGAACAAAAATGCTTACTTTACATGAAAACAGGAGTAGAGAGATAGAGGAACAAAATTAAAATTGTTTCTGACAAACATAATCTATAAAAGCATTGTTTGGACACACTTGCCATTGTGGAAGGGCATGAAAATACCTAGACCAGCACTTTCCAACATCAATTAGAATTTAGCCATCATTAATTGCTTTATGAAGAATATATCTAATTTTTTCACACAACACACCCACGCAGGTTTTATCGGAGGAAGCAAAGTTTTAGGATTGTGAACTACGGGGCAAAGTTTAACCCATTTACATTGTTTTCAATAGTAAAGTTTTATCTTTCACTATTAGTACTTCTGCAACTTGAATTGCAAATTTTTCAATTGAACTTCGAAGTTTAAATGATGCAAGCCATATTAGAAGTAGCATTATGGAGTCCTATCCAAGTTCCAACAATGTTGTACCATAATAATAACTAGTCTATAATTTAACAACTACTTCATGAACAGAAGAAACTGACGGATGATATAATTTCAGTAAACTTCACGACTGAGCTTCCATGCCCAAGGTCAATCACAACAATCACAAGCAGGGCATAAAGATATAGAGGACCAGGAAATTTGTACTGTAATAAAAAAGCTGTCCAAAACAAGAATCTGTCATACCTTAATGGTTGCAACAAGTCCCAACCTGAAAATTTATCAGTGACCAAATTAGTTGATTTTTCAGTTATCTCATTTGAAAAAGATAACAAATAATTGCAAATTTTGAGAAAGACTAACAACAGATTATAATATTGAGAGTTTCATTATTATGACTTCCATATCCTCTATGCATACTGAACCCTTAACTGTAGCTTTTATTTACTTTCTCTCTATGAATCACTTAGGTAAGACAGACTTGGACAATTTCAAGAGCTGATATTTTGGTTGCATTCATAAGTTGCTAATAATCCCAGATGAACAGGTTTTAAGTTACTTAAGCCCGAGTTGTGAATCTCTCAGAGTCTTGATTCTTGATCGGTGACAATATATCCACAAAAAGCTTCAGTGCAAATCCAATATGTAAACACCGACTGACATAACAGTCCATCATATTGACAATGCAATGACTGAGAGAGGTAAGGAGCCGTTATTTCCTATTCCATTGCCATGATATATCTGGTAGGAAGAAAAAGCTAAGAACTACCTCTCCCCAACACCCCCCCCCCCCCAAAAAAAAAAGACATGTTGCTGGGCGAGATTTTACAATTATAAAAATTAACATCCAACCAGGGACAATACGGAATAATGATAACACTTTCTCCATGTAAAATTTTGATGACAACTACTTTCTTCCTTGTTTAGGCACGTATATTTTGGGGCACCCAGTAGATGTAGTCAATACAGAAAAATTACAATAGGTTTGGTCAGGATCAAAACCTTAAGCATAATTTTAATCCCAATTTCAAGGCAGGGGAAGTCCACAGAATATCATCTTGTCCATCAAATTTCTTAAACAAACAACTAACGAAAGCCAAATCCCATAGTTACCCATCAACGAAACACAACTAGCAGGAAATTCCTAAATATGAGCAAACCCTAACTCACCTATCAGACATAGTTGCAATGGTTTTAAAAGCCAGAATCAACCCTCGATCCGGGTTCGACCCGCGGTTCTGCCACCTACCAAGGGAGGAGGACAGAAAATCGCCGGTGGCTCCGTTGGGCTTGGCTATCACTGTTGACAACCCACCATCGGCCAAAAGGGGGTTGGTGGGTCCTCCGACGCGGACCGGGTCGTTATCGCCAGACTCGTTGGCGAAGATACGCCACTCGGATCTCTCATCAATGGAATGGGACTCTAACACGAGGCCACACTCAGAACAAACAGTGTCACCTGCCGAGTGATCTAAAACGACCTCGGTCTGGCGCTTGCAGTCGGAGCAGAACGCATCAGACATGGTTTTCCTCTAAAACAAACAAGATCAAGTCAAATTCAATTACAGATTCAAAATTCCCAGTTATGGTTGCCGGAAGAAGGGGATTGTCAGATTAGCAGAATTTCCCAGTAACTTCCCGCGGATTCTGGCGGTTTAAGGCCGTTTCTACTCCCAGGGTTGTGCGAGCTGAAACAGAGAGAAGAGGAACGAACGAGGAAAGAGACCCGTGTTTGGTATTTATAGAAAGATCGATGATAAAAATAAAAAAATAATAATAAATAAATAAAAGTGGCGTTCTGGGGTTGTGTTAGGAAAGTCATGTGGTTTTCATGTGTTGACGTGCTGAGTTGGACGAATGGGAGCGTTTGGATGTAGGGATTTTCTTATCTCTCCCAATTCAGGTGATTAGAAGCCGATTGGGGTGGCATGTATTGTTATGGTACAGTAGTGTGTTTATGATTGTTTGCTCTTGACATGTGTTTTGCATGCTATTATATATTACGGTTTATTTTTTCAATAAATTACGAAAATGAATTTAGTTTATCCTTTCTATATTGATAGAATAAAGAAACAAAATTTATATAATTTTTTATATTTTTATTATTAACTTCTCATTCAAAATATGACAATTTTTATGATTTTTTAATAAAAATATAATAAATATATGATTTTTATAAATCATATATTTATTATATTTTAATAAATGATTTTTTAATAAAAATATAATAAATATATGATTTTTATAAATCATATATTTATTATATTTTAATTAAAAAAATTATAAATTTATTATATTTTAATTATAAAAATCTAATTAAAATATAAAAAATTATACTTAAAGTTAGCCCATAGAATAATCATAATATTCTTAAATTAGTCTCATATCTCATGCCATGAGCCTACATGACAGGACATTTAAAACGATAACTTCTTATATTTGTATATAATATATGGATTCCTTTTATAACAATAACACAAATTAACTTTAGAAAAAAAATTTGAACAAAAATTTTGCAATTAGTTGCATTGTGTGAGTTCAAATTTCTAATTTTAAACTAATATATCTTATTACACCAATTAATCTGTGATTACTCAATACATGTGAGTAATTATTTTTTTATTATTGATAAATTGTAATATGTTTTACATAAAAATACACTTGAAATAATGAATCCATTTCATTTAGTCGAATGACCTGTTTGGCCCTTTTTTTTTTGAAGAGAAGCAGTTTTTTTTTAACAAAAAATTATTTGTTGTGTAATTTTAGGGTGTTCCTAGCTATTCAACCAAAAAAAATTAAGTGGTTGTAAAAACAAATTTTCTACTCCATGGAAGAACTTAAAATTTGAAATTTCTCTTTTGAAGTAGAAGTAAGAAAAGAAAAATGTTATTTTGAATAAAAAGAATATTCTCGCCCAAAATTATTAATTATCATAATTACCCTTAACATTTCTTAACTAACCTTTTCTCTACTTATTTTCAATATTTCTTTTTTGAATATTTTTATATTTTCTATGCCTTTATTTTGATTAAGATATTGTATATATTTATTGTGATTTTATTTTATATTTTAATTATATAAAATTTGAAAATTAGTTAAAATAAACCACAATGAATATATATATATATGTATATGAATATTTAGAAAATCATTTATTCATTTCGAGAATACTAATTGCAAATTCAAATACATATATACATATATATATATATACACTTTTTTAATAATTTGACAAAGAAACTTTTTTTAAGGTATTTCCAAACCCAATAATATTAATAAATTTTTTAATAATTTTGTCAAACATAAATTGCTTTTATTTCATAATACTTCTCATAAAACTTTATTTTAAAAATATAATTTTAAAATAAATAAAAAAGTCACAACAATTGCTAATGGACTATTGTTTCCGTTTCCCTTAAACTGAATTCATCATCCCCTTGAGGAGACTAGAATAATGATTTTCAAACATATCAACAATAGGTGATATGCATAATTTGGATTATTAATGAATAAAATTTGAAGATTTTTTCAATGATAAATAAATTATTGCCAATGCTCTAACAAAGGTCATTGAGTAATAATTTAGAGTAATTTACATTAATTTTTTCAAATTTAATTAAATTACACTTAATACCTCTTCTTATTTAAAAAATTACACTCAATTTTTATTTTACTTTTTTGATATACATAAAAAAACTTTTTAAATTTTTTTCTAACAAAAAAGTTGATATCTATATAAAAAGAAACTATGATCTTATTATTAATATGACAAAAAAATAATTAAGTTGATATTATGTTCTAATATAATATTATAATTTTATTTTTAATATGATGACAGAGATATTTATATTATTTTATTTTATTTTTGAAGAAATACACACTGTATAAAGATAAGAAAGTTAATTTCTCAGAATTCTATAATTTGTGGACAGGGCATTGGTTAATGTGTCTTCTTAGTTTTCTGTCTTAATTTTCCGTGGTTGTACTCTTTGTAGTTTGAAGCTTTGGTTGTTTTTAATGTAATGTTTATTGGCCAGAAAAAAAAAAATTTTAGTAACAGAAAATAAATTTAAAAAATTGAGTATAATTTTTAAAATAAAAATATCAAATATGATTTAATTAAATATTAAGATATGTTGTTATAATTTATTCTAAAATTTATTATTTCCACTTAAATAATTGTGACGAAATCATTATTGCGTTCTTTTTCTCTTGGGCCAACATTTTGATCATGGTTTAGCGTTTTTGTTTTGTGACAGATATCAAGGTTTAGATACTTGGATTAATAACTGAACTGAACCATTAGATATGAGAAATAAAATAAATTTGAGGTAGTGAAATGTATGATGGACCAAGCCCATTACTGAGCGTAAACTTGAGTATGCGTTTTATTTACATGGCGCTAATGACAATATGCCCAAAAAAACGTACAATTTCAATATGGACAATCCACAATGTTTGTCTGTGTGTTTTTTAACAAGCCCAAACTATTTTTGGTTCTCTTTATGTGTTGTTATATTGGACCTTCTTTAAAGGTCCAACCTTTGCATTGTTCTCCAATGCATGTGGAAACATGTTCGGTTTTTGTTTTTTTTTTAATACATCGCCAAATATAAGAAAAGCACAAAGAAAAAGTAAGGACATGCAGGTCAGAGAGTTGATTGTGGATACATGTTTGGTTGTCATAACTAGTTACTGTATCATTTTCATTCCGTTAAAAACTCTCAATCAAATCGTTGGGTTTAGAGGTTTTATTGTAAACAAATATAAATGCTGTATATCCCAACAGAAATGAATCAATCATTTAATAAAATATTATATGTTATAATAAATAAAATAAAATAAAAGCCTCCAACTGCTGCTGAGGATTTTAATTATTGAATATAATCCACCGTATCAAACAGTCAAAAGCCAAAACAGAAACCTTTCCTTCCCGAGTTGTCTTCTTTTGACTTCCTCGTCATTAGAGGGATAGCGAGAGAAAGGGCTAGCTACATACATACATACATGTATATACTAACATTACTTTACACAATAAATTAGAAAGTAAATTATTCATATTATTCTTAAATTTTGTTAAAAATATTTTTTTATTTTTAAAATATATACTTTTGTCCAAATTAATTTTTTAACTCAAATTTATTAGTTGACCCGGCTCAATTCAATCAAAACAAATTTTTTTGCCATGACCTAATCTAACGTGATATCACCAAATTTTGTATATAGCTTTTGCGAAGTCTTAAATATTTAAAATTTCGTATATTTAAGTATTTTGGTAATATATTGTGCATGTCAATATTTGGCTCCTAGCCCCCCCCCCCCCCTCCAAAAAAATTCTGTGTAGTTAGTTTGGTGTTTATTTTAATTATTTTGGTCATTAGTCTTGTGTCTAATCTGTGTAATTTTGTTTGTCTTTAGGCTTAGACCCCATTTTTCTATCCTAAAGAAAAAAAGAAAAGAAGAAGAAATTGACCTTAAAGTTATAATAAAAATTAAAACCTTAAACATAAATTATGTGTTTATTTAACCTGAATGGTAGAGTATTTATATTTTATGAATACATGAATAAAATTGATATACTATGCATAGCGGTTAGTTGAATTATTGTGTAGATGGGAGGGAGGTATTTGAAGAAGGGAATGGTCTTTAATGGAAGATATATGACCCAAACTTAAATCATTTGAAGTAAAATTCAGTTGAGATAAGAAGAAGAAAAGAGAGAGAAAGAGAGGTGGGCTTCACTTCTAACATGTGAGTCTTATATAAAATAAATTTTTTTAAATACATTTGGAATATGATATATTTAAAAAAATTAAAAGTTAAAATTAAATTTATATAAATAAATTTTAATACAAATAAAATTTATATATAAATAAATTTTAATCATTAAATATATAAATAATATAGTATGTACTTCACATAAAGTGAAGCCTATCTTTTATTATCTTTTTCTCTTCTTGTTTCAGATAAATTTACTTCAGAAGATCTACCTCATGTTTCACCTTGTGTGGCCCAGCAAAGAGGAAAAGATTTGGGAGCTCAAAATTGCCTCTAACCCTCTGACAAGAAGCACGTGGTTTGCTCCTGCTTTATTTTTATCTCCTTTTGTTTCAGATCTTTCAATCGTTTGGCTCACTAGGATCTGCATATATGCATTTAGTGTATATAATGTGTAATTAAAGATAAAATAAAAAAATAAAAAATGAGTTAAAAAAAATATACATATTTTTTATTCTTTTTACGTTACTCTGTTTTAAATATATAATTCATTACTATAAATGATCACAATTTCACAGGAAGATACCATGAGCTTGCACTCACACCGAGTCTGAAAGAAATAACGCATACTCCTGACCTAACAATTTTACTTGCCAATGAGAGAATTAATGGGATGGAGTAAATACTTTAGAGATGATAGATCTATTGGCGCCTTTTTTTTTCTCATCATTTATTTATTAAACTTGCTACCAGATTTGTTAATTAAAATGTAATAAATATTTGATTTTTTAATTAAAACATATTAGATATATAAGTTAATTAAGAAATCATATACTTATTATATTTTGATTAAAAAATCTGATAACAAAAATAAAATGAACATATATAAGTTTATTATTATTATTATTATTATTATTAATGATAGAGTAGATTTATTATGTGTCCACAAGCGTATTTTATATTTACACTACATTTAAATTCGAGAGTAAAAAAATTGACCTTTTGGGTAGTTAAGTATGGGTTAAATATATATAGATATATATATATATATATTTACTTCTTTGTTGGCTAAGTTTAGGATGTTGAGTATACATCAAAGACAAAGAAGGTTAAATATTAAGGAAAATTTTTGTTTTAAATTTTGGGGTTGAAAAAAGGAAATGGAAAAAACTTAAATCAAACCTAAAGTAATAACAAGAACTAATAGTAAGAGATGCCATTGTTTTTTAATCCATTGGGTTAATTCTTTAATTATGTTGGGGCTTGTGGAGTGATTAAACTCTGCCAAAAAAACAATGTCAATTTTTTTAAATTTTCTGTAAGAAAATTTTAAAAACGCTAAATTAATTTAAAATTTAAGAGTACATCTTTAAAATTATTTGAAAATAAATTATATCACTAACTATAACAAATAAAAGAGAACTCTGCAAAATATTAGTTATTTAAGAGGTTTTTTTTTCTTCTTTTCATCTGAATTCACTTTAAAATTTTAATTTATTTTCTCACTAATAAATTAAAATCTTGCAATAGATACGGAGAGCTATATTATTTAAGAAATTAATTTTTTTATCATTACATTCATCAATTGAATATTGATTTTTAAATCTTTAAATAAAATTAAAATCCCGAGATAAATTTAATAATAAAAAAATTTAACGTCATGAAACATATATTCCTTATCTAATTAGTGATTGTGAAGTAAAATGAGTATGGTGTTGAAATAAACTATCCTTAATGCGGCACCATCTACATCCCATCACATTCAATACAACTCTGGGATAAGATTTGGTAAGCCTAGAATTTTCCTTTAATTGTAAGAAAAAAAAAAAAGGTCTGATAATCCTGATATTTGAGTTATTAATTCCTATAAATATCTTTAATATAGTAAAAAATAAATTATCCAATGCAATGTGTTTTATTATTGAAAAATTCTATAAGAAATTAAACTAGTCTGTTAAAATTTAATTTTTAATGGATTTACATATGCTTTATCGATATATTTCACAATCACTTGCGTAATGATATTATAATTTTCTTCGGCCATCGACTTTCAATGGCGTCACTCTTTTTCCCACTAAAATTTAAGCGGACGAAATGAAGCCAGAGCTCCATAATTGCAGCAAAAGTCTCCACTAACAATAATTAAGATAGCCACCTCTTTTGGGAGTGGAAGACTAATTACTTTGACTCTTGGAAATTACTCAATTAATTGCGTATTTGTTTACAAAATTATAAATTAGACTAAATTACATATAATTCTCAAATTTATGCAAATAATTTTTTATCATTAGTTAATTTATTATTTTACTAATAAAATATGATACATCAATAACAATAAATTTTTAAAATTTTATTTTTATATAGATAATTCTTTCAAATTTTAAGTTATCATAAATAATTGTTTAACGTATCACTTATCATTAATAATATAATATACTAATTAATTATACAGGAGTTATTTGTATAAATTTAAAGAAAATTAATTATTAAATTTTAAAAATCAAATAATTATTTACAATACTCAAAAGTTGAAGGGTTATATAAAATTTAAACTATAAATTAATTAGGGATATCTTCACTCCCAAACAAAAATAGGTGATATCTATATGTTTCATGTGTTTTCAATTTCAAAATGTGAAAACAAATGAAAACATCTAAATTTTAAAATATTATGGTAATATTAATTAAATAAAATGTATTAATATTATGATTTTAAGGTGCCCATATGAACTGCATATGTTTATATATATATATATATATATTTTGCATGTAAAGAGAGAATATGAAACTGTTATCACTTAAATCGCGGGCAATACCTTAATTAGCGCGGCATTTGCTTCGCTTTGGAATCTAAATCCGATTCCCCAAAAGCAGGGTCATAAAAACAGCCGTGATTTTTTTTTTCTCTATATGTTGTTTTGCTTTATTATAAAGAGAGAAATAAAAAATTTCTTTTTATCTTGTGTGAATTATTTTATTACCTTTTAAAAAAATGTGCAAATTATATAATTATTTTTTATTATAAAAATATACATAAATATCTTTTAAAATAGAAAAGAGATTAAATATCTTTAAAAATAATATCATTTTACCCAAAAATATATTTATTAAAATTTTATTTTAATATTATTTATTTTCTGTTAAAAATATAAATTTAATTTAATCTAAAATTTTTTAAAAATTATTTTTATATTAATTAAATATATATTTAATACTTATTATATTATATAAATAATATATATAAAGGTATTTAAATTAAAATAAATATAAGTAAAATTTATTTTTTATTACAAAATAAATCAATGTTGCATATAATTTAATTTTTAGAAAGAAAGAGTGTAATTTTTAAAATAAATATAAATATTATATAATTTAGTCCCTTCTTAAGAAATATATCCTTTTGTTTTTATTCAATTTATATATAGTGGGCAATTTGCCATTGAATAGCGTATATATATATATATATATATATATATATATATATATATATATATATATATACACATATATACATATATACTGCTGGCTTCTGTTGATCCTTTGGTGAAGAGATGGAGGCATGAAGCTTTCCTTAGTTAGTGCCACCTACAATCATTTTTTTTTTAAATTCTTTACATTGTAGGTTATAAGTTGAGGCACTCTGTACATTATTTGACATTTTAATTACTGTTTTAATGTGTTGTGAATAAAGTAAGGATGTGAATTAGATGTATATGCTAAAATTTTAAATATTCAAAATTAATACATTTAGCTTCAAAAGTTAACCAAATAATACCATTAAAAAAACTTGGTCAAATACAAATATTAAAAATTTGTAGTAAACAAAACGACGATCCTCTAAAATAATTAAAATTAATGAAGTGAATTAAGTATTGAGCTCGGATACCCAAAAATAATACTCAACATTTATGAATTTTGCTTTACGAATGCTTAACCTTTTGGAATTTCAAGTATGAGTATTAAATTATAGTTTTTGATATTAATAAGTGAAAAAAAGAGAGAAATGGATACGCAATCGCTATTTTATAAAAATATTATTTAACTACAAGAGAAAAACTTAGAATCCATTATCGCATTTAAATAAATTCACTTTTTGTGATTAAAAAAAAAACCAATTCACTTCAAAAATATATGTATTGAAAATATGAGAAGTAAAAGCATAAATATTGAAACTTCAGTATAAAAATTTATGACTATTTAAGATTATAAGATGTGCTAGGCTTACAAGTCATTAACAACAACACATTTATAATTTGGGTAGTTATGACAAAGAAGAAGTTTGAAATATTTTATTATTTGGTTAAAAAACAAAAGTTTATTAACAAATCCAAATAACACTTCAAACACTGCTCTTACAGATAAACGAGAAAAATTATTATCAAAAAATAAACTATGACATTCATCATATACGTATACTTTTGGCCCCCCTTGTTATATATATGGAAAAAAAAAAATCATTTGTCAGATAAAAACACTCGAATGTATTTAATATTTTTTTATGAAAGAATATATTTAATGGTAAATATTAATACTAACCGAACAAAAAACTTAAACGTTTTAAATACCAGAAAATCTCTTATACAAAAAACATTGCGGCCAAAACTTAAGGCGAAGCAATGCCTTTATTTGATTGTCCCTTTATCACCGACAATCTAAATAAATATTTTGTTATCTTTTTTCCTTTTATATTTTATTTAAAATTATTTTATTCCTAACAAACAAAGAATCTTATCTTATGAGACAAAACTAAGATGTGACTCAACATCCGTCTCTGGATTAAAATAGTTTTGCAGGTATTAAATCAAATATTTAAAAAATAAATTACATACATCTCTCTTAAATTTTATTAAATTATATAATTTTTTATTTTTAAAATATACATAAAATTTTTTAAAAATAAAAAACTATTTTATATTTAGTTGATTTAATAAATAATATTTTAATCAATAAGTTTTTAATTAGATTAAAATATATGATAATTTTATATTCTAAAAAAATTCACATAATTTTAAAAAAATTTAAAAAGAAATTATATACTTTATTTATATTTAAATTGTCTAAATTAATAATAAATATGTAGTGAATTTGAATCAAAAAGTTAATATTGCCTCGCTCGGTTGCTTCACGACGAAGGCGCAGCCAGCCAGCCACCATCATCGATCAGGAGAAATAGGCGAATTCCACGCTTCGCACGCGCCGTTGTAGGAAATTAATTGAAAACATTCCATCATCATTGAACACTTTCTTGTTATGACTATCCTACATTTAATTTCGGGATAAATTCACTCGTTTTAAATTTTATTATTCTAAAAAGATGCATCTTACCTAAAAGATACATACAAAAAGGCATGAAAAGGTGTGAATGCCATTATATTGATTGGATTATTTAGTTTTTAAAGGAAAGATTAGACCTTTTTTAAATAATAAATAAATTAATAATAAAAAAATTACATGAGATTCACATTCTTTAAAACTTCTATAAACAAATACACAATAACCACTGAAATAAAAATAATACAAATACTATTAGAATTAGTATCATAAAAATTGGACCAAATTGATAATTAAATTAAAAAATTGGTGAATCAGTCATAAAATCAATTCATATGATTCTCAAAATCACTCAAATAAAAAAATTGGTTAAAAATTAATCAAATCAATTATTGATTTGGTATTGAACTTGTTAAAAATTTATTTTTAATTTTTTTGTTAAAAATAAAATTTTGACAATTTGTGGTAAAATTTTATTTTATTTTATACATTTTAATCAATCTATTTTATTTAAATTTGTTGCAATATGTCAAATGTTATAATTATTTTATATATATATATATATATTTAAATATTTATATCCATTTTAATATTATTTTATAATATATGCAGTAATTTAATTGTAAGATATTGTATATAGTTATACCTTTATATATATATATGTATTTAAAAAAATGATTCTATGTTAATCGAATCATTAAATCATGAATTATTCTTTATTTCATTTTAATGTCTAGATTGAGTTTTAAAACATTAATTATAATAATGAAAAGCCACAAATAATAATAAACAGACACGAACCCTTAATATTGTAAATTCCTCTCAATTACTTAACTCAAACGTACCAACTTGCGTGCCAAACCCTTGACATTGCAAAAGGTTGCTCTGTTCGATCTTCTTCTCTGTTATGAACCTCACCTCCCTTTCTTCACTTAAAAATCTCAGATCGTAGAATCATCAAAGACAAAGTTTTAAGATTGTAACCCACTGTAAGCGATAAATTTCTTCTTCAATGAAAGCCACCTCATTGTTGTCCTTCTCTTTGATGTCTATTCCAACATTAAAGTTTGTTTATTTATTTATTTATTTTTCGACAATGGACTCTTTTTTCATGTACCGATCATCCAAGTTTTATTCTTGTGTTCATTTTTTTTCTGCTATTTCGGTTGTTACTTCATGTTATTATTTTTGAACTCTGATGTAAAGTATCAATCTCATGCACCTTTTTTAACTTTAATTTAAAATTGATGGTTAAAAAAAAGAGAAAAAGGAAAACCACATAGAAGCAAAGAAAACCGCAATGCACGCAATCCGAAGGCGCGTAACATTCCATAATTCGGCGGTTACTCATAAGTGAATGCGGGGGAAGCCAACCAGATTCCAGAAATCCAACAATGTTTTTCGGGTTTCGTCTTACACACGCGGCGGACGCTGCTGATTGTAACCACTGCACAACGTTGAAAAACAGAGTCATCCCACTCACCTTATTTTCAAAAACCCCTCGCTCAAGCCTCCCTCAGGCACCTCCTTCCCCTATTCCTTCCTCCATTCTCTTCTCTTCCATCAAAGCTCACATCTTCGTTACCCCCTTTCCATCATCTTCTCTTCCCTTTTACTATTTTATATCCTCTCAGCAAATCTCTCAAAAGAAGAACCAAAGAGGCCCGAAAACCAATACCCCTCACCTTACTTTCGGAGGAAAAGAGAACTTGTTTAACACCATCTCAGAAGACACTTTTGGGTATTAGTCTCTCCTTCTCTGAACGCATAAGCTGATAAAAATCGAGACTTCAACTGCAAATGGTCCAATATCACCGGTACCATACACTCAAGAAGGGTGGAGAATACGCAAAAGATGGTATCTTTGAGTCACAGAGCCTTGACTTGGATTTCGCCAGCTCTGCTTCCTGCAAGAGAACGAGGCCCAAGTTGTTCCCTTTATTGTTTCTCACTCTTCTCTGCTGCTGCTTTGTGTTAGCTCATCTTTTCCGTTTATCTCTCGTGTGTAAGCATCTCATTCTCACCTCATGCTGTCACGGGATTTTTCTTTTTCTATTTTTTCATCTCTATTTCACCGTATGTTGATCTTGTCCTCTTATGTTCAGATTCCCCTGAGACAGAACATGATAGCACCATGATTGGAATGGATGTAAATGCTTCTTTGTGCTCCTCAGCTTCAACTGGTAATTATTCCTATTCCCTTTTCTTCTTGCTAGATTGCGTTTGCCTCTGTAGTATTAATTTTTAAACTCTAAATTTATATGAAATCCATTTTAGATGGTCAGCCATATTGTATCAGCATAATGAAACCAGGTTGACCAAGTTAAGCTAAGAAAATAACTATAATTATGTCTTGAATATCAGAAATTTCTGTGTTTGGCTTAGTTGAGCTCAGCACTTCATGTATATATTCCATATAGTCTTTGATCTTTTCCCTGATCATAAACTTAGTAACCAAGCTGAATTGGTCATAGACCATATTATTTTCTCCAACGAGTAATTTACACATACTTGATAACGCAGGAGAAACTATATATTGTGATAGAAGTGGTTATCGTTCTGATATCTGTATAATGAAAGGAGATATAAGAACACACTCTGCTTCCTCTTCAGTATTCCTTTACAACCCGAGAAGCAACACTAGTTTTATCAAAGGCAGCAAAAATGAAGAAGTTCAGGAATTCCAACATGAAAAGATCAAGCCCTATACCCGAAAATGGGAAACAAGCATCATGAATGTCATTGATGAATTACACCTAATATCAAAGACAGTGAATTTGGGTACTGGTCATGATTGTGATGTCCAACATGATGTTCCAGCAATGTTCTTCTCCAATGGGGGCTATACAGGCAATGTCTACCACGAATTCAATGATGGGATCATACCTTTGTACATTACTTCCCAGCATTTGAACAAGAAGGTTGTGTTTGTGATTCTTGAATATCATAATTGGTGGATTTTGAAGTATAAGGACATTCTTTCTCAACTATCAGATTTTCCAGCGATCGATTTCAGCAGAGACAACCGGACCCATTGCTTCCCAGACGCCATTGTTGGTCTAAGAATCCACGATGAGCTGACTGTAAACCCTGCATTGATGGAGGGTAACAAGAGCATTGCTGATTTCCGAAACCTTCTGGATCACGCTTATTGGCCTCGAATTAAAAGCTTGATTCGAGACGAGGAAAGGGAAGCTCAAGCTAAACTGAGGGAAAAAGCGCAAGAAAATCAGTGGAAGAAACCCAAATTGGTCATTATCTCAAGAAGTGGGTCAAGAGCAATAACTAATGAGAATTTGATGGTGAAGATGGCAGAGGGAATTGGGTTTCAAGTGGAAGTTTTAAGACCTGATAGAAGAACCGAACTGGCAAGGATTTATAAGGCAATGAATGCAAGTGATGTAATGGTTGGTGTTCACGGTGCTGCTATGACTCATTTTCTGTTCTTGAGACCTGGCTCTGTGTTTATTCAAGTGGTTCCTTTGGGTACTACATGGGCATCAGAAACTTATTATGGGGAACCTGCTAGGAAGCTAGGATTGAAGTACATTGGCTATGAAATTCATCCTAAAGAGAGCTCTTTGTATGACAAGTATGATAAGAATGATCCTGTTATAAGAGACCCAAGAAGCATTACCAAGAAAGGGTGGGAATTCACAAAGAAGATCTATCTAGACAACCAAAATGTTACATTGGACCTCAGAAGATTCCAGAAAAGGCTGCATCGCGCCTATGACTACATTGTCTCTAAATCAAATCTGCATCATCAACAGTAAATTTCCATGGTCATTCTTTGCCATTTACAATTGACATTTTGAAGTCTTGAATTCTTGTGCATAGCGAGACAGGGAGAGTTTTCTTCTTTTGTAAATGTCTGTACGGTAAATAAGTTTTGTACAGTTAAGCGTTTAAAAATAAATACCAATATGATTTAGAACAGCATCTCCTTTCCTTTTCAGGGTGAAAAAACAGCTTGTGTAACTTTGAACTCTTCAAATTCAATTAATGCATCCCTTATAAGTTGGGGTATAAATACCCGGCCCCTTGACTGCGACCTAGTATTTCAAAGCCATGTTTTTTGACTAGCCAATGGCATTGTGATTGGAATCAATTGGTACGCAAAAATAGTGTTAAAAATTACACTTTATCTTATACAAGTGTGAGCATGTGTTTATGTGGGGAAAAGGGGTTTTAAGGCTAGAGTTGTATTGCTGTGAAATTAAAGCTGTAGGTTTGCAGAATTCTGAAAGTTGGTCGCCTGCTTATGTTAGTTCGTCAGGTCAGGTCATGATCATATCAAGAAATCATGTGTATGTATTGGGGGCTTCTGGCAAGTTCCAACAAAACCCATGTGAGTTAGGCTGTTGATATGAAAGTTTTTGCAGTGGAAGCATTATTTTGTTTCAGCATGGCAAGTTCCATGTTAGGCAGATTTCATCATGGGGACCATTCTCCAGGTCATGTCTCTCGTTTTTCTAGAGGATTTGATCATCTTCAAAAATTACACGCCACGTTAAAAAAATTATATATATATATATATGATATTGGAATACGTACTTGTTCTATGGTTCAAAAATCAGTTTTGCTTCGATGCACAATGGTTATAGAATGACTAGGCCGCGGGCACCTGCAAGCCGGTAGCCTATTGTTTTCCAGGAAAGAATCAAAATCATCTAATTTGAACTATGGCTTTTCTTACGATATATATATATATATATATATATTATTCTCCCCATTTGTTGTACCTAATTTTTCTGAGTGTCTCGGTTTGTTGGTTTTTTTTTTTTGTTTTTTTGGTGGGGGGCCAAGCCTCAGTTTGTTACTTATCGTTTCTTAAAGGTCAATCTCGGCTTCCTATAAACCTACTTTCTTTATTTTTAATTTTTTTTAGGCTAGTTTTGGAGAAAAAAAATCTTCTGCATTAATTTTATCATCCATTTAAGAGGGAGAGGTGGGCCTCAACCTCCCATGACTAGCTCAAATGTTATTTATTTATTTTTTGTTCAACAAAGTTTTAATATTATATATCCACCTTTAAAGATTATATAGTAAATTACATTTTTATCTTGACTTTTTCTAAAATTATATAAATTTCTTCTATTTTAAAATACATATTATCATCTTCTCAAATAAAAAATTGGATTATATTTTAGTCTAATTTTAAATTTTTAATTAAAATATTTTCTATCAAATTAAATACATATTGAGTGTTTTATTCTTTTTTGCAAGAACTAGAGGTGACCGAAACAAGTTTAAAAAAAGCTTTGTTGAGCAATCATTTTGATCAATAAGGCCTGTTTGATTATTTATTTATAAAATATTTTTTATTTGATAATGTGTTTTTAGTAAAGTATTTTATAAAACATAAAAATAAAATTGTGTTTTCAAAATAAAAAAATTAAAACACTTTTTAGATATTTTATTAACTTTTATTTTATAGAATCAGAAGAAAAGGCAGAGAACAACGATTTTTTAAAATAATGATTTAAACAATTTTTTTAATTTTTTGTTTTCAAAATTTGTTCTAAAAAATATTTCTTTTAAAAACATTAAAATTAGATCAGAATCATACAAGCCCCAAGTTTTTCATTTTTTTTTCTATGTTTGTAAAATTTTTTGTATACTTGTTTGATACTTGATAGTAAGTAAGAGAAAGAGAGAGTATTTAATTAAATTGACTTTCAATACTTTTTTTATTAGTTTATTACCTGAAATGATATTGAGGTAATGTTTGATGACCAAGTAGGATACAATAATGTTGTTAAAAAGAAGATTGGGCCAATTTGCCCTGTTTTTAGAAATATATATTTTAATGACTAAGCCGAGAAAAAAGACCTGGTATAGCATGGGGGGAATAAAAATGATGGCCCAGCATTAGGATTAATTATTATTATTTTTAATATAAAATAAAAAAGCAAATTTAGTGATCTTGGGAAAAAGGAGAAATAGTTGTCAATAATATAACCCCATGATGTGTCTTAAAGTAATGTCCTAACCTCTTATTTAAGTTGCATAACTTCTGCGTTGCTTGTTCTCGCGAGCCACCCCAGTAATCCGCAGAGCAAACTTTAAAGTACTTAATGTTTTGTCAAAGGAGTCTTCTTTCGGGCTCACATGAGCGAACATCAAAGTTTTGGCATGTTTACCTAATGCAGAAATTCCCAAGAGAAAACATTGTTAACAAATTTTTATAAATAGTGTATTTGGATGCACGTTACAAAAGAAGGAAAACCATGGTTTGCAACTTTTTTTGTCCAAAAGCAATAATTTGTTGTTTTCCCTAACGCATAACCAAATACGCACAAAGTATGTTTTATTAAAAATATTTTAGTTCCCAGTTGAAAATCTGCTTTAGTTTATCACGTTTGCAACAAAATAAGATCCCTAAATACTTAAGCTACAAGTGACATAAACGATAAAAATAGGACACTCGTGTGTATTACAACCTAAAGAGTCCTACAAGTTTGCTATTCCTGTCAAGGATCTAACCATGGTATGCGTCATCTATAACTGATCTGATCAATGGTTGAGTATCCTTGAACACTTTATCTGAGTACAAAAACAGTGAGTTTCAACAAACACAAAGAAGGAAAGAAAGAAAGAAAATTAATCAGATTGTCTAGCAGTAGGATTAGTGAATCATTATGGAACTAGCTTGGCTGGCTGTTGGACCGAAAATTCGATTAAACTGAAACTTGCTTTCTATCTTTTTGTGTTTTTGATGGATCTGATATGACCAGAGAACCATCCTCACCAATAAATTATATAACATTATGGGATTCAGCACTGAAGGACCGCCTAACTCTGCAGGATACTCGAACATTACCTGAGTAAAATTTCACAACTAAGTTAACTTCGGACCAAGAAGAAAATAAAAAGAAACTGACCCTTTGAGTGTAAGCATTGTTCAAATCAAAAGTTGATAAACCTTTCAAATCTTTGACCATGTTGTGCAAGTTCCTGTTTTCCTTCACAACCCTGTGATATGCAAGAGCAGCAGTTGACGGCTCCTGCTCTTGACTTTCTGAATTTAGGCATCAATATGGCAAGAGATCAAAAGAATTTTCAGAAGCAACTTGTAATTATATAAACACTTCAAAAAAAATTTGTATTTGGAACATCAGTCCATCTCTTGAACTTTATATTTATCTTCACCTTAATTTTCACCTTTTTTTTTTTTTCAACCTTAATGAGAGATAACCATCCATCTTACAAGCTCAGTAACGGAGATGGAGCTCCTTGGATATTGGGGTATGAAGAGGATGGATATCTGTCACATTTACAAATAAAACAACCAATCAATTCTCTTTTTCCTTTAACTACACGATCTTCATTTTTATTTTGAAAAGTTACATATCCTTTCTTGAAATTGAAAAAAAAAGCCTGCAACTAAAATCATTTTAACCAAAATATCCTCAAATGGATAGAATAATCAATTTTCTAAATTTCATAAATTTTAAAATCATGTAATAAATATATATATATATATGCAACATAACTTTTTGAAAAAAAATATAAACAATTAAAAGACAATAATTCAAAATACTTAATTTCAATAATAACATATTTATTAAATTAGATATATATCAAATCAACATCAACACTGTCATAAATGCACAATAATAATAATAATAATAAATTAAATTTATTGTTTTTAACACAGAATAAATAATATTAAAATAAAAGTTTTGAGCAATACATTTTTTAATCAATTATATTTTTAATAAAGATAAATACATTTTTTTTTTAGGGTATTTTGGTTAAAACGAGTTGTATAATTATTCAAAATAAAAAAAAAGTCATATAATTTTCCCATCTTTTAAAGGAGAAAAAAGCAATTTATCAAGAAAAAAAACAGCTATCTCTTATTTTATCACAGATGATGTAACAAATAAGATACTTGCAAAATATAGTGGCCAGTCATACCAAGGTCATACAAATCTCTCTGATACTGAGATTGCCACTCTACGAACTCATTCTTAGTTTTCAACAACAAAGCCTTTTAGATCCTGAAAAACACATGATTTTACCAGCATTATCTCAATGAATGCACTAGACCTTTGTTACATATGCTATGCGTTTACAGAAAAATATGTTATACTATCATTTTGCTTCTACTTAGAACAAAAAATTGGTTAACACGGCAAAATTCTTGCTTATAGCATATCTCTTATGCCATAGGTGATAAACTTCAGATTCCAGAAAGTAAAAAATGCTTGAACAGCACTTAACGGCATGTTTGGTTGGGTGGGGGAAAAGGAAAAGGGAAGTGAAAATTTAATAAAATTACAATTTTATCTTTATAATCATTACTCAATCATTATTTAATATTATCTATCAATCATTATCCAATAATTAAAAATAAGGATATTATAGATATTTTTTATCTACAAATTATCTTTTTATTTTTTTATTTTTATTTCTATCCCTAACTTTATGGAAATCAGAGTTTATACTGGATAATGACTACAAATGAATATTTGGCAATGATAAATTATCCACTGTTTTCTTACAGGCTTCACAATTAACATCACCCACTAATGCTTTCAGTTTCCTGTAAAATATGTTAATACACGTAAGTTCCAAATTCAGACAAGACCAAATCTAACCCAAGATAAAAACCCTGATCGACAAACTAGCAATATACTAAAGTAGGATAGTAGTTGTCCGCAGAATTTTATGTTATTCTAATACATATTTGCCTCTTTTCTGGTGTCTATGTGATGGTGCGGTTTTCCAGCTTAACATGGTTCTAACTAAATCACATTTGGTGCATTGGCTTTTGTCCAGTCGGGAAACTAGAATTGTGCAAACAAGCTGCATAATTACCTACCAGAAGTTCTTTTTCGTGCATGTGAAAGAGTTGCTGGTGGCTGCAGTTGCCCTCACACGTGCAAGTTCTGCAAAACTGTATAAGATGCACAGTGACCCCATCAAAATCTTTGTCTTTAACCATTTAAGATAATATCTAATCTATACAATTCATAACAATGTTAATGATTTCAACAAAAAATATTTTAAAGCAGAAAGATTTCAACGTCTCAGATGATTTCATGAAACTATTTTGTAGCAACAAAACCACATTGAATATGTAGAAATGACATGTGGCAATGATAGAGATTGAACAATGGAAGTGATGATCCATTTTGTTAAGAGAATAGGAGCAAAATTTCCAAGCGAAAATATATATTTTTCCAACCTTGATCAAGCATATTTTTATAGTTGAAAAAATAAACACTTACTAAATATTGCGTCTTAAACTTATCAATCGTACTATTAATTCATTAAGAACTAAAGTCATTTTACGCCACTATGATATTTTTGACATGATCACCATTTCAAGAAGTATGCAAAAAAGATGTTTAAAGAACAGTTTTCAAACTACAAAATTTAGGAGTTCATTACATAAAGTAATGCTACAAAAGCAAAAGTACATTGGAGTTTTCATGTGCAGCCAAATCATCCGATGGTGTGATTGTTGAATGAGAAGGTAAGCTGCTCCTTTCTTTCCAAAAATCTTTTAGCAGCAGCTTCAATTGTTTTTGGCAAACAGATTTTCTTGTTAAATAGTAACAACTTTGTCATATCAAATGTCCTTTGGTAAAGAAAAAGATGCTTGTTTTCAACTATCCACCATTTAACATATTCTTCAGAAAAAATTAAGAAAGCAAGGACGATTGTTTTCAACTAATTAATTTACTACATATGCTTCTTAATCTCATACATTTATTTCTGCAGCATAAAGGCAGGATGACAATATGGCATACTAGGAAATAGAATACAGAAAATGCATAAAGGATCATGTTGAACCATTACAAACTAACCTCAGGGAACTTCGCTTGGAGCTGTTCCGCAAAACTACTTGGCATAATCCCGCGGAATAGCTTTAATGAATCCTAAAGCAACAGTATAAATGTTGGAGGAAAAATATTCATTAATTTGTTGACCAATATATTTCAATATCTGTATTTAAATTAAGCAGATGTTTACACGGTTACAATTATCATTACCAGGTGTCCATTCAAGAGAAGCAGCAAGATTTCCATTAATATTTTCTTTAGCATCAACCATATAGTCAACCAGTAACTTGACTATCAATTCCACAATTTCTGCTGCATTCAATTAAAGTAGTAGAAAGAATAAATTATTAACAAGTAAAAGAGAGAACCATTATGGATGGTTTATCCACGTTTGAATGCATATAGTACTAACAGTTGACCGACTGATCACTTATAAAGCAAACAAGATATTCTCTTTTTTTCCTCATTAAGTAGGATATGTAAAGTCATTTTTTATCATTAAGTGATTACTCATGATATGTTTTTATAACATTTTTACTTGAGAATTCTAGTAAATTAGCATATAACGTAGTAACAAAAAATATTTGTCAAACAATTTCTTGATGAACTCTCAACTATATCTATATCTCGACATATATGCAGGGGCAAAGCCACGAATATAGAGTGAAGGAGGCGGAGGCCACGGCCAATTAAGATTTGATATAACAAAGAAAAAAAATTACAAACAACATTTTATATGGAACAAATTTGATATTTAACCAATATGGTATAAACTACTCAAATATATCCATAGTCAATATCATCAAATATGAAAGAACATCAAGTGCATACAGACCTTCACTTCTTAAGTTGTGTCCGGCAGTGTGTGTCATGGTGTAAAAATTATCGATTATCCCTATGGTAGAGGGAGAGGGAGACCAAGGGATGCCATGGTCCCCCAAGTTTACCATTTTCCTATATATATATATATATGTTTGTATATGTATATTTTTACTTATTGGCCCCATAGAGGAAATGCAAAATTCCCAATTGGCCCTCTTAGTTAATTAGAAAATACTACACATGAATGCTACGACAAAATTCAACTTTTCCAATTATTATTCAGTAAAAACAATACTTAGCTAAATAACAATACTAGAGGAGATGAAAGGCCTAGTAGTCCACCACAATTAGCTTTATTCTATCAAGTAAAAACAAAGGAAAGTAATTTTTTTTTTTTTAATGGAGAGTAAAGTGGTGAACAGCTTCCTTCACTTTACCAATTTGATCTGCCCCTTCAATTCATTTTCTATTCCTTCTTGCGTTAGTGGTGGACCAAGGAGAATAGAGATAGAAAGAGCCACACAAAGTCTTAAGCAGGACCACAGACCACTACTTTAGCTTCTTCTATTGTTACAACAACCAATATTGCATGTGGTAGTGAGACTTGTGAGTGGCTTTTTACAAACTTCACTTCTCAAGATCATTAGGGATATAATTTTTAAATTCACTTCCTCTAATTCTCTTTTTTATCATTGAGTTTTGTTAAATTTACGAATGTTATGATAACTTGAATTTGAAAGTTGTAAACTTAATTTCTTTATTACATCATTTTTATTACTTTTTTATTGGTATTTATACTTCTTTAGTGACTCAGGTTGAAACTCAAAAGATATGTATTAGAAGAAAATTATTGATCCATTTTTTAAGAGAAAAGAGAGAAATAATGGTGATATACAGTCTGGTGCACCAATATTAGATTCATATACTAATGTTGAAAATGTTGTTAAGCAATCTACAATGCTAACATTAGAGCAACCTATCTAGTCCCTACTTCCAAAGTTGTAAGGACTAAACAGAGAAACATAAACACTAATACTTTAATACGCAATTTAGGAAAATGCCCGCACATTCAGGATTATCCCATCAAACAACAAGATGAAATTTGTAGGGTATAAATAAAGTTTTCCATGGTTAGAGTATTCACCAATAGAAGATGCTGGCTTTTACCTTCCATGCTATTTATTTTCTAGAAAAACAAGTCCATTGACTTCAAAATGATTTAAAAAATGGAAAAAAGTTAACAATGGAAAAGAATGTGCAATTTTATCTCATATGAAAAAAGTTCTTATTTTTTCTCACAATACTACCATTAGATGTTATGAAGATTTGACAAAGTGCTATGTGAACAAACTTCAAAGTACATTTAAGTAATTGGTTGTCTTAAAGCTGCTATGGATGTTGTTACATATAGAGTTTCTTATATTAAGCATATCGTTTTCCCAAATATGCTTACAAGCCATTTGATGCTAATAATATCGTAATCTTGTGGAGGAATTTTATCCTTCAAATTTTTGTGGGTAAGAATTGTGTTGGGCAATTAAGTGACCCATGATGCTCACCAAATCCACTAATAAGTAACCAAAAGAGGATTAATTAATTAACTAATTAATATTCAAATTCTTTTGAATTTTAAATTTATTGTCAATTAATTAATAGGTTGCAAAATATGATAGAAAAACTAATAATTAAAAAAATCACTTTTAACGTGCAAAAGTGTGTGTGCTAAAACAATATGTGGGAGAAAAGAGAAAAGCACAGAGAGTCATTGGAAGAAAATACAAACGAGAAATTTACTTCCTTTTCTTTCCCCCTCTAAATTTAATGTCTTTGTTGTGAAACAAAACTGGAATTCAAATTGTGACTTCGATTATATTGCGTGGGACAAGTAAAGTTGAAGATTTATCTACCATAAGTAAGTATTCAAACTTTAATTTTTTTTTCAAATTGCAACATTATGAGCTTGATGTGCATAATGATCCAAAATTTTAGAATTTGTCTACTATTTTTCACTTAGGTTAAAAGTTAGTCAAGATTGGCAAATTAGATACTTATCTTTCGATTGACAAATTGATTCAACTTGTTTTAACTCTTCTTTTGTCAATAACAACCATTAAACAAGTCTTTTTTAGCTTTGAAAATTATTAAAACAAGGCTTCGCAATAAGATGTAGGATGATTTTCTTGTAAATTACATAATTATTTACATTGAAAAGGAGATTGCTGCAAATTTTACCACAGATACCTAGAGTGTTAAATGAGCCAATCTGGCTAAGGTAGGCCAACCCACCATGGGTCATAGGTTAAATAGGCAGGCTCATCTAAACGCACCTTGTTAAATGACCTAGGACCTTAAACTTGGCTTACCAGGTGGATTAAATAAGTTAGTTTGTGCCCGTTTAATCAACTAGAAAAAAAACTAAAGCACAATTGAAACTCTACATCAAACTTCATCAACAATATAAAAATTCCTTGTTCTAACAACATTCAACATTCAAAAGATGTTCGAATATAAGTAAGTACTTTAACCTTTATCAATAACATTTAAATCTTATCTTATAGCAAAAGTTGAGATTTCATCAGACATAGTAATTTTTCCATTTCTATCATATAGATTTGCATCTATTATAATACAACGCATATAAAGACACAAATAATTATATTAATAATGATTAAAAATCAATAATGATCAACAAAGTCATAGAATAAATGTCAAAAATATTAATAGATTATCATTATCATTATGTTAAAAATGATGTAGCTAATTATGGGTACAAATAGGAGCTTAAACATTATTTAGAAAAAGGGAACTTATATATTTATTTAAGATTGTGAGTCATTTCTAAAAGTTGATTCACTAGCCACTATACTAATTAGGATGTTCAGTGTATCACAAGCCATTTTTTAAAGTAGAGGATATTAATATTGGTTCGTCTTCCAATAATTTAAGACATCTAATTTTTTAACATATTTAGGATCAAGCTTTGCGCTATCTAACTAATGGTTCAATTCAAACTTCCTAGTAGAAGAGTATTCTAATTTGTTAACATTCTCTGCTAATATAATTAATATACTTCTTCATTTAAGTATCAAGTATTGATAATAGGAAAGCAATTAACAAAAAAAGAATTAAAAAAGAGACATAAATAAAATGTCGTACAATACAAGAAAAAAAAAACTTACATTAAAAACCTTTGAAACTTGATTCATAGCATCCTTATTCCTCCCTACATTAGTACGCTTAATTGATGATGTTGGTAGCATGTGTGTACCATTTGTTTCACCTAATAGATTAGGTGATGTATTTCTTTCATATTGGATATAGAAGTAGTATAGCTTGCTCTTGATGTTTTCTAACTTCTCTTAATAAACCTTGAGATCAAACTCATTATAAGAAAAGAGTAGCACATCAAATTTCATGTGAGGGTCAAGAACAGTCACAAGTGCAAGAATAATACTATATATCATTATATATCAAACTTGTTAAACTTTGCTTTCATCTTTATAGCCATTTCTTGAATTACTATATATCATTATTTTTTAAATTTTTTGTCAACAAAAATTCAATTTTCCATAGTGGGACACCCTCGTAGCCATTTATTGGAAGTGGTATAAGTTGAACTAGGAAACAAATTGATTGACAAAACTTAAAATTTTTGTTGGTTATTTAACACACTCATTAAAGTTAGTCATCATTGCCTTTGATGCTTTCACATATTTAATGCTTTCTCTAATCATGTGTAAAACTTCACTGGTTACTTTCAAACCTTCTTGAACTATAAGGTTCGAGATATGGACATAACACCTCACATGGAAGAACTAACCATCATATAACAAATATTTTTGCAAACGTAATTAATTTTTTAATATCACTTGCATATTTTCACTTGCAGAAGCATTGTCTAGAGTAATAAAAAAGACTTTATTTCAATCCCCTAATCTTTCAAACATTCAAAAATTTTGCTGTCTAATTCAATCCTAGTGTGTGGAAGTCTTGTTTTACCCAAAAAAATAATTAAAAGATTTACTATTAAGCTTCCAATTTTTATCTACAAAATGAGCTCTTAAACAACTATAACCTTCATACATAAAAGCAATTCAACACTCAAAAGTTAAACATATTCTACTATGATTATTTTATATAAATTATTTTAATTTTCCATCTTGCTAAAGATAGAATTTCTAAACATCTACCACTACAAGATTCGTACTAATATGCTTCACATCAGAATTGTATACCTTGTAAAGTTTCTTAATCCATCTATATTCAACAAATGAATATGAAAGATCATGCGTAATAATTGTCATGAAAATAACCTCTCTTACACGTATTTGTCTAAATCTAAACTTTTCAACTTGATCTAACATCATGAAACTAATTATGAAGTTTCATTAGCTATAGACACTCAGGAATATAACACGATTGACTTAAAGTTTCAATTTTTGTACCACCACATACATATGCTTATCCACATCCATTATATTTATCTTTCTCTTTACCATAAACCATGCTTATCTTAGTGAAAGATTTCCACACATCTAAGGTACAAGTTCTAAACTTTGTATTCTTGAAACTAGTTGCATGCTAGCCTTAATTGAGATCGTTTTGTATTCTTGTTTCTTTATCGTATCAATATCATATTGAATCTATTGATAATAATGTTAATGATAATGAGGTAAAAATTTTAGATTAATTAAGAATTCTTTCCCAATCTAATTGAGATAATGATTTTACAAAAGGACAAGATCCTCAAAGTAAATATCCTTGAACCTATGGCTTAAATGTGTGGAAATATTTAACTAAGATAGACATAGTTAATGGCAAGAGAAAGTTAAATGTAATGGATGTGAACAAGCATATATATGTGGTGGTACAAAAATTAGGACTTCAAGCTTATGGTGTCATATTTCTAAGTGTCTATAGCTATCCAAATTTTATATTTAGTTTAATGATGTTAGATCAAGTTGAAAAGTTTAGATCTAGACAAATTGATAATAAACATGTAAAAAAGATTATTTTCATGGCAATTATTAAGTATAATCTTCCATATTCATTTGTTAAATATAGATGGACCAAGGAACTTTACAAGATGTACAATTTTGATGTGAAGCATATTAGTATGAATACTACAGTGGTAGATATTTAGAAATTTTATCTTTAGCAAAAGGGAAAATTAAAATAATCTATGTAAAATAATCTTAGTAGATTATGTTTAATTTCCAATTGTTGAATTGCTTTTACATTTGAAGGTTACAGTTGTTTGGTAACTCATTTTGTGGGTAAAAATTGGAAGTTTAATAATAAAATTCTTTTTCCTTTTTTTGTAAAGTAGAGATTTCACACACTAGGATTGAATTAGCCAACAAAATTTTTGAATATTTGAAAGATTGGAGGACTGAAATGAAAGTGTTTTCTATTACTTTGGATAATGCTTCTACAAATGATAATATGCAAGAGATATTGAAAGATAAATTGTGTTTGCAAAATAGTTTGTTATATAATGGCGAGTTCTTCCATGTGAGGTTTTATGCCTACATCTTGAACCTTTTGATTCAAAAAGGCTTGAAAGTATTTAGTGGAGCTTTGCACATGATTAAATAAAACATTAAATATGTAAAAGTATCAGAGGCAAGGATGATTAATTTCAAGGGATGTGTTAAAATAGTTGATAATATTGGCATTAAACTAGGTTTATGGATAGATGTCCCAACTAAATGGAATTCCACATTTACAATACTTCAAAGTGTAACCAAGTATCAACGTGCTTTTGCTAGCCTATCCATGATTGATAGAAATTTTTGAGTTTTTTCCATTAAATAAAAGGTGGAAAAGGGGAAAGCAAATATGTGGGTTCTTACATCCATTTAATATGATTACCAATTTGTTTTCTAGTTTAAATTATCCTACTTTTAACACATAAAGTAATTCAACTACAAAAAAATTGATGACAAAAAATTTAAAGAATGATGATATAGTAATTCAAAAAATGGCTATGAAGATGAAAACATACTTTAACAAGTATTTGGGTGAATATACTATTATCCTTGCACTTGTTGCTATTCTTGACCTTTGTATGAAATTTGAGGTGTTACTTTTTTCTTATAATGAGTTTGATCTTGAGACTTGTCAAGAGAAACTAGACAACATCAAGAGTAAGCTATATCACCTCTATGCCTAATATGAAAGAAATGCATCGCCTAATCCATTAGGTGAAACAAAAGGGCTCACATATGCCACTAATGTCATCAGTTAAGCCTACTAATGTAGGATGGGATGAAGATGCTATGATTCAAGTTTTTTAAGTTTCTGATGTAAGGTTTTGTTCCTTATATCCTATAATATTTGATTATGTCTTTTCTTTAATTCGTTTTTTGTTAATTACTCTCTTATTATCAATGCTTTCTTGAAAGTATGAGTATATCGATTATGTCAATGAAGAATGTCCTTTTATTAGGAAATATGAATTGTACCATTACTTGGATAAAGTAAAGCTTAATCCTAAATATGATAAAAATTAAATATTTTGGATTATTGGAAAAGGAACTAATATTGATTTTCTATACTTCCAAAAATGGCTTGTAATATACTTGGCATTGTTATCACTATAATGGCTAATGAATTAACTTTTAGCATTAGCTCTCAGGTCTTGAATAAATATAGAAGTCTCTTTTTTTTAGATAATGTTCAAGCTCTTATTTGTACCAACAATTGGCTACGTGATTTTGAATATAACGATAATGGTAATCTACTAATACTTTTGACTTTTATTCTATAACTTTGTTGATAATTATTGATTTTTAACCATTATTAATTTAATTATTTATATCGTGTTGTATGTTGCATTATAATAGATGTAAGTCTACATGGTGGAGATGGGCACATTGGTGTTGATGATGAAATCTCAATTTTTACTACAAGATAAGATTCAAATATAAATGAAGGTTAAAGTAATTATTTATATTTGAACGTCTCTTAAATGTTGAATGTTGTTGACAAAAGTTAAAGTATACTTTGTTATTTATTTTTGAATGTATCTTGACTTTAAACTATATTTGACTCATATGCAAAATTTCAATTATACTTTAGATTTTTTTTTCCCAGTGGATTAAACAGGTTAACCCATTTAACTCATCTAGTGAGTCTGATTTAATATCTTATTCTATTTAACTAAGTAAATTTAAACAAGTCAACCCATTTAACTCGTGACTTATAATGGGTTGGCCCATCCACGCCATGTTGGCCCATTTGATAACTTCACTTGATAGGTTGCTTTATAGTTGGCATTGAAGATTTCTCAACAACATTTTCAAAATTAGTATTTGAATTTAAGATTGGTGCATAAGGCTAAGTCTCACCATCATCTTAAAGAATGAGTGTTTTCTTCTTACACATATCTTTCAATTTTTAACTTATGAGAAATAAGTGCTTGTAAAAGAAAAATCATGTAAATCAACAAAAAAAAAAAAATCCTAACAATATGATTAAAAGTTTGAGATATTGAAGAATAAGTATAAATGCCAATAAAGAAATAAAAATAGTAAGTTCATCTACTTACTAAAAATGAAACTAATGAAAAAATCAATGTAGCAAAGAAATTAAATATACTACTTTCAAGCTCAAGTAATTATAACATATTTAGACTTTGTATAGGTCTTTTTACTCCTATTCTCCTTGGTCCACCATTGCCGCAAGTCTCAAGGAGAAAGAAGAAGGAATAGAAAATGAGTTGAAAGAGCAAAACAAATTGGTAAAGTGAAGGAAGTTGTGGGCCACTTTACTTCCCATTTTATTATTACTTTCCTATAACATATTAGACTTGCGTGGTTCTTTCTATCTCTATTCTCTTTGGTCCACCATTGCCACAAGTCTTAAGGAGGAAGAAGAATGAATATAAAATGAATTAAAGGAGTAGTGGTAAAGTGAATAAAGTCATAAACCACTTTACTTTTCATGGTTTTTAATTACTTTCCTTTGTTCTCACTTTGTAAAATAAAGCTAATTATGGTGGATTATTAAACTTTTCATCTCCTTTACTATTTTTATTTATCTTTTTATTTTTAATAAAAAATAATTAAGAAAGTTATATTTTGCCTCAATAATTACATGTAGTATATTCTAATTAATTAAGGGGCCAAGTGACATATATATAAGAAAATGGCAAACATGTGGGGACTATAGCTTGATTACCTACCAAAAGTTCTTTTTCTTGCAGGTGAAAGAGTTGTTGGTGGCTGCAATTGCCTTTACCTATGCAAGCTTTGCAATACTATATAAGATGCACGATGGCCATGTTAGAGTCTTGTCTTTAACCATTTAAGATAATATCTAATATATAAAATTCATAACAATTTTAACGATTCAAACAAAATATATTTTAAAGCAAAAAGATTTCAATGCCTAAGATGATTATATGAAACTATTTTGTAGCAATGAGATCACGTTGAATATGTAGAAGTGACAAGTGGCAATGATAAAGACTAAATAATGGAAGCGATACTCTATTTTCTAAGAGAATTTGAGCAAGCTTTTTGATTGAAGATGTATATTTTTTAATCCTATTTAAACATATAATTTATAGTTGAAAAAACGAACACTTCGAATTATACATTAGTTCTTAAGCTTATCAATCATACCATTAGAGCATTACCATAAACTACAAGATTGAATCCTTTAAATTTCTTTTTTGTAAATTTCTTATCAAGTTCGAGAGAGAAAGAGAGTGAGGCCTCTCTTATCCAATTTCCATAAACCACCTCAGTACAAATTTATCCAAAACTAAGGTCATCTTATTCTATTATGATATTTTCTACAAAATTAACACTTTAAGAAGCATGAAAGAAAAGACGTTTAGAGAAAATGTTTCAAATTACAAAATTTAAAATTTCATAACATAAAGTAATACTACAAAAGCAGTTTTTTGGCCTAATTTTTTCTTAGCAAAAATTGATCAAAATCTCATTCAACCAAAAGAATTGTATCCAAATCCAATATATACATAGAAATCATGACCATTGAAACTAACTCTAAAGTTAGATTTTTTTTTTTTAAAAAAATAAAGTTCTAAGCAAAATAGGGGTTTTTTAAGCATAACCCATTATCTAGTTAAAAAATTATTCAAATCCATTTTAACCTAAATTATTACACCTAAATCCTATAGAATGTATGGAATATGTTCTGACTTTCATTTTTTTATTTTATAACTGAGTTGGAACCATGAGTTCAAACTTTGTCCCGACTTTGTCATGAGTGATTTATTAGTTAGGGTTTTTTTAACCTTGACTGTTAGGTCACAAAAAAAAATCTTTCATATCACCAACCACTCTATATCTTTCTCCCCTAACCACATTACATCTCCCTAAATAAAAAGTTAGTGTTCCCACTCCCCTTATTTCATTTTCATCGATTGCCTTCTTCAACTTTTACATCACTTTTAGTTGTTGCATTTGGGAATTTTGGAGCTTCTATTCTATAATTTCATTATGCAAAAATAAACTTTTCTTCTCAACATGTCTTATATTTGATCATTTTAAGGTAAATTAAATATTAATTTATATCACAGATATAACTTTACTAGCATGTTTATTGTCCACGTAAATAATTTTTTTGCACTACATTTAAATAAGTTTTTTGACCTACATTATTATTATTATTATTATTATTTATTTTATATATGTTTGTTAAGTAAATTATATGTAGGGAATTAATTTTTTGTCAAATTTATTTTACTTGAATTTATTTTTCTAAATATGTTATCATTTTGTAATTTGATATTATGTTTACTTTATTGAAATAAATATATAAATATATTTGTATTTATATTATTTACATTTATTTTTTGCTATATTTATTTCATTATTTTATTGATTATTCTTATGTTTGGTGAACTATTTTTTGGCATGTAATAATATTTAAAGTTGTGAAGAAAATAATATTATAAAAGAATTAGGCCATTTAGATTTGTGAAAAGAAAAAAGCATACACATTTGTTAAGTAAGTTAAATATGGAGAGTTAATTTTTGTTAACTTTATTTTATTTGCATTTATTTGTCTAAACATATTATTATTTTGTGATTTGCTATTATGTTTATTTTATTGGAGCAAATATGTAAATATACTTATATTTATATTGTTTGTATTTATTTTATTATTTTACTAATTTGGTAAACATCTTTTTAGTATATAATAATATCTAAAGTAGGGAAAGAAGTAATATTAAAGGAAAAAAATTAGGCCATTTAGATTTGTAAAGAAAAGTACTCTAGAGTGAAAGTAACGAGAGTTAATTTAAATATCACATTAAAGAGGTTGAAATAAATGATTGGGCAAAAGTTACAGCTTTTCTTAAATCAGTTTTTATCTAATCTAGTATATAAGTACTTGGCCTTTTTAGATCAAATGTGGTACTTGGCATACAACCTAGAAAACAATTCTAATGGTCAAGAGATATGGCAAGTAAACTCGTAGTACTAATCCTAATTGACTGCTACTGAGTTGTATGATTATATCTTAACCAATCAAGTGGATCTAAATTTTAATTCACAACCAGTGGAGGAATATATTGTATGCACACTCTTGTCTATTAGCAACATCCATGAGGTACTTGAACAAGCATCCTTGTTTAGTTCCAATATTGGAGATGCTTATCTATTATATCTACAACTAAGCTATGATTAACAATATAACATCCCTCCTAGCAGCCACATATCCTAATCAAGCTCATCCCATTAAGTGGTTAATAATACTCAATTTCAATCTCCGCTTATTACGACAAAAGACATAATAGATAAATTTAATGATAAGAATGAATATGATTTTACTATGAATGCTAATTATGACAATAATGACAACAATAACAATGATTCTAATAAGAAAAGCAATATTAGTGGAGATGGTGTAACAAATCCCAATTTGCATGAAAATATAAGTAGGCATGTTGAGTCAGCCACTATTATTTTTTCATGGGTCAATACAGAGGCAATAAGTGGTCTCAAGTTCCTTAAAAGATGCCAACTTATGAAATTGAGGGACAATCTAGAGTTGAATATTGATATATAGTATAAAGATATAAAGGCACTATGTCTTGCAGTCAAGTTCTATTTTATTTGAGTACACCACACATTTCATACATACCACTTTCTAAAAAGAACAAATAATATCAGTGTATTAACTATAGCCACAGTTTTAGTTAGAAAGTCAAGGCATGTAAAAAAATAAACAAAACACATTGAAAGGTTACAAAATACAACTAATTCTGCTCATCTCACATACAGAATGCGACAGATTGGACATAGTAGGGACAACATAACAAACGTGAGTTATGTTGGCAAGTTGGTCATAATTGTTCCTTCTATTCATACAATTACCTTATTGGTCAGTAATATGACTAGAATATTATATGTATATGAGTAGAGACATATGTTTATTATACCTTAATTATATTTATTGTGTATATGCTACTTGTACTTCAATTGAATATGAAGTATAAATTAGTTAAATTTATTATAATATATTTGTATCTCAATTTGATGTGTTGTAAAAATCTTATAACATTATTAAGTTGATTATATATGACAAAATAATAAGTTGTAAGAACATTAAATCAATAACATGCCCAACATAAGTTATTCAATTAAAGTACATCATAGGCTATTTGGGCAATGAATGATTGACTATTTTGCCCACAATGAGTTATACACAGTGATTGTTTGCTTGTTCCTTTGCCCATGGAAAGGTCATGTTACGCAATCTCTAAAATTAACTAGGTTAAAAAATATATATAATATAAGGTGCAACCTAAATTGTCTCCCTAGAAAATGAATTTCAATGTTTAATTGAGTTTTTCAAATGTAAAATGATCCTAAAAGTATCTAATTAAATAGAGGTTTTGATTGAATTAAACTTATTAAAATGAAATTGAAGTAAAGTTCCTAATTACTACATAAATGTATGAAGTAAAAGGCAACTAATAGATTTGTGACTAGTTTTGGATTTATCCCTTGATATCCACTATCTTTATCTTAATTCAATTGTAATTAGTTTTAGTCTAAGAGTTTTTAATTGTATTCATGGCAATGTATCTTGAGTTACCACACAAGATTCATGAGATTAACAAGTTAATGTTGAATTGAAATCTCAACCCCACATTGAATCATTAACTCTTGTCATTAAGATCAATGAATATTTAAATTTGAGTGATTAATCGATCAATTAGTCTCTGAATTAATATCATAAGATATTCAATTAACTAATTAAATTCCAAAAAATCATCAAATCAAATAATTAAGTATACAATTTTTCACATACATTTCATCAAATACCTTGACTGTACACATGGATAATTGTAGGTAATTAAAAATCTAGCACTTAATTCAATCAATTAATCATTCAAATAGTTTTCTAATTAGTATCTAACTAACTACTAATTATAAATTATACTAATCTCAGTCAATTACAAACTCAACCAAGTAAATAAAAAAATAAAAATTGATGTAGAAAGAGAGAAAATAAAATAAGAAGCTTAGCTAAAATCCCTTGCTATTCTTTTTAGATTCAAGCTTCAACCAAGGTCCTCCTCCTAGCTAGTCACAAGAGGAAATTAGAGCTTCATAGAATGGAGGATGATGGAATAAAAGTGAAATGGAGGTGCTATGGACGAAGGGGATGAGAATGGATGAATGGAATGTCGAGTGAATAATGGAATGGATATCACATGCTCAGCTCTCATTAAAACTCACGTGGCTTTTTTCTCATGCTAAATTAGTGTGTCACGTGTTCTATGAATGCTCCATTCACTTCCTTAGTGTTTCTCCCTTGATCTGAGCTGATGCATGCTTCGTGTTTTAAACCTCCTAACCTGTAGCTTCTTCTTCTTAATACTGCCTCTTTTACGTGTTATTTTTTCTCTTTAATCTCCAGCCTCTTCCTCTTTGTTCTACTCATGTCTCTCTTATTGAATTATATTGCTTGCATGCGTGCTTCTTCTCCTCACCAAAACCATGGCTTCACTTTCTACTTATGTTGCTGCTCGAGTTTTCTTCTTGCTTATGTGTTATGGCTTCTTGCTTTTCACCAAAACAAAACCATCAAGTCTTTCTATCTTGCCCGTGTTCTTTATCTGGTCTTGTGGCTTCATGTTTTTGCTGTAAATGTGTTTGAGCTTCCTTCTCTTCATTAACCTGTGTTTATCTCTTCTTTTCACATGTTCTATAGCCTCTCTCTTCCTTCTCACAATCCCTGAGTCTCCATTTGTTGCTTCCAGTCCAGTCAGTTGTACATGTTTGTACCATGCATGAAGTGAGAGTTACTTGATGTGTTACGTAGGTGGAATGCATGTGTGAAGGATGTGGATGAACTTGAGAGAAAAGTGCTACATGTTTTTATTTAGTGTGTTACGTTGGAATGTATAGAGGGCTGTCGTAGAGAAATTCATGAATGGCGTGAGAGTGAGCGCAGGAAGCTAGCTTGTGTGACGTGGGAATGAGGGTGTTGTTGCATGATGGTGTATGAGCCTGTGTATATGAGAGAACATTTGAGTGTGTCCATATAACCTAGACCCATGGTGTGTGAGTCCATGTACAAAGACCACATGAGTGAATGATGGGCTGGGCTAGTGTGAGGTAAATGGAATGTGGGCTTCTTGACGCTTATGATCCATGTATATATATATATATATATATATCACTTGGAGAAAGTCCAGTTGGATTTAAATCTTCCATCTCTTTTCCAAATTCCCATTTAAACTCTAATTTCCCATTGAAAAGTCTGCACAAAAAACTATGGAGACAATTAAATAGGAACAATTTACAAAATTATTTAAAAAGAGATTTATGCATTAAAAATATAAAATTTTGTAAATTAATTCCTAAAGTGTAAAAAATAGCTAATAAAATCAAATATCATCTAATTAAATACAATAAGCCATATTTAATCATCAAAGTGCCTAAATTAAGAGGATTAACATATATGAAAATAACCTTTATCACCCATTATTATTTACTATCTACGATAGGCTAGTTTCTATAGGGTGGCCTAACTAGGGCAATTGAAGTATAATTTTACACTTATATCAATACTTATAGAGAGATGGCATCCTCATATATATATATATATATATTTTTTTTTTTTCCCACCATAAAAAAAGAACGCTCAATCATAAGGTACACAATCACTCTAAAGGATGTTGTTATACAGTTAGGCTTATCTTGCGTAAGAATCCCTATCATTACTTATATGAACTACATTTGGAAAGACATATATAAGTGACTACTTGGAATTAAATCATCAAAAGATAAAATCTTTGGGAAGAAAGTAGCCATTAGTTGGATGGTCAAGCACCTTAATTACCTACTAGATAATACAGACGACAAAGAAGTATAATAATTTATATGTGCATACATACTAAGATTGAGTAGTAATTTTTTTATGTTAGATAGATATAGTCATAAAGTGTATTTGATATACTTAGCATTACTATAAGATTTTAAGCAAGCTAGCCAATATATTTAGGGATTTACACCATTAGCTTGCTTATGTCGAAAACTTTGCAAACCTTGTAGAACAAGGCAGATGTCTGACCCTTCTCCACCTTTGGGCTTAGTGCTCAAAAAACCACTATAGCTAGATAGTGCCATAGGTCCACTTATTTTATTTCCCTGTTAATGTGTTATGATGTGTTTACTGATAACATGCTTATTTATAATCACAAATAGAAGAACGTAGGCAAATCTCCCCATCTGTAGGATATGACTTTGTAACAGTATCAGATATTATTAGATGCGATGTGAGAGAATGAGGTTTGATTGCTTTAGATGGAAATTTTTTTGGTTAATTGCATTTTGAATATGTGATAGTTATTATGACACTTTAATATGTTGTGCAATGATTATTTGCAATCATATGAATTGAAAGTGCTCGTGAACTTATCTCATAATATTGTTTAGAGAATTAAGACATTTAGCTAGCCCTAGTGCCACTTATTTGCTTTCATATCATAGAGTGATACTACCTAAATCATGTGTTGTGCTGATTTGGCAAGCAGCAGCCAATACTGAGATTTTTGTCAATTTAAAGACCTTATATACATTGCAACTACAAGGAAAAACCACCATGAACTAGCTTGAAGAGCACCTGACATTTGTTAAGTTCTAAAATTTATAACAAAATTGTTTATTTTAGGCACCCCTTGCTACAGCACCCTTAGATCGCATTTCCAATTACACATAATGATATTGAACATATACTTATTGGTGGATCCACCTTGCAAGTGGTGTCACTGGTTTCATGGTAAATTATATATACTAATAGTCATTTTTATTTTCCTTTACTTAATACATAATGTCTCATAGTTTAATAGTGTATCTTTTTTCTAAGACCAATATTGTTGATGACCTTTACAAGCTGAGCATTTGTGACCTTCTGTTGATGGAGTAATATGAGTTTTGAAAGAGGGTAAGCCAAAACCAAATGAACATCTTACTTGCTGTTGGGGGGATAATGCTTCACAATGGCCTCCCACCCTGCTTCATCGATGAGACATTAGCACAATCTATCCATCTTGTTCTATGTCAAGTAGCTAATATGTTTACTATAAGTCTCTCCTATTATATGACTCCATTGCCATTTTCGTAATTTAGATCTTCCGGTACCTTATTGGTAGATCCACTTTGCGAGTGGTGTCGCTGGTTTCATAATAAACTATATATACTAATAGACATTGTTTTTTTCTTAGTGAACTACTAATAGCCGTTGTTATTTTCCTTTACTTAGTACATAATGTCTTATAGTTTAGTAGTATATCTTTTTTCCAAGACTAGTATTGTTGATGACCTTTACAAGCTAAGCAATGATGACCCTCTATTAATGGAGTAATATGAGTTTTAAGAGAGGGTAAGCCAAAACCAAATGAACATCTTACTTGTTGTTAGGGGATAATGTTTCATAATGGTCTCCCACGCTGCTTCATTGACAAAATATTAGCATATCCCATATGTCTTGTTATATATTAAGTAGTTAATATGTTGACTTTAGAAGTGTAAGTCTTTCCTATTATGTGATCCTATCACCATTTTTGTAATTTAGATCTCTTAATAACTCTTACCTTAGGTTATTTATATCATTATTTGATGATCTGATTATCTTTAATGCTAAGTACAATGTTTGGTTTAAGAATTTGTTACCTTCTAGCAGTCGATTCTTTTAGTTTATTTCTCTATATTTGATTTTAATACTCTACCAATTTATCTCATTAATAACATCTTAGATCAAGAATATGAAAAACCTATGGGCTAAGAGGGACCACAATGTGAAAAACAAAGGGCTCATTATGACTCTAAAAGCCACTATTTTTTATGTATATAATCAAAAAAATTAATTTTTATATATTGTAAAATATATACTCAATGATATGTGTGAACACCATATTTTGTCTCAATAGTTAATAAAAAAAACCTAAAAATATAAAGTAATAATAAAAGTAAACAAATAAAAATAAAAATAAAAGAGAAGAAAAACAAAAAAAAACAACAAATAAAAAAAAAGAACGTAAAATGGAAAAGAAAAAAGAAGAAAAAAAAGAGAGAAGCCCAAACTGCTGCAACCCAAAATCTACAAAAAAAAAAAAAAAAAGAGAGAGAAGAAGAAGGGATACGAGCCTAACTTCTGAAACCCAAAACCTTATTTGGATTAGGCCATTAGGCCATATGTATAACCCTACCTGGTTTCCCTTTTTGGACTCCCCAAAATCACACACACAACTCTGGTAGAGCGACATACACACAGATGCACAAAGCATTGAAACACAAAAATGGAAGAAGCAATAGAGGCTGATCAACCCAATGCCTCAGAGGAGCACGAGAATAGAAGGAGCGGGACAGCATCTCAGAAAAGCTGACAAAGGGAGCAGCAAAGGGCTAACGGCGCGCTCGAGGCATTGACCTCCCCTCACGTCCCTGTCACAGTTGGGAGCCGAGAGAAAAAAATGCAAAAACGGAAAGGGGAGATAGGGACACGAATCGGTGAAGGAAGAAGAGACAACAAAAGGGAAAGGGAGCCTGAGATAGAGAAAGGGAGGAAGAGCGAACACCAAGAAGGGGATTTTTAAATAAAGGGGAGATTCGAAAAACGGAGGGGGCAAGAGACAGAGGCTAAGAAAAGGGAGTGAGAGACCCGAAAAGGAGAGACAGAGGCTGAGAAAAGGGAGTGAGAGACCGTAAAAAGGAAAGACAGAGGCAAAAATCGGAGAGAGCGAGAGACAGAGGCAGAGAGTCGAATGAGCACGGAGGAGAAATGGGGAGAGCGAGAGTCTGGGACAGATTTTGACATAGAACCAAGCTTCAGGAACATATCAAAGAAGGGAAGCTACGATTGAAGGCAGAGATCAAGACTGAGAAGAGAGCACGTAGGAGGAACCCCTATTTCCCGATATCGTGGCAGGTAAGTCGCGAACTTGATTTGCTTTCTTTGGTCACTGAAATTTCCTTGCAATTGCTGATAATCTGAAATGGGAAAGGAAGACTGGATGACACTTTATACCAATTAGTCGTGGATGGAGTCTGAAATTCATTGTTCTGTATATGTCCTAAGATACACACAGTGAGTGCTCAATGAAATGCCCGATTAGCGTTTGATCTGGGTTGTTGGAAAAGGAGAGTCTAATAGAGTCATAATGTGTTTGCTTTGATTTTCCCTTGCTCTAATTTCGTGATGAATGGTTATAAGTTTTCGAATTAAAGATTATATGAATGTTCTTGTTTCTCAAAATTGCTTGATTGGTATTTTGAATTGATAAAAATCATAGCATTGTTAGGAACGCCTTCCTTCGGTTTGAAATTCATTTAGTTTCATGTTTCTCTGAGCAATTGGAACATATGTTGTGTAAATTATAGGAATGAATGTTTAGGGAGATTTTTTATGGGAGGCTCAAAGAAGGAGGTGACAATCTCCTAGATGCGCTACTAGTTTTGTTTATAAAATGTAACATCTTAAAATGTCCTAATCCAATAGTTACACTTTGACTTTATTTTATTTTTCTTTCATCTTATTCGCCATAATTTAGATTTGCCGTGTGGGATCTTGTATCTCCTCAGGTACATAAAGGGCATCAAGTGCTGTGTGTGACAATAAGTATCCTCAGTCAGCCAATCGATTTATCAACATTTTGCTTAAGGGTTTTGGATTTCAATAAATAACCCTTTACAGAAAAAAAAAAAAGGAAGGAGAGAAAGAGATAAACTTTTGAAAGAAAAGGGTTTCAAAATAAAATGAATAGTTTTTCTTAAGAAATTAAAGTGCGCTTCTTCTCAAACAAAAAGTACGGATGTTAATTAAAAATACACACTCTTTTTTTAGAAAGCCAAGTGAGCCTCCCCCTAACAAAAAAAAAAAAAAAAGAGAACAAAACAAAAGGCGAAATAAAAATAAGAAAGGTAAGAAATTAATTTCCTTCTTCAACTTATGAATTTTTTTTTTTGGACAAAATCAAAGATTAAAATATACTTTATGAAAAAGAGAGGAGATTAGAAAACACGTAAGACAAAAACAAAAATGTCATTCCTAAAAAAATATAAGAAAAACAAATAGAAAAACAAAAAAAAATGGAAATAAAAAAAACAAAACAAGGAAAAAAAACCAATAAAACAAAACAAAAAGGAAACAAAAAAAAAAGAAAAAGAATAAAGATGTAAAGTTAACTTGGTTTTTACAAATTAAAGTCTGTCAACCGATTTTAAAACTATTTTATTTGTGAAAATTTAAGTTATTTTTATTATCTTTTTCTTTTCATGACAAATAAAAAGGGAAGAGTAATCCCCAAAAAAGGCAACAAAAAAATCAAAACAAAGAAATAAAAAATCAAAATTAGAAAAAAGACAAAAAACAAGAATCATTAATAAAAAAAAGAAGGAAAATCTAAAAATGAGGAAAGAATAAAGAAATAAAATTAACTTTGTCTTTAGCAAACTAAAACACATCAACTAAATCTAAACTCGTTTTATTTGCTAAAGGTAAAAATAATTTTATTTCCTTTCTCTATTCACAAATAATAATAATAATAATAATAATAATAATAATAATAATAATAATAATAAATAAAGATTTAAAATAAAAATAATAATAATAAAACAAAAAAAAACATAAAACTAGAAAAACAAAAAAAAACAAACAAAGAAAAATATAAAAAGTAAGAATTGAACCTTTTGAGACTTATGAATTCTTCTCAAAGTTTCTTTCAATAAAAATATATTTCACAAAAACAAAAATCCTTCTTGTTTAAAGAAATATATATATAATTAAAAAGTACAAAAATATATATATTAAAAAAAATAGAAAAATCATAAATCAACAATGAGAAACAAAAACTCAAAATCTAATTAAAACCAAAATTTCATTAAAAAAAAGGGAGGAAAATCAATTATATAAAAAAAATCAAAAATCAAAATACAAGAAAGATATAAAAACCAATAAATCAATAAATCAAATAAAAAAATTTAAAAAGAAAAGAAGAAAAAATGAAAATCCTTTTGGATTTCATAAAAATCAATAAAACAAAAACAAAAAAGAAGAAAAACAAAACAAAACAAAACCAAAAAGACATAGAAAGATAAAAATGAAAAAACAAAAGATGATGAAAAAAAAAAGGAAAAAAACTGAAAATGCAAAAAGAAAGTAAAATTAAATTTATCTTTAGCAAATCAAAACACATCAACTAATTTCAAAATTGTTTTATTTGTTAAAGGAAAAAGTAATTTTTATTTTCTTTGTCTTTTCAAAAAAAATAGTAAAAACAAAAATAAAAACAATAAATTAAACAAAACAAAACAAAATGAAAAAATATAGATAAAAACAAAAACAAAAAAACAAAAAAAAATCAACCAATACATTTCTTGTTCGAACTACGTAGACTTTGATCCCTATCATAGAGTACGTAAGCCTTAGGCTCTGATTATAAGTCAAGTCTGCCCTTGTAAATAAATATTTTCTTTTAGTTTTATTTCTTTAATTTCTTTCCTCTTATTCTAAATTTTATTTCTTTAATTTTTTTCCTTTTTTACTTTTAATTTTATTTCATTTAATTTTTTTACTTTTTATTTTGCATGTGATTTGTTAAGGAGAACTAAAATAGATTAAAGGCCATGATAATTTTGCACAACTAACTTAGGGTAACCATTTTTAAGAATGGGTGTAGTGAGGTGCCTAACACCTTCCCCACTCACAATCGACTCTCGGATCCATTTTCTAGTTCGTAGATTATTTTTCAAACTAAAAAGTTTTTTTCAAAATTTTGTCTTTTCAAAAATAAAAATTTAGTGGCGACTTTACTTCTTTTTAATTTTGATTTTGATTTGGCACTGTGCGGTCACATTTTCGGGTGTGACAATATGAATCCAATTACCTAGGTAATATGTAATAATAATAAATTAACAACTTATTTATAATTGAAGTAATCATTGATGTACCAAATGAATAAAGATAAAATAATAAAGAAAATTGTAGGAAGATGTAGTTAAAAAAAAAGGTTTGGAAAAAATTAGAAATACTATTTAATGCTCTTTTATTATTCAGTGATATAATTATACATTTGTGATTAACTTAATTAATACCATTAAGTCTATTATCTATAATATGTAAAAATTAATTTATCTGATTATATACATAAAATTAGTTACCTCTAGTGGAGTATTTAAATCAAATATAAGAAAATAATTAAATATAGTTAAATCATCAAATAGTGACATAGACCCAAAGTGGGAGGGATCAAGATATCTATATTGTGATAATGGTAATAGGGACACATAATGGGAAAGACCTACACTTTCAAATTAAGCATATTGGCCAGTTGGCATAAAAAAAGGTGGACTGATCATGCCAGTTTTTGTTGTGTTATAGTACCTCTAACTATTATAGATGATGCCACTATACTAATGCCATCACAATATGCTTTATCCTCTATGATAATAGACAACTGGGTTGACATACAACCATCACGTTACTTGCTTATCTTGCCCATTTGAGATTTTTGGCTATGATAAATCAAGTGCCAATGGAGTAAGGTAAGAGATCATTGTAAAGTGCTGCTCTTTGAGAGTGAGTAAAATATTCATTTGGCCCTAACTCATATTTTCTCAAAATTCATAGTACTTTATCAATAAAAAGATTACAAATGCTCAATCTATTAAGGTTATCATCAATATCAGCCTTAGAAAAAAGATACACAATTAAACAAAATTATAAAATTATGAAATCAGCGATACTACTTGCAGGGTGGATCCACTATCAAGTATATCTCGAATACTATCACATGTAATTGAAAGTATGATCCAAGTGTGCTATAACGAGGAGTGCCTAAGATAGATGCTTTTTCCATGAATTCTAAAATTTAACAAATGTCAAATACTCTTTTGGCTAATTTATAGTTATTTTTCTTCGCAGCTACAATGTGTCTAAGACTTTTAAATTGACTGAAAGCCTAGGTATTAGCTGCTACTGACTAAACTAGTGTAACATGTGATTTAGGCAATGCTACTTTATGATATGAAGCAAATGAGTAACATCGATGCTAGCTAAATGTTTCGACCCTCCAAGAAATATTATGGGATAAGTTCATAAATGCTGTCTAATTCATATGGTTGCCAAATAATCTAGACACAATACATCAAAGTGTCATAATAACTACCATATACTCAAGAGGCAATTTACCAAAAATTTGTCTATATATCTTATTTTCTCACATTGTATCTAAATAATATTCGATACTACTGCAAGGCCATATCCTATGGATGGGAAGGTTTATCTATGTTCATTTATTTGTGATTACAAATAAACACATCACAACATATTACAAGGGAAAAAAGCTATATTAGATTTAACTAAATGAGTGGTCCTATAACACTATCTATAATTTGTTAACTGTCTTACCTAAAAGTCAAAGATAGTAATACTAGATAGATTTTCGATTAGAGATCTTGTTATGGTGGTCTTTAAGACGCTAACATTAGGAATCTATCCTATGTCCAAAGGTAAAATAGGATCAGACATCTATCTATACCTTCTTCTATATGGTTAGTTACAATATAAAGTTCTTTATACAAGTGAGCCAACAGTATACATCCTTAGTTGTATTACCTAGCTTATTCAAAATCCTAAAGCAAGAGTAACTACATCAAGTACACCTTATGACAAGATCTCTTATGGCATAAAAAACCACTGATCAATCTTAATATATATACACATATGAACTGTTGCACTTCTTTGTCGCCTACATCATTCGATAGGTAATTAAAGTTCTTGACCAGCCAAGTAATGGCCACCCTTGGCCTAAAGATTTTTTCTTCTAATAATCTAATTTTAAACAGCCACTCACATGTGTCTTTCTAAATATAGTTCGTATGAGCAATGACAAAGATCCCTATATAAAGTAGGCCCAACTATATAGCAATATCCTTTAAAGTAATCATGTACTCTCCTCTAGTAGTGTGAAAAATATGAGTTTTAGGATGCCATCTCTCTATGAGCATTGATAGAAGTGTAGGATTATATTTGAATTGCCCTAGTTGGGCCACCCCATCAAAACTAGCCTACCGTAAATAGTTCACAGTAATAAGTAAAGGAGTTGGGAAACATTTACTGTGCATGACTCATCATTAGTGGAGTAATCAATCTTTCCCTGCTTAAATAGCTTACGAAATATGCCTCGTCTAGAGGTACATAACTGAGTCATTCTCTAGCCTTGGTTGGACAACCTGTGTTAGGCTCGCGCCTTAATCTAATGTTCGTATGACCACTTATTTTTGTCCAGTAAAATCAAAATTATTTTGTTATATATAATCAATATAATAAAGTTACAAGATTTTTAAAACACATTAAGCTGAGATTCAAATTCATCATAATGAATTTAGCTAATTTATACATAATATTCAATTGAGGTACAAATAATGTAGATATAGTTAATATAATAAAGGTATAATAAGCATGTCTCTATCTATATGCATGCAATATATTAATCATGCTACTAACTGATAGGGTAATTGTGTGGATAGGTGGAAATATTATAACTGACTTGCCAACATAATCCACACTTGTTAGGTTGTCTTGAGTGTGTCCAATCCATTTTGTTCCATATGTAGGACGAGTGTGGTTGTTTTGTAATCTTCTAATATGAACTTGCCTTTTTGCATGTCTTAACCCTTCAGCTGTAACTATGGTCGTTGTTAATGCACCAATATTCTCCATTCCTTTTAAAAGAATGGTATATGTAAAACATGTGATGCCTAGAATGGAGTACAACTTAACTGCAAGACATAATGCCTTTATATTTTTATACTGTATGCTAACATTTAACTCTAAATTGTCACTCAGTTCTTAGGACTACCTTTGTATTAATCCTGAAAAAAAGACAGCAGCTAACTCATCACATTTGCTTACATGCAAACTAGAATCTATCAGATCATCTCCACCAATATTACTCTCTTTATTGGACTCATTCACAAGAGAATCATATTCATTCTCATTTTCAATTTGATTGAGATTGAGTATTGTCAACTATTTGATTAGATAAACTAGGCTGGGACATATTGTTGATAGGAGTGATGTTATGCTGTTAAGCATAACTTGATTGTAGATCAAATAAGTAAATGTCTCTTATATAAAAACTGAATAAGAATACTTATTCAAATAGCTCATGAATATTGGTGGTAGATGGGAATATGTATACAACATGTTCCTCCATTAATTTTGCATTAAAGGTCAATATCCACTTGATTGGGTGAGATACAAACATACACACCAGTCAATTAGGATGAGTATTGTGAGTTTCCTTGTCACATCTCCTGAATATCAAAATTTTTTTTAGACTACATACTTGGTACCGCATTATATTTAAAAAGGACAGCTATTTATATACTATATTAAACACAAGTTGGTTTGAGAAAAGCAGGAGCTTTTGCCCAACCACTGCTTCATCTCTAATGTGATGTTTAAATTAACCTTCATTACTTGCACTTTGAGGTATTTAAATGTAATGACATTTAAACTATTATACATTCATCTTATTCGTATATATACATATAATCTCATTTCTAGTATTTGTTATTTTTTCCTATCGTTTGATTTAAAAATAAGAACATGCAAAAATACATATATATTTTTCAATCCTACATTTATATAAAACATGCAAGATATAATGATATGTGTAAAGTCCCACATTGGCTGGAAGGGGCCTGTGTTGAGCGCTTATAAAGGGGTGCGAAGCGCTCTCTTCCAGACGCGCGTTTCTCGTGAACTGGTTAAATGTCCTGCATGGGAAGCGACAAAGGCCACCGTGCGATCTGGTTAAAGGGCTTGCGCCAGTGGAGCAATACGTCTGGAAGGGAAGCACCCCAACTTAGACATGCGTTTTCCCGTGAGTTAAGCGGGCAAGCGACAAAACCCATTGAACCAGGAAGGCTGGGTCAGTGACCCTCGAACAGGGAAGGATGGGACAATACGTCTGGAAGCTCTATAGGTTGTTTGGTATCAGAGTAATCCTGGCCCATGTGCGATCCGAGGATGGGTCGGCCCCAAAAAAGGGGATGGATTGTAAAGTCCCAGTCCCACATTGGCTGGAAGGGGCCTGTGCTGAGCGCTTATAAAGGGGTGCGAAGCGCTCTCTTCCATACGCGCGTTTCCCGTGAACTAGTTAAATGTCCTGCATGGGAAGCGACAAAGGCCACTATGCGATCTGGTTAAAGAGCCTGCACCAGTGGAGCAATACGTCTGGAAGGGAAGCACCCCAACTTAGACGCGCGTTTCCCGTGAACTGGTTAAATGTCCTGCATGGGAAGCGACTAAGGCCACTGTGCAAACTGGTTGTTTAAACAACCTACAGAGCCTCCAGACATATTGTCCCGTCCTTCCCAGTTTAAGGGTCATTGACCCAACCTTCCTGGTTCAGTGGGTTTTGTCACTTGCCCGCTTAACTCACGGGAAAACGCGTGTCTTAGTTGGGGTGCTTCCTTTCCAGACGTATTGCTCCATTGGCACAGGACATTTAACCAGTTCGCACAGTGGCCTTTGTCGCTTCCCATGCAGGACATTTAACCAATTCACGGGAAACACGCGTCTGGAAGAGAGCACATCGCACCCCTTTATAAGCGCTCAGCACAGGCCCCTTCCAGCCGATGTGGGACTTTACAATCCACCCCCCTTTTTAGGGCCAACCCGTCCTCGAGTCGCACATGAGCCAAAATTGCTTTGATACTAAACAACCTACAGAGCCTCCAGACGTATTGTCCCGTCCTTCCCGGTTCGAGGGTCACTGACCCAGCCTTCCTGATTTAGTGGGTTTTGTCGCTTGCCCGCTTAACTCACGGGAAAACGCGCATCTGGAAGAGAGCGCTTCGTACCCCTTTATAAGCGCTCAGCACAGGCCTCTTCCAATCGATGTGGGACTTTACAATATGTATTTTAATTTAATAATTATTTTAATAATATACCTTTCTTCAAACAAATTTAAATGGCATATTTTTTTCTCTAATATTATTTCTTTCACAACTTTAAATATTATTACATGTCCCAAAAAAAATTCAACAAGCATTACAATAAAACAAACAAAATAAATACGAAAAAAATAATTTTTTGGTTCCAACAAAATAAACATAATAGCAAATTACAAAATAATAACGCATTTAAAAAAATAAATGTAAATAAAATAAATTTAACAAAAAATTAATTGTCTACTTATAATTTTCCTAGCAAACATATATATATATATATATATATATATTAAATGGCTTAATTTTTTTTCTCTAATATTATTTCTTTTGTAACTTTAAATATCATTACATACAAAAAAAGTATTCACTAAAATTAGAATAATCAATAAAATAACAAAATAAATATAATAAAAAAATAAATGCAAACAATATAAATACAAATATATTTACATATTTGCTTTAGTAAAGTAAATATAACAGTAAATTGCAAAATGATAATATATTTAGATAAATAAATTCAAAAAATAAATTTAACAAAAAATTAACTCCTTGTATATAATTTACTTAACAAACATATAAACTTTTCCCCCCACAAATCTATACGGCTTAATTTTTTTCATCTAATATTATATCTTACATAACTATAAATATTATTACATACCCAAAAAAAATTTCATCAAAAATAAGAATAATCAGTAAAACAACAAAATAAACATAACAAAAAAATACAAACATATTTACATATTTGCTTCAATAAAGTAAATAAAATAGCAAATTGCAAAATGATAGCATATTTAAAAAAATAAATTCAAGTAAAATAAATAACAAATAATTAACTCCCTACATATAATTACCTAACAACTACATATAAAATAAATACAAATAATAAATACAAAACAAAATAATTTGCTTACATGACCAATAAATATATTAGTAAAGAAATACCTACAATATAAATTAATCTAACTTACCTCAAAATAATCAAAGAAAAGACAAGTCGAGGAGGAGAGTTTAGTTTTGCAAAATAAAATTAGAGAACAAAAGCTATAAAATTCCCAAATGCTAAAACTCAAAGTGAAATGAAAGCTAAAGAAAGCAACAAATGAAAATGAAATCTGGGAATGGGAGATACTAGCTTCTTATGTAGGGAAACATAGAGTGACTATGGGTGGGAAGAATTTTTTTTTTGTAACCCAATAATTAGTGTCGAAAAGGCCTTGATGGGTCACTTCTGTGACAAGCACAGCCTATTAAGGTCAATCATGGGTTCATGATTCCGACGTTCAATAAAGTTAGAACAATGAGTTTCAATTTAGTTATAAAATTAAAAAAATTGGAACACATAAAATTAACTTGTACTTATTAAAAAAAAAAAAGGTCGAACCATGCATTCTATGGAATTTCGGTGTAATAATTTTGATCAAAATGAATTTGAATAATTTTTTAATAAGATAATAGGGTATGGCTCAAAAAACCTTGAACAACAAAGCTATCTTGGAACTTTGAGGTGCAACTAAATTATCAAATGGTGAGATTGTTGAATGAGAAGGCAAGCTACTCCTTTCTTTCAAAAAGAATCCTCAAGCAGCAACTTCAACTGCCCTTGACAAACATATTTTTTGTTAAATCGTAACAACTTTGTCATATCTAAAGTTCTTTGGCAAAGAAAAAGATGCTTGTTTTCAGCTATCCACCATTTAAGATATTCTTTGGCAAAAATTAAAAAAGCAAGGATTATTGTTTTCAACTAATTGAATTATTACAAATGCTTCTTAATCCCATACATTTATTTCTGCAGTATAAAGGCAGGATAACAATATGGCTTATTAGAAAATAGAGTATAGCAAAAGCATAAAGGATCATGTTAAATAATAACAAACTAACCTCAAGGAACTTCATTTGGAGCTGTTCCCTAAAATTACTCGCCATTATTCCACGAAGTAGCTTTATTGAATCCTAAAGCAAGATTATAAATATTGGAGAAAAAACATTCATTAATTTGTCAACCAATGTTTCAATTTCAGAATTTAGATTAAGTCAGATGTTTACATGGTTTCAACTTATTACTAGGTGTCTATTACAAAGAGAAGCAATAAGATTTCCATTAATATTTTCTTTGGCATCCACCTTATAGTCAACCAATAGCCTGACAATCAATTCCACAATTTCTACTTCATTCAATTAAAGTAGCAGAAAGAATAAAATTATTAGCAAGTAAAAGAGAGAACCAGTAGGGACGGTTTATCCACATTTGAATGCATATGGTACTTGTAGTTGACTAACTGATCAAGTGCAATCACTTGTAAAGCAGGCAAAATATTCTCTTTTTCTTTTTTCGTTAAGTAGGATATGTAAAGTCATTTTTTATCATTTAATGATGACTCATGATTTTTTTTAATAACATCTTTATTTGAAAATTCGAGTAAATTAGCATATAATGTAGTGACAAAAATTATGTGTCGAATTCTTTCCTCAATGAGTCCAGGCTTAAAAAATTCCTATTACATTTTTTTGTCAAACGGTTTCTTTATGAACTCTTAACTATATCTATTTCTCAACATATATTAAGAATTAATGGTAAGTCGAAATTACAATCTAAGAATTTATGGTATATCTGAATCTATAATAAGTAGGATATGTAAAGTCATCTTTTATCATTAAGTGATGACTTATTATATGTTTGTATAACATTTTTACTTGAGAATTCTAGCAAATTAGCATATAATGTAACGACAAAAAGTATATGTCTAATTCTTCCCTCAATAAGTCGAGGCTTGTAAAACCCCTGTCACATTTCTTTTGTTAGACAGTGAACTCTTAACTATAACTGTTCATCAACATATATGAAGAATTTATGGTAAGTCAGAATTACAGTTGAAGTAATTTTGACCAAATCCAAGTGCCTACAGGTTTCTGAGAGGAATACGGCTACAACTCTTGAATGCATCCTAGTGGCAGAGTGCATCACTAAGGGAGATCTTATATGTTTGTTGAATTCATTCTCAGTGCTCATCTGCTTCAACTCTCGTTATGATTTTAGTGATAAAATGCAATTTAACAACTTTAGCTGCTGATCTTGTCTCTACTGTACCGTGAGATAATTAACAAAAAATACACTAGTTTTCACATACACTATTAAACTAGCTTAAAAAGTAACGAGGTTCATATAAGTTTACTCACACAAAAATTGATTCACGAATGCGCAATTTGCATATACATAAAGACTAGTGCAGCGGCTTATCAAGATTTGCATGCCACAGATCACTTACTCGTTCAAGATCGGAGGCTTCAAAAGCAAGTAGCTTCAGATCTTCCACTGCAACCAGAAAGTTTCGGACATTTTCGAAATACTGATAGGCATGCAAAGGCTGAGAATCCTGGGAAAGCGATTGTGAAGGTACTTGACTATCCACAACCTTAAAATAATATCAAACGTGGTGTAAGTTAAAACATTTCCAGAGACAAAAATCCCTGTCCTGATATGATTAAAGAAAGTAAAAATGATGTAAAAGTCAAACTTCCCAATTTGAACCTGACATTCAAAAAGCCTCCTCTATAATTATACGAACATTTTTTGAACTATAAGTGATCACGTGTAACAAATCATTCAATACTCTACTTATTACATTAATGAGAACTGAAAAGAAGATATGAAACTGATATGAGAACGTAATACCTTGGGCACTGCTCCTGGATAAATCTTGTTAATGGCATTGACATTGCAGAGGATAAGACCATTTCTCAAGCAACAAATGAATTCTCTCTCTGATGGAGGGCACCTGCTTCGCTTTCTAGCCATTGAACAGCTTCACATCGTCTCCAAGCTGTAGAAGTTATTATGATAGAGTCTTTGAGAGATGATAGATAGAGATAGAAATGAAGAAAAAGGTAAGTATTAAAATAAAATTCTTCTCCTTCATCGTCATTCAGAGGCCAGATTATGGAAAGCCCACTAAGCAAATTACCTGAAAGCATCTTGGAAAACAAAACCACAAGAACCGTTGTATATTATTTACCAAATCCTGGTGAGAATGAATAAGAAAAGAGAAACTGACCCACTTCTTCAGTTTTTCTTGAAGCGAGATTTAAATCATGGAACCTGCTCCTCGAACAGTCCTCCATGATAAATTCCAAATTCCATAGCTTCCTGCACATTGTTAAGTAAATCATCAAAATTCAGAGAGACAATAAAAATGATTATGCTAATTTGACGAAATCCAAGATAAGATAGTATTTCTCTTTAACAACCATATTATACACCGGAACTAAAACCCAAGAGATGTACTCCTTGCTTTTCCTTTGGATCCCAAAAACCCAGAAAGTAGAAAGATTATAAAAGCATTACTTTGTTGATAAAGTCGGAATGGGATAGTGAGTGAGTGAGTGTTAAATAGGACAGTCCTTTCTGGGCTTAGCTTTGGGTCCGAACATAGCCTCGGAATGGTAACCGTATGAATTCAAATTGGTAGGCCAGGTATGTTTTCGGTCATTCGGTCAGTCGGTTAGAAGGACGATCTCCATCCATCGTCGCTACCGACTGGGGTAATCAAGCGGTGTAGGTTTATTTGATGGGAAACCACTGAAAATGAAATCCGAGTCCTTTGGTACATACAATATTAAGTATAAATAAATAATAAATAATAACTAATAAATGACATTTATATCTTTGAATTAAAAATGATAAGTATTACAAATTATAAAATAATAATGATAAAAGTATAATAAATATTATATATTTTATTTTTTGTGTATTGAAAAGAGAATATATTTCTTCTTATATGCCAAATAGGCTAATATACCATGTGAGATAGGGTGATTTTCTTATGCTTTGATTGGTTTTAGGGTTTAGGGTTGCAAATATTTCTTATCTAACGGTCGGGCTTAGCTTTTGTGTTGCAAATATTAATTTTGGGGCACTCAAATGCAAAAACAAATATACGCTTATAATTTTAAATCCTTATGAAATATTATGTCCAATTTTAATAATGTGACATTTAAATTATATACATATATATATATATTGGAAAGATTAGCCAAATTAAGGACAGACTTACATCTTACAATTTAAGAGTAACCACCTCCCTAAAAAAATTTCATAAGCCTTATATTTATATATATATATATAATGTTATTGCCTTCTTAAAATTTCATAAATATTATGGTGTATTTTAATTGAGTGATGTAAATAAAGAGGAAATGTAAAATGTAAGTAAATAGAATAAAAAATGACTTTTCTATTCCTACTTTAAAAATGTAATTTGATAGTTAAAATGATGATTTAATGGACTGAGTAAAAATGACAAGGGTATAATAGATATTACATAAATTATGTAAAACGAATGCATTTTATCTTATGGTGAACCAAATGGAGCCTTAAGGTCCATTTAATACGCTGTATAAAATAAGATCTGATAGTATAAATTTGATAAAATAAGATATAATAAAATTTTAAAATTATACAATATTTAATGTAACACTGTATAAGATATTGTGTTGTATAAGATAATATTATTATTTATTTGGTGATGCATTATATAACAATTGACAGGATAAAAATTAACTCTTTTAATAAAAATACCCTTTTATTTAAAAAATATATTATATTTATATAAATTTATTATGTTATATTAATTTTTTTTAAAAAAAATACAAGTGAGTATTGTATGGAGTGTATAGCAACCTGGGTAACTTAATCCCACTCACTCACATCAAGCCAACTAGCCAAAAAACAATATAGGTAAATCGAATCAAGCTGGCCATGTTAGCTAGTATCAATTAGTCTAGGCTAATCTTATAATTTTTTTTTTAAGTTTATTTTATAGTGAATTATATAAAAATTTTATTTTTTTAAGGATAAAATATAATTTTATAAAAACTTATATGAGATTTTTATTTTTTAAAAGCCAATTTATAATTTTTACTAAACATTAATAAAAAAAAGTGGCTCTACCAGTGTGAGAAACCAATATAACCCAACCTAATATTAAATTGATTAAGCTAAATCCAATACTAAACCAATTTTGGTATGGCCTATCTCAATCCTATCAATTTTTTGAAGTTATTTTATAAAAATTTATATGATTTTTTAGTTGTAAAATATAATTTTATAGAGATTTATCTAAAAAAAATTTTTTTAGGGATTATTTTATTATTTTCACCAAAAACAAAAAATGGCCCAACAAGCGAGTCCCATCCAGTATTAATTGAGTTAGATTAGGTCTAAGCATTAGGCTTAGAAAAAGAAGTATAGCATAAAATCGAATTGGATACTAAGTTATGTTAGTACTTAATACTCAGCCTATGGTCACGCCTATCAAATTAAGCCAAAACGTGATTAAGCCTGGCCAATAAATATCCCTATAGATGAGTGTTAAAATAAAAAAATGTTGATAAGACTTTATATATCAAAATTTAATTAGACCTAATCTCATCTCCCAAAATTTGATTATATTGTACAGCATTTCAATATATAAGAAGAGCTTGATATATAAACTTATATAATCATTATTTGTATTAAACAAATAATAAATTTGTAATATATTATATTCATTTATGTTATCAAATCTTATATAATATGTCAAACAAATCCTTAATATTTGTTATAAGTACTATTTTCAGCCTTACCCCAAATATTATTTTTTTCTACTTGGATCCATGAGCCAAACGCAATCATAGTAATAAAAATATTTATCAGATAATTGTAATAAGCACTAATTATTTCTTTGTTATAGTATTTTTATGAAATTTTATTTAAAAAGAAAATCTCAAAACAAATAGAAATTTACACTAACAAGGTCCTAAATCTAATTTATATTATACTTTCGAATAAAATTAAGTTGTAATAATAAAAGAAATGCTGAATAAAATTATTGGTATTTATATATGTAATTATGGAATATAATTGAAATAGTAAACTTTGCATACAATATATGGTTAATCATATGCATGTTTCGTGATGGAATAAACTAGGGCTCAAGCTCCTCAGCACATGGATTCTTTCATCATAGATATTTTACGTGATCAACATGCTAGAACCGTGCTTACAAAAAATTTGAAAAAAAAAACGTATCCATAGACTCTATACAGTTGCTTAACCCCACATTTGTTGGGAAACTATATATATATATATATATATATATGTATATATATATATATATTCATTTTTCTTGATATTAAACATTGGGGGGAAAAGACCATAATCCTTAACCAATTTTAGGATTTAAAAAATTAGTAATTATTCACCCGTTGCTTTTTCGAGAAAATATTATAAATGATTATATTTCTATAATAGTTTATGACCAAAAGAAATTATGTCTTTCAAGTGTCTACTCGGAATAGAATGCCATCAGTTTTTGTCAAGCGGTAGTCAGACAGTGACTTCGTGAATTTGAAAAACGTCTATTCTCATTCCATTCAAAAAATGGATTGGGGAACAAGGAACCCAGAATTGTTTGAATTACCATAGCATGAATTTTAATGGCAATGACTAAAATTGTTTTAAAAAATATTCAACCATTATAGAAATCCAGAAACAAAAAAGAAAAAAAAAGATCAGAATTTAGAAATTTTAGATTTTAGAACACTACTCTGATTAGAAAAGAAATTCCTTAGTTGCAACCAAACACTGCATTGGGCAAACGGAACGTTCCCAAAGTGGTAAATGCCTAGTCCCTCAAGTAAATTAGAATACCATAATAAGATGACTGCCCACATATAGTATTCCATCTGTCACCTTTCCCTCTAAATTCCTAATCTTGCGCACTTTTTCCTTCCTTGGCCCTTTTTTCTGCACAAGAAATCCCAATCCCATTCCAACAATACACAATGCTTGTGTGTGTTGCGCCTCTGCATCTGTATATATAAAAGGGTTCAAAGGTGGGTGGTTTATCTCTTCCTTTCCAATCTGATTGGCGGTGTGCTGGTGGTGGCTTCAGTGTTCGGTGGCTTCAAAAAGGAAGAAACTTTCAGAGAGGCTGAGGGAAAAGAAAAAAGGAAAAATGGGGAGAGGGAGAATTGAGATTAAGAAGATAGAGAATTTGAATAACAGGCAGGTCACCTTCTCCAAGCGACGTAATGGGTTGCTCAAGAAGGCCAAGGAGTTGTCCGTTTTGTGTGATGCAGAGGTTGCAGTCATCATATTCTCTAGCACCGGGAAGCTTTATGAGTTTTCAAACACAAGGTAGGTACATTGCCTTTTATTTCAAACACAAGGTCCTTGGATAGAATTGCTGTTGTTTCTTTTTCCTGCGGTTTTAATTTTGTTCATTCCTTTTATGTGCTGATTTTTCTTCTGTTTCCCTGGACTTGAAAACATGCAGAAATAGTGTTCTTTTTTATACTATATTGGAATTCTGTTATTGGGGAGATTTTTTCTTGGTGAAATTGAATAGTAAATAACTACCCTAAAAAAAAACTAGGCATCTATGGAATTAGTTTCGTGTAGGATGTACCATGAGAGTAAGATGCTCGTAGATAGCTGCTTATAAATTCAACAATTTGTGTTTTCATAAAAGAATCTCCAAATCCGATTGCTTTTAAGTACTGTTCAATTGTTGAACTGAAGGTACCTACTGATGTTGGTTCTTTTTATGTTAGACTGATGTTAAGGATTTGTTCTCTATCAAGGAACCAAGTATCTTATTTCTCCTTGACAATCTCCTTTTTTAGTTTTTTTTTTTTTTAAAAAGAATTCAATGTGATCAGTGAGATTAATGGAAAAACTTACCAGAGGACTTTTACTAGAGCATGGGATTATTTGGTATGTAGCAGCTATTATTGAAAGTGAAGTGTGTATGCGTATCTGTTGTGTTGAAGAATTTCACTTCGATACACAGAATTCTGTCGCATTGCCCTGGCTTAGTTTTCTGCTGGCAAAAAATGTTATCCAAAGTAGCCATTAAATAATTTTTAATTTGCAGTTCAAAGCTCACATTCTTATATTATATTTACACCTTTGGGAGTGCTTCTACCAATCTTTTTGTTGCTTGACAATTCTTATTGGCAAAGGTGGTTCTTTTCTGTTATGATCATCTAAAAGTTTATTTCATTTATGAAGCATGGAGCACACCCTTTCAAGGTACAGTAAAGGCCTGGGATTGGATTATACAGAGCAACCTTGTGATGTGCCACCAACCGAGGTATATGACTTTACACGGTTTATATCCCTCTAGTAGCTTTAGTCATGATCCTTAAATATATACATATATATACACGCATACATATTTTATCCCTTTAAGTTATAATTGTCAGGAACGGACTTAGCTTTATGAATTAGGGACACCCCCCCCCCCCCAGAAAAACAAAACAGAATTTGGTATGATGAAGCAACCTCATATGATTTAGGGACTAGCAATTTTTCGTTACTATATGCAAGATCTAATTTTTCACACCCCGAAAAGATGGCACAACATATTCCCAACCCCAGTCGGGGTGGTGCTCAATACTATCTTTTCTGGTTCCGTCCCGTCCCTGCTAATTGTTGTAGTGCAAATTGTTTTTGTTTAATTCTTACCTTTTCCTTCTAAACAGGATATTGAGCCTGATACAAACCGTCTAAAGGATGAAATAAGAAAGCTTCGTTTAGCATACTTGTAAGTTATTCTGATCCTGTTATATCTCTAGGTAAGGAACAAAGTTATGTCAATAACTGCTATTATAAATGACTGAAACAAGTACTAGTGAACAATTTTGTTTTGTGGCCCCAAAAAAAAAAAAGGAGAACTATTTTGTTCCTCTTCCTTATTGAAAAATTGGTTCAGATTTTGTTATGATATTATTTTTCATATTTTGCAGAAGGATGATGGGAAAGGAGCTTGATGGATTGAAATTTAAAGAGCTGCAGAACCTAGAAAATCAACTGAGTGAAGGGATACTATCTGTTAAAGAAAAGAAGGTACAAATGACAAAAAATCAATAACATTCAATTGATTATATATATTTTTTATAATGTGTCTTTTTTTATAAGAGTTTTTATGAACTGATTCAGTTAATGTCATCAGATGTTACAGAATATTTTCAAGGTTTTTCTTTTTAAAAAATATTGGTAAGAAAACCAAGTTAAGATCTGTGTTTTTGAAGAAAATTATCGTTGTCATAATGAAGTTTATATTATTTTGATTCCTTCTAAGTGCACAAGCCAAAATGAAGCATTTCCTTATACGAAAAATTACAAGAATAGTTTTCATATTTTTGTTACCACGCTCTTCAATAAAAATATAACAAGTGAATTTTTTTTTTCTTCAGCTGGTCCTTTAAAAAAATTCACTTCATGTGTCATTATGTTTATTGAAAACCTTATGGCAGTAAGACTAGTTAAATTTCAAAAAGGCTTTTAGAAGTCAGAATTCTAGGAATTTCCATGCACTAAACAAAAACGGTGGCAAATTAGATTTTATGTATTGGTTTATCGTTTTTATATTTGATATCCATGGCAGTCATCAAATTCGGTCTCTATCTCAAATTAAGACTCGCTAATGCTTGAATGCGCTATCATAAGCCTAGGTCATTCATTGTATAAACTATTGCGCAGGAACAAGTACTTCTGGAGCAGCTTAGGAGGTCCAGATTACAGGTACCTACCAACATTTGCAATTTTCATCTCATTTTGATATTTTAAGAGAAAATGAGGAAAAAACAAGATGGAAGCAGTCATAGATAATTTTGGCATTATAGCTTATCATATTCTTGAGTCAAAATATTAAAAGCTTTGACCCTATTATATATGAAAACTGCATGATCCACTTAGAGTAATTTACTAGCTGATAGAAATGCAGTTCTTGTAATTTCCTTCATAACAAAACTGAATATTCTGTGAATGATCAGATTCAGAAGTTGGTTACATTCTTCTCGAATCACTTGCTCTTGAAAATGTAGGAATAACGAGGTTTTTTCATTCTACTGGAGGAGGATTTAGAATTCACCTTTGCTTATACAGTTTTGATAATTTGACTTAAGTTTTTCAAATTCATATGCAGGAGCAACAAGCCATGCGGGAGAATGAAGCTCTGCGCAAACAAGTAAGAATGACAGCTGACTCAAAATTACAAAATATTTCTGTGTTTTCTTATTAACTCTTCGTATCTAGTGCCATTTTATCTTTTGTTTTTGATGAAACAGATTGAGGAGATGCAGAATAAATCAAACACACACTTTATTGATCTCAATCCTTTAGATAGCAGGGTTTCCATCAACAACGGTTCCAACCCCATTTTCAACTGTGCTTCAGATGAAAGAGAAGAGCTTTCAGACACTTCCTTGCAGTTGGGGTATGTCGTCAGCATCATAGCTCCTTTTCACCACCTATGTTTTCTCTAAAATTTTTTCCCAGAACTGTTATGTTAAAATCGAATCCGCAAAATGCTGTAACACAGTCCCCCCAAAATTTTTTTTCTTCTTTTTTGGGGGTTGGAGAGGGGAATTTGTATTTTTCTTTTTTTCTTTTTTAAAATTGAATCATCTCTATTGGTACAGCAATGGTTGTCCCAATAGAAGATGTTGTGCCCGCTAATATCATCGAAATTAAAACCGAAGCCTAAGTTTTTTACTTTATAAAGGTGAACATGTAGTATGTGATTAGACGTATTGTCACATATTTGAACCATAACTTCAATTATCTTTTGGAACTTAGGTAATTTTTATTTGAATTCTTTAATTCCGATGTAGATGGCTTGTGACCAAAAAAGGAAAATTAGTTTAGAGGTACGTAAATTGACCAAAAACTACTTAACAGCAATACCAAAACAAAACATCATCTAAATTGGGTAATGTTTAAGAGCTGCAATGGCATGGCCACATAAACTTATGTGAAAAACCAAATCTAAGATATAACAGTTCAACATTAAACTAAATAAATATAACAAATTTGTAGTTCTGGTGTTTCAGGTTGTCAACAGAATTTGGTCGCAAGAGGAACGCACTGAAAGTAGAACCTTGCAACGACTCAGCAGGGAGTCAACTGGCCTCAGGATTGGAAAACATTCCCTAGTTCTTCCCTTTTTAAATATTCCCTTTTTTAAATATTTTATTATAGTCACTTTCAGGTTAGCTTATAGAAAAAGTTAGTTATAAGCTAAATTAAGCCTGTTTATATTTTAGTTAATGATAAAATTTGACCACGGGTTTGATTTCGCAAAATAGAAATTCCAATCAATATCATTCACCATTTTTGAAATATTAGTTTATCCAATTAAGTTTTTCAATGTATTTAAATTCATTTATTTACTCAGTCTCAAAGTCATTGTGATTGGCACTGATCTAATCATACATAGACCGTTTAATTAAAATAGTTATTTTCTATAATTTAATATTATTTATTATTAACCTAATTGGTTGATTCAATCAGCGCAAGGACTTTATAAATTGGTTATGTACTTACTGGCCACATCAGGGGAATTATAATTTATCATCGCAAGAGTACACATGAATTAAGCCAAGAAAACTGGACTATGTGATTTACCCTGAACCCAGAATTTTTTTTAGAAAAAAAGATAATTATAGAACCGTACCAAATTAAGTCACTCTGTTTTTTCAATCTAATTAAGTCTCTGTGTTAATAACATGATATAGTAATCGATAAATAAAAATAATTTATAAATTTTTTTTATAATCTTCTGTATCATCATTACACATCCATGAAAAGAAATCACGGGATACCAATGACCCTACAATACGGGTCACCCCAAAAACACAATTTTCATGAAGTAAGCCACGCATGAATGGTGGTTCCTACGGGATTCATTGGTTGCATATGAACTCATTCTTCTGTACTTCTCTTTTGTTCCTTTTTTTTTTTTTTTAATCAACAACAAAGCACAATATGAACCAAATCCAAGATTGTTCAACAAATTCAGATCCTTGAGCAAATTTAAAAACATTAGCAATAAAGCAAACGATGATGCAAATTGGGAAAAGAAAAAATAAAAAAGAATAGCCAATCAAATGCCCACGTTGAAGAGGAAGTAAGATGTACTTGTCAGTGGTTCTAATTGAGCCCCGTGGCTAAAATGACATTAAAATAAATAAGAATTTGCCAATATTCATCGAATTGAAAGGACGTTTGACTGGCCAAAATAAAAATAAAAGTAAAGATATTATTTTTTAATAAAAATACAAGGATTATGTTTATTTATATCTCTATTTTTTTAATTTTTATTCCTTAAAATTTTATAAAGTAAACGAGCTATGAGATTATTAATTAGATGAAGAATGCAAGGGATTCTTTGGACGAACCTGCTAGGTTTGGAACCGTCGAAATTAATACATTTATTTGTGGGTCTAATGATGATGACCATAAATTATTTTAGGTTAACATGCAGAATACATATGATTATTGATTAATTAATTTGCATGTAATAAAGAAGTAAAATGATGAAGTTAATTGGCTTTTTCCGAAAGGATGGGGACAAAGTGGGTTATGGAAACAACATGATTCTAGATTGACCTGCCCTTATCATGCTCGTACCCCTCGTGTCATGCAACTTTCTAGGGGGGCTACCAGCACGCGCCTCCATTTTCATGTTCATACTTGTAAGCTTAATTACATCTACAAACTTGTATCCATTATTAAATATTAATCTAACTTCACACCAATTCAATATAAAAATATTCTTCAAGATCCGTTACGTGTCCAAATCTTTTTGGTTTGAAATGAATTTCTTGGTCTGCCAATTTATTAACATATTAAGTTCGTCAAAATAACAAAATCTTTGTTAATAATTATGTAACCCTATATAATCAAAATATTCCGAAATGCCTTTTGCTTGTTTCTATTCAAACCATCGAATTCTAAACATCTTTTTTTATTATTGGAGTCCAGGTAGTGTTAGAATTAAATTGCCCGTGTATTTTTAATTAATGATTAAATTTATTCTATTCATTTTTTTAGTTTTACTTAATTTTTAAATTAAAAAATATTTTTGATCCCTTAATTTTGCTTTTTAACTTTACTTTTATCTATTGACTTTATTTTGTTTTAATTCTGTCTATTAATTTTATTTCAAATTTCACTTATATCTCTTTATTTTATTTTATTCTAACACAATCTTTTTTAACTTTATTTTATATTTATATTTTTTGTTCTTTAATTTAATTTTATTTTAATGTGGTTTTTTAACTTACAAAAATTATTCAAGTCTTTCCTTTTCTCTAACATTATCAGAGTGTTTGAAATGTTATTAGAATTAAGTTATTTATAGAACTTTTATATTAAGCACTTTAATTTGATAGAATTTGAGTGAATAAATATTTAAGTAATTTGTAAAAGTTAAAGAATTAAATTAAATTACAAAATGAAAATGAAATCCGAGATCAAACTAAAGTCTAATAACAAAACACTTGTGAAGATTAGATGCACACATGCAGAGTTGAGTGGATTAAGGGAATGATGCAATTAAAAGACAATTAATTGAGAGGAAAACAAAGATTTTTTTTTTTTTTAAAGGCTAACTTGCCTGGGAACTCATAAACTGTGTCTAGGGCGTGTTTTGCAAAATATTATACAACACCAAGTCAATAGTCAAGGAAAAAATTACATAGTAGAATTTTAAATTAAAAATATTTACAGTAAATAATTTAAATTATAAAATATTTTAAATAGTAGTAAAATAAAAAATTTTAATTTAAAATTTTAAACTGTAATTTTTTATGTAATTTAAAATTTTAATTTTAATATAAATACCCTCAACTTAAAATATTATCAATTCCTTCGGGATGAACGCATGTCTCTCCCCACCCACTATTCCCCTTACTGTTTTTATTTGTTTTTGTTTGCCACACTCCGGGTCTCCATCGTCCATGTTTCAACCATAACAATCATTTTCATCCAACGATCAACATGAAACCCATTACAGATCTTACAGAATATTAATGGGGATCAAAACCAGCTCACTCACGGCCCCCCCACGAGGATCTTATCAATTTTATACTTCAGTTTCATGAAACTATTCTGGTAATTTCCTCCCTCCTCGTTGTCTCTCATATATAAAGTTCAATGGGAGTAGGAATATTTTAGATCGAGAGACAAGGCACGAAATTTTCTAAAGTGATAGAGCTAGGCTTAGACTAAATTATTGAGAACGATACGTGCTTACGAGGTGCTTGGTGAAATCACTCTAAGAATGAATATTCTATAAACTAGGCTAGCTGGACCCACCGGGATGAAAGGCGTGAGGTCAATCAATTCAATGCGATTGGTGGATGAAAAAGTATATACCCAAACGATGCCTTGTTTTTGGGGGAGGACCCTGTAAAAAAAATTCTCAAGGCTCACCATGTACAAGACAAAAGTCTGACAAATGATCATCATAAGCAGCACAAGCCTCCATAGTTCCCCTTTATATTCCTTACCCTCCAACACTATCATCGCCTTGTCGGCTCCTTTACCCCCTCTTTCTTCATGTGGGAAGCTTGAATCATACTCTTCGCACTTCTCTTTCTGTATCAATTCCACGTCTCTTGTTTTCCCTATTGCTCTCTACCTATCTCTCTGTTTCTCTTTCTCCACCATGAAACAGCAAGACTATACCCTCCCGAGAACCAACAGCACCACCGCCCTCACCACCAGAATCAGCAGCAGAAGAATCACTCCTTCTAATTACCATAACAACCTTCGTCCCTTCGAACCCGACGAAGTCTCCTTCTCCGATAACCTCCTCATACGCAGAGGCTCTTCCCCTTCCGTCTCCTTCCATCAAAACCATAAATCCCAAACCAAGCTCTCCTCTCTCCTTCGCTCATTCCTCAACATCTTCTCCTTCCCCACCATCATCCCAACCTGTAAATGGCTCACCATTCCTTCCAACCTCTCCATAACCCCTTCCCTAGGCCGCAAAGTCACCGGAACCCTCTTCGGCCATCGCCGCGGCCACGTCTCCTTCGCCGTCCAGCTCGACCCCCGTTCCGAACCCCTTTTAGTGCTCGAGCTCGCCATGTCTACTTCTTCTTTGGTCAAGGAGATGTCGTCCGGTCTCGTCCGGATCGCGCTCGAGTGCGAGAAGCTTCCGGTCACCGTTCAGGCCGGAGGCCGATCCAGGAAGCTGTTCCAAGAGCCGACTTGGACCATGTACTGTAATGGGAGGAAGTGCGGGTACGCGGTGTTGCGCGCATGCGGGGATTTCGACTGGCACGTGCTGAGCACGGTGCAGAGCGTGTCGGTCGGCGCCGGAGTGATTCCGCTGGTGGAGGACGGAAACGCAAGGAAAGGTGGCAGCGGGTCAGAGGGCGAGTTGCTGTATATGAGGGCGAGGTTTGAACGAGTCGTTGGGAGTCGTGACTCAGAGGCTTTTTATATGTTGAATCCTGATGGTAATGGAGGGCCTGAACTTAGTATTTTTCTGTTGAGAATATGAGAAGAAAAAAAAAAACATTAAAAAAACTTTGTTTGGGATAGATTAAGATAGGTAATTGTAAGGTTGAAGTAATGTTTAATTAGGATTGTCAGTTGTTTGGTGTTTTCTTCTTCTTCCTTTCTTTTTTTTGTTTTGTTTATACGTAAAATATGAAAGAGCATATGTGATTTTTATATATATATATATATACACTTTCGATTGATATTTAGGACTTGCGTAAATCTTGGGATTGTTATGTGAGTCCAATGCCATTTTTTATAGCCTCTGTAATCGTAACCACAATTAGTTTTAATTTTAGCTTCTTATAGAAGTTTTAAATAATTGGGAGTGCATTTGTGTGCGTGGGTGGTGTGTACGTGCACGCGGCATTATAAATTGAAAAAAAAAATTATGAAATTGCAGGGGATAATTGGCACGGATCACGGAGATAAAGTGATAATTATTAATTAGTCGAATCACGGGCTTTATTTTTGTTAATTTATAATAAGATAAATTAATTTTTTAAGATGAGTTTAATATTTAAATTATAACGTCTTCTTTTACGTTTTGAAAAATTATATATATTTGAAATCAAAAGATATATTATTTTAATTTTTTATAATAAAAGATAAATTATATTTATATTTATTTTGATTAAAATATTTTTATACTTATTATTTATATAACGTAACAAAAATTATATATTTAACTAATATAAAATAATTTTTTTTAAATTAAAATAAATTTAATTTATGAATTTAGACATAAAATAAATAGTATTTAAATAAAAATTTAAAGAATATATTCCCTACTATATTATATGTTTTAGAAAAGTATAATATCATTTTTTAGAGCATTCAGTTATTTGTAACTTTCAATAAATATTTGTATATATTTTTATAATAAAATAAAGAATAAAAACTTGTGTAAGCAGAATGTAAAGAAGAAGAATTTATTTTTAAAATATAAAAAAAAATTTTAAAATTCCACGTACAATCAGATTTAAACATTTGTCATCTTAATCTTTATTTTTTTCCCCCTCCTTGAGAGCGCTTGACGGCGTGCATCAAAATGTATCCTGGATCATGAAGCAATGAAGTTGAGGATGACTCGCTCAAAAGCACCAATGAATGTTGATCAAAGTGTAAACATATTGTCATGCGATGAAGCACAAAATTTTCCGGCATATGTGGGAAAGTATCACCTTCGTGGTATACAATAAAAGATTTTATTGAGCATTATGTCAACGATTATAATTTTTTATACTTTTGTTATTAAAAATTTTAATTAAAATATAATAAGTATATAATTATTTAATTCTATCATAACTAGTATATGATTTAATTAAAAAATTATATAATTTTATATAAAAATTATACACTCTTTATATTTTAATTAAAAATGTTAATAATAAAAAATATATAATTTTTTTTTTATTTCAAACCCTATACTTTCTATACCTTTTCAGTCGTACTTTAAAATTATTTTATTATATTATATAGTTAAAATTTTTAAAAAATATTTTTTTATAATTAAATTTTTTATTCATTGAATTATAATTTTTAGATTTTTAATTAAACTCTAAACTTAAATATTAAAAAAATCCATTTTTGACATTACTATATTAGGTGCAGATCTTTTACTGTAAAAGATCTATATACCATTTAACACTTGAAAATATAAAGAATGTATGACAGAATTTCCTTAAAATAGAGTTTAGATTTTCTACAATGATTAACTGATTGCATATAATATAATCAAATAAAAATAAAAAAATTAATATAAAAAAATAAATTACATATACGCCTTCACTTCGTTATATGATTGTATGGAATTTTCTTAAAATGTGCTTTGAAATGGGTGCCAATAAATGGTGAATATTAGTGGACAAGTCACAGTGCATTTGCAGGTGTACGTGGATGAAGTAACATCTAAGATGCTCACATGGGTTGAGAGAAACTTGGTCAATGTTGCAGTGATGATGATTCTCAAGCAAACATATATGAGCTGTGTTTTTTGCCCAAGAATAAAACAGAGCTCTGTGGAATTGTTCAACATATCACAGCTAATTGCACAAAACTTTAACATATATAATCTGAATTGGAAATTCAATTTTTATCTTTATTTATAATTCTTTTGATTTAAAAAAATTATAATCAATCCCTAATTTCTAATCTCAATACAATACTTCTTATTATTTAAATTTAAAAACTTTAACTATATAAAATTATTAAAATAACTTTATAATTTAACACTTTTCTTCTTCATTTTCTCCAATTATTTTATGTCATCCTCTTCATAAGGTACTTGGGAAAAGCCAGCAATATTCCCTTTGATTCATTGCAGTCATTAAAATTGTTGTTACTGCTCTTTTCCCTCCAATTTCAGATCCTCCTTAGCCACAATTTCATCCAATTTTATCAATATTCTTATCCAATTTTTTTTTTTTTTAATCCATCTTCTACTTTCACTTCATTTTTGTTTTGAATCATGCTCTTTTTTCTACTAGCATTTTCTTCAATTTTTCTACACCCAAAAAACCACATTCCACTAACTCATCACCTTACGATCAAATCAATCGCAGAAGAGAGAGAGAGGGGGGGGGGGGATGAATATCAACCCCTGCATTTACCTAAAGTCTCCTCAAGATGGGAATGCAATAAAACAATAACGTGAGAAAAACCAGGGAAGTAAGATTCATTAGTCTAATTAAAGGAAAGCACTTCTTGGTTTAATGGTTTAGAACACATACCGAAGATGAGGGTATGGGTGAGAAAATTTGGAGAAGAAGAGGAACAATAAAAAAGATATTAAATAATAGAAATGATATTTTTTAAGAAATTTATTGTAATAAGACTGATATATTAGGGAATCCAAGTAATTTTTTTACTATTAAAAAGAATATTACATTTAAAGAGAAATACAATTTACTTTTAAATTCATCCCTCATTGTTTTTAATGATTATAAAAATCTTCAATTCCATTTCAGAGCAACGAGAATTGTTGTGTGAAATTCGCATCTATATGGATCGAGTAAGCAATATAAATGAATGCAAATACTGTCTTACAGAAAAATGTTATGGACAATTAAAATTGTAATTATTATTTTTATTTAGACAAATTGAATAATTTAGATTTTCACCAATTACTAATTGCTAACGAAACACATGCAGCGTCTACTAAGTTTTAATTGACCCTTGCAGCCAGCAAGCTTTTACTCCTTGGTTTAATGGTTTAAAACACATACCGAAGAGGAGGGCATGGGTGAAAAAATTTGGAGAAGAAGAGAAAGAATAAAAAAGATATTAAATAATAGAAATGATAATTTTTTTATTGTTAAAATGTTTAAATTTACATAATAAGAAATTTATTGATAAGACTGATATATCAGGGAATCCAAGTAATTTTTTTAATATTAAAAAGAATATTACATTTAAAGAGAAATACAATTTTCTTTTAAATTCATCCCTCATTTTTTTTAATGGTTATAAAAATCTTCAATTCAATTTCAGAGCAATGAGTATTGTTTTATGAAATTCGCAAGTATATGAATTGAATAAGTAGTATAAATGGATCCAAATGTTGTCTTACGCGAACTATTAAAATTGTGATTATTTTTATTATTTAGACAATTTGAATAATTTAGATTTTCACCACTAACAAAACACATGCAGTGTCTACTAAGTTTTAGTTGACCATTGCAGCCAACACGCTTTTACTTATCTTTCTTTTTTTGTTCACACACATAAATATTTGAATAAATTACGTAAATATTTTTTAGATTTTATTAAAATCATATAGATTTTTTTTATTTTTAAAATATACAAAATCCTCCTCTAAAAAAAATGCTACAATCCACTTTAATTTTATTTTAATTTTTTAATTAAAATATCTTCTACTAATCCAAATATATATTTTTTAAATTAAAAAAATTAAATAGTAAGTATTTTGTTAAAAATTTAAAATTAGATTAAAATATAAAATAAATTTTTATTTCAAAAAGATATGTGTATACTTTAAAAATAAAAAAATTATATAATTTCAACAAAATTAAAAAATTATGTAATTTATTTTAAATATTTATTTATTATTTCTGGATTGGGTTTGAGTACTCTCATCAGCCTGAAATCTGACCTTATAAGAGCCCAACTTAAGTTGGCCCATATATCTAACAAAAACAGAAAAGCCAGTTCAATGTCGTCTTCGTACAATTAGGATTGTATTTGTGCTGTCCCTTCAAATATAGTTGACGAGTTCTTTTTGTTTTCCTTTTTCCACCATTAGCATACATTCAGCATTCAGCAGCAATATGCCAACACCTCCACTCTGATTCAAGGGAAACGTAGTTGGTAATTACTAATTAGTTGTGTTGGTGACTGTACATACTTTCATCGTTATTCCTTAAACCCTAAGTCTCTGTAAGTGTTGTACTTTCGCTACCTGAAAACGGCGATTCAACAGTCCCCTAATCTTTCTTCGAGTTTGCGTGCCTGTGGATGAGCGAGTGGGAGACAAAGAATGGGTGGGCTGAAGGGATTCGTAAAGAAGGGGTTGGGAGAGATGGGCTTCATGGCCGGCGGTGGAGTGGTCAACTGGTTCCCGGGACACATGGCAGCCGCCACTCAAGCTATTCGTCAGCGTCTTAAGGTTGCCGACTTCGTCATCGAAGTTCGAGACGCTCGTATTCCTTTGTCCTCCGCTAACGCCGATCTTCAGCCTCAGCTCTCCGGAAAACGCCGCGTCATTGCACTGAATAAGAAAGACTTGGCTAACCCCAATATCATGCACGTATGACCCTCGTTTTCCCCGTATTTTATATGCAGCTGAACTCTTAATTTGCATCCTGTCCAAGTAAGGTTAGGCTTAGAAGCAGTTGTGTGTTAAGGGGATGTTGTCGCTGGGCTACCCGCCACGGCTTCGGCAACATGTGTATTTTAATTTTGCATCAGTATTTCTATGCTTGATGTATGGAAGAGTAAAATTTGGTAGTTTCAAATTTATTTTCGGGAGTAAAGAAGGTGTTGTGTAGTATTCTCAAACATTTTGAGGCATCATGGACGTGAAGATTGATCCTATTTCCAAACAGAACAGGGAAAATTTGGTTGTTTGCATTGGAATATAATTCTTATTATACGTCTCGCATTGAGCCGAAGTTTGCCAGATTTTTGCCCCTTTAGGTTTGCCATCTGTGACTATGTGATGAAACTTTTTGCTTGCTTGATGTCAATTTCTTTCCTTACGAAGAAGAGGCCTTGGTCTTTACTGCATTGATGTATCAGTAAAGGAAAATTTGTGACCTTTCATAAGTATCATTTTCAGAAAATATAATATATGATACAATATAAAGCAGTTTTCCCTCCATTTATGAGCCATGATGCCTTTCGGTTTTGTTATTGTAGAAATGGATACATTATTTTGACACGGTCAAGCAAGATTGCGTTCCTATAAGTGCCCATAGCAAGAGCTCTGTTAGGAAGGTTAGTTGTTATTATTGTGCTGCTCATTACATTTCTACCTTTACCTACTGCTCTCTGCATTTCTATCTTTGAAAAACAGCAAAAAAATACTTCTACTGTAATGTTCTCTAATCCCTATAATTGCGGTATGTGTTATTTTATATTGACATTGTTCTTGCTAAGTCGAGCCTATGAACTATATGATAATAAGTGCATAATTTGAAATGCTAGTCTTTTACCTTTGTTTCCCCATACATCAGAAAAACGAAGTTCAATGTGCATATTTTAAAATAGATGCACTTCTGAATAATTTAGGTAATTTTCACTCTACCTTTTTTTTTTGGGGGTTTTTGTGTTGCATATTCTACATACTAGAGCACATGTTGCTTATTTAGCTTTTTTGCTTCAAATACATTATCTTTTGTCTTACTAGTCACTTCTATGTCATACCAACAAGAAATAAAACTTTTCAACTTGTTTTCTGGGTCCACTTTTCATCAAATCTTTTTAGATTTTTGTATCACTCAAATAGTATTTCTATCTTGTCAAAATGTTATGTTGCCATACAAAATTCAATATTTTAGTTTTGCCATGTGCATGACTTACTGTGATCATGCAATTGTAGTGATACCTTTGTTATTGTTGGTTTCATCACGTTCCATGGGATTAATATATCTTGTACTAATTATATCCCCTGTTGTGATCTCTCTTGTCCATGTATTGAAGCTTCTCGATCTTGTTGAGTTCAAATTGAGGGAAGTGATTTCCAGGGAACCTACTCTCCTTGTTATGGTGGTTGGTGTTCCTAATGTTGGGAAGTCAGCTTTGATTAATTCAATCCATCAAATTGCATTGTCTCGCTTTCCAGGTAGAAATTTTGCATAACAATTGAAAGTTTCCATTTTAATGAATGTCAAGCTGTTGGAATTTTTGGTGTTATTTTTTTGTTCGTAATTTGATTGTTAATGGAATGTGCTTTGGTGATGTTTTAATTTGCTTTCGTAGTGCAGGAGAAGATGAAGAGAGCTACTGTGGGTCCACTGCCTGGTGTTACTCAAGATATTGCTGGATACAAGGTCAAGTGACTTGATTACCATATTTTCTTCCTTTCTTCTTGATTTCCTCATTATATATATATATATATATATATATAAGTGTATGTATATATGTATATCATCTAAACCTCCTCTACCTTCTCTCTTGCTCGCACATAATTGCTCATGGGCCTGTTCTAAATTGTTTCCCCATTTCTTAAAGATGAGATTGGCTAGAACCCTAGAAGTGCTGGTTTTGCATTCCTGTTGGTTATATGCATTAGATCCTTGTATTTGTTGTGGCCTTGAGGGGTTTCTGTAGTTTCTAGTTGAAAGATTCCATAAAATTGGTGGAATATCGTTTAGCAGTGAAGTTACTGTAATTTTTCTAGTCTCAATTTCAGCTTGCACAATTCTGAAAAGTCGTAGTATTGAACAAGTAGAGTATGAAAGAAAGATTATATGTGAAAGGCAAAAGGGTAATGAGAAATACCTTTTTTCTGACAGCTTTGTCAATTCTCTTTATAATATAATAAAGAATTGGCTTTCTCCTACCCTTTCCATACCGGTCTGTTTTGTGTGTGTGTGTGTGTGTGTGTTTGTTTTGTGGGTTAATGATGGATATGGTTAAACTCTGACCCTGACTTGATGTCCAGATAGCACATCAACCTAGCATATATGTCTTAGATACTCCAGGGGTGCTGGTTCCAAGTATCCCGGACATAGAAACTGGGTTAAAGCTGGCTCTTGCTGGTAGTATATCCATTAAAATGATCTATCTTAATTTTCTTTCGTAACCTTGTTTTGTTATTTGAGTATAATTTATATATGCATTGGCAGGATCTGTGAAAGATTCAGTGGTGGGTGAGGAGCGTATTGCTCAATACTTACTGGCAGTTTTAAACACCCGAGGAACTCCAATCCACTGGAAGCACCTGAATAATAGGAGAATGGAAGGGATTCGATATGAATCTGAGGAAAAGCATGAATACAATTTGAAAAACCTTAAGCCAAAGAGAATGAATCCACCAAATAAATCTGATGTGGTCTATATTGAGGTAACAAACGACATTTTTCTGTAATATTTCTCTTGAGGATAATGGAATATTTGTGTGCACCTTATTTTATTTACTCCAAACTCCATCACACTGCCGGTGTACTTTAAATTCATTTGGGTGGGGATACTTTCACTCTGGTTACTAAATGTTTGCTGGTGGCATATGTTGTTTATAGCCACATTGTTTCATCATTTCTGGTTTTTTATTTTGAATGTGCTGAAGTTATTTCAGTGCCATTTGCATAAAATACTTTCAATTATACACAGATGTTCTACAAAACATGCCCATGAATGCTTTACTTTTCCTTTTTTTTTTTTCCCCTGTTGTTGGGGGAGGGTACAATATGAATTTCTGAACGACACAATATCATTATCAATTAGCAATTTAGCATGCCTTTTCTCTAGAGCTTCTATACTACCGTGTCTGATCTTAGGTTGTAATGAAAGGTTTTATTGAATTTCACTGTTTGTGGCAACGTGCTTATTTTGTTAGGTTTTCTTCATTGCTACTCTTAAATTTGTTATTCTTATTGCATTGTAGGATCTTGTAATGGAAGTTCAATGTGCACTCTATGTGACACTCACGGAATTCAATGGCAACATAGAAGATGAGGGCGACTTAGAGGGCCTCATTGACCAGCAATTTGGTGCATTGCAGAAAGCCTTGAAGATACCTCACAAGGCTTCAGAAGCACGTTTAATGGTATCCAAGAAGTTTCTTACTCTATTTAGGACTGGTAAACTTGGACCTTTCATTCTTGATGATGTTCCTTATGCTTAGTCTCTATCCTTGACGATATATTGATGCTTCGGTGTTTGGGGGGTTCTACTTTGGAATATTTCCCCCCTCTCCTCTCTTAGCAATTGTACAATATTTGATAGGTATCTAATATTTTTGTTGAATGAATTTGGGTTAGCTTTTGAAGGAGGAGGAGCTCTTTTTTTTTTTTTTTTTTAAATAAGTACTTATTTTGAGAAAAAAAAAAGATGGTGTTCGAAAGAGGCAGAGGTAGGAAATTTTTATTCTTCTGGTAAAGCAAACGAGGCCGAAGCTAAACAAAGAAGAAATTACATGGGGGGATATAGTAGTCCCGAAAGCATTATCAACTGAGATTCTAGTAAGGCTATCTGGAGCATGAAAGTAAGTCACTGAAGCGTGAAACCAGGACGCTGCTATATGTGCAAAAGCATTAGCAAGTTTATTAACACCCCTAGGCACATGCAAGGAGCAAACCTTCCAACTCCTACCCAGCAACTGCAAAGTGGCGTGAAGGATTTGGTTACTACAAGGAGAGTTCACATTGGTAGCCTTTATCAAGTTAACCGCCTCTAAAGAGTCCATTTCCACTTCAATATAACGATAACCTTTCTCCCACACTAGAGACCCATTTGCACACCCCAAAGCTCTGCATTTAAGCTTGAGCACTCACCCAGATTTCGGCTTTTAGCTTCTAGCTACTCACCTTTATCATCTCTAATGACACAACTACACGCTGTTCGCTTGCCATGAGAGGAGACAGACCCGCTACAGTTTAACTTAACCCAACCTGGAGAAGGCTTGCGCCAGCAAGGATCACCTTGGTTGAACTGTTGCAGCACACCCGAAGACTTTATCTATCTCGAGATGGAGAGTTTATCCCTATCATGGAGGATAGCTGAAGTTGGGTTGTTGCTCTTTTGGAAGTTATTCTCAAATAGGCTTTGGTTTTGCCATTTCCATAGCATACAAACACGATAACCCCACGTAATGGCCCAAGGATGATTGTTGGTGACACCTAACTCCGTCTTAAGGTTCAAATTGAACCATTCTTTCATATTATAGGTGAAGGAATGAGTCTGAAAGAATGGTTTAACCAAACGAACCCACGTGCTTTGAGCGTAGCGACTGTCTCTTAGAAGATGCAAAGTACCACGATACCGATGCACCACTTCCATACTTCCACATGAGGTCTGAAGTCGTCGTGCCTACCTTCCGCTAGAACCGCATGAGTAAACTGTAAGCACCTTTCACGATATAGCTTCTCATGGGGTCACCACTTTGTTGTAAATGATGCAGGAAATATGGAAGTCGTACAAATAATAAACTAAAAAATATAGTATCATTTTATGAAAAAAAAATTCAATTACTAATTATAAAAGTTAATCATATTATTTAAATTATTAAATGGAAATTAAAATTAATAAAAATAAAATTAAAGCAGTAAGATTTGCTACACAAACATTTAACTGTATATGAATGTAAAGGCTTTGATATATAGAATACTCTATTTATTTTCTCAAGCGTCATTTATAATAAATTTTTGTAAATGAATTCAATTGAATTAACAATAATCTTATTAATGTAAGCGAAACTTCCCTCTTGAGATAAGTTATCATGTTCATATTAAGCTTATATTTAATTTTGTGATTATACATATAATACAAACTTCTTGTATATAAAGAATTCAATGCAAATATTCACAAGTTGCTCAAATATGAAATATATCTCTATAAAATCACTATGAGTTTAATGATTTATATTGTGATTGACCTTTTGATTTTCTTGCAATGTATTAAATGAATAGTAGTCAATTATTCATAGACAATATAAAGAGGTAATAGATTAATTTAATAAAAATTATCATAAAAGTATTTTAAAATCAACTTAATCAATAAATAGGTATATGTAAACTCTAGATCTATAATCTACCTACTCATAATGAGAATTAAGAAACAAACAACAATAAAATTGAAAAGATCCATGATTTAAAAGTTTTTTAAAAAAAGGGTAAAGATGAAACTATAGATCTTTAACATATTCCCAATTTGTTGTTTTGAATCTCCTTTCATCCTTTGTATCTTTGCATCTTTGGTCCCTTCTTAGCTTCCTTTCCAAAAAATCAAAGCTACAGAAAGAAAAAAAAGCTCAATTTTAGTCAAATACAAGCAGCTCATATTGAAATCACCTATTAACACAACTTGTCTGTGTAAGTTTACATGGTCGTGTACATTTATATAGCCAGCATGTGTAGATCTTTGGTTTGCTTAAGAATTTCTCTTTCACATGCCCCTGCTCAACAACATGGTAAGTCTATGTTCCTTACTGAATTTGCCTGATTTCTTACTAATTTTTTCATACTTTTCTATTTCCAATTATTCCTAATTAAATCAAACATAGGATACATAAAGACTATAGAAATTGGATTTAATTACTTACTTTAATCTTAGAAAAAATATGTATATTTAACACTCATCAAACTTTAAGAGTAAAAGTTAGTACAATACTCAGGTTTAGATAGAAGAAACTTATATAGTTTATTAATTACGTATTAGGGGATCAAGTTCTTAAGGCCCTTGAAATTACACTTTCCATCTTGAAGGTCCTTAACTTTTGAAAATAATATACCCTTCATTGATGGAGCCATTAGTAACATTAATAATTGTTAAACCCGATTCAATCCACTTATTAATGAAAAAGTGAATTTCCTTGTCATTCTCAAGTTGGCATGAGACGCCAACTATAATAATCTCTTATTGACTGCATATAAGCTGCTAAAATGGAGAGTTAGTAGCTATTGCCATAGATAAACAAGTAGCATTCCATCTTGAAAGTTTCTAATGAATTTTCTCAATAATATAATTAAAACTCTAGATAAAGCTTCTACCAGAACTCAAAGGGATTCTAGGGTACTTGCTTAAATCACAAGAGTTCTTAAAACCAGAGAAAAAAGAGAGAGATTGTCTAAGAGAATCAAATACTGTGAGAGAAAAATATTATGGATTTGCTAGCATTTATCTTTTGACTAGAAAGTTTGCAGAATAAATAAAGGAATTTCTTTATACAATTAATTTGTTCCATGAAAGCTTCACTAAAAAGTAAGAGGTTATCGGTAAACATAAGGTGAGAAATACTTGGGCCAAAGCGTCCCACCCAAAAAGGCTTCTAGTTACCTTGTTAAACCTTATCACAAATCACATGAAATAGTATGTCCATACATAAGACAAAAATATACGAGGAGATAGGATCACCCTACCTTATTCCCCTTGAAGGTTTGAGAAGACTCAATTTGATCACCATTCCAATAAATATCCAATGAGAAAGACATTATATAGTGCATGATAAGCTATGAGAGATGATATTGATACCTGCTTCTTTCAAGAAACTAGCAATGAAGCCTCACCTTGATCTGTCGTAAGCCTTCTCAATGTCAATTTTAATAGCCAAAAAAAAAAAAAAAAAATCTTTACCTTTCATTTTCTTCATTATGTAAATAATCTCTTAACCCATAATAATGTTAGCTTGGATACATCTACTTAGTATAAAGCTTGTTTGGTAAAAAGATATGATTTTATCTAAGATAAGCTTTAAACAACTAGCAGGCATTTTAGTGAGGCATTTATACACAAATAGATGGGACAAAATTGTGTAATGTACTCCAGAGTCTCAAAGATTGGGATTAAAGTAATCAGAGTTTTATATACCTCTTTAAGAGAATTCTTTCCATCCTAAACATTAGAAACAAACTTAATAACATTAAGACCCAACATATCCCATTGTAACTAATAAAAAATAGGTGAGAAACCATCGTTACTTGGAGCTTTAGAACGTCCCATTGAGAACACAACATTTTTTATTTCTTCTTAGCAAATATTACTAGCTATAACATCATAAAGATCCTGCTCCGCATAAGGAAAAGTAATGGCTATAAGAAAATGATTTATACCATCATGTTCTTCACTAATTTACTTTTTTAAGCAAATGACATTATGGGAGATTAGAATGTTAAGGTCCTTCATCCAAACTTCTTTATCATTTTTTAAAGCAAGAATTTTATTATCATGTCTCTTGTTGGTGGTTTTCACCTGGTAATATTTAGTATTGCTATTTCAACCCATAGAGTTCTAGCTTTCTAAAATCACAAAACCTCTTGAAATAACATCTTATGTAGCTCTTCTTAGAAGGTTCTATCAAGATTCTTAAGATAAACAAAATAAAGGTAAAAAGGATTTTTCTAAATACTTTGAAGATGTACTAAAATGAAATTCTTTCTCTTAATATACCCCAAGATATTTTTCTTCCAAGTAATATCTAGTTTGGTGCAAGTTAGATATCTTAGGCTTCTTTCTTTAATTCTAACTGTTCAATAACTGAAGTCCGAATGGACTTGAGCGACTCCATCTTAAGAAGCTTCAAAATATCATTAGCATATTTTTATTGGGAAATGAAAACATGATCTTCAGTCTGTTGCACTTCAATGCCCAAGAAATATGACATCAATCCCATGTACATCATCTCAAATTGGCTAGTCATAGCCTCCTTAAATTCAACAAACAATTTTTCACAATTTCTTGCCAATATCAAGTCATTAATGCAAACACAAACAATTATGTAATTGCCATTAGAATTTGACTTGATATATAGTGTATACTCATAAGCCCATTTTTGAAAACTATGTTGCAGCAAGTATGCATCAATTCGGGTATACCAAGCATGAGGTGTTTATTTCATCCCATACAATGCCTTTTTCAATTTATAGACTTGATTTTCATGCCTTTTTCTCATGTAACCAGGTGGTTGCTCAACATAGACTTCCTCATTAAGAAAGTCATTCAAAAAGGCTGATTTCATATCCATTTGATGAATCTTCGATCAGTTCTAAGTTGCAAGTGCTACAATTATCTGAATGGTATCCATTCTGGCAGTTAGCACAAGTACTTCAAAGTAGTCAATTTTAGGCTTTTGCTTATAGCCTTTCACAACCAGTCTTGCCTTCAAGCAATCCACCTAACCATCTAGTTTGTATTTTGTCTTATACACCCATTTGACACTAATGGGTATCTTACCACATAGTAGAAGAGTCAACTCCCACGTGTCATTTTTTTTATTAAATGGATCTTATCATCTGTTGCTTGAACCCATAGTGCATCAGTTACTGCATCTTCATAGAAAATTGGGTCACAATCTGCTAAAAAATTAAAGTTTGTAATAGTTTCATAAATAACTGTATCATCATGGTCATTGTCAAATGTGATCACATAATCTTGCAATTGGGCTAACATTAGTCATGTTCATTGAGGATTTTTTAACATATCCAGAACTACTGTTGGTGGAGGAAAACTCCTAACAGGAGTTGAATTGATAGTTTTGTTTGTTGATTCACCTTCTATGATAACACTTTGTTATTGTTCATTTTCTTGATTCCTCGTCCATCTCTCATCTTCAATAAACTGGACATCTTCATTAATAGTCACTTTTTTTGTAATTAGATTATACACCTGTAACCCTTTGTTGTTTCATTATAGCTAATGAAAATGTATTTTTGACTCTTGTCATCAAGTTTTTTCCTTTACTTATTGGGCATATGAGCATATGCAATACACCCAAATACTTGTAAGTGGGAAACATTTGGTTTGTTTCCACTCTAAGCATCTTTTGGAATCTTTCCATAAACACTATTTGTTGGGCACCTGTTTAGCAATTATACAACACAAGCAACAACCTTTGCCCAAAAAGGCCTTGGCAAAGATTTCACTTTTAGCATGCTTCGAGCCATTTCAAATGTTGTGTGATTTTTTCTTTCAACTATGCCATTTTGCTAAGGTATATAGCTGACTATTAATTGGCACAAAATTCCTTCTTTCTTACAATAATTATAAAACTCATTAGATGTAAATTCTCTTTCCCTGTCCGATCTTAAAAACGTTAATGAAAAACCATTTTGCTTTTCAATTAATGTCTTGAATTCTTTGAATATAGTAATTGCTTTTAATTTTTCTTTAAGAAAATATACCTAATTTTTCTAATAAAATCATCCATGAAGATTAAAATGTACCTTTTATGTCCAACTGATTTTACCTTAACTGGACCACAGATATCTTTGTGCACTAACTTTAAAGGTTCTCTTGCATTTCTAACTTTTCTTATTGGAAAAGAGTATCTTTACTGCTTTCCAAGGATACACCCTTTGCACTATTAATAGAGAGTTTTAGTCATTAGTAAATCAATTACTATGTTTTTTTAAGCCAAAAACTTCAGTCTATGAAAGTTTAAATGACCAACTTGAAGATGCCACAGTCATTCTTCATCTTTCAAGATTGTTGAAAGATTCATTAAGGTTCTTGTTTGCAAATTTAAAGGAAACATTTGGTTTTTCTTCTTTTGCACTTTTACAATTAATTTGTTATTTCTGCCTTTGATTGTGCAAACACCATCTTGGATATTGATTTTATGCCTTTTTATTGAAAGCTGGCCAATACTCAATAAGTTCCAAAAAAGTCTTAGCATAAAATAAAGATCAACAATAGTGATATTTGTCTCATCTTTAGATTCAATGTTGATGTCGCCTTTACCCATAACAAGAACTTTGGATTTATTCTCGAAATTGACTTCTCCACATACAAACTCATCTAAATGTGAGAAAAAATTCCTTTCTCCCATACATGTGATTACTGCATCTAGAGTCAAGATATCATATATTTGTATGCTTTAAATCTGGCTTGTTTGAATTGCATGTTAGCACCAAGTTCTCATTAGTATCAATAGTATTTGCATGCTCCACTAGCTCATCTGGTATCTTGGTGTAGCACTCATTTTGGTAATGTCCATATTTTTTTGCATTTAAAACATTGGACATTAGATCTATTGCTTACTTCATTATACCTTCTTGACCTTTTGAAAGATTGTTGTCATTTAATTTTTCTTTGTTGGTGGAATTAAAATATCCATCTCTTCCTTGTCCTTGTCCACTATGACCTCTACCACCTTAGTAGTCTTAATTATTTTGGTAAACTACCTTGCATTGCAAAGCTTGTTTAAGACTCAAGCTAGTAGCTTTGCAGTTTATTCATTGCTTGTGTGAACACAATGAACCCATCAACCTTTCTTTTGGCATGGTTGATGTATCTTGCAATTCTTCAATTACTACAATAATATAATCAAATTTTGCAGTTAAAGATCGCAAGATCATTTCCACAACTTTAGTATATGAAATTTCTTCATCGTTAGCTTGTAATTGGTTAACGATGAATTGAACTCAATCAAAGTAAGATGAAATTGACTATAAGTTGTTTATGTGTAAAGACTCAATCTCTTCGTAGTGTTTATAGTTGTACTTGTCTAACATCATCATCACCTTTGTAGGATTTTTGCAAAATATCCCACGCCTCCCTTGTTGTGTTTGCGCATGGTATTTTTCCAAGTTTCTAATCTTTAATGGATTAAAAAATTGCAAACAATGCCTTTTAATCCTTTTTGGAGTCTCCACTAATGCATCTTTCCTGTCTTTCTCCAATGCATCAAACTCTTTTTGATCTTTTACTTCAGCATAGCCAATCTCCACCAAATTCCATAAATCCTGTGATGTGAAGAAAACCTTTAACAAGATGCTACAATTGTCAAAGTTTTTGCCATTAAATTTTTGGAAGCTGCAAATGGATTGAATTTGATGCCATTGTTGAACTGAAACTCTAATACCAAATGTAAAAACTAATATATTTGCTAATAATATTGGAACTAAAAAAAAAACTAAGGATTCGTTGGAGAAGAATGAAAATGAGAAAACTTTTCTTTTTAATTTGTAATTGCACAAAATACAAATGCATTAAAAATATTTCCTCTCTTTCTCACACACTGCACCTTTTTATTTTGTTTTCTTTTCTTTCACTCTGCTGAGCACTCACAATATCACACACCTTCACTCTGGTGATGATTTGATCCAAAAGCTCACAAATGAAATGCTTTTGTATATATATAAGAAGGCTTGGCGACAACTAGACAATAAAAAAATTAAAGGCTTAATGGCTAAAGAAACAAATTGTAACTATCATCCAAAAGTCAAAGTTTTCAATTGGGCTATTCAAGTTGCACTAGTTGGTCCTTTCTTAGAAAAAGCTACTATTCCAATTCGATGCCTAACGTGCACCTCTTCAAAATTTAATATTAAGGTTTTTATATTATTTCAAAATCCAATTTAAATATATTTTCAATACAATATAGTGCCTAAACCTATCACTGTATAGACATCGGAAGTGAAATCCCTTATACTCTAATCTATAGAGCCTATCCTTTAGTTTGAAACTAGGGGTCAAAGGCTCTTTAAGGTTGAGTTCCACAAAAATATGCACATTTCTTCCTCTCTCTTAAAGGGAAGTATTGATATCCACTTTCACCTTTCTATTGAATCTATTTCCCATGTAATGTAGAATTTTTGAGTCATAATAGTCTATGGGCAAATTAGGGATTATAATCTAAGTAGTCACCTTATCAATACTAGCAATGTTAAGGTTAAAAGTCAAGCTCTATCTACATAAAGTAAGGTAATGGTTGTAGATCATTCATGAACCCCTTATCAAAGCAAAGTCAAAGTCCTCCTTGCTAAAGAGCTTGACCAAAAGGAAACTATTACCTAGATCAAAGAGTTTCTCCATGGGCGATGCAATCACTTTTTCACCTTTTATGAGAAAACAAATTTTGGGCATTCATACCCTTCCTCACTATTATTGATTGTATAGAAGTCTTCAAGCCATCCTCATTTCATCCTTCATTTAAAGACTCGTTATCACTCTGTGGCCAATCATCTTTTGTCTCACCTTTCAAGTCACTTGAGTTAGAAATTTCACTTTGTTAAACCCCCTCAATACATGCTTATAGCTAGACTTGGAACCACCTTACATTGTTTAGCAAAGGATTATCATAACACACGATCCCATCATATTGCAATGAAGAAACTTTAGGATCAAAATTTTGACCTATAACTTTATTCTCTTCGAGCTCTGATCCAACAAGTCCTTCTACTCTTATGACTCTATTTTCTCTCTTGCCTCCCCAATAGCTATTTAGGATTTAGGATTGATAGCAATTTTTTTAAGGGGGTTAAGATTGTAAGTTATGATACAAATTTTTTTTTTAAAATATAATTACTTTACAATATATATATATATATAAAGGAAAATATCTTGTACCAAAATCAAATAATTAATAGTGCACAATGTGTGAAATGAAACATATTTTCTAAATAAGACTAATTTCATTAGCTAACTTCATATGAATTATAAATAATTTTAATAAAAAAAAGATCTATTGATATTTTGATCACAAATATCAAAATAAAGCAATTTATCAACCTTATAGGTGAGAAGATACTAGAGAGTTTGAGACAAGGTAAATTGCAAAGGATAAGTAGTAAAACATTAAAATTAAAAAAAAAATGTATATCTTGGGAAAAATAGAAAGGGGAAATATCAAATAAAGTGAAAGAATGAGCAAATGAAGATTAAATAAATAAAAATGATTGAGAGAAAATAGTGATATTTACTCTATTCAATTTTAGTCTAAATGTAAAAAGAAGTTTTTTTAACTTTTTAATTCTTTAAATTAGATAATATCTTGTTTTAGGCATTTATTAATTTTAATTTTATTATTCTAAAAGACTTATAGAATTATTAAAGTAACTTGTTATTCATAAAGAATAACTAATAATCAATAATAGTTTGTTATTTAAAATGATATAAATTAAATCAATATGCATACCATTAGTTATATTATCATTTTTTTTATTCACATGTAAATTTTATATATTTAGGGACCTTTTGTAAGTTTTTATTTTTCTAACCAAAGAAAGTTTGATGCGTCAATTTCACTCAAAGGTGAATAAAATTATAGTTTAATGTCTGACATTGTACAAAAAAGTTAATTTCTTTGACAATAAATAAATTAGAGAAAAAGCTTTTGCAATATATGTAAAAATATTGAAAGAGTTAAATGAAATTCTTTTTTTTAAATCAAATGTAATTTAGACAAACTTTAAAATAATCATCGTAATTTATTCTAAAACTAAAGAAGTAGCTAATGAGGAAACATCTATCAAATATTCATAAGGGAAGAAAGTTTAATGGGTTTCTTTCTCCCAAAGGTGGATAAAATCATAGTTTAATGTTGTATAAAATATTAATGTCTTTAACAAAAAATAAATGAAAGAAATTTTTTTTACAATATGCATCAAAATATCAAAAGAGTTAAATGTAATTTTTGAAAAAAAAACTGTAATATAGTGAAACTAGAAAAAAAAAAGATCAATTTAATTTATTTTAAAATCATAGAGGTCACTAATGAAGAAACATTTATTAAATATTTAGAAGGGAAGAAAGTTTGATGGGTTCCTAAAACTTAAAGGTTAATAAAATGATGTTAAATTACACATAAGTTCTGTTAAACTTTAAGTCATATATAAATAATTCCTTTAACTTTTAAAATTTAACAATAAATCCTTCTAAATCTTTAGATTTATGTAGATAAACCATTTATTATTAGTTAATATGTTATTTCATTAATAGAGCATAACACGTTAAGAAGATTATTTGCATATAACTTAAAAGTTTAAAGGAATTATTTGCATATAACCTAAAATATAAAGGGAATATTTGCATTAAAAAAATGAAGTTTAAAAGAGTTTATTGTAAGTGATGTATTACACTTTATTAGTAAAACAACGAATTAACTATCAGTGTGAGTGTTATTTGCACAAATTGAAAAAATTTAAAGAGGTTCATTGTCAAATTTTGAATGTATGTAGGGTTATATATATATATGACCCAAAGTTTAAGGGAATTATTTGTAATTTAGCCATAAAATTATAGCTTAACATTGTAGATAAAGTTAATTTTTTTGACAAAAAATTGAAAAAAAAAAGGTTTTGCAATTTCAAAATGTTAGAAGAGATAAATGTAATTTATGAAACAAAAAAATATCAAATGTTATTTAATCAAATTTTTAAAAAAATTAATGTAATTTATTCTAAAACTAAAAATGTAAAGACATTTATTAAATATTCACAAGGAAAGAAAGTTTGATGGGTTTCTTTCATCCAAAGTTGAATAAAATCATAGTCTAATATTGTATGAAAAATTAGTTTCTTTAACAACAAATAAATTAAAGAAAAGGTTTTTGCAATATATATGAAAATATGAAAAGAGTTAAATGAAGCTTTTGAGAAAAAAAAAAGATGTAATTTAGTCAAACTTAAAAAAAAATTAACATAACTTTTTCTAAAACTAAAAATGTAACCAATAAGGAAACATTTATTAAATATTCACAATGAGAGAAAGTTTGATTGGTTCCTTTTACCTAAAGATGAATAAAATTATAGTCTGATGTTAGACAAAATTTTAATTTTTTTGACAATAAATAAATAGATTTTTTTTTTTTGTAATTTCAAGATGTAAGAAGAGATAAATGTAATTTTTGGAATAAAAAGATATCATATGTAATTTAATCAAATTTAAAAAAATAGTGTAATTTATTCTAAAACTAAAGACGTGACCAATGAGGAAACATATATTAAATATTCACAAAGGGAGAAAGTTTGAAGGGTTTATTTCATCCAAAGGAGGATAAAATTATAGTTTAATATTGTTCAAAATGTTAATTTATTTAATAAGAAATAAATTAAACAAATTTTTTTTACAATATATATAAAAATATCAAAAGAGTTAAATATAAGTTTTGGAAAAAAGAACTAAGATGTAATATAATATTATAAAACTAAAGATTATCCAATGAGAAAACATCTATTAAATATTCACAATGAGAAAAAGTTTGATAAGTTCTTTTGCCTAAAGTTTTGATAAGTTCTTTTACTTAAAGTTGAATAAAATTATAGTCTAATATTGTACAAAAAGTTGTTTTTTTTATAGTAAATAAATTGAAAAAAGGTTTCTGGAATTTTAAAATGTCAGACATTATTTAATCAAATTAAAAAAAAAGATTAGGATAATTTATTCTAAAACTAAAAGTGTAACCAATGAATAAACATCTATTAAATATTCCCAAAGGAAGAAAGTTTGATGGGTTTCTTTTGCCCAAAGGTGAAAAAATCATATTCTAATGTTGCACAAAAATGTAATTTCTTTAATAAAAAATAAGTTAAATTTTTTTTTTTTTTGCAATATACATCAAAATATCAAAAGAGCTGAATGTAATTTTTGAAAAAAAAAAAGATGTAATTTATTCAAACTTAAAAAAATGTAATTTTTTTAAAAAATTAAAATATAACCAATCAGAAAACATTTAATAAATATTCACAATGGGAGAAAATTTGATGGGTTCTTTTCATCTAAAGGTGAATAAAATTATAGTCTAATGTTGTATAAAGAGTTAATTTTTTGACAATAAATAAATTGAAAAAAAGTTTTTGCAACTTCAAAATGTTAGAAGAGATTTCTGAAACAAAAAAAATACGTAATTTGATCAAATTAAAAAATAGTATAATTTATTCTGAAATTAATGATTTAACTAATGAGGAACCATCTATTAAATACACACAAGGGAAGAAAGTTTGGTGGGTATCTTTCATCCAAAGGTGAATAAAATCATCCTTTTGTGCAATGTTGAACTATGATTTTATTCACCTTTGGATGAAAGATACCCACCAAACTTTCTTCCCTTGTGTGTATTTAATAGATGGTTCCTCATTAGTTAAATCATTAATTTTAGAATAAATTGTACTATTTTTTAATTTGATCAAATTACGTATTTTTTTTGTTTCAGAAAGTTTGGTGGGTATCTTTCATCCAAAGGTGAATAAAATCATAGTTCAACATTGCACAAAAGGATGATTTTTTTTTTTTCAAGAAATAAATTAAAAAAATATTTGTGTTGTAAAAAAATTAAATTTAATTTTTGAAACTAAAAAAAAGATATAATTTAATCAAATTTTGATAAATTAACATAACTTTTTTTAAAACTAAAGATTTATGGCAATGGGGCGGGGCACGAGACAAGTTTTTACTACTTGTCTCTATCCTCTTCTTCCTTGCCTTGTCTTATAATTCCTCAGTTTTTTTTTTTTCACTTTTACTTTATACCCAAACTTGTGGATACTATGTTATCCTATAATCGCCCCGCCCTAAAATTAAAAATAATACCAAAAAATGAGACTACTAATATTTGAAAATTTTAAAAGTATTTATCTACCATTGAGCTATAAGTTTAGTTTCAATATATTTATACAACATTTTATATATGTTATATGTAATTAGTTTTATTTTTAATATTGTATGTTTAATACTGAAATTTGGGTTGCCCCTACAAAAGTTGTGATGTAATAGTTAATTTTGCAATAATCAACGCTTTATATATGCCTAATTTTGTATATTCATATCATATGAAGCCATGGGACGATGCATGAATCGAGGCCGCCTTGCCCCAATGCTAACCCGAACCCAGAATACAGGGTTTAGATGTTCTCTGAACTTATTTTAATACCCAGTCAATTGTTAACTCACTCGACCAGGATTAGATAGGTCAAGTATCCATAGATCAGGTCCAAATTGCCATTCCTACCAATGAGGAAAGATCTATAAAATACTTACGAGGAAGAAAGTTTGATGGGTTTCTTTTACTAAAAGGTGAATAAAATTACAGTCATGACAGGGAGCTTTTGATTAGCATTGCTTATGACTTCCTTGTTGAAGAAGTTTCAACCAATGTGGGGAAAATTTGGGAGGTCTTATGGAGGTGGCCGACACTGAAGAAGATAAAAGCCTTCCTATGGCTTGCAAAGGACTGTATTCTCAAAAATAAGAAAGGTTTGAAAGAGATTTGGCTGACACAAATGTTTGCTCCTTCATATGCAGGGAAATAGAAGCGGTCATTCAGTGCCTTAGGGATTGTGACATCGCGCAAGATGTTTTGAAGAGACTTGTCAACGAGAAGCACTGCCGGACGTTCTTCAACATGAGTCTATGTAAGTGGCTATGGTGGAACCACAGTAATGACGTGGGCAATACATAGTCTGATGGGTTGCCTTGGGCTAGCTTATTTGGTTACGCTTGTTGGTTCATTTGGGTGTCGAGATGCCGTGCCGTGATAGATAATGACCCTTCCACTTGCGAAAGTATTCAAAAGCTGTGTGTCAGGAGAGCGAGGGAGGATCTGAAGCTTCTAAATGATAGGGTCTATGAAAACGCTCGAGAAAAAGAGAGGTTGATTAGCTAGTCTAAACTTGATGTGGGTTGGGTTGCCCTAAACGTTGATGGATCAGTTTGCTCGACTGGTTTGGCTTCGTGCGGGGGTTTGCTCCGGGATGCATCGGGCTAATGGTTAGGTGGCTTTGGTTGCAATCTTGGTTGGTAATCCATCACTATAGCAGAGATATGGAAGGATCGTGCTTCAAGCGGACTCCCTTGCTGCCATTACGCAAGTTCGGAACGTGTGTGGTCCACATCATCCTTGTCTCAACCTAGTTTCTGAGATCAGCGATTATATTAAGTGGCAATGGGAGGTTGTCATTACTCATGTCTATTGTGAAGGAAACACCAGTGCTGAGTCTGACTAGCTTGTTGACAATGCCCGTTCGCTTCGCTTTGGTCAACATTGTTTGAATTGTATCCTGGCTGATGCCCAGGGAGTAGCCTGCCTGCATTCGTACGACTCTTTCTTAGTTTTTGGGCTTTAGTCCCTCTGCGTATTCCACCCAAAAAAAAAAAAACAAAGAAAATTATAGTCTAATGTTATATAAAAAATTATTTTTTTACATGAAATAAATTGAAATTCTTTTTGCAATATATATTAAAATGTTAAAAAATTTAAATGTAATTTTTGAAAAAATAAAATAATTTAATCAAATTAAAAAAATAGAGTAATTTATTCTAAATTTAAAAATATAACTAACGGAAAATTATATATTAAATATTCATATACGAGAAAAGTTTGATGGGTCCCTTCCACCAAGTAGAAACTCAGATTGTCTGTTGCTTAAGCTTAGCAGCGCAGTGTATTGCTCAGCTTCAGCATCAAATCTAGTCCCTCCATCTCCATTGTTTTTTTTTTTTTCTTTTTTCAATCCAACTATCCATTTTTTTTTTATTATATGTTTTTATTTTAAAATGAGCAAAATGCATCATAAAAAAAGTTGAAGGTCGGGCGTAACGCGAATGGCTAAAAAGAAAAGAGAAAATAAAACTTTTGAAAATTTCTTTCTTTTGCTAAAACTAAAAAGCTAGTTTGCGGACCAAAGATAAATTTGAAATTTGATTGTGGGTAAAAAGATGTAAAGCACCTCCTTGTTAATATGACTTTAATTTTATTTTAATTAGCATGATCAAAACTCATACCAAAGAAAAGAAGAAATAATAATTAACTAAAGAAGACAAAAGAGAAGGTAAAATAAAATAAAATAAAATGTTTAAAGAGCAAAAAAAAAATAAAAATAAAAATAATTACAAAAATAGATAAAATAAGAAAATAAAATATTTACAAAAATAAATAAAAATAATAAACTAAGGCCTACATACCTAATGAAATGATCAAAACTTGCATAGTTTAAATTGGAGTAGAAATACATATCACCTTATTGGTAGTTTTAGTTTTCGTTTTTTTAAAATAAAAAATTAGGATAACAAAAATAACTTAATTTCACAAATAAAATAAATTCGCTATTACTTAATGCATTTTTATTCGCGAGAATCAAATTAATTGTGTCTTCATGCTCTCTCTATTTTTTTCTCTTTTCTATTTTTTGGATTTTTGAAAGAAGATTCTTTTTGTATTTTTTAATATTTTCTATTCATAAAAAAAATTATATGATCTAACTAACATTGATACATACAGAGATTTATTGTCACATGTAATTTATTAATTGACACTTTATGCACTAGAAAAAATACTAAATCCCATCCAGCAAACTCTATGAATAAAATGAAGTTAAAAATAAATAAATAAAATAGATATACAATATCTTAAAAATTATTTATATAACATAGTGAATAGGAAAAGAATCAAATTGCCTTCACGGCATTCATTCTTCATAACTCACGTCAGAGGCACCAATTAATTGAACGAAGTGACATGTGGCAACTTAGCCCATTTTCAACTAATATTCAAACTCATTTTTATACAGCATTTAAAACCAAATGAATCACGTCGCATTCTCAGTCCCAGCATGCCATGTTCGGTGCAGAAGCCCCATGTGATCAATAATTCAAACTACCCTTCCAGCCACATTAGGAAAAAAATCATATGCCAAACATTTTATTGGCTTTAAAAGGTAATCTTATGCATGTGATTTAGAGCAAATTAGTTGAGTTGTCTATGTAGATGCACAGGCAATTACACTTTTAGGTAGAACTCGTGAAATAATATTTCAAAAAAAGAGGTACATAGATAATAAAAGAAAAAAACACTGCACATAGAATTGGAGATGAAGCTCCATTGTTTATAGCTTATGGACAATGTGATTCCTTTCTGCTTTTATATGGATATATTAGATGAGCATCCAAATATGTAAAACCATCAATCTCTTTAAAATGAGCTACTAATACTCAAGCAAATAGTGATTCAAAAGAAACAATCTTTGAGTGCTATAAGTGCTACTTAGTTTTTTTTTTTTTGGGGGGCCTTGTTTGTTTATCAAAAAAAAAAAAATCCTTGAAACCAAATCATCCAAATCCGACATGCCTTCAAACCTTTGTAAGTGACTACCTGCAATTGGAGGGTTGTCTTCATTTTGAATTTTGTTTCTATAAAAAAAAAATCAAAACAAAAAATAAATAAATAACTGAAAACAGAATATGAGGAATCCAAATTTACTACCACTCAACTTGAGTGGTAGATAGTTCAAAATTCACCCAACGGTGAGATCTCCAACTAACTAAATAGGACATCTCTTGTGCTTGTTCAAATGAATAGATTATGATGTATAGTTTGAGCAAACATATTAGACTTTAAGTTTGTGGATAATATAAAAACGATGTTTTCCATCAAAATACCTAAATGAATAATAAATTAAAAAATTTGTGTACACAGATTTTTACAGGTAGTCGTGAGGTTTAGATTAATTTTTTAGTAAATTAATAATTTAATCTTTAAAAGATCATCATTTTGAAATTTAGTTCTTTAATTTCAATTAAAATGATTTTTTACGTCAAGTAAAGTTATAATCATTTGATAGATCAATTGACATGACATGAATAAAAATCTACTAATTGTTAATTAATAGTTTAGACTTATCCAAGTGTCTTTTTTTTCCTACTCAATATTGTCTTGCTTAATCGTTATTATGCACTTTAATAGGATCATTTGGTCTAATAATGCAATTTACATATAAAATTTAGAATCACAATTAGTTACTATGTATTACTCACAAGTTATAGTGCTTGAATATGACAGCCTGCATCCATTTGCAAATTAGAAAAAATTATAGTTTAGGGCTTAAAGTTAAATATATTTATATTAAATAATTTTAAAATTTAAAATTATTTTGAAGTAGATTTAATCACAAGTTGGGTTTGTTAAAAAATGAGCCAAAAAATTTTTGCACAAATATTGGGCTTAGGCTATTTTTCTCTATTTTGGGCTAGGCCTAGCTTAAAAAAAAAAAACAAAGCAAGTGAGCTTACAAGGATATAATAACAAATGTAAGAAATTCTAGGATCTTGAGGTTCTTTAGTACATAGAAAGTTAGTATGAAAATATAAATAGAAAGTTAAAAGATAATTTTATAAATAAAAAATATATATAATATCTTTGTTTTTAATAATTAAAAAAATTATTATTAGAGAGTATTAAATAATTATTATAAAATTAAAATTTTTTTAAATTTTTTTTTTTTTTTCCTTTCCCTCCTCCTTTTTCACCAAAGGAAAGGTCTATAGTCACAAAGAGGTTAAGTAGTGCCAAACACTTCGCCAAAAAAAAATTGATACAAAAGTCTCCAAAAGGGGTTAATCTAATCAATAAGAAAGGATGGCTTTTTTTAAAAAAAAAAACCAAATAATACTACGTCAAAGTGAAGAGCACCTTTTTTAAATTATAAAAAAAATTTTGAATAAATTTGAAAACTCGTGTCGGCATTGCACTTTGGATTGATTTGTTATGTGCTATTTCTTCTCATTCATTATATTTTCATTGAAAATGATAGCACACAATCCAATTTTGAGGTGAAAATTTTATTTATGAAACCCTTGAATAAATTTGATGTATATAAAACAAGTAAACAAAAATAATATTTAGTAAAATTTTTTTAACATATTTACACTATAATAGATTCGCACCTCAATAACTATTTTCTGTTCATCTGTCTTATCTTGATGAACAATGGGTTGGTGTATTGTAGTTGAAAAGAGAGAAATTGTTAGATATTGCATTTCATATACAATATTCAATAATTAGAAGTCATACGCAAAATATTAACATCATGCTTCTCAAATATAATTATCAATAAATTAAAATATAAATCATCAATCAATATCAATATTACTTAATGTCTGGGACCATTTTCCATACCTTAATAATTATTTTCTGTACAACTGTCTTATTTTAGTGAACAGCGGGTTGGATATAATTAGAAAGAGAATAATTATTAGGTACGACATTTCATGTACAATATTTAATAATTAGATGTGGGCCTTATACAATTATATAAAGCCTATGTTAATTATATGACTTAGTACAAATTTAAAAAAAAAAGAAAAAATTTTAAAAAATAAAATAAAAAACATTTGAAAAAAAAAGTAAGACCCATAAATAATTTAAAAATAATATATATAAGGGAGTGGGATAATAAATGGTGATAAGTGAGCCATACCAGAGAGGAGTGGGATAATAAATGGTGAATTCATTGCATATAGACGTTGATGAAATTTTTTTAGATGCACTTGGAGCATGGTGCACCTAAGGAAATGAATGGTTAAGATTGAGTTTGTACAGGTGGGGTCTATGTGCAGTACAGGTGGGATCCACGTGCAGAATAAATTTGAGCCGTAGAGTGTGCAGATGACGTGGCGCACCGAGTGTACATAAGAATTGCTCGAGCTTGAGTTTGCAGGTTGATGATCTGATCTGAGAGAAGGTTGCGTTTGCTAATACCAGCAAGCTCCCTATTCCCTCCGACTCTGACACTACACTCTTGATCTCTTTAAAGCTAAAGACGTGGAGATTGTCGGCTCATTTAAAGTATGTGCACAGCTTTGAAGTGAAATTTGAACTTTGATAAGTTTTATTTGAATGCTTCAGAATTTATATTTTTGTTTTTTAATTTAGATAATTAGTTTTTTATGAACTATATAAATGAAAATTTATTTTTATTATATATTTTTTAAAATAAAAAAATCAAAACCTTAAAAAATATAAATTATTTAAATTAAATTTGAATGAAACAAATCAGATATACATCTTCAACTTATCTTTAATGTGCAAGAGATCTCATGTGGGGTAAAAACACCCACCTTCTAATTTTGACTTTTTCCAACCACTTTCATTTTATTAGTTTATTGTTTTTGTCATTTCTCCTAGATAATTTTTTTAGTGTTGAATGGATATATATATATATATATATATATGTTGTTGTTGTAATTAATACTTTTCTTAGAAAGGGAAGGTCTACTTAATCACCGTCCTACTCACAACATGGAAATTCATCACAATCCAATAGTTCGTCACAATACTATAATGAAATGACAATAATGAAAATGATAAAAATTTAGAACCCTTGAACCAATTTATTCACGAGTTGAAGTTATTGGGTCATTCGCCTGGGGCACGGACAAGGGAAATTCATCCTGAAGACCGTTTCGTTCCGCATCAATTGCGTTGTACCGATATTCCGTTTTAGATCAGTCATTCAACTCCGCGGCAACTGTTGACGCCTAGATTTGATTAGGTATACCCACATTTTACGAACATCTCAGCCCTTAATGTTCATAAATTTGTGAATAGCCGTGACACTGTCATTTTTTGATGAACAGTTAAATAGTAAGTGCCACCGATGCTGATGCAGACATTTCCCAAATGAAAAGAAAAAGAAAGAAGGGGGTGTGTATTCACATAATTAAGTTTCACCCTCCTCTTTTCTGACACTGGGAAAAAGGTTGTGTCAAAGCCGTGTGGCCCATCAAAGGTGAGCCATGCCAGAAGAGAGTGGGATATATAATATATGGTGATCAGAAAGAAAGGTATGAATATGAATACACATAATTAATATTTCCTTTCGCTAACACAAAATGTCTTGCACTAGCTTGGTGTGGGAGGATCTAACTGTGGAGCTGCCTTGCTCTGGAGTAAAGAGGAAGTTGCTTCTTCAGGGAATCACTGGCTGTGCTGAACCTGCTCGCATCATGGCTCTCATGGGTCCTTCCGGCTCCGGCAAAACCACGCTTCTTCACTCTCTAGCTGGTCACTTCTCTCTCTCTCTCTCTCTCTCTCTCTCTCTCTAACAGTTAACTCCTTTTGGTTATGCCATGTACATGTGTATATATATACAGATACATGGTTATAAGGTGCCTTAATATCATATTACGTTTTTTTAAAACGATGAACAATGCATACAGCACCCTCGCTTCTAGGCTGTCGTTTTGATTTTCAAACAGAAATAAAAGCCCCAGATTAATAATTGGAAAGATGCGTTAAAAATAAGATGAACCTAGTGATCTCATATACAATGATATACGCGCAAAACTTTACAGCTTTCATGATGCATAGAATATGTTGGTAGATAAAGCTAAATTAATTTAGTCACTTCAATTTAAGATAAAGGGGGTGAGCTGAGATGAGATGAGATGTTACTGATCTCATCTCGTACTTTCTCTTCTGCTGTTAATGCATATGCTCTCCTTTCCTTCTCAAGCTTTGCTTAGGCTGCATGTGCACGCTCTTTTGGATCGTCTGCAGTGAAAAAGTGTAGTAGGACTTTTTAGGCTTTTATTTATTTATTTATTTATTTATTTTAAATCTAAAAAATAATTAAGAGTATTTAAAAATTTAATTGAGAGAATAAAAATTTTAATGGTAAGAGAAAATGATATTTCAAAAATTTTGGTTGTGTTATTTTCTCTCACAATTAAAATTTTTGTTTTTCTAGTTATAATTTTTAAACATCTTATATTATTTTTTAAACCCTAAAAAAAGGCCCAAACTGCACTGTATGCAATATTTTTAATCACTATAAACTTCCCAATTTATGCATGCCAAGGTTGTGAAATTTGTGAGTTTAGACAAATTCATTAAAAAAAATAGTTTTATAATGTAAACTTACAAGAATTTAGTTCTATTAACAAATAACTATTGAAATATATACTTATATTATACATATATACATAATTGTTAAAATACAATACAAAGCAAAAAAATTTATTCAAATGCAATTTACATTAGCTCAATTCAAAAGAAATTTATCTATATTCTATCTACTCAATATAGGAATTTCAACAAAATTTATATATTAGGAGTCATTTAACATAAACCAAATCTCAAAACACAATGTTTGACACATATGTACTCTCTCTTTTTTGGTCTTGACATTTCAAAACACTAAGAAAGCTTATACTCTTGATTGGGCTTCTTATATGGGTCTTCTAAAGTTTTTTATTTTTTTGAGTTGGATTGACACAATTTTAGGCTATAAAGAGATATCTTCAAAGTTGCTTAACTTGCCAAGTCAATTACAAGTCTACACAAGTCAGCTCTAATTATATGTTTACAAGTGATTTGACACGTTGTCCTTAGATGAAAACGTAGATTCGTTAAACTTAATGATTCAACTTATGAGTTTGTCAATCATTGTAATGTTGCCTTTCAATCTTCACTAATTTTTTTAGTGTCATTTCATAGAACTCCTTATCCTCGTTTCATGAGCTTCATTTTCACTTTCATCCTTATCTTCCAATACATATGAATTAGTATCAATATATCACCATTAGAGTTCATTAGAGTTCAACTTCTCTTTGCCAGAGGTTGAATTGTTTTTGTTTAATAAATTCGGATACTAGGAGGATTTTAGTGAGCTACACTTGAAATGCACAATCATTGAGACACATACTTTAATAATTCCATTTTTCAAACAAAATCCATTTTTAGGTTTTGTACCAAGTTCTCATTGATAGTGCATCTAACCTTTTAAATGCCGACTAAAATGCAAAATCTTCATACATAACATATAAATCAAGAGAATCCCCAAAACATTAAGAATTTGCAAGAAACTTAAATGAAGAAAAAACTCATCTAGTGTCACTTGCCTTAGTGAAAAACTTGCAACATCCACAATAAAAAACTCTCTACAAAAATTTGTAAAACCCTTTTATATAACTCAAGATCAAAGTATATAGAAAACAATAGACAATAATGACCCATAATCTACATTTGGGGCTTGGAGATTTTAATAGGGAAAGTGTGAAGGAAGAGAAATTAATCTCCACTTTTCACCCAAAAAAAATTCCTATGATTTTAAGGGGAAAATGGATAAACGCTTAGCAAGATATTTGAGTTCCTCACTATAAAACATTGAAGAAAGAAAAGAAATCGAGTATACATTGCCCCATCTTAGTCTTTCTCTTTAACTAAATCTTACAGTTTTACACAAGGTTCCAAATTATCAACATTATAAAGAGAGAGAGAGAAAAGAGAGAAGAGACAGAAAGAGAAAGGTGGAAGAAAATATTGATTGGGATGAAGAGGTTGGGTTCAAGTGTGGAAGTGGGAAGAAGTTTCACATTTGATAGAATTAGATTAGAGGAGGAATATATAAGTGGAAATGACTTATAGATTTAATATTTTAAGGTTTTGTGTCAAAAAGTGGTGTCAAACTCATCAACACGACAAGGATATTATGGTTTAAGTGGATGGCGTGGTAAGACATAGGCCCATTTTAAGATGGGAGCCTAGTAATGCCACTCCAACATTAATAAACATTACACAATAAAAAATATAACCTTTTAATGTACCAATTGAGAATTTAATGTCTTATGTTAGCATCTTTGTTAAATTTTAACATTTAATAAATGATTAAAAAATTAATAAGTATATAGTTTATAGCTTAAATTAATTTATAGTGTTAATCTTTCAAAAATCAAATAGGAGAACTTTTTTTCAAGGGGTACATGTAATCAACAAACGAGAAAACTTACATACAATTTCTTATATCTTTACCATGAGGAAGGATCCTCTGCTATACACAATTGTTTCCAATTTTTTTGGGCTAAAATATACATAATTCCTCTAAACTTTGAGTCATGTGTAGAGAACTCCCTTGAATTTTGAAAGTGACACTACATCTCCTAAACTTTCAATATTATATAAAGAACTTTCCTTCGTTAGTGATTCTATTAAACCACTAACAAAGATGTGCTGCATCATACTTAACTACTCATACTAAGATGGCAGCTAATTTGGATTGATGGTCATTTTGGTCAATTTAACTAACCTACAAAAAGCACTTCTGCCACAACAAAATGCACCACCTCCATTACTTTTTCCAAACATATGTATGCTTTGTCTTCTTCCTAAAAGAATTGACAAATTGGGCTAATCAATCTCATAAAAAAAAATACTTTTGCAGATTAAAATTATCTGATGCACCATCCTATCATGGCTTGCTCATATTTGTGAAAATAAGATTCGACAAAGGTGAAAAACTCCCAAATCCCTCCCTCACTGTCATCACTTGTGACGAGGAGCTTTTCACCTTTAGATTGGCTTTGTTGACTACTATTTAAGCATCCTTCAAATTCACTTTCAACTACCCTATTGACCTTTGGGATAAACTCATTACCTTCCCTAGTTTCCCTTATTTTTGCAAATCAACCAAGCTTTCACAAATTACTTGAAGTTTAACATCAATAAAGGAATGAAGGGGCTTGTACTTCAAGAATTCGTGATCGACATGGGAACCTTGGTGTTGTGGGGGAAGGCAACTTCCTTAGTGGTGTTGAAGGTACCGAGCCAAAGGTGCATGTGGTTCTTAAGGAATCTGATCTTAGCTACCCATTTCCCTCAATGGTGTTGCCTGACACCTTTGTCAGGCATGGTGGGTTTAGAAGGCACACTCGAACTTCGTGCTTTATATGATTGTGTACTTATAGTAGGAGAAGAATTTGAAGAAAGGTCATTATAATTGCCATGCCTTTTGAATATACAACTAGTGAAGGTGACTGGAAGCTCTACTTAGATTGATTTTTTATTTCAATAAATGGATTTGAAGGGGTAAAGAAAAAAGGTGGACCACTTTCATCAAATTTTGATTGGCTTGAGAGTTATAGAGGTTAATTTTTGTAGCCTCTGAAATATAAAAGTTTTGTGGATGCTATGGTTTTGTGTAGAATTGTAATTAGCCTATGTAATTTATAATGATAATCCATGTATGAAGAAGAAAAATCAGATGTGTGTTTGGGAGAAGTAGGAGGCCGTGTGTTTTGTCTAAGCAGGAGTGCATTTTGTGGGTTGGTTAAATGGACAAAAATAACCTTCAATCCATGTCAAGTGTCATTTTTGTATGATTTGTAGAAGTTTAATTATGATATGGCATATCTCTACTAGTGATTTAACATAATCACTAATGGAGGGGGGATCTTTGCATAATCACCAATAGATGTGTGTTTGGGAGACGCAAGAGGAGGTGCGTTGTGTCTAGGCAGGAGTGCATTTTGTGGGTTGGTTAAATAGGCAAAAATAACCTTCAATCCATGTTAACTACCGTATTAGTATGATGTGTAAAAGTTTACGTATGATATGACATATCTTTGTTAGTGATTTAACATAATCATTAAAAGAGGGAGGTTCTCTGTATAATATTAAAAGTTTAAAGGATTTAGTGTTACTTTTTGAAACTTAAAGGGGACTCTTTGCATAAGACCAAAAATTTAAAGGGGTTATATGTATTTTAACCAATTTTTTAAAGGTAATTAGATTTTTATATAAGTAAGATTTGTAATGTTTTATCTGTATATTATTTAAAGAAAAATAATTCAAAATTAAAAAACACGATGCAGTTTAGTTCTTATCAATAGTTTGATATTGAGTTATTTTTCTTTACAGATCTTAAAAAACCAAGTAATCTACATGTAAAATATTACAGATCTTATTAACATAAGAATCTAGCTATATTTTAAATAAGATAAAATAAAAAGTTGTGATCCTTCCTCTCAAGTTTTCATATTAAAAATAATAAATATATGATCTTTCAATAATAATATAATAAATATATATATTTTATAGGTAAATATATAATTTTTTAATTAAATTATATATAAACACTTATTACCTTTCAATTACAAAATCTAATAGTAAAAATGTAAGTAACTGTCCAACATCTACAAAATTCATTCAACTGCAAAACCAATTAACTATTTTTTTTTTTTTAAATCTCCTTTGCTAGTTTGCCACCGATGTGTCCCTTTGAGTGTGCAAATTAAGAAAGTAATATGATCGAATGTTCTGCTAGTTCCGCAGTTTGCATGCCACATAGAATATCATAAATTTAATACATAGCTACCTTTTAAAAATAAAAAATAAAAACGCTTTCTGGGTTTGCAGCGGAGTGTTGTCAAATCTGACGAGGACAATATATTTTTTTATTAAACTGATAAAAAGAAATTTATATTTATATATTTATTATCATGTTTTAATTAAAATATTTTAAATATATAATTTTTTAATAATTATAATATGTGTATATTTTTTATGGATATATTTATATTTTTTTAATCAAATTATATATTTATCATATTTTAATTTAGTAACTTAATCATAAAAATATAAAAAATTATATTTAAATTTAATCAAATAGATATTATGCTTTCTGTATTAAAATTTTATGTTAAAATAATATTTTATTTAACGACTGAAAAGTTAGTTATCCTTATCATTTCTTTTTTTTTTTTTTTCTTGTTCGACCTCTGTTACTGTATTGACTTTTTCTGCAGGGAGACTCCATGCAAATGTTACTGTGACCGGCAACATTGTGATCAATGGGAAGAAGAGAAACTGGTATCACAGAGAGATGGTAATGTAAATTAGCCACAAAACTTCTTCACGTATTCACATCATACTAAGTTTTGAGGTGTGATTCCTACTGGTATTAGGGAAAAGATTTTAAAAAAAAAAAGCCAGTGATTCTTTACCTTTTCAGATGAAAAGTTAAACTGACGCATCTTTTTTGAAATTTCAGTCTTACGTTGCTCAAGAAGAGCATTTCTTGGGAACTTTGACGGTGAGAGAAACTCTCACATATTCTGCAAAAATGAGACTAATTTCAAAAATGACCAAAGAAGAGAAAAGGAAGGTGGTGCAACACACAATAATGGAAATGGGTCTTGAAGAATGCGCTGATAATCGGATTGGGAATTGGCACTTGCGGGGAATCAGTAATGGTGAAAGGAAGAGACTATGCATTGGCCTCGAGATTTTGACGCAACCCAATGTGTTATTTCTCGATGAACCCACCAGTGGACTCGATAGTGCCTCAGCTTTCTACGTAATCCAAGCCCTAAGCCACATAGCTGATGATGGAAAAATAATTATATGTTCGGTTCACCAACCGAGTAATGAAATTTTTTATCTGTTTGATGATCTGCTCTTGCTCTCAGGTGGAGAAACTGTTTATTTCGGCGAAGCAAAGGTGGCTTTAGAGGTAAACAATTTGAGAAAAAATGCAGATTTCAATGAAATTAGTTGATATGGAGCCTCTGATTGAATCTTTAGAACAGTTTTTTGCTAACGCAGGCTTCCCCTGTCCAACAACAAGAAACCCTTCAGATCATTTCCTTCTATGCGTTAATTTGGACTTTGAATTGATTGTAAGTTTTGGATTAGTAGCTTTTTCTTTTCAGAAACTTTTTATCATGCTTCTGAATGTGAATTTTGTCATTGACAGTCAACATCATCAAATTCTGCAAGGGACATGAAAACATCAGAGATTAGAGCAACCCTCCTTGAGAGTTACAAAGGTTCAGAGATAATGGTCAATGCAAGAAGAAGGATTCAAAATCTGATATCTAATGTATGAAATTCTTAGTTAGTATTTTATTAGGGGGAAATTACATTTTATTCCTTGAACTAAAACCTAATTATATAAAATTGGTACATGAATTTTAAAATATAATAAAACACCCACAAACTTTAAAATGTAATTAAACACTCCCCTGAGAGAGTGGTTGTTGAATGGAATTCAGGGAGTGTTTTGACATATTTTAAAGTTGGGAGTCGTTTTGATACATCATAAAATTTATGTACTAATTTTGTAATTAGACCTTTGATGAAGGAGTTAAAATATAGTTTTCCCACATAATGTTTATCATGCACATGAACAAAAATGTTTTCATATATATATATATATATTGTTTACAATTTATTCATTAAGAGATCACTTAGAATCGTACTCAAATTTGTTGTTCTTGAGTAAAACCCCCCTTTAGGGGGAGAAAAGTGAAGGAAAAACCCAATTAAATCAATGAGAGAAGTGATGGATTTGTAAAATGTCATAGTCGCAGGAAGAACTAGTAATTGAGTTCAACATGAGAAGGAGCGCTAGCAATTGGTGGAAGCAACTCTGCACATTGACCCAACGATCTTTCCTAAACATGACTAGAGACATGGGCTATTACTGGCTGAGGATCATATTTTATATACTGGTGTCAATCAATGTTGGGACCTTATTTTATCATATTGGCACAGACAACAGCTCAATCTTAGCTAGAGCAAAGTGTGTATCATTCATCTATGGCTTCATGATTTGTTTATCATGTGGAGGATTACCATTTTTCATTGAAGAATTGAAGGTAAAGAATTAGCCATTGCTTTTTATAGCTAGGAGCTACTGAAAGTCATCCTGCATTCTGTTCTCTATCTAATTTCAACAAATATTAGGTGTTCTATGGTGAAAGGTCCAAAGGGCATTATGGAGAGGCTGTATTTGTACTGTCAAACATCCTATCATCGTTCCCTTTCCTTGTTCTTATATCGCTCTTATGTGGAACGATCATATACTACATGGTGCAGTTTCATTCGGGTTTAACTCATTGGGCATTTTTCTGCATCAATTTGTTCTGCTGCCTATCGGTTGTTGAGAGCTGCATCATGGTTGTAGCTTCAGTGGTTCCCAATGTCCTAACGGGCATAGGAATAGGAACTGGTGTAATAGTAAGCAAACCACTTTCCCTGCTTCTCAAATAGAAAAAAGTAGACTCAATTTGCAAAAGATAAGTAAACTATTGAACAAACTAATCATCATAAGAACGTAAACATGTCAGATATAAGTCCCACAAAAAAATATATATATATTTAATATGTTTACATGTCTACTCATAATTAGTTTCATAATTAGCTTGGTTGGATCTTAATCTAAAAATTTTTCCTCAAGTAACCATGTTTGTGAAAACATGACCACTTCAATTGGTGGTGGCTGCAGATCTTTATGATGATGTCTTCCCAAATCTTCAGACCGCTTCCTGACATTCCCAAGTTCTTTTGGCGCTACCCTATGTCCTACCTCAGTTTTGCTACTTGGGCAGTACAGGTACAAAGTCCAGAGTTATTAAAATTTCATCAAATCTATTAAATCAAACCAAACACATCAATGCTACTTACACCACAAACTATAGATGAATTGCTCATATGGCTGCATCTTAGCTTGACAGAACAATGTGTAAGTGACGTTCCTTGATTCTATAGCAGTCACATTAGCCATTTGCCCACATTTTGTAAGGGAAGAAAAAAGGGGGGCGGGGGGGTGAGAAATCTCTATAAGTAGCATTACCAAATAGATAAATACACTATAACAACATTTTATACCTTTTCCTGTTCCTAATAAAGGTCAGGAGAAAGATATAATCTGCCAATGGTGACATTGTAAACAAACTGATGAACTGCCTTCAATTCCTGCTTCTGCGGGTTAATGATACTTTGTGATGTTCTTTTGAACTGCAGGGACAGTACAAGAATGACATGAGGGGGCTTGAATTTGATCCTCTGCTACCTGGTGACTCAAGAGTAAAGGGAGAGCAAATCCTAAAGACGGTATTGGGGGTTCCATTAAATCATGACAAGTGGTGGGACTTAACAGCACTGATCACCTTATTATTACTTCATCGAATGCTCCTCTTCTTAGTACTTAGGTACGAATATAGACCCAAATTATCCTTGCTGTGGTATTATGCAAAGGTAAGCCTACACCGTTTTGCTGGAAGATTTTCCCCAAGTAACAAGCCGTCTATTTCTGCCAAGAAACAACATGCTCCCCCTCCATTATCTTCTCAAGAGGGTCTCACGTCTCCGAATTTTGCAATTTGATGCTTTTTAGGTATTATAATAATGTGAGTTCAAATGGTTATAGTCTCAAGTCTTCATGGTGAGGGTGAGCGTTAACCTATGGGTTCCATCTCTCGATGATTTCCGGTAGTGTTGCAGTGAGTTTTCTATGTCCATTTTTTTTTTACGCCCCATCAGGTATTGTGATATCCGTTGTAACAAAAAATTTTATATATGTTTAAAGTACTCCACATATTTGCCTCTGAGCATTCTAGAGTTAAGATCGTATTATGCACATAAATAAATAGATTGTATATGTAAATTCACAAATTGAGATCCTTTTATATGTAAAAATTCTCTATAATTTTTTAGTGTAAACTTTTTGTAAAATTTAAAAAGAGTGACACAAAATAAAATCTCATATAATTTGTATCTCTTTCACCAATGTCCTCTTTTTTCTTTTCTTTTTTTTTTTTTCTAAATTTTACAAGAATTCTATTATAAAGAATTATAAAAAATCTGGACTCATCCGTTTACTTGAATCTCATTTTCCCTCATAATTTTTTTAAAAGTGACATTTAGAACAAAAAAATGCGATTATCTTGTAAAAAAAGGGAAAGGTTTTTCAACAAAAAAATTTATATGGACATCTCTTCCAAATTTCTAATAATTTGGTGTTTCAGTGCATATAAGTTATTACAGAGACAAAATTAAACAGCCGTACAAGCATAAAATTTGGAAATGTTTGGGAAACATGAACGCTTCCTCACCATCATATCAACTATTAAGATTTCAAAACAAAAAAAGTTCAACTTGGATGAAATTTTAAAATTTGATGATCTATGGCGAGAACACTTGAGCTTCCTCGAGCATTTCCCCATAAAATTTGACAGGAAAATATCAAGATGGAAAAATAGTAAAAGCTGAAAAAGGTCATTTGAGCTTGAAGGTATATGAAAACCAGGATTTTGTCAATGAGAAGTTTGTTGTCAGGACTAGCAGCACAAGCCCAATTCAAATTTCAACTAGAACCCTAAAAAAAAAAATCCAAAAACTGCAATAATTATTGGGAACTCTACATGTACAAATACAATCAATGAACTTGGTAAAGGGAATAGTAGTCAAAATTGACAGCATCACTCAGCTGGCCAATTTAAAAAAACAAAATTGAATCACAAAATGAAGGCATCACCTCTTGAATGTTTGAACTACATTATTTATTTTCTTCAATGAAGTCTCTGTACTCTCGCTTCATTTTGACACCCGAGATAGTCCTGCAAAATACAACCATAAGCAAGAATAACCATTGCAGTCTATAACAATGGCCTATCGGTTAATACAAGCATAGACGGCAATTTGCAGATTTAGACAGCGTCTCCCCCGCCTCTACCCTTTTTTCTTTCATATTAGTCATTAAGTGGAGAAAAAATTGCATAAATGTTGAATTTCGATGTTTAATTCTGTACCTAAGCATCTCCTTGTTTTTGAAAAACTGCACACACGGTGTACCCATGATTCCAGCAGCTTCGGCTATTTCTGGATCTTCTTCTATATCAATTTCAACAAAATGAACATTTTGATCAAATTCATCGATCACCTGCCACAGGAATGTTAAGTGAAGAATTAGAACTTTTTTTTTCCACTTTTCAATGTATAATTTTAAATCAGGAAATGTCAAGCATAAAAGGTTAAGTAGTTTTAATTTAGTTCCCATTTCATACATCAGAACATTATTGTCAAGAGACATTATTAAAAACATTCCAAGGCCACCTCCTAATAGCTTACAAGCTTTCATAACCAAATGGTTAGAAGCTTAACTTTTGCTACCTCACTCTCCTAATTTTATTAAATTTGAACACAATGTATGCTAGACCAGTGGCCCTTCTCTTAACGATATAAGCTTTTGGAATGAAATGATCTTGAGAATTACTGATGTATTAGTGGCAGTTTCTAACTACAAGCAATATAACCTGGCTACTTTCAGGTTGAGCACATAAGAAGTTGATTCAAAACATGGCATATCCAAATGCAGATATGATGGTAATATACTAATATGCACTATTCTCAATCAAGTGCAAAATAGCTATGCAAATAATACGGAGAACACTGGAACATCTTAGTAATACTATTCTCCTAAGCTCTAAAGGGAGAACCTTTGCACTAGCAGATGGACTGAAAATAGCCTTACTTGATCAATTCGCTGTGAATTGATACTCATGGAATCTGCCATAACTAAGGTGCAATTTGGCATAATGGCTACAGATAACCCAGGTTGAAAATTATAAATACACAAAGTTCTGAACCATAGACAACATATAATAACATGCAATATTGTATTTGTAATTTGTATCCTCTACGTTCAGTCCTAGCATGTAAAGAACTGCATAAACATCATGTCAGAGGCTTATAATAATGACTAGTATTATGACATATCAGGATCATAAAATTACTTTTACGATCACATACCTTAATGAGAATTGGCTTCAAAGTCCTACATGGACCACATGTTGGTGCTGTATATAAGACACATATAACCCTTGGACTTTCATGGTACAGTTTCCGTAGAGCATACTGTAAAGAAAAATTAAAATAGGAAGAATAAGCATTATAATACAAACTCAAGAACTAAATGAGAAAAAAGGAATTGATTGAACAGAACAAAAGGTAGGACTTAATCCCATTAGCATAAGCACTTGGCAAGGAAACATATACCTGTCCCTTGTGTTTCGTAAGTGTGATATCAAAGCCCTCTTGAACATCTCTGTCAGTGAGTTCCTTCTTGACCTCTTCAGTTTTGGGCTGTTACAAGTATAGTGGAAGGCATATTGTAATTACTGCATGAATTAACTGATTTCATGTAAACCTGAAAATGTTACATCCCCTATATTACTAAGAATGGCTTTATGCAGTCTTTTTTTTTGCCCCCCTCAATTCATAGAACATTCAGAATTCACAACCAAATTAGTATTCAAACAATTGCAGATGCGTCTCTACTGATTATAGGAATAAATATAATTATGGGATAATGCAATACTTGGAACTCATTCTAAAGTGCTAAATTTCCAGATGACATTAAGTGTCCATTAAATTGAAGTTAAATACCTGATGGAACTCCACAAGAAGATCTTTGCTAACAAGATATCTCTCAGCTGATAAAGCAGCAATGCATCCAGATCCAGCAGCAGTTATGGCTTGCCTCCATTCATGGTCCTATAAGAACAAACCACGAGATGGATTCAAAAATTTTACTTCCTAATAAATTTGCATATTCATATGCTCAGCATTTGTACCAACATTTCATAATTTAAGAAGGAGAAAAGGTCAAATTTCAGCCTGCTGCAATGATGTCTTATGAGGTAATCACCAAGAAAAATGTTAATCTACACCTCAAAATATATCCCATTCTGACATTCTCTCTCTGAAGGTCATATGCAGAGGAGAAAAGAAACAAATGACTGTTAAAAAAAATATAGCATAATGTATGCTAAGGACTTGGTAAAATGTTGTTCTCCTCATGCTCCAGCTATTCCTTAAAAAATTCAGCTTCTATTTTTGAGTTAGTATTAATATGCTAGAACAATAAGCTGTTTTAAAGGAAAATATCCATGTGCTTACCTGCACATCTCCAGCAGCAAATACACCTTCAACTGAAGTTTTTGCAGTACCCTTCTCAACTAATATGTAGCCAGAGTGGTCTAGCTCAACTTGGCCTTGCAATAGTTGGCTATTTGGGGAATGACCTATACCATAAAATAGCCCTTTTGCCTCGAGCACATATTCCTCCCCAGTATTAGCCTTTCGAATTAAAATACCAGACATCTGGCCTTTTGTATTGCTCACAACATCCACAGCCTCTGTATTGAAGTGCACAGTGACGTTGGGATTGTTGTACACTCTGAAACATTTGCGATAATTAACCTGTTATACAAACATTAAGGGAGTTGAAAACTCATACCAATTATTTATTAGTATATAATTCACCACCATCAAGGAATCCCAATGGAGAACTCCACATGAACAAATACTATCAAGTAAAAGACAACAAAAGAAGAAACAAAATAAAACACAAGTTTCGTTCAAGTTAGAATTCCACACGTATTATTTCAATGTAGCATTTCTACAACCACATGTCTATGGTCATGTACCTGGATCTTTGTGTATATGTCCGCTGGTGAGCATGCAAAGAGTGTGAACTCAACATTTCATAAGCAAGCAGAGGATTGTGATATCATGTTCTTGGGATCAAACTAGAAACTAGAAAGCAAAAACCAGAACCAAACCTAAATCTAGGGAACGACTAATTATAGTTATAAGAAAGTTGAGCTTGTTCACCATAAGGTTTACAGGTTATTAACCTTCAACATATGGCTATCATTTATTGTAGAAAATAATAATTATAATAATACAAACAGAATACACAGCAAATTTACTTAATACTAAAATCCTCATTACGCATTGGTTGCATTCTGCTTCATTTAAAAAAAACAAAAGTAACTATCAAACATAAAAGGGAAAAAATCAAATAAAAGTTACATAAAGCATTTGAGGTGGCAATGAAGGACATGTTAGCTCTAAAGACAAAAATATGAGGGTTAATTGAATAATAGAGCCTGGCAATTATTGATATGTAAAAAGAAAGATCTAACAAAGTATGTCTAATACTAGAACTGTCCCAAGGAAACGTATTTTACACACACACACAGACACCTGAGAAAAATAATCAGAGATACATTATGAAGACTAAATAACACTCATGATCAAATGGGAGCTGGTATCTACATTGAACATGAAAGACAAATGGACTTCAAAGAATGTAGCACCTCAGAGGTCTTCAATTTATAGCATGATTGCAAAGTTTGATGCACCTTAACAACTCGCAAGTAAATGTTGGGATATGTTCATCAGACCCACCTATCTTGCATAGCTTTAGAAGCCCTTAGTTGTTCCTTACGTACAAGTAAGTGAACATGATAAGCATATTTAGTCAAGTATAATGCTTCCTCAGTAGCTGTATCTCCACCTCCAACGACAGCAAGAACTTGGCCTTTAAAGAGAGGTGATGCTCCATCACAAATAGCACAAGCACTGATTCCCCGGCTCCAAAATTCATCTTCTCGGGGTAGCCCAACTCTTTTTGCAGTAGCTCCAGTAGCAAAAATGACAGTGTGGCATTTAATCTGAAATATAACATAAATATTTAATTAACAACACCTAATAAACTACACCAACAACTGGCTTGCAAAGAACAAAATAAGCTAAACAAACAAGTTGCTGCCAAAATGAATGTAATTCTAAATTCAAAATTAGTGACAGTCATTTGAGCAGATATTCTGCAAGTTCAATGACTTCCAGGACTCACATATGGTTGGTAAATATAATATCTAAAAATAGTTGTCACCACATATGTACAAAAATAGGATTATTTTTACTCACTTAAAGAATAGCATCACAAAGCAGATTCAAAGAATTAGTTAAATCCAAAGATGCAATCTTGAAGTATCAAGAATATAAATGCTTCAAATAATAATGTAATTGTAAATCAACTTGCTATAAACAAATATATCACCTTATGTTCACTACTTTGGACAATAAAAGGACTACTTTTTACGTCAATAGCTTCAACATCTTCTGGGAACAGTTCTGCTCCCCATTGCTCAGCTTGTTGTCGCATCCTAGATAGGTAGAAAATGAGTGAACTCCAAGCTATTTCAGTGACTGAATCTCAATACAACATGGGTTATGACAAGTTTTCTTTTTTTCTTTTTTTTTCCTTTTTATATACCTATCCATCAGATCAGGACCACTTATCCCATCTGGAAATCCTGGAAAATTTTCCACTTCAGTAGTAGTCATCAACTGCCCCCCAGGAACACCACCCACTTGGTACCCCTCAAACACTACAGGCTTCAAGTTGGCACGTGCTGTATATATTGCTGCTGTGTATCCTGCAGGGCCTGAACCTATAATTACCACATTCTCAACACCTTTTCCTGTGAGAAGAAGAAATAAGTCACCTTCAGCTTTGCTTATCTAACAAGAATAAAATGAAAAATCAACAACAAGATTTACATTATCACAGTACAGAATAAATCCGAATTGACAAGTCAGTAATTTTTTTTCTCATAAAGGCATCTATGTTTGAATCAACAGGTAACTTCAAACCTCTATGCAATGTTATTACAGCAATATCTGGTAGAAATTTAACCCTAGATTTGAGCCAAGAACACTGGATTGTTCTTTAACACAAAGAAATAGCATGAAAAGACAACCGCCCTTCTGCCTCTTTATAGCTAGCCTAAGTGTCTAATTCAGACTGTAATTAACCCGTAAAAAGGTGAAGCCATGGAGAAGTGAAGGCATGTATTCAATAATCAGTATAAATAAACACAGGCCAAGAATTCAACACAAAGCAACCATAATCATCTCGCAAACTCCAAGCATTGAATACCTTCATCTCGAATAATCGTTCTCAAAACCTTTTTAACTAATTCCACTACTGCTTTCCTTTAACTTAATTTGGAGTTCATGTCGAATGTTGTTCGATAAGTAAAGAGTATCAGGCAACCAGAACTTGATTAATATTACAATTTCTCAGTCTAATTTGCAATTATACATTAATTGCCCAACAAATAAATCAAGTAGCTGCGTGAGTTAATCAACATTCAAGTTACCACGGGACTAATAGGCACTCACATTCTTCTATAGGCAACTATAAATTGCTTTTTCCCTTTTCCTCATCGAAATTGAATATAGCATCAATATTTATTCTCCAAAACCGAAAATTGCAAATTTAAGCTGAGTCCTGACAGAAAAATAGGCATATCTTCCTCTCTAAAACTTCATTACACAAGTTAATGGAAGAAACTTGAACCGAACCCAGTCATTGAATTCAAAGCCATCACTAGCCGCAAATTATTTTCCCTTTTCACTAACATTCCCACTCCAACCACTCAAAAATCATCCATGGACGCACAGAATGAAAACTGTGCAAGTATGGAAGTAAATACCAAACCTGGTGAGGAAGGTGCGCCCGCCAAAGACGCTCGGACTCTGAGCAGGGAGGGACGAGTTCGGAGAGAGTTAACCCGGAGGAGCCGTTGCCTCGGCGGCCACGTCCCGACGAAGATGAGACCGTGCGGCGGAGGAAGCGCGTTGAAGGAAAGGGTGGCCCTGGTAACTCGGTGAGTCGGCACGGTTCCGACTCCGATTCCTATCGTCGAAGCAGCCATTGCCTTCTTTCAGACCATACAATGGCTCGCAGTTAAAGTAGACTCGAGGCACCAATGCCATCTTTTCTATATTTCTATTTCTGTCTTTTTTGTTTTCTTGTTTTTCTATTTTATAAGATACATATATATCGTGTAAAAGCATATAATGTTTATGTTTCGATGACACTAAACACGAGGCTGGTTAACGGTGTCGCAACAATGACGATTATTTGAAACTCGCTCAGCGATTGGCCCACGCTAATTTGTGTAAAGCAAAATGAAGTTTTGGTGTTCCTTCAATATGTTATTTTGCCACAAAAGAAAACGAAAATTTGACTAATTAACAAAATATTTAAAGCAGATGGTTACGTACAAGGCACCACGACTTCCTGCAGAGAAATTCACAGAAGCCTTTTCGGCTTCTGATTTATGACACAGCAAAGGCCTACTATCTGTCGTGCTGGACCATTCGAAAAGTGAGACCGACTCGGTTACGTTAGCCCAAACGAAGCCTCATACAACATTTTGGCCGAGATTGGGCCAAGGATACTTTAATACGTCGCCTTTTTTGGATCCAAAAACAAAAAATTCTCTTGGCCATCTCTTTATATAGTTCTGAAAGTCCCTATACATAAATTGTCCATTTAGAATTTTTTGAGGGCAGAAAAAATTTTGGAGGTATTTGAATTATTACACTAATTTTTTTTTGTTTAAATTAGGATGGATTGTATTTTTAAAATTGTGAGATAATTTAAGTAAATAATTTTAAAATTTCAGCTAAATATCTGAAATTTCAGAATTTCCTTTTCTGATGTTTTTAGAGGGATTGGATTGCAAAATGAAGAAAAAAAATAATGATAGTAATATTAAATAGCAATTAGTAGTTATCATATATATAAATAGAGAGAGAGAGAGACCAAATGATATATCTATTTAATTTTGTAGGTAAAAAAATATATCTGTTTATTAACTGATATTTTAATTTATACTTGATGGTGGGTTAAGGTTCGTTGTTTAATTTTATAAAATTTATCAAATTTCAAACTCGTATTTAAATTTAGTTTTAGGGGATGAAATTCTATTTCCTATGAATTCCTTTCATGATTTATTGATCGAATTATAATCGAATTGATAATAATTAAATCTAATTTTTTAAAAATTTATATGTTAAAAGTCTAGTGTAACAAATAAATATTAGTAAATTTTAAATATTTAATTACTAATTCAACATTTCTTATGATGTTTGAAATTTTTTTAATTGAAAAACAAAAACTACCTATGATTAAAAGCTAAAAGTATTTAATATTAAAATTTTAAAATTATATTATGGTTCAATTTATCATTAAAAATTTTAAAAAAGCCAAAAAAAAAATAGCAATTTTGAATAAACATTTTAATATTTGAGATGAATACTACTGGAAAATAGAGTATAATGAAAGTAAGTACTAAGAATATTTAAGTATGTATTTTTTATTTCTCTTATATTATCTCTCTCTTTTTTAAAAAAATAAAAAATTAATCTCTTTTTCTTTTAATACTTTTTATTTTTAATTTGTCAAATTTATTTAAAATAAACTATTCTATTATATAAAAGAAAATCTTAAAATAGAAAATTCACTAACCAATTTAAGTTGGTATTTTATCAAATTAATTTTGATTGGTTCAGTCAATTTTTTATCAGTTTAACTAGTTTGTTAGTTGATCAGTTTTTTAAGCTAACTAAATCGAACTAATAACTGATTCTTGGTCTAATAGATCGTGCTACCTTGTCTGATCTAATTTTTGCAATCCAATTTTGAGAACCATGAAATAAAAAACACGTTATGTTTCACCCAAGCAAAATAAAAACAACCTTTTAATTGAATGTCTAAATTATATGTATGTCCATGTATCAAACTTTAATAATTAAAAAATTAGAAGATCAAATTAGTTAATTTAACCCAAAAAAATTGATGATAACTTGCTTGATTTGACTTCCAAAATTTATTAAGGAAAAATAATAAAGAATTGATCAAATGAGCAAAATTGATAAAATGAATCAATTATAGCGTTATCTAGTTTTGTATTGGTTTATTTATTTATTTATTTGTCTAATGCAAAGTTTTGACATTTTGTGATAAAATTTTATTATGATTAATGAACTCTAACTAATCAATTTTATATAAATTTACTATCATATACAAAACACTTTGATTAATTTTATATTAATAAATATTTATATTTATTTTAAATTTTTTTACAATATATATATATATATATATATATATAAAGTTAATAATATAATATTATATATTTATATTCCATTACATATATATATATATATATTAAAAAAATAATTTAAATTTCGATTCCATCATAAATAGACTGTTGAACCCTAAATTACTCCTAATGCTAGTTGAATGATTGGTCCAGGAATGAAAACGTCGTCAAAACTACCTACTGATGATAAGCACATCAAGTATGATTTATTATCAAAGCAACAAAATGTGAAGGTTATGATATTCTACGTTGACCAAGGCAGTGTCCTCGTCAATGATTGCTACTGAGTCTTGATAATGTTAGACATTATAATATGGGTTTACACGTTTAAACAATGTAAAATTGTAATTTTTTTTTCACATCTACAAAATTTAATCATCAAGTATTAGATTATATTGCATTTTTCTCCTTTAAGAGATATCTAAATTATACAACCCTCCCTTTTATTTTAAAAAAATCTATACTCTCTTCTTTGAAATTATAATATATTGACATCTTTTAAAAGATAGGTTACAATTATATCTATTTTGATTAAAATATTTTTATATTTATTCTTTATATAATATGACAAGTATGAAATATGTATTTAATTAATATAAAATATTCAATTTTAAAATTTAAAATAAAATAAAATTATATTTTTAACAAAAATAAAATCATATTAAAATAATTTTTTTAAAAAAATATTTTTAATAAGCTATGTTTTTAATAAAAAAATCATTATTATTTTTTGAAGATATTTTGGTCAAATTTTAACTTTAAAAGAATTTGTATATATTTTTATAATAATAAAAAATTATATAATTTAAGCATATCTTGCAAAAAAAATTACTCAAATTACTATAAACAATATATAATTTGTTAGATTGTATCAAGACAAGATAGGTTGATCGCCCCTTACATGATCATTGGGTCCACATAAATGATAATCAATCACAAACGTCAATTGTTATTCACTATAAAATGCCAAAAGTTGTATATATTAGTATGAGGATTTGTAATATGGAATAGCATTAGTCATTTTGGTCTGCTCGCACATGGCTTTTGAGTAGGTCAGTCATTATTCAATGGAAGAAAATTTATACCTAGAAATCTGGAATGGCACACTTAGGTCAAATAAAATCACTTCTCTTTCATAGAAAAGCCCCAAACCATTTAGATCATGATGAGGAAGAAATCAAACTCAACTAGGAGAAAATGTTTTGGAAGGAGGAAGAGAAGGAATTGACAATGAAGAAAAATAAAATTAGAAACCAAATTAAAAGACTGATATAGTAATATTAGTGAGAAAAATGATGTGTAATTAACTATAAACAACTTAAACCAACATAACTTTCGTGCAAAATATGTTACTTTGAGAGAATTCCACCAAACTCGTGTAAGAATTTTTTAAAATTTTGATTGTAGAGTTTTTATAGAGTTTAATAAAATTTTTATTGTAAATTTTTTATTTATTTTCTATTTTTCTTCGAATTTTATAAAAATAAAATTTTACAATAAAAAGCTTTAGAGGAACCGAACTCACCAAACACTTTAGATACCACCTTCCTCAAAGTTTAAAAAAACCCTTCATTTTGCCTAATCCCCAATATTCATAGATTTTTTGGGTTTTCAAAGTTTTGATATGTTGATGTGATATATACAATTAGTCAAAATTGCTTGGCGACGTCGACTATGAATTATTGACTTTAAGTAAGATATTGTTGACTAACAATAGCACGTATTTCCTGTTGGATTATGCATTTAAAAAAAAATATAAAGAAGGGATAGGATATATAGCAGGTGCATTTCAGCAATTCATTCATTGAATAGGAAAAGAAAAGGGACTTGCGTTTCTCATGAACTTTTGAAGTCGTCTTGGGTTTCTATTCTTGGGGTTGGGAGTTCTTAACTGCCCAACTTCTTTTCTCCCTACAACAGCCATAAAAGAGACCCAAAAAAAAAAAAAAGGAAAAAGGAAAAGAAAAAGGATCATCAGGGCGTGACTGTGAGGAATGAAGGGAGTCAAGGGACGATTTTGGCATATGGAGGGAAGTCGATGCCCATACCAACGTACGTACGTTAACAACAACACCACCATATTTTTATTTTCTTAGTTTCAATTTAACGGAAAATATATTAATTATTTGCACTCATTTGGCAGATCTTATTTAATTTTATATTATTAGGGTTTTCGTAAAGTGGCAGCAAGTAGATAGGAGCTTTGTAACAGTAGTTTCCGAAAGGGAGAGAAAGAAATGCTACATGAGATTGGACGAAGAAAAGTTGGGCCAGCAAGCAGCCACCAAATAATACTACTACTCCATTAATCCAAGACTCTGATCATGAAGACCAAAGGTCTTGTTCCTCAGCCTCTTCGTCTTGGGGTTACAATGGTGTAGTGCAAGAAAACAGGCGATACAAGAGGGAGAATTGGGAGTCGAGCTCTGAGCTCACTGCCATGAAGAGCAAGTGTATGAAGCTGCTTGAGTTGGTGGCCAAACATGCAAAGAAAGAGAAGGAAGATGAGATGCCCATGTTATTTGGGGTCAAACTCTAAGTTGAAGAAGATCATGGAGATCAGCGGAAGAGAGCTGAGGATATTAGAGAAACTGCGAGCATTTTGCTGTCTCATTCATGCAAATAGATGTTGCTGTAGAAATATGAAAATTACATATAAATATAGGTCAAGCTGCTCCCAAGTAATAACTAAGGTTGTGCTAGATGAAGTCCAAAAAACTTTAGTTCAAGTATTATCTTTTGAGTCACGACTTTGAAACATTTGGATTCAAGTCTTATTCTCTATTTTTTTTTTCAATTCTTAAAGTCTCATACCTCCTTTATAACTAAAAAAAGTCATGTTGGATGAATTTTTTTTTTCATTATTTTCCTTTCGTATCATGCACTTCAAGGAGAATTAAGAATCCATTTATAGAAATGCAAATTATGTGATACAATTTAGGTAATAGAATAAACTATTAAAAATAGATAGATTAAACTAATCATAATAGATATCTAAATGTGAATCTTATTAAAATATATTTGACATATTCATTTACAATTATCTTAGTCTATTTATTTTTAATAAATCATTGTTACCCACAAATTTCCATTTTAACAGCAAGGTTACAGAGTAATTATTTATGATACTAGAGTTGTGTAATGTGATATTTGTTATATTTCCAGATTTATATGAACCCCTTCCCTTGAATTATAAGAGGTAAAAATTAGTTTTCCCTCACCTTCATAAGACACTAATATAATGGGGGGAAGATTCTGGATCCAGATCTGTAATGATATTCTGACCAATAGTTGTATTTTTCACTTTTATTTTATTTTATTTTTTTCTGGCGAAAGCCCAATAGTTTCAATTTAAGATTGTACAAGCTTGTAATACATTGACATACAAGTCAAGAAGGGATTCTCGTTTTAACATAATCAAATAAGCGTTCCCCCAGCACCATTAATAAAACGAGTCTCGATTTAAAAAGCCTATATCAGAGGGGTTTACTTTTTAAATTATAGAAGGGAAAACCTCTCGCGTGATCAGCGCCATCGTTACCTTGTGATCAAATTGGAGATTAAAAGAAGTGTAGTTACATTATAAACGAAATCTTGAGTACAATGAAATAAAGAAGACCACTGTTCTTCAATTCTGTGGTTTCTTCGTTAATTACCAATTCATTGATTTGATTTGGATTTCGTTTCCAAAATACAAGAAAGATAATCTTTCAAAAGATCTGGAAGGAAACCTTTTGCCACCAACTCTGGTTGACTTCTTCGGCATTCAAGAAAATATAACAAAAATGGAAATGATGACTGTCTGCGCCAAACATCCATCTCCTTTTCTCCCAGTGGAGCAACAGAAACTATTGGATTGAGCGTGACAATTCTCAACGGCCAAAGAAGAAAAATGCCAGAATAATAAGGAATCTATTTACAATTCGATGGCACGCTGAGTCATCTTACATAACTCATGACTGCAGTCTTTGATATTTACATATGGCCTACCAGTAGAAATTATAGAACATCATCATTGTAACACATTCTACGGAATTCTGACTCGTGCATAGCATTGCGTAAAAGAAAATGATGAAATGAGCACATCTCATGAGTTGGCTGCAAAATGGTTAAATATGGTCTCCAAAGTTGATTGGCTGATGCTGTACTCAGCAATGCCCAGTCTATTTCTGGAAAAAGATTTTGGTAAAAATGAGTACCTTTAATTAACAAGAATGAACGTGCGACGAAAAATACATATGTAGCTCACCTCTTTCCTTCAAGAAGTCCAAAAACATCCGCAAGAGAAAAGCCTTCACCAAATGGTAACTGCAGTAAACAAACTATGAATTACTGAATGCCCTGCAAAATTCAAACCTACACACCACTGCATATACATATGCAAATATTTTGTTCATGGCAGAACTAAGCGAAGATGAACTGGTGAATATCCTGGACAAATATGTCTGACAATTCGCAAGATACAAAAATTTCGACAAACAGAACAATACTCAATATATGCCTGGTGTTTGATCACCAGAAAATCCAAACAATCAGTTAAAAGGTAAAACTTTGTGCTTCAGATTTATTACATAGACGAAAATTTAAACAATAAGTTTTCAGCCATCATGTGAACAATTTCCATAAATTATGTAATCTAATAACTCAGAAATACCTGGTATCTGATGCTCAAACCATTGCAACCTTGGCATCTTGCTCCAGGAAAAGAAGATAGAATAAATGAATCTATTGCCGAAAACTTTTCTTTGGACAACCACCACTCAGAAAATATCGGCAACGGAATACCACCTAGATAGTCTTACACAGTTATCAACAGTAATCAATAAAGTAGAAAGAGAGCAATTAACATTAAAAGAACAAATTTGTGTCACATATTTGTAATGTGAATGAAGCAACACCAATTTACAAAGAATGTTACAAATAAAAACAGGATTTGTTCCTGTCAAGAAAGTTGATGGAAATTTTAAAAACGACTTGCGATTTACATATATATCAGGACTCAACACACTCAGGAAATCAGTGACGTTTGTATGGCCTAAGCTACACAAATAATTCTAGGATGTTCAGAGAATATGTTTTCAGACATCTTAAAGACTAGACCATTTCACGTAGAAAACAAATATTTAGAATGAAGGGAGCATAGAAAGGATTTTTTTCAATATGATAGGGATACATCTAAAGGGGTGCCAGCACGACTGAAAAATATCATAATACGGAACTTTTTTTTTTGGTTGACCAAAAAATGGAACTTTTCATTGAACCAGAAGTTGGAATACACAGCCTAGAAAAAGAAAGGGAAAAAAAATTATAAAATGTGAAAAAAATTGCACTTTATTGTTTTCATCCTTTAGGACATGTTATTTCCATATAATATCTTTTATCCAACCACAATTGAAAAGAAATGCAGCATATTGATCTTAAACTGAATCAGAAACAAAGTGCAAGGGAAATCAAATTATGCTCAAAGCCCAATGGTAGACAGGTGTGCAAAAAAGGCCATTTAGTTATTTACTCACTTTCCAGTCAAAACGAAAGGTTCATCAACTATTACACAAAAATATCAACAGTAAGGAGAAAAAACTTGTATTGAAGGTTCACGCATACCATCTCGAAACAATTGTTCTGATAACTGCTCACTGAAAACGCCATCAGAGACAGGTGTGTAAGAGATAAGCGTCTTTATTCTTTCTTCATTGGAAAGCCAGCGTCCAATCAAAACAATCATTTCCCGTGACAAGCTAATTTCTGCAACAGAGGCATCTGATGAAATAGAGTCAGTGCCTCCAATACAAATTTCAAGGTCGTCAAGTAAGCTTCTTGGATAAGATGGAACATCAAAAAGTCTTTCTCGTATAGCTTTACAGAGTATTTCTAAGTCCACAGGGCTCACTTCAGTAGGTTTCACCTGGAAAGAGGGAAACCGATAATTAGATATATGAAGGCTGAAAAAGCAAAAATAGAAACATAGATTAGTGAAACAGGTAACCTCTAGTTCCAGATGATTCCCAAATCTTGTTTTCAGATGCTGTGGACTTCCAATGCATCTTAATCGGCCACCAACCTTCCAACAGAGACAATGTAATTAAAGCAACTTTTTAAGTATGGTTGCATGTCAGTGCTTAAACAAGCAAGGAAAAAGCAAACTTATACCATTATCCCTATTCGGGTGCACAATGCTTGAGCTTCATTCATACTGTGGGTAGTAAGAATTACTGCTGTCTTTCCTCGTCTTGTTGAGATCCTAGATATTACATCCCACATGAATCGTTTGGCAATGGGATCCATGCCTAAAAATATGAATAATTGGATTTCAAATTAGACATGACAGCAGGTGCTTTTGCAATTCATCAAGGATAAGAAATCGTCCAATAAGCTCTCATATTGCTGATCTGTAAGCAGCTTCAGAATCTCCTGTGCCTTGGTCATATGCTTTAAGTAAAATACTAGTTGACCTAAAAACTTAAGCTTTTTTTTTTTTTTTTGGTTTTCAGGGGAACAAAAAGCTTGAGCTATTAAGCAAGGGTCCCTGAATGGTGTTTTATAACGCAAACATGCCACCTCACATGGAAAGCTCACTGGGTTGAATATGTGATAAGTAACTCCCTTATGGTGATACTAAAGACTGCTGTAAACAAAAAATTTAATCATAGAACTATAGGCATCGAAAAATAAACTAAAGATCAGTTGATCAACTGGCTTTTGAAACCATGTTAAAGAACAGCTTGATCTAAAGGTTAAGCAGTTAAAGCAAGGGTTTGAGAATAGATTTTATAACTCTTAACAACATAAAAGGATAAGGCTTATTTTTATGATGTTTGGAGATATACAATGAAATAGAATGGAAAAAACTGAGTTATTATACCTGTGGATGGCTCATCAAGAATGACTATAGGAGGATCCCCAATCATTGCAATTGCAACAGACAATTTCCTTTTATTTCCTCCACTAAGAGAAAATGATGGCTTATTAGCATGCTTCAACAAGTCAAACTCCTCTAGCTTTTCCATAACAACCTGCCCAGATGGTCATGGGCATTAAAGGCCAATATATCATAGCTAATAATAGTCATATCATTGAACTAAAAAGGCTGATATTCTCATCTTTTGATGGTAAAAATAAAGAGGATAGTCATATATTTTTTTAAATGCATAAAAAAGCAGATACCCAGCTTTACTGAGCTGTAGTGTTTGGTGTACATAATATTTATGAGAATGAGTTGCAAACATTCAGCATGTGATACATTTGAAGCAAGTTTTTCTTTTCTTTAAAACTGTTTCAGGCCTGAAAATCAATTGGAGAAAAAGTGAGAAGATTCATGCAGAAATAGTGAAACATTAAGCTAAAAATTTGGCTTCTAATCTGGGTTGCATTGTGAACTATCTTTCCCTGAATCATGTTGGGCTGCCATTGAATTTTTATGTTACTGCCTGTTTGTAGTCCACTAATTTTTGCTCCATATGTGGACAATTTATTACTTATAAAGTTAAGAGAAGTAAATCAGAGAGATTCTCCATCTAAGGGTGAGAAGAGAAATAAAATTTCACTTAGGTTTTCTCCTATGTGTTCTTTGTTGTGTTGGAATTTAATGGCAAACAGTCCAAGGAAACAAAGTTCCAAGAAAGAGTATGGTTATTTGGAAGGATTGCCTGCTTGCATCATGTTGTGTTTATACCTTGTGCTGAAAATCTGCTTAATGTAATATTATAATTATTAATTGGAGAAACTTCGGAGGTCTATAAGAGGACATTTACACACTAGACTACAGCCCTTACCATTGAGAGTTCCATATATCAATTTCCAATTCAAAAGAATTTCTAGACTATAAAAGTTTGACTTTAACTTCTTTTCCCCGTTCTTATTTTTGAAGTTCAGTAGTTTAGCTTGTAAAATGAATGGCTTCTCCATGCAAAAAAATAAATATTATCACCATGAGAGATCCTAGCCAGAACAAATGCAGAAGCGATTAGAAAGTTCTTACACATACATTATCTATCATGCAACTTGGAACGCCTTTTATTCTGGCATAAAGCTCAAGATGCTCTTGGACAGTCAAATATTCCAATAGAGCATCAAATTGCGGGCAATAACCAATCTGAACGTGAGAATTCAAATAAAGAAGTCAGAGTCAGATGGATTCAGGTAAATCTTCAATCTCTAACTGTATGTTTGTGTATATTTAAGAGAAAAAATTACTTACATGCTGGCGAACAGCCTTGGGATGGGAACATATATCTTTGCCAAAAATAAAAGCAGTCCCATCAGACGGAGATTCTTCTCCTGCATGGATAGAGTGAAACAAAATATTTAAGATTGAATTCCGATGAACAGAAGAAACAAATGCTAAGTTTACAGTAACTCAATGTAAGCAAATATAATTACAAAAGCTTTCCTACTAGTATACTTGTCTGAGATTTTGCATAATCTCATAAATCCAACATGTCAGATTTGTTCAAATTGAAAATCCCACTGATTAAAAAATATATATATATTGTAAGTATTTTGGAGAGAGGGGCAGAATAATATGTTATAAATTATCAAATAAGTCAAGATACTCAGTAAAAGTGCATTTTGAAGCTTAAGAAATGAACAGTGCATATGTTGTAGATGCAGTGTCAATATTTCACTCAGAAATCTGATATACCACACAGCATAGACAAAGTTGTGGTCTTTCCAGCTCCATTTGTCCCCAAAAAGCCAAAACATTCTCCTTCCTGAACTGAGAAGGTTAATGAATCTACCGCAACCTTTTGCCCTTGAAACTTCCCTTCAGAATATACCTGAAATTAGGATAAGTATCACAATACATGAGCGCCAAATTATTCCAGTATCATTTACAAAACAGCTTTTGTGAAGCAACAAGCTAAAGAAAATCATGTTGGAAAATACCTTACGAAGATTACGCAAGTAGATGATGGCATTGTCTAGGGAACCTGAAAGTACTCTATTTCTTTCTGTTTTCACATCTACATCTTCATCAAAGTCCACACCAACAGTTTCTGAGGCAGGTTCTAATAGATTTTCCAGATAAGGAGGAGTATTGCGTGGGATAATATTTTCCCACCACTTTTTGATCATGAACGGAGTCAATTTGAGAGAAGGAAGAACTTCAATCCCAAGCGTTAACAGAAAGTAACTAAAGCTCTGTCATACAAGAGAAAAAAATGGATTAGATCGAGCAAAACCCATATATATATATATATATATATATTGTATAATCGCTACTTTCATGCTTCCAAATTGAGAAGTTAAATCCAGGGAATATAACTTCTGGTTCCAAGTGAATTAAATATAACTCATGGGAGCTAAATAGAAAAGATCTACCACAGGCAATAAGAAAAGCAAAAGAGCATTATGCATGGAACACATACAATTTACAATAGAATTAGTGAAATAAGATAATAATGGGGGAGACTACAAGGATGTATATGCTCAACATTTTTATACTACAATCAGTAGTTTCACCCAAGCAACTTTGCTACAAAAGTTTGTCCTGCTCTCATGTGACTTCTTTTATCATGTACAACCGATAAACTATTTACTAGTAATTTTGTCCTGCCGCCTTATCCTTAACTTTTGTTTCCCATTTTCCTTTATTATAATTCTATTCATAACTGAAGAACCTTTATCAAACAACCATATATGATTTCCAGATTTTAATTATCAAGAGGACTTTGTGAAAAGTTTCAGTTGTATGCTCTACACACAATAGAGTAAGAATTTATCATATGTTTTTGCAGACTTCAACTTGGAAACTTGGAATAAACCATATGACACTTGACAGCAGCTGGACATGATGAAAAGACACAAACCTCAACAGCAAGATAACAAATGGAGGCACCGCTAACATTCCAATCAAACACCCTATCACTTGTTTTATCTTTCATGCCTTGCCGCAAAAGGGCTAGTGAAGCAAGTCCATCAGCAAAACAAAATCCAGGAGATATTCTGAAAAAGTTCTGAAAGAGAACATAACATTTTACGTAACTCAAGTAAGCTAAAGTTTGATAGCATCAAATGTAAGTCTTTGCCAAAGTGAATGAACAAAATAAAAATTTGAGCAGCTAAAACACAATTGCATATCACTGCCAACAGCCAACAAAAAATTCTAGATTCATATCCTACGTATCATTATATAATCAACGATAATATTTGGCCTGAAGGCACCAGGTATACTTAGCTTTGTAGCCTATTACTTAAAACATAACCTTATACGACAACACGGCATATAATAATAGTATTGGACAACTAGAAGTTAATTTATTGAATTTCAGGGGTCCCACTAAGATGCTCCTATATTGTTTTATTTTCAGTGCACCTGAGCAGTATTGGCCCACAAATTGGAGGAAGATAAGTTCCACTAAATTAAAATACTTCTGCTAAAATTCCTCTACTACGAAAATTGGTTTGCCAACAAGAAAATATATCTTTGCCATAATTTTCTGGGGAAAAAATTGCAAGGAAAACAGAAGCATAAATAGATATCCATATTTATGTTGTCCAACATCATCAATTTTATGTTCCAATAAAAGAAAATCTTATTAGAGAGAGACGAGAAGAACAAAAGAATAAGGATATCATGATCCTCATCAATGCAAATGCAAATAAGAGAAACTCAAAATAGAAATAATACATTATTGTTATAGCCCTCTGATCCCTATACACATCTGACAGGCAAAACCCATGATAGCAACCACTAACTGAGCACCATATAAAATCCTAACCTAAAATTGATCAAATGTGATAGAAGATAACTTGTCTATTTGCACTATCATCTCAAAATGGACATATTTCCAGCATAAGATAGAAAATAGAAACAGTAATACAGAATTTAGAGCACACAATTATTAGAGGCTATACAATTCAAAAGAAGTCCCAGATCCAATGGTTCCCCCCCCCCCCTTTTTCTTTCCTTTGAAAATAGTGCCCAGATAGACATTTCAACTTCCCTCTCCTCTTCTGGTGGTTGGGATAAAAGTAATTTGAGCAAGTGCATGCAATTCATATTGCCTGCTCCTGAACTCACATGTACAAGTAACAAGTCTCAGAACAAGAATAAGGGTTTCCAACCTTGAGAAAAGAATTGGCACTTATTGTTGATGGTATCAGTCCCATAATGAATGAAATAACCATTAGTATTAGTCCAGTGAAGAAGTGGACCAGGAGAACCACATTCTGCAAGAAAAGTGAATATCTTAGAATTTATAATATGTTATAATAAAGAAATGAGATATTGAACCCTCAATACCTGAGCCATGGTATGGTCAGAAAAGAAAAATGTCAGGCAATATGTTGATGATGCAATTGCAAGTCCATACTCCAAAAACATGAGGATTGTTGGTAGCAAAGAAGGCCCTCCAACAAACTGATCCAGACCTATGGTTATATAAAATACACACGAATAAGCATTGGCAATTATAATACTGCAAAACAAAATGATAATGTAAACAGGTGATAATAAGATTTTCATAAGGGCTTGATTGGGAGTTTAAAAGAGAGTAGGGTGAGGTAGTCATTATTGGGGTGGCGTGGGGGAGATAACCCACTCACTCCCCACTATTTAAATGTTACAATGCCATTAATGGAATAGGCTGGGTTTGAAGGGTGAAATTTCCAATATTAACCTTGTGATGTTAACCCTTATAGAAAAATAGGCAAGAGGAGAGGTTGAAAAAAGAAATGAAAAATTATAAAGAACCCAACTTATTTGAAACCCCAGTTTAGAAGAGTTTGAAAATTAGGGTGTGGAGTGCGTTAGGATGGGTCCCACCCCATTAGCTATTAAACATCCAATCAATTAGGATCCTCCTAACCAAGCCCCAAGACTTCCAGGTTTTAATGTTTTCCTGGTAATGTTAGGTATCAATTGCCCCCCCCCCCGGAAAAACAAAAACAATGAAACCAAATGACCTGAGGTAAGCCTAGGTGGCTAAGTCAACCACTTACTTAAAATCTTCAGCCTATAGGAAGCACGTTGTCAGAATTCCCATGTCTCTATCACATCATGCAAAAGCTTGATGAGTTGAAGTGAGGACAAAGAACAAACCCTCCGCTACACTGTCTTGAAATTTAATTTAACAATTAAAGTTGACATTGATTAAGTTTTGGATCAATGGGAAAAGAGCCTATAATATTATATCCAAATGCTTAAAGACCTTTTGAACTACAAGATGCCAAAAAGTAGACCATGGATTATCATCCAAAGGAATACCAAAATAAGTGGTCACTGTAGGATTGATAGCCAGCAAAGAGGCATAGGTTGAATGAACTTGAGTCCCAATTGCCCACATTTCCTAATTAGACTTTGAAGACCTCATAAAGCTATCTCACCTATCTTATATGTGGCTCTATGTTACGTGTTAGTGAGTAATAATTGGTCAAGTGTTTTTGGAATAAATAAGTGAGGTAGATAGTTAGTTAGTTAGTTAGTTATGACTAATTCCTAACCATTGCTACTCTCTTTGTCTTACAACCTATGAGAAAGGAGAGGTATACTTGTATCTGTGTGGTTGAATACATACTTCTTGTATTTCTCTGTTTCTCTCTCTCTTCAGTGCTCCTTGCACCAATTTGGTGCTAAAGCAACAATCTAGTATTTTGATGGCTTCTAGAACTCGTTCTTGGGATCGCTTATTAGAATTCGATCAACGTTTGGATCAAACAAATGTTGAGCTCGACAAGGTGAAGCAATCTGTGACTAGAATTGAAGGTATTGTTGCAGATATGGTGCTAAAATTCTCTCAACAATTTGCACCAATGCATGTGACTAATGGCCATGTTGCAATGTGGAGCACAAATGGACATAGAAGAGGTAACAGATGTCTTCAATTCGGTTCGTTTAATGGTATTTTGTCTAGCAACTATGTGTTTCCAAGATGACATGGATCAAGATTCTTAAGTTCAAAGGCTCAAACTTTTGTGGTTGGCTATACTGTCCAAAGCAATTCTTTGAAATCAATGAGACACTAGAGAACTAGAAGATTTAATTGTTAAGTGTATATCTTGAAGGACATTCACTGTAGTGGCATCTCATTTTTCTGAAAAGAAGAAGGTTGATCAAGATCAATTAGGAGGGCTACATGAAGAGTATGACTGCAAGGTTTGATGATGTCACTAAGATTGATGCTATGGCCAAAATCAAGAGTCTCAAATAGGAAGATATAGTTACTAAATATCAAGAGAAATTCAAAGAATTGTTATTGGAGGTAAATTTACCAGAACCACTTGCTATCAATTGCTTCTTAGGTGGACTCCATTTCAATATCCAGACAACTTTGAGGCTATTTAATCCAAGTACTTTAGCTAATGCTATTTACTTAACACGCCTCCAAGAATGTTCTATCCTAGCTATCTATTCTATTACTCCTACCTCTAACAAAAAGTCCACCATTAACACCAACTGTCAATCTGCCAATCTCAAAGGTCAATTTGGTACTCAAGACAATTTTTCCAAAAGATATACATCAAACCAATTTTCTGCTTCTTCCACTAGAAACCATACCTTTGTTGACAAACCTATCTCAATCTCTAGTATTAATTCCCTAACCACCGACAAACAATTTAAACAATTGACTAAGAAAGAGATGGATGAGAAAAGGAGGAAGGATCTTTGCTACTAGTGTCTTGAAAAGTATACTTTTGACCATAAGTGTCAAAATTCCTAGCTCTTCATGATCATGGTTCATGAAAAAGAGGAAGATGAGTTCCAAGACGCGAGATAAAAGAAGAATTACATACAAAACCATCACAGTGTAATACTAACATTTCTTTGAATGCCTTTGAGGGAAAGGAGGGGTGTTCAACAATAGAGGTGGAGGGAAGAGTCAAAAAACAATATGTGGTGATCTTGTTTAACATAGGAAGCTCACACAATTTCTTAGATGGCACTATAGCTAGAAAATTGAAGTTGAAGGTACATGAAGCAATTGGTGTTTAGGTTGCAATAGCCCATGGCCACAAATTAGAAGTTACCAAGCAGTGTACAGGTCTATCATGGGTGATGCAGGGGGAGTCATTCATTTTAGATTTCTTACTGATGGATTTAGATGGCTATCACATGATTTTGAGGGTGAATGGATGTCTGCCTTTGGCAAAATCATTAGGATTTGAAGGCCAAAATAATGGAGTTTAAGTTGCATGGCAAATGGTATAAGATTGACTGGGCTCCACCATAGAAGGACTTGTTTGGGGAACAACAACTTATGAATAAGCATGTTGTTATAGCTCAAAAACCTTATTTGGTACAAGTCAATTCTATGCCGCAACCCTTAAGGAAGCAGACTTTTGCTTAAGGAGAAAATGGAAACAATCATTACGAAACAAAATGCTGAAATTGAGTCTATTTCATAGGAGTTGAGTGATATTTTCAAAGAGCCTAAGTCCTTACCTCCTTCACAAGCGTTTGATCATCCTATACACCTTAAGGTGGGCCACCCTATTAGCTTTAAACCTTATCGATATGGCCCTGTTCAGAAGTCAAAAGATTGAGAAACATGTGGGAAATAGGGTGATTAGGGATAGTAGCCATGCCTTTGCTTCTCTAGTAGTGTTGTTTAAAAAGAAGGACAATTTTTGGCATTTTTATATTGACTATCAGAAGCTTAATGAGCATACCATCAAGAATAAATTCCCCATACCAGTGATTAAGGAGCTGTTGGTTGAGCTATGGTGCCAATTTCTTTTCCAAACTTGATTTAAAGGCCAGGTGTCATCAAATTAGAATGAAATCAGAAGATGTTGAGAAAACAGCTTTCGTACTTATGAAGGTTTATATGAATTCCTTGTAATGTCGTTTGAACTTACTAACACCCTAGCTACCTTCTAAGGCCTCATGAATTCTATTTTTAAGGCCTTCCTACGGAAATTTATTCTTGTTTTCTTCTAGGATAATACTCATCTATAGCTGTACCTCATTAGACCATATTCAATGTTGGAAGCTTACACTTTATTGGAGATTCAAGAATATTATTGCTATTTTTACTGTCAGTTTATTTTTCTGCTATTATCTTTCACTGTCAGTTATTATTTATTATTGTTTAGTTAGATATTTTAGTTATAATCGTTTAAATTAGATTATAATCTTAGTTAATAAAATTCCTAATATCTCGGCTATGGAGGTAGGCTTGTTGCCTTTAGGTTTTCCCTTTAAAGGGGACAGATTATTTAGAATAAAGTATGCGACTGAGAAAACATTACTCTCAGCCGATTTCATGGTATCAAAGCCATGATTAGGTTTGGTGATTTTGAAGCTATGAATACCTCTTCTCATGGCACCAACACTGAACCGCATAACCCAGGCAATAATGCGTCTCCTCTACAAAGGACCACCGAGTTGTCTAGTCTCATGATCACCAAACACAAGCTAGACGGTGATAATTACTTGCAATGGTCTTAGTCTTTCTTGATGTTCATTCACGGTAGAGGCAAGGAAGATTATATCACGGGTCTTGCTAGCCAGCTGAGCCTTGAGGATCCCAAATATCCTAGCTGGAAGTCAGAAAACAACCAAGTGATGTCTTGGTTGATCAATTCAATGACACTCGAGATTGGGAAAGGATTCATACTATACAAAACTGCAAAAGAAAGCTGGGATGCTGCGAGAGAAAGCTATTCTTTAGTCTCCAACACTGTTGTGCTCTTTGAGATAAAAGGGAAGTTGCATGAGGTAAATCAGGGTATGATGTCTGTCACAAGTTATTTCAATTTACTCGTAACTTTGTGGCAACAAGTGGACATGTATGAGATCCACCAATGGTCCTGCACAGTTGACACTACCTATTACCAAAAGTTGGTAGAGAACGAGAGTGTACAAATTTTTACTGGGGCTTAATAGTGAATTCGAAGATGTGAGAAGCAGACTATTAAGTGCCCCATCACTACCCCAGCTGCAAGAAGCTCTCTCTGTTGTCAAGAGAGAAGAAAGTCATAAGACACTAACCAATGGAAGCTCATCAAGCGAAAATACAGCTCTGGTGGTTAGAACAGAGCATAGATTGAAGAAAGGAGGACACCCCTGGTGTGATCACTGCAGCAAAGTGGGACATACCAGACACAATTGTTGGAAGCTTCACATCAAAACTGGTTAAAACAGACAAAAACCTAAATCTAAAGGTAAAGTTCAGCTTGCTGTAAACAATGAAGAATCAAGTCTTGATTTGTCTCAGATCAAAATTTAACTTGGGTAGCTATAACAAATCATTAGCAGTCATGAAAAGTAAAAAAAATCAGTTCAACTGGTCTTGTAGCTCAAGCAAGTAATTACTTTATTGCACTATATATTGTGTCCTTAAATGCAGTAAGACAAGAGAAAGATTTATGGGTCGTTGACTCAAGAGCAACTGACCATATGACAGGTGATTTCACTGTGTTAAATGATGTAACTCCATGTGAGAAGAAAATGGCTATAAAAATTGCAGATGGTTCTTTTGTGGAAGTCACATACATAGGGACAATATATCTATCTCCTGAGTTAGTACTGAAAAACGTCCAATTTGTTCTAAAACTTACTTGTAGCCTAATGTTAGTGAATAAATTGACCACTCATAATGACTGCCATGCTGACTTTGGGCCAAATGATTGTTTTTTTCAGGAAATGAGGATGAAGAGGGTGATTGGTAATTGTGAACAGCTAGGAGGACTTTATTATTTTTCGCAAGAATAAATGCAATGCTGCATTGACAGCAAGCACAGTAGAGGAAGAAATTCAATTGTTGCATTATCGCTCGGGTCATCCAAGTTTAGAGTATCTTAAGCTTATGTATCCCCACATTTCCAATAAAAATTTTTCAGATTTTCAATGTGATGTATGTCCTCTTGCAAAACATACTAGAAATTCCTACCCTTCACATGAACATGTTCCCACGAAACCATTCACACTAATTCACAGTGATGTATGGGGTCCCTTAAAAATAAAAAAAAAATGTGAATGGTGCCCAGTGGCTTGTAACTTTCATTGACGATCGTACTAGATTAACCTAGTTATATCTATTAAAGGAGAAATCAGAGGTTCCTAGTGTTTTTCAAAAATTCCATGCCATGATTCAAAATCAATTCTAGGCTGAACTAAAATTCCTCAAATCTAATAATGCTAAAGAATTCATTAGTTCTAACCTAGAAAATTATCTTGCTCAACATGGAATTATACATCAGAGCTCTTGTGTATACCACAGCAAAATGAAGTCTTTGAAAGAAAAAATAGACAGCTTTTAAACATGGCCTAAGCCTTACTTTTTTCTTGCAATGTGCCTCTGTTTTACTAGGGGGATGCAATTCTCACTGCTACCTATCTACTTAATCGAACTCCCAAGAAAACACTAAAATTTAAAAGCCCTCAATAGCTTCTCCTAGTGACCTATCCTGGTAACCAAGTTATGACAAATATGCCACTTAGGGTTTTCAATTGCACTGCATTTGTTCATAACTACCATGGTGGCAAATTGGATCCTAGAGCAATCAAATGCATTTTTCTTGGTTATTCTCCTACTCAGAAAGGATATAGGTGCTATCACCCGCCAATAGAGAATTTTACACTACCAGTGACATCACCTTCCATGAAAACACACCATTTTATCTCAAAACACCCATTCAGGGGGAGAACCAGACTCAAACCACATAGGAATGGCTGTTTTTGGATACAATTGTACCTCAGATTCAGTACCCAATCTCTGCACCATGTCCAGAACTTGAGACCAGACCTGAAACTCAACCTGACATCCATCTTATACCTGACCAGGGGGAGATACAACATGCAATAGACTCTGTACAGCAATTTGAGACTGAACATCAATCTGAAGCAACTCAGCAGCAGTCACACTGAGAAGGAAATCTAGCTGCAGTGTCTAACCAACAGTCACAACAACACCAATCATCTTCTTCCACCTCAGATCCTCAGTTACATGATCTTGCATGACCCATTGCGTCAAGGAAAAAGGTGAGATCTTGCATTACAAAACATCCAATTGGCTATTTTATCTCTTATGATAGTTTATCTCCTGGTATGAAAGCTTTTGTGACAAGTGTTTCAGTTGAAAAATTGCCTAAGTGTGCATGATGCAATGTAACACCCTGCCTAGAGAGCTACAATTCTTGAAGAGATGAGTGCACTCAAGAAAAATGGAACTTGGGAGGTAACTAAATTACCCAAAGGTAAGTCAACTGTAGGGTGCAAAGGGGTCTTCACCATAAAGTATAACCCAGATGGAAGCATCAGTAGATACAAGGCTAGATTGGTAGCCAAAGGATTTACATAGACTCGTGGGATTGATTTTCAAGAGACTTTTGCTCCAGTAGCCAAATTCAACACTATTAAAGTATTGTTATCTCTTGCATCCAACATTGACTAGCCATTGTATCAAATGGATGAAAAAAATGTCTTCCTAAATGGTATGTTAGAAGAGGAAGTTTTTATGGATATACCTCTTGGTTTTGAATCTAGTGTAACTTAGAATAAAGTTTGTAAGCTTCGCAAATCTATTTATGGCTTAAAATAGTCACCATGTGCATGGTTTGAAAGATTTACTAATGTTGTGAAAGGAAGTGGTAATACACAATGTTAGATTGATCACACTTTGTTTGTAAAGCATGCCCCCATGGGAAAATTACTGTGTTAATAGTTTATGTTGATGATATAGTGATTACAGGTAACAATCAGGAAGAAATACAGATATTGAAGAAGTTATTAGCATATGAATTTGAAGTAAAGGACCTAGGAAAACTTATATACTTCCTAGGAATGGAGGTAGCTAGAATTAAGGAAGGTATATCCATATCTTAGAGAAAGTATACTCTGAATCTACTAGAAGAAACAGGTATGATGGGGTGCAAGCTAGCTGAAACCCCAATGGAGGCAAATTACAAGATAGGCTTGAAGGAGAACTATGCACTAGTTGACACTAGGATGTACCATAGACTAGTAGGACGATTGATCTATCTTTCCCATACTAGAATCTCATTTCCTGTAAGTGTGGTAATCCAATTTATGAGCAAACCTAATGAAGAACACCAGGAAGCAGTTTATTGAATTTTGAGGTACCTAAAATACACTCCAAGAAAAGGCCTCTATTTCAAAAAAAGGGCACATAAGGGTGTTGAGATATATACTGATGCTGATTGGGTTGGGTCGGTAATTGACAGACGTTCTACCACTGGATATTGCTCCTATGTTTAGGGTAACTTGGTGACTTGGAGAAGCAAAAAACAACTAGTAGTAGCTAGAAGTAGTCCTAAAGCATAATTCCGAGCTCTAGCTTTGGGAATATGTGACGGTATTTGGCTGTCCAGGTTACTCATAGAGCTGAAAACTAGTACTGAAAGGCCTATAAGGATACTATGTGACAATACAGCAACTATTGGAATAGTAAAAAATCCAATACATCATGATAAGACTAAACATGTGGAAATTGATAGCCACTTCATCAAGGAGAAAATTGACTCAGGCATGATAGAGGTGTTGTACACACCTACTAGAGACCAGGTAGCTGATCTATTGACTAAAGCAACATCTAGAGTGAAGTTTGAAGAATTAAGAGTCAAGTTGGGAATGTTCAATATTTATTCATCAGCTTGAGGGGACGTATTAGAGATTCAAGAATATTATCGCTTTTTTTTACTGTCATTTTATTTTGTTGTTATTATCTTTTACTGTCAATTATTATTTATTATTGTTTAGTCAGATATTTAAGTTAGTTATAATCGTTTAAATTAGATTATAATCTTAGTTAATAAAATCTCTAATATCTCGGCTATGGAGGTAGGCTTGTTGCCTCTAGGTTTTGCCCTTTAAAAGGGATAAATTATTCAGAATAAAGTATGCGACAGGCAAAAGCCAATCCAAGGAAAATTGTAGCTATTCTTTCATGGCCAACACTAACATCTCTTAAAGCGTTGCGTAGTTTATTGGGCTTGATTGGTTACTATCAACGTTTTGTGAAAATATATAAGAGTATTTACAAACCCTTGACTGATTTGTTGGAAAAAAAGGACAGATTCCACTGGACAAAGGTTGCCAATTTTGCCTTGGAGTTACTAAAATTTGTCATGACTTCCATACCAGTCCTTGCACTGCCCAATTTTTTCTAAAAAGTTTGTACCAGAAACTGACACTTCTAATGTTGGGTTAGGGACTATCTTTCCTCAAAATGGGCACCCCATTACGTTTGCAAGTAAAGCTTTGTGCCCAACAAAGAGGAATCTCTTTGCTTATGAAAAGGAATATATGGCCATAGTCTTTGCTGTGAAGCATTGGAAAATATACTTGCAAGGTCAGTCCTTTATAATCAAGACTGACCATCTTGCCTTGAAGTACCTATTAGAGCAAAAGTCAGTCACCTTTGATTAGTACAAGTACTTACATAAGCTAACGAGTTAAGCAATTTGGCTAAAGGAAAGGAAAAATTTTACTTAGTTAAGGAAGGCAACGCAATGAATCTTCTTCAACTCAAACAGGAGTATGCTCTTTCACCCCAGGGTGAGAAAGAATAGGAAGAGAATGAAGTACAAAAGCATTTACGGATAGCGCATAGACTTGGCAAAGAGCGTGGCTTGGATAGGTGTTCGAAATAGTTCTTAGTAGAATCTTATGAGATACTTCATCAAAAAGGGGAGGAGAATGTTGCTACAGATGCTTTGCCTCATAGGGACCACTTTGGAGAAAACAGCCACTGTACAACAATTACCTTAGTTGCTTTTGACATGTCTTTCAAGGTTAGAGAGGCTTGTGTAAAGGATTCTAAACTCCAATCATTAATATTGGAGCTTGAAACTGATCCTAGTAATTGTCCACATTATTCTTGGGTGAATAACACATTGAAGAGAGAGGGAAAATTAGTGATAGCTGCTGATTTTGAGTTGAGACAGCAACTATTAGGTTATTTCCATGGAGATGTCTTGGAGGACATTCAGGGATAACCCCCACTTATCAACATCTTGTTTCTATTTTTTATTGGAAAGGTTTGGCGAAGGATGTTCGCAACTTTATGCAGAGTTGTACCACATGCCAACATTTCAAAACTGAGAATATAGCTACTCTCGGGTTACTACAATCACTTCCAATTCCTAATTCTATATGGTCTGACCTGTCTATGGATTTCATTAGAGATTTACCCAAGTCTTATAATAAATTAGTGATCTTGATGGTGGTTGATCATTTGAGTAAGGCAGCCCATTTCATGGCCCTTCAACATCCATATTCTGCAGTGGATGTAGCTGAGGTGTTTATAGATAACGTTGTGAAACTTTATGAGTTCCCTGAGTCCATAGTCATGGATAGGGATCTAATCTTCTGTGACAAATTTTGGAAAGCATTGTACAGGCTTTACAAGGTTCGTTTGGCTTATTCTTCACCATATCATCCTCAAACGGATGGCCAAATAGAAGTTCCTAATCATTGTTTAGAGTGTTACCTTAGATGCATGACAAGTGACCATCCTAAGCAATGGTTGAAGCGGCTACCTACAGCAAAATTGTGGTACAATACCACCTTCCATTCCTCAACTGGCATGACTCCATTTTAGGTTGTTTTTTAAGTGCTTCCATAAGTCCATTTACCTTATTTGGCTAAAGATTCTCCTAGTAATCTGGTTGACTGAAGCTGCTAAGAAAAAGAAGCTACAATTCAATTGTTGAGACAGAATTTGTGTAAAGCTCAACAAAGGATGGTGCAAATGGCAAACAATGACAGAAGCAAAAGAGAGTTTGCGATTGGAGATTTAGTCTACTTAAAGCTTCACCCTTTTTGTAGGAACCCCATCAATAATTCTTCCCTTCATAAGTTGACTGCTAAAATTTTTTGGGCCATATACAGTGGTCAAAAGGGTGAGTAAAGTTGCTTATCAATTGAAATTACCCGACAACATTAAGATACATATGGTGTTTCACGTCTCACTACTTAGGAAGCATGAATTGCTTAAGACAGTGTTGCCTAATTTGCAATTTGCCATGGTATGTGATACAGGTATAGGTATTATGCTAGTTTATACAATTTACGGTACGAGACATATAAGACATGTAATTGTGTATAATGAGAAGAAAAAAAAAGGATTTGTTACTTTTTTATACAATAGAGTAGGGAGAGAGGTTTTTTATTTGTTTTATCTAGTGCCAATATAATTATTATAATTAAAATAATATATTTTAAAATTACATATATTAAAATAATGCATAATTATCATAACAAATACCCCACTCCTCATCTTTCCTTTTATTTCTTTTATCAAAATTAGAAAGTAAAAATTCAAGCCAAATCAATATTTCCCATTTCCTCATATTCTCTCAATCATATTCTCACGCCATACTTTCCCCCATATTTCCTCAACCATTCTCTTTGTTACTAGAATCTCATTGATATGATAATTTAAAAAGATATACACTAAATAAATATAATATTACAGAAAGTAAATATATAATAAATAAATAATAAAATATATAATCGACTTTATGGCATCAACTGATCCACGTAGCCAACTCCACTTAGTGGGAAAAGACTTTGTTATTGTTGTTGTTGTTATAATAATATTTTTTTTAAAAAAGAAAAGCTATATCATAAGAAAGACCAAAAAACAAAGGACAGCTAGACCAAAAACCACATATGATCCCCTCCTAATCTAGAATCTTCTCCTTATCTCCTATTTCCAAATCGATTCCAACTTGCCTCCCATGATCTCCTCCTTAATTCACCCAACCTCTTTTTCTATGCTGATTGCCTGCTTCATCAATAATGGGCACAAGTTCAGAAATTCATGGCAAAAGCTAAGAACAATATTGGTTCATTGATTTTGGCATTCCAATAAGCAAATGTCTCACGTTTGGGAATGGAGGGTGGGGAACGGAGTTGAGGGGAAAGGGACAACTGAATTAGGTAACATAGGTTTAAGATATAAATAATATATACTTTCAACAATGAAATTATTCATCATTTTAATTCTACATGATTATTTGGTTAAAATTAAGACCTAAAAAAAGAAGGGGGGAAAAAAACCACAACGTGCTTATGTGGTAATGAAACATATAAGAGGAAATTGAAAGAAACACTTTAAAAACAGATTTTGGGTCACATAGCCACTTTACCCCATCTGTTTATACAATGCTGGACAGCCACTTCCATCTTGAGTAGGATATTTAGTGTTTTTGGTGAAAACTGGGGGTATGTCCTCTTAATTTAAAACTGTAGAAATTCAAGGTATAAAAGATGGAAAGAGAGCGGAAAAGAAAGCTCTTCGGTGAACTGAAATAAGTGAATCTAACCTAAAAAAAAAATTTGCATGACTCAAAATTACATAATAATGACAGAATAATGTTTTAATTACAAAATATCCTCCCACTAATTACAAAATCATAACCTACCTAACAATTATAGAATATTTACATTCTAATACTCCCCCTTAAGCTAGAGCATATAAATTATATGCACAAAACTTGTTACAAATTTAGGAAATGCATGGTCCCCTTAATGCTTTAGTGATAATATTAGCTAACTGATCATTGGAGTTGACATGACTAGTGATAAAAGTCTTAGATAGTATTTTCTCTCTAATAAAATAACAATCAACTTCAATATGTTTGTTTTTTTTTTTCGTGAAAGATCGGATTAGATGCAATATGTAAAGCAACTTGATTATGATATATTAATGTCATCTTGCTTAAATTTCCAAATTGGACTTCCTAAAGCAATTGTTTCATTTACACAAGTTCACGTTGGCAATGCCATGGCACAGTATTTAGCCTCAGCACTAGCTCTAGGCATAATATCATGTTTCTTGCTTTTCCAAAATACAAGATTCCCTCCAATGAAAATGTAATAAGCTGTTGTGGATTGTCAATCTATAGGATATCATGCCCACTTTGCATCAACATAACCTACCACTTGGTTATGCTTATGATCCTCATATAACAAGCCTTTCCTAGGAGCCCCTTTGATATACTTGAGAATGCATGTTACTGTATCCCAATGACTAGTGTATGGTGACTAAAAATTGATTTACCACACTCACAATAAAAGAGATATCCAGTCGAATGATGGTAAAATAATTCAATTTTCCAATAAGCTGCCAGTATCTACCAGGATTCGTCAAAGGCTCTCCCTATCCTAGTATCAGCCTAATATTAGGATCCATAAGAGTATCAATTGGGCAACAATCTCACATACTAGTTTCATCAAGGACATTCAGTGCATATTTTCTTTAAGAAATCACTATCCAAGTATTGGATTGAGCTACCTCAACGCTCAAAACGTACTTTTAACTTGCCCAAATCTTTGGTCTGAAAGTGATCAAATAGGTGCTGTTTAAGTTAAGAGATTATCATTCCCAATGATAACAATATCATCAACAAAGGCAACCAACTATATGCAAAAATTAGGAGCTTGATGCATGTAGAATAAAGAGTGATTGGCCTCACTTCTAATCAACTCAAATTGTTGGACAACATAACTAAATCGCCTAAACCAAGTCTATGGTGATTACTTTAGCCCGTAGGTAGATCGATATAACTTATTTACTAATCCAAACTTCTCCTGAGCAACAAACCCACATGATTGTTTCATGTAAACTTCCTCCTCAAGATTGCCATGAAGACAAGGCATTGTTAACATTAAGTTGATAAACGGGCCAAAGTTGAATAGCAGCAATAGATAATACCAAATAGATAGAAGCAATCTCAGCCATAAGTGAGAAAGTGTCACCATAATCCATGTCAAAAATCCATGTGTAGCCTTCAGCTATAAGGCATGCCTCAAAACTATCAATGGTAGTATCAAGGCCAACTTTAACAATATAAACTCACCTATAACCAACAGTAGATTTATTAAAGGGCAAATGGACAAGTTCCCAGGTGCCATTCGATTGCATAGCCTCCATTTCATCAATCATAGCTTGTCTCCATCCATGATGAGAGAGAGTTTCTTGAGTACTCTGAGGAATGGAAATATAGGACAAAAAAGATACAAAAGCATAGTAGAGTGATGACAAATGATGGTAATTTGAAAAATTATAAATAAGATGGGGATTACAAGAAGAATGAATACCTTTTTGAATGGCAATAGGAAAACCATCATTAGGAGACGAGTTCGAAGTAGGTTCAGGCACTAGAGGCATGCGTGAATTAACGAGGACATCCACAGAATCTATAAGAGTGATAATTGGAGTTGATGTGAAGGAGATAGTGGAGTCAACTGTAGGCTCATCTAATGAAGGAGGACGAGGATCAAAAAATGGAACCAAAGGTACTTTAATGACAGTAGGAGGATCATGGGAGATAGTTGAAGAAAAAAATGGTATTGTCTCAAAGGAGAGAACATATGCTATCATGAAGTAGCGATTAGTGTAAGGAGAACAACACCAATATCCCTTTTGGAGATGGAAGTAACCCAAGAAAATACATTTAAAAATTTAGTGGAAAGCTTATTTTGACCCAGAGTCAAATGATGGACAAAGCAAATACAGTCGAAAACACGAGGGAGATGACACAAAGGTTCATTAAGAACAAGATAAAGTGAGGAACTTGATTTTGTAGACTAAAGGAAGGAATTTGATTGATCAAGTAGCAGCAATGAAAACATAATTGCCTAAAAAATGAAAAGGAACATTATGATGAAATAATAAAGTACGAGCTATTTTAATGAGATGACGATTTTTATGTTTTGCCTCCCCATTTTGTTAAGGGTATAAGCACAAGAGGATTAATGAAGTATGCCCTATGCAATCATGAAATTTTTTACAAGAGAAGAGAAATATTCATAGGCATTGTTATTGGGAAAATTTTTTATACAAGTGTCAAATTGATTGTGAATCTCATTGCAAAATTGTTAAAAGATAAAGAACAATTCAGAATGATTTTTCACTAAAATAACCAGGAACAACTAGAAGAATTATCAATAAGAGTGACAAAATATTAAAAGACCAAAGTTGAACATATACTGCTTGATCTCCAAGCATTAGAGTGAACAAGAGAAAAAGGAGAGACGGCTCTGGTGTAATTACTTTTAGGAAAAGAGATATAGGAATGTTTACCCAACTAATATGACTCACAATTTAAAGTGGACAAAGACGAGAGACAAGGCACCATGTGTTGAAGTTTGGTATGACTAGGATGAACCAAATGAAAATGCAACAGCTTTGAAGAGTCAGAAGAGGTGGAAATAATTGAAGATGTCAATACAAAGAGGTGACAAAGACTATGAAATTCATATCCAATGCCAATCATCTTCCTTGTACATCGATCCTATATAACCATAGATGAATCAAGAAAGGTGAGAGTATAGTTAAGTGTTTGGCTGAGTTTACCAATTGAATAAAGATTAAAAGGGCAACCAAGAATGGAAAGAACAAGGAGAGAAGGGGTCATCCTTGACCAATACCTTTGGCTAATGTTTTGAAACCATTAATAGAATTAATTGGAGGAAGTGAAAAAGAAGAAGTATCAAGATGTGAAAAGAGATGTGGGTTACTAGAAATATGATTGGAAGCACTGGAGTCAAGGATCCAAGGCCCAAGAGATATAAGCTACAGAATTACTAGTTTGTGTGATAAAAGTAGAAGTAGTAGTGCGTTGGGTGGCCTAATATTGTAGAAAGATATTATAGTCGACGACAGATAAAGCGATTAAAGGAGGACAATCAATATGAAGAATGTTAGCACTCTCTATTAAAGCGGCCTTGGTCATCTTGGGGTGCCTATGTAGCAGACCTGATCATGGGGTAGACTCGTTTAAAAACAGGTTGGGCTCATAAAAAAATTTGCACATTTTTTTAGGCCCGGGCCGAGGCCGAGCTCAAGCCTAGTTAAAAAGGGACTGGCCCGCCTATTTTTTAAAAAATAATTCTTTTAAAATTTTTATCTTTTTTTTAATTATAAATATTAGATATATGTATTTTATTACTTGTTAGGCTTACTTTTTTATTATTTTAAATACTAAATAGCTCAAAAAAATATTGCAAGAAATTTAAATAACTTGAAATATATATATATAAAAGATAGTAAAACCTCTAAAAATAATAATTTTTCTAATAATATTACTGATTAATAATTTATTTTATTTGAATTATAATTTATTCCTAATAATATATTATGCAACAAATAAAAGTAAAAAAACATAATAATCATATATGATATATAATTCTTTTTTACTTATATCTATAGTTATAAATAAATTTTTTACTAATATTATTTATTAATAATATATAAAAAAAATTATAATGCAGGCGAGCTCGAACTCAAGCTAAACTTGAAAAAAAAAACCCAATCCAATCTCATTTTATATTTGGACTTTTTAAAAATGGGCTCGTTTTTTATCAAGCTTTTTTCTTCAAGCTCATATCCATTTTTTTGTGCCGAGCAAGTTTTTCAGCCCATGATCAAGTCTATTATGTAGTAAATAACAACAGTCATAGGTAGGACCCAATTTGTTGCAGTATGTGCAGAGGGATCATTGCCCATCGTTGCAACCTCCACCATCACGTCCATCACATCCCTAATTTCAATTGCATTCACATTGCTGTGAGGCAAAGATAAAAGCCTTAGGTGGCATTGTCTCATTTTGTAGAATGGTCAATTGTTGCAATCAAGCAAGCACATTATCAAAGGACAAAATGTCAGAATTGAGGAGGACTTGATCACAAACAGGAGCAAGGTCCAATTTCAACCCAAAAAGAGTAAGAACCATAAATAATTTGTCTCATTGTCACTCCTGCCCCTAGACACATAAGTGGAGATTGGCATCAACTCATTAAATTTTTGTTTCATAGACTTGACCTTTCCCTTGTAAGTATTCATGTCATAATTTAACTACTTCAAACTTATCATTTTAATAAGACGAGTATGAACATGTTAAATGTTATTAGTATACATGGATTTGGCTTTTTGCTAGAACATATAACAGGTTTTCTAATTATGCAAAATATTGTCATAACTTACGCTAAACCGAATACCATAATAGACCACATAGTTGATAATCTATTTTCTTCAAGGTAGGCCAGTCAAACACCGTAATGTCATTGACCAATTTCACTAAGTGATCCTCATAACCTTGGCCAAGAAACCAAAGTTCAACAAAAGCTGCCCAAGTAGTATAATTAGAGCCATCTAACTTATAAAGAGTAAGAATGGGGTTTCCTAAAGATGCTGTAAAAAAAGTACCTGACTTATGAGCTAAGGAAGTTGGAACAACATCAGACATGATGAAATTTGGTTGAAGGGAGCTTTGAAAGGCAACAAATGTGAAAGAACAGCAAGGCGCAATGACAAATGTGAAAAAGATAGAAGTACAATAATGTGAACAGAGGAGAACAACCTCAAACCACTACAAACAAGACGCAATCATGGAAGAGAAAGACTGGGCTAGATAGAAAGAGGTTGTCGACCACTTCTAGCAGAAGGTGGTTGAAGAGGTGATGTCATGGGCCGACACATGAGCGAACATCAATTCTCAGATCTGGAGCATGGCAACGTGTACGACAGTGTTAAAAGCTTTGTCGACAGGTGATGATTGGTCGGCGATGTTTTGGGATGTTTGGTGAGGGTCATGAGTCAAGATTAGGTTGGGCACACTAATCAAAATGGGGCACAATCACTAGAAAAGGGTGGCTGATCGAAAACTCAAAGGTATAGGCTTTGATACTATATAAAATATGAAAAGAGAGAGGAAGAGAAAGCTCTTGAGTGAAATGTAACAAGGGAGTAAAATTTTGAATTTATAGGAAAATATACAAGACAAGTCATTCATGACTTATAGAATAATAACAAAGTAATGCCATTATTATAGAATATTCTCCTACTAATTACAAAATCATAACCTACTTAATAATTATAGAATATTTACATTCTAACACAGGATTTAATTTTCCTCTAAACTTATGTTATTAGATAAAAGCAACTTTACATTTATAAACAATAAAAGGGAAGATAGACTCTAACTAAAAGACGAATCTCTTAAAAATAAGATAACTCTATCTTAATCTGAATAGACTACTTAAAGTAATCTTATCATAATCAAAATAGAACACTTAAATTAATCCTAAAACACATAGAATCTTTATCCAAAAATAACTAAGAAACAAACAAGCCTTAGTTAAAATAAAACAAAGAAAATAAAAATGACTTGATTAAAATAGACATAATTTTCAAATAAAAACAAATTGTTTTCATTAGCTTCGAGTCTTTCATAGAACTAAGGAGTAAAAGGCTTATTGGCAGTATGCTGCCTATGCTTCTCTGCGGCGTATTTGGCTTAAGCAAACTTGTTAGCCCTTGGACTTGATATGAGACAGAATTGTTTTTCTGGCTTCTCCTGGCTGTTTAGCCCATTGTCTATTTAAGGGGGTTTTCCCTAACCGATATACAAAGGAATTGGAGGGCATTATTATATTTTTGCTTTAGTTTTTCTTTTCTGTTTCTTCTTCTCTACTTTTCTTAGGAGGAGTCTCTTCTATGTAATCTTTCATTCCTTTCCCTAATAACATTTATTCTTTTATCCCCAAAAAAAAAAAAATCTATTAGATTGCCCCCCAATAATGTTCATTTTCAAGTCAAATAACTTCGCCAAAACATATCATCATTTATAAAAGAATGGGAAACATACCAAAGATGTAAAAGAGAACAACTGCAAAGGAGGTAGGAAACAAGAAGCTAACAAAGTCCCAGATAAATGTAGAAGCCCAATATGAAAAAATAGAAACCTGAATTAAAATATACCAATATCAGATAAGTATTGAAAAGGAGTTAAATAAGCATATCTTAAAATGCTGCTTTTTTTGAAACTAAGATACCCCACTGATTAGTTGTTGGTGTTTAGCTTTAACTTCACGTTCCTGCACCAGTAAAAAAATTTACAAATATTTAGCCCAAGAAACGGTAAAATTGAGAATATAAGAAAATCTAAGACACTCGTGGCAGAAAACTCCCTTTAGCATGCCACTATGACAAGGATAGTAATAAAAAAAGAAAAATTTCAAGTTCTCTTGCATTGCAAAGACAGCTACTTGGGCAGATATTTTATTAGGACAGCTGGCAGGCAGGTCTGATTTAAGGTATACGTGCTAAAAACACAATACAAGAGGGAAGAAAATCGAGCTTTAAGGGCAATCACATAATGGGTAATTTCGAAACACGTAGAACTGGAAATTTTAAACGAAGAAATAGATATATATATATATTTTTTTTTTTTGGGGGTAAAATACATGAAAAGAGAAAATAGTACTGTTAAATGTAGGTTCAATATGAGAATGCTGGTATAAGGGTTTGACAGGAACAAGGAAGCCAAAACTCCTGGGCAATCTGCAGTCTTTGCAGTGTTTTAGAGATATGGTTGGAGAGGAATGCTCACACTTCTAATAATCTCTTTTTGCCTCTTCTGCAGTAACAGGATTTTTTTATAAACACCTTTTAGAGTTCAGCCCATGGCTTTTTAAATGCGAATTCTGTTTCAGATATGCAGAGAGCATGGGCTGCTTTGTTGCGTGTTTCTTCTTCCTTTTTTTTTGTTTTTTTTGGGGGGGTGGGGGTGTTTCTGCTTTCTTATGTGCATATATTTTTCTTCTGTAGAAGGATTTCTCATCCTCTTTCCTTGTAAATTTTTTTTCCTTCCTAATAAGTAACAAAATTCTTTTTCCTTCAAAAAAAATGATGAGAAATGAGAATGCTTGACCAGTGGCACGATAGAGGATAATCAGATTAGAAATGAATATGTGTATCAAAAGATGACGTGCCATCACTTGATTATGTGGTTACAAAAGATGGTTTGGACATGTACCCAAAAAAATAATAAAAATAAAAATAAAAAATACCATTAGTAGAATTTTAGATAAGAGCAAAAGACACAGAAAATGGCAAGGGCTGAAGAAGGTGAAATGTGATATAGTAAAATAGGACAAAATATATTGAGACAAGCTGAACTTCCAAAATGGAAACATCTACCACTACTAGAAAATGCTTATGCAGTCGATTTTAATCTGCTGGCAATGTAAATGAGAGTAGGCAGTTAATAATAAAACACCCCAGTTACTGTCTTAACTCTTGAGACAGTAGGGAGTGCTGCCAAAAGAAGCATAAAGCAAATAGAAAAGGTAGCATATTTTTAGCATAATAAAAAGAAAAGTAGCACCATTTAACTAATAGGGATGACTACCAGTTGCAGAGAGAATGTAAAATGGAATACAGACTTCTATTAGATGATTCAATGATGTGACAAACACATAATTTTCAATTTTTAACTTCTTTAGTTATTGTCAAGGACCGCTTGACAGTTATAGATAATTATTGGAAACAACATCCTTAATCCAAGAACTGCAAGTAAGTGTTCACTTCTATAACTTTCTTTAAGATCTATAGCAAAACTTATTAAAAAGATGTCAAGTTGGTTTTAAGCAGTGTATTAAAAGTTACCTTTACAATGGAAACAGCAAATGAGGCAGGTATAAACGAGAAGGCAATATTGACAATAATTGCAGCAGAAAAGGCGTCCAGATCCTACAAAATTTCATCTGCATCTCATCAAACCTTTGATAACTTTAAGAGAAAATGCACTGCTAAATCATAATTGTTATTTAAAACAGCTAACAAGCATACAAGTCAGAAATCTTGGCCATCAATACCCATGATTGCTTTCTATGCGAAGATTTAAAAAAATATATATATATCTATATTCATATTAAAATAATACAATGTGTCTTGAGCCTTTTAGTATCTTTGGCCTCTTCATCTCTTCAGAGTCTAGAGCACCAAGTCAAAGCAACTAATATTACCCATTCAATGGTGTGTATATATTTTGCATGAAAAAATAATAATTAATACGTTAAAAAGTGAGTTATGGTATATGTAGTAAGCAGTTATTTGATGGATAAAAAAAATCCTCTCTTCTCTCTCTGTCTTTTTGCCCCCAGCTTTTATTCAAGCACTAAAACTTACATCCTAACGTGTATTATGATCTTTTTTAAAAAAATTTTTTTGCCTTGTTCAGTATAAATTATAATAATTAAAAAAAAAAAAGGATTCCCAAGCACTGTGTTAGTAACAGAATATAATAGTATGCAAGGTGATTTAATTTTGATCTAGTTGTTGCCTCTAAAATAATCATCTATCATGATGCCCAATGAACATTCATTCCCAAGAAAGAAAGAACACGGTTGCTCACATGATGTTGTATGTGCTGGCTTTGCGTCATTGGTAGAGGGTGGTTACGTGTCTGAATTGTCATATTCATGTCACGAGTAGCAAGCCTAAGAATTGCAGCATTCATCAAATTGATAAAGGTTGGACCAGAATGCTCACAAGAACAGTTATGTAGAACAGTGTAGCCTAAGCTTCCATCATTATACTGCTCGTCCATTAAAATTGCCCCATACCTGCTTATCAAAATACGTTGCAAATAAATGTAAAATAGATTTGCTTATCATATTAAACTAACACAATAAATGTATTTAGTTTTTTTCCTTCTTGAGAAGACCAGTAAAATAAAGGCACGGATATTGATCCTGCATTATTTTTCAAAAATAAATTTTTGAAAAAATTCTGCCTGCACAAATTTCAAAACTTAAAAATTGAAAAATAGATAAAAACACATGCAATTGTCAATTCGTACGCAAAAATATATCTCAATAAACAAAGCTGTCCTAACTATTAGAGAACTCAAATATGTGCACAAGCAGCCGAATGTAAGAATCTTGCTATATGATTGTTGTTGTTGTGGATTTCTGGGAGAAACTTCAATCGTATTATTCATTGGAGGCGTTGGGTACATATATAGCAGTGGGATTTGGGTGACTAACCAGAAATCCCATTGAGTCAGCCGAACGATAAGGAACAAAACGGAAAAACAATGGAGAGAAAATAGGATCAGTAAATGACAATAAAAACATATCAGAAAAAATAAAAATAAAGCCATAAACCATAGATAATGGGCTGGACCCATTCCAACACTCCCCTTCAAGTTGGAGAGTAGATATTGATCAATCCCAACTTGCTTATTAACTCTTCAAACTTGATTCTTGGAAGGGCTTTTGTTAGAATATTAGCTACTTGTTGGCTTGTTGAGATGTAGGCAAGATCTACTATCTTGGATTCAATCTTTTCCTTGATGAAATGTCTATCAACTTCCACGTGTTTTGTTTTATCATGGTATATGGGATTCTGAGTAATTCCAATAGTGGCCATATTGTCACACCACACTTTGATAGGCATGGTTATCTTCTGGGCAAGTTCTTGTATTAGTCTCAGTATCTAGATGCCCTCACAAATTCCAAGAGTCAGTGCTCTATATTCAGCTTCTGCTAAGCTTCTAGCTACAACTGGTTGTTTCTTACTTCTCCAGTCACCAAATTACCCCATACATAAGTACAATAACCTGTAGTAGATCTTCTGTCAATTATTGACCTTGCCCAATCTATATCAGTATAAACGTGTACTTCTCTAGAATCATTCTTGGCGAAGAATAATCCTTTCCTAGGTGTCATTTTGAGGTATTTCAAGATTTTATAAACTTCCTCCTGTGTTCCTCTCGTGGATTACTCATGAACTGGCTTGCAACACTTACTACAAAACTAATGTCAGGTCTAATATGAGATAGGTATATGAGTTTTCCTACTAGTCTTTGGTATATCTCTTTATCAACCGATGCTCCTTCTTGCTTCAAATTCATCTTGTAATTGACCTCCATAGGAGTTTCTATAGGTTTGGCTCCCAACATCCCTGTTTCTTTCAATAAGTCAAGAGTTTATTTCCTTTGTGACATACTTATTCCTTTGTTGGAACTAGCCACTTCCATACCTAAATTTTCCCAAATCTTTGATTTCAAATTTAGCTGTTAGGTTGCCTTTTAATCTTACAATTTCCGCAGCATCATCACCTGTTACCACAATATCATCCACATAAACAATAAGAAACTCTTACCTCCATTTTGTCTAGTGAATAAAGTGTCGTCTGTCTAGCATTGGGTATATCCTAGCTGTTTGATTACTTGGGTGAATTTTCCAAACCATGCCTAGGGTGACTATTTCAAACCATAGAAGGATTTAAGAAGTTTGCACGCCCTTGAGCTGTTGTCTTGGGTTCTCAACCTTTGTGGTATCCCCATAAAGACTTCTTCTTCGAGATCACCATTCAAGAAAGCATTCTTCACATCTAGTTGATAAAGTGGCCAGTTCAGGTTCACCGCTAGTGACAATAAAACTTTTATAGTGTTTAGTTTAGCTACTAGAGCAAATGTTTCTTAGTAGTCTATCCTATGGGTTTGTATAAAGCCCTTGGCTACTAGTCTTGCCTTATACCTGCTCACTGAACCATCTAAATTATAATTAATGGTAAACACCCATTTGCACCGCACAGTTCTCTTTCCTTCAGGTAGTTGGGTTATCTCCCAAGTTCTATTTTTTTTTTCAGTGCTCTCAGTTCCTCTTGTATAGCCATCTTCCATTTGGGCTCATTAATGGCTTCTTGGAATGATTCTAGTATTTTTTCTTCAGAAACATCCATAACAAATATCTTCAAACTGGGAGAAAGTTTATCATAAGATATGTAATTACTAATAGAATGTTGAGTGCATGACCTTTTCCCTTTTCTTATAACAATTGGTCAATCGAGCTTCTCAGAATCTGACTTCTGGTTGGACTCTTGGTTCTGTTTAGGAATGGGTTCTTCTCTACTACCACTATCTAATTGTTTTGTGCCCTTGTTCCTCCTGGTATATACTTTAGTCTCCCGCATTTGTGTTTGGTCCACTTCTGTCCCAGTTATATGTAGTTTATCCTGATTCTAATAATTTGTTCGAGATTGATTCTACAAGCTGATTTGGTCATTTCAGAAGTTTGGTGGGAATTCTTGGATGAGAAACCACCTGTAATTGGTTCAGGACAAGATATTTCAGGTGTTGGCAGATCAAGATTATGTCTTATTGGTTCAGGAAGTGCAATATTTGGATTAAGAGGTACCTATATAGGTTCAGGATTAAATGATATTTGGGATACAGGCTCTGAATCTTCACAAATTATCCATTCATTCTCCCATATCTCCCCCTGAATGGGTAATTTAGGGTAATAAGAGATGTTTTCAAAAAAATTGGTATCCATAGTCACAAAATACTTATGAGAAGTAGGAGAGTAGCACTTATACCCCTTGTGGGTAGGTGAATAACTAAGGAAAATACATTTTTCAGCACGAGAACTCAACTTTCACCCACCATGGTCATGTATATAAACAGTGCAGCCAAAGACCTTTTGGGGTATATTTGACACCAAATGAGAATTAGGATAAAGTTGTTGAAGTTTCTGAATGGGTGTTTCAAACTTTAAGGTTTTTTAGGGTAACCTATTGATCAAATAAGCAGAGATAAGAACTGCATCACTCCAAAAAATGAGGTACATTGTTAGTTAACATCAGGGCTCTAAAAACTTCCAAGAGATGTCTATTTTTCCTCTCGGCTATCCCATTCTGTTGTGGGGTATTAACACATGTATCCCATGTTCAGTAAGATAGTTTTGAAAGTTGATACTCAAGTATTCTCTCCCATTATCACTTCAAAGTATTTGAATCATGGAGCCAAATTGGTTTTTTATGAAAATATGAAATTTTTTGAAAATTTGCAAAGGTTCAAACTTTTCTTTCATCAGACTTTTCTTTCATGCACAACCAGAATCTGAAAGGGTGGAAGCTCCTGAAAGAGAAGAACTAAGGAATCCTAATGTGCAAGAACAAGTTAATGATGTTGATGATTTGAATCTTCATATTGCTCTAAGAAAGAAAACTCAATCTTGTACACTACACCTAATCGAAAGGTTTGTATCCTATAAGACCTTATCACCAAAATATTTAGTCTTTACCACAAGCCTTGACAAAATAAAGATCCCAAATAATATTAATGAAGCCCTTGAACGTCTTGAATGGAGAAAGGCAGTTCTTGATGAGATGAAGGCATTGAAAAAAAAGAGACTTGGGAAGAAGTTATTCTATCGTATGGAAAAAAACTGGTGGGATATAAATGGGTTTTCAATATGAAGTATAACTCTGATGAAACAGTAGAAAGGTATAAAGCCCACCTTGTGGCTAAAGGCTTTACACAAACCTATGGGTTGGATTATACCGAGACCTTTGCCTCTGTTGCAAAACTCAACACTAATAGAATTTGTTGTCACTGGCTGTGAATCTTGAATGGCCACTTCATCAACTTGATATTAAGGATGCTTTCCTAAATGGTAATTTGAAGGAAGAAGTATATATAACCCTTCCTCCAGGTTTTGATAAAGGAAATGAATCAAGAAGAGTGTGCAAACTGAGGAGGTTCTTGTATGGCTTAAAACAATCACCTAAACTATGGTTTGAGAGATTTACTCATGTGCTCGAAACTGAAGGCTATACTTAAAGAACCATCTGATCATACCTTGTTCTTCAAACATATAAAGGGCAAGAAGACCATTTTAATAGTCTATATTGATGACATTATCCTCACTGGGAATGATGAAGATGAGATGGAAAGACTCAAAGAAGCTCTAATAAGAGAATTTGAAGTAAAACACTTAGATGAAACGAGGTACTTCCTTGGTATGGAAGTAGCTAGATCGAAGAAGGGAATCTACATTTCACAGAGGAAATATTTCTTTGATCTCTTAGAGAAGACAGGCATGTTAGGCTGTAAGCCAAGTGACACCCCTGTAGATGTACGAAGGGGAGATGACGGAAAGCTTGTTGACAGAGACAGATATCAAAGGTTAGTAGGAAGGCTGATATACCTCTCACATACAAGGCTGGATATTGCTTTTGCGATAAGTGTGGTAAGTCAGCATATGCACTCTCTAAAAGAGAAACATCTTGAGCAGCATATAAGATTCTTAGGTACCTAAAAGGTACTCACAGCAAGGGATTGTTCTTCAAAAAAAGGGATCATGCCAATATTGAGGTTTACACAGATGCTAACTGGACTGCCTCTGTTGCTGACAAAAGGTCAACCTCTGGTTATTGTACTTTTGTTTGGGGTAACCTTATCACGTGGAGAAGTAAAAAACAAAATGTGGTAGCTAGGAGCAGTGCAGAAGCTGAGTTCAAGCAGTGGCTCAAAGGATATGTGAGGGGTTGTGGCTAAAGAGACTTCTAGAGGAGATAAGAATTGAAGAGAAGTTACCTATGAAGTTGTATTGTGACAACAAGGCAACTATTAACATATCCTACAATCCAATTCAACATGACAGAACAATACATGTTGAAGTGGATAGGCATTTCATTAAGGAAAAGATTGAAGAAGGGATTGTGTGCTTAATTTACGTGCCAACTAAACAACAAGCCGCGGATATTCTTACCAAAGGACTTTCGAGACAAATTTTTCAAGACTTGGTATGCAAGTTAGATATGATTGGTATCTATGATCCAACTTGAGGAGGAGTGTGGTAAAATCTAGTAATAAAGTGTATTTATTGTCAATATATTTTATTTATTGTTGAGAGATATTAGGAATCTGTTATAGGAAAATTAGTTTTTTGAATTTATCTTATTCTCCCTCTTTATAGCTAGTAATCTCTCTGCTTAGCCGGTAATCCCTTTGCTCTTGTAAATATATACCATTCCTCTCAGTCAGTAAATATAGTTTTTTGGCTCTCCAAACTCTCAAAATAATCCCACAAAATGAACGTATGGAGCTTGTGTACAAAATATTAAGATATTTGAAGATGACTCCTAGTAAAAGAATCTTCAAAATGGGTGAGAATAGAAATATTGAAATTTATATTGATAAGGATTAGGCTAAATCAATCACCGACCATCGCTTAACTTCAAGGTCTTCCACCTTCTTATAGAGGAATCCCATCACTTGGAGAAGCAAAAAACAAGCTATAGTCAGTAAAAGCATTGTTGAAGTTGAATTTCGAGTATTTGCTCATGGGATATGTTAAGTCTTATAGCTCAAAAGGTTGATGAGTGAAATGAGAATACCAATCAAAACCCCTATGAATGTCTTTTCTAACAACATGGCAACCATCAACATTGCAAACAATCTAGTACAACATGACAAAACCAAACATGTTGAAATCAATAGATATTTTATCAAAGAAAAATTAAAAGCTGGAGTCCCAAAGTTATCTCATATTGCAACTCAGCACCAACTGATGATATTCTCACCTACGTTTTTCCTCATGTGGAGTTTGAAAGTCTTATAAGCAAGCTGAGAAAATTGGATATCTATTCTCTAACTTGAAAGGGAGTGCTAGAGATCACAGGTTCTCACAATGATTTTGAGGCTTTATGGCACTATCTCATTGTATTTATTTCATATTTTTCCATTTTTAGTTTTTTTCTTCTTTTCTAGGTTTCAATGTTTAGAATGTTGTAGTTAAATGGTATTATTTTGTTGATTCCATCGGATTGATTAGGATATTTGTCTCCCACATCTATCCTATAAATATATGCTCTTCACTAGAATAAAATCATCAGAGAATATTTTATCCCTTCTCCTTCTCTTTTCTATGGAAATCCTTAATCTCTATCCCCAAAAAGTATCTAGAAGCCCTAAGGTCTCTAGCCTCAAACTTAGTTTTAAGGATTTTCTTCAATGTCTTCTTCTGTTAGGATGATATCATTTACATAAATAATTAGGATTGTTCTTTTGTTACCCTTAGATAATTTTACAAAAGGTGTGTAATTTGCTTGCCTTTGTTGGTAGCCATTTTTTTTCATGGTTTTCGTGAATCTACCAAACCATGTTTTAAGAAATTGTTTTAAGCCATAGAGAGTGCACATCTTCCCTCTTTCTTCCTCATTTCCAAAAGTAGGCGCAAAAGTTATATAAACTTTTCCATCAAGTTCTCCATTTACATCCATTTGATGTAATTCTTAGTCCCCAGTTAATAATAAGAGAACCCTGATAGTATTCAACTTTGCCACAAGGGCATAAGTCTATGCATAATCAATGCTTAAAGTTTGAGTATATCCCTATGCTATCAGTCATGCTCTATATCATTCTATGCTTCCATCTGAGTGGTACTTAACACCAAACACCCACTTTGCATCCAATCACCTTTTTCCCCTTTGGTAAATCTGTTATCCCCTGTGTTTTATTCTTTCTCAATGCTCACGTCTCTTCCATTATAGCTTGTCTTCATTATGGTTGTTTTATAGCCTTTTGTATATTTTGTGGGATTTCAATACTATCCACTTTCTCAATTCATGTTCTGAATGCAGGAGATAAACATGAGTAGGATAGATACCTAGAGATAGGATATTATGCATGAGTTTTTACTCCCTCCCTCAAGGAAATTGGTAGTTTAGTATTATCTACCTCCTTAGGTTGTTCCTCCCTTTCTTCACTCTCACTAGATGATTTTCCTTTCGGATCAAAAGATTGGATAGTATCTGAGTTTGTAATTACTTGATTTTTGTTCCTTCTTGTGTAAACCTACACATTTACTTCTTTTGGATGTTCAAGTGATTCTCCCTCTGATTCACTACCTACTGATGGGTCAAGAGAAGTTGTTCTAGTAGGGATGAGGATAAGGGCAGTATAGGAGATGGAATATGTGTTTTAGGTATCCCAATTTTCCTCCTCTTCATTTATATTCTCTGTTGAAGAGAAGTTAGAGAGAAATAAGGTTGGTAGTATTCAAGAAAAGAGACACCCATTGATACAGGAATCGTTTGGACCAGGATCAATACCATTTGTGCCCCCTTTTATTAGGAGAATATCCCATATATACGCATTTTACAGCCCTAGCTACCTCAAGCAGATGACGATATTTCTTTTTCTTTAATCCCATTTTGTTGAAGGGTTTTAACATGAGCTGTAGTGGAAAATCCTATGACTTTTAAGGTAGTCCTCAAGAATGGAACTATAATATTCCCTTCCATTATCAGTTTAAAGGACTTGGATAGAGGACTAAAAAACATATTGAACCATTTTATGGAATTGTTAAAATACCAGGCTAATCTCAAATTTGTCTTCTAAGAGATAAACCTAACAGATACAAGTGTGATCATCAATAAATGTGACGAACAGCCTCGTGTTAGTCAGATTACAGATCTGAAAGGGTCCCCAAAATCACTGTGTAAGGAGAAGGGATGTGTTATAGAGGATGCTTGGGTAAGGGGTGAGTCTGTTTAGCAAGAATGCAATCTTCATAACGAAATGAACTTGGAGTTTTATTCATAAATAAACCAAGAAACGAGTTCTTTAAATGGGGAAGACTTGGATGACCCAAGCATTTATGCCAAAGCATTATATCAGTGGAGTCATAAGTAGATGAATAAAGGGCGAAATCACTTTGATGAGTTGGCAAAGATGCAGAATTACTTAGATGGTATATGCCATCTCACATCTCAGCACTGCCAACAATCCTCTCTGGAGACAAATCCTAAAATTCACAGTGAGAAGGGAGAAATTTAGCTACATAGTTTAGGTCCATATTCAACTTGCTAACAGAAATAAGATTGCAAGTAAAATTAGGAACATGAAGAACCGATAGTAGTTCCATATTAAGGAAACTTACCGTTCCTTTTCCAGCTACTGTGGAGAGGGTCCCATCTGCAGCCCAAATCTTAACATCACCAAAACACAGGCTAAATGAAAAGAACCAGGATATGGAACCAGTCATGTGATCAGTGACACCAGTTTCTATTATCCAAGAATTATTTAAAGATGATTAAGTATGAAGAGCTGAATAGAGTTTCCCTTTCTTGGCAACTGAGAAAGCTGAGTTCGAAGTACTTGACTATGCCATGGTCTTCAACTGATTTAACATGTTTTTTAGTTGTTCATACTATCTTGTAGTGAGTGTCACTCCATTAGTCTTCTCAGTTTCTGCCGCTACCGTGCATCCTTTATTGGACTCTCTTTGGCTTCACGGTGATTCTTCCAGCAAGTATCTGACAATGGTCAGACCATTGTTTATCTTTTGACTTTGTCCCTTTGGAGTTGGAGTTTCTAGCCCGAGAGGAAATAAAGGCTAAACTTTGATATGATGCATCAATGCAAGACTTTTGAAGTTCCATTCATCACTTGTTTTTGGCTCTCCTCCCTATGATCAATAGCAAAGACTTCACATATACTTGGGCATTGTACCAAGTATACAACCTCTGACTTCATCAAGATCTTTGTTGAGACCATACAGAAAGTCAAAGATCCTTTCCTTCTCCATCAGCTTCTTATACATCAAGTCATCCTCCAGTGCCACTCATTTAACTCATAGAATTGGCATTTCTTGCCAAAGTTTTGCAAGTTTATTGTAAAAAGTCTGTTGACTGACAGTGTCCCTTGCTTAGTACTCTTGGCTGAATGGATTTTGAAGCATCGGGCAGTATTCTCCTTGTCTGAATATAGCTCTTTTACAGCATCTCATATCACTATTGCACTTTTGTATAAGAGATAACTCCATGAGAGACAAGGTTCCATGGAGTCTGTCATCCAAGCCATTGCCATGGCATTTTTGGCCACCCATGTAGCAAAATGAGGTTCATCTCTGCTGGTTTTTCTGGACCGGTGAGTTAACCTACTTTGCCTCCTCCTTCAAAGACCAGGTCAGATTGGGACCATTCCCTGAAGTTGTTGCCATTCAACCTGTGTTGGTTGATCTGGAGAGAGCTATGACCACCAATGACAGGCATTGACAAGATTGAGGAGGGAAAGGTCACCACTGGGCATGACTCGAACTTCTCATCTGCCATGGTTTTTCTGTTTGGCTCAGGCTGCAGCTCTGATACCATGAAATACAGGGGAGTTTCATTTTCTTCTCACCCCTTGATGAGTTTTAATTATGATACAGAGGTGTGTGTGTGTATATATATATATATATATACACAACAAATGAAAGAATAAAAACGGAAATGAAGTAATAAATCCCAAGATAAAGGGATTGACAGTACAAAACACAGGTCAGCGCCCACAAATTTTGCAATCCCAGGAATTTAGGAATCTTGGACATAAACATCTCCAGCCAAGGGGATTGGAACTAAGAGTAGTTGAGTCCATCAAGGGCTATATGAATCTATACAACAAAAGAAAAAACACAAAATCAACCAATCAATCATTGGATTAAAGCTGTGGCATTGGCTACTAGCGAATAAGATAGAAGCAAGAAGTATGGGTTTCAAGAGCCCTTGGCTGGATGGAAAATGCCTAGAATTTGATTTGGGCTATAATGTGTAAGGAGTTTTTCTTGCTCACTAACAGCCAGACTTAGCATTCTAAATTACTGTCAGCACAGTACTTATTAATAGAAGGCCAACTTCTATGACAAAAAAATAATTAAATTCATAAATAGAAGGCCTGCATTATTGTATTCTCAGATCCACAATTAAGTTTATTTAGTTATGCATTTCATTCATTTTTCATATTCTGTTGCCATTTTTTGGTGTGTACTATGTGCACTAAATTGAAGGTTATTTCATGCAACCAATGTCTTTGGATTAATCTATGTTCTTACTACTTTAGTATGATTCAATTTGCATTAAGTCTTATTTTTGTTAAGATGTTTATGTAATTTACTTCTTTTGTTAAGTGCACATCTCATCTCGCTGCATACGGAGTAATGTCATCTTGGGGCTAGCCATCTCAACCCAGCTATTGTCTACAGACAACACGGCTTTGATCTTCTTCAAGGTGACTTGATGCTAATGTTTAAGGTCACTCAGAAAGATCATTAAAAAAGAACAAATCCTCCCGATACAAACTCAAACAAATAAAAGCAGAACATTAGCTCAAAAAGAGCTCTCCAATCCCTTAGCAATTTTATAAAGATAACCCCTGCCCAAAACCCTCTCCAAAGAAACAATGAACTGAGATGCACAGAGAAGCAAAGAAGCCAATATGACCCCATAAGAGATGCCAGGGAAGAAATCTCTGACAAGAAACTACAGCATTACACCATTACAATCCTACCATAAGCACCGCAACCACACAAAAAGCACACACTTCAACCAAAAACTAAAAAGAAAATGGATTCACAGGAACTGACCTATGATTATAAAATGAAATTTATAACCATCGGAGCACTACAAGTAACAACTTCTCTATATCCTTAATACTTTCCTAATTACTTAACACTTTATAATTGATTATAAAAAATAAAACAGAAAATGAAACTGGAGATTATAGTTAACACACCTAGACTGGTAGGATTCATTAAAGCTAGACATTAAATATTCACTCATCAAAAGTAAAGCAGGTCCAAGAGTTGGCCCGGCTACTTCCAGTGCTTCAGCTAATGCCTTTTCTGGATTAGGGAACTCGTAAATAGTTGGTTTGACCCTTTGAATCCACCCTCCTTTGACATAATTGGCTACCTTCAACATGACAGTACATCCAGTTAGATTCCATCAGAAAGCCCCAAAGTTAAGTTAAATTTAAGCAGCAATATAGCATATAATGTCTAACACTACAGATTCAGGGGGAAAGATGGCATAGAAATCAACACTCATTAACAGACCTCTTCAGCAATTGGAAAAGAGAGATTAAAAGGAATTGGACCTCCCCCACCACCTCCGCTCAACAAAGGATTAAAATGAGATGTTGTAAGGGTCAGGGACTGCTGATCAGGATGTGGCTTAAGCTTGAGAAACAGAAGACCAATAAACAAGAAGACAGCAGGAATCAGAAGCTGGAAAACAATAGTTTTGTGATCCCTGCGAGCAGATATTGCCCTCTTAATGATTAAAGCTTTAAAATGTTGCCAAAATGTGGAGCTGGTAATGACACAACAGCTACAACACAGCATATTCAAGAAGTTTATGACTCTCGTCACTGTAACAAAAAATAAACCACAAGCTCTTGCCACTGTGCTAGATATGAATCCAAGAATCTTCCTGTAATTTCCAAAATATCCAAAATGAAATCTTTTTTTGGACAGACGATCATAAGAAGCATGAGAAGGCAAAGGGTCAGATATAAGGGGACAGTTTTTCTCCTCAAAGCATTCAACTTCATCATAGTCACATCCTGCAACTCGCAGGAATACCTCCTCCAGGGTTGTGACAGATATACCATAGCTTTCAATACCAAGACTGTCTTTGTCACCACTATCAGTGGATTCCAAGTTAAAAACTGATTTTCTCAAGCAACTTTCAATTTCCCTGAACATACTCTCAAAGGCTGATGAGGATAGAAGAGGTAGCCTGAAGGAAATCTCAGTTCCCACCTGGAAATGCATGTCCAGTAAGATATGGTAAAAAGAACATCAACAATCATAATCTCAGGTATGCAAACAAAAACTTTTGCTTTGCATTTATTTTAAATTTTAATAACTAGGAAATTTAACAACATTACACATGACCAAAGCACCGTCTAGTGTTTACCACACAAACCAAGCCTCAAATTGACCACTGCATATAATTTTCTTTTAAGGGTGATAGTATATCAAATGATGATGAAAGGAAGATCCATCAAGCCTAATACATGTCAAACATGAAATTCACCAAAACTAGCGGAACAATCAATCAAAGTCTTGGCAAAACAAACTTATTAAAGTCAAGTCAAAAGTAATGAATTCCCCAAAGCACTATCTTACAGGTAGGAACTTCAGACATAGAATTCCTCTTAAAACTTTCTATTTCTCTTAAATGAATAACAAGTATATTTTCTGGGATTCCTTCCCATTCCTTTGGATGCTCCATATTGTATGTACCAATCCTCCTCAATCTGTTTCCCTAAGAAACCCCCAAATCCAAAAGATCCAATGACAGCAACTAGCATGAAGAAGCAAATACCAAAACCAAAAGAGTTAAACCAGACATATGCCCAGCAACCTAGCACTGCAACAATAAATGATCACCAGATTCACTGTTCTTCATTTTCTCAACCCCAAAAAATAAAAAGGAATGGCAGAGAAATTTTTTTTAGTACAAGAATGAACAGTCATCTAAACTATGCAGAAGACTCACCATGATTCATAACCATAAAAAAGAAGGGAGAGAAAAGGATAGTAATGCAGTCCACAAATTAAGACACACAAACTAGGGCAATATGACAAAAGACCTTCAGAGAATTTTCAATGCAGCAATTTGAATTTCCACAAACACATCTGTAAGAACGATAGACAAACACACACAAACGTATGCGTGCGCATGTGCACACATCTATATATTGCAAAAGCAGGATATCGGCATGGATATCTTGATATTAAGGGAGAAAAGTACCTCACTCACACAAGTAGCTGATGGAACATGGCGTTGTACAATATCAGAAGCTACTGAAGCAGTAGGCGCTGACTGAAAGGACAAGAACAACAAAACCAAAATCCAAGTAAACACAATTAAAGGCTCTTGAGTATGAAGCATCAACAAGTGAAGAAGAAATTGAAGACAAAATTTCAGGCATAGAAGCAAACCTTCACAAGAGTTAAAGTATAACCAACACCATAGTGATGCTTCAAGAAAAGGGAACTGTCAAAAAATGATCACTCCAAATAAGGGGATAGAAAAAAAGTAAACCAAAATTAGCGGGGGAAAAGGTTATAAATACTTCGCACAATTTTGCTTCTATTAATCAACTTCTTTAAGGGTTCCAAAACAAAATAATGTAACTTATTTCAAGGTTTTAAAAAATACATAAAACAATTTAAGTCTAACTGGACCATAACACTAAATCCAACATTTTCTTCTTGTTGAAATGTAAATATTTAATTCGTGCTTTATTATATTTTTGGTAGGTTATAATTCTATAATTAATAGGGTGATATTCTATAATTATAAGTCATCTATAACTTGTCTTGCACATCTTCTTATAAATACAAATTAGTTGATCAAACTCACTGACTACAATTTCCTGTCAATATTTTTCCATTTTCCCCCCTCCCTTTATATTGTGTCGGAGACAAAATCCCTATTCTTCGCCCAACTCCTTCCCCTCCAATCAGTGCATCATTCCAATCACTATGCTATATCTGATCTTGACACGCGTCACACAAACCTCCTCAAATGTCACTGATTGGTCAACGCCCACTGCTGGACCACCAAACATCACACACACCACTCAAGTAGCTTCACCCTTTGCCCACGCATTGGCGCATGATACCATGTGCAGCCACCACTTCGGCCACCGTTTGTCCAAAACTCATTGCCAGTCTCTTCTCTCTCCAACCCAGCCTTTCATCTTCTGTGATTAGCTCATATTCAAAATGTTTGGGGCTATCCTTCATCAGATCTCACATTTTTGTAGCTGTCCTTCATTGTTATTCCCTTTTGTCACCTTCCAAATCCCCTTTTAATCCAAATACAATATGTTTGATGTTGTTCCAGTCTCTTCAACCCCAAAGGTGAGTACTTTCTCACTGCATTCTTAGGAAATCCCATCATTACCCGTAAGAAGCTAAATGGTTTTAATTATACTGCTTCGGAAGCTTCAGTTGAACTATGGTTCTTTGGCCAAGGTTATGAGGATCATTTGGTAAAACAAGTTGATGATATCACAGCTTTGGATAGACCAACTTGAAAGAAAATAGACCATCAACATTTGTAATCTGTTATGGCATTTGGTTGAGAATAAGTTATGATATATTCTCCATAATTATAAAATCTGTTTTACTATTTAGCAAAAGGCCAAATCTATGTATGCTAATAACATTTAACGTGTCCATGCTCTTATCATTAAGATGATAAGTTTGAAGTAGTTGAATACAAATACGAACACTTATGTGGGAAAAATTGCGTCTATTAAACAGGAATTCAAGGAGTTACTGCCTATATCCACCAATGCCCAAGAACGGAAGTGCCAATGAGACAAATTATTCATGATTCTTGCCCTTGCTAGTTTAAGGACAGACCTTACTCCTGTTCGTGGTCAAATTTTCTCCAGTCTTGACATTCCATCCCTTGACAATGTTCTTGCTCAGTTGCAATGGTTGACCATTTTGTAGAATGAGATTGTGCCACCTGAGACTTCTATCTTTACCTCACAACATAGTGATTGCAATTAGAATCAAAGACATGGCGGACATAACAATGACATATGCAACCGCAGGCAACAACCTCATTGCACTTATTGCAACAAATTGGGTCATACCCATAACCATTGTTATTCTCTACATGGTCATTCTAAAATGGCCAAAGTTGCCTTAACAAAAAAATATCGATGCTCCTCAGACCAATGATCCTTCATCAATCACTTTATTTGGAGTTGACTACAATGCCTTCCTACAATATCAGGCCACTAAATATATTGCTACCTCTGCTGCACAAACTGGCAATTTTGTAGCTTGTCTCTCTTAATCCTCCTCTTTTGGACCTTGGATTCTTAACTCCAATGCACCTAATCATATCTCTAGTAACCCACATCTCTTCTCAAATCTTGATACTTCTCCTTCGTCACTACCTACTATTACTCTTACTAATGGTTCTAAGATAGTTGCCTAGTCAAGCTTGACCACTTCCTTCCTTACCATTAACCTCTATTGTTTATAATCATGGCTACCTTTTTTACTTTGTTTCAGTTAGTAAACTCAGTCAAACACTTAGCTATACTCTCACCTTTCTTGATTCACATGTGCTTATACAAGATTAAAGTACAGAGCAGACAATTGGCACTGTGCGTAAATATCATGGACTCTATCACCTATCTATGCTTACATCTCCAGTTATTTACACCTCTTCAGATTCTCCAGAGTTGCTACATTATCATTTAGGTCATCCTATTCTTAACAAACTTCAACAATTAGGGCCTTCTCTTTCATCTTTGCCATCTTTAAGTTGTGTATCGTGTTAGTTGGGTAAACATTCCCATGTCACCTTTCCTAAAAGCAATAACACTAGAGTTATCTCTCCTTTCTCTCTCATCCACTTTGATATTTGGAAACCGACTCATACTTCCACCTTGGGCTTTCAATATTTTGTCACTTTTATTGATGATTATTCTCATTATATTTATTTATTTTTAATGAAAAGTCGTTCTAAGTTATTCTTTATTTTTCAACAATTTTGAAATGAGATTCATAGTCAATTTAGCACATCTATCAAAATTTTTCATAGTTATAATTGATATGAATATTTCTCTACTCCTTTCAAAAATTTCATAATTGCACAAGACATACTTCATCAATCCTCTTGTACCTATACTCCTCGACAAAATGAAGTTACAAATGCAAAAAATGCCATCTCATTGAAACAACTTGCACTTTATTGCTTCATTACAATATTCCTCCTCGTTCTTTGGGGGGAATGTTGTTCTCACTACAAGCAATTTGATCAATTGGATGCCTTCCTCTATATTACAAAATTTCCTAATGAGCCTTTGGATCATCTTCCTTCCTGCGTGTTTAGTTGTACTTGCTTTGTCCACATTAGACTCTAGATCGAGATAAATTATCCATTAAATTGTCCAAATGTGTTGTCTTAGATTACTCCCATCTCTAGAGAAAGTATTAGTGTTATTCTCCCGACACTAATCGCTACTTGATGGCAACTAATGTTACCTTCTTTCCACATCGTATTCTTAAACCCCTTCTCGTGATCCTCCCACTATCATTGATTTTCTTCTTGTCCCATCCTTTGATCCTAGTCCTCCTTCATTGATCGACCTTATTGTTAACTTCATTGTCTCCTCCACACTAGCTCCACTTACCACTCTTGCAGATTTTATGGATGTCCTTACTGATTCACACTTATTTCAATGCTAGCACCTACTCCAGACCTATCTCCTAATAATGGTTTTCCCATTGTTATTTACAAAGGTATTCATTCTTTTCATAATCCTTATCCTATTTATAATTTTTTGAGTTACTATCATTTGTCATCATCCTACTATGCTTTTATATCCTTTTTGTACTCTATTTCCATTTCATAACTACCCAGGAGGCTCTCTCTAATCTAAGATGGAGACAGGCTATGCTTGAGAAAATGCAAACGATGTAGTCAAATAGCACTTGAGAACTTATAAACTTATCACCTGATAAATCTATGATTGGTTGTAGATGGGTTTACACCCTTAAAGTTTCCCTGATGAAACCAATGGTAGTCTTAACGCCTGCCTTGCAGCTAAAGGCTATACTTAGATTTTTAGCTTAGATTACAGTAACACTTGGTAAAAACTATAGGCAAAACTATTAAAAAAGATTTGGATTTAAATGATCTACCTAAAGATATGATTTATAATAGAACTTTATGACATCGTTTGATCCATGTAGTCGATCCCATCCAGTGGAAAAAAGCCTTGTTGTTGTTGTTGTTGTTGTCGTCGTCGTCGTCGTCGTATTACAGTAACACTTGGTATTATCTATTGCTACTATTCAACATTGTGGCCAAGATTTCTTCCATTCGTGTATATTATTTATTGCTACTATTTAGCACTAGTCCCTTTACCAACTTGACTTTAAGGACGTTTTTCTTCATGGTAATCTTGAAGAGGAAGTCTACATGGAACAACCACCTAAGTTTGTTGCTCAGAAGGAGTTCGAATTAGTTTATAATTTACGTCGGTCTATTTATGGGCTCAAACCATTACCATGGGCCTGGTTTGGGTGATTTAACAATGTCATTCAACAATTTGGGTTAATTAGAAGTGAAGCTAATCACTCTTTATTCTATATGCATCGAGCTTCTAATCTCTATATATTTCCAATTGTCTACGTTGATAATATTATTTTGCTAACAATGATCAAGATGGAATCTCTCAGCTTAAACAACACCTTCTTGATCATTTTCGAGTATTGAGATAGCTCAATCAATTACTAGAATAGTGATATCTTAGAGAGAGTACGCACTAGATATTCTGGGAGAAATTGACAAGTCAGATTGTCACCTAATTGACACTCTCATGGATCCTAATATTAAACTTATACCAAGATAGAGGAAGCCTTCGACAAATCCTAGTAGATATCTACAACTTGTTGAAAAATTGAAATATCTTATCATCACTCAACTGAATATCTCCTTTGTTGTAAGTGTGGCAAGCCAATTCTTACAATCACCATGCACTAATCATTAGGATACAGTGACAGGCATTCTCAAGTATATCAAAAGGGCACTTGGGAAAGGCTTACTATATAAGAATCATAAACATATCTAATTTTAGATATGCTGATGCAAATTGGGTAAAATCTCTGATAGATCAATAATCTATCTTAGGTTATTGCATTTTCATTAGGGGAAATCTCTTGTCTTAGAAAAGCGAGAAACAAGATGTTGTGGCCCGATCTAGTGTTGAAACAGAATACCGCCATGGCATTAGCAATGTGTGAACTAGTATGGATGAACTAATTGCTTCAAGAACTCCAATTTGGAGATTCAAGCAAGATGACATTAATTTGTGATAATCAAGGTGCTTTACATATTGCATGCAATCCTCTCTTTCATAATAGAACCAAATACATTGAAGTTGACTATCATTTTATCATAGAGAAGACACTATTTGGGACTCTTATCACCAACCATGTCAACTCCGATGATTAATTAGCTTATATTCTCACTAAGGCATTAATGGGACCATGCATTCATTTCTTACATTTGTAACAAGTTTGGTGTATATGAGTTACATGCTCCAGTTTAAGAGAAGTGTTGAAATGTAAATATTTAACATCTACTTTATTATATTTTTGGTAGGTTATAATTCTATAATTAATATGACAATATTCTATAATTAGGATAATATTATGTAATTACAAGTCATCAATGACTTGCCTTGTACATCCTTTTATTATAAATAAAAGATTCTATGTAGGTCATACTTACTTGTTGACTACAGTTTCCCCTCTATTTTTTCTATTTTTTTCTCCTTTCTCTATACTTCTCATCCCTCCTCTTTTTCTTTTTCCCCCTTTGGGTAGAAAAAAGAATTTATTGTTGATAAGTCAAAATATTATAAAAATGGAAGGCAAGTAGATCTCCCAAAACCAAGAAAAAATAAATAAATAAACAAACGATCTCTAGCTCATGAGAGATGTTATCCAAAAGGGACAAAACCCCACCCCCACCCCCAAAAAAAACAACAAAAAAACAAAAAGGCAAAAGCTGAAACCCAGGGGGGTCTCTCCCACAAAACATGTGATTGAAGGGACATCTAATTGGAAGTTCTTGCATTTTGTTCTAAACAGAGACATCACAATCCTGAAAAAACAGCACATTGCCAGAAACACTTTCTGCTCCTTTTTCCTCAAAAACCAACAAACTTTGAAGCTAGAAAGACTTGTAGATTAGCTGGAAAAACCCAATTCTTACTGAAAAAACCAAACAGTCTATTTCAAATCTGCCAAGCCACTTTTCATAATGTAGAAACAAATCATTATGCGTCTCTTAACTTCCAAAACACATCACACAAAAATCTTGTGACACAGCCGTATTGGACCGAGCAGTCTAAAGAAGATCATTTGTCTTAATTATATCAAGGGCTGCAGTCCAAACAAAAGCCTTTACTTTAGTAGGAGCCTTCCTCTCCCTTCTCTTCCATTCTCTTCAATCCAAACATATCCTAAAGGAAACAAAATATTTCTTTATCCAGGATATACTGGCCCTAAACAGAAGGAGTACAGCTAAGGATAAGATATCCTCCAAAACAGAAAATCCTAAAAGATAAATAAATAAATAAATCAATAACCAAATAAGCTAAAAATGCTACAACACTCTCCAACTGCCACATATTAGTTATGGAAACTCTGCCAAAAAAAACATGAACCAAAGAAGCCATAAACACAATCTTATAACATATGCAAGGGCAAAAAGATGACATTGAAGATGCTGGAATCCTGCTCCAACCATATACACCACAGAACTGAATAAATCACATGCTGCCATAAAACCTTGGTCTTACTCTTACCAAAACGCTGAGCAAATCATGAGAGACTCACAGGCACCATATTTTGGAGCAACAATCTAGTATTCTAGTTCACAGTCCAAATTTGAATTACTAACCATAATAAATAGAACTTCAAATGTCATGGCACGTTCACTATAGGCCATTATTTATAAACCTACTCTAGAAATTTAGAAGGGAGAGAGCCTTTTCTCCTTCTATTTAACTTCTTCTTTACCAAAAAAATTAGAACCAGTCCTAAAAAATAAATTCCATCTATTATTCATTATTCATGGTTGCTTCATACAGGTGCAAAACCATCTGAAAGAAAGTACTTATATGAAAATAACCTTCCACAGCATTTCAGAGAGCCATTGGCCATGATAGCTATCCGATCACCTAGTTCATCTGCTTCATCCATAGAGTGTGTTGTTAGTAATATTATCCTTCCCTTCTTAATTTTTTTAATTAACTGCCAAGTCAAGCGCATTGAGTATGGATCCATTCCACTAGTAGGTTCATCAAGAACAATAACCTGCAAAGGAAGACCAAAAGATTTTAGTTTTGCTCAATATATGAATATACAATGATGAGCCTTCAATATATGCACCACCTTACTGTTTCCTATCAATGCAATTCCAAGAGACAGTTTCCTCTTCATGCCACCGGAAAGAGATCTCACAACAGTGTTGATCTTATCAGCTAAACCCACCTGTCCATGCAATAAAAACAAATTAACAGGATAGGAAACAGTAAGGTGGTTTATTGTAAACCAATAAAAGTCTCAAGTGAAAAAATAGACAAAGTCTAAAGAAGAAAATCATTGAAGGAAAAAAAAAGTCTCAGGTGAAAAATTAAACTCCAATCACACATATTTATAAATGAGGTTTTATAACAGATTGGTGAAGTACATAAACCTATCCTTAGACAGGATGGGGGATTATAACAGTTTCAATGATTCTCTAGTCCCTTCAACATAGCGAACTTGTAGGATTATATCTTAGGCATAACATTTTTTTCTAATAAAAGAAGAAAGTGCATCAGAAAGAGATGAGGGCAAAAATTGTTGGAGGACAAGAAATTTATTGGAATCCCATGATTCTTGGGAAGAATCACATGGGATATTTGCTGGTTAATGGGTCATGATTCATGGGCATTTAGCGGCCAGAATCTCGGTGGTTTATTGTGGGTTAAAGGGCTGAAGTCAAATGATTCCCCCCCCCCCCCTATTTGCTTCCCATTTTGAATCTTTATTCCATATTTATGTTCTTGTTTGTTTCCTTTTCTGGGTGAGGATGATTGGCAGAACTTTTGTGGCCTACAAAGTGACATTTGAGAGGATCAAATTGAAGTCCACTGCATCTTCATTAAAAAGTGGCAAAAAAATGTGTCCTTTAAAGGGATTTTCATATCAAGGATGATGAGTTTTGGAGTTGTGAGACTCCAATAAGACAACAAAAGCAGTAGAACTTTAAAGCTACATATGAATGCTAGCGTAGTGATATTTCTCACCAATTTATCTTGATCCATGGGAAATAGGAGATAGAAGTTAATAAAAATTAGTTAGGAGGGAATAAAAGTTAGTTGGGAAAAGAAGAGGGAAACAAGTGGCTGTCAGGGTAATTAGAAGAATAACTGATTGGTGTAATTCCTCTAGTATCCCTATGTGCTTATAAATAGGGATGGCTCATGTACAGGAGTCTTTTATGAATGGATGAATGATTTGAGAAGCAGCAACTGTATTACCTACCTTTAATCGGTACAACTTGTACCATATCTCCTCTAAACTTGGGAATGAAGTTAATGGTGTTGCAAAATCTATTAAAGAAAATGTTGCTCTTAATGAAAATCAAAGAGATAGGAGGCACGAATATAGTCAAGAAAAGTGAATAAAACATTTTCTAGCTCGAGCTCAACCACTACTTAGTTATTAAACAAGTTTTTTTTTTCTTTTTTTTTGTTTGGGTTTTTTGGAGGGGGGGAGAAAAAGAAGCTTGAATTTAAAAAAAACTATAGGACAGGAGGATAATACAGCCTCCTAAAAGAGAAAAAAGCCAAAAAAGCAAAAAGGAAAAAATAGAAGAAAACATGAACTTATAACAATACCGCCCAATCCCTATCCATATCTGTCAATGAGATTACCTTAAAAAAATGAACCCAAACCCCCCCCCCCCAAACAAAAAAAAAAAAGAAGAAAAAAAAGGAGGGGAAGCATGAGATAAGACCATTTCCTATAAGTCATTTGGAGTCGCCAAGGCACTTTTAAAAATTCTAGCATCCCTTCCTAACCAGATACACCAAGTCAGCAAAAACTGCCCATTGCCACAAAACTTTGCCATCTTTATTTTGTCCCAAATGATTATACCAAATCAATAAAATTGATCCAAATTTTCTGGGCAAACCTAAATCTGCCTAAGATTCCAAACAATGAATTCCAAAGTAAGGTGGCCATACTACAATGTAAGAACAAGTGTCTGGTTGTTTCTGAATTAGATCTACACATAAAACAGATGTCAGAGGAAAGCAGCCTCTTTGGCCTTCGATCCTGCAGTATGTCACACCCAAAAATGCTTACTAGCTCTTCAAAATTTTCACCTCTATCCTCTGATATTAATTCTGTCGTGCACAGCAGTTCCCAAAAAGGATTTCACTTTTAGAAGAGTTTTAGATTTCCAAATAAAATTCTCAAGAAGAAACAGTGCCCTAGTGGGAGAAGAGATGAGGAAATCAAAATAAGACTTACAAAAGAAAACACCAAACGAATCTAGAGTCCAACTCCGAACTCTCCTATCTAAAGAGGATGAAAGACAAATGGGTTCTAGAATAAGGAAAAAAGCCTCAGGTTCGTCAATTTCTCTAGCAAATTGAAGATTCCAGGAAAAATATTCCCTCGAAAAGACCAAAAAGACCGGATTGGAGAGTTTTGCAACGAGGAAAGACCAAAAAAAAATTTTGGAAAAGCTAGACAAAAAAGAACATTCCCTCCCCACAGGTCCTCCCCAAATCTACTTCAACCACCATCACCTGCTTTGAAGGGCACAAAAGATCTAAAAGACTTATACTGCCAAACATGCTAAGTTAGCATCCCACCCATTCCAATCCAAACAATAGTTACTTTCAATAACTTGATTGTTAATACTAAAGATGTCTCTTGCGGAAACTGCCATAGCCATTACCAGTCCAAACAATAATTTTTGGACAACAAATTACCAAGACCTAATAGCCCTTCCTTCTTAGGCCTACAACAGCCTCCCATCTAACAAGATGATCTCTCCTTAACTCACCCACACCCAGTCAAAGAATATCCCTCATAATCTGCTTTAATCTCTGGGCAACATCCACTTGAGCTCTAAAATGAGACAAATAATTCAAGGAAATACTAGTAAGACAAGATTGAATATTAGTAATGCAGCCACCTAAGTAGAAGAATGACCTAACCAAGCTGAAATTTAAGCGCTAGTTTGGCTTCAAAAGTTTTTCCAAGTGGAATCCAGTTTGTATGATTTTATTTTTGCATATTTTAGATCAAAATCAGATTTAGACCAGAGAAAAGACTTTCCGGAAACTCAAAAAGAATTACTGCTTTCATGTACAGAGTTTTCCTCATCTAAGAACTAAGAAATAGTATACTCACCTCATCTACCATATTAGTAACAACATCCTTTAAAGAGTCTTCCTCCACACCCTTTAATATGGCAAATATTTCTAGATGCTCTCTCACCTGCATAAAGTTAATCAAGTTAATAAAAGGAATCAGCACATTGCACAATGTAAAATGTAAATATTTATCTTATAAAGAAAAATTATCAATAATGACATCGATAAAAATGAATTCAAAAACTAAAAGACTAGAGACCTATGGTGTATAAGACATTATAAATGTTAACAATACTTTCACCAGAATATTTATATACAACAGAGCCAAATAATCACTATAATTATCCTGTTTTGTGATGAAAGAAGAAGTAATTTAAAAACAGAGGACAAGCACAAAAAAAGGAAGACAATATATGCTCCTCACAAAAACAGAGAGCAAAATTTAGCTCAAAATCTGTCCAATCGCTCTACAAGCACATCAAAGAACCCACCCCTGTACTAAAGAAGCCATTAGTTGATGCCTACAAGGAAGCCAAAAAAATAAAAAAGAATCAGCTCTGTCCATAAGAAATGCAAGGGTAAAATTCTCCATCCAAAAATTCAAATATTTTGCTCTTCCCATATAACCCAGATAGAAGCAACCAAATCTCACTTCCATGAAGGCCTATTCTTCTCTATTTTCCAATTCTACAAAATGAGCACAAAGAAATTTCTCCAATATTTAAGGGCAAAACCTTTCCTCGTCAAAAGCAGAAACTAATCAATAAAACCCCCAATGGCATCTAATTTTGGATGATTATCAGCATCGTATTTTTTGGTGGCAGCCTGCATTTCCTCTTACCCCACCCCTCTCCCAGGGGGATATTGAGACTTTTTCTTCCTTTAATTAAAGAAGCAAAGGTAGATGATAAGACCAGTGTTGTCAATGGCATAGCAGTCTAACCCACTATAATCATTAAGGTCAAAACTCTATCAGAATATGTTGACAAAAGGTTAAATCTGGAGTCCATGTCCAAACTCTCCTATCCAATGGTTAAAAGACTCAACTGGGTCTGAGACACAGGATTCTCTCTCTCTTTTTTTTTTTTTGGGGGGGTGGGGAATTGGTCACGAAGACACAGGATACTAGAAGCAGCTTAAAACTCTCTCCAGGCCATGAGGTAGCTAGAGATAGGTCCCTACATAAAAAGCATATAGACCACTCTGACATACTGTTCATAAATTAGACTCAACTGGATCTGAGACATTATGTTAGAAGCAGCTTAATACTGTCTCCAGGCACTAAGGTGGCTAGAGATAAGTCCCTACATAAAGAGCATATAGACCCACTCCATATATTATAAATTAGACAGCTAAGCTCTAGTTTCTCCACTTTAACCCCAATCCCACTTTTCCTTTAGAGAATGCAACCAACTGAAATAAGAGAAGAAAATCCTCTGAATATTTTCAGGCTTTAAATTTGGTGTAAGCATCACAGGAAATGCATTTACCAATAGGCAAAAAGTAATAATTAGTATTCTAAAATCAGCATCCAACAATTATTTAAACAGCTATACTTAGTCACACTACAGAGAAAAATAGTGAAAAAATCCTTTTACTTACAGTCAATTCTGGAAAGAGTATATCATTTTGGGGGCAGACACCCAAAACCTTCCGTATCTCATCCTACAGAGCAAAAGAGTTGAAATTTGAATGAACAAAAGATCAAGAAAATTATATACATGATTGCTCCTACAGATGCAGATGACCTTCCCACTACCAGCAGAAGAGATAACTTCATGTAAAATACTCTTTATTAAAGATCAAAGCTTCAAGTTTTTACATTCACACTAAGGAAGTATGTAACTCACCTAATTAGTCTATACATGGGTCAACATCATTCAACAACCACGTAAAACTAAAGTAGATCTATATCTTCAAATGACATTTTATAGGATTCACTTATCACAATATTCAACTTTTGGCTCAGAAGCCTTCAACAGTAGATCATTCCTAAAATTTTCTTATTAATTGAAGATTGGTTCATATTCACAAGCTAAGATTATAGAATGAGATAGTTTTCAGAACACATGATACAATAAACTATTTTGACTAAAGAGTTATTGATATCTCACTCATAGGTTCACACAAAATTGGCATGCCAGAGCAACATGGCGCTAATAATCCAATAGTAAAATTGGTGAAAACCAACTTCAATTATTATTTGATAATATAAGGTCACTAAATTTTACACAACTGTTATTTTGATGGTATCTTCTTTCCTTTATAGGAGGACACTTACGGCTGTCAGAATTCAATAAACTAAGGCAAATAACTTCAACTTACAATATCAGTTAAAATATTCTTCCCAAACACCAAAGCATCCCCTGAAGTAGGAGGAAGAAGACCAACAAGCATTGAGATTGTTGTGCTTTTTCCAGCTCCATTGTGCCCTTTAAAATATACAAATATTAATCCAGCGAACCAAAATACATACATATCAACAAGCATTGAGGTTTTTTTTTTTTTTTGGGAGATAGGTACAAAGCTTATTAATGCAGAGAAGTGAAGAGTGAAAGATGAGATATCCCCGAGACAATGAAACAAAGAATAGTAGCAAGAAAAGGAAGGGACCTGGCATAACTCACTGATCAATTCTTTCTGCAAGACAGAACTATGAAGCATAAAAAGAGAAAAGAATTTTCAGACTTATGAAGACCTAAAATTCTTTCAATATAAGTGAACAACTCACTAAGACCTCAAAGAGCTATCACCTATAAACACCAGAGTTCAAGAGGAGATATTTGAGACCATGTTTCAACCTCTTATAGGGAATTACTATCATTAAGTATCAATATATCAAACATACAAGCAGTTACATTAGAAGTTTAAGATATAATTTATCTTATTTATAAGAACATGAAATATACCAAACTATGAAATTTCATGCAGAAGCAAAGTATAGATTAAGCTCACACACCTAGAAGAGCGAGAATTTGATTTTCATACAATGTAAGCCATAATGAGTTAACAGCACAGCAACCTCCCTTTTTAGAAGAATACACTTTATGCAAATTCCGAATTTGAATGCACCTATAAGTTTCAAAAAGAAGCAAATCAGAGAGACATAATATATCAAATCATACCACAATTGGTGCACTTGTGTTGTATAAGACAAACCTGCCATCAAGCTCTTGTTGTTTCATGTCCAAGCTTATTGCTTCTATAGCTGGTTTGAAAGTATTTTCCCCTGGAAAATTTCCCTTTGACTTGGAAATCTTATCAGCAATTTTTATATCTGAACTGGAGGAACAATGTTTTACAACTTTTTGCTTCCTCCAAAAGCCTTTTTGGAAAATAAAGCTCCATGAATATTGCAATCCATACTCCCTTGGAAGAACCTTCATGATGAGAAATAGAACATGGAAATTTTATAAATAAATATTGGGTATATCTGTCTGGACCTGTATGCTTCTATTCCCCTGGCCAGCAGCATGGAATTGAAATGGTATTCTTCTTGACCGATGCTGGCTTCCAGGTAGGGAGAGAAAGAAGGACCACTACATAGAACTACAGTCCCATTCTAGACTAATCAGGCAAAAATCATTTGATAGATTCAACTAAACAAAGACATACCTTATCAAGATAAAGACCAATCACACAATACAGCAGCGCATCAAGCAGCATCATCAGAAGACAGACCAAAAAATTCACTCCAGATGATTCCTGTAAGATTATTATCTTAGAAAATTTGGACACAAAACCTAGCTCAAGATAGGAAGGCAAAGGCCCTATTGCAGAAGCTTACCCGCCATATGTTGCTCCAACGAAGTCCAACATGAGCACGTTCATAATCAGCAAAGTTGATAGACCCCAGAGCAAAAGCCGTAGGTGAAAGCAAAGAAGCAATAATCTTCAAGACACTGAAGTTGGCAACCTCAAATCAATTAAATCAGCAGTCAATAATATAAAAATTTGGACACTGAAACAAATCAATCCTTAATAGCTCAAGCACTTACATAGAGACTGCCTCACCATACACAGTGTAATAAGGGAAAAAAGCACCAAGAAAAGAAAGGGTTCCAACTGCTACAGCTGTTTTGGCCCGTTTGAAAAATGTTGATATAAAAAATGACAGCATAATTGCACTAAGCCCAAAAAGGAAGAAGTATGCAAACACCAGTGTCTTATCACTATACTTGAATAAATTGTCCATGGTGCAAGCTGTGATAATTCCAGAAGAAATTGCAAACTGTAAAGAAACCAAATTGTAGACCAATGAGAACAACATAATAATTTCTTGATCTAGAAAAAGAAAGAGTCATCTCAGTGTCAGCTATCTAACAACTTGAAAAGTACTTGGGTCAGGAAATCACATTCCAAAGTACTTACAGGATGACCCAAAAAGCATCTTGCATTTTGATATTAGATCAGAAAGATGGCAACAAAAACCTATACTATTCAAATTTTCTTGACATATAAAAATCATTCATTAGCTCTCAGTCACCTAATAGCTTCAGCTCTTAAGTTGAGCAGTCCTTCAAAAAGATTCATTATAATTCACTCATTAAGTCATTCACAAAATCCGAATGGGTCAAGCAGATGAAGTAGCTTGGCCCTATTCATTTTCTGATTTTGTTTTAGATACGGGAAAAAAATATATTAGAGGAAGAAAATTATGAGAAACGATGATAAGACAGCCTCCTCAAAGAGAAGAAAGCAAAGAAACAAAAATAAATAAACGAACACTCAATCTTTAAAAATAATAATAATAATAATAACAGAGCTGCCCCATCCCTACTCATATCTAACAAAAAAAACACCCCTAAAAAAGGTGGGAGTGGAACACAAGGGGGATGCAAGAGATAAGACCCTTTTTCCATAAATCATTTGGAGTTGACACACCTTTAAATATCTGAGCATTTCTTTCCAACCGGATACACCAAATCACAGTGAAAACTGCACATTGCCACAAAACTTTGCCATCTTTATTAATACCAAAGCGTTCCTACCAGATCATCTAGGATTGTCCCAAATTCTCCCAGCAAACCCAACTCTATCCAAAAATACCGAACAATGCCATACTAAAATGTAAGAACAAATGCGCTCACAATATTCCCCCCCCCCCCCCCCAAAAAAAAAAAAAGAATTTATTGATGAAAGGAGAAAACAACAAACAAAAATGATCTTAGACGAGCTTTCCAACCCCTTAGTAAATCCATAAGGGACACAATAAAAAAACTTGCTGGAACCCACAGGGAAGCCCCAAAAAAAATAGTGCTCCCCTAAAGATGTGACATTAGAAACTTTCAACTTCAGATTTTCACATTCCATTCCGTTATAACCATAGACACAATCCTGCAAAAACAGCACATTGCCAAAGGATTTTATTTTCCTTAGTGTTCCCAAAAGCAGCAGCTGGACAAACCCAAAAGGACCTGTAATGATAGAGTTAAATCCCAGCTTTCCACAAAAAAGGACCATATAACATCTGCCTCATGAAGAGACAAGGTCATATTAAAAGACATTTCCATTTTATAATTCTGGAACTTCTCTTGTTAGAATTTTTCTTGCAGTATAAATTCTTACAGGACCAAAGAGCCCATTTATATAAATTTTGTCACTTAATGAAAAATGAACTTTAACTTCTCACAGTTTTTTCTAATTTATAGATCCTGCAAAAACAGCATACCGCCAAAGGACTTTGTTCTCCTCAATCTTCCCAAAAAATTAATAGCTAAAAAATGCTAAATCAGTTAGGCAAAGCCCAAAGGACCTGCAATGAGAATGTCAAATCCCAGCTTTTCCATAGAACGGACCATATAATGTCTGTTTTAGGAAGAGACAAAAGTCATATTATAATACATCTCCATTCTACAAAAAATTTATCACTTAATGAAAAATAAATATTAATTTCTCACACTTTTTCCAATTTATAGATCCAATAACTTAAAGTTGAAACATCAACCCCCCCAAAAAAAAGCAAATAAAGGAACAAAGTTGGAGAGAAACTCTAGAATCTCCAAGCATATAGCTTTGAATGGTCTTTTGCAGAGAGTTGTCACTTATTGTTCACTCCACAAGGCTGTCTTATCCTCTACCTTTTTCTTCTGATATTAGAATTACAAGTAAAATATTTTGACCTTTGCTGAATTTAGCACTGAATACACAGACCCCCCCCCCCCCTTTCCAGTTTTAAAAATATGATCCGACCTCCCCCATATATTAAAAATACACTACCATTTAGTCCTTTTTCAAAATGATACATGGTACAAGTGTTAATTGAAACATCAGATACCAGTCAAAGGCTAGATCTATCAGTCAACAGCTAAGACCATTCTTAATTTATTATATATAATGACTTTAAACATTACTTATGTCCGTTTGAAGAGGTTGAGAGTAAAGTAGTACATAGTTTTTGGACTTGAAAACAACTTGTCAGAGTTTTCAATATTGTTAATCAATGGTGTTTTAGGCATTTGACAATCAAATTTAACATTTTAATTGACTTTCTATGTTTTAACCGACAATCATGTTAAGAATGCCTATAAAAGACAAGAAAGGTCCATGTATATTTTCAGAAAGTGTAATTAATGCCAAAATCCAGGGAGGCCAAGGTATTTTATTCTAGAATTAATTAAGGTAATGAAGAGTTACAAGGGAGGAGGGAAAAAAAATCCTCCTAAACCGATAAAAAAATCCTCCTAAACCAAAGAGGCCAAGATAACAACCATATTCCACGAGAGAAGTGAAGGAAGATGTGAAGGAACAGATCTCATCTAGAAAATTCTGGAATTACACTGCATTTAGAAACACAAGTACACAAAGGGCGCGCACTTCCAAAGGACCTTATATTCCTTCATTCTACCAAGGCCTCCAAAATGGATGACCAAAAGTTGTTCCAAAAAGACTGGCAAGCCCACACAACTCATCACTCATGCACTATTACTCTTTTATTTCTTTCTTATAAAATTCTTTTTCACATCCAAAAAGAAGGTTTCTTTTACAAGTTTTCATTTTGTATCAACAAAAGTGTTCAACTATGAACTGAAGCCAACAATAGAAGTACCGAATATCAGAGTGAACATTTAAGATTCAGAAGCCAAATGACAAAATAACTTATGCAGAAATAGAACTAGTTAGCACTGCTCTATTGTGGGCATTCAATACCCGGCCCATGGGGCTAACCAGGCCCTGTCCTGTAAAACTAGGGCTTAAAATTCACATTTGAGCCCAAGGGCCAGGCTTGAGAATATTTTGAACCCATTCAAATGGCCAAGCTTGGGGTTCAGTTTTGCAAAATGAGCCTCCCCAGCCTGTCCGTTTTATCATTATATTATAAATTATGATATATGCAGTTTATTATATATTATTTTATTATTCTTTTTACGAGGGAAAAAAAAAAAGAAATCCTAAGTCCATAAATAGAATGAATAAAAAAAAGAGATGTTATAAATATAATATACCATATGTCATATATTAGTGCACTCCTTAAGGGTGGGTCCGACCTGGTTTGGTTTTTGGCCACACCAGCTATTACACGGCCAAAAAAAAGAGGGAAAAGGATGTAATAGGTGCAAAAGGGGTAATAAGTAGTAAGCAAAGAATATAGTTAGTCAAAAGAGCGAGAAGCATGAAAGGTCTGTTAGAAAGTGTGTGGGTTTTGTGGTTCACGTGAGTGAGTCTCCCACTAATACTTTCAGGAGTTATTTTTTTCATTGTATGGGTTGTTGAATATTTTTTAATAGAAATTCCTTGCTATTTCGCTCTCTCTGTTCCATTTCGTGCACTTTGCACCACCAGCTCTACTGCTATAGTTCTCATTTAAGGTGCTTGAGATCTTTGTGGAATCCCAAGCTTACCATTGCATACAGCTTGTTGAATCCCTGATTTTTAGCTAAGATTAATTTAGAAATTATTTCCTATAAATAGTCAAATATGTAGATTTATGTACAGCTGTTGTATTTTCAAATCTCCTGATTTTTCTCCGTATGTTGGCCAAACTTCAGGAATGAGTTTCTCCTCACTGTTTTTAGCGCTTTCCATTTAAATATATATGCCCATCATTTGTAATAATGAGACATAAAATCTGGGACCAATTTTCAGTTCTTTCCTCTCATTTTTCCACTTGGCATCAAAGCAATCTCTGAATTACCATTTTGCCTCTCTTAAAATCACTAATCATCTCACCGAGTTGATCACATAGCTCCCTCACCGATGCATTCATAGCTGTTAATTCTTCTTTCATCTCCTTCTATTCTTTTTGCAACAAACCAACATTCTTTTCCAGTGAATCCATTTGATTCTCCATTCTAGTGTCAACCATACCCTAGATGCAACTACTTTGATACCAAGTGACGGAATCCTTCAACTCAATATTATTTATGTAGCAAATCACCACCTCCTTTCCTTGATAAGAAAGAGAAGATGGGAGAAATACACTGAGTTACAAAGCTGAAGTTAACAGAGAAAAAAAAAATAAACAGATAAGTAAGCTCCCCAAACAAGGAAACCCCACTGGCCTTTGAAAGGTCAGGTCTCTCCTCTAATTCCTCAGAAATTCCACACCCTCTCCTGACACTACCCACTCCCTTATAACCAACTCACACACACCATCATCCTCTCTCTCTCCACTTACACTAAACGACAAAGTTAGTTACCCTGGAGTTAATTCCCTTTTTGTCCATCAGTTGCCACCTCACCCCCGGGCCTGCATCCCTTTTTTTTTCTGGCACAAACCTTTCCCATTTATGGGTCTCATTAGCCTCCTTCCTTCTCTCATAAATTCTGCCTCTAAGGCTACAAGTTACGAGGTTCATCACTAACCTACAACAACAAATGGATGTGCATGACAATCTAGAATGGGAAAGCCCAAGAGAGGCAAATAAGTATAAGGAGATTGTTAAGAAGGAGAGAATTTTTAATTTCCTCCTAGATCTAAATAAGTCCCTTGAGGAAGTAAGGGGGAGAATTCTTGGAACAAAACCTCTACCTTCATTAAAGGAAGTTTTCAATGAAATTTGAAGAGAAGAAAGTATAAGGAAACTTATGCTAGGCTCCTCATCTTTTGCAGCCACTACAAAAGGATCTGCACTTTTAATTAAGGGTGCAAATCAGACCAATGACAACAAGCAAAGGAAGGCTTTGCCAGGATCGTTATCGTCGTTCTGGACACACCCAAGAGACGTGTTGGAAGCTACATGGCAAACTAGGAAGCCACCAAGGGCGCTTAAGAGCAAAAGTTATGTTGCTACCCCTCAAGAAACCACAAGGCAGCCACTAAACCAGCGTTCTTCACCAAAGAACAAGTTGATTGGCTTCAAAAATTAATTAGCCAAAGTTCCACATCTAATTCCGTCATTGCTACAAGAAATAAAACCCAAAAGGTAGTTTTTTTAATGCACTTCATACTAGTGCAACAGATGAGGTAATTTGAATAATTGACTCCAAGACTTCTAATCACATGATTGGTCATATGTCATTATTTTATGAGTGCAGCCCTTGTAAAAATAATTATAATGTGCGAATTGCTGATGGTTCTCTCTTTCCAATAACTAGAATTGGGAAAGTGATGATATTGAACACTTTGATTCTTGAATTTATCCTTTTAGTGCCTAATTTATCATGTAATTTGCAGTCAATTAGCAAACTTACACAAGATACAAGGCATATTGCTAAATTCTCTTCATCTAAATGTGTTTTTTCAAGATTTGGATTCGAGGAGGACAATTGGCAATGCTAAAGTACCGGATAAAAGTAAAGAATAAAGTCACGTGTCATGTGACCTTGACCTCACATAAGGCAGAAGTATCTGAGAAGGATAGCAAACTTTTGTTATGGCATCAATGCCTTGGACAGCTTAATTTCATGCACTTTTAGAAAATTTTCCCATCCTTATTTATCAATAAAAAATCAAAATTTTTCCAATGTGAGATGTGCCAATTTTCTAAACATTGCAGAAGATCTTATCACACCCAAATTAAAAACCACCCCATCTTTTTCAATCATTCATAATGACATCTGGGGTTCAACAAGAGTCCAAACCATAGCTAGTGCCCGTTGGTTTTTGTCCTTGATAGATGACTACATCCAAGTTAAATGGGTATTCCTTTTAAAACATAAGTCAAAAATTGTGTCCATTTTCAAACAATTTTATACCATGATTCGAAACCAGTTTCAGGCTCAAGTTCAAGTGGTTAGAACTGATAATGCCCGTGATTACTTTAATTCTATCCTAGGCCAACTTTTCCTTCAAAAAGGCATCATTCACCAAAGCTCTTATGCCTATACTCCTAAGTAGAATGATATTGCTAAATCCATCTCCTTGAAATTGCCCACTCCATCATATTTACAACCAATTTTCTAAATCCTTTTTTTGTTTCGTGTTTTTTTTTGGGGGGGGGGAGGGGGGGTTGTGCTAACCGCTACCTATCTTATAAACAAAATGCCCTCTAGAACTCTTAAATTTGATACACCTTGCCAAACACTTTCAAAAGCCTTTCCTCAAAATAGACTCATCTCCAATCTTCCATTAAAACTTTTTGGATGCTCGACTTATGTTCACATACCCTCATCCTAAAGAAGCAAACTTAATCCCAAGTCAATTAAATGCATTTTCCTTGGGTATGCTCCATATCAAAAAAGGTACCGTTGTTATTCACCCATTACAAAAAGATTCTATACCACTTTTGATGTGACATTCTCATAAGAGATGTCATATTATCCCAAACACTCATATCCAAGGAGAGAAACCCGCAAGAAGTGAGGAACAGTTTTGGGCTCCTAATTTCACTAAAACAGAACCCAACTTTATCCCTATACCTCAACCTTAGGTTAAAGTCCAAATTAACTCCAAAAGTTCTAGAGCTATTGAACATCAAGAGCATTGCCGAGCTAACCTGAATCCCTATCCTAGTGACATTCTTCAAGGTAACTCTAAATCAGAGACTTCTCACAATGATTTAAGTATACCTACTATTCTCTATCTTCCCATTGATTATAGAAAAGGAGTCCCATCTTGCACTCAGCATCTTATATCTAAATTTGTCACCCATGAAAAATTATCCCCTAGTTACAAGGCTTTTACCTCAAACAAAGATAGCACTTAGATACCACACAATATTAAGGAGGCTCTCACCCATCCTAAGTGGAGAGATGTCGTAAATGAAAAGCTAAGAGTCTTGCAAAAGAATGAAACATGGGAGATTACTGAAAGGCCTTAAGGAAAATAGCTCGTAGGATGCAAATGAGTGTTCAATGTAAAATACAAAGTTGATGGGAGTATTGATAGATACAACACAAGATTGATAGCAAAAGAGTTCACATAAACTTATAGGAAAGACTATCATAAGACATTTGCACCAATTACCAAGCTCAACACAATTCGTGCTCTAATTTCCTTGGCCGTAAATATTGACAAACTTCATCAACTAGATGTCAAGAATACATTCCTAAACAAGGATCTTGAAGAAAAAGTCTATATGGAGGTAACTCCAGGTTTGAAACTTCCTAATGGTGACAACCTTGTGAGCAGGCTTAGAAAATCACTTTATAGGCTCAACCAATCTCTAAGAGCATGGTTTAAGAGGTTTACAAAGGTTATCAAGAATCCTAGATATTCACAAGCCCAAACAAATCACACTTTATTTATCAAAAGGTTTTCTTGTGATAATGTGGATCATATAATTGTCACAAGAAATCATGAAGAAGAAGTGTCATCTTAAAGGTGTCTTAAACAAGGAATTAGAGATTAAGACCTAGGAGCCTTGAAATACCTTTTGGGGCTAGAAGTGGCTAGGTCAAGCAAAGGGATCACTATTTCCCAACGGAAACATACTCTTGACTTCCTAAAGGAGACTAGTGAGTTGGCATGTAAGCTTGCAAACACGCCTATAGACTTCTCCTAATAAAGTAGGCTCAAGAGAAAGCACCATCCCTATAAATAAAGGGATGTATCAAAGGTTAGTGGACAAACTAATATATCCCTCACATACGAGGCCAGATATTGGTTTTGTTGTGAATGTGACAAGTCCATTTATGAATAATCTTACTAAAGAGTATCTAAAGGCGTTAAACAGTATATTTAGATATTTGAAGATAACCCCAGGAAAATGCTTATTTTTCAAGAAGAGAAACAACCAAAGTGCAAAAGTTTTTCCTAATGTTGACTGGGCTAGATCCCCCCTACGTGGAGGTTGACTTCTAGGTATTGTTCCTAATGTATAGGGAAATTTAGTGACTTGGCGAAGTAAAAATACAACCTATTGTAGCCCGAGGTAATGCTAAAGTAGAATTTAGAATTATAGCACACAAGATTTGTGAAGGAATTTGGTAATTGGACTTCTCAAAGAACTCCAATTCCCAATTACAACCTCTATTAAGTTGTTTTGCGACAATCAAGTGACTATCAGAACAAACACGTAGAGATTGATCGTCACTTTATCAAGGAGAAAATAGAACAAGGCATTGTGGAAATGATCTATACTGTCACTCACCAACAACCTACAGATGTGTTAACTAAAGCTTTTGCCCAAAACTCAATTTGATAATCACATATCCAAGTTGGGTATGATTGATATATTCTACCCCAACTCGAGGAGTGTGAAATCCCAAGCTAACTATTGTATACAGCTTGTGGAATCCCCGACTTTTAGCTATTAATTTAGAAATTACTTCTCCATAAATAGTCAGATTTTTAGCATTTATGTACAGCTGTTCTATTTTTAAATTTCCTGATTTTTCTCCCTGTGTTGGCCAAACTTCAAGAATGAGTTTCTCCTCACTTTTTTCAGCTCTTTCCATTTAAATATGTATGCCCATCATTTGTAATAATTAGAAATAAAACCTTCCTCTCATTTTCGATCCTTCCTCTCATTTTCCCCTTATCTCAAGTCCATTATCAGAATACCCTAGGTTATCTGGTTGGATCTTCCAATGTATTCATCCCACAAGAGAAGGAAAGCATGTGTTTAAGTATCCTTTGGTGATATGATGGACCCATAGCTTTAGAGGCCATGTTTGAGAGGAGGAATAGAATTAAAGAGGGCCATAAGGTGTATGTTAGAAAGAAAAAGGGATATAAGCCCATTAGGTAAGGTGGCATCAAAGAGTAACTATATCATTTAGTGACAGCAAGGAGAGAGATAGAGAGAGAGGATACTAGTTTGTGGGAGTTAGTTTTAAGGTAAAGAGAGGTGTCTAAAGAAGGGATAAACAAGAATTGAGCTGGTTGTAGTAAAGACTCTAGCCTCTCAAAAGCCAAAGGAGTCTATCTTTTCTATTCTTCTTCATTAGCTATTTCTTTATTTTGGTAATTCCTTTGTAATATGCTTCTTTCTACACCATTTTTAGTCTTTTGGTGGTAGAAATACAGATTCACAGTGTTGATAAATAATATAATCCAAAGGTTCCATCAATTTGGTATCAAAGCAGTGACAATCTAAGAGAGGTTTGGGATGCTCAGTGAGAAAAGTGAAAGGCTAATTGCCAAGTGGAGAAAGGAGATACAAGAAAAGAGAGACATGGGAGAAATGAGAGGAATAACTAAAGAAGTGTTAGCAAGACAAAAGACAGAGATACAAGAGAAAAGAGACAGGGAAGAGATGAAAGAAACAACTGAAGAAGCATTAGCCAGATGGAAGAGGGAGATACAAGAGAAGAAAAGCCAAAGAGAGGTGAAATAGATGAAGCAAGAGATGCAAGATATGATAGAAATAATGAATGATACGCTGAAACATGTTAAAAGAAGAGTGGATGCTAAGGAAGAAACTGAAGGGAAATTTACCCAAGATCATCAGTCAGAGTTTCCATTGTTTTTTGGAGAATTCTCGACTGAGTTAGACGGCAAGAAAGATTCGCAACCTGAGGTGAAGGTAATTGGAGAAGAAAATTCTGAAGAAGAGAGTCTTGCTATCGAATCTTTTGTTCCTATGGCTTGTGAGAACAAATTAAAAGAAGAAGAAGAAGTTGATCCAAAAGTTAATCCAACTATCATTGTTGAATTTGAACCTTTGAAGATTCAATTGATTTCTACCTCCTCAATGCACAGAGAAGCACAAAAGATTGGAGAGGAAGCACAATGGACAAAGATCATCGGGGAAGGGAAGCAACATCAATCTTTGTCATCAAAAGAAGAAAAGGATGATGTGGTAAACATATATCTGAGAGCATATGGGTTATACCCAATCCATGTTATAGAAGATAGTGAGGAACTCGGTCCAAAAGGGTTGCATAAAAGTTGGGCTCTTGATTGGGTTAGAAAACTTAAATGGGGAAGAAGGCCTAAAGAGTTTTGGAAGGGAAAACTTAATCCAAGTGTTAATGGCTGCAACTAGGCCAAAATTCTCAACCAAGCCCAACAATCCAATATAGTTTCATTTTCGCTCAATTCCACGTACCCCTCTTCTTCCTTCATGCACTTTGGAATGCTGGGACAACTATTGTTTAACACAGCGGCAGCAAACTTAATGGAACAGGATGTGTGACTACTCTTGTTTAGTATAGGGGTAACAAAATTTAAGGAGCACATGCAACCACTCACTAGCGCTTGGCAAAGAAGGGCCAACGATTCAACTGTTGAGGGTGGAGGAGTGTTTGTTGAGCCAAATCGTCATATGAAACCCACTATGGAAACACTGGTGTTGGTAGATGTCAGAAATGGAGTCCATTGGGGTAATTGACAAGAACCTATGTGCATATGCTTTATTTCAAGTTTTGGGGAAATTTTGGCACAATAAAAGACAAAGTGGAAATGCAATTGAAGATGACCAAGGTGCATTTCTCATCCAAGAAAGATTGGCAAGATTATCATAAAAAAGGGATGCCCCAAGGAAGATTCTTTGCCAAGCCTATGTGCAACCTGGTCCTATTACTGATTTTCTACATGAAAATGTGCTCAATTTTACAAATAAGGAAGAAATTAATTATATGTGGCCTACGTCTTCATATCTAGGCAATGTTGACATTCTTCTTGTTCATCTTCAAGGTATGGTATCTAGATATAATGAGGTAAAGGGTATTCAACCATCACCTACTGCTTCTTTTGCCATTCATAGGGTATTATTTGGAAATTCTCACACACTATCCTCCAAGTGCCATGTTGTACAGGGGCCAAAGCTATGGAGGGATTGGGAGACATCATTATTTAACAAGAATAAGATGTTTAAGTAGAGCGTCATTGATTTTAAAGGGGTGAGTCTTGGCAATACACTAGTTTTGGCCACATAGTACAAGCCTATGCTAAAATGGATTGGAAATAGGGCATGTGGCAAATATCATGAATCTCCTCAATTATCAATGCATGACTTGGATATGGACGATATTGATTTTGACCAAAAGAGTTTACATGAACAAGCAATTGATGATAATGAGATGGAAGATTGTATGTTGGGTGCAGCTCCCAAGAATATAGAGAAAACTCCTAATAGTGGTGAAGAGCACATTTTAACAGAGGCTTACAAAGATTTTCAGAAGGAAGGAATGAAAATGAGACCTAATGCAGAAGAGTTAATGTAAGGCCGATGGAGAGATAGTTGTTGAAGATGCATTGGAATTGCTTACTCTGAGGCATGCACTAGGAAAGTCACCTCCAATGGGCCCTTATAAACCTAAATCCTATGGGCAGTTATTTGCAGGTTTTTCATTGTCTCTTGATGTTTCTGCTCTACTGCTTGAGTTCAGAGACATAGGTAGGCTGGGCGAAAACATTCTACTGCATATAATGCTAAGCACACAGCCTTTACCCATTCTCTATCCATTTTGGAAAGAAGCTTTGTTTACTGAAAATTGAATGTTCCTATGGTGAGGAGATTGTTTTAACCAAGCAAAAGGAGAGTGACGCCCCTGATTCAAGAAACTCAACAAGAGGATATTCTCCAATTACACTTGCTAAAGATCATCAAGAAACCAGAACTGTTGTAGGAGTCAATGGATTGGTTGAAACATTTTTTCAGTCTCTGTATTTAACAATACATAAAGGAAATGGAGTTCAAGGTGTACTATGGCTTTCAAACTTTGATAAAACTGAAGAATCCATGGGACAGAATCAGCTCTTGGAGAACTTTTGTGAGTATTTGGCTATTTACATGGTAGCTAATAAATTGCAAGAGGTGCATATCCTTGTTTTCAAAATAGGAGTAGTTGCCATCAATACTCACAAAAATACAAAATTAGCAGCAAGGAAGGTCCATGATGAGCATGAAGAGTTCCTAGCCATCTTATTAATACAAGATGCTAATAATGCTCAACATTCTCATACTAATAAAGAAAGATGCTAGGGAAAAGGCAATGTGGATTACTGTTTTAAATTTGGTCAGTGTAACAAGATGATTGAAAAGAAAATTCAGCTAGGAGGACAAGAACAATTGTATTTGATGCCACATAACAGGGTGGCATGGAGTTCAAATGATTTCTTTTACTCCAACTCCTCAAGAGCACCAAAAGTATGTTTCCTTTGCTCTTGGTCTTCTTATATTAGAGGAAGTCTGTAAATCAGAGAATTGGTGGTCAATTTGGTTGTCCCCAAGGCCTGCTCACTGCTAAAAATTGGATTCAAAGGATTGCAACGGAGTTCAAAAAGAATCCAAAAAAGATGCGTTAGCACTATATTTTAACTCTGTTATAGGAAAGACTTAAGTTATCCTATAATTTTGTGAGAGCACATGAAGAGGGTAATTCTGATGGTCTTAAATGGGGGATGACACCTGAAATTGCTATGATCCAACTATCTAATTTCCACCTTGAGGACAAGGGGTAATTTGATGGGAAAGGAAATGATGAACCCATAGCTTTAGAAGCCAACTTTATAGAGGAGGAATAGAACTAAAAAGGCCCAAAAGGTCTACGTCAAAAAGAAAAAGGGATATAGGCCCATTGAGTGAGGTGGCATCTAAGGGTAACTAACTCTGTCATTTAGTGATAGTAGTGTGTGTGTGTGTGTGTGTGTGTGAGAGAGAGAGAGAGAGGATGCTAGTGTGTGGGAGTTGGTTATAAGGGAAAGAGAGGTGTCCAAAGTGGGGGTAAGCAAGAATTGGGCTAGCTGTGGGGGAGACTTTAGCCTCTCAAAAGCTAGAGTAGTCTCTCTTTTCTATTCTTCTTCATTTGCTATTTCTTTGTTTCAGTAATTCCTCTATAATATGCTTCTTTCTACACCGTTTTCAGTCTTTTGGTGGTAGAAATACAGATTTACAGTGTTGACAACTAATATAATCCAAAGGTTGCATCATGAGATAATTTCAAGAACGCAAGAAAAATACACAGAATAACATAACAGAGGGACTGGCAAAGGATTTACCTGCAAAGCATATGTTATAAACCAAGAGAGATGGAACACGCCATCTTTCAAGCCCATCATGTAGAGTCCTTCCTTAATTTTCTGTTCCTGGAATTTTGGATCAATATATTGGGTCAAGTACTCAATAAAGTAAAAGATTTCTAAATTATTTGGACAGAGGTTTAATAAAAGAGAAAATGAAAACGGAGAAACAAACATATTTAACAAAAAGTGAAGAGCATAGGTAAATCAGCCACCCAATTTTAAAATCATATTACCAAACCTTCTCAAACACAGAATAACTGATCAGTCGAGAAATTGGATAGAGAAATCCCAATAAGTACCTGCACACCCAAGTCCCAGTTAAAAGATATAGCTTTTTGGAGATTAATAAAAATAAGTGCTCTTATAAATAGAATATAATAAATACAATATAAAATTATTGGAGAGAAGCTTACAATATTCCCATGAACTTCTTCACGATTGACTGGAACTGGTCATCAGTGTACTCTCGGGTGGGAAATGGAGCCATTCGTATGTGAGCAGGGATAAACTGAGTCCATGGAATTTTCAAAGAAAAATCAGTATCACTGGAGCGTGGCAGAGGATGCTCTATACTTTCAGTGCTGAGGTTTATGTCAGACTGCTGAGCAATGAGTATTATGAATGAATCAACCACTTGCTGAAGCTGCAGAAAATATCAAATCATTAACGTCTCCTGTAAAATATAGATATTAGACTGAAAAATGGAAGTAATGAAGCCTCAAATTTTGAAAGAGATGGATGAAAGGAGAGACAAATTGAAGCAAGTGTGTAGTATAAATCTACATAAACAATCCATTGAAAAAACAATGAAATAATATTTAAAATGACTCAAATTGTAATAGCATACTATGAAGCGTGGGCAAGGACAAATTGACGCATCAAACTTCAAAATATATAAAACATAACACAAAATGACACAGCATACACCCCCACACACATATATATATATTAAACTTTATATTAGTCACACACACACGCACATACATACATATATATATATATATATATATATAACTTTATATTAGTGATATAGAGAAAAACACAACTAGTATTTTCTATATCACAAGTATCTTACACCAATTATTTTCTACATTGAATTGAGTCTACCAAAACAAAAGTTGATAATCTATATTTTTCAAATTATTCGTGTACAACAAAAATAAAAATTATGAAAGAACTTTAATTATCTCATCAAGTTCAGTTCTCTAATATTTCATTCTGCTTCTTTTGTTTTTTTCTTGTGTGTGTGTGTGTCGTTGTTTGGTGTGGGGGGGGTTCCCATTTTATCAGGTCACCTGTGCCCAAGTCATGTTCAACTTGAGTCCAACCCATGTTCAATGCATGTCCGAGCCCAATTTGACACATGTCCATGCTGAAAAAAGAAAGTTTTTTTTTTTCAATTCTAACATGTCCATATGTGTGTCATACACATGTCAACAATGTCATAGCAACATCAGTGTCAACATTCAGACACACTTGAAAATAGGCATGTTGGTGCTTAGCTTTATAAACAGTATATCATCAATAAACATAATACATAGATTCATGGACTCACTTAATTTTAACCAGAATATTTCACATGAATTTACACCATAGGGGGGAGCATATAACAAGCAACCCAGCAGGAATATAGAAGGCTTTGCTAGGTAAAAAAAGACAAGTAAATGCAATGTAAAACTGTCCAACCAATCTGAGACTATTCCCATTAACCAGGATAAGAAATAACATATCTAAAAAGGGAACTTTCACAATCAGCCACCAGGAAAATAACAGTTTGTCTACAATCTACACAACTAATTTCTCTCCTAAGAAGGATGAGTTGCTTCCTGGCAAATCCATTTGGAAATCTGAGGCTCCTTCTAAGACAAAATTCATTTGTTTAATACTCAATTAGTTACTAATGACATACCAACTACAACCCTTTTCCCACAGATGTGTATACTTGGTTAACACTGGGTTTGCCATCTGACTGACCTTGAAGCAGTTTTTACTTTCTCAAGACAAGGTATATGTTGCAAAATAGAAAAGTTATGAGGGAAAAAGATGCTAGAGGTGGTAGAAAGTGACAAGGACATAACTAGGGAGAAAATTAGCATGGAGAAGGTCTCAGCCTCTTGGGTGAAGTGTTTCTGGCCTACACTTTAGTCTGTGTCATAAGTGGGTAGGAATGACACAAAAAAGATTTTCATCAAATCACTTCCTAAATCACTCAATTCCTTGATTAGATGTTCTCCTTAATTTCATCCCTAAATAACTCTCTTAATCATATGAAATTCACTTATAGTAATTATTCTTTGATTCTTTGATTAGTCAGCAGTACAAAAGTTTGGTAAGAATAAGGAGGCCAAAGCTCTCGCAATATGCAGCCTTTGCAGGGTATTTGGCCATAAAGGACTGCTCATATCAATAGCATAATTCATTATTTATGCAATGAAGGTGGGACAACATAGTGATTTTGACATCCCTTGGTGCTCTTCTCATGTTTTCCTCAAGAGGTGCCTAATATACAGAGAGATTGGGTTGCTTTGTTGAATTCTAGGTCCTTTTACTTTTCTGTTTTCTCCTGTACTTTCCCCCCCTCCTCTTCCTTTCAAAGGATATCTTATCCTCTACACTTATCTTTTTCCAATAATATTTCTTCTGTGACAAAAACAACAAAGAATGGGAAGAAAGTGAAACATACAGTCAAAAACCCACTGAAGCTGTATTGCATTGTAGGTATTGCACTAACACCAAGTTCCAAGTCATGGAGAAAAGGGCCATTTGTGTCCATTATGGTTTTAACATCAGGAAAACCAGAGAAAGCCCAAGTATGATTGAGGCGTATGCTATAATCAAATGACTGAGGCCCTTGTTCATGAAATACAACTGCTCCTTTGATTTTGGGATATGAACAATTCCTGAACAGAGAAAGGAAAGAGAAAAAAATTGTCGGTGAATCAACTCATATTTAGACTACTCAAAAAAATTTCTAGTGACTACTAAATTAGCACCATTTGCATATCTCATCTTAAGCTTTTTTTTTTTTGGTAGAAGGAATTCATTAGAGAGAAGCAAAGATTATAAGTAAGGTGGAACACAAGAAATACTCATTAACAAAAGCACAAAAAAGAAGATAAAGTAGAAACAAAAAATGCCAAAAATACTATAAGATCCTCCTATCCTTCTGCATATCTGAAATTACCACATGCAACAACCAAAGAACCCTAATTTCAATTGTCTAGTAACACTACAAGCATTATTAATAGGACGAAGCTTGTTGACACTAACAAAGACCATAATATAATAATCTATAGTGAATGTAAACCATACCAGAATATAAAGAAATAAATCATTTGCAAAATCACTTAAAACCTCAATAACCCTAGAACTCTATATCTATGGAGAAATCTCTCAGAATTCATACCCATCTAAACCAGTTTATTAGCATTGTATCTACTCTCCTAATCAATCAAAAACAACATATAATTTTAATTTCCATACAACCATGTCACTAACACACCTTTCACCTGTTAATAGACCTTAAAATCCATCCTATAGCCTTCAATGCCACAAAATGAATTTACCTTGCTTGATTGCAGGTACCATAAACATTTGAGCGTATGTAAGTTTCCAGCTCTGCCTCATCTTTGTATACTCTACTGACAAGCTGCAGTGCAAATAATAACCAGAATTTAATTAGCTCAATTCATGACAATTTTTTGCAAGAAAGACGAATGGAGAACACACATACGGCTGTTCTCCATGCTTATTTTGCAACAATAAAGTTTCATGAGGACTAGCTTAGAGGTACACATTTGCAAGGAGCCATGGCCACTCCAGACCCGCATATTCTATATTGATACATTGACTTCTATGTACTCGAAAAGTTTGCCAAAGCAATAAACTTCTATCATCACCAAATATATAAATATATAAAATACACACACACACATATATATATATATAATTTTTTTCAGTTCTTTGCTCCCCTAAAACAAAATGCAATAAAAATTCACTTTGATGTTAAAGGGGGCAAAATAGAAAAATGAAGATAACATATTTACTTGTCACGACACCAAAATTGCTTTTTCTACAATAAATTTTGGACCATTTGACAGACTGAAAAAATTAAAGTGCAACGTAGAATAGACCTGCCAAGAAGTCTTAGTTTGAATCTCTAAGAATTTCTCTAAAAAATTTTGCTTGAATGAAAATGAAGGTAGAATATCCATTCCACCACTGAATTTTGTCTATGAGAAAACAAATAGCTGATAGCAATAAAGGAGTTTTAACGTTCTAAATATGCAACTTACAAGTAACAAGAAAAAGAGAGGAGAAGAATAGAGCAATAGGCACGGATAGACTAGCTAAAGCAACCAAAGAAAAAGCCCAAGCAAGCATACTAATCATGCACAGTGGCTCAACCATAATAAAGCTCAATCCAAAAATGAAAAGTCAAAAATAGTTAGCAAGCAAAAGGATATATTAAACTAATCTATCTAGGAAAAATTAAGCTCATAAAACCACAAGAGATCAGATAACAAGGGGGTACCTTCAAGAGGGGAAATTTTATTGACATGATGTCTATCATCCGCTCAGTCTCTGTTGTATCAGGCGCAAAGGCTAAATACTCTCCCTTGGCCAACAAAACTTCCAAAACTTGTTGGAAGCTAGGGGAAATACCTGTGCCCACTTCCACATACATTCCTTCTCGAATGTGCCTGTTCCATTTTCATAAAAACATTATTCTAAACAAAATATTGAATGCAAAATAAAGTTCAAAATGAAATGTTATTTGCTTCTCTTTCCTTCCATACAGATCAGCTAGTGAAATCCAATTGAATTTACTATCATAATGGAATTCAAGTTCAAATAAGACTTCAAAACTTCTGTACTCTGCTCTCTTCCTTGAGTTCTTTTATATAACAGATGGAAAAAGGATAAATTCGAAAGCAAAGAATAGATAAAAGACATAGAGAAACAGAAATGAAAACTCACGGTTGAGCTGGATGAATTTGTGTATCAACCCGAGTCCTTACAGCTATTAACAGCAAAATTACTAAAGTAGGGAGCAAAATCTGCCAAAGATTGAGAGATATGTCAGAACTCTGATATTGATGAATCCATTTTCACCGAATTCAAATGCAAACTTAACCAAATATTCCTGTTGACGAAATTAGAAGGGAAACAAGCACATACGCGCCCACATTACATTGAAGGTAAAAACCCCCAAAAAGGGATTAGTAAAAAAAATATCAATTCTCTCAGATGCAACCGTGTCCCATTATTCACTCCTTACGGGAGAAAGATGAAAACAAAATTACCCGATAAATAAAAAATACAGGAAAAAATAATAATAAAGCGATAGCTTCGAGCCGTCGACTACCTAACTCTCAGAAAAGAGCAAAAGAGGATCGTTTAATAAAAGCAACCCAGATTATCAGTACCATCTCATCAGTCAACTCCATAGTTCACTCGAAACACGGAAAGGGTAAAATGTGAAAACAAAATGAGTATAGTGTAGATGATCAAAGTACAGACTCAAAAGGAACAGGTCAGACAAACATGCAAATAAGATCACATCAAGGACTAATGATTCTGAACTGCAACCCTAATTCTTCGAAACTTAGAATAGAAGGAGAAAGGCGGAAGAAAGAGATTAATGAACAATGAACCTCAGCACTTGTTACAAATGGATGACGAATTTTTAGAAGCCAATTCTTCCAAAGCATAGCCTTCAACTGCCTCCTCGCAGTTCCCATCGCTGCAAACCTAAAATTCCTTCAGAAATCAGACGATGATGACTTTACATAAGAAGAGAGAATAAACAGACAAATGCTTGCGAGACTAGGAATACCAGAGAAGTGGGCGTTCGGAGGTCAACAACTGCAGAAGCAGCTTCCCGCAAATTAGAGATTTATTCGTTTTTTCCTCTTGCAAACATATTTTATTTTTTTTATTTTAAAATTTTAATTTAATATTTTTATTTTTAGCTTTCAACGGAAAAGGCGATGCAAATTATAAACGACCTCGCAAAAATAAACTACAGAATAATAAACAATAAAAAGGCGATAATTCAGAGAAATAAATTACTTATTTAATTTGACAAAATATATGAAATGTAGGTTAATCTACGTTAATTTGTCCGTTGAAGGCAGGCGGTTGTCCACGCAGGCTCTCGGGAGAGAGGAAATAAATTTAACGCGCGATATCAAAAGCGTGTAAAACACGACAACGTATTCTTCACGCAAAATTTTTTCCAGATTTAAAAAAAAAAAAGGAGGAGAATTATATATGATTTAACTAGTGAGCGACTCTCACCAAAACTTGGTGGCCCTCGTATATATTTTGTTATAAATTATAAATAGTAAATCTAAACTTTATTTATATATATATTGATACTGATATTGATGATTTGAGTTATAACGTAAATATAACATAATTTAAAATAATCAGATCCAGCCAGATCATAAACTTTATTGTTCAAATAATACCAGTTTTAAGATTGAGATAAATTTATCGTAAAGGATTTTTCATTCTTTACTTCAAGATTTTGTGTGCTTTTCAATAAAAATACAAGTAGTTCCAATATTTATTTTGGACAAAAAAAGCCAATATTTATGATTTTTTTAACTTATATGCCATAATAGTATAATAATGAAGAAAATAGAATTTTTTGAAAAATTGTTACATGTACCATTTGCACTAAATAATTAAATTACAATTCATAAATATATATATGTAAAATTTTCATTGCTTAAAATGTTTATTTATTTATATAAAATATTTATTGATATATTATTTTAATAACTCTTTATATAATCAATTTATTGATATGTTTTATTGAAAAAATATAAAAGGAATGGGTTGGTGATAAAATATCGTAAATCCAAAACTCGGGCAGCTTTAAAGGGACAAAGAACCACATGTCAATGTCGAGGGGTTGTTCAATGTAGCATCAGGTCTCCATATTATTTGATTGAGCTTCAAGGCATAACAAGCGGGGGGAAGTGACCCCTCCGTGGCTCAACCTTATAAAATATCGTTTGTTGGCTTTGTCCATTTTATAAAAATAAAATAATTTTTTAAATACAGATATTTTGGTTATTTTTATCTTTTTATATTTTTATATTTTTATATTTTTAATATTCTTTCTCGCATATCTAATATAATTAAAAGTGTGTGTTCAGTATAAAGGTAGAGAAAAATAAGAAAAAAAAGATTAAAAAAATATTATGTGATATATTAAAATAAAAAGCTTATAGATTTTGTTCTCTTCATTTTAGTCAACTTTTATTTCATCTATTGTTGAAAATAGAAAGAAGAAGAAAAATTTTATTTTATTTCAAATGATAATAATGCTTTATATTTAAATATTTTAAATTTTAAAATTATTTTATAAAACTCAATAATCAAAATTTTTAATTTAAAGTCTTAAATTATAATTTTTTTACTCATTTAAAATTTTGTATGTTTATGTCATTTAAAATAATTGTAAAATTTAAAATCATTTAATATAAAATTATAAGTATCATTAACTTAAGATCCTTATATAATTTTTTTATGTTAATTAATAAAAATTTATTTTTAAATATTTTTTACTCTAAAGATATTTTGGTTATTTGTTTACATTTTATTTTAATTTGTATATTATTTTTACTTTATCAAACATAAAAATAAAAAAAAAATTAATTTTTTTTTGGGGTTAAGAATAAACATAGGAACTAAAGTCCAATAAAAAAATTACATCAAACATGTAAAAGCAACACCAAATAGAATGTTAGGTTATGAGATTCTTATTCTTTCCTAATTCATGTTCCTTTAATAACCTTTCAACTTCCCCATTCATCCCATATATGGGCTCGGTACTGGTAAGCACATGTGGGGTTTGCATCTTTCTTTTTCAATCTAAAAGAGAAACGTGTTTTTCAATATAATAATCGCCTCGACTCGCACGCGAATTGCAATTTCAAGACGGGGAAGAAAATAATTTCTTTATTATACTTTGAAAATTTAGAAAGAGACATCTTATTTAGTAAGAAAATGATGCGTGGTTTAAAATGTTTGAGTATAAATTCTTTTTTAAATTAAGTGGAAGGAAATAATTTGTAACTACTAATATAAAGTGATATTTTTAGAAAGTGGACAAATGCCTGATGGAATTGGATCTCATTTTTTTTATATATAAAAGTTCATCCCAATCGTCAAGTTTTTAATAATGTAAATTTTGATAATATAAACCAAATTATTTTAAACATATAAAAATATTGAATCTATAAAACATTTATAACAAATCTGATCGTCAACATGACAAGCTTATGGGCAAATATATATGCATTGAATTAAGTGAAACGTGATTAATAAATACACAAATAAGAAACTGTCATGCATGGAGGAGCAATAAAAATTCCAAGCATGGTTGAGTTTTTACTTCAGGAGCGTTATTCATACATTTTTACAATTTTTAATGATTACGAATACGGAATCAATTTTTTTTTTTTTTACCTTTCATTTTGCTAATTTAGAAAGAGAAAGACAGAGAGGGTGAGATCCTCTTTCTTCTCTTTTTCTTTTTTTGAATTAATAAAAAATTGATATGAGAAAAATGAAAAAGATCTTTACTAAATATTATATCTTGTTAAACATCGTAATATAATTTTCTTTTGAAAACAATGTAATATATCTAATATACATATATATATAAGTTAAAAAATGATTGGATTTTATTATTTATTACTTTTTTTAATCACTTTTCCTTCTTTAACGGGACCCACATCAATTTTTAATTTGGCCAAGGTTCTAGTTTAAATGGAATTTACGCTTTTATATATGCAAGGAACGTCTTGAGTTAGGTTGCAAATGAAAAGTAGCAACGGTTGACAAGTCAAAACTGACGGTCTCTCAACGACATATGGCAACAGCAACAGAAAATTCATAGTTTCGAGAGAAAAAAAAAAAATCAATTACAACACTCATGAAAAATTGAACTATACGACACTTTCAGATAACGCATCGTCTCACTCTTGATACCCAATGTTAAATACAGATCTGGATAAAGGAATTAACGATAAATAACAAACCAAAATACTTTTGTATAGGAAGAGAGAGGGGGTTCCATAAAGAAAGATTTTCTTTTTTTTGGGTCAAAAATATGAATAAATACAAAGTATATTATAATAAATTTTTTATATGTACTTAGTGTATAGTATAACAAATGTAATTAATAGTTAAAATTTAATTTATATATATATAATTTATACATAGTATAGATAAATTTATATATATAATAAATTTTAATTATTGAATATATAAATAATACAACTAAGATATATAAAAGAATTGCTCGGGTTACAATGGGTCCAAGTATTTTTTTGGAAAAAAATGAAAAAGAAAAAAGGGGGAAGAGTAGGGACCCGTAGACTATGAAGAAGAGAAGAGGGGCTTGAAAGGTTGGTGGGACGTTGACACATTTAAAAAGGTCAAAAAAAAAAAATAGGATTGGGAGCGATCACGAAGCCGACGAGACTGTGCGTGGACCTTTTGTTGTCTTTCTTTTTCAAGCTTTTTGAAATTGAATGGTCGGTAGGACACGTTTAAAATGGACTCATGACTGAGGATCTTCGTTTCGGTTTAACTGGGTTCAGGATTCTCTCGGCTAAAGGCAGCAAAATGAGGATCTAATTAGATAATTTGGATTGCTTGTTTGTTTTTTTAATTAAAAAAATATATCAAAGATATATGAAATAAGATAACTATGCTAATCAGGGAGAAGTCATTCCCGTTTAACTGAGGGTACATATTCTCGGCTTTCATTTGTAATAAAATGTACAATAGGTTTTTCAAGCTTAGTGAAAAAATTTAGACTCAATTTATTATATATTTGTCATCAAATTTTTTAATTAAAATATGATATGTGTATATTTTTTAATAATATTATAATAAGTATATAATTTTACCAAATAATTATATAATTTTTTAATTAAATTATATATTTATTATGATATTATTGAACGATTATATATTTATCATATTTTAATTAAAAATTTTCATAATAAAATTATAAAGAATTACATTTAAGTTTAATCCTTAAACTTAATATTTAAATTTATTTTTATATAAAGTCATTTTTTAAATTTATAAATTTTTATATAAGTATATTGAAATAATCATTAAAAAAAAAAAGATATAATATGAACTCAAATAAGAGATTAAAGTGTGGTGAATTATAAATTTTAAAACCATTAAATTATATAAAGAAATAAATTTAAGGTTAGAATGTAAAGAATTTCTATCAATTGGAAAATTTGTATAATTTACTTCCTAGCACTTTGAAAGGTAATTAAAGACTTGTAGACATTTAATTTCATACAACATATTTATTTTATCAATATTTTTGTCCAAATCTATGACAACACTTATTCACCAAAAGCAAACTAAGAGATATATTATATATATACCTTTCTCGGCCAGGCTAAGATCAAGAGATATATTATACAAAATTAAAAGTGTGAAGCGTCTTTAGTTTTTTTTTTTTTAAGTTGAGAGAATAAATTACATGATCATAATGATATTTGTTGAGATTTTATTGTTAACATAGAAAAGTGCTTATTTGGCACTATTTTGAAGTCATGAATGGTGCCTACTTATCTTGTACTGCGTGTTACCATCTTTTGTTTTTTTCTTTTCAATGTTTCATGGGTGTCCGTGCAATGGGCTTCAACTACTTCGACAGAAATGTTGACAAAAAATAAGGGTGTTCATAAATTCGATTTGATTTTAAATTAAAATTTAGATTTTATTAATTTTAATTTTTAATCAGTTTAATTTGATTTTTATTTAATTTAATTTGTTTTGATTCATATTTTTTTTTTGTAAAAGTGATTTTTTTTAAGATTTTATTTCTTATAATATATAAAATTTGACTTCTAATATAAAATATTTTTTAATATTTTAATTAATAATAGTGTTAAAACAATTAATTATTATATATATTTTTTTTTAAAAAGTATCTCTCATAATTATATTTAATTATTATATAATTGTAATTGAATATTATATATAAAGATAATAAAATAATGACATTTTTAAGATAAGCTTATTTGATAAACTCATTTAAATGTAAGTAAAGTAAAAAAAATTACTTTTTTTTTATTGATAAAACATTTATGCATGATTTGAACCTAATTAATAGAAACCAAAAAAAAAATGGTTCAATTTGATTTAGTTAAAACCGATCCAAACTTGATAAAATCGAGAATCGAATCAAACCAATCGGTTTTATAATGTCCAAAATCGATTTTAGTTTTTTTTTAATCGGTTTAATTCGATTTTAATCGATTTGATTTGATTCAATTGGTTTGGATCGTTTTATAACACCCCTAATAGAAAGGGTATGCTACACAAAATTAAAAATTTAAGAAGTCATTGATCAATTTTTAGAATTAAGGCCTAAATTGTATACTTCAATAAGTTAAGAAAAATTGTTTACATTTTGACTTAAATTTAAGAGTAAATTATATAAATCTTTCATATATTTTTAAAATATATATTTTAATTTAATTTTAATTTTTTTTACTAAAATATCTTTTATTCATCAAATATACAAGTATTTATTATATGCAAATATAAACAAATAAAAATAAAAAATAAATTTTATTTTCAAATATGCATAAATAAATATAAAAAGAATAGATTTTATTTTCATTAAACTTAGCCAAAAAATAATACATAGGTTAATAGAAGATATTTTGGTCAAAATTTTTAAAATAAAAATAAAATATAGTGTAACCTTTTTTAAAAAAAAATATTGGGAGAAAAAACTACACAACTTATATGTAACATTTAGCTAGTGGGTATTACAGGCATAAGACTCTAATTGAATCAAGGAAAGGGGCATAAATAGAATTAAAGTCAAGAAAAGTAGTGAGAACACTTTTAGCCAGGTAATCTACTGCACTATTTGTCTCCCTAGGTACATAACGAAGGTCCAACTTTTAGTCACAGTGGATTAAAAAATAGGTCTCCATAATGATATCATGGGGGAGGTGAGACGATATATTCATATTCTCATTATGAAGAATGTTAAAAACTTTCATACTGTTTGACTCAATGATACATTATGCAAAACCTAATATCCCAAGTTAGTTTTAAGCCTAGCATGCACACCCATAGCTTGGTAGAGAAGCTATCCCTTTCGTTACTATTAAACATAAAGCAAGAAAGAAAAACACTATTGTCATTACTTAAGAAACCTCTACTCACGCAGCGATGTGTAATATATGAATAAGCGCCATCAACTCTGACCCTAGCCTACCCAAATTCATCAACAACAGTTCTCTAAGTTACAAGTATCGTGTGTTGCCTATTCCAATTAACTCCAGTCCCTTTTACCTTAACTTCAACCAGGTTGTGGAGCATGGCCAGAGCATGAGCTTTGACGTTCTTGTTTGGAGTGTTAACTTTATTGAATATTGCCTCGTTTCAATGCTTCTAAATCATCCAGCAAATGATGACAAATAAAGAGTACTAACCCTCCTTAAAATCATTAACTTTCACTTGGATGTTCCACCTTAGCCACTCTTTCAAATCCACATTGAAGAATTTCCTAGTAACAAACGGGCGTGTGAGGCTAACCCATAGCAAGTTGGTATTCTTGCAATCTTTAAGCACGTGTGTTATAGACTTCCTTCCTTCTTGACAAAGTTCGCACATATCAGAGGCACTAAAACCTATAAGAACACACTTGTTGTTGGTGAGCAGCCTCCTATGGGCAGCCAACCATAAGAACAACTTGCACCATTGTGGGATTGGGAGTTTCCAAATCCTGCTCCATGACCGATTTTTAAGGACATCATTTGAGGTAAGATACTTGTAGGCGAACTTGATAGAAAAAAGCCCACTCTTGTCCCATCCCTATTTGACGTCAAACTGATCCTTATTCCATTTTAGTGACTCATACACCTTATCTTATGTTGACTTTATTCAAACCCATACGTTTGAGCTAGTCCTCTTGCGATCCATGGGCAAGAAGACATCATTGCTGTATTTATATTTACTTTTGACTACTTGCACCTAAAGATCATCTCTCTTTTTGACTAACAGCCAGCCAAGCTTCATAAGGTAAGCATGATTGTGTTGTCTAAAATGTTTAAGTCCAAGGCCAACTTTGGGCTTTTGTCTACACACCACATTCTAGGCAACAAGGTGGGTTTTCCTTCTTTCCTCAGTATTACCCCAAATAAAACTTCTATTATGCTTTTTAAGTTTTGTGTAGGTGGAAGCTAGAAAGAAAGAGGTTTGCATTGTATAACCCGAAATGGTCGAAATGACCAAAGAGACAAGAGTTGTCCTTCCTTAAGAAACAATGCATTGGCTTTCCAGTTGGAAAGTCTAAGTTTGACTTTAGGTTTCCTTGTTTGCCTGTTTAAGATGAAGGGGCACTTCTAGAAACTTACCTAAATCAACAGCCCCTTGAAATCCCCAAAGCCTCACCTAAGTCATTGGTTCTGTTATGGTTTACATTTCTAGAAAAGAAAACTCTAGTCTTTGAGGCATTAACCTTCAAGCCAAAACTCTCATATAATGCGTTAAGGCAACTGTTAATCATATCTACTTGTTGTATGGAAGCTTCTGTAAAGATAATAATGTTGTCTGCAAAGAAGAGATGAGTAATAGCAAGACCATTCTTACTTAGCCAAATTGGCCTCCAAGCCCCTTCCTTCACTTTAACCTATATAAAATGAGTTAGTCTTTCCATACAAATAACGAAAAAATAAAGGGAGATGGGGTCCCCTTGTCTAACACCCCCTAGAGGGAGCAAAATTATCAGCTAAGCTACCATTCCAAAGAATTTTCATATCGATGGATGCTATACACTTGTGAATGATGTTGACAATATGCATAGGGCAATTAAGCTTATGAAGACAATCAACCATGAAACTCCAATTTAGTCCATCATAGACCTTTTCCAAATCAATCTTAATTGCCATAAACCTTTTTTTACCATTCATATTCCACATGGAGTGAATAACTTCTTGAACCACAATGATATTGTCTGAACTATGCCTCTTATGAACAAAGCTGCACTAATTAGGAAAAATGATATGTGGCAAAAAGGCTTTAATTCTATTAGTTAGAACCTTAATCAACACTTTATAAAACCGCATTACAAAGAATACACAAAGTTTTTAGGGGATTTTTTTTAGGGATGAAAACCAAGAGAGTTCCATTAACTTTCTTGATCTCAAAAGGAGTAAAGAAAAGTAAGTTAAAGAAAGAAACCACAGATAGTGCTCCATTGGTTTTGAAAGAAAAGAGCATTGAGTCCGTCAAGGCTTAGAGCTTTAAGAACGCCTATGCTAAATCGTGCCTCTTTGATTTCAACTGCCTCAATATTATTATCTAGTTGCCTAAGAAGGCCTTCGTCAATAATAGGATAGCTAATATTGCAAACCAGCTGGGGAAGATTTTGAGCTTCTTCCTGAACAAGGTGGGTGAAATACTTAGTTGCCATTTCCTTAATTTGGTAACTATCATATACCCAATCCCCATCCTCCTCTTTAATAGCTCCAATTCTATTGGCTTTCCTGTGGTTGCTTACACAAGAATGGAAGTACTTTGTATTTTGTTCACCATATAGTAACCATTTACTTCTTGCTTTTTGGGCCCATATTAGACTATCTTGAAGCATAACATCCTTTAATTCCTTCCAAAGTTCGATCTGAAGCTCTTCCAATCTTTGAGAGAAATGTCCATTTGCCAAGACTCTAGTTATACCATCCAAGCGGCTCATTAACTTTCTTTTCCTTTTCTCTGTGTACCCAAAAGCTTTTCTATTCCATTTGCTACAAGTAAGTGAAAAATTATTGACATTCTCACACCAATAAGTAGTAACTTCCCATTCCTTTTGAACAAAGCTAATAATTCGTTGTAAAGGACCTATGTCATAAGGAACTTAAATAGTTGAATGATCTTTTTATTGCTCAAGATTATATAGATGGAGAAGAATAGGTCTGTGGTCTAATTTAAACTAATGAAGATGAGTTACTCCTGCGTTTGTAAAATTATTCAACCAAGCATCATTAGCCATTATCTTATCTAATCTAATTTTAACATCACCCCTTTTTCCAAGTAAATTGGGGACCCGTAAAGTTCACATCATTTAAACCAGTGTCATCAAACTAGGAACAGTAGTCCCTATCCATAGATGTCTTGGTTGTTGCTTTAGATTCTCTCTCATTTGTGTAAAAGGTAGCATTGAAGTTAGCAACAATGTGCCAAGGGCCCTGAATATTTGTATTGATCCGATGAAAATCTCTCCAAAATTGCTATCTTCAGATTACGTTAGGACTAGCATAAATAATGGTCATCCACTAGACATCACTTGAATTTGACTCCATATATATATGTATGAACTGAAAAATTATTCTCAATAACTATTACATTCTTAAAGTTATCAGTTCAGAGACTCCAAATCTCGCTGCTATATCTTTTTGCATCCATAATTTCCATCTTACTAAAACTCAACTTCCTAGCTATCCTCTATGGTTTTCCATCACATGACTGTGTTTATAGCAAAGCAAAGAAATCCACCCAATAATGTTTTTATGAGCTCCTAAATAGGGGGTTAGAAATGTACGAAAGCCCATATCTCTTAAGTTATAAGTGATTAAGTTCATAGGGAAATAGATTAAGTGTTGTGGAGGTTGCCCTCTTCTATGGGATTATCCTCAATTTTGTTCACACTACACTCACCAAGTTGACACTTTAGCACCTCTGACTTCTGCATGCTCATGTCATTCTGCATGGGGTTGTTTTCAATGTGAGGACACATGGCAGGTGAAGTCACTTTTCGTCTCCATGGCTTTACTACTGCTATCAGAAATTGGGCTATTAATATGTTGGATAGGGTAGAGCTTGGGCCCACATTTGAAATGATAGGCATGTGTGTCTCTTGGTGCCCTTTTGATAAAATAGCAAAAGTATGGCTTTATAGGATAAGAGGTGGGCCCGCCGCAATCTGTAATTTATCCAAGGATTTTCCCTTTTGCTTACTTATCCCATCAGGTAAATTTTCTTTCCTACGTGGCTTATTTTTTTTCTTTTCCCTTTCTTTTAGATCCCATTGGGGTCTACTTCTTATTCCCATTGTTTATACCCTCTATACTGAATATCCTGCCTCTAGTCTCATTTTTATTCATAATTTTAGTATCCCTATTGCTATTCCCACTATTACCCTCAACGTCACCTATCAATATCCCAACATTCTTGGAACCAATATTAGTCTTAACCTGATTTTTCTTAAGAATCTCAAGGTTTGCTCCCTTCAAATCTGATCCTAGTTGCTTCTTCCAGAATTAACATCTAAGACCCATAAAATGTTACTCCCTTTTTCTTGACTATTGCTGGTGGCTGCCACAGGCGAAGAGCTCCTTGTAATAGAGGCATTAAGACAAAGTTCTTTCCCCTGTTGCTTGACATTGTGAGTTTGATTTAGGGACTTTGAAGCATTCTCTAACGTCATGCTAGCTTCCACTTCTTTGTTATTTGGATTTATAGTTTGGTTCGAAATATCATGGGCATGGCAAGACTCTGTATGGTGACCATAAATGCCATATTTAAAACAAACCATACGTAATCCTTCATAGACTATCTTATGCTCCTCCTTAAACGTGTTAAAGGATGGAAGAAGTTGCTATTGAAGATCAATCTCTATACATATTCTCGTAAAACCAGCTTTATCATAAATTGAAGTAGAACGGTTGATCTTCATGGTTCTTCTTACTATATTGCTAATACATCTTAGGGATTTCACATTACATAATTACATGGGTAAATTCGAAATCCTAATCCATGCTGCAATCTTTCTCTGTGTATTGACTTTCCAAAGGTTAAAGTTTAGGCACCATTTTTACACAATCAAATAATGATTGGAAATCATCCACGGACCCTTTTGGTAGGCATAGTCTAAGTCCTCCTTTCTTGTGAAAGAGATGCTGTAATACCCACTGCTAAGGCTAAGCACCCGAATGGGATCTTGTGTCTTCCACATATGATCAAGGTGTGTCTTCATGAAGATGAAAGACATGGTTTTTCTCAATAATTTGATGATTAGGGAATTCATCCAAGGCTTACACCACATTATGTACTCCTCTGCCATCACTACTAGGGTTGGACATTTGTTTTTTCACTGCCCTTGTTGATCTTCATCATCATTTGATTCATTGGATTCTTACACCATTCTACGTTGTGGGTTTAACTAGGCAAGCTAGTTTTTCCATCCCTTACTTATATCAGAATCTTGCTCACCATATTGAAGGTAGCCACTTGCACCCAAGCTCAGGAGTTTCTCCTTGTAAGATGGCACAACCCTCACATTGCCGCTGGTTCCATTCTGTTCACCTGTGGCTCATCAACACCATTGGCTACATTGTCCTCCTCTCCTTTTTTCACCTTTTTCTTACTTCTAAAGAGTTGATCCTTCTCTTCCACACTTCTAGTTCTGCCTCTTACACCATCTTACCTATGTCTCCTTCATCTCTGTTCACTCTCTCCTTTCCAATGTCAACACTATTCATAAAAGTCTCACTCATGTTCATTATCCCTTTTTCTAACAAATCTTTTTTTATGTGTTTTTGCATTACTACATGATGCTATCCTAATTAACCTTTTTTTTTTTTCTCTTTTGTTTATGGTATATTATGTAGATAGTAGAGATCTACATGCATGTAGTGTAACTTTTTTCTTTTAAGAGAAATCAATGTATATTTTAATAACAAAGAAGATATTCATATAATTTTAATAAAATTTAAGAGAAATTTATATAATTTATTTTAAATTTAAATACTAAAAAATTATATCAAATTATGTATTTATTTAGTGTTGTTGTTATTATTGTTATTGTCTACTATTTATTGTTGATTATAGATGATTTTTTTTGTTGGAATAGGTCCTGCAATTGGTTTTGGGCTTTTTTTTTTTTCTCTTTTAGTGCTAAAAGTGAAACAGAAAGTCTTAAAAGTTAGGTGTATAAAAATTGTGGATTAACGATTATGTATTGAACTCAAATATGTTAGAATTTTTTGAAACTCGTATTTAGATAAAATACTGACTGTGCCAAGGTTGTTGGATAATTTTAGAATTCTCGTATTATCCAGCACAAAGAAAGAAGTCTATTAAAAAAATGCAAACAATTGTTGCAATTTTATTAATAAGCAATTGATAAATTTTCACGGTAAACTTGATCATTATAGAATTAATAAAAAAATGTGGCTTAATAGAGGATAATAAGAAACGAAATAGATAAAAAGAGGCAAAAAAAAAAAAAAAAAGAGAGAGAGAGAGAAAAAATGATAGATTAAGCGAACACGTAAAGTAGGGAATGGTGTGGGAATTATTTTGGAAGCTTACTAGTTACCTTGCCCAGGAGAGCATATTCCTATGCAAAGGATTACGAGCAACAAGTCCTTAAATAAAATACAAGAACAAGACATCAAACTTTTGAATATTTTGGTAAAAATGTTAAATAGTACAGAAAATTAAACTTAATGTTTTTTACAAAATTGTTCAAATTTTACTTCTTTACCAAAATAATAACAAAAAGATGGACACCACCAAATCGCGTCCAAATTATAGTTTTATTTACAAGATAGTGCTGTTGGAAGTTGAAACAATACGTTTGCATAAAAATAATAATTTATTACTTCGTTTGAAATATCATTTGAGAGGAGAGGAACGCATTTTCAAACACAGTAATAGTCAAAAAAATTTGATGAAACTTGTTTCTTAGAAATGTGCTCTGATCTTTTTTTTTTTTTTCATTTTAGGATATCCAAATATTTCTCCCCAAGTTTAAGTTTTTAGGGTATGTTTGGTTGCAAAAATGTAATATAATGTTAATTATATTATTTTTTATATTTTTATAATTAATATTTAATAATATCGGGTATCCTTCATTTTTTTTTTCCTAAAGTGGAGTTATAATAGTAGTTTCTCATCTATTTTATTCATTTTTTTTTATTTTCTTTCATTTTATATACTTAACTTTATATTTTACCAAACATAATCTTAAACATAAATTAAGTAAATTAAGTATCTTTTTGTACTTGCTACCAGGAGCCAATAATGATATAACAAAATAAAAAATTTAAATGATATGATCCATTGACACATTTATTTAAATTTACTTACATTAGTTTTTTGCACCTATCTTGAATGTAAAAAGTGCATCCAAAAATCTTGTGATGAACCTACAAGAAAACCCTTTTTTTGGATTTGCCCAAAACTTCAGAATTCATTTATTTCTTTCAGGGGTGGCTTCTTTTGATATTGGCACATTTGCGTGTAATAGGATTGGATATTCTCAGAAATAAGGGAGACTACATGGAAAATGAAAAACACCAAACTTCATTGAAAAAAAAAAGGAATGTAAATTCAAACAAAACTTCCAAAGATGAGGATCCCAGCAAGGGCTGCGAGGCCAAGAACATGCCTTGATAATCAACTGAAGCAAACACAGGAGAAAATAATAGAATAGAATCTGGTAAACTCCTTTTATTATAGTAATAATAATAATAATAATAATAATAATAATAATAATAATAATAATAATAATAAATCAATAACCATACGCCCTTACCTTGGTGATTCCTCCTTTAATTCTGTACATGTAATTAAAAAAATTCCCTATTTGTGTAACTCTTTATTATTTTCTATATATGATTGAGATATCAATTAATACATCTGGAAATCTTGAAAAGATTTAAGCTAAATCCTACATATATCATCAATGCACAACACAGCAATACCTTCTTTTCTCTAATCTCCAAGGACCATACGATGCCTGCAAAAATCAAGCCTTAGGGCATTATCGGACTAGTTGAGCTCTTCAGACGCTTATGCTGTTGTTCAATACTAAGAGATGAACAGATGGACCCACTCCAATTGAGTAGATGTCTTGCTTTTCGTCAAATAAGAGATCCAAAAGGGATGTCCAGTCACTCCTCTGGCCGAAATATGGTGTAAGTTGAACTGGTCTCAGTCTTAGTAACCTGCATATCAATTCATATGTGCTTAGTGATGTGAATCTAAATGGAATGCGATTAGTAATTTGTATCTTACCATACAGTCATCTGGGACTGAAGGGAGATATATCAATTGTTTGGTGAAACTGATGATATAATTTGAAAAGTTATTGTCCCTGCCATCTCATTATTGTCAGATAAGGTTTTAATGCTAGAGGAGGCTGCTTTTCCTTGATATATAAATGGAAATTTGCGGTCATATAGAAGTGCAGCTCATCTCCAATCAATAAAAAAGTTTTACAGAATAGCGATGTATCTACAAATTACAACTATAAAAGGCCATGTAATTTCGGACTTTATCCATGCTTTCTCCACATCTTCCTGTCAATATGGCAGAAAACAGTACCATATATGATGGAGTAATGCTTGTGCCACAATGTTCTCTGCCATTGATTTGAAAGGTTGTCCCACAGATCAATGACAAAGAAGCCGACTTGTGTGTTTATTTTCTGTGGGTTTAAGACTTACGTCACTAGCATTACTATGAGAAATCCTAGAAAGATGTGGACACCAAGTGATGTGCTAAAAAGTGATATCATATATTGATCCAATGCAGAGAAACTTAAGATTGGTCTACACAACCTTGTAGATTTTAAAGGTGTAAACATACAATAGGCAAACATCCAAAAAGTCATATTAGGGTAGAGATACAATGAATGTTCTGATGAGACCAAATTGATATAAGTGCTCATGCATATTGTATTATGTCATTAGTATTCATGTTGTTTCTCATCATTTAAAACTTCGCTAGCATAGATATTCATTTGTGCAACCCTAACGGCTTGAAATTATTATGTAATCTCAATCCTTCAGAGAAAGTAAAGCATTTTAGCAGATATACCAACCTCGGCTGTACGAGAAAGGCCTGCAGGAAGTATAGGAACAAGAGATGTCCAAAGAACAGGATCTACCAACGGATCAGCACTATTATAGGCTGTCAAAAGTGGTGCAGATAAGAACGAAGTTAATGGGTAAACATTTCTTTGAATAGACAATGCCCCATTCATTCCCATTGCAATGTCAAGTCTTTCATCGCTGCCATCATGATTTGGTGATTTCTCAACTGCCTTGCCATGGTCCAACTTATTGATGGTATTTTTGTTTTCATCCTCATCATTATCAGTGTAATTTTCTTGTCTCTTTGATGCCTTCTCTTCCAGGTTCTTGTAGGCTGCTGAATGTGATAAGATACTTAAGGCGGAGACTGCAGAACTTTTATGCTTCTTCCTATCATGGGGCAGGCCTAACTGTGGCATCTGGTACGGTTCAGTGGGTTGGAGTTCCTTTTCCAATGTTTTAAGCTCACCACAAATATCTCCAGCAAATCCATGTTTTTTTTCTTCCGATGATTTTGTTCCAGCATCAGGTTGGCGACTTTTATTGGATCCCCACCACTTGATATAACTTGTTAGATCAATCTTTCTTTCTATGCAGAATCCACTCACATATTCGCTTTCTGCTGCTGAATCATCAGCTGTACCTTTGATATAACAAAACAATGAGACAGTTTGAAGTTGTCAGCAGATAAAAAACAGGTGGAATAAATTGAATTCATGCAGTAGTACATTCTTCAATTGACAAAACATGGTTAAGAATGTGGTTGTACAACTCTATAATGAAAGATGGCTTGAAATTTGGTTAGAACTTACCATAATGTATACTATTGAAGTAATCAGATCCAGCCATCCGACCATATGATGGCTCCCAACGACTGCTTTTTGGTACCACCACATGCAAAATGAAATGCAGAACAAAAGTTAACCGTCAAATCCTTGTCAGACATCTACATATTGTTAGACGGTTACACTACTTTATACAAAAGCTGTAGCAGAGCGGAGAAAAGAAAACTATTGCCATATATATCATGCAGTATGCAGACCATTGAAGAACTAACTCTACACACAAACCCAGATGGATATGTCTATAGATAAAAGTTGACCAGCAGAAAATTTCTGTATGAACAACTAAATGATATTTCCAATATAAACATTAAATTAACAATATAACTTAGCTGGTTCCTTAAAAAATTCTTTGAGGTTCATTATTTATAACCTCAAATTGATTCTTCACTAATATAAAATCTCAAAGAAAATTAAGTTTTCAAATGTGTAAATTTCTCTCTAAATAAATAGTGAGGAGCATTAGAATTCGAAGTGGGTTATGCAAAGCTTACTAATCAACAATCCTATAACAAACTCTATTTAATAGATTTCTACTGAAGTTTGAACACTAATCAACAAAGAAAATATATACACATATTTGTGTGTTCATATGTGTGCGCATCACATGCATCTTGTTTACTTTTCTGATGGATCAACACCTGGAGAGTCCACGATATTTAGAGATTCCTCTTGAAAAACCGCTGCTCTTCCTGCAGAAAGCATCCCGTATAAGCAACAGTTTCATTTCAGTTTAGAAAACATTTTGGCCAAGTATATACGCACCGCCGTAAAGATGCAAGGTATTCTTCTCTTGAAACATTCTGCATTTCTTCAAGATCTCTTGTATAATCAGTCACCTACAGAGATCAAAATTAGATACAGAATACTGTATTTACAACAAGATAACAGTTGACGTGCCTTTTTCCTACCAAAAGGTAACAGATTTATACTCCTCTAGCAATAGGAGAACAATAAGGGTAACAAGAATAGAAAGTGTTTCTCTAGCGACGTGTCTTCCACATCAATATAATTATTCAAGCAATTATCTTACTGGAAAATTAATTAGAGTCCCTGGACCCCAATATTTCAGAGCAGCAAGGTCATATGCTCTTGCTGCAGCCTCCTCATCATCATATGCACCTGCTCAAATATCATAAAAAATAAGCATCAACATGAATGACGCAGCAATTTGTAAGAAAAAGGAAACTAAAAAGGAAACAAGGAAGGAAGCACCATATGGCCAACTTACCCAAGTAGACTGACATCATAAATGAATTTTTGTCCCATCAATTCATGCACAACAGAAGAATGAAATGATGTAAGTAATTGTATGATACATATGAGTTTGGTATGACAAGTGTTCAACAATATCTTTCTATACACATGACTAGAAAGAGACAGGGAAAGAAAGGCAGAGAGAAGAAGAAACCTTGCTTTCCTTTTTTATTCTGATTCTGGTTCCATGTACTTTTATCCCAAAGATGGGCCTCATAACGACCAGTCCATCTATGCCTAATAATTCATCAGACCAGAAGAATGGCTTTATGCTTAGAGAAGCTATTGCATTTCAAAAGCGGTGCAAAAGAAACTTAGAGGATAATTTGAAACAGCAGAAATTGTGTTATAAACAGTTCAAGACATAAAGGAAAATGTGAGAAGAAGTGTTTCAGCTCACAACCATCTAAAACTAATGTCAAATGACAATTAAAGGCACCGAAGAGCAGATAAATGATAGCATAAGGTGAGATGACTTAAGACATATAACTGAGGCATTCTAACATTGCCTATACCTCATTCATCAATTGTCATTTACAACCATGTCAACATATAAGAGAACACTGTGCTCTCTCTTCCATTTAAGGGGGAAAAAAAGGGAGGACATAGTCTTTATTTCGATGAAACCTGAGACAGCATCAAATTCACTACATTTGATGCAAGTATATCATGCATACAGAAATAACTGCTTCTCTTTTAGTTAGTTGCTACCATCTTTGCAAGAATAGTTTCACTAGTTTGTTGCATTTACAGAGATTTAGAACCTTTTCTTTGGCATGCAGGGTTGAGAAGGATTGATAATTGTTCTAAGATGCATCAAATATAGGCACCAATTTTTAATCTAAAGAGTAAAGACTTTACAAGTTAGCAACAGCAATGCAGGATGTCAGAAGACATTGATTGCCACTGCCATGAATGTAAAGGGTTAGAAGTGTGAATAAAAATCAATCAAAATTTTCTTCGCCCTGACCATACCATCCTAAGTTTTCTCATTCCAAGTAAGCAACTGAAGTGGATAAATTAATTATTACTAATAATGAAGCAAAGCCTAAAACGCATGTGACATCACCTAATCGCTTTACAATTACATATTTATCTAACTGGATCACTTTCTTAGCAAGCAAACGGGAAATTGAGCTCTGTACCTGGTGACACCACGGTATATGGAGCTACGTTTCCCTGCAGCACAAGGAGGCATCTTGCTGATGCGCTCTTTGGCTGTACACCCTCTTTCTTTCTTCGCTTTCTTCAACCCTCTAAAGAGTAAGAGCCGATCATTGGCCATCACTGCTTCCGACGCCTCTGCACCGCCGCCGCCGCAGCCAGCTTCCGACTTGCCAGGATCAGAGGAAGAGGAAGCCATGATGGAATCAAACCCTATCCCTAGAATAGAGAGATGCAGAGAGCTAGAAAGATAGTTCAGTGTGTGCGCTTTAGACGGTATTTTGATTCACGGTGGAGGGAGAAAACTACAAGGATTCACGGAGAGAGAGGAAGGAGTAATTCTAATTACAGATATAACCTTATCTGGTTTTAAAATGACCAATGGGTAATTGCCCATGTGGTGATCTAGAGATTGAGTAACGGCTAGGACCCCAAGAGGGTATTTACGTCATTTAATACATTTTGAAAATATTATGATGATTATGCACGTTCTCTTGTCTGTTGGTTTCGAATACAAGGACTACCTGCTACCTCTCAAAGCAACAAATTTCATTTCATGAAATATAAAAATAATAATTTTAGGATAGAAGGAATCCTAGATAAGAATGGTTTGGAGAATAGTCTTACATTTATAGTAGAAATTATAAATGTATTTTTTCTTTTTTTGCTTGAAAAGAATAATACATCAAGCTACTCAAAGCCACTGCATGCCTATATTAAGAAATTAACATACTAATGAAGCCCAAAATTGATTCATTATTGATATGATATAGACATCATGCGTATTCCATATTATTGAATGAAAAGCTACAAATGTCAACTCATTTGGCTACTAAACTCAAGTTTATTTGGAATTTTTTTGTTTTAGGATCTTCATGCATCTAAACAAAACAACTATTTTTGACTTTACACTTAAATATTCCTACTTGATTAAAAATCCAATGTGTTCTCTGTTTTATTAGGATGAAATAAATATTATAAAGTGTAAGATTTGTAAAGTTCATCTAAAGTAAAAGAAAAACAAATAAAAAATAGGTAAAATAGAAAACTTTATATACATTTCTATTTTTTGTATCACATTATCTCTTACTTTAAAAAGCATTTCACAAGGCTCACATTTTAAATAATCCAAATTAACTTTATTAGTGCGTTGGCGTGCCAGTTTGGAGGTCACTGGGTTCAAAATGCCACATGATTACATTTTAAAGGCTTTTAGAAGGCCTGAGGCAACGGTAATTATTCACAGGTAAATTGGATTGCCGGCCCCCAGTCCACGCTGGATGGTGTGCCCCAGAAAGAGGGAAATGGTACAAACGCTATGGATTTTAGGCTCAGATGAAATCAAGCTTTGAAAAACAAATTGGGCTCCAAAGCCCAAAATCACGCTTTCTAACCTATGAGGCCCACGGCCTTACATGTTCTCCCCTTTTTCAGGACAAAAAATTTCATTACACAAACAAGCAAAAAAGGCCAATCTAGAGAGACGATACAGCAAGAATCACCAATCAAATCTTAAAGCTTAAGACCTCTAGAACAATGCGGGGAATGCAACATAAAAATTAAGTGACAACATACCTCAATGTAGCTCAATATAACCCAAATACATCTTGAGAACTAGAAGGTAAAACACTTCATTAATGAAAAAGACATCAAAAGATAATCACACTCTATACCAACCCCAAAAAAGAAGAAGAAAACTTAAAAGATCTTTACCAAAAAAAACCAAAAAAACTAGAAGATTTTTCAAGAGAGACAACACATCTCTCAATTCTCTTATTGAGAGTTTATCTTCTAATAAACTTTTTTTTTTTGTAGGATGATGTACAATGTTGCAAATTTAGAGAGTGAAATATAACAGTGAAAAGAATATAAAATGTGAGTTGGTGAAAGTAGACGAGATAGAAAATAATCATTTTATCCTTACTTTTATAAAAATGATTTGATAGATAAAATAATAAATATAAAAATATAATAAACATTATACAAGTTACGTAAAGGAATTACATTTACGATACAATGAATCAAATAGAGCCATAAGAACATCAATGTAGAAACAAAACTCTTACATGCTGCAAGAAAAAACTTCCATAAACGAATGAGGTTTACATGACGAAAGAAAATTGCTTCCAAATAAGATAAGGAATTTAGATCCTCTCCATTTTCTCTTAACCAATTTTTCATCAATTTTGAGGAGAGAAAAGGTAAGATGAGAGAGAATGGTGGAACCCAGTGAGTGGGTCTCATATAATCTCTTTTTTCTTATTTTCTCTCTTTTAAGTAAACAAAAAATTGATATAAAAAATGGAGCAGATCCAATTTGATAGACAAGAAAATGGAGATGAAGAAACTGAAAAACAAAGAAGGGAACTGTCCCATCCCCTTTTTTGTGGTCCTTGATAGGGCAAGACAAAGGGGAAGGTGTAAAAAACGAAAAAGGGAACCGTCCCATCCCGTTGTTGTGGCGCTTCCTTGATAGGGCAAGACAAAGGGAAAGGTGTCCCTTGTGTAGCGTTTGAGACCCAAAAGTCTCCCCTGATTTCAACTTCGGTGATTTCAACACAACAGGAAAACTTAGGTGATTGACCAAAATTAAATAAAAGAAAACACCTAAGTATAATTTTTCTGTTACCAAGTTTTGAATAAATATATAACATGTAAATAATGTTTTAAATGTCAACATAATACGATTACCTCTTGTTATAATGTTATGTGTCAATTGAAGATGATAGTTTTATTTTTCCCGCCTTTTTTTGGTGGGTGCAAGAAGAAGAACATGATAGTTTCACTTCAGGAGCATTACTAGGTTTTGTCCTTCATAGCTAAAATCCTTCACAGCTAAAAGAAGCACCAATTGTCATTCTGCCTGATATCAACAACAAAATGATCATATTTAGACATTCTTATGTGCTCTTCCAAAATTTACATTTTACAAACAGAATTTACTAATTGTACATCAATGCAGTTGAGAAACTTATATTCAGTCTGCGCAGGTCAATATTGCTAAACAATAAAACAAATCCCCAATAACATTCCCCCGGTATCTTCATAAATAAATGGCAGATACCTCCTACATTAACCTCATGTCTAACAATCTTGAATCTTTCAGATGCAATCCTCCTTACGGGAGGCTGGAAACGCAGGTTGCAGCTGCGTAAAACTGTTCCACGGTCAATGATCAAGTGAAAAGATGAGATCCAGATGATTGGCTTGTGGAAGTTTGATCCCTAAATTTCCTCTTCAAGGATTCTGTACACGTTTATGACCGAAATAAATCTTGGGTCAATGAATCTCTTAATACCATGACAGTCATTATCATGCTCTAAATTGCTAAACAACGACGTAAAAGACATGTAAAGCTACTTATTGTTTTAAAAAAAAAAAAGCCAACAACAAAGGCATGGTTAAAGAAAGCGATTATTTTCTTGTAAAATACTAGCTCCCTTCAGTTTTGGTAATTAAGAAAACGGGAACACAAACAATCACTAGATGAAAATGTTATCAGGCGTAGATACCTTTAAATAGCAGGATTACAACAAGAAAATGAATTTGCAAAAGATGTCTATACAAGAGTTCTTGTGTAATTTTGACTTCTGTCGACCATGTTCCATGAAGGTAAAATGTGGTAATTGTAGGGTGAACTTAGTACTAGCAAAATCCAAACTAAAAATTTTCTTCTATGATCAACAACCAATTTAACTAGAAAAAAAGCCCAGTGTTGCATCCAACAACACGAGTGGTACATAACAGAAGCCTGCTAGGAGAACTGTCATTATACATTTTAGAAAGAAACTTCATTCCTTTTTTTATACAAAGAAAATTTGGAGAGGTTTGACAAAAGGAAGCATAAGTTTGGAGAGGTGAAGATTCCAGAGCACTATCTAAAATGACTTCAGGATAGTTCAAATTTGCAGCGTAGTTTCAAATATTTGTCACACTAACCCCTTTCCAAGTCCTTAAAAAAAATTCTGTCATTATGTTTCAAAATTCAATGCCTATGCCATTGACATATATTGATCATAGACCACACAAGGAAAGTACTGTCATTTACACGCATGGAAGACTTCCGATAATGCACAATGTTTTTGGGCCATTAGTATTAACTGGTCTAAAGATGGTGGTGTAGTGCTTGTACCTAAGCATCCCTCCCTTATCCAGCCACATGCTTGAAAACCTCACAGGTTCATTGAATGATATACAATATAAATCATTTCAAGCATGCTAACTCTATATGGAAGCATAAATGGGCATGCATATGCACATAAGAAAAACATAATATCTCATAATGATGCAACTATCCATACCAAGTCTTTCTTTTATGATAGCAGCACTTTCAGCTCCACAGCTTTTTCGTGCCAATGAAGATATATGGTGGTACATTTCAAATGATGGATGAATTCCTGCATCCTCCATCCATTGCAGCACCTGCATGAAAAGCTTGCGTTAATTTTCACAGGCGTTCATAACAATGGGAATTAGTAGAAAATTGAAATTTGGAATGAATAAATGTTTTGCTCCAGATATGTCTCTTTGACTTGCAATCAGGAAAACAGAAGAAAAATACAACCTACCAAGTTCTGAACTGGTAATGGCGTGGAAAAGAAAAGGATTATCCTATATGAACATAAAATATTGCAAGTCTCCACAAGATCTATATAAGGCATTGGAGGAATTTTGGCAACAAGAGTTCATTTCAACAAGTTAAACCTCTTATATGTTCCAATTACATAGCTACAAAATTCTATGCAACAAACCTAACAAACCATAGTTGGCACCCTGGGAAAAGTTTGTACCCACCCAACCAAGATCAAGAACTTAGAAGCTGTATGCATTGTTAAATTAAATCCTCAAGAAAGAGCTAGAGGAACACCTGAAAGCAATAGGTACAGAATAAGAAGGAACTTAAGGTTACCTCTATGCACTTCCTCCAATTTCCAGAGGATACAAGGTTCTTCAATAAAATAGAAGAAGTATTGAAGTTAATGTCAGCACCCGATGCCACCATTTTGTAGAACAACTGCGTATATGAAAATAAGATGATTAGAAAGCACGATAATGTCAGGTAAGTAACCCTTGGAATTACTTATGTGTTAATAGGAAAAAGAAATCTCAAGAAATGTAGTGGCAAAACATATTGAAATTGCTTGGTAACATTTAGTTTAAACATTTGGGAGAAGATTTGATACCTTCATCATAGTCTCAGTCTTTCCACTTTTTCCCAAAAAATGCAGGAACTGATTAATAAGTCCAACCGAAACTACAGGAAGTGAGGGCTCTATATACATGATGAGCTCAGCAGCTGTCCTCCAATCACGTAGTCTTACAGCAAAAGACAAATTTAGTAAGAGAGGAGTACAAAAATAAAAATAAAAAATAACTGCAGCCAAAATATCATACAGAAAAATATAACACAAAACACCATATGGGCATATATATAATACTAACTTAGGTTCCACCATAAGACCATACTATGTGAAATTTACAGAGGCAAAAAGAATTATAATCAAATATCCAAATATCCTCGTTGAAGTTCCACCAAACAACATGCATTTAAATGAACAAAATTTTAACATCAAAATCACATATTATAGTCAAGAAATACGCTTTCTAATAAACAACAATGAGTCAATGACAAATTGTACCAAATTGGGGGTAGGCAAATCAAGTTTCTTTATATTTTGTTTGACAAATAAAGTCCCTCTACAGCTTATATATCAACCAATGTGGCAAGCAATATACTTCTAATTATGAAAAACATCAGCTATCAAAATTTTGGATGAGGGGAAAAATGCATAGTGATGCCTAGATTGGAAGATAATAAGAAAAATTCAGCTTGGATTAGCATAATGTAGTGCAACAGAGGAAAAGCTATAATAAGATGGACATCCCCAGAAGTTTCAAGAAAAAGAAACAATGAAAGATGATTCTAAATTGTAGTACATAATTAGAACTTACAAGCTACATGCAGATACCAATTCAAAGATAATGGCATCAGTAAATGGAATCTCTTCTTCTCTCATACTTTCTGTCAGATTCAGAGCCCTTCTTGGTTGGCCTCCTTCATTGAAAGCTCTCATCAGAGCCGCACAAGCAATAGCATCTAGTTTGATGTCATTTGTAACCATTTCTTCAAAAAGTGCGTATGCTTTTTCCCAATGCTCTGATATACACAGATTAGACAAGTTACTTCAAAAAATAATAAATTCCATTCACCATCGTATTATTTCAATAGTTAATAACTTAATATTTTGTCTTACCTGCAGCACTGTATGCATGAAGCATTGCAGTATATGTAACCACATCAGGGTAATAACCAGACTTTTTCATCAAGTCGAATGTAGATTCTACTTCTGTGAGTAGACCCTAAAAATCACCACCAAAAAAATGTGAAGAGAAAAAAAAAATAAGAAAAGGAAACAGACATATGAAATTTTATAATTACTCCATTGAACAGTATCATATCCACAAGGTACGTGCCTGTTTGCTATAGGCACATATGACAGATGAATAGACCTCGTTGGACAAAGGAAGTTTAAGATGTATCATCTCTTCCATAAAAGAGAGTGCCTTACTATATCTTGACATCTTGCAACAACCACTAATTAACACAGTAAAAGTAACAGAATCGGGTTTAACTTTCTTTTTCCTCATAGAATTATACAAGCCTAAAGCTTTGTCATATTCCCCCATACTCATGTAGCTTCCAATTGCTGAATTATATGCAACTGTGTTCAATTCAATGCCTCGCATCTCAGCTGCTGAAAGCACTGTATCAATCTTCACCTTCTGACTGCATCGCCCACACGCAGCCAAGAGGGTGCATATTGAGACAACATTTGGCTGAACTCCATCTTGCTCCATCTCACGCAAGACTTCAATGGCGTCTCCTAACAAACCATCAGATCCATAGGCATCAATCAGTGCATTGTAGCTAACAAGGTTGGGCTTGCAGTTGTTTTTCTTTATCATTTCAAATACTTCCCTTGCTTTTTGAGGTTTTTGAGATCTTCCATAAGCATTAAGCAGAGAAGTATAGGACACAATATCTGGGTGCAGACCAGTTTGTTTTATCTCATTAAAAACCACCTCTGCTTTGTTGTCCATCCCATGAGCAGCATATGCACCAATTAGTGCATTATATGAGATAATATTAGGTTTTAGCCCTTCGGCCAGCATTGTATTGAACACAGCCTCACAATTTTCAACTTGCCCACAGATAGAATACAAGTGAATGATAGTAGTGAATGTTACAACATCAGGGCGACATTCTGATCTTTTTTCCTTCATGGAATTGAAAATATCAACAGCTTTCTTATATTGTTGAAGCTTTACTAGACAATGGATCACAATATTAAGTGTAATTGTGTTTGGACGAATGTGAGTTCCCTTCATTAGTTCAAAATAAGACAGAGCTTTTGAATACTGAGCCCCACTTTTAAATGCAGATAACACAATATTGTGAGTAACAAGATCAGGCCCAACTCCATTGTCTGTCATTTTCTTGCAAATATTAAGAGCTTCTTTCCAATTTCCACTAGATCCACAAGCATTTATCAAATTGTTATACGTTGATCGGGTTGGTGGAATCTGCAACAATATGTTAGTGTCACAAACAGCACTCAAAATGAAAATACCAACTGTCAACCTATTATTTGTTTTTCTAATGACTAAGTTGTTTAGAACAGTGCGGTCCCTGAACCAGATACTACATAAGCTTATAATGCATGGATTATAAATATCCTATCACTAGGTTTAATTACTTATTTTAACTAAGCATAATAAATTCATGACTACCTAGAGCAACTTGCATGTGAGTGCATGATGTATACAATAAATCAACAATAATCAGAACAAAAACCTAAATGGTTCCACAGAGAAAGAGAGATCTTCTACGATCACGTTAAACAAACTTAAAGAGTATCTAATAGTGAGACCTCAAGTCTGTAGTCTGAGAGAACCCATATCTATTAAATTTTTGGTAAATGAATTTCTTGGGGCATATTTTATATAAAACATGCAAAAATTTTCCTGCATTACACTTTTTCATCAAACAATATGGTGAACTACTTAAACATAATTGCTTCCATCCCTCATGGTTAGCAGGCATGCTTCCTTACACTTAATACACAGCTAAAAGATAGAGTACAAATGCTATAGGAGATATAACATGCCAAAAAAAGTGGTCATAATGAAAACTCCAGCAAGAAGTGCTGAAACCACAAGCATGTTATCATGATGTCTGATATTTCAAGTATTTCTGTCCCTACATACAAACTAATAATATAATAGAGGAAACTAATAAAAAGAAGGTTGCTCACATCAACTCAGACCCACTAAGACTGACTAGGAAAGAAAAATACAAGGTACACACAGCTGCACATAGCATGTCTTCCATGATATTCAAAGCCCAACGCCACTGTCCTGCTCGGCCATGAGCATTGATAAGAGCATTGTAAGTCTCAGCATCAGGCTTGCACCTAGAAAAGTGAGATGAAAAGAATATGATAACCAGACTAGTGACTGCACAAAATCAGGCAGCCTTAAAAGAATTGAAGCACTAATCATGAGCAAACCACTCTTAATGGACAGTAATAATAGCAAAATTCCATCTCATTCAACTCATCCACATTCAAGATGAACACAGAGCATACAGAGCTTAAAAATATGGAATGCACTTGTACTAACAATGAGAGTTTACACCCAAAAAAAAAAAAAAAAGCCTATACCTCCATTCTTGCATCTCAAAAAACAATCCACGTGCCTGGTCTGTTCTATTATGCCTAGCGTTTAACCTTATCATCATATTATATATATCAGTTCGAGCACAGTAATTTTTCTGATTTTTCATCCAGCGGAACACTAGATTACAGTGTTCAATAGATCCCGTTCGAATCAACTCCTACAAAATTAAAATGCAGATTTAGAGACTGACATATCAAACTGAAACTTCACAGCTAAAATAGAATTATTTTTGTAGTAGACATTCAGAAGTGAAAATGCAGAATATGGAGAACTTTTGGGGACTACGGTGACTATCAAAATGAACCATATTAGCATAATTACAAGTATTATACAAAATTAGCCAGCATAGAAAGCAAAAAGAGAATTATACAATACCCTAATAAGCAGAGGCAAATTCTTCCGAGCAAAGCGTCCAACCCAGCGATTCAGGACTCCCTCGATATCCTCCCAGAGATTGAGCATCATAACCATGTCCACCACCTCAGACACCGTCCAGTCCTTCTGGAAGCGTCTGCCTTCTACTCGCAGGCGATAGTACTGGGGAATGTCCTCCTTGCGGAGCCCGCTCACCTTGGTGGAGACCTCGTGCTTGCCACTATCGTAGTCCACGAAACCCTGCTTCGTCTCCATGAACGCCGAGTCGTTCTTCTTCTTCTTCTTCTTCTTCTGGGAGAAAATTGGCGTGTCGAGGCTACTCGACTCGTCGGCGGCGGCGACTTTAAAAGGGGATTGGCGAAGTACGGTGGCCATCAAGAAGGCGAGGGTGGTGCTGATTGGGATAGCAGTTGATAGAGTGAGGATAGAACCCCTCTCCCCTCTCTATCCAAGGGTTCTTCTGCGACCGTTGACTATGCTTTTATATAACCGCGCACGCCCAATGAACTTGGCCAAGGCTTGATAAGCAGATGATGCAATCAAATCTGTTTTATTATTTTTATTTTTATTTTTATTTAATTAAAAATAAATAACAGCGATACCATAAGTATTATTTTTTTTAAATCCTAAAATAACATTTAATTTAAGTTTAAATTTTATTCATTAATCATGATCATTTATTATTTACTTCAATTAAATTTAGAAATTTAAAAATAACATGTAGTTTCAATTTTAAACAATTATTCATTAATTTTAAATATTACTCATAAATATACATATTTCATTATTTTCTATTTAATTAATTTTAAGGATGCGCCACGACGCTTCTTAATCTCAATCCGTCCTCCTCTTTTCACCATGGATCTGACCTGCTTGTGGTGGATCTACTTTCCGTTATCCCAGATTCCGTTATTATTCTTTTGTTTTGATTTCCAAACTGGTCTCTCGCCACCATGGTCATCTACTCATTCATTTCTCTCCTTTTTGAGTCTTGTTTTTTCAAGTCATTTCTCTCATTTTTCAGTCATTCTCTCTAGCTAATTATGTTGGAATATTGTAAAATTATTTATGAAGAGAATCATATTTTATATTCTATTAATTTAAATATTTTATATGATAAAGGTGTATTCTCATATTCTATTAATTTAAATTTTAAAATATATCTAGATAATCCTTTTATCACCTAAAATATCTAGATTGCCAAGGCAAGTATCTAAGTTAGTGAGATAGAGTCAGATATTGTCACTTAAAACCCGACAAAACACTTGATGGGAAAGGGCGTTGTGATTCTCTACACTTGCAACACAAGAGCACATGGTGCAGCTGTCTAAAACGCATTGTTTTGGTTGCTTGATTGTGACCTTTCGAATGAAGGAGTTTGCGCCAAGTCTCTCTCAATTTCGAAGCACACTATTTTGATATTAATGAAACGATCAGTTTTGTTTAGCATTCTTGGATGCAATCTGGATCATTGACAAGACGTGATCTGAACTGTTTATCCAACCCTCCTATGTGGTGTGTTTTGGCGTGCTTCAAAATGCCTATATATTGAGTTTATCTCTATTGTCTTCCTCGCTCATCCTTTCTCCTATTTACTCTTAGTCTTGCGGAAGGATTGGTGACCATGAAGAAGCTTCGTGGGTTCATCCTCACTATAGTGCAAAGAACAAACGGCTCTGTAGAAGACAGTGGGATCATTCTAATTCCTTTGTTCTTTGCACAAGCTTAAACTACGAATCTTAAAATGATCTTACCATCTTCTACAGATCCATTTGTTCTTTGTACAACAGGGAGGATGAACCCAAAACGCTTCTTCATGGTTGCCAATTCGTCTACAAGACCAAGAGCAAACGGAGAGGATGAGCGAGGAAGACTATAAAGATTAACTCAATGTACAAGAGTTTTGGAGCACCCTAAAATGCACCGTATGAGGGGGTTCGATAAATGGTCTAGATTGTGCATAATTAATGGTCCAGATTGCATCCTGGAATGCTAGACAAAGTGCATCGTTTCATTGATATTGAAACCATGCATTTTGTAGTTGAGGGAGATGTGGTACATGCCCTTTCGTCCAATCACAGGAACCGTCACAATCATGCACAAAAGTAATGCATTTTGGATGGCCACACCGCGTGCCCCAGATTCACAAGTGCAGAGAATTGCTTGCAACACATGGGAGAGTTCATCATGCATAATTGACCATTCAAAAAAAATTAAAAAATTTCCTTACAAGAGAGACCTTTTTTAAGGTCCTCTACACTTGTGGAAAGAAGATTCTAAGATAAAACCCTACGCTTCTCTTCTTCTGTGTTTGTGATTTCAAGTGTTCAAATTGTGAACTTGTTTATTGAGGCTTCTTCTTTGAATTCATCTAGCATAATTGAAAGTAGTTATAAAATTTTATGTTTCCTTTGTACATAGTCTCAATTAGGATATATGAAATTATAAAAAAATATGGTTTAGTTGTAAAAAAATTCATGGCTATAAAAAATTGAATTTGACCTACAAATCAAGCTTCTCTCATCACAATCCTGAGATTTCCATTTGAAGAGGAGGTGCGAGCAGTGTCGAAACCTGAGATTGAGAAAGCAGGTTCGCAAGAATGTATGGATGTTTTGGACATTTTGAAAAGGAATTCAAAAGCAATAGGAAGTGTTCCACCAAAATCCTTGTTTGGTAGAACTTAGGGTTCATCCATGGATCTCCACAAGGTGGTTGGAGAAATATCTAAGAAGATGAAAAAAGAAGTGAAATATCTAATTTTTCTTTTGTTTATTTTTTTAAGATTTGATATATGATCTTTTTGTTATCTACTTTAAGGTTTAGGTTGAGATCCAAATCACTTTCCATCTATGGTTATTATATTGATTCCTCGATATATATGCTAGAGTTTTGTTGAAAGATGTATTGTAGTTTAAATTAAGCTTAATTTTGTTCTGATGTTTTTTATTGCTTATGATTACAAGTCAAATAGTATGTTATTGAGTTTGTTGGAATTCAGTCCACTTGAAATTGTAGTTTCTAAGAGAATACTCTTTTTATTCATCTTTAAATGAAATTTTTACCTTCAGAAAATAGAGGGGACACTGAGAAAAATTTTAAAATATTTAAAAATTTGTATATAGTGTTTTTCTCTCAATTTTTTGTCAATTTAAAAAAAAAGATAGAGAAATTCATGTAAGTGATAAATCTCATATACTTTATATCTCTCTTTAAAATTAAGGACATTAAAAGGTTCCTAACCCATAAACACTTTATCATATAATATCATTATTTAACTTCTAAATCTCAATAAGATTACTTATATACATATTAATGTTTTAAAACCAGACAGGTGATAATTACATATATATATATATATATATTTGAAATTATATATATTAATATTCTAATATAATATATAAATATTAATAAATTATCAACATTACTAATTATTAATTTTAAATATTGATGAAAAAAATAATTTTAGTCAAATACTTTGATATAAAAAAAATGTTGTTGAGAAACAAGACATGATAAAAAATCAAGCAGTAAGAATAGTTTAATACAAGCAAGTTCTAATCTCAAAGGCCCAATCTTTCATTATATGGAATAAATATGATCTTTTTATTTTTAGTTTTTTTAATTTATCAAAAATAAAATTAAAAAATTAAAAAAAAAATAAAACCAATTGAGGCTTAAACTAATCCAATTTTAATCAATTCAACCATTTCTCAAACTTTTTTTAACAAATTGATTTTATAAGCCAATCAAAATCACTTCACCAACTTTTGATCATTAGCCAACCTCGATCCATTTTCTTTATAACAATGATAAATACGAGTCTAGATCCTTTACATTCACAAACTAAATATATATAATACATTCAAAAAGAGATACAAAGAAAAAAAAAATAAGTATACAGAAAAAAAAAAAAACAAATCTTATATATACTCTAATCCTTTTGTGTCATTCTTTTCATCAAATATATGAATGCATGAACTCAAAAAATCTAATTTGAATAAATACATGTTTACATGTTTCCAACCTATGAGTAAACAAATTTAAAGCCTTTTGGTTTTGCGTCAACGTGGAAATGGTCATGTGTTTTAACAATCAAATCGACTTCTTGTTTTTGTTTTTGTTTTTTTTTTTTTCCGGGAAGAGAGAAAAAGGGAGGGGGGCCCTAATTATAAGAATTTTTGGAACTAATAAATTATTTGTCCAACGATCGAGGAGATCGAAGTTAAAATTGTATTCACATGCATCACCATCAATTGGGCATTCATTAAATAACTTAATTTAAAAATAATAAGCAAAGGAACAAGAGAAAAAAGATAAAGGACATTCTAAAATTTTAGTAATTATCTTAACATACCATCCATTTCGTGTTAAAAACAAATCAGATTAGAAAATATGACATAAAAAGTTGAGTTTAACTACCATATAACAGCGTAGTCATACAATAAGCTCCCCCTCCACCCTCTACCCTCTCCCAACCCCAAAAAATTACCTTCCGGACAATCTCTAAGCAGGGAAACCAATAAGAAAGATACAAGCATATTAATTTCAAGGTGATATGTTATAACTTGGTCATATTTCATGGATCCTATAGAGGAGTTCAACAGAATAAGCCCTCAATAGTGTCATTAAGACGGCTTCCATTTTGTTAGCCAAGAGATTCAAGCATAAGGCTTGATGAAAATTGCCTACTCAAGTACTTGGTCAGCAGGAAAACCCTATGCTTATAATCTTTTACCTGTTATCTCCCCACTTGGATAGGCATTGACGGAGATATAACATTGACGCAACGCTACCTACTCTGGCTAAACTTCCACTCCAACACTCCCCGGAGAGATGACATGCTTCTTGGAAGCAATTGCTTTTCCGATTTATGCAGATTGCTTCTCATCTATCAACGTATTTTGAATTTACCCTTCACCTTGTGTGATTTGGAAGCTCTCATAGATCCATGAGAAGATGCCTTATCCTTCTTAGTACTCATCGGCTTTATTTTTCTCTTCCCACCACCAGTGAGACCTTTATACTTACTACTCCAATTGCCCTTTTTACTTCCTACTGGCCCTCCCATCTTCGAATTATTATGATAAGAATGCCTAGCTCTTTTGGCAAAATTTGATTCATGATTGCCAGAAGACTTACGAGGATCATTTAAGCTCAGCTTGTGAGTCTCAAATTTGTTCTCTCTCTTTCTCTTTTTAAATTTACCTGCATCATGCTCCTGAGAATCTAAAATCTTGGGCTTCCTCTGCTCTGGCCTATAAGGAACAAATTACAAAAAGGAGATTCAGAGAGGTTGCTACTTCAGCTTTTGTAGGATGATGTTTAAAAAACAATGAATTAGATTATACAATCAGTTCACAAGCAATTGAAGTTATACCCCTTAGCAGATGATTCTTCAGGCAAATTTTCTGTATCCTTAGTGACATCTTCCACTGTACTTGATCTGCCATGGCGGTTCTGCGGGACAAAGGCCACAATCCATTAAATGTTTAAAATCAGTCAGCATTTACCATTTAACCAACTAAATAAATAAAATAAAATAAGTAATACAAATTCCAGACAAAACTTCATAAATCAAAGAGATGCAAATTGTGTACCTGGCATAAAAATAAAAAGACAAAGAAAAAAGAAAAATCTAAATAAGTGGTGAATAATTGTTTGAAGCTTCAAAACAGAAGCATGACTCTCCCCAGGGAAAAAAAAAAAAGTCACATCATAGAGATCAAATGCATATTAGCAAATAGTAAGAAATACTAGAATCAAATGGAAAGCAGGTAACCTTTGTCCACTTAGTAACAATTAATAAAATGTTTTTATTAAGGTAGCAAAGAAGAACGTGGCTTATAAATTGTTCATTGCCTCACTTCAGTCACTGTTTGTTTGCCTTAATGAAAAAGCCTCAGTGCTTTGGAATTTGTGACATTAATGCATTTGACTCTTGAAGTTCATGAGTCACAAACTTTCATGCTTTTGCATAAGATACTGTCACATATGGATAGGCTCAGACCAAGCTTAAGGTATACTAGTGGTCCCTTAATTAATACAGAACGGAGTACCTCTGACACTGTCTTGAGAAAACCCTTGTATTTCTCGGGGATGACTGGTTTGACAGCAGCACCACCACACTTCCGTATTATTATTTCAAATATGACAGTGACCTGAAGGAAACCAATACAAAGAACCACATGGATTTTTAAAATGTATATATATATATATATATATATTTATATATCTCTAATTAAGCATACACCCAAGCATTTATTACAAATTCACAATCAGAACACTAGAATTTGCACATGCCTTTGACCTAAAATGATGCCTTGAGACAGACGACCAGGGGAGGACTTCAGTTACAATATCTGAGAGAAAGTTGTGCAGGTCTTTTGCTTGTAAGCAGGACACCAACACTTTTACAAAGCCCAAGACAGCCTGTTAAAGATTAAGTCAACTCACTATTGTCATGAAGAGATGCTCTAAAAGTATTCTGACTTTGAAATTTGAGTAGGAAAACACTCACTTTTATAACTTCCACAGCTTTGGTATGCAGCAAAGATAAAAGAGAAGGGACAAGATCAGACTCTGAGAGACAGATGTCTATATCCTTGTATGCCAATACAGACAGCGCAGACACTGCCCCACTTTTTATATGGGGAGATGAGCCAGAAAGATATCCCATTATCTGAATATTGTAGAATATTATTCACTAACTATTTACTACTGAAGCATACGAAAAATAAACAATAGCACAATCCAGTCCACGCTTTAAGTGCAATAACTAAATAAGGGAGCATAAAAATCAGTTCTCATTGTATAAGCCTCTTTAAAAAAATCAGAATATAATCAACTTCTACTAAATAATTTTTTTAACCCAGCAACTCCTATTAAAGTAATATTTTGGACAAATGTACATCAAAGTGAAATAAGATATGCCCTTACCATACTAATAAGTTTATGATATGGTGCAGTCGGGCCAACATATGATAGATCTCTCAATCTGGAACTTATATCAAGGAGTACATCATAACCTTGTTTCCTAGCTTCGTCATTGCCCTACACATTACCATTTAATGTCAGTTTATTACGGCTACCACTTTTCCTCTTTAATTTGACCAAAAAGACCAAATTTAAACTAGCAAAGTTTTAACAAGTACATCTATGACATGCCCTTAAATCTTACATCCTTTAATGTGAGAATTATTTCATTAAGAATAAGAAAAGCTCTTGAGTCCTCCTCCTCCTCCTCCTCCTCCTCCTCCAAGCTCATCTGCAGAATGCATATAACAATTGGTTATTGATTCAATTTCATGTAATCCATGTAAAACTATTTATGTTACAGGAAAGTGTGAATAATTTACAGCTTCCTACCCCCACCCACACCCCCTTTCTTTTTTTCTCCAAAACAAAAAAGGGTAAGAAATAACAAGAACTTGGTTATGAACTGCCTCTCAAGCAAAATTCAAGAATCAACTTCTTCAATATGCTAGGACATGACCCAGAAAATAATGGACATGAAAAAAATTTGGAATCCAAATTAAAAAATTTATAAATAAAGAAACTTGAAAAGTCACTTATAAGTAATCATGACACACAGCTCAAGCTTGAATGTCATCCTAACTAGTCTTAACTATTTTGGTCAAGTTAGCTTTCAGCTTGGCTTGGTTCAGATACAGACTTGGCGTCTCTTGGGCTACTAGGAGCTGAGTTTTGAAGAAGTATTTCTGCATCAAGCCAACACAGTTGCCAAAAGTTTTCTAAAAGAAATGCTACATGATAACATGATTAAGAGAGATCTGGGTATTGGCCTGAACTAAACCTGTTTAATGGATTAAGCAACCATCCTGGCCCAAAAGAAAGGAAATTGAGTCTCAAGTTTGAGGGCCAAATTTAATTTAGGCTTTTGTGCCAGGCCCAATTTTATTTGAGCCAGGCTCAGACTTTGAGGAAAAAGGGCTCAGGCACATCCCCGCCCTATCTCATAATTGTAAGATGTTTTGGGGTTCAAAAGTGCATATTATTTATTACAGTCCTCTTTTAAAAATTTTAATTGTTCTTTCCTCGATTTAAAATAAAAAGTGTAATTGAATCGCACTTCAAGCCAGGTTCAAGCCCAAAAAATTGAATTGAGGCCCAGGCCCATTTTTCCCCCTCTAAAAGGTCCACTCAGGGATAAGATCTAGCTTGAACTATTTAGTAATTATAGCAAATTAAATAAATTATCTTTTTTGAATAAAATTCTGACCTTCACCATGTGAACCATCAGAGTGCGGAAACAAGCAAATCGACTTCTAAGACATGCAACATCACTTGGAGGTTTCAGATTCAGTAAGAAATCAATTAGCTCCCTATATCGAGAAGAACAAAAAGATGTGTGTTCCTGCATCATTCAGCAATAGTAATGAAACTGGAACCAAGGAAGACTATGAAACATAATAATCTCGTGCAAATGCAGACCTCCAAAATTTTGCTCAAAGTGCAGTAAGCCTCATGATGAATGCTTTCATTAGTTACCTAAATAGCATACATTCAAGTAAAAGCTCAAGCCATATGGGTTAATCAAAAGAATTAGTGAAAAAAAATGTAAAATGAAAAAGGCACCATCACCCTCTAAGAAATACCTGAAAAGAGTTTATAATTAGATTATATATTATCCCAATAAGATCATCCTTGGCTCCTTCAATAAGAGACGATGCCAATTCCAATATCAGGTGCCTGAACAAATAAGTAATTATGACCACTCAGTGATTTCATAATAATACAAAACTGAAACTCTGTAAGACATGAGTTAGTTTACAGCATCTAGGATTATCATGTTATCCAATTCAAATAACATAGTCCGACATTTACCAATGCCGACAATGGACATTTAACATCGGCTAATTGATAAGACAGTTGGTCTCAGTACAAGAATAACAAATAAATAACTCCATTTTTTACCAAAAATAAAAAAAAGAATGTGATGGAATCCCACATTGAGTAATCACATGTAATTCTTATGATACTTAAAGTGATGTGATTCTTCCCCCTTACAAACCGGCTTTTAAGGGTGGATTCCCCATGTTTGCTAAGATTTCCATCAATTGGTATCAGAGTTGGACCAACTTTCACAAAAAGGGCTACTTGCGGAGGGTCCAACTCATTAGCCAGAGTGAATGCCACTGAGTGCAATTGTCAAGGATATTGGCTCTTTATAGGCAATGTTATGATAAAGTCCCACATTGGATGTGGATAGCCACAAGTAATTCTTATGGTACTTAAGTGGCATGCTTCTTCCTCCTTGCAAGCTGGTTTTTAAATGTGAGTTCTCTATGCTTGCATAGGTCTCCATCAGAATGCTACTAAAAGCCAAAAGCCAAAAGCCAAAAGTCAAACAAGAACAAAATTTACGCACTGGTATTTACAGCTAATCACTAAATTCCTTCCCATATACGTTAGCAGGTGATAGGATCCAAGGCGTGGAAAACCCATCCTTAAAAGTACATTATCATGGGGAAGAACTACTCTCCTTAAGCACCACATCAAATATCCTATATTACTCGATAAGAGACTTATGCATCCTATACTACCCAATCCCTATCACAGCACCACCCCTGAATAGCCAACATCCTAGCAATTGCACTCTACAACACTTCACTTAGCCTTTTTGTCGATCAAAATCCTTCACAAGTAGTCCTCTCAATGCTGCTGGCCAACCAGTTCTTATAGCAATGATAGGACCCATGGAGGGGTGGGGATTCCACCCTTAAAAGCACAATGTCAAGGGAGAAGAATTACTCTCCTTGTGTAACACACCAAACATCCCAAATTATTCAACGCGAGACTTAGGCATCCTTTACTACTCAACCCCTATCACCAGGTAACAATTATCAGCTTAGATTTAAAAAATAATTATCCTTGCATAATCTTCACTCTCAAATCAGGTACTTCAGTGTAGATTTTATGACATCAGTAAATAAATAACCTGTGTAATAAGATAATTAGCAAGATTGCCCACTGTGTTCTTCCAATGCAGTGCTTCTTAAGAATTTACAACACAAAAGACCGAGGAAAAATATATGGGTACCATCAACAAGTCATTCCAACTTTAGAAAAAAGACAAACAATAAATGCAACACTGAGATCATACATCAATTATTCCCTTCATATCGAAATCCATAATGCCATGCAGGGCCACTGACACAATTACCCTTACAAAAAATGAATTTCCAATGTTACCTCTGGGAATCTCTCTCTGTGTCACTTGGTTCACTATCTGAAGCTTGGTTGTGATTCATCAGCTTTTCAGCTTCACTTTCACAATCTATAAACTGAAACCTCTTAAGCAATGACACAAAAATCTCTTTAACCACAGAAGAATCAGTGATAGAAGCCAGGCATCCAATTGCTCCCTGAAAAAAAATAATAAAAAATAAAAAACAAATATTTCAAACTACTTGTATACTGTCCATACGCACGTATCATCAGCCAAATATTGACTAAAGAGAAAATTAGAGAGTACTTAAAAAAAGCATATGACAAATATAAAACCACCACCACCACCACCATCATCATCATCATAATAATGCTAATTATTATTATTATTATTATTATTATTATTACAGATTTAAGAATAAGGAGAGCTAGAGGCAATGTTTCCAGCCAAGAAAATGATGCTTAGAACTTTGGATGTTGTATAGACTTGACACTTCCCTGAATAATATATTCTTTAGAATGATTATAACACCAATAAATTCTTGATTATGGTATGATGTTATCTATTCAATGAAATATTTGAAATAAAATGAAAGTTCAAAACATAACAAATTCCAAATGGCAGATAAGAGCGATGCTGTCCAAATTATTGAAGAGCAGAAATAAGTCATGCATTTTTCAGGGCAACAGAAGGAGAGAAGAGAAAGGTCTTATAAGAGGAGCCAAATAAGTGATAAATGTACAACCTTTAAAGGTAAGCGATTCCCAGAGAATGAATTAATAAATAAGTCTGATAGTACACGAAGCAATTGATTAGAACAAGATGCTAGAGCCTTGATGTTTCTAGTAGCTGCTTTCTTTGAGTAAGAAGGCAACATTCTAAACTCTATCAAAGAATCTTCCACTGCATAGTGGTCTGACTGACTCTTTTTAGGGCTGAGTACAGTTCTGTTCTCATTTACAAGAATCTACACAAAAATTAAGAGTATTTGTAAGGACAATGTAATTAAAAATGAACTCCTAAATCATATAGGTCTATCAGTTTGGAAGAAGAGACCTGTAATGCCATGGAAATATTTTCATGCATAGAGGGGTTCTTCTTGAGGATAGTAATAAGAACATCAGACAGACAAGCAAACTTCTGGTAAGTATCAGTTGCATGACGACAAAAGCTAGGCAGCAATGCCCAGAGCTCATGGGCTCGAGCCAGCAGATCTTGGCCAATTGCTGACTTTTTAACTGGAAAAAAAAAAAGGGGGGGGGGGGGGGAAGGCATTTAAAGTTGGCAAAATCACTGAACATGTGATAGATAAACCAGAATGGCACTAGCAACAGCAAAAGGCAGCATGTGTTAAACGAGATCAAGACCAAGAATGAGTATTGAGACACGATAGAAGACCATCCTCTTGAATCCACCAAATTATTTGTAATCAAAGAATCGTTACACTATGATTATCTTTTTCTGTCTTTTCATCCAGTAAAACAAAAATAAGGAAATCATCTGTTAAGTGTCGGCAAACTGAAATTATATGATCTAGAGAAACTAATCTAATGCAAAAGCCTGTTTTTTAACCCTTCTATCTAGATACTAGGATCTATGCACATACAAAGAGAAGATTAAAATTTAATATCAGGAGTAAATTCCTAACATTATTATCTTCCCAAAATTGAACAAGAGAGTAAACCTCCTTTTAAAATCATTTAGGAGATAGAACTTTAGCCTCTGATAACATGTTAATCGTCAACATCTATGAAAACAACGTTGAATTTGCCATCAGAGTAAACGGTTGTACTGTCCTTATCAAATTAGAAGAATAAAGCCAACTAGTGAACTGAAGATGTGGAAAAGACTGATATCACACCAAAAGATATACAGAAATATTTTCAAAATCATGTCAAAAACAACTTCGAAAAATCAAGACTCCAAGGTGCAAAACAAATACTGCAAGTATTAGTTGTGCTTGAAGTGACTATTTCAATCATAATTATGATACTGTCAAGAATGCTAATTTTGTCCTTTTCACAAGTTAGTTTTCACCAATTGCGTAAAGCAAAGTTTCTATAGGTAACCTTTTCTTTACTTTATTTAACCACCCCCCCCCCCCCGGGCCAAAAAAAAAAACCTGAAAGCAGAAGCAAGTTTAGTTCAAATTTCAAAAAATAAAAAAAGGCATGGGAGAAAAATAGTAATCAGATGCCCATAAGCATTAGGTTAATGATCAGCAGAAAACCATACCAGCTTCCTCCATCTCTAACCCAAAAGAAAAGAAAGTCATGCACTATGAAGTAGATGCGATGAGTGGAATATCATTTTATGAAACACCTCTTGGACAACAACTACAGATGCACAACACACACAAATTGGAAAAGTACCTTTACGGCTAGCCTGCTTGAAGCACTTAGCAAGAGGCATGATATGACCTGTGTAGTATGCAAGGGTTGCTCCACTAATATAGCGCTTCAAAATTGGTACTAGCCAAATATTTGAATAAGTTAAGTCGTGTTCATCAAGAGAGATAGGTACAAGTGTAAGAATCCTCTCTGGCCCCATAGCAAAAACAGCAGAACCAAAACATTTTTGAAGCTGCATATTTACAAAAAGCAGATAAACCAATAATCAGTAGACATAGCTTGAGTATAAAATATATTAAAACACTTTAATCATTACAAGTTTACCACAACAGGGATAACAATAGCAAGAAGAAGGAAGAATGTCAAAAATCTCAAACCAGTGAACTAATCAACAAATTTGTCCACTTGAAATATTATAGCAAATGAGGTATACAAGTAAAGTATCTCCACAAATGTTTATCCTAAGATTGAATATATGACTATATATCCTATAGCTTTATCTTGTCCCATAATCCCACCCAACAATTAGTCAGGGACAAAATTCAGCAAACAATTCACTGAAAAGAAAAATATATGGCCCCAAAAAATACAGTAAATTTGACTCAAAAGGTTCAGAATAAATGAGGAAACTGAACATAGATCAGCAAAAGAAAAGGTTGAAATATGGAGCATTAATTCCACACTAAAGCCAGATCTACATTGCAACAGCCAAGAGAATCTTTAGTCAGTACTTACATGCTCTGCATTAATCCCACCTTCGGAATTGTGGGTCATCAAGTCAGCAAGTTTAAGCACAATATTCCTCATAAGCACAAACGAAACTTCTCCTACAACCAAAAATTACTTAGCAATAAGCAGATGTTAACACAATGCAGTGTTAACACTATCCAACCCCCCCCCCCCCCCCCAAAAAGAGAAAAAAAAAAAAGAAAACAAAGGAAATTTACCATTGAAAGAGGGAGAAAAAGTGCAATAACAGGAAAGGCATTATCTTCAATAAACAGATACTCCCTCCAGTCCAGTATATAAGGCACCTTTTAGAAGGTTTATTTGGTCCAAAATATAAGGCATCATATAATCTTTTATGTTAACTTTCCAAAAATGTCCCTCTTCTTTTTTAAAAAGAAATGTTAGTTTAGCTTTTTTCTTTTTCTCTCTCTTCCATAAATAAGGGCAAAAGTGAAAAAAAGTGATAAATTTAAAGGGTTTGAGGTAGTTAAGTAGTTTTATTAAACTGTGTGAAGTAGTTGAAAGTACCTTATAATATGGATCGGAGGGAGTACAATTAATTGGGTAAAAAAACAATTCGACTATACAGTGAGCTACTGTGATGATAGAAATTCCCATACCAAGCTCAAGAAACAAAACAGATATCACTGACAAAATATGCTCATTTGGAATTCCATCACCAATTGAAAGGGCATTCTCAAAAACAGCACATGTTGATTTTAGTGCACTGCCTTCAACACTTTCCTGACTTCTACCATGATATATTTGATCTGTATCAATTAATAAGCTTAGCGGGTGCACATGATGCTTTAGCACATCCTTCAAAATACTTGAAGCCTGTGATGCAGTGTTTGCCTCAAAAGTTAGAAGACCTAAGTTCAACATTGGCAGCTTGAATCAGAACACTACATACATGAAAGGACACAAAGAAGCACAAAAGTACATATAAGATGTAGCATTCAAATAAGTAAACTGAAAAAGTAGATGATAACATGAATCCCTACTAACATTCTATATAGCTATTTACTACCCACCTTTAGATGATGTATGAAGCCTATTAATAGATGAATTCAGCAAGAGTTAGATAAAAGATAGCTTTCCTGACAATGTTCACACAGTTTCCCATTAGTCATTTAGAAGGTTTTTAGAAATTGTTGTAAATTCAAACTAGTGAATTGCAAACTTTGACAAAGTAACAACCTGCCACATAAATCCCTGCACAATAATCCATAAGGAAAATAACAAAATATTGCTCCATAAGAACTTAGAATATGTTTTAGATTGTGTTACAGATATTAATAAAACCATTTTTTGACTTCTCTAACAGCTTAAAGTTCTGGGATAGTTGATTTCTTAACATGGTAAAAGTTTGATACTTGCTACTGTCATTCTTAGTTAAATTAAAATTTCAACACAAGGCAAGGTGTTAGGAGAAGACCCAATAATAGTTTTATTATTGGGTCTTCTCCCAACACCTTAAGCTTTTGGGATAGTTGGTTGCTTGACAGAATGAAAGTTCATAATTTAAATGATACAGTGATGTGGTCAATTTGAAACTAAAGGTAACTATTCATTTGCCAGAATGAAAACAAATAAGGAAAAGAGGTGTTGCAGCTTTATGATGTTAGTGATACTTGAATGACCAGTATAGTGAAGTAAACTAGAGAGGGCAACCTAGAATGCTTTCTAAGACAGAATAGTAACAGTCCCTTGCAAAATATGTAATTCTAGAATGCAACACTTCTAGTTAAAAAATAATAATAATAGACAAAAGACAGTGCTGAGAATTCCATTATAACTGAGTGAAATTAGGCAGTGGCGAGGAAATAACAGAAGAGCTAGATTTAGATCAAAGCCAATCAAATGATAAAATTTCTACATATGATTAACATGTAGCCATGTGAGAAGAATACATACCCACTACAGAACTACAAACATGAGGAAGATTCTTGATCCAAAAGCCCGATTGTCCAGTATGAAGAATATCCAGTGCACGGCTTAACAAGGTTGCTGCACAAATTACAGTATCCAAGGAGTTCTTATCTCCCAAAGACACATATGAAGCAAGAGAAACCGTAATGTTCTCGGTCTCTACAACTATATTTTCAACTCTTGAAGCTTCAAAAATAGCTTCAATAATTTTAAGAACATGCCTTGTAAGTGCCGAGAACTGGGAATCAATTAATTTATGCAATTCTGAAAGTACTTTTGAAATGACTTTTGAAGAAAGACAAGGAGCAGTAAGCCTAAGTACATTTAGCACATGAAGGACCGCCACATGTTCAGGTTTGGAAAACAAATCATCTCTAGATCCATCACCAGTGCTTGAAGTAACTAAATTTGTTGTCAAAGGCATGTAACTTCTCAGCACTGACAAAACCAACTTGCTTGCTTCCTTAACAACTCTGGAGGATTGGAGAGACTTGAAAACCTTCTCAAGAGACTCTTGAGCACACCTTCGTACCTGGGAAAAACCAACCAGCAAAAATATTGCAAAACCAATCAGCCTAACAGAACCAACTCAGTTTCTAGCAAGTTTTGACTATACAGCTTGGTCAGGTTCAGTTTGGTTGCATTTTAGACAAAACCTATTTCATCATATAGGTTGGTAAAAGGCTCCAAAACTAATGGAAGCAAACCAATAATCATGCCTAGATGCCATGTAAATGGTAAGGAAAGCAAAATGCTGTAGGCTAACAAAAATAAAATAAGATTGACAAGTTTACTGAGAAACTCCCTTTTTCTTAAATTGTGTGATCTTAAGAAGGTAAGTTTTCCTTTGCATGGCATTGGCATGCCAAAAAAAAAAAAACCAGGCCTTTTGGTTTTCTTCATCCGGACAACAGCTCTTTTGCTTTAAGACTCAGTTAGCAGTCAGTAGAACTTATATATTGTCCGTTTATATCATCATGAAATAATGATACCAAACATTGAACAGGAGTACAAGACTACTAATTAGAATAAAACATGTTATAATTGACTCCATTACATGCACAATTACACATCAATACCTGGATCAACCGCCAAGAGGGATATGTACGACGCTAATGGGCAGTGACAGAGCTGATGTCTTATATAACGTGACAACACAATGTTGATTGCGTTATAAGTTTTGCAGGGAAACTATCAAGCATGTGCACGAAATTATGGATAACTAAACATAAACATCTTGATAGGCATTCACAGAAAAGGATAAAAAAGAGGTCAAATAACATAGGTATACCTTGGGACGCTTGTCAATGGAGAAATTCAGCAGTGTTTCAAAACCCAATCTGACCGTGTCCCAAACCTCCAAGTCACAAAACCCCACTAAAACCCCTAAACACTTTACCGCAGCCCTCACACTAGAGACAGCCAATCCCTCCCCATCCCTCTCAGCCACCTTGACCAGCACTTCAACCGCCTCACTTGCCTTAGGGGGCGCAATTCCTCCGGGTTGCACCAGAGGAAGGTCGATAGCCATCAAAGACAAGAGTGCGGAAAAGGCCGTAGGGTCCAAGGACTCGGACAAAGACGCAGTATCAAGTGCAGAAATGATGGCGGCAAAATAAGCAGGCGGTGTGAGAGGGAGGGACTCGGCAGCTAGATTAGAACGCATGGCTGCGGCGGTGGCGAGAAGGTGGCGGTGCTGCGGCGCGGCGGAGTTGGCGTAACGGTCCATGAGCTGCTGGCAAAGGTCCGAACCATCCTTGAATGATTCTGTATGTTCTTCTTCCATGATAATCGGATTTTTTCTTGACTAATCCCTCGGTTGGAGATTTTCAAGTCCAGTGGGGGGGAGAAAGATAGATACCAGGCGAGGGTTTAAGAATTTGCAATTGATCGTGGACAACAAAAATTAATTTTACCTAATTAATAACGGGAGAGATTAAATTTAAAATGGGGCCAATTGAATTGGGGCTTTCCAGCTCTAATTAAAGATGATGGGCTTAGAAAATGCATACTACACAGCCCGAAGCCTTGTATTGATTTTGTGAAAAGATTATGGGCTTTTCAGCAGTCCCTTGTGGCTCGTGCTACGTAACTTTGTTTTCTTTTCCTTCCAAACGCCAAAATTCCTTTAGTTTTGTACATTTATACCTTCCAATTAAAAAAAGTTTACAATCAATACCTTAAACAAGTCACCTTTTGGTGAAAATGATTAACGGAAACTTACAAATGACTCCACACAACATTTTAATCCATTAGTCAAAGACATGTTAAGATCCTTTCCTTTTAGAGGATGTCTTATATGGGAGACCACTTTATATCTCTCTCCCATAAGATCTTCTTCTATCCAAAAGGAGGTTAGAGGAGAGAAGCTCATCTCATTTCTTTCTTTCTTTCTTTCTTTCATAAAATCCCTTTTTAAACAAGAGCAGATTCTGTTACATCAAAGATGAGTTAAATTTTTCCCTATTTTTCTTCTCTTTCTCTTTCTCACTCTGTTCTCAACCCTACATACAAATCCCCCCTAATATCCCCCTACTATTTGCTTGCTATTCCATTAAACACATTTGTTTCATTTGGTATAAGAAGATCTAAGATGTTCATTTTTGTACAATCTCAACTATCTAATGAGTGTCCCAAAACAAGTCGTTTTGTCTTAGCAAAAAAAGGTAAAAACATAACTTGTTGATCTTCATCTTCTTCACAAAATTCTCCTATTCCATTAAGGCTAGAAATTGACACTTTACATCAGGGGAAGCTTCACCTTCATGTCAAACACAGGTGAACATTCAAAGAGAAGCTTCATTCCTTTGCAATTCTAAGAAATGATATTTATATAAAGAAGCTTTTTCCCCCTCTTTTTTTGGGCCAATCGGTGGGTGATGTTATTAGGAAAGCTATTATTATAACACAACTATTGGGCCATAACCTACTCATGTTGCCATTGACCAAAGTTTAAAGCTTGTTGGTGATTGAGAATCCTTAATTTGTGAGTATCTTGCAAATTTGAAAGCATATACATAGCTACATGAATAGATGATATTATATGCGTATTTTGCAAACTTTAAATCATATCATCAATAAATTTTATATTTTGCAAAGTTTTATATTATTTATGTATAAATGTTAAATGGTGTAGAAAAACTATAGTGAAATTCAAAGTTCATATTTTGCAAAGTTTAAGGCTTTGTATTTGGTGATATGCAAAGTTGTAGTGAAAATGCAAAGTTTGTATTTTTCTCATTAATAGATGGCCAAAGTGGAAAAGCTTTGTATTTTTTTTTTTAGGTAAAACTAATGGCCAAAAAAAAAAGAGATTAATGAACCAAGTAATAGTCTCAAATATAAATATAAATGAGTGTAAATATCTATATATGATAATATATGTATGTAGTACGCATCTTGTTTTGATCCCCCCAAATGAAAGTTAATTCATGATTGTATTACTTGTATTGGACTTACACATGTTTTTCTCCTTAAATTTTTAGTTTATTGGTTTCTTTTGCTAATAAAAGTATAGTTGATGTTTAAAGAAAGATGCAACCTCATGGAATTTGGACATTTTGTCTTCCACATTATGAATTTTCTTCGTTAGAATCTCTAAAATGCAAATTACTTTTACTTCTAACATACTAAATTCATTTTCTTAGAATTTTAGTACCTTTTTAAAACTATTGGCTTCCTTAAGTATATAGCTTTAACTAAAGTAGCCTTGTTTTTTAAGGAGCATTGACCCTTAAACTAGGTCTAAGATTTGACAACTTGGAAGAGGTATAAAACTTTTAGGTTGCTTATGCTAACCAAATCAAATTTAGGGCAAAGAAACATACTTACACGAGGAGTAAAAAAGATAGGAAAATAATAATATATTGATATACCTGTTTTAAGGAAGGTTTGCAAAAGCAAGGCAAGAGGAAGTTTAAGACACGGTGGGTTAAAGGTAAGATTAATTACAATGCAAAAATGTCTATTGCACAAGCAGATAAAAAATTTAAAATCAATGCATTTGTTGAGAAGTATAATCACCAGTTACATCTTCCAAAAATAGTTTATATATTGGCATTACAACACAAATTAATAAAAATTTAAGCTCGTGAGATTGATTTAGTTGAGGATTCTGAGTTTTAACAAAAATCACCTTTTGACTTCATAAGTAGGCATGCTAGAGGAAACAGCTAATCTTGGTCACATCCAAATGGGTGCGAGAAACTATTTGAAGACCAAAAGGTAGAAAATCCTAGTGTACAGAGAAGCGAGATATCTATTAAGCTATTTCCAAAAGTAGTGAAGAAAAAACCATTATTTTATCATACATATCATATAGATGTGGAAGAACAAATTATAAATGTCTTCTGAATTAATGCTAAAATGTTGATTGACTATGCATGTTGTGGTGTGATGGTGTCACTAGATATAACATATAATACTAATTATGATCATTAACTACTTGCCATACTTTCAGGCTTCAATCAATATAAGAAAGTGGTGATTTTTGAGGTGATATTAGTATATGATGAAACCACACAGTCATTTAAGTGGCTATTAAAATGTTTTCTTAGAAGTACATAGGCAAAAAAGACCTTTTACTCTTTGTAATGATTAAGATCAAGTAATGGCATGTGCCTTGCATGAGGTGATTCCAGAAATGAAACATAAATTATGCACATAGTATTTAATGCAAAATGACATCAAACATCTTAGAAGCTTGATGAAAGGTAGACCATTTTTTTTGAATAATTTTAAAAAGTGCATATTTGGGTACAAAAGGGAAACATAATTTAAGGAAATATAAAGTTAGTTGCTTTAACTTATAATGTGCACAAAAATACATGGCTCACTTTGGTATACAAAATAAAAAAGAAAGGGGTATGGTATCATATGAAGAAATCTTTCACACTTGGAATACATAGTGCACAACTAAATGAAAGTGTTAATGTAAATATAAAAAGTATGATGAAACCATAGCTAGACAATAAGAGACATAATGAGTTAAAGTGCTAGTTTAAGTTACATGAAAAGATGCCTTGATTGATTGTCCATAGTTCTCTTATGCTATGCCAGTTTTCTTAGATTACATGGCCCCTATCTTTGACATATTCCAAGAATAATTAGATTTACTTGCTGCTGCTTGTATCAAACACAAGAATGAGAGAGATTTATTGTTTAACTATATTATTAATATGGTTGATGAAAAGGGTGAATGGAGAATTCATTTTAATGCATGGAATGGGTTAATTTCATGCAATTATTGGAAGTTTGAAACTTGGGGAACATTGTGCAGCCATACTTTGAAAGTATATGATATGAGGGATGTGAAAAAACTTATTGAATAATATATTATAAAGAGATGGACAAGAGAATTGAGGAGTGATGTCATACATGATATTAAAGGAAATGAGATCCAAACAAATCCTAAACTAGAAAGCATGTATCGATATAGAAAACTTTATCCCATGATGATAAGGTTAGCGACCGAGATGTCTAACTATCCAGAAGCATTCAAATTAGTATATAAAGGGATTTTAGAATGGAGCAAGCAAGCAATAGAGTTTCGTTTGAGTCGAAAAAGTCTAAACAATAATGGTAGTATGAGCATAGCATAAGGAAGAATAAATGATATATAAATTAAGTTGAACATCTAATTAAGAAAAGAAGAAGAATTGATACATTGATCAAAGATTCACAAAATTACCTATCTACGGTGCAAACATGTGTGTGTATGTGTGTGTCCATTTATTGATTAGTGTTCACAACATCTTATTATTACTTTTCTCTTTTAAGACAACTGTATGTAGGCAAGCATCTCCAACATTGTGCTTCGAGTATCATATGCTTCTCTAACATCACGAACACTTCAGGCACCGTATGCATGCTCTTAAATAACTAAGAGAGAACTTACTTATATTAAAATGTTGATGGAAAGAATAATTAAATTTTCAATATTGAGATGTTAATATTAAGTTTTATTGTATTATTACTTAAACTTATTAGTGTTGTTTTCTAATATAGACACCATTTGGAAGAATGACAATATGAAATATCTTGTTAAGTTTAATGCCTCGAGTGATGACATATGACTATACTTTAGTGCCTCATCACTAATAAGTATAGTCAAGATATTTCATATGATACATAGTAATATTGAATTAAAAGTTTGCAAGAATGACAATAAAGCATGGAATTTTATTGCAATTTTACAAATTTAAAATAGTAAAATTTTATATTTAAATATAATCTTAGTACATTGAAATTTTATTGAAATCAACATATGTATCTACAGTGGATTCTTTAATACAACTTAAATTTAGTATTATACCTCTTCATTGCATTGAAACTATAGTACAAGTCAATAGGCCTATTTGTTTAGTGTATAAGTCCTTATTTACTAGCATGAAACTGTATTTCTTATCTTTTTTACTAGAATACAATCAATCACATCATGACAAGCCTTTGTGAAGAGGTTTATGCTTTGTTGAAGAAGAAGGCAGTGGTATGTACAAGGGAATTGATGCTTTGTTTATGCTTATCTCTTGTTTTTTGCTTGATCTTGTTTTTTACAAGATGTTCTCCTTATATCTTGCTTAATTCTTCATGCAACTTAAATTATATAGCACAATAAAGTTGAGTAAAATCTTTTTGTTGAATCATATAATTAAACTTTTTCTTTTATTATTTCTCTATTTTGCTTCACATTAATCACATTCTCTATAAACCTAAAAATAATTAGACAGCTTTTGTCAAAGCAATGTATTTACTTAAGTGTATAGCAAAAGAATGACTCTCAAAATAAAGCATGCATCATATTTTAACATAACTATTAGCAAGAGCTAAATAAATGATGAAGGGAACCTCATGAATCCAAGGAAATATACAAAACCCCATAAAAAATGACTTTATACAAGGTTTTTGTTACATTCATAAAAGAGTAAAGAAATTAACTTCACTTATACACTCTAGTGGATTTACATAGTAGCTAATTGATCACCATTTTTTCTTAATACTTGATAACGAAGAGGTTAACATTATGAGCATAAGCTTTCAAATCTCTGAACATAAGTTATAGAAACCTAAGTAAGGCAGTAGAGTAGGCTTTAAACTGCTTAGCACTTAGAATTTGTTCATTCATTCTTATCTCAAATGTCTTATATTTTTATTAGAGCAAGATTAGATTTCCTTCCCTTATCTTAAGTGTCTTAATTTTTTTCACCATGATTTCTCTTTTTGCCTTAATCAAACTCTACCAATGCAATAGAGTCTAACTTATGCAAACATAGTTTTATTGGTCTTTAGAGCTTCATGGTCTTAAGTTGTATGAAACATTAAATTATTTGGTGGCCTTGCAATCTAAGTCTTATCCATGGTTTTAAATATAGAAAAATGGATTTACTAAGCTATTAAATTTCCATGTTTTTTTTGGTTAAACTTTACAACAAGTGTTGAAATGCGACATCTTCCTTACATTTTTGTTTGCTCCCTTTATATTTTAAACCTTTAATCTTAAAATCTATAAATATAATTCTAAATAAATATACACATCCATTGCATGATTACTGCACAATCAAAATTATTGATATTTACTCTTTTTTTTGGATCGCTATAAAATTGTAGCGATAAAAATTATTCAAGCATTAGAGTTTGCAATCAATATTTTTTCTTGATTTTTTTTGAATTATTAAATAATTAAATTTATTGGGTATTGAATTTCTAGTTCTCTGTTTTGCAATGACTTAAAGTAATTAAATTTGGGTTTTTTTATTATTATTTGAGGTTAAAGATTGAATAATTGTTACTTTAAAATTTTTTTGACAAAACCAAAATAGTGATTCTCTGTAATGAAAACACAACATAACTACTTCACTAGCAAACCTAACATTAAAAAAGTGGATAGCTCCTTATGTAATGCTAACAATGAAATATGGATAAATTATTTGACAAAATTTTCGCATTCTCCATGTATAAGTTTATAATATTTTTACTACATCATAGTTTCCTTCAAACTATTTAGATTTTACAAAAGACAACACTCCATGTTCTAATTTATTGAACATCAACTAAGCCATATAATGGATTCATGGATGATGTCTCTTCAGATTTAATGGACAAGGGTCAAAACCTTGCCTATTACAAATCTAGAATTGACTGACAAGGATGAAGACACAATTTAGCATTTCCCTTTTTTTGCATAACAAAACGGCATGGTTTTAAGAGCTCATTGGACAACTGTGATCACTCAAAAATAGATGTCCCAGATTTGCCCAGACTCAAATGAAATAGTTCATTTTGTTGAAAAGTAAGCTATTAATAATTAGTAAGCAATCTAAATGCTCTTGACCCTCTTTTTCCTCTCTTCATTTGTAAAGAAAGCTCATTCCAAAAGGTGGAATGGGTCATTTAGGTCTTCTAGGTTAGACTTGGCATTATAATAAAAAGTAGCTTAAAAACAAATTCATTATTAGTCCCCCAAATTCTTTCACACATAAAGATGGTTAATATTTGGAATTGCTATAAAGCCATTGAAAATGTTTGATGTTGGTAACAAACAATTTTAAATGAAAGTTTGTTAGGTTGGTAAAAGATGACTTCTTACTTGAGGATGAAGAATATTGAATGATGAGCAACCTGTAAGAAACTTTTCTAATATCCAATTCTGACCTTAATATGCTAGTACCACTTTCGTAATGTTTAACCATTGAAGCAAATAGTTATAATGGCTTTAAGAATATTCAAGTCCTTACATCTTGGAGCCATTTATAGAATAACTTTCTTTGTTTCATTTAAAAGCATTAAAAAAATATCCAAAAAATAATAAAGGAAAAAGTATTTGTCTTGAAGGAAATAAAAACTTCAACTTATGCTAATTATGTTCGAATTCACACAAGCTAAGGTAGTATAGTGTCACAAAAAGTCCCACATCGGATAGATTTGGGATTGATCTTGGGCATATAAGCGGGTGTGCTGCACACCCTAATAGGTTAACCTTTTAGGAAGAGGATAATGGCTCCATGACAAGTGGTATCAGAGCGGGCCCCATAATTATTGTCAAGATGGATGGTATCTGACTCCACCGTAGATGAAATGGTGGACCATTCGTGATGTGGACGTCACAGATTGGGTAGGTGAGTATGTCACAAAAAGTCTCAAATTGTATAGACTTGGAGTTGGTTCTAGGCATATAAGTGAGTGCGCTGCTGCCGCTGCACACCCTAATAGGTTAACCTTTTGAGGAGAGGGTAATGGCTCCGTGACAATAGGCTAGCCCAAAAAGTAATTTTATGACCGATTATTAGTTGACCAATCACATTGCAAAATAGTTAAAAAAAAATTATTGTTTTATCATGACATGTGTTTAGTGGTGATTGAAAGATACAAATTTTAAAAATTTTGATTGGCAAAAACAAATATTGGCAGATAATGAAACATTGGATTTATGAATTTGCCCTCAAATCTTCTCCCTATATATTGCCTCCATCCCACAGTGAAAATGATTAAGTTTCCTTCAATTGAGTTATGCAAAACTTTCTTTTAGTTATTTTTGTGGGTTTCTACTATTGGTTTGAAGTATTGGCGAGGAAGGAAGTATTATAAAATTTATCAATTGAAATTGTATTTTTTTAGCAATATCTTGGGTAAGTAAAACATAGTATATAAAAATTGAAAGGCATTTTCTAATTATTGAATCTGAATGTAATATTATTTACAATAAAATATATTTGTAATATATTTTGTATCGAACTTTTTGTTTTCATTATGATTAAAATATATACATTTTGAAACATTTGTAAAGTAGTAGTAGTAATAATAATAATAATAATAATAACAATAATAATAATAATAATTATTATTATTATTATTATTATTGGCTGTTCAGTTTTAGAATATATTTGTTGTATAATAAATTTATTTTGTTATTATTCTGGATATACATTACATTAGAATGAACTAAACATAAAAAATTAATATTATATTTTAAGGAAAGAAATAAATGAAGAAGATAAAATTAAATAAAAGATAAATCTATTTCTTAAAAAATATATATGATATTTGAACATTTTTGAAAAGTAGACATTAAGAGTATAAAAAGAATTAATTTCTTTTAAAAATATGTAAACAGGGTAGAAATAATAATTTTGAAAAATAAAAAGTAAATTTTTGGATTTCAAAATAACATTTAAGGAAGAAAAAATAGGTATAAAACATATCAGAATAAAATTTATTTGGAACTATTTAAATGAAAAAATAATGTCAAAAAATATGAAATAATTAAGTGAATAAAAAAAGCTAAAATTTTGAAATATTTATATTTATAATAAGAAATATACTTTAAAAAATAGGTAATAGAAAGTCATTTTTAAAATTGAAAAAAATTATTTAAAGAAGGAAAAGTATATATAGAACACGTGGAAAACCAAAGTTATTTTAAAAGAAAGTTCAAAATTTTGAAATAATTAAAAAAAGTGTAAAATGTTGAAATATCTATACTTATAAAAAAAATATACCAAAGAAATTAGTGTAGAGCAAATAATTTATTTAAGAAAATGAAAATAATTCTTATGATTTAAAAAATTTATTTAGAAAATATATATAAGATATGTGTAAACAAAAATTAGTTAAAATTATTTAAATGCAAAAGAAATAATATTCAAAAATTTGAAAAAAAAAAGAAATCTATAATTGCAAAATATTTTACATTAATAGCAAAAGATATAAAAGAATTAAGGTAGGAGAAATAATTTTTGTTGTTTAAAATGTAATTATTACAGTTACAAAAAATTATTTAATGAGAAAAGAATATGTAAAATTATTCAAAATTAAAAAAATATTGAACAAAAACTTGATATAATTAAGAAAATTAAAAAGTCTAAAATTTTGAAATATTGACGTTAATAATACAAAAAATAACTGAAAAAATTAGGATAGGAGAAATAATATTTGTAAACAATAGAAAGCAACTCTTAAAATTGAAAAAACTTATTTTTAATATATATATATATATCTATATATATGGAGGATATGTGCAAAAACCAAAATTATTTAAAAAGAAGTCCAAAAATTTGAAATAGTGAAGTGAAAAAAATGCATAAACTGTTGAAATATTTATATGTATAAAAAAAAGATACTGAGAAATTAGTGTAGGGCAAAAAATTTATTTAAGAAAATAAAAAGTAATTCTAATGATTCAAAAAAAATTATTTGAAGATGAAAAAAATATGTATAAGATATGTATGATTAAAAATTAGTTAAAATCATTTACATGAGAAAGAAATAATGTTCAAAATTTTGAAACAAAAAAGTAAATAAAATTTTTTTATAATTGCAAAATATTTTATATTAATTGTAAAGGATATAAAAGATATTAAAGTAGAAGAAATAATTTTTTTAATAGTAGGTAATTATTATAACTGCAAAAAGTTATTTAAAGAAGAAAGAATACATATAAGATATGTGTAAATTAAAATTATGTAAAATTAAAAAAATAATGTACAAAAAATTGAAATAATTAAGTAAATAAAAAATTCTAAATTTGTGAAATATTTATATTAAAATTAAAAATAATTGAAAAACAAAGATACGAGAAATAATTTTGTTAAAAAAGTAAAAAGCAAATATTAAGATTTTAAAAAATTATTTAAAGAAAAAATATATAGGATAAGTGCAAATAAAAATTATTTAAAATTTATTAAAAAAATTCATGTCAACAATTTTGAAATGGTTATGTAAATAAAAAATATCTAAAATTTTGAAACATTTATATTTATAATTAAAAATCTACTAAAAATTAGGGTAGGAGAAATAATGTTTGAAAAAAATAGAAATTAATTTCTAAAATTAAAAATTTTATTTGAAGATAGAAAAGCATATATTTAAAATTATTTTAAAAATTCTAAAATTTTGAAGTAATTAAGTGAAAAAATGTGTAAATTTTTGAAATATTTATATTAAAAAAAGTCCTTAAAATATTACGGTAGAAGAAATAAATTATTTTAGCAAATAAAAGGCAATTCTTAAACTTGGGATAAGTTATTTAAAATTGGAAAAAAATATCTAAAATTTTAAAAAATTTATATTAATAATAAAAAAATAAACTAAAAAGTTTGTTACAACTATAATTATTTGAAGCATTTTTACATTTAAGACATTTGAGGGAAAATGATTAAAAGAATGAAATTATTTTCGTTTATGCGAACGAAAGAATTTAAAAAAGTGTCAAGATGTGATATTTTAGTGTGCAGTGTCGCAATATATAACAATTAGTACTAATATCATTTTGAAATAGTTAAAACAAGCTATTAGTTAAAAGCTATGACTTTTGCACAATCATATTATATATGATTTGATATATACACTCATAGCAATGGTGAATCCAATGTGACACCAAGCAATTATGCTAAAAATGATTATAATGTATAAAAAATGTGGCAATCATACTCACATTTCCTATCATAATTAAATGCAACAAAGTTGTGTATAAACACCTTGATAGTTAACCCATAATTGAGGATGAAATATCAGGCAAACCCAGTGAATGATATGCTATCCTCACTCATATCATTTAGTTATGTTTTATTCTATTGACCACCAACTTATGTTCAACATTGTCAAATCCTATCAATAGAGGCCAATTTGTAACCAACTTCCTCTTACCTAAAAATTAGTTTTATTGAATCTCTTTTTTCACTTGGCTCAAAAGAAAATATTTTAGAAGACTTTAAAAACGAGAATGAGTATGGCGCTAAACTTTACCTTAATTATACTAATGATAATGGTGATGATGACAACGATGTTGACAATGATGATAATGATGCATATGATAATGGAAATGATGATATAGATAGGAGGATCCTGCTAATGGCTTTTCTGTTAAACTATTGTCATGATATATTGATCTCGTTACTTTTATTCTTTTAACAAGTTAATTTGGCCTTAGCCAATGATGAATATAAATAAGTAGGCAATCAAACATAAATGAATAATTAAGAGTTCCACATTTTAGAAGGTGTTGTGCCTTTCTGTGAAATTATACTTTATGACGGTGCACTATACTTTTAAAAAATATTTGATAAGTAAAAAGTATGAAAAATGTTAAAGTGTTAATTATGGCAATAACTATAGATGACAAGTTGGAGCATGCAAAAACAAGTAAGGGAAAATGATTGTTTTGGCATATTATAGGATATGTGGATCCATATATATGTATGTCAATGATATTATCACAAGATCATTCGAAATCAGACTCCAATATTATTTCATCGTATGTCATGGCAATGGTGACTGAGACATTTGATATTTCAATTAGTCAGGTCATCGAGCGGATGAAGAGCTCGTTTAGTTACACTACATTATATAAAAAGGTGTAGAAAGCAAAATATAAAGTCATCATTATTGCTTTTAGTAATTAAAAAAGCTCATATGCTACATTACCTAGATAGTTAGTTATGGTTCAAAATTTTATACCTAGCTTATATGTTAAGTTTATGACAAAGCGCCTCTACTAACAAGCTAGTATCAGTTTTCAATTGTGTATTTTAGGCATTTTCATTACGAAAAATATAAAACAAATACTATTAATGGTGATAACATAAGATAGTGATAGGTATATTGTGCCCTTTGCCTTTGCTGTTATGAAAGAGAAGACACAATCGAGTGGACATGGTTTCTTTTTAAATTGCACAGGTGAGTGGTTCTTAAAAGACATGGTATTTATTTGATATTAGATAGACATTCATCAATTCTATCTATCATCACTAATCCACAAGCTAGTTGGTAGCCATCATATGGTTATCATATTTTTTATCTTTGTCATATGGCAAAAAACTTGCGCACTTATTATACATTATCAGATTTAAAGTAAAATTTAAAATATATTAGTGTGTTTCTCCTTTTTGATTGATTATATACATTATAGTTGATTAATTGTTAATAGTAAAGTCGTTAATCATGTTATACAGGCTATGCATACAAGTGTCAGCATGTTAATGAGAAATTAGTAGGTATAGTTACCACACATGATATGGTAGTTAAGTGAATTGTCGAAATCCTAAAGGAACAATGGATCCAAACATATGATGTGAATGGTTGTCGCTATGACCACATAACAGTGAATCTGACAAAGTACATAAATAGTGTCTTGAAAGAGGTAAAGTTTTTACCTCCATCAAATATAGTCAAGGCAACATATTATCTAGTAAGCCAGTACTTTGTGCAATATGCTGAACAACTTAACACTCAAATAGCAATAGGTTAGGCTTACTCTTAAACCTTTATAAAAATGATAGCAATAAATGTGCAACACTCCTATTATTATGTTGTACGGGTGTTCGACAAGTAAACTACATTGTTCTAGATTAAAGAATCTTATGATCAAATGAATTACTAATACAGTTGTTGCTGCAAAGTAAACTTGACCAAGTGCATATGTGATTGTAATGAATTAGAGCCATTTGAGCTTATGGATCCTGTATTTCACCTAAACACCATGCATGATGTACACAACAACATGTTTCGACTAATTAGAGAGCAAGAATATTGGGCACAACTAAGTGGTTTAAAGTTGGGCCCAAATCCATTAATACTTTACAAGTAAAGTCGACCTCGTTTGACAGATTATTAAAATGAAATGGATTTTATAATCTTGAGACAACCAAGTAAGTGAAGTCTCTACGGACAAATCGGGCATGACTGCACCTCCTACCCGCATTGTAATTCTGACACTCAAAAGTATATTGAGAGAAATTGTAAATGTACATATATAAGTAATATTATCTTTAATTGTAAATGGATAGTAGTTCATTACATTATTTATGCTTATTATTTTTAAATGGATAATAATGCATTATGTTATTTTTAAATATCAATTTTAAATGAATAATAGTACGATATACTAATAGAACATATTAATTTGAAAGGAATAATAGCATATTATATTGTTTATACATGTCCATTTTAAATGAATAATAGTACATTGCATATTTTTGTATAGATTTTATAGTCTGAGCTAAACAGCTTATTCATCCAGGTTTAGAGGACGAGTCATTTATTGATAAATGCCACTTTTTATATATTTTATTCCTCCTATTTTTTATGATGATTTATGGTTTAATGTATTTAATTAGATAAGATTTGATTTTATTAGCCATTGTTACACTTTAGAAATTATTTCACAAAATTTTTAGATTTTAATGCATAAAGTCCTTTTTAAGTAGTTTTGTGAATATTCTTACTTAATATTGTCTATTATTTTTGCAAACTTTTTAATGGGAAAATAGAATTTGAATGGAAAATTAATTTTGAAAAGGGATAAAAGCTTTAAGTGTGTAATCTCAAGAAGGGAATAATAGCCACAATTTTAATGCATTTTTTAAAATATAAAATAATAAAAAATTGAGATGAAAGGCATAGGTAATTTGAAGCAAATAAGGCACAGGTAGCTAAGACTTCAATCATGTGAGAGATTGGAGGAGACTCGGGAGAGGTATGAAAAGGTGTGAGGCATGAGTTTAGAGGGTTCTATGAAGGAAAAGGGACCAGACATAAAGGAGAAAAGTCTTATGTTTGGATTGGGGGTGGCAGAGACGTGACTTTTAAAGGCACGAGCTCATGGGGAATTGAAGGGAGAAGAACAGGGAATGAGGGAGAATAAAGCAAGAGCATGTCATTCATCCTTCTTCTTCTATCAAGCTCTTCATCCTTTCATTTTCCTCTATCAATCCTTGAAATCAATGGAAGCTTAATTCCTTTTGGTGGCTAATTTTAGATGCAACTCCTTAATGGAAACTTGAGCTCTCACCAATCAAGACTAGGCTAATTTTCTCATCTTCTTTTTTAATTTTGATGTCATTTTATTCAATGTTCTATTGACTAAGTTTAATTAATGGAAACTTGATTATAGTGGCTAATTTGGCTTGGTTAATCATTTGAATTTTGTTTAAAGAATTGGAGATGTATGGCACTTACAGTATTTGATGAATTGCTCTTGAATGATTGTGCATTTCCATTAATTTTGCTTGCAAATTTTAGCTTAATTGTACAATGGTTGTTGTGTGATTGATACTGAGATTTATTCTTGATTAGTATAATTAAAACTTTTAAGAGTTTAAATGGTAATTTAGATTCTTCAATAGAATGTCCAGCAACCTAAAAGAATGATTAAGTTCATATTTAGATGTGTTTTTATCTTTTTATACGAGCATTAATCAATTGATAATGTTATGATCATAAATTTTCAATTGGTTTAGTACTTATATCTCAATTGGTTAATTAGGAATTCTTTTAATAAATGTACCAGACAAGAGGATTAGTTCTAAGTTTTAAATCAATTTATAAGAGCAATGATAATTGAAGTCAAGGATGTGAATATAGGGTTAGCTACTTTGCATTACTAGTTGAGTTCTCCACTTAGTTATAGTTTTTAATTTCTTATTGTTACTTTAATTCAATTTAATCCTAGAAACTAAATCCCTCTAATTGCCTCTTGCTCTTATGTTTTTACTTAGTTTTCACACGTAAAAACTCTTTTGCAAACTGTTAGAATCTAATTCCAAGAGAAACGATATAAGTTACATCACTAACTACAAAATTTTATTCAACCTAGTTTATTTAAAGTTGCTCAACATAACTGTCACTTATATATTTATAGGAGCAGCATATCTCACAAACTATTTAGGATCACGAGGTAAGATAATTTGTTTAACACTGTTCACTGTTTCATTAGGTTGCATTGTTTATGTAATTTAACCTTGTTCATAAGATGATCAAATACTTCACTTAAGACAAGTCCTGCATGATGATCGTTTGGGTGATCCATCACTAGCCATTGTCGATTATCTAAGGTAGTTTGGTTTCTATAGCATTGCACGAGTTAGGCAATTCGAGTATGATATATCGTTTATCAATGCACTAATAGAATGGCGATGCCTAGAGTTGCACGCATTTTGCACCATTCAATGAGAGTGTACGATCACCCTTAAGGATATAACAGTACACTTAGGCTTATCAATTGAGGGAGATCCTATTGTGGATGGGACAGGTTTCAATTAGTTGAAGGTGTGTCAATGGCTCATAAGGATTACGCCATTAATTAAATCGATGGACAACAACTTACCATTATTTAGTAGACTCAAAACTTTGCACATTTACTAGATAATGCAAAAGATAAGGTTGTATATTAGTCTACCTATGCATATATTCTTCATATAATTGGAACTTGGTTTATGTTAGATAGATCCAATTACAAAATTTATTTGACGTACCTTTTTTTGTTGAAGGACTTAAAGCAGACTGATGATTGTGTCGCACAATCTCAAATAAGACTAGGTAGCAAAACAAATTTTTGCAGATAATGGCACAACCTAAGTCATTTTTCCCAAGGAGTTTTGTGTCTCAATTTGTTGTGAAAAAGTATTCTAAGTATTACTAATTAAAACTTATTTTGGGGGTTTTGAAATGCTAGAATTTAATTGAACTAAATTTAATTAACAAAAATTAAAAATTCAAGACTAAATTGAAGTGAATAGTCAAGAAAATGTGGTAGCTAGCCTTGTATTGGACCCCCTAGAATTCAATTGATTATCCTTGCTCTCTTTTTAATGAACCAAATTTGGATTTAATTCCTTACTTATTAGTGTATTCCTCATAAAAGCTCTTGAATAACTATCCAAGATTCAATTCATCAACTATTTAAGGAATTTGCAACCACAAGAAACCTTGAAAAATTAATCAATTGAATTCAAAACAAGAATACACTAAAGCTAATCCTAATTGATCAATAAAATTTACTACACAATTCACTTAAGATGCTAATTAACTAATTAGATTAATTAATTCCTCAAACAATTAATTGCACAAAAATTTCAGTCACTTAATCCAACAACCATTACATCAATTGACCTAAAATCAAGAGGAAATTAAAAGTAAATTACATAGCACTAATTCTGGAATTATCACAAACATGTAATGATCACAATTAAAATTTCAAAAATAAAAAATCAAATTAAGCTCAATCCACAATTCAACAAAATCTAGAAAATTCCAATAATCAAATTCCTCAATTAATAAACTAAACCCAGTCAAATTAATAAGGAAAATAATTATGAAATTAAAAGATGGAGCAAGGAGTGTTTATCTAATTTGGTGAGAAAATATGGACTCAAATTTGCATTTGGGAGTTTCCAAGCTTCAGCTAGCCACCATAGATGATTCAAGCTACCATTGAGAGTTTAATCTGAAGGAAATTGATCATCGGAGCTTCAGCCATGGAGAATTGAATTTTTATTCCTCTGGAGCTCTTGTTTACGTTATTTATTTTCTCCTCTGGAACCCAAAACTCGTCCTCCTTTTTCGATGATTTCTTTAGCGCCTTTTTTTTTCATTCATTAATCACTTGCCCCTCAGCTCCTCATTTTGCACACTGAAGTCACACCTCCTTCACGTCATCCTTTGGATAGAAAAGTAATGATCAAATGTAGCGTTTGGATGATGTGTATGAATTACTCCTCTCACATGAATTTTTATGATTCCACGTGCTCAGCTTTTGCCCTATTTGCCTGAAGCTTTATTCTTCTTTGTTTATGTGAGTGTGGGCTCCTTCCCATGTAAGCTTTATTTTATTCCATGTATTACATTCACGTTGCTCCAAGTTTTTATTCCGCTGCTGCATGCATGCTTAGCTTCTTCATGTTGACGTGGTGTTCGTGCTATCTTGCAGCTCCCAGAATCCGTAGCTTACCATGCCCAGCTCGTGCTTGTTCAACTCGATGCTTCTTCTTTGCTCAAGCTTAAGCTTCTTTCTTTCTCAAACCAGAAACTCGAGCCTCCTTCTCTTGTGTTTCTGCTTCATCCTTCTTCTTCTTTTCAAAGCATCAAAATTTATGTCAGCTCCACATGCTTCTTTCACCCACTCTGCTCAATGTTGTTTTCCAAACATTTCCCATCGTGTTTTTGACGCTAATCTCCTTCAAAATGTGCTTATTTCCTTCTTTTCATTCTTGCTCTGTGTAGCTTCTCTTTCTTCTCTGCTTTGCCTTCTTCGTTTACTCTTTGCTCATGTGGAATGAGTTGCTACGTACTTCTTCCATTCCATGTGTAACTTCGTACTGCCTTCATCACAAGTCTGTAGCTTCCTCGCTAGCTTCTCTTTTCTATTTAGCTGCTGCCTCTGTGTGCATAGATCTTCTTCGTTTACTTTAAGTGAGGGAAGGGAACCCATGCAAGCTGCTACATCATACGTGGAGCTCATGTTGCTCAACTCAAGAGTGCTTCCTATGTTCTTCCCCTACATGTGAGCTTCTTCGTGTTTTTGACATCTTTTCTCTCATTCATTTGCTTGAAAAACTTCTTCAGCTACTGGTCTCGTGACTTCCCATGTCTCTTTACTCGAGCTTCTTATCCTCAAGCCATCCACGTCTTCTAACTTACCAGAACAGAGCATCGTGAATGGTCATGAGTGTGAATGCATTAGTTCGAGCAATTGCAGTGAGCTGAAACCTTTACTTCAGCCCAACATATAGCTTTTTCTCTACACACACATGCCTTCTCATGCTTCTTTTAATCATGTGGAGTGTGTGAAAACCGAGGAATGAGCTGCCATAATGCCAACATATTGGAAAAACAAAGAACCCATGCATGCTACCTCATGCCTCAAAATAGATTCTCATTCAAGCTCCAATTACATATTAAAATTTCTGCACAAAAGAGTGGGAAAAAAAATTAAATAGGAATATTCACAAAAATTATTTAAGATAAAATTGAGCATTAAAACTAAATTTTTGCAAATTAACTCCTAAAATATAGAAATGGCTATTAAAATGAAATCTTATTTAATTAAAGTCCTAAAACCATATTTGCTCATTAAAATGCTTAAGTTAGGAGAATTAAAACATATAAAAATCATGGTTATCAGAGACTGACTATTTTAGTTAGAGATAAGTGGTGTTGACTTTTCTCTATCACGTGCTTTGCAAATCAACCTAGAGGAGCAATTGTGATATGGTTGGAAGTTTGACGTTGTTGCATCTATGGACATAAGATCAATTTGTTATGCTTGCACTCGAGAGACAGCTTATCTCTAATCCTCGCATTGAGAAATATCCTATATTTCTACCTTCTAGGTTTCAGGTATAAAATACAATTAAAATTTTTACATTTTTAATTTAACCATATTGACTCCATATATTACCCATTATTTACTAAATATGCTTGCTCATTATAATAGATGAAAGAACATGGGACAACCTTCTCATTTGAGTGTCAAAACCCTCTGTCTATATAGAACTTTGTTAAATGTAATGAGAGATGATGAAATGTATATCTGATTTTAATTCATGATATATATTATTTTTTGACTATTTCAAAATGACCTACTATTCCATTCCATATTGCCTATTGATTATTTGGTGCCCGTACTAGCCATAAACCATGCACAAGCTAATTTTGAGGTACTACTTGACTTTTTTAGACATTTATATTTCATCAATGCCACTTATATACTTTTAGATCTTAGAGTAACATCATCTATATCATGTTTTATGACATCAGCCAATTTCTTAAGAACTAATCAAATTGGACTCCCTTCATAATCTATAGTCTTGAGGAAGAACCTAAACTAATTAGGTATCTAAGCATACCATTTTCATTCAGTGATAGTATGAACAGTGAAATACTATGTCTCAGTCTTTTATTATTGAGGAGCTATTTGATTGCATATCTAAATACATATGATAGTATTGACAACATACTTTTCAATAGATCCAGAGATCGAGTACTACTATTAGATATTTGGTATATTTTTTTACAATTTGTAACTTTTGTTATCATCATTTTTTTAATATACTATATGTTGACATTTAACTTTTCATCTTTTTTTTATTACACTGATTTGGCATAACGACTTTATAAGATGCACTTGTAGAATCTTTTGCCAACAAATTTTAGTGATAATTTGAGTTGAGACTTTAGCAATATATTACATATTCATAATAAACAAAGGTTCTTACTTTTTTCCAACCTTTAGATTTCAATAAGTCATCTGGGAAAAAGACGTCAAAGTTACCTATCAACCTAACAGTCCACTATTGGAAGAAATGATCAGCAATAACAAAGGCTGATGCAATAAGATATTGACATTAACATTCCTAATGCATTTTCATACATTTCAATTCTAGTGTAGTAGGATATTAGTATAGCTAGTCTAGCTTATTCTATACCACTTAGTGAATTTAGTGACTTTGGTGGAGTAGATCCCTATTGTCATATGCTGTCATTGTCTTTATCTCATTTTGAAACCTTTCAATAGATGTTTAGTTATTTTAGATCATTTGTAAGGTTTATGTTCGATATATCTAGGTTTAATACTGTATACACTGGTTGCTCCTTTGAATTTAGAGAATCATCATAATAAGGATTTATGATACCACATGAGCCAATTCCTATAGTTCAATCTTTATCCTTAGATTTAAATGATCATCCCATGGCATAGGAGCAACAAGAATAAGAGGAATTAGGATAACAACAGCTATAATGTAAAATGAGATGATCTTATTGTAGCACTGGAAGTTATTTATTATAATTATTTTTATAATATTTATATTGATGTAATCTTATATAATTTTATCATTTATTATTATTTAATTATTTATTTTTTTTGATATTATGATTTGTCTTTTTCAATTAATTAAATTAAACAAAATTTAAAAAATTAAAAGAAGTTTGAATAGGTTAAATGCGAATTGTTAAAAAAAAGCATGGAATTTGGATGCAAATATAACCAAATTTAAATTTTATCAGTCTAAATTTCCTTGTTTGTTATTTTTAAATAATTACTTTTTCCCATATTACTTATTCGTTATTCTTACATTCAACTGTTCCTTTTTGGTGAAAAAGTCATGTTTAGATCACCTTGAAGAATTTCAATGAAACTAGCTGTTACTGGCTGTGATTGCTTATAATCAACTTGCAAGTGGTGCTTCCTGAATATGTTTGTCATTGGAAGCCAATCACTTAACAACTTCCAACAAAGGGGGCAAAGAAAAAAAAAAAAGAAAAAAAAGAAGGATCCTTGAAGGTAACTTCGTCTTTCATAATCTATGTCAAGCTTAAAAGAGAATGTTAATATTTCGTGAAGAATGGTTAATCAGAAGTTGATAACCATTCGCAGTATGTATTGTAACTCATATATATATATATATATATATATATATATAGATAATACTAGTATATTAAAAGAGAATAAATACATGATTCAGTTTAATAAAATAAATGATTTGTAATAATTACAAATATTAAAGATCTAACTCGTAGGAAAACGTCATAATTAAAATATCAAGAGATACTTTTTTAAGAAATATTTATTCAACTTTTCTAAATTTTATATTAGCCCAAGCCTTACTTTTTCATGGTAAAACGCACATTAGCGCAAGCGAGAATAAGAGGAGGGCTTGGATTGCACTCACGACGATGCGATTTTGTGTATCTCTGACCAAATGATACAAAACTCCATTAACATGATCATGAGAATGAAGAACAGTTATAAAAGGGACAAATGCCTGGAAAATTTACGCCGCCCAACTTACATATTCAACAATGGAACGTCTATCTTCGCCCTTCAAAATCCCCATGATTAGCCAATTGGAATTTTCCCACTTCACAAATCACATGAAATAAAACAGATCATCACTCTTGCCAAGTGCTTTTGCGCCACCACGGAACCTCACCTTTAGACTCTCCCTTCCATGCTCTCTCTCTCATGAAATTAGGATTGTATAGATTCAAATTTGAATTGTTCATATCTATTATTTTTATTTTATATTTCGTTCTTATTACATTTTTTAAGAAATAAATAAAAAAATCAATTTAGACTTTTTAAATTAATTTAAACAGTTTAAATTTGATATGAAAAAGTGCACATAAGAAAATAAGAAAGAAGATTTCCATTGGCTTTTGCACATTACAAAACAATAGGTTAAAAGAAGAAAAAATTATAGTTGAAAATTTTAAATTAAAAATATTTATACTAAATGATCTTAAATCTGGAAATTATTCCAAATATTTAAGAATTAAAAACTTCAGTTATGCAGAAAAATTTATAATTCAGGATCTCAAGTTAAAATTCTAATTTTTGGATATCTAAAGATAATTTTAAAATTTGTTAGTATAAATATTTGTAATGTTAGATATTTAAATGTAATTTTTCCTTAAAATAAACTAAAACTGACCCAATTATAAATAAATGGGTTGAAAAATAGTTATTAGCAAGGGTTGTGAATGGAGCGCCGTATGCAGCGCATGTTCTAGTCAATCACGGAAATTCCTTTTGTTTATGTTTTAATTAATTTACGATTCACACTTCATCCATGGCATCGATTTGGGATGCTGTGAACGATTGACTTGTAGATTATCATATGAACTGTTGATCCGGTGCTCTACTTATTTTTTTAGGGAGATCGTTTTAATAAATCACGTACTCCCTAAAGCAAGTCAAAATACTAAATTAAGCCTATCAACTTTCACACGCATGAAAATATAGGTCATTTTATTCATTTATCTGTTAATATTATTGTCACATTAGACTCTACAACGTCAACATGTCTATTAAAGAACCAAATAAAAGTTTGTCATGTTAATTATAATGAAGTTTGATATAATGTTTTAGTTAAAGTTGTTAAAAGAAAAATAAATAAAATGACATTTTTTTTAGTATAAGAAACTTCATTTATGTTTTTGAAATTTTAAAGAGCTATTTGCAAGTAGCTCAAAATTTAATAGAAAATTTTTACAGTTTCTTTATATATTATTTATTGGGTTTTATTCAAAACAAATTGTGACATTGAAATGAACTATATAAAAGACCAAATTTTAGTTTTTTTTTTTTTACATGTATTGATCTGATTCAGGTTCAAAACATCAAACACACGTGTTGCTTGGTGAATTTAAATTTTTATTTATATATGTTTATATATAATAAATATAGAAATATTAAAATTTATATATTTTATGCCTAAAATAATATAAAAATGTTAATTTTTATATATTTTAAAATTAACTTTTATATAAACATATTTTTAAATATTTTAAAGATTAAAAATACTCCATATTAAACGTTGTAATAGTTAAGAAATCAAGTCCTCATCACAATTTTGATGCTACTAATCATTACTGTTAAAGTATGATGGACATGGATCATTAGATGATGACCTTGTAATGAGTAAATATTTGTTCTGTCCTGTATAAAAAAGAAAAAGAAAAAAGAGAATAATGACAAGGGAGGCCATAGGGGTTTGAAAGAAAAATGATACCATACCTAAATTTTGAATTAAAAAATAATATTAAATGACTACAAGCAAAGCTACGCATCTTAAGATTTAGATTCTCTCCACCAATTCTTCCGTCCTCTACCTCTCCACTAAAATTTGATGGTTAAGATTATATCTTTCAAATTTTTTATTAATGATTATTAGTAGCTAATAAATCTAATGATTCAAATTTTGGTAGAGAGACGAAAGAAAGAAAAATTGGTGGAGAGAATCCAAATCCTATATCTTAAGTAAAAACGTAAAAAGCAAAATCATAGAATGACCACTTAGTTAGCACAAGATTGAGGTAGAGCCAACAATAATGACAAGGGAGGCCAGAGGGTTTGAAGTTGGGAAAATGGCAATTAAGGGGCTAAGTTGAAGATGTTAGTTAAAGATATTTATATTAAAATATTATAAATTCTAAAAGATTTAAAGATAAAAAATTAATTTAAAATTATAATTTTTACATGCAATTTAATTTTTTAATTCTTAAAATTTTTAAAATAATTTTTAAAATTAATATTTTTAATATAAATATTTTGAATGTAGAGTTTTTAATCATAATTTTTCTTTCTAAAATGTATGAGACAAGAATGCAGAGGGAAGACGGAGGGGTGGCGGAAAATGCTTTACAACACGTGTACTTTATATTTCATGGAAGCTTCCAACTGTATCTACACTGAATCCGGGGTAGTTATGTTATGTTGTTGTTATTCAGCTATTCCGCACACGGCTCGAGAAACAGACCCTTCCTAAATTTAGTAATTTACCATCTTCTCCCCCTCATCCATCCAATTTTATTATATTATTTAAAGTTTAAAAATAATTAATCATTTCTAATTAATGAAAACAAAGGGAACAATAAAAATTAAAAAATGAACAAAATAGTGGAATGCTCATTTTTTATGGGCATTTATAAAATTTACTTATTTAAATTTGAATATGGATTTTTTTAATATTATAAAGATCTAGATAGTATGATATATGCTTTGTTCTAGACTTGTAATACGTAGATATTTGTTTTTTATATATATTAATCAATATAATGTATCGAAAAAACTTAAAAAAAATCAAATAGCATTATATGGATTTTAAATTGTATTAATAACTATTTGAGATATTTTTTATTATAATTTTATATGAATGGGTCTCAATTTAACTGTAACCCACAATGCAATTATGACAATACCAGGCTAAAGCATGCCCAACTGTCATTCTATTATTTCGGTGGGTCAAAAAATCTGCCTGACAAAATCTCTCGTTGTTTCGTATACATTATATTATATATACAGGATTTCTAAATATGGTTCTACATGAATTTGGATCATCATTTTGTCTCGATCATTTTGATTTTACTTTTTAAATTTTAATAATTATTTTTAATTGAAAATTAGAATTATTTTATTTTATTTTATTTTAAAAATTTTAAAATAAAAAATAAAAATTGTTTAGATTATATTTAAATAATTCATATTTATTTTTTTTCCAATTGAGGGGCAATGAATGGTCCTCTCAATTGAGGAAATATAAATTTGATTCTTCATATATAATCATCTATTTTATATATATAAAAGTCGTGGATCAAAACATTATCTATTTATCAGTTTATAACACTGTTTATAGTGTTATGTAATTGACATTATTTATGTACTGTTTTATGTACTGTGTTGCACTGTTTGTCAATATTTTTTTAAAATAATTTTTTCTGAATTTATTTTTTTAATTTTAATTGTGGGACCTATTTTTTTTTTAAACAACTCATGAATTTGCAAAGGTTATTGCTAGTTTGGAAGTATTTGATATTAAATTTTTATAATAATTATTTAATAATTTATATATTTTTTAAAAATTAGAGGTATGGGAATTATTTTTAATTTTTGAAAATTTTTTTATTCATTTTATATATCAAATATGTCCTTATAATTGCTATTGTCAAGTGCAATTTTGATTTTGATATCTTAATATAAAATAAATTATATGCACTTCCATTAAATTTTATTAAAATCATATAAATAAATTTTTATTTTTTAAATATATATAAACTTATCTTAAAATAAAAGGTATATTATATTTTAATCTAATTTTAATTTCTTTACCAAAATATTTTTATTTAAATTATTTTATTAAAGATATATTTTTAGATTAATAAAAATATTTTAATAAAAAATTAAAATTAAACTAAAGTATAAAATAAATTTTTATTTAAAAAATCTGTTTATTTTTAATAAAATTAATAAAGTTGTACGTAATTTACTCCTCACCCTCCAACATAGGACTACAAAAGCAGGGAGGACGACAAAATCATTAATTATTAATTATATAAACAATAAAGGTTGTGCGAAAGGACAGTACCTTGAAAACGCAAGCATGGTTAGCATCATATGTATTGAGGATTGGACCCTACAAGTCTACGTCTACCACCCAATGCTCCACCCAATTCTTACATTTATTTTCGACTTTTATATATATATATATATATATTATATAATATATATATATATATATATCATCTTTTTATTTTTTATTATAAAAATTTTCCTTTTTTATATACAAATAGGTATTAATTTTGGCAGCGCCTTTTTTTTTTTTTTTCTATAAGTAACACGTATGTTGTAATTAGTTATATACACACTAGTGAACATTTTTTTGACCTATGTCACTGTTAATATAACCGCACACTTTTATCTTTTAAAATTTTTTAAAAAATTATAATTAAAAATTTTAAAATTATAAAAACAAACATAAAACTAAAAATTTTAAGTTGAGAGCTTAAATTATATTTCATATAATTTACATTTTTAATCTTAAATGGCTACAATTTGTTTAAAATAATTTTAAATTTTAATATCTTTTAATATAGATATTTTTTTCAAACTTTCAATCCAACGCGTGTCGCATTCCCTCCCATCGACACACGTTAATTTTTATGCAATAAGGAAATAATTTCGGCAAGATGGGTCAATGTCTATGTCAGAGACACACATTTGGTTTGACTTCCTTTTTTTATATGCATTTTTTTAATATAATAGTTAAAATTATCTTTCTTTCTCTCCCTTTCGCATGCAGTGAAAAAGGATTTAAAACGAGTAAGAAGAAAAATTATGCATATTCCTTTTAACATGCACATAAGGTGATCAATATGTTACAAATTATTTTTAAAAAATTTATTTATAAATTTTAATAATATACTTATTTATTGGTATTTAATATTTTTTTGCCAATGTAATATTGAACATTTTTTTGCCTAAATAAAAGAATAAATTATACAAAAGTAATAATCAAATATTTATATTACTTTGATGAAATTATACTTTCAATTTATACTTCGAAGCCTTAACTCTGCATCATAGTTACGTGTTTATTTCTTTAAAAATTAGATAGAATTTTTATATTATTATTATTATTGGATTATTTATTAAAAATATGATAAGTATATAATTTTCATAGACAAATATATACATAAATTTTATAATTTCACATAACATGATTAGGTATTTGTAAAAAAAAAAATTATTTGTTATATTATTATTAAAAAACTTAATAATAAATATAAAAAATTACATCTAATTTTTATTTTTATCACTAAATTGACTAATTAAAGAATAATGTAACAAATAACAATGTTAAGATTTACTATTTAAAGATGATAGTAATTGTAAGATAGCAACTCCTGTTTTGTTGTGAAAACAGTACTAGAGAAAGCTATAGTTTTTTGGATTGTCAAAATTAAATTTGGATGGTTCAACTTTTTTTTATTTTTATTTTTTTTGTTTAAAGAGATCAAGACGTATAATAAAAATGAATTTTAATTATGAATTTAAAAAATAATAATTGATACTAAAAAAAAATGAACTATTTAAATCTATCTGGATCAACAATTGCCCCTAGATGCAGAGAAACTGCGTCCTAATTGTAACGGTGGGTTTTAATTGGTTTTGAATGCTTTTTTTTTGTAATAATAATTTTGAAATTACTCCTAACTTGTGATGCACAACCCTACCATGTACAATAAAATATTAACCTTTTAAAATAAAAATATGTTGTATAAATATTTTAAAATTTGAATTCTTTTATTTGAATCAAGATATTTTAATTAAAATATATATTTAGGTTAGTAAAATTTTTTTAGTTAAAAATTTTAAAATTAAACTAAAATGAAGGTGAGTATATAGAAAATAAACAAATTCATATAATTTTAGTGAAACTCAATAAAAAATGGTATATAATAAGAAAAGACGTAGTACCCTTATCAAAGTTTTACAAAAATGTAAAGGGATTAATTAATTAATAAAAAGATATAGTATTTTTTATCAATTTAAATTCTATTTATTTAAAAAATTAACATATAAAATATATTAAAATGATGCAGAAGAGTGCATCTCTAAAAGGGTCACATAATCACATGCTTATTAAATTCTGTGTATTTGTTATATCATTCAATTTCAATGTTAATAACTTCAAAAAATAAAAATAAATTCATTCTTTTTTTAAGAAAAATACGGGGGGCGGTCATGTTCAAATCATGTCATAAACTGTATCGTTTCATAAGAAAATATCATCAATGAGGACCATTTTTATATTAAAAAAATCAATTAAGAGCATTTTTTAAAAATTTCTTTATATCTTTTGCCAAAAGAAACAAAACCTGAATGGGGTCAATTTTCCTTTTCAGATCTTTTTTTCCTCTTTTCGCCTATCACTACTAAATAGTAAGAGGGAGAAAAATAATAATAAACACTAATCTTATATTTTTCCACTTTAATCAAGTCAATGTTAATTAAGAGCATCTATTTAAAATTCTGACCGAAAAAAAAAGCATCCATTTAAAACACGTTTGATGATGGCCTTAACCTTAACACCTTTCTAAAACCCCTTTTTTTTTTTTCTTTTTTCTTTTTTACATTTCTTTCTTTGGCTATTTACAACAACCCTATGTACCTTTTCCTTTCCTAACATTGATTAATTACCGACGTGTGCTAGCGCAGTTTCGGAGAGAGCCTGATACTATAAACTCAAAAACATTATATATTTTAGTTATAATATAATAATTATTATATATAAAACAATATTTTATTAAATAAATACTTAAAATACTAATTTTTCTAATAGTTATTAACTTTTAAAGAATGAATTTTATTTTTATATAATTAATAAATATAATTATTATAATAAATCTATTAAAATAAATAAGATATTGTGCTTTTATCTAATAAAAATATAACTAAGCTTTGTTCGTTCATTCTTTATATTTATTTTTAATAAAATAAGGAGTAATGTCGTGAAAAAATTAAAGATTTTAAGTTAAAAATATTTATATTAAAAAATTTTAAATTTATTTTAAAAGATATTATGAATAAATATTTAAATTAAAAAATTGTAATTTATAATTTGAAATTAAAATTTTCAAAAATAATTTTAAAAATTAATATAATTTAATATAAATATTTTTAATTTAAAATAATGTAATTTTTCCTACAAAGGGCCCAAAAAAGAGTGCATAGTCTGCAAATAGAGCATAGATCGCGAGGCAAATCACCAATTCGCCGGAGGGCCTCATAAATCTTCTTCATAGCCATTTCCAAAAAAACAGGCCAAGTAAAAAGCTTCACTGCATTTTTGCGAACCACAGAGACAAGCAGAGAGAGAGAGAGAGATATGGGTTTATTGGGAAAGGGCTAAGAGTGACACTAGCAGCGCCGATAACAGTAACAGGAACATGGGTCTTCTACTAGTATTCTTCCCAGAAGAAAACTCTGCCATTGCCGACAAAACCAACCTTTTTTCTTCACCCTCTGTAGCTTCATCTTCATCTTCATCTTCATCTTCGTCCTCATCCTCTAGATCACCTGCTTCCTCCTTCAGAAGAAGTAATTCCAGTTTCCTTCTCTCCAAAGCTCAATCCACCATTTCAATCTGCGTGCTCTTCCTCTTCATCACTCTCATTGTCTTCACTCTCTCTTCATTCGAACCCTCTAATCCTTCGACCCCCAATATCCTGCCTCACTCTACCGCTCGTCGATTCCTATCACAGAAACCTCCCACAATTCGCAATATTCCCAACAATCCCACTTCGAAATCCAAAACCCACGATTGGTTACCCAAAATGTGGAGACCCAAACTGTATGAAGCTTCAAAGAGTGAGTACTCTTTCCCTTCAACTGCTCTGCAACGAATGGGTACTCTGTATCGAAGAGGAACTAGAGCCATGAGCGATCTCGTTGTGGCTCATGTGGTTGAGGAAACCACCGACGACGAACTCCGCTTGTTTCTCAGAGTTCTTCACAGGTCAGGCCTCACAGCTAGAGCTGACGTCGTTTTGATCTTCGCTTCTGCTTCTATGTCTTCGAGATTCGCCTCCGTTATTCAGCAAGAGAACGACTTGTTCTCGTCACTCATTGACCACTACACCGAATTGAATTTGACCGACGCAAGCCAGAAGAAGAAGTCTGAGTCAAATTTTGATGCGGCTCGGTTCTTCAAGGTTGGCAAGAAGGGAATGGAATTGGGAGAGCCATTGTGGGGTAAGAAATCTCGAAGCAATCTCACGAACCCCGAAGCAGAGAGGAGTAAATCAGACAGCGAGTTGACTCAGTTGAGTTACGGGTCGGTTCTTAGCTTCGACGCAACCGAACTCGACCCGGAAAACTCGCTGGCCGGTTTTCTAGACCACGTTCCGTTAAGATTGCGAAGATGGGCGTGTTACCCCATGTTAATCGGCCGAGTCAGGCGCAACTTCAAGCACGTAGTGCTCGTGGACGTGAAGAATGTGGTAGTTACAAACGACCCATTGGAACGAGTCAGGAATCGGAGCCCCGAGGCCGTTTTCCTGTACGCTAAGCCAGAGAGCAAGCATAGTAAGAAGATCTCGGACAGAACTCAGTCTAACTGCCCTGTTGAGTCGGCCGTCGTGATGGGCGGCGCGCGTGGAATACGGAGGTTGTCAAATGCGATGTTGATAGGGATCGTTCGAGCCGTAACGCAGCACAAGAAGAAGAACTCAGTGTCCGACTCGGGGATACTGAGTCAACTCGCAAGCAACGGGTTTGTGTTGAAGAACGTCAATGTGATCACCTCGACTGAGTCGATACCGGACGCGAGTTCACTCGGTAGCCGCAACTCAGCTACTTCGACGTCATTGTCGGATTATCCAATAATTCAACGTGGTACGAGTAATCGTGAGTTGAAATCTGTTATTAAGAAGCAATTATGTTCGTCTGACGTTTATTCTTCTGTATATGGAGATTGTTAGCGAAGCATAGAGATAGTCTTCAGAAAGAATAGAGGGGAAAAATGAATTACTTTTCTTTATTTTTTTAAAGATAAAATTTCATGCCTACTGGTTACCGTGTGATCGATCAGTTTTGTTGTAATACCTGTACATTACATATTCATGTCGGAATGATATTTTTGTAGTTTTGTATTTGAGAAAGTTATGGAGCAGTGTGTGTGAATCGTGAATGGAGGTGAGCTGACACAAAAATTTGACCATGCAAGGAAATGCGCAGCCGAAATAACTCTCGCTTTTATAACTTGATTTTGGACCTTGTTCCAAGATCTCCATTATTAATTATTATTATTATTTTAATATTTTTTGTGATAAAGTTTAGGTTTCTTCCAATTTCCGAATGAGGCCTAATGCTATAAAAGATGCAAAAAGCAAGGTTGATAATTAGGGCGTAAATATCAGCCATTGATATTCAATGTGTCAATTGAGTTGCTTCTTGGAGAAGATCCCATTCCCACATGTGAGAAAAGCGATGTAGGAGCTGAAGGGTTGAGGTGGGTGGCGTTTGTGGGGAAAGAAAGTGAAGGAAAATGAGAGAGGAAAGGCAAGAAAGGGCTCATGAAGGAACGACGCGCTGGTGACCTTTTTGGTTGAGGCAGGGTCCGCGTTGGTAATTAATACGAGCAGAATACATTAAGTTTTGGAAATTCCAGTTTTTAAAAAAGGAAGGTGAGGCAAGAGAACGTGCTTATTGCGCGGCTTTGTTATTATTGTTGGTTGGTACTTAATCGAGGCGTTCCTATTAAAAGTGAAGGTATAGATTAACTAAGAAAGGCATTGATGTATGTAGTGTTGGGTTGATCTTTAATATCGTGTGAATAAGGCTGCCAAAATTGAGCTAACCAACCTCATTCTCATTGACTTTCCACTTACTAACGGTAACTTGCTCGGATACCTAGACAAGCTTGCCTTGCAACTTGCTAAGTAAGGTGAGACTTCATCCCCTGCACCGTTTTAATTTAGAAAAGATAAATAGATAGGATTTACTTGAACTGGCTCCACACACACACACACACATATATAATTGTTTCCTTTTTTATTAATGAGAAATTTTTGTTCGAGGTTGAGTTTTTAATACTTCATTTCTTAGTTATTGAATTATATTTCAAAATTCATGAATAATAATAAAATATAATTTATTATAAAATTTTAAAAAATCCTTTAATTACAAAGTCAATTTTAATTTCCTAGTGATCTTTTTATGAAAAAAACGCTAGTATGGAGAGTTGGACAAATTGTTTTGTGGTTATCAACCTTTTGTCTTTAGAATAAAAACAAAAAAAATTATCCTAAAATATTTATATTAAATGATTTTAAATTTTAAAATTATTTTGCATTACTCAAAGAAATTACATAAAAAAAGTTATAGTTTAAGACTCTAAAAAATTGTTTGATACATGGAATATTAAGTATGAACAGAAAAATAAAAAATAAATAAAATAAATATAAAATAGCATTATACTTTATTTTAAAAGAATAAAAAATAGATACTATTAAATATTGATAATAAGAATATAATAAACATTATAAAAAAGTGTTATCAAATAAGATTTAAATTAAAATTTCTTATTTTAAAATAATTTTAAAAATTTTATAATATAAATATTTTTTACTTGAAATTCTTATGGGTAATCTTCCTAAAGCGATGAACTTTGTGCCAAGCGATTAAGATGCATTGAGCTCATTATAGAGGAGTTTGCGTCGTGATTGAGAGGCTAGCCTATGATGCAACCTTGAAAATGGTGGAATGAAAGAGAAAAGAAAAAGGACGAAAAATATTTGTTGAATTTTGGCTTTTGATGCCTACCAAATGCACCACCCCATCTTTTCACGGTGAAAGCCAACTCACCGACACCAATTCATGGGCCACGTGTCCTACATAGTTGATTTGAGACTAAGAGCTACGTGTCCTACCATAATTGATTTGTGACTCACACTTTTTTTTTTCTCCCTTATTTTTTTTTATGATGGACAGGAGACTCAGCTTGAAAGCCCCCACAAGATCAGTAGTGATCAAATATAATATAATTGACTATAGGTCTGACTTTTGTTTTCTTTCAAATGATTTTACTTTGTTTTAAATTTTTCTTATATATCAAATTAAAATCAAAACTATTCGCCATTAAATTCACTGAAATATTGGACAGATTATCCAGAAAAGAAAGCAAATTTCTAGTTTCTCACTATTATTATAGGTGGTTGTGGGACAGCTATATATTATAAGCAAAATTCGTATCGAATACAAATATTGGAATTTGTTTGCTTTTGTTCATACTTATTTTGACATTGGTTACCAATATTTTGCACGTGCTTCACGTGTAGCTATGAGAGATCTTTGTGTAGCCTCATATTTCCTATATACAAACCCTAATTTGTTCTTCACTTTGTTTCTTATTTCTATTTTCCCAAAAATTAGGTTGACTGTTTCTTTCCATGGGCCTCTTCCACCTTCTTTTTGTGATATACTTGAACCTTTTAATCGTAGCCTAGACCTGCCTCTTCCTTCAAATAGTGATAAGAACATTAATAAGTTATTAATTTTAAAATGTGAAATAACCATTTTGTCGTCATTTTTCTTCTTTCTCAATCAAGTTAAGCACAAATTAATAACAGCAATCTGATTTCCCTTTTTTTTTTTTCCACACATGTGGCATCATTGGAATATGCAGCGTTCACATAACCCAAAAAAAAAAAAAAAAGAAGCCACGTATGCGAACGAAGAAAATTTATAAATAATGAAATATATATTTCAGTGCTCCTTCACGATAATTCATGAAATCAGCAACATTGGCTATGTTTACCCAGGCATATGCAACAATGTAAGGAAGTAAGGGAGAATCCAACGCTTTTTGTAATTCAAAATCACCAATCATTGTTTCAGATTTTAAATTTATGCAGTGACGGGGGTTGCTAGATTAAGTAAGCATGTGAAATTAATTTATAATAATAAAGTTAAAGTGACCCGAATATGAATATTTTTAAAGCCCCACAAGCTTTTTCCATTGCGAGCACGAAAACTTTAAATCCGTATATTATTTTTAAGAAAGAAAGGGAAAAAGCACAGAACCCGCGAGACTCAGAGTGGCTTTCATACTTTCGGTGTTCATGCGTGGCACGAGTCCAAAGCAAAAAGCCAAACAATGAACAGCATGCGAGCTTCCTTATAATAATTTTGAATAAAGTACAGAGATTCTTTTGTAATTTTGTTAAAATTACATAATTTTTTATTTTAAAAATACATACGAATTTTTTATGAAACAAAAAAAAGTATATCACACTTTAATTTAATTTTAAACGTTTTAACTAAAATATATTTCATTAAATTAAAGTATACATTTTGAAAATAAAAGGAAAGTTTATGTAGTTTTAGTAAAATTAATGAGAAGTTTGTATAATTTGCTTAATTATTTATTCAAATAGAAATTTATTTATTCAAACAATAATTTTACAAAAGCAAATGAAAAATTTGATATAGATTTAATATCTTAAATACATTAAATAAGAGAATGCCTTTAAAATTGTTTTAAAAAAAATCTAACACAAACAAAGTCAACACACATTCTTGATTGTAAGAACCCTCAAAAAAATAAAAAAGCAATTTAATCTCGCAAACTTATTTTTGATAATATCAACTTGATTATAACTATTAATTTCTACAAATTACATCCCAATTGTGTTATGCAATTCAAACCCTAAACTAAAACTGCAGTTAATTGTCTACAAATGCCATAGATTTCAGTTTTATTTTTTAATTACTAAAGATCTTGATATACAATAATTTCTCATGTCAATTAACCTATTTATTCCTAATGAATAAGATTCTACTAATTATGGATCCGATGGAAGATTTAAATTTGATCAAATTTCAAAGAATTTGAACTAGAAATACAAAGAATAAAAACTCAAAATATAGATCATAATCAAGCATATTTGCATATATTACTTAGAAATAAAATAAGCGAATGTGAAAATTAAAATTGACAAGTGTGGATGTAAAACATAAGAAGAATTCGGAGCATGCTATTAAGATGTTGGCATAGTGTTAATTAAAGGTTCAATGAATGAAGCAACAGAGACCCTAACTCACACGGGCGGTTCATGAAGCTTAGTGAGAATGCTCACTCCCGTGTGAAGACAAATTGAGCAATATGCCAATGTACATCTCTCGTGAACCTCACGTCACTCTACGACACCTAACTTCCTCACAATACTTATCTTTTCCAATCCTAACCAAGTTCATTTGATTCACTCTCTCTCTCTCTCTCTCTCTCTCTCTCTCTTATATATATATATATATATATATATATATTAAAAATTAAATTAGTTATTGAATCAAAATAAAAAGTAATTTGTGATTTACTAGTTTAGCTGTAGGTAAATTAGAGTTAAATCGTTTATTAAAATATATAAAAAGTGTAATTATATAATAATTTATAACTAAATATATATTATAAAATAATATTTCAAATAAATATAAATATTTAAAAATATAAAAATTAGATAAAACATTTATATATGACAACAAATCTATATAAAATGAATTATGTGGAATCTAATCAGCATTTTAAATTCCCATTATAAAATGTCAAAATTTTGTTTTAAATTTAAAACAAATAAAAACAAAACTAATTTTTTAACTGGTTCAATATTAAATTACTCAGTTTTTATAATTTTTGATTGATTTGGTTAGTTTTTAACTAATTTTTTATTTAATCAATTTTTTAAACTCAATGAAATTAAAATTATGACCGATTCATTGATTTTTTTTTTTTGGCTTATCTGATTAATTTGGTCCAACTTTCTCAACTTATATATCACAAGCATCCATCTTTGCATTAATAAGGTGTATCTAAAGCACCCCGAATCACATTTTAAGGGGTTTGGGACCAAAGTCCTTTAGTATTTAAAATGGTGGGGCATTGGAAAGAGAACGGTTGGGACCAATGATTATATTTTTGGGTTAATATAAATTTAGTTTAATTAATAAGATCTTATCAAGCTTGGAATCTGCAGTGTCCGTTTCCTTAGAAGCGTATGCAGCTTTAATTTACATTTTTTGAATAATCAATAATAAGGAATTGATTGATTCTGTTTGCCTATAATAAAGAGGATCACTTAAAGTAATTGCAGATGTCTATCTCCCTTATTGGCATAATTGATTCACTATAAAAGTTGTAAGAATTCACAATAATCTGTGTAATCTTATATTCAGACAAAATAATAGAGGTAGTGTGGGGCCCTAGATTGTATAACTGTACTATAATCAGAAAAGGTTTATACTTTATTAAAAGTCAAGAATTATAAGGAGAAAAAGATTACCCATAATTGATTATTCCACTTTATTATTTTTAATCAGTCGATTAATGCAAATACGATTCTTTTTGAAACGGGGAGTATCATGTAAAAAAGAGCAAAAGATAGAATGTATGGGACCAATTCAGAAAGGGAATTAGTTTCTATGCTGCTCAAAACTTTTAGATCTAGACAATTCAATTTTTTTTTAATCATAATTATTATTTGTTTTAGTTAATTATTTTTATTTTATATTTTTTAAATAAAAAAATAATTTTTTTTTTAAAAATTAATGAAATCCAAAGATCTGTTCTCCTCAAACAGATTTGAGTTTAAATTATTTAAAATTTTTTATTATAAAATTTTTGCATAAATCAGAGAAAGAAAAAAGAAAAAAAAGGGAGTGAAAAAAAATAAATCTTATACTTAATTTTGCTTTTTATATCTTTTTCTGTACACTTTATATAAATTTTATAGTGAAAAAAAATTCTTTAAAAAATCTTTTCACAATATACCCGCCCTTTTTCTTTCTTCTCTATTTTCTCTTTCTTAAATTAAAACTGCTCAGTTGCCTCTTGAATGAAAAAGATTCGTGTCCCGACTTATACGGTTGATTGTACTTTTGGATAAGATGTTTCTTAGGATTATCTCTCTTGTTTTTTTATTGGCCATTGAAGTGGACTCGTCTAATTTTATCAATGTTAAGAAAATCGGACCGAACCGGCCGGTTCGACCGATTCGACCGAGAATCGGTCCCTGGTCCGGTTCGGTTGAGTTAGAAAATCGGTCAAGCAAAAAATCGATCAAGAACCGGTCAAAAACCGATAAAAAACCGGTCAAAAAACCGGACAGAAAACCGGTCAAACCTGTTTGAAGCAAAATTTTTTTTTTTTAATTTTTTCTATATAACAAAATAATTCATTTTAAATAATTTTAACAAATTAAAAATAGAAAGTAATAAAAAAGATGAGGGGTTAAAATATGATTTTTTTTTTTAAAGAGAATATAAGAGAAATAAAATGTGTATAATTAATTATTTTTTATATTTACTTTTTATCATATTCAATTTCTTAATAATATTTCTCTCAAATATCAAGATACTTAGCTAAAATTATTATTTATTATTTTATTTTTTAATAATAAGTAGAATCTTAATATAATTTAGAAATTTTAAAAATTTAATATTAAATATTCTTAATTTTTAATCATAAATAATTTTTTATTTTAAACTAAACATTAATTTTTGTAATATCTTAAGAAATGTTAAATTAGTAATCAAATATTTAAAATTTACTAATATTTATTTGTTATATTAAAATTTTAATACATAAAATTTTTTTAAATAATATATTTAATTATCACCGGTTCGACCACGGTTCGACCACGGTTCGACCAATGAACCGTGAACCAGTACCTCCACCGGTTCAATGACCGGTCCAGTTTTAATAACATTGAATTTTATGCACACATTGAGCAAATTCCAGGATCAATTATTCGCTCATATCCCTTTCAGTAAATGTCACTTTAGAAAGGAAGTGATGGTATTTTGGTTTGTTGCTTGAACTCCATAATCAAATCCTTCATGATCATGGTTAGGTGAAGGGTATTGTAATCATCACGCAGACGCTTATAATTGGTAAACTTTTTAAGAACCTCACAGTGTATGTATGTATATGTGCAATAGTCATACTCTAGTCTGTACAATTTGACATGTAGATTCTGCATATGGAAAATGAATCCTGATTCTACAGCCCAAAACAACATGTAGATGCAATGACCTAGTGTGAGAATCAATCTTTAAGAATTGACTTCTTGCTTCTTTTATTCTCATAAATCATAATGGCTGCATGTGTGCTTTATTATCTACGTTAATCAGGGTTATATTAATCACTCGTTCCTCAATCCACTGCGTTAAATTCTCAATCAGAACCAATTTTGTAAAATACTTAAAGTAAAAAATGCTTTGAATTATAAGCTACCTGAGCCCAGATGATGTGGTGAGAAAAGGACGCAAATTAAATATATAAATGGCAGATAAGTGGTGAAATTTTGGAATAGTTGACAAGTTTTAAACCAGATTATGATGAAGACATTTTAATTTTAATTCTTCAGTGATGTATTTATAAATTTATAGTATCACTTGTTTTCTGGACACTGTTTCTTTCGCTCTTGGTTAAATTGTGGAGAAAAGTGGAATTCAAAAGAGATGCTTCTTTACTTTTACTTTTCTGAGTCTGGTAAGGTTTCGAAAGAGAAGTTTGTAGGGAAAAAAGGTATACGAACCTAATTCCTAAAGGAAGACTCAGGACCTCCAATAAAAGAGACAGGGAAATTGGATTTGCATTTCCTACATTTCATTTCTATGTATTTAGTTTAAAACTAGATAAAGAAAGAGAAAAAAGTAGAGAAAATAGTTTTCAAGACCTCCTTTATTATAGTGTGTCTCCAAAGAATTGGAATATGTAGAAGACAATAATACATGATAATATATATCCATCTCACCTTGTTATTATCTATTATATACTTTTAACCAGACTAATTATCACTTTTTAACATTATGGCACAAATAAATAAATCTAAGTTTTTTAATAAGTTATTCAACTCTCAATTATTAAATTGTACCAAATAATTATTGCTGATATAAAATTCCCTAATGAATTTCTGAATGGTTTTTAATTATGTCAAACAAAATATTATTTGAAAAAATAATATTTTGGAAGATCAAATGGGGTCACAGTCAGCTGCAATACGTGAGTTCTATATGTAGGCCAAAGAAGTTTAAAAAAGAATGTCTTATTTATTTGGATAAAAAATGCATAAGTTGTTAATGGGCTAAACTGTTTTTATAGTTGCTATTTTTAATGGGTTAAAGGAGAATATTCACGAAGTAAAAATTGGCCCCCATGATATATATGTTTCAAAAGAATTAATTTTGCAATTTTATCTTTCATACATAAGTGTTATGTCCAACGTGCAATTACCACATGACAAAAGAATGAAAAGTGAAGCATTATCCAAGAGTCATAGACTAGGCCTCTTGACACAGCACTGTCCATCAATCGTTAGCTAAAAGCAAAATGTAAATGTAAATGGGTTGGAAGCAAGTGTATATAGAAAGGCTTACAGATCAAGTAATTTCTTATCAAAGCAAGAAGAACATTTTTCACAATAAAATGTGGAATGAGCAAAATAGGAGATTGCAAGCTGACTCATTTCACCAAATTCATTAAATGCTCAAGATGCAACTTAAAAAAATGGTGCAAAGGCTAAAGAAACAAAAATCAACTTTTTTCTCTAAACTGCACTTGGAGAATGAAATAACATTGGAGAAGAAAACAATGGTCCAAACATTTAATGAGACTCATAATTCAAGTTCTCTAAAAGTGAATAAAAGAAGTTGTGCAAACATTCTTTCAAGCATTTAGTACTCACTTACCGAATCTTACTCTTTTTTAAATATATCTTTTGTGAAAGTTATTATTGTTGAAAGTTCTGTGTGAAACAATGCTTTATTAGTTATACCCATCCTATTATTTCATTTGGTTGTTTAAGAGTTTATAGAAATTCTAGTGGATTTTGGACAAATATAGTAGTTATATTGAGATTGTAAAAGTTTTAGTGATTAATATTGATTTTGGATTGCTATGTGATTTGGTAGTAAAACTCAAGTGACTAAACCCAAGATAATAGGTTGTCTTGGTTTAGGAATAAAACACAAGTGTATAATTTCTTAAAGTTTTTTTAGTGATTAGAAAGTGAAAATCTTTAGAATTGATTTTTAGCAATAAGTTGCTTGATTGTAATTTGGTGATTTTTCTTAGTAGTATAAAATTTTGTTGTTGTGTGCTTAAGAATTAGATGTAGAGTTACATTGGTCTAAACTAGAATAAATTCTATTGTGTGATTTTTCTTTTCCTTTAATCTCTTGCATTTTCATATTTGGAAAAATATGTGTTTTAAAACAATCACTATTTTACAAAGTCACATTATCTTTCAGGAAACTATTTCACATACTTGTATAAGAAGCTGCATTTACATTTGGATGGAATCTAGTACTTTCATAGGCCAAGTTGTTCTCAAACTTAAGCTTCTAATATTAAAACCCTAGCTTTTTTAATCGATGTTACTCAATTGTTTATTCAAAGGAAAATTTGATTTATCTTAAATAGCTATTTTCTTTCTGCTGTCGAGTCCTACTTCCTATCTTTTGTAAAAGATTAAATAGAAAATCATACAAAATGCTTTAATTCATAATTGTGTTTTTGCAAAATACTATCATTGTTCACATAGCTTTTCAGAAAACTAATCTTCAGACTGTCATATAAGAAGCATCATTCACATGCACATACAAGAAACAAATTTTTGGTGAGAACTTAAACTAGCAAAATAATTTTTAAAAGTCCAACTCACCCCTTTTGAATTCTTCTGGCACTTGCAATTATTACACAAATAAAATTATTAATGAGCTTGTGATGTGCCTTCAATTAATCTAAGCTTCGAGTTTTTCCTTCAGTTGGAATTTTTGGTCCATGGTCATTACTTGTAATTAATCATCGATATAACAAGCACAAAAAGAAAGAAAGCAGTCTGTGCCTCTATGGCTCTAGCCATCTTTTTCCTAACTTTGAGAGTTTCTTTCCCTATTTGTTTTTGGGTAGCACCCCTGCCGGTAGAGGAGCATACTATTATGCTTAGCACATATATCAAGAAAGGAATGAAATAAGTTTAAGCGATTTGTTTACGAAGAATTCCAACTCTTCAAAATTCATGTTCTTTACTGTTTTGATAGATTTAAAATTTGGACGATTGTCTCAAAATTTGTAAAAAATAATGTTTTGTAATCATTTATGCACGATTGAATAGTTGGAGATTTAAATTTTGAAGAGTTCGAGTTTTCTGGATACTCGTCCAAAGCCAAATGACGCATATTGTTTCAATTCAATTGCAACCAGAATGCCAAAACTTAACTGAAAATTTTTCTCTGTCCGTCTTCCAGTTCTGAAATGGTTAAGAAATTTAAGAAAAAGAAAAATGACAATGCCGACGAAATAATATAATAGCTGGAGCAAGAACCTAATGGAGCTAATACATCTTGTTGGGGTATTCATGGTTCATCGCGTTATCCCCAATGAGTATGACTATGATTTGACATGAATAGTATCAGGTGCTTCTACTAGTAATTGGGTTAAGCTGTTGCATATTTCTAGAAATTAACATATAATATAAACTTGAGCAAATTTTGAATAAAAATGAGAATTGGTGCATTTTTCGTGTTATTTTAAAAGCAGAATTATTGCTTATTTTAAAGAAACTTTTATGTATAATTAAGGTTCATATTAAGACCATATCCTTGAATACCGACACAACTGATCTGCTTTTAATCATATTAAGAAAGTGGTATATTCGTTGAAGTATTTTCAATCTGTTTAATACCTAACTTAATCGCAATTAAAAATAAATAAATAAAATGAGAGTCTATCTTACAAGTTGCAACAAGCATAGCCAGTGAAATATACGGCTAATTTATTCAAAACCCTATCGCCAAGTTTATGACAGAAACCGATGAAACTAGCTCCAAAGCATTGCGCCAATGAAATAAAATAAAAACTCCAAAAAGTTTCCAATGTTGAACTTCCCCTGGAATCTGGATAAGCATTAAGAAACCCAGAAAAAAAGAAAAAGAAGCTAGAACCATACATAGCACAGTAATTCCCAGTGTTTGAGTTGAAATTCAGTTCGTTTAAGGCAGTAAGATAGACACTGAATAATCACAAAGAAGGCAAAAAAGATTCAAAACGAAGACCCAGAACACTGAGAGGAGGAATCAGATTCAACCGCAGGTTGAGGGAAAATTAGAAGAAAAGATATAAAAAAAAATCCACTAATTGCGTTTTATCTAAATAATTTATAGAAAACGAGGAGCAGAGAACACTACATTTACATAATTAAAAACCATGAATAAATAACAAACAAAATTTCATTATTTGTATTGGGATTCAGTATAAAATGCAATACATATACACCCGCCACACTAATCAATAACAACATGAAAAAAGCCAAGTATTAAAATACGAACTAGAGCAAATGAAAGAATTGGCCCTGTCCACTAACTTCATTGCTACAATACGTGAATATTACAAAAGGCAGCAACAATTTAAAAGGAGAAATTAAAATCACTCTCCAAGCAGCATCACAATCAATTACGACCCTGGCCTCCGCCCAGCTCATTAAAAGCCATCAGCAAAATGTAATGCATAGGAATCCCAAGTATGGTGTACCAAGAAGAACCCAACAGATAAGTGGACTTGAAGATAACTGACGGAAGGTAGTTATGCAAAAGCAGCAGATATATCACAAGTCTAAAACAAACCCAATTTCTTTTTCTGCATGTCTTGTTTCCATTTTGGCATTTCATAAAATGCTTCTTTTGTCATTCCAAATACAGATAGGAAATCATCATCTGACAGAAAAGCCTGAGCAACATCACAATTGGAGAAGACAAATATAGATTAATATAAATTCAAAGTATAAAGTTAAATTAACAATATGGAAAGAAAGACTAACCTCTCTCCGTCTAGAGTCAATTCCAGACACAGGATTATCAGAAAGAGTCTTTAATTGATCATAACTGTATGTCACATGACTACTTGGACTAACAATCTCATCCTCCAAATTTTCTCGTTTTGGTTCTGAATCCCCATTGCCAACAGTTTCAGGTGCAAGTTCCTCTGTCTCCTTGGCATCTTCGACTTCTTCCGGACCTCCTGTTTCAGCTTGGGCAATTTCACTCTTATCTTCTGCCAAAAGTATTCAAACTAGTCAGATGATCAGCTTTAGATTCATTGAGCAAATATAAATCAAGAATGGAGAGAACAAGAAAGTTTGTAGTTATCCTTCAAACATTCTGAGTACTCATCAAAAGCAAAATTAGCATTTGACTTTGAAGATCACTCTTTAGGGAAAGAGAAAGCCTGCTCATGCATTGATTTGGTATATGCTGTTTATTGTCTAACATCTCAATAAGCCAGGAGTGTAAATTTTTTTCCAAATAAATGTAAAGGTGCCCTGACAGCATTGTACTAATAGTGTTTAAATCTTTGATCCTACAAGCACCTGGTCATAGTACTACACAGTATCTCATAGCCATCACAGTGAATTCAGGTGAGAGCATCATGTATTAATAAAACGAAAAAAAATCATAATAATAATAAAGTTGTATAAAAATAATCTACAGTAATTTTTCAAAAAAAAAGAGAACAAAGGGATCGGGTGCTGCAAAATACAGAAAGCAACTTTTTTTTTAAAAGAAATGTATTTTGCAGCATTTTATGCAAAAAATAGACAAACAGAGAAGCACCAGCACAATATGTGTATAATGCAACATCTCACTTAAATAATAAGAAAATGTATTTCCTCACCAGGGGTGGTGCTTTCTGCAACAGGACTTCCACCTAGTGGAGAAGAATCAGGTGATTGCTTCTTTTCAGCAGTGAGAACTGATGAAAGAGCAGCCACAGCAGCTGCTCTTTGTGATCCTTGACTTGTTGCAGAAGGCTTGGGAGCAAAAGCTTTAATTCCTGATGATGAATTAAAAGCAGAATTTAAGGCAGCTAAAGCTTCCGCTCTTTGTCTTGGTCCTCCTTGATTTAATTGATTCAACCTATCCTGTGCCCGTGGGAACGCCAAGAATTAGAAAGAAGCACTACTTTTTTTTTTTTTAAATCGTTGTTACTTTTTTGTACATTAGAAATTAAATCTATGACATCGGCCCAAGTAATCGACCATCCAACTCTACTTGTATTAAAGCCTAGGTGGCTACAGATATACCAATGTATAAAAAAACATAATGACAATTTAATCTGGTCGTGGGTGATAATTAAAATAAGGAAAACCAATTCAATGTAAGATCACAAAAAAAGAATGGAGGCAAAAACAAGCAAATTAAATGATCAGTCTTTAGAATACAATGCAGAAGAACATCACAAATGCTGATTTTTCTCTAACAAAGTAGATGCCAATAATTATGAAGCAATTCTGTTTGATCCATCCACTTAAATAAAAAAAACTAAAGTTCACCCCTATAACTTCCATTCATAGAATAAAGAAAATGCTAATGCTTCAATTGTTGAAATCCTGTGACAGTGGCTCTCAATCGTAGCATATCCTGGTATTTAATTAGGAGGTTTATTGATAAGTGTTTTTTCCCCTTTTCTGTTCCTTGTATCACGCGAGTTTTATTGTGTATTTATTTTGTTTTTCTGTTACCACCTTTTCAGGATTGATTTGATTATTGTTGCACTCAACTCTCCCTCTTTATGTACCATTCTTTCTTCGATGAATAATATGAAAATCAGAGAAGTCATACTCTAAAATTCTTCATCAATAAACACCAGTGAGGCACTATTCTTTTGGCCATGTGATCCACTTAAATGTTGTTGAACTAGGTGGAACGAACAAGTGATAAAGCTAGGTTTTTTTTTTTAATGACACTATTTTAAAAATTCAGAAGTGTTAAACTGGACAATTTGATAAAATAAATTGCATTCCCAAATGCAAGGGGGGGATTAAACTCTTAATTTGTTATGTCAAATAATTGCTGAGGCCTCCATTTCCTGTTGAAGCGTTAATCATATTTCCACCTATCATTTTAAGAGCGAAAAATTAATTACCCGCTCAAAGTTGTATTGTACAACTGTTCCTACAAGGCCATTTCCCTATTAGAAGGAAATATTTAGAGAGCCATGATAATTTATTAAAGGAGCTGTGTTAATTTAATCATTAAGAGAGTCCTTGCTAGCTAGTTAAGATAGCCACCCCTATTGAGCTCTCTTACTGGGCCCATTGGCTTAATGCTTTAGAATACCAAATGTCACCTACAGTGCCCTAACTTAGACAAGATTGGGAGTTCTGTGAAGGAGTGATCCTCATCTTCTTTTCCTCGGAACAATCATTGGAAGTGGCTTGGCTGGATTGAAGGGAAGGCATCTTCAAGCTAAGTTTAGAAGCACGATTATTCTAGGTAAGGGACTTGACACTTAAGGACTCAATTGGTATGTAGAAAGTGAGATATGGAAAAGGAAAAGATAAATGTAATTTTATAGATAAGAAATACTTATAATATTTTTACTTTTAATGATTGACTAATTATTGATTAATAATATTAAATAATGATTGAGTAATAATTACAGGAGTAAAATTGATATTTTACCAAATTTTCCCTCACCCTCTCCATTGCTTCCTCTCACCAAACAGGGCCTTAACGAATAAAGTTCATTGTTTTCCTGAACTCTCACTCCCATATTCCCTGGCCTTCCTCATTTATCACAGAGAAAAACCACCTTTAATGGCCATACCCATGATCATGACATCAATGATTTCAGCACATTTATCGTACACTAAAAGTGCATGCCATAATCAAATTCTCAGCCCACTATCTTAGCACATCTATCCTGTACACTAAACATGCATGCCATACCCACATTCTCAGAATGCCTATCCCATGCACGACTGTCAATCTACATCCTCAACAATAAATAAGAGCTCATAGCCATCAGAATAGGGGTCCAGAATTCTTGAGATTTCAGACAGACTTTTAGAAACTTCAGACTTCTGCACTTTTGCAACATCTGGACCTCAAACCCGTGAAGCAGTCTCTCAATGTCCTAAAACCATTTCTTCTTAAGCTCAGGAAGAACACAGGCTTTATTCGCTAAGAAGCATTGTCTTTTAGTCTTTAAGAACATCTCATGCAACTCCACCGAGGAAGTTAAGGCACAGAAAGAATCAAGCCCTCTTGTCTTGCTTAAGGGCTTCTCTAGAGTGCTGAATCCATCATTACTCTATACCTCCAAGGTTCGAATGCCAGTTCTTGGAACAACACCAAACTTAAATCCATATTCAATTACTGATGAATTATAGCCTTGGGACACCATGGCATGAGTTACCTTTCTAAAATGAAACCCTAGAATGTGAGATTTTTTAATGCTTTCTGAACATGAATTTGAAGATATAAATTTAATTTAACATATTGTCTGATTCTTCCTTTAATTTCTTGGTAAAAAGCTGAACCTCATACCTACCCCTGCCAAACTCTCCCATTTATCACAAAGAAGTAAAGGAAAGGAGCAATACAATATGCTTTACTTTGTTGAAAACTATCCTCTTAACATGTGTGTCTGTTTGTTTCAAAAACCATTGACTGTATAATTAATTTTCTTTTGAGAAAAAAAGCTAGCAAATCATCCTTAAACAAGTGACCATACCGGAATGGATGTTTTCTCAGAAGATGAATTAAATGCAGAAGATAAGGCAGCCAAGGCTTCTGCTCTTTGCCTTGGACCAGATCCATCAGACTTTTCCTGTCACCAGAATCAACAAAGCCTTATTAAACAGATACAGGAACAATAATATGTTACTAATGTTACAACAAATTCAGATGTGATACATACCTAATACTGACAGCAATGCATCCGAACATACTTATACAACTAATAATGATGATAAAGAGATCTAATGACGTGATTATACAATGCCCTAGTTTTTTCTAAAAAGAATCTTTAGGAACCTGGGTGAACTTGAAAAGAGTGGGAAAACCACTTAACTAAAAAAGAGGTCATAAATATTCTTTTATGAGACCTAAAAATGCTGGTACTTGATATACTATGTAGTATGTACCTCACTTTTCTCTTTACCACATTCCAAAAGAAAGCTACTGCACATTAGTCATTTTAACATCATCAAGGGAAAACATTTAATCAAAATTCGTTCCGTAAAAAGGAAAAGAAAAAAAAAGAAAACAGAGCAGTGTTTCTATATTGTTACTGACGCTTTTGTCCTTTTTAAAACCTGGTTTGAAAGTATAATAGCCTTGGGGTTGACAATGGATGTTTCAAATTTTTAAGTAGAAAGGAAGGTTGAAAATTATCTTGCAAACTTCCTTACAGAATTATGAGGAATTTTTAAAATCCAATAAACGATGCTTGGTGGGCATATAAAAGTCCCACGTGTCACATAACTCTGCAAAGCACTTTTCCATATTGCATTAATGGAGCTAAAGAAGCATGACATGAATAAGAATTTTCATGTTTTGGATCTTAGCAATTATGAAAATTGTTCTTGATTGAAGTTCAGTTTCAACTGTTGGTTTTAATGTAATCAATAAGTGTAATTGATAAACTGAGTTACTTTGCATGATTCACTGCAACAGACTATTGTTGAAAATTAAAATTGAGGCCTTTACCTCCACAGCATGGCCGATCCCAAAGAGTAGTGTCACCTTTTTCTGGAACGAGTTTCCTTGAACCTGCATTTTATCAGCAAAATATGCATTAGTAATTAGAGAATACAAGTGCCCTTTTATCAGACATCTAAAATTGCACGAGCCTTGTCTTACATCAAATTTGTTCTTTAAAATCACACAATCACCTCAATTCATTTTCACAAATCACAACTTCACCTGGGATATTTTCACAATGTATATAATAATAGCACTAAGTAACCCCAGTTCATGTATGTAACCAGCTGCTATAAACCTGTCTATGATCTGACCCTCCCTGTGTTTTTAACTTTCAAGTTCAAAATGTTGATTTCAGCATTTCATGAAAATAAAGAGATATAGATATTCAAATCAGGGAATAAGTTGCTCTAGAATTTTCATCTTCCACCCTTGAATTCTAGATATAAGCAAATCCACTTTGGGCAAGATCTGGCTTTTTTTTTTTTTTTTCTCTGCTTCTTAGGTTTTTTAACACTAAGAATTTAAACATAGGTGCTTGTGAAATATTTCTTTGTCAATGGTTGATGAGATATTTGACTTCCCAGCAAGGAGCACTCTCCAGGAAGTTTCAAGTTCACATGGATGCTAAAGACTAAACTTACCCATTCATCTTTGCAGAAGCCAGTTAAACTATATTAAAAACAGGGCTAAATGAAAGATCTATATGCCATATCAGTCTAATTTGCAACTACTTTGTAGCCACCCAAACCAGCATTCAAGGAGGCCTTGCAATGTCATAGCTTCTAGGGACCTAGTTTGGTTATGTGGCAAGCAACAAATGGATGAACCCCATATTTAATGACAACTGGCAAGATTATAAGGGCTTTTGCTAATATGGACAGGAATTATGCTCAGTTAACCAAGAGAGACATTCATAAAACCGTGACTTTACAGTCAAAGATCATAAAAAGAGTGAAAACAATGAATAAAATAATAAAATATCAGAGGAAAATTAGAAACAGAAAACCCTAATAATTAAGCACATACAGCAGCTTTCACGTGATCCCATGAAAAGTATGCTGTGAAGAAGCAAGGTTCATTCCCTTCTGTGACTTTATATAGTGGCACTCGAGGAGACAGTCCCTCCAAAGATGCAGCCAAATCTATGTATTTCTGGAGGAAAAAAGTTCTAGAATGAATGAAGTATATCATGCAAGGAAAAATATGGGAAATAACATCCTAAACATGATTAACATGTTTACCTGACCAATTTCAAAAGCAATTTGCCTCTCCTTGGAGCTCACAGACTGACCAACCCAGACAAACACTTCAGCATGTGTGTCAAGTATGAGGATATCCTCCGTTAACAGATCATCTTGGGAGAAATTGTAAACCTCCTCAACCTGCAGAGTTAAATATAAAAACTCATTGAAAGCTATAGAAAGACCAAGTTACAGATAACAGGTTTCTTAGCTCTAGCAGGAAAATTGAAATAATGAAGTTCCAGTCTCAAACTCACCTGAAACTTTCCTGGTGAATCCACATTGCAGAAGAAATTACCAAAATCAAGAATGGTTAGAACATATAAACTGCTCCATCAACAATGCCAACACCACAAACATTTTATACAGAGAAGTAGGGGGAAAAAAAAAGAATGATACCTTTATTAAATAAGAAAGTGAACAAATGAGGATCTCTGACACTGTCATTAGTGACTTTTTTGCTGATGTAATTTTGTTTTCCTCCTAGTGCAGACCAGAAAGATGAACTTTCTGTTCCTTCTTTAGCATGTTTTAAAGCAACTCCTGGCTGAAAGCACACATGTAACAGGTGATATTATTATTAATCCTCATGCTAAGTTGAAAAATCATTTAGTACACTAAGACAAAATTAATCAAAGGCATGTTTTAGCTAGTTGAGAGAAATGCAATTAAGGAATCACAAGGCTACCAGGTCAAATCAGTGTGAATGACTTGAAGCAACATGTGCAACACAAATAAAAGTGCAATATTTAACTGAAGCAATATATAACTGTTTCCAAAAGTACATAGTCTAAGATTTCATGCATACAAGAGTTAAACGTCTCTTTCTAAAAGGGTCTGTCTTTACTAGACATTAAAGTAAACACATACTCAAGTTTAAATTATAAAAGGTCGAGACAACTTGGTTATGCACTAACTTTTTACCATAATGCTTGAAGAATTTAGTTCTTTTTTATATGAAGAAATTAGTAGAAGTTCCAAAGCATTTTGGCAAACACAGTGTACCTTAAAAAATTCTGCAACTTTTGCTGCTGCCTGCTGCTGCTCAAAAGAAGATTGACCACCATGCCAAATGAAAATTGCTGAGCCAGATTGCAGGAGGAAACACTCAGTAGAATTTAGTGATGTTGCCACCTGAACAAGAACAGCATACTTGGTGTGATGCAACTAAAAATGACTAGTAGAAAAATATAAGCCCCAACAAAATAATGACGATGTACAAAAATGAATAATACAACGGGCGCATACCGCATCAACTTGCACTGCTTTATTGTTATAATTGGAAGGTCCAGAAATTTGAATGAGTGCAATACACTCTGCTGTATAGGTCTCATCTGCCAAACCTTTGTCAGCTATTAATTGTTTGTAAGTAGAGCTCAAACCTCCCTAAAACAGAGATAGGTCAATTAAATTGGTTAGCTTCACATGTTTAAACTATGTGTTATCAAAAAACACTTTCACAGTAATGACATGCTACCTTAAGGACCACCATAGGCTGAAAAAGATCAACAAATTGTGGTGGCTCTTTACCTTCAAATATGCGACCCTGCAATAAACTAATTCAATTGTAGACAATTTCCAAGCACCTTCCCATCTCGACAATGAGATATCCCAACTTGACAATGAGATAATGATACCTGAACAGGTCTACCCTTTAGTGAATTGGACAATGTATTGGCCAACTGAGTTGCCATCCTTTGATCCTCCTGAATGGGAATTATAATCAAGTTAATTTATATGTGGCCATCCGTTCATTAATATTCCAGCCAATCAAAATGATTAGCAACAGAAGCTAAAAAATTTGAAGGCAATTTCATGCACTTTAATATTGTTTGATGTCAGAAACACAAACTCTGACCAAGGCAGTAACAAATTACTTATTCTTTCATACACAGAAGTATTAACGGAGAAAAGACTATTTTAAAAAGAGAAACACTTAAAAAGAGCACTAATTGCAGTTATTCTATAGCAAAAACACGATTAAACAGTTTATTGATCATGGGCAGCAAAAGCTTATTGCACACTGGTCACAAATGGGTAGCAGAACAATGAAACAATTTTTATGTGCTCACAATCTAAGATGAACATTTATGGTTGAACTGATGTGTAAAACATTAGATATGCGGAGCACATAGTTCATGCAAAGATGTAGCAGCAGCGAAATATTTGATCAATTAAAGAACAGAGTTGGTATAATCTAAAAAGATATGATCTGCTTAATATAATTATTAATGGAAAAAATTATTCTTTTAAATCTACATAAGTTCTTTAAGATCACACAAGATTTAGGGCAACCATTTAAGTCAATAAGTTTATGAAGCTGTACATAAGGGTTTGCTTGAGTTATGTCGTATCTTTAGGGAGAAGACCAAATGCTACTTCTTTTTCATGAATTAAAAAATAATACGTATTCAATTTAGCTTGAAACTTATGAATATTGAATTAAATTAAATATAACTTTTTAAATCATAAAAGCTGAGTCAACGTAATCTAAAAGTCAATTTTAAAAAAAAATTATTTGATATTCATGGAAAATTAATAGGGAGAGGACATATGAGGACTCTGCTATTAAACATTACAAAAGACATATCACTTAATATCATGTACACTGATATTGCTTGTCTGATATAGAATGTCACAGCACTGTTACACCATTCTGGATATTATGTGCATTAATACAGAGCAAAGTTTGATCACCTCTATCCAGGATATATTGCTTCCAGTTAAAAAGACCAACAGACTTTATGGTCTATCCCTTTGTATGATTGAATCTACATTTGAAATATCACTTACAACCCTGCTTTTACAGCCAACCAAAGCTTCATAAAAACGTAAAATATTTGCCCAAGCATGGTCACTTTTGGCCAGTCTTAACAATACTTATATTACTAGTGCTAACATGGCTAAGTGAATGTCACAAAATATTAAACGTCTAATTCTATATTTTGAACTCAAATTGGAATAACAGAAATTACCTCAATGCTGTCTTTCCCAAACCAACAGCACAAAAAGTAGTCTTCCTTCCTCTCACCAGCATGGTAAGTGTACAATACTATGTAGCAATCTCCACTATAAAATTTACCTATATCCTCCTTAGGCAATGGATTCTTATTAGCTCCATCAATCTGCCATACCTGAAAAATTAAAATAATATTACATTTCGGCAGGTACCAATAAAATTAAGCAATATATATATATATTTAAACTGACCTCCATCTTTCCACCTCCTTCAAGTAGAGGTGGAATTTCTTCATTTGCAGCAGTATTTTTTGTCATTCCTTTGATACCTATACCTTGTTGCTTCAGTAAAGCTAGAAGTAAACAAAATACCGTACTTAGTTTGGCTAGTAAGACACAATGGCACAAGTTTCAAGTTTCAAGTGGGAAGAAGTGATGTTCACCTGCAACTTTTCCCCTTCCTTCCTCAGCACCAGTAGTAGCAGATCCTGTTGGCCAAGAATCAAAGTTGGACTTAAACGAATGTGTCTCAAAACCTTGAATTACTCTGGTTATCTGTGTAGATTTTGGCCTATTGTGACTCATAACAAACTCCTGCAGATGATAAGAAAGTTAAGGAATCCACATTTGGCCAATATATGAAGAATTAGATGCTACAATACTAATACCTCAGCTGCTTGACAGGCTGCTTTTCTTTCTTCAACTTGTGTTACCCGGCCAACCCAAACAAATACCTCAGCCCCACAGTCCAGTATATAGCATTTGTTATTCTCCAATAGTGATTTAGACAGTTCACCTTCTACAGGCTTGATCTCACCATCAACAATGCTACAAGGACATTTCATATGATTATTATTATTATTTTTTATTATTATCAGCATGCAGCATTAATATTAATTGTAAAGTCAGAAGAAATCTGTCACGCTCCCCAACACATGCTCATATATCCTCAAGAACAAGAAACTAAGATGCAGCGTGCACAAATTAGAACAGAGAGGTGGGGGGATAATAATTCTAAGGTAATGATATATTTAATAGAAAACATTTACTGTTCCCAGTATAAGCCAGTTAGCAGCAAAGAAATGACATCTTAACACCAGAAATAATTAAAAGAAAAAGCTGATGACCCAAAGGGAGCCATGGACTAGGACTGAAGTAAGAGGAGAAAAATGATTATGCTCTGAAAGTTATACATCCACACTCACCCCATTCAAACTTCCATGATGGCAATTTTGACCCAGCAAGAGCTAATTGTATCTTTTTTTAAGGGCACGATAAAATTAATTTATAATTTTTAAGTGCCTTTTCTTTTCTTTTCTTATCTGATTGGCAATCACAAAGGGTTTTAAAAAATTGATAAATTTTATTTTAATTGCATGAATTGTTCTGAGATAAAAACTACCAACCAATTATTTTTATCTAAAATTAAAATAATAATAATAATAATAATAACCAACTTCCATCTATGGTCCTTTTGAAACAGATCTTTCAGGGAAGGAGGGAAGGGATGAGGAAGAAATCAACATACTTATAAAGTTGAGCAGGAGTGGCCTCTGGAATGATATCATCCTCGCCGATGACCTTCTTTCCAATGGGAGCAAAACCACCAAAGAGGACCCAAAATTCACCCGAGTCTGACTCAGTGTCCAACCTGCCATCATCTGCAATGTGGAATAGATTTTAAACACAGTTAGAAACAAAGAAAAACACGCATCCACAGAATAGAAATACAAAATCATATAAATTCTACAAAAAACATGTACCCTTACCAACAATTGCAACATCGCATTTCCTTTCATGATACTTTTCCTTCAGAAACTGAATTACTTCCAAAGCCTTAGCTCTTTCTTGAATATTGGAATTTGCACCATTGAACTGATAAATTTTATTCTGAGTGTCTAGGATAAAAACATCATCATGATTCAGTGACGACCGTGCAAAAGGGACCTGCACAAGTAAAATGCTAAGTTACATGTTCATTCAACGAATATTTACCAGATCTATGAAGTTCATGTCTAGAGGAAAATATGCCTGTTTCATCCTGACAACTCGTTTTCCCTTGCATATGTACAAACGTGTTTCAAACTCTTCTTCTTCTGGTTTTCTAAATCCAGATGCAACACCCCCCTCTAATGGTATGATACATGGTTTAAAGTATGACAAAAACTTGTCAGATTCATGGCCTTGGATTTCCCTGTGCTGCACTGCACGTCCTCCAAGAACAGCATCAAGTTCAACAGTTTTGATGGCTGCTGTTCCAGCCTCATCCTACAAAAAAAACAAAAAAAAAACCACCATATCAAGAAAAGAATATTCTTTTGTCAGAAATATTGGTTCAGGTAATTCAAAACAAGCAGGTGAATCATGTATCCCAGACACCCTCAAATGAAAATCATACTCAGCTCATCTAACATTTTTACTTTGGCTCTGTTTGTTTCATCAGAAAATTTTTCTTTCATACACTTTTCTAACATAAAAAATTTTCTTGTATTTGTTTTGCAAGAAAAGAAACTTCGCCACCATTATCACCCAAAGTAGGCCAAACTTGAGCCCAAATCTGAATTTTGAAAATGGGCTGGGCTGGGCTGTCCCCCAGCTAGGACCCAAACATTTTTATTTGATGAGGAAATCTATATAGAGATTCCCACCGGGTTCGGTTTGAATGAAGAAAAAAGTGTGGTATGTAAAACTAAAAAGGCTTTGTATGGACTTAAACAATCCCCAAGAACGTGGTTTGGGAGGTTTACCAAAGTTATTATGGGTATGGGGTATAAAAAAAGCCAAGCCAACTATACCATGTGAAGCATTCATTATCAGGGGCAGTAACAATGTCATTGATCTATGGATGACATTATAATAATTGGAGATGACTTGGAAGGAATAGAGAACTTGAAGAAACAGTTAGTGAATGAGTTTGAGATTAAAGAACTAGGCAAACTGATGTACTTTCCTGGTATTGAAGTAGCTCACTCTTAGCAAGGGATTTTTATATTACAATAAAAATATGTCTTAGATTTATTGGCTGGTTTAGGCAAGCTGGGATGTAAGCTAGCAGAGACACCCATAAACTTTGTGATGCTCCAGAAGACATGACAGTTAATAAAGGTTCTTATTAGAGATCTGTGGGGAAGCTAATTTATTTGTCATATACTAGACTTGATATAGCTTATGTTATTGGCATTGTGAGTCAATTTATGCACAATCCCAAAGAATCACATCTTAAAGCAGTACATAAAATACTACAGTACTTAAAATATATACCAGGAAAATGAATTCTGTTTACAAAAGGAGAGGGACTGACTCTTGAAGCTTACATAGATGCAGATTATGCAGAATTCATAGTTGCTTAAAAATTGACCTTGGGTTATTGCACCTTTCTAGGAGGTAGTCTCATAACTTGGAGGAGTGAAAAACAAAATGTGGTTTCAAGGTCCAGTGCAGAAGCAATGGCACTTGGGATGTGTAAACTACTGTGGCTGAAGATAATTTTGAAAGATCTAAAGGTTAGGTGGGAATGTCCAATAATGCTTTATTGTGACAACAAATCAACTATCAATATTGCACACAATCCAGTACAACATGACTGAACTAAACACATTGAGGTAGATATGCATTTTGTTAAAGAGAAGCTGGATAGTGGCTTGTTTTGTACTGCTTATGTTCCTACTGACAATCAACTAGCAGACATGCTCATCAAAAGGTTGTCTAGTGCTGTTTTTCAAAATTTAACCAGAAAGCTTGAAGGTGAGTGTGGTAAATTCTGTTATTGTAATTAATGTAATTCTTACCTTTAGGGAGTGATTATTTTAATCCCCTACTTTTAGGAATTAGTTATTATAATCTCTAACTTTTAAGGATTAGTTCTTGATATATTTATATTAGGTAGTTTCCTAGTATAGCTACTCTTTGTTGTATATATACCAATGTAATTCATTTTTCTGATTAATACAATACATTTGACCTTTTGTCAATTTTAGTCACCTCTCAATTTCACAAGTAAACAAAAAGTTAATGGATGCTGAATGAGGCGAGAACCAATGTTGAAGATGGGGAGAGTGATGTCAAAAGTTTACCTGACTTGTGTCCTTTCCAATCCAGAAGTGTATATCATAAAAATAAGTGCCTCCTTTCGCTTGTGTTGTCTGCAAATAAACATATAAGAGAACCCAAATAATAAGGGGGAAAAACAGAAGATATAAATCAATCTTGCCAGAAGGGTAGGAATTGTATTAGAGCCTTTCCCTCTATATCATGAAAGTTGTACGTTTCCCCCTTTTTTATCTAGTTAGTTTGTGTATGTGCTTTGATCTAGAGCGTCAAATATGATAACTAGCATGACATTGTTGATCACAACCTCAAGAGAACTAAAGAAGCAATTTAGGTATACTCTGCATGTTGTAAACAGAAGAGGCTCATGAACTGTCTATGAAACATTCAACTTCTAGTCACACAATATAATGATTAATGATACTGAGTAAGGCCATAATAAATGCATCAAAGTTCATAATAAATATAGTTCACACCTGCAAGATGATGTAAGAATCTCCCATATAAAATTTCCCATATTCAGATTTGGGCAATGGAACTGGCTGAAAATCCTCAATCCTCCATATTTCAGTCCCTCTACAAGCAGTTAAGTCTAAAACCACTCAAAGTGGACTCAATATACAACAAGATAACCAGGAAAAAGCATGCTGCATCCGAAGATTAATTACATATAATTTGGCCATTCTTTGGCAGTAAATTTTTCTTTTGTTGTTTTCATTTTTCACTTTTACTTTATTCAAGAAGTTAAAGAAGAAATTATATCACAACTTCTTTTGAAATGCACCCATTATATTAAGGATACGCTCTTTGACCCACTCCCTGAAAGGCAGGATCCAAAACTTTTGTTGAGTTAGACATTGCTGAAATTCCTTCTTAAATACTATCTTTACCCGAAAGCACACGGTGGATGCAAATTCCTAAGTAGTCCACTGCATGACAAAAACGCTGATGTTAACAGAAACAATGAAGAATATACAAGCATAAGAAAAGCATGCATCACTTTTTAGAGCAATTGCATATTCTCTGACACCACCATATCATACATGCTACTGCGATGGTTAAAGAATGTGGGGAGAATAACAGCAATAACAATTCATTTCCCTCAACAGAAATTTTTTCTATGTCTTCAATGTCATTTTAAAAATATTCAGAATACAGGCCAGTCCTAATGACTTTCTAGTATGAATGTGATATTGCTACCCATCACAAAAAACCTAACTGTTCAATGGAAATTGACTTCCTATATCTTCAGTATTACTACAATAAGCATACAAACAGCTGATCTACAAATTTGGAAAATCACTAAATAAAGGACCACTGAACAGTTTGATTCATTATAATTGGCAGAGACATTGTATTCATACTAATATATTCTCCTAAAAATAGAAATGTAAGTCTATAAACACTTCCCATTTTTCCTATTCTATGTTAGTAAATAATTGTAGGGTTTGAATTATCTTTAGGAGAAATTATGACATAAAAACTTAGTGGACTAGGAAACCCAAGCCTGATTCATAGTGAGAACTGGGAGAGTACTAGCATCTCACATAGCTAGCGAGTGAGTAATCTTTCTATTTTCTTCGTATAGGCTACTCTATCACATTGGTAGATAGCTTCTGTTTTCTGTTTTCAATTCCATAAATAGACCGTCTCATCACTAATAGATGGAGTATTTCAGTAGTTTACTTGAGTACTGGTTTGTTCCCATGAGATAACTAGTGGGCTTTAAGAATATGTCATGGATCCAACAACTTCTACAATTGTTTTCCAGCAAAGGGCTTAAATTTATTAAACCTCACCAAGTTTGGGATGTAAACACTTAAATAGTCCTATTAGCTTACCTACAAATTTCTATCATATATTTGTGCAAACTTGTGCAGAGAAGAACTAGCATTACAAATTATACAAAACAGAAAAGAGATACTGAAGGAGACCTGAAATAACCCAACCAGAAATAAATTGATCTATTCATCAAGAAAAGTAAAAGATTTATTGAAAAGACTTGATCTAATAATATATATTCCCCTTCAAGGAAACTTGAATAGAGATATTTGTGATGAAGCATGTTCAATTTAGAAGTAGCTCACAAGGTTTCCTCTGTTAGCAATTATATTAAATTATTTATGGGTCTTCAGTTCATAACTTAAGCTTTTGAGATGAAATGACACTTGACATGGTATTAGAGCCTGTGACCAAGTGGTCAGGAGTTCAATCCTTACCATCCTCCACTCTTCCAACTACAATGAAGTTTAAGCCCATACTATGGTGGGCCTGTGCTTTATCTACACTTCAAGCTCAAAAGCCTTCCACATGATAGGGTGTGTTAGAAATTATAATAAAACTATTTGTGGACCTTCATCTAATAGCTTGAGATTTTAAGTTAAATTGTCCCTTGACATCCTCTAATTATTTGGTGTACAAGCAACATAGCAATTTTGTTGAAAATCAGTTTTCCCTAATGGTGAACAACAAGAAAGATTTAACATGAGAAATTATAATTTCTCAAAAATATTCTCCAATATTATCAATATCAATTAATCATAAGAAAGGGTAAATATTTTATTCTCCAAAAGCCCTATTTATAAGCAGCTAAAATATAAAATCCTAATCCAATTAGACTACTAAAACATAAATCCTACTCCTAATTAAACAATGCAAAGGGACAACAATTCCCCATATTCAAACATCAAAACTGATAACTCCAAACTAATCTTAAATTACCCTAGCAATCTAATTACAAATTCATAATTATATCAATTAATAAGATAGAACTAAATAATAATATAATCAAAATCTTAACTCTAATCCTGCATCATTCTCTCCTGATGGGAAAAAACCTTGCCCCTCAATTAATCTAGAGGTTTATCAACAACATCAGTATTATTGATCTCTTCATCTACTTTAGGATTAACAATCTCATTATTGTAATTCTCTTGAACAACCTCAACTTTGATAGGATTTGTCCCTTCAAGATTTATCTCTTTTATCTCTTAAGATTTTATCTCCTCATGCTCTATCTCTGCAAACAATAACACTTCAAACTCTATCTCCATCTGTTACAGATTTTCATTGAGTTTCTTCATATGTTTACATAGTTTACAAATTTCATCTTTAGTTTCCTTCAACGATTTTATCATAAAAACACAAAAGTCATTATCCATGCAAGGCTTTTATTGTTTTGGTTGTTCAGACCTCCAATTAGAATCTATAAATGGGTAGTAATCCCTTCTCGGATAATCATCAAACATTCTATGGTCATCATACTGCTTAATATTTGGATAATAATAAAAATCCAAAAAACGTAAACCAAAACTGTTAAAATCTGTCAAACCATCACATGGTATGCTTTTGGTAGCACATAACAACAAATATGGGAATAAGCTTTGGAGTGTTGACCAATTGACACCTTCTGAAGATCTGAAGATGGGAGGTCTTAGTGTTAGCCAATGGAGATCAAAGACTAGAGAACTAAGTTTGACAGTTCGGGTTCTTAGGGAGTTTCAAGGTTTTTTTAGTCAAGCTGGATAATGGGTATACAAGAACTAACGCAAGGTTTGGTTTGTAAAAACAAAATTCAAGGCTTATCAGTTCTGTGGGCAGATAGAGGTTAGGCTCTGATACCAATTTGGTGCAGAACAAGAAAGGAAATAACAAGAGAAGTTTCTCAAAAATATTCTTAAATATTATCACTATCAATTAATCATAAGAAAGGGTAACTAGTTTATTCATACAAACATAGAGACACAAAAGTTAGCATAAGCAACATAAATTCTAGTCCCTTTGGATTTCCTTCTCCCAAATATTTACATTCCTTCTTCCATTTTTGTGATTGAACTGTATATCAACAAAGAGCCAAACCAACAACTCAATGATCTTCATACACAGTATATCTACTTTATGGTATAATCATTTTCCTACCATTGGGAAAATGTTATTTGTTAAGAACACATTTTTATGTCCTTGCAGGTGAAGATTATAATATTGCAAGTGCACTGAATTTACCATATGATTAATTGGATTACCAAATTTGGTAAGGTAACTTGCTTTGGGTGTCCCTTTAGTATCAAGATGCTACCTGTCATTCTTTCGGGTGGATGTCATGTTTCACTAGTCAAATCCCTAAGTTGTGTTCAAGTTGGTAATATAAAGAAATCTCTTTATGTAGTCTCAAATAAGCTTGCTTCTGGCTGACATTTCTGGACCAAGCATCCTTGTTAAGGCAGTAACGAAGCAAGATTATTTCCCTAATACTCTTTCTTCAGACTTAAGAACCCCTGGTTTCCTTTACAATTTCTAAAACCTTTTTCTTCAATCTTCAATCCTCAACAACCTTGCTTTGTCTCCTTACTCAACTTCCACCTACTAATATAAATCTCACCATGATTAATGATATTCAGCTATCTAGTACCAAACAAAAAGGATTTTTAGTTGTTTTCTCTTCTTGCATTAAATTTTGTCAACCAATCACTATTGACTAAATATGTATGGCAATACTCCACAGTTTTTTTTTTTGGTTGGGGGGGGGGGGGGGGACTACTAGTTTGTAGCCTTTTTAATGGGAAGAATACATTTTACTCCTGAATTACGGTTTTATTACAACTTTAGTACTAACTTTAAAATCTAACAAAACACCATTTTCTTAAAAAAAAAAAAAATCCCCGCGTTCTAATGTCCATTCAGTCATTTCTTTCTCGAACGAAAAGCCAATAGACAACATGGCTTATGATCGAAGCTTCAAAGAATTTGAAGTCATGATTAAATGCATGCAGGCGTGGGATCACACAACAAATTAAGAAACAAACTAAAAAAATAACAGATAATCCGAGAGCTAATAACTGTGAATCAGACCAGAAAAAGATGTACCCAGTAGATCATAGACAATACTGATCACCAAAAGAAAAACGATAACTACGAAATTCCATTTAAGTTACCACAATATCACCTAGACGCAGATCAACACTTATAATGTTAACTTATACAATGATCAACATATTGAATCAGGTAACAATAGTGCAGCAAGAGATCGTTATTTCAGCAGTATTGGGAATTAACCGAACTGATGACTAACGGAACTAAGGGAATGCTCTCGGAGAGGAATTGACGTACCTGTGATCTCTCACTGTGATGATGGGTAGTGGGCTGAGAGGCTTGAGATATAGAGAGAGAGAGAGATAAGAAATGGTATGGGGGAGGGAGGACAGGCTCGCAGAGCTGGCAGTAAAGAGGAGGAAGAGCAAGATACTTGAAAAGAAACGTGAATTATTGCTGTGGCTGTGGCTGTGTTCTCTCTCTAACTTTTTAGCCTTTCGAGATTTGCAATTCAGAGAGAGCTTGCAGAGAATGAAAAGAAAAGGGGCATGGATGAATTATGACGACGAAATGGTAGTGAAACGAGAAAGCTAGAAAGCATCGTTGAAGACGTGAGAAGATTTTGGAGAGAAAAAGTCGTTGTTTAAAGACAACGATCCGCTCACCGTGGCACCGGGCATGTTGGCTTTATGTCGCTTAGATGGATTAATTAAATTACAGATATCTTTTCTTTTTTCTTTTATTTTTCATTTGGATAAATTTATTTCTTCTTTTTAGTAAAAAAAAAAACTTAAATCATGTATCTCTCTTCTTAATTATAAAAATATACATAATTTTTTTTTATATTTTAAAAAATAATATTAATTTCTTTTACTGAAAATTTAATTTATTAAAATTATATTTTTTACAATTTTATTTTAATGTTATTTATTTTGCATTTAAAATCATAAGTTTAATTTATTTTAAATGTAAAAAATTAATTATGTTATATTAGTCAAATATTCATTATATTATATAAATAATAAATATAAAAATATTTTGATTAAAACAGGTATAATTGTTGATTATCTTTTTATTATAAGGGAAGTTAATGTATTTTTTTTTAATTTTAGGATAGGGGAGTATAATTTATCAAAATATAAGTGAGAGTTGTGTAATTTAAATATTTTTCAAGAAGGTGTAATTTATTCCTTTTGTTTTTATTTTACAATATTGCTATTAAAAAATGATTTGAAAACAAAAATAAATTAAAGATTTAATTCTTGAAATGTTACATCTTCTCAATTTGGTTTTGAACTAGACTTAAGTATAATTTTTATATTTTTTATATCAAAATTTTTAATTAAAATATAAAAAGTGTATGATTCTTCCATAATATCATAATAAGTATATAGTTTAATTAAGAAAATCATATAATTATCTATAAAAAATCATACACTTATCATCATATTATTAAAGAATCATACATTTTTTATATTTTAATTTGAATACTTGATAACAAAAATATAAATGATTGAATATAAATTTTTTTCCTTTGGCCTTTCAAATATAAACTCTCTCAATTTACTTTATGAAAGATCATTATGATTCTCAATTTAGTTTTTTTTTTTAAGATAAAGCTTCTCAAATTAATTCCCACATATTTTTCTCTAATCAAAATAATTTTTCTATTCAATAGTCAGATCCTAGAAATTTTTCTATCAAAGAACTCACAAATACTTTTGGAATTTATCATTTTGATTTATTTTTTGAAGAATTAAATTAAAAAGAAAAATATTTTTTATGCTAAATTAAAAGGCTTTATTATTGAAAGATTAAATTAACATAGATATAGCATTTTTTGTTAATTTGTTAGTTCACCTATAAATTAATAAAACTAAATTAAAATTAGTTAGAACGGAATAAAACAGTGGGAAAGCTGGTCAAGAAAGAATGAAAATGACTTTGCTATGTCGAGTTACATCAAAGGCATGGAAGGGTTACTTTTGTTGTGACTTAAACTTGAGATAAGAATTGGATAACATTCTTAAAAGCTTTGTAATTAAAATTTTTAATAACAAATTAAAACCATTTTAAAGTGTTAATCTTAATAGTTAATAATTTGTATTCTTTACCTTAACTATTTTGTTCAAATTTTAGAATCATCACTTAGAATTTTCTAAACATATAACACTAACGTGGAAGGTGTGCATCTAAGATTGCCTTGGGAAATGTAATAATAAAAAAAAAGATTGCTTTGGGAAAGAGTTTTTTATAGATGCACAAATTGATCTCATGATACTTTTATATTGACAAAATAATAATAATAAATTATATAAATCTCTTTTAAATTTTGCTAAAATTATATGCATTTTTTATTTTAAAATTATATATAAATTTTTCTTGAAACACAAATTTACCCTACACTTTTATCAATTTTAAAATTTTTAATTAAAATATTTTTCATTAACTTAAATATATTTTTTTAAGAAAATAAAATACTCTCCTACATATTTTTTATGCAAGATATTTTAGTTAAAAAATTTAAAATTAAACTAACGTACATTTTAAAAAATAGAAGGAGATTTATATATTTTAACAAAATTTTTAAAAAAATTATATAATTTATTCTTAAAAAATTAAACTAATTTTATTTAAAAAATTTTATATAGTATTCAAAAAAATAATTAATATAGAATTGAAGTATAGTCATTTTTACTTATCATATGTTTTTATTAAAAATTTTGACAATGAACAACTAAAAAGTAAACCAAGTCTTTTTCTTTGCCTACCTGTAATTTGCACGTAAAAGACACTAGGCATGCGCTACGAAAGCAGCATGCTGGTCCAATTCTCACCGCGTAGGACTCCCACTGTCTTAAATTTGTCGTTACTTTCTCTATTTTATAATATTCTTAATGCAAAAAGATGCTAAAATGTTTATTTTTTATTTCATTATGTTGAAAAGATTTAAAATACTCTTAATTTAAAAAATAATTTTTTAAATATTATATTTTATTTTTAATATATTTTTTAAAATCAAACATGATACATGGAATATTGCCTTGAAATCGAAATGGCTAAGGGCAATGATGTAAATTCTCATCCAATTCCCAATATTACTCCACCTTTTTATCGAATTTTTTTATAAAATCCAAATGGCTCAATTTGTAAAAATAGATTATTGTGCGGAATGAAAATAAAATAAAATTATTACCATCCAAACATAATACACGTGGGATAGGCTATTCCATTCCCATTCTAAACGCCCTAATGCCATGAATCAAATGGGAGACGAGTTTTTTTGGGGGAAAAAGTTTCATTTTCACTAATAAGGTTTAATTTAATAATATTAGAATTGATTCTAGAGTTAAAATATTGGAGTTCGAAATCTAATTTTAACCAAATTGAAGAATTATTCGCTTAGCGCGGATTGAAGAAAATAAACATGAAAAACCAGGGAAAGAAATTAAATAATGGGACTTAAAAATATAAAGATCGAGTGGGTCCAGCATACAAAGACATGCAATTTTAGATAGGCTAGTAGTAATGGGATAGGAAGGAAGCAAAAAGTTACATGAATTTCTTTATATTTGTTTGTTATTTAATTTTTTAATTAAGATCTAATGAATATATAGTTATCTAATAATATTATAATAAGTATACAATTTTTGTAAACATCTGTATAATTTATTAATTAAATTATACACTTGTTTATAATATTATTAAATAATTATATATTTGTTATATTTTAATTAAAATATTTAATAAAAATATAAATAATTGTAACTCAATTTAATTGATAGGAAAAACACTCATTTGGTTGCTCAATATTTGTTTCAATAATGAAATTGCGTGGAGAAGGGATTGGAAGGATACAAGTCATAAAAAAATTTTTTGTCGCTCTTAGTTGTAATTAATTTTTTTTTTTTGTGGATTTTACAACAATATGTAATACTTGGCTCGAGCGATCATAATTTCACAATTATCAAATAGGCCTTACAAAAAATCTAAAAATGGGTGAAATAGAGAGAACAATTTAACAAAGTTTCAATTTTATTCACATACTAGTTACAATATTGTATTGAAATTTGGTTTTTTTTCCTCATGATATCAAAAAAAGAAAAAGAAAAAAAAAACAGTAAAGTCAGCTCCTATGATCATTTTATTGGGAGAATTACAAATAAGGATTTAAAGTTTGAAAAAAATTATTCTAAAAAACTTGTTATCAGATATTATTAATTTTAATTAAAATCAATAATAATCAACTTAAAATAATGACAACAAGTTCTTCAAAAAATATATATTTTTTAAAATTTGAGTCTTTATTTGTAATTCTTCTTATTTTATTTTAGTGACAACTTATAATAAAATTATTTGGTCGCCATCACGCGTGGTAATTAATGATACTAAAATATAGTTAAGAAACTAGTCCTTTTTATCCAATATTATCAATTATTTATTGTATTCAGTGCAGTAAGTGACCAACTTGACCAACAGTACTCGGGATGTTGATATATTCAAGTCAGCTTCTTTATTTATAAGTAATTAACAAAATCCATACAGAAGATTTGGCTCATCCAAAAATTTTACTAAAAAAAAATTTGAATCACTTAATTACACATACAATGATTGTATGCAATTACTAAATTAATATTAGTCGTTTAGATATCAACAGTTAATATGTTGTATTAAATTCAATAAATAAAAAAAAATTAACAGAATTAGAAATCATCTTTCCCTATATATATATATATATAAAACAAGTCCAGTGGAAACAAGCAATACACAATTTATCAATTCTTAGTGATATTGAAGTCAATAGAAGATTAATAGCATGTTTGGATGGACTTTTGAAAAGAGCAAATCATGGTTTGTAAGGAACAAATCACGTTTTATAATAAACAATAAATAATTACTTTTACATAAACGTGGTTTGCAACCGAGTTTTCAAACACACCATAAATGTTTGACTTTCTTCCCTTAATAGTTTAAAGGAATATATATATATATATATATATATGGGGATTCTGAGAATTGTCTTGGGATGATTTTTTATTTTCACTTATTTTTTGGGGGGAAAAATTCCATTATCTATTATCACAGTGAAACTCTCATTCTTATCATTGAGCATAAGTTTCTAACAATTGGAGTAGTGGGGCTAGCACTTAGAAGGGCCCAGAGTGGTCCAAATTATAAGAATCTATCAATTTAGGAACTAGTGGAACCGTGGACAATCAAAACGGACCTACACCTTAAACTCAATCTGGTATGGTCCATTAATTATCTGTTGATTAACCTTGGGTTCTGCATTTAAAAAAATGATTAGCCATAAATTGGTGATATCACCCCTAAAAAATGAAAAAAAAAAAGGCTAAATTATCAACCTCATTTTTCGTCTAGTAATTAATATTTAATTTGACAAATTAATCATTCACCCTAGGTAATGCGTCCTTGTTAAAAGCTTACAGAATAGTGAATTGCTACGTATTGGTCATTTTTTATACTTAAATAAAGGTAAGCTATACGTCAGAGGTATATAAAAATTTTGTATATTTTAATTATGAAAAGCTAATAAAATTATCTTACAAACTTGTAATAATGAATATAATTATATATTACGCATTAGGGTTCATTTGGTTGTTAAAAATAGACTTATGAAAAAGGAAAGGAAAATTTGATTCCCCTTTTAACCTTATTTGGTTGTTGGAAAGATGTTTTCTTTTTCATTGTAAGACTCCGTTCTATCTGTCCATCAAAAAAATAAATGGTGAAACGCTTCTCTTTTCATGAAAATGAGCTGATAGAAGACTAAAATACTTTTGAATTTAGAGTTATTATTATTGTTGCCACCGCCATTATTGCCGCTTCTGCCATTATCATTGTCGCTACCGTTGGCAAAAAAAAAAAAAATATTATATTATTTTTATATGAAGAATATTATAATTCTTTATTTAATTTTTTATTATTGTATTATTTTTATTCAATTAAATACAAAAAATAAAAAATATTTTTTTATATTATATTAAATATAATTATGGGCACAGAATTTTATTTTATCAAGATCCATTCCAATTTTTTTCTCATGCCCAATTATTCTAATTTTATGATTCATCAACTTATTTTTTAAGGTTTTGATAGATGGTGGCAACCATGGCAGCTTTAAGAGTACAGATGGGTTGAGGCATTACTGCTTTTCTTCGTAGTAGCAACGCTGACCTACGCCTTCTCTCTGGCCACGTGCGGCATGTTGCATATTTAAAACTATTGGTCCCTTTTAAAAAAGATGAGTTGATATTGATGTAGCAAAATCATAAGTGGGCGTGCTAGTGATTAAGTTTGGTATGTTAATTTTCTCATACTTTGAATATCAATGTGACACTTTGTCTTCACGAGGATGTAAGGTATTTAATAATCTAATATCTTTATATTACATATTGTTAGGTATTTTATGTAAATTTAAACAGTTTTGTATTAACATATTAAGCATGTAAGTTTCGAATTTTGAATATTATATGCGGTGATGTATTGGATATTAAATTGTTTTACTAATACAAAAATATTGACATCCCAAAAAATTTTAACAGTTTTCTCTTATTAAAGGGAAATTACTCTATGAGTTTGTATAATTTTACTTAATTTTTCGTTTAATCCTTATAATTTAAAAATTTATAATTGATCTTTATAATTTTAAAAGTTTTTCAACTTAGCTTTTCTGGATAACTTTTTGAGAATATTAAGTTAAAATTTGATAATGTGACTATCATGCATTATTTTAAATATGTATAATTTAAACTAACAACAAGAATAAAAATAATTAATGAAATAAAATTAACTTAAATATATGGTATATAATGTTACACATATTAAAATATTTGAATGAATTAATTTAAATTTTATATATTTTAGATAAAAAAATAGTACATAATTTACTACGATAGCCAAATTTAATAAAATATTTATCAAAATTTAATAATAAAGATTAAATTAAATTTTTTAAACTACAAAGATTCAATTGAAAATTTTTAATCATTAAAAACTAAGTTAAAAATAGAGTGATAGGATTAAATTAGCGTAACATATTTTTGCGGGGATTTTATTTTTTTAAAAGAGCTTTAACCCTGTAACATTGATTAAAACTTTCCGTCGAATTATATATGTATGTTGTAAATGGTTGTTTCCCTACCCCTCTCTCTTTAGCTTAGAACTGTTGGCTTATCTGGATGGCTTCAACTTTTTTTAATGAAGACCTGACGAGGGTAAGAGACATCCATTTGTTGAGGTTGTTTTATGATTTTCTTTTTTCCACTTGAAATGACCAAATTGACATGGTAGAGGTACGCCAAATTTTCTGTTTCAATGTCCTATCATGGACGAGGTTGAAAAACTAGGGATTTGATTCCTTGTCAGACCAAACAAACAAAACTATAATTTCTTTGTGAGTTTTTTTTCCTAATTGAATTTTTTTGGGTGATCAACTGTGAATTTAATTTTCTTTTTGGGTCATGGACTGCGAATTTAATTCGACAACTTCCAATTGAAGGGCAATAAATAGCCCATTTTCCTCTCAATTTATGGGCCAGCAAGGAATCAAAAATACCACCAATTTGATATTTGACCTCCCGAGAAGAAAAGGGATGCAGATGCCCAACCTGCAACGCAATTGCATAAATAACTTCATCATAAGCCCAAAATACAGAAAAAACAAAGACCTATACTTAGCCCAAAAAAAGGCAGATAATGCCATGATAAACAAGTCTATATTTAAATTTTTTTGCTTCTTGTAAAATTTTTGTAGATTTGAAGAAAGAAGAGAGAAATGAAAAAGTGAGATGAAAAAAAAAATTCCATACATATTTTTTAGTCATTTTTTCTACGAATTTTATGTTAACTTTATAATAAAAAATTTTCGAAGATCGTGATCGACAGTGAAATTTCCTGTTGAGGAGGATTATTATAAGAAATATCTCGAAGAGGGATATTACTTTCGTCGACAACTTTTATCTTCGTGCATATCTTTACCCATGAGTGAAATTGGAATGGTTCATTCATTCTATATGCCTTTCTTGGTTATGCATGAAACTCTTCAAATATAAGGGACCTTCAGCATGACCTAAACTCTAGACGACCTCAACACATAAAAAGCTCACAGGAGTCACGACTTTATTATATGGCCATTCTTCCGCATATCTCACCCATGTCAAGTTCCTCTCCAAACCCTCCATCCCCTCCTCCCATAAACCCCCAATGGCAGCTTGAGCACACCCACGCCCCAGAGATTAGTTCACAAAATGGCTACCACAAAGTCACTTTTGGAGAAGCATTACATTACTAGTGGGCCAATGCATATCATCAAAGTAATTCCAGCTCTAGCATTTATAATAATTCGCCAACCCCTCTCTAGATATGGGTAGTTCAAAATGTGTATCCTCGGATTACCCCAATGCGTAGATTTTTTTTCAACATCAGCCTCATAAGCTCCTTCTTAGCCTATGGCTCCTTCATGCAGACTGAGTTTCATAAATCCAGCCATTGTCAGCTTTTCTTTATGGCCGCATTAATAGGGCACACTGTGTGGCTGATTTTCCTTCTGTTCTTCTCATTCTGCTCCGTGGGTCGGCACCATTATGAATTGAAATCTCTCGGAGAATTTGTGTTTCTGCTTTTGGTGTCCTTTCTGATGTTGGGTATTGGACACAAGCATAATCATCTGTCTTATAAGGCTGCAGTATTCGCAACGTGCGTTTCCTCCTGGACATTGAAGCGCTTTGTATAATCAATTTGCTTAAGCCTGGCCATCATTACTCCCTGCTGGAAGCCATTGTCACATTAACGTTGCACTTGGGCTTGTTGGGTAGCCTCTACCTTGGAATCTTTGCCCTGTTTCATCTTTGTGATTCTGGTCAATAAGAATTTTCATTGGCGGCACGTTGGCGATGCTTATGCTACTACGCATGAGAAGCATCACTTGGCTTGGGTTGGTCTTGCGGTTGTTTGATGACTTGTTTTCAATTTATTGAGCGCCAGTAGTAAATAGTGTAATATGAATTTTTGTACTATTTTTTTTAAGATATGTGATTTTATATTAAACACCTGTAAATAAAGTGATTGTCTATTGAAATAGTTATATTTTTCTTTTTAATTTTATGTTTTGAGACTTCAGAGGAAGCGAGCGTGTATTAATATTAAAAAACAATTAGATCGTCATAACTAACAAAATATCAATCAAAATCAATCAATTTTTAAATTTAATCGATTTGCATTTTTATTTTTTACAGTTTTGTTCAGTTTTTTATTAAAAAAAATTATACCGAGTTGAATCAAACTAATTGCAATATAATACATATTATTAGTTATTACATGTCTAAACCTTACAAAACCAAGTCAAGAAAACCCATACATATATATATATATATATATATAAAGGATTGATATTAACAGAGAAAAACAAGGGAGATTCATCATTCTTGTGCCGACATACGCATTTTTTAGGATGTGAAAACCAACGACGACCTATACAAAAATTTTCATGCTGTAAATGATATATGTACCATTTTTGCCTGGGATGAACTTAAACGAGGGAATATAGAGTGAACATAAATTTATGTAGCCGCTGTCTTGGTAATTTCGTACCGACTAGTAGGAATGTAACTTTTTATAGTTAGTTGTCATGAGATTTTAAGCCTTCTTTGAATTATTAATGCAATTCAACATATCGTGTATCACCTCAAGGTAAGAAAGCTTGTTTATTGTTGCAAAAATGGCAGCTGCAAATCGCCTTCAGCTTGGACATACTGTGATATCAAATTTGGACGTTTCATCAATTTTTTAACTTGATTGGAAACATGGGCAACGATGGATTTAGAAATAAATTATTAGGGGAGGGGGAATATAAAAAATTAACAAACCCATAATTTATATAGAAGTTTCATAAATTGTAGTAAGTATTTATTGTCTGAAAGTTACATATGTTTTCCAAATTATCCTTCCATGACTATAATATCACTAACAAGCTCACCAACAATGGGATAATAAAATATATGCTTATATCTTTTTCTCTTTTGATAGATATGTTTATATATATCCTATTAAAAAAACTAACATTGATTGACATAAATATAAACGACTATACAAATAATTATTAAATGAAACAGCAGTTTTGATAACTAAATTATTAATTTGCCAAAAATAGAAATCTTCTAGCTATAGAGTTGTGTGTTTCACCTTGGATCAACTTAGGGGTCTCACTTGCGCTTACGAATCCTTCAAAAGTCTTTCTTTCTCATTCTCCCCATTTGCATATTGGTTGACTATTCTTGCTATATCTTCATGATTACACCTTCCACTCTAGTTTCTCTCTTTTTCTTTGTTGCTTCCGTGTCTCCACATTTCACTTTCATATGGCTTCTGTTCTGGTTTTTCTTCACAGGCTCAAGTCTCTCAGCCTCCCCCCTTTTTCCCTACCAAACTCCAACCTCATGATCATCAGCAATACCAAACCTCTTCTCCTTTCAAAACACAAATCTTCTTCACTAACATCCATTAGATGCTCGTCTCAAGCTTAACCCTATAATTACAAGAAAAAAAAAATGAAGAACCCTTTTTCCTTGAACAAGATAACTCAGTCTCCCTTACGTGAAATCTGAAGAGCAATCCTAAGCTGCAACAGGAAATCGCGAGTGGGCCAGCACCCCCTTGGCCCCCATGTAGGTCTGTCCTTGAACATGGGTACTCTATCGAGTGGCAACCATCTAACCTAAGTGCAACTGATAAAAAAAATGTACTAACGATAATTATTATTTTTATTTTGGCTAAGATTGTGATAATTTTGGAATCCAATTTCTCTCCAACAAATTTTTAGCGTTGCTTATGCAGCACGGAATTTAGATCATCCAATCTGATTTAGATAATTTACATTTTATTTTTATATTTTTATATTTTTAAAAAGAAAAAACACAAAATAAAAATAATATTTTAATTATGATGATGTTGAGATTAAAAGAAATAAAATAATAATAATAAGATTTGAATCGTTGAATTTGATTTGGATGGTTCTGAGTCAGTGCTATTTAAAATAACGCTAAACATTTGGCACAAAGAAACCAATGCATAATTTTATGGGATTGCTAATGGAAAAGTAATTTGTTTAGTCATTGTGCGATGATATTTTGTTTTGGGGAACACTATGTTTCTTATTTATAATACAATAATTATTAAATATTATTAAATATAGAATAATATTTTGTTTATTTTAATAAATTTATTATTATAACCATAGTCATTAATTATACAAAATCAAATTTATTTTTTTAAGAGTTATTAATTATTAAATAAGTTAATATTTTAAGTAAGTATTTAATGAAATATTATTTTATACTTAATAATTAATTATGTCATAATTAAAAAATATGATCTATTTAGTTTGCAGAAAATGACAGTATAAAAAAGGAAAGAGAAAGAGAGTACATAAACTGCATGTTTGGTTATAACAGAGATTTCCTCCCGAGGTGGATTATTATAAGAGAATTCTCGAAAAGGATATATACTTTGTTCAAGTCAAAGGTCGAAAAATTTAATCACTAATCTATGCCTTTCTTGATTATGCTGAAAACCGTTCATATATGAGAGGCCTTCAACATCGCCTATACTCTAGACGACCTCAACACATAAAAAAGATCACAGCTTCTATCGCTATTCTTGCCCCGTACTTTTCCTCATACATATCTCACCTTCATGTCAAGTTCCTCTTCAAATCCTCAATTCCCTCCTCCCATACAGTTTGAGCCTGACCCCGGAAACAGTAGCTATACCCATACCCCAGAGACCAGTTCACAAAATGTGTATCCTCTGGTGACCACGGTGCGTAGATTTTATTTCTCCCTCAGCCTCATAGGCTCCTTGTTAGCCTATGGCTCCTTTACGCAGACTGAGTTTTACAAATCCAGCCATCATAAGCCTTTCTTTGTGGCCGCATTAATAGGGCACGCTGTGTGGCTGATTTTCCTTCTGTTCTACAGATTTTGCTCCGTGGGTCGGCACCATTTCGTACTGAAATCTCTCGGAGAACTTGTGGTTCTGCTTTTGGTGTCTTTTTGGATATTGGGAATTAGACACAAGCATAATCATCTATCTGATGATGTTGCTGCTGCTCTAGTTGGCTTGCTCATACATGGGAAAGTGGAAGCTAGTGAAGTTGCAGTATTCGCAACGTGTGTTTTCCTGGACATTGATGCATTCTGTATAATCAATTTGCTTATGCCTGGCCATCATTATTCGCTGTTGGAAGCCACGGCCACTTTAACGCTGCACTTGGGCTTGTTGGTGGAAAGCCTTTACCTTAGAATCATTGAGGTAAGTTTCATCTTTGTGATTCTGCTCATCAAGAATTTTCTTTGGCAGCACGTCAAAGATGCTCAAGCTACTATGAATCAGCAGCATCGCCTGGCTTGGGTTGCTCTTGAAGTTGTTTGATAACCTGTTTCCAATTTATTAGGCACCAGTAGTAAATGGTATAATATGAATTTATGTACCATTTTTTTCTTTTTTTATATAATAAAATAATGGGACCTTTGTAATTAAATCCAGGAACCAAAACTTAGGGCTTGTTTTCGTTGTGTTTTTGTTTAATTGCTTTTTAAAATAAATATTGTAAATAATTTTGAAACTTACCAAAAGAAAAAAAAGAAAAACACGTATTAAAGATTTTTTCATGAAGATAGTTCATCTTCATCGCTGCGTTACCCCAAGATTATTTGCTCCCTGCTTGTGCCTAGCACGTCCCCTCTGCTCTTTTATTGGAGTCATTGCTCTCTTGCAGAGGGAAGATGGTAGAGCTTAAGCATGATTTTGGCCATAGCGAAGCCTCATCCTCTGCAATAGCAATAATGTCTTAGCTGCATATTAAGTTCTTGAAGAATACGACTTCCCAATTTGTCTTCTTTCCAAAGGTGTATTAGGAATTTGAGGAATCAATCCAGTGAAAATTGTGCAATTAATCTCCTAAACAGAAGTATGAAATTGGAAAATTGTGTGTGGTCTTACCTTACCAAAGGGAAAGGGTAAGGAACAAGAATATCTCTATTTAATCTTTGCCAAATTTTCAAGCTATGAATCCTCACACAGCTTAAGAAAAGTTTAAATCACCACAAGTCCTCTTTTTGAAAGATTCACCTTGATTCCTTTCCTTCATTAGTTGACTATAATAAAAGGCTTGAATATACCTACCTTCACAGTAGGCGCTACGTCATAGATGATAAATTATAAAGAAAGACAGATAACAATAGAGAATGTAAAGGCAATCATATTGTATTAAAATTATCTTCCATACATGGTATTACAGAAAACAATAGTATAAATATATAGACTAGCAGAGAAGTAAAAGAGAGACATGTAGCCCTGGATGAATGGAGAATTCTAGAATAAAAGAAAGGATCTAAAAACAAAAGATGGATAATGTAAAATAACAAATCAACATTCTTGGGCTTGAATCATGTTAGGCTGCAACTTGGTTTTATTGGATTGGGCTTTTACTTCAACAGCCCCCCTCAAGCTGAACAGTAGTGGTAACACAGTGAGGCTTGATCTGAGAGACTGGAATCGTGGAGAGGGCAATGGTTTGGTCAGAACATCAGTTAACTAGTCTCTAGAGGAGAGATAAGTAATATGTAGTGTTTTAGCAGTAACTCGCTCCCTGACAAAACGAAAATCCGGTTCAATGTGTTTAGTTCTAGTGTGCATCATAGGATTGACAGATAAAAAAGTGGCACCAATGTTATCACAACAAAGTGTGGGTGCAGAAGGAAGAAAAACACCTAAGTCATGCAACAAGGATTGTAACCAAATAAGATCACAAATGGCCAGAGCTAATGATCTGTACTCAGCTTCAGTGGAGGATCGGGCAACAATTTGTTGCTTCTTTGCAGACCAGGAAACAAGGTTAGAACCAAAGAAAATGCAGAAGCCTCTAGTAGATCGACGATCATCAGGGCACCCAGCCCAATCAGCATCAGAGAAAGCAACAAGGGAAGGAGATGGAGAGGCACGAATAAGAAAGCCATAATGAAGAGTGTGTTTCAGATAAAGTAAAATGCGTTTCATAGCAATCCAGTGAGTGGTTCTGGGAGAATGAAGGAATTGACAAACTTTTTTGACAGCAAAAGAAATATTGGGTCTAGTAAAAGATAAATATTGCAAACTGCCTACAACACTTCAATGCAAAGTAACATTAGGAAAAGCTTGACCATCTAAAATAAACAATTTTATTCCAGAAGCCATTGGGGTTGATAGAGGTTTGCAATATAACATGTTAGTCTTTTGAAGCAGATCAAGGATATACTTTTGCTGAGATAAGAACAGACCATCAGAACAAAACGTGGCTTCAATACCGAGAAAATAGTGCAGATTACCAAGATCTTTAACAGGAAAAGTAAGGCCCAGTAATTTAATAAGAGAGGTAACAACAGCAGAATCAGAACCAGTAATTAAGATGTCATCAACATAAACTAAAACATAAAGAACACTGGAAGCAGAGATTTTAACAAAGAGAGACGTATCTGATTGAGAGGCAATGAAGCCCAAGTGATGAAGACAGGTACTGAGCTGAGAAAACTAAGCCCGTGGTGCTTGTTTGAGGCCATAGAGGGAGTGTTGCAATTTGCAGACATAATGAGGATGGTCAGGGTGTTTAAAGCCTAGTGATTGCTGCATATAAATCTCCTCGTCAAGAAAGCCATGGAGAAAAGCATTCTGAATGTCAATTTGAGTGATGGACTAACCACCGGTCACGGCTAAGGAAAGAATTAGTCGAATTGTAGAAGGCTTGACCATTGGAGAGAAGGTATCATGGAAATCAAGGCCAGGAGTTTGATGAAAACCCTTCGTGACCAGACGCGCCTTGTATTTGTCTAAGGAACCATCGAGCTTGAATTTCTTTCGGAGGACCCATTTGCATCCGATGATCGAACGATTCAAAGGAGGTGGAATAAGAACCCAGGCATGATTCACATGTAGGGCTTGAATCTCCTCGGCCATAACAGATTTCCATTCAGGGAGTTTCAAAGCAGTGATAGCTGAAGAGGGAACCTCAAGAAGAGAGTCAACCGAAGTGGCATAGCCTTTAGGTAGAGGCCATCGAAGGGTACCATCAGTGAACTATTTAGGTCTGAGAGAATGGGTCTGAGCTTTGGTGACCATTCGAGGTGGAGGAGAGAGAGGGGGCGAGGGAGGAATAGGGGAAGACGAGGTGTTAGAGGACGTGACAAGAGGGGAAGAGGATGATGACTCTTCGACATGTGAGGGAGACGGGTGAAGAGAAATGGGTAGGGGATCTAAGGGGATAGATGGAAATGGGAGTGGGTCAGGTGAGGAAGATGGGCTGGGCCGAGGCAAGAGGTTTGGGAGAGGGGTATAGGTAGTATGGGAGTTGGGCCTAGACGCATAAGGAAAAACTGAAGGTCTGGGAAAACAATTCTCATCAGAAAGGACATCCCTGGATATGTAAATGCACCGTGTCTTGGGCTCAAAGCAGTAGTAGCCATGATAATTGGAGGCCTAGCCCAAAAAAATGCAAAGAGTGGAATGATCATCCAACTTATGATGAGTATAGGGATGAAGATGAGGCCAGCATGCACTACCAAAAATTCTAAGAAAAGAGTAGTCAGGAGCATGATTAAACAAAAGATGATATGGAGATTGAAGATTAAGAGAAAGAGATGGGAGACGATTAATGAGATAAACAATAGCATTGAAAGCATGAACCCAAAATTGTTGAGGTAAAGAAGTATGAGATAAGAGAGTTAAGCCTATTTCTATAATATGCCTATGTTTTCTTTTAACGGTGCCATTTTGAGCATGAGAATAAAGACAGGTTATACAATGAATGATGCCTTGATTTTGTAAAATAGAGTGAAGAGCTTGAAATTCACCACCACCATCGGTTTGGAGGAATTTGATTTTGGTATTAAATAGATTCTCAACTTGTTTTTGGAATGAAGTAAAGGCTTTAACAACATCAGATTTTAAAAGAAGAGGAAAAAGCCAAGTGAATTTAGTGTAGTTATCAACAAAAGACACATAATATCTATAGCAGTCTAAAGATAAAATTGGAGTAGGGCCCCATACATAGAGAAAATAAGGAACAGGGGCTGAGGGGAACGATGGGAGGAAGGGGGGAGTACATGGCTTTTGGATTTATTACAAGCAGAACAAGAGGAAGAAGATATAATAGAGGTATATGGAAGAGCATATTTTGATAAAATATGTTGAATCATCCTATAGGCTAGATGACCAAGTCTGGCATGCCATTGTTCTTTTGAAGCTTTGATCCCAAGACAAGCAGCAAGTGGAGAAGAATATAAATAGTTATTTGTTGGTCCTTGAAACAGCAGTTTCTTTGTGTGCAGATCCTTCACAAGAAAATGAGAGGCATAAAATTTAAAATACACATTATTATCCAAACAAAAACGACAAACAAAAACTAAATTTTTGGAAGCAGAAGGAACATGAAGAAGATTAGAGAGAAGATAATTGCCAATAGGTGAAGATAAATTCCTAGAACCATGATGAACAATAGGAAGAGAGGATCCACCAGTGGTATAAACATGATCATTTCCTTTGTAAGGTTCAGCATGAAGATTGAGGTTGGCAAGGTTAGAAGTCATGTAGTTTGTAGCTCCTGTATCAAAGTACCAGGCATCATCAGGGGCTATAGTAGTAAAATTATGATGTGCTTGAGCCAAGGCTAGAGGAGGTGGTGCTTGATACGAGTGATCAAATTTGTGAAAGCAAGTGTGTATGGTATGGCTATATTTTCTGCATAATTGGCACGCTATATTTGAATTTGAAAATGAAATGAAAGGAGAAGATGATCATCCACTATTTTGTCTAGGACCAAATTTGCCTCTACCACCCCGATAAAATGGAGGTCGTCCACTTCTTCCACGACCATGAAAAATAACACGATTTGAGAAAGGAGTGTACTGACGAACTTGATTAGTAAAAGATGGATAAACAGTAAAGTTAGCAGAGATTTCAGGTACTTCAGTCATAGAGTTGTAGTGAGACAAATGGGTTTCATGCATTAGTAAGTAACTGAGCACATCTTCTGGAGTTAAATCCATAGCTTTTATGGTTAAAGAAGCTACAATGGATTCATAATTAGATCCAAGACCATTCAAAAGATAAGTAATAAAATTAGAATCATCAATAAGTTATCCAATAGTGCTTAGAGCTTCAGAAATGAGCATTGCACGCTTAAAGTAATCATTGACAGATTCTCCTCCTTTCTTTAAACTAGTAAGTTGGTTATGGAGATGCATGAATCGTGCTTGATTTTTTTTTGGGTGAACAATTTTTAAAGAGCAAGCCATTTGAAACGTGCTGTCTTGTGTTTAATCACCTAACCAATAAGAGATTCAAAGACGAAAGAAATGATAACAGAGAGAGCAAGCTGATCAAGCTGAAACCATTTCATGTATTTAGGATTTGGTTCTCCATTTTCGGTAATGGTAAAGGGAGAAGGATAAAAGCCATCAAGTAATGAAAATAATTGTTGATCATATAGATAAGGCACCATTTGAGCCTTCCATACAGCATAATTGTCATGAGTAAGTTTAATTGAAATAAAATGAGATGGAGAAGAAAAAGAGGAAGACGGTGGAAGAAGAGAAGAGGGCAAAGATGTATTAGTAGAAGAACTTGATAAGGTAGACATGATGATTTTCATAGCTCTGATACCATGATAAATTATAAAGAAAGACAGATAACAATAGAGAATGTAAAGGCAATCATATTGTATTAAAATTATCCTCCATACATGGTATTACAGAAAACAACAGTGTAAATATATAGACTAGCAGGAAGCAGAAGAGAGACATGTAGCCCTAGATGAATGGAGAATTCTAAAATAAAAGAAAGGATTTGAAAACAAAATATGGATAATGTAAAATAACAAATCAACATTCTTAGGCTTGAATCATGTTGGGCTGCAGCTTGGTTTTATTGGATTGGGCTTTTACTTCAACAATAGAGCATGTCGAAATAGGTATCAGATGCTCTGAAGCCAATATAAAATCCCATTATTAGAACGCTACAATTTCTCCCACAGCATGACCCTCCTTAAGCCATGCACACCCTTCGTAACAAATCCAAATGAACCCAAGTCAATTCTTAGCTTTGAGTAATTAATGAACCACTTGTTGAGCAAAGGGATCAAGAGTTCTGGAATGGGTGGTTTGGGAATTTGTGTAGCCTAACCATGAAATTTCAACATGGCCAATGTGGTCATGGAGGTCAAGGAGAGTAGTGGAACCAAAAAGCTCAAGGTCATCATCCTCTGGTGACCCCAATGCATATATTTTGGCTCCTCTATAGATTCTGAGAGTTTCTTTTTTGTGCAATGGAGGGATACTGATGGAGATTGAGTTTTATAAATTAGGTGATCTGTCTGGGAGGCCCAGATCCTTACCATCACTAATCTTCCTCATGAAATCCCACCTTCATGCAGAAACGGGGAAAAACAAGTGAGATTAATCTTGTATATATTTTAGTTCTAAGTACCTACATATGATCATTTTCTAGGAAGTGAAACCAATGAAGACCTATTGTAAAATTTTCATGTTGTGTAAATAACATATATATGCACCGTTTTTGCCTGGGATGAACTTCAACAAGGGTATATTGAGTGAACATAAATTTATGTAGCTGCTATCTTAGTAACCTCGTAGATGCTAATTATAGGAACGTAACATTCTATTATCTATTGCCATGAGATGTTAAGCCTTCTTCGTAGCCAATTATTAAGGATATTTAACATATCGGTGTATCACTTAGAAAGCTTGTTTATTGTTGCAAAAATGGCAGATGCAAATCACCTCTAGCTTTGATAAACTATGATGTCAGATTTGGACGTTTCATCAAATTTTTAATTTGATTGGAAACATTTGGTGCTATCAAAGTGGGAAGAGTCTGGACCCTCTGGAGTTTTTTGTTGTACAATTTTTGTATAGTTTAAAAAGAGAAAAAAAAGTGAAAATGAAAGAAAAAAGAGAAAATAAATCCCATACACTCTTTGACTTTATATGTCACTCTTTCTTCAAATTTTATAAGAATTTTATAATAATGAATTAGATTTTTATAAAATTTTTGTAGAGTTTAAAAGGAAAAGGAAAAAAATGAAAGTGGAAGAAAAAAGATACACATTTTTACTCTTTATATCACCCTTTTTTCAAACTTTATAAAAGTTTTATAATGATGAACTGGATTCGTACATAGGTTGCAACCATCCAACCAAAGTGTAACTAATAATAAAAAATATACTGATGAAAATTATTATCTCTCTTCTTACTAAGAGTTAATGGAAACGTACGTAACTTGTTTATTCTTTGGCTCCAAGACCAGTGAGAAACGACCTTTTCCTTGCAATGCAAAGCTTAATTTCATAATGAAGAGGATGACCCACAAAAAGCTTAAATATATAATGAACGGGAACAAACTCCACCAACCATTAGGAAGAAGAAACATCCTATGGCATCAATTTATATTACACCTCCATCTAGATTATTAGGCTAGTCTTTGTAAGTATGATTAATCAATTTATATTTTAAGGGTTTGATAGGTGGTGGCAGGCAGCCGTGGCTGCTTTAAGAGTGCCAATCACGTGGGTGTGGCATTTTTTTTTTTCTTGAGTAGCAACACTACAACTGTGATTTCTTCAATTAAACAATCTCCTCAATTGATTGATTGAGGGATTAATTTAGACAATTATGATTTAAGAATTTTTTTATTTTTTATTTCTTTTTTGGTTTTAAAAAAGAAGTAGAATGTAAAATAAAATAATTTTTTAACTGCATATTAAAAAAAAATCTAAATATTTGGACCATCCTCATCAAATTTAAGACAATTCAAATTGCTCAATTGAACAATTGAGAGAAAAAAAAAAAAAAACCCTTAACTGAAAGGTCCGAATTAAGCAACGCTGGCCTTATGGGGCTTGTTGCATGTTTAAAACTATTGGTCTCTGTTACGAAAAGGGATGAGTTGATATTGATCTAGCAAAATCGTAAGGGGGTTTGCTAGTGATTAAGTTTGGTATGTCAATATTTTGATAGAACATCAACGTGACAATTTGTCTTTAAGAGGATATGTAATGTATTTAATAATCTAATACCTCTATATTACATAATTGCTGGGTATTTTATATTAATTCAAACAGTTTTGTTATACCATGTTGAATATGTAAATTTCAAATTTTGAATATTTTATTCAGTGATGTGTTGGGTATTAAATTATCTTACCAATACAAAAATATTGTCATCCCAAAAATTCCGATAGTTTTCTTGTATTAAAGTAACGTAAATTTTTTATTATTTTTTTAAAAAGCTTTAACATTGATTAAAGCTTTTCATCGAATATGTAAGTGGCAAATTATTCTTTCCCAACCCCTCTCTCTGTAGTTTTGAACTGTTGGCTTACCTGGATAGTAGACTTCTATTTTTTTCTGATTAAAACACGTGGTAAAGAGACATCCACTTTTTGGTATTGTTTTATAATTTTTTTTCTAATTGAAATGACCAAATTGACATGGTAGAGGGACACCAAATTTCTGTTTGAACGTCCTATGATGGACGAGGTTGAAAGCCACGGATTTGACTTCTTCTCAGACCAAACAAAAGTATAATTTTTCTGTGTTCAACTGTGAATTTAATTTTTTTTCTTTTTTGGGTCATTGGCTATGAATTTAATTCGACCGCTTCCAATTTAAGAGAAGTTAGTCCATTCCCCCTCAATTTATGGGCCAGGAAGGAAGCAAACATTCCATTACTACCCAAGCTGATGTTTAACCCAAAACAAGTATGCAGACGCCCAACCTGCAACGCAATTGCATAAATAAATTCATTAAAACAAAATCTACATACTTAGCAAAAATGGTAGATAATGCTGTGATCAACAGTGAGATTTCCTCCTGAGGTGGATTATTATAAGAGAATATATATCTCGAAAAGGGATATTTCTTTCTTCAACAACTTCTATTTTCTCGGATTTCTTTACCCATGAGTCAAGTTGGAGTAATTTATTCATTCTATGTCTTTCTTGGTTATGCTTGATATTGTTCAAATATAAGGGACCTTCAGCATGGCCTAAACTCTAAACAACCACCAATAAATAAAACGTTCCCAGCTTCTCTCTATCGCCATTCTTGCCCTGTTTTCCTCGTATATCACCTTCATGTCAAGTTCCTCTTCAAACCCTCCACCCACCAAGCCTCAATTGCAGCTTGAGAGCACACCCACACCCCAGAGACCAGTTCACAAAATGGCTACCACAAATTCAATTTTGCAGAAGTATTGCACTACTGGTGGGCCAATGCATATCATCAAAGAAATTCTAGTTCTAGCATTAATAATAATTCGCCAACCCCTCTCCAAATATAGGTAGTTCAAAATGTGTATCCTCTGATGACCCCAATGCGTATATGTTTTTTTTTTCTCCATCAGCCTCGTAAGCTCCTTCTTAGCCTATGGCTCCTTCATGCAGACTGAGTTTTATAAATCCAGCCATCGTCAGCTTTTCTTTATGACCGCATTAATAGGGCACACTGTGTGGCTGATTTTCCTTCTGTTCTTCCCATTCTGCTCCGTGAAATCTCTCATAGAATTTGTGTTTCTGCTTTTGGTGTCTTTTCTGATTTGGGTATGGGACACAAGCATAATCAATTAATCATCTGTCTTATGAGGTTGCGGTATTCGCAACGTATGTTTTCCTCCTGGACATTGATGCACTTTGTATAATCAGTTTGCTTACGCTTGGCCATCATTACTTTCTGTTGGAAGCCATTGACACGTTAACGTTGCACTTGGGCTTGTTGGGATTGGGAAGCCTTTACCTCAGAATCTTTGCGGTGTGTTTCATCTTTGTGAGTCTGGTCATTAAGAATTTTCATTGGCGGCACGGAGGAGATGCTCAAGCTACTACGAAAGAGCAGCATGACTTGGCTTGGGTTGCTCTTGAAGTTGTTTGATAACTTGTTTTCAATTTATTGAGCACCAGTTGTAAACGGTGTAATATGAATTTATGTACTATTTTTCTTTTTTTAAGATATTTGATTTATATTAAGCATATGTAAATAATGTGATTGTCTATTGGAATAGTTTTCTTTTTCTTTTTAATTTTATGTTTCGAGACTTTAGAGGAACCAAGTTTATATTAGGAGTATTAAAAAACGATTCGATCATTATAACTAAACTGATTTAACCTAACAAAATATCAATCAAAATCAACTAATTTTTAAATTTAATCGATTTGCATTTTTATTTTTGACATTTTTTAAAGTTTTTTATCAAAAAATTTTATACTAAATTGAATCAAATTAATCAAAATATAATATATATTAAAGGATTTAATATTAATTTTAAGGCAAGTATATTGGTATCTTGTTTAGGCGATGTTCATGTTTAATGGTTGAAAATTAATCATAACATTAATACATTACAAGTAGCATAAGATGGTTTAATTTGATGATATAATCAATGTCTTTATTTACCTTTTATCTTTTATATTCTTGTACCCTTATTATAGCATTGTATTTAATGCTTAAATTGTTTAAAAAGAATACTCGGAAATAAGTAAGTTGGGCCTAAGTTGCCTAAAATAACCTAAATTGCCTGAAATCAATGTAGGTCAAAATTAAACTCAAATTACTCCAAACGAATCACTTTTAGTTTTATGCCCCTTAATTTAATTTCTTTTCACTAAATGAATTTTAAGTTTTTAACGATTTTATTGGTCAATGTACAAAAAATCAACTCAACTGTCAAACACCCCTGGTGTACATAAAGATAATCTTCATGCTAGTTATTTTGTTTTAGACACTGGAACCTTTTGTAATCAAATCCAAGGACCAAAACTTAGGGCTTGTTTTGGTTATGTTTTTGTTTTGTAGTTTTTTAAAATAAATATTTTAAACTATTTTGAAAATAATTAAAACTTACCCAAAAAAACGCGTTTAGAAAATTTGTTCTTGAAAACAATTGATGTTCATAACTGCGTTGCCCTAACATCATTTGCTCCCTGCTTGTACCTAATCGTCCCCTCTGCTCTTGCATTGAAGCTATTGCTCTCTTAAGATGGTGGAGCTTTATAAGCTGACTTTGGCCATCTCATCCTCTGCAACAACAACAATGCCTTAAGTGCATATAAAGTTCTTGAAGAATACGACTTCCCAATTGGTCTTCTTCCCAAAGATGTATTAGGAGGTTGGTGAATCAATTCATTGAATATTGTGTAATTGATCTCCTAAACCAAAAGCATGTAATTAGAAAATTGTGTGTCCTTACCTCACTTGGGGGGAAAGGTAAAGAACAAAAATATTACTATTTAATATTTGCCAAATCTTTAAGCTACGAATCCTCACAAGAATTTTAAACAATTCACCTCGATTCCTATCCTTCAATAGTTGATTATGAATAAAAAGCTTTGAACATACCTCCCTTTATTGTGAGGGCTACATCATAGAGCATGTCGAAATGGGTATTAGATGCTCTGAAAACAATATAAAATTCCATTAGAACGCTGCAATTTCTTACATAGCATGATTCCCCTTGAGCCAAACGCACTCTTTGTATCAAGTCCAAATAAACCCAAACCAAAGCCTAGCCTATAGTAATGAACCACTTGTTAAGCAAAAGGATCAAGAGTTTTGGAATGGGTAGCTTTGGGAATTGCTGTTGCCAAACCATGAAATGCCAACATGGCCAGTATGGTCATGGAGGTCGAAGGGGTTGGAACCAAAAGCTCAAGGCCATCATCCTCTGGTGACCCCAATGCGTATATTTTGGTTCCTCTATATATAGATTCTGTAAGTTTCTGTTTTGTGCAAGGTAGGGATTATCATGGGGACCGAGTTCTATAAATGAGGTGAACTGACTCTGTCCGAAGGCCCAGATCCTCCCCATCACTAATCTTCCTCGTGAAATCCCACTTTCATGCAGAAACAGGAAACAAAAAGTGAGATTCTTCATTCTTGTACCGACTGTTGGAGATTGTGCCCTTGGTCAATCATTGTATTGCGAACATTGTTTATTATTACGAAATAAGAGTTTTCTTTTTATTACATTATTATATTATTTGCATATTTATATATAATAATATCTATGGATAAATCATTTTTTAAATTATCCAAAATGTCCCTAATCAATCATCATTGTGGGAACAACGATGAATTAAGATTAGTATGATTTTGATTGATTAAGTGTTAATCATGTATGATGATATGAATCAAAATCATAGGCGTGTGTTAGAGAACAGGACGCTGGATAGACCCGTCATGAGATAAGTTACATGGATTAGGTCATAAGTTTATCTCATATATAACCGTGTCATTGATCCCTTGGACCTGAGATCACCATAGATTCCTACATGAAGGACACTGTGCTTTGGCGTAATCTAATGTCACCTTTAACCAGGTGATTATAAAGACTATGATCAAGTATAATGGAATCCATACAGAGGAAGATGAGTGATCAAGATGGAATTTGTCCCTCTAATTAATAGAGAGATATCTCTGGGTCCCTCGATGAGTGTGACTGAGAAATGTATGGCCATGTTCAAATGGAAAGGGTTCCATCTTATATTAGTCTGCTCGGAGATCGAGAAAGTTATGATCAAGCAAGTTGAGAATGACATTTTCATGTTTCATACTCGATCTAGATATCGTGTGACAAAAGGGATATGATAGGGTTATAAGATAGGTTGCATCGGATCACCGATCCCGTATGATTTGGGTAGTTACAATGTCTTGCTAGAGGCCGCTTATGATTTGTGGGTCAAACAGTGTAGTTGGCCCACTGCCAACATCATATGGGCCTGCTGGGTCGCACACAAGAATGGACTAACTCGGGCTAAAATGTCTACATTCATTGAATCAGAAATGTGTCTAAATTTAATGAATATCTAGGATGGAGGAATTATTTATATATATATATGAATTAATTTAAATTTGATTCTATCAGATAGATTTAAATTTAAACTAATTAGATAATTTAAATTTGATTCTATCAGATAGATTTAAATTTAAACTAATCAGATAATTTAAATTAAGCTCTAGATATTGTTAGTTTAAATTTAAACTATAGGATAGATTTGAATTTAAACTAATAAATATATTTAATTAATTTTGATTAATTAAATATACCTGAAACTCTAGTTTATAAATAGGGGTTTTCATATCAGAAAAAAAAAGAGCTACCTCCAAAATCCTTAGAGAGAGGGACATCGTACGGACATCGTACGGAATTATACGAACGTCGTACGGACTGTACGAAAATTGTACTGACATATTGCTAACACACTGTTCTGAGTTGCTGAATCCCTTTCGTGTGAATACCAGTAGAAGGAGCTGATCTGCGGTCAGTTCCTGTGATCCAAATAAAAATAAACAACAAACTCAATCGGCAGAAAAAGGTAATTCTCTGAACCTATTCAATTTAAATGATTTTGGCGGATCCTTGGTGGGAATTGGGATCAAAATTTTAAATGTTTCTACTGTGTGCCTCCCATAATTCCCAACACCGACATACGCATTTTTTAGTATGTGAAACAAATGAAGACATGTATAAAAATTTTCATGTTGTGTAAATCATATATGTACCATTTTTGCCTGGGATAAACTTCAGCAAGTGTATATAGAGCGAACATAAATTTATGTAGCTGCTGTCTTAGTAATTTCGTAGCTGATAATGGGAATGTAACATTTTATAGTTTGTTGTCATGAGGTTTTAAGCCTTTTTTGTAACAAATTATTAATGCAATTTAACATATCGTGTATCACTTCAAGGTAAGAAAGCTTGTTTATTGTTGCAAAAATGGCAGATGCAAATCACCTCCAGCTTGGACAAACTGTGATATCAAATTTGGAAGTTTCATCAATTTTTTAATTTGATTGGAAACAGTGGGTACTCTATCAAGCGACAACCATCCAACCTAAGTATAACTAATAATAAAAATGTACTCATGATTATTATTATTTTTTCTTTTGGCTAAGAGTAGTGTGATAATTTTAGAATCCAGTTTCATGCACTGGATTCATAGTGCTGTTTAAGCAACACTGAATCTAAATTGTCCAAATCTATTTTGGATGGTTTAGATTTTATTATTATTTTATTTTAAAATAGTCTTTCAATTATGAAATTTAAAAAATAATGTTTGATATTAAAAATAATAATAATAATAATAATAATAATAAGATCTAAATTGTCCTATCACATTTGAAATGTGACAATGAGAAATGCAAATAAATAAAAATTTTGATATTTAAAAACAAAAACCCATAGACATAGAGTTACTAACAAAATGTTAATAATAAAAGTAAAATTTTTGAAATTTTTTTTTAAGAAAATAGAAAATGATAATCTACAAATTAAATATGAATTTGAGAGTTAGTTGTATATGGGAATGTGGTCAACTATGTAAAATTAATATGACTTTAATTTTATTTTAACTACCCTGATCAAAATGCACATAAGATAATAGAAAGCAAGAAAAAAAAATGAAAAAAGAAGATAAAATAATATAGGATAAAATATTGGCAAAAACTATAAATAAAAATAAAATATCTACAAAAGCCAAAAATGTAAAATAAATTAAAGTATTTACAACAAAGGAGAAATAAGATATTTACAAAAATAGATAAATAAGATATTTACAAAGATAAAGAAAATAAAATATCTACAAAAATAGACTAAATAAAATATTTACAAAAAATAAAAAAATATAATATTTACAAAAACGAACTTAACTTAAAAATGTGACCTAAGAACTATATATCCAATAAATGAATCAAAACTTATGTAATTTGAATTGGAATAGAAATATGGGTCATGGATTGATATTTTGATTTTTTGTGGAATGAGAATGAAAATAAAGTTAATCTAATTTTATAAACAAAACAACTTTAAGATTTGATAAGTATGTTTTAATTTATAAAAGCCAAGTTAATCTCATTTTCCAACTCTATTCATTTTCTCTCTTTTATTATTTTTTTGGGTTTTCTGAAAATAATATGTTTATATATTTTTTAATTTTTTATACTTTTTTTTTAAATAGAATTTTTATTTGCTGTAAGACAATGACCTAACACGCGGATAAACTTCAGAAAAAAAAAAAAAAAAACTGTAAACTAAGAAACAGGCCAAACAAACAATGAATGTGCACACATGCTTAGTCCGTTGACGTCCATATTATGCACATGAAAGGTGAGAAAAAAATAGAACCTGTGTGCCTTCTTCTGCATCCTTGAATTTCTTTGAGCTTCTTACTTCCAGCTCCATCAATTTAAGCCACGCAAATACGAAACGGGGTATCAATAGATTCAGGCCACTTTTAGCAAAAGAATGAAGATAAAAAATTTTAGTTTCCCACTTCCTTTAGATTTCCCAAACTATCATGAAAATGGTAGCATCATTCAAAAAGCCAAACCCACACGGAACCATTCAATAAGGCAAACTCATTGCTGTGAAATAGTAGCATTACAAAAAAGTCAAAATCATATGGCCACATGATTGTTGGTAATTTTAGACAAACATATAGCAACATCAAATCCTTCCTTGAACAGAAACGTGATTTGCAACGCAATTTAACAAGATGCTTATAATCATATTATGCCACACAATCAACAATAGAAATCAGTTCAAGTAAAAAGAATCATATCCACGTGCTTACCAATCCCCCAATAACTGTTTGTGCAACAAAAGCATCAAGGAATTCGGCAAACCAAAGTAATCAATCGCAACACAAAACGAAGAAATAGACTTCAAACGCACACAGTAAAGAAACTCAAACAAAACCATACACCAAAATCAAAATACAAGCAAAGGCATTGCAATTTCCTGTGGGAGGCACAACCTCCTATGCTTCTCCTCCAATTTTTATTTCGCTCTCCTCTCGCTCTTGTCTCTCCTCCACTGCTCTTTGTTCTGGTTTTTTCACGATCTCTCACTCTTCTTTCAGTTCAACTCTCTTTTTCTCAAGTGCTCTCTTCTACTCTCTCTCTCTCTCTCTCTCTCTCTCTGTATTTTCCTGGCCACCTCCTCTATGGTCTCCATTCTGGCCTCCTCCTCTATTTTTGGCTGCTGCCGGAAGGCTCTCTCCGTGCACAATCTTCTTCGCCTTTTTTGTATGCTAGGTTTAGAAGAAATGCCTCCCCAAATCACGCTAGAGATCCAAATCTTGAACTTTCAAACTTTCATAGGAATCTTGGACAATTTGACTTATATATACAATTAAAAAAAATAAAAAAACTCAAATAGATATTCATCAAAATTATTATTTAATATATATAATTAATTTTTTTAAAACAAAACACTGAGTATATTATTTTGCGTTCTGTGAAATTTTTTTTTTCTAAAAAAATCATTAAACGTAGACTCAATAATTCTGCATTCAATTATTTTTTTTTCTCAAATAATATCTGCTTGAGCACAGAACAAAATGCTCCCCATTCAAGTGAGATAAAATTTGGGAGAAGAGGGTAACTTGGGAGGGGCGGTTGGGAGGGGTTATATATTATACAAAATAAATAAAACATGTTATATTTATAATATATAAAAAATATATAATTTATATTAATGTTTTGTTTTAAAAATGTATCATATTATATATAATATATATTAATATAGAACATATCTATACTATTTATTATATAAAATATTAAAATATAATAAATAATAAATTTACAAATAATTATTTTTTGATAAAATTATATTTTTAATTACAAGTTAATTCTCCTTAACTTATTTACATAAAACAATATTTTTTAGATATATTGAGGATGCTATATATAAAAAAAAAATCATCTCGACTTAAAATTTTTTTTTATAAGATGTTTAATAAAACTAAAAAACCATCGTTTCATACAAATAAGTTTATTTATATTATCTCAATAAATCATGAATAATTGTGTAACTTTTTCAAAATGCAATAGCACTATTTCTTTGCAAGTAACTTGTCCATAATTTCATGATTTTATATAAGATTCTTAATAAGTCTAAAAATTTTTTTATGTAAATAAATTAAATAAATTTAAATTATAATAAAAATACAATTTTATAAAAAAAATTCTTTGTAAATTTATTATTATTATTAATTATATTTAAATATTTTATATAATAAAATATTATAGATATGTTTTATATTAATACATATTATAAAATATTTTAAGAAGTAAATAATATAAATAATATATTTTATATACATGATAAATATAATATGCTGTATTTATTTTATAAAATACATAGCTTATATAAATATAAATTATATATATATATATATATGTATACATATCTCTTAACCCTTCCCCCATCCCACAAATGCTTCTCTCCTCCCAAAAAAAACATTTTATCTCATTTAAATGAGAAGTAGAATACTCCGTGTTCAAATAAAAACTTTTTAGAGAAAAAATTAATTGAATATAGAGCTTTTTTTAGAAAAAAGAAATTTTGACAGAACTCAAAGTCGCGTATTCCAAATTTTATTTAAAAAAATTAGTTATATATATTAAGAAATAATTTTGACCATTATTTATTTGAGTATTTTATTTTTTTGAATTATATATATTAAGTCAAATGGCCAAAATCCACGCCCAAAAACCCTCTCTCAACGCTGAACCAGAAGTGGAGGGGTGAGAAAGTGAAAACGCAGGGTTCCCCTACGTTTCACTTAAGTTTACTACTTTTTTATTTTTTATCATCCTTTGAGACTTCTGGATTTTAGGTTTTGCAAACTAAATTTGAGCTTGGGGCATTTAAATTTGAGATTGTGTCATTTCAGTCTGGTTATCACATTGCGACTTTTGCTTTCTTCCCTTTTTATGTTTTTATGTTTTTTTTTAAATCTTTTAGATTATTTTAATGATTCAGAATTAAATTAAAACTAACCAAGAAATAGCTATAACCAGAATGACTTTAAAATTAAACTAAAGATGACGCTAAATAAAATCTGAAATTAAAAGTTTTTAATTTAATGTAATAATTTTTTTAATTCTTTTAAAAGATATTTAGACAAAATACAATATTTACATGGTTAGATTGATCTCAATGATCTAAATTCAAAGCTACTTAAGCATCCGGTGCAGAGAAACCAATGCATAATTTCATAGCTGATTTCATCGATTGGGAATTACAGTCTCGATTAGCATTTAGAAAGGGGGGAGCTGCCTAGACCTTTCAACAAATAGGAAATTGGGTGATTGGAAGAAAAGGAAATTTGTTTAGGTGTAACTGTGCACCAATCAAGGGTTAATATTTAATTTGTATAGATAAGATTTATATACAATATAAATAAGATTCATATATAAAATAAATTTTAATAGTTAAATATATAAATGACGTGCATATAAGAATTACTTGAAAAAAAGAGCCTGTATTATATAGTTAAAGGCATCTTACTTGCGCCATGGACATCTCTTTGCGATTCACAGTGCTCTTCGCAATCTCGATCCTGGCAATGCTCTACAACCCGAGGATGACCACCATTGAAGGGCTGGAAGCAAGCTTCACACTTTCCACAGCAGCAACTACACCGTCGACTTCACAAGAACTCCAATACTTATGGGAACGGAATTTGTTTATTCTTTGAATAATAATTTTACTCTTAAGAATACTATTTATTTATAATACAATAATTATTAAATATAAAATAATATTTTGTTTATTTTAAAAATTTATGATTATAATCATACTTATTAATTACACAAAATCAAATTAATTATTTTAAAAATTATTAGTTATTAAATAAGTTAATATTTTAAATAAGTATCTAATAAAATATTTTCTTATATTTAATAATTAATTTTCATGACTAGAAAATATAATGTCTTGTTTACGTTGTAGAAAATGACAGTACAGAATAGAAAAGATAAAGAGAATGCCACAAATTGCATGTTTGGATATAACAGTGAAATTTCCTCCCGAGGTGGATTATTACAAGAGAATTCTCAAAAAGGAGATATATAACTTCTTCAAGTCGTGGGGCTGCTATTGGGAACGTAATTTGTTTATTCTTTAAGTGATGATATTTTATTTTTGGGAATACTATATTTCTTATTTATAATATAATAATTATTAAATATAAAATAATTTTTTACTTATTTTAATAAATTTATTAGTATAATCATATTTATTAATTATATAAACTAAATTAACTCTTTTAAGAATTAATAATTATTAAATAAGTTAATATTTTAAGTAAGTATTTGATAAAATATTATTTTATATTTAATTATTAATTTTGTAACATATGATGTTTTGTTTAGTTTGCAGAGAATTATAATATAGAAAAAGAAAGAGAAAAAGAATGCCACAAATTGCAGGCTTGGTTATAACAGTGAAATTTCCTCTCGAGGTGGATTATTATAAGAGAATTCTCGAAAAGGATATATACTTTCTTCAAGTTAAAGTTGGAATAATTTAGTCATTAATCTATGCTTTTCTTGATTATGCTAAAAACCGTTCAAATATAAGAGACCTTCAACATGATCTAAACGACCTCAACACATACAAAAGATCATAGCTTCTATCGCCATTCTTGCCCTGTATTTTTCCTCATACATCTCCCACCTCCATGTCAAGTTCCTCTTCAAACCCTCAATCCCCTCCTCCTATACAGCTTGAGCCTGACCCTGGAAACAGTAACCACACCCACCCCCCAGAGACCCGTTCACAACATGTGTTTCCTCTGGTGACCCCAATGCGTATATGTTATTTCTCTCTCAGCCTCATAGGCTCCTTGTTAGCCTATGGCTCCTTCACGCAGACTGAGTTTTACAAATCCAGCCATCGTCAGCCTTTCTTAATACTCGCCGTATTAATAGGGCACACTGTGTGGCTGATTTTCCTTCTGTTCTTCAGATTCTGCTCCGTGAGTCGGCACCATTATGTAGTGAAATCTCTCGGGGAATACTTGGTCCTACTTATGGCATCTTTTTTTATATTGGGAATTGGACACGAGCATAATCATCTATCTGATGAGGTTGCTGCTGGTCCAGTCGGATCGCTCATATACGGGAACGTGGAAGCTAGTGAAGTTGCAGTATTTGCAACGTGTGTTTTCCTGGACATTGATGCTTTCGGTATAATCAATTTGCTTATGCCTGGCCATCATTATTCTCTGTTGGAAGCCATGGTCACTTTAACGCTGCACTTGGGCTTGTTGGTAGGAAGCCTTTACCTTAAAATCATTGAGGTGTTTTTCATCTTTGTGATTTTGCTCATCAAGAATTTTCTTTGGCGGCACGTAAAAGATGCTCAAGCTACTACGAACGAGCAGCATCGCTTGGCTTGGGTTGCTCTTGAAGTTGTTTGATAACGTGTTCCAATTTATTGCGCACCAGCAGTAAATGGTATAATATGAATTTATGTACTATTTTTTTCTTTTTTTAAGATATTTGTTTTTGTATTAAACATATATATATATATATATATATATATATATATGTATGTATAAATGGGACCTTTGTAATCAAATCTAGGGACCAAAACTTAGGGCTTGTTGTCGTTGTGTTTTTATTTACTTGCTTTTTGAAATAAATATTGTAAATAATTTTGAAACTTGGAAAAAAAACACACACACACACATTTAGAAGATTTTTTTTTCATGAAGACAGTTCATCTTCATCACTGTGTTACCCCTACATTATTTGCTTCCTGCTTGTACTTAGCACGTCTTCTCTGCTCTTGCGTTGAAACTATTGCTTTCTTGCGGAAGGAAGATGGTGGAACTTCAACATGATTTTAGTGATATACGTCATAGATATATAAAATTATATTTATAATATTTAACATAAGAGAAATGGATCAAAATATTACTTTCAATCATTTTCTCTTAACTCTATCTTGTAAAATACATTCAACGTATATGAGAGTACAGGAAATATTTTTAAGCTTTGATTATCACTGGATGATAGTGTTATGTTTAGAAGATGTATAAATCAAGCTTGGAAATCTCTGTATTTTCCATCATATTGTTGAAGAAAATGTATTGTGCAAAGGTGGGATATGCACGTTTTGATCTATCCGATGAAGCCCATGATTTTTGAAATATATTGAGTTGTTGCAAGCTAACGTAATTTGTTGTCACGATCTGCTGTAGTTTGTTCCCATGTTTTACTTGTCACGTTCTGCATTGTTTTCACGTTTTACATGCAATATCTCACATTTGGCCGTAGCGAAGCCTCATAGTCTGCAATAGCAACAATGCCTTAACTGCATATCAAGCTCTTGAAGATCCGACTTCCCAGTTTGTCTTCTTCCCAAAGGAGTATTAGGAAGTTGAGAAATCAATCCAGTGAAAATTGTGCAATTGATCTCCTAAACAGAAGCATGTGATTGGAAAATTGTGTGTGCCCTTAGCTTACTCAAGAGAAAGGGTAAGGAACAAGAATATCACTATTTAATCTTTGTCAAATCTTTAAGCTAAGAATCCTTATATACCTTAACAAAGTTTAACGTCACCCCAAGTCCTTTTTCTAAAAGATTCACCTTGATTCCTTTCCTTCATTAGTTGACTACGAATAAAATTAAAAGCCGGATTATACCTCCCTTCATAGGAGGCGCTACGTCATAGAGAGCATGTTGAAATGGGTACCAGATGCTCTGAAAACCAATATAAAATCCCATTATGAGAACGCTGCAATTTCTCCCATAGCATGACTCCCACTGAGCCATATACACACCCTTCATAACAAATCCAAATGGACCCATCACCCAACTCAATTCTTGACCTTCAGTAATTAATGAACCACTTGTTGAGCAAAAGAATCAAGGATTTTGAAATGCGTGGCTGGGGAATTTGTGTAGCCTAACCATGAAATGCCAATATGGCCAGTGTGGTCAGGGAGATGAGGGAGAGTAATGAAACCAAAAAGCTCAAGGTCATCATCCTCAGGTGACCCCAATGCTCATATTTTGGTTCCTCTGTAGATTCTGCAAGTTTCTTTTTTGTGCAAGGTAGGGATTCTGATGGAGACCGAGTTTTATAAATCAGGCCAACTGACTTTGTCTGGGAGGCCCAGATCCTCACCATCACTGATCTTCATCATGAAATCCCACCTTCATACAGAAACAGGGAAAAACAAGTGAGATTCTTGTATATATCCTAGTTCTGAATACCCACATACGATCATTTTTTAGGATGTGAAACCAATGAAGGCCTACTTCAAAAATTTTCATGTTGTGTAAATGATATATATATATATATATATATATGTATATGTACCCTTTTTGCCTGGGATGAACTTCAAAAAGGGTATGTAGAGTGAACATAAATTTATGTAGCTACTATCCTTGTAACCTCGTAGCTGCTAATTATGGGAATGTAACATTTTATTATCTGTTGCCATGAGATGTTAAGCCTTCTTCGTAACAAATTATTAAGGCAATTTAACATATCGGTGTATCCCTTAAAAGTAAGAAAGCTTCTTTAATTTATTGTTGCAAAAATGGCAGATGCAAATCACTTCCAGCATTGATAAACTGTGATATCAAATTTGGACATTTCATCAATTTTTTAATTTGATTAGAAACATGGGTACTATTAAAGTGGCAAGAGTTTGGATTTTCTAGAGTTATCAGTTGTAAAATTTTTATGGAATTCGGAGAGAGAAAAGAAAAAGTGGGAATGAGAAAAAAAAAAAGTTCTATACATACTTTTACCTTTTGTGTTTTTTTTTTTCAAATTTTACAAAATTTTTATAATTAAAAACTTTAAAGTATCCTTACAAAAGTAGCAACCATCCAACCAAAGTGCAACTAATAATAAAAATATACTAATGATAATTATTATTTCCCGTCTGACTAAGAGCATGACAATTCTATGAGGTTGTTAATGGAAACATATGTAACTTGTTTATTCTTTGGCTCAGACTAGTCAGAAATGACATTTTCCTCGCAATGCAAAGCTTGATTTCACAAATGAAGAGGAAGACCCACAGAGAACATACTGCATATATAATGAACCGGAACAAACTCCCTAACCATTTGAAAGAAGAAACATCCTATGGCATGAATTTATATTACACATTCATCTAGATTATTAGGCTAGTCTTCGTATGATTAATCAATTTATATTTTAAGGGTTTGATAGATGGTGGCAGCCATAGCAAGAGTGCCGATCATGTGGGTTGTGGCATTTTTTTTTTTAGTAGCAACAATGCAATTTGGATTTCCTTAGCTGAGCAATCTCCGCTTAATTAAAGGATCAATTTGCTTGGTTTAAATTTAATTTTTTTGGGGACATTTTTTTGTTTTAAAAGAAGTATAAAATAGAATGAAAATAATTTTTTAACTGTAAATTTAGAAAAAAAATAATTTAGATTTAAAAAACCCTTAAGATCTACACTATTTAAGTCAAATTTGAAATGATTCAAATTACTCAATTAAATAATTAAAGAAGATCCTCAATTAAGAGAATCTGAATTGAGCAACCTTGGTCTACACCTTTTCTATGGCCTTACACGGCGCTTTGCATGTTTAAAACTATTGATCCGTTGTACAAAAAAGAGATGAGTTGATATTGATGTTGCAAAATCGTAAGTGGGTGTGCTAGTGATTAAGTTTGGTTTGTTAATATTTTCATAGAACATCAATGTGACACTTTGTCTTCAAGGGGATGTAACGTATTTAATAATCTAATATCTTTATATTACATAATTGTTGTATTTTATATAAATTCAAACAGTTTTGTTAAACCATGTTGAATATGTAAATTTTGAATTTTGAATATTTTATATAGTGATGTGTTGGATATTAATTTATCTTACAAATACAAAAATATTGGCATCCGAAAAATTCCAATAGTTTTCTTGTATTAAAATAACGTAATTTTTTTATTATTTTTATTTAAAACAGCTTTAACGTTGATTAAAGCTTTCATCGAATTATGCTTGTGGTAAATTGTTGGTTCCCTACTCCCCTCTCTGTAGCTTAGCACTGTTGGCCTATCTGGATAATAGACTAACTCTCTTTTGATGGAGACTTGACAAGGTAAAGAGACATCCATTGTTGAGGCTGCTTTATGATTTTTTTTTTGTTCCATACTTGAAATGACCAAATGGACATGATAGAGGGACACCAAATTTTCTGTTTGAACGTCCTATTATGGACGAGGTCGAAAGACTATAGATTTGATTTCTTCTCAGACCAAACAAAGGTATAGTTTTTTTGTGATTTTTTTATTGAATTTTTTTATGGGATCAACTATGAATTTAATTTTTTCTTTGGGTCTTGGACTGTGAATTTAATTCGACAACTTCCAATTTAAGGGCAATAAAATAGCCCATTTCCCTCTCAATTTATGGGCCAGCAAGGAATCAAACATTCCATTACTACGCAATCTGATTTTGAAACTCCCAAAAACCAAAAGGGATGCACATGCCCAACTTGCAACGCAATTGCATAAATACTTCATCATAAGCCCAAAAAACAGAAAAACAAAATTCATGGGCCAGGAAGGATGCAAACATTTCATTACCACCCAAGCTGATGTTTAAGCCATAAAAAGTATGCAGATGCCCAGCCAGCTGCACAATTCCATAAATAACTTCATTGGAAAAAAAAAACACTATATACATAGCAAAAATGGTAGATAATGTTATGATCAACAGTGAAATTTAGGAATATATATCTCCAAAAGGGATATTACTTTCTTCAACAACTTTTATCTTCCTCCATTTCTTTACCCATGAGTCAAGTTGGAATAATTTATTCATTCTATGCCTTTCTTCGTTATGCTTGCGACTGCAAGTATAAGGGACCTTCAGCTTGGCCTAGACCCCAAACGACCTAAACATAAAAAGTTCACAGCTTCTATCGCCATTCTTGCCCTGTTTTCCTCATATCTCACCTTCATGTCAAGTTCCCCTTCAAACCCTCCATCCCCTCCTCCCACAAACTCTCAATTGCAGCTTGAGCACACCCACACCCCGGAGGCCAATTCACAAAATGGCCACCACAAAGTCAATTTTGGAGAAGTATTACACTATTGGTGGGCCAATGCATATCATCAAAGTAATTCTAGTTCTAGCATTAATAATAATTCGCCAACCCCTCTCCAAATATGGGTAATTCAAAATGTGTATCCTATAATGACCCCACTGCGTATATTTTTTTACTCCATCAGCCTCATAAGCTCCTTGTTAGCATATGGCTCCTTCATGCAAACTGAGTTTTACAAATCCAGCCATCGTCAGCTTTTCTTTATGACCGCATTAATAGGGCACAATGTGTGGCTGATTTTCCTTCTATTCTTCAGATTCTGCTCCGTGGGTCGGCACCATTACGTACTGAAATCTCTTGGAGATCTTGTGGTTCTGCTTTTGGTGTCTTTTCTGATGTTGGGTATTGGACCAAAGCATAATCATCTGTCTGATGAGATTGCTGCTGCTCCAGTTGGCTCCCTTAAATATGGGAAAGTGGAAGCGAGTGAAGTTGCAGCATTGGCAACGTGTGTTTTCCTGGACATTGATGCGCTCTGTATAATCAATTTGCTTATGCCCGGCCATCATTACTCTCTGTTTGAAGCCATTGTCACGTTAACGCTGCACTTGAGCTTGATGGGAGGCCCCTACCTAAGTATCTCTGCAGTGTGTTTCATCTTCGTGGTTCTGGTCATCAAGAATTTTCTTTGGCGGCACGAAGGAGATGCTGAGGCTCCTACGAATGAGCTTCATCACTTGGCTTGGGTTGCTCATGATGTTGTTTGATAACTTGCTTTCAGCTTATTGAGCACCAGGAGTAAATGGTGTAAAATGAAATTATGTATTATTTTTCTTTTTTTCTTTTTAAGATATACGTTTTTATATTAAACATATGTAAATAATTAAAGTGATTGTTTATTGGAATAGTTTTAGTTTTCTTTTTTATTTTATGCTTCCAGGACTTTAGAGGAAGTGAGTGTACATTAAAAGTATTAAAAAATGATTCGTGATAACTAAAACTGATTTGACCTGACAAAATATCAATCAAAATCTACTAACTTTTAATTTTAATTGATTTTAATTTTTTATTTTTTAACAGTTTCGTTCAGCTTTTGATTTTAAAAAATAAATTTTATACTAAATTGAATCAAAGTAATTATCATATAATATATATTATTAGTTCTTACATGTCAAGAAACCAAGTCAAGAAAACCTCTCTATTTTAAAGGATTTAGTATTAATTTTAAGGTAAGTATATTAGCATCTTAGGCGATGTTTATATTTAATGGTTCAAAATGAATCATAATATTACAAGTACCATAAAATGGTTCAATTTTATGATATAATCAATGTCTTTATTTACTAGTTATCCTTTATATTCTTGTACCACATATTTTAAATTATGAAAAAAAAATGCTTGGAAATAAGTAAGTTAGGGCCAATTTTCCTAAAATGAAAGTAAATCCAAAAATTAAACTCAATTTACTCAAAACGGATAACTTTTACTATAGTTTTATGCCCCTAAATTTTACTTCTTTTCATTATAAATTGATTTGAAGTTTTCAACAATTTTATTGGTCAATGTACAAAAAATCAACTGAATTGAACTGTTAAACATTGGTGTCCCTAAAGATAATCTTCATGCCAGTTATTTGTTTTTAAACAATGGGACCTTTGTAATCAAATCCAAGGACCAAAACTTAGTGCTTGTTTTCGTTCTGTTTTTATTTTATTTTTTTATTTTTAAATAAATATTGTAAATAATTTTTGAAAATAATTTTTAAACTTACCAAAATAAGAAAAAACGCATCCAGACGATTTGTTCTTGAAAACAGTTCATCTTCATAACTGTGTTACCCCAACACCATTTGCTCCCTGCTTGTACCTAACTCGTCCCCCCTGCTCCTGCATTGGAGCCATTGCTCTTTCGCAGATTGTGTGTATTGGGAAGTTGAGGAATCAATCCAGTGAAAATTGTGTATGTCCTTACCTTACTATATGAATATTACTATTTAATCTTTGCCAAATCTTTAAGCTATATGAATCCTCATAATGCTTAAAAATTTTAAACAATTCACCTTGATTCCTTTCCCTCAATAGTTGATTGCGAATAAAAAGCTTTGAATATACCTCCCTTCATAGTTAGGCCTATGTCATAGAGCCTGTCGAAATGGGTACTAGATGCTCTGAAAACAATACAAAATCCCATTAGAACGCTGCCATGAGCCATAAACACCCTTTGCAACAAATGAAAATGAACCCAACTCAAAGCTTGGCCTTCAGTAATGAACCACTTGTTGAGCAAAAGATCAAGAGTTTTGGAATGGGCGGCTTTGGGAATTGCTGTAGCCTAACCATGAAATGCCAACATGGTCAGTATGGTCATGGAGGTCAAAGGGGAGCATTGGAACCAAAAGCTCAAGGTCATCATCGATCCTCTGGTGACCCCAATGCGTATGTTTTGGTTCCTCTATATATATAGAGTCTACAAGTTTCCTTTTTTGTGCAAGGTAGGTATTCTCATGGAGACCGACTTCCGTAAATCAGGTGAACTGACTCTGTCCGAAGGCCCACATCCTCACCCTCGCTAATCTTCCTCATGAAATCCCACTTTCATGCAGAAACAGAGAAAAACAAGTGAGATTCTTCATTCTTGTACCGACATACACATTTTTTAGGATGTGAAAACCAACGAAGACCTATACAACAATTTTCATGTTGTGTAAATGATATATGTACCATTTTTGCCTGGGATTAACTCAAACAGGAGTGAACATAAATTTATATAGATGCTGTCTTGGTAATTTCGTAGCTGCTATTGGGAATGTAACATTTTATATTTTGTTGTCATGAGATGGTAAGCCTTCTTTGTAACAAATTATTAATGCAATTCAATATATCGTGCATCACTCCAAGGTAAGAAAGCTTGTTTATTGTTGCAAAAATGGAAGATGCAAAACACCTCCAGCTTTGAGAAACTATGATATGAAATTTGGACGTTTCATTGATTTTTTTTTTTTTAATTTGATTGAAAACATGCGTACTCTATCAAGTGGCAACCATTCAACCAAGTGTAACTAATAATAAAAATGTACTAATGATAATCATTATCTCTCTTCTGGTTAAGAGTGTAATAATTTTATGAGGTTGCTAATAGGAACATAACTTGTTTATTCTTTGGACGATGATCTTTTGTTTTCAAGCATATCATATTCCCTATTTATAAAACAATAATTATTAAATATGGAACAATATTTTGTGTATTTTAATAGATTTATTATTATAATCATATTCATCAATTACACAAAAATAAAATTAATTATTTTAAGAATTGTTAATTATTAAATAAGATAATATTTAAAGTAATTATTTAATAAAATATTTTTTATATTTAATAATTATTTGTGTCATAACTAAAGAATATAATATCTTGTTTAGTTTTAAAAAAAATGACAATATGAAAAAAGAAAAGGAAAACGAATACCTCAGATTGCACATTTTATTAGAGTTTTTTTTTTTTTTTCCTTTTACTTGACGAAATCCATTCTCAAATTTGTAGGAATAGGATGGAATGAGTTGCCACTGCATGGAATCACCAAGTAAAAGACACAGACGTCCCTCCACAAGAGCTCTTTTTTTTAATTAAAAAATGGTAATTCAAAAAAATTATTTTTTTATATTTTTATATTTTTTCCTATTATTAGTCATTAAAATTTTTTAATTTAAAAACATTTGTATTATTGATAATTCAAAAAATATCTCTTGCAAATTAAAAAATAAATAAAAATTTTAATATTTTTTATTATAAAAGTATTTTCTACAAATTACAAAAGCAATGCAATTATTTTATTATTTTTTGGCCTCAAAGATATTATAGTCATTTGTTCAGTTTTTTTTAAAAAATTTTAACATTATTTTTATTTAATCAAATTTAAGAATATAAAAATATTTTCAATTCTTTTTATATTATATTAAACATGATCTTAAACTACAAAATTCTATCATGTTAAAACTCATTTCCATTCTCACAAAAATTATTTCCCCATACCAAAGCTTAAAGTTATTCTTTGGCTCCAAGACTAATCAGAAATGACCTTTTCCTTACTTGCAATGCGAGCCTTAATTTCGCAAATGAAGAGGAAGACCCATAGAGAACATAGTGCTCAAATATAAAATGAACCGGAACAAACTCCACCAGGCATAAGAAAGAATAAATATCCTGTGGCATCAATTTAGACCAGCATTAGCTTAATAAAGAAACTATACTTAGTTCCAGAGGCATCGTGAATCAGTTTAAAAAAATTGCCACAAAAAATGTTGGCAAGCACATAAACTACAAATACACATGCTATGGGAACTTTACAATTGAACACCGCCAAAAAGTTAGAAACTTATAATCTTGGACAGTACAGATCTTTCATTCCTTTGCTTTTGCCATTTTTTTCCCCTTCTGTGGCTTGATTGGTTGTTTTAAAGAGTGTAAGGTCGAAGGTGGAGGGGGGTTACAGATCTTTCATTCTTTAAATTTTATTTTTTAAAAAAACAATTAAGGCACATTGTACAACAAATCTCCCAAACTAAAAGCGGATACTTGTGTCTGTCCTTAGTCCTTACCCAGGGAGAAGGTATGGAACAAGAATATTACTTTTTAGTCTTCTTTGCCAGAAATTTGAGCTATGAATCCTCATAAAGCTAAAGAAAAGGTTGAGTCACCAGAAGTCCTCTTTTTAAACAATTCTCCTTTATTCCTTTCCTTCAATCGTTGATCTGGAATAAAAGCTTTGAATATACCTCCCTTCATAGTCGGGGCCACGTCATAGAGTAAGTTAAAATTGGAATCGAATGTTCTGGAGTCCGGAACCACTATAAAAGCCCATGAGAGCGCTTTAATTTCTCCCACAGCATAGCTCCTCCTGAGCCATACACACCTCAGTAACAAACCGAAATGAACCCAACTCAATCCTCGGCCTCACCATTAATGAACCATTTGTTAAACAAAAAGGTCAAGAATTTTGGAATAGGTGGCATCGGAAATTTGTGTAGCCTAACCATGAGATGCCAACATACCCAGCCTGGTCATGGAGGGCAGGGAATTTATTGGAATCCAAAGCTCAAAGTCCTCCTTTGCCGACCCCACTGCGTATATTTTGGTTCCTTTATAGGTTCTGCATTTTTTTTTTTTTGGGTGCAAGGTAGGGATTTTCATGGAGACTGAGTTTTACAAATCAGGTGAGGCGGCTTCTTTGTTGGTGCATAAATGGCAGATGTAAATCATCCCCTCCAGCTTTCACAAACTATGGTATCAGTCTGTTCATCGATTGGATTAAACCATCCAACCAGTTATGGCTATTCCATGGTACAAACAAAGTGTCACTAATTCTGTTGCTTGTTACATTCCCATTAGCAGCTACAAGGTAACTGTAAAATTGCAGCTACGTAAAATTTAGGTTCAGTCTACATACCTTTGTTGAAGTTCATCTCAGACAAAAATGGATGTATCAGTTACACGGCATGGAGATTTTTATTTTTAAAATTTTTTTGTGTGTTTTCATTGATTTTAACATCCTAAAATATGTGCCTCGGTGGGTAGTAAAAACCAAGAATCTCACTCCTTCATTTTTTCTGTTTTCGCATGAAGGTGGGATTTCGTCAGAGAGATTAGTGATGGTGAGGATCCAAGCCCCCTGGACAGAATCAGCTCAGATTATACATTGTTTTAAGTACTTGTTGCCTTGCCATGATTTCCTTCAACACACGTTTGGCAATCTCCATGTATGCAACATGCATGGCGCCCACTTTTTTGGCACTTTTTGGAGAAGCAGTATGCAAAATCCAGATTAGTCTAAATTTTAATTTTAATTTTTTTAATTTCAATCATAATTTTTTTAAAATTAGTAATTCAAAAATTATTTCTATTTTACATTTTGTTTCATTTAAAATAAAAAATATTAAAATTACAAAATTATAAAAAGTTAAAATTTAAACTGTCTAAATTTTTTTTTTAAAGAACCAACATTGAGATATTGCTTCCTCCAAAAAATATAGTATATTTAGTTAAAAAATATAATGATGAAGGGAATATAAAATGTGAGCAAATAAAAGTAAGTAAAATAAAAAATAATTATTTTATTCTTATTTTTAAAAAAGTAATTTAATAAATAAAATAATAAATATAAAAACATAATAAACATTATATAAACTATATAAAAAAATTACGTTTGCGATGCAACAAATCAAATAGAATATCCATTCGCATTATGCATGGTTTGCCGTACTGCTCCTCCAAGAAATACAGAGGATCCATTTGCATCATGCATGGTTTTCATTACAGTTGGAGAGTAGGGAGGAGGATGAGTTTTGGATAGTAAAATTGATGTAATCATGAGAACTCAGCCCTTTCCCTATTCTTGAACAGTAATGAAAACCATGCATAATGCATTTATGGACATTGCCAAACAAGTGTCGAAGGAAATCATACGAAGTCAACAAGTACTTGGAACAATATATAAGCCGAACTGACTCTTGCCAAGGGCCGCAGATGTTCACCGTCACTAATCTCCCTCCCGAAATCCTACCATCATGCAGAAACAGAAAAACAAGGAAAGAGTGAGGTTCTTGGCTTCCTAGACACATATTTTAGGATGTTAAAATCAATGAAAAATTGAGAACATATAAATAAATATCCCCATGCTGTGTTAGTGATATATCCATTTTTGTCGAAGATTTAAGGATCGATTTAGTGCACAACATTGTAAATATAATTTTTTTACATAATTTGTATAATGTCTATTATAACTTTATACTTATTATTTTATCTATCAAATTACTTTTTTAAAAATAAATGTAAAATAATCCTTTCTTATTTCAATTATCCTTACCTACCAACATTTAACATTCCTTTCACCATTATATTCTCTAACCAAATAGAGTATAAGTTCAACAAAGTATGTAAACTCAGACCTATATTTTTTGTAACAAATCCATAAAAAATCAATGAAAACCCATTAAAAAAAAATGCTCATGCTGTCATGAGATGTTTGTATCCTCTAGAACAAATGATTAATGTAACCCAGTTAACATATCTCGTATCAACTTGAGCAGAGGCTGATGACAATATCGCCCCTCTGCGTTTGACAAAATGTGATATCAAATTTAGACGTCTCATCAATTTGTTAATTTGATTGGAAATATGCTTCCTCAACCAACCATCCTACCTAAGTGATATATATACAAGATTTTCAAACGATGCTATTGTTTCAAATAATGACTGTGCGTCTATAAATGTTACAAGCCAAGATATTAATGAATTTGGTCCCAATTACTATGGAACTTTTAAATCATATACTAATCATTCACATGTATAGGAAGTAGGAACTGTAGTGCTACAATCACTGCATCAAAAACAGAAGGAAAATGGAAGACGGGATTATCAAATCTTCATTCTTTAAGTTAAAGGATCACAAATTCACGACGGAAGATTTCCATTTTTTTTTTACTTTTCTTTCTCCCTTCCTTTTCATCATTGTCCACCAATATGGAAGAAAAATTAACAATATTTTTCCGGAAACCGCAGCTAGAACTTAGAACCCATCCAAAATCTAAGACGAGACTAGCAAATTGCAGGAGACCTGAGAATACATAAACAGGATTACGTTGCAGTTCAGTCCAATCTTACCAAACAAACTGAGGTATTGTACTCAGCATTCAGCTATATTTCGCAAGAACACGTTCGACTGAGACACGACCAGGGCGCCTTATATTCTCAATCTATCCCCGCCATTTCTAAAGCACCTGACATGGCCATAGGCAAGGCATCTGAAGCAGCATGCATTGTGCATATGTTCACTAAACAGGTCCTATACACAAATTTTCCAAATTGTGCATACTGACATGCTCACACGACCCAGCATCATCTGTTACACGAGCCCTTGTTCCAAAATGGAGTCATGTGAATACATCATTTTCCAACTCCAGGTTCCCAAAGTAAGTATACTCATGGCTAAAGTCCCAAGTTGTCTCGAAGACTAAATGACCTTTTCCTCACTTGCAATGCCGACCTAGATTGCACAAATGAAGAGTAAGGCCCACAGAGACCATACTGCTTCAATATACAATGAATTGAAACAAACTCCGCCGACCATCAGAAAGAAGATACATCCCAAAGCAAAAATCTAGACAAGCGTTGGCTTAATAAAAAGATTATACTTAGCTCCAGAGGCAACTTGAATCTTAAAAAATTGTCACAGGAAAAGGTAGTATGCACATTAGCTACAAATGCACAAGCTACGATCAGTAAGTAATTGGGATAGTACCATTGTTGAATACCACAAAAAAGAAGTCTCAGACTCACATAGTCCTCTTCAAGTATTCGATAGTACAGAAATCTCATTCTTTTCCATTTGCTTCTCCTTTTCCTTGACCTTCTTCGTCAATTTTGGCCTTGGCTTCATTGGCTTCAAATAACTAGCCTGTAACCTCACCATTTCCCTCAAAATCTCAATCAATTTGCTCTCAATCTCTAACCCATTTGGCTCAATCACTCTCAAAGCTCTTGCCACAGCCTCCATGGTACTCACGCACCCAGAAAAAGGCTCCTTCCTCAATATCAATTCGGAGTCATATATACTTCCACCGCTCACTTTCTCGTCGATCTCCAAACAAACCCTTGTAGCAAACTTGGAAAGGAACTCCTCGCTGGCCTTCACCATCTCCTTCGCGTGCTTCCACGTTCCATCAAAAGCAATCAAAACCAAATCCTCTCCATTGTCTCCGATCCAATCCGATGTATTGAGGTGGGTGACGTTGACAGCCGGCGACGAATGGGTCGGCGGAAAGAGATATAAGGCCTTGGGTGATTGGTCGAGTAGGGTAGAGAGGCCAGGGTGGAGCCGGCGGCCGACGATGGCGGTGGCGTTGAGAGTTTTGGTGAGAATTGGAGTGGTGGAGAGCTTGTGCTGTGCCTCGTGGGGGTGGTGGAGGATCACCACTCGGGTCGTCGTTTGGATGGGGTGCGAGGGAAGGGCGTGGCAGAGGCACACCGGATCCGGGCGCGAACAGTTGGAGCAAATAAATCGGCTATACGACGGTGACGGTGGTTCAGGCGTACAGGCGGCGGTCGTAGTTGGAAGGTCGGGGGTGGGGTCATCTGAATTAAAGTCCATGGGCAGCAGCGATGCGATGCCCCCCTTTCAGCTTCAGGGGTTCCTCCGCTTCTTCCGCTTCCCCCAAGGCCACCACCACTTCTTTTTTACTTCGACCGAATTGGCCCCGTCGCTTCAAGTGAATCATGTCCTGTAAGTTTTTTTCTCCCTTTCTATTGGAAAAAAATTATATTCAAGACCTTAAATTTATAAAAATTATTTTTGAATATAATCTAATTTTAACTTTAAAAAGATTCAATTATAAGAAGTCCGTAAATTTTATAAAATTAAAGTCCTTAATTGTTATTTTTTTTCTTTTTCTTTCTCCTTCGTCAAATATCGTGATATATCTAAGATTTAAAAAAAATTAAAAAATTGTAAATATCCCTTCCAATTTTTAAACACTTCTCAATTTTCAAAATAAAAAAAAATGCATCTTAATTATCACCAGTTCTTTTTTTTTTTTTTTGGGTCACTGTGACAATATTTGATGTATTATTTGTAGACTTGATTATAAGTTAGGTTTATGAAATAAAAAGGTATTTAAAAAAGTAAATTTGGACTAGAGCTTCATTAAAAGAGGGGTTAGGTTTGGCCCAATTTGAGAAATTTTTTTAGACTTTTTTTTATCAATTTTTTGGCTTCTAATATATATCTAAATATTAAAAAAAATCAATTTATGCAATTTTATTATGACATTTTTATATTTAAAAAATATTCAAAAAAAATAAAATTTAGACACCATTGACTTGAAACATAGTAATTCATATATTTACCATTTCTTCTGAGTCATTATTGTGAAATATATGTATGAAGAATTTTGTTTTTTATTATAATTTTCTTTATCAAACTATGAGAAGAAAAAAATATTTAAACTAGAGTTAAATGAAATTATATATATTCAAAACTACCTCATCCAAAGTTATTTTATTCAAATCCTTGATAAAACTTTTTATTAATTCAAACTAACATCTTAACCTACAAAAACAAAAAATTTATGTTTTGATAAAAATAAACTCATTATATTAAATCAATGGAGCACTTAAACTTAATAATAAAAAAGAAATGAATGAATTTAATAATACATATATATTAAACCAATTTTATTGGGCCAGCTTAAAAAAAAAAAAACCTAAACTTAGCGTGCTTTAAAAAGAAATTTTAAAAATTAAGTCTTTTTTTTGTTTATTTTTCTTTCATGTTCATATTCATATTTTTTGGACTGGGCTTATTATGTCAAATGGATTTTCAATCCTTAATCAGGTCTAATTATCTATGTTAATAGAGTTAACTAAAATAGGAATATAAAGATTTAACTCTAGTGATAATTAAAATGATTTTATTTTTAAATTTGTGAAAAAGTTTTTATAAATAATTTAATTTTTTTAATAAAGTGAATAAATTATTTATATTTTTCAAAAATTTTAAATTGAAATAACTTAAGTTTTTTTAGGCTAGTAGAATGACTCAAGAGGCTATTTAATAATTTTTAAAAAAAAATTAAAAATTTTCTAACATATGCTTTAGGACTTTTTTCAAATAAAAAAAAAAAGAAACATATTTTCTCTCTTTTATTAAAAAAAGAAAAACAAAAAGAGAAAATAGTTAGTGCCCACTACTAGTCTCATGATATTTCTCGTTAATATTCAACGGTGGTACTAGTGGACTCTGTTATTGGTTGTTGATTGTTGATTTATCTAGCAATTTGTTAATTATTTTAATCATGGATTGCATCCTTTGCATTTTTTGGTTGATCATAGTTTTTCTTTGGTAATATCTTTCTCTCTTTTTTTACTCCAAAATCATGCATTATTAGCATAATCATGACAAAACTACCACTGTTACACACATGGGCAAGATCTTGTTATACACATGATTTGGACTATTTTTAAGGAAAAATTAGAGTTAAGGATTCAAAATTACAAATATTTACTTTAAAGGACCTGTTATCACTAGATTTAGATAATTTTACTTAAAGTCAGTAATAATTTATTTTAAAATAATGATAATAGGTCTTTTAGACTAAATATTTTTAATTTTGGGTCCTTAACTTTAATTCTCCTTATTTTTTATTGCATATTGCATGGCTTTAAAATTTTAAAAGGTTTGATTTGCATTGAATATCTTGCTTTTATTTTATTCTTGCCTCCATCATCTGAGATATATAAACAATATGAACCCTAATAAAATTCAACTTCAACAAAGGTTGACCAAGATACAAGAAACATATTTTCTCTCTTTTATTAAAAAAAGAAAAACAAAAAGAGAAAATAGTTAGTGCCCACTACTAGTCTCATGATATTTCTCGTTAATATTCAACGGTGGTACTAGTGGACTCTGTTATTGGTTGTTGATTGTTGATTTATCTAGCAATTTGTTAATTATTTTAATCATGGATTGCATCCTTTGCATTTTTTGGTTAATCATAGTTTTTCTTTGGTAATATCTTTCTCTCTTTTTTTACTCCAAAATCATGCATTATTAGCATAATCATGACAAAACTACCACTGTTACACACATGGGCAAGATCTTGTTATACACATGATTTGGACTATTTTTAAGGAAAAATTAGAGTTAAGGATTCAAAATTACAAATATTTACTTTAAAGGACCTGTTATCACTAGATTTAGATAATTTTACTTAAAGTCAGTAATAATTTATTTTAAAATAATGATAATAGGTCTTTTAGACTAAATATTTTTAATTTTGGGTCCTTAACTTTAATTCTCCTTATTTTTTATTGCATATTGCATGGCTTTAAAATTTTAAAAGGTTTGATTTGCATTGAATATCTTGCTTTTATTTTATTCTTGCCTCCATCATCTGAGATATATAAACAATATGAACCCTAATAAAATTCAACTTCAACAAAGGTTGACCAAGATACAAGAAGAACTAACAGAAAAGTGGAAAAGGAGAAGCAAAGAGGAAAGAGAAGGAGAAAGAGTCAGAATCTATATTATTTTGAGTATCACTTACATTAGATACTTGTTGTGCTTTTATATCAATTTGGTACTAGCTACTTGAAGTTATCAACAAACTTTTTTAGCAATGTAACTACTAACAGAACTTGTAAGTGACTCATATGTGATCTATTAGGGACTAAGTCATAACAACCTCTTTAGAAAGAATCATTAGTGTAAGTCAGTCTAAACAAGTATTGGCTTCTAGTCTTGTGAATGACTTGGCATTTGAACAAAATTTTATATAGCTCAAAACTTTGTCATGGGTAATCTAGCACCCTTATGTTAGTTTTGATTTTTGATTTTTGTTTTATTATTTCTTTTAGATATATTTTAGGTATACTTTAGTAACTATCAAAATCGTATTGACAACAAATTATATGTTAGTTGCTTGGTTGCATACTTTTGTAGTGGATAAAGTGTCTTATATACTAGCCTTTAGAGCATTGTCTTTTTTAAAAATATTGAAAGAACATTTCATAGTTATATAGATGAATAATTTAGGTGATTTAGTTTGATTGCCTAGTATAAAAGGTCTACCTTCTTAAATTAATTAGGATTGGATTATGAACATTCCAACTTGGATATAATCCATTGCCAATCTTAATTTCTAGCTCTTTTTCCCTTTATTAATTTAGTTCTGCTTTTTAGTTTATGTATATTATAATTTTTCCTCCCTTAGCTTTTGGTTTTTTGCCAATTGAGAGAATACACAAAGAGAATGGATTGCTAAATCATTCTAAAAATTTGTAATAAAAAATGGAGGTTAACACTTTTAGATGTCGTTCCCACTTCAATTTTATGAGCATCATCTTTTTGAATCCCTACAGCTTGATGCCAGATTACTTGAAGAGGTTAGAGATACAACTACAATTCTTGGTTAGTTGCATTCTTCATTTATTTACTATTTGCAAAATTTATGACTTCTACATATTGCTTAATTCAAACTTAAGGTGGTGTAATTGTTTCATCAAGAGTTGTTGCAATTGCTAATGGGTTAGCTCTTGCAAAAATTGGATAAATTGTTAGTCACTCACTCTTCTCCCTATCTCTATTTCTTTGCTATGCTTTTGTGTATCTATTGAGGTTTTCAACTTTAGTGTTGAATGTATTTTGATGACTTATTATTTGTTCCTTGTACAAACTATGATGGTTGTTATGAAAAGGGATGTTATGACTACTTCCTTAGAGTCACTAGATTGAAGGCTGTATGGGTTGGTCATCACTAACTACAAAACTTGTGTTTTAGTTTTCTAACTACTTATGTGTAAAAGATTTTAACACATAAATCTCTATTGTTTTAGCTATTGATTCCACATGATTCTGGTATGTTATTTAATTTTTAAGCCTGGTAAGCAAGCTGAGGTGGCATCAGTTGTGTCAATTGTCAAAACAGTTTCTAACATTATTTAAGGCAAATTTTTGGTTTGCATTATCTTCTAAGATCTCTACACCTAGCTGTTATTGTAATACTCATTTTATTAGGTTTTGATTATTCTAGATGCTAACATAGCCTATAAGTTTCAACACTTATTTTTTTTGGTATACCTTGTGTATGCAACATGCATTTTATACTTGTTGCAAATAAGATTATCTAATGTGAATAACATAAGTGGTTGTTCATAATCTTACTCCTACCTCTTGGCATATACTTGAAATATAGTGTATTGAAAATAAATAAAATTATTGATCATTGATAGTGATTATTATTGTTAAAATATAATTGTAAGTGAAAATATGCTATTTTATATGATTACTAGGAAATCAAATTTGAGACATTGTTGTTCTCCAATTAATATGTTCTACATTATGAGTTTTTGCATATAAAATGGACTTTCTCTTTTACATTTTATAAAGAGTGCCACAATTGTTCCAATGAGGTTGTGGAATTTGAATGCTTATACATAGGTTATGGTTTCATTCTACCATTTAGTAACTATGCTAAATTTGGTTGCAATTTTTTTTTCATTATACCAATTAGTGTATGATATATCTATCAGCTACTAGTTGTACCTTTGCAAGCCACACAAGCATTATGTGTTTATCAATAATGGCTATTTAATTATATTCCAAGAGAACTAATGTGCACCATTAGTGTTCTCATAATGAACTATTAATTTAATGTAATTGTCAATGTAAATTCTTGCATTTTCCATGAATGATGATGGCAAAATTGTTCTCATGTTCAAGGAAGATAGATAAAAGCTAGCAAAGGAGCCAATAAATAAGGAGAAAAGGAAGCTTACATTAAGAAGCATTGCATTCTCATTAAGGTCATGCTTCACAAGAATTACATCTTAGCAAACTGTACAGTAAAGGAAGAATATGTCATGGAGACTCTCAAGAATGTAGTTTTGGATTCATCTGGCCAATTCATATCTTTATAAAAGCTTGGCGGACCAATTATTGCCTACAAATAAGTTTGCCCCTTACACCAAGATGATTTCTACAAGACTAATGTACTACCTAATATGGATGGTAATGCAAGAGAGACAAATTTTGTAATAACTGCCAATTTTGTCCTTTAAATGAAAATATTTAAAGCTATTAGTAGCATTCTAGTATGATGACCAATTTTTCAAATTGAGTCTATATTTATAGACTTGATCTTTTTTATATTATTGAGTTTCAATCAATTTTTTCATATTAAGAACTAAAAAAAAATTTCTTCCAATGTTTAATTGATACACTAGCTTTCAAGTTCAATACATGGGTAAATGTCTCTTAATTAGAAGTCATTCTAAATGTTGAATTGAATCATTCAAATTGAAGATAGAAATTGTTATAAAATTATAATACTTTATCTACTAGAGATTTTCCCAGTGTACCATAATACTTAGAAGGAGAATGAATTTTAATTGTTCTACCATACTTCATCATTTATTGAAAGACATAAAATGATAATACATGTATAATAGAAGAAGAAATCATTTGTACAGAAATTAACGATAATTGTTGTGGTTTTAGAATTGTGATGCATTAACCAAGCAAAGAGTAGAGGAACGAAAGAGCATATTGGATGATGGGTTTTTTAAGCCAAATCCTTCTTAAATAGAATAAAGTTTTCAAATTTGGGTAAAAATATTACACTTATATGCTATACTTTTAAAGGAAATTAGTGGCTATCTTTTCTTTTATATATATATATATAATTAGAAGGAACCTCCCACCCCACACATGGCATAATAAAATGTTAGTTATGTAATGTAAGTTAGTTAGATAATAAATGTAATAAATGGTAGTTATGTAATATAAATTAATTATGTAATAAATAATAATCATCATTAATAAAGTAACAATCATTATGTAATAAATAAATAAAGATAGAATAATGAAGAAAATTGAATGAATATCTAGTAAAAAAATACTTTATGCAAAATGAAAAATAATTTTGTACTCTTTTGCAGTTAATGATACCATACTACACTTGTGATAAACTAAATTAATATTACTGAGTTCATTTTCTACAATACATAAAAATTAATTTATCTAATTTATATAATGCTATGCATTAAACATAGTGTTTTTTAGTGCCATATAAGAAAAATCAACATCTCTAAAGTCTGCATGTTAGTTAGTTGAAAGAAGATGGATGGACCAAGCCAACATTTTGCTAAGTTGGTGTCGAGGTGTAGAAACAAGAAGCGACTTGTCCATCCTCTACAAGAATGGGCAATTAAATTGACATATAACCCTCACCTTGCTTAACCTTTCTTTTGGAATTTGTGACTATGGTAAATCAGATGTTGGTGGATAGGTTGGAAGACAAATGTAAGGCACTATAAGATGTTCATTAGATTCTAACTTACCTTTTCTCAATATTCATGGTAGTTCATGTGTTGAGGGTTATGAACACTTAGTTTATATAAGTCATGAACTATATCTATTTCAAAAAAAGAAAATTAACTATTAAATGATAAGATATTATGTTTTAAGCAAAGGAAAATAATAAGGGTAACAAGTGTTAAAAAATTTACCAAAAAGCTAGTGCGTGACTTGCAATGTGGATCCATAGTTGAGTATATTTTCAATATCATTACATGCACTTAAAGGCACAATCCAAGAGCTTTGTAGCTATACGCACTTGAGTTAGAACATCTTGTCATGCATTCCATGTCTTAATAAAGCTTAAGTGCTCTTCTGGTTAGTCCATTGAGTTTTTTATTCATAGATATAATGTATGATAAGGCCTCAAATTAATTGGTGCAATTAAGATTGGCTATTGCTAGCTAAATTGGTGAAACACGTGATCTGAATGATATTATTTTATGATATGAAAGAAAATGAGAGAGACTAAGGCTAGCCAAATGTTTGAAGATGCCAAGCAATGTTTTAAAATGAGTTTACATATACTATATGATTTATATGGCCACCAAATGATCTTTGCACAACACATCAAAGTGTTATAATAAATACAATATATAAAGATGCAATTTATCAAAGAATCATCCATATAAGGTGACAAATCTTGTCTCGCATCATGTCCAATAATTTTTTGTATTGTCATAAGGCCATGCCACTTAGACATGAAGATTATCCTATGTTTTTCTATTTGTAATTATAAGTAAACACATTACAAAATAGTCCTTAAATTGCACTTCTGAGTACATATGATTGTATTGGATAAGTATTGAGTAGTGGATCCACCTTGTAAAAATGCTGTGAGCTTCACGGTAAGCTTTCTTATAGGTTGATATAGTTAATAACTAATATAAGCTAATTGTTCATGTCCATCTGCAAATGGACTATCATAAGTATTGAGAGAAAGTGAGTTTGGACCTAATAAATACTTTATTTATTCTCAGGGAACAACACTTCATAATGGTTTTCTAGCCTACTATACTGGCACCTAATTTACTATAGCCATAAATTCTAAGGTACAAGCTAGGCAAGATATATGAATGTCATATATCAGCTAAGTTGCTTATTGTCGCAAAGAATGGACAAAATAATGATGGCATTGATGTAGCAACATCATCTAGACCAGTTAAAGGTTTTGCTTTCTCTTTTAATACTTTGGCACTAACATAGCAAGATGTTGGTATAGTCAATTTATTTTCTTATATTTTAGTTGGTTAATATGTAGATTTTGAAGGTGTCAATCCCTCTTATTATGTGCCAACTTCATCATCGTGACATTTTGGATTTTTCAAGCTTTCATAATTTAGGTCATTCATATCATTATTTGATGATTCAACCATTTTTAATGTCAAATATGGCAGTTGGTATTTTGAACTTGAGGGGTTGTCATATTAAGGGTTTATGACCTACAATAGTTAATTTTTTTTATTCTTTCCCTCACCTTAGATTTAAATTATTCACCAATTGCCTATGTGAACAACTCATTAGAACAAGAACAAAAACAAAACATGCGAGCAAGGATGACCACAACGTGTAAAGATAAGGGATTGTTGTGACACTAAAACCATTGTTTAATATATAAAATTGAATAAATTAAATTTTTATATATTATAAAAAATGGATTTAGTAATATTAATTTAGTTGATCGTGAAAGTGATATGGTATCAATAACTACAAAGAATATATATATAATTATTTTTAATTTTTCACAAAGCATTCTTTTAAGTATATCTTCATATGAATTTTTCATTGTTCTATTTTTTATTTATTTAATACATAATAATTGCTACTTTCTTAATAATAATATTTATTTATTACATAACTAACATTTATTATATAACTAACTTGTATCACACAACCAACATTTATTGCCTAACTAACTTATATTATATATCTAACATAACCAACATTTACTAGGCTATCTAATAGGGTAGGATGGAAAAGGAATTGACTTTCCTTATATATATATATATATATATGCAAATTCATTAAAAAGTATAGCATATAAGTATAATATTTTGTTTGCTACATATTGAAAAATTTTCTTTTATCTATGGTAGAATTTAGCTCAACGGACCTTGGATGATGCAAATTTTGCTATCAATATTGAGTAGAATCAGAGAATAATTTTCAGTGGATTGAATGGTTGTTTCTGTTTTTATATTATATTCGTATAGTATAAGTCTTTCACTAATTTTTTGATAAATTACACTAACATTCTTGAAAGTTTAGTTGAATTATATTTGATGTTTATCTTATTTTAAGAATTATACTCAAATTTTTTGACATTCTGATATATAATACAAAAATTTCTTTTAATATACTTTTTATCAAAGAAGTTAAGTTTGTGGATAATATAAGATTGAGATTTTATTTTTAATATAACACTAAAAGCAGATAATTAAATAATTTTATTTTTGAAAACAACACATTATGTAAATAATTAGCTCCATTAATATAAACTAAATTCAAATAAAGGTGTGTGTAAATTTTAAAATAAAAAGAGTATTATATGTAACCTAACAAGATTTCAAATCTCGATTTTTTGCTTGCATTATGATAGAAAGGTGTCATTTACTTTCTGATGGATGTGTAACATGCCCGTGGTAAGATGTGTTTTATTGTAATTTAGTTTTCGTTAAAAATTATAAATGTAATTTATTTTAAAATTTTATTAAATTTATGACAATGCTTATAATTTATCATAATATATATTTAAGACAAATATTACTCTTAAAATTAGATTATTGTTATTAAATTATTTAATCTTAAAATATTATTTTTTTGGACATACTTTTTGTTTTTAATAATTAGTTATTTTATATTGATCACATAAAATTTAATACTTATTATTTTATATAATAGTTATAGGCGTATTTTAGCCAAAATAAAAATAATTTTAACTTGCTTTTTCGTTGCAAAAGTAGTAATAAGTGGCATGTCCGACAGGGTGGGAGAGAAATGTAAGGAAAGGGAGAGGGACATGGAACGTGAGAAAATAGTAGGATAGGGAGGGAGGGAGATGAAAATATTGAAAGATTCTAAAGTTACTATTTTATGATACTATTTATGCTATCAAAATTTGAGAGGAAAATCATTGTTTGAAATGGAAAGAAAAGAAAAAAAATTTACTTTAAATGATAATAATATTTTATATTAACAATTTTTAAAATTTTAAATTATTCTAAAGAATAAGAGTAAAAAATTCTAATTTGATATTTTAAATCATATTTTTTTGTGTAATTAACATTTATTGTCTTTAGGTATTTTAAAATAATTTTAAAATTTAATATCCTTTAATATAAAATTATAAATATTTTTAATTTGAAATTCTCAATCATAATTTTTTTTCTTTTTTTGTGGTAATTAATAGAATTAGTTTTATAGTATGTTTTTGCTTCATGAATGTTTTGGTCATTTACTCATATTTCACTTCAATTTTTATACTATTTCTACTATATTAAATATTAAAATCAAAAAGTATTTTTATTCTTTTTCATATCATATCAAATGTCATTTTAGATTAGAGGATTTCATTTCATTCTTATCTTTATTTTCCTTTTCATTCCCTTAAAACTCTTTCCACTCTAATAGACACAACCAAATATCAAATATCTGTTTTTATTCTACCAAATATTTAAAAAAAAGAATAAACAATGTCACATGTCCATTTGATTGGAGGATGAAAAGTAAAAAAAAGAAAACCATTTTTTTGTAATGTCTTTATACTTTTATTATTATTATTATTATTATTATAATAATTATTATTATTACTATTTACATAAAGATAGAGAATTATTTTCTATCTATTTCTCTCGTATTCTCATTTAGTTCTATTTCTATACGTAAAAATTATATACATCAAACAGCTTGTAATTGTAGCACATATTTAAATATCTCTTTAAATAAAAGAAGTAATTTACCCCAGCATCAATTTAGCATCTAGCCGTGCGTATATATTATCACTTGAAAATGAATAAGAGAAATAAGTGAATCAAATCCTTTACCTCTGAAATATTGTTATTCTTGGTCCTGAAGTTGGCCTTTCGCTGTTAATGACAGTCGATCGTAAATGATGATGGTGATTTTAATCAACCCCTGGCCAAAAAGAAAGTTATTCGATTCTGATTTCTTTGAAGTTCAAGTCAAAACATTGGTAAAATTATTATATTATGTATTTTTATTACAAATATATTATTTATAAGTCATTAACAATATGATTCTAAGTTTTGAACTGCACGTCATTACAATTTTCTTTTCTTGTAAAATTTTTTCTTTAAAAAATTTTGGACACGATTTGTGCAGATGTCCGGGATCCGAGACTAGTTAGGGCAAAAAAGGCTAAAACTGCTAGTGTTTGATGAGATAAGAAAAACGAAAGGACAATGAAGGAACTTGTGGTAAGTTAAATGGAAGCGTTAGACCAGACAGTACACTTGGTCCCATGGGTGTCGGTTACAAAATATCGAAACTCCTTTTCAATGCGAGACACAAACTCGAAAAGCAAGAATCTTTATGCATTTTGAAAAGGCTTCGGTACGCTTGCACTAAAAAATCTTGCACTTTCTCTCACATTATCCACATCGTCACCCCCTGCTTACTCCTCGTTAACCCACTGCCGGGGAAATCCTGTTCGACCAATCAGGATTCAAGAAACTCCATCTGAAGAGCTCAACAGATGGAAATAGAATACAAACATATCTCGACAATAACATCGAAACCTCGGTCATTCATTAACTCCAATGACTACCCCTCTTGCCACGTGGTTCGAGCTCTCACCACTAACCATAAAACCAACTGTTCATTTCTCGACCTCTTTTCTTTTCTTGCCCTCCACCCAAATCCAATAAAAGCCCACAGCCCTTCATCCTTCCGAAAGAGAACAGAGGAAGGAAGAAGATGTACAGGAACTGAGTTCCAAGCATAACGTCGAGAGAAAAAGAAAATTAGTGTACAAATTCATTCTCTACTCTGTTTCCCCACTCTCTCTCTTTCTCTCTGTCTCTGCCGCTCATTAATTTGGAAACACAGCATTCCTTCTGTTTGCGATTGTACAGAGCTTATCATCAATGGCTTCTCTAGTATCTTCCCCATCTACTTTACCCAGCTCTAAGGCTGACCAGCTTTCTTCTCTTGCCCAAAAGCATTGCTTTCTCCATTCTTTTCTTCCCAAAAGAACCAATTTTAGCAACACAAAATCCCCCATGAGAGTGAAATGTGCTGCAATTGGTAATGGCCTATTCACTCAAACATCCCCAGAAGTTCGTAGGATAGTTCCAGAAAAAGACCTAAACCTACCACAGATTAAAATTGTATATGTTGTCCTCGAAGCTCAGTACCAATCATCTCTCTCCGCTGCCGTACGGGCTCTCAATAGTGACAAAAAATATGCTTCCATTGAAGTTGTGGGTTACTTGGTAGAGGAGCTTCGCGATGAATCGACGTACAAAACTTTCTGTAAGGATCTCGAAGACGCTAATATTTTTATTGGGTCTTTGATCTTTGTAGAGGAGCTTGCTCTCAAGGTTAAGGCTGCAGTGGAGAAAGAAAGGGACAGACTCGACGCCGTTTTGGTGTTCCCATCAATGCCTGAAGTAATGAGGCTAAACAAGTTGGGTTCTTTTAGCATGTCACAGCTTGGCCAATCCAAGAGTCCGTTTTTCCAGCTTTTCAAGAGAAAGAAGCAGCAATCAGCTGGGTTCGCTGATAGTATGTTGAAGCTCGTAAGGACTTTGCCTAAGGTTTTGAAGTATTTGCCAAGTGATAAAGCTCAAGATGCAAGACTTTATATACTGAGTCTGCAGTTTTGGCTTGGTGGGTCGCCTGATAATCTGCAGAATTTCGTGAAGATGATTTCTGGGTCTTATGTTCCGGCATTAAAAGGGACAAAGATCGAGTATTCGGAGCCAGTTTTGTACTTGGACAGTGGAATATGGCACCCTTTGGCTCCTTGCATGTATGATGATGTGAAGGAGTATTTGAATTGGTATGGAACTAGAAGGGATGCTAATGAGAATCTCAGGAGTCCAAATGCACCTGTAATTGGTTTGATTTTGCAGAGGAGTCATATTGTAACTGGGGATGAAGGCCACTATGTGGCTGTGATTATGGAACTAGAAGCAAGAGGGGCTAAAGTTATTCCAATTTTTGCCGGTGGGCTTGACTTTTCGGGGCCTGTGGAGAGATATTTGATCAATCCAATCACTAAGAAACCGTTTGTAAATTCAGTTGTATCGCTTACCGGCTTTGCTCTTGTAGGAGGCCCTGCAAGGCAGGATCATCCAAGGGCAGTTGAGGCTTTGAGGAGGCTTGATGTGCCATACATTGTTGCATTGCCACTGGTGTTCCAGACCACAGAGGAGTGGCTCAACAGTACATTGGGTTTGCACCCAATTCAGGTGGCTCTGCAAGTTGCTCTGCCTGAGCTAGATGGAGGCATGGAGCCTATTGTTTTCGCTGGGCGAGATCCTAGAACAGGTAACAACACTTCTCTTTTTGAAGTTTTCTTCAAGTTGAGCTTGTGAGTTTTTCTTATGGTGTGATGTTTTACATTTACCTTTGAGTAAAACTGAGACAATTTTGCTTGTGGAAACTAGTAGATTAACGTGACCTCTTACTCGTATCATCCAGTATCAGTCTTGATTGGAAATTTCTTCGTTGTACATTGTTTCTGTATCCGAAATGTTGCTTTTTTTTTTCTCCTCTTTTTAATCCTCTTTGAATTTGACTAATTTCTCAACTGTTTTTTGATGAATCTGTTGTGTTTTTAGGAAAATCTCATGCTCTTCATAAGAGGGTGGAGCAGCTCTGCACTAGGGCAATCAGATGGGCTGAATTGAAAAGAAAATCAAAGGTATTTGCTGGTTTCTGAGTCCCAGGTTACATATCCAGTTCAAATAAAAACTTAATTTAGTCGTACTAGTAAAATCTAACTGAATACCTTCTTGTACACATACTCCCTCTGGTCCAAAATATAAGTCACTTACAAAAAAAAAATTTTTGGTCCAAAATATAAGTCACCTAACAATGATTATTATTATTTTTCCCATAATGCCCTACATTTAATGGCAATAGTTGCATTGGAAACCTTCATTTAATGGCAACAGCTGCGTTGGCAGCAAAGGCAAAGCTGAAAAGACATAGAAATATTTGAAAAGTTTAAGAATGTAACTAATTTTTCTTAAAAGGCGTGAATCTATTAAAAGTGACTTATATTTTGGACCGGAGGGAGTATATACTTTTTAAAGTTTGTCCCGTTTGGAAAAAAATTCAATATGGAAATAAACTAAGGGAGATAAAAGCAGTTAATGCAAACTTTTTTCCCCATGTTTTGGAAAATAGAGTATCTGATAAAGTTTTTTGATTTGGCGTTCACTCAACCCAGTTATCACTTACAAGCAATGTCTAACAGGGAGCTCTGCTGCTTGAATCCATGTTGCATAATATGTTTTCTGGGGAGAAAAAAAAAACGTGTAGAATTGTAGATGATTTGAAGAAGAGTAAGTGGTATTTTACTGTGACCAGTTTGAGTATTTTTTAGAAGTTTTATCTCTCCTTTTCTTAATTAAACAAATATCTAGGGAGTTAGTGAAAGCTCAGACGGCAGAGGAGAGTCAGATATAGGAAGATTTCCTAGTTTGGTAACTCTTGATATATGACTGCCCGCATGTCTCAAATCTAAACCCTTGTTTGGGAAATAAAAAGAAGAGGGAATGATAATTAGCCATGTATAAACGATAATTGAAAACAGTTCCCTCCTATTTTTCACTGTTCAATATTCTTTTCCTCCTATTTTTGTTTCCCAAACAAACCATAAAATGAACGTCTTATATCTTTTTCCTCTAGGATTGCTGGAATTGACAATAGAGTTTTCCTAACAGTGTATGTTGTGGAGCAATATTACTGTTGTTCATTTCATTCTTACCCTTTTCTTCCTCCCCTATAAGCTTGCTTCCCTTTCTCAAATTTCTTTGCTGAAGAATCTTTCTTCTTTATTTGCTTAGTGCGGTTTGACTTTGATTGTTGAAATTCTCATGACAAATGTATGCACTCATGCAGGCTGAGAAGAAAATAGCAATCACTGTTTTCAGTTTCCCTCCAGACAAAGGAAATGTAGGAAGTGCTGCCTACCTCAACGTCTTCTCCTCCATCTTCTCTGTTCTAAAAGACCTAAAAAGAGATGGTTACAATGTCGATGGCCTTCCAGAGACTTCTGAAGCCTTGATTGAAAATGTAATACATGACAAAGAGGCACAATTCAGCAGCCCAAATCTGAACATCGCGTACAAAATGAGTGTCCGTGAATATCAAAAGTTGACTCCCTATGCCTTAGCATTAGAAGAGAACTGGGGAAAACCTCCTGGGAATTTAAATGCAGATGGAGAGAATCTATTGGTGTATGGGAAACAGTATGGTAATGTCTTCATAGGGGTTCAGCCCACGTTTGGCTATGAAGGTGATCCTATGCGGCTGCTTTTCTCCAAATCTGCCAGCCCACATCATGGGTTTGCAGCTTATTACTCTTTTGTTGAAAAAATTTTCAAAGCCGATGCTGTTCTTCATTTTGGAACACATGGTTCACTTGAATTTATGCCTGGAAAACAGGTAGGGATGAGTGATGTATGCTACCCAGACAGCCTGATTGGAAATATTCCCAATGTTTATTACTATGCGGCAAACAACCCTTCTGAAGCCACCATAGCCAAACGCAGGAGCTATGCAAATACCATTAGCTATCTGACTCCCCCCGCAGAAAATGCTGGACTCTACAAAGGTCTTAAGCAGTTAAGTGAGCTCATCTCCTCATACCAGTCCCTTAAGGACACAGGCCGTGGGCCACAAATTGTGAGTTCAATTATCAGCACAGCTAGACAATGCAATCTTGACAAGGATGTGAAACTGCCAGAGGAGGGTGAGGACATCCCAGCAAAAGAACGAGACCTTGTTGTTGGTAAGGTGTATTCCAAGATCATGGAGATTGAGTCCCGCCTATTGCCTTGTGGGCTACATGTCATTGGTGAGCCTCCCTCGGCCTTGGAAGCAGTTGCTACACTGGTGAACATTGCTGCACTTGATCGTCCTGAAGATGGTATTTCTTCACTCCCATCAATACTAGCTGAGACTGTAGGAAGAGATATTGAGGATGTTTACAGAGTGAGTGACAAAGGAGTATTGAAGGATGTGGAGCTTCTTCGTCAAATAACTGAAGCATCACGTGGAGCTATTACTGCCTTTGTGGAGCGAACTACAAATGAGAAGGGTCAGGTTGTTGATGTAGCTGATAAACTCAGCTTAATTTTTGGATTTGGAATAAATGAGCCATGGATTCAGTACTTGTCAAACACCAAATTTTACCGAGCTGATAGGGAAAAACTAAGAACATTGTTTGATTTCTTGGGAGAATGTTTGAAGTTGGTTGTGGCTGACAATGAATTAGGAAGTTTAAAACAGGCCTTGGAGGGTAAATATGTGGAGCCTGGGCCAGGTGGTGACCCCATTAGGAACCCGAAGGTTTTGCCAACAGGAAAGAATATTCATGCCTTGGACCCACAATCTATTCCTACAACAGCAGCTATGCAAAGTGCCAAAATAGTGGTAGATAGATTGATTGAAAGGCAAAAAGCTGATAATGGAGGAAAGTATCCTGAGACAATTGCACTTGTATTGTGGGGAACGGATAATATCAAGACTTATGGTGAATCCCTGGCTCAGGTCCTGTGGATGATTGGTGTGAAACCAGTTGCTGATACATTTGGTCGGGTCAACCGGGTGGAACCAGTTAGTCTTGAAGAGCTCGGCAGGCCAAGGATTGACGTTGTTGTTAATTGCTCAGGAGTGTTCAGAGATCTCTTCATCAATCAGGTATCAATCTTCTAGCTGTTTCTCTAGAGATGAAGGTGTAGGACCAATCTAGTAGTCCTTCTGTTCCGTCACTGGTTGAGGTATTCTTACCTCTTCATTCAAAATGGTTACATTAGCTCTTCCTATCTTATATTATTACTAAAATAGTCTTGATTTTTGCAATGCTTCAACCTCTTCCCCTGCATCTCAATGACTAATATCATTGCTTGAAAGTATGTTCATAAAGTATCTTGTCTTCTGTTGATACGCTGTTTATTGCTCCATTGCTTTGCTTATGTTTTAAATTTTCGTTTGCAGATGAATCTCCTGGATAGGGCAGTGAAAATGGTTGCTGAATTAGATGAACCATTAGAGCAAAACTATGTGAGGAAGCACACATTAGAACAAGCTCAAGCCCTAGGGATTGAAGTTCGAGAAGCAGCAACAAGGGTCTTCTCCAATGCCTCAGGATCCTACTCCTCAAATATAAACCTGGCGGTGGAGAACTCTTCATGGAATGATGAGAAGCAGCTCCAGGACATGTACCTTAGCCGAAAATCTTTTGCTTTTGACTGTGATGCTCCTGGTTCAGGCATGACTGAGAAAAGAAAAGTCTTTGAGATGGCTCTGAGCACAGCAGATGCCACATTCCAAAACCTTGATTCATCTGAAATTTCCCTTACCGATGTCAGTCACTACTTTGATTCAGACCCTACTAATCTGGTTCAAAATCTAAGGAAAGATGGGAAGAAGCCAAGTGCATACATTGCTGACACAACCACAGCCAATGCCCAGGTGAAAATTGTTATATGAATCTCCTATTTCCAAACTAGAATTCTTCTCGAGCCATGTTGATTTTGCATTGATCTTTTGGAAATATTGCTTTCAGGTACGTACACTTTCTGAGACTGTGAGACTTGATGCACGAACCAAGCTATTGAACCCCAAGTGGTATGAAGGAATGTTGTCTTGTGGGTACGAAGGTGTCCGTGAAATTGAGAAGAGACTCACTAACACTGTGGGGTGGAGTGCCACTTCAGGCCAAGTTGACAATTGGGTCTATGAAGAAGCCAACACTACGTTCATTCAAGATGAGGAAATGCTGAACAAGCTCATTAACACAAATCCAAACTCCTTTAGGAAGTTGGTTCAGACGTTCTTGGAAGCCAATGGACGTGGCTATTGGGAAACTTCTGAACAGAATATTGAGAAGCTCAGGCAATTGTACTCGGAAGTGGAAGACAAAATCGAAGGAATTGACCGCTGAAGTTCGCACCCAATATTGGGAGATTAAGGAGAATATACAACAGTGAAAAAATCTGAAATTGTTGATTAATCTTTGCCATCTGTGTTTGAAACCTTGTTCCACGTTTGTATTATTATCTAGGATATCATTTTGTTTTTCTTGTTTCTTTTCCCTGTTGTAATTTAATTTATTTACAGGGATCAGCCAGTGTGTAGTTGCAGACTCTACCCTTTGCGAACACAAAGGGAACTTCTATTTCAAGGTTGAATGATAACCCGTAACGTAAAATTACTCAGATTGTTAGTTTGACGAATCCAACCTTTTTATTTGGTTCATGAGGCCCTAACCTCCTCAACTCCTACATAAGAGAAATGTGCGTGAAGAATCTGACCTTATAGCAGAAGAGAAACAACAAAGAATTGTCAATGTGTCATAAATGCTACTCCGGTTTTTCTATTCCTCGTACATGTCAGTGAATATTCAAGCACTTCACCTTATTTCCTTACCTTTAGGTATAAAATTCCATGAAGGTGCAAGGTTGTTGGCAAAGGCAATATCAGTTACGTGTTACTCTGCGGTTGGCAACTTTTTTTCAAAAAAATGGGCATATTTAGCATTTAAATGGAGAATGAAATTAAAAAAGCATTTGCATAATATTTATTATATCTTTGTAATTAATATTTAACAATATTTTTTATTATTTTTTAAAAATAAAAATAAAAAGTTATTTTTTATCCATAAAATCATCTTTATTTTTTTCATTTTCGTTTTCATTTTTAATATTTTTATATACCAAGTGAACCAACATTCAAATAAGAATTGCGAGAAGAAAAGAACCTTTCGATTGAGAGCTTCAGTTGCAACATCGAATACAAATAAATTCTCATATTTCAGATTTTCGCAAAAGAAGGGGGCAATGAATTTAATACATTTCCTCTTTGGAGCAAACAACCAAAAGTTAAGAATTATACAAGGCCGATCTACAATCAAGGGAAAACTAAAAAGGAAAAAGGGAAAAGAATCCGTTTCTAGAAATCTTTTGCAAGGAAAAACAAAGAAAGGGCTTTACAAAACAGTTAACTGAGTGTTACATGTTCCTTTGCGTGCTCTCTGTCGTCTTATAGCATCACGAAATTCCTCCCATCAAACTAACTCCATTAGTAGGGGATCCCCTTCAGCCATTATTCTGATAAGCTTTATAAAATCTTGCTCGCTTGACACATTCCATGGATGAACAGCAGGTACTTTAGCAGAATAAAGAGTTGAGGAATTAGTGGGGGGCATTGTCTTGTAGGTCATTGTGTTGAGAACAGAGTCAAAATTCTGGGGAGAGTCTATAGATAAAAAGAACATAGGAATTGCAACCTTCTGATGGATCTCCAGATTGCCCACTAGGTTAACAAGCTCAACAAAGTCACCTACAAAGCGCTGAGGAATGTAGAATACCTCAGAGCTACATATTAGGAGGCTCTTGTCACTTGCTAGAGTTTCTTTGTAATTGACTTGAAAGTGAACTGGCATCATGCTAACCACCTTCTGTACCATGCTTGCCTGTTTTGAAAACCAATCTGAGTTGTCATTGGTTGAAACTGTAGTCCAAGACTTGGATACCTGAACCCCAATGAATATGTCAAAAGAGAGATAGAGCTATATAGAGTTTTTAAATTAAAGCAATCAGCTAACAATGGGAAAACAGCATCAACTAGTGAAAACATCCTCTGCTGGGACAGCACCGGCTAGGACGTTTACAAAGATAAAAGAAAATGAAAGATAAAATTAAAAAAATAATTAAAATTGGGGCGGCCCCTTGTTTGGGGCACTCAGTAGAGGATGCGCCCTCCATCAACTAAGGTCATTAAAATAACTAGATAAGCATTTCTCACACAAGCAGAGTTCAAGTGATATAGGCCGATTTTCCTCTCCCTTTTTTTTTTTTGGGGTGCGGGAGTAAGGACTTTATGGCAACCAACATTCAAACATAAGAGTTCATATTCTGGGCGAAAGTAAACAAATCGGAATACCTTATTAGTGATCCACAGTTTAGTTTTGTCAGCTTGTAGCAAGTTCCAATAATTAAGAATGGTATTATCTTGTAGGAACAGAAATCCTTCTGCGCTGCTAAATTGATCAAATATTTTTGGCAGGTGCCTGGAAACAGGAGAGAAACAAGGTTATATTATGAAGAAAGATTAGCAGTCTAAATTCTGTACTATATCTCTAATTTAAAGACTTCTGAGGTCAATATCATAACTTAAGAATTATAAGTCAGTATGCAATTTTAACAATATTATGTCTAATATTAGTATAGCTCTTTCTGATCTTTTCTTCCATAATAAAACAACTGTGTCATGCCAAGTTCCAAAAACCTGAGAGGAAGAGGGGAGAAAGTATGCGATATTCAGCTCCCTAATGCATATAACTATGGCTAAAACCAAGTACAAGCATTTTCTAAATTAGACATCTGATGTCCAACATATATTCACATAGTCCAAATAATTAGGATGTGCAGTAGTCTTCAAAGTGCAGACAAGTTTCTTGTGGTTAAACATGATTATTCATTGAATTATTATATCATATAGAATTCACCAGCTTCTAACTTTTCAGTGCAAATTCCAAAATCCAAACTATTTGTATTGAAGACAGAATGCAATTCAGCAGAGAAAGACAAACTATACCAGCAGAGTCATTTAATAACAACCAAATAACTTTGGTGTGACGTGCAAATGTAAGATATAACTGGACTTACTTGTATGCTTGCTCTAAATGGCTCTCAGCTACAGCAAGATCTGCATCCTTCATTTCTGACAAAATGACAACAGTTCTGAATATTCGCCCATAAAGCAACCTCCATTCAAGGGCTGTACGCTCCACTGGGCCACTGCAATATAAGATAAGCACAACATTCCCAAAAGTTTTCCTCCATTTGATTAAATTAGCAATCTCATAATTTACTGTTCCCGTTTCCTCAACCCCAAGATGAAAAGATGGCAACTTTTGTGGGATAAACTCCCTTCGATCACCATGACCAATATTTGCTCGGGGACGTCCCAGTTCCAATGACATCAATCTTGGCTGCTGATACCCAACAGCTAGCAAGTCCTGTAGCCAAGCAGCCGTGAGCTTCACATCCTTCTCAGTCCAAAAGCCCTCCTCTGCCATCGCATAGCTTAACTCCAAAATCTTTTCAAACAATCTATGCTTATTTGATCTCCATGAAACCAAGTACTTGATTAAACGTCCAACATTGACATGAAGATCCTTCTCATGTGAGAATGGATAAGCCTCAACCCTGTCAAATCTCCGCACTGTAGGGGGATAAACTACAAGATAACCGCCAATTTCCCAAAGAAGCCTCTGTCCCCAGTAACCTCTTAACACATCAGAAGCCATGGTGCTAACAGAAACTGGAAGCATCAAAGCCCAAAATGCGGAAGAATGGTATAATGTATTAAAGGAATTAACAGGCGCCATCATACCTTGTGGCAGTGCCACCTTTGGGGCATGCTCATCAAATCGAATATCAAAAGCTTCTAAGCTGGATTTTCGTGTAAAATAAAACACCGAATCAACATCAGGAAGCCCATTTGAAAGTCCCTGCTGTATAAACTGCTTTCCAGCAAACACTTCTGTGTAAAATTCTTCATGGCCAATTTCACCTGCGTTTTCCAAAGGCAACCCTCTAGGCCAAACCGAACGCTGCCCAAAATGAATATATGGATTCACAACGGTTCTATTTGGATTGTCATGACTGTACTGCAATATAATCTCTTGCCTAGAACCCTCCCCAATTAATTCTACATCAAAATGCTTGCCTAAATCCCCATCAATTACATCACCCCTATTATCTGCATCAAAGATCTTTTTAGCGCCATGCTGAATTGCAAAGAGATAACCAACAGTTTTCCTAACATATGAATCATAAGGAAGGTAATCAACTACCCGAAATCCCAAATTAGCTTGTTCCTCTAATGATAAAAAGATAGCACCTTTTAAGCTCCAATCCGACGGCGTTTTTGAGTTCCCGACAGCCAATACTTGCCACCTCTTAATCTTGACGAGATTACGGAGTGAATCTGTAGGATAATTCGACACTGATACGACGATCCACCGTTCTGATCGAAAATTTGCATATCTGGAGGTCTTATCAGAGATTGGAGCGATCGAATTCCAGTTAACATGTGGAAATTCGATCCTTTCGAGGTCTCTCACTTGTTTTTCGAAGCATAGCAGCGCGGCAGTGTCGCCAACGTTGCGGAGGAAAAATAATGCTGCGACACTGACAATTAGGAGCAAGATTGCAATGATTTTGTAGAGATTTTCGGACACCCATGTGGAACAATCAAGGTTTTTGGACTCAGAGAAGCGATCTGTGGGAAGTTTAGGTATAGTTCTCACTTGGGGTTTAGGAAATTTAGGAGTTGAACGGTCTTGGATCAACATTGAATCGTATATGACGAATCACCCTTCCTCTCACCAGGCCAGTGTTTGATTCAAATCCCTTCTCAGTCCAAGCTTGACTTCAGCTGAATCAACTCCTTGGAGTCTCACTAGTTTCCCAATTCCTCTAACCGCACGAACGAAAATTAAAATCACTCTGTAGCAGCGCACAAGCTCACTTTCTCTGCAACTGCAATTTCAACATTTTCTCTTGCCGACAGGTATGATTGAGTGTGTGGGATTCCTTAGGCTTCAATACAACCGCAACAAGTTTGGTGGGGTGGGAGACTCCGTCTCGTGCTGTGCCATCTTTTTCATTTTTTGACGCTCTGAAATATATATATTTATGGTTGGGTTGGATTGGACTCATTAGGTAATACCTCACATTGGTATAGGATAATTAATTAATATACAATTGGCAGGTGGGCCCTGCATCGTTGGTGACTTGGTTCTGCTTGCTTCTGACAAGAAGTTCTAATCTAATCTTTCCATTTCGCAGCTTCTTAATAAAGCCAGCTCAAACTTCGGTACCCACTTGTCTTGGTTTCCGTCTAAATGGTGTGTGGTTAACAAGTCATTTTCGTTTAAATTAATACCTTTCTGGTTTCTTTTCTATGTGCAATGCATTTCAAAAAATATTAGAAGGGGTTCATGCCCAAATAGAAAATGGATGGATTTAGTGTAGATGTGATTATCGTATTTGGAAAAAGTTAAAGAGTATTTGATTATCGCCTTTGGAAAAGAGTGCGTTGGACATGATCTGATCGAATTGCTATGAAAGTGTGTTCTTTTTGTTACAAAAAGCATCAAATTTAGGGTTCTTCGAATACAAGAAATATTAAGGGTACCCTGAATTTAAAGAAAGCTTCTAATAATTTTAATAACAATTACAAACTCATGTTAGGTAAGTAAGATAGGAAAATATTTAGGGTTTGGGGAAGTATTTCCTATATTTTCGTAGTGCTGAAATATTATTTTTATTTATATGCTGACAAATAAATGATTTTTATTTAAATTAAAATTTTAATTTATCCTAAAATAGAAACTTTTAATGGCTTTAGAGTTTTAACATTATTTACAAAATCGTACTGCATAAAGAAAAAAAAACATATTGATTATAAATATACATAATTTAAAATTAGATATTCAATGAATATTTCAAGCAAAAAGGTGAAAAAAAGGATAGAATATTATGTTAAAAAAATATCACTAGGTAGTAGTCTAGTGATGTAAGATATTAGTAGTTAACAACAGGTTTTAATTGGGCAAAACAAATGACAAGAAGTTTCAGATTTACACTTTTGCTCCAACATGTACCAAAAAAGAAAAAATTATTGTATATTTTTTTACATTTGCATATGAGATTGTGTAAAAATAATGGCATAGAGAGCTTGCTGTTACAATACCAACCACAGTGTTAATGATATGTTAGATTTTTTTTTTGCCCTTTTGATCCTTACACACACACCTAACCTATCAATTTTACAATACCTACAATTAAAATCCTTGGCACAGGGATCAATGTAAAAGTGAGGCCTGCCAATTTTGACATATGCATATGATTGCCCATTATTCCCTTAGTTCACAAGTTTTTTTAAATAATAAAACTAAGTTTATAAAAACTATACGAAAAATATACAAAATAATACTTTAATTTTATTATTCATTCAAACTAAAGTTAAGTTTAGATGTACTCATTTCTGGTTGAGAAAATGATGACTTGTTTTGGCTTCATCTCGCCCCTTCCAACGTGTCCGATTACAGCACAATGAATTACATTTGGTGGTCTATACAAAAACACAACGTCTCATTAAAACTAAAACGCTCTGTTTCTTTTTTCACTTTAGAAATTTTAACTTAAATCTTAGCTGTCTAAACAAGCAACGCACCAGATCGATCACGCATCTTCCATTTCCTTCCAAACGCTTCGTCCCCTCTCAATTTAAACAAAAACAAGCACATGTCAGCTTAATAATATTAAAAAACAAAACAAAATGGCCAACACATCAAACAGAAGAACTATATAAAATATAAAAACAAATCAGGTCCATATTTCCCAAAGCCACTGAAAGGCCGAAGTCTTTCATATATGTAATACACATATGACATCGGGGTCCATTATTGTGCACGCAGCTTAAGCTTCCAATTATCAATTGGGCTTACGCTTAGCCCAATTCAATTTGGTGTAATTTTTGTTTCCACAATTAAAACTCTTTTATAATTAAAATTTTTATTCTCACAATTAAAATTGTTTATCTTTCTAAAAATAATACAAATTCTTTATGACACAATGAACGACCCAAAATTACTAGATGGATCGTATGTTTGAGAATGGCTGAAAATGACCTCAATTTCCCGCCACAAAATGAAGGAATCCGTTCTCCCATCGTCCACTGCCACGCTTTCTCCTCTAAGGCAATTAAGCGACTACGAGTCTCACATTTCCATAACCTTTTTATGGAGTCACTTTTCCATTTTTAATCCAATGGGTACCTGCATTTGCGTCCGCATTTCATTTTGTTTACTGCACAGGTTCAATTCTGATCCGAACAATTCGACACTGGAGAAAAGTAGGAATAAGAGTTGCAGAGATAGCTTGGCTCCAAGCCGTCATCCTTGTCACTCATCGACGGTGATGTTTCGCCTGAGCATATCTAAGGGGGTATACGCATGCACTTTTGATGCCATGTGTTGTCACTAGAGGCTACCAAGATCTTCAGGCGGCTCTTTTTCACAATCTTTGATAATTTAAAGTCCTCAGTGATGAGGATAACAAAAGTTATTATTATGCTTTTCACCAAAGTTGATGAAGGAGATAATAGAAGTCTATGAAAAATATGTTACTACGTGAAGAAAGAAGAAAGGGATTTGCCTGAATTGTGTCTTGTGCAATTAGATATTATCTATGATCAGATTTTTAATATTGACAATTTCTTGATTTAGACTGTTAATGTGGAAGCAGGAGAATATTGCGCATTAAGCTCAATGGTGGTATACCACTTTGTTGTTGGTGATTTTAAAGAGATCAAAATTCCGCAATCTGAAGTCGATGTTAAATGTAAATTAGAAATTTATGGTGGAGAAGTTGGTGCTATTTTTTACGACTTGGAATATGATATCCTTTATAGATTTCACTTGTCGTTAAAACTTGTGACCCAAAATCTTGGTCCAAAATATTAAGGATTGATAATGTTCCAACATTTTTTATCAGCCCTTGTATGTAACATCCAATTCTATCATATTAACATATAGTGATGTTCAATGTAATCTGGCACAAAATTGTATGGATGATTTATACTCTTTGAATATGAAGACCAAGATTATAGTCACAATGAAGGATTTTTTTGGTACATAAGTAACTTCTGTTACAAAACATATGGATAGTTTTATTAAAGCTATTGCTACATAAGTAACTTCTGTATTTTATTGTTTACCATACATCTCTTGTACTTAATTCTTAGCATGATATTAGACTTTAGTACTTCATAGATCTTTGTTTCTTTATAAATCCTTATTGAATCATCCATTATTCTTATTTGCTCAATTAGTTTATGCTTTTTTTGTGTTTTGATCAAAACCAAAGAAACAAGTATTTAATTTCAACCAAGACAATCATGGTATTATCTATTTCCAACTCTTTGTGTAATATATTGTGCATCGCATAGATACTAACCTAGTTTGAAAGGATTGTAAACTATTTTTTTAGGTCTTAAAAGTTGAACAAAATTCTACTTTATTCCTTTGTAGAGATAAGGTAATTCTTAATTTAGTTCCTCATAAAATTATTTTTTTAATTTGGTCATTCAAATATAAGTATATCTCAATTTAATCCTCCACAAATAAAATTGTTATCAATAATGGTTTTTCGCATGTGGATATTTCTCTATTTAATAAAAATATATTATTGATAATGATTTTATTTGTAAGTAACTAATGAGTGTAATATATATATATATATATATATAAGTTTTTTCTTGAGATTAAATTAGGTAATTAAATCTAATTTCTATGATTTTTATACATCTCATGTTTGATTTAATAAAAAATAATTAGAAGTGAAAAAGCATGAATAAATCAACAGAAAATTAAGCATATTCAATAAGAAATACGAGTTACTTATTACTTATGTTAGTGAGCATGGGTATGTAAAAGAAAGAAATTTTGAACTAACCAAAGATGGGTAAGGGTTGATCGTGTCCATATACATAAGCATGTCGAGAGGCCCCAATTCAAAGTGATACGTTTTAATGGTACACAAATAGACCATGTAATTGGATGGTCTTGACACAGACTTTTTGACAAGGCAACTTCGAATTTCAGAGAGAGGAGATTGAGAAGAGACCTGGAGATGTAAAGTGAGGTTAGAAATCCCCCTAAAGGAGTGCTTTGTAGATCTACCAGATATAAGAAGAAATTTGAAATTCTTGCCAACGAATTATTATTTCAGTCAATTTGTTTTCTCTTTGCTCTTTTCTTTAGCTTGCAATCATGAATTTGTTTCCTTTTATTTTTAATTTGTTGATTTTCATTATGTGCAGTTAAATTCTTTTATTTGAAGTTTAGATAAACCTATATATCAACTAAACTAATTTTAGATTATTTTTGTAACAAATTCTATTAAATTAATTTATTGTTCTTTTATATTATTTATCAATGACTAGTTAATATTCATCTAATGCACTGTGAGATAAGAACAAGGTCAATTATAATATAGATTATTAGAATAATAAACTTAGATAGTAATTTTATAGAAATATAAATTACATTTAAGTGGCTTATAAATATTTATATTAAATTCTTTATATGCAATGAATTTATACCAAATTTTTTATCAAATTAATAAATATAAGTTTGGTATAAGCACAATAACTTATTTCACTCAATTTAATAGAATTGTTGTTAATTCAATTAGATTCAACTGCAAAAGTCTATTATGAGTGATGCTTAAGAAAGTAAATAGGGTATTTTAAATTTCATAACTTTTATATTCATATATAGTTAATATTTGTTAAGTAAATTTGTTGTCTTCAATTTTACTTTTACTCAGTTTTAATTTTAATTAAATTATTTAAATAATAAGATAAATTCTAACAATTGATAATAGATTTCATATTTTATAGAAAACGGCATTGTACTCAGTTTATTATTTATGCAACCTATATATTTGTAGATTCATCACAATAGTAACCAAATTAAAAAATCTTTATTTGTGAGGGGTTAAATTAAGAGATACTTTATTTGTAAAGGACTAAGCTAAAAATATAACTTAATAAAGGATTAAATTAAAAAATACACCACTTAAGTAGAACTAAAATAATATTTTTCTTCTCTAAAACTTAATTGCTTATCTGTTTTCGTTTTTCTAAATGTTAAATTGGCAGAAATTTAACTATTATCCATAAATTTTTCCCAGCAAACCACAACGGATCAGGGAGGGAAAATATTTGACAAACAAATCGTGAAAAGGAAAGAAGTATTCAATTATATACATGAGAAACAAAAGTTTAATTAGAGAATACTGAAGAAATTCAAGTAAGGTTATGCTCAAATTAGAAGAGTGGAACCGAGGAAAACCACTAAAACTGAACCAGTAGCAGAAAAACCGATCTTATTTAGAGCAATCAAATATTTACCAAGGCAAATAGAAAAAATCTGCAACCGAACGAACTAAATCTTAGAAAATCATTTCAAAATAAACAGCATGTGACAACTTGCAGTCAGTATAAGTAAAGAAAAAAAAAACATTGGATCATGTGAAATATGAAGCTCATAACTATTCAGTAAGAAGAGGTAATGAAATCAGATCATTCAAGAAAATATTATCCGAAAACTAATTCAGAATCTTCAAGATACAGAGACAACTGATCAGAACAGATAATGAAGAAGGTTTATTTCGCATTTGATGGCCCAAATCATTCTTATGTGTATAGAGGGACCAAATCTCGCGTTTGAGGTCGAAGTGGAACATTTATATTGACGCAGCTTAAGCTCTCAATTATGGATCGGGCTTACGCTTAGCCCAATTCAATTTGTTGTAATTGTACTAATAAAGGCACCCCATGCAAATCCTCAGGTCTCACTTTCACGCCACACACGCACACGCGAACTAGAGAGAGAGAGAGAGAGAAATTTGAAAAGCGATGAAATAAACCCGCCAAAATTGGAAAACAGAGACATAGAGAGCTATTGAAACGAACAATGTCATTGTCACCGTTCCCGAGTTCGCAAGAACGAACAGTTGCTTCTGCTCTGCTTCTTCTCTCTGCTACGCCTCCATCTTCCACTCCCTTGCGTTCTTCTGCAAGGTAGTCAAGCTACGACGGCTCTTAAATTCCGTTTACAATCCAATCTGTTCTTGCATTTTGAGTCTGCATTTCATTTTGTTGCTCCACAGGTTTGACGTTGATCCGAATGATTCGACGCCAGAGAGAAGCAGAAACAAGAGTTGCCGAGATAATAGCTTCGTGTCGAGTGGTTCCAAGTCGTCATCGTCGTCGCTCGTCTACGATGATGGTTCGCCTGAGCTGATAAGAGGGCGTAGGATCAGGTTTTCCTCTGCCGTCGCTCGTTACCGTCAAATGAAGTTCAAGGTCCTGAGCTTTTATCTCATATTTATATTTATTGCTCCGGTTGAATTCTGATTCATTCTCTGTTCTCATCCGTTCTCTCTGACTTGTGAAGATCTTACATTGTTTCCAGATAGGCAGAACTATTTCTCGAATAATCGGATCTCATTTTTCTGTCCTTACTGAATAGTTATGAGCTTCATATTTGGCATGATCCAGTGCTTTTTAACTTTTTCTTTCCTTAAATTCATTGTAAGTAGTCACTTGCTATTATTTTGACATGAGATATTTACTTGGTTCTGTCGCAGATTTTTTTCTATTTGCCTTACGTAATATTTGATTGCTATAATAAGATCAGTTTTTCTGCCACTGATTCAGTATCAGTAGTTTCTCGGCTCTTCTCTTTTAATATGAACATAATCTTAATTCTTGAATTTCTTCAAAATTCGTTAAATAAATTTTTGTTTCTAATGTATATAGTCGAATACAGCTTTCCTTGCACAATCCATTTGTCAAATACTTTCCCTCTCTGATCCGTTGTTGTTTGCTGGGAAAAATTCCTACTGTTTTATTGGATTAGATACTAATTAAATATCTGCCAAGTTGACATTTAAAAAGGAAAATAGATGAACAATTAGTCGATGGCGGCTGAAATTTTCAGCGACGAGAGTATAGGCGACAATTTTTTTTCCATCACATAATTGCCATCGAAGACTTCGGAGTTTGGACCTTTGGTGACGGCAAAATTCGTCAGGATGCCCCTTTTTGTAATTTTAAGGATTTTTTAAAAGTAGTTTACTGTCTTTTCAAATATGCGTACACTGAGGCTCTTTGAATTATCAAAGATTGCGAGGAAGAGTCGCTCGAAGATCATGTGGGCCTCCAGCGACGACGACCCGAAACCAAACACCAGCATGGCATCAAAGGTGTCCACGTATACAGCTGACGCTTCCTCCTGTTTGTCAAGCGGTTCTAGCGGGAGCTCCAGCGCGCGAAGCTTGCGCTACATAAACCGAGCCAGACGTGGGAAAATGCCTGGAATGCTGAAACGCAATCAGGCGCAGCATGAAAAGCAAAAGCACGTTGTCGGCTCAGCTTATATGCGCCGCCGAGCTGAAGCCATTTTGAAGTTGCTTTCCGGCGGAGATTCTTCTGAAGTGAGGATCCGCCAACTCCTCGGTGACAGCCCCGACACCAGCAAAGCTCTCCGAATGTAATCTCTCTCTCTCTCTCTCTTTCCCTTACGCATTACCACGAACATACATAGCCACAGCTAGCCACGTGACATCGACGTGTGCTACGCACATTTTTACACTAACATCAACAAAGAACATAATTCAGTCTGGCTATTTTCATTTTAGAGAAGAGAAATTTGGACCTGACATCTCCTGATAACCTGCTAATTTTTTTTTTAACCCTCGATCGTTTATAGAAAAATTAGCGAATTATGGAGCTAGTTTCAAATCAATACAGTATTGGCTTTACCGTAGGGAGTCAGAACCCTAAAGTGCTCCTGTTGTGGTCAAAATGAGCATGACTGTCTATCTGCGCATACAAATTCTCTTTCTTTGGGGATCTTCTTGGCATATACTATCACCGTTGATGAGTTGTACTATATATGTGATTGTGTGAAGGCTGTTGAGGCTGCATGCGGTGGAAAGATCAGGCTCAGGTGGGCGTCATGACCCTTATATTTACACGGTATGTATAAATATTACACCAAGTACATTTTTTCTCACAGTATAATTTTAAATCGTTTTGTTTTAATCAAAATTGATGCTAGATTGTTTCCTGATTAATATTATTTTAACTTCTGGACAATTCACATTCATCGTCATCCGTAATTTTTTTTGGCAGATAGTTGAATAAAGTTGTCAAAATTAGCCAGACAGCAGCGGCTTATATATACGTACACACATGATCAAAGATTATCATATATCCGTGAAGATTCAAGAATCCCCATATGTACCATAGGAAATTAAATTTTGGTATATGACCGAGGATGGTTATAAATAGTAATGTAGATGAAGGAAAAAGAAAGAATTAACAGGTTTCCTATGTCTATGTAGAACATAGACTCAACAGACTTCAAACATATTAGATCGTTTCTCGCCATCCTTATTATCCATGTCTAGTATACATCTAACAATGAAAAGTTGAACAGATAAGTGAGGATGAGAATGGTATCTCTAAAGTATTATTGTTGGCGTTGATGAATTATCATAATTGATTCATTGGTAATTGGTAACAAACTCAATGTTGAAGAATTCATGTTCTGGTAATTTAATGTAATGTTATTCATCATAGGTCCTTTAAAATATTTATCAAGAGATTTTTTTAAACAAAAATTTTGGTTAAAAACTTTTACAATCTCAAACAGGAAAAAAAAACTAATGGCAATCTTTTAAACACAAAAAATTGGTCAAAATGATTTTTGCCTAAATTTGAAAATTTTTATCTTAAATTTAATCAGAAAAATGAATTTTAGATATTATAATGAAATTAAATTCTTTGCATTGGCTATAAAAGAAGAGAAAAGATGTTAAATCATATGAAAAGGGCGACTGATGTGTACAATCATTATATATATATATATATATATATATGAAATTGCAATTTGTCACATTGTCTAATGTGATTGAAGCAATTAATTTAATGCTTTGAACAAGATAATGGAGGATAAATTATGTAACTTCTATTTTTTAACAACAAATCAACATTTCTCAAAATTCTATCATGGTATTAATAACAGACCAAAAAAAAAAAACAACCAACCAACAACAACGTAAAACTGACGCTTAAAGTGGCACTTCTTACAAAATATAATTTAAAATTAATTATGTAATACATATGTAGATGAAATAATGATATCTAATTACAAAAAAGCTTACATATAATTTTTTATATTTTTATTATCAAATATTTTAATTAAAATATAATATGTGTATGATTTTTTAATAGTAATATGACAAATATAATTGAATGATTTCTCATTTAAATCATACGCTTATCATGAAATTATTGTCAAATTATATATTTATTATATTTTAATTAAAAACTTAATGGTAAAAAATATTAAAAACTGTATTTAAATCTAATCTATTTAATTATCTGCAAAAGCGCAAGAAAATATATGTATGATAATGATAAGATGGTAAAAACTTTATCATGAATCATGAAATAAAGTTTTAAGTGGCAAAAGAGAACAGATTTAATGTAAAACATTATTTTCATGGGAGGATTGGCAAAGTTGATCCGAGGCAGTTTGTCTGAAGGGAGTTTAGTACCCCATCTATGGGATGGTTTAGGAAAATTGTTTTTGTTTTTAGACTATTGAGAGATCTGATACCATAAGAAGACAATGCGAACAAGCGAAGGCAACTATGTGATCCCGTGCTGCATATTAGCTGTCTGACGCTTTCCGTCAGCCATCTTTTACAATTCCTTTAACCTTTTTTTTCTCTCTGTAAGTTTGCAAAAGCCTTTTGCTTTGTGTATATTCCATTATTATGCAAGAAACTTTGGGAACTCCAGTTTTCTTCTTCTTCTCCTCCTTTTTGATTTCTTCTCTACGGTACTACTCAAGTGACTATTACCATGTTGTTCCAAGTATATCATAATATATACCACTGTATTCAGGTAAAAGCGTACTGCAGAAATTAAATCACTAGAAACAAATTGATTTTGAATGACAAACAAAATTTAGTCATCTGAGAAATTAAACAAACAATACCACAAGTGACAATAAAATAAATTAATTGAAGGTTTAATGACATATTTTAAATCCTGAAATTGATTGATGCCTAGAGTCACCATGCATAATTTAAAGACTCATTTCTTTCACCCTATAATTTTCTGTTAACTTTTTTTATCCGTAACTTAATATATCAAGACTCATTTCTTTCACCCTATAATTTTCTGTTAACTTTTTTTATCCGTAACTTAATATATCAAGTAAAGATAAAAGACAATGCATGTCAAAAGAAGGCCAAAAACGTTGACTAAACGACCCTCCGGGTGGTAGATATATGATGTTCTTTTTTTTTGGGGCCCCCCCCGGGGGGGGGGGGGGGGGGGGGGGGTGGGTGGTGGAGAGGAGGAAAAAAAAGATAAATTATCTAATTCGATCCAAATGCGGAATGTCAGAAGGAAGAAACTTGCAGTTTCATTTAATCGTGCAAAAATTTACTAACATGCCATTATCAATTCGAGACTATTCATACCTGTCTGCCGATTTAAATTGACACTAGGACCATTTAGAGGGGAAACTATTTTCCAAGCTGATATGACAAACCTCGGTATTTAATCTTTAGTATCCTTTCACCGAAATAATAGGCAAGGCAGTTTTCATAATCCTGGATGATCCAACTTGCTACAACTTCATCTGACCCGAAAGTCCTTTAAATGAACCATACAGAGGCTGAGATTTTTTAAAACTGAAAATATCATCTATTTTAGCTGACTCTGGATGTGAAGCTTCTGCTTTAAAATCCGAAGAATGGAGGTTCCCATATAGTCTAACACTTAATGTCTTCCTTCGGGCAGCACCGACTTTGATATATTCATTGAAGAAATCTATAAGTTCTTGAAGAGTGAGCTGCCTTAATTCTGCAACCTGTTCCAAAACCACTAGAGAATCACCACCTCAGCCAAAAAGCGCAATTAAAAACTCCGCAAAACTGGGGAAAAAAGCGGACGACAATACGGAATAAACAAAAGCATAATTAAGTTTCCAGTCATACCTCACGGTCTCTCCTATCAAACTTCAGAGTTCCATTATTAATCTCTCGCCAGTAAAACGCTGACTCTTCCCTCAAGTTCTTGTGTCTCTCAAGCTTCATCTCTATCAATGCATTTACATTGCTCTAAACACAAGCAGTGCAGAAGTCAATTGCATTTCAAACACAATCATTATTATTGAAGGTTCAGTCCAAAAAACACAGAAGATTCAACCCAAAGAACTATGAAAACATATAATCCAACCCGAGATCCCATACCCAAGTTGGTATAAACAAATAGGGAATATGATCTTATTACAATTTAACATATTCATACAATATCAGACTAACTATTAATGTCTTGATAGTCCCAAATTCGACTTATAACACTCATCATGCTCGCCACTATGATTCAAAGACTGGAGAATTGACCCCATGAAAATAGCAATATTTCCAGGTAGAAGAGATTTCTGATGCTTCAATCCTTTCTCTTCTAGAAAATTCATCTACTGAACATTTTGAGATTCAGCCACAAAATTGAAAGACATGTGAACTTGGTTTCAGTAAGCTGAAAAATGGACCTCTCTTTAATGCTTACCGTTTAGGACTGTCGTGATGCATGCAACAATACCAACTCTCAGAGACGATGCACAAAAACTCCTAAACTCGATGTATGTGCACATAAAGCAAACTTCTTTTGCGAATACTTTCCCAAGCGAAACTAATTTTCCTATTTGTGGACATCCTTTATCATGCTCGTTATCCACACTTGGTTTCATACTTCCAGTGAGCAGCTAATTTGAAACTCAAATACAAGGAGTAACTATGACATATTCAACCAAATTACGGAAAACATCAAACACGTTTGCTTCAACTATGATTAGGGTATAAAAAGGTCCAATTACTAGAAAAAGACTATGCAAAAGTTAGGGTGATCTAATCATCAGACCTTGAATTCTTCAACAGAAATCTCAAGAAGTTTGGTCTCAAACATCTTGAGAAACGCCTCAACCCTCTTCTCAATGTCTCCAGGACCCTGTGAAGCAAGCAGAATGCTAGTATTAATCAACGAAGTTATGAAGATAAATTATCAGAGATAAGCTCCATATACCTTTACTGTGGATTGGATGATAAATTGTACTCCACGTATACCTGAATCATTCCTACACATGTTCAAAACTAAGGTGAAAAACAATGAGCAATTCTTCCATGCTGAGTAGGATACCAGGGACGATACAGTCAGACTCACCTCTTCATGAGTACAGTAATGTACCCAAGCTGCTCAACTGATCGAAGTTGGTGAAAGGCTGGTTGCTTTGCAATAAGGGCAAAAAGCTGAAGTTTAACATTCATCTTAAAGTCATCACGACCAACCTACATATTAATCAAGAGGGTTACATATAAAAACAACTTAAAGTACACAGCTCCAAACAATTTATCCAATCAGATATACAGACCAAAAGGCAGGGGAAAAAACCATGCCTAAATAAAAATTTACATAGAAAACATAAAGCACTTCAGTAGCTTGCAGAATAATAAAATCTCTAATATAAAAGACACGATTTCTTTGAAATGCCAAGGTCTGAAGGCAAGCAAGTATTTTTGTCATGAAGGAAAGGAAGCTAATGCCATAACACAAACATTAGTCTGTACATTTGGGAAGGTGTGTAGATTGAAGAAATCCTTATATGGATTAAAACAATTACCAAGACCATGGTTAGGTCGCTCCAGTAATGCAGTAATGGAATTTGATGCATGACAATTATTAAGTACTTGGTGACTGAAAAAGATGCTGTGTAATCAGAGAAAGAATTTTAATGAAAAATTGACTTAATCAGGCAGCCTCCTAAATAAATTGATGAGTGAAGTACATGTAGTGCATCCTACTAGTACTAGGAAAACATAACATAAGCCCAAGCCCAAACCCAAAAGCCCAGATACTTATAATACTCGCCCTCAAGTTGGAACATAAACATCAATCATGCCCAATTTGTCACAAAATGAATTCTAGTCACATTAATGGCTTTGGTGAACACATGCTAATTGTTCTCCAGTACAAACATATGATGCGGTAATATCTATTCACAAACAAAATGACAATCTACTTCAATATACTTTGTTCTCCAATAAACACAGGGTTGGATGAGATCTGCAAAGTGACTTGATTGTCACACTAAAACTTCATTGGAAGAGATATGTTTAACACAATTTGACACAGCAAATGTTTAACCACATAAATTCACATGTTAATTGGGCCATAACACAATATTCAGCCTCCGCACTTGATGGAGCCACCCCATTTTGCTTCTTGCTTCTCCAACAAGGATTTCTTCAATTTACACATCTTCCCAGACCCCCTGTAACCAACAAACCCTAGTGGTTGCTCCAAACACACTTCTACTAAGACACAATGGAGATTTGCATTTTTCACATCCAGATGATGGATAGGTCAATGATTAGAGGCAGCAGGGAAGATGAAAAGACAGACCAAGGTTAACTTTGATACCAATGAGAAAGTATCCGTATAATCAACACCATAAATTTAGACATAGCCTTTACCCATTAACCTGGCTGTCACACACACTATTTTAACAATCACGTTACATTTAACCTTTCTGAGGTTTTAGTAGACCATACTTTTTACAAAATAACTATTAAATGATGATTTTCATTAAAAATTCATTGTTCCCAGGCTTGGTTTGGCATGAATCATCATGTTTATAGTGTTTTGGATTCTGGTCTAGATTATTTGATGTGTGTGTGTGTGGTTTTTTTTTTTTTATATAAATCACGGTTGTTTTCATTGTTATTTCTTTGCTTCCTAGTAGTTTAATATTCTCAACATGGTGATGTGAAATTTCAGACCTTGCACAAAAACAAGTGCGGATATGGAGTACAGCAATTTCTAAAAAATATAAGGTACATCTACAGCATAATATATTTATATTTAATAAGAAGATTATATAATATATAATATTTTTATTAATAATAAAATAAATCATAAGTATTTTATAATTAATAATTAACCAATAAATAATTAAATTCACTAAAATGAGCATAATGAAAATTACAGATAAAAAATAGAACATTAAATAAAGAACTAGAAATAAAATGTCTCCATTTTTTTTTGGTTAATTAACATACCTCAAATTGTTTTACGCCAAAAAAAGCTGGGAGGCAATGTGGCATCAGTTTATCAACAAATTAAGCAGAATGGTATGGCTGACCCAAACATTTGAAAGGTCAAGCCTCCTTTAAAGCAAACATCAACAAATACCAACAAAGTAGTCCAAGGCATAGAGAATTGAAACTCAAGCAGAGTTTAGAGGGTGAATGAGAGGTGAGACAGCAAAGAACCTGCAGCTTCCATTGATTCTGTAAGAGTTCCTAATCTTTGAAGAAATCTAAGGATTGGAATCCAAATTCAACCCATTTTTTATTCAACAAAATAAGTTAAATAATACATAAGGAGTATGTAGTTCAGCATACCCAAGACACACTCATATCCCATATGTACAAGTACAGCACCATTTTTGCCACACCCGTGCTTCATAGGATTTCAGCATTAAGTTGTGTTTTGTTGGATGCCCTGGTGTGTAAACCCAAGTAGTGCAGGCCAGCTAGAAGAATGCCGAAGAGGCCACTCATGGAAACAGGTAGAAAAATAATGACAGCCATGTGAATATGTTAAATGATGTGGCCAAAGAAAGCAACTAGGAGAATGTTGAGGGGACTGCTCATGGGAAGCAAGTCGAAGAATTCTGAGAGTTGTTTGCCTACTAAGGACATAGTTAAAGAAAGTACTAGTTGATGAAGTTCTTGAAATGCAATTGTGATTGCAATTTGGTGACCATGTAAGTCACAATGCTTTGTTAATGTTTACAGGGTTCCAAGTCCAGATATGCTTTTCTCTTATTTTAATTTGGTTTCGTTTGTAACAAGTTTGGAATTTGAATAATATTGAATGGGAGTATCAGAAAGTAGGTGTGTAATGGCTATGTTAAAATAAGTACGTTGATCATTAGTGGGTTGGGCTTGTATCATATGTATCACCCTTTGTGCTCGACCTAATTTACAATTATAAGTAGACATATAAGGTACCTAGCTAAGCAAGTTAGTGATCCCATTTAGAGTATTCTTTCTTTCTCTACAATGATGAAGGCAAATAAAGACAAATGACAAAAAGAAAAAAAAGAGTTCTGGGATATATGGTCCTACTCCTAAATAAAGGCACCAGTGTGATAAAATTCCTAAACTAACCCCCAATTGTTGTCCAATAGTTAACATGAATATTTTAATATGATGGCTATGGTTTCCCTTATGATAAGTTGCTACCAGAGTCCACTGCAATGAATAGATAAAATAATCACTTTAAAGCAATACTTTGTTTGAGCTGTTTATGGCCAATGCTAAACCAAACTTATCCAGAATTTAAAGGTGTTGTAATGTATATTTACAACCAAAATAAGTTACAGAATATTGGTATCAGACTGTAAGCTGCAACTGCCATCTTTTTATGGATAGGTAATTTTACCTGTATGTAGTGCACAAGAGCAGAATTCTCATCATTCGGGTTAAGACATTCTGAAGGGTAGAAGTAATTCTTGCCACTTTCAAGCTTAACAACCCGATTTGTCAAACGCTGAGATGGGAGTAAAGGTTGGCATAGAGGATTTGAACACTTAAAGAGAGCATCTTCTACGTGCCTAACCATTGACTCTGCTTCATTGCTTTCAAGGTTTCCTGTAAAGATATGTTAATTAGGTGATTAGTCCAATTTTATAAAAATAAAGGTAACTCATCAACCAAGAAGAAATTTGAGGCATAATTACCTGCTACATAACACTCTAAAAAGGTCCTTGAAAGCATTGCTGGTACAAATTTAACAAGATCCTCCGCTTGAAGAAGTGGAAGTACTTCAAGCCCTTCCATCCAAGGCCAGGTATGATCTTGTAGTATCAATGAACAATAGTAAATAGCCTGCTTGTAGGGTTGTTGATACTTGAAATTCTGGTACTCCTTGGTAACGATTTCCTGATAAAATGGCAAAAGAAAAAAAGTATATAATCTGTCTAAAAATATATATAAAAATCAAGGCATAGTTAACATTACAAATCAAATATTAAATACAAGAGTTCTAGCTATAGCATCCTCTCATAATTTGATAAAATTCATATGCAGACGATTTCTTTAACCCCCAAAAGGAAAAAAAAAAAAAAAATCGCTCTATGATTTACAAAATAGAAGTTCCATTTAAGTCCATAAAGGACAAAGACTAATTAAGTAAAGCTCATACAAGAAGTGAACCTCATGCATTACCTTGATAACTAGGAACCTGTCAGTTTTCACTCTGAACGTTGCAATCTTTTCAATTATAGTTTCAAGTAGAATTTTTAGCTTGTGATTATAACCAAGGAGGGTCACCTGAAAGAACATGACATATAAATGATATGTAAGGAAACAAGGCACACATCAACAGACAGAGAAATAGAGGCAAATATATGCCAATAATGCTTGTCAGATGACTCAGATCATATCAATAAGCACAGTTCCTCTGTTTTCAATTAAACTCCCATAGTTGACTCTGATAGTATTGTGGTCTCTCCCCCCCTTCTTTTCTCCTCCTCCTCCTTGGACCCCAGAAGAGGAAAAAAATAGTAAGTTATTTTTAATTAATTTCTAGTTAAATTATTATTGTCATATAAAGCAATCCAAAAGAAATAGAAGTTTGCAGCATTAAGATACAGGAAAGAGTTAAAGAAAAAGAAAACTCATCCAGTCGAATCAGTGGGAGCCCTTCCAAATTATGTTTCAACATCGCCCTTCCTTTATCTAATTGTTAGTTACTTAGTTTAACCATGTTATTGTGCATGTAAACTCTAATATATGCTTCTCCTCCTACTTGTCAACTTTTAAATAATGTCTGCTATCTTCATAAATGATAAATGTGTAAAATTTAAACTTGCAATTGGCTGCACATTTTAAAGAGGATAATTACTAAAGGATACATAAATTGCTATATTGCAACTAAATTACATTAAACACTAATACCTGAAAACCACTATCTGTGTGGCTTATGCCATAATACAAACCAGCAACCTGAGCATAGTAAGCTGAAAAATGAGCTACAGTAAGAACTTCTTCAACTTAGAATTAGCATTTAAGTAAACCAGTTCAAGCAGAAAAAGCTCTATATAAGGTCCAGTTGTTGTAAGAAATCAAACTACCATATTCATTCAAGTAGTCCATCAATAACCGGGTGAAAATATCAGTCAAAACGTCAGCTTCAGGGGAGTTTCTAGCATATGGACAATTGAAGTCTATCTTTACATAAGCCTTGGGAATGGAAAACATTGTATCTGGCTTGTACCATAAGGCTGAATATGATGACCTACTTAACAAAATTGGAAACTCGACCTGTTTCAAAGGATAAATAATTTAAACAAAATTAGGACACTGAAGAATCATAATTATGTTAAACTAAGTCACAACATATGTTGTACCTTCTCTTGCACAATCTTAAGTGACAAGTCATTAGGAATGAATTTGTTAGGTGCAGGAAGATGCAAATTTTCCTTAGGAGAAGAGAGCACCCACTCCTGCAAATACAAAATTATATGGGACTCACAAGTTCCAATCTTTCCAGACAATAATACAATACCAGACTTAACGAACTCAGTTGAATAATGAACAAACAAATAAAATTCGTTCACTCCAAAAATTTTGCACAGTTGCTCATAGAAACACAGACCTGAATCGTGGAACTAGTAGTTCTTTCAATGGAATATGTGGTTCCATACCATGGCTCCACCTTATCAGTATGGCCTTCAAAATTTTTTGATTCCCAGAAGATTCTGTATGACAGAGGACAGACCAGTTTGACTACACCTCATATCCATAAAAGCACAATGATCATAACAACAAACAACAATGAAAAAGGAAGATAAGATCTTTTCCAAAAATAACTGAAACTTGAATGATTGATATTGTCATTTGAACTCCAAACGGCCACAAACACAAGTTCAGAGGCATCTAAAACTCAGGAATTAAAATAGATTTCTTGAAGTCTGTTGAGTTCAACGAATCTGGAGCTAATGGATTGCAAAATTAGTATCATGAAACTAATTAGCTATTATCAAAATCATACTGTCACAATGTAAACTGTGTTCATAGTGAATTCCATCAAATTATCTAATTCATTTTATAATTCCCTGAGTATATCCATTGAGTTCGGGCTTTTTTTTTTTTCAAAAAAAATCTTCTGTCACAAATTAATTAATCATCCCCATAGCTGTTTTTGCTTATAGGTCAACCTTCATCGTTCCCTTTATTAAATAAAAAATGCCAAGAGCTAGTATCCAGCAGCTCAATTACTAATTGATATTTAAAACTTTAAAACATATTTTTCAAAATATAAACTAGATTTAGTAAACCAGGAATTCACCACCACACATATAAATGAAACATTTCCAAGAAATTTCATGTAAAACCCAGTAATCTTTTCCCTTGACTTGGATGGGTTGGGTTAAAATCTGATATAACATGAGCTTCAATTATATAAAATGCTAACACAGTCCTCTCACATGGAGAACAATATTATTAGACCTGTACTATGTGACCATATTAAGTTACAAATATAGTCTTCAAAATTAGATAAGAAACAACATGATACAGTACAATCCAAATAGAAAAATTTACAGCTTCTCATTGTAGTATACTTACCGAACATTGTTTGTAGAAAGCTGATCCAGCACCATCTGGATAACACTTGGGCTAAATTTAGAAGGCAAAGATGATCCTACTAACCAATCTTTGGGGGGATATAACTATATAGCAACAAAAGGTATTAATGAGAAGATTTCCATGAAAAGCATTTCACGCAAACTATAAACATCTCCATTAAAGTAATTGTAGATCAAAATAAAAAGATGGGGTACCTGCATATTTGATGCAATATTAACAACATAATTAATTGGAGGAATTTTGTCCTGATAATGAAACTTGGTCTCACAAACAGCTGAAAGCTTCAAGAGCAAGTCAAATTGCATCAGAATCTTTCAAAATGGATTTAGAACCATCAGGAAAAAAATGAAATTAGGACTGTCAGTTTATCCAAAAGATCATTGCCAAATTATATAATGACATCACTGACATGATACCCTCAAGACTTAACATTGAACTTCATTCCACACATTAAAAGTAGGAAACTATTTGACTTCCTACATTGTTACTGGAGTAACCAAAGAGATTGGTGCTATAAGGCTATCCTTAAGGTGGCATTTGGTATGTTGCTGTGAGTGATGTGGTGTTGAGGCTTGCCACCTCAACCCGTATTTACCTTGTGCCAACGCTTGATGAACATCATAATGTAGATAGTGACTTCTGGAAAACATTTCTTATCCTCTCTAAATTCACTGATTCATAGATTGTCCCTTCATTCTTTCTGTTTCACTTTTATTGTTACCCTTTAATCCTTACTTTCTTCTCCTTCCTTGTCTTCTTGGCAGTGTTTTACACAAATTATTTTTACAACAACAACAAAGCTTTTTTCCACTAAGTGGAGTCAACTACATAAATCAATCGACGTCATAAAATTTTATCATAAATCATATTTTTAGACAAATCATTTAAGTTTAAATCTTTCTTAATAGTTTCTCTTATAATTTTTCTTGGTCTCCTTTACATCTAACTATTCGACTACTTTCCATCTGATCTACTTTCTTAACAAGGGCTCCTATAAGTCTCCTCCACACATGCAACCATTTAAGTTGTAATTCTATAATCTTTCCACAATAAGTGCAATATCCACTCTCTCTCTAATACATTGATTTCTATCTTGTCAGGTGTGTCCACTTATCTAACGCAACATTCTCATCTCGGCAACATTGAACTTATTCTCTTGTTGACTTTTTCTTAGTCAACACTAAATTCCATACAACATTGCAAACCTTATAGTTGAATGGTAGGATTTACCTTTAAGTTTGAATGGTACTCTTCTATTACAAATAATGTTAGAAGCACTTCTCCATTTCATCCCCTCGCTTGAATCTTATATTTTACATCTTCTTTTATTTTCCCGTCATATTGTATGATAAAGTATGCTCTCCAATTTTCACTTCTGCATTAGAACTAATGCGTCTCTTACTAAATTTACATTTTATATACTCCATTTTACTTCTACTTAAACGAAATCTATGTACTTCCAAAGTTAGTCTCCACATCTCTAGCTTCACATTCATGTCCTTCCTCAATTCTCCAACTAGGACTATGTCATTTGCAAAAAACATGCATTGTGACACTAGCTCTTGGATCTGTTCAGTGAACACATCCAAAACTAAAGTAAAAAAATAAAGACTCAAAATTGACCCTTGATGCAAGTCAATAGTTATCAAAAAATCTTCCGTAGATCCACCTTTTGTTATAACACTAATTCTAACCCCATCATACATATCTTGAATTGCTCAAATATAAGCCATACAAACTCTTTTTTTTTTTCCAAAACCTTCCATAAAACCTCTTTTGGCACCCAATATATTTATTTTCTAAATCGATGAGCACCATGTGTAATCTCTTTGATTTCTTCGATATCTCTCCATCAATTTTCGAAACAAGTATATCACTTCCATAGTCCATCTTCCTGACATAAAACCAAATTGATTCATTGTAACTTGAATCTCTTGTCTTTAGTGTGTCTCATGAGCTTAATTTCCCTATAATTTGCACCGTTTTGTATATCCACCTTATTCTTATAAATAGGGACTAAAGTACTTCTTCTCTACTCATCCAGCATTATTAGACCTCATAATTTCGTTAAATAACTTTATGAGCCAACTTATGCTTTTCATTCCTAAACCCTTCCATATCTCAATGAATATCTTATCTGGTCCAACTGTTCTGTCATTCTCCATTATCTTTAATGCTTCTTTTACCTCTGACTCTCAAATCCTACGATAAAAAGTATAATTTTGATCCTCTTCTTTAGAGTCTAATCTATCCAAGTATAATAAAATCTCATGTTCTTCATTAAATAATCTATGAAAATAACCCTTCTACCATTTCTTGATATTTTGTTCCGTGACCAAGACTTTCCCTTCTTCATCTTGAATGCATTTCACTTGATCTACGTCTCTTATTTTTCTTTCCTTACTTTTAACTAACTTGTAAATACTTCTTTCTCCAACTTTAGTATCTAAGGATTAGTATAACCCATCAAATGCCCTACCTCTCGCTTTGCTCACTGCTTTCTTAGTGTCTTTCTTAACTACCTTATATTTTTCTCAATTTTCATCACTCTTACATAAAGATCACGTTTTATAACATTCTTTTTTAACCTTAATCTTATCTTGCATGCTTGCATCCCATCACCAAGATTCTTTATTCCTAGATCCAAAGCCTCTAAATTCACTGAGTATTTCCTTTATCACCTTTATAATCTCTTTAGCCATCTCGTTCCACATATCGTTAGCATTTCCTTGAACTTCCCAGAATCCTACCTCCCAAATCTGTCTCTGCAAACTCTTTTCTTTATCCCTCTTCAATTGCCATCACTTGATCCTTGACACCCTATCTTGGCCTTTGCTTTTCACTCTTCTCTTAACTTAAACATTCATAACTAAAACTCTATGCTGAGCAGTTAAATTCTCTGCAGGTATAACTTTGCGATCTATGTAGAGTTTTCTATCCAATTTCCTTATAAGAAATAAATCAATTTGAGAGCATGCCCCTTCACTTTTGTATATGATAAGATACTCTTTTGTATTTGCTAATATGAGATCGAACGCTAATTAGAAGTCTAGCATAGTTTTACTCTCTACATTTGCTTCCCCTAAACCGCCCTTCATATGCACCTTCGTAACCTCTAAATTCCACGTGACCATTAAGATTCCTTCCTAACATAATATTTTCTCCTAATGGTATTTCCTAAACTAAAGATTTTAAATCCTCCTAAAATTTTTTACCTTGTGATGTTCTTATACCCCTACTTGTAGTGCGTAAGTATTAATAACAATAAAAGTTTCCCTTTCCACTAAAAAATTTAAAGTAATGGTTCTATATCCTAACCTCTTTACATTCACCACAACATTTTTTTAAAACCTATCCACAATTATACCTACCCCATTTTTAGATTTAACCTTACCAGTATATCAGAGTTTAAAACTTGAGGTGTCTAATTCTTTCGCTTTTTCTCCTACCCATTTGGTTTCTTGTAGACGTATAAAATTAATCCTCCTCCTAATCATAGTATCTACTATTTCCATTGACTTATTGGGAAAAAAAAAAAAGGGAGGACGGGAAGAAACTTTAGTAAAAAGAGAAGATCACAGAAAAGTGGAGGATACAAATTGTTATCAACTAAGGTACAAAGAAATTACACAGACAGGTTAAGTTATACTATACTGAACATATAAATTCATTATTTACTAAAGATTTATTGCAAAAGAAGGAAAAGAAGCTATGGATGAACAAAAACAAGTGTACAGGATAAATTATGCCAGACTGGATTATCTAAATGCAATACCTCATCAAATATCCATTTGCAAACACCAGAGTGTTGTAGAAGCTCAATGTATTTGAATAACAGCCCTATAATGTCTTGTATGTGCTCTACGAATCAAACTCAGAGGTATCAATAAATTTACAGAATCCAGAAACCAACGTATCTCACACTTAGGATTCCTTGAATAATAAAAAATCACAACAATATTGCACTCTCTTTAGTGAAGGGACAAGCTGAATGCTTACAAGTGAACGTGACAATACTAATAGAGATAGGAAGATATGTACAGCAAAAGAGAGAGAGGGGATTTAAAAAAATAAAAACTAACCATGACCCGCATCAGTAAGATCAATTACAACTTCAAAGAAAGAAAAGTCCAAGCTTGAATCTGATTCACCTGCCAACAAGCCCGTAGCCCATCCTGCAAATGAAATCCTTTTGTAAAATCACACAGCTCATAAGACATGGAAGCTAAAATATGTCCACTAAAATGTATTAAAAAAATGTCATCCACAGGATTAAATCTTTATATATGAATTTGTAGCCTGTTTGGCATAACCAGTTTGCCAAAATAAGCTGCTTACTTTTCAAAGAAAGTATTTATTTTCAATTTTGTAGTGTTTGGCAACTTTCAAAACCTGCTTTTAAGTAGTAGCAAAAACAATTTTTCTACTTTGGGAAGAAAGACAAAATTTGTTGCTTCTCCTTTAAAATAGAAGCAAAGAATTATTTTTTTCAAAGATAAAAATACCCTTACTCAAAATTGCTAATTGCCATATTACCCCTTACCCTATTTTACCTGTAGTCTCCTCTTTTTCTATTCTCATTTCTTTTCTTACCATTATATACTTTTTTGGATATATTTATTTTATATAATATATGTATTTATGTTGATTAAAATATTTTATATATTTATTGATTTTTTTATTTTAATTAAATAAAAAATTACAAACTTAATTACAGTTAACCATAATGAATATTTAAAATCCTTTATCCATTCAAATATTATTACCTACAAAGTCAAGTCTATATAAATCCTTTTAAGCAATTTGACAGCAAAAAGTGGGTTTTTTTTTTTTAAAAGATTTGCCAAAGACAAGAATATTGATAGAAAAGCACTTTTAAAACGATTTTACCAAACACAAATTGCTTCTTTCTTATGATACTTTTTATGAAACTCAATTTGTAAAAACGCAGTTTCAAAAAATGCAAAAATATACTGCAATTCCCAACCAGGCCCTTAGAATGTCAGGACAGCCACAAACAATTACCATCATTATGATAACTGGAGTTTGATTTTGCCGATATTACATATTCCTTCATCTGTGGTTCCCAAACAAACTAAAACTTCAAATGCGTAGAAGTTATCTTAAATAAATGTCTTGTGGCTGGAGCCTTATAGTCCATCTAACAAATCTACCACCCCTCACCTAAGCTTAAATAATTGTTATTTTCTAAAAGGGAGGGAACAGAATAGAAATGAAAGGTTGAATTTTTGGTCAAGAGGAGGAAAAATAAAAGATAGATGAAAAATAAATAATCTAATAAACTCTCAGAATTTACTTCAATTGATATTAACATCATAACCTTATACTTCAAATCAGTATCATCTCTTTCTTTAAGTTTCACCTTCATCCTATAGCAAAAAGCTTACCAGAAAATGGCTTTCACCAATCCTTATCTTAATGTACTTAGTGAAGTTACCAGAAAATTGATTGTAAAATATGTAATGGATGCAGAGAACCCACCCAATGTTTTCAAGATGTAATAAAAAGATCCTTCTCCCTTATGGCCAATAAGATGACCAAGGTACCTGCATGGCCCTTCTGTGTAATAACGAATCTCAGGGGTTACTGGCCATACAATTCTCAATTTATGACCTTGTTTGATTGGGACAGTTCTGACAAGAATCTAACACAGAGAGCCAACACAGAAAATGCGTTAGCATATATCCTGAAGGAGCCAAACATTATTTAGTCAGCAATAGAGCATGTATACCTGCAGATGGTCTGATTTGCATGGCTGCCCAGGAGGGCGAAAATAACTTCGGTCAATATTTCGAATATCCTGGAACTTCTCTTCCACAAGATTTTGAATTTTATCAAGGCTTTCTAAAAATACCCAAGCATGAATAAAGATATTATTCAGAGCCGTTTCAAGATAAGTAGAACCTGTACCTGATACAAGAAAAGATCTATTACCTTTTGTATATACAACTAGATGCATTAAATTGGCTGAATAATTTTCTTCATAGAACTTGATAAGCTCAATCCTTGTGTCCACTCCTTTTTCTTTCGGTCGAACTTCCAAAGTGTCCCAGTTCCCTACACAACTCACAAATTTTTTAAGCGTTACAGCTATGATTACAACAAGATGAAGATTTGCATCACTAAAATTGTGACAAATATTACATCTTAGTATGGACAAAATAAAATTCTTCTATAATAAACTATAGCAAATTTAGGCACGCATATATAAAATTTTCAGCAGCCCAGCCGTGACGAGCTAGAGATGCAACAGCATAAGTATGACATAAAATATCTATGCACACATATGTGAACATTATTGTTCATTTAAAGTTTCAAATTGGAATTCTACCCAAAAAAAATCACAAATTGAAACTTCAATATTTTTCAGATTAAATCCTAGTGTACCGTTGGGAAATATCCTCCAGTTGGCTCAGAAGATCAGTGGGCATAGATGTGAGGCAAAAAACAATATACAAGAAGATGAAGAAACATAAATTCTGTATAACCATTTCCACCATTGAAATTAAGCATAAATCTTTCAAGGAGGTCTACAGTCTAAAGAAGAATTTATTTAGAATTTAGCTCAGTTGAGCAATGTTTACGACGGTCAAAAGATAGTGAGCTCTTAGTTAGGAGACAGACAAGACAGACTTGAACTGGGCCTCCATTCAGAATGAAGACAATGAAGTGGCACTAGTTATTTTACAGATTTATACTTACATATAAAGCAAATAATGGGATAAAAGGCTGACTAATCTATTATTATTGCAAAAGGCTAAGGCTATCCAAATTAACTAAAGTCAAAGAGTACTTAACTTTCTAATTGGAGAAAAAGGGAAGGTCATTATCATTTGACTACATATATGTTAGAAGATAAGATAATTCAAGAATGTTCTAGATGGTGCATAAAGCATGAATCAGAAAACAAGGCACTACATCCATAAAATAAGGAACTAGTATAAATACCTTAAAATAGGGCACTTTGTATCTATTAGAGTTAGTTCTTATTTATTGTTATGACATCAGATCTTCCTTAGATCTAGTATATAAGGCTAATAAACTCTACGTAATACTCAGACCATAAGATCAATAGATCACGAGACCATTAAACAAATAACATTTGAATGATATATGAAGCTTCATAGAGCAGACCAGAATAAGACTTTCCATTTCTGATAGATTCAGGCAAGTTAGATACAAACGACCCCCACTGCCTGCTCATTTGAGTCTGTCATACCTTCTAGATTGCATACTCTGACATAAACCCAACTACAATATATACACTTCATTGGAAAATTATAGGGAACTTCTGTTGCAAGTTAAAAGTTCCAGCTAAAAGAGGATGCCATGATGAACAATTTATCATATGGAAGATCAACTATGAGTTTCCAAAGAGGTGCCTTAGCATCAGTCCAGAGCTTCCAATACACATTGAATTATTAAGAGGTTGAAAACTTTCCCAAGCACTTCTACAGGGAAGACAAAGCATTCCCGGTATAGAAAATGTATGTTTCAGTAAAGTATTCCATTGAGTTTATCCACCCTTAAGATTAATTTCTTGTATCATGCAATGTACGGTATGCATTTCAAGGTATTGATATTTGAAACTACATACATAACCAGATTCTAGAAACTGACGGGCTTAAACAAGGCAAACAATAGGTGAAGGAAAAGTCAAAGAAGAGTATGAAAGCACCAGTCTTCAAATGATTCCAATTCCTAATGCTACACAAACAGAAATATACATAAGAAACCCACGTATCTATTAATAGGGTGACAAGGCAAAAAGAAAACAAGACTGGAGAAAAATGAATCCTGCTTTTGACATTTCTTTTTTTTTTTTTTCTCCTTTTATTATTTTGCAATGTTGAATAGGTGCTGCGTGAACTAGCAAAAGCATAGTTTCATATAAGTTCTAGATTATCAAAAAAGGCAAGACCAAAAACAATTAGTACTTCGTCAACGAGGAAGAACGTTTTTTCTCCCCATATATGCCCATCAAAAGGAAAAATGAAGGCAAACAATTAATTATAAATAAAGCATCCAATAAAAAGTAAATATTCAAAATTCAGCAGCTTTAAAAATAGAAGAAATCAAATACTAACCTGTACAGAATTTATGAAATGGATGATCCTCAGAACTGAGATGTTTCTGAAGCTGGACAAATTGTAATATTTCATGGAGGGGGAGAGAGGGTAAGAGATCAGAAATATTCCTCCAAGAAAGGCTTCCAAAAAATGACTCAAGATATGCTAGTAAAGTACTCAATACATATTAACAAACATTAAGGATCAGAATTATTTCTTTTAGCTTTAATAGGCACAACTTGACATTAATTGAGATTAGTCAAGAGCAGAGGTTGAGAGTTACAAATGGTGATCCCCCCTAGGCCTGGGCAACTACTAACTTCATAGAGAACAGATTGCTCCCAATTCAGTCCAGCTGGAGGCATCCAGCCCAGTATAGAAGCCAAAAAATTCTCCCAGACTTCTTTGACAAATGCAAAGTCCAAATGATTCTGTAGGGCCCTAAGGTATAAGTCATTTGCAAGCTCAGTCTCAATCAGTCCCATAACAACCCAGAACACAAAAAACTACACTCACTTCTGCAACTACTATAAGTCACATAACATGCCTACAAATGAAAACATCAGCCAGATTATTTCAAGAAAGTGAATCCTTAAGGCAAAGAATCAGAAAAAATGTAACCACCAGTGAAAAGGGAATGGCCTCACATCTTATGTTGTTTTATTAATGCAACACAACTAACGTAACTGAACAAGCACATGCATGCATGCATGTCCATATGAGCTTATTTGGTTATTGGATAATTATGTCCGCTACCTACTTGCCCCAAATGAACTATTTGAAGCTTTGGAAGCCAATCTCATGCCCTTTAGATCAATTCAGTATGTTAAAGTCATGAAGAGCTTGCTTGACACCAGAAAAGATCATAAATACTATAAATGTTTTTCATCCTTAACAAATAGAGATATTTCACTCCAAGGTTATACAATTAGAGGATCTGTTTCATAATAAAGTAAAATTTTAATTTTGCTTTCCAACCATTTTGACTACACAGCCCCTAACTGACACAGTAAAGGCAACAATAGATACCTGGTCCATTCTCCAAACATCGGATAATAAGTTCTTCTGGTTTTCTGTGTAAAAGGAGAGAGAAAGGGTATAGAGGTAAGAAGGTAGGGGAAAAACTAGAGACATTGGACAAGATCATAAAATATTGGCTAACCAGAGTCAACAGCTTTAATTTCCCTTGTGGTAGCATCAGCAGACATCAATGGCTTAATGAAGAACTGAGCAAATCTGAAAGACAAACCATGGCCTATGGTCAGATCTTCTATAATAATAATATTATCATAAGAAATAAGAAATGAAGGAAACCAGGACAGTGGCATCTACCTGTCCAAAGCCTCTTCAAAAGCATCTGTGTTAACATCAAAATAATAGTTGGTGTGCTCAGAGGATGTAAAAGCATTGGTGCTTCCTCCATGCTATGTATCAAGGAGACAAACCACAATGATGACAAAACAACAGTAATTAGCAAACAATTGTAAACGCGACTCTGAAAAATGAATTCACATAACTGCCAAATAAGATAATGAAGGGTTGTACTCTCGAAATTTCCACCACTTCTAAAAATGTCATTAGAATAGAGAAAGATAATGAAAAAGTCCCCCCCCCCCCCCCAGCCTAAGAAAAAAAAGGAAAAAAATATGGGACCTGTCAGAAATATTAATAATGCCAATTATGAGCTTTCAGTCAAGCTTTTGAGTTGAAGTGGTCATTGACATGATATCAAAGCCTCTATAACCAAATTGCTAATCGTTAACTGCTAAATACTCACCAATTGAAAGCATAAACTTGCCTTCCAGTTCCTCATTTTATAACTTTGAATATCGTTATTAGAATTAGAACTTAATGCACTGACCAAGAAAATGAAATAAAAGCATACGTTCTAATATATATCAAGGCTTCCCAGAAAGTAATAGTAGCACTAACTTGCCTCAGGTCTGAAAATACATCCTAGTCATTTTCAAAAACCTTAGCAAGGATCTAAGATTTCCTTTAGCCTCTGTATTTTCATACAACTCCAAAGGAAATAAAACTGAAGAACTAAAATGAACAGGAAGAAAAGGGGCAAAACCCGTCAACCACTTCCACACAGAGTATTGAGTAAATTCTAATGCAGCTTTAAGAATTAAAAAGTCCCAGGATTCTGAAAATTATGGCAGCATTTACCTCAGTAATATACTTGGAGTAGCTATCTTCTACTGGGTACTTTTCACTGGCGTAAAATAGCATATGCTCTGTAAGCAACAAAAAACAACTGATCAGGTTATAATTTTTTGAATAAATAATATTTTAATCCCACCTTAGAAGACGCACCCTTAAGCTGATATGTAGTTTCTATTTTTTCCCCAAAACATTTGTGTAAGAAATAATAGTGATTAACTGATTGTTCAACTGAAATTAAAGAAATAAATTAAGTTCTTGTTGACCATTTAAGGTCAACTTGACCATAGTTCTCTAGAATCAAAGCTAAATATTAGTTATTCACTTTTAGAATGTAGTTTTAAAATATACTGGAACACACCAATCTTCAATAGTCCTCGAGTTTTGACCAATTCAACAAACGAAAATAAAAAATTTACAACTGAAAAGCTGTCAAAGTCATGCAAGCATATAAATGTAACCAAATACCATGAGCGCCTCAAAAAGTCAAAATGTACCAAGGAAATGGGCAAGGCCTTCAAGGCCGTCTGGATCACTGAAGGAGCCGACACCAACGTCCATGGAAGCAGCACACTGGAAAAATAACAGAAACAGAATAAAGAACTTGAATTGAAAACAGAAAACAGAATCGGGAGAAAATTTAACCTTATCAGTATCAGGATCGCTGATGAGAAGCACTTCAAGCGAGTTCCGAAGGACGATCCTCCTGTACTCCCTCTTGTCCGAGCGGCCTTTAACAATCTCTACCTCTTCCTTCCCCACCGCCATCGTCAATGCGTAAGCTCTGCTTTCTTTTCTTCTCTTCGTCAATCCTCTATATTAGTTTATGTTCCAACCATTAGTCTTCGTCAATAGAGTTAAATAAGTGATTGAAGGGTAATTTTGTTACTAAAAAGTAAAAATAAGTACGTGTAATCAATAGTTAATATCAGTATTTTTTACTTTTACATTAAAATAAATCTTAGTTTATAAACTCAAAGTTGATAAAATCTTTTTTGAAGCTCTGCTTGGTTAGCAACGCCTTTGGGATCTATTGGATTTTAGTGTTGATTGAAAGTAGTGATTTACCTATTGGATTTTAGTGTTGATTTCTTTCAAAGGTTGGCTCCTGAATGGACGTCGTGCAGAACATAAAAGCATGCTTCCGTCTGAAATTTAACTCACTACTTTAAATTATGTATGCACCACTAAAGTAGAAGAAAAAGTGAAAGACAAAGAAAGACCTGTTTAAGTAAAGTAGCACATTCAGGTCCATTGTTCTCCAAAAGTTTGTCCTATCAATATAAAATTACATGTAAGTGGCATACAGAAAATGCTTGACTCAAAAGCTCGTAACTTTTGTGCGTCAACATATGTCTGATGGAAATGAATCTTTATCTGATTAGTCCACCAGGGTTGATTTTATTGATTAATTTATTTGTTAGTTGTCTTGGACTGAGACCATGATCTTGCACTTATGGGTGCAACAACCTTTCACTTCTCTTCCAGTTTTGCAAGTCTTCCTTCTCTACCTCTACTTCCCCTTCAGTCTTCAAATCTCAGGCACTGGAACACAGCAAGTCCCCTTCTCACACTACGGCGGAAACTGTGACTGTTATTTTAATTATTTTTATTTTTTTTCAAATGCATTTTTTTTTTAGTTAAAATTCTCGCCAAAAGTTTGCGGGAATTTTAAATTCAAATAATAAAAATTATTACAATAAAACTAATAAAGTATGAGATTGATTATAATTTTTTAAATTAAAAAATTTATTACAATTAAATAAAATTTATTGCAATAGGATTTGGTGCCAGAATAAAGGACAATTTTGCCACAAAAGGTAACTCCTAACTTTACAAACAAATATCAGCTGTCAGTCTGAAAAATGTAGGGTGTATTCATAGTTTATTTCAGGAAGGGATTTGCTAAGTTGTGGTGGGAAATCGAGTAATCATGTTGAAGGAATCTCAGCCACTCAAAGGATCCAACAAATTGAAGAGAGCCACGTAACACAATTTTCCTCAAAGTTTATGAAGTTGCTACGTGTCCTCCTTCTCTTAAGCCAAAATGCCGCATTTTCTAAAACCATGTTGCTCTGTTTGATCATACATTTCAGCTTCCATTTGGCGCGTAGGTGAGCTACATCTCTACAACTTTCAACTGGGCAAGAAGCTCAAAGATTTCGTTGATCACCTCTATTTTTGTAGTTGTTGGTGCGATATGGATTCATTTCCACAAATATTAAAAGACTTCAATGTGAGGTGTTGTTCATAAGCTGATGATTGTGGTATTTTGGGTGAGAAAAATATTATTGCAAGCTTTGAAGTATAAAAGTTGGCAGTAGTGATGTTTGAGGAAGGAAATTATGGGAAAAGTTATATCAGTGAAAGAGATTAGTATAAGGTTTGAAATACGATTGATAAAGAGATGAAGAAGATGTTTATTATAGTTCAAGAGGAATGTTTCCTGTAAGAGAGACATTGTTTTGATTCTAGACTTTGCTCACCAATAAATATAAAATTTACACATTAGTGAAATTGTGTATCATGAGTATTTTTGGAATGCTTTAGAGGTCCTTTAACCATGAACCATTTTCTTTTTCTTTTGTTGAATCTAGTCTATTTTAATAAACAAAGATTTTTATATCTTAAAGAAATATTTGAATTCTTAATCATGAAACACCAATAATTATTTTGCATGCTCAAGAATAATCAAGAATGGATTATATATTATTATAATTTTTTCCTTACCAAATTTTAAAAGTTTCACTAATTATCATTATCTTTGAAAGTTGTTATAAATTCTTAAACAAATCTATTTTTCTTAATCATGATATACCGTTATGAATTCTTAAACAAATCACTAACAATAGATATCTATTGCTATTGAAACCTTATATATAGTGCCTAATAAATGTTATACTAATATATATACACTTACTTTAGTTATTTCAAATACCATTTTGATTTGTGTCTAATCTTTTAAAGTTGATAATATAACCATTCACAGAGATTGATTGGAAGCCCAAATTGGGCATGAAATTTGATAACTTAAAGTTAGCTTAAAAGTTTTAGATTGATTATGGCAGGAGATCCAGGTTTGATGTTAAGAAATAATATTTCAATAGAAGCAAAGATGGCTTCACATCATCATGTAGATATGTTTATTGCAAAAAAGGTCTTCGACGAGAAGACAAAAGATGTTCTATGCCAACTAACCCTTGGCAAGAGACAAAGACCAATTGCATGGTAAGAATGGGAGTTATGCTTATCAATGAAAAATATAAAATATATGACTTTGTTGAAGTAACATAGTAACTTACTTCATCTGGTGGAAAACCTCTCATATGTTGACATCACAATGTAAAATTTCCAAAGTTCAAGCCCATGACATTGAATTAGTAGAAGATTCTGGGCTTTAACATAGAAGATATTTTGAGTTAATAAGTATGCAGGTAGAAGGAAGAGCTAACTTTGGGTATGCACGATTAGATGCCAAGAATTATCTTTCAGCTAGAAGACAAAGAAGCATGATGTATGGAAAAGCTGGGGCTTTGTTGCATTTTTTCCAATAATAATGGTTAGATAATCCATCATTTTACTATACTTACTAAATAGATATGGATGAACAAATAATTAATATTTTTTGGGCTGATGCATAGATGTTAATTAACTATGGTCATTTTGGTGAAATAGTATCTCTTGACACAATACATAATACTAACAAGATAATTAGACTTCTTGCATTGTTTCGTGGATTCAACCATTATAGGGGGTAATGATATTTGGGGTAACTTTGTTATATGATGAAATAGCAAAATCATTTAAATGACTTTTTGAAACCTTTTTGAAGACACACAAGTAGAAAAAGTCTTTTACTATTTTTATTGACTAAAATCAGGTAATGACAAAAGTATTACATGAAGTGATGTTAGAAAATTCACATAAATTTTGCACATGACACTTTATGCAAAATAGTGCCAAGCACTTCAACAATTTGATAAAAAGGGATCTCATTTCTTAACTAACTTGAAGCAATGCATTTATGGATATAATGAAGAAAATATGTTTCAAGTGGCATGGAGCAACTTGCTTTCAAAATATAATGTTCATGAAAATACATGATTGAAATTAGTCTATAGCATAAAGGAGAAATGGATAGCTTGACATTTAAAGAAAGTTATCACTCTTGGTATGCAAAGCACAACTCAATGAAAGCCCATTTCAAGAGTTGGATGAAACCAAACATGAATATTCTTCAACTCTTTAAACATTTTGAATGAATGGTTGAGGACAAATGATATAATAAGTTGAAGTGTGAGTTTGATTCATGGTAGAAAATACTGAGATTGAGATGTGAGACATCATTTATATTGTAACAACTTCCTCAAATTTATACCTTATATATTTGATTTATTCTATAAAGAGTTTGATTTAGTGCATGTTGCATGTATAAAATATAAAAATGAAATTCAATTGGTATTTAAGTCTCTAATTACAATGTTTTGTCAAGAGGGAGAATACAAAGTGTCATTTAATCCATGCACCCAATTAATTTCTTGTAGTTATAAGAACTTTAAGTCATTTGGTATATTGTGTTGTCATGCTTTAAAAATATTTGATATCATGGACATTAAGTTGTCATGCTTTAAAGATATTTAATATCATTGACATTAAAGTCCTTCTTGAGCAATATATACTAAAGAGGTGGATAAAAAAAGCAAAAAGTGATGTGGTATATGATGTTAAGGGAAAGGAAGTTAAAGAAGACCTTAGGCTTGGTAGCATGCATTGATATTGATTGCTTTGTCCCAAATTAATTAAATTAACAACTGAAGTTTCTAACCTTCCAAAAGGATTCTTGTTAGTAAATAAAGTCATGGAGGAACTAAACAAGTAAATAATAGAGCTTCATAAGGTGCAAAGGAGTTCAAACAATGATAGCGGTGTTACCATACTATCGACAAATGACAACATAATGATTCCAAAAGGATTCAGGAAAATGATGGTTTGAAAAATAAGAATCGTATCAATGCTTGTCTTAAGCATCTACCTGAGAGAAAATCAGCTCTAAGAGTTTGAATATAATCAGGAATATCCTATTCAACATTGTTGACACCCCATACATTAGTTCTTCCATTAAATAATGAATTTATTGGGATTAAGGTAAAAGCATGTCAAATTTCAAAAGATCAAGATTATTGCTTTGTAATTTTTATTCATGTTATGATTAAATTATGCATCAATTTCCATTTTCCTTGTAGGATAACAAAGCTAGTCTAAGTCAAGTGCAATACAGAATACTCTCTCCAAGTGCCAGTGTTTATCAGAGTCAATAATCAGTGGTATGTGAAATTATGCTTGTCACCAGTAAATTATTCTACTTCTTTGCTTTCATTTTGTAATTTATTAAATTAATTTTGTTTTCTTTGTAAGACAATGAAACTACTATAAGCCAGTATTCGTGTATAACATTTGAGGTACCTGCAAGTTAATTCAGTGATGCTAGTTGGACCAATTTCTTAATGGTAAGATTACAAAGTAATTATTTTAATCTTTTAGAATTTTAAATGCTCATACAAAGCGAAAAAAAAATTTCTTTATGGTTTGATTCTTTTTTCCTTTTATGCACCACTTGATCATTTTATACAATCACATAAACTAGCAAGACTCAATGATGATGTTACACATATCAACAACAAAGAGTAAAACCATTGAAAATACATTGTTGTCTTTTAAGACTTACAAGTCAGTTTAGTGCTTTTTGTTACATGGTTGAACTATCTATATTACATTGAAGAAAGAGGTTTATTACATTTGGATGTTTTAATTTACAACCTCAATTCAATACTTTTTGTGACATTAAAAAATTGTCTGTATTACATAAAAGAAACATGATTATTACATTGGTATGTAATGTATAGCCCAATTCAGTACCACATTGCAATATTACCACTTTGCTACAAAATCATTCTTATCCTATATTAATTTAGTGCAAATTGCTTGTTCTCCATTGGCTTGATTAATATCAACATTTTCTTCATTGGCTTTTTCAATGGATTGCTTCATTGCCACTTTTTCTTCATTGGCTTTTTCAACAACTTGCTTCAAGTCTTAATAGATTGCTTCAAGTCTTCTAACATCTTTTTCATTAGCTTTTTCACTTCTCAAAATGCCCTCTTTATTTAGTTCAGATTTTCCCTCACAAGGTTCTGTTAAACATAAAAAATGCTATTACAAAATTAACCAAGCAAAAGATAAGACCATTTAATTAGCTATACATAGAAACAACAATCATTAAAAAAAAAATCAACATTGCAACTAGTATAGTAATATTCTAAAACAAAATTAGCATTCAAATTAGTTATCAATTTAGGAATAATATGCACACAAATTAGCTAAATACATTTGTTTGTCAATTATCACACTAAAACTTTATGTCATCATAACAATGCCAATCAATCTCGAGTCATGATTTGCCATCTACTGTAAACAAATCCATCTTTAAGAAGAAAAAATTGATGAAGTAGAATTGGTCTAAGTAATTAAAATTCTAGTATTTGGATATATAACCCTATTCCAAAATCTCTATCTAGATCTTACAGAGTTAGAGATTATAAACAGAAGGAAGGGGAAAACAAAAGGAAGGCTGCAGATTGGGTGAAATCAAACCTCTAAAAGTCATGCCCGAATATTGAGCTTCAGAATCTATCAAACCAGAACTTGATTTAGCTTAAGCATGTCAATTTTATTAAACATGTCAGTTTTCTTATCTAAGGGAGTGTGCACATGCAATTGCAAACTAAGCTATATTGCTAGAAATCAATTCTAGAAAAGACACTAAAGAAATTTCATATGTTAAAAGTCAAAACATGAAACACCAAAAGTCAATTCCAGAAATTGTCAATTCTATGTTAGAGCCTCAATTTATGAAATTCCAAAGAATTCATATATGAGCATATGTGAATTTATGCTCATTTTGGATGTTGCAAATCTCAATGGAAATCGAAGTGGGAAACACTAAAATTTAATTGCCTACAAAAAATTGAATCTCGAATTTACCTACTTGTGAAACCCATCTTTCTGTTGCTTTAATGACAACTAGCACACTATGGAAATTCTCAAATGCCATTGTTTACTTGAATGCCTTCCACTTCATGATATGAGGCCTCCAGATCTGCATTGAAGAATAGACCCTGAACCTAGTTTTAGATCTGATTCTCAATCATGAAGGGAATAAAAACATTGAAGATGAATCTAAAAAAGACTGTATAGCATAGAGGAAGTGTGAAGACACATGGCTTCATATGAAGAGTCACAAAAAGATAAATGGAGCAACAAATGAAATGCTTCGTTTCATTAAACTCTTTCGATAACATGGCAAGCTGATGAGCATTAGATCAAATGAAGGGACGTAATTAGGCTAAAATGATGAATCATTTTCCTTCTGTAACTTGAGCAGATCTAGCCCCATTTATGTCATCTTTGATGGCTTCTGAAAAAGCCAAGAAGGGGATTATTATTTTTGCCAAATACTAAACTTCATTAGAACCACCATAATAAAACAAAAGCAAAAAACACAGAATAGGAACAAAACAAACCCCAACACCAATAGAAAGAAATTAAAAAAAAAAGCCAAAAATAAAGAAAGCTATAGAATCACTAGGATTGCACCTAAAGGTTAAAACACAAGCAAGACCCCACACACAAGAGTCGACTCAAGTAAACTAAGAGGGGGAGATAGGGGATTGAATTTGGCTCTTAAAAATTATGATATTTTTAAAATTTTAGTAGGTTCTTATAAAGATGTGTTAAAAATCAACAACCTGAAAAGACTATGTTATGCTATACATAATTTTTTAAAAAATAGCATTGTTAGTAGAAACTTAAGTTCATAAATTGATTTTCTAGTAAGTTTTAAAACAATCAAAAGATTGAAAATCTAAGAGTACATGTATATAGAAAATCACACATTAAAATTTATATTAGTTTAGTTTAAGGTAATCTTACATCTGTTCTTCAAGTATAAAGCAAAAATAAATTTATATCAAAATAATTGTAATTAGATATAAATAAAGAACTCTATCTAGAAGTTTAGCCAAAAAGCTTTTTCTTCATGATTACAAAGAAAGCTTTAAAAATTATGCAAATATTTTACAACTTATGCAAATGAGACAATTTACACACTTCATTCAGTCAATTAACTCTTACTTTTTAATAAAAAAAAAAGTAACCCAATAATAAAAGTTGAATCATAAGGACATTTAAAATCTCAACAAAATGATTAAGATTACCAATACATCCCTTAAATACTCAATCATAAGCAAAGATTCTCCCTGGTTTCAACAACCATAAGAGTTTCATTAAATGGTTGAGGTAGTGTAATTTCCTCCATGTTTGGCTGAAATGATTAATGCCAAAGTGTTTTTGTTCATAACCTAGGGCCGTTTAGTCAAGCCTTAAAAAAGAAAAAAAAAGAAGAAAATAAAAATTTTAAATCATATCTATTATATTTCTATAATAATTACTTAATAATATTTATTTTTATAATATTTTTAAAATAGAAGGATAAAAATTATTTTTTATTTATATATATTTTTTAACTTTTTATGTATTAAATGGTTCTTAATTTTTGGTTGATTGAGATTCATGACTTGTTTGGTTAACTGTAAAATAAATATAATATATTTATACAGTTTATATACTATTTATTATTTATTATTTTATTTATTAAATTATTATTTTAATTATCAAATTATTATTTTAAAAGTAAAGGTACAAAAATATTTTTTATTTTATTTATTTATTTTTTACATACTATTTTTTTTATATTATCTAATCAAACGGTTCTATCTTTTTTTTTTTCTTTATTTCTTGAAGTATGATGGAGTAAGGTGAAGGAGTCTTTGATTTTGCCTTTTCTGTATTCCCCTATTTCTTGAGAAACGTATTTGAAGACGAGACATTTGTTCAACCACTTCTCTGCCCTTTACCATTGTACTTTCTTTGTACGTTTTTAGGAAGGAAGGATTTTAACACGCCAAAATAAAAAGGAAGGAAAGATTTTGTAGTCCTTTAATGCCGTTTGGTAAATTTTTTTTTGGGGTAATATCTCTTTTTTATTTTTGTAATTATTATTTAATTATTATTATTTAATTATTAAAAGTAAAAATATTAAAAATATTTTTTATTAATAAAATCACTTTTTATTTTTAACTTTTTATGTATTAAATATACCATATTTTGTCTTCTAGCTAATGACTGAAGGTACACATATAATTTATTTTCATATATTTTGAAATATATTTTTTAATTTTTATATATTATATGTATTTTTTTAATTAAAATAGTTTGCATATTTATTATAATTTTTTATAAAAAATTTAATTAAAATTAAATGTAATAAATATTTATAATTATTTACCTATTTAAATAATATTAATTGTAAAGTTAAATATATGTATGCATTTTTCTTTTGTAGTCTGATAATAAAATAATTTTTAAAAATTTTATCAAATATATTAATATTAATAAAATTATTTATCAAATAATTTTATTAAATATAAATTACGTAAAGTCTATTTTACGACATGTTTTCTGACCAAACTTACGCACACGGACATTTATCTGCCACAGAAGTTTGTTTAACGTCAACAAGCACCATAAATTTATATGTCATTTTAGGGCATATTTGGTTGACCAAAAGAAAAGAAAAAGATGAAGAAAATTTGTAATATTTATTGTATTTTTATAATTATTATTTAATAAGTTTATTTTTTTTATTCTTAAGTAAGATAATGAAAGTTATTTCTTATTTATAAAATTATATTTTATATTTTTTAGTTTTATTTCTAACTTTTCATATATCAAATAAGTTAATTGAAGGCAAAAAGAATTTAAGGGAGAAATTAGATCCTTTTAATTGTGGGATTCGATAAATTGTTTAATTGAATGAATTTGATATTTTATTTTAAAAAATATAAAATAAAGATATTCTTTAATTATAATTATAAATTTAAAACAATTATTAAAATTAAAAAGGTAAAATAAAATCCAGACAAGATTTGCCCAATTAAACAATTCACTCGATTCCGCAATCGAAGGGATTCAATTCTTTTTTAAGGAAAGGATCAGATTAGCAATACTCAATTATCCACTCACGTCTCCCTATATTTATAGGATGAGACATGTCAATTGAAAATAAATTTTTAAATGAAAGATGAAAAGAATAGATATTAGTTTTTAAAAAAAACTTATACTGATAAATATATTTTAACATTTAACAATCATTTAACAATAATTAATTATTCCTCTTACACCAAGAGTAGTAATTTTTCATATTTGTGGAGGACTTTTGCGGGAATGCCTGTAAATGGAAAATGAGGAAATTTCTTTTTAGTAGGAACAGAAATGGAGATAGATTTCTCTCCATCGAGCATATAAGGATGTGGACAAAGACTATATTTCCCATTTTGCATCTACATAATAAAATGATTAAGATATCCTTTATTATATTATATTGATTGTGTGTGTGTGTGTGTGTATCAATATATGTGCATTTGTAATTTATATACTAATAAATATATATATTATGGACGTATTTAAATTTAAGATTTATTGTCTTGATTTTTAAATTTTTATTTAATTTTTATATTTTATATATTAAGACAAAATTTTTTGCTAGTCTTTTTCACCATGAGAAAAAGAAGATGAAGGAGACTTGTTTCCCATAATAAAAATGGAGATAGGGATGGAGAGGCAGGGAAGTGCCGAGAACTTCATTACTGTCATTTACTTACATCTCACTTAATACATTCCCTGTAAGAATAACTTGCTGGAAAAATGATGCCAATATAATTGTAAATTATTTCCTGAGGAGTAATCACGTCAATATAAGGACTTTTTTTTTAACTTAACGTATCTTATGATTGTAGTTTATATCTAAACTGTTTACATTTATTCCCCTATTTATTGATTTTAAAAAATTAACTATTATTTTGTCTTTAATTCATTTACTTTTAATTTAATCATTTAATTTTTAATTTGTGACATGTTCATCATTTTTCATTATATCTATCAATGATTATTTTGGAACATTAAAAATAGTTAGTGAATTATTATGAAATACTAAATAAAATTAAGACACATAAATATATAATACAAATTGAAAGTTAAAAGATTAAATTAAAATAAATAAATGATAGTTTAAAAAAAAAAAAGCTTAAAACTAATCATTCTCGTTATACAATCTCGACTTGGCAAAGCGTAAAATGAGAAGAGAAGAAACAAGGCAATAAAGAACCTGCCCAATATTTTTCTCTTATAATCGTCTTTATATAAGGTCTTTGAGAGATTGTGTCCTTCATTTACAACAATAGGCTCACCCAATAAAAAGTACAATCAATTTTAGCTTGTGGGCTTCTATATCCAATAACAACAAACATTCGTTCTCGTTATCAATAACGTGAACAATATATATATATATATATATAACATATCAATAAATTAAGAATAACATAATTGATGAGATCTAATACATAAATTAGAATATATAAACGCTTTTCATGACTGTGATTATGATAAATAATTAGTTTTGTATACGTACCTAACTTCTTTATATATTATTGAGTTATAATATAATTTATTAGTCCTTCCTCCTTTAACCCTAAATGTTATAGAAATTATTGTGGAAAAGCATACACTAAATTAAGGTAAAAGAAAAAACTTAACCATAACTTAAATAATTTTTATCAAATTCTCTCATTACAAGTTTTAATAAGATTTATAGCTTAAAGTTTTATGAACACTAACTAAACTTAAATATAATATTTTAATATATATTTAGTTCAATTATTAAATAATCACTTTAACAAATAATATTAATCCTAATATCTTATTAGACTATCCATCAATCCATATGTTTTAAAAAATAAATTAATGTAACCCTCCAATAATATATATATATATATATATATATATATTGAATAACACCGCACACTCACAGCAAAACAAATTAAAAGACGTGAAAGGAGGGTACGGACGTGGGGATATGTAATGACGACCACAAAGACTATAACATTATCAATAATTGGGCCACGCATAGATCCATCGGTGGAGAGTTTTGTGTGGTAGTGGGCACTAATGAATGTTATCCTGGTCCTGTCTGAAATAGCTCGAAACTTGAAGCTTGCAATGTAAGGGACATGAAAGCTTTGTTTTCTCGTGAATGCTTGGATTGTGAGAGATCTATGGCAGGCATCCTTGGAGTACCTTGAATACGAGGTTGTAGAATGTGTTGGGAACAGCTTTTACGATTTGAGCGATGGAACTTTCTCTCCCTCCCAAAAGCTCAATTGCTTTAAACCCAGAGGGAACAAAGAAGTTTATGTATCTAATTGGTTTTAGAGACTCAATTATCTGACCTGGCAGTGGTGAAACTGCGTCTACCAGTAGAGAAGTTCTTGAACACATGGGGTCCATATTCAAAGCCACCATTTTTTATTAGGTTGCCTGCCTGGACACACAGGAGATGAGGACTAAGCATATGTATGTTTGACTTTTTGCCAATCCAAGATGAGATGAGAAAAGAAAATGCTTTCGGAAAATCCTTTTGAATGCTATGGTTGCCTCCAATTAACACTTACAAAAACATAAGGGAAAAGAGAAAAAAGAAAGTTTAAATGCATGCAGGGCTATTCTTGCCCTGGATAGTAGTAGCATCCAAAAGGGTGGATTCTCCTGAATGCTAGAATTATGAAATGTGACTTTAACAACTTTCAGAGACGTCTCGAAAGACTTGGCATAAATGTCCCCTTCGAGAAAAGATCAGACTCAGGTGGGCGTAATGACACCCTTATTTACATGGTATATATGAATATTACACCAAGTAATTTTTTCTGGTAGTATAATTTTAAATGGTTTTGTTTAACCTAAGTTGATACTAGATTGTTTACTGATTAATATTATTCCGACCTCTGGACAATTCATATTCGTTCGTCATTTGCAATGTTTTTTTGGTAGATAGCTGAATAAAGTTGTCATAATTAGCCAAACAGTAGCGGCTTATATATATACATACACACATGATCAAAGATTATCATATATCCGTAAAGATTCAAGAATCCCTATATGTACCATAGGAAATTAAATTTTGGTATATGACCGAGTATGGATATAAATAGTAATGTAGATGAAGGAAAAAGAAAGAATTAACAGGTTTCCGATGTCTATGTAAAACATAGACTCAACAGACTTAAAACATTTCGATCGTTTCTCGCCATCCTTATTATCCATGTCTAGTATACATCTAAAAATGAAAAATTGAACAGAGTGAGGATGAGAATGGTATTTCTAAAGTATTATTGTTGGCGCTGATGAATTATCACAATTGATTCATTGGTAATTGGTAACAAACTCAATGTTGAAGAATTCATGTTCTGGTAATTTAATGTAATGTTATTCATCAAAGATCCTTTAAAATATTTATCAAGAGATTTTTTTTAAACAAAAATTTTGGTTAAAAGGTTTTACAATCTCAGACCGGAAAAAAAAAAAAACTAATGGCAATCTTTTAAACCCAAAAAATTGTCAAAATGATTTTTTGCCTAAATTTGAAAAATTTTATCTTAAATTTAATCAGAAAAAAATGAATTTTTGATGTTATAATGAAATTAAATTCTTCGCATTGGCTATAAGAGGAGAGAAAAGATGTTAAATCTTATGAAAAGGGTGACTGATCTGCACAATCATTTTCTATATATGAACTTGCAATATTTGTTACGTTGTCTAATGTGATTGAAACAATTAATTTAATGCTTTGAACAAGATATGGAGGATAAATTATGTAATTTTTTAACAACAAATCAACATTTCTCAGAATTCTACCATGGTATTAATAACGAGACCCCAAAAGAAAAAAAACAAAAACGTAAGAGTGACACTTAAGTTGGTATTTCTCACAAAAAAATAATTTGAAATTAATTATGTAATACATAGGTAGATGAAATAATGATATCTAATTACAAAAAAATTTATATGTACTTTTTTATATTTTTATTATTAAGTTTTTTAATTAAAACATAATATGTGCATAATTTTCAATAGTAACATGACAAAAATACAATTGAATGGTTCCTCATATATTTATTATACTTTAATTAAAAACCTACTAATAAAAATATAAAAAACTGTATTTAAATCTAATCCATTTAATTATCTACAGAAGTGCAAGAAAATATATGTATGATAATGATAAAATAGTAAAAGTTTTATCGTTATTCATTAAATAAAATTTTAAGTAGCAAAAGAGAACAGATTTAATGTAAAACATAACTTTCATGGGAGGATTGGCAAAGTTGATCTGAGGCCGTTAGTCAGAGGGGAGTTTAGTATCCCATCTATAGGATGGTTTAGGAAAATTGCTTTTGTTTGTAGACTATTGAGAAATCTGATACTATAAGAAGAGAATTCGAACCAGCGAGGCCAACTATTTGTGATCTCGTGCTGCACATTAGCTGTCTCACGCTTGCCGTGAGAAATCTCCTTTTTTTTTTTTTTTTTGAGTTTGCAAAAGGCTTTTGCTTCGTGTAAACTCCATTATTATGCAACAAACTTTGGCAACTCATGTCTTCTTCTCCTCTTGCTCCTCCTCCTCCTTTTTGATTTCTTCTATACGGTACTACTCAAGTGACTATTAACATGTTGTTCCAAGAATATATACCACTATATTCAAGTATGAACAATGAAGCGTACTGCAGAAATTAAAATTAAATCACTAGAAACAAATTGATTTTGAATGACAACCAAAATTTATTCTTCTTAGAAATTAAACGAAAAATACCACAAGTGATAATAGAATAAATTAATTGAAGGTTTAATGACATATTTTAAATCCTGTAATTGAGTGATGCCTAGAGTCATCATGCATAATTTAAAGACTCATTTCTTTCACCCTATAATTTTCTGTTAACATTTTTTATCGGTAACTTAATATTTCAAGTAAAGATAAAAGATAAGAGAGAATCTATGTCAAAAATAGGCCAAAAACGTTGGCTAAACAACCCTTCATGTGGTAGATATATGATCTTTTTTTTTTTTTTTTTTGCTGTTTGGGGGGGGGGGGGGCGGGGGAGGAGAAAAAGGATAAATGATCTATTCGATCCAAATGCGGAATGTCAGAAGGAAGAAACTTTCAGTTTCATTTAATCGTGTAAAAATTTACTAACATGCCATCCTCAATTAGAGACTATTCATACCTGTCTGCCCATTTCAATTGACAATAGGACCGATTAGATGGGAAACTTAATTTTCCAAGCTGATATGACAAAGCTCGGTATTTAATCTTTAGTATGCTTTCACCAAAATAAAGGCAAGGCAGTTTCATAATCCTGGATGATCCAACCTGTTACAACTTCATCTGACCCGAAAGTCCTTTAAATGAACCATACAGAGGCTGAGATTTTCTAAAACTGAAAATATCATCTATTTTAGCTGACTGTGGATGTGAAGCTTCTGCTTTAAATTCCGAAGAATGGAGGTTGCCATACACTCTAACACTTAATGTCTTCCTTCGGGCAGCACCGACTTTGATATATTCATTGAAGAAATCTATAAGTTCTTGAAGAGTGAGCTGCCTCAATTCTGCAACCTGTTCCAAAACCACTCGAGAATCACCACCTCAGCCAAAGCGCAATGCTATAGCTAATATCCATTTTTAGTCCATAAATTCTTGAGTTTTGACTTAAAACGTGTGCTCTAATCAACAGATCCAGATTAGATTCTAGACAGACATTTTCCCCTACTGAGCATTCCGTTAGTCACCTTTTATTAACAGAAGGAAAAAAAAATGCGCATAACTGGGGAAATAAGGGGAAAACAATACAGAATAAACAAAAACATAATTAAGTTTCCAGTCATACCTCAAAGCCTCTCCTATCAAACTTCAGAGTTCCATCATAAATCTCTCGCCAGTAAAACGCTGACTCTTCCCTCAAGTTCTTGTGTCTCTCAAGTTTCATCTCTATCAATGCATTTACATTGCTCTAAACACAAGCAGTGCAGAAGTCAATTGCATTTCAAACACAATCATTATTATTGAAGGTTCAGTCCAAAAAACACAGAAGATTCAACCCAAAGAACTACGAAAACACATAATCCAACCTGAGATCCCATAACCAAGGTGGTATAAACAAAAATGGAATATGACCTTATTACAATTTAACAGATTTATACAATATCAGAATAATTATTAATGTCTCGATAGTCCCAAATTCAACTTATAACACTTATCATGCCCACCACTACAATTCAAGGACTGGAGAATTGACCCTATGAAAATAGCAATATTTCCAGGTAGAAGAGATTTCTTATGCTTCAATGCTTTCTATCCAAGAAAATTCATCTACTGAACATTTCAGATTCAGCCACAAAATTTAAGGACATGTGAGTTTGGTTTCAATAAGCTAAAAAATGGACCTATCTTTAATGCTTACCATTTAGGAATGTCGTGATGCATGCAACAATACCAACTCTCTCTCAGAGATGATGCACATAAACTCTTAAACTCAATGCATGTGCACATCAAGTGAACTTCTTCTGCGAATGCCTTCCCAAGCGAAACTAATTTTCCTATTTTTGGACATCCTTTATCATGCTCGTTACACACACTTGGTTTCATACTTCCAGTGAGCAGTTAATTTGAAACTCAAATACAAGGAGCGACTATGACATATTTAACCAAAATATGGAAAACATCAAACACGTTTGCTTCAGCTATGATTAGGGTATAAAAAAGTCTAATTACTAGCAAAAGACTATACAAAAAGATAGTGTGATCTAATCATCAGACCTTGAATTCTTCAACAGAAATCTCAAGAAGTTTGATCTCAAACATCTTGAGAAATGCCTCAACCCTCTTCTCAATGTCTCCAGGACCCTGTGAAGCAAGCAGAATGCTAGTATTAATCAACAGAGTTATGAAGTATAAATTATCAGAGATAATAAGCTCCATATACCTTTACTGTGGATTGGATGATAAATTGTACTCCACGTATGCCGGAATCATTCCTACACATGTTCAAAACTAAAGTGAAAAAGAAGGAGCAATTCTTCCTTGCTGAGTAGGATACCAGGGACAATACAGTCAGACTCACCTCTGCGTGAGTAAAGTAATGTACCCCAGCTGCTCAACTGATCGAAGTTGGTGAAAGGCTGGTTGCTTCGCAATAAGGGCAAAAAGCTGAAGTTTAACATTCATCTTAAAGTCATCGCGATCAACCTACATATTAATCAAGAGGGTTACATATAAAACAACTTAAAGTACACAGCTCCAAACAATTTATCCAGTCAAATATACAGACCAAAAGGCAGGGAAAAAACCATGCCTAAATAAAAATTTACATAGAAAGAGAAAGCACTTCAGTAGCTTGCAGAATAATAAAATCTCTAATATAAAACATACAATTTCTTTGAATGCCAAGGTCTGAAGGCACGCAAGTATTTTTGTCATGAGGGAAAGGAAGCTAATGCCATAACACAGACATTAGTCTGTGCATTTGTGAAGGTGTGTAGATTGAAGAAATCCATATATGGATTGAAACAATCACCAAGAGCATGGTTAGGTCGCTCTAGTAATGCAGTCATGGAATTTAATGCATGACAATGATTAAGTAGTTGGTGACTTGGAAAAAAATGCTGTGTAATCAGAGAAAGAATTTTAATGAGAAATTGACTTAATCAGTCAGTCTCCTCAATAAATTGATGTGTGAAGTACATGTAGTGCATCCTACTAGCACTAGGAAAACATAACATAAGCCCAAATCCAAGAGCCCACATACTTATAACACTTGTCCTTAAGCTGGAGCATAAACATCAATCATGCCCAATTTGTTACAAAATGAATTCTAGTTACATTAATGGCTTCGGTGAACACATGCTAATTGTTCTCCAGTACAAACATATGATGTAATATCTATTCACAAACAAAATGACAGTCTACTTCAATATACTTTGTTCTCTCATAAACCCAGGGTTGGATGAGATATGCAAAGTAACTTGATTGTCACACTATAGCCTCATTGGAAGAGATCTGTTTAACACAATTTGACACAGCAAATGTTTAACCACATAAATTCACATGTTAATTGGGCCATAACACAATATTCAGCCTCCGCACTTGATTGAGCCACACCATTTTGCTTCTTACTTCTCCAACAAGGATTTCTTCAATCTACACACCTTCCCAGGCTTCCTGTAAGCAACAAATCCTAGTGGTTGCTCCAAACACACTTCTACTAAGTCACAATGGAGATTTTCATTTTTCACATTCAGATGATGGAGAGGTCAATCGTTAGAGGCAGCAGGGAAGATGAAAAGACAGACCAAGGTTAACTTTGCTACCGATGAGAAAGTATCAGTATAATTAACACCATAAATTTAGGCATAGCCTTTAGCCACACACACTATTTTAACAATCACGTTACATTTAACCTTTCTGAGGTTTTAGGAGACCATACTTTTTGCAAAATAACTATTAAATGATGATTTTCATTAAAAATTCATTGTTTCCAGGCTTAGTTTCGCATGGATTGTGATGTTTATAGTTTTTTGGATTCCGCTATAGCTTATTTGATTTTTTTTTTTTAAATCATGGTTGTTTTCATTGTCATTTCTTTGCTTCTTAGTAGTTTAATATTCTCAATATGTTGATGTGAGATTTCGGACCCTGCACAAAAACAAGTGCAGATATGGGGTCCAGCAAATTCTAAAAAATATAAGGTACATCTACAGCATAATATATTTATATTAAATAAGAAGATTATATGATATATAATATTTTTATTAATAATAAAATAACTCATAAGTATTTTATTATTAATAATTAACCAATAAATAATCAAATTCACTAAAATGAGCATAATGAAAACTACAGATAAAAAATAGAACATTAAGTAAAGAACTGGAAATAAAAAGTCTCCATTTTTTTTTTGGGGCGGGGGGGAGAGGGGTTAATCAGCATACTTCAAATTGTTTTACACCAAAAAAGGCTGCCAGACAGTGTGGCATCAGTTTATCAACAAATTAAGCAGAATGGTATGGCTGACCCAAACATTTGAAAGGTCAAGCCTCCTTTAAAGCAAACACCAACAAAGTAGTCCAAGACTTAGAGAATTGAAACTCAAGCAGAGTTTAGCGGGAGAATGAGAGGCGAGACTGCAAAGAACCTGCAGCTTCCATTGATTCTGTAAGAGATCCTAATCTTTGAGGCAATCTAAGGTTTGGAATACAAATTCAACCCAATTTCCTTTTTTCAATGAAATAAGTTAAATGATACATATGGAGTATGTATGTCAGCATACCCAAGACACACTCATATCCCATATGTACCAGGTACAAGTACAGCACCATTTTTGCCGCACCCGTGCTTCATAGGATTTCAGCATTAAATTGTGTTTTGTTGGGTGCCCTGGTGTGTAAACCCAAGTAGTGGAGACCGGCTAGAAGAATAACGAAGAAGCCACTCATGGAAACAGATAGAAAAATAATGAAAGCTGTATCAATATGTTAAATGATGTGGCCGAAGAAAGCAACTAGGAGAATGTTGAGGGGACCACACATGGGAAGGAAGTCAAAGAATTCTGAGAGTTGTTTGCCTACTAAGGACATAGTTAAAGAAAGTACTAGTTGATGAAGTTCTTGAAATGCAATTGTGATTGCAATTTGGTGACCATGTAAGTCACAATGCTTTGTTAATGTTTACAGGGTTCCAAGTCCAGATATGCTCTTCTCTTATTTTAATTTGGTTACGTTTGTAACAAGTTTGGAATTTGAATAATATTGAATGGGAGTATCAGAAAGTAGGTGTGTAATGGCTATGTTAAAATAAGTACGTTGATCATTAGTGGGTTGGGCTTGTATCATATGTATCACCCTTTGTGCTCGACCTAATTTACAATTATAAGTAGACATATAAGGTACCTAGCTAAGCAAGTTAGTGATCCCATTTAGAGTATTCTTTCTTTCTCTACAATGATGAAGGCAAATAAAGACAAATGACAAAAAGAAAAAAAAGAGTTCTGGGATATATGGTTGTCCAATAGTTAACATGAATATTTTAATATGATGGCTATGGTTTCCCTTATGATAAGTTGCTATCAGAGTCCACTGCAATGAATAGATAAAATAATCAATTTAAAGCAATACTTTCTTTGTGTTGTCTATGGCCAATGCTAAACCAAACTTATCCAGAATTTAAAGGTATTGTAATTTATATTTACAACCAAAATAAGTTACAGAATATTGGTATCAGACTGTAAGCTGCAACTGCCATCTTTTAATGAACAGGTAATTTTACCTGTATGTAGTGCACAAGAGCAGAATTTTCATCATTCGGATTAAGACACTCTGAAGGGTAGAAGTAATTCTTGCCAACTTCAAGCTTAACAACTCGATTTGTCAAATGCTGAGATGGGAATAAAGGTTGGCATAGAGGATTTGAACACTTAAAGAGAGCATCTTCTACGTGCCTAACCATTGACTCTGCTTCATTGCTTTCAAGGTTTCCTGTAAAGATATGTTAATTAGGTGATTAGTCCAATTTTATAAAAATAAAGGTAACAGGTAAATCATCAACCAAGAAGAAATTTGAGGGAAAATTACCTGCTACATAACACTCTAAAAAGGTCCTTGAGAGCATTGCCGGTACAAATTTAACAAGATCCTCCACTTGAAGAAGTGGAAGTACTTCAAGCCCTTCCATCCAAGGCCAGGTATGATCTTGTAGTATCAATGAACAATAGTACATAGCCTGCTGATAAGGTTGTTGATACTTGAAATTCTGGTACTCCTTGGTAACCATTTCCTGATAAAATGGCAAAAGAAAAAAACTATATAACCTGTCTAAAAATATATATAAAAATCAAGGCATAGTTAAAATTACAAATCAAATATCAAAAACAAGAGTTCTAACTATAAAATCCTTTCATAATTTGATAAAATTCTTAAGCAGACACTTTCTTCAACCACCCCCCCCCCCCCCCCCACACACACAAAAAAAAAAGTAACTTGCTCAATGATTTACAAAATAAAAGTTTCATTTAAGTCCATAAAGGACAAAGATTAATGAAGTAAAGCTCATGTGAGAAATGAACCTCATGCATTACCTTGATAACTAGGAACCTGTCAGTTTTCACTCTGAACGTTGCAATCTTTTCAATTATTGTTTCAAGAAGAATTCTTAGCTTGTGATTATAACCAAGGAGGGTCACCTGAAAAGAACATGACAGATGACTCAGATCATATCAGTAAGTACAGCTCCTCTGTTTTCATTAAACTCCCATAGTTGACTCCGATAGTATTGTGGGGGGGTCCTTTTTTTTTTTCTTTTCCTCTCCTCCTCCTCCTCCTCGGACCCCAGAAGAGAAAAAAATAGTAATTCATTTTTAATTAATTTCTAGTTAAATTATTATTGTCATATAAAACAATCCAAAAGAAATAGAAGTTTGCAGCATTAAGATACAGGAAAGAGTCAAAGAAAAAGAAAACTCATCCAGTCAAATGAGCAGGAGACTCTTCCAAATTATGGTTCAACATTGCCCTTCCCTGTTCTAATTGTTAATTACTTAATTTAACCATGTTATTGTGCATGTAAACTCTAATATATGCTTCTCCTCCTACTTGTCAACTTTCAAATAATGTCTGCTATCTTCATAAATGATAAATGTGTAAAATTTAAACTTGCAATTTGCGGCACATTTTAAAGAGGATAATTACTAAAGTATACATAAATTGCTATATTGCAACTAAATTACATTGAACACAAATACCTGAAAACCACTATCTGTGTGGCTTATGCCATAATACAAACCAGCAACCTGAGCATAGTAGGCTGAAAAATGAGCTACAGTAAGAACTTCTGCAACTTATAGTTAGCATTTAAGTAAACCAGTTCAAGTAGAAAAAGCTCTATATAAGGTCCAGTTGTTGTAAGAAATCAACCTACCATATTCATTCAAGTAGTCCATCAATAACCGGGTGAAAATATCAGTCAAAACGTCAGCTTCAGGGGAGTTTCTAGCATATGGACAATTGAAATCTATCTTTACACAAGCCTTGGGAATGGAAAACATTGTATCTGGCTTGTACCATAAGGCTGAATATGATGACCTACTTAACAAAATTGGAAACTTGACCTGTTTCAAAGGATAAATAATTTAAACAAAATTAAGACACTGAAGAATCATAATTATGTTAAACTAAGTCACAACATATGTTGTACCTTCTCTTGCACAATCTTAAGTGACAAGTCAGTAGGAATGAATTTGTTAGGTGCTGGAAGATGCAAATTTTCCTTAGGAGAAAAGAGCACCCACTCCTGCAAATACAAAATTATATGGGACTCACAAGTTCCAATCTTTCCAGACAGTAATACAATACCAGACCTAACGAACTCAGTTGAATAATGAACAAACAAATAAAATTAGTTCACTCCAAAAATTTTGCACAGTTGCTCATGGAAACACAGACCTGAATCGTGGAACTAGTAGTTCTTTCAATGGAATATGTAGTTCCATACCATGGCTCCACCTTATCAGTATGGCCTTCAAAGTTTTTTGATTCCCAGAAGATTCTGTATGACACAGGACAAACCAGTTTGACTATATCGATAAAAGCACAATGATCAAAACTACAAACAACAATGAAAAAGGAAGATAAGATCTTTTCCAAAAATAACTCAAACTTGAATGATTGATATCGTCATTTGAACTCCAAACGGCCACAAACACAAGTTAAGTGGCATCTAAACCTCATGAATTAAAATAGATTTCTCAAAGTCTGTTGAGTTCAACGAATCTGGAGTTAATGGATTGCAAAATTGGGCATCATGAAACTAATTAGCTATTATCAAAATCATACTGTCACAATGTAAACTGTGTTCATAGTGAATTCCATCAAATTATATAATTCATTTTATAATTCCCTAAGTATATCCATTGAGTTCAGGCTCTTTTTTTTCTAATAAAAACCTTCTGTCACAAATTAATTAATCATCCCCCTAGCCATTTTTGCTTATAGGTCAACCTTCATCGCTTTTTTATAATTTTCCCTCTATTAAATAAAAATTGCCAAGAGCTAGTATACAGCAACTCAATTACTAATTGATATTTAAAACTTCGAAACACATTTTTCAAAATATAAACTAGATTTACTAAACCAGGAATTCACCACCACATATATAAATGAAACAGTTCCAAGAAATTTCATGTAAAACCCAGTAATCTTTCCCTTGACTTGGATGGGTTTGGTTAAAATCTGATATAACATGAGCTTCAATTATATAAAATACTAACACAGTCCTCTCACATGGAGAACAATATTATTAGACCAGTACTAGGTGACATATTAACTTACAAATATAGTCTTCAAAATTAGATAAGAAACAACATGATACAGTACAATCCAAATTTAAAAAATTTACAGCTTCTCATTGTAGTATACTTACCGAACATTGTTCAGAGAAAGCTGATCCAGCACCATCTGGATAACACTTGGGCTAAATTTAGAAGGCAAAGATGATCCTACTAACCAATCTTTGGGGGGATATAACTATATAGCAACAAAAGGTATTAATGAGAAGATTTCCATGAAAAGCATTTCATGCAAACTACAAACATCTCCATTAAAGAAATTGCAGATCAAAATAAAAAGATGGGGTACCTGCATATTTGATGCAATATTAACAACATAATCAATTGGAGGAATTTTGTCCTGATAATGAAACTTGGTCTCACATACAGCTGAAAGCTTCAAGAGCAAGTCAAATTGCATCAGAATCTTTCAAAATGGATTTAGAACCATCAGGAAAAAATGAAATTAGGACTGCCAGTTTATCCAAAAGATCATTGCCAAATTATATAACGACATCACTGACATGATACCCTCAAGACTTAACATTGAACTTCATTCCACACATTAAAAGTAGGAAACTATTTGACTTCCTACATTGTTAATGGAGCAACCAAAGAGATTGGCGCTATAAGGCTATCCTTAAGGTGGCATTTGGTATCTTACTGTGAGTGATGTAGTGTTGGCCGGGGCTTACCACCACAACCTGTACTTACCTCGTGCCAATGCTTGATGAACATCATAATGTAGATAGTGACTTCTGGAGAACAATTATTATCCTCTCTAAATTGACTGATTCATAGATTGTCCCTTCACTCTTTCTTTTTCACTTTTATTGTTACCCTTTAATCCTTACTTTCTTCTCCTTCCTTGTCTTCTTGGCAGTGTTTTACACACACATTATTTTTAGCTTGAAAGAAAAAAAGAAAAAAGAGGGGGGGGGGGGTGAGGAAACTTTAGTAAAAAGAGAGGATCACCGAAACGTGGAGGACACAAATTGTCATCAACTGAGGTACAAAGAAATTACACATACAGGTTAAGTTAAACTATACTGAACATATAAATTCATTATTTACTAAAAATTTATTGGAAAAAAAGGAAAAGAAGCTATGGATGAACAAAAACAAGTATACAGGATAAATTACACCAGACTGGATTATCTAAATGCAATACCTCATCAAATATCCATTTGCAAACACCAGAGTGTTGTAGAAGCTCGATGTATTTGAATAACAGCCCTATAATGTCTTGTATGTGCTCTACGAATCAAACTCAGAGGTATCAATAAATTTACAGAATCCAGAAACCAATGTATCTCACACCTAGGATTCCTTGAATAATAAAAAATGACAACAATATTGCAGTCTCTCTAGTGAAGAGACATGCTGAATGCTTACAAGTGAACATGACAATACTTAAAGAGATAGGAAGATATGTAAAGCGAGAGAGAGAGAGAGGGGGGGGGGGGAGGAGTTAAAAAAAATACTAACCATGACCCGCATCAGTAAGATCAATTCCAACTTTAAAGAAAGAAAAGTCCAGGCTCGAATCTGATTCACCTGCGAACAAGCCTGTAGCCCATCCTGCAAATGGAATCTTTTCGTAAAATCACACAGCTCATGAGATATAGATGCTAAAATATGTCCACTAAAATGTATTAAGAAAATGTCATCCACAGGATCAAATCTTTATATATGAATCCATAGCCTGTTTGGCATAACCTGTTTGCCAAAATAAGTTGCTTACTTTTCAAAGAAAGTATTTATTCTCAATTTTGTAGTGTTTGGCAATTTTCAAAACCTGCTTTTAAGTAGTAGCAAAAGCAATTTTTCTACTTTGGGAAGGAAGCAAAAATTTGTTGCTTCTCCTTTGAAATAGAAGCAAAGAATTATTTTTTTCAAGGATAAAAGTACCTATACTCAAAATTGCTAATTACCATATTACCCCTTACCCTATTTTACCCATAGTCTCCTATTTTTCTATTCTCATTTCTTTTCTTACCATTATATACCTTTTTTGATATATTTATTTTATATAATATGTGTATTTATTTTGATTAAAATATTTTATATATTTATTGATTTTTTATTTTAATTAAATAAAAAATTACAAGCTTAATTACAGTTAACCATAATGAATATTTAAAATCCTTTATCCATTCAAATATTATTAACTACAAAGTCAAGTCTATATTAATCCTTTTAAGTAATTTGACAGTAAAAAGTGCTCTTTTAAAAAAAAAAAAAGATTTGCTAAACAAGAATATTGATAGAAAACCACTTATAAAATGATTTTACCAAACACAAATTGCTTCTTTCTTATAGTACTTTTTATGAAACTCAATTTGTAAAAACGCAGTTTCAAAAAGAGTAAAAATATACTGCAATCCCAAACAGGCCCTTAGAATGTAAAGACAGCCACAAAGAATTACCATCATTATGATAACTGGAGTTTGATTTTGTTGATATTACATATTCCTTCATCTATGGTTCCCAAACAAACTAAAACTTCAAATGTGTAAAAGTGATCTTCCATAAATGTCTTGTGGCTGGAGCCTTATAGTCCATCTAATAAATCTACCACTCCTCGACTAAGCTTTGATAATTTATATTTTCAAAAAGGGAGGGAATAGAATAGAAATGAAAGGTTGAAAATCTGGTCTAGAGGAGGAAAAATAAAAGATAGATGAAAAATAAATATTCCAATAAACTCACAGAATTCACTTCAATTGATATTAACATCAAGACCTTATACTCCGGATCAGTATCATCTCTTTCTTTAAGTTTCACCTTCATGCTATAGCAAAAAGATTACCAGAAAGAAAATGGTTTGCACCAAACCTTATCCTGATGTACTTATCTTAACTTTGAAACAAGCCAAGTGAAGTTACCAGAAAATTGATTGTAAAATATGTAATGGATGCACAGAACCCACCCAATGTTTTCAAGATGTAATATAAAGATCCTTCTCCCTCATGGCCAATAAGATGACCAAGGTACCTGCATGGCCCTTCTGTGTAATAACGAATCTCAGGGGTTACTGGCCATACAATTCTCAATTTATGACCTTGTTTGATCGGGACAGTTCTGACAAGAATCTAACACAGAAAGCCAACACAGAACATGCATTAGCATATATCCTGAAGAAGCCAAACACTATTTAGTCAGCAATAGAGCACGTATACCTGCAGATGGTCTGATTTGCATGGCTGCCCAGGAGGGCGGAAATAACTTCCATCAATATTTCGAATATCCTGGAACTTCTCTTCCACAAGATTTTGAATTTTATCAAGGCTTTCTAAAAATACCCAAGCATAAATAAAGGTATTATTTAGAGCCATTTCAAGATAAGTAGAACCTGTATCTGATACAAGAAAAGATCTGTTACCATTTGTATATACAACTAGATGCATTAAATTGGCTGAATAATTTTCTTCATAGAACTTGATAAGCTCATTCCTTGTGTCCAATCCTTTTTCTTTCGGTCGAACTTCCAAAGTGTCCCAGTTCCCTATACAAGTCACAAATTTTTTAAGCATTACATCTATGATTCCAACAAGATGAAAATTTTCATCACTAAAATTATGACAAATCTTACATCTTAGTATGGACAAAAAAAAAATTCTTCTGTAATAAACTAGGGCAAATTTAAGCACACTTATATAAAATTTTCAGCAGCCCAGCCATGACAAGAGCCAGAGATGCAATCACATAACAATGACATAAAATATCTATGCACACATATGTAAACATTATTGTTCATTTAAAGTTTCAAATTGGAATTGTACCCCAAAAAAATCACAAATTGAAACCTCAATATTTTTCAGATTTAATCCTAGTGTACCATTGGGAAATATCCTCCGGTTGGCTCAGAAGATCAGTGGCCATAGATGTGAGCCAAAAACAATATACAACAAGATGAAGATACATAAATTCTGCATAACCATTTCCACCATTGAAATTAAGCATAAATCTTTCAAGGAGGTCTAAAGTCTAAAGAAAAATTTAATTTAGAATTTAACACAGTTGAGCAATGTTTAGGACTGTCAAAAGATAGTGAGCACTTAGTTAGGTGACAGACAAGACAGACTTGCACTGGGCCTCCATTCAGAATGAAGACAATGAAGTGGCACTAGTTATTTCACAGATTTATACTTACATATAAAGCAAATAATGGGATAAAAGGCTGAATAATCTATTATTATTGCAAAAGGCTAAGGCTATTCAAATTAACTAAAGTTGAAAAGTTACTTAACTTTCTAATTGGAGAAAAAGGGAAAGTCACTATCATTTGACTACATATATGTTAGAAGATAATTCAAGAATGTTCTAGATGGTGCATAAAGCATGAACCAGAAAACAAGGCACTAGCATAAATACCTTAAAATAGGGCACTTTGTATCTATTAGAGTTAGTTCTTATTTATTGTCATGATTTCAGATGTTCCTTAGATCTAGTATATAAGGCTAAAAAACTATATGTAATACTCAGACCATAAGATCAATAGATCATGAGACCATAAGATCAATAGATCATGAGACCATTAGACAAATACCATTTGAATGATATATGACCTTTCATAGAACCAGACCATAAGACTTTTCATTTCTGAAAGATTTGAACAAGTCAGATACAAACGACCTCCACTGCCTGCTCATTTGAGTCTGTCATACCTTCTAGATTGCATACTCTGACATAAAACCAACTACAATATATACACTTCATTGGAAAATTGTAGGGAAGTTCTGTTGCAAGTTCCAGCCAAAAGAGGATGCCATGATGAACAATTTATTTCCAAAGAGGTGCCTTAGCATCAGTCAAAAGCTTCCAATACACATTGAATTATTAAGAGGTTGAAAACTTTCCCAAGCACTTCTACAGGTAGACAAAGCATTCCCGGTATGGAAAATGCAAGTTTCAGTAAAGTATTCCATAGAGTTTACCCACTCTTAAGATTAATTTCTTGTATCATGCAACGTACAGAATGCATTTCAAGGTATTGAAATTTGAAACTACATACATAACCAGATTCTAGAAACTGACAGGCTTAAACAAGGCAGACAATTGGTGAAGGAAAAGTCAAAGAAGAGTATGGAAGCACCAGTCTTCAAATGCTTCCAATTCCTAATGCTACAGTGAAACAGAAATATACATAAGAATCCCTAGTATCTATTAATAGGGTGACAAGGCAAAAAGAAAACAAGACTCGAGAAAAATGAATCCCGCTTTTGACATTTCGTTTTTTTTTTCCCTCCTTTTATTATTTTGCAATGTTGAAAAGGTGCTGCGTGAACTAGCAAAAGCATAGCTTCATATAAGTTCTAGGTTATGAAAAAGGCAAGACCAGAAACAATTAGTACTTCATCACTGAGAAAGAACGTTTTTCTCCACATACATGCCCATCAAAAGGAAAAATGAAGGCAAACAATTAATTATTAATAAAGCATCCAATAGAAAGCAAATATTCAAAATTCAGCAGCTTTAAAAATATAAGAAATCAAATACTAACCTGTACTGAATTTATGAAATGGATGATCCTCAGAACTGAGATGTTTCTGAAGCTGGACAGATTGTAATATTTCATGGAGGGGGAGAGAGAGTAAGAGATTAGAAATATTTCTCCAAGAAAGGATTACAAAAAATGACTCAAGATATGCTAGTAAGGTACTCAATACGTATTAACAAACATTAAGGATCAAAATTATTTCTTTTAGCTTTAATAGGCGCAACTTGACATTAATTGAGATTAGTCAAGAGCAGAGGTTGAGAGTTACAAATGGTGATCCCCCCTAGGCCTGGGCAACTACTAACTTCATAGAGAACAGTTTACTCCCAATTCAGTCCAGCTGGAGGCATCCAGCCCAGTATAGAAGCCAAAAATTCTCCCACACTTCTTTGACAAATGCAAACTCCAAATGATTCTGTAGGGCCCCAAGGTACAAGTCATTGCAAGCTCAGTCTCAATCAGTCCCATAACAATCCAGAACACAAAAAACTAAACTCACTTCTGCAACTACTATAAGTCACATAACGTGCACACAAATGAAAACATCGGCCAGATTATTTCAAGAAAGTGGATCCTTAACGCAAAGAATCAGAAAAAATGTAACCACCAGTGAAAAGGGACTGGCCTCACGTCTTATGTTGTTTTATTAATGCAACACAACTAAAATAACTGAACAAGCACAAGCATGCATGCATGTCCATGTGAGCTTATCTTGTTATTGGATAATTATGTCCGCTACCTGCTTGCCCCAAATGAACTATCTGAAGCTTTGAAAGCAAATCTCATGCACTTTAGATTAATTCAGTATGTTGAAGTCATGAAGAGCTCGCTTGATACCAGAAAAGATCATAAATACTATTAATGTTTTTCATCCTTAACAAATAGAGATATTTCACTCCAAGTTTATACAATTAGAGGATCTGTTTCATAATAAAGTAAAATTTTAATTTTGTTTTCCAACCATTTTTACTACACAGCCCCTAAAAGACACAGTAAAGGCAACAATAGATACCTGGTTCATTCTCCAAGCATCAGATAATAAGTTCTTCTGGTTTTCTGTGTAAAAGGAGAGAGGAAGGGTATAGAGGTAAGAAGGTATGGGAAAAACTAGAGACATTGGACAAGATTATAAAATATTGACTAACCAGAGTCAACAGCTTTAATTTCCCTTGTGGTAGCATCAGCAGACATCAATGGCTTAATGAAGAACTGAGCAAATCTGAAAGACAAACCATGGCCTATGGTCAGATCTTCTATAATAATATTATCATAAGAAATAAGAAATGAAGGAAACCAGGACAGTGGCATCTACCTGTCCAAAGCCTCTTCAAAAGCATCTGTGTTAACATCAAAATAATAGTTGGTGTGCTCAGAGGATGTAAAAGCATTGGTGCTTCCTCCATGCTATGTATCAAGGAGACAAACCACAATGATGACGAAACAACAGTGATTAGCAAACAATTGTAAAAGTGACTCTCAAAATGAATTCACATAACTGCCAAATGAGATAATGAAGGGTTGTACTCTAGAAATTTCCACCACTTCTAAAAATTTCATTAGAATAGGGGAAGATAATGAAAACGTCCCACCCCCCCCCCCCCCTCCAAAACCCCCAAAAAAAATGGGAAAAAAATATGGGACCTGTTAGAAATATTAATAATGCCAATTATGAGCTTTCAGTCAAGCTTTGAGTTGAAGTGGTCATTGACATGATATCAAAGCCTCTATAACCAAATTGCTAATTGTTAACTGCTAAATACTCACCAGTTGAAAGCATAAACTTGCCTTCCAGTTCCTCATTTTATAACTTTGAATATCGTTATTAGAACTTAATGCACTGACCAAGAAAATGAAATAAAAGCATATGTTCTAATATATATCAAGGCTTCCCAGAAAGTAATAGTGGCACTAACTTGCCTCAGGTCTGAAAATACATCCTAGTCATTTTCAAAAACCTTAGCAAGGATCTAAGATTTCCTTTAGCCTCTTATTTTCATACAACTCTAGAGGAAATAAAACTGAAGAACTAAAATGAACAGGAAGAAAAGGGGCAAAACCCGTCAAACACTTCCACACAGAGTATTGAGTAAATTCTAATGCAGCTTTAAGAATTAAAAAGTCTCAGGATTCTGAATATGGCAGCATTTACCTCAGTAATATACTTGGAGTAGCTATCTTCTACTGGGTACTTTTCACTGGCATAAAATAGCATGTGCTCTGTAAGCAACAAAATACAACTGATCAGGTTATAATTTTTTGAATAAATGATATTTTAATCCCACCTTAGAAGACGCACCCTTAAGCTAATATGTAGTTTTTATTTTTTCCCCAAAACATTTGTGTAAGAAATAATAGTGATTAACTGATTGTTCTACTGAAATTAAAGAAATAAATTAAGTTCTTGTTGACCATTTAAGGTCAACTTGACAATAGTTCTCTAGAATCAAAGCTAAATATTAGTTATTCACTTTTAGAATGTAGTTTTAAAATATACTGGAACACACCAAGCTTCAATAATCCTCGAGTTTTGACCAATTCAGCAAACAAAAAAGAATATATATATATATATATATATATACTTACAACTGAAAGGCTATCAAAGTCATGCAAGCATATAAATGTAACCAAATACCATAAGCGCCTCAAAAGTCAAAATTTACCAAGGAAATGGGCAAGGCCTTCAAGGCCGTCTGGATCACTGAAGGAGCCGACACCAACGTCCATGGATGCAGCACACTGGAAAAATAACAGAAACAGAATAAAGAACTTGAATTGAAAACAAAAAACAGAATCGGGAGAAAATTTAACCTTATCAGTAGCAGGATCGCTGATGAGAAGCACTTCAAGCGAGTTCCGAAGGACGATCCTTCTGTACTCCCTCTTGTCGGAGCGGCCTTTAACAATCTCTACCTCTTCCTTCCCCACCGCCATCGTCAACTCGTAAGCGCTGCTCTTTCCTTCTCTTCCTTCCTCTCAATTCCTAGACAGGAAGGTGCTCAAAGCAGATGCTCAGAATCTAAGGGAGTGTTTGGTTTAACGGAAGGGAGGGGAGGGGAGGGATTTTAATGATACGTTGTTTGGTTGATTTGAAAGGGAGGGGAGAGGAGATAAAATTAAATGGATAATTATACTCTTATGATATTAGAATTTTTAATTTTTTTATTTTTATAAAAATTTTTTTTGTTTTTTATTATTAAAAATAATTTTTTATTTTTATTTAAAAATATTTTTTATTTTTATAAAAAATAATCTTAAACTCAATTTAAAAAATAAGATTTATATTATATTTTAAATAAAAATAAAAAGTAGGAATAATTTTGTCAAATAGGGATAAAATTTTCTCTCTTCTCTAAAAATCTCCACTTTTGGAGGGAAGGGGAGGGGATGGGGTATTTTGCCTCTCTTCTCCTCCAAGTTTTTCATACCAAATAAGGAGAGGGCCTCCCTTCCCCTCCCCTCCCCCCAAAAACCCTGAACCAAACAGGCTCTAAGGCTTGTTTGGTTCATGGGGGGAAAGGGGAGAAGGGGGAGGGGGGAGGGGGGAGGGGAGGGGAGGTGAGGAGAGATATATTGTTTGGTTCAGGAGGAAGAGGAAAAATAATAATATATAGATTATTTTATTTTTATATATTTTAAAAGTAATGATAATATGGTTAATTATTTTTTTATTTTTAAAAATTTAATATTATTATGTCAAATTAAATAAATGTTAAAAATTATTTATAATTATAATTATTTTAAAAAAATTTATAAACAAATAAAATTAACTAAATAATTATTTCAACAAATATATAATTTAACATATTTTATTTTATAAAATTAAAATGCATTTGAGTTGAAAATATTGACATGTTTACTTTTTTTCTGAATATGGTAATATACCCGTGTTAATTGGTACATTGAAATTTTTTCTCAACCATACTTATAAAAATTTTATGAAATATAGAATTAATAATTAAGATAGAAGGTATTTTAGTCATTTTTTCAACTTTTCCTCCCAATTCTCTCAAATTAAAAATTTTCTCTCCCTTCCCCTCCAAAATTGCAAACCAAAGAAGGAGAGGGGAGGGGCTCCCCTCCCCTCAAACCAAACAAGGGGTAAGTAGTGTTTGGTTCATACAAAGGAGTGGAGGGTTTCTGAGGCTGTTTGGTTTGAGGTTTTGGGGAGGGGAAGGAAAGCCCTCCCCTTGTTTGGTATAAAAAAGTCTCCCTTCTCCTCCAAACCCTCCCCCCAAGAGTGAAAGTTGTTGGAGGAGAGAGAAAATTTTAAGTTTTATTTGATTAAATTATCTTTATTTTTATTTTTATTTGAAATATAAAATAAATTTTATTTTTTAATGAGATTTAAGATAATTTTTTATGAAAATAAAAAATATTTTTAAAAAAAATAAAAAATTATTTTTAATAATAAAAAGTAAGAAAAAATCTTTTTTATAAAAATTAAAAAAAATAAAAATTCTAATATCATAAGAGTATAATTATCTATTTAATTTTATCTCCCTCCCCCCCTCCCCTCCCTTCTCCTCCCCTCCCCTTCAAATTAACCAAACAAGATATCATTAAAACCTCTCCTCTCCCCTCTCCTCCATTAAAATCCCTCTTCTCTCCTCCCCTTGGTTGAACCAAACACTCCCTTAATGATACGTTGCAGGGTTGATTTGAAGGGGAGGTGTTTTAATGATATGTTGTTTGGTTGAGAAGGAGAGGAGAGGGGAGATAAAATTAAATGGACAATTATATTTTTATGATATTAGAATTAATTTTTTTATTTTTAAAATATTTTTTATAAAAATTTTTTTTTATTTTCTATTATAAAAAATAATCTTAAATTGTATTAAAAAAATAAGATTTATATTATGTTTTAAGTGAAAGCAAAATGGAAGTAATTTAGTCAAATGAAATTAAAAATTTTCTTTCATTTCTACTTTTGGAGGGGAAGGGGGAGTTTGGAGTGGAGGGCCCCTCTCCTCCAAATTTTTCATACCAAACAAAGGGAGCCCCCCTCCTACCTTCCTCTCCCCTTTAAAACCCTCCAACCAAACACTACTTAAGGTTCCGTTTGGTTAAACGGAGTGGAAGGGAAGGAAGGTTAATGGAATAGAGGTTTAATAAATTTTGTTTGGTTAGAAGGAAAGAGAGAAAAGAGAAGGGGAGATTATTGTTTGATTTAGAAGCAGAAAGGGTAATTATATTTGGATAAATTTATTTTTTATATTATTTTAATTTTATTTTTTATAAAAAATATTATTTATATCAATAATTTTTAAAAAAAATTATAAAGTTTAATCTTTTTATTTTTAATTTTTGATAAAAAATTATTTTAATTTTTATTAAATATTAATATATTAAAAAATTAAAATGAACAAAAAAGTAAATTAAAACTTAAAAAATACTCCACCCTCCCCTCCCCTCCAAAACTCCCCAATTTGAAGGGGAGACAAATTTGGTTCCTTTCCCTCCCCTCCTCTCTCCTCTCCTCTAATTTTATTTAATCAACATTTTATCCTTTCTCCCCTCCCCTCCAAAAACTCCCAACCAAACATATCCTAAGGACAACATTTCACTTTTTACCAATTATACACATAAAGTTAGAAATTTAGGTATAGAAATGAAAAAAAAAAAAAGTGATTTTATAAATAAAAAATTATTATAATATTTTTATTTTTATAATTAAATAATAATATTAAAAAATAATTAAAAAAATAAAATTAAAGTTTTTTGTAATCTTCTTCTGTTTCCACAGATACCAATCATGCCGTTCAGATCGCAGGCGGTGGAATACTGTGAGTCCCCCTTTTACACTACGGCGAAAACCGCAACTGTTATTTTAACGTTTTTTTTTCAAATGTATTTATTTAATTTTTTATTAAAATTCTCGCCAAAAGGGTGCGAGGTAATTGAAATTAAATAATAAGAAGTAAAAGGGTGTTTTAGTAATTTTAAATTTAAATGATAGAAAATTTGTTACAATAAAACTAATAAATTATAAGATTGATTATAATTTTTTTAAATTAAATAATTCATTACAATCAAATAAAATTTATTGCAATAGGATTTTGTGCTAGAATAAAGGGTAATTGTGCAACAAAACGTAACTCCTAACTTACAAACAGATATCAGCTGTCAGTCTGAAAAATGTAGAGTGGATTCATTGTTTATTTCATCTCTGATAGCTTCTGAACAGGCCAAGAAGGGGGGATTTCTTTTTTTTGGGCCAAATACTGAATTTTATTAGATCCATCACAATAAAATTAGAGATTTATTTGGTACATAAAAAATTAAATATAAAAGTAGAAGTTAAAAAATAATTTTAAAGATAGAAAATAATGTTAATATATTTATTTTTAATAATTGAATAATAATTATAATGATAACATAAAAATTAGACAATATTTAAAAAAAAAAAAATCTTTCCTTTTCTTTACGCGGAAAAGCAAAACAACGGAAAGAACGGGAGCAAAATGGACCCCAGCACCAATAGAAAAAAATATCACCAAAAAGAAGGAAAGCTACAGAGTCACCGAGACTACACCTAAAAAGGTTAAACATGAGCAAGACCCCACACAAGACTCCAGTAATGGCTGAAGCAAACCAAGAGGGGGGAGGGAGGGGATTGATTTGGCTCTTAAATGTTATGATATTTTTAAAATTTTAGTAGGCTCCTGTAAAATGTGTGAAAAATCAGCAACATGAAAAACTATGTTATTCTATACATAATTTTTTAAAATAGTGTTGTAAGTAGAAATTTAAGTTCATAAATTGATTTTCTAATAAGTTTTAGAATAGGCAACAAATTAAAAATGTAGGAGTACATGTATAAAAAAAATCAAACATCAAAGTTTATATTAGTTTAGTTTAAGATAATCTTACATCTACCTTTCAAACATAAGGTAAAAATAAGTCTGTATCAAAATAATTGTAATTAGATACAAATAAAGAGCTCTATCCAGAAGTTTAGCCAAAAAACTATTTCTTCATAATTACAAAGAAAGCTTAAGGAATTATACAAATATTTTACAACCTATATAAAGGAGACAATGTACACACTTAATTCAGCCAATTGACTTTTACTCTTTGATCATAAAGATAACCCAATAATACAAGTTGAATCATAAGAACATTTAAAATCTTAACAAAATACCAATATATCCCTTAAATACTCAATTGTTAGCAAAGATTCTTCCTCAGTCTTTAGTATGTTTTCAACAACCACAGGATGGGTAGATGTCACAGATGATAAATGGATTTCTTATCTATGTCACTATCTTCTTGTTTGAGTTTCATTAAATGGTTGAGGTGGTGCAATTTCCTCCATGTTTGTCTGAAGCGATTAATGCCAAAGTGTCTTTGTTCATAATCTAGGGCATTTGGTTAAGCTAAGAAAAAAAGGAAAATATAAATTTCAAATAATATTTATTATACTTCTATAATAATTATTTAATAATATTTTATTTTTTATAATATTTTTAAAATAGAAATATAAAAGTTATTTTTTATTTTTATATATTTTTTAACTTTGTATGCATTAAATGGTTCTCAAATTTTTCGAGATGGAAACTTTTACTGACTTTCTTCCTTATCTCCTCAAGTATGATGGAATAAGGGGAAGGAGTCCTTAATTTTGCCTTTTTCTATTTCTTGAGAAATGTATTTAGTGAAGACAAGACATGTACTTGGACTTCTATTCTACCCATTGTACTTTCTTTGTATTTTTGAGGAAGGAAGGATTTTATCAGGCTAAAAATAAAGAGGAAGGAAGGATTTTGTTGTCCTTTAAATTCTTCTACTACTGTATTTCCTAAACCATGTTTTGTCTTTTGGCTAGTGACTGAAGGTGCACATATAATTTATTTTCATATTTTTTTATTTTTTATATATTATATGTATTTGTTTTAATTAAAATAGTTTACATTTTTATTTTATAAAATTAAATGCCATAAATATTTTTTTATTATTTATCTATTTAAATAATATTAATTGTAAATTTAAATCTATGAATACATTTTTTTAATTTGATAATAAAAATATTTTTAAAAAAATTTTACCAAATATAATAATATTAATAAAGTTATTTGTCAAATAATTTTATTAAATAAAATTACGTAAAGTCTATTTTTCGGTGTGTTTTCTAAACAAACCCTTGTACACGGACATTTATCTGCCGGTCAAGTTTGTCCTAACGTCAGCATGCTTCAAATATGTCATTTTAGGGCATACTGGCACCTTCCCCCTGCAAGATGCAAGGGATTCAAACTTTTTTCTGTGGGTCCTATAAAAGAAAAAAAATACAAGACTCACAAAAATAATAATAATAATACAAAATACATATAAGTAATATATGAACAATGCATATATAATACTGCATCATCGATGTGACCTTTAAATAATGCTAATGAATAATGCAAATAAACAGTAACACCTATGGCCTTTATATATATAATATAAGATTTGGTTAATTAACAGAAAAGGGAAGGGTGAAAAAATAATAATATTTATTGTATTGTTATAATTATTATTATTTTTAATTAAAATTATAAAAATTATTTCTTATTCATAAAATTTTATTTTTAATTTTTTGTATATCAAATAAGTTAATTGAAGACAAAAAGAATTTAAGGAAGAAATTAGATCCTTTTAATTGTGAGATTTCATAAATTGTTTAATTGAATGAATTTGATATTTTGTTTTTTTAAAAAATAAAAAATAAAATAAAGATCATTTTTTACTTATAATTATAAATTTAAAAAATTATTAAAAAAAAGGTAAGATAAATTCCATGCAAGATTTGCCCAATTAAAAAGTTTACTCGATTCCACAATCGAAGGGATTCAGTTCTCTTTTAAGGAAATGATAAGATTAGCAATATTTAATTGTCCACTCACGTCTCACCTTATGAGACACGTCAATTGAAAAGATGAATTTTCAAATGAAAGATGAAAATAATAGATATTAATTAAAAAAAACTCAATCATCTGAAAAAAAAAAAACTCATACGTTACCATTTATATTAACAATCATTTAACAATAATTAATTATTCCTATTACATCAAGAGTAGTAATTTTTCATATTTGTAGAGGATTTTTGCGGGAATGACTATCAATGGAAAATGAGGAAATTTCTTTCCAGTAGGAACAGAAATGGAGATGGATTTCTCTCCGTCGAGCATATAAGGATGTGGACGAAGACTATATTTTCCATTTTGCTTCCACATAACAAAATGATTAAGATATCCTTTATTATATTCTATTGTTTATATGTGTGTGTGTATATATATATATATGAAAATCAATATATGTGCATTTGTAATTTATATACTAATAAATTTTAATATATATATATATTATGGACGTATTTAAACTTAAGATATATTGTTTTGATTTTTTAAAATTTTATACAATTTTAGATATTAAGAGAAAATTTTATGCAAGTCCTTGTCCCCATGAAAAAAGATGAATGAGATTTGTTTCCCATAATAAAAATGGAGAAAAGGATGGAGAGGCGGAGAAGTGCCGAGAACTTCATTACTCTCAATTAATTACATCTCACTTACACGTCACCTCTTACTCCTTTCTCTTTCTTCTTTAGACCACAACCAAGTGCTCTAACATGACTTATTGGGACCAAAAGCGAAAATACATAAAAAAAAAAAAAGAAAGGAGAAAAACAATACAACAAAGTTTAACGTGATTTGGTCTATCAAATAGATCTACATTCATAATCTCAAAAAAGTTAGCTTCATTAAGATAAAACTCTTACAATTTTTGAAAAATCAAAATTGTATAGTCTCTCTTGATCATAACTACCTAATACCCAATTACACCCCTATATTAATTCTAAGACTTTAATTGTTATGGTGTAACATCATTAAAAATGAGACTTTTTTCATTATTAAGTATTTTATTAAATAAATTTATTAAACTTTAATAAGATGAATTTGAATAAAATAACTTCGTAGATAAGAAGTACGAGATAAATAAGACTTATAAGAATTTTTGAGTTTCTAAAGGGTCCATAAGATCTAGCGGTAAAATCATAATTTGTCACTCAAACAAATTTTGATATTTTTTTGGACGAGTAAACAATATATATATATATATATATTGGAATTATTGCTACTTCGAGGTCAACTATACATCCTAGTTGTTTTATGAAAAACATATTTGTCCAATTCATTTGATTCCATATACAATCACCTTCTCCACTTAACATGAAGGGTGATGTTACTAATGTTTCATTATTCATAGGAATAAAACTACTTAAAAGACTTTCTAAGAAAATATTTATCAAATAAATGTAAAGAAGTTTGGTGAACTAAAAAATATTATAAAGCTAATAAATTACAACTCCAATATAGTAAAATCGAAACACCACATAAATGGGGATGTAAACTAGAGAAAAGATATAAGCAAAAGAAACAACCCAAATATAAGAAATATCAATCACCCTTTAAAAGATATAAATACAAATTTAAGAAGTATCCTAAATCAAAACTTCAACAAAAACCCAAATTTCAGAAACCACGACAATATTTTTAAAAAGGAAAAAGAAAAATCAATTATAGTAAATATCTAACTAAATGTCAATGTTATAATTGTGGAGAAATAGGACATATAGCAACAAACTGTAAGAAACCTCGAAAACAAAGCAATATGCATATTATGGAATTAGCTGAAGATTATCAATTAGAACCCTTAGAATTCAAAAAATATGTTAAAAAAGAATTAGATTATTCAGATATTGAAATTTACAAATTATCTAAGTTAACATTAAATTCAGAATTTGAAACTAATGATAGTATGAATCCATCTACCAGTGAATCTAAAAAAGAATTTAATTACATATCTGAAGAAGAGGAAATTAATATGATGCAAGGTGAAAGTAGTAATCCAAATAATGACAATGAAAATGAAAATGATTATGAACAATTTCAAGAAATAAGAAATCCAACAGAAGGAATAGTATAAAAACGAATTATGTTTAATCAAAAACAATATAATAAGATTCAAAATAAAGAATTAGATCTAACACCTAGTGATTTAACCCAAACTAGTATTAATAATCGATTAGGAAGTCGAAGTATTAGGATAAATACTCCCTCTGATATCAACATTAATATTAACCTTTGAAGAAGTATACAGGAATCAAGACTTGTAGATAGACCACTAATTAGATCTCGAAGCCACAATAATTATGAATCAAACCGATTAGCAAAAATTCCTATAAGATCAAATTTAACAGAAATTCAACCAAATATACCAGAAATATATTTAACCCAACGATTAAGAAATTTCATTATTTTAGAAGTATCTCAAGATCGAAAATGGATAGAAATAATAGCATTAATAAATCCACAAATCCCTAAAAGTACTATTCAAATAGAATATACGGATAATAATATTGAAATAGATAAAGATAAAACTATAGCCCAAACTCTGTTAAGATTTAATAAACGAGATGTAATCAAAGTAAAACTTATGTAGAACTCGAAATCAATAATAACTGAAATCATAAAATTATATTAGAAAAAGATTTTTTAGAAAAAGTAGCACCATATAGAATCCAAGATAATAGAATCCTAATTAATATTGACCACCAAGTCGTACTTCTAAATAAAATAATTTTGATATGAAATTCTATTATATTTTAGTTAAATTCAATTATGTCAAATAGCAATCAATAAAATATCATGCTATGATAGACACAGGAGCAAATATCACAACAGCTAAATATAATATTTTACCATCAGAATTATGAAAAAAGAAAAAACCTATTAAAATGAGTAGTGCAGGAAAAGAAATTCATGTTAATGAATTATTAGCTAAAGATATTTCAATACAAATAGGAGAATATAAATTAAAAATTCTAATATTATACCAATATAGTGAAACCACTCCAGATATAATCCTAGGAATGGATTTCTTAGAATAATATATGCCTTTACACTTCACCCAAAAAGCTTTAATATTAACCACGCCATGTAAACACTAAGCATGGGTAATTAGAATTCATAATCCTTATAATCGAACAGATACAACTTTTAGAAGAAAGAAATTTGATAATGAAATTCAATTTATGCCTAATAAAAAACCAATTGATATAGAAACTAAAAGATCAATATCCCATATATAAGGAAATAAGACCATTGAACAAAGACTAATAGATAATTATAGTGATAATCCTTTAATTCATTGGGAAAAATCTAAACCTTATGCTAAAATCGAATTATTAGATTACAGTAAAGAAATCGTTAGTAAGCCTTACCCATTGACAGAAAAGGATAAACAATAATTTAGTATGCATTTAAATGAAATGAAACAATATGATTTAATTAGAGAAAGTAGATCAAATTATTATTCACTAACAATGATAGTAATGGGACATGCTGAAATTCGAAGAAATAAATCTCGCATGGTTATTAATTATAAGAAATTAAATGATTTAGCTATTCGAAATAGATACCCAATTCCCAAAATTGAATTATTATTTAATCTTATAAAAGGAAAATAAATCTTTAGTAAATTTGATTGTAAATCAAGATTTTTTTCAAATTAAATTAGAAGAAGCAAGTAAAAAATATACTGTCTTCTTAACCTCTGAAGGATTGTATGAATGGAATATATTACCAATGGGATTTTATAATAGTCCAAGTATATTTCAAGAATATGTAACTAAATTACTTTTACCAATTAGAGATTTTGCTGTAATATGCTTCAGAGAGTGAAGAGAGTGTTTAGAGAGAAAGAAGAGAGAGTTTAGATTGCCGATCGATGATTTACAAATGAGGTTTACATGGCTTTATATAGGCGTTGAGGCATTCCTTCGCCTTACTATATTTGAGATAAGATGATGATAAGATAAAAGTACAATATGAAGAAGAGGAAATTAATATGATGCAAGGTGAAAGTAGTAATCCAAATAATGACAATGAAAATGAAAATGATTATGAACAATTTCAAGAAATAAGAAATCTAACAGATTGCTTTCTTTACTATTTTATATTTAACACAATTAAGATGATAAAATGAATTGAACCTCGAATATATGAAATAGATCAGAGTAATCTTCCTCCAAGTAGTTTTATTCCTATGAATAATGAAACATTAGTAGCATTACCCTTCATGTTAAGTGGAGAAGGTGATTGTACATGGAAAAATCTTGTGAGCAGGATATTTGGATAATTGCTGGCAGATTCTTTTTCTTGTATCTTCGGTGTTTTCCATCTCATTGGTTTTGATTTTATCATAAAAGGAGATAAATAGACAGGTATTTCTACTGGTCTTTCCTACTGAGTATATACAGGTTGTTGGGCCAGTGAAGTAGGTCTATTGGGCCTCATCACTGGTTAGAGTTCTATTCATTCCCATAAATATTGTTTCAAGTTCTTAGGCCCTTATTCTGGATATCAGGACTTGGAATTCGTCTTGGTCAATAGAAGATTTTTCGATGGACTCAAAACCAAAAGGCTATTTAATAGTTCCAAATTTCCACAAAGCCAACCACTAAGCCCATCAAATCCACCATCATTTGTAGCCATATTAGAACAGGAAACTAAAAAGGCCCAAGAATAAGCCCAAAGAAAACAAAAACAAATTATTTTTAGGCCATTTTGATTTTCATGATAAAGGGTAGCACCTCAATAATTATCAGAGGCATCAGTATATATAATCCATTTAGTATTTTCCTGAGTTGGAATAGTAAATCTTGCTTCATAATAATATTTTTAATACTCACAAATATATTGATTTAGATCATTTGGATTTAATGTACAAATTTCTATTTGATGTAATTTTGTTATAGCTTTATGTTGTTTTGTTTGTTCGTTTAATCCTGCACTTCTTCCTACAAATTCATTTCTTAATACTTTTTCATATTTTCTTAATAGTAATGCATAGAATTCTTTTCGGGTATTATAGCTTTCCACATTTCTGACATTTTGTCTAAATTCTTCAGTTAAACTTTTCTACCATTCTAAAACTATTCCTGTAAAACTAGATTCGACTACTAAACTTGCTGAATTAGTGTCTATACTTCGATATAATAAGGCTATTACTTGGGATTTAGTCCATTCTTCTAATCGTTTTTCTCGATCTAAATTACAGTCTAAATTTAACCATATTCCAACATTTGGTATTTGTCTGGTTTCATATTGTTCTAATGGAGGAGGTATAAAACTACTTTTTTCATGGGGTGTATAAATAGTTTCAAACATAAACTCGTTATCATCATGTTTTAATGGTTCCTTATATTTTAATTCTTGTTAACTTATTTCTGTTTCTCTGTCTATTATTTGATAATTTATTGGTCCTAATTCCTCGTGATAACCAATGTTCTACTTAGATATTATTAGTGTAAATAATAAAATGAGTATTAACTATATTCTTTCTAAGTTGAATGATATTTACTTTGACTTTCATTAAATTTTTCACTCGTATATCTAGTAATTATTTCTAGGCCATTTTGATTTTCATGATAAAGGGCAGCACCCCAATAATTATCAAAGGCATCAGTATATATAATCCATTTAATATTTTCCTGAGTTGGAATAGTTAATTTAGGTAATTTACTACACATATCTTTGATTTTCTGAATAATCTTTTCCTTATTTTCATCCCATTGGCAATTTGTTTTTTCTCCAGCTAATTTAGATATTTTAGCAGTGTATTTAGATAAGTTAAGAATAAAGTTTCTAACTTGATTTACTAATCCTAAAAATGGTTGTAATTCTTTTTTAGTGGTAATTTTCTTAAAATCTTGTACTTTCTAACTAATATGTTCTCTTAATTTTATTCCATTAGATGTAATATAATGACCTAAGAAGGCTATTCTTTCTTTTTTAAGTTTGACTTTTTTAAGGGAAATATTAATTCCTTTTTCTTTGACTAAAGTCATAAATTGATCTATATGATTTTCATGTTATTCTGGGTTTTCTGAGAATATTAAAATATCATCAATATATATTACAGCAAAATCTCTAATTGGTAAAAGTAATTTAGTTACATGTTCTTGAAATATACTAGGACTATTATGAAATCCCATTAGTAATACATTCCATTCATACAATCCTTCAGAGGTTAAGAAGACAGTATATTTTTCACTTGCGTCTTCTAATTTAATTTAAAGAAATCCTGATTTACAATCCAATTTACTAAAGATTTGTTTTCCTTTTATAAGATTAAATAATAATTTGATTTTGGGAATTGGGTATCTATTTCGAATAGCTAAATCATTTAATTTCTTATAATTAATAACCATGCGAGAAGAAGTGCAGGATTAAACGAACAAACAAAACAACATAAAGCTATAACAAAATTACATTAAATAGAAATTTGTACATTAAATCCAAATGATCTAAATCAATATATTTGTGAGTATAAAAAATATTATTATGAAGCAAGATTTCAAAACTATGAACAAAAAAGATTTTATTTAGATTTATTTTACCATAAGTTACCAAAACTATTATCATAAATTCTTATAACTGAATATATAACAGCCTTTAATAATAAACTAGATTTATTACCTCATTTAGATACTATGGGAAGAAGAGAAGACTTTCTAAGAGAATATTTATCAAATAAATGCAAAGAAGCTTGGCGAACTAAAAAATATTATAAAGCTAATAAATTACAACTCCAATGTAATAAAATCGAAACACCACATAAGTGGGGATGTAAACCAAAGAAAAGATATAAGAAAAAGAAACAACCCAAATATAAGAAATACCAATCACCCTTTAAAAGATATAAATACAAATTTAAGAAGTATCCTAAATTAAAATTTCAACAAAAACCCAAATTTCAGAAACCACAACAATATTTTAAAAGAGAAAAAAGAAAAATCAATTATAGTAAATATCCAACTAAATGTCAATGTTATAATTGTGGAGAAATAGGACATATAGCAACAGACTGTAAGAAACTTCGAAAACAAAGCAAGATGCATATAATAGAATTTCATATCAAAATTATTTTATTTAGAAGTACGACTTGGTGGTCAATATTAATTAGGATTCTATTATCTTGGATTCTATATGGTGCTACTTTTTTGTAAAAAATCTTTTCCTAATATAATTTGATGATTTCGGTTATTATTGATTTCGGGTTCTACATAAAGTTTTACTTTGATTACATCATGTTTATTAAATCTTAACAGAGTTTGGGCTATAGTTTTATCTTTATCTATTTCATTATTATTATCCATATATTCTATTTGAATAGTACTTTTAGGGATTTCTGGATTTATTAATGCTATTATTTCTATCCATTTTCGATCTTGAGATACTTCTAAAAGGATGAAATTTCCTAATTGTTGGGTTAAATCTATGCCTGAACAAATATATGAAACCCGAGTAATAGTTGAAGAATTAAAACATGGACAACAAGTGTAGTATTTCTGATCTTATCTTCCATTATGAATTGATCCATTAATGGGATAATGACTCCACCAACAACACCACAGAGCCAACCACCAAGCCCATCAAATCCACCATCATTTATATATCGATATATTAGTTATGAAATAATATGTAGAAAATTGTAAATTTTGTTTTGTAAATTTTTAAAATTGTCAATACTCTAGAAGTAGCCCCGAATGATTAAAAGTTTATATGGAACCAAACTAGACTCCAAAGTCCAAGTTAACTACTCTAAAAAATTCAATGCAAACAAAGCTACTGATGGTGGTCACGAAATGAGAAAATGTAGTGTTAAAATGAAGATATAAGCGAAAAAATAAAAAGAAGTGTTTGTCTGTTATCATTCTATCAGGGGCAAAATGGTCATTTAGATCATAAAATAATAAAATAATAAAAAATAAAATAATAATAAAATATATAACTAAAAAATTTAAGTAAAACTCATATAGGCCTAAATAATATTAAAGTATAATAAACAATTCGAAAAACGTAACCCAAATAAAATATTATGAAAAAACTACAAAGAGATATATAAGTGAAACAATGACATTTTCATAAAATCTAACCAGAAAGGTGATGACATTACATTCGACTGCTTTTTCGTTGAATGGGATGATCTGCTCATCCCATCCATATATATATATATATTATAACATATTATATATTTTAGATAAGAAATATTTATTATAGTTATATATATTATATTTAAATTAATTAATATATATTAAAATAATATTTATAAATAATTTTATATAAAATTATAATTTAATTAATTTCACAAAATATTTTTTTAAATATTTTTTAATTTTAAATGTGTGCTTTTCAATAAGAAATTTTTTTATTTTATTCAAAAATAATTTCTTCTTATCATTTGAATATTTTTTAAATTGGTTTTCATTTTTTATTATTTTATATTTTTTAAAAATATGTATGTAAAAAATTAAAATAATAACAACATTATTATCATATTTAAAATAATACATTTTCTTTCTTTTACATTTTCTCCTCTTCCATTCTCTCTTTCTCTATCCAAACACACACGAAGAGATCATATTTTCTCCTTACTTTTATCTTTTCTCCCTTTTCTCTCCACTTTTCTCTCCTTCCACTTTTCTCCTCCCCCATCCAAACACAATGTAAAAGAGAGAATGATTAATATGATTTTGAATTTCATGAAAATTATGACAAGTTATTCCTTGAATTCCATCTTTGTGCAAGCTTAAGAAATTTCATAATTTTGTAGAAATTAGTTTGAGGCTTTTATTTACCTACCCTGATTATGTATGAGTAACCATTTGTTAAACAAGAAAACATGAAAATCCTTTTCATAAAAAAAAAACATGAAAATCCTAACCCCCTCCCCCCTGCCCCCTCCCAAAAAAAAAAAAAAATACACACTCATATAGGCTTAAACAAGACCAGTTGAGGTACCCTATGGAAAAGCTTTTGAAAATCCAACTAAATTATGTTAATTTACACTCAAAATAAGACTTATGATAAAATTTTAGTAAATTATAGTTAATTATATAAAAAGTCAACTTTTGGAAAAAAAAGTGTTGACCATGAGTTTCTTAAAATTTTAATTGTGTTATTTGATATATTTTGGATGATTTAGGTGATCTGATATGCTCTATAAATTGTTTAGATTATGTTGATATTTATTCTATAATTTTTTAAGCCTATTTATGAAAGTTAAAAATTTATAAAGCATTATGTTAATATTTGATTAAACAATTAATATTTGTTCTAATAATATATTATGTATTATGGCAAAGTTGCCTTAATCAGGAGATGAGCCTTGTGTATGTCAGAGTTGGCACTAATTAGTTTTTATTTGCATTGGATATTCAATTTTAATTAATTTAAATATTTAAAATAACTAATTTAAGACAAGTAAGAGCAATTCAAATATTTTGGACTTATTGGGTTTTATTAAGCCTTCCCTGCACTTAAACAAGTTTTTTTTAATGGCTATATTGGACCTTAACTTTGGATCTTAATTCATGAACTATTTTGAATACTTGATGGATCGCAAGATAAATCTGGATTTAGAAAAATCAAAAGATAATTCTCATTACTTAAATATAATTTTTTCAAACTCTAATGCACTGATATACTATCGGGATTATTTATGATGTATAGAGTTGTGCAAGGCACTTCTTTCCTAAATATACCTATTATATATTGATCAAATGATAACTTAAAAGATATATTATTGTAATATTTTAATATGACTTTCCTTAGATACCCACTGGCGGAAGCTTCAACAAAAGAAACAAGGATGAGTTTGCAAAGTCATGGCAATGTAACATGATTTGGGTATTAAACTTGTTAATACTAGTGTAACATGATCTAGGTATTGACCTTAGCAGTCTCCAAACTCTAACGGTCAAGCTAACTAATATTTATTGTCTGCAAAGTCATGGCAATGTAACATGATCTAGGTATTAAACTTGTTAATACTAGTGTAACATGATCTAAGTATTGAACTTAGCAGTCTCCAAACGATCAAGCTAACTAATATTTATTGTCTACAAAGTCATGGCAATGTAACATGATCTGGGTATTAAACTTGTTAATACTAACATGATCTAGGTATTAACTTTAGCAGTCTCCAAACTCTAATGGTCAAGCTAACTAATATTTATTGTCTGTTGTATTTATTTTATCTTACATATATTTGATTACTTGTGGCATGCAAAATTTTGAACTTGGTAATATCTTATTTACCTATATTTAAATCATGTTTTATTAATACGTTAGAAATTCTAAAATTTATATATAATGCTTCGTGTATGTGATCATATGAAATTCTTTATTATCTTGCATTTATCCAAAATATTCCAAAATAATATAGTATTCATTGTTTATGTTGTTTTGTAAATTAATTATTTTTTGTTAAAATATTACGTATATATATTGTTATTATTAAATAAATATTTGACATTTTTTTATAATTATTATATTGTATTAATCCTATCTATATTATTGAAAAAACTAATTCTCATTCTGTTATGATTTATATATTTCTTATCTACCTATTTATAGCATAACACTTGAACATCAAATGTAGTGGATCTAATTTCCAATTTGGGGATGGATGTCTGTAGAGCACAACATCCAAATCCTATCGCATGACAGGATAGTTCGTGGTGTCCTAGTCATTTTATGGCAGCAGAAGAGCATAAGTCTCCCTCATTTCCATACAAATTTAAAGCTACGGTTCACTATTAGTTCTTTTTGTTAACCGGAGACTTGACTTGATTTGGTTATCGGGGGGTTTTTTATGTAGTTCTAGGTTTAACCCCAGTAATTTCTATATGATATGTACTTATATTATTCTTATTTCCTTATTTTGTTAACAAAGAAATAGTTCATATTAAAAGTAAAAATTTCTATTATAATTCACTGTCATAGTTAACGAACAGTATAATTTTATATGCAAAAGAATATTTAAATGGTTACAGTAAATAGATTAAAAAAATTCACTGAAAATAAATAATTAAAAAAAGTGTTACATGTGGTATATAAACTAATATTAAGGTTGTCTATTTATAGCCACTCCATGCCCCTTTTTTCTTGCCAACAACGTGGGACTTTGGAAAACTTACTATTTCAACATTATCAAGATGAGTTTGGATCTTCTATAATTACAAATTGATTACATATAATACAGTTGAAGAAAGATGAAAAGAAAAAAGATAGAATTGATATAAAAAGAGAAATTCTTATCCTTTTGTATCATTCCTTATCCAGTGATATAATTACACAGAATTTAATTTTTATTAATATCATTAGCATGGGTCTGACGTTGGTTTTTTTTTCTTCCAAAACTATACTTCGGTTATGATTTGAATGGTAAAAAAAGAAAGATAAAGAATAAAGATAAATTTTAAATAAATTAAACGAATATCAGTTTTAAAAATTAAATTGTACATCAAAATAAACTTTAACTTCCTGTATAGAACATTTTCAAAACGTTGACCCTTGTTAAATATTACAACTTACAAAGTTTACATCTACTATATCACAATATACACAGCTACGAATATATTAGTCATCTTAGTAATTGTATTTGTGAATCCAATCCACCGTCCATGTTTCATTTTCTTTTTTTTTTTATTTTTAATTTATAGGGTCCCCCCCACTCCCCCCCCCCCCCCCGGGCAAAAAAAAAACCTTTGGGTACGCTGACGCTATGGTCTTGGCTTGTTATAAGTGGCCAACAATACAGAAAAATTCTGAACTATTCGTAAAGTATTGTATTATTTATATTAATTCTAATACAAAATTTTATTTAAATAAAATAATATTTATTTATTAATAAAATAATATCAAATTATATAATTAAGTCATATATTTAATTACTTACTATTCTATTATTATATAAATAAAATATTATATAAGATTTATACTTTATTTTTTATTATAAAAATTTTTATTTTATTAATAGGTGATTTTTAATTTATTTGATTTAAATTTTTTTATTAAAAAAATATAAATAATATAATACTCTAAAAATATTTAAAAATATTTTAACAGTGTATTGCCAGATCATGCCATATGTATAGCCACGCAATTTTTGAGAGGTCATTTGAAAATTTTGTGGATTGAAGCATAAAAGTGAGATCGAATTTGAAACAAATATGAAATTAAGAGTGATTATGGGCTGAGTTATGCAGGGTTTTGACTTAGCCCCATGCCCTATTTAATTTTAAATGGGTTTTAAAATTGAAACTCATTTTTTAAAAATAGTTTTAATACCATGCAAGGCTCAGCTAAACCAAGTGACTCAATATTTTTTGTAAGTTTATTATAAAAATTGTAAAATAACTCAAAAAAAAAAGATTTGTATATAAATTATTATAAAGTTATATTTTATTCTTAAAAAAATTAAAATTTTTATATAAATTTTTATAAAAAATTATTTTTTGAGACTTGATTGAGCTAATATATTTCTTAAGGTCAGTTTGAGTTTATTATTAAAATTATAAAATAATTTCCAAAAAATTTTTTATATAAGCTTTTGTAAAATTATATTTTATTATTAAAAAATTGATATAAATTTTCATTAAAAATATTTTTTTAAAAAATAAATTAATTTTTCAAATCGAGTCAGGCTAATATAGCTTAGTGCTCAGCCCTGCTGGGCCTTAAATTTTTTTAAAATTTTTTTTTACACTCGACTCAACCTAACTTAATTTGGTTAGATAGGGTCGAGCCTATCGAAAACACCCCCGACATGAGATGCCCACAAATTTATAAGTAAGCTTAGGTTTGCGATGTTACTGCTTAATTTATTTTCTTTTTTCATATTCTTTTTTAAAAAAAAAAGGTCATCATTTAAAACTTGACGACCCAAAAATTCAGGACAAGATCAACAATAGATTGGGCCAATAGTTCAGCCCAACAAAAAAATGCAGGCCTAACCACCTTATGTTTTTTTGGGCCAGCACTTCTTATGGGTTTAAACAACCCGAACGACTTGTCAAATTGTCACCCACTTTTTTACAAATCACCAGAGAAGTAAAAGTCAAAACAGCCCAAATGAGATTGTTGTCATAAGATGGATATAAGAACATCGTCCCCAATGGTCATTAGTATTAGAGCCTAGAGCCTTAGCAAAAATAAAGTGTTAAAAATTTAAATTCATACAAATGAGTACAGCCAAAGGCTATGAGCTTAAATTTCAGGGCCAAAGAAGATCTAATTACGTTAGATAATATAAAAATGAAGAGAATATAAAACCTAAGTACCTAAAAATAGGTAGGATAAAAAAATAACTTTTTTTCTACTTTTAAAAAAAATAATTTAGTAAAGAGAATAATAATTATAAAAATATAATAAAAAATACACATCTTACGTAATAATGAAACAAACCAAACGGTGTCTATGATCAAAGTAATAGTTATGCACAACCAACTTTTGGTAGACATAGAATGGGACCTGCCCAAGCATATGCGCAGGAGAATGGGATTTTTCATTGTCATCGAAAGCATTATTCTCTGGATTACTCATAATGATCTCATTCTGGATCAATGTCAAGCTGGCTTCCAATTCCTTTTGATGAACAGTAAACAAATTTCCTTGCTCAACTTACTTAGTACGACACAGTATTTCAACTGCTCACATCAATGGATGTCGCTAACAAAAGTAGTAAGGTCCCATTTTGTTAGGTCTTTATATTAAGGGTCTCATTATCTAATATGACACCCATTTTGTTGATTGTTTTTTTTTTTCCTTTTATTTTTTGAAATTTTAAAAAAATTAATTTGGGTCACCTGCAAATAATTAAAAACTTTTAAAATAAAAAAAATTAAATCTCTTAATTTATATACTCTAAAAAATAGGTCACTTTGTTTTTTTGTTTTTTCACAACATCAATGCCACAACAGATTTTTTTTAATAACTGACATGGTAAGCTCTTATTTACCCTTTATGTCAGTTAATTAGTCATAAAAAAAAATTGATGTAACATTTGAGTTGAAATTGTAAAAAAATAATAATAATAACAATTAGGAGGTCTTAAATGTTGTCATGTTTTCTCTACCCGTTTGGCGGCCGTCATTCATGAACTTTCATAAAACACAACAAAGAAGAAGCGAGTGTTAAAAACCTAAAGTAATCTGGCGTCCAAAGATTCAATATAAACCCAGTTTTTTCCTTTCTTATATAAACTATGGAGACAACTCAAAACTCCCATAACCTTCGAATCAAAACTTGGACACCAACTTCGTCACTAGATAAATAAATAAATAAATAATTGTACTTGAGAATGATACCATTAATTCCGTGAACCAATCAAATGAAACAAAAACAATGGTAGAAAAGTGCATTATATATAGATTAAATTTATATGCAATTTTTCATATTCTTATTGTTAAAATTTTTTACTTAAAATATAACAAATATATGATTTTCAAATCATATATCTATCATAGTAGTATTGAAAAAATATATACTTGTCACATTTTAATTAAAGAATGTAATAATAAAAGAAATAACACATTGTATGTGAGTTCTTTCCTACGTATAATTAGTTGCAATAGTGATGATAACAACATAGGATAAAACTTTCAAAGATTTTGGTTATCATTTACCTTTGTTAAGAAAAAAGAAAAAAGAAAAAAAAAGAGGTGCTAGATATCTATGATATGTCCTCGCCCTTTCTTAATGCAGATGAAAACTTTATAAAGAAAGAATTAATGTGAATTTTTGGGCATTATTATAATTAATTTACACATCATAATGGACCTAATGTAAAGTGGTTGTCGAGTCTATTGTGTCTTACAGACATGTATCGACCCTACTTGTCCACAAGATGCTTATTTTCATGCAGGTCCCACCTATCTATCATATGAAACATTTTATTTTTTGACTTTCTTTCTAATTTGTGTTTAAATTGTATGACAAAAAAAAATCAGTTTATTAAAGATAAAGTGAGTTTTGTTGAATAATATGTTTATCATTACGTATTTTTAACAAATTAAAGTCTACCAGGACTATTATGTATGATCGAATAAAAAAATAACGTAAATAATTATTAATTAGTAAAAAACTTTATAGTTTATATTCAAATTTCTATTTTTTCATGTACAAAGAAAAAAAAAACATAGTCTATCCACGACCGCAAGTGATGCCGAAAATGTGACTTCACTCAACTTCAAATGATATATTTTTAACATAAAAATTAAAAAATATTAATGTATGTAGATTCAGTTTATAGTCTGTTCCTTTCCTTGCTCTTTATTTTTAAAATATTGTACCTCATTTGCAAAATTAAAAAAAAAAAAATATCTCAAGACAAACCAAAATGAAGGTTGAATCGAACTAAATGTTACACTGTTCCAAATCCACGTTCGATGCGATTGACTTTGTTAAAAAACTTTGGCTCCTATATGTATATTTTAATGCAATGCCTGGCTGTAACTTGTGTGGAAGTTAATGGAACAATGATAAACTTACGGCCAGTTTAGTATTAAGAATAAAAGGGGTAATTTTTTATTGATAATATTTATTATATTATTGTGATTATTTTTTAATATTTTTATATTTTTTAAAGTAAAAATATAAAGGTAATTTTTTATCAATTATATTTATTTTTTATTTTTATTCTTATTTTCATATTTGATTTTCCGTCTGTGGACTAAAGTATAGAAAGAAAAGCACAATTAAAGGACAAAATAAGCATTCCAATGTGGCCTTTTTCTTTTTGGAACTATACGAAAATAACAGTGGTACTTACACAGTGCTCTCATTATATATACACAAAATAAAATATATTATTATATTAAAAAGTGAACGAAAACAAGTTCAACAAAACTACTTAATTAAGTGTATGTAATTATATATATAGATATTAAATAACAGAAACAAAAAGCAAATATACTATTAATACTACTAAATTTTCACAAGGGAAAAAAATTGATTCCGTATGCTTGTGGATCTAACAAACAAACCTATTTACATGAATTTTTATGTTAATTTTGTAAGTCATTGCAGAAATAGATTCTGCAGAATGATAAAAGACAATGCCACTTGTTAAGATGCAGGTGGTTGTTTCGTCTTTATATTTCACAGCTCCGTCACTGTGCTATTGTTCTTCCTGATTGTAAATTATACTATTATACAGCCTTCTGTTTTTGCCCTTCATTCTCTCCATTCAATAGATTTGGCTTTCCCAATATTGCATGGAGTCTGATAACCTATTGGAATTCTGTGTAGTGTTTGCTGTCTTCAAGACTAAGGATAACCCTTTACTCTGAGCCTAAAGGGAAGGTGAAATTCACTTGCCCTCTCAACAATGAAAACAATTTAAAACACTATATACAGATCAGTCAGCGTCTAAGTAAATTCCCAAAACTTTTGGTGAGATTATAGTGTTCTGAAAATGGAATGTCTTATGCTTAGGACAAAAAAATTAGTCTGAATCTTAGGATTAGGTTTGAAAAAAAAAGGAATATTGAAGCAGTGAATTTTGAGCGAGAGATCCAACAAAAAAAATTGAGTCAAGTGTTATAATGTAATAAATTATCTCTCAAAATATTATATTTTCTCTGAAGATGATAATACTACCAAATTTTGTGTGTATCACAAAAATTCGGAGACACCTTCTGTCAATTCTTTTTTTTCTTAAATGGAAATCGAAGGACTAGTTTGTCCCACAAATTATCAAAACCATGCTTGAAAAATCAAAATACAATGATACAAAAGGCATTTGCCATGGAAAGAATAAGCAATTTTTTCTTTTTAATATATACATTTATTTGGGGTTTCTGTTCAAAACCAATAGACAAGTATTGACAATAAGTTTTGCTTTTCATAATGAGAACCCATTGTGTCCCCCAAACACTAGTACTGTATGGTGACCCACATTCACATTGTAATGGCTGCAAATCAAGTGGTGGGGGCCATCTTGGTCTTGCAATGCCTGAAAATATCAAAATATACCTCAAACTAAAGCACCACCTTTCCATGATAGCTGCAGTCAGACGGAAGTTTTATGCAGCTTTTCATTCACCAGTGACCGCCTATTTCTCGTGAAGCCTCTATCACAAATAATTTCTCTTCCCATTCCCAATCTTCTCCGACCCACAAGTCTGTCTCTCTCTCGACAGGGAAAAACACCTGGGCCGGGAAACTTGTACCAAAAAAGCTGCACTCTGTACTCCTCTCTCTCTCTCTCTCAATCCTCATTCATTTCATCACTTCTATTCACGGAAGACGTTGCTTTACCTTTCCAGCTCTGCGGTCATTTTTTCTTTATGCTTCTGCAGTTTTCTCATCTGATTGGAATATGCTTATTTCATATGCCTCCCACAGCTCATAATGCAGCATCGCTTTGTTTGTTTTATCCTTCTTGTTTTGCTTGTCCGTGCTATTCCTTAGATATGGGTTTTCGATTTTCCACCTTGAAATCTTTCGGCAAGTTTGCCTTTTCCCTCTAAACTAAGGAGTAGCAGTACGTAGTATCATGGACTCTAGGCAATCTCAAATGGGATTTCCTCAAAAAGTTGACAAGTGATCTGGGGGTACTCAATTTCAGAGCCATTTCTGGTGATAGCTTGCAAAGGCTTTCGGTAGAAGCTGTGAAGTCTGAATCTTAATTGAAGGAAGTGATGCAAGCAATAGCTCAGTGAAAAAAAGAAAAAAGAAAAAAAGAGTCAAAGGCTCGTTGATGTGGTAGTACAGAGTTTGATAGACCTGTGTTGACAGTTTTGGTTTTTGGAGAAAACTGTTGAGTGGAAGCGCTGGGCGATGGGATTTTTGTGCTTGGTGTATCTTGTGCTGGCTCGTTATCTCTCAAATTTTCAGTTTGTGGATGCCGGTCTGGAGGACCAAACTATATTACTTGCCATCAACTTGGAGCTTAAAGTAGCCGGATGGGATGCCACCAACTCAAATTACTGCTCTTGGCTGGGGGTTAGCTGCAATAATCACTCAGTGGTGGAAAAACTGGATCTTTCTTACCGCAACCTTCAAGGTAATGTAACTTTATTGTCTCAGCTCAAAGCCTTGAAGAGGCTTGACCTGTCAAACAATAACTTTCATGGATTGATCCCTCCAGCTTTTGGTAATTTGTCTGATCTTGAAGTTCTAGATTTGTCTTTAAATAAGTTCCAAGGTCCAATTCCCCCAGAACTGGGTGGTCTTAGAAACCTTAAATCATTAAACCTTTCCAATAACTTGCTTGTGGGAGAAATACCAAGTGAACTTCATGGCCTGGAGAAACTGCAGGATTTTCAAATTTCTAGTAATCGATTGCGTGGTTCAATACCTTTCTGGATGGCCAATTTGACCAATCTGAAAGTTTTCACGGCTTATGAGAATCATTTAGATGGAAGGATTCCAGATAATCTGGGCTTGACTTCTGAGCTGCAAATACTTAACCTGCATTCCAACCAGCTGGAAGGCCCAATACCGGCAACGATTTTTGCTTCAGGGAAGCTGCAAGTTCTAATTCTCACACAGAACAATTTCAGTGGTGATCTTCCTGAAGAAATTGGGAACTGCCGAGGCCTTTCCAACATTCGAATTGGCAACAATCATCTTATAGGTACTATTCCTAAGACCATTGGAAACATTAGTAGCCTTACCTACTTTGAAGCAGACAATAACAATCTTTCTGGTGAGGTAGTCTCTGAATTTGCTCATTGTTCTAATCTCACCCTCCTGAGCTTAGCTTTGAATGTATTTACCGGAACAATTCCACCAGAATTTGGACAGCTTATGAACCTGCAGGAACTAATCCTGTCTGGAAATAGCCTATTTGGCGACATTCCAAGATCAATTTTGAGGTGCAAGAATCTTAACAAGTTTGATATAAGCAATAACAGATTCAATGGCACGATACCAAATGAAATCTGCAATATCTCGAGGCTACAGTACTTGCTGTTGGGTCAGAATTCCATAAGAGGAGAGATCCCTCATGAAATTGGAAATTGTGCAAAACTTCTTGAATTGCAAGCGGGCAATAACTATTTGACTGGAATTATACCTTCAGAGATTGGTCAAATTAGGAACTTACAGATAGCTCTAAATTTTAGCTTCAATCATCTTCGTGGACCATTGCCTCCTGAATTAGGAAGACTGGACAAGCTTGTATCTTTGGATGTTTCAAACAATCGCCTTTCAGGCAATATCCCTGCAGAGCTTAAGGGAATGTTGAGCTTGATAGAGGTTAACTTCTCAAATAATCTTCTCAGTGGCCCAGTACCTACATTTGTACCATTCCAAAATAGTCCTAATTCAAGTTTTCTGGGCAATAAGGCACTCTGTGGAGAGCCGTTAAACACTTCATGCGGAGATCTTTATGATGACCACAAGACTTACCATCACAGAGTTTCTTATAGAATCATATTAGCTGTAATTGGTTCTGGTATGGCAGTTTTTATGTCAGTAACTGTAGTTGTTTTGCTGTTTATGATCAGAGAGAGGCAAGAAAAAGTTTCCAAAGATGGTGAGATTGTTGATGATGGAACCAGTGACAAAGCAACGATAATAGCTGGGACTGTTTTTGTTGAGAACCTGAGACAAGCAGTAGACCTTGATGCTGTAGTTAAAGCAACTCTAGAAGATTCAAATAAGCTTAGCAGTGGAACTTTCAGCACAGTCTACAAGGCAGTTATGCCTTCAGGGATGATCTTATCTGTGAGGAGACTGAAGTCCATGGACAAGACGATCATCCACCACCAGAACAAGATGATTAGGGAACTCGAGAGGCTGAGCAGACTGTGTCATGATAATCTAGTGCGACCCATTGGATATGTTATTTACGAAGACGTTGTTCTTCTCTTGCATCATCACTTACCTAATGGAACATTAGCTCAGCTCCTTCATGAATCTACCAAGCAACCTGAATATCAACCTGACTGGCCTACCAGACTATCCATTGCCATTGGAGTGGCAGAAGGTTTGGCTTTCGTTCATCATGTGGCAATTATCCACCTTGACATTTCTTCGAGGAATGTTTTTTTGGATTCAAGTTTTAAGCCTTTGGTTGGGGAGATCGAGATATCCAAACTCATAGATCCAACCAAAGGCACTGCAAGTATAAGTGCAGTTGCTGGTTCTATTGGCTACATACCACCAGGTATACAAAATACCCAACTATTCTTCCTATTAAATTTTAATCTTTTATTTTATCTTTCATGTTTCGTTTTTCTTGTTCTTTAATGCAGAGTATGCATACACGATGCAAGTTACAGCACCAGGAAATGTTTATAGCTATGGTGTTGTTCTTCTTGAGATTCTTACAACTCGACCCCCAGTGGACGAGGCTTTCGGTGAAGGTGTAGATTTGGTGAAGTGGGTTCATAGCGCTCCAGTAAGAGGGGAAACTCCAGAACAGATACTGGACGCAAGGCTTAGCACAGTTTCCTTTGGTTGGAGGAAAGAAATGCTTGCTGCTCTGAAGGTTGCATTGCTCTGCACTGACAATACACCAGCGAAGCGACCGAAAATGAAGAAGGTAGTAGAAATGCTTCAAGAAATTAATCAAAACTGAGAACAGCAAGACACCTGAGGATTTGATGCATGTGAAATTCTAATGAATTTCGAAGTGGCTGATGAGTTAACAACTCTGAAATAGTCGTCTTTTTTCAGGTATTATTTCTACTTGGTGAAGGGAGTGCCTCAAGAGTAAAATCAGATCCGTTGGCTTTGTTGGATATTCACCCTCCCTGATAGTTTTGTCCAAAGTTCAATTTTGAAATGGCAGCTTCTTGTTTATTAGTGTTGGAGATTAACTTGGGTTGGAGGAGGAGGATATATGCATGCAAAAGAGTCCGGCTTTTGCATTGAATTTTACTCTGATGCACACAATCAATTAGTCTCATCTAATAAGGATCGAAACTGTTGAAATAGCGGATTGTACATCTGAACTCTTATGTTCCTCTATGCATTTACAAATTTCATATGTAACAAAACGTTCTTCATCATCAAGTCAAATCTTAACTATCTTGCCTACATTCTAAGCATCAAATTCTCGACATCAGGCTTTAGTATATTATTTTATGTAAATTCAGCCATGAGAGCTACTTTTTCACCCGAGGTACCTTTCCTTAGCTGCTTTTAGTTGATTTGGCGGCCAACTTATCCAACATGTCTTCGAAGCTATACAATTTGGATTTGAGCTGCTTCCACCATGAGCCAAACTCTCGCGTATATGTTGATTTCTCCAGAAATTCAAATCTGTTATAACCTCGTCAATTTGAGTAGTCTAAAAAGGTACATTTGTCGTTACTGACTACACGTGAGATTCAAACCACCAGAACACGGATCAATCCATCTTTCATTCCTTAAGACCTGCATCCTTTGCTGTGGCCCCTGTTTCTCCTTTTGTTATTTATTTGTTAATTGTAAACAACTCTGCTGGGCAGAGGATTTAAATGCCATTCCTCACGCTTTTCATTTCAGCAAACCCCGGACGCTAACAATAGACGGACGCCAATTAACTTCGACCCTAAACACAACTAAAATTTTGAAATACTAGTTAAAATGGAAATAAGCCTGGACTTCAGTGAAAATCACCGTTACTAACATTCTTCACTTATATAATACGACATTTTCAATGTGTGGAACGTCTATCACACCACTTTCACAACAAGGGCAGCTCATGCCAAGGTAGATCTTGGTCACGGTCCACCAGAACCCTAATATGGCAGCAGATCCACATATTGCTGTTAAGACTGATGCAATGCACAAACCACTCGATAGGAATATAGCACGTCAGGCTACCATTGATGGCCGAGGAAAAGGACGGCTCATAAAATTTAAATCCAAAAAAATATATCAATCAATTCATGATTGCTTCAGTAACATTTATTTACCTTTTTCTTTGGAAATAAAAAATTCAATAGGCAAAATAAGTCCAAAACTGTGTTGCAGGAATCTTGCCGTTTATGACCGAGACATAATCAACCAAAAACAATCTTCAAGATTCAGAGCGGGACTTGACAATGAAATTTTGGCGACTTATGGGGTTCATAACCACCGGTGGACCAGCAGTACGAGGCCATGCCTGAAATTTTTTGTCAGTCTCTTCAAACCACTCCTTACTTGAAACTGTATGGGGGGTAGTGCCTGAAGAAAAAGACTAGCAATTACGTTACGCTGCTTAAACAGCATCAAAGCAAATCAAGTTCCAAAAGTAAAGCATAACTAACCTCCAAAAATCTTTGAGTCAGAAACGGTGGTGTCACAGAGCCATGCAACTCCAAATGATCCTACTACAGCAGAAATGATATACTTGGCTGCCATCTTCAAATTGCACGCTGTACAAGAAAAAAAAAAAAACACAATCAACTCAAAAATCAAGACCAACCAAAAAAAAAAAACTAAATGAGAGACCTCCCTAACCGAAAATTGATGTGGTGGAGAATTTTGCGAAGTCAACAATCAAGAAAACACAGACATTAAACCCCATAAAGTACCAATCGGCACGTCAAAGGCAATTAGATTCCACCATTCACGAACAGATCAATGAAGATCTCTTAGACTAAAGGTAAACAGCAAACACCATATTGGCCAGGCCAGAAGCATAATTTCTCAACAACGAGTAAGGCAGATATAATTAGATTACTACCCACTCACAGACAAATATAAGGGAATCCAAAATGTTGAGCCTTTTGAGATATAGGTCAGGTTGAGCTGAGAAATAAAAAGGCATATCACAGGTCGAAATCAAAGTCAGTTGGCTCAAATCCAATATCCTGTTTCCAATACGCATACCTCATGAATCGGTTTCTCTTTTCTATTCTGAAACTATCTCTTCTTGATAAATAATCTTAGCATTTTTAATTCTTCCATTGATATGCAGATAAAACATATGCTTCATGCAAGATGCTGCATCATAGTAGCGTAAGATACCAATGAGGAGAGGACGAATTCATTTCCTTGCTGACGCTTCAAGGTTAATTTTTTATTCATAGCATCATCGCTCCATGTTTTTGGATACAGCTGGGGAAAAATTCTCATTAGGAGGATACTTAGTAACGTTTGAAAAAAATTTCCTAAATTTCTTAAAAACAATTAGAAAGCATTTACCAACAAAACTGATTACTTGAAGCATTGGATTAAAAAACTAAAGAAAACACTACCAAAAAACAAATCTGAGGCATCTTAAATTGTTCTATAGCAATTTATTCGCATCAAAGACTCCCTATTTAATTGAAGTTTATACATTTCAGACCCTATCATATAAAAATTTTATCCACGAGGAAATTTTCCGAGAGCAATTTAATATAATCGATCATTAATAGAATCCATAATTATCCTTGAAATTCCTCCTACCAACATAAAACAGTAAGATTTGAGATTCCAGGATATTCGCTTTCGTTTTCTCTGATTTTTTCCACGAAATGAAACAGAAGTTCATCGTAACGCAACCAATCAAATAAACGAGCTCGGGTTATAATGAAGCAGAAATTCAATGAGTCAAACAATTCAATCAAGGGAATTAAAACCTGAAATGTTCAGAAAAGAGCATGAATACGTTCGAGAAAAGTGTACATTGCTTACCTGTCACAGAAATAGCAGATCTCTTGATCGACTTGTCAATGGTGCGAAAAGAATGGAATTGAATCGACGCAACATAAGAGGGGACTTATTTATGTACGCCACAACTGAGTGGGCCAGAGTCCAACAGGGCTCCAATACATTGTCACTGGTGGTCCATAATCTAGCCCAAATAAAAATTGGGCCTCTTCAAAGAGCAAAATCAAACCCAATTAAAGGCCGAAGATTCCCCCTCGGAGTAAAAACTGCACACTCTGCAGTATAGTTAATTGTTTATTTCCGCAAGATTTTATTTTATTTTTCACTTAACATACAAAATTCACAGTTTTCCTTAAGAATAAAATATAAATAGAGTTAAGGGGAAGAAAAAAGAGGAGGAATTTAAAATACTTCCAACGTAGTAGTGAGGGGCCAAAAAAGAAGACTTTATAATGATTTCTTTTAGTAAATTTATAATTATTTTTTAGAAAAATTAATTTTTTAAAAAAATATTTAAATTATACAATCTTCTTTTTTATTTTTCTTTTGAGTAAAACAATGGGACTAAAAGCCCAAAAACAAAGAACTAAAAACCACAAGAAAGAAGATTCTCATACAATCCACCCTATAGGGCAAACTAAGAAATGAAGGAATATAAAAATAAAGACCAAATGGTAGGGTAAAGCTATGATTTGTCAAGAAATAGCACATCTATTTGCTTTTCCCATCACATGGTTGACCTTGATTTCCCAGCTCTTATGCATCATCTTCTTGATCTGCTCCATGACTTTGTTATACTTTTACTGGTTCTCTGAACGTTGTTAATGGCCAAAACGTGGTTGAAAGAATCCAATTCCAAATGAATGTTGCGAAAACCTTGCTGCCACGTAAGCTCCAATCCAGTGAGAGTTTTTCAAGTGGTGTTTTGGTGTTGAAAATGAAGGAATGCGATTGGACAAACATGGATGATCAAGATTGAAGCATATGTCAACAAATATAAAGACCCAAAACACATGGGTTTTAAGTTTGGGCACATGATGCACAAAGTTGCTCTGGGTAGAGAATCCTGATGGAACTTTCTTTCAAAAGGCTTACTTATAGGTTTAGAGATTTGTGGGATATGGAGGTTTTCATTAATACTAATGTGTTCAAAATTCAATTATTTATAGAATTAGTTCTAAAATATTATGTCCTTTGAGATTTGAATTTTAATTTTTAGTTGTTTTGAATGAATTTTAGAAGCTACGTATTTCAATGGCCATTTGACTATTAAACATGAAACATAATTGATCATCCCAAAAAGTGCCAAAACTATCAAAATTTTTGGATTTTTTAAAGTTTATTTGTCAATCAATTGACTGACATCTCAAAAAAATCAACTGTCATTTTACAAAATACTTTGGGATTGTTTTTTGAACTTTTACCAATGAACTGAGTTGCATATCAATTGATTGCCAAGCTTTGACTAATCTACTGGTTACACTTATCAATCAACTTTTGCTTATTAGAAACAACACATCTTTTTGAGTTGGATTAGTTGGTTGGTCTTTTTTACTAGTTGATTGATACTTCTAAAATGATAATCTTTTTAATTTTAGATCCACCAATCGACTAATAATTTAATTAGTTAATTGGTCTTTGACATACTTTTTTTTTTTTAAAAAAAGGCTCTTCAAACTATTTTCCAACATAAGAAAGATAAGCATAATAGAGAGCAAACTAATTTTGAATTGTCCTCAAGGAATTGAAGGTTTGAATTTGAAATGCAATAGTGGACTAGAGATTGAGGAGATAATGGAGGGTGCAATGAGATTTTTAAGACGCTTTTTTACTATGAATTCCAATGTAAGATTTAATGGCATTAGCATATAGCAGATTGTGGATGGCAATGGATGGAAGATTTTTAACCAATCTATATAATATACGGGGCAAATTTGTTTTGAAGAGGAAGATGATAACATAATTTTATAGTCTTTTTCTAGCAAGATTTACGATGAAATAATCCCCTTTAGGCACATTAATAATGTATATGGGAAGCTAGCTCATGTGGAACAAATTCAAATGCAATAATAAATAATAACAATATATTTAAGAACATCTTTATGCAATAATTATGTGAGTGCTAAAGCAAAAGATAATTTTTATATGTTATTAAAATATATTCTTATTTTGGTAGAAAAAAAACTATTTTATTTATACCTAGTATAATTTTATAATCCTAAGGTGTTATTAGGATTAAGGTGATATTTTAAAATTAAAATAATTAGATTAATTCTAATAATAGTCAAAATATTTTTTAAAAATGTCAAAGTTAGAATAAGTGAAAAAAGGAAATAAAAAACAAAAATTATTTACTAAGATATATAAAATGAAACTACGGACAAGCTTGTTGGTACACTCATTTTTTAAATAAAAAATTACCTTTTTAATATGACGTTACTTCTTGGGTAGAACAAATTATTTACACATTTCAAGACAGTGTCTTAAAATGAAAATTGAACTATTTAAATAATTTTTTTAAAATTCAAATAATTAATTTCTTTAAAGTTTATAAAAATTTATTTTATCTGATATTTCACTTCTTTAAAAAAATCCAAATTAAATCAGATGTGCACGACATGCATCCCATAAACATCCTTATTGAGATGCGCAAGGGAACCAACCTAGCTTCCTCGGGCTACTGCGATTAATTTCAATTCTACTAAATATTTCCTGGCGAAACAGTTCCCGAAGACAAGTTTACATGGAGCAGTGTATTTAACGAGAATGTACTCCTCCAAAAGACGCTACATGCACATGAAGTAATAGCTCTCAATCAAAAGCCAGATAATTTTAAAACGCTGCGTTTGAGGTGCAATCACTGGAACAGCCAAATGCATTTCCCGATGCCATATCCAAGTGAATCAAATTGCTTCCACCATTTCAAAAATAGGGCCTTTGATCTTGTAGGGATTATTGGTAATACAAAAAGATATGTGAGGATCAATAACGCCAAAAATATTGAAGTTTATTGCATAAATCTTGCGAGGATTGTCAAGAGTTTGTTCATAATTTTTTTAATTAAGATAAAATACATGAAAAAAATCATTTAAAAAAAAAAGAGATAATAGTGAATTGATGAATTGTAAAAATATCTATATAATATATAAAAGTTGCTCCACTGTAAGGGAGAGAATATAGATATCAAAATATTATGTCTTCACATTTGCAGTATATATATAATGTTATTGCGAGTAAAATTTTCTATTTGACAGCAATTCAATCGACAAATTGTAATTTCTGTCCATACTTATAAATTTATGCAAATTAAAATTAAAAATAGGAGAACAAGCAAAACGCAATCGGGGTAAACAATGAAAATAATTACCTACGATTGAAACGACAACTTAGTGCAAAGTATAATCTTAAATACCTATCGCTGAAAAGTTAACAATATGTAAAGAGCTCTTAATTTAGATGAATATCATTATATCATTAAATTAATTAAAAATATAAATAAAAATGGCAAAATTAAAACACAATTATATAATTAAAGAGCAAATTAAACAAAATTTCCATGAGTTTTACTAAAATTATATAGCTCTTCCCTTTCTACAACAAGAGAATATATATATATATATATATATAGTAATAATATAAGAATTTTATGAATCTGTTGCAGACTAATTTTTATGAAATAATAATAATATTATATTTTTATAGTTCATAATTATCTTGACTAAAAAAGTTTGTTAAGATAGTTGATGACTAAAACCTTAAATAAAAATCTTACAAATATCTTAATTGTAATTAAACTATATTGGAAATAGAAATTCTATCTCTTGGATTCCTTATTCATATCAAATATAACTCCACTGCCTTGATATACTCATTTATAAAAATGCATTTAAATAATTAATATTTATCTCTTTTATGAACAAATGATCTATTTTGTTTTTTATTTTTCTTAGTTTCATAAATTTAGAGTATATATAGTTTTAAAAAATTAGCATTTATCTTATTAATCATAGACGTGTGGCAATTTGAAGTATACATATCATTATCTTTTATAATATATATGATTTAATGCATATATTAACATATTTACATATAATCTTTTTATTTTACAAAAAATATCTCATATTACTCAAACGATATGGGGATTTAAATCTTTAAAAGTTTACCTATATTAATTTTTATAAAATATTAATAATATTTTTTTTTTATAATCTATAATTATCTTAGCTAAGAAAATTTGTAAGATAATTGATAACTAAGATCTCAAATAGAAATTTTATAAATATCCTATTGGTAGTTAAAGTCCTATTATTAATAGAACTCAATCTCTTGGATTTCCTTATCCAAATCAAATATAACTCTTTAGAGCCCTCTTATATATATGAAAGGCTTGGAGGCTTAATTTGCAATACTTGTGTTTGTAATCTTCATCTACCTATTCTTAGTTCAATTTCAGCACGTTACTGAAAGGTTAGTTTTAAAAGTTGTATAATATATCTTTCATTTGATGTTAATAGACTCTGTTAGTAATGAGGATTTTGTGAATATAGAAAGAATTAAGATTACTTGCGCCCTTGCTTTAAGAAGAAAAGAAAAAAAAAAAATGGTTTCCTCTTTTACTATAAAAGATTTTAAAATTTAGAATGTCTCACAAATTAGAATAGCTTAAGAATATAATAGTCATAAGTAGATGCCATTTGCCTTTCTTTCAATAATAAACAGACATGGCACTAATTTTTTTTAATATTAATTGTTTTTATGAAATAGTAATAATATTGTTTTTTTGTAGTTTATATAATTATCTTAATTAGTGAAATTTGTTACGATAGTTAATGGCTGGATTCTCAAATAAAAGTCTTATAAATATTTTAATGGTAATTAAGCTTTATTGAAAATAGAAACTCTATTTCTTGGATCCCTTATTCATATCAAATATAACTATACTACCTTGATATATGTATTTATAAAAGTCCCCATAACTCTTCTGCACAAATCAAACATAACGTATATTAATATTGAATAGTTGTGTTTGCAAGTCAGGTGAACTCTTTGAAAACTCCGTTCTTGTATATTCCAGATTTTGTGAATCATTTTTCTTTATTAAGCTTCAAACTTTTTAAAGATGTTACTTTTTTTTTTTTTTGGGAGGGGGGATTGCAATTTTTTCAAAACTTTTAAGACATATATAGATAATTTTTTAATATTTAAAACTAACAATGAACTCTCTAAACTTTTAGCTCCTACCATTAGTTAGTTAGTTTATTATTTTATTAATAGAGCATGACGTGTTAGTCATAATAAATTTTTTAAATTTTATTTTTTATACAAATAATCTTATTAAACTTTTAGTTATATACAGATAATACCATAAATTTTAAATCATATACAAATGGCTTCTCGATATACTTTATTAGGGAAATAATAGAATAATTAAGGATAAGAGTTTATCTGTATATATTTAAAAGTTTAAGGAGTTTATTATTAAGTTTTAAAAATTAATAATTATTTGCATGACTTTTTTTTTTTGGGAGTTCATGTCACTGGACAAATTGTAATTTTTGTTTATATGTAAATATATGCAAATGAAAGTTGTAAATAGGAGAACAAACAAACTTGTGCTTAGTCGGCGTGGTACCAATGTTGAAACAGTAACTTAGTGCGAAGTACACAAATAAATAAGTACCGCTGAAAGTTAAAAAGATGTAGAAAGCTTTTAATTTAGATGAATATAATTATATTATTAAATTAATTTAAAAAAATAAAAAAAGTGGAAAAAATTAAAACACAACTATACATTGAAAAGTAAATTATATAGATTTTTCTTAAATTTTATTCAAATTATGGAGATCTCTTTTTTATTTTTAAAATATATACTTTAGTCCAAATTTAAATTTTTGTTAATTAAAATTCCTTCTATTAACTTAAATATATAAATATTTATTTATATCTAAATATTTAAAAATAAAAAATAAAAAATATTAAAATTTGATTTTATAAAAATTAATAAAAAATTATGCATTTAGGTTAATAGAAAGTATTTTAATAAAAAAAATTCAAAATTAAAATAAAAAGTTACACAACATTTTGTTTTAAGGGAAGTATGTGTATATTTTGAAAATAAAATGATGTTCATGTAATTTCAACATAATTCTAGAGAGGTCCGTATAATTTATCCATAATTAAAAGATCATCTTTGATTATGTGTTATGTTTTTTTATGTTAATGATTTATAATGTATAATTTAAACAATTTATAATTATCTTTTTTATGAACAAATGATATATTTTGTTTGCTATTTTTATAAATGATTTAATAAATTTATAGTATATATAATTTTAAAAAAATTAGCATTTACCTTGTTAATGAAAGACGTGTGGTAAATTTGAAGAATATATATGATTTAATGCATTATTAACATATTTATATGTAACGTTTTCATTTTACCAAAAAAAAAAATTCTCATACTACTCAAAAGATATGGGGATTTTAAATCTTAAATTTTTTTACTATATTAATTTTTATAAAATATTAATAGTCCTATTTTTATAATTTGTAATTATCTTAGCTAAGGAAATTTGCAAAATAATTGATAACTAGGATCTCAAATGGAAATCTCATAAATATCTTATTGGTAATTAAAGTCCTATTGCTAACAGAATTCAATTTATTGGATTTCATTATTCAAATCAAATAAAACACCTTAGAGCCCTCTTATATATATAAAAGGCTTGGAGGCTTAATTTGCACCTACATACATTTGCATACTTGTGTTTGCAATCTTCCTCTTCTTATTTTTAGTTTGATTTCAGAATTTTACTTGAAAGTAAGTTCTAAAAGTACTATAATAAATCTTTCATTTGACATTAATAGGCTCTGTCAATAATAAGATTTTTGTAGATATGGAGAGAATTAAGGCTGTGTGTGTCCTTGCTTTAAAAAGAGAAAAAAGAGCTTTGCTTCTTTATTATAGAAAATTCAAGAGTCTAAAATTCCTAATAAACTAGAATAGCTTAGAAGTATAATAGTAGAAGATGGATGACACTTGTCTTTTCTTCAAATAGAAAGCAGAAATGGCACAAAGTCTTTTTATATTAATTGTTTTGATAATTTTATCATATTTCTACAGGAAGAGACGACTAACTTATATTATCTATCTCCTAACAGTTGGTAATTGCAAGCATGGTGAAGTCTGGGGAAAGAAAAAGTCGCAAGAGTGATCTACCTTTGGAGCCATGCCCTTGGCTCGTATACACTTATGGCCAACATATGAAAGACCAACTTTTTTGCTCAGTGTCTGAGCCCCGCAAAATCTACCACAAGAGGATCCCTCAAATGAGTGGAGATTCAGACATGGTAGCTTATTGTTCTGGTTGGTTCCTTGTCTCAGAAAGAGACGATGAAATCCACTTGTCTCTTTGGAACCCCACAATTTCCCACTCATTAATCAAGTTACCTCCACTCTCATTGAAGCCCACCCAAAAAATAAGTTGTTATTTCTTGTCATCACCACCTGGAGATCCTGATTGTAAGGTTATATTATTCGAGAATGTTTTTCGTTCTATAATATTTATACATCTTGAAGCTGCAAAAGATAAACAATGGACTAAGATTCCTTATGCCAAGTTGATTAGCAGTTTTGAACAAGAGATTGGTGAGAGTAGGGTGTACCTCCAACATTGTGTTTCTTGTAATGGAAAATTGTATTCTTTTACTCGTTTTGGAAATGATCACTTGGTGACACTAAACATAGACAAAGCCAACCGCCTTCATATAGAGCCTTTATGCCAAATGCCAAGGATAAACACAAAAAACACACTGGGGACACTTGTGTGTCAATTTCGAGATTGGCTCATTGAATGTTGTGGAGAACTATTTTATGTCCATATTGTTTTCGGTGGCTCAAAATTTAATGAAGTTACTGAAGTTATGATCTTTAAGTTAGATTTTCAAAGAATGGTTTGGGAGAGAACTAAAAGTTTGATGGGTCAAGCTTTCTTCCTCGATGGAGTAGGTGCTTCTTGTCATCCAGCATTTGGGATTGGAGTAGAATGTGATTCTATATATTTTACTTGTTTAGAGGACAAGGGTTTATACTCATTCAATGTTAAATATGGTTGTCTATCAGTCAGTTTACCTTGTCCAAGTGTGCCAACACCTTGGATTTCCATGATTTTGGTGCCTCATGATATCTGGTATAATTATCATGATTTCATCTATTTGTCATTATTTCTCTATATGCTCTGTTGTTACAAAGTTAGATCATGAATTACATCTTCTAATATTTATTTGATTTTATTGTTTAGGTTAAGTCGCACCTGTATGCAAATGGAGTACAATGGTCCTCTTTTAAGCAAAGATGAACAAAGTGAAGAATTTAACAAAAAAGAAGAGAGTAGTGCAGAGGGAACTCAAAAAGGAAAAACAAGATTTTTTGATCTTCCATTGGATTCTTTAATGAAGATTGCAGATTGTTTAAGTCTGCTTGACTATTTGAATTTTCGTAGTGTGTGTCAAAATTGTCACTTCATAGTTCCTAAGCTTCAGTGGAGACAAGCTTTGCAAAGGTTAAAAACATGTCCTTCATCATCACCAATGTGGCTTTTGATTTACAACAATGATATGGCCACTTTTAGGTTGGTTGATCCTATTCATGGTACAAGTTTGCTCATGAATATTCCTGAATCACTAAAAGGAAGTGTAGTGCGTTACTCAAGAAATGGTTGGTTGTTGATGTCAGATGGAAAGTCCTCTTTGTCATTTTTAAACCCATTTACTGAGGAAATCATCAAATTACCAACACCACCTGAAGAAGGATGTGCTAGTTCATATGGCATGGCTTTCTCATCCTTACCAACTTCCCCAAATTGTTTAGCTATCGGGTGTGGTTTCTATCCTTTTATTTCTCAACTTGAGATTATGGTTAACACTATGGAACGAAACAAACAATGGCTAAGAGCTCGTATGGAACTTGACACTATATTTTGGTTAAATAGTAGTTGCCCAGTATTTTATAGAGGATCCTTCTATTTCTTGGGTTTAAAAGGAAATTTGCTAGTTCTAAACTATGAAGAAGAAGAGGTTGGCTTGGAGGTTGAATGGAACATTTTTGGGGATGTCCTTACAAAACCTAAGACACCTTGCAGATCTTTTCACCAGAATTTCTTATTAGAATGTGATGGAAAGCTTATGTCAATATTTGTGGGTGAAATGGGGAAGTGGTTGCAAGTTTTCAGCTTAAATTTTACTACAATGCGTTGGGAAAAGGTGGAAAGCTTAGGAAATCATGTGATTTATGTTTCTCGATGTTCATGTGTTTCTGCAGAAGCAAGGATTATGGGAACGGAGAATAGGATTTACTTTCCAAGGTTTCATGGTAATAGAATTATATATTATTCTTTGGAGACAAAAAAATTTCATTTTGATGGACAAGATGCTGTGGAAAGTTTCTACGACACCAAAGAGCCATTATTGGCCACTTGGATTGAACCTTCATATTCATAGTTAGCTTTTTTAGAAATTGGACACATTTGATGGTAATTGAATTCATATTTTATGAAATGTAAGTTAATTTTTTGCTTGAGTTGTTTATTTCTTTTGTCTTAGAATTTTTAGCTATAAGAAAAATAAAACATTGTATTCCCTGTTTAATATATATATATATATATATATATATATATATATATATATATATATATTTGCAGATACTTCTATTTGTTACATTTTTGTAGTATATGAAATTTGCTATGATTCTATATGAATGTAAATAGTTGTATTGTGATTTAAAAGTTTGCTTTCATCTTATTCAGCTAGTCTAATGTGATTATTCAACATCTCACATGCCTACATTTGGATTGTTAATATGTTTATACAGAAGTAATATCTCAAATGCTTACCAAACATCTCTTATAATAGAAAGGAGAGTTAAGGCATGAAAGCACCTACATAAAGCTTTTTAGTGAATATTCAAGTAAAAAAAAAAGGTTAATCATTCTATATAATCTTTTGATGAGTGAATATTCAATTGGGTTGTAAAAAAAAAAGGTTAAACATTAGAGTTGTAAAGTGACATAAAGATTTTTAAGAATGTAAATTAATGTTTGAGTTATTTTTAAAAAATTATAATAAAATTTTACTCAGATTTTAGATGACTTACTCTAAACAATATACCATCTTTTCAAGTAAAACTTTAAGTGACAACCATTGTTTTTCAAAATTTTATAGAGATAAATCTATTACCTTTTTCAATAGAGATTAACAGATTGCGTACACTTGTAATACAACACCACAGTCCAAAATTTAAGTCCAGTGGTTGAGATATGATCTTCACAAACTAAATTGATTCTAGCCAGTAGTGTTGTTAAACTTCTTTTAAGATTACACAATAATTTCTCAATTATGTAATTTTTCACTATCATGATTTGTTAAAAAAAAAAAAAGAAGCATGAAAACAACATTTGAATCGACAAGTGCTAAGAGAGTTCTGTTAGGGGTTCCTAAGCCAATGCATGGGGCTTGTATTTGCAAATCAGGATAAGCAGTCTTGAAGCGAGGGAGAATTTCATTTAATAGTTCAATTCTTGCACCTGTCTTCAATTTTCCTGGTTAAAGGCTTCCGTTTTTCCACGGACAAGCAACATCTGAAAAAAAAATTGACCGAAAAACAATATTTCGAAAAGTATTTACCCGAAAGGCAATATTTACATCAAACTCGGATCCTATCATGCCGAGTTTCTGCCGGGATGCAATGCATGTCTGACACGTGGAGGCACCCGATGAACTCGGCGTCATTGACGCCGAGTTCAGTAGACACGCCCCACGTGTCGCGATAGCGCGAATTCGAAACCATTGGGTCCGAATTAAGTGCAAACTCGGAACCAATGGTTCCGAGTTTGCCTAGCTGTCAAGCTAGGCTGAGCAGCTGACCGGTCAAATTTGACCGGTCAGTTTAAATTTTTTTTAATAATGACACGTGGCGAAATTTCATTGGATGTTGGAAATTCTGGTGAATTCTGATTGGTTGAAATAAATTAAGAAAGATAATGTTACGTGTAAAATGGCCAAAATACCCCTGAGGACATTTATAAAAACTGAGCCACGCCTCTTCATTTTCATTTTCATTCTGCTGCTTCTTCTTCTTCGCGTAGGGGGTTGGAACAGAATATTTTGATATCTTATTGATCTGAAAGCAACAAAACAAAGGTATGTTTTAATTTTAATTATTTTTAAATTTATTTCTTATTTTATATTTTGAGATGTGATTTAAATTGTATTTAAAGTAATAAATATTAAAAATATATATAATAAATTAAAAATATTGAATAAAGTTAGAAACATGAAAAAAGTAAAAAAATTTTAAAAATTTTAAAAAGAAAATGTTAAAAATTTAAAAGAATTTAATTTTTAATATGTCTTTACTTTAGTTGTGGTAGTTAAATATTTTAGAATAATTATATAATTTTTTTTATTATTCACATTATTTGTATGTTATTTGATTTTGTTGGTGACAAATTTTATTTGTATGTTGAGCTGATTATGGTAGAGGTTTAGAAAAGAATAATAAATACTACGAAAAGAGTGAAAAATGAAAGAGGAAAAAATGAAAAGAAAGAAAAAAAATAAGTGAGTATAATTGAAAAATTAAAAACAAGCAGTAGAGAAAGAAAAATAATTTGAAGAAAAATAGAAAGATTGGGTAAATACTTTTTAGGAGAGAAATAAAAATTTATGAATTAAAAAAAAGAAAGAATTAAAAGTTTTAGTGAAGAGGAAAAGTTTATTTAATATTTGTTGCTTTATTTGTTTTAGTGAATAATTTTTTAGAATTGGTATATAAATTGGTTTAGATCATGCACATTACTAGTTTATTATTTCATTTTGTTGGTATAAGAAATTATTTATTTATATGGTTACTTGATTTCGGTAGAAGTTTAAAAAATAAATAAATACTAAGTAACAGTTGAAAAATGAAAGAAGGAAAACCTGAAAGTAAAAAAATAATTATGTAAGGATGATAAAAAAATAGAAAATGAATATAAGAGCAAGAAATATAGGTTAAACAAAAATAGAAAAATTGGGCAAATAATTTTGAAGAGGAAATTTAGAAATTATGAAAAGAAATAAGACACTGTAAAAAAAAAAAAAGAAATAAGAAAAGAACAATGTTTAATCAACAAAAATGGATTTAAAAAATTTAAAATACTAGTTTTATACGAAAAGATTTTTTTTTTTATTTTTACTTTATTTTTTTTAGTGAATTATTTTTTAGAATAATTAAATAAAGAGTTAAAAAGGAGTATAAGAAGAAGAAGCGTGATTTAAAGGAAGGTCGAAAAAATGGAGAAAATGAAAGAGGAAAAAATGAAAAGAAAGAAAAAAAATAGGTGAGTATAATTGAAAAATTAAAAACAAACAATAGAGAAAGAAAGATAATTTGAAGAAAAATAGAAAGATTGGGTAAATACTTTTTAGGAGAGAAATAAAAATTTATGAATTAAAAAAAAGAAAGAATTAAAAGTTTTAGTGAAGAGGAAAAGTTTATTTAATATTTGTTGCTTTATTTGTTTTAGTGAATAATTTTTTAGAATTGTTATATAAATTGGTTTAGATCATGCACAATACTAGTTTATTATTTCATTTTGTTGGTATAAGAAATTATTTATTTATATGGTTACTTGATTTCGGTAGAAGTTTAAAAAATAAATAAATACTAAGTAACAGTTGAAAAATGAAAGAAGGAAAACCTGAAAGTGAAAAAATAATTATGTAAGGATGTTAAAAAAATAGAAAATGAATGAATATAAGAGCAAGAAATATAGGTTAAACAAAAATAGAAAAATTGGGCAAATAATTTTGAAGAGGAAATTTAGAAATTATGAAAAGAACTAAGACACTGTAAAAAAAAAAAAAAAAAGAAATAAGAAAAGAACAATGTTTAATCAACAAAAATGGATTTAAAAAATTTAAAATACTAGTTTTATACGAAAAGATTTTTTATTTTTTATTTTTACTTTATTTGTTTTAGTGAATTATTTTTTAGAATAATTAAATAAAGAGTTAAAAAGGAGTATAAGAACAAAAGCGTGATTTAAAGGAAGGTCGAAAAAATGGAGAAAATGAAAAAGGAAAAAATGAAAAGAAGGAAAAAAAATAGGTAAGTATAATTGAAAAATTAAAAACAAACAATAGAGAAAGAAAGATAATTTGAAGAAAAATAGAAAGATTGGGTAAATACTTTTTAGGAGAGAAATAAAAATTTAAAAGAACAAGAAGCGTGATTTAAAGAAAGGTAGAAATGGAGAAAATGAAAGAGAAATATTTAAAGAAATGCTAGTTTCATATAAATGATTTTCGTGTTATTATTTAATATGCTTTTACTTTATTTGTTTTAGCGAATTATTTTGGTTATGCATATTATTTGTTTATTATTTGGGTTTTGTTGATATGAGAAATTATATTTATATGTGCACTTGAGTTTGGTAGAGGTTAAAGAATAGGAATAAATACTAAGTAAATGGGAGAAAATAGAATAGCAAAAAACTAAATGAAGCTGGGTTTGCAGGAAAGTGAATGGCTAGAAGAAATGAACTCTTGTGCATTTATGCAAATGGAAAGATTTTTGATAGTCCTCAAGGCGCAACATTTCAGTGTGCCATGTCCAAATATATAACAGTTAGTACTGACATAAGTTTAGAGGGTTTGAAAGACGCGGTTAGGCAAAAGTTACGGCTCCCCGCTGGAGAAGTTGTCTCCGATTTGATATATAGACTCCCAGTGTCATTGAATCCTACATGGTATCAATCGATTGTTCTAGAAGATGATTTTGATGTTGAAAGAATGTGGCAAGCTCACTCCCGTTTCCCTGGGCAGTTGAATGCAGTTGAAGTATATGCAAAAACTTCATTAACTGACTCACGAGTAAGCGGGGAAATTCAACCAATATTTTTGCAACAATATAATCCTCTATCAATGGAGACCATTTCCCACCTGAGTTCCTCGCATCTAGCACTTTGCCTCACTGAGCCTTATTCTCCGAACAGTTCTGAGGATAATGTGTTAGAAGACTTTGAAAATGAAGATGAATATAATGCTGAACTCGACCCTGATTATAATGATGATGATAATGACGATGACGACGATGATAATAGTGATGATGAAGAATTTGATGATGATATGAGTGGAGAGGATCTAGTGTCCCAATATGTAGATCCGGCAGCTACGTTCTTGTCCCAAGTAAACGTGGCCTTAGCTAGTGGGGATGGATTTGAGGAGGTTAGAGAAAGTACTAATTTGAGCATGGAAGACTTGTGTGTTGGATTGCAATATCCCAGCCAAAAGGCACTGCACCGTGCTGTTAAACTATATTCTGTGAGAGTCCACCACAATTTCAAGAAATATTTGACAACTGAAAAGTATGAGGAATTTCGATGCATTCATAATGGGAATAGTTGTAGATGGTGAGTACGGGCATGCAAAAAAAGACAAGGTAAGGGATCACATTGGCAAATAACAAAATATGGTGGTGCTCATACATGTTTATCTGCGACTATATCTCAAGATCATCCGAAATTAGATTCTGATGTTATATCATCTTGCATTGTGGGTATGGTGACTGAGACACCGGATGTTTCAGTGAGACAGATCACTGAGCAAATGAAGAATTTGTTTGGTTATACAGTATCATACAAGAAAGCATGGAAAGCGAAGCATAAAGCTGCTGCAATTGCATTTGGTAGCTGGGAGAGCTCGTACGCTATATTACCCAGATGGATGGCCGCGATTCAACATTTCATGCCTGGATCGTACATTGAGTTTGTAACTGAATAATGTCAAACAAGTGAGCCTGTTGCCATATTCAAACGTGTGTTCTGGGCATTCAAGCCGTGTATAAATGCTTGCGATCACTTAAAACCGATGATTCAAATTGATGGGACATTTCTATATGGTAAATATAAAGGGACTCTCTTGATGGCAACAACACAAGATGGTGATCGACAGATTGTGCTTATTGCATTTGCAATAGTTGAGGGAGAGACTCAAGCTGCATGGACATGGTTCCTTTTAAACTTACGTCAACGAGTGGTATTGGGAAAACGCGGACTTTGTTTGATCTCGGATAGGCATCCATCAATTCTAGCCGCTGTTGCTAATCCTGAGATCGGGTGGCAACCACCATATGGATATCATATGTTTTGCCTTCGACATGTAGCTAGCAACTTGCACACCTACTTTAGATCATCAAATCTAAAGCAAATGTTAAAAAATATTGGTATATTTCTTCACGTTAAGCGATTAAATATTTCAGTATGTTCATACTCATTATAACAATTCTAATGATATTTAACAGGTTATGCATACGAACGGCGATATGTTGATGCGAAGTTAGCTGAGCTAGCGACCATACATGAAGAAGCAGCTAGATGGCTTACTGATATCCCTAAAGAGCAATGGACTAGGGCATATGATGTCAACGGTCGTCGCTTTGGGCATATGACGACAAATTTAGCTGAGTGCATGAATGGAGTTTTTAAAGGCATTAGGTCGTTGCCCATAACTGGTATAGCCAAAGCAACATACTACAGGATCAATCAATACTTTGTGCAACGCGCTGAGCAAGTTAATGCTCAGATGACTACGGGCTCAGTTTATTCCCAGAGCATTATGAAAAAGATAGCGAGGAATGTGCAACGCGCCTCTGCTTGCACTGTGCGTGCGTTCGATAGAAATGCGCAATCATTTGAAGTGGAGGAACCATATGATCAGATGAATCGCCAGTATGGTCGGTGTTGCAAGGTTAGCTTGACCGAGCGATTTTGTGATTGTGGTGAATTTCAGGTGGAGAGATATCCCTGCCAACATGTTCTTACAGCTTGTGCTGCAGTTTCTCTAGAGCCATTCCAATTTGTCGATCCTGTGTTTCGTCTTGACACCATACGTTGTGCGTATAACAATGCCTTTCAACCGATTGGAGGACAAGAATATTGGCCAAACCCTGGTGGACCAACATTGATCCCTAATTCATCAATGCTCCGAGAGAGAGGTCGACCAAGGGCATCCCACTACCGAAATGAAATGGATTTTAGGGCATCGGGACAACCTATTAGATGTGGTTTATGTCGACAACCAGGACATAATCGCGCGACTTGTCCAAATCATCGACGTGATAATTAAGGACCTTGTAATAAATGTTTATAACTTAATTTATATTAATTAAAATGTGCGGCAACATATACTATTGTGCCATATTTTTAATTTCTGTTCAATTTTAATATGTATTGTTTCATAAATTATACTTCATTTACTCCTGTTGTTAAATTATTTTTTATATGCTTATAAATTAATTTGTACTAAATATTTATTAATCAATGCTTTATCTATTGTGTTCTATTTGTAATTTCTGTTATGATTCATTCACTCCTAACAGGTGCATTGATATCATGGCCGCTCCACGACACGTTGTGCATCCAGGTCCTGAGGATCATTCATTGTTATATCTGCAAAGACTTCATATATCTGAAGCTATTTGGAATGGCCAGGTAAGTTAAGTTACTTATCCTTACTAATTACTTCATTATGTAAATTAACGATTGTAGGTAAATAGTTGACAATTTCTAATTATGTATACTTGTAGGACGATCGAATTCTCCGCCCACGACGTGTTTAGCATGAGGATCGTCTGGGGGATCCACCGCCGGCTATAGTAGATTACTTAAGGCAAGCTGGATTTTATGGTGTGGCTCGACTTAGCCCCTTTGAGTATGATCCATCATTAATTAGTGCACTCGTAGAGCGATGGCGTCCAGAGACACACACATTCCACACCACTCGTGGTGAGTGTACTATCACTCTTGAAGACGTAGCGGTGCAACTTGGCCTACCATGTGATGGAGACCCTGTTACTGGAAGGACAAATTGGACTTGGGCAAATACATGTGAATGGCTTCTTGGTATTCGACCGCCAGATGATAAGATTGATGGCTAACGACTCACTATTGCATGGTTAGCTAAGAACTTTGCTCACTTACCAGATGACGCTGATGAGGAGGTTGTACGTCGATTTGCACGAGCTTACATACTTAGATTGATTGGAGGTTTTTTATTACCAGATAGATCTAGTCATAAAGTATATTTGATGTATCTCCCACTACTTGAGGACTTTGAACAAGCTGGTCGGTTTAGTTGGGGTTCAGCAGTTCTAGCTTACTTATATCGAGAGCTATGCAATGCAACTTATAGGGACGAGAAGGGAATAGGTGGTTGCTTAACATTATTACACTTATGGGCATGGGATCGATTTCCAATGCTCGCACCAGAGAGACCGCTAACCCCTGATCCTCGTATAGAAGAATATCCTATACTTTCTCTCCTTGGTTTTAGGTATGAATTGTATTTATGTTTATTTTTTATACTTATATTTATGTTTATTTTTTTAATGTTATCCAACACTCGTGATAGGTGGAAGAATGTAGGACGACCACCTCGTCCTGGTATGCGAGCTCTAAGTCAATACCGGACTTTATTGGATGCTATGGGAGACAATGAGGTCAGTTATTATATATTTGTTTACTTTTTTTATGTGTGCACTATAATTCTGACATTTTATGATATTATCTTATTTTATCCATATTTTTCATAGATTATTTGGTGCCCATATCAGTCCCAAGATGTCCATGATTTGATTCCGGAGTACTGCTTAGCTTCTCCAGATATTTGGATAGCTTCAGTGCCTCTTATATGCTTTCATATCATAGAGTGGCACCATCCAGACCGTGTTCTTCGCCAATTTGGTCGACGCCAACTAATCCCTCAAGAACCTGTTAGATTGGATGCTCTGCATGCTTTACAACTCCGAGGAAAAACTCAAACCAATTAGGCGACAGAGCATAATATTTTTATCCAATAATGGTATAACTGGCAAAATGCTATGGTGCAGTCTCCGATTATTGATGAGCTTTTTGATCGCACCTCTGCATACATGCGATGGTACTGGCGATGTACCCGGAGATGGATACACCCCCTCAGTGCTGCGACTGGTTATGCGGTAAATTTTTAAGTTGTTGTCATTGTTCTTTTCTTCATATTGGTATCTATATCACTTTAATTTTATAGTTTTAAATGTTTTTTTTTCTTTTTTCTAGGCTGATTTAGCAGAGGGACTTTATCAGATGCATTTACAAGACCCTCTCCCTTCAAAATTTTGCGAGATTGTAGGTCGAGATTCCAGAAATATATTATTAGCTCTTGGTGAACAACGCTTCTCATTATTTCCTCAACCTACTGAATCGATGCCTGATTTACCCAGACCACAAATTCCGATGGGTCGACCGGGTAAACGACGTCAGGGTTACTTATCATCCCAACAACCTTCTGCTACAGAACAAAGACAGCAACATGAAGAGTCAGTGCAGCAAGACTTCAGCAGTACCATGGCTGGTCCATCTTCATATATTCCAACCCTTATGCCTCAAGATATTGGTTTAGCTGGACCATCTTCTTCTATTCCAACTAGTCATGTTGGTGGCTTTATGGGATCTGGTCCTTCACATTACATGCCATCACCACCTATGACTCATTTTGGAACACCAGAGCAACAATCTGGAGGATCATTTGTTGACCTGTTGTTTGATACGTCTACATTCACTGCTCCATATGCTGGTACCTCGTTTGATGTTGGAGGATCATCTGAACCTGGACTTGTAACACCACATGAACTGATTCCTCCAGCTGATTCTCCATCCTCTTCACCCCCAGAGCAGGAGCAACAACAATTACAACAACAGAGACAACAACGCCCACAACGTGAACGAAGGAGGCCTCGTTGCGGCACCGGAAGTCATTTATTATAGTATGTGTTCTTTTTAATGGTTATATAATTATTGTATAAAAAATATATATGCGCAAATTAATGTGATATATTTTTCCTGTTGATTTTCTGTCCTATATGAAACTTTTTTATACGCGTGTCTATACATACTACTTGAACTATATACAAAAGAAATTTTAATTTATTTACATACTTCATGTATAGCATTAGGGAGAATTATCTTTCAAAAAAAATAAAATTAAATTTTAAGTTAAATAGTAATTAGTTTTATTATTGAATATTTTTTTCTATCTTATCAATCTTTTTCTTTTTCAATTTTTGGGCATTTCAGAGAAAAAATTAATTTTAAATTATTGATAAAAAAAATCTTGCATTAACAATAAATAATTATCTATAGATAAATTAGTGGAGGTATTAATGGTATCAACAACTTTACATAAATGATATATAATTTTATATACAAAATCTCAATTTCTTATATTAAGATGACGCCAATAATTAAAATTAATAAAATTGTCATAACAATTGACTCTGACATAATGAAAAAAATTTATTAATTTTACATTTTATTACTTTTTTAGATTATTTATCAAAAAAATAATTATTTAATCTATATTTCTTTAATTAAAGAATCAAAGAAAAGATATAATTATTTAATTTATATTTTATTAAATTTTTATTCTTTATAATACTTACTTAATTTTATTAAAGTTCATAAATTTATTAAATATATTCTTATTAACTTGGAGTCACTTATTTCGAATTTATTAAGTTACCATTTGAAACTCGGCTTCACAGGTTCCGAGTTTGATGATTTATAACGTTTGAGACAAATACTTTTCATCTCATTGCTTTTGAATCATTTTATACTTTGACCATTGCTTTTAGGTTGTTCTCATAATTTATGTATAGAACTAGAGAGAATTATTTTCCTAAAATACAGAACTAAATTTTAAATTAAAACACAATTTAGTTTTATTATTCAACATTTTCTCTTCTCCAATCAATCTTTTTTTTTTTTTTTAAATCTCTTGACATATAAGAAAAAAATTAATTTTAAATTATTGACATAAAATTTTTTTGGTCAATAACAAATACTTATTTGTAGATAAGTTAGTGGAGGTATTATTGATATAAAAACCTTTACATAAATAACGAATAATTATGTGAAACTTTTTTATACAAGTATATATATATACTACTTAAACTATACGCAAAAGAAATTTTAATTTATTTTCATAATTCATGTATAGAATTAGGGAGAATTATTTTTTAAAAAAATATAACCAAATTTCAAATTAAAACACTAATTAGTTTTATTATTGAATATTTTTTCCTATTCTGTCAATTTTTTTCTTTTTAAATTTTTGGGCATTTCAGAAAAAAATTAATTTTATATTATTGATATATAAAATCTTGTGTCAATAATAAGTAATTATCTATAGATAAGTTAGTGGAGGTATTAATGGTATTAAAAACTTTGCATAAATGATATATAATTTTATACACAAAATCTCAAATCCTTATATTAAGATAACTCCAATAATTAAAATTCACAAAATTGTCATAACAATTGACTCCGACGTAATAGAAAAAATTTATTAATTTTACATTTCATTATTTTTTTTAGATTATTTATAAAAAATATAATTATTTAATCTATATTTCTTTAATTATAGAATAAAAAAAAAGATATACTTGTTTAATTTATATTTTATTAAATTTTTATTCTTTATAATACTTATTTAATTTTATCAAAGTTTATAATTTTATTAAATAGATTTCTATAAATTCGGAATCACTCATTCCGAATTCAACATATCAACAATTAAAACTCGGTTTCACTGCTTCCGAATTTGAACGTTTATTGCTTTTGGGTCAAATACTTTTGATCCCATTGCCTTTGAATAATTAATTCCTTTGACTGTTGCTTTGACGCACAGGAGCCTAAAGGCTTCAATGGAAGATTTTTGTTTTTGCCTCTTGTTTCCTTTATGATATACTTTCTTCAAAGACTAGAAAACATATGCCCAAAGCCATTATTTCGCGCTAAATTGAATGCCCAAAAGAAAGGAAAAACGCATAGAATCCCCTCTTGTAAGATTGGTGTATTCCTCTCATCTTTTATGATAGTTTTTATGTGTTCTTTAATTTATAAATTTTGTTTTAACAAGCTGTCGATAAATTTGCATATATATATAGAATTACTAACCATCATATTACTCATAGAATGCCTTTTCAAGCATTTAGCTCTCTCTCTCTCTCTCTCTCTCTCTCTCTCTCTCTCTCTCTCTCTCTCTCTCTCTCTCTCTCTCTCTCTCTCTCTCTCTCTCTCTCTCTCTCTCTCTCTCTCTCTATATATATATATATATATAAACTACCTAATGGCATCGTGCATAATGCACCTTTTTTTTTTGGTCATATAATGACAATAATTTATTTTAAAATGATATTCAAGAATATATCTATATATATATATATATATATATATTAATAGATAGCTACATTGGAATATAAATAGTAGAAAATTACTTATGATATGTGTGCTTATGAAATAATACATAATGATATATAAATAATTAATATAATAATAAATAAATAATTGTGTAAAATTAAATATAGAAATATGTAAAAACATGTAAAAATATGTGTGCACGCACGTGTATGTGTGTGTATATATGTGTATTAAAATGTATAATAATAATAATTGAGCTGCGGGGAATACTGTTTATCTAAAGTTGTATTGTTGTATAAGCTCCTTATATTCATAAAAGTAATTGGATATACCCATAAAAGTGATTGGATCATAAGGAAGTGTGATATTTTCGTATGTGAATTAATGCAATGATAAAATCTAGTTTGAAGCACACCACCTTCTGAAAGACTTATAAACACATTGATTCATATTTTCTACTTTTATATACGTTACCTTTTTCATCTAGCTAAAGACTCGTGTATCAGGGAGTATTTAAATATCTTTTATTAAGTTGAAAATATATATACTCTATTTGCAAATTCCTAACTTATTAAAAACATTTAATTCTAAGTAAAAGGAAAATATTTAATCTCATATTTAGCAACATCTTATTACAACACTACAAAATAAATCAATGTGACAATCTTTTTTACAAGAACAAGATTCGTATATATGCATTAAATGCTCAATATCAGATAGCCAATTCAATTAATTAGAAGATACACTTAAACTACTAACTTGAAATATCAAATATCCAATTCAGGTAATTGGAAGGCCAATAATACTTCTTGTTCATAACATAAACGGTATCTCAATCCCGTCATCATGGTTAATAATCTCAGATAGAACCACAGTATACTAATTATTTGAAATTAACGATCACAGTAGAACCAACCACAGTATACTAATACTTCTTTCTGCCTCTTCATTCTAGCAGTAGCTGATAAGGGAAGCTTCAACAACAGTGATCCAAGGTATCCCGGTCCTTATGAGAGAAACAGAAGGGAATTTGGCAGAGCCTTAGTCCTGGCTTGGAGCCCTAGAGATAAGTCGTCAGCTTATTCAATCCACATGCCTTGGTCATTCTCTTGCAAAGAAAAGGAGGAGATAGAAACAAAAGAAAGTCATGATATAAAGCATTTGGAATCCTAAACAGAAGATAGAGTGGGAAAAACAAAGATTCAAACAATACGAGCTTCGCTGTACTTTTTACCATTACCACAAAAACTTTGATTTGAGCATTTCAACAAACAGATATTATGCATTCTCTTGGACTAAACACTACAACAGAGCTTGGATGAATGATAACATACCCAGATAATTATTGAAAGAAGAAGAGAAAATGATGGAAGATGAAGAAAAGATACCAGATGGGAGTCTCTATTTTGAGCTTCCCAGCAGAGAAGATTTATCATCCATTTCATGCCCCAAAAGCCTTGGTCAAGAATATTGTTTCTTCTCCAGTAAAAGAAAGTCTAAAATATCTTATTGATTCCAGCATAGCAGAATGCACCAAGGAGAATCCACTTAGTCATCTACTCTACTGTGAAGCATGAATCCACAGAGCATGATTTGGAGTTTTAAAAAGATGAAAGATAAAAGAGATTGATGGAATAAAGAGCAGTTACATAGGTATTTAACGCATAGACTATGTATGAAACCCATTAGATTGAAAGGATCTAGACTTTTCATAACTCTGAAGATGAGAAAATTTTTTAGAATTTCATGGGCCAGTCTCCTAAAGCAGGAATAGATTGTCCCCAGTCGCAGTCGGAAAATGAAGCTGTCAATTCGGACAAATCTTGGCCGTTTGATGGATCAAAGTTCTCAGTGAGCACCACATGCCTGGAAAGCTGTCAAACTTGAATTTGACAAAATCTCAAAAGATGTCCCCCAAAAACACATAACACTCAAGTTGGTTAAACCAGTCAACACCCTCTATCTGATATAAGAGAACCCACTTCAACCAATTACATATTCCTTGCAGGATCTGGTCAGAAAGCATGTTTTGCTGCGATTGACATTATCGAGCTACCCAAATTAGAAGCTGCATTGAACGTTCTAGTTAGTGCCTTTTGGAGCCCTCCCCCACGCCCAGCACCCTGTTTTAGAGCCAGTTTGTAAATGAAGAAAAAGAGACATACTCTTGAATTTCCTTTGATCACCTAAAAGATAGGGGGAAAATGGGTAAAGATCAAAAACATCAGAGAATTGTTGATTGTAAGCCTGCGTCACAACAACAAAATTTGAGCAACTTCAGGCACTTATAATGACACACGATAGAAACCAAGGATCATTGCCCTCCAGAAAATGTAGCACTTGGTATATACTCTACAAGAACATAGCCCTTGCAGCAGAATCAGTTACAAAGCGTCCTAATACAGCAATGGTACCTGTACTCCTTCCATACTTCTCAGTTCCCGCAGAACTCATACAAGTGTAGCTTGACTCTACAACTACTATCACATCTCCCAAGTCTTCAATTAACAAAATAAATAAATAAATAAAACAACAGCTGAAATCCCAAGTTTTCAATTAACCAAGAAAAAAAAAGCAGCTTGTAGCTAATCTGAGCAGCTGAAAACCCAAGTCTTCAATTAACAAAGAATAAAAATAAAAATAAAAACAGCAGTTTGTACCTAATCTCAGAACGCAGAGTGTCACCACGCCTCAGGGCTCCTTCAAAACTGAGTCTTGAGAAATTTCTGAAATCCCAAGAAATCTGGAAGGCTTCACCGCGAACGAAGAACGAAAACGCAGAATGCAGAGCTTCGCCAAAACGCAGATCGCAAAGCTTCACCACCCAAATCCATTTCTGAAATCCCAAGTCTTCCCCATTTCAAAACGCACGTCTTCGCTCGATCCGGGTGGCTTCGGCATTTAATTGTCGGCCCGCGGCAGACTTGGGTCGCTTGTTTCAAAACGCTGCGTTTTGAGAGTCTGGAACGCGTGGTTGCTTGCTGGACGTTGGATTAAATGAACGGCCCAAATCGCCCCAAAATGAAGGTCCCTGTTATGGAGACAGTCAGTTCCCCTTTTGACCAACCCAACCTTTGTAATTAGAAAGGACGTAGGGATTTGAAAAAAAAAAAGAAAAAAAAGAAAAAAAAGAAAGTTACACCATATTGAAAGAAAGATGGTGGTGAGAATTATTCTTTTATAATGTATATTATGTTTTTGTTATTATTTTTTAATAATATTAATTTTTATTTTTAAAAAATATAAATATAAAAAATTATTTTTTATCTTTAAATCAGATTTTTTTATAAATATAACTTAATTCTTTTACGAGACAGCAAAGGGATTTTCTTCATTCACATGTCGAAATTTGATCAGCGCTTCTATTTACGAATGATTTAGAGATTAAAAACTAAAAAATCAAGAGAGAGAATTTTAAAGGCATTTTCTTCTTCCACGTATCAGATTTTGAGGATCTCTTTTAGGGCTGCTCTTTATGCAATTTAATGTTATGTTTGGTAAGCAAAATTATTAAACATAAAAATAAAAATAAATTAAATATGAATTAAATAAAAAAATTATGTACAATATGATATAAAAAGAAATAAAAATATCATTTTATTTATATATTTGGTTGGACGAAAATAATGTAAGAATAAAAAATTAATGAAAAATGACCATCATGTTTTTATTTAAAGATAATATTAAAATAAAAATAATGATAATAAAAATATATTAAACTTTACATAAATTAAATATAATGATTATTCTCGATTTATATATTAAAAATAAAATAAATTCCTCTTTAATTTTACAAAATGACAAAATGAATACTAAATGAGACTTTTTTAATGAATCTTTTTTCTTTTTTCTACTACTTCCTTCTATAAAAAGAACACCTTAAAGAAAAAATTTTAGAGCTATCTCATGAGAAAAATATAATCTTATATCTTTTTATTATTTCCAAAAATGTAACTTCTCTTTATTCCTTACTTATCTAATTAATTTTGAATTTGTTTACCTATTTTGATCAAGACTTTACTGTCCACAGTTTAGATATTTAAAGAAATTAAAAATAGAAAAAAAAAAGAGAAGGAGTTAGGTTTGGATTTTTCAGAATTTGAAAATGGAATTCCATGTGTCAGACCATGTTTGGGGCTTTCAAAATTTGAAAAAAAAAAACAAAAAATATATGAGTGAGCTAAGACTCTCAGAGCAAAGAGAATGGGTTTCTTCATCACCATTTTAGACTCTTAAAAGCTTACAAATTAAATATTTAAAAAACTTGAAAATAAAAAAAAAGATATGTGAGAGTCAACAACGCCAAAAATATTGAAGTTTATTGCATAAATCTCGCGAGTATTTTCACAAGATAAAGACACTCAGTTAGTTTGTACTAAATTTTTTTAATTAAAATAAAATACACGAAAAAAATCAATTTTTTTAAAGAGATAAGGATAAAGTGATAAATCATAAAAATATCTACATGATATATAAAAGTTGTTCACCCTAGAGTAGAGAATATAGATATCAAAATATTAGGCTTTCACATTTGCAAATATATGTATAATGTTATTGCCAGCAAAATATTCTAGTGACAGCAATTCAGTCACCAAATTGTAATTTTTGTTCATACTTATAAATATATGCAAATTGAAATTAAAAGTAGGAGAACAAACAAAACACAATGGGTGTAAATAATGAAAATAAGTACCTATGATTGAAATGACAACTTAGTATAAAGTATAAAATTAAATACCTACTGCTAAAAGTTAACAAGAAATAAAGAACTTTTAATTTAGATGAATATAATTATATTATTAAATTAATTAAAAATATAAAAAATAGAAAAATTAAAATATAACCATATAATTAAAAAGTAAATTAAATAGATTTTTTTAATGAATTTTACTAAAATTACACATATCTTTTTTTTTTTCTGTAACAAATTTTCAAGTTACCAACATCGGAACCCATAATCTCACCTTGTTCATTTTCTGGGACAGATCCTACGTGAATGTAAATAGTTATATTATGATTCAAAAGTCCTACTTCATCATGTTCAGCAAGTCTAATATAATTATTCAACATCTCATATACTTTCGTCTTGTTCATCCTTCCCTAGCATTCAAGTGCCATCATTGCAATTGCCTAATTAGTCAAAAACAAGGAAAAAAAAGAAACACTTATGATCTTTTCTATTATGTTATGACTATATAGAGCTATTCGCAACTTTATATTTCCAGTGTATAATCTCAATTTAAAATATGGATTATAATATTTAGTGCGTAAGAATTTTATTACTGAAAATTTAAAATTGCCTTATGAGCAACTTAGTATAAAGAAGCGCATTTGTCTCAATTTCGACATGTATTGCCATTTTTTTATAATACACATGCAATTTAATACATATATTAATGTATAATGTTTTTATTTTACAAATATGTCATATTACTCAAAACATATAAGGATTTCAAATCTTTAAATTTTTACTTATATTAATTTTTATGAAATAGTAATAATATTATTTTTTATAGTTCATAATTATCTTAATTAAACAAGTTTGTTGAGATAGTTGATGACTAGAACCTCAAATAAAAATTTTACAGATATCTTAATGGTAATTAAACTATATTGAAAACAGAAATTACGTTTCTTGGATTTCTAATTCACATCAAATATAAATCTGCTACTTCGATATATGCATGTATCAAAAATCCATTTAAATAATTAATATTCATCTTTTTATGAAAAAATGATCTATTTTGTTTTTTATTTTTATTAATGATTTAATAAATTTATAGCATATATAATGTTAAAAAAATTTAGCATTTATCTTATTAATGATAGACGTTTGACAAATTCGAACTATGCATATTATTGACTTTTATAATATATGTGATTTAATGCATATATTAACATATTTACATATAGTGTTCTTTTTTTTTTTTATAAAAAATATCTTATACTACTAGAAAGATATGGGGATTTAAATCTTTAAATTTTTACTTGTATTAATTTTTATAAAATATTAATGATATTATTTTTCTATAATTTGTAATTATCTTACTAAAAAAATTTATAAGATAATTGATAACTACGATTTCAAATAAAAATTTTATCAATATCTTATTGGTAGTTAAAGTCCTATTACTAATAGAACTCAATCTTTTGAATTTTCTTATACAAATCAAATATAACTCTTTAGATCCCTCTGATATATATAAGGGGTTTGGAGGCTTAATTTACAATGTACGGAGCATACTTGTGCCTGCAATCTTCATTTGTGGATTATAGAACTTTATTAGAAGGTTAGTTTTTTTTTTTTTTGATTCAGTATTGGAAGGTTAGTTTTAAAAATAGTACAAGATATCTTTCATTTGATATTAATAGGCTCCCTTAGTAATAAGGATTTTGTGAATATAAAAAAATTAAGATTATGTGAGCCTTTTTTTTGAGAAGGAGGAGAGAGAGAGAGAGAGAAAGAGAGAGAGAGAGAAGAATTTCTACTCTATTATTGAAGAATAATAGGTGAGTTCCATTTAATAGTTCATAGTTGAAATTTTCAACCAGTGGTTACATTAAAATATTCTAAAGTTAAATTACGAAATCTTTTGCTATGTTGATGGGTTTGGGCACAATGATTAGATGTTTTAATGCCTTCTCATCTGCTAAATTGTTTTAAGTTTGTTCTAGTTCTCATGTAAAACTGAATTAACGAGGCATTAGATATTTTAGAAATTAATTAATTGTACTAGTGTTTAAAGCTTCAAGAAAAAGTATATATATATATATATAATATAATATAATATAATATAATATCCTCTTGCTAACTAGGATCTCAAACTTTTTGTTTTGCAAAAATTAATATCTATACCTCTTTTTAAAATTACGATTCTATCATTTTCAAAAACACCAATCCTTCTAGCATTAAAGGAGGTGTTTTGACTTTTGACTGTTTTTGCTTTAATTACTTTTCTTCATTCTACAACTATACACTGCATCTTTTTTGTAAAATCACAAACACAAATCTCCTCCTAATTTTACCTCTAACTAACAATCAAGTGTTTCTTTTGTACTCTTTCTGTCTTTCTACTTTCAAAACTTATTTTTTGACTTTTGAATGCATATTAATCACACTTTTCATTTAGACTTCATTATGGGCCACTTCAATATTTATTTTATAAATTATAAAAACTAAAAACTTACCAATTTACTCTGTCTTCTACTGCCTCTACAAGCTAAACTAAATTATGACGATTTTATTTATTTTGACATAGCAAATATAAATAGGAAAGAATCATTAGTAAATAACTTTTTTGAATTTTTGAAGTTAAAAAAACTAATCTTTCAATTTTCACATTCTAAAAATAAATAATTTTTTCCACTTCATCTTTAATCATTTACTACTTAGAATCTCTCATTATATTTTATGTTGACCATGTTGGCATAGAAAATGAATGAAAACTTGTCATGTTAATCATAACTAAGATCTCAAATGGAAATCTCATAAATATTTCATTGGTAATCAATGTCCTATTGCTAATAGAATTTAATTTTTTTGGATTTCTCTATCCAAATCAAATATAACTCTTTAGAACCCTCTTATATATACAAAAGGCTTGGAGGCCTAATTTGCTCTTACATACGTCCCATACTTGTGTTTGCAATCTTCATCCTCTTATTTTTAATTTGATTTCAGAACTTTGCTTAAAGGTTAGTTTTAAAAGTAGTATAATAAATTTTTCATTTGATATTAATAGGCTTTGTTAGCAGTAAGGTTTTTGTGAATATAGAGAGAATTAAGATTGCATGCGCCCTTGCTTTAAGAAAAAAAGAAAGGGATTTCCTTCTCTATTGTAGAAGATCTAGTGTTTAGAATTGAATAGTTTAGGAGTATAATAGTGAAAGGTGGTTGCCATTTATCTTTCTTTCAACAGTAAGTGGAGATGGAACTAGTCCTTCTATATTGATTGTTTTGATGATTTCATTATATTTTTACAGGAAGAGACGACTAACTTACAAATAGTTGGTAATTGCAAGCATGGTGAGGTTTTGGGAAAGAAAAAGTCGTAAGAGTGATCTACCTTTAGAGCCATGCCCTTGGCTTGTATACACTTATGGCCAACATATGAAAGACCAACTATTTTGATCACTTTCTAAGCCTCGCAAAATCTACCACAAGAGGATCCCTTATATGAGTGGAGATTCAGACATGGTAGCTTATTGTTTTGGTTGGTTCCTTGTCTCCGAAGGAGACGATGAAATCCACTTGTCTCTTTGGAAACCCACAATTTCCCACTCATTAATCAAGCTACCTCCACTCTCATTAAAGCCCACCCAAAAAATAAGTTGTTATTTCTTGTCATCACCACCTGGAGATCCTGATTGTAAGGTTATATTATTCGAGAATGTTTTTCGTTCTATCATATTTATACATCTTGAAGCTGCAAAAGATAAACAATAAACTGAGATTCCTTATGCCAAGTTGATTAGTAGTTTTGAACAAGAGATTGGTGAGACTAAGGTGTACCTCCAACACTGTGTTTCTTGTAATGGAAAATTGTATTCTTTTACTCGTTTTGGAGATGATCACTTGGTGACACTGAACATAGACAAAGCCAATCGCCTTCATATAGAGCCTTTATGCCAAATGCCAAGGATAAACACAAAAAACACACTGGGGACACTTGTGTGTCAATTTCGAGATTGGCTCATTGAATGTTGTGAAGAACTATTTTATGTCCACATTGTTTTTGGTGGCTCAAAATTTAATGAAGTTACTGAAGTTATGATTATCAAGTTAGATTTTGAAAGAATGGTTTGGGAGACAACTGAAAGTTTGATGGGTCAAGCTTTCTTCCTCGATGGAGTAAGTGCTTCTTGTCATCCAGCATTTGGGATTGGAGTAGAACATGATTCTATATATTTTACTTGTTTAGAGGACAAGGGTTTATACTCATTCAATGTTAAATATGGTTGTTTAATCAGTCAGTTTACCTTGTCCAAGTGTGCCAACACCTTGGATTTCCACGATTTTGGTGCCTCATGATATCTGGTATAATTATCATGATTTCATCTATTTGTCATTATTTCTCTATATGCTCTGTTGTTACAAAGTTAGATCATAAATTACATCTTCTAATATTTATTTGATTTTTTTGTTTAGGTTATGTCTCCCCTGTATGTAAATGGAGTACAATGGTCCTCTTTTAAGCAAAGATGAACAAAGTGAAGAATTTAACAAAAAAGAAGAGAGTAGTGCAGAGGGAACTCAAAAAGGAAAAACAAGATTTTTTGATCTTCCATTGGATTCTTTAATGAAGATTGCAGATTGTTTAAGTCTGCTTGACTATTTGAATTTTCGCACTGTGTGTTAGAATTGTCACTTCATAGTTCCTAAGCTCCAGTGGAGACAAGCTTTGCAAGGTTAAAAATATGTGATTCATCATCACCAATGTGGCTTTTGATTTACAACAATGATATGGCCGCTTTTAAGTTGGTTGATCCTATTCATGGTACTAGTTTGCTCATTAATATTCTTGAATCACTAAAAGGAAGTGTAGTGCGTTACTCAAGAAATGGTTGGTTGCTGATGTCAAATGGAAAGTCCTCTTTGTCATTTTTAAACCCATTCACTGAGGAAATCATCAAATTACCAACACCACCTGAAGAAGGATGTACTAGTTCATATGGCATGGCTTTCTCATCCTTACCAACTTCCCCAAATTGTTTAGCTGTCGGGTATGGTTTCTATCCTTTTATTTATCAACTTGAGATTATGGTTAACACTATGGATCGAAACAAACAATGGCTAAGAGCTTGTATAGAACTTGACACTATATTTTGGTTAAATAGTAGTTGCCCTGTATTTTATAGAGGATCCTTCTGTTTCTTGGATTTAAAAGGAAATTTGCTGACAAAATGCAAATAACTTGGAAAGAGAGACGGGTTGATTGTGCTCTTGGTTCGAATCCTACTTTTCTTGCCTTAGAAAAGGTGTTGGCTGTGCAATGGAACAGGGGCTGAGCATGAATATGGCTGACCGTGTGTCAAGGAGGCAGGTTTATATTATGCAAAAACGTTGTGTTTTGGTGTTGAAAATGAAGGGCTACGATTGGACAAACATGGATGATCAAGATTGAAGCATATGTCAACAAATATAAAGACCCAAAGCACATGCGTTTTGAGTTTGGGCACATGATGCCCAAAGTTGCTATGGGTAGAGAATCCTGATGGAACTTTCTTTCAAAAGGCTTACTTATAGGTTCAGAGATTTGTGGGATATATAGGTTTTCATTAATACTAATGTGTTCAAAATTCAATTATTTATAGAATTGGTTCTAAACTATTATGTCCTTTGAGATTTGAATTTTAATTTTTAGTTGTTTTGAATGAATTTTAGAAGCTACGTATTTCAATGGCCATTTGACTATTAAACATGAAACATGATTGATCATCCCAACAAGTGCCAAAACTATCAAAATTTTTGAATTTTCTAAAGTTTATTTGCCAATCAATTGACTGACATCTCAAAGAAGTCAACAGTCATCTTACAAAATACTTTGGGATTGTTTTTTGAACTTTTACCAATGAACTGAGTTGCATATCAATTGATTGCCAAGCTTTGACTAATCTACTAGTTACACTTATCAATCAACTTTTGCTTATTAGAAACAACACATCTTTTTGAGTTGGATTAGTTGATTGGTCTTTTTTACTAGTCGATTGATACTTCTAAAATGATAATCTTTTTAATTTTAGATCCACCAATCGACTGATAATTTAATTTGTTAATTGGTCTTTGACATACTTTTTTTTAAAAAAAAAAGCTCTTCAAACTATTTTCCAACATAAGAAAGATAATGACATAATTTTATAGTCTTTTTTTAGCAAGATTTACGATGAAATAATCCCCTTTAGGCGCATTAATAATGTATATGGGAAGCTAACTCATGTGGAACAAATTCAAATGCAATAATAAATAATAGCAATATATTCAAGAACATCTTTATGCAATAATTATGTGAGTGCTAAAGCAAAAGATAATTTTTATATGTTATTAAAATATATTCTTTTTTTGGTAGAAAAAAAACTATTTTATTTATACCTGGTATAATTTTATAATCCTAAGGTGTTATTAGGATTAAGGTGATATTTTAAAATTAAAATAATTATCTTAATTCTAATAATAGTCAAAATATTTTAAAAATGTCAAAGTTAGAAAAAGTGAAAAAAATTTAATAAAAAACAAAAATAAAAAATTGTTGGTACACTCATTTTTTAAATAAAAAATTACCTTTTTAATATGACGTTACTTCTTGGGTAGAACAAATTATTTACACATTTCAAGACAGTGTCTTAAAATGAAAATTGAACTATTTAAATAATTTTTTTAAAATTTAAATACTTAATTTCTTTAAAGTTTATAAAAAATTATTTTTTATCTGATATTTCACTTCTTTAAAAAACATATGAAATTCTTTAAAAAAATCCAAATTAAATTAGTTGTGAACGACATGCATCCCATAAACATCCTTATTGAGATGTGCAAGGGAACCGACCTAGCTTCCTGGGGCTACTGCAATTAATTTCAATTATACTAAATATTTCCTGGCGAAACAGTTCCCGAAGACAAGTTTACATGGAGCAGTGTATTTAACGAGAATGTACTCCTCCAAAAGACGCTACATGCACATGAAGTAATAGCTCTCAATCAAAAGCCAGATAATTTTAAAACGCTGCGTTTGAGGTGCAATCATTGGAATAGCCAAATGCATTTCCCGATGCCATATCCAAGTGAATCAAATTGCTTCCACCATTTCAAAAATAGGGCCTTTGATCTTGTAGGGATTATTGGTAATACAAAAAGATATGTGAGGATCAATAACGCCAAAAATATTGAAGTTTATTGCATAAATCTTGCGAGGATTGTCAAGAGTTTGTTAATAATTTTTTAATTAAGATAAAATACATGAAAAAATCATTTTTTAAAAAAAAGAGATAATAGTAAATTGATGAATTGTAAAAATATCTATATAATATATAAAAGTTGCTCCTCTGTAAGGGAGAGAATATATATATCAAAATATTAGGTCTTCACATTTGCAGTATATATGTAATGTTATTGCGAGTAAAATTTTTTATATGACAGCAATTCAATTGACAAATTGTAATTTCTATCCATACATATAAATTTATGCAAATTAAAATTAGAAATAGGAGAACAAGCAAAACGCAATCGGGGTAAACAATGAAAATAATTACCTGCGATTGAAACGACAACTTAGTGCAAAGTATAATCTTGAATACTTACTGCTGAAAAGTTAACAATATATAAAGAGCTCTTAATTTAGATGAATATCATTATATCATTAAATTAATTAAAAATATAAATAAAAATGGAAAAATTAAAACACAATTATATTATTAAAGAGAAAATTAAACAAAATTTCCATGAGTTTTACTAAAATTATATAGCTCTTCCTTTTCTACAACAAGAGAATATATATATTATATATATGTAGTAATAATATAAGAATTTTATGAATCTGTTGCAGACTAATTTTTATGAAATAATAATAATATTATATTTTTATAGTTCATAATTATCTTGACTAAAAAGGTTTGTTGAGATAGTTGATGACTAGAACCTTGAATAAAAATCTTACAAATATCTTAATTGTAATTAGAGTATATTGGAAATAGAAATTCTATCTCTTGGATTCGTGATTCATATCAAATATAACTCCACTGCCTTGATATACTCATTTATAAAAATGCATTTAAATAATTAATATTTATCTCTTTTATGAACAAATGATCTATTTTGTTTTTTTTATTTTTATTAATGGTTTCATAAATTTAGAGTATATATAATTTTAAAAAATTAGCATTTATCTTATTAATCATAGACGTGTGGCAATTTGAAGTATACATATAATTATCTTTTATAATATATGTGATTTAATGCATATATTAACATGTTTACATCTAATCTTTTTATTTTACAAAAAATATCTCATATTACTCAAAAGATATGGGGATTTAAATCTTTAAAAGTTTACCTATATTAATTTTTATAAAATATTAATAATATTTTTTTTATAATCTATAATTATCTTAGCTAAGAAAATTTGTAAGATAATTGATAACTAAGATTAGAAATTTTATAAATATCTTATTGGTAGTTAAAGTCCTATTATTAATAGAACTCAATCTCTTGGATTTCCTTATCCAAATCAAATATAACTCTTTAGAGCCCTCTTATATATATGAAAGGCTTGGAGGCTTAATTTGCAATACTTATGTTTGCAATCTTCATCTACCTATTCTTAGTTCAATTTCAGAACGTTACTGAAAGGATAGTTTTAAAAGTTGTATAATATATCTTTCATTTGACGTTAATAGACTCTATTAGTAATAAGGATTTTGTGAATATAGAAAGAATTAAGATTACTTGCGCCCTTGCTTTAAGAAGAAAAGAAAAAAAATGGTTTCCTCTTATACTATAAAAGATTTTAAAATTTAGAATGTCTCACGAATTAAAATAGCTTAAGAATATAATAGTCATAAGTAGATGCCATTTGCATTTCTTTCAATAATAAACAGAGATGGCACTAATTTTTTTTAATATTAATTGTTTTTATGAAATAGTAATAATATTGTTTTTTGTAGTTCATATAATTATCTTAATTAGTGAAATTTGTTAAGATAGTTGATGACTAGGTTCTCAAATAAAAGTCTTATAAATATTTTATTGGTAATTAAGCTTTATTGAAAACAAAAACTCTATTTCTTGGATCCCTTATTCATATCAAATATAACTATACTACCTTGATATATGTATTTATAAAAGTCCCCATAACTCTTCTGCACAAATCAAACATAACGTATATTAATATTGAATAGTTGTGTTTGCAAGCCAGGTGAACTCTTTGAAAACTCCGCTCTTGTATATTCTAGATTTTGTGAATCATTTTTCTTTATTATAAGCTTCAAACTTTTTAAAGATGTTACTTTTTTTTTTGGGGGGGGGGGGGGAGGGGGGATTGCAAATTTTTCAGAACTTTTAAGACATATATAGATAATTTTTTAATATTTAAAACTAACAATGAATTCTCTAAACTTTTAGCTCCTACCATTAGTTAGTTAGTTTATTATTTTATTAATAGAGCATGACATGTTAGTCATAATAAATTTTTTAAATTTTATTTTGTATACAAATAATCTTATTAAACTTTTAGTTATATACAGATAATACCATAAATTTTAAGTCATATACAAATGGCTTCCCGATATACTTTATTGGGGAAATAATAGAACAATTAAGGATAAGAGTTTATCTCTATATATTTAAAAGTTTAAGGAGTTTATTATTAATTTTTAAAAATTAATAATTATTTGCATGACTTTTTTTTTTTGGGAGTTCATGTCACTGGACAAATTGTAATTTTTGTTTATATGTAAATATATGCAAATGAAAGTTGTAAAAAGGAGAACAAACAAAACTCGTACTTAATCGGCGCGATACCAATGATTGAAATAGTAACTTAGTGCAAACTACACAAATAAATACGTACCGCTAAAAGTTAAAAAGATGTAGAAAGCTTTTAATTTAGATGAATATAATTATATTATTAAATTAATTAAAAAAATAAATAAAAGTGGAAAAAAGTTAAAACACAACTATACATTGAAAAGTAAATTATATAAATTTTTCTTAAATTTTATTGAAATTATGGAGATCTCTTTTTTATTTTTAAAATATGTACTTTACTCCAAATTTAAATTTTTGTTAATTAAAATGCCTTCTATTAACTTAAATATATAAATATTTATTATATCTAAATATTTAAAAATAAAAAATATTAAAATTTGATTTTATAAAAATTAATAGAAAATTATGTATTTAGTTTAATAGAAAGTATTTTAATAAAAAAAATTCAAAATTAAAATAAAAAGTTACACAACATTTTGTTTTAAGGGAAGTATGTGTATATTTTGAAAATAAAATGATGTTCATATAATTTCAACAAAATTTTAGAGAGGCCCATATAATTTATCCATAATTAAAAGATCATCTTTGATTATGTGTTATGTTTTTTATGTTAATGATTTATAATGTATAATTTAAACAATTAATAATTATCTTTTTTATGAACAAATGATCTATTTTGTTTGCTATTTTTATAAATGATTTAACAAATTTATAGTATATATAATTTTAAAAAAATTAGCATTTACCTTATTAATGAAAGGCGTGTGGTAAATTTGAAGAATATATACGATTTAATGCATTATTAACATATTTATATGTAACGTTTTCATTTTACCAAAAAAAAAAATTCTCATACTACTCAAAAGATATGGGGATTTTAAATCTTAAATTTTTTTACTATATTAATTTTTATAAAATATTAATAATACTATTTTTATAATTTGTAATTATCTTAGCTAAGGAAATTTGCAAAATAATTGATAACTAGGATCTCAAATGGAAATCTCATAAATATCTTATTGGTAATTAAAGTCCTATTGCTAACAAAATTCAATTTATTGGATTTCTTTATTCAAATCAAATAAAACACTTTAGAGCCCTCTTATATATATAAAAGGCTTGGAGGATTAATTTGCACCTACAAACGTTTGCATACTTGTGTTTGCAATCTTCCTCTTCTTATTTTTAGTTTGATTTCAGAATTTTACTTGAAGGTAAGTTCTAAAAGTACTATAATAAATCTTTCATTTGACATTAATAGGCTCTGTCAGTAATAAGATTTTTGTAGATATGGAGAGAATTAAGGTTGTGTGTGTCCTTGCTCTAAAAAGAGAAAAAAGAGCTTTGCTTATTTATTATAGAAAATTCAAGAGTCTAAAATTCCTAATAAACTAGAATAGCTTAGGAGTATAATAGTAGAAGATGGATGACACTTGTCTTTTCTTCAAATAGAAAGCAGAAATGGCACAAAGTCTTTTTATATTAATTGTTTTGATAATTTTATCATATTTCTACAGGAAGAGACAACTAACTTATACTATCCATCTCCCAACAGTTGGTAATTGCAAGCATGGTGAAGTCTCGGGAAAGAAAAAGCCGCAAGAGTGATCTACCTTTAAAGCCATGCCCTTGGCTCGTATACACTTATGGCCAACATATGAAAGACCAACTTTTTTGCTCAGTGTCTGAGCCCCGCAAAATCTACCACAAGAGGATCCCTCAAATGAGTGGAGATTCAAACATGGTAGCTTATTGTTTTGGTTGGTTCCTTGTCTCCGAAGGAGACAATGAAATCCACTTGTCTCTTTGGAACCCCATAATTTCCCACTCATTAATCAAGTTACCTCCACTCTCATTGAAGCCCACCCAAAAAATAAGTTGTTACTTCTTGTCATCACCACATGGAGATCCTGATTTTAAGGTTATATTATTCGAGAATGTTTTTTGTTCTATCATATTTATACATCTTGAAGCTGCAAAAGATAAACAATGGACTAAGATTCCTTATGCCGAGTTGATCAACAGTTTTGAATGAGAGATTGGTGAGACTAGGGTGTACCTCCAACACTATGTTTCTTGTAATAGAAAATTGTATTCTTTTACTCGTTTTGGAGATGATCACTTGGTGAGACTGAACATAGACAAAGCCAACTGCCTTCATAGAGAGCCTTTATGCCAAATGCCAAGGATAAACACAAAAAACACACTGGGGACACTTGTGTGTCAATTTCGAGATTGGCTCATTGAATGTTGTGGAGAACTATTTTATGTCCACATTGTTTTCGGTGGCTCAAAATTTAATGAAGTTACTGAAGTTATGATTTCAAGTTAGATTTTGAAAGAATGGTTTAGGAGACAACTGAAAGCTTAATGGGTCAAGCTTTCTTCCTTGATGGAGTAGGTGCTTCTTGTCATCCAGCATTTGGGATTGGAGTAGAACATGATTCTATATATTTTACTTGTTTAGAGGACAAGGGTTTATACTCATTCAATGTTAAATATGGTTGTCTATCAGTCAGTTTACCTTGTCCAAGTGTGCCAACACCTTGGATTTCCACGATTCTGGTGCCTCATGATATCTGGTATAATTATCATGATTTCATCTATTTGTCATTATTTCTCTATATGCTCTGTTGTTACAAAGTTAGATCATGAATTACATCTTCTAATATTTATTTGATTTTGTTGTTTAGGTTAAGTCGCACTTGTATGCAAAAGGAGTACAATGGTCCTCTTTTAAGCACAGATGAACAAAGTGAAGAATTTAACAAAAAAGAAGAGAGTAGTGCAGAGGGAACTCAAAAAGGAAAAACAAGATTTTTTGATCTTCTATTGGATTCTTTAATGAAGATTGCAGATTGTTTAAGCCTGCTTGACTATTTGAATTTTCGCACTGTGTGTCAGAATTGTCACTTTATAGTTCCTAAGCTCTAGTGAAGACAAGCTTTGCAAAGGTTAATAACATGTCCTTCATCATCACCAATGTGGCTTTTGATTTACAACGATGATATGGCCGCTTTTAAGTTGGTTGATCCTATTCATGGCACTAGTTTGCTCATTAATATTCCTGAATCACTAAAAGGAAGTGTAGTGCGTTACTCAAGAAATGATTGGTTGCTGATGTCAGATGGAAAGTTCTCTTTGTCATTTTTAAACCCATTCACTGAGGAAATCATCAAATTACCAACACCACCTAAAGAAGGATGTGCTAGTTCATATGGCATGGCTTTCTCATCCTTACCAACTTCCCCAAATTGTTTAGCTGTCGGGTATGGTTTCTATCCTTTTATTTCTCTACTTGAGATCATGGTTAACACAATGGAAGGAAACAAACAATGGCTAAGAGCTCGTATGGAACTTGACACTATATTTTGGTTAAATAGTAGTTGCCCAGTATTTTATAGAGGATCCTTCTATTTCTTGGGTATAAAAGGAAATTATCTAGTTCTAAACTATGAAGAAGAGGAGGTTGGCTTGGAGGTTGAATGGAACATTTTTGGGGATGTCCTTACGAAACCTGAGACACCTTGTAGATCTTTTCACCAGAATTTCTTATTAGAATGTGATGGAAAGCTTATGTCAATATTTGTGGGTGAAATGGGGAAGTGGTTGCAAGTTTTCAGCTTAAATTTTACTACAATGCGTTGGGAAAAGGTGGAAAGCTTAGGAAATCATGTGATTTATGTTTCTCGATGTTCATGTGTTTCTGCAGAAGCAAGGATTATGGGAATGGAGAATAGGATTTACTTTCCAAGGTTTCATGGTAATAGAATTATATATTATTCTTTGGAGACAAAAAAATTTCATTTTGATGGAACACTGTGGAAAGTTTCTACGACACCAAAGAGCCATTATTGGCCACTTAGATTGAACTTTCATATTCATAGTTAGCTTTTTTAGAAATTGGACACTTTTGATGGTAATTGAATTCATATTTTATGTAATGTAAGTTAATTTTTTGCTTGAGTAGTTTATTTCTTTTGTCTTAGAATTTTCAGCTATAAGAAAAATAAAACATTCTATTCCCTATTTAATATATATATATATATATATATATATTTGCAGATACTTCTATTTGTTACATTTATGTAGTATATGAAATTTGCTATGATTCTATATGAATGTAAATAGTTGTATTGTGATTTAAAAGTCCGCTTTCATCTTATTCAGCTAGTCTAATGTGATTATTCAACATCTCACATGCCTGCATTTGGATTGTTAATATGTTTATACAGAAGTAATATCTCAAATGCTTACCAAACATCTCTTATAACAGAAAGGAGAGTTAAGGCATGAAAGCACCTACATAAAGCTTTAGAGTAGAATCATCCTATATAATCTTTTGATGAGTGAATATTCAATTGGGTTGTAAAAAAAAAAAAGTTAAACATTAGAGTTGTAAAGTGACATAATGATTTTTAAGAATGTAAATTAATGTTCGAGTTATTTTTAGAAATTTATAATAAAATTTTACTTAGATTTTAGATGACTTACTCTAAACAATATACAATCTTTTCAAGTAAAACTTTAAGTGACAACCATTGTTTTTCAAAATTTTATAGAGATAAATCTATCACCTTTTTTAGTAGAGATTAACAGATTGCGTACACTTGTAATACAACACCAGAGTCCAAAATTTGAGTCCAGTGGTTGAGATATGATCTTCACAAACTAAATTGATTCTAGCAGTAGTGTTGTTAAACTTCTTTTAAGATTACACAATAATTTCTCAATTATGTAATTTTTCACTATCATTATTTGTGTTTTGTATTTACTTTCTATTGTAATCTTTACCTTATATGTCCCAAAAAAAAAAAATTGTGTAAGGCCATTAATCATTTATCAAAGATTTTTTTTCCAGCTAATGCCCCTTGATATGAAATCTTTCTTCAATAAAATCTAGGACGTAAATGAAAAAGGAAAAGAGAGAAAGAAAATTACTTTGCTTTAATTGCACTATGCCATTCCCCACAAGCGACATTTGATATACTAATACCATCTAAAGGACTAGAGTTTATGTGGTATCCACTGACATTTGAAAAATAAATAATTGTGTAAAAAAAAAAAAAAAAAAAGAAGTTGTGATTCCATAGCATGTACATTGTGTGTTGGATGATTGAGAATGGCTAAATACTTATTCATCCAGCTAAACATGCTTTGACTTGTTATATGCCTTGATTGCTTGCCGGCATTAGTTAGCAACATCTTATTACAACATTCAATGTGACATATACAAGTAAACAAGATTGTATATATCATTAAATGCTCAATATAAATAACCTTTGAATCGACAAGTGCTAAGAGAGTTCTGTTAGGGGTTCCTAAGCCAATGCATGGGGCTTGTATTTGCAAATCAGGATAAGCCGTCTTGAAGCGAGGGATAATTTCATTTAATAGTTCAATTCTTGCATCTGTCTTCGATTTTCCAGGTTAAAGGCTTTAGTGGAAGATTTTTCTTTGCCTCTTGTTTCCTTTATGATATACTTTCTTTAAACAATAGAAAACATATGCCTAAAGCCATTATTTTGCGCTAAATTGAATGGCCAGAAGAAGGAAAAACGCATAGAATCCCCTCTTGTAAGATTGGTGTATTCCTCTCATCTTTTATGATAGTTTTTATGTGCTCTTTTATTTATAAATTTCGTTTTAACAAGCTGTCGATAAATTTGCATATGTATATAGGATTACTAACCATCATATTACTAGGGTGTACCTCCAACACTGTGTTTCTTGTAACGAAAAATTTTATTCTTTTACTCGTTTTGGAGATGAACTATAAAAAAATAAAAAAAAAATTAAAATTTTTATTATAAAAATAATTGACCAATTATTGCCATCATGTAGTGACACTGAACATAGACAAAGCCAACCGCCTTCATACAGAGCCTTTATGCCAAATGCCAAGGATAAACATAAAAAACACACTGGGGACACTTGTGTGTCAATTTTGAGATTGGCTCATTGAATGTTGTGGAGAACTATTTTATGTTCATATTGTTTTTAGTGGCTCAAAATTTAATGAAGTTACTGAAGTTATGATCTTCAAGAAGAAGTTAGATTTTGCCATGAAATTTGGCATACAACTGAAAGTTTGATAGTCAAGCTTTCTTCCTCGATGGTTAATTTCCCATACCTAAAGTAGGTGCTTCTTGTCATCCAGTAATATTTGGGATTGTTGAATTTAGAAAACATGATTCTATATATTTTACTGTTTAGAGGACAAGGGTTTATACTCATTCAATGTTACCAATATGGATTCCAAATGTCATAGGAAAGTGAAACCTTGTCCATTCAAATAGGGGTTTTGGTTTCATTATAGCACTAGAATCACCCAAAGTGGAGTTCTCCACCAGATTGAATGATTTCAGCTTCTTAATTGAGGCAATCTGATCAATTTTGGCCCATTCTAGTAGATGTTAATTAGGAAGTGGAATGAACTGCTAAACATTAGCTTAAATCAATGATAATGCATATCATGACTTCTTGGTGCAGATCCTCAATTCCATAGAGTGTAACAATATCAACATTGCATCTTGCACAACTCAAATAGAACCATATTTATAAGGTTTAATTACTCTTACACAATCTTTTTCTCTATTATTAAAAACATATACAAAAAATTTTTAATAAAAAAGACAAAATAGTCTAAAAATAACATTAATATTTTTTATTAAAAATATAACTTATTACAGAGTCATTCTTTAAAATTTTATTTTAATATTATTTATTTCATATTAAAATCATAAATTTAATTCATTTAAAATTAAAAAATTAATTATTTTATATTATTTAAATGTATATTTAATATTTATTATAGTATATAAATAATAGTTATAAAAATATTTTGATCAAAATAAATATAATTATAACTTATTTTCTTAAAAAGATAGATTAATTAGTACATTTTGTTATTTAAAGAGAAAAAGTATAATTTTTCTAAAGAAAAATAAGGATCATATAATTTAAACATCTTAAAAATAAATAAATAATTTACTTTAACCATAATTGTAAAAATTATAAGTACTGAATTACATAGACAATGTTACGTCAAAAACCTTCTATTTGGCTTGGAGCCTTTAGAAAAGTTGTGCTGCCCAATGTTTCAAAACTATTACCAAATTTTGAATGATTAACCTCCACTGACTAAAACTTTGTTAGAAATTCAATTTCATGCACTTTTGATTGATGTTCCATCTAAACCAACAGATTATATAAAATTTCAACGGCAATGAATAATGGCCTTTACTTGGTTCATAACTTTGAATACAAACTTCCTTGTTGGCTCCATCAAGAAATCTTACTTTAAGATTGTTAAGAAATAATAATAGAAGAATGGAGTAAAAAGGTCAAAACTTGTGTGCTTTGAAATGTGTGGTAAACACACTATTCGTAAATTAAGATTTGTCTCCATTAGCTGTGGCATGATTCAGTCAAATTTGCTTTTAGGAGTTATCCAAATTACCTTAGAAAGGTTCACTTAGTAAACAATGGAACTTTCTTTTAAAAGGCTTGCATAGGTTCAAAGATTTGTGGAATATGGTGGTTTTCATTAATACTAATGCGTTCAAAATTCAATTATTTATAGAATTGGTTCTAAAACATCCTTTCCTATGAGATTTGAATTTTAATTTCTAATCATATTTTCTCGAATGATTTTTAGAAGCTATGTATTTCAATGGTCATTTGACTATTAAATATGAAACATGATTGATCAACCTAACAAGTGCCAAAACTACCAAAATTTTTTAATTTTTCAGAGTTTATTTGCCAATCAATTGATCGCCATCTGAAAGTAGTCAACTATCATCTTACAAAATACTCTGGAATTGCTTTTTGAACTTATACTAGTAGACTAGGTTGTATATCAGTTTATTACCAAGTTTTGACTAGTCGACTAGTTACACTTACAGTCAACTTGTGCTTATTAGAAGCAATACTTCTTTTTGAGTTAGACCAGTTGACTAGTCTTTCTTATTAGTTGATTGTTACTTTTTGAATGACAACTTTTTTAATTTTAGGTTCACTAATTGATTGAAAATTTAATTAGTCAATTGGTCCTTGACATATTTTTTTTTTTTAGCTTTCCAAACTATTTTCCAACATAAGGAAGCTAAGCATAATAGAGAATAAAGCTAATTTTGAATTGTCCTCGAGGAATTGAAGGGTTGAATTCGAAATGTAACAATGGAGTGGAGATTGAGTAGATAATGGAGGGTGCAATAAGATTTCTAAAATGCTTTTTTATTATGAATTCCAATGTAAAATTTAATGGCATTAGCATATAGCAGATTGTGGATACCATTAATAGCCACGGATGGAAGATTTTTAACCAATTTATATAATCTCTGGGGTGAATTTGTTTTGAGGAGGAAGATGATAACATAATTTATAGTCTTTTTTAGCAAGATTTATGATGAAATAATCCCCCTTTAGCAGCATTAATAATGTATATGGGAAGGTAGCTCATATGGAACAAATTCAAATGCAATAATAAATAATAGCAATATATCCAAGAACATCTTCATGCAATAATTATATGAGTACTGAAGCAAAAGATCATTTTTATATATTATTCAAAATATATTCTCTTTTTAGTAGAAAAATCAACTTTATTTATACTTGGTATAATTTTATGATCCTAATTATAAGGTGTTATTAAGATTAAGTTGATATTTTAAAATTAAAATAATTAGCTTAATTTTAATAATAGTCAAAATGTTTTTAAAATATTAAAGTTAGAATAAGTGAAAAAAAGTAATAAAAAACAGTAATTATTTACTTACTAAGATATATAGGATGATTTTGCTTACAAGCTTGTTGGTACACTCATTTTCAAAAAAAAAAAAATCTTTTTAATATGACGTTGTTTTTTGAGTTGAGCAAATTATTTGCGTATCTCAAGATTGTATCTTGAAATAAAATTTGAACTATTTAAATAAATTTATTTTTTTAATTTAAATAATATTATTTTAAAGTCTATAAAAAATTGTTTTTATTTTATATTTTACTTTCTTAAAAAAATATTAAAATCTTAAAAAAAAGCTAAATTAAATCAAATGTGCATGATATGCATCCCATAAAATATCTTTATTGATATGCATGGGACTAACCTAACTTCGTGGGGTTGCTGTAATTAATTTCAATTCCACTAAATATTTCATGGCTAAATAGTTCCTAAAGACAAGTTTACGTGGAACAGTGTATTTAATCAAAATGTACTCCTCAAAAAAATGCTACACGCACCTGAAGTAATAGTTTCAAATAAAAAGTTAGATAATTTTAAAGATGAGTACGTTTTCGATGATAGGTATACTAAGTCATCCAACATTGATGTATGTGCTTAATTTAGTATATTGTGAACATGGATCTATTGATTTATTTTTATATATGATAATGTGTTTAATTGCTTGGTAACATGATATAACATTTGATTTTTTTGTAAAAATACTGAAATGAGTTAGTTTGAAAAGTAAATCCCTTCAAATAAGAGATTTAAAGCCAATAAAATTCTAATAAAATTTTAAATAATAAAAAATAAGGATCTAAGGTCTAAGATGCCCAAAACCTCAAGCTAAGGTAGTTCAATAAAATTGTTGAAAGCATAATGGCATTTTCATAAATACTGAAAAATTTTGAAAAACTCATAAGAGGGCTTTTTAAATAAAAAATTTGAGCTTTCTAGGGTTTTTAGAGGTTTTAAAAATTATGGGAAGTCTCGAGACAGTTAAAACCCTTATGGTATATAATTTTTAATGTCGGTTGGCTTGAACTTTGACCTGTTCATTCGAGAAAGTTTTAAATCCAAATTGAGTGATTTCAAAATTATTTTATAAAATCGAGGACTTAAATTTTATGATGAAAAAGAAGATTCTAAAAAAAGAGTTAAAATGAACCTCAAATAATTTAGTCAAGAAACGGGACGTAAACAACATTTTTTAGAACAATTTCCTTCCCATTTAGTTTATATGAAGGGTCCCACACTTGCCCTTTCTTAATCGACTTATTTGTTCTGTCCAAATAGAAAGTGAGACCAGAGGGAGAGACGCATCAAGGGAGAAGGAGAATAGGAAGGAAAAGTAAGGAGAAAAGGTATGAAAAATTAAGGAAAATCAAGCTTCTACCTTATTAAAAGTTTATCTCTTCCTTCCTACCTCTCTTTCCATAGTTTTAGTTCCTTATATGGGTTTATTTTGGACTTGGTTCAGAGGCAGAGGATTAGACTTTGAAGGAGGATGCTATACCAAAGGAAGAAGCCCTTGAAGAAGTAAGGAAACCAAGGTAATTCTTCTTATTTTGTTGCTTCATCCTCCTTGCTTCTTTTAGTGTGTGGTTCGATCAAGGAGAGGATAACCAAGAGGGAATTATTTCTCACCCAAACCAAGTAGGGAACATAGGTTTTAGACTATAGGAAGCTAAGAGATGCAAAGAAACTTAAAGAAAAACTAGTAAAACTCAAGATAGCAAAGTTAGAGTTTTTGAACATATCTCAAAATTTGATTTTGTCTAAGGATATTCAAGCTTATGTGAGGGTTCAATTGACTTTCTAAGACCCCTAGGAAACCTCCAAAGTATCTATTTCATAAAGGAAAAATTACGAACTCCATGGGTCTTAAATCAAGCCTATGTCTCGGCCAAGCTAGGATGGGAGGACTAGGGAGTGTTTTAATTTGTTTTGGGCTTGGTTTTGGACTATATATGATGGAAGAAGATGAAAGGAAGCTTTGGAAAAAATTTAGAAGTCATATATTGAGAGTTGGAGGTATAGGTTCCATAAAATGACTTAAAGAAGTAATATGTAGCTAGGCTCCTTAAAATGATTGTGTGATAGCTCTAAGGAGTTTAAATGGAGTCAAAAATATTAGATTAAAGGAGAGAAAGGAGCCAAGATCGTGAATCTTTAAGGTTGCTTCATTAGGTGCTTTATAGAACCATAATTGAACCAAATAAGAACCCAAAATTTTCTAGAATATATGTGGTGTTAGAGTTTGTTTTAAGAGTGTAATTGTGTTCTATTTAATGTGTCTAGACCAAAGGAATCCTACTCCACCCACTTGCAAGGGTATAACCAAAGGAAGGGAGGAAAATTCAAACAAAAGTATGTGTGTTTATATTCAAGATAGTTCTCTTTCATTTCTCTCATGCATTTTTGAATAGTTTCTTGTCTTTGGATGTGTGTACATATGTTTATGCTATGCAACATGTTTTTAGCAAATGTTCACATGTCATGGTACTATGTTGCTTTATGTATACTCTTGAAAGATATTTTATGAATGTGTTTTGGCTTACATGAGTTTGGTGAAGCCAAAAGTCCCTTAGCAAGGGTAAGGATGAGCCAAATGTAACGATTGGTATTTCGTAAAAATAGCATAATGAGTTAATTTAAAAAACAAGTCCCCTAAGATGAATGATTTAAGGCCAAATAAAATTTGGATAAAATTTTAAATAATATAAAATGAGGATTTAAGTCTTGAGTTGCCTAAAAATTAGAGCCATAATAGTTTAAAAAATTTGCTGAAAGTCTAGTGGCATTTTCTTAAATATAGGTACTTTTTGAAAAACTTACAGGAAGACTTTTTAAATGAAAAATTTGAGTTTTCTAGGGTTCTCAAAAACTTGAAAATCATGGAAAGTCTCAGGACAGTTAAAACCCCTCTGGTATATAGTTTTGAACGTCAATTGACTTGAATTTTGACCAATTCATTCAAGAAGGTTTAAAATCAAAATTGAGTACTTCCAAAATTATTTTATAAAATTGAGGATCTAAATTTAATGATAAAAAGATAGTTCTAAAAAAAAGAGTTAAAATGAGTCTAAAACAAAATCGCCAAAAACACAGAATATAAACATGATTTTTAATGAACAATTCCTTCCTTTTTTGCTTTATATTAGGTGTCCCTTTTCTGGTGAGCTTCATCTAAAATAGAGAGGAAGATTGTATAAGAGAGATGCACAAGGAGAGCCAATGAGGAAGGAAGAAATCAAGGAAAATGTGAGAAAAATTCCAGATTTCATGGCTTTCTTCTTTAGAAAACTTGTTTTTCTCTCTTTGCTATCTCTTTCTATGGTTTTAGTTATTCATATGGATATGTTTAGCCTTGGTTCAAAGGAGGAAGTTTAGAGATTCAAAGAGAAGGCTAAGGCAAAGAGAAATACTCTTGAAGGGAGCTTTGACTCAAGGTAGCTTTAATTCTTTCTTGTTTTCCTCTTTTTCCTCCCTTTAATTGTGTCTCTCGGTTAAGAATAGAACCATTGTGGAGGAGGAGTTTTTGTCCAAAAACAAACAAGAATTCATTGATTTAGGCTATGGGAGCTTAGAAAATACAAAAAAATTGGAAAAAAAGCTAATGAAATTTAAGATAAGAAGGTATGGAATCCTTGAACCTATTGTATAAAATGATTTGATTCATGAATTCCCTAACCTATGTGAGTGTTTTTTTGAGTTTCTAAGGCCCCTAGGAAGCTTCCCAAGTGTCTTTCCCTTCAAGAAAAAATTGCAAACCCATTGGGTCCCATTCTCCTCCATAGGTTCGGCCAAGACAAGAGTAATGGGTTAGGGAGTGTTTTAAATTGTTCTAGGCTTGGTTTGGGGCTTTATGTGATGGAAGAAGGTGGAAGGAACTCTTGGAAAAAATTTAGAAGCCATAGATTGGGAGATGAGGCAATAGATTCCATAATGTAATCTTAAGAAGCAACTCGCACTTAGACTCTTGAAAATTAGTTTATGAGGACTTCAAGGAGTCTAAATGGAACCAAGAGATTTAGATATGAGAAGAGAATGAAGCCAAGAATTTGAATTATGATAGTTGCTTCATTAGGTCATTAATGGAACTATTATGTAACCATTAGACAAAGTATGCTTCCTTGGTGTGTGTTTAATGCTTTGACTTGCTTTAAGAGTGTAATGAGATCTTATTTGTTGTGTCTAGGTCAAAAGAATCAAACTCCATTTGTTTGTGTGTGTAGAACCAAAAAGGAAGAGGGTAATCAAGTTCAAAAGCTTGGATTTCCACCAAGGTAACTCTTCACTCTTTCTTGTTTGCATTCTTAGTTGTGTACATGCTTTTGGATGCTTGTATATATATTTGTATCATGAAACATGCCATATTGCCTTAATACATTGGTACCAATATGTTTTCTTGTTGCATTGGTATCAATATGTTTTCTTGAATGTTGTTTTGGTTATAAAAATTGCTCTTAAAGGTGAGGTGATGCTAAAAGTCCCTTGATATGGGTGAGGTAAAGTCAAAAGTCTCTAAAAATGAGTGAGACAAGACTAAAAGTCTCTTAGATGAATGAGACCAATTCAAAATTCCCTAGACCAAGGGTGAGGCTAATCCAAAAATCCCAAGAATGGGGTGAGGCAAGACCCAAAAGTCCTTAGAGTTTGTTCTTAGCCTTGATATGATTTTATGGTATGGAAATGTTGAAATGAATGTTTTTTGTTGTGTTAGAATGCATAATTGTGTTCTTTGACATATTGTATGCCTTGATTGTTTATTTGAATTAAGTGTATGAGTTATTGAGATTCCATGAATCTCACCCCCTTCCCTCTTCCATCTCCACATGTCTAGGTGGTGCCCAAGGAAAAGAAAAGTGGAAGCCAAAGAGCTTGATGGGCCATATTTTGACAATTATGTAGCTTTTTTTGTATTTAAATGTCAAAGACTATATGTATATGTTATTTTTGAGATAAATGTTTAGGCAAATGTAAAATTATGTAAAGAAAGTGTATGAACCAAAGTAGTAGCCCAATGAATGAGAAATTACATTTGGACCACTTGGTAGCTTAGTTAGGATTGTGTATTATGGCATGTGATAGAGTGAATTCATGATATATGATAGTTTGGATCATTTGAAAACCACATAAATACTGTCTTTGTGCTTTAAAACTTGCTCAAAATGTGGTAGAGGCCTTGGGAGATCATTTGGACAAGTTGGATACTTATATGAGACTAAAATGACCATAATGGTGAGCTATGATCAACTCTGTCCAAATGAACTCTTCTTGACCTGAAATTTGCCCTGTATATAGGTCTTGTCTAGAACTTTTTAGGAAGGTAAAGTGCATATTTGGAGCTCTAAAGAATATTTGGTAAATTTCCAAAATTGGCAAATTTTCATAGATTTGGTTCTGTCACTGTGTAATTGGTCAGAATTTTTATCTCTATCATTTGTGGGACAAATGATGTCCAATGGCTGTGAAATTTCACACAAAGAAAGTAAACATTCACAGTGACCTATGCCTACTAGAAGCACCTTAATTGAAGGTCTGCAGAGGGAGAACTAGTTTTTTGCAATTCCAGGTCAGTATCAAGGGTGCAATCAGACCTCAGCTATTGTTCTATCATTTTTCGAGCTCTGAATTTTGAATTAGTCTAAAATTATTTTTTTCCTCTAGTTATCATTTATAGCTTTCCAAATTGGTATAGTTTTCCCTAATTGGATTTTTGTAAAATCAGTTATGAATTTTTGAAATTTATATTGGTAAATTGTATCAGAAACCCTGGGTAGTTTGATCTATGTCAACTTTCTATTATTAAACGTGGTCCAAATGATGTTATTATGGCTTGGAATGATTTTTAGCATAAAGATAACATCCAGAGCTTTCCAGAAAGCAATGGTTTAAGGGATTTTGATTTTTTTAAATTTAGTTATAATTTTTCAAAGTTATACCAAAAATCTGTTAAGTTGAACTTGAGACTGATATATTATTTTTCGGGGTCTTTGCCTTTAAATCCATGGCCCATTAGTTGTTTTATGATGTATATGAGTTGTATTGGTGCATTTTAAATAGAGAAGAATATGGATGGGTTCATATGGCCCACGTAGCATGAAATGTAAATTTTGGGCCCTATATAACGCAATAAATTGTATTATTTTTATTCCTTTTTGTTAGAATTGTAGAAAATCTTATGAGATTAACCTTCAATATGATAGTATGGAGCTCATAAATCATAGTGTCATACCAAAAGTCCCTAAAAATGGGTGAGACAAAGCTAAAAGTCTTTAGAAGAGTGAGACTTAGTCAAAAGTCTTTTGAAAGTGGGTGAGGAAGTCCAAAAGTCCCAAAGAGAATAAGTGAAGCTAAACTATTGTCTTGGTAAGCCTATGTATGATGAATATGTTTTCTTGAATAAGAGAATTATTTCATGTATGTTCATGAATTACTAGATTGCCATGTATTCATCTTTGGACTTGAAATTATATTTATTATGTATGATTGAAAAAGGTGAAAGCTATTGGGATTCTTAGATTTTAATCTTCCCTCTCCATTGCCTAAACATGTCTAGGTGGACCAAATAAGCAAAGAGATGAAGGCCACCGCACTTGAAGAGAAGAGATTGACAAATAAATTATGTATCTAGCCATTTTGTAACCAAATTGTTGGCAAATGATGTAACCCCATGTTGTAGATAATGTGTAGCCACTTAAATATATGTATATACATGGAAATATGATATATGTATGAGAATTAAAAGCACATGAATGAGAATAGATGTTTTTGACGTTGAGATGCATGGATGTGTTTTTAAGAACTTATGTGTGTGAACAAGTGGGATAGTGATTTTGTGATGTATGGATTTTTGAACACTTGGATATGTTTAGAGGACTATTTTTATACTTTCTCTAGTGTTTAAGTGGTCTTGGTTAGAGTAGAGGAGCATTTGGCCCATTTTTTACCCTTTTATATGCATAAAAATGTCATTTTGCAACCCTATGTCACAAAGTGATCAAATAAGCAATTTTGAGGCTAATATTTTTGCACACATATAGATCTTATATAGAGTTTTTTGGTGGTCCAAGAACTACATTATTTGGGGGTATATAGAATTTTTTATGATTTTTCAAAGTTCATATTAGAAATTGGTTGTGGTCTAGGCATTGTTCACTTGAGCATATCTCATTTTTATGTCATCTGAGGGCCAAATGAGGTCCAATGGTACTGAAATTTTACATGGAGGAATTAGATATCTATAGTGATCTGTAACAACTGAAAGCACCTCATTTGAAGGTATGTAGAAAGATAAATGAATTTTTGAAATTTTGCATAAGAATCAGTTATGCTAGCCGACCTTAGATATTGTTTCATTATAATTCAGTCCCTAAACAAGCTCAACATAGTTTGAAATTATTTTTTCCATAAATTTAACATTCATAGCTTTTCAGAACGTTATGGTTTTCTAGGTTTTGATGTTTTTATAATTAGTTATAAATTTTTGAAGTTCATATTAGTAACCTGTGACAACAAACTAGGATAGCCAGACCTTTAGTGCTTTTTTGTTGTCAATTGTAGTCCAACTAGATTTTCATGGCTTGTAATAATTTTTAACTATAATTGACATCTAGAGCTTTCTAAAAAATTATTATTTTCTTGATTTTGATTTTCCTAGAATTAATTATGATTTTCCATTGGTAACAGTAACTTGAATTCTAGACCCAAGGCAAAATTTTAGTTTTTCTGATGTGTGGCTCCTAAATAAAATTTAAACGACTAATTTCTACGTTCGGATTCTCATTCTTTTATAGAAGAAATAAGAAGTATCTTATGTGTTGCACTGTAGCCAAGTGCAAAACAAAACACAAAACACGGCGATTCGAAATATATCCAAGTGAATCAAATTGCTTCCACCATTTCAAAAGTAGGGCCTTTGTTCTTGTAGGGATTATTGGTAAAACAAAAAGATATGTGAGAATCAATGACGCCAAAAATATTGAAGTTTATTGCATAAATCTTACGAGGATTGTTAAGAGTTTGTTAATAAATTTTTTAATTAAGATAAAATACATGAAAAAATCAATTTTTTTAAAAAAGAGATAATAGTAAAGTGATGAATTGTAAAAATATCTATATAATATATAAAAGTTGCTCCACCCTAGAGTAGAGAATATAGATATCAAAATATTTGGCCTTTACATTTGCAGTATATGTGTAATGTTATTGCTTGTAAAATTTTCCATGTGACAGCAATTCAATCAACAAATGGTAATTTCTGTCCATACTTACAAATTTATGCAAATTGAAATTAAAAATAGGAGAACAAGCAAAATGCAATCGGGGTAAACAATGAAAATAATTCCTTACGATTGAAACAGTGATTTAGTGCAAAGTATAATCTTAAATACCTATCGCTGAAAAGTTAACAATATATAAAGAGCTCTTAATTTAGATGAATATAATTATATTATTAAATTAATTAAAAATATAAATAAAAATGGAAAATTAAAAAAAACAATTATATAATTAAAAAGCAAATTACATGGATTTTCCATGAATTTTACTAAACTTACATGGATCTTCCTTTTCTACAATAGAAGAAAATATATATATATAGTAATAATATAAGAATTTTATGAATCTATTGTAGATTAGTTTTTATGAAATAGTAATGATATTATTTTTTATAGTTCATGATTATCTTAACTTAAAAAGTTTGTTGAGATAGTTGATGACTAGAATCTCGAGTAAAAATCTTACAAATATCTTAATTGTAATTAACCTATACTGGAAATAGAAATTCTATTTATTGGATTCTTTACTCATATCAAATATAACTCTACTGCCTTGATATATGCATTTATAAAAATTCATTTAAATAATTAATATTGTTCTCTTTTATAAACAAATGATCTATTTTGTTTTTTATTTTTATTAATGGTTTAATAAATTTATAGTATATATAATTTTAAAAAATTAGCATTTATCTTATTAATGATAGACGTGTGGCAAATTTGAAATATACATATCATTATCTTTTATAATATATGTAATTTAATGCATATATTAACATATTTACATATAATGTTTTTATTTTACAAAAAATATCTCATACTACTAAAAAAGATATGGGGATTTAAATCTTTAAAAGTTTACCTATATTAATTTTTATAAAATATTAATAATATTATTTTTTTATAATCTCTTATTATCTTAGCTAAGAAAATTTGTAAGATAATTGATAACTAGAATCTCAAATAGAAATCTTATCAATATCCTACTAGTAATTAAAGTCCTATTACTAATAGAACTTAATTTTTTGGATTTCCTTGTACAAATAAAATATAACTCTCTAGAGCCCTCTCATATATATGAAAGGCTTGGAGGTTTAATTTGCATAGTACGTAGCATATTTGTGCTTGTAATTTGATCATTTGCCTATTTTTAGCTCAATTTTAGAACTTTAAGGTTAGTTTTAAAAGTAATATAATATATCTTTCATTTGACATTAATCGGCTTCGTTACTAATAAGGATTTTGTGAATATAGAAAGAATTAAAACTACTTGCTCCCTTGCTTTAACAAGAAAAGAAAAGAGTTTCCTTTTTCCACTACAGAAGATTCTAAAGTTTAGAATGTCTAATAAGTTAGAATAGCCTAAGAGTATAATAGTGATAAGTGGGTGTCATTTGCTTTTCTTTCAATAATAAGTAGAGATGGCACTAGTTATATATATATATATATATATAGTATATATATATATATATATATATATTAATTGTTTTCATGAAATAGTAATAGTATTGTTTTTTATAGTTCATATAATTATCTTAATTAATGAAATTTGTTAAAATAGTTGATGACTAGATTCTCAAATAAAAGTCTTAAAAATATTTTATTGGTAATTAAGTAGTATTGAAAACAGAAACTCGATTTCTTGGATCCTTTATTCATATCAAATATAACTATACTACCTTGATATATGTATTTATAAGATCCCCATAAGTCTTCGGCACAAATGAAATAGAACGTGTATTAATATTGAATATTTGTGTCTGCAAACCAGGTAAACTCTTTGAAAACTCCTTTTTTGTATATCCTAAATTTTGTGAATCATTTTCCTTTATTATGTCCTTCAAACTTTCTGAAGATGTTACTTCCTTTTCTTTTTTATAGGGGGGGAGGGATTGCAAACTTTTCTAAACTTTACATTATGTACAAATAACTTATTGATATTTAACATTTGATAATGAACCTTTTAAACTTTTAAATTGATATAAATAATCTTTTATTGTCAGTTAATCTATTATTTCATTAACAGAGTAAGATATGTTAGTGATAATAAATTTTTTAAACCTTATTTTTTATATAAATAATTTTATTAAACTTTTAGTTATATACAGATAACTTTGTGAATTTTAAGTCATATACAAATAACTCCCTTGATGTGCTTCTTTATTAAAATAATATAATAATTAATGACAGATGTTTATCTACATATATTTAAAATTTTAAAAAGTTCATTGTCAAGTTTTAAAGGTCAATTATTATTTAAATGGCTTTTTTTTTTGAAAAATTGTAATTTCTATTTATATATAAATATATGCAAATTGAAATTATAAATAGGAGAACAAACAAAACTTAGACTTAATCAGTGTAAATAATGAAATTAAGTACCTATGACTGAAATATCAACTTAGTGCGAAGTATAAAAATAACTACGTAAGGCTGAAAGTTAAAAATATGTAAATGTAATTATATTAGTAAATTAGTTAAAAGTATAAATAAAAATAAAAAAAAATTAAAACACAACTATATATTGAAAAGTAAATTATATGAATTTCTTTTAAGTTTTACTAAAATTATATAGATCTTTTTTTACTTTCAAAATATATACTTTAGTTTAAATTTAAATTTTTTTATTAAAATACCCTTTTATTAACCTAAGTATAAAAATATGTATTATATCTAAATATGTACAAGTAAAAATGCAAAATAGCATATTTTGATTTTATAAAAATTAACAAAAAATCATATTTTTAGATTAATAAAAAGTATTTTAATAAAGAAACTTAAAATTAAAATAAATACTTCCATAACTTTTTGTTTTAAGGGAAGTTTGTGTATATTTTAAAAATGAAGGGATGTTCATATAATTTTAACAAAATTATATAGAGGTCCATATAATTTATGTATAATTAAAAAGATTGTCTTTGATTATGTGTTATTTTTTTATGTTAATGATTTATAATCTATAATTTAAACAATTAATCTTTATCTTTTTTTTGAGCAAATGATCTATTTTGTTTGCTATATTTATAAACGATTTAATAAATTTATAGTATATATAATTTTAAAAAATTTGAATTTACCTTATTAATGATAGACGTGTGGTAAATTGGAAGAATATATATGATTTAATGCATATATTAACATATTTACATATAATATTATCATTTTATCCCAAAAAAAAATCTCATAGTAATCAAAAGATATTGGGATTTTAAATCTTTAAATTTTTAACTAGATTAATTTTTATAAAATATTAATAATACTATTTTTTATAATTTGTAATTATCTTAGCTAATAAAGTATCTTATTGGTAATTAAAGTCCTATTGCTAATAGAATTTAATTTCTTGGATTTCCTTCTTCAAATCAAATATAACTAGAGCCCTCTTATATATAAAAAAAAAAAAGGCTTGGAGGCTTAATTTTCATCTATATACATTGCATACTTGTGTTTGCAATCTTCATCTTATTTTTAGTTTGATTTTGGAACTTTACTTTAAGATTAGTTTTAAAAGTAGTAGAATAAATCTTTTATTTAAGATTAATTGGCTTTGTTAGCAATAAAATTTTTGTAGATATGGAGAGAATTAAGACTATGTGCATCCTTGCTTTAAAAAGAGAAAAAAGAGCTTTACTTCTCTACTATAAAAGATTTTAGAGTAGACGCCACTTGTCTCTCCTTCAATAGAAAGCATAAATGGCACTAGTCCTTCTATGCTAATTGTATTTATGATTTCATCATATTTCTACAGGAAGAGATTACTAACTTACATTGTCAATCTCCAAATGGCTAGTTGTTGCAAGTATGGTGAAGTATTGGGAAAGAGAAAGCTGCAAAAGTGATCTACCTTTAGAGCTATGCCGTTGGCTTGTTTACACTTATAGCCAACATATGAACAACCAACTTTTTTGCTCACTGCCTGAGCCTCGCAAAATCTACCACAAGAGGTTCCCTCATATGAGTGGAGATTCAAACATGGTAGCTTATTGTTTTAGTTAGTTTCTTGTCTCTGAAGGAGACAACGAAATCCACTTGTCTCTTTGGAACCCCACAATTTCCCACTCATTAATCAAGTTACCTCCACTCTTATTAAAGTTCATCACCACCTAGAGACCCCAATTGGAAGGTTATATTGTTTGAGAATGTTCTTTGTTCCATCATATTCATACATCTTGAAGCTATAGAAGATAAACAATGGATTGAGCTTCCTTATGCCTACTTGATTAGCAGTTTTAAATGAAAGATTGGTGAAACTAGGATGTACCTCTAACACTATGTTTCTTGTAATGGAAAATTGTATTTTTTTACTCTTTTTGGAGATGATCACCTAGTGGCATTCAACATAGACAAAGCCAACCACCTTCGTATAGAGCTTTTATGCCAAAGGCCAAGGACAAGCACAAAAAATACACTAGGGACACTTGTGTGTTAGTTTTGAGATTAGCTCATTGAATGCTATGGAGAACTATTTTATGTCCACATTGTTTTTGTTGGCTCAAATTTTAATGAAGTTACTGAAGTTATGGTCTTTAAATTAGATTTTGAAAGAATGATTTGGGAGACAATTGAAAGTTTAATAAGTCAAGAAGTGGGTGCTTCTTGTTATCCAGCACTTGGAAATGGAGTAGAATGTGATTCTATATGTTTTACTTGTTAAGAGGACAAGGGTTTATACTCATTCAATGTTAAATATGGTTGTCTATCAATTAGTTTACCTTGTCCAAATGCACCAACATTTTGGATTTCCATGATTCTTGTGCCTCATCGTGTTTGGTATAATTATTATGATTTCATCTATTTGTCATTATTTTTTTGTATGCTCTGTTGTTACAAAGATCGTGAATTACATCTTCTAATATTGTAATTGATTTTGTTGTTTAGTCTAAGTCGCACCTATATGCAAATGGAGTACAATAGTCCTCTTGTAAGCAAAGATGAACAAAGTGAAGAATTTGATAAAAAAGAAGAAAGTAGTGTAGAGGGAACTCAAAAAGAAAAAAAAACAAGATTTTTTTATCTTCCATTAGATTCTCTAATGAAGATTGTAGATTGTTTAAGCCTTCTTGACTACTTGAATTTTTGCACTGTGTCAGAATTTTCATTTCATAGTTCCTAAGCTCTAATGGAGACAAGCTTTGCAAAGGTTAAAAACCTATTCTTCATCATCACCAATGTCGCTTTTGATTTGTAACAATGATATGGCTACTTTTAAAGTGGTTAATCCTATTTATGGTACCAGTTTTCTCATGAATCTTCCTGAATCACTGAAAGGAAGTGAGTGTGTTATTCAAGAAAATGGTTGGTTGCTGATGTTAGATGGAAAGTCTTCTTTGTCATTTTTAAACCCATTTACCTAGGAAATCATCGAATTACCAACTCCACCTAAAGAAGGATGTGCTAATTCATATGGCATGGCTTTCTCATCCTTGCCAACTTCTCCAAACTATTTAGTTGTAAGGTATGAATGCTATCCTTTTGGTTATGAACTTGAGGTTAGGGTTAACACTATGGAACGAAACAAACAATGGCTAAGAGCTCGTATGGAGCTTGACACTATATTTTGGTTAAATAGTAGTTCTCCAATATTTTATAGAGGATCCTTTTATTTTTTGGGTCTAAAAGGAAATTTGTTAATTTTGAACTATGAAGAAGAGCAGGTTAGCTTAAAGCTTGAATGGAACATTTTTTGGGATGTCCCTACAAAACCTAAAACACCATGTAGATCTTTTCACCAAAATTTCTTATTAGAATGTGATGGAAGGCTTTTGTCAATGGTTATGGGTGAAATGGGGAAGTGGTTGCATGTTTTCAGCTTATATTTTACTATAATGCATTGGGAAAAGGTGGAAAGCTTAAGAAATCATGTGATTTATATCTCTTGATCTTCTTGTGTTTCTGCAGAAGCAAGGATTATGTGAACAGAGAATAGGATTTGCTTTACAAGATTTCATGGCAATAGCATTCTATATTATTCCTTGGAGATAAAAAAATTTCATTTTGATGGTCAAGACACTATGAAAAGTTTCTACAATACTAAGGAGCCATTGTTGGCACTTGGATTGAACCTCCATATTCATAGTGAACTTTTTAAGAAATTAAACACTTTTGATGTTAATTGAATTCATATTTCATGAAATGCAAGTTAAAATTATTACATATGTAGTTTCTTTCCTTTGTGTTAGAATTTTCGAGTGCAATAGATTCAATTTGACCTTTATAAAATGTTGTATTCTATATTTAGTAATTTTATTTATGTAGATACCCTTATTTGTTAGATTTCTATAATATATGAAATTTTTTATTTTGTGATTTCAAAGTCCTCTTTTATCCTACTCAACTAGTCTAATATCATTACTCAACATCTCATATGCTTGCATTTGGATTCTTAATATTTTACATGCAATTAATATATCTCATATGCTTACCAAACACCTCCTATGATAGAAAGCAAAGTTAAGGCATGAGAGCACCTGCATAAAGCTTTAGAGTAAAATCATTCTATATGATCTTTTTATGAGTGATAAAAAGTGAACAATTATGAATATTTAAAAAATAGAAAGAAAAAATAAAAAGTGAATAGATAGAAATTTTGTTCAAATGAAAAAATATGTAATTTAAATAAACAACAGTAATATAAATATTTGAAATGGCGATTTTAACCCAAAAAAAAAAAAAGCACTCTAAGCAAAGTTTCTTCAACTACTTGTCATGGAATGCCTTTTCAAGCATTTAGCTCTCTCCATATATAAAAACTTGCTAATGGCCCCATGCATAATGCACTTTTTTTTTTGGGTAATGACAACAATTTATTTTAAAATGATGATCAAGAGAAAAAAAGCGAATAGCTATTTGCAGTGGAATATAATAGTAGAAAATTATTTTATGATATGTGTGTTTATGAAATAATAGATAATGACATATAAATAATTAATATAATGAAAAAGAAATAATTGTGTAAAATTAAATATAAAAATGTGTAAACATACGTATGTGCGTGTGCACATGCATGTGCGCATATGTATATTAAAATGTACAATAACAATTGAGTTAAAGTAAATATTATTTATCTAATGTTGGATTGTTGTATAAGCTCCTTATATATCCATAAAAGTGATTGAACCATAAAGAAGTGTACTCATTAAATCTGATCAATGTGTCGATTCCTTGTCAAGCAAAATAAAAATGAGATATAGTTTGCTGTTTTGATGAATAATGTGATTATTGTTGTCTGATGATGTAGTTACCAAAAGCCAAAAAAAATTTCAGGAAGGCATATTTGCCAAGGAAATGTGTTAATAATATCAGAAGGAAAAAAAAAATTGAAACATGAAGAAATGTAAATAAAGGGCATATTTTCGTACGTGAATTAACGCAATCATAAAATGTATTTTGAAGCACACCACCTTTTGAAAGACTTTAAACACATTGATTCATATTTTCTACTTTTATATACATTGCCTTTCTCATCCAGTTAAAGACTCGTGCATCACGGAGTATTTAAATATCTTTTATTAAGTTGAAAATATATATACCCTGTTTGCAAGTCCCTAGCTTATTAAAAACATTTAATTCTAAGTAAAAGAAAAATATTTAATCTTATATTTAGTAACATCTCATTACAACACTGCAAAATAAATCGATGTGACAATATTTTTTACAAGAAAAAGATTCCTATGTTGCTTATGCTTGTTTTGAGAACTAATATTCTTCATTGATATTATCATGCCTTCAACATACAATTAACCTCTCCAAATATTTGTTTGGCATACCAGCTGTTTGGAAGTTCAAGCAGCAAACGAACCGAGGCTACCTTCTAGATTGCACCTTTATGTCCTCACCTTATCTACAAATCATCTGAAGTCCTTAAGGCTTCACTTGACCCTAACTTTGGATACTTGGAAGTATATAAGATTTTAAGATTTGTGAGCGACTAATTATTCATCACTAAAGAGTGCTATTTAGCTAGTGTTGCAGATAATAAAGACAATCCTAGGCTTTTACCTAATAGCTGAAGTTTTCTGAATGAAACAGTCTTAGACAGATAAAAAGAAAAAAATGGATACATAATTCCATTCATGTTGTAAGGAGTCCTAACACAAACAGAAGTAACCTAGTAGTCAACACTATCAATCCAGGCTAAGTCTCTTGTGCAACCAATATGCTGATGCTAAGTTTGAATGTCAAAGGCTAAATTCAGTTGTCAAATACGTAAAACATCAATTTATTGTTGATAATATCTTCAAGTATTACTTGTGTCCATTTGAGGTGAAATAAAGACCGAAGAAAAATATATAAAATTTGAGTACGCCATTAGCAATTCAATCTTCCATATTACTCCACAATATACCACAATTTTAACATTCATAGAAAGAAAGATTTGACAAACTAATTAATCACCAGGATGAAAGCTTAAGTAAATCACCAATGAAGACAGTCTAACGATAGTGAATCAAACATCTTCTACTTTATGCCATACTTGCTCACAGAGCCACTATAACATTTATTTCTTTGCCGAGTAATTACTTGAGGACTACTTTGTCGACTACACCATTTGCGTGTCAATAGTTGTCATAAATTGTGACCAAAAACAATGAGGCATAAACATCATCAATCAATAATGTGGACTTCTTTACCAATATTTATTTCAAACAATATTACCAAAATCACAAACTAAAAATATAATATTTTTTAAAAATAGAAACAAAAGTGTCATTTTTAATATGTAAAATCACTTTTTTTTAATTCAATTTTTCTTTCCATTCCATTTGATTGCATTCTATATACTAAAGAACTCAAGGCTTCTCTTTATGCAATCTAAGTGAAAGAAAGAATTTTAGGTTTTCTCATGCTAGTTGATCTATTTTTATACTCTATACAAATGTGTATATATATATATATATATGTATATATAATTCTTCTTGCTTGTATGGTTTTTTTATTGAATTATTTTATTAGTCTTTATAATTTTACTTAATTTTAACTTAATTTCTATAATTTAAAATTTATACTTTGGTTCTTATAATATTAAAATTTAATTCTTATTATTAAACTATTGACAACATTTTGTTAAATTTTGAAAACATTATTTTCAAACGTTATTTTAATGCTTTGAATTCACATATGATTTAGACCCAAAATAAATAAATAGATAATGAAATAAAATTAACTTATATGTATAATATATGATGTAATATATTATTTAAATAAACTAGTTTAAATTATATATATATTTATGATATTAAAATAATATATAATTGATCACTTCAACAAAATTTAATAAAATATTTACAAAAATTTAACAAATTTAATTACAAGAGTAATTTTTCTTTTTTTTTTTTTATGCTGCTAGCTACCCATATTTTGGAATGGGGTTGAGATAACAAAAATGCACAAGAACAGCTAAATTAGCCTTTCTGTATCCGCGCATAAAATGATCAAAATAGATCGAGAAAGGAAGGGATGAACCACTTAAAGAAGCATTCTCTCTGCAATCTAAATATATAGGAAATATCTTCGTCTCCGTCTCCGTCTCAGTGAGATTAATGCCCTCTAGCTGCTAAAATTTCTGACTAGGGCCACCACTGCTAAAATTTCACAGAGGAGTAGTTTTTGGATAGGATTCCAGAGGTAAAAATCATCTTTTTGGAGAATTCATTATCCCTCCAACCTCATAGATGGAGAATTCGAAGTGTCATGACATCAGAAGCAGCAGAGAAGTCAAGAGAGGAAGAGAAGCGAAAACGAGAGAAGGATATATTGAGATATATTTTATATTTTGTGATACATTGAGCGTATTTATAATAGTAATTGCAACTTACTAACGAACTGATTAACGGAAATTGAATAATAAAACTAACTTTAGTTATCCCTGTTACCCCCTGCAAGCAGAGCATGGAGATCTTTCATGCTCAACTTGGAAATGAAGTTGGTAAATGGAGCAGAAGATAAAGGTTTGGTGAACACATCGGTAAGCTGATCAGAAAACTTGATAGGGAGGAGGTGAACCACCTTGGACTGGACCTTCTCCCGTACTAAGTGGTAGTCCAACTCAATATGCTTGGTGTGTTCATGGAATGTTGGATTAGCCGCTATCTGGAGAGCTGATTTGTTATCACAATAAAGAAGAGCTGGCAGGGAGTGGGGAATGTGTAAGTCTGCAAGAAGGTATAAAAGCCATTGAACTTCACATGTAGTAGTGGCTAAAGCTCGATATTTGGCTTCAGAAGAAGATCGTGAGACTGTAGGTTACTTTTTGGACTTTCAGGACACTAAAGCTTTGTCCAAGAAAACACAAAAACCTGTGGTAGACCTTCAAAAGTCTAGGCAAGTGGCCTAATCGGAATCGCTAAAGCATTTGAGTTGCAAATTAGTCTGAGGGAAAAAAAAGGCCTTCGCCTAGAGACCCTTTGATGTAACGTAAAATCCTGTGGGTTACTTGCAAGTGGACATCTGGGGGGTCAGAGAAGAATTGACTAAGCTATTGCACTACATAATTGAGATCAGGGTGGTTTGTTGTGAGGTAAAGAAGGCGACCAATAAGCATGTGATATGCAGAAGGATCAGTCACTGGATGACCAACAGTCTTAGACAATCGTATAGACCTGTCCATGGGTGTTTTGACAAGTTTGGAAGCCAAGAAACCAGAATCCTCAAGCACTTCAAGAGCAAACTTTCGTTGGGACAAAACGATGCCTTTGTTAGAGCAGGCAACTTCAAGATCGAGAAAATACTTTAACTCACTAAGGTCCTTTATTTTAAAGGAACTATCAAGAGAGGCTTTGATATGTTGTATTTCCGTCAAATTATTTCCTGCCAATATAAGGTTATCAACATACACAAGTAGGACAGTGAAAGAATTGTCAGTAACTTTGGTGAACAGAGAATGAGCAGATTGTGATTGATGATATCCATAAGAGATCAAGGCAGTGGAAAGTTTGAAGAACCACTGACGGTTGGCCTACTTGAGGCCATAGAGAGATTTTTGTAATTTACATACTAGTTGGGGATCAGTGGAATGGAAGCCTTGTGGAAGCTTCATGTAGACTTCCTTATGGAGATCACCATGGAGAAAGGCGTTGTTAACATCCAATTGGTGTAGAAACCATCCTTTGGCAATAGCGATGGCAAGAACTAATCTGATGGTTGTCATTTTTGCAACTGGAGAAAGGATGTCAAAGTAATCCAAGCCCTTAGTCTGTGTATACCCTTTCATGAGGAGTCGGGCCTTGTATCTCTTAATGCTACCATATGCCCTGTGATTAATTTTATACACCCATTTGCAACTAATCGGGTGTTCACTAGCAGGTAGATGTATAAGAACCTATGTGTTGTTCTGTTCAAGAGTTGTAATTTCAGCCTGCATAGCATCTTGCCATTCTGCATGCTTCACAGCTTGGTTATATGATTTTGGCTCAGAAACAATAGATGTAGCCAGAATATAATTTTTATAAGAGGGAGAAAGATTAGAATAAGACAAAACAGTAGATAGGGGATGAAAGATACCTTGAGAAGATGGTGTACTTGAAGCTTAAAGGGCAGTGTGATAATCATACAGATACGTGGGAGGTTAATGGGTTCTAATTGATTTTATTGGTTGAACAAATGGAGGGGTAGGTTGGGAAAACTGTAGGGGAGGTGAGTGAGGTTCTAGTATGGATGAAGGTGATGGCAATGTAGATGCAAACCTTTGGATAGGTATGTGTACAGGAGGCATATAAGGTGGAAGATTTAAATGTTTAGACCAGTCAAGAGGGGGTTGGTTTGGATAGATGGAAGGGTGGGGGTTGAGGTGGGAGCTATAACAGTGGAGAATGGAAAGACAGTTTCATAAAAGGTGACATCGTGTGAGATGAATAAGGTTCGGGTATGAAGCTCAAGGAGAAGAAAACGTTTAGTACCGGTAGAGTAACCAAGGAAAATACACTTTTTGGCTTTGGGATCAAATTTTGAACGATTATGGGCAGAAGTGGCAACATAGCACAAGGAGCCAAAGACTCTAATGTGATCATAAGTGGGTGGTTTATTGTGTAATGGTGCAAAAGGAGTTTGTTGATTAATAATGGGAGATGGTAAGCGATTTATGAGATGGACAGCATGGACAGTAGCATAAGACCAATATTGATGAGGCAGAGAGGATTGAAACATGAGAGAGCAAGCAACGTTAAGGATATGTTGGTGCTTTCGTTCCATTAAACCATTTTGTTGTGGGGTCTCTATACATGATGTTTGATGTAATATGCCTTGAGAGGCAAAATAGGATGTCATGGCAAATTCTAGACTAATTGTCTGATCTAATGCACTTGAAGTCATGTCAAATTGAGTATGAATATAGGCAATGAAGTGTTGTAATTAGGAACGAGTGTCAAATTTGGATTTCATGAGAAAGATCCATGTAAAATGGGAATAATCGTCTATGACAGTCAAAAAGTACTTGTGACCATGGATAAAGGGATGAGTAAATGGTCCCCATATATCGATGTGAATCAAGCAAAAAAATTTTATTACTTTTACTAGTGCTCACAGGAAAAGGCAATCGTTTGTGTCTGGCAAAGTGGCATGTGTCACATGGCACAGTTGTAGGTTTACAAGGAATAAATGGAACCAACTTGTGTAATGAATGAAGTACAGAATATGGGACATGACCTAGTCTAAGGTGCTAGAGTATATAGTCTGAGTGTGAATGTTGTGACAGGGAGTCTTGAGCAGCAACATTGACATGAGACATTAAGGTTTGTGGCATATCTACGTGTAGAATGTATAGCCCTTTAAGGAGTTTAGTTGTACCAATCATTCTCCAAGGATGAATTTCCTATATCCAAAGTAAGAATCCCTAAAAATTAGATAGTAAGGAAGAAACCGGGTTACTCTCGAAATAGAGATAATATTGAAAGAAAAAACATAAGTTAAGGTTAATGAGTTAGGAAGTGACACTGTGCCTGAATAGCAAGTAGTGATGAAGGATCCATTAGGTAGTTTGACTTTGATTGGTGGAATAGCCATATAAGAGATGAACCAAGCTAGTGATCTACATACATGATCAGTAGCCCCAGAGTCTAGAATCCAAGTATTATCTTTGAATGAAGAATTCAGGTGGTTACCTGCTACATTAGTGTTTACGGTAAACTGATTAACAGAAGAGGTGTTGTCTAAAACTTCCTTTTGAATCAGTGAGAGCAGTTTTTGATATTGCTCGAAAGAGAATTGAGGTTGTGGTTGTGATGCTTCTGGGATTATCTCTTGAGTGCTCATTTGATTAACAATGCTTGACTGATTTCAAAATTTGAAGCCAGGAGGAAACCCATGTTTCCTGTAACAAGTCTCAATAGTATGTCTAGGCTTACCACAAAACGTAAAGAATTTGTTGTTCCCTACATTTTTAGAATTCAACAGACTACGAGTACTGTTCTGTCTTATAAAAGTTTTTGTCAAAAAAACCTTGGACTCAAGTCCTGAAGTAAGTTCTTGTTCTTGTTGAAGAACAAGACTGAAGACTTTATTGATCAAGGGAATAGGATCAATGAGTAAGATTTACGACTTCACTGAATTATATTGATCATTCAATCCCTTTAGAAATCTGATTATGTAATCTTGCTCTTGGTATGTCTGAGAGATCTTTCTTGAATTACACGAACAAGCAGGTTAACAAACACATGCTTTGACTGGTCTTAGGTTGCTGTATTCATCCTACAAGATTTTGAGTCTCGTGAAGTAGTCGTTAATGGATAAGTCACCCTGTCAAAGACTGTAAACTTCTTCTTGTAGCTTTGCAATTCGTGACATATCGCCTTGGAACAATCTGTCCCTTAGATCAGCCCATATGTCACACGCGCTATCAATCCAGAGAATGCTCTGGGCAATATTATTTTCAAGAGTCTTGGTGATCCAAGATTTTACTATTGTATTGCATCACTCCCAGGTAGACTAAAGGGGATCGGTGGTAGCTAGCGGCTTGATTGACCCATCAACAAACTTGAATTTATTCTTCAAAAGCAATGCCATGCGCATTGCCCTTGCCCACGACTAATAATTTGCTCCATTCATCGGTGGTGACATCAATACTAAGGCTAGATTTTTGTTGGGGTGGAGGTAGTACGGAGATGATGGATCAGTGGCGAGATCTTGACTCTTAGATGGAGTCGCACCACTCTCAGCATCGGAGGATGTGATAATAGGCATTATGCCTAACTATGAGAGCACTCAAGAAATTTGTGCAAGGAGTTGCTCTGATATCATGATACCAGAAGCAACAGAGAAGTCAAGAGAAGAAGAGAAGCGAAAATGAGAGAAGGATATATTGAGATATATTTTATATTCTATGATACTTTGAGCGTATTTATAATAGTAATTGCAACTTACTAACGAACTAATTAACGAAAACTGAATAATAAAACTAACTTTAGTTATCCCTGTTATGTCATCTGCCCACCAAACAAATATTATTTATGGCGTGTTTGGAAAAGCGTTGAAGCATCTCCAAACCACGTTTCATCAAAAGTAAGAAATTTGAGCTTATACTAAAATGTAGTTTTCCAACATGTTCCCAAACGGACACTTAAGATTTCTTTTCAGTCACCCATTCCCCCTCCTTATTATACCATATGAAACGCAGCCTTAACCATGTAAGAAGTAGCCGTATGCACTAAGCGTCCAGATTCCCTACTGCTTTTCAAAGAGCGGCTCTCCAAAAGCAAGGTGAAACGCTGTGTTTTGCCTTCTTCCTTTTCTCTTCAAAGAGCACAAATCTGCACCGTCTGTTGGATCCTGGCCGTCCGTCATTTCCCCCATTAAACGCAGCGTTTACTTAGGAGTTCTGAAGCATTGTCTGTGCTCTACGAAGATCAGAAAATTCTCTCGCAAGGAATCCCGACGTGTTTCTTGAAGCCTATCTGCTCTTCGAATGCAACTTCGAATGTTAATTTTCCCTTTCTGTGAATCGATGGTTCTGTTGAAGTTGGGTATCCATGAGGTTGAAAGCACTGTGAATTTTTGAATCGATGGTTCTGTTGAAAGCGTGGGTGTTATCTTTTCAAATCTCAATTGCTGCTTCATTTTGCTGATGTTGTTGGAAGAGAATGTGTTAATTCGTGTCTTTGTGACCACATCCTCCTTCATTAATGCATGGAGATATTGCATTAAAGGAATGGAGTTAATTGAGTTGCTTGAATCGATGGTTCTCTTAGTGCATGTGTTGATTGAATTGTTTGAATTGCTCGCTGGATTAATTGATTGAATCCGCCCGCTGCCTTGAGCTCGAAATTAGTTTACATGTTAGAAAGTAAGCTACACTGATTGTTATGTATGCTTGAAATTGAGAACCTAACATTTTTCTTTAAATTTGTAACTTCTCTCTTTATTCTGAATTTCAGATTCTTTATTATATAATAATTATGCTGTAATTCCTATTTATTCTTGAACTTAAAGAAATATTGTTGGTAGTTCATGTTTTCTAATGTAAAAGAGAGATATATGGTCAATGATAATTTCTGGATGGACGAGGGCAGAATTGTAAGGTAGTCAATTACTGATGTTACATTAATAAAAAACAGGATATTGTGTAGCCTTTCTCCCAGCTTATAAAATTTATATTCTTTGTTTGCATATGTGTCAACTTGAATTTTATGAGGATTTAATGCTACTAATACCTTCCTTTAATAAATATCTACGTCTATGCCCAATTATATAAAATCGAACAGACACTCAAAGCATCATATTCTGTTGTTTGCTCATCTTTTGCGTGGCTGTTGCTTTTTGAACCTAAAATCCAATGTGATGCTGCTAACTGTTGGTCTCTTGATTATTTTTCTATTCTCACTTTCGTAGTCCATCTCAACTGCATTGTTGGTATATAGAGTTAGTAAGTTCTGTTTGTTTACTTTTGGCTGATTGGCTTGAAACTAGGGATGCCATTTGAAGAACTTGGATTTTCTTCATTGAATTGTAATAGTTCTATTCTTAGCTTTTTCAATTCAAACATCCCTCTCTCGTTGAATTTCTGAAGGTGCCTCATATGGAGCAAATTCAAATGCAATAATAAATAATGGTAATATATCCAAGAACATCTTCATGCAATAATTATATGATGCATCAAATACATGCAAAGAAAGAGTAACTATGTTTATTTATGACAAAATACAAATAAGAACAAAAATATATAGAATAATTCATCTATGGATTAATTCCTCGCAAATCAATGCATAAGGCATTTATTTGAAAGTAAGAAAACCCTAATCAACTTTAATAAACAAGGAAATATCTTTTAAACAACTAAATAAAAAAAGCAATAGAATAATGCTCTAAAATAAGAAAAAAAATCTTAAAATAGAAAATAATTAGAACGATTCTAAAATATGCAAAAATGGGGGATTTAGAGTTCAAAAGGATCCCAATTGAATAATTATGGGCCAAAGCTCCAAATAAGTCAAAAGTTATGACCTTCATAAGATTTGTTTGACTACTAAACCTTTTAAGTCTTATGTTTGGACTTTTGTCATTTAGCTTGATTTATAAACTTTTCTACTAAACAATTTGCGTCATTATGTGAGTGTTAAAGTAGAAGATAATTTTATATATTTTTGAAATATATATTGTAAAAGAGTATACTTTATTTATTCTTTGTATATTTTGAGCACTCTAGAATGTTTTCGTAGAGAGAGATATATATATAAAAAGAGAGTAAAAGAAAATAGAGGAAGTGGATTCTATGCACTCTCACTTTTTGTGCCACTCTTTTTGTATTTTAAAATGATTTATACTTCAAAAGATCCAAAGTCTAAGATGAAACGCACACACATTGGCTAGTACACCCATTATCAAATTCGAAGTGATTAGTTATTGCCTTTTTAATATATCCTTACTTCCTTAGGTAGCTACAACTAATTTTTATTCTCATAAATAGTCTTAAAAGAAAAACATTGAAAGTGCTATTTTTAAAATCAGACTAATTATTAAACCAATTAAGGTAGTGATTTGCAATTTATTATTTAATTATGATTGAATTAATAATAATTAAATATATATTTTTAAATTCTTATATATTAAAATTCTAATGTAATAAATAAATGTTATTAAATTTTAAATATTTGATTACTAATTTAATATTTTTTAAGATATTTGAGAAGTTATTTTTTAATTGAAAAAAAAACTATCAATAATTAAAAGTATTTAATATTAAACTTTTAAAATTTTCAAACTATATTAAGATTTCATTTATCATTAAAAAATAATAAAACTAAAAGAAAAATGACAATTTTAGCCAAATACATTAATATTTAAGAAAAATGCTACTAGAAGAGCCTAACTGAGAAAGTATAAAAAATAGCCAAGTAACCACACCTTCTATTTCTTTTATATTATTTTTCTTTTTTTTTAATTTCTTTATATTTCAACTTCCTCTTTCTTTTAGTTACTTCTATTTTTAATTTTTAAATTTATTCAAGATGAAATATTTCATTATACAAAAAAATCTTAATAAAAAAGGTCAATAACTAATTAATTGATTTTTAACTAGTTCAACCGATTTTTGGTTGATTTGATTATTTTTTATCGATTATTTTGTAATAGATTTTTTAAATTAATCAAATTGAACTAGAGATTGGTTTCTAGTTCAATCAATCAAACCGACCAATCTACTTTGGTTTTGAAAATAACCAAAATTAAAATTTGAATTTTTCATATTAAAATATCTTCTATTAATCTAAATGTATACATATGTATTATATCTAAATATGAAAAAATAAAAATTAAAAAGAATAAATTTTATTTTCAAATGAATAGATAAAAATATAAAATATAAAATATTTTGATTTCATTAAATTTAACAAAAACATTATGTATTCAATTCAATAGAGTATCTATATATATTATAAACTTTGTAAGAAGATGTCACTGTTCATCGACTTTGGAACAATAGCGACTTCCTTTGTTTCGGGTTTTGTGTATGTTCGTTCTTTTTTTTAATTCTAAATTTGTTTTAAAAATTTTAACTTTTTTTTGCATTGGGACCCGTGCTAATAGCACGGGCCCCATCTAATTTTACTTAAAAAGTTAAAATTATACTAAAAATATAACATAAATTTTTATTTTAAAAATAATCTGTGTATATTTTAAAAATAAAAGAAAGGCTCATATAGTTTTAGAAAAAATTAATGAAAGTACTATAATCTATTTAGAATTAGAAGATTGTCTCTAAATATGTGTTACGTTTTTTATGTTAAGATTTATAAGGAATAATTTAAATGATTAATATTTATCATTTTTTAATGAACAAATGATAGTTTTTATTTTTATTTTTATTAATGATTTAATAAATTTATTGTATGTATAACTTTTAAAAGTTAGCATTCATCTTATTAATAATGCACGTATACACTTATCATTAACTTTTATAATATACGTATGATTTAATGCATATATTAACATATAATGTTCTTACCTTATCAAAAAAAAATCTCATACTACTTGCTCAAAATTACAAAAATACCATTATATTTTGTAAGCTTTTCGTAAAAAATTATTTTTTCATTATAGCCCCATTTTTCTTTCTATCTTAGCTTGGAATTCTAATTTTTTAAGAGTCTATAATACTTCCCAATTTTTTTGGGACCTTAACTACATTATCTTAGGGGACTTCCTTTTGTATCTGGTAAATTTTGTTTGTTTATAGAGAAATCGTACGTTACGTTTCTCACGTTTTCTCTCGTTTTCAGAGAACCGAATGTTACAACAACCATGGAACAAGAAAGAGAAACTAATAGGAATTGATTGGAACATTGTGTCAAAGTAGCTTCTCTTCTATTCTTATATATATATATTCTTGGTTTGCTTGAGTGTTTTAGATTGTTTGTATGCATTGTTTGCAAATTATGTGTATTGTTAATTGCTTGATAATCATTTGCAATTGTATGACATTTATTTGCTCCAATTTAGGTAAATCTTTTCTATTTTAAAAGTATACATTATCTTTGTTTAAAATTAAGAGATGTGTTATGATAATTTCTATTGTAACAAAAAAATTACAATTATACTTACTTTGATTATAAAATACTTTTATATTTATTATTTATATAATATAAAAAGTATTAAATATTTATTTCATCAATATTAAATAGTCAATTTTAAAATAAAATGAGTAATATTAAATAAAATTTTTTAAAAATTAATAGAACAAAATTAATATTAATTTTTAATATATTTTGATATTTTTTAATTTCAATAAAAATTTGAGTATATTTTTGTAATATAAAAAATAATTATATAATATAAAAAATATTTATTTTTTTAATCGAGAAAGACTTTACAGGGATGAATAGAGGAAACTAACTATTAAATTATATCTTTTTGGGCAAAACAAAATGCGGTTATCATTATTAATTCATAATCAATATGGCCCGCCGGAATCCTCTCCTGCCCGTCTCAGTGCAGCAACACTTCTGGCACAGTAAATCATGGACGTCCAGCCAACGCATCCAGCGGAGGAGCTCCTTCCACATTGTTCATTTTTATTTTTTTTCATTGTCAGTCAAGGCCGAATCCCAACTGTCGATTCATATGCGGCCCAGAATGTGCCACGTCACCCCATAAGACGCGGATGAAGACGCCAAAGTTGAAAAAGTAAACCCCATTCCTTAGATTCGGGCGAAAAAAATTTGGGGAAAAAAAAAAAAACTCCATTCCTTAGATCATTGGCCTAACCCGAAGCCCTTGTCCATCGTAGCGAAAAGTAGTTGTTGTGCGGCTTTTAAGCCGTTTAAATTGTTCAAATTTTATTTTATTTTATAAAATTTTTTATTTTAAAAATACAAAACCTAAAATACAAATAATTTTTAATTATTAATAAAAAATACTAAATTTTATATAATTTTTTTAAAATTTAATTATTTACAAATAATCCTTTAACTTTTAAAATGTGAAAATAAATTTTTTTAAACTTTTAAATTTATGTAAATAACTTCCTATCATTAGATAGAAAGTTATTTCACAAATGAAGTGTGACACCTCATTAATAATGAATTTTTAAATTTTATTTTGTGTAAATAATCTCTTTAAAATTTAAATTATATGTAAATATTTTTTTTAAATTTTAAGTTATGTGCAAATAACCTAATGCTTTATTAGTAAAATAAAAAAATAACAAATAACAAGGGAATTATTTATATAAATTTAAGAATTTAGGAGGATTTATTGTCAAGTTTTAAATATTAAAAAAAATTTATTTGTAGATGATTCAAAATTAAAAAAAAAATTGTGCAATTTAGCTTAAAAATTGTCAGCTGAGATTAAAAAAAAAAAAAGAACTGTCCAAATATGAGTACCAAAAAAAATCCTGCTTTGTAGAGACCCAACTTCTTATTGGCCCAAAAAAGAAAAAAAATTACTTTCCTTAGATGTGGCTTACACTATGCTGTCAGGCAGTGTTTATACTCTATTTCATTTGTACCTATCTGATCTTAACAATAATTTACTTATCGTTTATACATTAGTTGAACGAAGCTCCCAAAATAGTGGAAAACTGGCAATTTTAGCAGGACTTAAAAACATTTTAAATATTTATATTATTTTTCTATAAGCAGGGGAAGGGACAATTCAACCAGTCAGTTTGATTTTTAGCATGGAGGAAAAATCCAACAAATAAATAGAAAGGTAATTGAGCCAATAGAAATAATGCTATGATTCCACCAGACAATGATGCTAAAACTACAAATTCTTGTTCACAACCATTTTGCTTTAAAATAGGGGGCGGAAAATAATATACACTCTAGAAAAGTAGTCTTATAGTTAAAACTTCAATTCTGTTGAACCACAACTACGCTCTTGAACTACCTCCGTGATCCCTCTCAACATGCTCCACAAGAGATACTGGATCTCGAAATCCTCTACTACACTTGGGACAGACATCTATGGTCAACTTTGCCGCCCCCCTGGATCGGTTGCTGCTCCTTTCATGAACTTTTTGCACATGATCCACCAAGGTAATGACTGAGGAAAACTTTGCATCACACTGAGGGCATTGCTCCACCGCCACTTGCCCATTTCCATTACCACTACCACTGCCACTGCTCTGTCCCATCCCATCCTTCGCTGTTTGCCAAGCTTGGTTGATTTCATTACCCAATTTTGACATGCTGGCTCCAGCTGAAGCTCGAATATTTGAAGCCGCATTGCGAAAGCTTGAAGCCCATTTTGATGAAGATGTAGGTGAAGATGGATTTGGCTTTGACTGCTCTTTTCTACTCTTGCTTAGAAGATTCATAAATGAAAAACTTCTTTCCAAACTTTTGGGTCCAGGGCACTTATGATCGGGGCCAAAACGATGCTTCAAACAATGATCTACCAAGCAATCCCTGCATTTGATTGTGTTTGAGAACACTAGGATCTCTCTGCATCCAGGGACAGGGCATTTTTTCTTCTTCACGGCTCTCTCATAATTTGACGGGTCACAGTCAGTGTTGACATGATTGTCCCAGGTTATGTTTGGATCTTGATCAGGAATTAGGCGAACTCCTTTTGCACAAAGTGGACATATGACAACAGTGACGTCCAGTCTGTCAGCTTTCTGACACTGATGTTTAATATAACTTCTGTGCTCCAAACAATATACCTGCAAGAGAATTGGCAGATATAGACATGGAGTTAAATAAAACGCAAAATTGTTAAACATGAAACAAAAGGAGGATTAGTAACCATACAGAGAACCATGATATGAAACATACATAGTGCATGCACTAGCACATCCAAAGAAAGCTAACATGCATAATCACTACTTAAAATACGTCAACTTGTTAAGTTGAGAAGAAAAACTGCTCCTCAGAAGTCGAATCTAAGAAGAATTTCCCGTGTTATAAAACCAAACATGAAAACTCTCATGACTGCCAAATATCGTAATCACATGCTCTTATTTATCATCAGGAACATGACAACCTTACAGCACTTGGCTGGAGGGACTCGGCCTAAAAGAAGCATGAATGCAGATTGTTCTTGTATATTAAAATGCTTCCGTTCATTTCCAGCGAAGGCATTAGGTGTACAGCCAACCAAATAAATAATGCAAAACTTGGCCCTCCAACTCCAAATTAGCGTTACGTTATATTGTAATGGAACCACTATCAAATACACATACATAAATCAACAAGTTAATTGCTATACAAGCAGGTAGGCAACATTAAGACAACATTTTGAAGAAAAGGCAAAGACAGGGCAACAAACCAATTGAGAGGAAATAAAAAGGGCTAATGGGTGTTGGTCTCATTTATAACTTAAAAGTTAAAACTATGTGACAGACTGACTGACAGAGAAAAAACGACCCAAAAAGAAAAAGAAATACAACTTCTTTATATAGTTCATCCTTGCCCTTAGTTTCATAAGAAAGGCATGTGCCTGTTTATGTCTACAACACAAACAAAAAAGACACTCGGAAGGACATGTAAGTATGCTAACTGCTAAGTATTCAATAGTGAGCTTCTAGTAAAAGTAGAACTCCATCTTCAATTTTCGCTTTTCACCCACTACCAGTGCACATGAATACAAAAGGCAGCAGGAATTATCCCCAGAAATTTTCCTTGTCAAAGGAAAACTGGATATGAAGGACACAGCAAAAACCAAAATGGAATCTATCCCAAAAATAAAAATATTTCCAATGAAGAAGCTAACCTATTAAAAAGAGGTTATTCAAGTCCAACAGAAACTGCACTGACTGCAGTAGCACTTATCTCTGATATTATATGAGTATTAAAAATAGTAAAATCTATCGCCAAGCACTTAGATTTAGGAAGACATATGCCAGTTGATATGCAAGGCAAAAAAGAGGTTAGGCACCTAACGAGCAAAATAGAGAATGTCAACTTCGTAGGTGTACAGTCACTTACTGTCACGCAAAAATGAAAGTAATACGCTCCAAGTGTAACTCTGTTGAAGTTGAGAAGTTCCTATTGAGCCCCAACACAGAACCGACGTCCACTCTTGTAATCAAATCCCTTAAGATGATCTTGTTAGACAATCACTTCACTTATAAGTGGGAAAGATGAAGTCAACTTTTCTTTTCATTTTTTTTTCCCTATATTTTTCTAAAAATAAGCTCAGATCGATATTCAAGGTTTTACAAACCTATTTCACTGCATTCCCATTGGCCGAAGGATTGGAAAAATAATACGAAGATAACCAGAATGATTTAACCACATAACCTAGAAACATAGTTAATTAACATCAAATTTCCAGCTTAATAGCTACTCTTTTCCATTTTTCTTGCCTTTTTTGGTGGGAAAGAGAACGATCTCACCACTGCTATAGTCCATAAGTTCCGATCAAAATCTAACTTAAAGCAAAAATTCCATTAAAGAACCAAAAAACAAAAACCAACTCAGAAGCTAGAAAATACGTGAAAACCAACCAGCAATGCAGGTTGCATACAGTACAATGACACAAACAATTAGGAAAGCTAAGATACTTTTGAAAAGATAAAAAAAGTGTGAGAAAGAGAAGTAAAAACCTGACTGCAACGATCGCAAGTGAAGGGCAAGAAATCAATCAGCTTGCAATCATCAACAGCACAATGCTTTCCAAGATCTGGGAATTCGGGAGTTCCCATGTAAGAATCAAAATCAGCTGCACACAAGAATGACGGAGACGAAGACTTGGCAGACAATTTAGAATTGAATTCCGGCAATAATAATTAGGGAAGGTCAATTTAGATTCCCGGATTTTCCTGGAGGTGTGGAAATTGAATACCTGGATTTCAGATTTGCGCGTATATAGAACGTAAAGAGAGAGAAATTCGAGATGGACGAACAGACGGCAAGGAGAAGGAGGGAATGGGAAGTCGTCAAAGCCTCTAAAATTTGTCGCTTTATTTATTGTTTTTAAGAAAATTTTAATTTTACAATTTGGATTTGGTAATCTAACAATACACCTGACCCGACCTCTGACGTCCAATAGGATTTAGGAATCCACGGTGAATGAATATTGAATACCGTTCATTTGTGTTTTTGACATAATAATAATTTAAGCGATTTTTATGGCATAATTTAAATGAATGGAATCCAATTACTTGTTATCGAGCAATGAACCCATGCATCTTGTCTTTGATTGTAGCCAAGTAGTTTTGCTCTTTCTCGTAAATGATCTTGCAATTTACCGTTCTCTGTAAAAGCGTTATAATTTTTTTTTTTTTTCTCGCTTTCATGTGGCATCTGTCTATCGGATCTCGTCGCAGTTCAATATTTTGATTATTATTTCAAAAAAAAAAAAAACAAACAAACAGAATCCTACAAAATTGTTTATTTTCTTTTAAATAATGTTATAGTATCACTTGTGATGTGTATCCAAATTTATTAATTTAGTGAACAAAATATTATTATATAAACAGTAATACCATAAAGTGATCTTTCTCTTTTATATTGTTAGACGTTGTTCGGCGGAGCAAATTATTTTTTATTTACATCAATAACAATAGTTAATATCTAATAACGAAGAGTCATGAATTTATCATTTAACTTTTTTAAAAAATTATATCCATTTCCTGTGAGTATAATTAAATTATAAAGATTTTTTAATTATAATATTACTTTTATTTGTTTACTTAAATGCAGGGTTTGATAATCCAAGCAAAAGCACATTTGCTCCTTCCTGGTTTCTGCCCCTAGGCTATATGTCAAAAGAAACCGATGATACTACACTTGATGAAAAGGCTGAAAAAGGTATAACTAACTAATTCTCAGTTTCATTTCTTGTACCATAGGAGAGATTTACCAATAAAAACTCTTTAAATGGTTGAGTGCTCGTTTTAGTTAGTTTTTATTATTTTAACACTATTTTAAATGTTCATATATAAAAGTTTGTATGGACTTATTTGGCATTGAAGAGAAAGGAGTGAAATGGAATATTGTAAAAGAAGTAACCTAATCCATTGATTAAAAATTTGATAGAATAAATGAATAGTATTTTATTCCCCACTTAATAAATGTTTCAATATCATCAATATGGTAGAGCAGGTTTAAAATGTTAAAAATAAAAAAATTATAAAAAAGAATAAAATAGTGAATTAGTTACTTAATTTTATTTATTATTTAAAAATAATTTTATAAGTTTGAAGTTAATCCCTTAAACTTTAATTTTATCTGAGTAAAATTTTTTTAAAGTAAAATCTGTTTAGATAACAGTATTTATTTTTGTGTTAAAATAAAAGCGACTTATATATTTTTTATTTAAAACGATGAGTTGGCACTTAAATGTAATTTTAATTCTAAATCTAGTTAAAAATATCAAAATCCCAAAATAGCCACTTGCTGCTATCAAAACTATACCAACAATCCAAGTGCCTCGAATCATCATCCAATATAATCAAATAGTTCTTATCGTGAATAAATCTTTAAGCTTCGTAATAGTTCTTATTCGTAAGATTCGTCAAATAATTCACATCCCATCCCGGACAATATCTGCTTCCTCATCATCATCGATGTCGGATAAACAGACTCATAGAATGGGGTCAAACTTTTAAACTCAAAATCTCTTGTACTAACGCAGTCTTTCCCATACCAACCATTCCATAAGCTCCAATTGCTTTGTACATCCCATCAGAAAGCAAAGTCACAACTTTTTCTTCGTTTTATTCCAACATAATAAATTGGATTTTTTTGACATTGATGCTTAAAAAAAACAAGAAATAACTCAAAATTTTAGCTGTAAAAACAAATGCTTGATTTTTTTTTTAATTAAAATGGACGCAAATTGAAAAGCCCCCATAGTTTGCATCCCTTTTTCTGTTAATTTATTTTAAATGAAAAGAATGCTTTCGTGATGAGATATCCATTAATGCTAACATCAATGAGATGTGAATGTTAAATGAGATGCTGATTTGCATCTCATGACTCCTCAGTGAGGAGTCATTTTATTAACTCTTCCATGAAGAGTTAGTATACACCTTTTTTTTTTTGGTTAATGTTATAAGCTGTTTGTCTCCATTTTTCATCTCATTTTCACAGGTCACATCTTTTCTCTTAAGTTGAAGTTCTCTCATTGACAAAGAAACAGTTGCTTTTAATATGAAGTTTTCTTCTTCATCTTTAAATTGTAGCATTATTATTTTTAGTATTCTCATCTTCTCTACTCTTCCTTTTTTAGATATCTTATCTTTCTCGTTATTGTTAGTGTGGTCCCAAAAAAATTATTTGTGGCTGAATAGTAAAAAAGGTATAGCAAATTATAGATAACTTCTTCTACGTATTCTCTATTTTATAAAGATTGTATGAACTATTAATGTCATTTATCAGTCAACATCTTATTATAAGTAAATTTTTTTTAATAATATAGTAATTACATTTTCATATATATATATATATATATATATATATGTGTGTGTGTTCAGTTCACTCTATTTGAATTTTTTCTCTTTTGACATTTGATTATAAAAAAAAAGTTTTTTAGATATTTATCTGCAGTAATGTTAAATTTATTTTTTAGCATATTATATTTTCTTGTTCTATTGGTCTTTTAATAATTTTTTTATTTTTTCTTTTAGAAATAGAATCTTTTTTTAAATGCTTTTGAAGATCTATTTTATTGTTTCTTTTGAGAGATTTAGAAAGAAAAATTGTTCTATCATTTAAAACTTTTAAAAGTAGAATTTTTTTCAATTTTTTATTTGTTTAAGTTCTTTAGAAATGGGATGAAAAAAGAAAGCCAATTTCAATGAGAAGAAAAAAGTGCATTTCTACTTTCATTTTGCAAATCGTTAAAAAGAAAAAATACATTTTTTTTTTGTTTTTTTTTATTAGATTTTTTTTTTTGAGAGGATTGTAGTTTAGATCGGCCTCCAAAAAAAAAAGTTATCTATGTATATGGCATAATATAATTGACTAATATGTTACAATATTATTTTTATTTTAATTCAAAATTTATTAATTTTATTTCAGATACTAATTTTCATTATCTTTGATCTAAACTGAAAACCAGAAATGAAAAAAATGTCTAAACAAATATAAGGAGATGGAAATTTAAATAAAATAAAATAAATATTTATACATAGAATATAAAAATTGTTAATAAATTTGTTTTTCATATCCCAATACGTAAATTCTATTATAGGAATATGAGAAAGAAAATTATATACATTTATATAAATAAAAAATTTATAATAATAATAAAAGCATAACATTTATATGTAACAGGCTAAAAATATTAAAAGTTAACCCAAATATTACTTTAAATGAATTGAAGAATGCAATAAAAAAAAGTTATCACTAAACTCATATCAATTATTATTTAAGTTAAGTTCTTTGGTTTTCATAATCTCACGTTATACTTGATGTGTATTTTAAAGGACAATATTTATGTCCAATTATTTACAATAATATAATATTTTTTTTATTAATTTTTTGTTTACTAATGTAATAAAAATTATTAAAAAATTAAACAGGACACAGATCAAGTGGTCCGCATCTCACTGAAAAGCAAAAATTTAAAAGAGACGCAGACCACAAAAAAAAAAAAAACCTTAGAGATCACGACCTCACATATATCACAACGCTTTAAAAAAACTATTTTAATAGATCATAGTCCCTCCTCTCTAACAACTCTATAAAAAAAATTTGGAAGGATTATAATAAATGATTAAAAAATAAAAAAATTATTTTTAAAGATCTATTATCACTTATTTTAAAATAATTATTACTGATTTTAACAACAAATAATTAAATCTAATAATAACAAATCTTTGAAAATAATTTTTTTCATTTCTTAATCTTTAAACATAATTTTTTCAAAAAATTTAAACATACGTCAATTATTTTTACAGCTGAATTTTTCAGTCATTTCTTCTTTTTTTATTAAAACATCATTGTCGAAAAGCCCAATAAATTATGATCTCTCGGCCTGAGAACTGTTTGCCAGTAAGAGAGATTACGGGGCCGAGGGATCTGTCGAACTTTCAAAGGAGGTCGAAGAAGTCCTTGATTGATCCCAACCGCTTCTTCATCTTCCAGACAACCGTTTAAGCAGGATTGAGTGAGACAGCACAAGAAGCAGAGACTTAAGTTCAACTCGGAATGACAAATTAGTAACAATGGCTATTGTGGTATTTTCAATTGGGTTTAGAGTAAGAAGTTTTTTAGGTGTTAACCCATCATTTTAAATAAAATAAAACACATATCCACATAACTTCTATATATATCCATGTAACTTTTATATCAACACAAATATAATAACCGGAAAATATCTCAATAGTTTTCAGTTGAAAAAAAATTTAATGAAACAAATTTAAACTTAATAAACTATTTTAAATCACTTTTAAAAAGCTACTTTAAAATCATAAATAAAGTTAAAAGACTCTGATAATATTTTAACCTATGAAAAAACCCAACTATCTAGAAACCCGCCAAATTGAAAAGGTTTAAAAATTGACATGTGATTTGAGTCGATACAATTTTCAATCCATCTTATTCACAATCCATTCTCCCAGGCGCCCAGCCAAGCCCAAGGTACACCCATAATTTAGATCTGGACCAAGTGCATCAACTGGCATACTTTTGTATCCGAAAGCGGGTAAATATCCGTTCAATTTGAACTTAGAAAACAGCAAAACGCAAGAAACATGGTGTTCCTCAAAACAAATGGAAACAACATTACCAGCAAAATATATAATTACTAGTTCCTATCACAAGATTCTTAAAATCCAATGCATCCCATAACATCAAAACTGGTTGGTTCAGGCATCGACTCTGTCATCCTCCAGGATCAGTGCCTTTCCAGTAGGTTTAGCCAACAGATCTGTGTACTCTTGGAATGGAGATTTGGTGAAGCGAGTCTCCCTCCAGAAGTCAGGCGTTAGGAACCCGTAGGTTTTCAGCAAACAATCAAAAGTAGCCTGCAGAAAAACAGAACGTTATGGACATAAGATTTATAGGTAGCAAATAATTTGTAAGCTATGCCTAACCATTCGGCAATGGAATAGTGCTTCCAACATGTTTCGATGCCTTATCATAGCTTATATAAGAAATATTTGTGAACTCCATAGACAATCTTTGCATCTCAATTTATACTGCTAAACACATAAGATTTATAGGTAGCAAATAATTTGTAAGCTATGCCTAACCATTAGGCAATGGAATAGTGCTTCCAACATGTTTCGATGCCTTATCATAGCTTATATAAGAAATATTTGTGAACTCCATAGACAATCTTTGCATCTCAATTTATACTGCTAAACCCCAGAGCATAACATAGGTAAACACAGAGAGCAGAAACCAAGTACTTTAAACACCAAATTTGCAATGTCCCTCGAATATCTGCATAATCCCATTAACATCCCCAAAGATATGTACAGATAGCATTGAGAGCAGAAACAGTGCATTTAAATCACCAAATTTGCAATATTGCTGGAAAATCTACAAACTATCATTTACTTCCCGAGCCAACAAAGCATGTCTCGAGACAAAATAAACAATTAGAACAACATTATAGCAATTGAATAACCAATCCCAACTCTTCTTGCTTGCCCTTGAGACCAAAAATGAAACCTAAAACTAATGTGAAACCTAAAACTAAGGGGTCTAAACACATTACCATTCAACCTGGTGAACATAGACATGACAATGAAGTTACTCATTTAACCCATGACAAAATCTCGACATCTAATCTAATTTCTACAACATCTTTGCGAAGACAACAATTTTACATATTTGCCGTCACTTCAACTGTTCAAGATCCTCTACTATATCGCCGGAGTCATGGTATATACTATTTGCACTCCGATAACTTACTATGACATGCCAATTCAAATAATATCTTAAACAAGCTCATTAGATAAGATTTGCGCATACCAATTCGAAATTATATAAAAAAAATTGGGTTTAAAACAAACAATTCGAATAAGTAGATCAAATAATATCGGGAGCAAACCTTGACAAAATTTCCAAGAGTCTTGGTCGATCCTCTTGAAGAAGTGAAGACATCCTCGATTCCTGCGAACTGCAATACCTTCTTCGGCACCCTGGCAGCAACGATTCCAGCACCACGAGGAGCGGGAACCATCCGCACAGTGACTGAACCACACTTACCAGTAACCTTGCACGGGACTGTATGGGGCTTCCCGATCTTGTTACCCCAGTAACCTCTTCTCACAGGAATTACAGAGAGCTTGGCCAATATAATAGCGCCGCGAATGGCAGTCGCGACCTCCTTGCTACACTTGACGCCAAGCCCCACGTGTCCGTTTCCGTCACCGACGACAACGAATGCCTTGAACCGGGTTCTCTGGCCGGCCCTCGTCTGCTTCTGGACAGGCATGATCTTCATAACCTCGTCCTTAAGGCTGGGACCAACCAAGGTATCAACAATTTGGTGCTCCTTGATTGGGAGAGAATGGAGGTAGATCTGCTCAAGGCTGCGGATCCTTCCCTCCTTGACAAGACGGCCAAGCTTTGTCACAGGAACCCATTTCTCCTCCTCTTCACGGCGACCTGCGGCTCTGCGTCGGCCACCGCGGCCACGGTCTCCGCGACCACGGCCGCCGAATCCACGGCCAAAGCCACCACGATCTCCGCCACGCTCAGCCATAGTTGTCAGGGACAATGAGAAGCGGCTAAGAAAACCCTAGATTGGGAGAGGGAAACACACAGCCGCCAAAAGAGAGTGGGAGTTCTAAATACGAGGAGGCGCCTTTTCTTATATGTGGGAGTAGACAGGTGATTATGGACGAGATAGCCAAGGGTTTTTAGGGGATTGTTGCGACTGTGTTTGGTTTGAAGGGTTCACTAAACCGGGATGGAGTTATTAGTACTAAGGGCTAGGTGGCTTGTTCCGTGGGTTATATAAAAATTTAATAAAATATTTATGAATAAATTACAGTTTTATCTTAAATCTTATTAAAATTACATGAATTTTTATTTTATTTTTAAAATATATACAAACATTTTCTAGAATTTATGAGTAAAATATCTTTCATAATTAATGAAAGATATTTTAGTTAAAGATTTTAAAACTAGATTAAAATGTATATTTTAGTTAAAAAATTTAAAACTAGATTAAAATGTATATTTTAAAAAAAAATTATAAAATTTCAATAAAATTTAATAACAATTCATATAATTTACTCAATACTTATTAATTTGTAATGATAAATACTTTCTACTCCTGTTATTGGTTATGTTTGTGTCTTTGTTATTTGTTTATTAAAATGTTTAGATATAAGATTTTTTTGTTATATATATTAAATATCAAGAGAACCAGATGATACTTTTAAAACAACAAAGATATTAAACGTATTTTAACCAAATCTCAAAAACAGCTTAGTTTAATTTACTCTAAAATTATTTATAGTTGTGCTTAGGGCTTTTTTGTGGGCCAATGGCTCCGGGCTATACAATATGGACACAAAGGGTGCTCCGCGAGTGAAATCTGAGCGGGACATGGGCCAATGCTCCAAAAGTTGAGCTAACGGTATAGGGCGGTCTTAGTCCCGAAAAAATAGCATTGGGTGATCCAAAAATGAAGCCCTGGCCCAACAAATATGAGCTGAACGTTTTTCAAGGGCCTCCTCTTTACCCAAGAAGAAAAGTTTCATGGAGCTCCACCTAGTATGGATTGATGGGTTTTGAAACCTTTTTGGAAGGTTATGTATACACTGACCTAAAAACTGATTTAAGTTTTTTGATGTTTATTGTCAAATTTTACAATAAGCGTATGATATGTGAAGAATTTTTTAAAAGCACTTTTATATTTATATTTAATGTTTATGATTCTATAAAAGAATTTAATAATAATCACTTAAAAACCATACTTATTTTAAAAAGAATAGAACTTAGGCATGTAAAAAAGAAAAAGAAAAAAGAGAAGAGGACAAAAATGAATTGGGATTGTCTGTAGTAAGGAGTTTTACCGCATCCTGTGCATTAATTTATTTTGAGGGGTTTCTTAGGGATTGAAAAATTTAATTGGGCATTTAAAAATTTTTATTAGAAAGACAAAAATTTTAACTGTAAAAAAATTATATTTTAAAAATTTTAATTGTATTGTATAGTTAACATTCTTAAAGTGTAATTTTTTCTGATATTTGAAATTTTTATTCTTTTACCTACTATTTTTAAATATTCAATTAAATTTTTAGTCCAAAAAATAAACCCTCAAAGTCAAATACTGCATGGGGTGCAGTAAAAACTTTTATTAGAGCCGATTCGGACAAGAACTGCCACTCAATGTCATTTCTAAGCATGACTCTAAGCCCAAGACAATGTGAGATTATCATTCATATATGAATTAACGCTAGGACTCGTTAATAGTACTAGTTTTAAATGTCCTTATCTGAGCTGTATTGTGTTGTATTGTTGCATTCACAAATATTTTTGCAGCAGAACATAATGGTCCATGCTCTGTGGGCAGCACAGGACCTGCTTTTGAAGAGTCGCTATGAAGGGTGTCCTCAGTCTTATTACTCGGTATTCAGGTGTTTCGTAACTATCAAAGTTTCTACAAGTTGACGAACCAGCCAAACCGAAACCCAGACCCACAAGAATGGCAGAGCTCATAGCTCTCAAATTTCCAGGAGACACATAACAACCATAATAGTAAGAGCTATGACAAATTCTTGGACAGTTTCAAAACAGTAAAACAGACAAAATCATGGGAATTAGGTATTTCACTCTATAAAAAAATAAGTAGACATACAGAGATTTGTCAATATGTTAGAGGTAAATTTTATTAAATAATATGTCTAACATACTTACATAGTCTGATTTATCTATTATTTACACACTGCATGTAATTAAAAAGAATTCACAAAATCGCCTGATTCTGTGTGGGGGGCACAGATTGAACATAACATTAACATGTGACCTCAAAAAAGACAAATTGGGAGGAGAAATCAACTATTTTTGAGTGTGAGGCTGCAACCCTCCCCTGACAAGTTACTAGTACCGTTTCAACTTTACTTTCTAATATTATAAATATAGTTAATGGGTGGTCAGAAGCTTTTTGCCTTCATCTATATTTTTGCACCTCAAAAGCCTCACCTGCTTAAGAAAAAAAATAAAAAGCTAGATAAAGAAAACAAACAAAAATATGTGAAATAATGACACCAAAGAGATCCTAAGCAACAACGAAGGCAAAAATGACATACATATTTATATTGCTACATCCACTTGATAGCATTAAATAATGATAGCCAGCTAGCTCAGGTTGACACCCTTCTGTAGTCTACAGTTCAAGTTCAAAGCTTTCTTCACTCTCAATTTCCTCCTTCCCTTACCTCTTGAGGTCATAACTCATAAGAGGTCGTCTTTTCATCCATGGAAGCAAGGTTGCAGAGCTCAATGCAGCCATTGGTGGAGGCACCACCAAGGGGAGAAGAGGCAAATCGTTATTCACACAGATCAATAGAGACGCTTGTGGTGGTTCTGGCAGTGATCACAATAGTGGGTGTGCTTGCAGGAATAATAGCTCGTCTTTGTGGTGGAAGGCACTTCGGAGGGAATGGAGAGAATGATATTGAAGGTTGGGTTGAGAAGAAGTGCAGAAGTTGCATTGATGGGGGTCTGCCACCACCCCCTCCTCCTCCTCCACCAGAAGAACCAAAGCCGGCACCAGCGGGGGATGAAAAAAAGTGAAGACGGTCGGATGCAATATTATTCTAACACAGACATTGTAAGTTAGTAAGTATAGAGCTTGGTGAATATTTTGGGCAGTGAGTGGTGAATACTTTTAATGTGTGATATAAGGGGTAGGGGAAAGTTTACAGAGCTTTTTAACTCAAGTATAGTGTAGCACTATGTTAGTAGTAGAACCAAAACCATTCATGTTTTGCGTTTGACAGACTCAACTACTTGCTGTTGCTGAAGTTTTCAGTTTTTACTTTCTTGTTTCATTCATTTTTTGATGGTATGTTTAGATTGAAGGAAATGAAAAGAAAAATGAAATTTTAATTTTCACATTTTCTTTAATTCAAATATGCAACTAATTTTTTTTTTCTCTTAAAGGAAAATGGGTGAGGAGAGAAGATTAAGAATTTGTTAAATACTTTCTCCACCATACGGAACACATTCCAACATATGCAGATGAGAGTGATGTTCCAGGCACCTAGAGTTTGACTTTCACTGCAACAAAACAGGAAGAAAAAGAAGAGAACGAAATAGTATAATCACATACTACAGAAACTATTGAGGGTCATTTCATTTCAGTCATCCTTTTATTTCCATAGTCTCGTCTTAGAGGGCAAAATGATAGTTTGAAAAATAAGATACCAATATCCAAATTTCGGCCAACAAGTTAGTGGAGCCAGTTATCATGATGAGGGCTAATTGATGTCTTGAGGACATTACGTTGGGCCCTCGGCATAAATTTTGGCATAGAATCTGAAATAAACATATACTCAATGATGATGCCCACATCATAGCACAAAGTTAATTTAACCGTTCTAAGCTGAAAAAAGCTCCCCAAGCCGTTGCTTATGGACCAAAAGCAAAGTAGCTTTCTTTCAAATATCCGTTGGAATCTAACCGTTGCAATTACTAATCACATTTGCTTTAGAAAAGCAACATATAAAGGGGTCACTCAGGCTAAAACTGCTGCGACTTTTTGGAAACGAGATTACATGAGGAAGTTCATTTTATTAAGCTGCACTTGCTCAAATTGGTCTTCTGATTTCTTGATCTTTGTGTGTGTGTGTAAATAATATGTTCTCTAAGGATACCCATAGTTAAATTATACTTAGTAGTTGTACCCGAATGCTTCTTTATTTCATGCCATCTTGTCATCTTTCAAAGTTCAAATAACAATGTTATATTATTTGAATAAGAAAGAAATTTATATGCGACTCTTTATATATATATATATATATATATATATATATATTATCAAATTATTTAATTAAAATATAATAAGTGAAAGGTTTTTCAATAATAATATAATAAATATATGATTTTTGCAAATAGTATGATTTTTACCATTCAACGTTATTTGATTGAGTTTTTTAAAGAATTATTTTTTACACATGTTATAGTTTTATTATTAAAAAATTTAATAACAAAAATATAAAGAATTGAACTTAAATCTAAACCTTTTAATAATTGTCATAGATTTGGTTGGGGCGGATACCCAAAAATAAAAATTCAAGATATAAAACTAGATTTAGGTTCCATAAAATTAAAATAAAATAAAACTAGATTTAGGAATGAGAAGATATATAAGCTCAAGATTAGGACAAACATCAGACGGAGAAGAAAGAAGAACTGTAATAACTTTCATCAGCTCATGGAAGCTCACGGACGCCCAAAAAATTAAAAAATAAAAAAAATCCGCTCATGGACACTATTTCAAGTTGACTATACTTCTGGGCATATTTGTCAGAAACTGAAGAAAATAGAATAGGACAAAGCAAGTGCGCTGTGACTGTAAAAATAATACATCTTCATTTCTGACTCCTGTATTTAACCTACTCCTCCTCTTCCCTCCTTCAGTTATCATTTCCATATAAGACAGCTGAAGAGCCTATAGACTAGTGCAATTAGATGCCTTTAGGCTATCTAAAGTCATAAGATTTGATTGAGCAAAGTAAACGCAGTTTCTTCCTTTGTGGGCACAAGTGAATAATCTAACGTTCAAATTGGCAGCGGCGCCCTTGAAAGCTGAACCCTCATTCCTTTTTGTTTCTTGTGGTTTGTAGCATCCTTGACTTAATCAGTAATGGCACAACCTAATCTGACAAATTCATCCGAGATGTAAGTTTGTGTAGAAGCACAAACTATAAATGTGCAGATTATGGTACACAATATTAATACTTTAGTTGGTATTGTTTTTCAATTACTAAATGGATTTTAGATTTTTTTTCCATCTAATAATCAATAATAATAATACATTATAGCCATTGAAGGAAAGAAAGTACCCAAAAAAAAAAAAAACTTGAAGTCTCCCTTCTCTCCCCCCTCTCTCTCTCGCCAAGAGGTTAGGGTTTTTCATGGCTGCATCGTTATCTTCATTTTCGGTCTCTGTCCATTGCGTGTGGTTTTGTCTGTTGCTTGCGGCCTTTTCTTGCTTGCCTATGTTCATCACAGGCTTTCCAGATCTGCTTCACTTCACTAAGAAGCCACCGTAACGCCTTCATCCTCTCTCCATCAACTAGCCATGATCCGTTTCTCTTAGTCTCAGATCTTAACTTACTTCGAAATTCCTTATTAAGATTTCTTTTTATCTTTACCCATAAAAAATTGAACAGTCTGTGTACTAGGGTACATGGGTAAGGCAAAGCCGGATATTTAGTAGGCTTGATGCTTTGCCGATTAAGATATCAGGCTTATTTTCATGCCTATAGTCCGGTCTGACTCAAACAAGTCCGCTTCTAGGGCCGTTCAGATTTTTTTTTAATAAATTGATACTTATAATATAAAAATATTTTTTTACAAACTCATAGGTATATATTTCAAAATAATAGATTTTTAAAACTCTTATATTTTTATTAGTAATAAAAAAAATAGTCTAGTGTTATCAAACAAAATATAAGCTATACTAGCATAATTAATCTTAAGTAAACATGTGTATTTTCGTTATTTAATAAAAGAAATGTCAAGAAGTATACACATCAATGATAAAAATAATTAAGAAATAGGGAATATTTGTATAGGTAATAAAAACTACAATATGTAGAGAGAATCGGATGAAATAAGAATTATATATATATATATATATATATATATAAGATGGCAAGATATTAATAATTAAAAAAAAATAACTATTAGGGCAGGTTGGACAGAACATGCTTTCACCCGTGGCTCGGCCCGACTTGATATAGTTTTGTTTAAAGTTCTATCAATTTATATTTTTGACCCGACTCGATTATTAGACAGAATTAGGACGGGCCCTAGAACATATCAGGCCAATGAACACCTCTACTGTGTACGTGTAGATGTAACAGAAAAAGCGATATATAAAATTTTTAAAATATTTATTTCTTTAAAAAGTACATATAGTTGTCTGTGATTTAGGTTATATTTAAATTATAGAAAAGAGAGTTCTAAACTTACTCCGAAACTCCTTTTTCCTTCTTAATCTTTACCAGTCAAACTTTGAATAATCTTGTACATACAACCAGCTCGTACAAATTGATATGTATAATTTTTTAAAATAGTAATTTCTTTAAGATTCATACAATTTGTTTTCATTTAAGGTGTATTTGAATTGTAGAAAAAGATAATTCTAAAGTTATTTCAAAATTCCCACTCAATATTTTTTCTTATCTTTATTGATCAAACTTTGAAAAATCTATGCAGATTAGGGGTGTTCATTAGCCCGATACACCATAAGGGCCTGCCCTATCCCGGTCTAATAGGGTCGGGTTAGGCAAAAAATATAAATGGACAGAATTTTAAACAAAACTATATTAAGTTAGGTCAAGTTGTGGGCGAAAGTATGTTCTGCCCAACCTACCCTAATAGTTATTTTTTTTAATTATTAATATCTTGTCATCTTTTATATATATACATATATTAATTCTTATTTCATTTGATTTTCTCTACATATTGCAGTTTTTATTACTTACGCAAACCTTCCCTACTTCTTAATTGTTTTCATTATTAATGTGTATACTTATTGGTATTTCTTTTGTTAAATAATGAAAATACATATATTTATTTAAGGATAATTATGCTAGTATAGCTTAAATTTTGTTTGATAATACTAGACTATTTTTTATTACTAATAAAAATATAAGAGTTCTAAAGATTTATTATTTTGAAATATATATTTATGAGTCTATAAAAAGATATTTTTATATTACAAATATTAATTCATTAAAAAAAAAGAAGTTTGGGCTGCCCTAACCCAACATAAAATTGGACTTATTTCGGTCAGGTCGAGCCATAGGCATAAAAATAAGCCTGATGTCTTAATCGAATAGAGTATCGGCCCAACTAGATGTCCAACCCCACCCTGCCCATGTATAGCCTTAATGCAAATAAAAACATACTCTAAAAAGTGATACATATAATTTCTAAAGTAGTTATTTCTTTTGACGTACAATTAGGGGTGTTCAAAGGTTCGGTTTGATTCAGTTTTGAGCCAAAAACAAAGTGAATCAACATAATCGGTTTAACATTTTGTTGAACTTTATCAGTTTTAAATTCTAATCGGTTTGATTCATTTGTTGTTTAGTTTAGTTCGATTTAATCCGTTTTGGTTCATGTTTTTTTTTTGCCCAAAAGTAATTTTTTTAAAAAAATTTATTGTAATATGTAGAATTTAACTTCTAATATATTGCATCTCTTAAAATTTTGATTAATAATAACTTTGGAATAATTTATTATTTTTATATCTTTTTTTTTGCCTAAATAAATTTCATACATTCATAAAAAAGCTTTAAAAAGTAAAAAAAAATAAGAATAATATCTTATAATAAAATAATATAAATAATTTGTATATTTCTTGAACCACATAAATAATGTAATTTTAATACAAGTTTAATTGACAAAAGATTTTATTAATCTAAAAAAAATAAAATATTAAATTTTAATTAATTGTGAGTTTAATAGTTTGATTTGGTTCGGTAATTAAATATAAAGAAAACTGACAACTAAATTGATTTAATCAGTTCTACAATTACAAAAATCAAACTAAATTAATTTTTAATCAATTTTATTCCATTTTTAACGATTTGATTTGGTTTTGTATGATTTTGTTCACCCTCACCTGCTACTCTTTCATTTAGGGGAAAAAATGGCCAATCAGATGGGCCTCAAATTGGAAAGGTATATTCTAAAAGGTCTAAGCAGATGGCAAGAGAGCACAAAGGGTGCGACGGGTTGTTATGGAACACCATTGGGGATTTTGCGCAACAAACTCGTGAATGAGTGTTTTCTGTCCATTTAAGGCATCAAAACGACATACTGAACTGTTATCTGCACGACACATGTCCACGACTATCAAAGGACACCGTTTCATTTAAACGAAACGCTGCGTTTTGGTTTGTTTTTGGTCAAAGTTGTTTTTATTGCTGAACCAAAATGCATCGTTTCAGGAACCCAAACTCATTCTTGCATTTCTAACGGCTGCGTCTGTGCATTTTGGAGCCTTCACTCACCGTGTTCCATCAAAGTAATCGCATATAAGCTTTCAAAACCAAATAAAATGTATTTATTCAGCCTCCTTACCCCAAAAACCGGATTCAAAATTATAAAACCTTTGGATCCGATGCTGAAAAAAGAACAAATAGAGCTAGGGTTTGGGAACCCAAGACATATTTTCTTACCATGAATGGCGGGATCAGTTAACCGATCAACTCATGTATTGTTCTCAAACTCAGACGCACAAAAGCCCTCTTATCGGCTATTATCATTTCCACTTTATTTAAGAAGAATCATATCCTGACGCGAGGCGCACAACTCATCCTTCTACCTCACTTGAGAATGAAGATAAGCAAATTGAACAAAGATAAAAAGTAAACATAGCATATGTATTTTTCTTGTGGCTGAGCATCTTTTTATTAAAAAAAAAAAACTGAGGCTGGTTCAATCCACTCCGAAATAGTTCCTTTTTTTTTTGGTTAGGATTGCCATTCTCCTTCAATAAAATATAAATGTGATCATTCAAAGTGACGAACTGGAAAAGGACAAAGAAAGGATAGTTTTGATAACCCTTGAACTTTAAAGTTGTTGTAGAGATTGAAGAGATCGATATTCAATCTTATATATAGATAGAAACTAAGGAACAAATTTACTGTGACCTTGTTAAGCCATTTTAGCCATGGATTTGTCTTGAGCTACGTGTCTTGCTCTTTAATTCTTTGTCTGCTTTCTTTTTTATTTTTGTTTTTTTTAATCTCGTGCAATTTTGTACGGACACCTGTTTAATTTATATAAAATGTGAAAGAAAATATTTTGAAAAATGTGACATTAATTTTTACTTTCAAATTCTTCAACAAAAAATGATATGTTTAATTTTTTTCAAATCTAATCATGTAGTGATAAATTATAAAAACCATATACTTATCCTCAAAATTCATACACTTTTATATTATTATTGGATAACTTAATAACCAAAATATAAAAATTATTTCTAAATTCTGTGTTTTTAGGTGTCTTGTAATGAATGTTGTCTTTTATTTAGAGTGGATTTGAATTGTTAAAAAAGTATGTCTATCGAAACTTCTTTTTAAGATTCTTTCTTATTTTTGGTAGTAACTTTGAATTTTACATATATAAACACAATGTAAGTGGTTAGGAGTTGGCTCTAGTGTTTAAGGAGGAATATTCTTTCACTTTAATTATTTAAGTCTAAATATGAAGGCAAGTATGTAAAAAAATTTATTCTTCTAAATTTATTAAGTTCTAAAATTATGTGTAATGATATGTCGGACACTTTCATTGATAGAAAAAAAAGGATAAAATTAAACGCTTCAACAAAATAAACCTCACGGACTAAAATGAAACTTGAGTAGAACTTTAAGGATTAAAAATAAACTTGTCTTATCTGCATCTAAACATGCTTTTGACAAAGTCATGGCTTGTGAAATCTCCTTTTGACACAAAACACACTCTTGGATAATCTATTTGTCAAGGTTGCAATTCTCTTTTCAAAAGATATAAAAATGATATTAGTTTATTAAAAAAATATTCAAGGTAATGAGTGTGAGAAAGAATATGAGAGATCATTTTGAAGACTTTACACTTTAGATTTGTTGTAAGAAATTTCAAGAGAATCATATTCGATTGATATAATATCTTGAGAAACGCGTATGTTAAGTTGTTATCGCTGTTGTTTTTTATTTAAGACTTATTTGAGTGATAGAAAAAACAAGTTTACATTTAATTCAAAATTTTTAGGGTATATATGTTTGGTACCTCTGAAAACTTTGAAAAGGAGATTAAAGGGGAGAGGAAGCATCTAAGAATCCCATTTGATCCACTTGAAATATAATCTTTGGATAGAAGCAGCTCTCCAATGTCACTTTCTTCAATTTGGGAATGGAAAGATACTGTGCACAATGGAAAGACCAGGCAAAAGACCTTTTTGGTCCAAAAGATTGAAGGGACTATTGAATGCAGACAAAAGACAAACTATTATAACACTTCACGACAAAAATTTTTTTGCACTCTACAACAAGATTATTGAATGCAGCATTCTGATAAAAAAGATTGTCTGCTCCTTATTTTTATATATTTACTTGTTTTTATTCTTCACTTGCAAAATAAAAATAGTGAATTTCATAAAATAGAATAAAAATTTCATCCTCAGAGTTGCACCAATTGAAAAAAATTAATTTTTTAATATTTTTCACACCAGATGTGTTAGTCATTTACTCACATTCCATTTTCATTTATATATTATTTTTATTTTATCAAATACCCAAATGAAAGGACATTTCTATTTATTTTCATATAATGTCAAACGTGATTTTAAGTCACAATTATATTATGTTTTATTCTTATTTTTATTATTTTAAAAATCTTTACAAAACTTTAGAATATGTTTGGTAGAGGAAGGTGAAGAAAGAAAAAGGTAGATGGAAAAAGAATAAAAAGTGTAATTGGTAAGTTGGAAGAGGAATGCTTGATGGATTTCGTCCCATGTTTTTGTGATACTACTCATTTCATCTAAATTGGTAAAGAAAGTTTCTGAGGAGGGAAAAAGAAGAAGAAAAGAAAATTATTTTGCCTAAGATGACACAAATATTTTATACTGAAAAAACATTAAAATTTAAAATTATTTTAAAGAACCCAAGGATAATAAATTTTAGTTTAAGTTTTTGAATCATAATTTTATTACATAATTAAAATTTTTAACTATTGGGTCTTTTAGAGTAATTTTTAAATTTAATGCTAATTAGTATGAAATTGTAAATATCTTCAATTTGAGATTTTTAACTATAATTTTACCTTTTTATTTTATGATAATTAACAAAAATTAATTTTTTAAATATTTTTTAGCTCCATGGGTATTTTAGTCATTTTCCCATGCTTATTATTTTTTTTTTCTGGTTGAAGTGGGAGAATCCACTTTTGGTGGAGGGGGAAGCGAGGGTTCAAACCCTCGAGCTCCTAGGTATGTAGGAGGAAAGATGCCATTGCTTAATTTTTATTCTTATACTTTTTTCACTTTATCAAGCATTAAAATGGAGAGATTTTTTTTTTTTATGTCTACCAAATATGATTTTAAGTTACAAAATTCCATTTCATTCTCATTTATATTATCTTTTTCATTCCTTTAATTTTTTTTTTACTCCATGAAATATAATCTTATATTCTTGAGTTATGTATGCTTTATTTGAATGGTAGAAAGGACAAGTTTTACACTTCCTTTAAAACCCCGAAACTCCTTTTTAAGATACATTTGATTAGTATTTCATATATCGTGTATTTTTTTAAGGAAAAAAACAAAAGACAATCTGAAATTTTCTCGAGAAAGATTATATATATATATATACACTACAAGAAAAAATACCATTTTTTAGAGTCATAAGCGTTGAAAAAAATGTCTTTAACTGTCGATAATTGTTTTATCAACGGTTATTTAACTGTTGATAAGTGTGGATAAAAGTTTTGTCAAAAAAAAAAAAATTATTGATAGTTAATGACCGTTGATAAAAATTTTAAAGTATTTTCGACAATTATTGACCGTCGAAAATAATCTTACCAAATTTTCAAAACAATTTCGACGGCCAATAAAAATGACAATCATAAACAACACTTTTGACATTTATGATCGTCAAAAAAAGTATTAAAACAATTTCAACGACCATTGAAAATGACAATTATAGACAACACTTTTGACAATTATGATCGTAAGAAAAAGTATCAATAATAATTTTTAATTCAATTTTCTTACATTGTTCTTTTTTTATATTGGTAAGTAGCTTTTTAATTAATAATATTATTTATAGAAATGTTTATAATGCAAATAATGTAAATATTTCAAATGATCTTAATATATGCCATCAACCAAAAGTTTTTCTTCCAACAAATAAGTAATGTATTAATTACAAAAATATTTAAAATATAAATCTCCATATCAGCTAAAATGTTTAAAAAATAAATCTAAAATAGTAAAAATATCATCTAATTTCTAGCAAATGCTCCATGCCTAACTGAATAAAAGCAAATTAACACTAGAGATGCAAAGCTCATTCACTTCCAACCTATAAGAAAAAAAAAAAAAGATTGAATTAGTAGTAATAATAGCATCAGCAATACAACATCTAGTTCTAAAAGAAGACACATTACAAAAAAAAAAATGTCATATGTAAATATTCACACTACAAGAATGAATGTAAGCTCCAAATCAAAAATATGAAAAATAAAACCTCACAAGATAAATTGTAGGAAAGCAAACTTACAGTAGGAATTGCAGAGTGAGGATAAACACCTCTATGTGAACAAATTGCTATATAAAGTGTCCCATATGGTAGTGGCATCATGGGCTAGAAGAATAGTAAAACATGTCACAAATTTATCTTCAAATGAACAAAGTGAAAAAGTAGTTATCTAAACTCCATCATGTTAATTCAAATCACAAATGTTTAAAGTCCATCATGCTAATTTAAATATGTACAAAAATCCAAAATATTGACTATGTCCAACAAATTCTCCATGTCCAAATATTTTGAATAAGTACAAAATGATGCTAGAGTTATAGAGCCCATTCACTTTCCATCTACAAAAAAAACAAAAGACAAAAAGAAAAGAAACATTGAATTAGACCAGAATATTATATCATTAAAACATGATCTTTAACCAAAAATAAAAATAAAAAGGGCCAAAAGTACAAATTAAGAAACAAAACACTAGTTGGAACTATTTAACTTAGCTATAATCATAAGTGTATAGTGTTGGGTAATTTAATGGATATGTCTTAACTTTAACAATTTCGATTATAGCCATTACAGACAATAATTCAAAAATGGAAGTACAAATTGAGTTTAGTATTTAAAAGCTATTGTAACAAAAACTTCTAGCATATGATATATTTTAAGGAAGGGTCTTAAAGTGAAAAATGACAAAATAATAATAAAAACCTTACCAAATTAGTAGGAGAAGTTGTACCATTATTAGAATCAATTTGAGTTCTAAGAACACTTCCTCCAAGAAGATGTGTTAGTAGATCTTCCATCCTATTCATTTTCTCTTCTAATACGCTTACTTTTGCATTGGACTCTTCACAACATTTTTCTGATTCTTGAAGTTTCTTTTCAAGCTCACCAATAAGTGAGGATTGATGCCCAAACAATTGTGTCGAGCTAATACCAGCTCCTTGTCCACGAACTCTTCCATGTCGCTCAGGCCCAAAAACTTCTATAAATATTTCATTCTCATTCATGTCCAAAGATCCTTTCTCTTTTTCAGATGTGATGTTTCTAAGGTGCTCCTACGTTTAAATGATATAATGCTCAAATATAGGACTTAAAAAAAAAATTAAATAGCATATCATAATGTTTATATGATAAGTGTATTCAAATTGAGATAACTTACAAGTTTATCTTGCAATTCTTCATTAACAGCTTTCCCATTAGCACTAGTGTGTATAATTTCCCATAGGCGAACACGCCCAATTTCTTGTCCTGTCTTCTCTTTCTATTGTTGAATAAACAATAAAATATTATATGATAGAAATTTGAACAAAATATATTAACTTAATAACTTTATTACCTCTTCTTCAGCCCTTTGTTGAACACTTTTTGATCCTGTAGTGTGTATAATGTTGTTGGCTGTTCGATTAATCTTATTTTGCTCACTCATTTTCTAAAAACCCAATAAAACATATAAACATTCAATATTATTTCCAAGACTAAAATAAAATCAAATTTTTAGTACTCACCTTCCAACTATCTGAATTCCATATCCTCACAAGATATGTCCAATCTTCTTTTGTTATATCAGGTGGTATAGTAGTAAGAGCCTCTTCAGGGTCTTCAAAAGAATTATAATACTTCTTCTTTATTGCATGGCGATAGTTCTTGTATGACCTATTCATTTGTGCCCATACAAGTTGTTGGCAACCTTCAACTTTAAAATGAACCTTGAGGTCAAGAAACCACGATATGTAAGTCAAAATAAAGCAATATTATTTTACAAAAACAAATTGAAAATTTTGTAGTGTCAAAGTAACAACCAAAACAAAATCAAATAATTTGTTCTTCTTCTCCATGGAAATTTCAGCCCATTCACTAACACTTAACGGTGCATTTTGCACTTCCCTAACTAAAGTTGTACATCTTGACTTGAATAACCTTGAATTTGGACCAACGGGACGATTGTTTTGCCAGTTTATGTCAAGTCTCTTTCTAAATGGCAATTTAGACAATTTAAGATTGCGCGTGGATCCTCGACCTTTTCTTTGGTAATTACATTGACCTATTCAACAGTATTAAATTTGGCGAAGTAATGAACATATTAGAAGAAATAATTTAAAAAATTCAAATTGCAAACAAGATGGTATAAAATGGCATACCTGCATCCTTTCTTGTAATAGTACTAGTAATAGCCATTGTAATACTTCTCTGTGGCAAAAAAAATTCCAAATTCTAGGAAATATAGGAAGAAGTAATCAATAATATTACATTTGAAATATAATTGTCTAAATAAATGCTATCAAGATAAACAATCCATGAGGACATATGTAAAAAAGGTTCAATAGTACAATTCATTAAAATGCACTAAACATTTAAGCAAAAAACTCATTCTTAACCTATGTCCTATATGTCTACATCAAGCACATTGTTGGGGTCCATCCTACTCCATGATACAAGAATTTCCACATCATCAGACAAAGTATTTGAAGTCTCATTAACATCATGAGGCATATATTGTTGGAATGGTTTTGGGATAACCACATCTAAATCTTCTTCTTCATCTTCACGTACAGGCATATCAAAGTAGTCTCTAGGTGCAACCTTAACCACACATAACCAATTAGAATTAGTAATATCTTCCATGTAAAAGACTTGTTCACATTGACATGTCATAGCAAATGGTTCATTTGTATTCAATCTTCGCCTTTTGTTCACAATTGTTATCCCATAGTCATCTACTTTTACTCCTGTACCATAGTTATCTACATCTCACCAGAAACATTTAAATACGACAACTTTGTTATTTCCCATATAAGACAATTCAAAAATATCTTCAATGACACCATAATACTCTTTATTAGAATATCCTTTTACCACAACTCCACTATTTTGTGTTTTTCTAGTATTGCCGCATTCTTTTATGCGAAACACAAAGCCATTCACAACAAATCCTTTATAACATATGGCTTCTCGTGATGGACCACGAGCTAAATATAAGAGTTGTTGTGTTACTTGATCACTTCCTTCATTGTAAAGTTGTGTAACCTACATAGCAATACAAAAAGCTTAAAATTATAAAAACTTCATTAAAGAAAATGTATACTTTAAAAAGTGTGCTACTTACATGACTTTCAAACCACTTGGAAAATTGTTGATTATGTCGCCTTTCAACATTTCTAAGATTTTCTCTTTCAATCTCCAACTTATGCTTCCTATATAAATAAAACCAATATGTTTATAAATAAGAACATATAATAAGATTATGTCTGACTTGAAAGTAAATATACTTACTCAATAAATGGAATAACTTCATCACAATTTTTCAAGATATAAAGATGAGTTTGATTCACTTCTTCCATACTTAATATTCTCGATATTCTACTTACTCTGGTAGGGCGACCAGATTGCACAAAAATAGATTATATTTTGATTATATTTTAATTTTATAAAATTTTTTGTATATTTTATAATTATAAAAAATATAATTAATTTTTTTAAAAATAATTTACCCTTACTTTTAAAATACCAAAATGATAATAATAGTTGCATATATGTTGATTCATGCATCGATCCCTATAAAAAAGACTAATAATTTGTTGGCATCTTGAATATCCTTAGTTTTATTTTTGGTGAATTCTTGCAAGTAACTACAAATTTGCTGCAGTGATGCAATCACACATGGACAAATACGGGGCCCACAAAGTACTACAAAAGTGGAATTTTCCTAACAATCCATCTATGAACATGAGAGGAAACTAATAAAGGATTTTTGGACGTCTATGCAACTCTTGTTCCTATTCGCTACATTTAATTCAGTTTATTTATGAACTCTTTTTTTAAATGAATGAGAATTAATAATACAAAATTAGAAAGTTTAACATAATATTTTCTTAGATTATGTATAACAACATTGTTTATAAAAAAGACTTTTTATAACCTTAAGTTTTGACTGCAATTTTATAATCTTAAGTTTTATAAAGTAATGGAATTTCTATTTCTCTAAACCAACTATAGGATAGCAAGTAAACTAGAGTGGGAAGCTTTTGCATCTATAGAAATACACAAATATAAAATTTTGGTTCATACCTAAAATGTCTATATAGGTACTTATTTCTGAATGCTCCTAAAATAAGAATGCAAATCAAATGCCAGAATTAATGAACAGTGGAAATAGTGTGGGGGAGAAAATGCATATGAATGACATAAGAAGAGAAGAAACTTGTATTATCTTCACTTATATAATCAGATAGACAATATTTATAATATGCACAAAAATTGAGATTCATAAGAAGATTGATTGTTTCATTGAGCCAAGAAGGGCTCCTCAGCTATAGGCCAAAATACTATTAAAATTGTAAGAAATTTTATATAAATCAAAATTGAAGGACCAAGTTGCACAAACACGTGATATTGGGCTAGTCCTTTCTTGCAATAGACCTTCCACCAGTAGTGTCATAGGAAGTTGTTGAAAAACCTGTAGGATGGAATGAATAGCAAAGTGTTAATGTAAATTTTGCCAATAAAAATCATATCTCAAGTCAATAAAGAATGTAAGCATAATACTACAAGAACAAAAATTTATTAGAAGTAAGTAAATTTATAATTTGTCCCAAACATTGTACAAAGCAAATTTGGGTACTAAGTTAGATTCAGCATTTTGTTTCTGGTTTTGTTAACATGAACGAATTAAGATTGCCCTATGTTACATGTTATATGCAGTAATAATAAATATTCATTGAATTCTATATGGCTTTTGTTTCTAGTTAATTAGGCCTACTTCCTTTTTTTTGTGTAAGAGCTAGCTTTTAGAAAAAGAAATCATTAACAAATTATATATGTAAGAGGTGCTTTCTTTGTTGTTTGCTGCAAGAAATTTCATATGACAAAGATCAAAAGCATAAAATATATTCACTTATTTATGTACAGACTTCAAGACAATTAGTTTGTTGAGAGACAAGAGATTTCAGATTACTTCAAATAGAAGAAAACTGATCTAACTATTGTCTGTTCTGAAGTGTCAAAATATGATAGCGAGAGGAGGGATACTTGACTCGAACGAACGTGAGAGGAGCAAAGACTGAAAGGAGAGGAATGAATGGTAGTAGGCGGATCCGAGCTCTAGTAGACAGCGAGACAGCCATTGTGGTAGACGGGAGCAAAGGAAAGAGAGGTGAGTGACGCCAAGGGGAATTCCAGCACGAAAGCAGAACGTGAAGCTGGAAAAGCTGATGAATCGGGAAACCTAGACAGAGAAGGCGATTTGGCCATGAGCTTGTGTAATTTTCATTTTCATGTGTTAAGCATCTTTCTAAAGTAGCATGATTGGACCCGAAGCAAAGAAAGCACAATTCAATATCCCATTCACTCTAGTCATACAGGAACCCAGCTACCTACTTCATTCGTGAATTTGCAGGCCCCCACCGTTGAAATCAACGATTTCGACAATGATATCCGAATTTAAATCAGAAGTTGAAAGACTTAGAGTAACTAGTCTTATACATCTGCTCTCTGTTTAAACTATCATATGAAAAAATAAAATCTGCAACCTAAAACCATCAGCTGAATTACAGATAAACATAAGGGAAGTAAAGAAATAAAAGAAGAGAACCTCACATGCTACTTGGAGATGATGAGTGCAGTGAAGGTGAGAAGAGATCCAGCAAAGAGGGGAATGAGGTAGAGATGCATATGAGAAGAATAGAGATGCAGAGACACACCAACTAGCAAATAGCAAAATCTGAGACCCAAAGATGCTTCGGAGAAGAGATATGATAACTGCCCGTTGATAAAGCCTCATAAGCGTTAAAACAATGCTTTAAAATTATTTTTAAAACAGATAAATATCTTATTTCAACTCACTTGTCGATAAAAGAGGCTAAAAAGAAGGCGCCAATCTTGCCCGCGCTTTGGCATGAAGCAGTTACGATGAAGATGGCATTTTTAAATTGACGATCTGCGCAGAGTGTTGATAAAAGAATTTTTCTCAACTTTAACTCTTGACCGTCAAAGTTAACTAGTGGAAAAAGCTTCATTCTCCTGTAGTGATATATATTTCAAAATAGTTTGAATAAATTATATAGACATTGTCTAAATTTTGTTGAAATTATAAACTCCTTCTTTATTTTCAAAATATATACAAATCTCTTTTAAAACAAAAAATTATATTACATTTTAATCTAATGTTAATTTTTTTTATTAAAATATCATTTATTAACCACTATTATATTTTTTAGGATATTTTAGTTAAAAAATTTTAAAATAAAACTAATTTTTATATTTTAAAAACAAAAAGATGGCTGTATAATTTTAACAAAATTATAAAAAAAATCTATATAATTTACTCAAATAGTTATTGTTTTGGTATGTATGTACAATTCTCTTTCATTTAAATTGTATTTGAGTTTAATAAAATGAAATTTAAAGTCAAATTGAAAGTTCTTTTTAAATTTTTTTCTTATATTTTATAGATTAAAATTCAGCTGTGTATACAAGTACAAAAGTATGGTAGAAGAATTATACGCGATGCTTTTAAGGGGAAAAATCGAACATATCATTTAATTTGAGCTATTATAAACACTTTTGTCAATTTTAAAAATGAAAAAATACTCTTCAATTATCACTTTTCAAGATTTAAATTTTTTTTATATATTTTTCTATCATCCAAGTAACAAAGATTCTACCTTAAACTATATCATTTATTGTTTCAAATGAGAATGGGTCACATAAGAGAAATAGCGAAATCTGGAGTAGCATATTTGCTAATGGGTCCAAGAAGAAAAATGACAATTCATGATTATTTTCAATTTTCAAAGTAAAAACAAACATATTTTCATTCAAGATTTATTTGAGTTACCGTCCTTCACGTTTCAGGCATAGGTTCTGAAACACAATCCTCTGGCATGGAAAACTCTGGCTGCAATTCAAGCTCATAGCAACATGGCAAGCATTTGTAACTTTTATATGCTCCTACAACACATTTCTGGTCTAAATTTCCGAGTGCTGCATAAGCCACAACTAAACCATATCAATTTACAAACCAAGGCAACTGTGTAGGAAAGTTGCATCACTACAAAAAAAATTGCTTTGTCACCGCTAAAAGTAGAAAAGTCGCCCCTAATGAACTTATAGTGGCGACAGAATGTCGCCGCTACATTGCAACTAATATAACTGTAGCAAAAAGTATTTAGTAACGAGAAACAAGTCGCCACAAAAATATATAATTAGTTGCAATGTTTGTCGCCACTGAAACATATATAGTGGCAACAAAGGTTGCCACTAAAACAAATTTAGTGACGCCAAAGGTTGCAACTAAATAAAAAAAAAATTATTTTTTTTTTAAGTAAGAGTTGTCGCTAAAAATAATCATTAGTGGTGACTTAGTTGCCACTAATTATTCATGTTTTAGTGGCAACAAGTGATTGCCACCACGAAAAAGTTATTATTAGTGACAATATGTAGGCGTTGCCACTAAATGATTATTAGTGGCAAGTTTTGTTACCACTAAAATTTATTAGTGGCAACTCTATCGCCACCAAAAGTTCATTTAATGAGGATGATGTTACCACTACATAGCTTTTAGTGGCGACAGGTCGCCACTAAAAATTTTTAGTGGTGATTTTTTATGTCGCCACTGAATGTTTATTTTCAGCAACATGATCACTTGCCTTTGAATGTTACAAAAAATCTTTAGTGACAATAAATATTGCTGCTAATGGTGTTAAAAGAAGTTTTCAATATCTTATATATAATTAAGCAATGTTTACCTAAAAAATAACATAAAATTTCAATAATTATCAAACAACTTCAAAAGAATAAAAAAACACGTAATGAAATAAGATTACAACACCCATATCTAATCACATCAAAATGAAAGAAAAATTTAATTAAAATCAACTCCATACTCATAAATAATTTGTACATATACAAAATTAGCTATTGGAAAGCTAAAGTTATAGTCTCTACATTCATTGTTAATAATTGTTCAACTGCTTAAAGACGCTTCCATGGACTCAATATGCTCCTTCATTTCGGGAAGCTCACTCAACCTTCAAAAAGAGAAAAAAAAACATGTTATTAAATTTAGTCTCAATAATTACTTAGACTAAAACAAAATCAGTACCAATTCAAACACCAAACAACATATGAGTTCAAGCTTCAACTTAAAGCCAATCTTAAATTAAAGTTCAGACTAATAAGAAATAAATAGTGCCTTCTAAACATACTACCATTTATCTAAGTTCATTGAGCTGATCCACCTAAAGTATTACTGCTTGAAGGTAAATGTCCCTGTTAAAAAAAAAAATAACTATAAGTATTTTTTATTATTGGAAAAGGAAAGGGAAGTTTGTTATATCATTATTATTAATTTAACTTTTATAGTACAATTTATTATTTATTACTAAGTAGTTGATATTAATTTATTATTTATTCATTTAATTATTAGTTGAGTAAATTTAATTTAGAATAAACATGGTTATTAGCATTATTGTTATACAATAAAATTTAATTAATCATTTATTTTATTATTTATTAATTCCATCATTATTCATAAAACTTTCCTTCTCTTTGTTTATTGTCTTTGCTAACAATATTGGTAGTTCAACTATATTGTTAAAAATTTTTTTTGCTCTTATTATTATTATTATTATTATTATTATTATTATTATTATTATTATTATTATTATTATTATTATTATTATTATTAAATTAAATCTTATTGTCTTGGATTTGTAAAAAAAAACTTCTTCCTCTTATTATTATTAATATTATTAATTTAAATTTTATTGTACAATTTATTTTTTAATATTAAGTATTTGATATTAATTATTAGTTATCATTTATTCATTTAATTATTAATTCAATAAATTTAATTTATAAAAAAATGGTTATTAGCATTTTTATTATACATTAAAATATCATTAATCATTTGTTTTATTATTTATTACTTCCATTGTTATTATTTATTTATTATTAAATGAATAAATTTAATTATTGAATAAGTAATCTTGTTGTTGTTGTTGTTGTTGTTGTTGTTATTATTTAATTAATTTTAGCTATATAATTTAATGTTTATTATTTAATATTGATGGTTACTTAATACTAATTAAATAAATATAATTATTGATCACTATTGTTATTATTATTATTCTTATTCTTACTATTATATTATTAGTTTCATCATTGTGATTAATTAATCTATCTTTAATTCACAATAAAAATATTCTTCCTATTATTATCATTATTATTAATTTAACTTTTATAGTACAATTTATTATTTATTACTAAGTAGTTGATATTAATTTATTATTTATTCATTTAACTATTAGTTGAGTAAATTTAATTTAGAATAAACATGGTTATTAGCATTATTGTTATACAGTAAAATTTAATTAATCATTTATTTTATTATTTATTAATTCCATTATTATTATTTATTTATTATTAAATGAATAATTTAATTTTTGAATAAGTAATCTTATTATTATTACTTAATTTTAGTTACATAATTGAATGTTTATTATTTAATATTACTATTTTCATAATAATAATTAAATGAATCTAATTATTAATAACTATTATTATTATTCTTATTTTCATTATTTTATCAATGCTATTTATTAATATATCTTTAACATATGTATTATCATTTATTATTTATTTTTATCATTTATTTAACATTAGTTTAATTCATCATAAAAATCTTCTCCCTGATATTATTATTATTGATAAATTAACTTTTATTGTATAATTTATTATTAAGTATTTGATATTAATTGATTATTTATTATTTATAACTTATTCATTTAATTGTTATTTGAATAAATTTAATTTATACTAAACATGGTTATTAGTATTATCATTATTATTATTCATTAAAATTTAATAGTTTCACTTATTTTATTATTGATGTAGAACATCGTTAATATTTATTTATTATTAAATGCTTACATGTAATGTATGAATAAGTAATCTTATTATTATTACAAGACAAATATAATATAAGTTGCAAGTTAAAAAATTAAAGTAAAACAAATAAACAAATAAAAAGACCATAATAATAACTCCTTTTAAATAAAAAGGAGTACCAACTTAGTAACAACAGTATATCAACAGAGCATAACTGAAAGAAAATAGCGAAACCAAACAAAGAGATAAAAAAAAAAAAAGAAACACAAAGTTGCAGCTACCCTTTCTTTATCTGTTCAATGAATAATATAATAATATATCAATAAATAAGTATAAAATATTTATAAATAGAAGGCCAAACCTCAAGTCTACTACTAAGTTTTGCTAAATAGATGGAGGTGTGTACCATATTGAACAAGATTCAATTGAAAACTCAAATATGAATTTTGGAGCTTAATTACTTAGTTTGAATTCTATATAACCTAACAAAACTGAATTATTTTTTTATTACAAAGGGAGAAGCATAGCATAGAGAAAACAAGCACCAAGAAGAAGGATTTGATTACTTTGATTTTGTTTTATTTTCCATAATTCTACCTTTTTGGTTTGATTTACTCTATTTAGTCTTTCTCAATCTCATAATTCTTTTTAGTTCCGCCCCCTTTCAACCAAGCATGTTATTTGGATCTAGAAATAATTCAAGAGGCCAAAATCTCTTCACATATCTTTAATAGCACAAGCAAAACAACCATAAGAACAAAATTTAAACTTAAAGCATCCAAATTTTAAAACCAAGGTTCCAGTCCTTTGCAATACCCCAAAACCAAATTCTTCAATTGCCTAATCAATTTTACAGCTCTACCAACTTGAAATTTTCATAACCCAGTTCAATGTCCTTGTATCTAATATATCAACCTCTTCGAAAGAAAAAACATTAAGTATTTTTTATCTTCTAATTGAAATAGAAGCTGAATTTATATAAAGTTTTTCTCAACCACCATGTCTTTTTAATACATTTTAATTTGAAATTTAATGGGTGTATTTATATTATCTTTCGCCGGACTTAAAGAATTCCTAATCAAATTCCCCTCCCCCAAGAACAAGATCCATTTCGACAAAAATCCACTCCTCGGCCAATGAAACTAATGCATTTGTATCAAATAGAAAATTCTAAAAATCCAAGACTCGTTCCCAGAATCACCTCTATGATTAGTCAACAATTCAACGAGTACCTCAGCAGTGATATGAAAAATTGGTATCACAGATTACCTACCGATAGTGCAAAAACAGCAACTCGTAAGCACATTTAGAGAGCACTTTCAACAATCAAATTCAACTAAAATGCAATGATTAAAAAATTAACAGAGTATATTAGACAATGGCAAGATAACACTAAGTAAGACTTCGAAAGCAGTAAATGATCATATGGGATCATCAAGTAATCAGTAACTAACTATTTATAGGAGGAAATCATCTGGGGATCTAAGAACAGAGAAATTTTTTCCCAACACAGTGAATTTCAAAAAAAGAAAAAGTGAAGTGCTTATGAGATTAGAGTAGGAGATAATGGATTTTGCTAACACTGGACAGTGACTGTGAAGGGAGACACCATCTGATAGAGCCCAAGAAGAAGGAAAATGGCGTTAAGCACAGAGTGCCGCTGCGTGCTCCCTATTTGCCTCAATTTCTATAAATTAGAAGAAGGAGAAGAAACTATTATTAACAGTACCTGAAGCCATGGAAGAAACCATCATTAACAGTACCTGAAGCCATGGAAGAAATTATCATTAACAGGTGCTGAAGCCGTGGAAGAAACTATCGTTGAAAATAGATTCAGAAGAAGAGTAGATCGTCTTTTTCATTAAGCATTTCACCGATCTATTGACTCTTTCTCCCCATTGCAAGACTTGGGTCTCCTGCTAAGGCACAGGTCACTTTCATCGAGCGTCGCTGAAGGGAATGGGAAATAGAGGTTTACGTTTTGCCTCTTCAGCGCTCTTTTCCTTCTATTTTTTATTTTACTTAAGATATAAAAATATTATAATTATAGTTTTATATCAATAGAACACTAAAAAAAAAATATAAATCAATTTACAAGTAGATATTAGAAGAAAATTTTAATGTATCAAAAAATAAGAATATAGTATAAAATATTAAATTAATTTAAAATTTTTAATACTTATCTCTTAAAAATTAAAATTAATTTAATTTAATTTAAATATTTTTAAATAATTAATATAGTTATCACCTAAGCTATATTTTTTTAATTTCTATATCAATCATTAGTAATTTATTTTAATTTATTCTTTATCCCATTTAATTTGAATTTATTTTGAATCAGTCTTTATCTTAAATAAAGCTCTCTATTTTTATTATCTTAAAATATGGGTTTATTTTACTTCTTTGATTAATAATTATATAACTTTCAAAACTAGATAAAGAATAGTTAAACAAAAACTAAAAATTATTTTCGTTTTTTATTTTATTTAAAATACAAAAATATTACAATTATTATTTTATGTCAATAGAATACTAAAAAATAAATTTAAATCAATTTACAAGTGGATATTAGATAAAAAATTTGATGGATCAAAAGATAATAATATAGTATGGAATAATAAATTAATTTAACAATGTTAATACTTACCTCATAAAAATTAAGGTCAATTCACTTTAATTTAAAGATTTTTAAATAATTAATATAGTTATCACTTAAGCTATATATTTTTATTTATATATCAATTATCAGTAATTTATTTTAATTTATTCTTTATCCCATTTAATTTGAATTTATTTTGAATCAGTCTTTATCTTAAATAAAGCTATCTATTTTTATTATCTTAAAATATGGGTTTATTTTACTTCTTTGATTAATGATTATATAACTTTCAAAACTAGATAAAGAATAGTTAAACAAAAACTAAAAATTATTTTCATTTTTTATTTTATTTAAAATACAAAAATATTACAATTATTATTTTATGTCAATAGAATACTAAAAAATAAATTTAAATCAATTTACAAGTGGATATTAGATAAAAAATTTGATGGATCAAAAGATAAGAATATAGTATGGAATAATAAATTAATTTAACAATGTTAATACTTACCTCATAAAAGGTAAGGTCAATTTAATTTAAATATTTTTAAATAATTAATATAGTTATCACTTAAGCTATATTTTTTATTTATATATCAATTATCAGTAATTTATTTTAATTTATTATTTATCCAATTTAATTTGAATATATTCTGTATTAGTTTTTTATCTTAAATAAAGTTATCTATTTTGATTATCTTAAAATATAGGTTTATTTTATTTCTTTTATTAATGATTACATAACTTTCAAAACTAAATAAAGAATAATTAAACAAAAACTAATAGTTAATGTTATATAAAAGAAATTTTTATTTTTATTTTATATAAAACACAAAAATATTACAATTATAATTATGAATAGAATACTAAAAAAAAAATTATTCAATGTACAAGTGGATATTAGATAAAAGTTTTAATACATCAAAAGATAAGAATATAGTATAAAATATTAAATTAATTTAAAATTTTTAATACTTACCTTATAAAAATTAATTTTAATTTAATTTAATTTAATTTAAAGATTTTCAAATAATTAATATAGTTATCACTTTAATTGGAGAATTATATAGTTATCTATAAAGATTATACATTTGTTGTGTTATTATTAAAAAATTATACAGTTGTCATCTTTTAATTGAGAAATCTAATTATAAAAATGTAATATATATATATATATATTTCATTTTATTTGTAATTCCTTTTTTTTTTTTAACTGCATACCCTTCAAATCTTTCTCCTAAAAAAATTACATATCTTCTCATATATTTTGTATGGTGTAGGGTTGAAATCGTCATAAGCTACTTGTTTATAAATAAAAAGGTATGAGTATCTTGTTTTGTATTCAAATGTAGTGAGAAAGTCAGAATAATAATGAAGAAACCTTGGACCATGATTATAGTTTGGTTTCAATAGTGTTGTAATAATGTCTTCACCTAAGAGAACCATTAAGATAGGATCTCCATTAAGAAAACAAATAAACAATTAACTTCATTAAACATGTATATATATATAATAATAAATAAAATTATCTTTTATCCATTTCACTGCATCTACTAAATATAAAAGGATAAATGCATTAAGTAAATTTAAGAAATAAATGAGAAGAAGAGAAATTGTATGATTACCACTCAGATTCTCTCTTCCTCTCTTTATCACTCTTTAAATTTGCCTTATGCATTTATCCTCCAAAACAAAAAAGATCTAAATTAGTCAAAATCTATACCACTTAATGTTGCACTGTGCGAGGCACATTAATCCTTATTGAATGTTATGCAAATAAAATGATACCATATATTATGTATAAGGAACTTTCATCTGTAAGTGGTTATCTTGCAAAATTAGTAATCATGCTTCTTTTCATTGAAAAATTTGTGGGTCAAGAGTTAAAAATTGATCTATATATATGAAACTATCATATAGATGAAATCCTTATTTCGACCCTTTTGGGATATGTGTATATGGTGAATACAATAATTTTGTTCCCTTTGTCTATAGGTTCCATTGATCACTTAACACTTTATAATTAAAATTTTAATTTATAATTTTGTTACTTTTTTCTATAAATGATTAAAAAAATAGGTCATCAAAAAGAAAAGTTTGAAATGAGAGTACTACGTAGGATGGGAAGGTTAATAAGAAAAATTGAGTTTACTTTTAGTTAGGTTCTACAAATCTTGATGATAATTTGGCATTTAATAAAAACTCTTCCCAATATAAAGAATGTTGTTTATCTTTTTCTCATCTTGTTATTGCCAGAAGTCGTGATTGAAGGAGAGAGGTTCGGGTTTTTGTTCCTGCATTTTTTTCTCATTATTTCATTAATTTGACTTCATTATTTTCCTCCTTCAAGCACAATTTTATATTATTATTTTACTAATTTATTATTCTTTTCTTTATTGTTCTATTTTTTTAATATTTTTTATATAAATATGTTATACTTTTAAAATTCTTTAAGCTAAGCTCGTTATGTATGTTATATATAAGAAAATTTTATTTTATTTATACTTATTCCATTATTAATTGATTAAAATTTCTTATTAATTTTTACGAAAAATTACCTAAGATTAAAAATTAAATTTCTTATTAATATTTAACATTAATAATTGATTTAATTTTTTATTAATGTTGAAGTCCTTCTTTTAACGAAAAATAAAAATAACCCTTATTTAAAATTTAAAAATACTTAACACTCAACTTCTATTATTTCTAAATTATATTGAACTTTCCTTATCATAAAAAAAAAATAAAATACAAAAAGCTTATAAATAATAAATAAAAAACATTAAGATTGAAATTATAAAAAATAATCAAATTTAAAATAAATTTGTGCTTATAAATAATATTTATTAGTTTTATTGTTTGCTATATTATATGTGAACCACATATAATATTTTGTTACATTATTGTCTTTAGAAGTATATACGCGCGGACACACACGCGCGCATAAACACAGACACACACACACACACATAAACAGTGTATAATATGAATACTGTCAAAGTTTTTAATGGCGACAAGCTTAGGTCGTTACTAAAAGTTATGGTACAAAATTTTAAAAATTTTGAGCCAAATATTTTAGTAACAACAAAGAACTAAGAGTCTTTTAGTGATGACCTATGGTAATCACTAAATTTTGTAAAACTTTTAAAATTTATACACTAAAACTTTTAATGTTAATCTAATAAAGTCATTGCCAAAAGTGTTTCATGACAACTAAAAGTCACTTTTAAAAATTTATGAGAAATTTTTTTTATATTTTCAAAATTTTTAGTGGCGACCTCAATTTAGTTGCCACTAAATGCATGCACTTTTAGTGGCGACTTAGTGGCGACAAGAGGAAGTTGCCACTAAAAGATCTTTTAGTGGTGATTTTCTTTCTCTTGTCGCCACTAAAAAACGCATGCAACTTTTAGTGGCGATAAGAGAAAGTTGTCACTAAAAGATCTTTTAGTGGCGACAAGAGAAAGTTGCCACTAAAAGATCTTTTAGTGACGATAGTATGTCACCACTAAAAGATTAACAGAAAAATTTTAAGTAACATCGCAAATTAGCATCAAACTTTTAGTGGCGATATTATGCAATCGCCACTAAAAATATTTTAGTGACTTGGTAAGGTCGCCACTAAAACATTGTTACAAAATTTGTGGCAACATCATGTCGCAACTAAAACTTTTTATTTAGTGGCGACTATATTCTTTGTCACTAATAATTTTGCAAAAATAAATTAAAAATTTAACAAGTTCATCAATCATTTAGTGGCGAACAATGTTGCCACTAAAAGTAATTTCTTGTGACAACTTTTATATAGCGCCACTAAAAGGTTTTTAGTGGCGACCATTTATTGTCACTAAAATTATGACAAACAATATATTGTATGAAAGCATTAGTTTCAACCGCATGTCGCTACTAAAGGGCATCACTAAATATTTTTAGTGGCGACTTTTTTTTGTTGCCACTAAAAGTTCTTTCTAAATACTATATATTGTTTTAGTGACCACAATTGGTGCCAATTTTTTTTTGCCACTAAAAGTGTACTTTTAGTGGCGACATTTTTTTAGTCGCCACTAAAAATCAATTTTTTTGTAGTGCATGTGGATTGGGGAGATAGTTATAGCTAGCTAGATAGAGTTGTTAATTACCTCTTCCTTGCACAGCTTCTTCTAGTCTCGGTAGTTCTGGTCCATTTATTATGGGGTTGGTCATATTCCTCCCTGCGTATATTAGAAAACCAACTAAATTAAATAGGATTAATTAGTGTTGGAGTATATACATGTGTGTGTCAAAAGAAAGGAGTTTTACATTGCTTAAAATAGAGGGAGCTTTAGTACATATATACTAAGATGTAATATTAGACAAGTGAATGAGTTAAGAAAAGGAGTGGGCTTGCGTGCACAACAACGAGCCAATGCAGTTGAAAACTTCCGATTCCCCACATATGCAAATTAGATGTAGTGCTGGGCATTTTTGCTGAAAATATTTTTGCAAATTCAAAAATATTTTTTTTATAATAAACTTATCAAAAAAAATTTTATTTTCAGCAATTTTGAATTTGGGACCTTAAATTCCTGAACATTGAAGCTTTTGATTACTTATTTTAATTTTTCCATTAATCCTCCCAACATTTAGAAACTGTCTTCCTTTAATTATTTTTAGTCCCAACATTCAAAATAATTAATCGTGATTAAGCCATCATTAATCGATTTTATTACTGCCTAATATTTTTGTTTGTGTCCTCAGTCTATAAAAGGCAGTGTATGGTTCAGTTCAAGATCTACTGAGCTATTTGAACTCTCTACCTTCTCTCCTCTTCCTTCTTTTTTGAGCTTCTCGTTCTTTGCTATTATGCTTTCCTATAGAATTTTGCAAGAAGGACCCATTTAATTTTGAGGAGTTGCTGACTTGTGCTGGAATAGCTCTTAAGAATAATGTCTTTGAGCATGACTTAGATCGATTTTCTTAACATACTTGTGAATTGCAACTTACAATTAGAGCATCTAAAAGGTGCAATTTAAGTATGTGTGAGAATTATTAATAAAATTATTCATATACTTTTTCCATTGAATCTTTTGGGAACCCAAAAATTTTTTTTTTTAATAAACCACTATCGACTGAATTAGATCACCGATCAACCCATGTATCATTCTCAAGCTCAGACATACAAAATCCCTCTTATCAACTGATAATTACATTTTTATTTTATTTGAAGAGAATCGCAACCCTGACAAAATAGCCACACAACCTCACTTTTTTAATAACTGTGATAAGCAAATCCAACATAGATAGAAGTAAAACAATGTAATAACCTAAATATATATATTTATATATAATAAATAGATAAATTATTTATAACTTTTTTTCCTATCTTCCTTTTTATTTCTTCTTTTCCCCGCGTTCCCTATCCTTCAGCCGCGATGAAGCTCATTGCGCATCAAGCGTCATCTCCTGTGGCTGTCATCGTTTCCTCGTCGCTGTGAGGCTATCGCTGGCATCGAGTAGCCCTCCCCAAAACATCCTTGCTGTCCATCCACTGTGTAGAGATTCGTGGAGGTGGCTGTTTGCGCCGTCAGTTACGGTAAGCCCTCCACAATTCTTACTTCCATATTTCCTTCAATTTTTGGTTGCAATCTCTGGATTTTTGTCTTCTTCATCTAGATTTCGGCCCATCCCATCTTTAAAAAGGTTTGAAACGTTACTCCTTCCCCTTCTCTTCTTGTAGGCCGAGGAGAGCTCTAGGAATTTGGGGTTTTTGAAGTGAACCAATCGATTGTATTATCCATGCACAAATCTTTAATTTTTGGTCCCTTGAGGTAATTTCTGAACTCAAGTTATGACTTAGTAGCTAAATAAGAATACCTAAGTTTATGGGTTGATCATAGAGATTAAGAGAGGACAAAACAAAACAAAAAAGCTAAGAAGTAGGACTCTTAGTAATTTAAATATTATTGGATATGATAGATGTTAGGAATTGCTAATATAAGCTTATGTGATAATGTGGTGAATTACGAATGTTGTTAGGAAACTCTACAAATATTAATACTGAAGGGAGCTAGTCATGGGAAGGGGAACAAGGCCATGATAGTGATTGGTGTGATCGATGAGTGGATAACAATTTATGACTTGTTTATTAGGTTCCTATAGTATTCGTGAACCTAAGATATTGGTAGTCAAATTATAATCAAATGAATCGTGCATGGTAGTCTTATAAATGTCCTGTCCTTCATGTACTTGAGTTGATAGTATAATAATATGGGTTGAAGCCGATACTCTGTTATGTGCTGATGTTACTGAGTAAGCACTTTTTGATGAGATTGATGCATCATTTGTATTTAAAGTATGTTTCTATAGTAACCATATCCAAAGTTTTTAAATTTGATTCATTTACTAATAAAATATATGTATATGTATATATATATAATATGTATTTTTATATTTTATTTGGTATAACTAAATTGGACATTGGAGAGTTTAATTCATCGATTATTACTTTATTCATTTAATTGAGTATTTTATTTTTCTACTTAATTCAAGACATTAACTAATCACTTTAGCTTAGGGCATAATTACTTAACCACTACTGGTATTGGAGATGTAATTTACTGCAAGTAGAAGCCACGTAGTCTTTGTAATAAGATGAAAACAATTGATAGAATTCATATATGCGAGCACTGTTAAGTATCATAGTTACATTTAGACAAGTGAGAGGAGGCCTGGATGGGAAAAGGAACTGCCCATTAGGTGTAGCCACTTGTGAAAAAGGTAAGGAGCTGCCAATGAGGCGTAGCCACCCCCCAAAAATATATGTATATATATGTATATAAATCTTAATACTTTAGAGTTAGGTGGAAAAAGAGCTGCCCGTTAGGTGTAGCCACCTATAGAAAGGTAAGGAGCTGCCAACGAGGTGTAGCCGCCACCATCTTGAGTGAAAGTCAGCTCTTTTTCTCTTATAATTACAACTTTAAGGACTTAATGTCTAAAAAAAAAAATTACCAATGTATGAGTTTCGTTATTGGAAGTATTAGTTATTTAATTATGTTATTTGAATTTTGAATTTCTTAGCTCTAATTTGGCTTTTGATCTTTCTTACTTCCAATTATGGTAACTGTTATCTGCTCATTGAGTTTTCAACTCATTCTTTTTTTGTTTCCATCATTTCAGATAGTGGCATTAGATCTAAATCTCCTCTAACATTCTGGGTTCAGGGGCTTAGGAAATGGGGAGCCTTACATTTGATCTGCGAGGACAGACATCATTTTTGTGTGTGTTGATTATAAATGTTGTAGGATGTATTTTTGATATCTGCTTGTAAAAGGTAGAATTCCTTTTCCTTTTTGTTTTGTTTTATTTATTTATTTTTATTTTTTTCTATCTTGTAAATGGTGGTAGAGAGCAGAGCTTCTTTGTTGGTATTATTGGTTTCAGGTTGTTTGAAAGAATTTCGAATGCTCAATTCTTAGGGGGGCACTCTGTCAAAATTTCCATAAAAAGTTAAGGTCTTACAGTTATATAATAAAATATGATTACATTTGATACAATAGTGTCACCTGTAGAATTATTCCAAATCCATATTTAATTTGAAAGATATATTTGTTAAGCTTATGGATAAGAACCCCACTAAATTCTCCATGCCAGTCACCCTCTATATTTGGGGCGTGACAAACAAGTCAATGTGTTTACCTATGCCTAAACAATTTTTTACTGAGCGAGGTTGGTGCCATTACTCTTCTGACAAATAAAATTTTGTTTGCTAGGATTGTAGTTCTCCTTCCATTGGACATGAAAATAATACCAATTGAAAAGAAAGATCATTTAGAGTGCCTGAATAAGAGAAAAAAACAGGAGAGATCGTTTTGAAAACCCTTTGAATTGTTCTAAGAAATCTGTAAAGATCCCTATTCAATTTGTAGAAATGTGAAACGGAATGACTTTGCGACCCATGTATGTCAAGTTGTTGCATGCAATGATAGCTGTCTTTCATTCCGACACTAATCAATTCGAAGAAAAGACAACGTTATGCTTTTTGGGCCAAGAGACAACTTTATACTTCAAAACCTCAAATTCCTTCATAAATAGCGAATGAATGTAAGTCGGGATGCTCTTGTATCTTTGTTACCAACCTTTGGTTACATGATAAAAGGGAGCATGCATGCTCAAGAAAATTAATGTGGGATAATGAGGCTAAATAAGACGACGTTTTGGGTTTGCTTGTTTTGTTTATTGGTGGTGAGGCTTGGACAGGAAGGAGAGGAAGAGAGATTTGATTTTTTTTTTTTTTTGGGTTCTTTTTCACGTTGCTATTAACTAATTAATATCATATTTCGCATCTTAACAATATGGAATAAACTGTTCGCTTCAACTATGTATATAGAAAGATTCTGTATAGATACTCATTTTGCAAAACATAGACAAATCACATTAATTATGTATTTATGTTTTCGGTTTCTATAACAGGCTATAACATTATTATTTTAAAACCAATGAATTTAAACTTGACCCTGTTTTCAACTTTAGAGCTTTAAGTTTAGTCCTCTTTAAATATAAATGCAATTCTCAAAAAGAAAAATTGATAAAAATTAAATAATTTAATATTTAAATAACTATATTAAAAACTTCTTACAAGTTATAACACAACAAGATTTTGAGTGATAAATGTTATCAAAGAAATCATTTTTAAGTGATAAATATTAAAAAAAACTATTAAAAGGAAACTATTAAAAGAAAATTACTTTTAAGTAATAAATGTTAAAAAAATTAAGAGTTTTGAAAGTTAAAAATCTAAATTCCATTTGCAATAAGTGAGAAGTTATTTTTAATTTTAAAAATAAAAAAATTAAGAATATAATATAAAATTAGTTTCTTGCTAATTATACAGTTACTTATATTAAAAGAAAAATTGTTAAAAATTTTGATACAAATTTAATTATTAATATTTTTTTTGATATTATATTACAGAAATCAAATCCTTGACACTATTTATCCCCCCCATCCTATCCTTATCACTTGGAATGAATTTTACTATATGAAAAAACATGTGCCCAATTTTAATAAATCACAAAAAAGTATATCATATAATTTTTAACTCAGGATCTTTATATACATGAATATGTTATTTTTTAAAAATTTTTTCCTCCCATAATTTAATCTTGAATCTCTCACTTTGGCTAATGTGATTTATAAACAATAATTAAAAGAAAAAATGCTTTTAAGGTATATATATATATATATGGTTTGCCGTAAAAAGTGTTATGCATAAATTTTAAAGTATTATTATTATTTAAATATAAACATGGTTCATATAAATGTATTTGAATTGTAAAAGAACGTACACTTTCTTATTATTACTTTTTTATTCTGGCTAGTCAAATTGTGGTAAGAAATCACAAAATATCCATATTTAATTTATAAAATATGAAATAGAATGGCTTGAGACGTATCCAGAGTTTTTTTGGATTGAGATCCGGATCCCAGAAATTGCCCTTACAGTATCTTTTGGTTCGCGGTAAAGGGTATAGTAACGTGAACGGATTTTATTTATATAATTTGAGTAATATTATATTTATTATTATATTTATTAAATTATTATTTAAAAAATAAAAATAAAAATAATATTTTTTATCTCATCTACTTCCATCTATCTATTTTTTACAATTCCTTTATTATTATATCTTTCAATCAAATAGCTCATTAATGAATTTTGTATTGTTTTCCTATTTTCTTTTTCCCTTTAAAAATTCTATCCCACTCTACACAAAATTTGATTGCAAGGCCAATTTATGAAATCACCACTACTAAGGATTCTAATCTATTTTTTTTTGCGCAATTATGGTTTGTTTGAATGTAATGAAAAATAAGATGAGAGAAAAGTTGAAAAACAAAAGAGGAGAGAAAATAAATTTTACCCTATTTAGATGCAAGAGAAAAATTAGAATGAGAGAAAAGTTGGGGAAAAATTGAGGTGTGTCCCACCAAAAAATTTTTTCCCAAAAAATAGAGATTTTTTAAGAGAAAATTTTTTTGCACATAATATGTTTTGGAATTTTGACTATAATGTAGTCGAAAACGTTTCGTTAAAAATTTTTTTGATTATATTACAGTTAGAAAAATGTTTTTCAACTGTATTGCAGTTGGAAGTAAAAAAAACTTAATTTAGCTTAATTAATTAATGTTATAATTATTTATTTAAAATCTTATTATAAAATTAATTAATAATAAATGTATTTTACAAAACAATAATATTTTTTTTAATATTAAAATTAATAAATTATTAAAAAAACCACTAACTATATTACAATTTGTGGCTTACGACCAAATATCAACTGCCATTTAGTCGGTGTATATATATATTATATTTTTTAATATATAATATTTATATATTAATATATATAGTATTATAATATAATAATATATTATATATTATATACATATAATTAAAAAATAGTTATTATATTTATATATATATTATATTTAAATCAATTAATATATATTAAAATAATATTTATAAAAATTTTAAAGTAAATAATTATATTTATTGTATTAGAATAATAATTTATAAATATGTGTTTAAAAAATAGAATATAATTAATTTCAAAATTTTATTTTTTTGAATATTTTTTAATTTTAAGTATGTTTTCTTTTAATAAGAAATATTTTTCAATCTTATTTAAAAATAAATTTATTCTATTATTTTAACATTTTTTAAAAATTGGTAATCATATTTTTATTTCATTATTTGATTAATTTTATTTTAAAAAAATTGAAATGTAGTTTTCATAATTTTTTTTTAAATTCATTATTCTTATTTCTTTTTTGAAAAATATATGTGTATAAATTTCAAATAGTTAATTTATATTTAAAACATAAATATTAGACAATAAAGACATTATTATCATTATAAATTAATAATTTTTTTCTATATTTTCTTTTTATTTATATAAACACATAAAAAATATTTTATTATCACTTTTTTTTTCTCTCCTTTCATTTTTCTCTTCTTCCATCCAAATACAATATTAGGGAGATAAGTGCTTTTTCTTGGATTATTTATATTTGATTTAAATAGTTTAAATTTTAAATTGTAAATACAATATTAGGGAGATAAGTGCTTTTTCTTAGATTATTTATATTTGATTTAAATAGTTTAAATTTTAAATTGTAAATACAATATTAGGGAGATAAGTGCTTTTTCTTGGATTATTTATATTTGATTTAAATAGTTTAAATTTTAAATTGTTTGTTTTTTAAATTTAAATAATTTTTTTAAAATCGATATTTAAAAGATTATTTTTATTTTATGTTTTATTTTTTTAAAATAAAAAAAATCCAAATTTAAGTTTTCTTGATGCTATGACACAAAAGACAAATTTACACTTATTTTGAAACTAGGTAAACACCTGTGTTCTGCACGGATTCCAAGGAAGCATGGCAGAAAACCGAAAAAAGAATTCAATGGGTCCCGTTCATAGGTGTATGGAAACCCGTGCTACATTGAAAAGGCCAAAAAAAAAAAAATCATATATATGAGGATCCATGACTTATGAACGATATAATTTTTTTAAAATATATTATATATATTTATAAATAAAAGATTCCGAAACTCTTTTTTTTTTTAATCTTCAAGATCAAACTTTAAATAATTGATACATAAATAAATACATAATAAAAAGTGATTGTAAACTTTTTAAAATGTTACGTTTATGCAATATATATGTATATATGAGATGATATAAGTGTGACTGTAGAAACTTCAAATATTGGATAAAATTAGTCTTAAAAAAAAAACATAAGTGAAAACGTTCTATAAAATTGATATCTTTAGATATTATATAAGACTATTTATATAAATTCTTTTCAAAATTCAATGAAAAATGCCGAACACATCCTTTCATTAAGGATAAGATGGAAGGATGCCCTCTTATATGCTTTGAAACTTTTTTAGTATATACTCTTATATTTAAATTCAAACTTTGAGCAGTCCACATACATAATACATTTAAACACATTGTAAAAAGTGGCAGATGTAATTTTGAAATAGTTATTTTTTAAGGAAGTGTATATACAAAATATTTCATTTCAGGAATATTTGAGTTGGTGAAATAGATAATTCTAAACTTATTTTGAAACTTTTTTTTTTGGAAGATTATTTCTTACGATCTTTATCAGTCAAACTTTTATGTAAAGATTCTTTGTTACTGATCTTTACACAGGAGAAATTATTTGAGGCTCTATGTACATACAAAAAGTATGGTAAAATGTGAAATATTCTGTAGATTTTGCGCGAGAATGATTTTTTTTAAGTTATACATAAAGTTAATTTGTTTAATGCGAATTTGAGTTGTAGGAAAAAAAAAATAAAGTAATATTTTTCTCTTCTCTTTAGAAGTCAAAAGAAGTTATCTCTAAGCGGTTTATGTACACATAAAAAGTGACACGCAGTTTTTGTAATAGTTATTATTTGAGTATGTAATTGAGTTTCAGAAAAATACTTATTATTTAGAGTGCTTTTAAGTTGCAAAAAATCTATAATTATAAATTCCGATAACACATTATAAGTAATAACAATAAACAAATTAAAAATATCTCAAGAGTCAAAACTCTTTTTCAAAATTTTTTTTCATATATATACAAGTCAAACGGAATTATCTTTCAACATCTCTCTAAACATACAAAAACGCCTCGGACTTACCATTCAAGTCTTTATAATTGCCTTTCATTAATATGGTGTATTTAAATTGCAGGGAGAACAATATTAAAGTCATCTCGAAACTTCTTTAAGATTTTTAATTTCTTTTTGTACAGGTCAAGAGAAATTATTTCTGAACAATATATGCAAACGTTTCGTAAAAAGAAACACGTATAGGAATCATGGATGGAACAACAATGTTATTCGCTACAAATCCGTCTTATCAGTGTCTACAAATAAATCCACCAAACAATCATAAATATATATATATATATATATATATATATTAATCTAGTTTTGCATTTCTTCTATGGGCAACGAGGGGAAACGCTTCCAACGTAGGACAATACAGCACTTTCACATGAAGCTTTGGAGGTTTCTCCTTCTTCATGTTGCAGGTCTATGTTCTGCAACACAATCCCCTGACATGGAAACCTCTGGCTGCAAGCCAAGCTCACAGCAACATCAGAAGCACTTGTACCTTTTATGTTCTCGTACAACACATTTCTGATCTGAATAGCCGAGTTCTGCACGCCAGAACCAAACCAAATCAATTTCAATACTATTAGGAAGAGGTCGAGTTCTTTAACCGTTTGATCCAAAAATAAAAAGCTGGAATTTTGCAAAATCCAATCAATTTATATATGATAAAACCAAAGTCAGTAACAAAAGCTATAGCTGGATATATAGCTAGAGTTGTTAATTATTTACCTCTTCTTTGCATGGAGTCTTCTGGTCACAGTAGTTCTGGTCTATTATTATGGGGTTAGTCACATTTTCCATTAGAATATTTTGAAACTTGATGTTGCTTGCACTTCCTGACCCTCCCTGTATTATATAGCAAACCAAACAAATAGAATTAGATACAAATATCTGTATATGTTAATAAAAAATAAAATAAGATTATTCATATTTCTTACAATTTTTATGACCACTTTATTCTTGATCAGAGCTTGTCAAAGGTTCTAGGAAACACAGAAAAGTTCAAATTAATTACCTGCCATGTCTTAATTCTAACTCCATTTGTAGTTCCGGAAAGCTTAGCTCCATTCACTGTTATTCCTGACACAAGTTCCATGGATCCTGTCTCCCCTAAGCTTCCGATACTATGTCATCGTCGACAAATTAATAAAGTAATTAACAATTTTGACTATGTTAATCTGGTATATTTAATTGAAATTTTTAATAATAAAAAAGATCATGTTAATTAATTGCATTTACCTGATACCATGGCCTGGTCCGCAGGTTATACTTGTGGCTAGTAAATTCTGGGTTCCACTTTCAATTGCTATACAATCATCTCCTGCAAAAGCATTGAAATACAACAGTGATTAACAAAAAAGAGAAAGGATTAGATTTTAAAGTTTTGTTGTTTACATTATTTGGTATACCTGTGGCTATACGTGAGTTTGAGATTTGGATGTTTTGGGTATTGGTGACATGAATTCCATCGGTATTGGGGCTATCCTCTGGTGCACTCACTGTGACACCAGAAACTTTAACGTTTGTGGAGTCCTGGAAATTCACATGGATTTGTTGCCCATTTTTAATCATCAAGTTCTCTACTATCAAACTCTCGCACTTATAGAAAGTCACAGCCTGCAAACACAATTATTAATAGTTAGCTTTTGAATGTAATCCAATCATACATGTGTTCATGTTCGTATCCAACACATGGAGGGCACTAGTATAATAGATACAGTATGATACTCCAAGTTACGTAAGGACACTTGAAATTTTGTCATGTCTAAATGTTTGTATCAATGTTTATGCTTTACGTACTGTGGAGGCGCTCTTGCAAGGCTGCAAAATTAAAAAGAAACAGATAAAGAACATAGTCAGTTTATTTTTGACAAAAAACTGATAAGTGAACTTTGGGGTTCTGAAGTCGTCCTACGTACGAGTTTTGGGTTCCTTTTGCAAGAGTTTTGCCACCATGTGTTTCCATTTCCATTGATGGTTCCACCTCCTTGAACTGTTAGTTTCTGAACACTCTCAAACATAAGCCAGTGTTGGGTGTCTCTCGAGTAGTCCGACGGGTTCTCTGATGCTTCAAGTGTCCCAGAAATCTGACAATTTCAAATTAGTATAATTATGTGTTTGAGATAAACTTTGCTTGAATAGGAAAACTAATTAATTATAATTATAAGCTAGTTTCTGCGTGTAACTAACCTGAATAGCAATGCTAGATTTGCAGGGACCTGAGAATCTGATAGGCTTGAGTAGATAATTATTATTCGTAGGCACCACAAGAATTACATCTCCTCCTCCAGAAGAACATGCTACATGCCAAGCCTTGTTAAACGCCTGATGAAAATACCCCACACACCCATTACAGAAATAAAATGTCAATTTTCATTGGTGAATCACCAAATTCACATTGCTATTGGAAAAGAAAAGCTAACCAAGCGCAAAAAGAGATGAATTCAATTCAAATTCATGTAATGGACATCTTTTGTACTCTGGATAAGTACCTCTGTGTCATCACTTCTACCATCCCCTTTAGCTCCAAAGTCATTGACATTAACCTTCAAAACTGAAGGAGAAGTGACACCCAACTTAACAAACCTATTTAAGCTCAAAACTTGTGTGCTATGCCGGATCAAGTTTTTGAATGTCCCGCCATCATCAATATTGGAGGGTGAGTCACCAACATATATATTTAGTGGGTCCTCTTGCGAGGTACTATAACAAGGGACAAAAGGAATGATGATGATGAAGAAGAAGAATGAAAGGATATGTCTTTGAAGGGCCATTATCACAAATTTTCCCTTTATATTGAAGGTAAGGGAATAGATATTTGTCTTTGAATGTTGAAGAAGACTGGTGTGGAAGTGAGGAGAATGTTAAGTAGGGGTTGAGTATTTATAGACAAAAGGGAAAAAGGTAAAAGGTTTTTTGTTTTGGTCTTCATCTGCCTGCAATGGGTATTACGGTATGGGGGAGTATGAGAGGTTCAGACGAAAGGTTCTCTCAGGCGGCCCTCTGACTTCTGTTCCTTACATATGCGCTTGTAACGTCCACGAGTCTGTCATCTATTTTGTGCTATATATAACACCAAATAATAATATTCAAATTAAATATATCTTCATTTACCAAAAAAGCGAAAATTTAGAGTATATGCAACAAGGGTGGCCCATCGTGCAAATTTTGCAGCGATTTTTTTAAAAAATTTATGAAAAAGTCGATCACTTAAAAAGTTGAATTTTTTATGATTGAATCTTTTTTAAAAATTTGCGTATAGCAATTTTTTTAATTATCACACACATAAATCCCGAGATAATAAGGATGGAGGGGTTCTCCGTATAGCAAAATCTTTTTTTTTTTTTCTTTTTAATTGGTATTGTCTTGCTTGAATTAATTGGTATCAAAATAAAATATTCTGTGCCATTCTCCTTTAACTTAAGAGTATATTGTGATTCTAAGATTTTTTTTTATAATTCAATGTATAACCCTTTTGGTCCATCAAATTTAGCTAAGCAAGATTAATAAGATATAGTTAAATTCCCTTTTTTTTAACTCCATTTGATAAATCTTGATTGAGATTTTGAATATTTGTCTTTCGATTATTCTCAATTAAAGAAAATTTTGCTAAAGAAATTTCAATGGAAATCATCATATATATAATTAGTTCATTTAACCTTTAAGGACTTCCACAAATATTGATCTACAATTGGTTCTATCTTCATCTTTTGAAGCAGATTGAGATACCATCACATGAGATTTCTCGTGACATCAAACTGCATATTTTGTTCAATTTCTGCACTCTTTTATAGGTTCTCACTTCTAAAAGCTAGAATATTTAGGAACAATACCACTTTGAAATACATTTTTGTTGTTATCAAACGGTTTTTAACGTTACCAGTTGAAATGTCAAGAACATGCAGGTATTTGTGGATCTTGATTCATTAGAGTATGATGCAACCCAAAGAAGGACACTTGTCACTCCCAGAGTGGCTCGCTGTTCAACCATGTACCTCTGGTAGCCTGTCAATTTGGGTTTCATCCATGCATTTCTATAATTGTTAGCATCATGAAAATTTAAAAAAATTAAAAATAAAACCCAAGTTGGGCGGATGGAGATGGCAATGGAGTACAAGATATTCCATTTTGTCACTCAGAAATTAAGTATTAACTTTTTGTGGCCTAAAAGTTTTCCAAACCTTTGTTATATTAATGCCACAATGAAATGTTAGACACACCTTCAAAATTCATCTCTTTCTATCCACACGACCAAAGTATGTATATTGTTTATGTTCATCATGGCCAAGCCCACTTTATAACCGTTTATGTAATGGGATTAACTAGAAAGGAGGAACAACAAGCAATCAATCAAAGGAAATCTATGACTCATCTATTTCGGCAACAAGGATTCCCATCCACGTGTCAAGAACTTGTTGATACCACGTGGCATTAGAGGTTATAATCCCATGCATATTTGGTGTTGGCGAGATATGGATGAAGATGGTCATCAATTTTTGGATTACTCTCAAGATATGGAGGAGATGGATGGTTTTGAAACATAACTACCTTAGTTAATCAGAAACATAACTACCTTATCATCGTTTATTTGGAAACTTAAAATTAACTAAAGGTAAAGAAAAGTTTAAGTTGATCTTTTTGATAGAGTTTGACTAAGATGGTACATATTCATCAATTTGTGTGGTTGATCGTACCATCATAACGTGATCTTCTTGTCTTTTACTCCAATTTGAAATCTACGATTTCTACAAGTCATTTGTACATTTATACATATGTTGGAGATAGAAAGGTAAGGATGTATATCTCAAATATTCTACAGGTCATCGAAAAAATTGGTCAAACAGAAGTAGCTTATATGTCATACGAACAAATCAAGAAAATTTTCACACATTTTATTGCAAAATTACGTACAAATTTGTCAGGAAGAAATAAAAAAACTAATCTAAGATAGGAAGATATTTATTTCAGTGAGGAACATGCATCATCTTAAATCAAAAGCCAGATGTTAAGTTGCTCTTTGTGATTAACAGATATTGCAGGACATAGTTATTGTATAATTACCGAACCAACAGAAAGAGGTATAATATAAAGAATGGAAGCAACCTGAATGAACTGTCACTTTGTGTCAATCATATGATGAACGAATTAAGGGCACTGTACCTAATGCCACAGACGCATACCCTTATCTTCCATGGTGACTATTGCAAGGGAGGAGGAGATACAGTAGGACTTTATTTTTTCACCCAACATCTGATAAAGCTGTTATTTGATTTTATTTTAATGAACGGAAATGTTATACTTTGAGGAAAAAATGCTGCTCTTGTATGTATGTGTGTGTGTGTATGAGTTGTTTTTCTGAAGTAAATCAAACATTGATATTATATTTTTCTTTCCTGAATAGAACCTAGCTAGGAGACAATTAATTAAATGGCAAAAGCTATGATTTGCTGTTATTCATGTATTTGTGTTAATTTTTTAAATTTTTATTAATTTGAAAATACATTAAAGCCAACATGGTGAAGAGGCACCAGGCCAACTAGGAAGATGTAGCGGGGCTTAAAACATTAACATAAGGCCTATGCTTGTACTTCTAACAAAAAGATAACTAAGGGACGCAAAATATAGGGCTGTGCAAGGCCTAAAAGGCCCAATGAAGCTATCTCAACCTAAATTGTTTGAATTGGGTCGAGATAAGGAAAATTTAGAAAAAAAGACCAATAGAAAAGGGGAATTAAGAATGGAACATTCCTTTTATCGAGCATAATGATGCGAATCGAGCTTTAATGAGTTCTAATATGCAACGTCAAGCAGTTCCGCTTTCTCAGTCCGAAAAGTGCATTGTTGGAACTGGATTGGAACGCCAAGTAGCTCTAGATTCAGGGGTTCTCGCTATAGCCGAACACAAGGGAAAGATCATTATTTTTACCGGAAAAGATCGTTTTATCAGGTAATGGAGACACTATAAGCATTCCTTTGGTTATGTATAAGCCTTCCAACAGAAAGACTTGTATGCATCAAAAACCTCAGGTTCATAGGGGTAAATGCACTCAAAAGGGACAAATTTTAGCGGATGGTGCTGCTACAGTTGGTGGCGAACTCGCTTTAAAACAAGTTTCAAAATGAGTTTTTTGACCATCTTATCTCGACCCAGCTTAATATATTTAATAAAATAATAAAAAATATATTTTTTAAGGTTTTGGTTGGTTAATGGACCATCATTGATCATTCAGCCCTCCTTGCTCCCTCACCATTTGATGTAGGAAGCCACAAACAAACCATGGACAGCACTCCATCCCTTGAATCCACAATTTTATGGTAGACAGCACTCCTACATCCTTTTCTATAGTCTGCACAAAAGTCTATCTCTCTTGGTGACTCGCTTATAGCTCAGTCTCTCCCTCTCGATTCTCATCTCTCTTCAAACTATGTACATTCTAAAGAAAATAAACTAAATGGCTTAAAATAGATGTGGAAATGCACATCCATCCATCTATCAAGGTATAATAAAAAAAATATTTTTTAAGGTTTTGGTTGGTTAATGGACCATCATTGATCATTCAGCCTTCCCTGCTCCCTTACCATCTGATGTAGGAAGCCACAAACAAACCACAGACAGCACTCCATCCCTTGAATCCACAATTTTATGGTAGATAGCACTCCCACATTCTTCTCTATAGTCTACACAGAAGTCTACCTCTCTTGATGACTCGCTTATAGCTCAGTCTCTCTCTCTTGAGTCTCATCTCTCTTCAAATTATGTACATTCTAAAGAAAATAAACTAAATGGCCCAAAATAGATGTGAAAATGCACATCCATCCACCTATCAAAGTATAATGCTCTTGAAATCCTCAAGGCATCTTTAAACAAGGTGAGAAATTTTTCTTTTTTTACTTTTCATGGCTATAGGTTTAATCAAGGAAATAAAACAAGGTCCAAAGTGGCTAAACAATAAAAAGAATGCAGGAAAAGGTTGGCTATTTGACTAACTAGTTATAAAAAAAAAGGAATGTCTTATAATTTTCTTGCATGCAAATGTAGTTGTAACCTCAACGAAGAATTAAAATAAGTTCTAGAGTGAAAGTAATGATAGGTGAATACACATTAAAAATAAACAAATAAGACTCAATTCCTTGAAGGTCTTTTGGACAATGTTAAAAATTTTGTATATAAGGAAATTTATGACCTATTTCATACTAAGATTTTCCTGATGAATTGAATGAATGACCATGCAACTATAATGATGGGGTAAAAGTCTTATTTCTTGTTTTGAAATATTTTTTAATGCAATTGCTATCTTTTTAACCCATGTATACAAGGTTTCGTGATTATATATAAAGTATAATATTTGTTGTCATATCCTTGTTTATTTTCTGTTCACAAATATCTTTGTATCTTTAAAAGATTTTTTCAGCTTCAAATCTCAAGTCATCATCAAGAGAACTAGAAAGCTACTGCCAAATGTAGTCTTTGCAACCTTTTATAAATGATGACATCATGCAGGAAAATTTCCATAGCAAAAAATCAATTCAACCAATTGGTATTATCACTCAATTCAACAAATCAGAAGCTAGGTTACTCCAAAAATAACATAAACCATAATCTAAAATCTTGCATCTAAAAATTTGAATAAAAAACTTGGAATCAAAATTTGAATCTCACCTTTTTAGAAGATGTAGGTACAGGACTCCTTTATTCACATTGCTTAATCAATTGGGTGTAGGGCTTCTTCATTCACATTGCGCCAAAAATGACTTGGGTTTGAGGCTTCCTTTGGTGTTAGGTAATGGAGTTGTTAAAGATGGTGTTAATAAGGTAATTCTTCAAGAAGAAGGAGTAGGGCTCGACGCGCAAAAGAAGTAAAGAAAAATGAACAATTAAATTATGCTATAAAATAAACAGTTGAAGTCTTTCCACTAATGTTCAAATGATGTTGTTTTTCTTTTTTTTCTTTTTTTTTTTTTGTGCAAAGCATAACATGCTTGTCACTTTACCAAGTAAAGATTCCAAAGGCATGTCTAATGTAGCTAGAATCACAATTACATGATCCTCTTTTTTTTTTTCTAGATAATCACATACTCCAATCCTATTAAAAAATGATTAAAAAAATCAACTTTTTCTTTTCCTAAAAGATTCTTGCTTGTTCAGTAAATCGAAATGGGATTATTTCAATAATTTAAGATAAAGAAAGAGTAAAACTGAGATTTAGAAAAGATGTGAACTTTTATTCAAAAGAAACAAACATAACATTGTTACATTTCATATTCCCCAGGCGAAAGAGCTACATCATTCTCCCACTATAAGCACTAAACATGTCACTTCCTGTCACTTTTCATTACATCAAACCCACTCTCCCCACTATGCTATTACAATAAAATCCCCCTTCTCGCCAACCTAACAACATTCTCTAAATGCTAAGCAATACTCAAACTTGGATCTCTATAGGCCATCTGTACATTTCCTCCGAAGGAAGTGGGATGGTGAAGCTCACTAACCCAGTGGCTGAGTCATAGTTGAAATCGATTTCACTCTCACCTACAACACACTTCAATGGGCGATGGGAGGAGTACACTCCAAATCTGCCACTTCCTCTCACTCTGATGGCAATAGTTGCCGTTGTTAATCGGTGAGAACTAAGAGAAGTGGTTAGCTCAGACTGAACCTCACCGTCAAATAGTTGTTGTTCTTTGTTACAAGCTTTGTGGATTTCAACCTGCTCAATGGCTCCTCCAGTGTTGAACATGTCCAGTAGCCCTATTGGTGCAAACAAAACACTTGGTGCAATTTTCTGTGAAACAAACAATGTTTGATCAGTTAGTACCCTAAATGTTCTTGCAGGGCAAAATACTAAAGACCAGTCAAATTTATGTACCCAATAATAGAGCCTTACCTTGACTGGATAGAAATGGAAGAGTTCATACTCTAGAACTTTCAGTGTCACTGGGACCGAAGCACCATTCGGTAGCCTAATTACCTCACCTGAAATATGAAGGCTGGTTAATTTTTTATAGTGTTGAAAATGCGAGGTTGAATAAAAGCATAATGAAGAGTAAGTCTCATTTCTAACTTCATTAAACTCTATCACAAGTATTCAAAGAATCAATCTTGACTTTTGAAAATTAGAACTCAATTCACCCGTACTCAAGATATTTGCATTTTAAATAGCCATTCCATATCTAATTAATAGTACCTAATTTATAAGCATAAACAATAGCATCGCCATCCCAATCTCCACTAGCAACTTGAGTGATGAGGTCAACATCAGAGGCACAAACAGAACCAGTGAGTGTACCAGGAGCTGCATCATGGATACGGGTCTTCTTCTCTATCTTGCACCACCCAGCACCTTGACAGTTAAATACACCAACCACACCAGAGCATTTGTTCATGTTCCATATTTTAAGCAAGCTGGAAAATTGCAATTTAGTTACATGAGCCTCCAGTTTACGTCTAAAATCATGGCTTTTTAATTTTCAGAGATAGAAGTAAACAGACCTAGTTCTATCTCTAGCTGGATCAGTAAATAGCGAATCACGAGTGGGCCTGCCTGGTAGTTGAGCACGGAGAACTGATCCATCAGGGAGAACCAACTTCTTTAGAAGTTCAAAATTGTGGTTGCCTGGCTTATCACTATAAAAGCAACATGAATACAGGAATAGCCATTAAAAATGTGCTCATTTCTTTTATAACTCATTACAAAGATCTCCAGTTGATATCACCATACCTGACATAAATTGCACATCCACCAATTGCACGAGCTGCAGCATGGTACTCTGCTGCTGGGTGTAAGCTCTAAAATAGCAACGATTCTTTCGTTAATATGAATAAAAGTCATCAAGGGGAATAAAGTGAAACCAGAGTATATTGTAAAAAGACAACCACTGTATATCCTTTAATATACAAAATGCATAGCATTTTATCATTCTTTTACTAAGCATGCTAATGCCCAGTTTTCATAAATTAAAAAGATTTATGAATTTTAAAAAATTGACAAGTAGAAGATATTAGATAGAAAAAAGCAGGTGCACTAACTATTGCAAATGCAGGGTAATTGACTTCTACTTACATGGAACATATCCCAATCAGGCTGCATGAATTCTCCAAGGAAAAGCGTGTTATATGCTACAGATGATATATGGATAGTGTGGGAAGCAGGATCATGTGGGTAAAAGTCATCAGATGTTCTCACAATAGCAGTTTGCTTGGCACTATAAAGCCCGTCAGTATTGTGACACATACATGCAATGCATCCATTATCAAGAAAGTTACAAGCCACAGAGGCCTCAAGGGCCTGATGATAGCTGCGTGTGAGTGAGACTCTGCCCCCATGTCCAGCACCAAGGGTCTCGATAATGTTTTGAACATCAACTTTTACTCCATCTACTCCACATGAAGCTAAGTAAGCATGGAGTTCATTGTAGAAATTGAAAACCTTCTTTGGGTGCACCAGGCCCAGGCCATGTACAGCCAAGCTGTCTATGACAATGTCTGGTTGGTTTCCTAGTATGCCTGGAGATTGTACCGGGTATGCTAAGGCAGTGTCATAATGTTCCATGCCACTAACTGCTGGCTTTACTCCACCCCAATAACCAGCTAGAGCATGCCATACATATACATATCTGTGCATCAAGAGAGTAATAAGAAACTTAATTATGCAAGCTACTAATCAAACAATGCTTCTCACATATATTCTTAAATATGCAAAACAAACTCAAATTGCAAGAAAGGAATATGGACCACAATAAAATACTTAAATAAATTTAAGGATCTACGACTATACTTCACATTGTGATGTTGCTTCGCTTCTTCTACAACATGCTTCAGCCCTGAATTATGTTCATTATTCTGTCCATTCTTATGAAATTTAGTGTTCTCTTTTATACCAGTCAACCTGCTAGCAAACCTGCAAGCATCATATTTGACAAAAAATCAATAAGAAAAAAAAGCTTTAATCAGACTAATTAATAAGTAATAATATGGTCCTTGAATACTTAAATGCTTATTTATGATAAAGTTTTTGAATTAAGCATGACAAACTGTTACTGATTATAAAGAGCGAGAGATCTTACTGTGCTCCTTCTTGTACAACACAATCAGCATCCTTTGGTTTACTTTCAATTTGTTGCCAGCCATCATCTATGATGAGGAAGCGTGGTGGTGTGCCACCCTCTGATAAGCTGCAATTATATTAAACAAAGTTTCAGTGTATGGTTGATCTTTAAACATCATCTTAAAAATCCATCTATTTTCCATTCATCAAAAAGTAAACTAATATACTCAACAAATTTTCTCACTACTCACCTTTTCAAGCCTTCCTCAACACCCTCAGCTGTGACATCAGTATAGAAAGCATCCCATGTGCACCAGCCAAACCAGTCGAGAAAAGATGGCAACTACACAAAATCAACAAGAATATGTTACAAGATCAATTAGATATTAACTTGGCAAAATTTGTGGATTCATTAGAAATACAACAAGAAATAAGTTCTTACTCTTTTCTTCTCACGATGAACAAATGTTTTCATGTGTTTTTCTAGAGCCCTTGAATGACAACCAAACAAGGAATCAGTAATCATCAATATATAGATTCAAATGTTTAGCCAGTAAGAAATAACTAGCTAATGCCAATCAGATGAGGTAACTTGTGCTTTCCATTAGTTTAAAAGGTTAATGTGGGAACAGAGGTACCAAATCAGAGACCGAAAGGGAAAAAAAAAAATCAAAGAGGCAAATGGAAAAGAAGCCTCACTTGATAGCTTGGTTAATGACTTCAAAGGGATTTGTCCCAGCATGCATGTAGACCAGGTGAAGACCTTGATTCGTCTCAATAGCATTATCTCCTACAAAACCAAACCACACACCAAAAGGAAAAAGGTCATTTCGGTTCTTTTGGTCCACCCTATTCATATATTTGCTCCAAAGCTATAAACTCCATATATTTGATTCAATTAATTAATAGTCATTGAGAGGTTTTTCCAGCCCAAATGTATTCTCTTTAATGACAGCTCCACCCTAAAAGTTCAGAAGGTAAGACTCCTTCAAAATTTGGCTGACAAAATTAGACATAGCACTTAATTATGATAGCGTGACAGAGTTTCATATAGACTACACCATATACTTTTTCATGGCTAAGAGGTACTCACCACTCTCAAGGCAAATCTCTATCTCATTTTTGTCATTTCCTTGTAAAACAGCACGGAACGGGCCTTCCAAGAGAGGAAGCAAGACAGTGTAGATGGTTGGAGAATTCTCCTCATCAGCAGCTCCACTATTTTTGCTCTCTATCAGCATGAATTGGGTCTCCAAAGGGATATCCCTCCCACAAGTTCCCATTCTCTGAGTCATCCACCATAACTTGAACCGGAAACAACACATGAACCGAAGACCCCTGTTTTTACAATCAATAAAAAATTAATTTACAAGATGAATTTAACCTCAACAAGTAGCAAGGGCCAAGTCAATAGTCCAACTATAAAACGATTTTCAAACTAATGTAGAAAGTTATAAAAAGTAAATAAAGTTAGTTTGTTTAGCATGCCACGAACTTCATATTTCAGCTGTAGCAACATGTCTGCCCATGGGAAAATAAAAGTCAATACTTCATATCGCCCAGCTTAATTTACTGCAATCAAGTTTTCTATGACTACTTGAGCAAGTGACACAAGCATTAACAAAGAGACTTCAATACCTTCATAATTCAAATTTAAAGAAAGTGAACATAGATTTAAGGGCATTCAGGGAATGATCTAAAGTAGACGAAAATGTGGAACACCAAATTAGTTAACTAATTATGTTTGTTCTGCCTAAATCAAACTATCCAGTTCTATCATTTAGTTAGAGCGGTGTAATTAGGAACCATGATAACAGAATATGATAATTATAAACTGCTCCCAAAAAGCTGATAGTGGACCGTAAATCACAGCTTTAACTTCAAATTTCAACTTAAGTTGTACATCATACAAATTTTGAATTCAATTGAAAAGTTATAAAATTTAGATGTTGGCAAGAACTTACTCTAGAACACCCATAGGGAAGACATGGAGACTTTTGCTGTAGGAAGTTGTGGCACCAACAAATGCACCAGCAACAAGACCCACCCCAGATCCTGGGGTCAGTATAATGTTGTCTGGTACTCCAGTCAGTATGGTCTTCCCATGGACAACCACGTTCCCATCGTTAACGGAGATCTTTGGGGTGACCGTCATCTTTGAACACCTAAGTACTGTATCGTCACAAATACCCAACATTGAGCATGAGAAATTATAAAAACAAAAATTTCACAATATTAGTAAACATTAGTCGCAAGAATTACAAGCATTAATGCATGAAGATTCTAAAATGTTAAACTCAACTCAACACCAGAATACAAAACACAGACTAAAGCTGGAAGAGCAAAACAAAGAACATAAAAGATAAGAAGGGGAGAAAAAAAAACTGCCACTAGAAGACTGTCGCATGAACAGTAAATTTCAAAATTGTTAGGGAGTTATTAATATAGACCTAGAGGCTTATGATGCACGCGAAAGCTTATGCGCACATTAGTGTGATTGCGATGTGGCTCCCATGAAGGAAGAATCCACGCCGAGGGCTGTATCGATGTAATCCCTAGCATCATTACCTACTCAAATTAAACGAATTAAAGTAAAAGATGAAATACTAAACACGTCCTATATTGTTATTGGTTTATATATACAGATATATAAAAAGTCTCTTTTTGTTCGCATTAGCAGTCTAGAATTTCAACTTCAGCTACCCCCTTCTTTCTCCTTCCCTTTCGGGTAGAGATGGTGTTGTTCTTTCATGTCGAAAGGACTCATGGGTGATTTTCGCAACAGAAAGAAAATCAGATTTCATACCGGCGATCATATATGGTAATAATTGAAAGTAGCAGGGGTTTTAACGAAAATACGAAAAGATAATTAACGTTGCAAAGAACAAAACAAAAAAGGAACGAAAATCGAGTAATTCAATAGAGCAAGAGTGGACCATCGTATTGTGCTTTAGCAGAAGGTATGAGCCAATTTTGTCGTATGTGAAATCAGTAACTTAAAGCTTAAATTTAAACAAAACCCGACGGAAAGAAAATTGATGAGTTGGTGGAGATGGACAGGAAAAAAAAGAAAATAAAGTCGCGAAAAATTTTTAGAATGATCAGATACATGAAGCAAGAGATCTTAAAACAGCTCAATCTCCATGATTGAGATGAGACCGTGTTGTTTCTTATTTTTCTCTTTTGCTCCCTTTGAAGAGAAATATGGTTGCAAACAAGAAGATATGAAGTACAGACTACAGAGAAATGAAAGCAAGCGTTCTGGAAATGAGAAAATCTGGGTGAGCTAAGTAGCTTCTCGAAGATGAGAGGGGCAATTCTGTCACCGAAAACAAATTAATAAGTCTAATAACCACCGAAACACGAGAGCTTTAATTCCTCGAAATTTGTCACCACGAATAAAGAACAGAGGCCACAAGTAACATCACCTTCTGAGGTAAACTCTTCGAAATCAGAGTACCCCTCGATCACAAAAGCCAGATTCTAGTAACGAAATTTTACATTCCAACCCATGCAAAATCACAATCCACAAAAATTCACCATAACCAACAGCGAACCAACTAGATACTCAAAAATGAAAATTTCTCCACAGGATCTTTCACGTTGATCATAAAATGAATCTTCAAAGCACACAGAGGCAGAGCTCAATCAAGTAAAAGCTAAGACTACTCAAATATTGGCCACCGTAACTCACCGGTATCAGCCGCCGGAACGAAGTGTTCGGAGGTAACTTCTAAGATTCGAAGGAGAAACAAAAGCGAGCTAGTGCGATTTAGAAACAGGGAGACCCACAAAAGTCAACAAATAACTCAGCAAGAGAGGTGCATTCCAAGAAGGAATGCTCCTTCTATGAAGGGAAGAAGGCGCGAAGCAACGGTCAGATCAAATGGCTTATGATGCTCGCGAATTATGATATTGGAGTGAATTAAGGGAATAGCGGAGGAGGGGTTTTATACCATGTCCGGTGTTAAAGGTCGAGCAAGTTCCAAACCTTCGGTATGTCCAGATTCTGACACGTGGAAGCTACTGTCGGAATAGATCGACCCCGATGAATCGTAATTTATTATTGTTTGAAGGAGAAGAACTACATAAGATATTTTTTGCGCAGCAGAGAATAAATCATGTGAAGGTGCTGAAACAGAGGCCAGAATTGTAGAAGTATCGCGTGAATTCGAGTGGGGAGAAAACAAAACGTACTAGCACGGTTTTTTCTTTGCCATAAATATTTCTAAAGATTGAGAAATTTTTTAATAGCTTAGTGTATTAAATATAAGAATTAAATGCGATGTAGCAAGCTGAGATAGGTACCTAGAATTTTTTTTAAAATTCCTAGTTTCAATCAAGGTGAGATAGGTACCTAGATTCCTTTTAAATAAACTACTTATTTAATATGAGTGATTAGTCTTTGATTGATCTAAACTAATAAAATTAGACACCGAATTTTGGACATATAGAGTGTATGATTTAATAATGTAAATAAAATAATATTTTGTCAAAAATTAATTACGGGTTAACACCTTAATTAACTAACTGAATCGTAACTTTGCAGAGATTTATTTGGGAGGTGAGGATCGATTTCGTAGTTTTCCCTGTTAGGAGGGAAATGGCATGCAGTCACCTCCATCAGCCCAACTTGAACGGAAAATGTTGGCTCAGACAGCACAAGGACCAAGAATTATCTGAACCAACACGCATAATAGTCCAAACTGTTCTGTTTCTGTTTGTTTTTATGGTTGGCGCATATCAAGCTTCTTTCACATTCCCCAGGTTAATGCATTGAATATTTCCCGCAAGGCCTAAAGAAAGGTTCATGAATTATCATTATTCATTTATTTTGTGAAATAACTTCGGCTATATGATCAAAGCCTATCATTACAGCGGGAAAAGGGAAAAGAAAACTTCGGAAAAAAGAAAAAACGTTAAAAGCACTTTGCTTTATCAAATTTAATTTAGTGGGATAATACATTGTGTTGTATAATAAATTTTGATGTTGTCTCCAATGCACAAAAAATTAATATTGAGTTTAGAGTTGCACATATACCCAACCATTTCAGTCTCCCTCAATTATATTAGATTGACTTGGGTAAGATAAAAACAAAATTATTAGGCTAGGTCAAGCGCTAGACCAATAATGATGACCATTTGTCCAGTTTTGTTTGGCTCAACTCAATCTCATATATATATCATATATATATATATATATATATATATATATATATATATATATATATATATATATATATATATATATATATAATATTTTATAAATTTTTTTTCAAAAATAAAATATAATTTTATAAAAAATTATATAAAAATTTTATTTTTAAAGAGATTATCTTTTAATTTTTACCAAAAATCTTTGTTAAAAAAGGCCTAACCAATCTAAGGCTTAAAAAAATTGGCCCAATATTAAATCAGACTAGATAAAAATTTGACTGAACTTGTAGGCACCTATAATTGAGTCTATTAGATAATGAATATTTTTCTAAGGCTAGTCGAAATCGGCTTAAATATTTGAACGCCCACCTCTTTCTCGTTGAAGGTATATTCTGAGTATAGTCTTTGATTTTGCTCTAACTTGATTCATAGAGTGCTTTAAGAAGCAAAACAGCTGATGATTATTCAAAAAGGAATAAATATTAACTTTAACCTGAGGTATATAGTCTGAAATTACGTCTCCATGCAAGGTTTGAGTAGATAAAAATGATAACCACAACAGCATAATATATTAGTCATTTTGAGTAAATATAGTTTTACATGATATGGAGAAATTACGTCTATAAGGAGTTGAGAAATTTCTTACAACTATAAGGTCTGGAATTTTTTTTTAACACCACGAGTTTCTCTGACAATCTTTGAATATTTCCACTCAAATTTTGACGTACCTCTAATACATTGAGAGGAATTTGAACCGCATTCTAGGTGTCCACTCAAATTTGAAATTAAATTAGTGTTTCATAATTAACGACATCAATCGTGTTTAACAATTCGAAAAACTCGAGACATTGTTTGCAAGTCCGTGTTTCACCCCGTTGAATTTTAGATTCTAATGACTTTAGAAGCAACAACAACCGAAAAAACGAAAAGAAAAGAAAAGAAATGAACTAGGTTGAAAAGAAAAGTCAAATTAGCTAGAGCCAAACAGATCACCACTCAAAACGAAAATAATAAAGTTGAATTCCCATTTGCATTATATCACTTGCTTAAGCTTATGCCTCGTTTGGTATGAAAAATTTTCCACTGTAGACATTGAAATAGGAATAGGGCATATATATATATATATATATATATATATACACACACACACATATCTAGTCTGCAGATTAAGCATTTCCTTGAATGACGTTGGAAATGATATTATTGCCCTTATCTAATATATGCCAAACCTTCGGCAATGCTTCCTGGATGTTGCAATTAAGGTAATGGTTTCCATAAAATTATATTAATGGTTTTATTAATAATATTTTGTAAATATTTTGTATAAATTAACAACATTAGAAAAACATTTTAATATTTGTTATTAAGAGTATTTTAAAATTTTTTTAACAAATTATAAAGAAAATTAGGAATATTATAATTATTTGTCCAATTTTTATTTGTATTCCTGTATTATTCTTATCTAATCTGACATAAAAATAAAATACTATTCTTACTTTTTTATATTATATTAAATATAATTTATAAACCACAAAACATTATTCCTATTTTTATTCCCCCAAATTTCGTCGATCAACCATATTGTAATTATCACGCAATTTTGGTCCAATACGAGAAATTCAAACTTGGAAACTGCGACTGGGGCTGTAAGTTGGGAATTTTGGTCAGCAAGGGCCCCAAAAATAAGAAAGTACGGTCCAATCATGAATGGGATCTACGTGTGATAACGTGCGCCACCTCAGCAGCATACTGGCTTTTACGACATGTGGGTCCCAGAAACGTAGGATTGACAATGACAGATACAGCATCTGCTGTAAAAAGTCTCATTTACTTCTTCCCCCCGGTTCATTAATTAAGCCATGCTTTGCGTCGTAAGCGTCTTAATACATGCTTGTCGTTTTGTCGATCAATAAATTAAGCTATGTACGTTGGCTGATAAATACAGCCAAAATATCTGCTTTCTTAACAATAGATCATGAACTGTTGTGCCCTGATTAGAACCGTTTATACTTCTAATTTTTTTTATTTAATTTATAAGTTGAAATGTCCTTCCCACTTTTGTGTCCTTCAATTTCACTTCCTATATGTTTACACTAGGTTATAATTTTTTTTTCTTTTTAAAATTTTTGCAAAATTTTCTTGAATGAAGATAGGAATGAGAATATTTCTTTCCCCGTAAAGATAGAGCAAGAGTAGAATTTTTTCCACCAAAATATAGAGAACGAGGCAAAGATATGTTTTTCACCCCGTGAGCACCCTATTATATTAAAATTATTAGTATGCTCTTAATTTATTTAATTAATTTAGAGAGAGAGAGAGAGAGAGAGAGAGTGTGTGTGTGTGTGTGTGAGGGTGAGAAAAATATCCAATAGAGAAGCGGAAAATACCTAGGACGGATATGGAAGGCCTCTCCGATCCACTATGAACATTGCCATCACTATATATAAAGAATCTTTAATATTGCATTAATTTATGCAAATGAAAATTAATTTAAAAGATTATGCAAAGGAGTTACTAAATTGATATTCATGAATTCGGGAAATTATGGTGGGCCCTATTTGAATGCAAATTAGGTATTCATCATTCTAAGGGAAATGATGATGCTAAGAACGTTCAACATGTTCCCGAATCTTGCTTAGAACGTGAAAAAGTGATACATGTTGAATAATTTCCAGCTCTTGGCACTCTATGAATGTTTACACAAGAAAAACTCGAGTTAGTTAATTAAGAAAATTATCAAAAGGCTGGTTCAGTGGTCCTTCCCATGGGAGTTATACCTCCCTATTATGACCCTAAGCCATTTAATTACTCAATGCCCATTTCTTTAATTTCTTTTTCCATATTTGAGATCGAAATTTGACCCAATGTCCTTCTCTTTATCTTTTCCTCCGCCTAATTTAGTTCCTTATTACATGGATGTTAGTTAGCCGCACATGCAGGTGCATCCAATAGTGATAAACAAGTTTCAAAATCTTTATTTATTTTTCTCAATGATGGAAGATGAGTCTTTTAAGGTTTTTGTATTTGTAGCCTCTGCCTTGAAACAGAGTGTTCTGAAAACGCGTTGGATAACTAGCCAGTTCAATTTCCATATCAACCTGACGCAAGGTAACCAAATTCATTTTTGCCCACATCAAATAAACAGACGCATAAATAATTTATTTTCTCTTCAATAATTAGAGCCTTGCTTGAGCGATGATCAATCTTCCTTTCAACCCCATCAACTAATAAAGTTAAATTTTCAAACTTAAAATTTTAAGCAACTCATGATAGCCGAACAAAAACAAGAAAGAAAAAGAATCTTCATTAATCGCTTGGTTTCTTCCATACACAAATACTTAACATGGAAAATTATAAAAATGCTCGAGATTGCATCACACTGAGAGACGCCTTCACTAATTTAGAATGGAATGGAGAAGATGGACCCCTTTGTTCTCAATTACCACCCCCCCCCCCCCCCCAAAAAAAAATTGTATTCTACATGCCAATTCTGACCGTGGATGACGGTGACACTGTGATTTGAGATAACACAACACCAATCATTTTAAGTGACACTACTGGAGTATGTTTCATATCAAGATAAAAAGGTGATGTAAAATTTTTATATAATATTTATTATGTTTATTATTTATGATTTTTACATAGGAATATAAAGATTATTTTTTATTTATTTCATTTAGTTTTTTTATTCCTTTTTCTTTTATATGCCTAACAATTCAATTTATCAAACATAGAATGTGACGTTACATCACTTTTATAGCTGATAGATAAGCTTTTGAAAAAAAAAAAAGAATAAAAATACTTCTATGTATTAGTATTTTTTTATTAGGGATTAATTAAAAAATTGATGTGACTTTATTATAAAATTGAGTTTAAAAAAACTAATTTTAGATTTCTATTTTCAGAGAGATGAAAGAAATAAGATGTAATTCTCTTAAAAGAAAGATCTTCCAAAATCTTAAATGTAATTACGCCTCGTATTAAAAGAGTTGATAAATTGAAATGAATGTTGAATTAGATTAAAATAGATGTATAAGTTTTGGAATTGACAATAAAAGACTTTGAAAGAAATTATATACAATTTCAATAAAAATTAGGTTAAAAATGATAAATAAATCAATAAAGAAAATGATAAATAAAGCTAATAAATAATTAAAAATTAAAAGAAGTTATAAAGCAACCTTCTTATGAGCTTTTTATATATGTACATTACATGATAATCACTACTTCCAATTTATAGCATTTTCTCTATTGGCATATTTTTCACTAAGTCACTCCTTCAATTATGGTCATTGTGCTTGTTTGTTAGTTTAAAAGTGAGAGTCTTGTTATTCTAATATTGCCAGAGTTTGCTATTATATTGAATCTACATGTAAATCTGTAACTGATGAAAAAAATTTGGCTGGTTTGGGGTTTAGCTAAGACTTGGTTTTTAACTGCTCTTCTAAAGTTTTCGTCTAAATTATACCTAAAAATCTCCACTAACCATTAATCATATCCTTATAATTTTTAATGCTAATAATATATAACTCTTTTAAGTATTTACTATTAATCTTTAATCTAGCTAAAAATAACTCAATAAATTTATCAAGTTTTATATAATTGAGCTCTACCTCTCCTTTGTTGGAAACGTGTTGTGAATATGGGTCCAAATTAATCCCTACCCCTACAAATTTTGACTTGCTTGAACAATGTTGTGAATGAGATCAATTCATATAAGAAAAGCAAACCTTTTGATTCATCCATAAAAGGCCAGGAGACTGAGGGCACACAAGGCATTTTGATGCCTTTGGGCAGTTTGCGTATATGAATTGAACTTCGAATTTTTGAATAAGGATATTCTTCCACGTCACTAGGATTTTAGTCAGCCTCTTCAACGAGCGCCACGTCCTCTTCTGACACGTGCCTTTTTCTTATGCTGCCTCTGCTAAATTGCTCACACTCTCACCATTGCTATCTAACACGCGTGCCCATATAGTACATGACATAAACATCGTGGCAAACATCTCTACGTTAAAGTTGAAAACTAAAAAAAAAAAAGTAAAAATCCATCATAAAATATGTGGAAGATAATAGATTTAAAAAAATGTTGTGTAAGTGGAGAATTTATACCCACTTTTCTCGTTACTACTGATTTCATAATTGAATTTTGAATGTAAAGAAAAATTACCACTGATTTAATACAGGCATAATTAATTTGTGGTTCAATTTTTTTTTTTGTAAGTATATGCTGTGCAATTAAAAAAAATAAAAAAGATAAATTTTACGTAAGTAAAGCTTACTATTTGTTTCTTTCTGTTTTTCAGGAGAGAATCCAAACCTATTGTGATTCACATTGAGGCCAAAATGTATGAACTCAGTGATGTCGCACCACCAGTTGGAAAAATGGATGGTACTTTCAAGTATTGACAACAAAGGGTATCAAAATCAAAACTCCAAATGAAAATGATGGCGTCCTGTTTGATGCTAACCCTACTACCATAATCTACCCCAGTGTTAAGGATAGAAGATCTTGCAACTAGTACAAAGTGCCCAGTGTAACGTTCCCTACAGGAACAACGTAAGAATTTTCTAGAGTTTTTATTGTAAATTTTTTAGAAAATTTAAAAAAATAACATAAAGAGTGAAAAAATATATAAAAATTATTTTTTTATTTTTATCTTTTTTTTAATTCTACGAAAACTTTATAATTAGAATACACTAGAGAATTCAAACTCGGATATGGATCCTCTGAAGTGAAGAAAGATGAAGTTTTTCTGAAGTGTCTCACATCCTCTCTATTTTATTTATTTATTTTTTTAATATTAATTTTTTAATATCAAAACTCCATCTGCTACTTCACACTTTAGGAGCACTTCACGGACCCTCACTTCAGAGGATCCGTATCCTTCAAACTCACACTAACAAGGGAATAAAAATGTCTGGCCTTAATGATTGAGGTTTACGTGGCACCAATAATTAGTCTATCTAGCTAGCAGACGTGTCACCAAATTTTTAAGAAAAGAAAGATATGGACATCACTTGGAAAAAACATTGACTATTGTTATTTCCAGGAGGAAGTGTCACTTGGAAAAAACATTGACTATTGTTATTTCCAAGGGGAAGTGTTTCAAGTCTCGCTTTTAATATTAATTATAGTTTTTAATGAAATCTAATCATAAAATTAAGTATTCTAGCAGGGCATCCAAGATACTAGGATTTTATTGGTTGAATTGTGCATAATTATATAAATAATATCAAATTTTAATAAAATTATAATTGTATAAACGACTTCATTTAAATAATTAAAATTCATATTTCAACTATTAAAGCCAAATTGATATTTCGTTGAGTACCATATATGTTTGAGCTTGGGTTTCTGAACATACCATCCACTTTCGACGTTAGTGATACTTGTAAAGTTTCTCTCATGCTCCGTTTGTTTTGGAAAAGAAATATTTTTGACATAATTTTTTTTTCTTTTTAAAATAAGTTTTTATAAAAAATTCAATGATGTAAATTTTTTTCTCTTTTTTTCAATTTCTTATTTTCTTTTATAAAAAGCAAAAAAAATATTTTTATTTCTCCTTTAACTAGATGTTATCAACATATTATAGTATATGCACGCATATATATGTATACATAAGAGAAGATAAGTACAAACATATACACATGTGTATATGTATATATAATACACATATACAAATACGTACATATAATAAAGACACGTATGTAGACATATGCACGCATGAACATGTATATATGTGTGCATACAACGCACTGATACACACAACAAACATATACATAAATGCAAATGTATACACACACACACGCGTGTTCATGTACACACTTGCCTACGATGCAAGTGTCATTTTTGTTTGTGCCGTATCACCAATTACATTGTCATTTTAATTTTTCACGTAATTCAAATAAAAAAAATTTAAAGAGAATTTTTTGACTAAACAAATAACAAAAAAAAAATGCCATGAAATTAATATTTTTAAGTATATTTTAAAATAAAATAATTCCTACGAAACAAACAAAATTCCAATAAATCAGAGGTATCGGAAGAGGGATACAACAAGCGTTTAGGGAACTATTCAGTGATATATTCACGATCAACTTGTCAAGTCTCCATATCTGTCAGAGAGTCGTCTACAAATCTTATAAACAACCATGATAATGACAAAAAGCAGCAACATTATGGTAATTCATATTCTTCTTCAACAGTGAAATTATTCAGGAGTTACTGTCAGAGACATCGCTAATTCGATTGGTTTTTACCTCGTGGAGATCACTTTCAAACAACGAAGCAGATGGATTAATTAATAGAAAGATGAAAATGACCACATATACTTTTCTATCACTGTCTGTATCATCAGCGCATCACGTCAGTTCCAGGTGGGCTCTTGTTTCTAATCCATCGCATTCTGTGCCAATGATTGTTCAATCCACCAAGGAACTCGTATGATCACATACATTTTGGTGATGATAATTAATGGTAAATGTGAAGTCTTATTCTGTGAGATAACATGATTCAATAATACATGGATACTCTGCATTAGCCAATACCCTGTGCGGGGTACAATAACACCTTTTTAATTTTTTTTTCTAAGATTAAAATAATGTGAGATATAGAAATATTGTAATTAAGATGACAAAAATATTAATTGTAACAAACAATTACATTTTGAAAAATTTAATTGCACAATTAAATTTTTTACAGTGTAAATTTTTCTTATAGTTAATATTTTTATTCTTTCAATCATAATTTTTAGATATATATATATATATATATATTTAATCCCCCAAAATCAAAAGACTAAAGGGCATTATTGTACACGGTGCAATAAAATGGCTTACTGCAAAGGATGAGCCGTCTTGTCTCCAGGCCAGTGTTACGTCCCTATTATTATATATGTGTAAATGATTCAGGTTACGGTAATCATTCATCAGTTGGATGGATGATTAAGTTATACTTTGTAGCCAAATGCATAAACAAATTTGGGAAAGATATATAATGAACAGCGTTATGTGGAAGGTTTATTATTAGAGATTTTTATGACGTGTTTAGTCCAGAAACATTGTAGATGAACTGGAGCACATTGATCTAACTATCTCAAGGGGAACGAAACCAGCTAGCTAGAATGGTCATGCAAAGCAAGGCACATACGTGCATCTATTTCCGGGTTTTAAGATAATGGACAGGTTATAAAAGTATCTGCTTTGATATGAACCGCTTTTGCCATGAGATGCTCCCAGGTTTCTTCCTCAATCAGCACACAAGAAGAGAAAGGCTGCCAAGAAATACTCTCATGGAGTATGCTCGCTCACTTCATCCATTGGTCTAATTTTGCCGTTTGCCTCTTGTTTTATTACTAGTGAACGCCGGAGTTCTGTTGCATGCTGACGGGCTTATGTTCTGGCCATTGTGTCGTGCGGCTTTTTCGGTCCACTCTGCTTTTTCTTTCTGGTTATGTAAGAAGTCCACAACTTGGGAAAAAGAGTATAGAAAGGACATAGCCCATAACTTGAGTTTTTTTTTTTCATTCTATTATAATGGCCTGGCTTGTCATACAAAGAGAAAAAAAATATATTTATTATATTTTTATAATTATTACTTAATAATATTTATTTTTATTTTTTAAAATAAAAATATGTTTAATTAGGCGTGAGAAAAAAAATTAAAAGTGAAAATTTAATAAAAATATTATTTGTAACCCTATAATTATTATTTAATATTATTTATTAATTATTATTTAATCATTAAAAATCAAATTATTATAAATATTTTCAATCTATGAAAAAACTTTTTTTTAATTTTTATTTTCATTTTTAACTTTCTACATAATAAATGAATCAAAATATAAAAATTATTTTTTATTTTTATTTTTAACTTCCTTCTGTCTATCAAATGAACCGAAAAAATTATAAACTCTTTATACTGCACTCATGGAGTACAAGTATTGTGGTACTTGGAACACTAGCTGCGTAGGTTTTCTTGTGAAGTTAAAGAAATAATTATGTACAGATAACAAAGGAAAAAATGACACACAAAGCTCGCCTAATGATACCAAGATGATTCAGATACAATTATGACAATATGACATATATACAGCCACAAATCATAACTCAACAAATCTTCCATTCACTCCTTTCCCTAATGCCTCCTTCAACAAACAAAATAAACATAATCAATCCACAAATGACATCACGCTTGGGCCAATAACCTATTTTACCCTTAACATGGGTTTCCCGAAACGATATAAATAAAATGAGGGGAAAAGAATTACGATGAGAAGGAATAAAAGAAAGAAAAAAATTAATATATGGAAGACTTCATATTTTGTCATTCCACAATGTTTTAAGTTTCTAGAGTCATCTATGGTCATTGTTTATCGTTGTTTATTGGCAAGGATCAGTCCCTCATCAATTTTAAACTAAGACTAGTAAACCTCTCTCGTGAATACTGCCTTGATGCCTTCCTCCAATCTGTGCCTTCATCATTGCAGCAAATTCTTCATAACTTATTCTTCCATCCTGCATATTCACTAGACAAGACTAAAGGGTGGTTCCATATGAAAAATATTGGATCAGTCAAAATCGACGTTTAGAACACAATGGAGCACCACAAAACACCAGATGACCCAAATGTATTCCAAAAGAAAGAAAAAATGACTAATAAGTCCAGGATTAGGCACACAAGCAGTCAAGCACGCAGGCAAAGATGTTTGTGAATATAACCATAAGCATTCATAAGCATTTATAAATTTATAATAATAATTGGGCTTGTGACAAATAATGTTCACAGAGTAACACAAAACTATCATGAGTTTTAATATTATCATGCTTGTTTATCACAGAAGGAAGTTTAAAATTCGGTCTGCCGATATTATGAAGCAAATGTCCATATGGACACGATGGCAAAACTTGGTTTGTAATTCTAAAAACCACCCAAAAGAAAAAGAGTAAAGAATATTTATCCAAGTGGTCAAAATAGACTGACCTTATCTGTGTCAACATCTTGAATAATTGCATTAATGACTTCTTCGTTGTTTGTATCAACTTCATCAGCTAAAGCGTCACGTAGCTCCCCAATCTCTATATACCCACTTTGGTTCTGATCAAAGAACTGAAAGGCCTTTCGAAGGTGCTCATCATTGATCATCATTCTCAGATGAACAGAAATGGCTACAAATTCTCCATAATCCAGGTGTCCATCTTCATCTGTATCACCCTGCAAAAGCAGCCCCAGAAGATTAGAAGTGGACAATCTTTCAACGGTCTATAGCTTAAACAATAAGTAAACAGATAGAACATTCTTTTGAGAGGAAATGACACAGGGAGAATTAAGAATGTCTGGGCTTGTGGCTATTCACTGGTTCCAACAAAGGACTTAAATTTATGTTGGTGAACGAAGTACTCATGGGGAAGGACAAAGAAGAAAGAAGAAGGGTGACCTCAAATGTGACAGAAATACAAATTTCAGCATTTTTGACGTTCAAACCTACGAAGCTTACAACTACAAGCTCAGTTGTGGAGAAATATTCCAGTAATACTCACTGCTTCCATCAGAATTTGAACGTCAGCATCAGAAATTTGATGGCCTAGTTTATGCAACCCTACTCGTAGCTCATCAATGTTAATTCTGCCTTCATTGCCAGTATCCATCAGCTGGAATCCCTCTTTTATTCCAGCTACTTCTTCTACTGACAAATGCTCTGCAATCACCTGTTCACATGAAATTTCACCAAATACAAAATATCAGTTGTTTTTCAATTATTGCGATCATATGTATAAATATCTAGGAGACAACCCCCTAATAGATATCCAAAAAGTTTCGCAGGCATTACCCTCAGAGCTCTTTTCTTAAGCTTGTTCATTACAGAGAATTGCTTGAGCCTTGCCTTAACAGTTTCTCCTAATGAAACATTAGGAGCTTTCTTTGCATTTTGTAACCAAGGATGATCTGCATTTGATTAAAAAAGCAACATTAATCCTCACACCTCAATTTCTATCAATTTTTTTTAAATCTTTGTCAGTTTGTTGAGCAGAAATTCCACATAATCTATGCTTCTCTTTATCTCCCTACAGTTTTATATATGAACTGCATATTACCTAACACTTCCTGCGCAGCAAGCCGTCGCTTTGGGTCAGGATCAAGCATCTTCTTAACAAGGTCTTTCGCATTATCAGAAACTCTTGGCCACGGGTCTCTTTTAAAATCAATAACAGATCGTATAATTGCTTGTGCAACTCCCTGTTCAGTTTCTGCATTTGAAGAGAGAAAATTTAGACATATTAGCAGTGAAGAAAAAATATTAGCAAGAAAAAAACATCTTTATTAGATGAATTCATGAACTCCTTCAAACAGGACAAAAGCAATTCTAAACCTATTGTAGCCCCCCCCCCCCCCCAAAAAAGAAAAATAATGACCAATTCACTCCAACGGACTTATTACTCTGCTGCCACTGACAGTAATGCAGTCAGCGATCTCAGCATCTTTTGCTCAGATGACTAACCATTACTCAACTCAGTGCTGATTAGTCCTAGACCAATAGTCAATATAAAAGTGTAACCACGACATGACCAACCATTACTCGACTCAAAGCATTGATGAATCCCAGATCAATGGTCAATATGAAAGGATAACCAAGACACAGCATCAGCTTTTTAGTCTTTATTTTCATGGTACAGGTAGATGCCTTAGACTAGATAATCATATTTATCAATTAGGAAACAAACCACTCTTTCTTGACCGTACTGAAGTCGTTCAAAGACAAGCATTTATTTTTCTTCCAATAGTATATATACATATATATATATATATATAATACTAGAATAAATTTACTATAATAGGTTAGCAACGTTAACCCCACAGTGAGTTAAAATTGAATTCTCAGCTATTTAAGACCTTACTCACTGTCAGAAGAGCTGAAAAACACCATTCACAGGACAAAACTGACCTGCCCAAAACGGTGGGACACCACAAAGTAGGATGTAAAGAATTACTCCAGCACTCCATATATCTACTTCCGGCCCATAATTTCGTTTTAGTACCTCAGGAGCCATGTAATATGGACTTCCAGCTATTTCATCAAATTTTTCACCTGCAGAAAATGGCAAGCGTCAGCTAATGGAACTTGGACGGAGGTAACTGATTGATAAAAGTCAAGCAACATGGTAAAACAACAAGTTCCTAGCCAAAGGCATTACCAGGTTTAAAGAAAACTGACAGTCCAAAATCAGTAGCCTTTAGAGGTGCTGTTTCTTTCTTGTTTCCAAACAACAAGTTCTCAGGTTTGAGATTCCGATGTATCACACCATGTTTGTGGCACATCTGAAACATGGTAAAACAGAAATCACTCAGGACCAAATCCTAAGGCTCAAAATAATACAAAACTTGAAGACTCAAAGCATGTTCATATGTAGTTTTCATAGTCACTTTTCCATTAATATGTCCAAGTAATCAGCTAATTATATATAACTCCCGCTGGTTCAAAAGGCACTCCATTTTCAGCAAGATCGGGCTCTAGTAAAGCATCTTTTTAAGGCTATTTCTACAATATTGGTAAAATCAAGACACTGAAACATATCGAATAACTTCTTCCACTTAGAAACAACGCCTAGAAAAACCAAAATTGTTATTTAAAATTTCAAATGCACAGGCAGATCTAAGAAATGGCCCAAAACCAAGGATAGAAACATTTCACAATTTCTTACCTGCACAACTTCGACGATCGTCCGTGTGACAACTGCGGCGGCGCGTTCTGTGTAGTGCCCACGCTCAACAATCCGATCGAATAATTCTCCTCCTTCGCACAATTCCATCACAAGATAGACGGCATTGTCGTCCTCGTAGGTATCCTTTAAGGTCACAATGTTTTGGTGCTTTGGCAAATGCTTCATGATCTCAACCTCTCTCCTCACGTCCTCGATATCTATGGCTGTTCTCAGCTTCTTCTTCGATATCGATTTGCAAGCGAAAACTTCACCCGTCTCTCTATCAGTGCAATGGTAGGTGATTCCGAATTCTTCCCTTTCAAGCTCGCGACCCAGCTCGTACCTGAGCTCGATTTCGCGACCCGTGGGATCGTTCAAAACGGAGAGCTTGCTTCCACCGTTGCTACGGTAATTTACGTCGTCGCTCGCAAATGGGTTCTCCTTCTTCTTCTTTCCCTTATTCGTCTCACGAGGGCCCGACGGAGTTACACAACAATTACCCATGATTCAAGAGGTCTCAATTATAATGAATTTAATTTTTAATCTCTCAGAGATATCAAGCCTGCGATGCACAAAAGGATCAGAGCCAAATAGAGGTCAAATGCATTCAAATCTGACCTCTATGAGCGAATTAACAGATGGGCGATCTCAATTCAGGAGCCGGCTTTACCCCTATTAAATCCTAGACATTTCCCCCCGAAAAAGTAATAATTATATTGAAAATAATCACAGTGGGGAATTCTTCGAGCAAAACTTGGTTTCCCAAATGGGTACACAGAAAATGGCAGAAAAAGTTAGACTTTCCGTGTGTTTGGCAGCGCGGTGAGAAGAAGCAAAACCACTGTTTTTCAAAAGCAACAATTTGTTTCTCCCAAACCACGTTTTCTTCCCTCCTAACGCACAACCAGACACACACATTTATAGACAGAAAGACAGAAGAGTGACCGATGACTTAAGGAGGACCGGGAGAGTTCTGGAGAGGAAAAAGATGAATTGAGCGCGTGAGCCACCAAGGATGAAAGGGAAGAGAGGGTCAAACAATATCCTGCATATCCAGGAGACTTCGTCTTCCCTCGTAACCCTCTGTCTCTTTCTCCCACTCTGAATTTATCTTCTTCCTATAACTCCAGATCTTCTCTCTCCATCTCTAAGGAAGTCAATTTAATATGAAGCTGTTTTTCCAAATTTGTCTAAATCCAAGTCACAGTTCAACGATTAAAAGCTTTCCCACTATCTTATGAGATAATTGTGTGTTGTTCGTCCCATTAACTGGCCATTGGGTAATTACTTTCATGTCCTTTGAAAGGTCATTCAACGACCAAGGACAACATTGCAGCCGGCCATTATCAGACTTTTAAAGCCAAGATTTGATTTGAAAAAATTGATAATTAAATTTTTGACTTTACAAAATTGAAATGAATAAATTTTAAAAATTAAAATTTCACTTAAAAACGTAAAGTCTATCTAACAAGAAAAAAAATTTATTTTCTCTTCAATAATTAGAACTTTGCTTAAGCGATGATCAATCTTCCTTTCAACCCCAACTAATAAAGTTAAAATTTCAAGCAACTCGTGATAGCAAAAAAAAAAAAGAATCTTCATAAATCACTTGGTTTCTTCCATACACAAATACCTAACATGGAAAATTATAAAAATGCTCGAGATTGCATCACATTGAGAGACGCCTTTCATTAATTTGGAATGGAATGGGGAGGTGGACGTCTTTGTTCTTCAATTACCCAAAAAAAAAAAAAAAAAGGTATTTTACACGCCAATTCTGACTGTGGATGACGATGACACTATGATTTGAGATAACACAACGCCAATCATTTTAAGTGATACTACTGGAGTATGTTTCATATCAAGATAAAAGGTGATGTAATATTTTTTTATAATATTTATTATGTTTATTATTTATGATTTTTAAATAGGAATATAAAGATTATTTTTTACTTATTTCATTTAACTTTTTTATTCCTTTTTCTTTTATATGCCTAACAATTCAATTTATCAAACATAGAATGTCATGTTACATCACTTTTATAGGTGATACATAAGCTTTTGAAAAAAAAAATGAATGAAAATATTCGTATGTGTTAGTATATTTTTTATTAGGTTAATTAAAAAATTGATGTGACTTTATTATAAAATTGAGTTTAAAAAAACTAATTTTAGATTTCTATTTTCAGAGAGATGAAAGAAATAAGATGTAATTCTCTTAAAAGAAAGATCTTCCAAAATCTTAAATGTAATTAAGCCTCGTATTAAAAGAGTTGATAAATTGAAACGAATGTTGAATTACAATAAAATAGATGTATAAGTTTTGGAATTGACAATAAAAGACTTTGAAAGAAATTATATACAATTTCAATAAAAATTAGGTGGAAAATAATAAATAAAGCTAATAAATAGTTAAAATTTAAAAGAAGTTAGAAAGCAACCTTCTTATGAGCTTTTTATGTACATTACATGAAAATCACTACTTCCGATTTATAGCATCTTCTGTATTTTTCATTAAGTCACTCCTTCAATTATGGTCATTGTGCTTGTTTGTTAGTTTAAAAGCGGGATTCTTGTTATTCCAATATTCCCAGAGGTTGCTATTATATTGAATCTACACTTTTCTTTTATCACTCACGTTTATTTTGTGTGATGTAAATCTGTAACTGATGAAACAAATTTGGCTGGTTTGGGGGTTTAGCTAAGACTTGGTTTTTAACTGCTCTTCTAAAGTTCTCGTCTAAATTATACCTAAAAATCTCCACTAACCATTAATCAAATCCTTATAATTTTTAATGCTAATAATATATAACTCTTTTAAGTATTTACTATTAATTTTTAATCTAGCTAAAAACAATTCAATAAATTTATCAAGTTTTATATAATTGAGCTCTACCTCTTCTTTGTTTGAAACGTGTTGTGAATATGGGTCCAAATTAACCCCCACCCCTACAAAATTTGATTTGCTTGAACAATGTTGTGAATGAGATCAATTCATATAAGAAAAGCAAACCTTTTGATTCATCTATAAAAGGACAGGAGACTGAGGGCACACGAGGCATGTTGATGCCTTTGGGTAGTTTGCGTATATGAATTGAACTTCGAATTTTCGAATAAGGATATTCTTCCACGTCACTAGGATTTTAGTCAGCCTCTTCACCGAGCGCCACGTCCTCCTCTGACACGTGCCTTTTTCTCATGCTGCCTCTGCTAAATTTCTCACACTCTCACCCTTGCCACTCTGACACGTGTGCCCTATATAGTACATGACATCAACATCGTGGCAAACATCTCTACGTTTAAAGTTGAAAATTTAAAAAAAAAAAAAAAAGAAAGTAAAAATCCATCATAAAATATGTGGAAGATAATTGATTTAAAAAAATGTTGTGTAAGTGGAGAATTTATACCCACTTTTCTTGTTACTACTGATTTCATAATTGAATTTTGAAGGTAAAGAAAAATTACCACTGATTTAATACAGGCATAATTAATTTGTGGTTCGATTTTTTTTTTTTTTTGTAAGTATATGCTGTGCAATTTAAAAAATAAAAAAAGATAAATTTTATGTAAGTAAAGCTTACTATTTGTTTCTTTCTGTTTTTCAGGAGAGAATCCAAACCGATTGTGATTCACATTGAGGCCAAAATGTATGAACTCAGTGATGTCGCACCACCAGTTGGAAAAATGGATGGTACTTTCAATTATTGACAACAAAGGGTATCAAAATCAAAACACCAAATGAAAATGATGGAGTCCTGTTTGATGCTAACCCTACTACCATAATCTACCCCAGTGTTAAGGATAGAAGATCTTGCAACTAGTACAAAGTGCCCAGTGTAATGTTGCCTACAGGAACAACGTTAGAATTTTCTAGAGTTTTTATTTTAATTTTTTTATAAAATTAAAAAATAACATAATTAAGGAGTGAAAAACTATATAAAAATTATTTTTGTATTTTTATCTTTTTTTTTTTAATTCTACGGAAACTTTATAATTAGAATACTCTAGAGAATTCAAACTCACACTAACAAGGGAATAAAAATGGCTTGCCTTAATGATTGAGGTTTACGTGGCACCAATAATTAGTCTATCTAGCTAGTACATGTGTCACCAAATTTTTAAGAAAAGAATGGCACAAGATATGGATATCACTTGGGAAAAACATTGACTATTGTTATTTCCAGGGGGAAGTGTTTCAAGTCTCGATTTTAATATTAGTTACAGTTTTTAATGAAATCTAATCATAAAATTAAGTACTCTAGCAGGGCATCCAAAATACTAGGATTTTATTGGTTGAATTTTTCATAATTATATAAACAATATCAAATTTTAATAAAATTATAATTGTATAAACGACTTCATTTAAATAATTAAAATTCATATTTCAACTATTAAAGCCAAATTGATATTTGGTTGAGTACCATATATGCTTGAGCTTGCGTTTCTGAACATACCATCCAGTTTCGACGTTAGTGATACTCGTTAAGTTTCTCTCATGCTCCGTTTGTTTTGGAAAAGAAATATTTTTGATATAAATTTTTTTCTACTCTTTTAAAATAAGTTTTTATAAAAAATTCAATGATATAAACTTTTTTCTCTTTTTTTCAATTTCTTATTTTCTTTTATAAAAAGCAAAAAAATTATTTTTATTTTTCCTTTAACTAGATGTTATCAACATATTATCGTATATGCACGCATATACATGTATACATATGAGAAGATAAGCACACACATATACACATGTGTATATGTATATATAATACACACATACAGATACGTACATATAATAAAGACATGTATGTAGACATATAAACATATGAACATGTATATATGTGTGCATACAACGCACTTATACACACAACAAACATATACATAAATGCAAGTGTATACACATACACTTGTTCACGTAGACACTTGCCTACGAATGCACGTGTTATTTCTGTTTGTGCCGTATCACCAATTACATTGTCACTTAATTTTTAACGTAATTCAAATATAAAAATTTAAAGAGAATTTTTTGACTAAACAAATAACCAAAAAAAGTTTGCAATGAAATTAATATTTTTAATCCCCCAAAATCAAAAGACTAAAGGGCATTATTGTACACGGTGCAATAAAATGGCTTACCGCGAAGGATGAGCCGTCTTGTCTCCAGCCCAGTGTTACGTCCCTATTATTATATATGTGTAAATGATTCAGGTTACGGTAATCATTCATCAGTTGGATGGATGATTAAGTTAATTATACTTTGTAGCCAAATGCATAAACAAATTTGGGAAAGATATATAATGAACAGCGTTATGTGGAAGGTTTATTATTAGAGATTTTTATGACGTGTTTAGTCCAGAAACATTGTAGATGAACCGGAGCACATTGATCTAACTATCTCAAGGGGAACGGAACCAGCTAGCTAGAATGGTCATGCAAAGCAAGGCACATACGTGCATCTATTTCGGGGTTTTAAGATAATGGACAGGTTATAAAAGTATGTGCATTGATATGAACTGCTTTTGCCATGAGATGCTCCCAGGTTTCTTCCTCAATCAGCACACAAGAAGAGAAAGGCTGCCAAGAAATACTCTCATGGAGTATGCTCGCTCACTTCATCCATTGGTCTAATTTTGCCGTTTGCCTCTTGTTTTATTACTAGTGAACGCCCGAGTTCTGTTCCATGCTGACGGGCTTATGTTCTGTCCATTGTGTCGTGCGGCTTTTTAGGTCCACTCTGCTTTTTCTTTCTCGTTATGTAAGAAGTCCACAACTTGGGAAAAAGAGCATAGAAAGGACATAGCCCATAACTTGAGTTTTTTTTTTTCATTCTATTATAATGGCCTGGCTTGTCATACAAAGAGAAAAAATATATATTTATCATATTTTTATAATTATTACTTAATAATATTTCTTTTTTATTTTTTTAAAATAAAAACATGTTTAATTAGACGTGAGAAAAAAAAATAAAAAGTGAAAATTTGATAAAAATATTATTTGTAACCCTATAATTATTATTTAATCATTAAAAATCAAATTATTATAAATATTTTTAATCTATAAAAAAACTTTTTTTTAATTTTCATTTTCATTTTTAACTTTCTATATACTAAATGAATCAAAATATAAAAATTATTTTTTTTTTACTTTTTATTTTTTATTTTTATTTTTAACTTCCTTCTGTCTATCAAATGAACCGAAAAAATTATAAACTCTTTATACTGCACTCATGGACTACAAGTATTGTGGTACTTGGAACACTAGCTGTGTAGGTTTTCTTGTTAGTTAAAGAAATAATTGTGTACAGATAACAGAGGAAAAAAATGACACACAAAGCTCGCCTAATGATACCAAGATGATTCAGATACAATTATGACAACATGACACATATACAGCCACAAATCATAACTCAACAAATCTTCCATTCACTCCTTTCCCTAATGCCTCCTTCAACAAACAAAATAAACATAATCAATCCACAAATGACATCACGCTTGGGCCAATAACCTATTTTACCCTTAACATGGGTTTCCCGAAACGATATAAATAAAATGAGAGGGGAAAAGAATTACGATGAGAAGGCATAAAAGAAAGAAAAAAAATTAAGATATGGAAGACTTCATATTTTGTCATTCCACAATGTTTTAAGTTTCTAGAGTCATCTATGGTCATTGTTTATCGTTGTTTATTGGCAAGGATCCGTCCCTCATCAATTTTAAACTAAGACTAGTAAACCTCTCTCGTGAATACTGCCTTGATGCCTTCCTCCAATCTGTGCCTGCCTTCATCATTGCAGCAAATTCCTCATAGCTTATTCTTCCATCCTGCATATTCACTAGACAAGATTAAAGGGTGGTTCCATATGAAACATATTGGATCAGTAAATATGCATCAAATCAAAATCGACGTTTAGAACACAATGGAGCACCACAAAACACCAGATGACCCAAATTTATTCCAAAAGAAAGAAAAAATGACTAATAAGTCCAGGCTTAGGCACACAAGCAGTCAAGCACGCAGGCGAAGATGTTGTTTGTGAATATTATAACCATAAGCATTTATAAATTTATAATAATAATTGGCCTTGTGACAACTAATGTTCACAGAGTAACACAAAACTATCATCAATTTTAATACTATCATGCTTGTTTATCACAGAAAGAAGTGCAAAATTCAGTCTGCTGATATTATGAAGCAAATGCCCATATGGACAAGATGGCAAAACTTGGTTTGTAATTCTAAAAACCACCCAAAAGAAAAAGAGTAAAGAATATTTATCCAAGTATTCAAAATAGACTGACCTTATCTGTGTCAACATCTTGAATAATTGCATTAATGACTTCTTCATTGTTTGTATCAACTTCATCAGCTAAAGCGTCACGTAGCTCCTCAATCTCTATATACCCACTTTCGTTCTGATCAAAGAACTGAAAGGCCTTTCGAAGGTGCTCATCATTGCCCATCTTTCTCAGATGAACAGAAATGGCTACAAATTCTCCATAATCTAGGTGTCCATCTTTATCTGTATCACCCTGCAAAAGCAGCCCCAAAAGATTAGAAGTGGACAATCTTTCAACGGTCTATAGCTTAAACAATAAGTAAACAGATAGAACATTCTTTTGAGAGGAAATGACACTGGGAGAATTAAGAATGTCTGGGCTTGTGGCTATTCACTAGTTCCAACAAAGGACTTAAATTTATGTTGGTGAACGAAGTACTCACGGGGAAGGAAAAAGAAGAAAGAAGAAGGGTGACCTCAAATGTGACAGAAATTCAAATTTCAGCATTTTTGACGTTCAAACCTACAAAGCTTACAAATATAAACTCAGTTGTGGAGAAATATTCCAGTAACACTCACTGCTTCCATCAGAATTTGAACGTCAGCATCAGAAATTTGATGGCCTAGTTTACGCAACCCTACTCGTAGCTCATCAATGTTAATTCTGCCTTTATTGCCAGTATCCATCAGCTGGAATCCCTCTTTTATTCCAGCTACTTCTTCTACTGACAAATGCTCTGCAATCACCTGTTCACATGAAATTTCACCAAATACAAAATATCAGTTGTTTTTGAATTGTGGCGATCATATGTATAAATATCTAGGAGACAACCCCCTAATAGATATCCAAAAAGTTTCGCAGGCATTACCCTCAGAGCTCTTTTCTTAAGCTTGTTCATTACAGAGAATTGCTTGAGCCTTGCCTTAACAGTTTCTCCTAATGAAACATTAGGAGCTTTCTTTGCATTCTGTAACCATGAATGATCTGCATTTGATTAACAAAGCAACATTAATCCTCACACCTCAATTTCTATCAATTTTTTTTTTTAAATCTTGTCAGTTTGTTGAGCAGAAATTCCACATAATCTATGCTTCTCTTTATCTCCCTAAAGTTTTATATATGAACTGCATATTACCTAACACTTCCTGCGCAGAAAGCCGTCGCTTTGGGTCAGGATCAAGCATCTTCTTAACAAGGTCTTTCGCATTATCAGAAACTTTTGGCCACGGGTCTCTTTTAAAATCAATAACAGATCGTATAATTGCTTGTGCAACTCCCTGTTCAGTTTCTGCATTTGAAGAGAGAAAATTTAGACATATTAGCAGTGAAGAAAAAATATTAGCAAGAAAAAAACATCTTTATTAGATGAATTCATGAACTCCTTCAAACAGGACAAAAGCATTTCTAAACCTATTGTAGCCCCCCCCCCCCCCCAAAAAGAAAAATAATGACCAATTCACTCCAACGGACTTATTACTCTGCTGCCACTGACAGTAATGCAGTCAGCAGCATCTTTTGCTCAGATGACTAACCATTACTCAACTCAGTGCTGATTAGTCCTAGACCAATAGTCAATATAAAAGTGTAACCACGACATGACCAACCATTACTCGACTCAAAGCATTGATGAATCCCAGATCAATGGTCAATATGAAAGTATAACCAAGACACAGCATCAGCTTTTTAGTCTTTATTTTCATGGTACAGGTAGATGCCTTAGACTAGATAATCATATTTATTAATTAGGAAACAAACCACTCTTTCTTGACCGTACTGAAGTCGTTCAAAGACAAGCATTTATTTTTCTTCCAATAGTATATATACATATATATATATATAATAGTAGAATAAATTTATTATAATAGGTTAGCAACGTTAACCCCACAGTGAGTTAAAATTGAATTCTCAGCTATTTAAGACCTTACTCACTATCAGAAGAGCTGAAAAACACCATTCACAGGACAAAACTGACCTGCCCAAAACGGTGGGACACCACAAAGTAGGATGTAAAGAATTACTCCAGCACTCCATATATCTACTTCCGGCCCATAATTTCGTTTTAGTACCTCAGGAGCCATGTAATATGGACTTCCAACTATTTCATCAAATTTTTCACCTGCAGAAAATGGCAAGCGTCAGCTAATGGAACTTGGACGGAGGTAGCTGATTGAGAAAAGTCAAGCAACAGTGTAGAGAAATTCAATTCCTAGCCAAAGGCATTACCAGGTTTAAAGAAAACTGACAGTCCAAAATCAATAGCCTTTAGAGGTGCTGTTTCTTTCTTGTTTCCAAACAAAAAGTTCTCAGGTTTGAGATCCCGATGTATCACACCATGTTTGTGGCACATCTGAAACATGGTAAAACAGAAATCACTCAGGACCAAATCCTAAGGTTCAAAATAATACAAAACTTGAAGACTCAAAGCATGTTCAGATGTAGTTTTCATAGTCACTTCTCCATTAATATGTCCAAGTAATCAGCTGATTATATATAACTCCCTCTGGTTCAAAAGGCACTCCATTTTCAGCAAGATCGGGCTCTCGTAAAGCATCTTTTCAAGGCTATTTCTACAATATTGGTAAAATCAAGACACTGAAACATATCGAATAACTTCTTCCACTTAGAAACAACGCCTAGAAAAACCAAAATTGTTATTTAAAATTTCAAATGCACAGGCAGATCTAAGAAATGGCCCAAAACCAAGAATAGAAACATTTCACAATTTCTTACCTGCACAACTTCGACGATCGTCCGTGTGACAACTGCGGCGGCGCGTTCTGTGTAGTGCCCACGCGCAACAATCCGATCGAATAATTCTCCTCCTTCGCACAATTCCATCACAAGATGGACGGCATTGTCGTCCTCGTAGGTGTCCTTTAAGGTCACAATGTTTTGGTGCTTTGGCAAATGCTTCATGATCTCAACCTCTCTCCTCACGTCCTCGATATCTATGGCTGTTCTCAGCTTCTTCTTCGATATCGATTTGCAAGCGAAAACTTCAGCCGTCTCTCTATCAGTGCAAAGGTAGGTTATTCCGAATTCTCCCCTTCCAAGCTCGCGACCCAGCTCGTACCTGAGCTCGATTTCGCGACCCGTGGGATCGCTCAAAACGGAGAGCTTGCTTCCGCTGTTGCTACGGTAATTTACGTCGTCGCTCGCAAATGGGTTCTCCTTCTTCTTCTTTTCCTTCTTCGTCTCACGAGGGCCCGACGGAGTTACACAACAATTACCCATGATTCAAGAGGTCTCAATTATAATGAATTTAATTTTTAATCTCTCAGAGATATCAAGCCTGCGATGCACAAAAGGATCAGAGCCAAATAGAGGTCAAATGCAATCAAATCTGACCTCTATGAGCTACTTAACAGATGGGCGATCTCAATTCAGGATCCGGCTTTACCCCTATTAAATCCTAGACATTTCCCCCCCCGAAAAAGTAATAATTATATTGAAAATAATCACAGTGGGGAATTCTTCGAGAAAAATTTTGTTTTCGCAAATGGGTACACAGAAAATGGAAGAAAAAGTTAGACTTTATAGCGAGAAAGACAAATTTGCAATGGCCGGAGATGTGAAGAAGAGTGACAGATGATTTAAGGAGGACCGGGAGGGCTTTGGAGAGGAAAAAGATGAATTGAGAGCGTGAGCCACCAAGGATGAAAGGGAAGAGAGGGTCAAACAATATCCTGCATATCCAGGAGACTTCGTCTTCCCTCGTAACCCTCTGTCTTTCTCTCGCACTCTGAATTTATCTTCTTCCTGTAACTCCAAATCTTCTCTCTCCATCTCTAAGAAAGTCAATTTAATAAGAAGCTGTTTTTCCAAATTTGTCTAAATCCAAGTCACAGTAAAACGATTAAAAGCTTTCCCACTATCTTATGAGATAATTGTCTGTTGTTCGTCCCATTAACTGGCCATTGTGTAATTACTTTAATGTCCTTTGAAAGGTCATTCAACGACCAAGGACAGCAGTGCAGCCGGCCATTATCAGACTTTTAAAGCCAAGATTTGATTTGAAAAAATTGATAACTAAATATTTTGACTTTAGAAAATTGAAATGAACAAATTTTAAAAATTAAAATTTCACTTAAAAACTTAAAGTCTATCTTACAAGAATAAAAGTATACCAAGTGATATTTTAAAGAATATTATATTGTAATTTGAACATAAATAGTAAGATAATTAATTGATATTAATTTTTAAGGTTTTTATTTAAAAATGATGACAAATCTAAAATATTCCTGCGATATCAAAAAAATCTTATCATAATTTAGAGAAATATAAATAATAACTTAAAAAAGATATCAATAATAATTCATTGATATTAATTTTTATAACTTTATTTAAAGGTAATAACAAATTCAAATTTGCCTTAAATTGTGAAAAGGTTTTTTTTCTTCGGAGAAATTTACTTTTTTATTTTAAAAATAATCATGCACTTTGTAAGAGAGTTTCATTTATCAATTTAATGGTCGCATTTCTAGAAGCTTTCCTTTTTCTTTGGTATATTTACTTCAAGTTCAGCTCTATGTTGCTAAATTGACTTTAGCCTAAAGTATGCGCAAAACATGATTTTTTTTCCCTTATTCTTTTTGTTGGAAGATTTTCTTACTTCGAATTTTCAGGAATGTTCTTTAATTACTATATCTCATTCTATATGTTATGATTTGTTATAGTGTATTGATTTATGCAAAGCTAGAACAACTAATGTCTTGTTAATCCAGCTAAGGCCAAATGACAGCTTTCTGGAAGAAGATTTTTTGCAGATTTTAACATCTCAATGTAACGCGTTTCATGTGATTTTTTTTTTTGCAAAAAAAAAAAAAATTAATGGCACGGCTGCTTTGCGATATATAAATCATCTCCTTTTTCAGTTACTTTTCCTCCATTAAAAGAAAAAAATCTCCCTCCCCCTTTAATTGACATCATATTGAAACATGTTTTATGTGATTTTTTTTTTAATTAAAGGCCTGGAGCAGCTGCTTTGTGTTTAGGCCATTAATTTAAAAAATAAATAAATGAAAAGTGATACAATCTCTTTTGCTTTTTTATAAAAATTAAGGAAATTTTTTTTTTAGATATTTACAAAATAAGTTCTGATAGCTGAACTTTTTTATAATAATTAAAAAGCCTATATATATCCATCACTCCTTTTTTTTTGGGGCCAGGGGGTGTTTATTCAGACACAAAAGACAATGACATTATTCAATACATGACAAACATACACACAGTCACTCTCTCGTGATGTTTCAAGATAAGATATTACCTTTTCTGAGTCAGTTCATTGTTTCTGTTTCTAACTTGCTATTGTCAACTCCTTTTTTTTTTTTTTTGGTCCAGATAAACAACCTTCAAAAACATCAATGTGCGAAAGTTGATAGACTTATAATCTCATTATATTGTTACACTGTTCTATTAATGTCGTTTAGTTAATCAGCTGATAACTTTCACGGTACAATAATATTATTATTATTATTTAGTCAATTAGTTGTTATTTTTATTAATACTAATTTCAACTTTTTAAATTGAAATACACATCAGATTCACCAACTGATGAGTGCTGAAGTTTGATATGTATAATCTTGTTAAAATTTAGGTATTAGTTAATTTTTTTCATATTGGCCAGCTTTTTTCGTGTTCATATGGGTTACTGTAGATTTGGTTTTGGATTATTTTTAATAAAAAATTTATATACAATTTTTTATATTTTTACTATCAAATTCTCTAATTAATATATGATTCTTTAATAATATTATTATAAATATATTTTTTAATTAAATTATATACTTATCACAATACTATTAAAACATTATATATTTATCATATTTTAATTAAAAAATTTTAATATCAATAATATAAGAAAATCTACGGAAGTCTAACCCATTTTTAATTGAAGTCTATTAGATGAATAAAAACGAGGGTAGTATGGTAAATTCGGGGAGAGTTCGGTGAAGCGTCATCAACGACGTCTAGACATGTTCTTGCGTCGGATTGGATAAAGGACAATGCGCATTGTTTTTGGTTATTCACACGTGTCGAAATATGATTAGAAAATTTCTGCCTAGGCAACACCTTGTTGAGTGGGGGGATCCTCTGCTGTCTGATTAGGTAAGTCCACATTTAATTAGGTTTATCCTGTATGTAATTTTTGATGTAATGGCAAGATTATTTGTAGCCTTTAAAATTTTATACATGTTTTATTTTACCTTTAAAATTTATTTTAATCGATATAGTCCTTAAATTTTTCGAAAGATGTTCAGTATTGTCATTAATTTTATTAACGTGAATATTTAACGTGGCACTGCATATTTGAACAATATGCTGACGTGATAATCTATATTCAAATCTAAACTACATTATTTGCTTCATTTTAAGTTGATGGAGATATGCTTCATTGGATACTTTCATTAACAAAATTAACAATGTTGGTAAAAAAGATAATATTCATTTTCAAAAAAAAATTAGAATTATATTAAACAAAAATAAATTTTTGAAACTTAAATGAAAATTTTAAGATTAAAAGTGAATTTTTGCCAAATTTAGTTTATAGGATAAACTATTACAATATTTTGGTTCTTGAAACATATTAAGGCCATCATTTAGTCATCCAAAGCATATTGCCATTAATTTTAGTTTTGACCTAGTAGTTTATTGTCATAATTTAATTCTAAATGAATTAAGGTCTGGACAAAGCTTTAAAGACTAAATTTATGTCATTGAAAATTTTCAAAAACTAATATGACAAAATAACTCTTAATTTATAATTTAAAGATAAATAGTAAATGAAATGAGATCTATTGAGAAGATGCATATGGGGTAAAATTAAAATTGTTTATAATTCACGAACTTCTGGTGTGTTTAGAAACGCGTTATTACCCCTCAAAATCACGCTTCACACAAAGTTCTGATTTTAGGCTTTTACATCAACATGGTTTTGTACCGGATTCCCAAACATGTACTTATTCAACCCAACTGAACTCCAAAAAGATAACTGATTTTAGGTGAATTTGGGCAAGTTAATAGATTTACACCGGCAAAGTCTTATGTCAAAAATTGAAATTGTTTAGTTTAGTTGGATTTGCAATTTTAAAACATATATTTGCTTCCAAGCTCATATATAAAAAATAAATAACTAACTCAAGAAAATAACAAAAATTGATTAAAAATAATTAATTTTTTAAATTTTATTTTAAATAAAAATTATCTTTTAAAAATGTCTCTATTTAATGTATATAACTTTTTTTTTAAATTAATGACAATTACTATTCATAATTTAAAAATTTATTTAATAAAAGGTACAATTAATATATTATAATTAATATATCAAACATTAATAATTTATTTTTTATATTTTAAACCAAATCAAACTTTAAAAAAATTTCTTATATATAAAATTAGAAACAATATAATATAAGGTGAAAAAATTAACATATTTTGTGACATAACATAATCGACTCCCATCTATCAAAGCTTGACTTTTTTAAATGAACAGAAAATTTGATTGGTTGTGAACGCTAATTTTCTTACCCGAAGCAAATTAGTGACCCACTGAAGTGAAGGACCATTTTCTTGCTTTAAGACAGAGAGTAGAGTGTGAATTACTAAATTAGGGCTATAAGGGAGAGGGGTTGTACTTATTGGTCAATAAATAAAACGAAGACAAAACAAAAGAACAAGCAAGTTTCAGGGTGTCACTACCCTTTACGGGCAAAAGGGTATTTTGGAGAATGCAAGATTTTAAGTTTTGAAAAAGGAGAAGTGGCATCAAAAGCAGCACCTCCAATTTGAACTGGGGAATGAATGATGAATGGTGACCAGTCAAACTCTCACCATTTTAAAACTACTTATTATTCCATTTCCCACAATCATATATGGAAGCAGCGCAAGGCTAATGTATTGATATTACATCATTAAAAGCTAACTTTATATAAAATTAGCAATTGAAAAATCCTTGAACTTAAATCAGGAAAATATTTTAGTACTTGGATTATATTAATATGAATAAATAAATTTACACATTCTTGTTTAATTATTGGTATTATTATCAACCAAATAAAATGTTGGTACATAAATTAAACAATTAGTTTAATTGATAAGAGAAAACTATGTCATATCTTATTAATTTAAATATAATTTTTAAAAATTATTATCATAACAAAAATTAAAAAAGAAAAAATATATTTTGATATGTGTTTGGAAAGAAAACTAAACTAAATAGAGAAATGTTAATGTGAAATGAACATGAAAGTTCAGTTAAAAAGAAAAAGAAAAACATCACATGTAAAAGTTTGGAGAGAAAAAGAAAAAGAAAAAAGAAGGAAAGGCCTATTTCTACTTTGTGAGTTCCATACAAGTGAAATCTTTTCTTTTTTTTTTTTCTTTCTAAACCTCCTCTTAAATTATTTCAGAGGATGTGTTTCGTAACATTTACAACCATTTATGCGTTCCTTCATTAAAAGAAGGGATCCCCTTTATGCTTTTCGGTTGGTACCTCCAAAAAATAACTCTGGGTTTTCAAAAGGAAAAGGGTTTTGTTCAAACGGTGGTTGGGTCATTAAAGGATGAAGCATGCTTCTTGGATATTATTTCTTTTTAGACTCAGGTTTTTTCCACTCTCTATATTATGTAGTCTTCTTTTTTATTGTACAAATTTTTAAAAGTTTAAATAAGAATAAAATGCCTTAAAAATAATTTTTATTAGTATTAAAAATACAACATTAAAAATTATTTTTTAAAGTCATATTTAATATTATTTATTGTGTGTTAAAAATTATAAATTAATTTACTTTAAATTAAAAAATTAATCATTTTATATTGATTAAATATATATTAAATATTTATTATAAATATCTTTTATTACGAAGGAGGTTAGTGTAACGCACTTTATGATTTTAAAAGAAATTAGCATAAGTTTTTAAAATAAAAAAAATCATATAATTTAAATATTTCTTCAATAATTTTTTATTTTTTAGTTAGTTTCTCTCCTAGTCTCCTTTCTCCAGTCAAAAGATTTGTATAAACAGAAATCCTTAGGCCTTAGCCAATTAAGTGAACGAAGGACCTAACTTAGGCTGCTCATGCACCTTCTCCCCCAATGATTAGTGGGATGAGTGTACGAGTACTTATTCTCTGTTGTGCCGAGTCAAAAATGGCGTGTATAGAAATTAATTGTTGACCGCAAGAGAAGGATTCATTGCATTTAAGAAACTTTCTAAAATATATGAAATTCCATCTACCTGACATTTGTTCTAATAATTGAGAACTGAATATTTTATTTTGAACTTCTCATTCTTAAATTTCACTAAAAAGGGCGAACAAGACTATTCCTTTTATGTAACCTCCTTTTTTGTTTTATTATTGCTTGGTTTATAAAAAACAAAGTGGAGATATTTATATAATACGTAAGAGGAGAAATTTATATAGGACCCACTTTTTTTTTTTCTTTGTTCTTCTTGGACTCGGAGCACATTGCTTATGAAAATTCTTGTTTAATTATCCAAGATCACCATTTTAAAAATGTGTCGATTAAGCTGTATATAATGGAAACTTCTCAGCAGCAACTTAAAAATCAAGAGAGTCAAAACTGGCAGGTGTAGGAGTTGAATTTCATCAAATTTGGACCTTTTCATGATACAAATCCGAGCTACAATCTCTCTATAGCCTCATGAGATTCCGCCTCGTAAGATTCCCTCTTGTTTGCTTTGCTATGCCTTTGGGAGAAAGAAATGAACTTGATTATTACTACTTGCTCGTTTCTCAGATTCGCATGTGCCAATCAAGAACTTTAGATTTCAATTTTTCATCAAAGGAATATATATATATATATATATATTTCATTATGATCTCAACCTATTATCGTCATCGTTAGATTCAAAATGTGGAAAGCTTGTAGGCCAATAATTCATGCATACAACGGCCAAAGGTTAGTATTCTAAATGCTCACATGATATATTCTACATTGGAGCAGGCTCTTTAATTGTTCAAAATCAGACACATTGATAGCAACACTATTCATGCTGGCCACCAAAATGAAGTGGGTAAAAATACAAATGATGTGCAAAGGGAGAAAAGTTATGGACACGTAGCTGAAGCTGTCAAAGGTTGCCAAATGAGAAAAGTTTATCTATAAGTTTGTTATAAGGGAATCTTGAGGGTAGCTTTATATTGACACCATTAGGAATGCTTTGAGGTATGAGAGTATTGTGATTTTTTTTTTTTTAACTTTTTTTGGTTGGAGTTCCTCCTCTACTCGAAAACAAGAGATTATGTTACGTACTGTCTTATTTGTTTCATTTTTTTCAATAACAATACTATCACAGTGAAAAAGGTAAAATGTGCCGCTGCATGAGATACTAACCACCATTTAAAAGAGAAAAGGCGCCCCCTTCCAGACTCATGTTCTGCAATGTGTTTGGAAGAACAGCATAATATTTCAGCTAATGAAAATTCTATTCAGACTCATTGATGTGAGTAACAATCTGAGATTGCATTACAAATCCTCCCAGACATATAACTTCCAAGGACTTGGCTGGCATCACAATTCACCAACCATCATTTCGCAAGTAATGCATCTTTTGACTTTCCTACTGCTGTATAGTAGTCCCTTGATAAAGTACACAAAAATTCATTGCCCCTTTGTGCCTCTAAATCAAACCACAATTGCTGTAAAGAAAACGACTTATCACCAGCCCCTATATATTTTACAGCAGGTGAGAAGAATTAATGTGGTGTTACATGAAGCAGTAAGTGACTTGACCCTTGACCAGCAACAATAATATTAATGGGTTAGCAGCCTGAGCAGTGAGACCCACGACAAAACGTCTGCAAGTTGCTGGTTCACAGTGAAAGTCTACCTTGTTTTCTTTGCAAGTTTAGGATTCTTGCACATTCGAATACTTTGGGGAGTGACCTCTACTAGCTCATCTTCTTGGATGTATTCGATGCAGTCATCCAGACTATAATCCAACGGTGTATCAAGAACCACTGCATAAGGGAGTAACATAGATTAAAAATTGCAAAATTCCTAGCTTACAACTGTAGAGTAGTGAACTTGCAATTAGAGTTCTCCTTGTTGATAAATACTGGGCTCAAAAGAAGCCTTAATCTGCCTCACAAAATTTTGTCGGCTGAGGACTTGCAAATAACCATCTCTGAAAAGCCCTCTACAGAAGCTATGCTATTATAAGCCCAGAGTAAACCAGATAAGTACAGACACTAAGACGATATAACCTAAGTACAGGAGCCTTAGACTTGATAAAATACTATTTTGCATATGCTAGAACTATCTACGAAAGAAATACTTCAACCAAAAAACTTTGAATTACAGTCTTTCATAAATATCTGGTGAAGGCTTGCTACAATTAGGATTGTTTGTCAGTTCAGGTCTTTCTTAAAGGAGCTCTATAATAGTGATAAGCAAAGTAGCTAATAATAAACTAACCGTTATTGAAGAGATTTTGCTTCTCACAGCATTACAAAAGTTAGATAGGCATTCAAAGAATATATCATGGGAAGTCAGTATCTCAACACTGCTTTTGAGTAACTAGCAATTGCATCAGAACACCTTACATGGATTTGTATATTTCATACGGATAGAACATTGCAGCTGCACTAGAGCTCACCTGTTTGCTCCTTGTTGGATCGTATGTTTGTTGCAGCTTTTTTCTTGCAAACATTCAAGGCCAAATCCCCAGGTCGCTGATGTATGCCAACAATTTGACCTTTGTAAACATTCACTCCAGGACCAATAAACATCTGTCCTCTCTCCTGTGAACTAGCAAGCGCATAAGAAGTACTTGTTCCATCCTCGAAAGCAACCTGAAAATCAATAATGTATCATTAATGAATGTATGGAGGAGACACTGGCATTCTGGAGTGCCATGCTATAAATAAAGCTGTTGTCAACTGCTCTCAATGATCAAAAGGATATCTCAAATCTGGGTCCCGAGCAGCGTGGGTATCCTAATCAAAGTTTGCAGTATGAACAGCAATAAAGAAGTTACCAGTGAGCCTTGATCCCGAGTACTGATGTCCCCAGCCCAAGGCCCATAGCTATCAAAAACAGTGTTGAGAACTGCTGTTCCACGGGAAGCTGTTAAAATGGAATTCCGCAATCCTAGAAGGCCACGGGTTGGGATCTTATATTTAAGTAGGGTAGTTCCTTCCGATCTAGGGAAAAAAAAATAAAGAAATTATCAGAAAGATCATTATATAAAATATAGGTACAGAACTGCAGATTTTTTTTTTTTTGGGGGGGGGGGGTGTTAGGGGAGGAAGCTGTCATTGCTGGTCTTCTGGGAGCACAATTATAGCAAGTTACCAAAACTAACAAAACGACCCCTATAATTGGGAACAGGAAGCGATTAATCATTTGCACAGCTCAGGTAGGAATTCATTGGAAAACTTTGCATGGTTGATATTATAACTACAAGTAAATGAAAATATCTGTCTATTTTCTTCATGGAAGAAATAGAAAATTGTGAATCCTTTGTCAGCCATGGGAGTCATTCAACAACAAAACAAGCTTTTTCCACGGCAGGTCTTGAAACGTGTGATGCTTTTATCAAAAACTCTCGTTCGAGGAATAACCTCTTCTTTTTAATTAGGAATTTGTCTCATCCTTTGTTTTTGTATTCCCTTCTTTCCAAAAGGCCATATTGGATGAGGCCTTCAGGATTACTCATGCATATCTACACATATTACCAAGCACAGTCATTGAATCAATTAATCTCCCCAGTCATACCTTTACTACTCCCCAACTCTCACTCTCCTGCTATTATGCTATAATACACATTAACATAGGGCATATGCTCGATACCAGAAAAGGAAGGGGGGAAAGCAAAAGCCTTAGGTGGTTAAGTATATCATAACTAAAATGGAAGCAAACCCCAAAAAAAGAAAAAAATTGTACACACCCAACTCCTTTCATATCAAACATTTGCCCTCGTCTCTTGCCCAGAAGTTCAACAACAGCCCCCATGTGTTCTTCTGGTACCTCCACAGTGGCAACCTGCAACCATTTTATATGCATAAAATGAGCAAAATAATTTCTAACCTGTCTGGTAAAAAGGGATACCTCCTAATTATGTATTTCAGAACTGTGCGAAAGATTTAAATGACAGTTTCAGTGCTTTGTAGCAAAAGAAAAGGTTCAACACTTCAAGTCACATGGTCAGGGATGGGGAAAATTTTGAAATGAGAGTCCCAATATGTGGAAAGACTTAAATTGTTTGTATAATTAAGAATGTTGGCTCTCAAGGTAAAATGTAATCAAATTAAATGTGAAATAATAGGGAAGATACAAAGGAAAAGACCATCACATTTTCCAGGATCCTTCATATGTTTTCTAGTACTATAGTTTCAGAGGAATTTGATCCATTGATTTACACATTAGCGTAGGAACATTCAGTTTCAGACCCTTTTCGCAATCCTGTAGTAAACCAAAAACCAAAAATCCTGAGATACAAGCATTTCAGTACAACAGGAAAATTACCAGATTTCCATGTCTATGTCGAATAAGGCTATACAAGACTACAAGTCATACTTAGGCTACCTCCTATGGCTATATATGTCTTTAAACTAAAATAAAAGGCATTGCTTGAGAAGTCACCTCATATGGTTCCAGCAGTTGGTCATCAACTTTCTTGTTGATAACTTTGGGAGGCCCTACCATGAATTCATATCCCTCTCTTCGCCTGCAAATGCCATATTATTACTTACTAGAAGTACTTGCAGAATAAATTAAAGAGAAACAAAACACTCATTGTTGAAATCCTGTGATTATGGGCTTATTCATTTTCTGATTAGCCTTGTTTATGACGTGAGACTTTAGCATTAGTGTCAACTTATTTATTTCCCATTCTATTTCCATTTTATGTGATTGTAATCAGACCTTAATTAGGTCCTTTATTGTGCATTTATTTCTTTGTTTTTATTGTATTTTATTTGTTGTCTGATCTGGTCATTTAGTGTGGATTGTCAACAGTTTTTTTTTTCCCATTTTTTAGATCCTAGGATTTTGCTACCTTAATGGTGGCTTTATTTCAGGTGCTGAATGGCAAATTTGTTGCCATCTGCTTCCTTATATAATTTCGTCTCTCACCATGAATAAAATAAGAAATTTCAAAAGTCATTATTTTCTATAATTTTTCACTCATACTTACATATTTTCTATGAGTATGGTTATATGCAAAGTACCACGGCCACTGACAATGAAAGTATCTGCTGTTTCACCATCTTCAACTCTCATGGCCAAATTTCGCTCAAGTTCACGATTGAGCCTATCCCTTAAATTCCTACTAGTAACATACCTTCCCTGGAAAGTTACAAAGAAACCTTAATTAGTAGAACCAAACCAACAGAAGAAACTATCTGTTACCTAACTGTTAAAGCAGAACTTCCAATACTTTTAACAATTATAGTGCATAAAAGGCAGCATCAAGACATTCTTATAGAATAGGATGCAGATCAAGATTGTCCCATATAACAGCCATATAATATTAATCAACAGACGTACCTCGCGTCCAACAAAAGGTGAAGTGTTTATGGAGAAAGACATTTTCACTGTTGGTTCTTCCACCCTGATGGATGGCAGTGGCTTCCCAGATAGTTTGTCAGCAATTGTTTCCCCAATCTGAGTGAAGAATTAGAATAGCTAAAAAGGTCAACACATATATAACAATATGAATTCAATCCTAAACCATCAGACATTACCTGAATATCAGAAATTCCACATACAGCACATATATCACCAGCCTCCACACTTTCTGCAGGGACCCTACTGAATTTGTCATACACAAAAAGCTCACTAATTCTTCCATATCTACATGAATCTTCCGTAGTACATACCTGGATAAAAGAAATCTATGACTCCATTCCCAAAGAAATCAATAATAATGCAAATTTGAAACTAGGGCCACAATAATCTCAATCCTCTCCCCGAAAAAAAAATTAAATAAATAAACACACACACCCAAGGATAAGTGATCAAAAGTGAGACTCAAATTTCACTTATTACTATCAAATTTCATGACCCAGTAATGTAAGCATAAGGTAGAAGGTGAAGTATGGCATGAAGGAGATTAGAAATAGGAAAACAGAAAAGAAAAGAAAAAGGAATACTCCCACCTTGACATCCATGCCCCTTTGTAAAACTCCAGCTTGCAAGCGCCCAATTGCTATACGCCCTTTATGTTCATCATACTCAATATTTGTAGCCTGGTTGTTGATGGCAAGTGCACAAAAAACGTAAGACTAGAGATTAGATCTTTAGAATAAACACATATATTAACAAATCTGCATCACAATAGCCACTAAATAACTTTATTCTGTACTATCAAGCATATTTGCTTGTTACTGATTTTCACGTTTTTATTCTTTCTGTTTCCCCCTAAGGAGGCAAGATAATAAGAACAAAAATTTGCTCTGCATGCTCAAATTTTAAAAAATAACAGAGGAAAAAAATGCTATTCATTCAGTTAGATAGATTGAATTGGGATGATTCACAAAAAGCAGGGAAAGTTAAAATAGATTATATGACTCCACATCTAATAGTTTTCATATCTGAACATAGCCAAGCAATAAATAACCATATTTCTTCAGGTTTTTGATACTGACAAAAGATGCATGATACACCATGAGATGGTTAAGGAAAGATCAGAAAAAAGACAAGCCATTACTAACTGGTCCATAGTTCAACAATTTGGCATCATGGAGCTCAGCACAGGAAATAGTGATTTAAAAAGATAAAATCAATTAAATATTAAAAAAAAAGATATAGAAAAGTGGTCTAACAATCACTAACAAGCATTTGCAGTGCACCATCTTTGTCAATATGTGGTCCAGGGATACATCTGATTATGGCTTCAAACAATGGGCCAAGATCTTCTGCCAAATTTTCAGGAGACAGTCCTGCCTGTCCCTTTATGCCACTAGCATATATTGCTTGGAAGTCACACTGCATGCGTAAAAGGAAAAACTCCCATATTATTATTTACAGAATCTGAAGGCTACTGCGACCAAATAAACCACAGAGGTTATTTGACAACTGACAAGTGACAAAATCCCAAACCTAGAATGGAATGCAAGAGTTTTTAATCAGAAGTTTCTTCCACCACATCTTATTTGGGAGAGAATTATTTTTATGGTTTCTTTGTGGGTTTCAACAAATAAATTTTAGAGCAGTTTTCTGTGAAAATTTACAAAGGGTTGCAAATTCCCTTCTCAGCCAATTTATCAGTATTTTTTTTTTTTTTTGATTTGGGAGGACTTCTTGTCCTTGGTTTTTGCATTGCTTTTCTCTTCGCATCAATAAATTCTTTTTCCATCCCAAAAAGAGATATATCCCAACCCAATTTCTGCAGTATGGGAAAGTCAAACTACCATTATTTTAAATTAAGTCACCAAAGTACCTGTTCATCTGTCGCATTTAGTTCAAGAAAGAGTTCAAAAGTGGAATTGATGACAAAGTCTGGACGAGCAGAAGGTCTATCAATTTTATTGACAACAACAACAACTGCATGCCCAAACTCTAGAGCCTTCTTTAAAACAAATCTTGTCTGTGGCATTGGGCCTTCAACAGAGTCTACCTACAGAAATAGAGGAGCAGCTTGTATGTAAAAGTCAGATGGTCCTACATAATACAAGAAGTCACATTTCAGGGAAAAGAACCAAGCAATTATATTAGAGAGAAAGCATAACACCTCTTTAAATAGAGGAAACCAGTCTACAAATCTCCCATAAAATGAGGATAAATTTATATAGTGTGAATGCTTAATTGGAATAAAAATGTGAAGAATTTCATTTATTCTTTTTATTTGTAGATCCAAACCAATATTGACAGTATGGCTGCATGTCAAGAGAGAGAATGAAAATTTGGCATACAGAAAGTCTGATGAAATTCCCCTTCAAATACTGTAATTTCTTTAAAGTATGCATCTTGAAATTGAAAACCAAGTGTATACCAGTGTTGGGGAAGGTTGAGGCTCATCCCAGAAAAAAGAGGCAGGGTATGGAATCTGGGATATACTTGAACCAGTAACTACCACCCACACTTAAAAAAATGATAAGAAAGGTGAAAACCACTTCTTATAGGTAACTAATGTAACAAGTAGCTAGGAATCAGTAAATGTCAATATCAATCAACATGAACAACCGTAGAAGGATAGAAAATAAATGATCTTCAGGGAAATAGAAAGATAGTAGGAGTACCACTAAAAGAATTCCTTCCACCATATTTAGGATGCGCTCCACTTCACCTCCAAAGTCAGAGTGACCTGGAGTATCTATTATATTAATCTTGGTGTCTTTATAGGTGACAGATGTATTTTTACTTAGAATTGTAATTCCTCTTTCACGCTCCAAATCATTTGAGTCCATTATTCTTTCCTGTACAAATTGATTATCACGAAATACCTGCACAAGAGATCAGCATAGACAAACCAGTGACAATTATCACCCATCCTCACTCTTTTCAGACAGAATAGGGGAAAGTAAGATAGGAAGAATTTATTATTTGATTTTTCTATGGAAGCTCTGTTTAAACAGTTAAAAACATCTTGAGCATCTACCAAATCATATTTCTTTTACATTATCAATAGTAATATAGAAAAAAATTCTGAAAATTACTTTCCAAATCTAGTTGCATCATCTCAAATTTAAGCACCATGTCAGAGAAGAGCAGACCTAGACATTTGATTATTGTTTAGTAAAACTAAGCATTTAATTAGGATCATAGATCCCATGTCAGAGACTCAGAGCTTATGTAACTGGATATGTATGCTTTAATCACAAACATGTTGGTGGCTAAGTTTACAAGAATCGAGGCTGTGTCTTCTCATTACATATTCTCACTTGTATATGTGTAGCATATGTGGCAAGTGCTTGTATATGTAACAAGTGCTTTTGTAGTCTATGGAACTTGTATAAGTGTATGCTTCACCATAAAGATGTTGGACAAATGTATTTACATAAATAGATATTTTTGGTGTTACCTTTGTTTGTTTCAGCATCGCATCAACTAAAGTTGTCTTGCCATGATCAACATGAGCTACAATTGCTATGTTTCTTATGTCTCTTCTTCTCATCAACTGTATCTTCTTCTCTAAGTTGGGAAGAAAGAACGCATTAAAAATATCAAAACACATCTGCAATTGTGGTGGAAATATAGACCAAAAACAATATTTAACTTCGTATGAGACAAAGATGGAAAAAGAAAAAAAAAAGTGATGGTAAGTCCAAACATCCAATCTTGCAAGGATGAATCTATAAATGTGTATAGCATGTACCCATCTCCCCCACCCCCCCCCCCCCCCCCAAAAAAAAAAAAAAAGGGAAAATCATACGAGGGCAACAAAAGGCAACAATGAAAGATAAGTAGATAACATCTGGGTTCCATTTCAACTAATTTATATATGGGTGTTTGAAGTCCCCTCCATTCTTCTCATTTTCAGGATAAGGTTCCTTTTCCTCATTCTCGTCCATGCTTTTAGCATAATTCCGACAATAATTACCAACAAAAAAATGAATGCCACTAGCAAGGAATCAATATTTCGGGATAATTCTCATCAGTTTAACGAGACATACATAACATCAAATTCAAAGCTAAAAGCGATAAATTGAAAGGGAATGAATACCAGTCTTGGGTTCTGTAGCTTCAGAAACGGAGCATTTGATGGGCCTATAAGAAGAGTTCCTGGAAACAAATTGGAAAGGCAGTTTGGAGGGTGTTGAGGAAGAAAAGGGAAGGCCAGATAGTTGGTTAGCAAAGTGGGGAGGAGAAGGGGTCCTTCGAAGGCTAGAAGGATTAGCCATAGAGAAGGAAAAGGAAACTCTGTGCATGTTGAGTGCCATTTCCATAACTCTCTCACTCTTGAAGATGCAGAAAAATAAATAAATAGAAGTTCCGAGAGGGAGAGAGGGGATTTGGGAACTGAGGCTGGTATTGTTGGGGATTGAGACTTCCGTTATGGTACAATTTTCGTGGCACAGTCCCCTTCCCAACCTAAATGAATTGGACGGCTTATTTTAGTCCACGTCGTTGCAGTAATGCCTTTGGATAAATTGAGAGGAAGTATATTCTTAATAAGTAATGACAATATATTTGAATGCAAACGGATGTGGAAAGCAAAATAGATTATATCTTCTTTAATTGAAAGTTATTTATTTTAAGAAAACTTAACACACTTTTGTTAACACCGTAATAGTATGTGAAAATGCAAGACAATCTAACAGGAAGTTGGTGTAAGAATTCAGAAAAGGCTTTGAGATATCAATTAAAGTTATGTAAGTTTTAAGAATAAAGTATAAATTAAATCCTTACAAAAAAAAGAAGGTATAAATTCATATAAATTAAAACAAAATATTTTACTATTTACCTATAGATAACTTTTATAGACATAAAGCACAATAACATTTTTAACTGCATGGGCATGGCCTGCCTTGTCTGTACCTTTGTTTCCCAGATGATAGTCCATGATCTTTTTGTTTTTGTTTTTGTGTTAGCCCATAATATTAATACCAAATTCCATACTGATCCGCTTCAACAGCCCAATTGTAATCGTCTTAAATGTGTGGACATATTCTCTTTTATCCCGAAAGGAAGCACAGGTCCAATGGTTGAGCGACTGTTCCAAACGCTTATTCCCACCTCCCTACTTCCTTCCTGTTCTTGTCCTTTGCACGTTCTACCGCCACTGAAACCAAAAACGCCCAATCATGGCTTCCTTTCCCCCAGTTATAAGTACATACGGTCACAAAGTCTCAAGCTTGAGACAGCCCAATATCTCGAACTCTCTGCTGCTTCAATTTGTGAACCGTACTTTCCTCCACAAGACTGGCCTCGGCTCATTCAAATCTCAATAGAGTCAAAGGATCTAATGTTGGCTCAGGCAATTCATGGGTCTTTAATTAAATCTAAGTGTGAAGATGACCTGTTTGTGGATAACAATCTTGTAAATGTTTACTCAAAATTCAATAAAATGGCTGATGCACAGCGCGTGTTTGATGGAATGCTTGTTAGGAACACAGTTTCTTGGACTACTCTGATGAAGGGGTATTTGAAGAACGGTGATTTCGAATCTGTTTTCCATATTGGGCGGGATATGCATAAGCTTGGAGTGAAGTTCAATGAGCACACTTGCTCTGTGGTCCTACAGGCATGTAAATCCCCTGAAGATCATATTCGTGGGGAGCAAGTACATGCTTTTGTTATAAAAAATGGGCTTGAGGAGAACGTTGTTGTAGCCACTTCTTTGGTTTCTATGTACTCAAGAAGCGGCCACTTGGGTAATGCAGAAAAAGTGTTCAATGGCATATCTATTAAAGATATTCAGTGCATAAATTATATGATTCTGGAATATGGCAAGGCACGGTTTGGGGACAAGGCATTTCAGGCCTTTGTGGATCTGTTAAACGCTGGATTGAAGCCTAATGATTATACATTTACAAATACGATCAGTGCCTGTGATTCAAGCATAGGACTTTATGAAGGGAAGCAACTACACGGGCTAGCTGTGAAGCACGGTTTTATGGGTGAAACACCTCTTGGAAATGCACTAATTACAATGTATGGGCAACATGGGATGGTCAGGGAAGCTGAGAGAATGTTTGTTGAACTGGATGAGAGGTCTTTAATCTCCTGGTCTGCAATTCTGTCAGTGTTTGTTAAGAATGGCTATGCTAAGAAAGCTGTTATATTATTCTTAGATATACTTGACATTGGTGTCCATATTGACTCTGGTTTCCTCTGTATTACACTGGATGGATGTTCAGAATGTAATAATTTGGAATGCGGGCGTCAAATCCATGGACTTACAGTAAAGCTTGGTCATGCCTCTGATCTAAATATTGGGACTGCTTTGATAGATCTGTATGCTAAATGCGGATGCCTTACATCTGCAAGAGTGGTTTTTGACAGGCTCCCATGTAAAACCGTTGCTTCATTTAATGCAATTTTAGTTGGATATTTAAATTCAAATATTGAAAATGATGAAGAAGATCCTATGATCTTTTTAAGCAATTTGAGACTCAATGACGTGAGACCGGATTGGGTAACTTTTTCACGGCTCCTTAGTTTATATGCTGATCAAGCTTGCTTAATTGTAGGGAAGAGTCTTCATGCCTACACCATTAAGATGGGAGTGGAAGCTGAGTCTGCTGTAGGTAATGCTGTGATTACCATGTATGCTAAATGTGGTAGCATTCGGGATGCTTATCAAATGTTCAGTGGTATGAAACATGATTGTGTGACCTGGAACGCCATAATATCTGCATATTCCCTTCAAGGTGATGGAAACAAAGCACTTCTTCTATTTGAGCATATGAAGGAAGAAGGCTTTCCTCCTGATGAGATTACAATATTGGCTGTTCTTCAAGCATGCAGTTATTCAGGTTTATGGGTTAATGGGTTATGCTTATTCAATGAAATGGAACCCAAATATGGGATCAAGCCTGTAATTGAGCACTTTGCTTGCATGGTTGATCTTTTAGGACGAGCAGGAAAACTAACCAAAGCCATGGATGTTATCAGAAAAAGCCCATTTGCAGACTCACCTTTGCTTTGGAGGACTTTAGTGAACGCCTGTAAATTATGTAGGGATTTACAACTTGGCGTGTCAGCTTCAAAAAAATTGCTTGATTTGGCACCCAATGAAGCCTCCTCTTACATACTAGTTTCAAATATGTATGCTGAAGTTGGAATGTTAGAAGAGGCTGCAAAGGTGAGAACAGCCATGAATGACTTGAACCTAGCTAAGGAAACAGGTTCCAGCTGGATTGAGATAGACAATGAGATTCACTATTTTATGGCGAGTGACAGAGACCACACAGAAAGCAGAGAAATTTATGCAAATCTGGATCTGTTAAGAAATGAGATTAATTGGAGCTGCAATCACAGTAATAATCTCCAACTGCTTTCAGATTGCTGCCTATGACATAATCAATATCATTAGAGTTGCTTTAGTCTATTAACAGGATCTCAACATCATTCTTGTCCCCCGGGGGGTGGTTATTTGCAAGTTGATTGCTCATTCCTAATAGTTTTGATTTCAAGGATTTGGATTGTTGAGACTATAGTTTCACTTCTAAGTTCTGGATACCACTTCTAAAAAAGAGAAGGATGGGAAATCTGAATACTATACCACCCTTAGAAATATTCATTTTACATTGAGTGGCTGAAGTTTTTGAGTTAGAAACTGGTGGAGCATCTTTAATTCTGTGCTGTCATCACAACAAGAAAGCCCTAGGTCTTAAAAAAATCAGGCAGGCATGCGAAAATCCAGAAAAAAAAAAAAAAGAAGAACCGTGAGGTCGATGCAAGATGAAATGGCAAATAATTTACTTCTTACTTCTGCCAAGATACTGTATAAGCAGCCACAATCACATCACATATTGCTTGAAAGAGACTCCATTACCCTACCTCTTTAAATTTCAGTGACAAAAGCATGAGTTAAAATCCCCTTTGTTCATAAAAAGAGACATACTTTGAATGCACAATACGAGAGATAGAAACTTGATGAACCAAGTCTTTACCTTATTTTAAGGAAAAGTTGCACCAGTGGATGGATGATTTCTTCTATCTTATTCTCTTTTTTTTCCTTTTTTTTTAATTAACAAATTTACTAGAGCAAGACATTGTATGCAGCACATGTTATGTTGACAATGTGTCCCATTTCCACATCCATCCTTTTCTAGATAAATGCCTCACTGGCGATTCACGGTCCAAATACTTTTACGCACTAGAAAACGAAATACTTACTATTGTTACTAAAAAAAAATCTTATATGTACTTGTTTATATTTTTGTTATTAGATTTTTTAATTAAAATATGATAATGTATAATTTTTTAATAATAATATGATAAATGTATATTTTTTTGTAAATAATTATATAATTTTTTAATTAAAACACACACTTTTTATATTATTATTAAAAAAATTATATACCTATCATATTTTAATTAAATAAAATATAAAAAATTACATTTAGGTGTAATTTTTGTTTTTAACTCGAGTTCTTGTATTTAGAATGGAAGTGGAAAATTTGCCAGTAACAGGGGCGTACAAACTCACAAAAGCATGTGCAAATTCAGATAATAAGTTGAAAATCACTGTCTGGGTTGGCTTTCTCTCCTCCATTAAGTTGTCAGACGTCTAACCTTTTCATTGATGAATGATGAAGAACCCACTTACTGGTTCACTAATTGCTTCAGAATTTGAACAAAAAAGACATTTGGAACAAATCGAGAATATTCTGCGCCTTTTCCCCAGTTTTGCAGATATACGTAAAGCTTGGCGATTGTTAGATTGATCTGCACAATATTTTCCCGTAAGCTAAACAATAAGCTAAACAATGTTTTCTTTCTCATGAGATAGGATTTAAGAATTCGTTAAGCATAACTGGGGCCCGTTTGGTAAGCCATAATCTCATAATTTATTAGAGAACATCAGCACTAAAGTGTTGGGGATACTCAGGGGAGAGCAATAGCAAGTAGTGGGTGCCATCCAGATAAAGATAACAAATATATTAATGTACAAAACCCAAAAACGTTTAACCACACACTAATCGCCAATCAATCACTCAAAAACTTTATATATCCATATCATCATCTTTCTTTCTTTTCCTTTCTTTTTTTTTCCCCCGCTATAATGCTGTTCAGTGCAAGCCCTCTTGTAATACCTTTAGTTAGGAGGAAAAGGGGCTCTCATAGACTATCATTGGCGCATATATATATATATATTTGTCTAAAAATTTGTTTAAAATGGGTTTGAAATGATAGGATAATGAAGAGCTTAGAAGAAGGATCTTTTGGCAGGAGCTCTTCCAACAGCTCTCATAAGGCTGGCAATCTCTAGCACCCTTGCTACTTTAGTTCCCCTTTTAGCCTCAGCTGATGCCCTCCTCTCCTCTGCTTTCCTATGAGCTTTTGCCACCTCGTTTTGCATTTTCTCCAACGCTCTTGCTCTTTTCTCCTCCAGCTTCCTCTGCACATTGTGCAAGATTTTTTTAATACATGATGGGCAAAGTTGTCCTCGCATTGACCATTTAATGCAAGTAAAAATTAATACGAAGATTTAGTGATGTGATATTTACGAAACTTTCATGTAACGGTGTCAAAAGAAAATAAGATGAAGATTAAATCATTAGGCATGTTGCTCGCCTAGGGTCACTCTAAAAGAAATAGCTTCAATTATAGGCAACGAATGCAAGCCAAAGAAGTATATATCACCAAAGATTTTAAAAAAGAAAAAGAAAATGCAGGAAGTTGCTCATAGGTAGATGATCATTTGGCTTTAAACGCCTCCTATGCAAGTAAACAACTGGGAAGGATTGAAAAGAGATCTTAGTCCTAATTCAACTTTTCAGATAACAAAATACCCGGGAGGTCCTCACTTCATTTTTAACCTCTGAGGATTAAGATTTTAAATCTGTGTTATAATATGATCAAGATCAAGCCCTTGATATTAGAACTCAATATTCTGAATACCCAAGGAACACAGTTGAGGGAAAATAATTTCCCTCCTCTTGTTGAAAATATAGCGTTCGATGATTCAAAGTGACTATAATGGAACAATCATCAGAGCAGTACCTAACTATTAAACTTTTTTAACCCTTCAATTTGTTCATGAATCATGAAGATCAATTAAGCTACGACGGCTGTAAATAACGAAACCAACCCGGTCTGTTCTATTCTTCAGAATAATCATGAACTCGAATAAGCACTATCATCGCAAAATTCAAACCATCTAATCAAAATCATTAACCCACTAATTACTAAACTAACATGCTAAGAAACACCAAACCTACGCCGATTATGACACTAGACAACAAAAATATGTAGAATTTTAGTGTAGTATTTTAAGTATCTTATATGATACGCACTCGTTTTTTAAATATGGATTAAAAGTTAATTGACAGCAAATCGTACCTCGACTTTCTTCATCCATGAAGAAGCTTTCTGAACCTGCTCGCTTTCCCATCCATTGATCACAGCGTCTTCTCTCTTGAGCCTGTTATTGATCTTCGCAACCTTCGCATTCTGCCACGCCGATATCTTGGCCTCCACCTCCTCCTTCTTCACCCTCTGCACCGACACTTCACTCTGCCCACTCCCGCCGCCCGACGCATCCACCGCCGCCGCCGAAGACGACGCGGCAGCCATTCCTCCCCTCCTGGGAGACGGAACCGGGTCGAACGGGTTATTATCGGGTACGATCGCCAAGGGGTTCGTGTCTTGCATCAAATCCTCTTCTCCAATTCTGCCCAAATTGTTGCCTCCTTCATTGTCATGGACATCATTGTTATGATCAATACTGGAACCAGCGAGAACCAGAGCGCTGAATTCCCTACTCATGCTGGTGAAATTGTCGCTGGGAGCTCCTTCAGTGGTAGCGACGGAGAGAGACGAGGATGGGCGGCTGTGTCTGGTGGGTGAAGGGTGAGGTGGGGTTAAGGCGTGGATTTCTCTGATGTGCTCATCTTCGTGGGGTTCATGGGAGGTGGAAGGTGTTTGATGGTTTAACATGGCAAGGTTTTAGAGGATATGGAGAATAGTGGAAGAACAGAATGAATAGTAAAGATGGGAAAGTGGATAAGCGACGAAGTCAAGGGACTCTTGCAGCATAGTAGTAGCAGCGTATCTGTATGTGTGTGTGTGTGTTCTTTTCTTGGGATCTTAACCAATGAAACCAAGGGAAATATAAACCACACGCATTCAATTCAAGTGGAGATTTGAGGAAGGACGCCACACCTCCCAAAGTTGCTCTCTGATGAAAAAAACTTTTATGCCGTTTTGATTTATTTATAATTTATAATACACAGTAATTCCTAATCATCATGGTGATAGTCACTTTTTGTAAAGGTTGATTTTTAATCATGATATAGCAATTATTATTAAATATAAATTATTTTTTATTTTATTAAATTTGTTATTATAATTTATATTTATTTTTTTACCAAAAACATAAATTAAATTCCAAGTAAATTATATCTCCCTTAAATTTTATTAAAAGTATATATATCTTTATTATATTTTTTAAAATTTATACATATTTTTCTTAAAATAATTAGTAAATTATATGAATTTTTTTAATTTTATTATAATTATACATATTTTTTTAAAAATCTATAGAAACTTCTTTAGACAAAAATTACATTGCAAAGACCTCCTCTAAAATAACTTTTTTTTTTTAAGAGACGTATGCTTGGCACAATTGTTGTTTTAGAAAATGTCTGTAGTGCCAGTTTTGTTTTAGGGAGAATTTGTATAATTTAAGTAAAATTTAAATGAAGTTTGTATAATTTAATCATTGTTTTAGGAAAAGTCTATGTAAATTTTAACAATAAATAAAAAATTAGTATAATTTCAATAAAACTCATTGAATGTATTTATAATTTACTCTTAAATTTCTAAGGAGGTGTTAATTGTAAAACAAGATATTTTGAACGATTAAACACAAAATATTTAATAAAATGCTATTTTATATTTAATAATTATTGATTATAACCAAGATTCATAGTGTACCGAATTTATAATATTATTACTCTAAAATTTATTTTTTGTTTTTTAAATTTACAACTCACTCCAGTTTATCTCAAGGGACAAACTCAATAAAAATTAATTTATTTAAAAAAAAAATCTAATCATCAAAATGTAATTTAGTGGACTTAAAGATATATTTTTTCTCTTTTATATATTTTTCATAATACTTCTTTGCTTGTAAGGCCTTTGAACTTATATGTATTCATATTATTGTGCAATAAACTTAACTTCCTTTTCGTTCCTGGCCCCTTCACCTTTGTTGCCTAAAGGGTTGCAATTTAGCCTAAGCCTAAATTCTAATTTTCTTTTTCTGATAAAAAAAATTCTAATGGGTTCTAAATATATGCCCGACATACAATTGATAGTTTGATATATATGTATTGAATCACCCCTGTCGCCTTATGACAATAAAACATCTTCAACTTAGGGAAATATACTTTATAACCATTTCGCTTTCAAAACAACTAGAGAAAGTGATTTTATTATTTAAGCTTTTTTTTTTCAGTTTAATATTTGAAAAAGATTTGATTTGATTAAATGTCTATGCTATGTCATTCTCATAAAATCTCCCCCACCCCTTTTTTTAATTCGTTCAAACAGATTTATCTTCATTATTATAATTATTTTATGGACGTTGCTTGAATATTAAGCAAGGAGCTACTATTTTATTTTATTACATGTTTGTTAAGCTGATATTTTAAAAAATTAAAATAGAAGATATACGTACAGGTACGAGACCATATATATTAGTCTAGAGTACAGTCTATTGTGCAAGTTTTTAAGTTTAACAGAGCAAAAAGTTATAAATCCCTGGGTTTTATTTTCATTCCGTATATTTATATATCTAAGATACTTGAATATAGTTAGATTAATTTATTTGATACACATCCAAAAGGGTGTAATACATGTATTTCATAACTTAAAAAAAATAGAATTTTATATTTTATTTTTATTAATTTTTATAAATAATCATTGTTATTTATTTAATAATTTGTGGGGATGAAAAAATATCTGTAGGAACATAATGTTATAATAAAGTTAAGAATAAATTATATAGATTTTTTTTTTAAATTTTGTTTAAATTTAAAAAAATCTCTTCTCTATTTTTTAAAATATATAAATTTATTTTAAAATAAAAAATTACCTTATTCTTTATTTTAATTTAAAAAAATTTTTATTAAAATATTCTTCATTTAAAATATTTTTTTAATTTAAAAAAATATGTATTTAAGTTAAGAGTGGATATTTTAATAAAAATTTTAAAACTTAGTTAAAGCCTAATATAACTTTTTATTTTATGAGAGATTTATGTATATTTAAAAAATATAAAAATTATATAATTTTAACAAAAATTTAAAAAAATTATACAATTTATTCTAAATGTAATAATTATACACATCACGGCATGATATATTTTAATATGTTATACTCAAAATAACTAAAATACCAATTCTAATTTTATGAAAATCACACAAACAGCTAACACTACACGTGGGATAATTATAAGAAACCAGGAGGGCATAATAGCAAAATTACTCTTATGATTTTTTGTTTTTTCCCCAATATCTTATTTAATAGTGTCGGCCATCAGAATTCTGAGGAGCCCACAAAATTAGGCAGTGCGGATGGACCACACGTGTCGTGCGCTAACAGGCAAATCCAAATAAATCCTCTACACGTGGCAAAAATTTATTAGTAGGGCCCACTGTATGAAACTACGTATGTTTCATCGATCAACTGTTGACGTCACACCATTTCCTAATGAGCCACTTGTACGGTTCTTCTTGCATTTGCTTCTTGGGCTTTCACTGAGGCCACGTCTTCCGCTATATAAACTAATGGTAACAGTGGCTTTTTCCTTAAGAGAAAAAATCTTACCCTGAAAAACCCTTTATTTGGAAAAAGAAAGTGCAGAGTGATTCGCGAAATGTGTTAAATTTTTTATGATTAAGAATAGTTGACCATTAAAAGACTAATACGTGGAGGTCCTTTATTGCTTAAATTAGACTTTTATTTTGGTATTAAAATAAGAGGTAGCTATCTTTTTGATGCAATTGGAGTGGAAAAAGATAAAGCAAAAACAGTGACGTGGGTCATCCCACTACATAACAGACAAATTTAGGTGCAAGACTTCGAAGGAACTTGCTTGTGTTGAGACTTGTTTGGTTGGAGTTGGTGATGGATTAAATTAAATTAAATTAAACTTTTTTTGATTGATTTAATAATTATTAGGACTGGACCTAAGTATAATGTTTTGATGGTAGTCGACTCTTCTTTAAAAAAAATAAATTCATAGGTCTTATTTAATTAATATTAAAGAAAGTGTTAAAAAAATTAAAATTATGTAGATAATATAACATATTTTATTTTCTTAAAAGATGATACAACACATTTTGTTCTTGTACTCTGTATTATGATTTTGTATATATATATATATAAAAAAAAAAGAACCATCAAATGATTTTAGAAAAGGTTTGATGTCTGGGACTATGGGTGACATCTTGAGATTAGGTTCATGTTTAAAGAATTTAAAAAGAATATAATTGATGAGTCATAGGCGTGTCAGGATTGGCTAGTAAATTGCAATACAAACAAAAGAGGATGGAAAAGGCATCTTTGAAGTGCAATGTAATTTTGTCTTATAGTTGTATGACCTTTCCTTTTGTAATCTTACTTTAGGGTTTGCGAACCAAACGCGTTATCGGTTCGTATTCTTATAGTGTGTTTGGATATGTATTTGGAGGGAATAAAATTATATTTGTTGATCGTAATTTTATATAAACAACATATTGTTACTTTGTATAAATCGTAGTTTAAAAAATAAAAAAAAATTTTCTAAACATGCACTTATTCTCCGTCTTCTGCTTATCATCTTCCTCAAACATCTTTAGCATATTTTATTTTATGCATATAAAATGTTATCTCGCTATATATGAAGCTGAATATGATGATTAATCATGTTAAGATTCGTTGAAAACTTGGAAAAGTAACTTGGGTATTAAATTAATTTATGAGATTACACAATATAGACACGTTTGGCGTAGTTTTTTTGTATCAGAGTCAATCGTATAATTCTATCTTTCTTCCAGATTGATAATCTTACACAATGTAGATTTCAAATAACTCTAGTTTTGTAGAATATCCAAAAATAAATTCCCATTTTTATTCTATAATCCACTATGAGCAGACTTTTTAAAAGTTTGGGATATGAAAACTAAAATCTTTATATTAATTATGATGTATCAATACCCTACCTACTTCACAAGAATATTAATTATTTCTTATTGATTAAATTAGATATTAAATCTAATTTTTATTATTTTATATTATGATAGAATGCGTGGCTTTTCCTGGCGTATTCAAAACGGGAAGAAACCTGATGATGGCAATTTTAATGTCGTCCTTTTAGCGTCGTTTTTACCAATGGGCCATCGTTTTCTATATTATTTATATATATATATATATATATATAAACCGTAAAAGGCGGAATCTCACTGTACTGCATCGTTTTCAAGCAGCCTAAGTCGCGATTTCGTCTCTAATTGCGTGCTATTTCTTTTTCCTTTTTGTTTCTTTCTTCTTTTTTTTTTGAATTTCGGGTAAATTTGCACAGTTAGGGACCCTACCTAGTTTTATGATATGATTGGGAAGTGCAAATTCTTAACGATATATATATATATATATATATAATTTTATCTATATAAATGACAATGAGAATAAAAGAACAAGCACACACTTATACACTCTATTTGGTTAAGTGTTTTGTAAAAATATTTTTTTAATATTAATTATATTTTTATATTTATTATTTTATTTATCAAATTATTAATAATTATTTTTTTATCTTACTTATCCTTACATATCCACACTTTTCATTTCTCGTTACATTTTTCAAGCAGACGAATCAATAAAAAAATCTGGAGCAAGATGTAACTGCCAATCAAATGGGTACACACATTTAGTTGCAGATTTTTTTGAAAAGGAGATCAGGTAGGATGTGTGATACAGTCCACGCGGATCCCCTACGACGGGGCAATGGGGGAAAAAACATTTTTTTTATAAATTAAAAAATAATATAAAATGTTTAAATTTTATAATTGAGAAGATAAAAATTTTAATTATGAAAAAAAATTATGCTTTGAAAAATGTTAACTGTATTTTCTAGTTATAATTTTTAAATATCTTATATTATTTTTTGATAAAAAATATACTTTTGCCCCTACTATATCACCTACAATAGTATTTATTACTGCAAAGGATTTGTATTTGTAATACAATATTATGCTTCATAAAGACTTAAAGCATATTATTATGATTCACCCTGGAAAATTTGGGTGACACACATTCAATTTATGATTGGCCGTTCATTTTTTATTTTTCATAATTAACAAAGACACAAGTTTCGGTTACCTAATAAATGACCTCTAGGGAAAGTTGTTGCAATGGTATTTTATTATCTTGTTGATTTAAGCTGACACTTGGGAAATCACAAATCAGTCAAAATTAAGTTAGCTTGATATTTTTATTGTTGAAGCTACACTCTTGTTTTTTATTTGGGTTAATTTGCAAATATGTATATCAAGTCAAATTTTCTAGAGAGAGAGAGAGAGAGAGAAACTAAAGAGGAATGAATATATCAGATTCTCTGTAATTAGAACTTGCCTTTCAAATCAAGTAATCAATTTGCTAGAGAACATTTTCTGTTACCATAGCTCCTATAAATCTATTAGATTAATGGACCTATTCAAGACAACTCATATAATTTTTTTTTCAAGAAGAAAGTTTAGGGTGAGGGAAAGATGAGAAAAAGAGAAGACATAACTTGGAAGCAAGCATAGAATAGTATTAGATGATGCATTATGTTATGTTAATGACTAAATATACTAGTTATGTCTGTCTGCTTTTAATTATGCCTACTGTGTAGAATTAATTTGAAGGGTTATTACTATAGAACTAATAGATTAAGGATTGATTATAGTTTTTTTTTTACAGATTAAAAAGATATTGCAATTAAGGAAATAACTTAAGGTAGATAAGTGTAATTTTTCTTTAATTTTATTTAATAAATAATAACAGGACTAATTAAATACAATATTTTATAAAGTGGAAGTTAACAATTTGATCAATAAATTATTAGATCTATTTAATTTTAATTTGTAAAATTAGTTAATAAATAAAAAATATTAAAAAATTCACTACAACAAATTTTGTTTGGCATTCTTGAGTTACTTAATAAAAAGATTAATCCACAACAAGTTTGTTAGTTTTAAAGATTAATTTACGCACATATTAACCTTCAAAAACTAAAACTAAATATTATAATAATTAAGAGACTAAATTCTTGGTTTAGTGAAATATATATATATATATATATCAACTGGTTTGTATTCCCTTCATCATACGTCATTCTTATTACAGGTCGTCCTTTTTTTTTTTTTTGGGTCCTAAATTCAAGGTTTCGACAAGCGTGGGCATTCTAACTTCATATTGTGAGGTTGAAGGCTCCTATTTGGGCTATAGATTTGTAATGAGTTCCCATGATTGAAAGCCAGCTTGTTTAACATTAGACCCATCTGTAGGCCCAACCATATTTGGGCTTTTTTTACTTGGGATGATCACATCAACGAAGTTTTAACTTTAAAAATGAATTAGTTTTATTTAATAACGAGAGACTCAAATAATTTGTAATAAATTCTAGAGTAAATTACACTAATTTTTTTATTTTATTGAAATTACACATATATTTTTATTTTTAAAATATATACATTTTTTCTTTAAACAAAAAGTTATCTTAGATTTTAATTTAATTTTAAATTTTATAATTAAATTATACTTTATTTAATTCTTTTAGTTAAAAAAATGTATGTATTGAGATTAATAGAAGATATTTTAATTAAAAATTATAAAATTAAACTAAAATATAAAATAACTTTTAATTTTTAAGGATGTTTATATATACTTTAAATATAAAAGAGAGAGAGAGAGAGAGAGAGAGAGAGAGAGAGATATATATATATATATATATATATATATATATATATATATATAAAATTATAATTTCAACAACATTTTAAAATAAAAAATGGTTTTGGTATCGAGTAAGACATCAAATAATAAAAAATGGAGGGGCACAAGAAAAAAGAGCGAGAGCAACATTGATTTGGAAGTTGCGACTTGAACTTTAAGAAAAAGGATGATATTGGGGTCAGTTCATTCAGTCTGCTAAAGTTCAGCAACTTTTTGAAAGATATTTCCATTCATTGCAATGATACAAAAAGGACAAAAAGTAAAAAATATTTTTGGGTTTATTGCACCTAACATTAGTGCCACTTACGATTGGGGAAAAAGCTTAGTGGGGGAAATGGATAAGTGCCATAATAAAATAATTGATTATTATAGGAGAAAAATGTAAATACTCTCTTTTAATTCTTGTTATTTATAAACACTCTTTTCATTTTTTTTAATTTTAAAATTTTTTGATAAACTATCACCCTTTAAGATTTAGATTCTTTTGTTTTATTCTTATTAATGTTGTTTATTGAAATACTATTTTAAACTCTCTCATTTGTTGCATGACACTTTTTAAATTAGCTTGTAGCAAAATTTCATTAAATTTATCACCTTAAATCATTTTACTTGTATTGACAATTCCTTTTAATATAACATTTTCTAATGATTCAAAAGTCAAAAAACTTTCAGGATGTGAAACTTAAATTATAGAAAAGTGAAAGTATGTACGTTACATGATAATGAAAAAGAAATTGAAATCGTATCTTGATCAAATGTATTAATGTTTAATAGGAAGCTAAACTAAATGATTTAAATTTCGAAAAAGTGACAATTCAATTTTTTTAAACTTCAAAAATTGATCAAAATATTTAAAAGTGTACCAAAACTAAATTAAAGAAGATATTTACATTTTTTGTTATTATTATATTAACATAGTTAATGCATTCAACATTCTAAAATCCATCCCACCTTAATATTTAAAACAAACTACTTTTTCCCACGAAGCAAAGACAAAAGAAGACAAAGAAATTATCTTCCTATATTGGAGAAGGAAATAAACATAGGTGAATTCTATTAAATCCCATGTATTATATCTCTTTTTCTCTTTTATAAAATTCTTTTTTAGGCGGAAAAAAAATCCTAATTGAACAAAGAAGCGGATAAATTATATAATTATATGTTATATCTCAGATATTGTTAGTTTTAGCTATAAGTAAATGAATCTTGAGTGTAGACTTATTCTAACCACCTCTTATTATTTACGCATAAAAAAAAAAAAGAAATGTCGAGTACTAGATGAAACCTAAACTTGAAAGATTTATTTGGAATTTTAAATGTTTTGTTGGTAGGTCAACATATTGACCCAGGACTTTGGAAAGTAGCACCGAGAAAGCTGCCGTTTGGCAACACTTACGTGCAAACCAACCGGCAATTTTTAAATGCCTCTTTGTTCTTAGACTCATAAAATGTGTCATCAACTTTGGCCAATGAAAGGGAATTATACACAAGTGGAGTGGAGGTATAGTGCTGTACCGTTTTTCTTTTCTTTTTTTTTTTTATTATTTATTTTTTCTCTCTCTTTTCTTTGACTAAAATATATGTCCTTTTTTTTTTGGAGCATAAATTTATGTCCCATTTTGTTAACCTGTTGAGGAGATAGCATTTAAGGAAAGGAGTTGAGGAGGTCGGTTTAAAAAAATATGCATCCTTCAATTTCTTAGTTAAAATATAAAACAAAGTCACACTTTTTTTTAATGTATATCTTAATTATTTATATTTTATTTCTCGTCACATCTTAAGCCCTATATATATATATATATATATATATATATATATATATATATATATATATATATATATATATATATATATATATATATATATATATATACTTTAATTAGGATTTCAACTCAAATCTTTTTACGATAATATATATCATATTATAGATTTACATATATTCACTAGTATGACATGATGCACACATCTTATCATTTGAAGAAATCATCATAGTTGTAATTAAATGAAGATAAATAAAAAGATCACCTTTAATTCATATTAAGAACGGTCAGTTGTATCTTTGTATCTTTGCAATGTAGATAATATGAGAAGGTATAGTCTAATTATAATTTTGAGATATGAATTTAAAAATGTGGCACTTTATATTTTAAATTATCATAACAAGTAAAAATATGTAATATATATTAATTAAAATTAATATGTAAAAATCACATGATTATAACATCTAAGAAGAACTTTTGGAAAAGCTTATTTAGACATAAGATATCACATGATTGTTAAACATAAAGTTTAACTAATTTATTTTTTTATAGTAGTTTAGAGAGTATTTATATTACATTTTAAAATATGTATGCCAGCCTATAACTAAGCTATAATATAGGGGATTTTATGTAATTTCTCCTGGATGATATAATTCTTATCTTTATGAAATATAAACCTCATATTGTAAAGAATAATAATATTTACATTTATGTTCACTAAATGTATGATTATTAAAAAAACTTTTATATATATATATATATATATATGTATTAGTGAACAAAATAAAAATGTATTAATCCAAAATATAGATATCACAGTTGCTAATCTACGCAATACTAATAAGAAGGTTAGATACACGCGCCAAGCATAAGGATAGTCATATTTGTGGAAGAAAGGGGAGAATGAAAAAAACTGTAGACAAGCAATAATTGAATTTAGATTCGATGGGGTTGCCTTTCAATCCATTCCAATTTGCAAACCCTATTTGTCTTTTAAATTTACTATTTTTGGATTATAAATTCCAAAAAAAAAAAAAGAAGCAAAATCGGAGTTTAAGATGGAAAGGCCACCCTCACCAATTAATTCTCAGCCTTTATTAAATTTTGTCTTTGATGCAAACACTACATGTCATGCCCACGGGGACTGGATGGAAGTCCCACATCGGATGGACCTGGGGAGGATGCTGGGCATATAAGCGGGTGTGTTACACACCTCAACAGCTAGCTTTTGGGGAGAGAGTAATGGCCCCGTGACAAGTGGTATCAGAGCCTGCCCCGAGTTAGCCCAGGGGGGGCCCTCCGGTGGCCACCCGTGACGAGGGCGTCACGGATTGGCCGTGGGAGCTGTCATGCCCACGGGGACTGGATGGAAGTTCCACATCGGATGGACCTGGGGAGGATGCTGGGCATATAAGCGGTTGTGCTGCACACCTCAACAGCTAACTTTTGGGGAGAGAGTAATGGCCCCGTGACATACAACATTATATCATTCTTATCTTACCTTAAATTTCGGAGTCACTTCCAACTAAGCTTCTTTTCTCCCATTTGAATTAGCTTTCAACTTCCATTCCCACTAGGAAATCATAAACAACCGAATTATTTATAAAATACTGAATTAAAATAAAGTTATACATGATGAGAAATCAAAATGAAAAATAATTTTGTCATAAACTAGATTAAAAAAAATTATCAAAATAGAGTTTTAGTATGTGTTTTAGTATATTTACATATACTTCCCAAATAATCAGAAGGAACAAAAAGAGGGCAAAGCATAAGAACACGAAAGCGGGTCTTCCCGGTTCGTGAATCAAACGCGACCGAAGGGCCTTCTTCCTTCCTCTCTCGGCGCCTACAAATATGAAAATCCTTCCCAGTCAGGTTTTCTTGTAACTTCCCCTACCGCTCTCTTCATTCTCTGCATCCCAACTTTGTTTCGCTTTCAGTGCTCAACAGAAATTCAAGGTTGTAAAGAGAAGAGAGAAATTGGACTTCAAACACCACCACCCCAAGAAAATAACAAACCAAGCTTGTTCTTTCTGCTTAAGAACTTGCTCCTATTACTAAGGTATACCATCAACATTGGTCTCAATCTCTTCAATGCTTCAGCTTTTTAGCCACCCCCGTTCTGTTCTGGTTTCATGGACTTCGTGCTTTTGTTTTCGTTTTCTTATTTTTTGTTGCATCGTCAAGTTGATTTTTGTTTCGCTTTGTTTTTTGTTTTTCATTTTTTCAAGCTTGGTTCTCATCCCGGGCTGTTTTCATTTGTATCTTTTGAAATTATCCTCCAAAAAAATCTTACGATTTGGGATCAGAGAAATATAGAGTAAAAATCGAGTTTGGTGAATTCTTGACGTCTATTTCTTTGGGTTTTTATCGTTCTGGGACCGTCTTCTGGTTTATGGAATCTGAGCTTGTCTCTATATAAAATCTCGTTCGGTTTCTTGGCTTTCTTACGGAAGTCACAGCCTGTAATGCCTTCTAATTCAATTAAATATATTGCAGATCCAATTCATCTCTATTCTAGCGATTTGGTTAGGTTAAAATCCAGCTTGCACACCCAGATTTCTCTATGGTAAGACCTACGGAATGCCGTTGGATTATGAGATTCATTCTGGATCAAACGAATTATGCTTTGATGAATTTAATCGCTATTGTTAGGGTAAAGCTCCAGCATTCTTTGTCGATGACCTGCAGAACGGACATCCTAATGGCTTTGATTTGAAAAATGAAACTCGCGAAACAAGAATTATAGTTGGCGATAAAACGGTACGTTCATCTCTTACTGTTCGACTTATTAAAATATACCCAATATATCATCTGCCTAAATGAAAAATCCGGTCTCCATTTGTTTAACAGTACATCATTGGTGGAGCTGATGATGAAAGTTTGTCCATTGAAGTTCAAATTTTTTACCCTAGTCTTGGAGAATGGTCAGTTTAAGGTTTCTTAGCTTCATATGGCTGCTTCTATCTGGATTTTGTTGCTAATTTTTATATCAAGGTGCAGGGTTTATCCCACTGTTCTGGGCACCAAACCTGTGTCATGTAAAGGCCGTTCAGCTGTTTTTTTGAAAGACCGAATTCTAATTATTAAGAGGGGTTCTAAGCCAGACGATCACATTTGGTTTCTGGAGGTTGGTGTTTTGCAGTTTAAATATCATCATTAATCACTATTCATCCATGTGAGTTCTTAAGCAATATTATATTACTATAATTTGCTAATGGATATTTAATTTTTATTATTTTCCCAATATTTGTAGGTGGACACCCAGTATGTTCGGCAGCAGAAAGAAATTTTGAAGACTGAGGTAGTTGCATGGAGTAAGGGTGTGATAGGCAATCCGGCGAAGCCTGTTGTTATTACTGGTCCTTCTGGAGTAGGTAAAGGAACATTGATATCAATGCTCATGAAGGAGTTCCCATCAATGTTTGGTTTTTCGGTGAGCCACACCACCCGTGCCCCAAGAGGTATGGAGAAAGATGGGGTCCATTACCATTTTTCTGAAAAGAGTGTTATGGAGAAAGAGATCAAAGATGGCAAGTTTCTTGAGTTTGCTTCTGTTCATGGCAATCTCTATGGGACCAGTGTTGAGGCTGTTGAACTTGTGGCAGATGCAGGGAAAGTACGTTCCTTATGCTTTAATGATGTTGTATTACATTTAATTTGAAACTTGGGTATATTGGACATTGAGCACGTCTGAGTCTGCAATCTGTCCAAATCAATTTCTCCGAAGGAGCCTCCATGGAATTTTTTTCTGTTTCAATTCAATCAGGGTTTCTTAAATAACTAGGTTTAATTGAGCTTCTCTTGGTAACTGACTGATTTATATTGACACCTATAAGACCTGAAGTGGATGGATCAACCCAAGGTTATCTCTCACTACTGGAACTGTTGTTTCTGCAGCATGCACAATATAATGGCAGAGCATTTTTTACTTTTTTGGCAAAAAATTGAATGCCCTCTCGGGGGTGTAGTTAGATCTCATGTTGTGTTGCCTCTCTACCTTAGACATTAAATCTGAGTCAAAATTGAGCTTTCAAATAATGAAATAAAATCTTCTGTTAGATTATTGTGGGTGCTATATCATTGCAACCTAATGAGTATTGCCTTCTTCATAGATATGGTTTTGGACTTTTTAAATCTAAAATGGTGATATATTATCTTTCCTTTTTAATTCAGAGATGTATTCTAGATATTGATGTTCAAGGGGCAAGATCTGTGAGGGCCAGTTCCCTTGAGGCGATATTCATCTTTATTTGTCCCCCATCACTGGAGGAGCTGGAGAAGCGCCTCCGTGAAAGGTGAAACTCATAACATGTCTTTTTAATTTTTCCTATCATCCAGAATGTATGACTGAACCTCAGTGTTTTTGTGCAGGGGAACAGAGACAGAAGAACAGATCGTGAAGCGACTACGAAATGCTAAGGCAGAGATTGAGCAGGGGAGGTTATCGCGCCTATTTGATTTCATCTTATATAATGATAAGCTTGAGGAGTGTTATGAGAGACTTAAGGTAAATCTGCCGCTGCCTATACGCATGTTTACCTACTCTTTGAGAGCTTTTTAACAGTTACATTATCCTGATTATAATACCGATTTGTATAGAAACTATTGGGACTAGATGCTACCGCCATGGCTCAAACTAAGTCAGGTAACAGTTCCCTGTAGTATATCAACCTGATATAGGTTTACAATATCTATATACAAGCAGTTGAATTGATGTGTTTATTCTGTCAACACAGCACCCAGAGAGATAAATCTACCGACAAATCATTCGGTGTTAAAGGCTGATGACAAAATCATCATAAACAGCATCTCTACAGGACAAGAAAAGGAATTAAAGAACTTGTAAGCTTGCGTAACGCATTACTTATTTAGCAACCAAATGCGAGATTCTCTCTACTGACTTTAACAGTTGGCTGAGCAGGATCATGTTAGATGTTTCCTCACTCAAAGGGGGTGCACCTGGACGGACAAGAGGGCTAAGTTTCCATGCCATAGACTCGTTTTCAAGTAGTTTGAGTGGAACGGATCAGCTGAGCTGACAGTTGATGAATCTGGCCTGCTATTACTAACCTGGTTTCTCAATTTATATAGTACTTTGATTTAATGGGACACGTGATGAGGCTCTGGAGTCAGTCCAAGTTGTTTCTTTCTTCTACTTACGTTCCTTCATTGTTAAGGCAATTGACCTGAGTCTTAGCACAGTAATTATTTTCTGCACAGGCAACGGGAGATGGTTTGTTACTTGCGGCTGTAGTGTATTTCCATTAACGATGATGACATAATATAAATGCAGATTGTCGGATTTTCCAGAATTTGTTCTCCATTTTGTATTATAAACTTATTCTAATACTTATGGCATATGTAGTGGCAGCTTAACACCCGACTGTGTATTTAACTGGTGAGGTAAACAAGAATAAAATTGAAAAATCCAAATAAAATTCTGCAACAATGATGGCTTCATCTTCTTCTTCACTGGTTGGTATGCCCATTTCTCTTTCTTTCTTTCCTAAGGAAGAGTGGTGGCTGGAGGGAAGATGGTGATTTGAGAGTAACGAGTACACTAAAAGGTAAACAGAAGTAGAAATCGAAAAAAAAAAAAAGATTTTATAAATGTAAAATGACTCTTATGTTTTATTTTTAAAAAATAATAAAAAATCATAGTTATTATTGAATAATAATTATAATAATTTAATAAGTATTATACGAAATTTTTCTTTTTCATTTTATTTTTTATTTAGATATCAAACGTGCCATAGGTCTCCTCATAATCAAGGGATGATAGAAATAATAGAAGGGGGGGAAAAAAGAAAAAGATGATGGCAAAATAAATGCCACATAAGTATACAAAAATTGTCAAATGTCAGAAGGTCACACTTGACGAAACTAATTTAACGGCAATAACCTCTGAAATTTATTTGGAATATTTTTAAAATTTATGGATTTATTTAGAATAAAAAAACATTTGTAAAGATCAATATAAAATATTAAATATACTTTTAGCATTAAAATATAGTTTTATTTAAATAAAATTTTAAAATTAAAAAAATATAATCTTAAATTTAAATACATTTTTTTTTTAAAAAGAAACATATATGTAAGTTTATTAACATAAGTTATAAATATAGAATTACTAATTGAATTAATTAAGAATATAATCATTTTAATATAATAGGTTCCATAAGGGCTGAACTATTTTTGGCAAGGATGAAAAAATCGGATTGGACCGGCCTGTTCGACCAGTTGGACCGGGAACCGATTCCTAATCCGGTTAGGTTGGCTCAGAAAATCGGTCCATTAAAAAATCAATCAAAAATCAGTCAAACTGGTCAAAAATTGGCTGAATCAGTCAAATCGGACAGCCTGAAAACCAGTTTGAACCGATCAGCCCAAATTTTCTTTTTTTTTTTTTTAATTTTTCTTATATAATAGGATAGTTTATCTTAAATAAATTTGATAAATTAAAAATAAAAAATATTAGAAGAAAGAAGGGATTGAAATATTAAAAAAAATTTAAAAAAGATAGTATAAAATAAATAAAAAGTACATATTTAATTATTTTTTATATTTTCTCTTTATTATGTCCTGTCTCATATAACATTTTTCTTAAATATAAAAATATTTGACTAAAATTACCATTGTTTAATGATAAATGAAAGTTTAATACAATTTAAGAAGTTCAAAAATTTAATATTAAATACATTTAACTTTTAATTATAAGTATTTTTTGTTTTTTATTTAAAAAATAATTTTTTAAATATTTTAAAAAATACTGAGTTAATAATTAAATAGTTAAAATTTATTAATATTTATTTGTTATATTAAAATTTTAATATATAAATTTTAAAAATATATATTTAATTATTATTAATTCAATCATGATTCAACTACTGTTCGATCAATAAATTGTGAATATGTATCTCTACCTATTTAAAGACTGATTTAATTTTAAAAATATTAATTTTTGGTAGGCCCAATAGCTGTCCCAAGAATTTTCTCTAACCCAAGCAATCGGCGAAGGTCGTTAATGCCGTTTTCAGTTGGGAACCGACAAGGAAAAGTCATGTCACATGGACTGCTGAGCTTGCTAAGTGAGGGTGGGAATGGTGGGTCCCTGATGTGAGTTGTCACTCGTGACGCACCCAACGCAAGGCTGCTTCTTGTGAAAAAATTTTGGATAGAATTCTTATAATCGAACAATATACTCTCTCTCTCTCTCTCTCTCTCTCTCTCTCTCTCTCTCTCTCTCTCTCTCTCTCTCTATATATATATATATATATTAAAAGTGAATAATATAACCAATATATTATAATATCTAATTTATTTGTATTGAAGGTGAAGGTGGTTCTGAATGGCCAATCATGGGGGTGGCTTGGTCTATCAGGCGGGGCACAGAAGCCTACTATTACGGCTTTCTTGTTGAACAACTTGCAGGGTCTGTGTTATGGGGAAGCTTCTGGCAAATTAGAGGAAGTTGAAAAAATTCTTGAGCATAATTAAAAATTCAGATTAAAGCTTTAATTAAACAAATACTATAGTGTACCTGAATATTTCTATTTTAGAGTGAAGTTGCCATCCTCCCACCAAGTGGAAAAACTGAAAAGAGCCTCACGGGAGCAAGTGGGGTGGCTTAATTGTCCTTCTCTGCTATGGTGGATTCTACTCACATGTTGGTGTTGAGTATTGAGACGGTACAAAGACAAATTGAATTTGAATTCTCTAACTTCTTTGGGTCCATTTGATTGGTACAAACATAACGTTGAATGAATAAATGAGAAATGAAAACTATGCCAAAATGAAAAAGGTATCAACTAATAATGTATCTAATCATGCCATCTTCACTCCAGAAAGCAATGGATAATGCTTTGCCTCCCTGTCCGTGTGTGTAAAAAAATGCTCTCACACTTTGGCTGCTGGAAGATTAAGGGTGTGTTTGGAAACGCGATACATCTCTCCAAAATCACGTTTTATACAAAGTTTTAATTTGATGCTTTCATATCACCATGATTTTCTACCGCAATTCTAAATATGCACTAATTTTGTCAAGTTAAAATCACGTTTTATATGCCTAAATCTTTTAGTTACAAGGCAAATTTATTCGTTTTGACACTAAATTATAGGGGAAAAAGACAATTAAGGATTTATTTGAGAAGGGAAAGAAATAAAAAGGAAGAGCAGAGAAGTAGAACTTTAATTTTGACTTCTTTTATTTAAAATAAAATCTCTCATTCTTTTTCTTTTCCATTATGTCTATATTGAAGAAATGAATAAAAAGAAAAGAAAAATAAATATTGAATCTAAACTTAAAAATATTAAAATTAAAATTTCACTTTTTTCTTTATATTTTCTCCTAAAAACAAACCTTAAAGGGAGAAAAATGAGGAATGGGGATCTTTTGCTCACTCTAAACAATAGATTTGGAGACAATCCAAATTTTAATATTTTTCTTTTTATTAAATAGACAATTTGTTTGATTGAAGTTAAAATTTTATTTTATCTTTTTTATGTTTCTTTCAAAATGAAAAAAAATTATTGAGATTTAAATAAATAAAAATATTAAAATTTGAATCCTTTAAAGTTACATGCTACTTAAGGAAAGCAACAAAGAATTTCACCCTAAAAGGAAATGGGCCCGGCTCTGATCTCATCAAACTAAATAATATCAAAAAGAATATTGGTGACAAAACTTTAAAGAACTTTTCATTTGCAATAACAAGAACAAATTTTATTTATATAATTTGTATAATATCTATTATATTCTTATACTTATTGTTTTATTTATTAAATTATTATTTTAATTATTAAATTATTTTTAAAAAAATAAAAATAAAAAATTATTTTTTATCTCACTTACTCAAATTTTATATTTCTTTTACTATTATATCTTCTTGAATACTTTTTCATTTAATAACAGTAAATACTAAGCAATGCTAATAGCAAAATTGTCAAACTACTTTACCTACCTCCTCCACATTAGTAATTTCCCTTTTATTTTTTTGCCTTCACCATCTGATCTAATGGTATGAAATGTGAATTGTTGAGAGAGTCCGCAAAAAGGATTATCATCCTAGTATTTCTTTCCTTTTTTTCATAGATTTTCTTTTAATAAAAACTTCTTACTTATTAACATCCTAGCATCCTACTCAACATCCTAATATCCTACCATGCATTGTATCAAGATACCTTCACACCAACCAACAATGATTCCACTAAAATTTTGATTTTGATTTTTTAATTTAAATTATCATTTTTTAAGTTTATAAATAAAGAAACCTTTTCTCTTACATTTTACTTTCTTCAAAAAAAAAAGTACTAAATTTTCAAAAACGAAAAATCTGAATGATTTAGATTAGGAAATATGCTCCCTACTCATCCTAAAAGATGAGGATGCGAAAGAGATCTATTTACATAATTTGCTTTGTCCATTCCACGAAAAAGGTCGCGTACTCTTTTAACTTTTCATACAATCCCAACAATTCATTACTTCCTTTGTACAAACCCCAACAACACCACACAAGGTTTAGATAAAATGAAAATTAGAGAGAAGAAAGCCAAGCCAAGAATGACTTGCCCCATGACCATGACAGTATGACATGTAAAGTTGACATGGCTCTGTCTCCTTAGTAAGGTCAATGCGTGCCTCTTTGCCTCTCAAAGGTTATTATGATGCACCTTATGCAGAAGCCCTGGATGGTAAAAAATGGTTGAAGCTCAATGTTACTCAAGAATTTGAAAAGCATGTCAGAATACCAAATGAACACTAACATCAAGACCTCAGAACTCTTGGAGAAAAACCTTAATGCCTCATGAAGGATTCATTTGATTATGTTATGGTCAGGGCCTTGCGGACCCCAGAGAAGTCCCTTCGGTTTCCTCTATCACGTGAGAGAGGTTGATAACCAGACAGCTCAAATCCCTGAACGTGTGAGTAGTGCTTGTTGCCATTGGAACTGGAGTGCATGTCTTGCTGGTGGGGATTCAAGATTTCCCGGGAACCAGAAGTTGAATTAGCAATGGCAGATAAGTTGGGAGACGCGCCTTTGTGGTCTGAGCTAACAGCATCCTCGTGGTTGGTTGCAGCAGTACTATCGATCTTCTTTGTTGTCAGAAAACGGCCTCCACACCCTCTTGCTCTTCTCATGGCATGCAAATGCCGAGACTCGTGAAGATAGGGCTGCAGATTGGGATAAAGTGACCGTGCACCAAATTAACAGAGCTAGAATCCTAAATATTATTGCTCGAATAATGAAAGCCTAGGATTCCCTTTAATATGCTTAAGGACAAAGAATTTCATTTCATTTGATAAAAGTTGAGTATCTTTTGCATATACGTATATGGTGGATAGCCAAGCATTGCAATTTTGGACTTTGAAGAATGGATATCTTCTAAATATTAAGTTCAAATGCAGCTCAACTAGTGACAGATATGCAACAACTATGACAACCAACCAATCAGACAACCACCTTAGCCCTACACTACAGCAGAGACTGCCTTCAATCTCTAATCAGAGTAGTGGATTACATGCAAAAGAAAAATGCCCAAAAGGAGATCCCCACAGTTGAAGCTAACTAGCCAAAGTGTTCAGCAAAATACATAGGCTCAAGCATAGAGCAGCAGATAAGCTTTGATATAACGTAGCCACTTCCAGGGATTTCATATTGTCAATAATAAACACAAAAACAAAAGATCATGAGGCTTATGATACCAAACAGAATGTTGCCATATTCCCTGTTCCAACATGACTTTTATTTCATATTATTTTATTTCTATTAATTTATTTAATTAAGTTAAAAGTCACAGGAATTTAATTATAAATTAATTATTAAAAGGAGAACTTGGTTAGGAAAGAGTGCCTCCAATTAAGAAGTACTTCCAGTTCATTAAGAGATGTCTAAAAGTTGACTCCACCAATTAAGAGGAGGCGTTTCCCCTTGATAAGAAAAAAGTACCCCTACAAATTATAAGGAAGCGTCTCCACTTGTTGTAGCGTTTTCTTATTACATTTTTTTGTGAGCTTAATGTGTTATATTGACCTAGTTATACGTATCATATGCAGTGGAGATCAGAAAAATACAAAATTAATAATTGAAATCAGATCAATTATTGCTAGAAATGAACCAATACCTTCCTCGCTTTTATCATCTTCTTTTCTAGCTCAGCTTTGGCACGTGATTGCCGACGCCTCAAAATTCCATGGTATTGCTTGGCATTAACATAGACAGGTTCCTCTTCCATTTCCAGTGGTAACACCATTCTAGAAGAATGCACTCCAAAACTATGAGGATGTACCTAGCATAATCCCAGCTAAAACTTAGACAACCAGAAAACAACATGAATCTTATGCGACATAGACACAATAAAACTCTCACATACATTTAAGAGAAAATGGTCAGCATGGTGCTTTTAAACAAATTTCTTTCAAATTAAGATTGTATTCAACTGAGCTGAGCATCACATTAAATATAAATTGCTACCTTCAGGAATAACAGTCATGTTAATCATTGAATATAGGTCAGCATAACATACATGCAGGTTGCATACTTCTACTTGTAGCATGATTTCCTTTTCTACAAGAATGTTATAAGATTATCCCTACAGTTTTATTAATTACTACTTTCTTTTTACTCTTAATTAAATCTATCCCCTGACCAGTTGTACAACAAAATAAATTATCTTACACAAGTCTAATAATTTACAACTGAAGTTTTTCATCATGTGATAAATCACTCTTTTCAACTCACAAGCCTGGAAATGTACGTATGAGTACCACACAATAAAACTATTTGACAAGCGCCATTACAACTATGAACTAACTCATAAGAGGCCACATATTTCATACCAAAGGATGAGGTCCATAAGTAGGGATTGCTCCCCCATAATGTGGATCTGAATAAGGGTAAGATGCACATGCCTGCAAAAATATGAAATTCGGATTATCAAGAACAATACATTGCAATAACTAAAATATAGACTCCAACCTCCATCATGATAAAGAAAACTGGTGAAAACTCAATTTTAAGTCTGTTTTTTAATAAGGCCTTTAGAACTTGAAAGTGAAGAACTTCCAGTTCAGACTATGTTATAGTATGAGCTAAAGCACGATCAAACTAATTAAGATGGAAGGAAGGGGATATGTGAGTGTGTGTGAGAGAGAGAATTCACTATTGAGTGGCCAACAAGCTCCAACTGTGTAGGTGGCGCAAGAAATTCATTTACTGTTGAAGGCATACTAGGGACAGCAAGTTGCTTTTGTTGATGTTCTGCATAAATTCCTCCACCTGCTAGTGCAAGCAATGTCTTTAGCAGACAATGTATAACTAATCTATGAAGCATGTATAACTCCATAACAATTATTCATGCTCAAAACAAACAACAATTAAAAAGAAACAATATGCCTATAAGGAGAACACTAGAAGTCAAAGAAAAATCATCACAAGTGAAATAAGCATCCAATTAGAATCAATTAGAGGTTGCAAATGCATCAGATACCTAGCTTAATGATTCAAATAAACCTCAGCTTGGTTGATGCAGAATGCTTATAATTTCTAGGATAATTCCATTTCTAGGGAGCTGTTATGGGACAAGATAGTTTTTGTGGTCTTTCCATGGTTCATTTAATAGAGGCTCTGTACCAAATATGCAGGTGGGACTGGGAAGCACTTTTGCATCAGTAACTCTCTTGAATTTCATTGTTTTCTTTCTTATTTTTGTTGTTTAAGAGGATAGCTTATTCCTCTCTTTTTGTAATCTCTCTTCATTAAATTAAAATTTCTCCCCAAAAAAAAAAAAACAGTGGATAATAAATGAGTAGGCTATTCTCATAAACTTGAGTGTCAATGTGTGACCTATTGTAAACCTAAATACAAGTAAATAAAACACGGAAACTATTGCTTAAAACTCCAATGACTTTAGTCTTCTCGCTTAAAAAGTCATTTGTGAAGTATATATACTCAAACAAATTTAATCACCAAAAGATAAGACTGGTAAAACCTATAAGAGCTTGGCACACTCTCAAACCACATCAGAGAAGCTCACAGCATTAAATTTTTGGACTAATTTTTTACAACCACACAATCTCCCATTTTCTTTGAGGCCAACAATGTAAAATATCATAAAATTTCTAACTTGAAACCCACTTAGAGTATATGCAGAAGGTTTCCGTTGCAGTTCCATTTGTAGCATGAAATCCAGGAATAATTTAAAAAAAAAAAAAAAACATTAACAACCCATAGTTTGGACAGCATTTGATTGCTTTGCTCTCATAAAAGCGCGCATGTGTGCGTATTCACCAAAGAAATTCCTTCTCCCTCACCTAAAACGATACTAATACAAGCAACTAAGCAAAGAAGGTCAAATGACTTTAGATTTGCATTTGTCAGGCTCCAACAGATGGCCTGCTGCTTAGTATATCATATTAGTAAGAAGAGAACCAAGGGAAAAGGAAAAAGTGCCTTTCTCTTTGGTAGCCTCCTTCCCTTCAGCCAGCACAGCCTTAGCTTGTAAATTGCTGGTCTGGTTCCCAAAACTACCATCCAAATATTGTGGCACAAAAGAATTCATTTTGGCTTCCCCTGCCATATCTTTAGAGAAGGCATCATGCCCTATGCCGTGCCACCAAGCTTGAGAACAGCTTGTATATAGTTTATTGCTGCATATATCTGATTCAGAATGGTTTGCAGAGCCCAATTTCTGTTGCATGCTTCAATATAAATCTTCAGTAATCCTCAATTCGCTGCTCACCTGTGGAAGCACAAACAATAATCAGCGTACAGAGACTACTTGCATGTAAAGGCAAATAAAAATTTCAATCTTAGTGACCACAACAGATGCAACAAATCACCAGTGATATATGGCTTAAAATAGCAATTTTCATGTAAAACTTCTAATTTCTCCATGGCAAAATCTATTATTAAGAATAATAAAAGACAAGCCCTAAAAATTAACTTCCTATTTTCCCAACAAACATAAGAATGTTGAAACTGTAGCCATAAAACATGAAATTAAAATTTAACTAAAAATTGGCACCCCAAGAAATTTAAATAGCCTGCTCTTGCTTGAAGGAGAGAAGCTAACGCGATCCTATAAGTATTGTCAAAAGCAACCCATCTAAGACCCATCTAATGCACTAAACAAATAGGAAAACTTCAGGGTCTTAGTAGCCGCCATCACCAATATAAATTGCGGGTTATCCTGAATCTTTATAAAACGAAGGGTTACCGAAAAGGGAAAAAATATATTCACACATACATACATACGTTGAACGGGGAGAAAGAAATCAGAATCCAACAAGATCGTATCTCTAATATATATGAAGCAACGAAAATTCAGTTAGCCAAATAACTTAAAAGCAAAAATCCAAGTCAGGATTATTCGTGATCTTACTATTTGACAGCACAACCAAATCAATCAAATAACCAAATCTATGCGAATAAAAAAAAAGGGCATGGCCAAAATACGAAAGAAGTTGTACAAATGTCCAAAAATCTTTTAGAGTAGAAGAAAACATGAAAAACTCACTAGCTTACTTTTTATGGGTGAGCGAGTGGTTGACACTGAAATTCCCGCATGTAATATTTTGCAGAGAATGAGAACTGATTCAATGATATGGAAAAAGGGGCGTCGTATAGCAGCACTAGAAGCTGGAGTAGACTAGACACCAGTACTGCAGAGGATGATGAAACTAATGGAATTTTTTGTTCTTTTGACCAAAATTAAGGAAACGAGAATGCTAATTGATATTTTTGGAAGCAACAGATGACTCGAATGTCGTTTTCTTACGATGTTGGGTGGATGAGATAATCCCGTGAGTTAACGGCCAAAGGAGGTCCCGGTTTTCCACTCACAATGACCAGCTTGCCACGGAATATGCTTTGCATTTCACAGGATCTTCATAGTTAAGGAAGGGTATATTCGTGAAAGGGAAAGGGTCATGTTGGAAAGAGCTCCGGCGCCTTAGCGCTCGAGCTGCTAGCCACACTGAGTCCCGCTTAGCACAGTATCGACAAGATGCCTCCAAGTAGGGGGTTGTCTGTTTTTTTTTTTTTTTCTAACTTTATTTATTTATTTTTAAACCTGCGCTGCATATCTTTGGGCGCCACACTATGGGATGCTGTTTAGAGATCTGTGGGTGCATATATATATATATATATATATATATATATATATATATATATATATATATATGTATGTATCATAAGCCTTTTTCTTGCACCCACAGATCTCTAAGCATCCCATAGTGTGGCGCCCAAAGATATATATATATATATATATATAATCTGTAAATTATTATAGCTAACTTGTTTGTCTGTAAATTATTATAGCTAACTTGTTTGTGGATCTCATTTTTTATCCAGATTTTTCTCTTTTATTATTTGTTCAAATTTTTTTATTTCTTTTTTAAATTTTAATTAGATAAAATATATATAATTGATATGATTTTTATACAGCTATATAAGGCTCACATCTAATTTACAAAATGAAAGATAATATGCAGAGGTGAAAAAGGACTCTGTCGATTGGTCTGATTTTGGATAAAATTGGATTGTTCAAAATAAAATTGTACCCAAATTGGGTCAACATTCTACGTCCAACTAAATTTTGAGTTGAGATATACAACTAATCCAGTTTGATTATATATATATATATATATATATATTATTTAAATTTGAATTAGCTATTTTTTTATAAGGAATATATATTTTTAATACATCTATTTAAAAATCTCATTATTTTGGATTTTGAGAGATTTGATTTTTTTATTTTTTTAAAAAAATAGAGAGAATCCGACCAAACTTCACCTAATCACAAATCAGGTCTTATCATGGTGACTTAGAAATTGAACCTTAGATTGAGTTAAAGCTTATGACAACCCAATATTTGTACACCTTTAAAAATATATCTTTAATACAAATTTAAAATTAAATAAAGATACAATAATTTATAAAACTAAAAAGACAAATTAATATTTATTGAAAAGAGTGATCATAGGAGAATATGAGTAAAGCGTTATGGTGTCAATGTACTCTTACATTTAAATGTAAGAAATAGACTTAATTATGGGTTGAACAAACCATCTTCCCCAATAAGACAAGTTTGAAAAAACATATATGGGCTTAAAAAATTGGTAAAGAATGGACTTGTTTAAAAAGAATCGAATATATAACAAGCCAAGTTCAAACCTTATTCAAATCCAATGTGAGCCCAAGTTCTACTTGTATTGTGATCAACTTTTTAATATATATTATTAATCAATAATTATATAATAGGAAATAGTATATATTGGTGCATAGACACTAGGGAGGCATGCTAATAAATTACTCCTGTGTTTATGCATCCAGATCTGCTTGCATACTACTTGCCATTATATAAACAGTGTCTATGCATCAACATAATCACACTCTTGCTTACAGGTTGATATACAACACCACAATCATGATTGTGTAATTGAAGTTACAAGAAGCTGAAAATTAAGTTTTGAAATGAAAATTTCAATAGCAGTCAACTGAAAAAAATCTGAAACTTCATTCAGGATGCAAAAGATACATGTTAAAATTCAATCCAATACTTATTTTGAAAGCACCAAATAATAATAACAAGAAGATCAGGACAGATTTATTAATTTTAAGAAAATTTAATGTAAAGAGGTCTTAATTTAAGAAAATTTACTCATTTTAAAATCCTTTTAATATATGAGTTCGAGTCAATTTCAGATTATTCAATTAAAAAGAAAAAAAAAACTTGAGTTTGTCGTCCATTAAAGTATTTGAAAAACTATTTTTCTTCACAGATTTAAAAAAAAGGATTATAATACTCCAATCATACTATACATGTAATCCTCCCTTCCAATAAACATTATTTTGCCTTTTAATTTTTATAACATCATTTTTATCTCACTTAAATTTTATTATTATTATACACATTTTATCTTTGACATAATAAGCCCCCTTTTGGTAGCAAAAAGAAGACGGAGACAACAAATTTTTTGTAATATCTATTTTATTTTTGTAATTATTATTTAAACTTATCTATTAATTATTAAAATTAAAAAAATTATCAACAAAAAATTTTTTTTTGTAATTTCTATTTTTATATCTCTTTTACTTAAATGCACAAATCTCCGAAAAAAGCATCCCACTATGTGGCTAGCAGCTCAAGCGTCTAGGCGCGCTGGAGCTTTTGTTAGCAATACTCAAAGGGAAAGACTGAAAACGGCCAAGCTAAAGCAGTATCGTACAGTTTTAGGTAATTAATAGGAAGAATTATAATAAAAGACAAAAAAATAAAAAAAAAAATTATTTTTAAAAATTTGTTACAATTTATTTAGGATTATTACTATTAAATTTAGTAATAATCAGTTGAGTTTAATGATAAAATTTTTTAAAAATATTTTTTTTTATTTTATGTCCTTAAATGAATTTTTTTAATTAATAATTATACAATTTTAATATAATTTTTTTTTAATAAAAGGTGAAGGAATAAATGGAAAAGGTAGAAGCATGTGGTGACAAAACACATTTTGTACGCCAACAACGTGTCCATCAATCTGTCCATAACAAAAGGTACGTGGTGGGGCCCAAAGCCCACCCAGCAGTAGCCACGTGGTCTCTATGATGGCTCTCACTCAACACGTGGTGAGATGACGGCCATGCAACGGCGTTTGGTAATGTCACGACAAGCACGGATCTCGTGATGGCGATGGCTAACGTTAGCCAAGTGTCGGGCGACAAACGCCTAAATCGTAGGTAGGCCGCCTTGAAAGCCTTTCACGTGTCCCCCCGCTCGCGTGGATGGGACCAAGTTAAGTGGACGTTGGACACCTCACGCAAGCTGCCGTCATCCACCCTTAGTGGAGAAATACTGGGATAAAATTACAATTTTAAATTAAAAATATTTACGTTAAAAAGTTTAAATTTTAAAACTATTTTACATAATTTAAGGATAATAAATTTCAACTTAAATATATAAATTCTAATCTTTTGTAAAAGTTAGATATTTTTTGAATTTTTCTAATAATTTAATCTTTCAATATAAATATTTTTAATATAGAATTCTTAATTGTAACATTTTCCAAATATTTATCTTTGTATTATTAAAATATTATAAAAAAATACAAAAAAGCTATTTAAAATTTTAAATCATTTATAAATAACTTTTTAAATTTTTTAAATTGACAATTACAATATTAAAATTGATTAGTTGAGGTGGTATGCAGCCTACAACTCAAAAGGAGACCAAAGGTTCAAATTTTAGGGGTTGCTATTACAGGGAGGGTTTCATCACCCCCTGTTATGAAAGCTATGTCTTCCACAATTTAGTAATAAAAAAAAAAAAAAGTATATGAGTCTTTAACATTTTAAGAATTAGGTCTTTTTGTTTATTTTTTACTTCCTCTTATTATTAACTTATTTGTTACTTCAAACATTTTATATATTGATATATTAGTATTGAGGACAAATAAGATCTTGTCACATTAATTATAAAAATATCTAAAATGATAAATGAGTTGTCAGTAAAAAGAAATAGGTAGAAGAACTTATTTGTTGAAATTTAAAAGTTTAAAGATCTAATTGTGAATTTAAAAAGTTAAAGGTTTATTCCTAAAAAAACTCAAAATTCAGTTATTTTTTGTATACCAAAACTCAATATTATTGTTATTTACATTACTATAAATAAATAATCTTTATTTAAAATTTATGTTTTGACTTAATAATAATTTAAAAGAAAATTACATAGTTTCAACTACCAACAAAAAATATATATTATAATATATATATATTTGGTAGCTAAACGAAAATATAAAAGGAATTAAAAAAATTTTGTACAATATTTATTATGCCCTTATTACCTTTACTTAATATTATCTGTTTATTTTTATTTTTATTATTATTATTTTAACGTAAAGATATAATTATCATTTTCATCAATTTCATTTACTTATTATTATTATTATTATTATTATTATTGTTTTGGTATTTCTATACCTTATATTATGTGTATCAAACAGCCATTTAATGTTATAAAGTTCTAAAAATAAAAAGTGGACAATATATGTAAATATATATTAGTTAGGTATATACTCATTATTGAGAAAGCAAAAATGTACAAATGAGGAAGATCATAGTTCAAATCATCAAAACGGGTCAATTTGGTGGGTTCTGTTTGTTTGACCCACCAGTTAAATAAGTTAATTCACATAACTTTGAGAGTTAACCCGTGTGTGTGTGTGTGTGTGGATCCAATTGAAGCTTTCCTCCCTTTGGGTGTCATGCACGAGAGTGACTGAAACTTCTATTTTTAGCCATCAAAGCTCATTTAAAGCATGAGTCCATGAGCATCCCTTCTAATATAAGCGTAAGTGTTTAGCTTGATTGAAACTCCTTCTTTCAGCTATCAAACTTTGTTTGAAGCATGAGTTGGTATATTTGTCACTTTTTGATCTAAGCGTGAACATGAGTGTTTGATTTCCAAATCCAAAAGTCAAGATCCAAATTCAAAGTTTGAGCATGATTGAAACTCTTTTTTTTAGCAATGTTTTTAAAATCGGATCGGTAATTGAACTGGTGGAGGTACTGGTTCACGGTTCATTGGTCGAACCATGGTCGAACCGGTGATAATTAAATATATTATTTAAAAAAATTTTATATATTAAAATTTTAATATAACAAATAAATATTAGTCAATTTTAAATATTTGATTACTAATTTAACATTTCTTAAGATATTACAAAAAATTAATGTTTAGTTTAAAATAAAAATTATCTATGATTAAAAATTAAGAATATTTAATATTAAATTTCTAAATTATATTAAAATTCTATTTATTATTAAAAAATAAAATAATAAATAATAATTTTAGCTAAGTATCTTGATATTTGAGAAAAATATTATTAGGAAATTGAACATGATAAAAAGTAAGTATAAAAAATAATTAATTATACACATTTTATTTCTCTTATATTCTCTTTTTTTTTTTAAAAAAAATTATATTTCAACTCCCTCATCCTTTTTATTACCTTCTATTTTTAATTTGTCAAAATAATTTAAAATAAATTATTCTGTTATATAAAAAAAATTAAAAAAAAAATGACTTCAGACCGGTTTAACCAATTTTTCAGTCCGATTTTTTACCGGTTCTTGACCAGTTCTTTACTTGTCCGATTTTCTAACTCAACCAAATCGGACTAGGGACCGATTCCTAGTCGAACCGGTCGAACAAGCCAGTCCGGTCCGATTCTGAGAAGTATGCTTTTTAACAATTAGATTGTTATTGAATGTTCGTCAATTTTTATTTTCTTCTTGTTGGTTAAATGGGCTGACCCATTTAATTTTTAAAGTTTCAACCCATTTAACCATGTAGATTTAAATGAGTCAACTCATTTAATACTTACCATGGGCCATGTTGGCCCATTTTATAGCTTTAGTCATAACCAGAGCATGAATATGCTATAATAATTCTCATTTCTAAATTTATATTTAGTGGGCAAAAATTTTATCATCTTCATTAAATATTTGAATCATCAAATTTGAACTCATTTATTCTAAAAATATTATAAAATAAATAAATTTGTATTAAATTAAAATTTATTTATATAAAATCACAATAAATTATAAAATGTCTTAAAATAATTATTAATATAATTGAAAACTCATAGATAGTACTTAAAAAAAAAATTTATAATGTAACATTAATTATTATGTATGAATATAAATAATTATAAACTACGAATTTAAGACAAGAGGATATCATACTATTCAGATGTAGACTTAAAACACTCATACAAATCTTCGCATCTAATAAATAAATATAAAATATTGAAATTTAGCTTGTCCCTTCGTACAAAACTGTGAAGACAGGCCACTCAAACTTACGTAACCCATACAGACAGATAGACATGATCTAATTATTTTATGTCTAATTTGAATTGATTGAGACCATTGTCGTTTGCATGACATTTTCAAAAAAATATCGGTAGCCTTATGCCATTCTATTGAAGGCCCATCTGACCCATAACTTTTCCATAGAACTACCAGCCCGCTTAACCATATCATTATTGTCGTCCCCAATAACAAAAATCCAATTATTGGCTTGATACAGTGTTCAAATTTCAAAACCATTTATTATTTTAACAATTTTTAAATTTTTAAATTGATTAATATTATCTTGCGGCAGCAGAAACTGTCCTTGAACTGTACATGAAAAGAAGTGATTTGGAGTTTTTTGGTGTGAAATTAGAAATGTGAAAACAGAAATAGTAAACTTTCTTTATTTTTAACAGTAATTAAAAAAAAAAAAACAATGCTCACAAAATCAGTTTTTGACAAAACTCCACGCCGACACCTTTTTTTCTCTTTTTTATTTTTCTTGGGGAAGTTAAATTAATAGTCGGAATTAAAATTTTCACGAGGAATCGGAGATTCCCCTTACGTGCGTCCATAGAACAAAATTTTAAAAAAGATGAGTAGCTTCATCGGATTCTCCTTATCCATGTGCCTCTGTTCTCAATCCCTTCCAGTGTGTTTCCTTTCCTAGGACAATCTCAATCTCATCCTATAATAATTAACCCAAGAAAACTTACGTGCATGTATTATTTTCTTTGTCTAATTACGTACAAAGCTATATGATCTATCTTTGGATTCTCATATTTGCAGCTGAAGATGCTGTACTTTTTTGGATTTCTATTCCTTTTGGGGTAGCGTAAAAGAGAAGAATGACAATGATAATGATAGCCTCCATCGTAATCTTGCATATTGATATTTGTAAGAGATGCAACTTTAACCCTGTAAAGTAGACTGGGCACTTTCAGAGTACTTGCAATATATATGCAGTGGGATCGATAGATGAGAAAGAAGAGTGTTGCAGATAAAAAAGATTATGGTGTCAATGACAAAAGGAAGAAGCATAAGGGATTAAAGTTGCAGAAGGAATATTCAAAAGCTCATTCAAAAGTTGCTTCCTTTTTTAATTTCCCTCTCCTCCTACAAAAAGTTTGATTGATTTGGCAAGATTTTGGATCACTTTAATTTGGCAAGATTTTTGGATCATTTTAACTTTTTAAGGAATTAATATATGAATGATATTATATTGATCAAGCTACTAAATTAACTTAACGGTGCAAATTATATATGCTGGAATTACTTTGACATCCCAGAAGGTCAAAATTAATTAGATAATAAAAACTGCATTTCCTAATTAAAGCTTCATAATTAGCCATATAGCACCATTCATTCCAGCCAAAAAGAAAATCAAACCACGTGAAAACGAGTAAAAATCAAACAGTTAAAGCTTGCACCTAATTAGGGTAAATATTTCTGCACTCTTAACTACTTATTACAAAGTAGTCATAAACAAACTAAACTGAACTGAATTGAACTGAACTTGAAACTCTATGTGGAATAGTATTATACTTCAAGCTGATACATTTCTAAGAGCAGAAAAAAATAACTCAATATCCGGGGAAGCGAAAAATGCTATTGGGGATCTATTGGATGAGCAGTTTTGCATTACCCTTCTCTTCTTTGGAGCAGGTGGACATGATAATGACTCCGGTATTTTGAACCTTTTAGCCTTTGGTGTACAACACCCACTTGAACATATATCTTCCTCATTATTTTCCTCCTCCTTCTTCATATTATTACCGGCAGGTTCTTGAACGCTTGAAGAAGTAGTTGCATACCCAGAAGGCCTCGTCATAATTGATTCTTGCTTCTTCTTCTTTCTCTGCTCAACCTTTTGCCATTTGATGATTTGAGCCTTTATAGAAGATGGTGCCATCTTAGATACTGGGAAACTCAACGCTAAGATTAGTTGAAAATCTTCGTTTGCAGCAAAATATTGTGAGTCTGAAGCATCAAAGAATTTTTCATGCTAAGAGAGGTTGAAAAGTTTCTGCTGCGCGTCACGTAAATCCAAAAACAAAACACACTACAGCAACAACTGCCACCACTAGCTAGGAGATTAAATTTTATTCTAAGCCCTCTCTACCAAATCCTGATGGGAAAGAAAGCCCCCAAGAGTCCCTCTCTATTTACATGGGAACTCGCCTTTTTGCCCCAGGTTATATAAGCTTTACCCTACTTACTGAATAAATTATATATAAAGCAACAAGGGGAGAAGAGAGAGACAGACAGACAGAGAAAGATAGAAAGATGAGCTTTCCTTTTTAACTATTATAGCCTTTTCAGGTTGAAGATCAAATCAAAGGAGAGATAGAAGGTTTAGGTAGATACATATTTCTATGTGTATAGATGTAATTTGTAACGTATTTTATAATGTGCTGATAATAATAGGCAATGTGTTTGTAAGAGCCATTGGTAACAGATAAGGATAATATTTTAGTAGAGTTACTACTTTGACAATTCAATCACTAATATATTAAGAAGTGGTATGCTGATAATTAATACCAACATCTAGATATAATTTCAAGTAACTTGGGCTGCTATTATTGACCCAATAAAAAATTATTACTAATTATACCAGTATCCTCAGGGCATGGTGGTATGTTTATAGTATATTAAAATTATAATTTTTCTTTTATTTTATTCTATCAAGGCTTTCGTTGTCCAAAACTATATTCATTGGCAAAGTTGGGACCCTTTGGCACCCTGGACTTGTCTATATTCGGCAATGATAGATTACTTATCTTAAGGTTGAAAGTTGTGATCTTCGTTGCATCCCCAAATTTGCATACACTAACTAAAATCTGAATTGGCTAATACATTCTGAAAAGAAAAGGGAAGTTACCTAATTAATGTACTACCTTATTACGGTATATGTATTCTTCCAATGACGCACCATTGGCGTGCTGGTTAAAGTATATTGGGTTGGCCGTAACAGTTTTTAATGAGAAAATTTTAAGAAAATAATTATTTGATGAAGAATTTTTTTTTAAAAAAACATTTAATATATAATTAATCATGATTAATCTGGGTTAAGCTTAATTAGACCACACCTGTAATTTTGGAAATGTCAGTTCGCTCAGCTTTACTTTGTTTTTGTTACCTACCTTTCTTCTGTTAGTCTTTTGTTTACTGAAGTAAATACTCAAGGAAAGTAACATTGTTCCTGATCAAAAGAGAAAGGGAGAGAGAAATAAAACTTCCAAAATCAGAGGAAAGAAATCGAATCGATCTCAAACGCATATAACATTTAAAAGTTTATTTCAATTTTCAAGTGAATATTTAAGAAAAAAAATAAAGTTTATTTAAGCTTATGTCTTATTAAATAATTGTGTGTACGTGTTTTTTTTCACTTTGTTATTGCAGTTATATTCACTGACTTAGCCCTCGGAACCTGTTTTAGAACAAAATTAAGTATAAATTTATACTTGGCCGTTGTTTCTATTCAAAAGTAAAAGAGGGCATGAGATTGTTCCGTTTCAAAATTAGTAGTAATAGCTGAATTTTTCAATTTTTATTTGGGTCATTATTCTTGAGTAATATGAAATATACTTAATTTCTTCACAATTTAATATTCATTGTCAATTATATATATATATATATATGTATTTACAATCAATAATAATAGCAAGAGAGTTGTTTCTTAAATTTTAGATAATCTTCTTCCAAATCAAAATACATGGATAAATAAAAGAGTTGCTTCCGGGCAAGCATCTCATTCTGGGTCCCAAGAAACAAAAAGCTGATATCGCCCACCGTGGGGCTCGAACCCACGACCACAAGGTTAAGAGCCTTGCGCTCTACCGACTGAGCTAGACGGGCAACTTGGTGATGGGTATCTAATAAATAATAATTAGAGTAATTGAATATATGTTTGTTTTTGCTTTGGACTTCCTCCAGAGGAGTAAAAACAGAAACTTTCTGAGTATCTGAACCTGGGCCTATTAATTCAACAGGCTTTACGAGCCCAATGGGAACGTAAAAGTAGCCAACATAACTTTGCCCCTTGAAAAAACCCATTGCATGAGATATTTTGTTATAATGGCGACCTAGGCTACTAGGTTGGATTTGCTTTGTAAGAATCGTGCAAAAAGGGCTTCTACACAGGCAACATATCAGCCACGAGTTTTCCTTTGATTTTTTTTTTTTTAAGTTTTTCATAAGAAAAAATCTCCCCTCACAATTTTCTTGGTCCAAAAGCAGAATCTGGGGACCAACAAGCCACTAGCTATACATACATCTAGTAAATAAGGGCTTGAGAAGTTTTTTAATTCTCTTATCCTTACGCCAAACCAACACCATACACTGTCAGGAATGTATTAACGCATTAGTTACGCGGTAAATAAAGTGAAAGTCTCACATAACTAGAACTTCTCTTATGAAACTATCATATTTATGCATAGTCTCCGCAGAAATATTTATGCAAGTGGCTTGAATGAAACTAAAATAGCTACACCAAGGAGGGTAGACTAGCTTTCTCTACTAGTCGTCTAGTCCCTTTTCCCTTACTTGTTAGAAGGAACATTGATCAGAAGCCTGGATCAAGAATGCACCCACCAAATTGAACTTTTATTTAGCCTATTTGGAAATAACAATAAGCAATACACATAACAAGAAGACAACACTCAATCTCGAGTATGTGCTCAAATGGAGAGATTTAGCTTCAAGCAAAAGCCGCAAAAACATTATGGTGTTCACTGTTCAGTTTACAGTCACTGTCCCATATAAGGTTAAGGGACCAAAAATAATGGGCATCGCCATTTCCATTTGTCATCTACATGTTAGTCATACACCTACTATACACATTGAATAAAAGGAAAGATTTATAGTAAATGAGTATAAGCTCCAGCAAGTTCAGCTGGCATCTAAACTACTGATTCTGAACCATACTTTTGACTATCATCTTCTAGCAACGACCTCCGGACAGCAAAAGGAGGTGGTGGAAGATCAACATTCAATATACCTTCTAGCACTCTTGCTACCTCCCCCATTGAAGGCCTCCTATGTTCATCCATTTGAAGACACCAGAATACTATTCTCAATGCACGTTCTAGCTCCTCTGAATCGATTCCGCCATCAATTCTTTTATCAACCACATTGCTGGATCGACCTTCTATCCATTCTTTATATGCCCACTCGCAAAGATCCTCAGTGTCTTGACACCCAGATAACAAAGTTAGTACCAACTTGCCAAAATCCTCTACATCTTTCCCCGCTGCAAAACCACAGTATGATGCCTCACCGTTTACTCTTGCAAACCCAAATTCAGTTACCTTGGCCTCTAAGTTCTCATCCAGTGTGACATTCGTACACTTCAGATTGCCATGGCTAACGAACTCTCTACACTCGGTGTGCAAATAGCAAATGGCTTTTGCCACACTTGAGCATATCTCGATTCTCTTTCTCCAAGTTAGCCTCCTGCAAAGAGCTGAATCACCTATGAACTTATCCAGAGAACCATACTTGACATATTCGTACACCAAGAATCTGTGATTGAATTCACAACAATAGCCCTCCAGCTTCACTAGGTTCTTGTGATGGATGCTCCCTATCTTCATAACTGCGCTCCGGAACTTCCTTTCTTCTATGCTTGCATTCAGGTTCTTAACTGCAACCAAATGATTGTTTTGTAGTGCGCCCTTGAACATATTTGGCCCAATTTGGTTCTTGAAATCCCCAGTGAGGCTCTTTATCTCTGGGAAGGACAACACAATTAAACCCTTCGAGTTGGGGCATGGGAAAGCTAAAGTAACTTCTTTCCTAGTGGTGTTTCTTCTTCTGCAGATGCAGAAACCAATTCCCAACTGAATGATGGCGAAGAAGAAAAAAGTGGCAAAGGCTGCTCCTATCAGACAAGGAACACAAAGTATTGGAGGCTGTTTGGGAGAAGGCGAATTAACAAGACTAGGATTCACAGCCAATGGACCTGAACATCTCTTAACAAAAGATATTGAGGTTAGAGATGGATCAGCATAACCAGTGACATACTTGGTTTTCTTTATTGAGCATTGTGCACTTCCATTATTGGAAAAGGTTGCAACTGTACATTGTGGGTCATTCAGGCACAACTGTACACAATGCTGCAAACTACCTACGGTGATTGAATCTTCAGGTGGGTAAATTCCATATAGAAATGTTTTCTCATATCTAAGCATATTGGTGCCAGATTTACACGCCTCTTCGTAAGGAACAAAACATTTGTTAGGCTCAGTTACCTCAAATGGGCATCTGCAGTCAGCAGAACCTGAAGCAGTTAAGACACACATACCACGTTGACCACAAGTTGCAAAGACCTTGCACTGATTCTCAACAGCTTGCCAGACTGATCTCCATGATTGTAAAGTTTCTATCCATGAATATATGCGCAGATTGCCATCCAAATCAAGCCTAAGAAACCGGTAATTCACAAAATCATTGTGGTCTTCACCAAACACTGACCAAACAGGTTTTGAACTCTGGTCTCGAAGTTGCAGGGCTCCACTGGTGGTAAGAAAAGCATTCAGATTTGCAATAGAAGGGCTATCACTAGTCCAATAGGTAATATTACTTTCCCACCGAAGATGTAACTGTCCCGAGGAATTCAAGTAAAGACTGTAGTAACTGGACATGGTTTTCTTGCTTGCAGCTCGAAGTGTTTGATACACGGATAAACTCTGCCCTGGGAGAAGTGTATCAGATGGAGTATCAAAACTCTGCCAAATAACATGTTGTTCTCTGTCTACTAGCACAAGATTACCATTATCATGAAAAACAGCCGAAACAACAGATTGATTGGCAGTTTCACTGGTCCATACAGGGACTCCCTGTAATGAATCAAAGAGCACTAGTTCTCCTTCCGGGGTGAGTTGGAAATAGGACCTGCTACCCACAGTGACATGAGCTCCAGCAACCCAGACCACGGTTTGTTGGCTGAAGGGTATGGACTTTGAATTGAAACGAATGCCAATACTATATTGGCTGGGTTGATCTAAAATGTTAAAGAATCCTAATGCAAAATCACCATTGGAGGAGACCCAACAATCATTGTCAGCCACAGAAAGTTTTGAACTCAATGGAATTTCAGCAGTGAAAACCGAATGTAACAAGAAGCCAACGAAGATAAACAGCAAGAATGGTGATCTAATCATCGGACACGCCTCCGGTTCAAGCATATCTAGATATGCTCAAAGAAGAAAAATTTGTGATATGGTAATGAACTCTATTCCCTAAAGTGTCGTTTACCCATAAAAGTTTACACCTTATAACACCTGAAAAGGGATAAGGTAATGCAGAGGTTATTCTCAAGCCCCAAGTGTTGTTTGATGGTGCACTGGCAAGAACTCAAAGACACACAATTTGGATTCTGGAGAACAAATTTGAAGGGTTTTGGTATAAATTTTCAAAATGAACCAATGGGAAAGAAAATATACAAGTTTGGTGGTACCTGAACCGAAAGGACAGTCAATGTCTTAGAAATTCAAGAAGCCGCCACAGACTGCTACAATGAACATTACATAAACGAAGTTATGCTAATCAACATGGAAGCACCATAACTTTCACAAAGTATCTTGAAATTGGACAGGGAGATAGAAGATTCCGAAGCAGAAGTCCCTTTTTTTATTTGTTAAATAACACGGAGAGATGAATTTGATTGCTATACAAAACGGAACTTTAGGCAACAAGGGACCCAAAATTAGACCAACGAGGAACACAAATTTGAGAATGCAATCATTTTTCCGGGTTCAAAGAGCCATGCCGGTGATATATCAGCAGAGCCGCCTTGAAAATCGCTGATTAATCTCGATAACAAGAACAGTAAAAGAGATACCACTAAAACAATGAAAAGGATAAACCGATAAAGCCGATTTTTAACAGTGAACACTTCAACTGGGCCCGAAATTACTAAAAGCTGAAAAAAACTTAGCTAAGAATAGTATAAGAGAAAGATCCGAACAAAACAATGACAAAGGAATGCTAGCACTCAGGACAGGGGAATTTTGAACTTCAATACACGAAATTTCGGGGTCCCAGTGGAAATTTTCTTGCTTTTTCTCGGGAAAGTTTCCGGTACCTAACTATTCTGAAAAGGGAGAGAGCTAAAGACAGTAACTTTCACAGAAAGAAGTAAAAATTGTACCTTTTAATTAGCTGACTGCATGGAACGCAGTAAATGACGATAAAGAGAGAGAAAAGGGGATGCTGTTGGAGATGGTGGATACTACTGGGTTTAGATTTGGAGTAAGAATGTAAGGGTGAGAACAAGACTGGGAGCAAAAAGAAATTTGAGCAAGTGGGGTTACAGAGATATGAAGTTAGGAGGCAATATAACCGGAAAAATCAGGAATGGTGGGGGAGTTGCCAGATTAGAGGAAGGGGTAGTGAGGAGAGCGGAACTCAACCCCAGAACGCGAGGTAGTCGGTGTATGAAAGCGAGCCGAAAGCTGTAGGACATGGGTTTTACAGTTATAAGCTCGTTTTAATATTGGCAAATTACGTTAAACTTGGACCTTAAAAAGTAGTTAAATTATATTTGATTCTTCTATAATATTATTCAATTTTTCCAATATTTGATATATATTATAAAGTCTCTTTTATATTATTTTTATCAGTAAAATTATTTTTTAAACAACATAAAGTTATAATTTTATTGTTTTTTATATTATATAATTTTATTGTTAATATAATATTAACACAATTAAATTAATTTCAAATTTCAATATGATATTATAATTTTATTCATACTATAAAAATATTTTTAGAAAGAATATATATTATGTGAAAATTTATCTTTATTAATAAACAATTAAAATTAAAATTTTGTTATTTATATTAAATATTAAAAGAATCAAATTATATTTTTAAAATAAAAAATATTATGTGTAATTAAACTAAATTTATGATAATTTTATCTCTTGTTTACGAAGATTCAGGCGATTTTTTAGTATAGAGTTAAAAATAAATGTTTGGAAAATATTATATTATGATAATTCGATTCAGGCTAAAAATAAAAAATAAAATTCACTGATTTTCTTTAATTAGTGCGTAAATTGAATTGTATCTTATGCTTATCAAAATCTTTTTTCACAAACAATACACTTTTTATGTAACCTTTTCTTGGAGCAAAAATGCTTTCCAAAAATGAAAAGAAGACGTTTTTTTTTTTTCCTCATTAAAAGTACTCCTTAAGGAAAATAAGATTCTTTTTAGGTTATAATATATTTTTTATTCTTTAATTTTATTTCAAATTTTATTTTTGTCTCTTTATGCTTATATTATTATAATTTAATCTCTCACCTTTACCTCAAATTTTATTTTTATATCTTAGATTTAATTTATTTTACTTTGATTTCTTAATTTATAAAAATTAATCAAATATTTTCTTCTCTCTAGTAATATTATCAGGTTGTTTAATAAAAAAATGACTAAGATGATAAAAAGATATTATAACAAGTAAATTTAAGTTGGAGAAATGTTAAGAAAGGTAAGTCACTAAAGAATGACGTAAATCTTTTTTATCAAACATTATAATTTGACTGTGTATAAAGAAAGAAATATTTGAATAATCTTTAAAATTTAGATATCAATAAAATGAAATTAATTAAGGAAATATAGTTAAATATAAGGTAAAGTAAAATGATCAACTTGAAACTAAACAAATTGTCTGTGGGAATTTGTTATCTTTTGTTCCAACATACTAAGTCTGTGGGTCGCGACATTAAAAGACAAAAGTCAAATATGAGACAAAATTTAAAAATTAAATTGTCATCAAATAAAATTAAAAAATAAAATAAAATTTTAGACCATTAATTTTTGTTTGTTGGAAGAAATTCATATAACTTTTATATAGATTATAGAGAATACATATATATATATATATATATATATATATATATATATAACAAAAGGTCAAAATTAAACCAAATTTAAACCAAACAAAATTAATAAAAACCGATCAAAACTAATTAAAATGAGATCTAAATTGATTTTTGGCTTGTCAAAATTGAAGAGGTAGATTTAGTTGTCAATTTTTTTTAAGTTTACTAAACCCATGCTTTTTTTCTTATATATATATTTTTTCTCCACCAGTGCTTATTATTTCTTATAAACCTAGAGATAAGGATTATAATATCTTACTTATATTTTATATAGGATCATTCCTATTTCTTATTGATAAATTAATAGAACATGGACAATTGATATAAATGTAAGACCTATTTTAAAAAAGTTAACTTATAAAGACTAAATTCTTTGAATGATATTAGGTTGTAGAATTTATAAAAAATTTTATTCAATAAATATGAGAAACATATTATTTAGCATTGCGCCTTTTCTAGTTTACTAACAAGTTGTTGAAGGCAAAAAAATTTAATATGGTAGAGATAGGATAATATAAATGATTTTTAAAATCACATTATTTTTTGGAAAAAACAATAGAAAGTATAAATCAAATTAATCTAAATCGAACCAAAAATTAAAAAAAATTGATTATAAAAGAAAATCAAAAAGATCCATGGCTTAAAAGAACCCATTCAATCAATTTGATTTGATTTTTGTTCAAAAGCAAACCAAAACAAACTTATAAAATACACTATATATATGTAAAAGTGCAAAAATTTACAATAATTTAAAACTTGACCCCAATATGTTAGGTTATTTAAAAATCACTAACATTCTTACAAAATTGATTTTTTTTTATGAATTACTTTTCTCTTGTTTAAGGAATCTTCAAATTACAAAGTTATTCTTTTTATTTTTTTTTAATTATATTTTTCTTCTCTAAAATTAAAGGATTGGCTACAATGACATTCTCTCAATAAAAGATAAATTATAACTATAGTTATTTTGTCCAAATGCTCTTATATATTATTTATATAACATTACAAGTGTAAAATATATATTTGACTAATATAAAAATAGTCAATTTTTAAAATAAATTAAATTTATAGTTTTTAAACATAAAATAAATAATATTGAAATAAAAGTTTAAAATATATTTTCTAATAAGATTTTATTTTAATGAAAATAAATATTACTTTTGGGAATATTTTGATCATATTTTAATTTTAAAAAATTTGTATATATTTTCATAATTGAAAAAAAAAAGATCTATGTGATTTATGCCTTTTTTTAATAGAAGAGAGAATAATTTATTTATTTATCTTATTAATTATGCTTTTGCACTTAATTTTGCAATTTTGACCGGAGAAGATAAATAAAACATAAATATCAAAACCCATAGGTACTATGTTTGGATATGCTTTTCCTTTCCTATTTTTAGATGAAGCAAAAAATTATTGCTTTTATGCAAATTTGATTTTTTAACACCTACATACACTAGATTGTACAAATTTATTTTTGATTAAATGATGATGAAATTCAATTAAAACCAAATTGACTTGATTGGATGATGATCAAATTTACTAAATTAGTTAAATAAAATTTTCACTCATATAATATTAAATTAATTTTATTGATTAAAGTAATTAATTGAAACCGATAAGCACTCCTAATTTAGATAATGGTGATGGATGAGTGGGGGAAGCAGACCCTAAAGTAGATGGCATGGGAATTGGAGAATGTGGGGAGCATGTGATCCCCAAAGTCTTTTTTTTTTCTTCAACTTGTTATAAGCTATTTAATTTTCTCATCCAACGTAAGACATAACCCAATATTCTATAATTGGATTACCTGGCCATACTCATATGTAATATAGTCTCCTCTTTCATTGTGAAGGCACTACGAGCAGTGATTCTAATTATGAGCTTCGTGTCATTACCTCTGTAATTTCATTCTAAAAAGGGAAAAAAAAAACAAACTTCGGTGAATAGCAACACCTGCGTCCATCAATCATATTTGATTCTTAACCTTTAATCATTTCATTACAGGAAAACTCACACTAAAAATTCTTTATAATATATTTAATTATTCCAATTATTCTTTCATAATTAAGAAAAATATATTTTTAATAAATATGTAATTATATTATTATTTTATTTTAAAAATAATACTTTTCTAAATTTAAAATTAAGATGCATTATAATAAAAAGATGAGTTCCAATCATATTTATTTCAACTAAAATATTATTATATTATTTTTATATAATATAATAAGTATTAAATATATAATTGATTAATATAAAATAATTAATTTTAAATTCAAAATATATTAAATTTATGATTTTAATAAAAATAAATTTATATTATTCTTAAAAATTTTTTAATTATTTTTTAACTTTAAGAGAGGTTCACGTATAATGTAATTTGAATATTTATTAAAGGGGATGAGAATGATTTATCCAGTGTTATATTTATAATCGCATTACAGTTGAACATAATCTTATTTCACTTTAAAATTATTATAAAATTGATGCCCATATAATTATTATATTTATGAATGCGTGTGAAATAGGTATACATATATTTTGTTTATGAATTTTATGATGTGGTGTTTTATATTCACTTTAACAAATATTAAAAAACATATTAATTATAACTAGTAAAAATTATCGTCTTATATGTTAGAAGGTGTCAATTTTTTTTTAAAGCCTTAATTAAATGATAGTTGAAATTATACAAATAACTATGCAAGTGGGGTTTGAGCAATAATAAAATTTATTTTTAATTCATGAGAGCTCACTTATTATACTATAAAAACGGAGTAGGATCCTCTGCCATCCGTTGCAGTAGGCAAAGTTTTTTTAAAAATTTTTTGATTTATTTTTAAGAATTTAAAGTTTTAATATAAAACATAAAAATTATAATTGTGAGAATAAAAAATTTTATGTGTAAAAACAATTACATTTCAAAAATTTTAACTGGAATTTGGATTGTAATTTTTATCTTTTACAAATAAATTTTTTATTTTCACAATTGTAATTTTTATCTTTTTTATTAAATTTTAAATCTTAAAAAATAAAAACCATCATTTTTTGTTACTGTACGCCTACCGCAGGGATCCGGATTCCAGAAATTATAAACTTTCACAATTAATGGAAGCCTAAATCGAATATTTAACATAGTTTGAAGAAAAAAGCTAAACAGATCACCTATTAGTCCATACCTTTTTCTAATTCAATGAAAATCCTACCCCCAGCTAGGAAGATAGGGATGTGGTAGATTTCATAAAATGCGCTGTACTCTCGTCCCATAGTCCTTCTTTATACTTAAAAAGGCATCTTATACACAAAGGAAAATGACATGGGAAGCTAACAAAACCTATGGGAAAGGGCTACAGAAACCCTAGCTAGCCACCTAACTGTCACTGCAGGAACAGGGGTTTGAAAGTCAATCCTTGAATGATTAAAAACAAAAGGGTGGGACAAGTTAAAGGCAAAAACAATGAGATAATCTTGAAAGGTAGAAGATTCTCTTTTTATATATATCTTACTACCTTTCATGAAAAGAATAAAAGATTTTAAATTTTACGTGGGGTGCATGCAACTGTAAGAAAGTGGGCTAGCTATTCCCTTCCTTGAATCTTCAATCACAAATATGGACCCACTAATAAACTCCCTTCAATTCATGTCTTTGAAAGGGGATAAATAAAATAGAAGTTTGCGATGATATGTTATTTATTAATTATTATCGGTAAGTGTTAGATTGATATTGTTTAAGATGTTATGGAGTACTTGCAGTCCTTTTCTTGAATGGAACGTGGGAGGGTAATGAGGTAATGGGCGCTCTTTTTACCGTCTTTGTCTTTGATTAGTTCAACAACTCAGTCCGTGATTCAAGTTCTTGTTTTTTCTATCGATGTTTGCTGATCGTTAATTTGACGATGACCTGTATTATATATATATGAAATCACTTTCATGATGGATGGTTTCGATCGCTTCAATCGGTTTGGAGAGGTGATAGTGATCGAAAATATTCAAGCATACAATTTTCTTTTCAATTTTAATGATCTCTATCCGTGTCTGCATTTCTTTTCCATATACAGTTTAAGCATGGAAGAAACTAAGCAAAATCACAAGGCGAGGGCCAAGATAATTTTTCAAAGTATGGCTTTTCCATTCATTTAGAAAATTGTCGAATATATCTGCCTAGTATCACATCGTCATAATGTTATTTTGGTCAGTATTTTCAATATTCGTTTGAGTTTTTTTTTTTTTTTAAATCTTAAGTTATCCCTTTCTGAACGATTATAATAATGGAAGCACTTCTTCACATTCACCAATTAGTACATTTAATTTTAGTTTTAGAGTGCTTCTCAATAGAATTGAGCCCATAATTAAACTATTAAAAATAAGATACTATATTTTCTTATGTATCAAGGGAGAAATCCGTTTGGATCACTATAATTAATTATTTAAATAAAAATGTGCATTTTGCATTTGATATATAGTATTATAGAAAATTTAATATATACATATGGGCCATTTTTATGGAACTTGTATATCATATTTATGGTTCATTACTCAAGTATTATAATGTGTTTGGTAGAAAACATTACGATCGGCAAGACCAAGGACCAGATATAGAGTGAGAATCAACATTAAATCACGTCATTTAATTTACTTTGAAAAATATATACTTAGTACTCATCAATTTTTATTCTGTCATTACGTTTTATCCATTAACATACGATGGTACATACTAATTTATTATCTTAAAAAGTGGTTAATAGATGCCATTTTTCCACGTCAATTTGTAAGGTAGAGGCCATGGGACATATATATATATATATATATATATATATATATAAAGGAAAACAAGGGAGGACTGATTTTATAAAAACCATGCATGATCCATACTTTTTGAAACGAAAGAGTTTTCCATCTTCAAAAAGTCAAAGATAAAAATTAACGGTGCTTAATTCTCTCTGGCTCTCCTCTTTTCTTAAAGAGATATTTGGTGCATCTTTTGCAAAACGAGAGAATGGCACAGATCGCAGAAACTGAATTGATGACTCAGATATGCATAAAATGGGCTGTTTTGACTTATCATAGTTCACCTGCAGTTTATAGCATGATTGTAATTCGTATAATTGGTAACTAAGAAGTAAGATTCTATATGAACACTTCATTGAATACTACTTCTCCACCTCCCTTCATTATTACCCTTTGAATTATCTGTCACCTTGTATGAAACCACCATGCACAGCATTTTCACAAGAATCCAAAGAGAGTTAGTATAATTTAATTAATGTAAAACACACCCCCTGGTCCCACGTTCACAATAATAAGAGGTTTGGACTTTGTTGATTTTGTCCATACCACTATTCTTCTTCACTAGGACTCAGCTTGGTCCACACTTCGAGTTTTTCTTTATAATTATTGTTAGAGAAAACATATAATGGTTGTAGCAAGTGCCCACAATTTTGAAATCATTCCCTACATCCAATGAACTTAAGGAAGTTACTAAGAGTTCATTTCTTCTTTTTTTTTAAATTAAATATTTTCAAAATAAAGTCTCTTAATTTTATTTTATAAAATATCATTTTCAATTAAAATGATTTTTTATTGAACAAAGTTATACTCACTTAATAAATTAATTAGTTGACATAATACATACAAAAGCTAACGTGATCGTTGATGTTTAAGCTGAACTTGTCTAAACTCTCAAAACAACATCATTTTGTCTAGTTTCAAAGAGATGTGGCTCTAGTGAAATTTAACAAAACGATGCTACTTTTGGAGTTTAAGAAACTTGAACAACAACTACATGGAATCTTATTTATATCCTGTGAGTTATTGATTGTAACTTTGCTTGAAGAGAGATCATTTTGATTGAGAGAAAAAGTTAAAAGATTAAGTTAATAAAATTTATCTTTAAATAGTTAAATTAAGAGAATAATGATGTTAAAAAACTAAATATTAATTTACTGCAGAATATTTTCACATTTGCATGGTATTCAATATTTAGCTTCTAAAATTCCTTTTTTCACTATACACACACATAAAATTTGTCTCCAAAAGGATAGCTTGAAAGATTGATTTCAAAGTAAAAACCCTTTTTCTTTGGAGTTTAATGTTTTGAATGATTATAGAGTATTATTTGATCATGGGTTAGTTCGGGGTTTAATTTTATCAAATTTTCTATGACTTGGAGTTTTCATAATTTCCATTTGCTTTTCCGTATATCCTTTCGTTTGGTCTCGCATGCCCATCCTATTCGAAATGTTCACACTTCACGAGCCTCTATTTTTCTGGTTCTTTTCATTATTTACATTACTTTCTGTTTTTCGTAACAAACCGGCCATAGGCCCAAAATCATATTAATCACATGGATATTGGGCTTGGACTAGGAACTGGCTCCCTTTCTCACTATGTTGGGCCCTTGAATGAATTTATAGCCCACTAGTATCCGGCCCATTTTGTCCTTCATTCCATCCTTGGTTCATGTCTAGATAAACATCTTATCAATGACCGAATTATAATATAATAATATTAAACATCTTAGCCGAATTGTAATTTGGTCCTATTATTCAAAAGTTTTAGAATTATAAATTGCATAAAAAAAGTTATAGAAATATAAAAAAAAAATTAAAATCATAACCTTTCATAAACCAATTCGAAACCATTCATCACTAATTCACTTTATTACCTCGAGCCTCGGGGTTTATGTTAAACATCTTAGTTGATTGATATCAATAACATACTAGTACTAGTTAGTACGATGCTTAAATATCAAAAAGATAAACCATTAGACAGTGATTACATTTATTTAATATTTGAAAATTTTATTAAACATAATACTGCATAATTGTAATAATAATATTGTCACCACCAACAATAATAACAACAATTATTATTATTATTATTAAAAAAACAATATATATGTCAGTCAATTGTTGACCCGTTCTAAAGAATGTAATATTAAAGTTCAATTATTCTAATTAAATAAACACATGAACGATAGTTGATGTGGCGATAATGAAGTATGAATTGGCAATAACACGTAGCTAATGGTTTAGTGATGTGACATATATAGTTATTTTATTAGGCATACCCCATGTTATAAACTATAGGCCATGTTAACAGCTTGCATTTGTAATTGAGCTATATATTATCTAAAGAACTAAATTCTGTTAATTTAAGAAGTAAGAACTAAAATATTCACATTGCTCTGAATGACAATAATGAAACAGATTTAAGATTTTGTAGTTCAATTTTAGCATTTTGTTGCTTTATTAACTCAAACCCACTGAATTTATTTTTTAATTTATTAAGGAAGTGGTTGGTTTACAAAATGCTTTCGAGATTTAGGAGAATGTTACATAAATATGGTATATTTTTATATTTGGTTCAAATGTTAACAAAATGTTTAAAAAAAAAAAAATACTGCATTCTCAATAATCTAGGCCCCATTTGTAGCACTTATGGATAGAAAATAGAGAAGGAATCCATCCTTCATCATGTTTGAAAGCCAAAATAAGTACGCAGATCAATAGCAATTGTGGAGTTTAATTTATGTAAAATTGATTATATCTTTGTTATCATTATTCAGCATTTTGTTACTCTTTTTTTTAATAGGGGCATTTTTTCCATTTGTTTAATTTTTTTTTCATTCATATACTATTTTTATTTAATCAAATATACAAAATGAATGATATTCTCATTTCATTTATATCATATTAAGCATAATAAATTCTATTCAATTTATATCTTCATTTTCTTTTCAATTCAATTAGCAATAATATTATGTATCAAGCCAGAATGTTGTCACAAAATCTTTCATCTTCGCCAAGGACATGTTGTCCTAGTGGCATTCAAATCCTTCTCCTAGCAAAAAGGTCGCGAGTTCGAATCGTGGGAGGTGTGTGTCCTCTTGTAATAAAAAAAAAAAAAAATCTTTCATCTTCATTGCCATGGGAGACAAGTGAAAATGTTAGATTCTCATAAGGTATAAGAGTTTTTAAAATGTTGAGAGATTATTTTGTTATTTTTTATTTTAATTCAATGAAATAATAAATGAAAATTAAAATCATAAAAAAAATTATATTTTTGGTCCTTATAGTTTTACTCAATTCTTAAATTAGTCCTTATAGTTTAAAATTTATAATTAGGTCCATATAATTTGAATAATTTTTAATTTAGTCCCAATCATTATATTCTTGTCAATATTTTGCAATACATATGAGTTAATTTTGCTTCATTATCTATATGTTTATTTTTTTATTAGTATAAATTATACATATTCAGAATATTAAGATAATATATCTTTAATTACATCAATAAAATTTAAAAGACACTCACAAAATTTCAACGTTAGGACTTAATTAAAAAATAAAAAAACTTGTAAACTAGCAGGACCTAATTATAAATTTTTAAATTATAGAGATTAAATTAAGAATTAAATAAAACTATAGAGGCAAAAACTATTATTTTTTAAAATAATATAACCAAAAATAAATTAATAAACAATGATCATATAATCATATAAAAATAATATAAATATACAAAACATTGATATAGGTATTTTTAAGAAAGTATCAACAATTCTTAATAAGAATGCTAGATTTCAAAAATATAGAAAAATATTTTTAGAATATTTATGATGGGTCAAACATAAAAATGTCATATTCCTCAAAATATGATCAGTGAAATCACATTCCCAAAAATGTAATAATTTTAAAAAATGTAAGACTTTGCGAAACAAAAACTTCCTAAGTGTTGACAATAGGTGAGATGGGTAAAAGATAAATAATTTTTAATTTAATTTTTTTTGTATCATCATATTATATATTCAAAAAATTAGAAATGCCACAAATTAAAATTAACTTAAGTAACACTTCCTCTAAAATTACCAAAAGGATGGGATGTATTCATATTCCATATATAGTTACCATTTTTTTTCCCTTTAATTCCAATTCTCTATCTCATTTAGTTTGCAACAAATGCCAATATAGAAAAGGAAAGAAAAGGGCAAATTACATGTTTAGTTGGAGTTTTCTTGAATTCATCTCCCCTGCAAAGAGGGGACCCTACTATAAGAGATATAGTAACACCAAAATGGCGTTTGTTATTATTATTATTTTTATTGTTAAAATTTTTAAAACATAATTTTTTTTCACAATTAAAATGTATTTTTATAGTTATAATTTTTGTCTTATATATGCATCTCTAAATCCAAACCTAAGAAAAAATAAAATAAAATAAACCAAAATTGCCTATTGGACGATGTGCAATAATTCTCACTGTTATAAAGGATCTGCACGCAAATTTTCTTTATATGCCTTTCCTTTGACTAAGCAAAGCGCATGCCCACAAATGTGGTAATAGGCATTTCATAAAAAAATTGGTGGAATGAAATGACATTTCATAGAATTATTAACTAAAAGACAAAAATGCCCTCCCAAAAGAGGACCCTTTTTTTTAATTGAAAAATAGGCAATTCAAAAATCATGTTAAAAAAATAAATTTGAACATTTTTATATATTTTGTTTCAAATTATTAGTAGTTAAAAATGTTTGTTGAATAAAAAAATAAAAATAAAAAATACGTTAATATATTTATTATTTAAAAAATAATATTTTAATATTTTTTATTAAAAGCAGTTAAAAATACTTTCTACAAATTACAGAATCAATATAATTATTTTATTATTTTTTGGTCTCAAGGGTATCATGGTCATATTATCAACTTTCCTTTTCATCTATTTATTTTTTTTCTTTTAACCAAACATAAGACTAAGAAGACATTCTTATTTAATTTTATATCATACTAAATATAATTATAGCCATAAGATTACATTCTATCAAACTTCATTTATATTTCAATTCTCATTTTTATTCCTACAAAAATTATTTCTACACACCAAATGTAACATAAATTTTGTGCATTTTATGTCCCAAAAAAAAAAAAAAGAGATACTGGTAACAGCAACTTTTTACGTGGCTACAACATTCTAGAATTCAGGTGGACATGGATCCTCTGAAGTGAAGAAAGATGAAGTTTCCTGAAGTGTCTCACATCCTCTCTATTTTATTTACTTATTCTTTTTAATATTAATTTTTTAATATCAAAACTCCATTTGCTGCCTCACACTTTAGGAGCACTTCACGAACCCTCACTTCAGAGGATCCGTGTCCAATTCAGGTCGCTATCTCTGATCTCATCCAAGAAGTTTTTCCATGGTACAATGTGACATGTCTTTCTCTGTGGTTCATTCTTTTCACCTCTTTCTCCATTTATTTGTGGCCAATTCTTCATGTTTCACCATTTCAAAGAAACCAGTTTTCAAACGTAAGAAATTCGCATTCGTTACAAACATACAAAACCCTTACTCTATGCAACAATAATTATAATTATAATAACAAAGTAAAAGCATGCGCAATTATTCTCATAATTAATAATTAGGGCAACAATAATTTTCATAGATTTATGACTTCTCAATAAGTGGGCCCATAACATTTCTCTCCTTTGGATAGTGACTCCATGACCACTTAGATGAGTCATTTTTTGTGCCATGTTCATTGAAGAGGGTCACAATTTTTGGACCCATTAATTCGACCAGCCTTTTTTTTTTTTTTTTTTTCTAATTTCTCCCAAGCCCGCAAATCTCTCTCTCTCTCTCTCTCTCTCTCTATATATATATATATATAGTCTAATTTTTAAGAAATGTGAGTAAAATACTTTATTTTATTTTAACGTACTATTAATTGTGCAAATTTTTTATTTTAAAATATACGTGAATTTCTTTTATATTTTAAAAATATATAACTAAGTAATTATCTTTATAAGCAATTTTAATATTTTAAAAAATTATATTCAAATGAAAAAAAATTATGTGCAGCTTCACTCTCAATCTCCTTAATTACGTAAATGATGCTTTAAATCATTTTATGCAATAAATCGAATGCGTTTCAAGCATTTGACCAATGAATATTATAACCTTTGATCGATATATGTCTAATTAACAAATATATTAAATATCAATTCAAAATGACTAAATATACTTTAAAATATAAAATTAATTTTGTATTTTGCTAAAGATAGGAGAAAAAAAAAATATATATATATATAAGGGAAAATATTTTATTTTTTAAAGTAAACTTTTTAATTTAATTCTTTCAACATTTGTTCAATAAAATATGGCATATTTGTTAAAGAATTAAAAATATAAATTAATAAATATTTGTCTAAATATCTGTAACTTTCAAAATGACATCATTTTATATTATAATTAGATTTTAATATGTTAGAAAGTTACAAATATCTTTTAAAAAAATAATTTTGATTAAAGAAAAATATTTAGAGATAAAGTAAAAGAGAATATTATCGGCGTAGGGTTGAATATTTTAGTGAAACTATTTAGTACGACACAATAGGAAAGAACCAAGAAAATGTTTTTTCTTTATTTTTATTTTTTCCAAAGAATGAAAGACGGACTTCATATTCAGAACGGAAGCCGTCAATGCAACGAAATCACAACAAGTGTCAGTGAAAGAGTGAAGAGGTCCCACAATAATCTCCACGAAATGAAAGTGACCCAAAGGAGCCGGCCAAATTTCCACGTCATATTCCAACCACAAGATAAGAGTTCACTTCAAGCACCCATCCTTGGCCAACTTTTTTTTTCTCTTTTCTTTTTTGGGTTAAAGACCAACCTTTAAATCAAATAATTTAAATTATATAATTTTTTTTGTTATTTTTAAAATATACATAAACATCTTACAAAATAAAAAATTATTTTAAGTTTCATTTGATTCATTTCAATGCAAATAGATATTTTTTTTACATAGTTTCTATAATTTTTTATATTCTTATCATCATTATTTCATTTATTAAATTATCTTTTTAAAAATAAAGAAATAAAATTCAATTTTTATTATACTTACTTATATATATATATATATATATATTTATATTATCTAATCAAAAGTACATTAACATGCTTTAGTTTAATTTTAATTTTTTTTTCTAAAATATCCTATATTAATCTCAATATATATTTTTTAAAGCTAAAAAAAATTTAGACAGATGGTATTTTGGTTACAAAAGTATAAGTAATTTTTTATTTTAGATGATATTTGGGTATATTTTAAAAATAGAAAAAATTGTATAATTTTAACAAAATTAAAAAAAATTGTATAATTTACTTTAAATCAAACTGAAGAAATTGTTATCAATATAAAATTTAAAAGAAATATAACCAAACTGAGAAATAAGAAAATATAATCAAAGTGGGATTCGCAATTGTAGCTTTTTATATAATATTTAGGTTAAAATATGCTTTTGATTATTTAACTATATCTAAAGTTTTATTTTCATTTTTTGATTTTATTTTCTTTCAATTTAACCTTTAATATAATTTAATTTTATAATAGTATGATTTATTAACTTTATTTTAAATTTTAATTTCATCCCTTAATTTCATTTATTAAAAACTTGACTTCTTAATTTGTAAAAATCATTCAAATGTTTTCTTCTTTTTTAACACTATGTAACAAGTTATTTAATAGAACAATTTTATTTGACTCTTTAGTAGCTTATGACAATCTAAATTAGTAAAAGGTTATTAAAATTAAGTCACCAAAAAGTTACATATCATTTCATAGTGTTTGGAAAAATAAAATATTTGAGTAGTTTTTGAAAATTAAGGACTAGGTTGAAATTTAATAGAATTAAAGAATGAAAGTGAGATTTAAAAGACTAAATTATAATAAAATAAAATTAAAGAATAAAAGTAAAATCAAGACCAAATAAAAATTAAATGAAATTAAATAAAAAAGTGATATTTTAAACAAAATTAAAAGATTAGAAATATATTTTTATATAATTTTTGAAAGAAACATTATCAAATGTTGGGCCTCATTTGGTTCATTGCGAACACAAATATAAATATATTTTTATAGTTATATGATATTTATTATATTTTTATAATTATTATTTTATTTTTCGAATTATTGTTTTAATTATTAAATTAAATTTTTTAAAATAAAAATATAAAAATTATATTTTATTTCACGTACCGATACTTATTTACTCTTTATATTCTCTTATACTTTACACCACTAAACCAAAGGTTTTTAAAAGAAACGTAATGAAGTGGTATAGTTTTTATATAGCTTTTCATGTAGTTTTTAATTCCCCAGTTTGCACCCTTTGGCTCATTTAAATAGACGAGGATTGAATTTTAAAAAGGGCGTAATCCTAGCCCTTCATTGCTTGCATCGCCAAATTTTATAAGAACCATTTTCTTAATCTGTTGTCTCATGCATGCAAGCGAATGCAGTGAGAGAGAGAGAGAGAGAGAGAGAGAGAGAGAGAGAGAGAGAGAGAGAGAGAGAGAGAGAGAGAGATAGAAGGATGAAATAAAAAAATGGTGCGCTTAATTGGTATGCATTTTCTAATATCTAATAAGATATTTTGGAGGAGATTAAAAAATATTATCAAATCCATAGAATAAGAAGACAACTTGTGCAGAGAGTAGTAATCACCTGACGGCTTTGGCATTTATTTATTTGGCCAAATGGAAGTTTTCTGTAGCACATTAATCATCCTGGCTATCGGATAATCCCGCGTGAACATATAATCTATTTATAACATCATACAGAATGATTACCCAAAAAAAGAAAAAAATAATTTTTCTATTTTTATTATTAACTTTTCCAATAAAAATATGATAATTATATAAATTATATCGCTTAATATCATATAATTTTATTTTTAAATTATACATATTTTTTATGAAATATATATATATATATATATTATGAAAAAATTAAGTATAAAAATATAAGTCAGCGATTCTATTTCTTTTTAAAAAGTGAACGATGCCATGCATTATACACAATTTTCTTCAATTTACAATATATATTCCCTTCCCACGTGCTATATGGGACTAATTTACAAACGGCTCCGTTCATATTATTCGTCTTTGTTTTGATAGAAAAAGAAAAATTGTTTGCAGACAAAAATTTCACCTATTTAATATTTGCTTTAATTTTTTAATAAAATAATTATTTTAAAAATAAAAGTTTATTTTTATTTTTATTTTAACTCATTATTATAAGTTTATTGTTGTTATTGTCATCTACTATGGACCACCATCATCCCTAAAATTTACTATGGACTACGATTTGGATCCAAAAGGTTTTTTCATTTAAACTATCTTCAATAAAACAAACAACTTTTTTATAAAAAAAAAAAATTATTTTCTAACAAATGTTGAGGCCCTGGTTGTTTTGCCGGAAAATACTTGTTTTCTATGCAATTTTTTTTCTTAGAAAAATATTTTGTTGACAACATTTCCCATTATTTGTTTCATTGAAAATTTATTTCATAGAAAAAATTTCTTCGCATTGGATTGCGTAAAAAGAAGTGGTAAACTGATGATGCAACGTAGTTAATGTTGATGTTAATAGTTGGTAGATTAAATTACAAGACAAGAATTAATCTTTTCAAAACAAAAAAAGTTTAAATTTAAACTCAACTTACTTTCAAAATTTCTTTTTGGGACCATACTTAGATTGAATAAAATAGTTTAAGCATCAGCTTGGGCCCAAAACAAAATTTATTTAAAAATTTTTATCTTGGTTTGAATAGAAATACTTACAACTTGCTCGGTATCCGTAGGAGGTAGGTGGGAAAAAGAAAAGACAAAGGAAAGTTAAGGTAAATTACAATTTTACCTCTATAATGATTATTTAATATTCTCTAATTATAATTATTTAATTATTAAAAATAAAGATATTATAAGTATTTTTTATTTATAAAATTATTTTTTTATTCTTTATTTTTATTTTCATCTTAACTTTTTATGTACTAAATGAGTTCTTAGATTTAGGGTCCGTTTGGTTTAGGGTTTTGGGGGGAGGGGAGGGGAGGGGAGGCCCTCCCCTTGTTTGATATGAAAAACTTGGAGGGGAGGGGCCCCTCCAAACCCTCCCCTCCAAAAATGAGGGTTTTTGGAGGAGAGAGAAAATTTTATCCCTATTTGACAAAATTGCCCTTACTTTTTATTTTCATTTAAAATATAATATAAATCTTATTTTTTAAATTGGGTTTAAGATAATTTTTTATAAAAATAAAAAATATTTTTGAATAAAAATAAAAAATTATTTTTAATAATAAAAAACAAGAAAATTTTTTTTATAAAAATAAAAAAATTAAAAATTCTAATATCATAAGGGTATAATTGTCCATTTAATTTTATCTCCCCTCCCCTCCCCTTCTCAACCAAACAATATATCATTAAACTCCTCCCCTCCCCTCCCCTTCAAATCAACCAAACAACGTATCATTAAAACCTCTCCCCTCCCCTCCCCTCCTTTCCATTAAACTAAACACTCCCTTAAGGCTACACTTATGATTGAACACTTTCAAAATTCAAAATTAATTTAAATTTAAATTCACAATTAAATAGTATTTTTTTTTTGGAGACTAAACTCATATCCATGTTCATCTCATATTAAAACAGTATTAGTTTGGCCTAAATAGAGAGGTCAAAGTTGATTCCAAATCTATACCTTTTTCAAATTCTCATTTGATTTCAAATAAACATAATTCAATTTGAGCTCAAGCTCAAATATTGGCTCGACTCATTCTTAAACCTATGTGCACCATATGATGGGTATTGACAGTGATATTGGCTTGTTATGATTAACTTGAGGATGATAAGCTAATAGTAATTAGTTAAAGCAAAAATGAAATAGTTTTTGTTAAAAAGTTGAAAAAAAAATTATGAGCAAAAATTTTAAAAATCCTTTTCTAACAGAACAAGTGTATATCTATATATAAATGTAAGAACATTTTTGTTTTAAAAAATGTTTCTTTCAAAAATAAATGGAGCGTAACTTTCATAGGCAGTTTGTTAAGGATAATTAAAAATATAATTTTAAAGAAGTTTATTCAATTAGTGCGAGGTAAGTATGAATTGTTTGTAACTTTTTTTCAACACAAGGAAGTTAAAAAATATAACACCCATGGGGAATGTACCCATCTAACCCTCCAACGATCAAAACTTCTTAGAAAGAAGGAGGTATTAATTATTCTTTAAGCACACATAATGATTGGATTGAAACCCAAGAGTCAACTTCTCTACTCGAGGAAGCATAGCTTAGGATAGTAATTGATACTTATAGCAGAATCATAAGATCATTGGTTTCCGAATAAAGGAACATACCAAACACTTTGATATATAGAATTGAATTGAGTTCATACTTCATGTCATTATCCAATCTGTTGAAAGGGCATTTTACCATACTTCCTTAACTGCTAAATAATATTTACAGGAATAACAGAAAGTTTTCGAATTGCAACTTAACATATGCAGTATGCCAGGCAGTTTGGTGACAACCTAACAAAACCTCTTTCCTAAGTCATTTATAGAGTAGTTTGTGTCCTCAACTTCCTCGAAGTTGTCAATATCAAATGACATAAAGAAAGGGGAAAATATATTAGAAAAATCATGTAATTTGAAGTGTGCCAAAAGCTTTAGTAGGGAAAGTGAGAAATTTTGAGATATTCATAATTACAATTACAATTACAATTATGTATATAGGCTGTTAATTATATATGAATTATAAATGCATTGAAGATATTAATGTACGTGTTCCTTGTTAATGTAAATCATAATGGGTAAATATATTTCAATTCTGATGAGTGCTTCAAGCTTTGAAAAATATAGGGGTCGTTGCTTCGTTTCTGTCATATTTTTTTTAATAATATTTAATATGTTCTTCTTCTTATTATTATTAAATAAAATTTATCTTTTTTATTATTAATTTAAATAATAATATAAAAATTATTAAATAAAACCAGAAAATAGACATTTTACTGCATGAATTTATAATTGAGTAGGGCTTGAAATATAGGTTGGAAGGAAAAATGAAAAAAAGAATGTAAAATGTGAATAATTAAGATAAATTTTTTTTTAAAAAAAGATAATTTGATAATTAAAATAATGATGTAATAGATATAATAAAAAATATAAAAATTGAATAAACATTATACAACCTGTATAAAAAAAAATACAACCGCAATACAACCAACCAAACAAAACATTATATTTAGTATTGCTTGAACTTGAATTCTTAAATGATTTTTTTTTTAAATTCATATATTTATATATTAAAAAAAATAAAAATAAACAAATAAAAGTATATATGAAATTTATTTTTTAATTTTCTTTAAATATATTCTACATATTTAATTTATAAATATAAAGGATTCAGATTGTCAACATTGCACATCAGAGGCCCGAATGTCTCTTATTGGCGGACTTCACAGCTCATTACAATTCACTTCACTCTTTGACCCAAGAGGAATTTCAACCAATAGCTCAACTACGCGTGGCCACTCGCCGGTTACTTATGAAATATTTGCGCATCAATGTACTGAAAAGAAGAAACAAAAGTAACATCACCTTAATCTTTAAAATTTATAATTTATAGATTTTAATATTTTAAAAAAATGCATCTGCTGAAATGGGCTTTTTTTATTTAAATATAAAAATAACCAGATTTATTGGGTTTAATTTTTACTCTATCACTGTCATTATTTTTAAGAAATTATATTTTATTTGAATACAAAACTATTTTAGTCATGCCTGAATTCAGTTAAGACTACGTTAATAATAATAATAAACTTTTTGATCAAGACTAAATCAATAAAAATAATTTTTAATAATTAAATTAATGAAGATAATATTTTTTAGGGACCAATATAATATTTTTTTATTGAAAAGTGAAAATTATAAAATTGATTTTAGCTTAATTTTTTGTTATACATCACTTAGCTTTTAACCTTCCAAACGGGTAATAGCTGATGTGATTTTTTTTTTAATTCCCAGTATAATTATTCTAAGCCATTAAAATAGTTCACCTTGATAACAAAATTTTAGATGTGCTTATTGTGCAGATAATTATACTCAATGATACGCCTATTTGAATAAATTTTGGCTAGCGGAAAGTTTGGGAGATCAAGTTATTTATCATTTATTTGTATTGGTGAGTTTTTTTAAAAGAAGGATTGATTAGATAGTCAATACAATTAAGTCATAAAATTAATCATGGAAGAATAACTTTTAAACCTTGTTTTATGAATAAAAAATGAATCCGAGACACAATTTTCTCTAATAAAAAGTTTTTTTTTTAAATTTTAAACGTAATTAAGTTTATGATAAAAGTATCAATAGTGGATGCAAAATCTATGAATGTAACCACTATTGCATTTAATCGTAAAGAAATATGCAAATTTTAAAAATGATAATAGAATTTTTTTTTAAAAATTGAATACAACTTAATTAAAAGTTATGTTGAAAGTGATAAATAAAATAATAAAAAAATTTGATAAATAAAAAAATCATAAATATAAATTTCTTTAAAAAAAATATCTGTGTTTTGTGTGATATTCGTTACTTGTAATTTATAAACTCTTTCGTCATGCATATTCTTCATCAATCATGCGTTACTTGTTCGTTGGCCTAATGGTAGATATTGTAGAATTAAATTATCTTTAGATGTTATTATTTTGCAAGATCTACATTTTTCTATTTGCATGGCGATCTATTATGCGAAACATGGGTTTTCGGCTAACACTAATTATTAGCTACTATGTTTTAACTAAATTTCCTCGAAGTATGTTTCAACTAAATTTCCTAGGTTAATTCATTGACTGCTTTAGCCTCTAACTTTCAGTTATAGATGATAGCTTTATAATTTTTTTTTTTGGCTAAGGGGGGTTTTTTTTAAAATTTGAGTAATTGTTTTAAATTTTATAAAAAATAATATTTTATAATAATATATACATTTTAAAGGATAATTAAATAAAAAAGAAGTGGAACTTCTATAATTCGATCTCTCCATATTTAAACCCATAAATCTCAGTAATTTTTTTTTTTAATTTCCCAAATTTTCAATGGGGGAAAAGTTTGTAGTTACTCTCAGCAAGTCAAAGATTTTTCCTCTGAGAATGCGGGATTGTTTTCGTGTCTTAGGGGTAAAATATAAATCAAAGTTTTCAACCAAAAAAATAAATAAAAAATAAAGGTACGAAGTTTTTTTTTAATAATTAACTAAAAAATATTATTGCGAGACATATCGCGCCAGGTCATGTTGATTACTGATGCTCTCGAGAAATCAGGGGTTTGCGAAAAATGAACTTGCATTGAATGTAAGATTAATTTGGGTTGAATGTAAGATTAATTTGGGTTGAATTTCCAGAGACTTCGACCCAACTAATGGGTTTACATTATTACAGGAGCGTTTTGTCGCACTCGTATCAAGAATAACCACGTCAGACAAGAGAAAGTGGAACTCGCTCTTAAAGTACCTTTTTGCCCCTCACTTTTCAAGAATTGTTGATCGAGTCCCTATCTGCAGCGAGGAAGCGTGATACGATTGGCCAATAAAAAGGGCACTAGGTGCTGCGGAAGAATAATCAAAGGCGTAACTCCCAGTGCGTCTTTTTATTTTTTTAATTATTATTATTAAGTCGCTGCCTTTTTTCGGATTGGTGATTTTATCAATAAAAAGAAATTATAGTTTTGTGCTCCAATGGGAAAGAGCATGGGAAATGGAGAAAGCAGAAGTGCTCGCACGGTTTTTTCTTACTAGTTTCTCTTCCAAATTTTCTCAGAATCCAAACATCCTTAGTTCGAAGCTCTTTTTAGCCGCTTCACTCCCCCGTCAGATCTAACTACTCTCCTTGACTATGGATTTTCATTTGCTTTCTCTGCAACTCAAGAGCCGGTAAGATAAGATTCACTTCGATCAAAGCTTGTGCGAGTTTAGATCATTTTAAGTTCTGTTTTTAAATCTGTCTTTGGTTGATGGTGAATGGAAACTGTTTTGGTTTTATTTTCTTTGTGTTTCGGTAATCTATTTTTCATTTAGTGTTATCTGGAAGTCAGTGACGGTAAATTTTTTATCTCTCTCACTTTCATCGTGCTTTTTTTTTTCTTTTTTATTTCAAAGGCGATGATTATTTTTGCTGGAACGTAAATTAGCCTCGCGTTTTCTTGTTGCTTAACTGTTGCACGCCATTTTTTTATGCATATATTACGAGGTAATTTGTATGGAAATGAGTGCGAATACCATGCTTAAAGTTGGTCATTTGCGTGATCTGTTTTTTTTTTTCTTCTAAGTGAAATTGTTCCATGCAGTCTATTGTGTCCTTGACTGTTTGATTTACTAGTCCCGGGTTTGATGAACGATTTCTCTCGTTTTCTGAGTTCTCAAGTCCATTATATTATCTTTCTAGTTACTGGGGACTGTTTTATAATCTGCTCATATGCTGTTTGGTTCCTGGATACTGTGAATGAGAGCAAAAGTAGATGTTTGGTTATCAGACGAAGCTGATGTTTTTATATTTGCTTGTTTATTCTCTTTTGCTGTAAGGTAGCAATTTTTGCGTAGACTTGGAGAAAGAGATACCTTTTATGTCCAATTTTATGCTTCTACTTGCCTACAATAACAATTTGCAACATCATGCCATATAGTGTAGCACTTAACAGTTGCTGATGGGATGGTTGTTTATGCTTATATCTGGCCTTGCCATTTTTGCATTTGAATGCTTCATTATTATTCTTCTTGGTTCATATGATAAGTTTTTCATGTCTTTGAATGCTCGGTTAAATGGATTTGTGTTTTTTTCACCCCTCAGCTGAATCTCATGCAAGTAAAAGCATGTGCTGTGGATTGGAGCGGTTAAAGCCCACACTATCTCCAATCACTGTCTTGTATTTCGTTAAGCTCCACATAACCTAGGAACAGCAAAATGAATCACTTGACTATTGAGACTGAAGATTCTTTTGCAAGCTTGCTTGAGCTTGCAGCTAATGATGATATTGAGGGTTTTCAACGACTGATTGAACGTGATCCATCCTGTGTTGATGAGGTTGGACTATGGTATGGTCGTGGAAAGGGTTCAAAGCTGATGGTCAATGAGCAGAGAACACCTTTGATGGTTGCCGCTACTTATGGTAGCATTGGTGTCATGAAACTGATTCTATCACTATCCGATGCTAATGTTAATCGTCATTGTGGCCTTGACAAGAGCACTGCCCTTCATTGTGCAGCATCGGGTGGGGCTGCTAATGCTGTTGATGTTGTAAAACTGCTCTTATCAGCAGGTGCTGATCCAAATTCTGTGGATGCCGATGGTCACCGACCAGTTGATGTTATTGTTGTTCGTCCCAAGCTTGATCATGTTAAAAATAGTCTTGAAGAACTCCTTCAAACTGATGACTCCATTGCAAGGTTTAATCTTAGGGTTATCACAACTACATCAAATGTTGAATCTCCACCTTTATCAACTTCACCAGAGAATGAGTCTCCATCTTCTGCACCAGATATCCTCATGAAGTCGAAGTCAAATGATGCCCCTGTTTCTTCTGCATCAGAGAGGAAAGAATATCCTGTTGATCCATCTCTTCCAGACATCAAGAACAGCATATATGCAACCGATGAATTCCGAATGTATTCTTTCAAGGTTCGACCTTGTTCACGTGCTTATTCCCATGACTGGACTGAATGTCCTTTTGTTCATCCTGGAGAGAATGCCCGAAGAAGGGACCCAAGGAAGTTCCATTATAGCTGTGTACCTTGTCCTGATTTTCGGAAGGGGGCTTGCCGACGTGGTGATATGTGTGAATATGCACATGGGGTTTTTGAGTGCTGGCTGCATCCTGCCCAATATCGAACCCGTCTTTGCAAGGATGGGACAAATTGCTCTAGAAGAGTTTGCTTCTTTGCCCATACTGCTGAGGAGCTTCGGCCATTATATGTTTCGACTGGTTCTGCTGTTCCCTCTCCTCGTTCAAGCACATCTGCCATGGATTTTGCCGCAGCTATGAGCCTGTTGCCTGGCTCTCCATCCTCAATGTCTGTCATGTCTCCTTCACCATTCACACCGCCTATGTCTCCATCTGCGAATGGTATGTCACACTCTTCAGTTGCTTGGCCCCAACCCAATGTCCCATCTTTACATTTGCCAGGAAGTAATCTTCATTCCAGTCATTTGAGATCTTCGCACAATGCCAGAGATGTTCCTGTGGAAGACTTCGATTTGTTGCCAGAATATGAAGTTCAGCAACAGCATCTCCTTAATGAGTTGTCTTGCCTTTCTCAACAACCTATGAATTCTAATACCATGAACCGGTCAGTTCGTATGAAGACCCTGACCCCTTCAAACCTTGATGATCTATTTTCTGCTGAGAACTCTTCCCCCCGATTTGCTGATCCAGCATTGGCCTCAGCTGTTTACTCCCCAACGCACAAATCGGCTGTCCTTAATCAATTTCAGCAGCAGCAAAGCTTGCTATCACCTGTGAATACAAAATTTCCTTCCAAGAATGTTGACCATCCTTTATTGCAGGCCTCTTTTGGGGTTCAGACATCAGGAAGGATGTCTCCACGCAATGTGGAAAGTATTTCACCAATGAGTTCCAGAATTTCTATGCTAGCTCAACGTGAGAAGCAGCAACAATTTCGTAGCCTTAGCTCTCGGGAACTTGGCTCCAGCACTGCGGCTGCTGTTGCTGGGTCCTCAACCAATTCTTGGTCAAAATGGGGGTCCCCCAACGGTAAGTTGGACTGGGCTGTCAGCACGGATGAATTGGGTAAGTTACGTAGATCATCCTCATTTGAGCATGGGAACAATGGTGAGGAGCCTGATTTATCATGGGTGCAATCTCTTGTTAAAGAATCTCCAACTGAGATTAAGGAGCCGGCAACAACCGTTCCAGGCGTTGCAGTGGCTGGATCCTTCAGTGAGGGATCAAATATGAGCGCTCAAATTGAGTCTGTTGATCATGCTGTATTGGGAGCATGGCTTGAACAAATGCAGCTTGATCATCTTGTGGCTCAGCAAAACTGAAATGAGTTTTGCTGAGCCTGAGGTAGATGACCGAAATGTTTCAGTAAATCCTATATTTGTTCTTTTTGAAATTTTGTTGATGGTGTTGGAAAAAGGTAAACAATAACTATGAAAGCAAGCAGGAAGAATAGAACTCAGTCCAAGGAAATTCATTTTTCAAATTTATTGCTGCAGAGGTAACTTAGAAGACTGAAATCCACTGGGAGGCATTCAGACAACTGATCCCTGTGTAGGATTTTTTGGCTGCCGATCTTTTCAAATTAGGTTCACATTCCTGTCATTTTTTCCTTCCTTCTTGAGCATTGCTCTTTTAAATCGAAGCCATATTCCTAAATCCTAAGTTTGATCTGTCTTTTTCTTTATTCTTAAATATTTTGGGATAGAAAACTAAATTAGTAGGGTCATCGGGGTTAAGTTCTTTGGGACTCCATATTGTTCCATTTTTGGGGAAGAAAATACAGGATGTTGCATATGGTAATTCTCATGTAGTATGGAATCAATAATTGTCGATGCCAAGGGAGTGGGTAAATTAGGAGTATTTGAAGACTGATCCTTTGGTTATGTAAACATTCAATTAAAGTTTATTGATATATTATTATGATACTTTAGTTTCTTTATTCCATTGTCATTGGTGTAACTTTTGCTCTAGTGGGCAGTGCATGGCATAAGTACCTGTGCAATTGTGGGTTTGGTTCTTGGGAATATGAATGGATTAAAAAGCTTATATCATTTATAAAATATAGCTGACACATCGTTTCATATTTAATGTTTGGGACTCATAAGATGATGACGAAGGAACTCTTGGTTAAGTTCCTTACGGCGCCTACTCAATTCGCACGTGGGCATCAATTATCAAAGATATACATAGCTTCAGCCACTTGACGAAATTATATACATATTTCATATCTGAAACTCTTAAGTGTAGTGAGTGATTCTTAGATAGGGACAGTTAAGAGGTTTCAATGAGAATCTTTCAACGTGGCTAGTGTTAGTAGTAACATTGAAATTGCAAGTGATAGAAGAGGGTTTTAAAAAAAGGGAAGAAAGGGAGTGAGAAAAGAAGGGACTTGATTGCCTGCTTCAGGGCCAAATACGTGATTCCTGGAAGGATTATCTCATTGCCATCACTATCTCTGGCACTTTTGACAATTACAAGTGATATGTCATTATACATGTCTTGTTTTGTTCTCAATGATTTGACCATGAAATCAACAGCAATAGTAGAGTTCGGTAAAATTCCCTGAATCTTACTGTCTCAAGTGAATTCACTTACTTAGCCTTACAATTATGACCTTCGTTTTAACGATTCATATTTCATTTTCTTGATTTGTTCTCGCTTTTGCCTAACTTTTGCAAAAGGGATAAGAATAATGGATAGTTCAATAGCCTGTGTCCTCTTTCAAGGAATATTTTTATTCTCCTTTTCTGTAATATAATTACAAAGTAAAATTCTTCTATATTTCTTGATAGAGATAAGGAATTTCCCATTGTTTATTGTTTTCTCTTGTCCTGGACTTCACTTCTCGAACATTGTATACTGTCAATTATTATTGTCTATCTATGACAAGTTTGTCTGTTATAATTTTTTAGTGACGACACGATTTTGCTGGTATACATAAAGTTAGCTCGCTGATATTTGGGCTGATCACCGGGATATCGAACTGCCTATTACCATCTAAGATTCCATACTCATAAGAAAAAATAAATGCGATCTTATGGATTGTTGCGCTTTTTATTGTTTGGGTATAAATGATTTTAAATTCCTCACCATTAAATCACAATAACTTAAAATTTAATTTCCTACCCCGCTAATAGCTTCACTTCTTTTACAAGGTAGTAGCTACAAATCATTTTTCCCTCTGGCAAGATATGAAGAATAATATAGGGCAAATAATAATTTGAAATTAAATAAGCCTTTGGAAAGAAGGGCTCCTACAAGGGAAGAGGAATTCCGATACTTCCATGATGGGGCTATTTACTCCATTTTTTGTCAGTGCTGTGCAATATGAGACTCATCTCTAAATGTACGGAACTAAGGGAGTATTGCAGAGTTTTCTTTGAGGAAGCTCCAAGGTCCTGTTTCAGATCCTATCCTGCAGATTAAGGTTCATAAATGTTCCATCCTTTTTAGTCCCCCGTTATATGCATTATACCCCAATTTGCTATTTCATTTTGATATTGAATCAGACGAGAAAGTATGAATGCGAAAGAAGTGAAAGACCATTTCTTCTAGATTTTGTAACAACTAATCACTAGAGGCAAAAACCGTTATAGTGTAGCAAAAGAAGTTACCTTAAAAAGCCAGCGAATGCACGCAAACTCATATAAATGGACAAAGCAATCCAGATACCAGCAAAGCCATAACTTGAGGATAACGTATATAAGCAAAATATGCTCACTATTGCCACCATAATCTGGGAGAAATAGGAAACTAATTAGCCATAAGAAAGAGAGACATGTATAGAGGAGGAAAAGGTAGAACGAGGAGAAACGATAAATGTGTTTCACTGGTTGACCAGTAAATAGAAGTTAAAACTTTCATAAATATTCCATTTTTTCCTCCTAATTTTCCAAACCAAATAAATGTGAAGATAGCAAGTACATGTGAGCTAGTTGTTTTGATTCACCAAGGGAGGATTTTCCAGACATACCATGGAGTAAGCACAGTATGTAAAATCTGAAGCTCCATAATTAATACCATCAAAAACAAATGCCAGAGCATTAATGGGCTGAGTCACTGCAACATACTATTCAACCAGAACAGAGAAGGCGAAAATCAGCTTTTGTATTTCGGTAACCAATATACGTAACCAATATACAAGGATATGATATTATTCTTATTTTATAACCAATGGGATATTACCGGGATGCCAATGCTTATGAGTTGCAGAACATTGATGTCGTTTGTAAATAATTTAGAAGCAAAAGGCAGTAGGCTAAACAGAAGGAAGGAGAGCACTAGCCCTAGAATTAAACCAAGCTGCATGGTTAAACCAGAAACAGTGAACTTAGAGCATAAAAAGCCAATAAAATAATGCCAAGGGTAATAAGTTGAAGTACCTGCAACACGCGGGAAGCAGATGTCATGACCTTCTTGTGATCTCTATTTGCAAATGCACTAGCAAGAATGGCCTGAAAAGAGTCTGTCATTATGTGGGTTTGAATTCTCGAGGGGACATGCTTTTGAATAGATTGATTCATATAGAGTGAACATTAATGTGAGAATGATGATAGATATCGCACATCCATCACACTCTTACAAGTTATCATACTGTTCTTTGCCAAACAATTACTACTACTGCAGGTTTTTGGCAATTTAATAGTTTGCATTCCCTTCATATTTTTTATTTCCACATAAATTTGTCATCTCTTTATTTCTTCATGGCGAATGACTTTCCCTTATATTTATTTCAAAGTAAACTCGTCATAGGTTTACGACTTTATTTGAATAAACAAGCACTTCATGACAATTAGCAATGAGTGGTTTTGGCATGCAAAGTAACTGATGACTCTGAAGTAAATTATTTGCCAAGTCTGTCTCCTTATTAGCAGCTTGAATAGGTTAGCATAGATGGTATAAAGCCGTAGATGTACTTAAAGCAGTTGATTCCATTTCATTTTAAGAAAGGAGGAGGGTGCAAACTTATATTTAATTCTGAGTTCTACATGTGAGTGTCTCTTTTTAGTACAATATCTGTGTTTGAAAATAAAAACAAATTTTCTTTTACCAACATGGGATGCAAAAATAGATTGTCACAAAGACTATTATCACAAGGACTTTATTTCTTACTTGTCCAGCAACGGCCAACCCATCAGCAATCAAAGAAGTGGCCATCCAAATTTGTAAGCAGATCTGAAATGCAGCCATGGCTGTTGATCCTTGCCTTGCAGCAAGGGATGCAGCCAAGGTCACACAGAATGTCACAGCAGTAACTTTCACCAATAGCAGAAATCCTACAAAGAAAGAAAGAAAACGTGTTACACAGCTAGAGATTATCCCAAGAGAATGTATGAAACAAATTTTATGTCTAAGTCTACGAGAGATGTCTCTTTGCATGCAGAAAAAAAATGCAATTCTAAGAATCCCACATTAGCAATGATGCTATGGCAGAAGAAATGAAAGGGCAATTGTTCAATGGTGATAGGAGAGCTAGACTCAATCTACTTTGACAAATCAGGACCACTGAATTTTGTAAAATTGAAAAACATGAAAACAACATGAAATATCTGGATAAGGTTATGAAACACATCAAAAGCTTAGTTTAACTCATTTTAAACATAAAGCCAGAGCTAAATATTCAAATAGAGTCAACATTTTTTTCATCAGAATTGTGGAATAACCGATGCTCATGCAGAAGTGAGCTTTTAGGGAAGCAGAAATAAGGTGTAAGTTTTTAGCTCAGAAGATGTTCATATGCATTATTATGCATAGGAAATAAAGATTGGGAACGAAAAGTAGACTTAGCCCATGATAAAATGCAACTTCAGCAAGCAGCTGTATATCAATTAAACTGGTTTTCTGTAGGCAAGACTTCTTGTATTGATTTTTTTAATAGAATGTGAAGTCTAGCGAAGTTTTAGAAATGTCATCACAAAGTTTATACTTGTTTATCTATCTAATTTTGGTATCTTGAAATATCCCACAATATGGCACGAAAGTCTCCTGTAGCTCTCATATTTAAAGCCTTGACAATTAAAAGTTGATAGAGTTTTTGACAATGCAGAGATAGAAATTAAAACCATTTTTTAGAATCTTCCCAAATTGAAAGTCTTCGATACTTGGAGGCAGAAGATCAACTTGTTTCATTAAACTCCACAATAGTATGAGGGAAATCATGTACCTATAAAATCACAACCCCTGACTGAAATGAGTAACACAAGTGAGAAAAAATGGTTTTAATAAAATCCGAGTGTATAAAAAAGGATGACTACTACAAGGTGAACTTACTGAGAGGTAATATGGGCAATGGCTGCACCCTTGATTCCTAACTTCAGTATGAAAATAAGTATTGGGTCTAAAATGATATTTGCTACATCTCCCATAACTGCAGTCAAACATAAATTATGACATGAAAGAAGTGCATACAATAATAACAACAAAACCTTTTCCAACTAAGTCGGGTCGACATGAAAGAAGTGCATAGTTTATTTTAAACTTGGAAGTGAAAGTTAGCCATTAAATCACTCAACAATATCTAAATCTGATCGAAGAAGCTTGAATAACTAAATGGGAAACAATACAAATAGCATTCCTATGACTAGATGGAAGAAAAACTTCCTCTATTCACAACAATGACAGAATATTTGAGATTAAGAAAAAATCTTAAAAATGATACACTGATCTGCTTGAGTCACACTATTAGCTACCACTGATCTGGTATCATTGTAATGAAAGTGGATAGAAATAGTGCTTCAATGGAAAGAGAGGAATGCTGTACTTGTAGCATATAAAGGAGTTTTTGCATCTTTGGTTCCCCTGAAAATCCCTTGCATGGCCATAGAAAGAATAACAGCTGGTGCACCAAATGACCTCAATGTCAAGTATTGTTGTGCTGGTTTTAATATAGGAGAATTCTGTATTGAAAAATATATAAATGGGAGTCAATTCAAACACAACATTACTGATTGAACAGATTAAACAAGATTAAAATTTTAAGCAGAAAATACACCAGCAATACATCTCACATACTAGAAAAGTGAAATTGGTTAATCCAATATTTATCCTATCTAGTTCTAACTAATCCAGATCAATGCTTGAGAGGAATACATAAAAAACATACATATGTACAACTTTCACAGCATCAACAGCTGCAGCAAGTTTAATAAATGTCAACAAAAGACCGATCCATCATTCAGCACCACATTATGTTTTGTTTATTCTTTCAAAGGTGATAATAAACTACAGGAATATATCTGATTTTTGCAAAATTTCTAGCTTGCAGTTCAAGAGAGCTGATTATGAATGATATTAATGGGTTTTAATTATTTAGCTTATTCAGTTTTTCTCAATTCTCAAAGGGATAGATAACTGTGATACGTTCTGTATATGGAGAAAATTTTGGTTAAATTGTTGTCGGAGGATGTAGGGTAAGACAATGTATGAATATATGCAGTTATGGTTGTCTCTAGGCTTCTTACACCCCATATAATTTCAGAAAGCTTCTTATTATATTGGGAAAAAAGGAAAAACAAAATAAGTGTATCTAAAATATAGCCAAAAATCACAACAACTAATTTGCTTTTTGAAGTATAAATAAATTATCAAATTAATTTGAGGGAAAATTGGATAAATCAAACTTCAAACAATCATTTGATCAGCCCATGTGTCAAGGAAAATAAATTAGCAATCAAATTAACCTCCATTTCATACAGAATTGAGAATTTCAATAGCTTTATCGAGAGAGCGGACTCACAGAATCAATGCCCATGTACTTCAAGAGTGGTTTAGCTGCAAAAATGAGGAATAGAGCTTGCAGTATCCCAAGCATACCGCCTATAACTATAGCTGATGAAGCTGAAGGTATATAAATTTTGCGATGCTCATATTTAGCCACCCTCTCAGTGTTTGCTGATGATGAGCTGCATGTAGACTCTAGCTCAAACCCAATGAAAGGGAAACAAAAAAAATTAGAAAATTTAAAATATGTTCATAGTGACAAACTAATCCAGGAAAGTTTACAGGCCGAAAGAAAAAACATCTTGGAAGTTCTCCATGGATATAAGTATCGTACTCCAACAGCTCACTCCATTGAATATAAGAATAAAGCTAAGGAAAGCAAATAAAATATAAAAAAGGAACTATACCAGCTTGTACTTCTACATCTAACTTCATTTCCTCATTGACAGAAGATTCCCAGCGCACCAATTGTTTTTCTTCGGCTTGAGTTTCTGTTTTCTCAGCAGCATCTTCCTCAGCAACCAAAGAGGTTGTAACACTGACAAGTGGAATTATTGCTATTTTTGACACTTGATTGAAAATAGCAATTGAAACCCCCACAGCAGCAAGCTCCACAGGACCTATAATATAATGATTTGCAATATAAACTGATGCAATTCAACCACAACCTGAAGATTGATAATAAGTTGACAAAATTTTATGACAGAGGACTGTCACAGCATGCATAAGGTATACCTAAGAGTGATGAAAACTAGTTACCATCGGACCATCCCTTTGCCCATAAACAATTTGCATGTAGATTCTGATGTAAATCAGTTTGAAGAGTTGTAATTTTAAAAGAAAATCCTCAAATTTTTAACATTTCCTTGGCAGCAGGTCCCAGTCAATAGTTTAGTCCATGGTTAGAACTGAACTGTGGACATAGAGTCTTTTGTTGCCAACATCATGGTAGCATGCATTATACATATTATCATAATAAAGTCAATTCTTCAGACACATAGCATTGCTCAGGAAACATCATCAACTCTTTCTTCATTAAATATATCTATCTATAAGTGAATGCATCAGTCAATAAATTTTCTTGAGGAGTTCTAAAGAAAAAGAAGAACAAACCTATATGGCCAATAAATGCAGTGTCTATTAGAGAAGCAATAGGATCTGCTGCTAAAGCCAAAGTGGTAGGAAGTGAAATATGCATTATTTCCAGTCCTAGGTCATCCCTACTAAGAGCATTCCTGCCATGAACAGCGGAAACTTTAGTGCATTAGATGTTATTAAGGGAAAGTAAAAGTCAACCAAGTTACACAAAAATCATAAAATGATTATAAGCTGCCTGAATGCACACTAAATATGCAAGTGCAATCGATAAATTGTACCTTATGCCCGCAAATAGCCTTAGAAAGGGCATCTTTCCTGTACTCGTTCAACAGCTAAAGAGCAGAGGAACTTCGGCCATAACTTCAACAAATAAAGAGCAGAACTTTGGACATTGCTGGAATAAGTGCCATAAATGATGAATACTATTTTTAACTATATACTGCCACTCCCGTATTCAATAGTTGATAATCTAACGCCAGAGAAAGCTAGAAAACTTATTCGGAAAGAATAGTCTCAACGACCAAATACCTCACTATGAGCTATGAACAAATTGGTCAACCACCATTTGACATGAAAAATGAACGATAAAATAAAGTTCCTCGAGGAGGGGAAATTGAAGGACTTCACAAACAGTCTTTAATATAATCCCGTGGAAGAAGCGTCCTTAAGAGGGAAGTAATGGGTAAATCATACATTTTGGAAAAGATTATACTAAAAAAACTGTAGAAATCATTGACACCAGAGAGGCAAATTGTGCATAAAAACCTCCCTCAGTTACGGTTAACCCCAAGTTATATTAGGGATTCCTGTGCGGCTGGGCCTCCTAAAAATAGACAGATATGAATATAATATGAATTGCCTTATCTGCAAGGAGAGACATCCGGTGGGAGAGAAAAAGCACCAATGACGCCATGCAGACAATCACTCACGTGAGGAATGGGCAAATCATACACCTTAAGAAAAAATATATATTAATTAATAGAAATTAAAAAAAAAATATATATATATATATATATAGACACACACACACTCCAAGAAAGCCAAAGAGTCTAACTCTTTGACAGCAGATGGGCAAATTTTAGAAAAAGCCTGCCCAAGATGTGGACAACCCCAGATTGTACTATGATTAATGAATACACATTATATATATATATATATATATATATATATATGCATATTATAGTTGTCAGCGCACGGGTCCGGGGAGCGAGACCAATTGTTAAAAGGACTGGATTGGCTGATACATAATTTCATATATTATTATCAGCTTATTTAATTAGAATATAATAAATATATAACTTTTTAATTATAATAATATAATAAATATATGATTTATTTGAGATTATATAATTATTTATAAAAATTATATATTTATCATATTATTATTAAAATATAATATATTTATCATATTGTAAATAGAATATTTGATAATAAATGCATAAATAATTGTATATAATTTAAATTATTTAAATGGAAATTTTTTAAGTGTAAATTAATTATCCTTCTCTCAAAATTTCATATCACGTCGCTTTTTTTTTAAAAAATTTTTGGTGTTCAAATGATTAGATAATGGGATACATTAATAAACAATAAGTTTTAATTATATTATTTTGATTAAAATATTTTTATATTTATTATCTATGTATTTTTTTAGCCAGTTATATAATTGGATGAATTATTTGTTTTCTTAAAAAAATTCTAAAATTATTCATCATTCTTTTTATTTTAAAAATATATACAAAACTTAAGTAATAAAATGACTAAAATACCCTAGGAGGTAATATTAATTTCTATCATAAAAAATATAATTTATTATGAAACTATATTTTAAAGGATTTTTACTTCAACGTTATTTATTTTTTATTAAATTAAAATTTCAATTTATTATTAAATTTACAAGAATATATATATATATATATATATATATATATATATATATATATATATATATATATATGTTATTGTTGAAATCAAATATTATTAATTATTAATTTTTTAATAGGTTAATCTTCAAAAAAAAATTTGAGAATATATTTTTTGTTGTTAATAATTATTTTTTAATAAAATGATTTTATTGTTTGCTAAATTTAGAAAGTTGAATATTTATATTAGTTAAATATATATATTTAATGGTTGTTATATTATATAATAAATAGATATAATAGTAAAAAAAGATATAATTATAACTTATCTTTTTGCTGTAAGAGATGTACGTATAATGTACTTTTTAGTTTTACAAGAAGGGAGTGTAATTTTTAAAAATAGAAAGGATAATCGCATAATTTAGGTTGTGTTTGGTTGTGAGAATATTATTCCAAGAAATAGAAAATTAGCTCAAATTCCATCAATGTTGTGTGTTTGGTTGCAGGAAAGGTAATAAAAAATTTTTCATAGAAAGCTTACTTTTCTTCATATAAAGGAAACCACAATCATCTCATTTGGGGAAAGAAAATGTCATTGTGCACTTAAATAGATTTTATAGTTGCAGGAGCAATATTAAAAATTATATATTTATTATTATTTTATCTATTAAGGGTATTTTGATCTTGATAATTATTTTTTTATTTATATATTTTATTATTATTTATCTATTAAGGATATTTTGGTCTTTTTAATAACTATTTTCTCTTTATTTATATCTAACCAAATAAAAAATATAACAATATTTCTATTCCTTTCCTTGACATATTAAACAAATTTTATATATGATAATATTCTTTTCCCATTCCTTTATATTTTTTTTAATTTCATCAAATTCTCGTAACCAAACATACTCTTCGACTTTTTTAAGAGAAGAGAAATTAATTTACCTTATATAATATAACAAGTGTTAAATATATATTTGATTAATATAAAATGGTTACTTTTTCAAATTCAATATAAGTTAAATTTATAGTTTTTAATATGAAGTTAATAACATTGAAAAGAAAATTTAATATTAAAATTTTTAATAATTTATATTTTCAAAAAAAGATTAATATTAACTTTGAGAGTATTTTGATTATTTTTTACTTTAAATATATTTTTATAATAGAGGATATAGTTATATAATTTTAACATATCTCTAGCCATTTTGGTTCCATTTTTATAATTATGTATAATATTTATTATATTATTATAATCATTATTTAACAACATCTATTATTTTTTATTTTATTTTTAAGTAAACATAAAAGTTATTTTTCATTCACAAAACCATTTTTTTCTTTCTATTTTCATTTTCATTTCTATTTTGATAATTTTGCATATCATAACTTCTTAAGGAAGTGTGAGTGTATATGTATTGGGTAGCCCAGCTTGGTCTTCCCATCCAATTTTAAATTGATTTCAAAATTAAAATTTGTTATTTAAGTTTGACTTGACTTGATTTAATATTGGATGGCTTGATTTTTTAAAAAAATTATTATAAAAAATATAAAATAACTTTAATTTTTTTTATATAAGTGCTTATAAAATTATGTTTTATCCTAGCAAATTAAAATATTTATATAAATTCTTATAAAAAGTATTTTTTTTTATTTAAATTTTAACTCAAATTAGGTTAATATGAGAGCTTGACCTAATGTTGTGGCCCAACCCAATCTTTTTTTATTTGTTTGCTTTCGACTCAATCTAACTTGATTTATAAAATTGGACACACTGACATCCAAACCTAATGCGTACTAAAAAAAACTCAATGGAAAAGAACACCGAGAATCTTGTAGACGTGACTATAATAGATTATTTTAGGCATTAAGGCTCCGTTTGGTTCAATGGAGGGGAGAGGAGAGGAGGGGATTTAATGAGTTATGTTTGGTTGGAATGGAGGGGAGGGGAGAGAAGGAGAGATTATTGTTTGGTTCAGGAGGGGAGGGGAGGGAAAGAGAGGTAATTATATTTGGACAAATTTACCCTTTATATTATTTTAATTTTATTTTTTATAAAAAAATTATTTATATCAATAATTTTTTTAAAAAATTATAAATTTCAATCTTTTTTTTATTTTTAATTTCTGATAAAAAAATTATCTTAATTTTTAATAAATATTAATATATTAAAATATTAAAAAACTAAAAGGGACAAAAAAATAAATTAACATTTAAAAAATACCCCACCCCCCTTCCCCTTCCCTCCAAAACCCCCAATTTGGAGGGGAGGCAAATTTGCCTCATTCCCCCTCCCCCTCCCCTCCCTTCCAATTTTATCTAACCAAACACCTTATCCCCCTCCCCTCCCCTCTAAAAACTCCCAACCAAACACTCCCTGATCATCTAATGAAGTTGAACTCATATTCAACTAATTCTTGTATAAAATTTATACAAAACTTTGCATTAATGTTAAAGATCAACCATTAATAATTAAACTCAGGATAATTGCACCAATACGTATAAACTAAGCATAATAAATGACTATTTAATTTAAATACTCCATGAAAGCAGTGGGAGTCTAGAGATATAATCCCAAGTCCCAAAAAGTGGGTGTAACAAGCATCCACATGTAAAAATACAAATTCTGCGCCGATGAACCAGTTGGTTTTATCACTACATTATTGCTTCACAACCGTCTCTTTCATTTTCTACTTTGTCGTTCCATTTAGCAGTAAAGTACTGACAGATCAATTCATGTACGCGATGTAGCTTGCGAGTAGAGGATCCAACAAGAGTAGCAGACGGTGCTATTCTCATCTTAAACCATTTAGATTTTCAGATTTTATTATTATTTTTTTAAAATTTTGATATTTTTTATACTTAGAAGAAAGAAAATCACAGAATGATGATAATATTAAAAGAAAAAAAATTAATATTAAAAATTTAAATTGCCCAGATCGTGACGGTTCAGGTCTAGACGGGTGCAGCACAAGTCCTACTACTCCTCCAAGAGGTGTAGAGAAACCGGGCTCAAGATTTACTTGGTTCAAACGAGATATAAGGGGAACTGTAGGTGCTATACCACGCTGTGTCATTTGCACCCTTGACGGTTAATACAACCGTTGTTAGAAATAGACTGACGTGTAAGCCATTTGTAGGTCTTCAATGACTACAATAAAATAGCATTCCTTTTACAGTAGCAAGGTATAGCAAGAGTCAAAGCGATGGTAGCAAGTCTCAAGTTCAAAGTTACCACACTTTTATACCTGACTAGTCGGTGGCAATGGGAACGGAGACAAGAAAATTCATGATTGACAAAGAGATGTTGTGGAACACAAGCTGATTATAAGGGGGTCAAGAATGTCACAGAGGCGAATAATGAGAAGAAAGAATAATCTATTTTGGTTGCAATGATTATTTTGTTCCCGCTCCCATACATAAATGTTCCCAGTAGTAGTCTTGATCACCAGTAATCTCCACAGGTGCATTTTCCATCCTCAAATCTGTGGAACCGGTTGTTGTCCCGCACAATGATTACCCTTCCAGTGCATTTGCTGATAAATTTGATTGCACTGTGGCAATCCCCACACACACGCAAATTCTTCATTACTCTGATGGGTCGTTCAGGAGGGAAGGTAATAAGGCCAAATGCTATGGCCAGCCTTTCGCTGTGATACCTAATTGTCTGATTCTTCTCTTCACCATCCACTTCTTTCAATACAAAAGATGTGTCTGCCACATAACCAGCTTTCTCCATTTCGTCCCCTAACTCTTCCAATTTCTTATATATTTCTATAGTTTTCACATGAGACCTATCCCCAGCAGCAAATGTGTGAACTCTATTTCCCTCCTCCACCCAGCTCAAACCAGTTTCTTTCTTTATTCCTTTGTCCCTCAGCATCTTCCTTGCTTTTGCTGCTTCTTCCCATCTTCCAGCAGCAGCATAAGCATTAGATAGGAGGACATGAAGACCTGAGCTTACAGTACCCAACTCAAAGACTCTATCAGCAACATAGGATGCCAATTCAGTATTCCCGTGTATTCTACACCCTGTCAATAATGCTCCCCAAACAATTTCTGTTGGTTCCATAGGCATTTCTCTAACTATCTGAACTGCATCCTGCAGTTTTCCAGCACGGCCTAGCAAATCTACCATGGAGGCATAATGTGGGGCCCCTGGTTCAATGCCATAGTCTTTCATCAGCTGAAAGTAATATTGGCCCCTCTCTACTAATCCTGCGTGGCTGCAAGCATAAAGTATGCATAAGAAGGTGATGAAATTGGGCTTGATCCCAAAACTTTCCATCTGTTTGAACAGCTTATAAGTCTTGTTTGTGTGTGCATGCTGAGCACATGCTATCAGCATTGCATTCCACATACCAAGGTTTTTTGTGGTTATCTCATCAAACACCCGATAAGCTCCTTCAACTACTCCACACTTAGAGTACAGCGATATCAAAGAACTACCCACGAAGCTTGATGAATCAAAACTTGTCTTGAAGCACAGTCCATGAATTTGCTTCCCCAATTCAAGCAAAGTTGAGCTGCCGCAAACCCGTAATACACTTGAAAATGTAAAATCATTAACGTCCACATCTTTGACCAGTGCTTGCTTAAATAGCCTGAGAGCGTCCTCATCTTCACACATTTGAGTATACCCATATATCATCCCACTCCAAGAAACCACATTCTTCTCCGGCATTTCATCAAACACTTTCCGAGCAAGTCTTATCTCTCCACACTTGGCATACATATCAACAAGTGAACTCCCAACAAACACATCAAATTCATATCCAGTCTTCACGACAAGACAGTGCAGAGACTGCCCAACATCACACCTAGATAAAATTGCACACGACTTAGTCGCACTTGGGAATATATGGTCGTCAGGCCGAACCCCAGTATGAAGCATTCGACGAAAGAATTCGAGAGCAAGTAAAGGAAGCTCATTTTGGGCAAATGAAGAAATAACAGAGCTCCAAGTGGTAGCTGACTTATGCGGTGCCCCTTCAAAAACTTGATGGGCAAAGAGGGGAAGTTGCGATTTTGAATAGAGGTTGATAAGATGGTGGGATATGAGAGGGATGGTTTGGACACCAGCTTTGATAATGTGGGCATGGAGTTGGAGTCCCTTGGGAACAGACCTCGAGCGAGTTAGAGAAAGGAGGAGTTCGCAAATGTTCCTGTAATTCTGCTCGAAGCTGTAACGGTTCAGAGGGTTTTGAGGAGGTTTTGGCAAGGAGAGAGCCGGCGGAGGCGTTGGGTCGATGAAGTAGTTTAGGGTTTTCTCCTCAAGGGGATTTTGGTGATGAAGCATCAGAGGATGACGCCTGTGACTTCTCCCCAGTTAACGCGGGAACATGGTCCATTCAATGTATCTTGCGTTTTTTTTAGTTTTTAAATAAAAAAAAATGGTGAACAACCCAAACTGCTTGCATGGACGACCACGCTGCGTTCAACTGGAGAGAAGCCGGCCTCGAAGATGACATGGATGGACGCTGAGATACCCAAAATCCTTATATAATATATATATATATATATAGATATTAATTAAATAACAATTATAATGTCAAGAAAAAAATTTAATTAATATTTTAGTTTTATAACTTTATTTAAAATTTTGTTTAATATTTTAAGTTCAAAATCTAATAAAATAATATTTTATTTTTATTTTATTTATTGAGTAGAAATTATTAAATTTATCAACACAATGGTGATTAAGATATTTTTTTCAGTTAATTACATGGTAAAAGTATGATCGAATTAGTTTTTATATCAATCCAAACTAAACATTAAAATAATTTTGGTTGTACTAAAATGGCTTACACATAACTGATGCCTTTGATATTTAAGTAAGCCTTTTCCTTATAATTTTTTTTCATAGATTGATTCAGGTTTTAATTTAGAGATTTGAAAAATTAAACAACTGACAAAACCTGTTCATAAGTAAAATTTAAAATTAAAATAGCCAAGGGACCAAGATATGCCACCTTAATTTCTTCAATAGGTTTTTTTTTTTGGGGGGGGGGGGGGGGGTAATTGGCGGTTTTTGTTTTTACTAGTTCGTCAAGGGAAAAGAAAGAAGAAAACAAAGGCCTAAGTTTGTTTCCACATAGTTCCGTTGGAAGCAGAACCGCCAAAGCCCTAACGAACGAAGTTGTACTTGACAATGGAAGGAGGTAGGGAAGAGCTACTGTGGAAATCAGAGCCGGAAGCGAAATCTATGGTCTCCATGACGCTCGCGCGGGCCATGAGTGCTCTGCTCAGCGCTCGCCCCAAAAAGCTCCAGGACGCTATTTTCTGCCTATCTTCACTGGCCCAAAGACCGTCAATCGGTACTTTTTCACAACTCAGATTTGTCACTGTAATTCACCGGATGCATTGCTCTTCGTTCGCTGATTTTCATTCTTTCAGGTTCTTTGGAGGACTCGCTATGGTTCTTGCACAAGTATATAAGCGACGCTGCTGAGAAGGAGGATTCATTCGATCAAGTTCTCGTTCCCATGATCGAAAATGTATTCAATTTCTGCTATGTTTCATTGATTAAAGTTGTTTTTCTATCTAAATTTTTCATCTTTAGAGTTTCACACAACTCTTCTATGTGGGTCAACATGATTGCACTCATAATTATGGGTTTATATTTTGTATATGGATGGTAGTCATTGAAGTCCAAAGACTCTAAGCATGGTGGCCAAGCTATGGTACTGATAAACTGGCTCTTTCAAGATGAGTTACTTTTCGAACCAGTGACAAAAGGTCTTGCTAGCATCATAACAAGGAAGAATGATCGTTATTTATTGTTCGGATGGTGTGTACTTGTGCGAGCTCTTGTGGAATACGAGAATTCTATCAGTCAATCTACTTTTAGTGGTAAGTTTCATTTTCGTATTGTTCATATTATATGGAGCAGAAAGTCACTTTAAAACGTCAAAGGGAAGCCTTTTCCTTTTTCTATTTATTTTTGGCTAATAATTAATATGTGCTTCTCCGTGTTGGAGATTAATGGATTTTTGAATGGCAGGAATAAAGGAGAGGTACGATGGGTTACTAAAGATACTCTCTACCTGCCTACCACATCTGGCTGGTATTGTTCGTAAAGGAAGGTATTCTCACGTCTAATGAGTCTCTATGGTATACGTTCACATTTTTAAGAATTAGTTTAAATGGAAGGAATCAATTAAATGTTATTTAGTGGTTGATTTTGTGCATATGCAGTGCCATTATATATTTATCAATGTCACTATTAAATTTAGAGCATATATCCTTTTGTTAGCTTTCCATTTCTACTACTTATCTACTTGTCTTGTATCATAAATCTAAGCATACACTGAAGACTAAGTTAATACATTTCACCATTTTTTCTTCCCCTCCCCTTTCTTTTAAAAATGTTGCTTGAAATCAGTGCATTTTAGTCTGATAAGTTCTACCTCGCTATGAACCTTGAACTCTGGGGGACTACAATCCTTAGTTTAGTACATAAAGCAGTATGCTGCTAGGAGATAACATTGTGTTGATTAGAAACACTCAACAGACTATTGATGTAGTGTTATAATATTCTTAATTTGGCTCAGCTGATCCTCTCCATGGATTTACTGTTTGTTGTTGTCATTTGCTGCCCTCTATTTTTTCAATAACGCCTATTCTCTATCTCTTGCCCCCTTTTCTGGGTGAGCATTTGTGTGCTTCTCTTTTCATTCTTGATTCTTCTATGAATCGTTCTATTTTTGTTATCTGATCACTGGTTTCTGCAGCACTTTGCAGGATGGGTTTGAGTTGCCATCTCGCCTTGGAGTGTCTGCTGCTGATTGTTTTTTGACCCTTACAGAGGCATTAACAAAAATGGCTGAGTTTCAACGTAACAAGTTGAAATCAAACACAAGAGCAACAAGTCAGACAATTACTTTAGTACCATCCACTTATGACAAGAAAGTGAAACTAGCTTCTAAATCTTTGACAATGTCAAAAACCGAAAGGGATTGTATTTTGTGGCATCATCTAGATGGAATCATTTGTTTGGTGCAGAGGCTTCTCGCTGTAAGTCACTTTTAACTTGCATCTAATCTCATGTTTTATGTGTGCCATATGTTCTATTTGCTTGGCTCTAGCTAAGTTATTACTCTTGGTTGAATCTCTCTCCTGGAGTGTCATATATTCATGATTTTCAAGTTGATATTTAAAGAGGAAAATTATTTTGAGTGAACGGTAGAAAGCAAGCAAATTATTTAACTAAATATTGCATAGACAAAACCTTTAGAAAATGAGATGTGGTGGCATTTTCTGTCATTCTGTATATGGCAAACAAAGTCCTGTTCTTAGGATTGAAATTACTGTCAGATGTTGTAATTGCATATATAATGTTATATAGATCTGCCTTTGAGTAAGTGGAATTTAGATAAATGATATTTAGGTCTTTTCTCCTCATTCTTGATCATTTGGACTACTGATACTGATATCCAATTACTGCAGATTTTGTGATGGACGTTGTTTTATTTCTGTTTCTGAAAAGATTTAAGACTAGTCTTGGACTTGTGAATTGAATTCTAAATGCCATAGGTAGTAGGTGCCAGCAATTGCTTCAGCTTTTATTTGTCTAACTTACTTTATTAAAGCTGAACATGTACATGGTTGAAGCTGTAACCTATTGGTGTTTTCTTCTATTGAACCTCATTTTCCTCTCCTCTTTAACCACACATTGTAGTGGAGCAAAAAAAGTCGATTCTTACATGCCAAAGGGTTGGAGCAAGTGCTTAAATGGCTGGAGGAGATAAAAAATCACTATGGTTCCTTACAATATGAGGCAGGTCCTGCTCCCTATGCATCCTTCTATGCTTACGTTATGTTTAATTCATCACTTGATATTTTATGAACCATGATTTTCTTGGTCTACAACATTGAAGACAGATTCTAATGTTCTCAAGACTGGAGACTTGCTACTCTCTTCTTGCTGGAAACATTATAGTAGGCTATTATACTTGGAAGATCAGAAGTTTCCTCAGCATTACAAGGAACTTTTGGACCAGTACCTATCCGGGATTCAGGTTATATGCTGTAGCTGTTAGCTTTATATATGTTTTGAAATACTTTGATGCAATAACTTTATCGCCCAATTTACTTAAAATTCAAATAACAAGATATTGCTGTTTGATGTTTGCCAAGGGATTATTTTCCTCGATGATTTCTTCTTTGTTTGCAAAAGAGAATGCATATTCACTTCATGTCATATTGTAAAGGCCTAGGGTTTATTTATCTCTTATATTGTAAAGAGTGTGTGTCTGGTTAGAGGTATTCTGTAGATTTAGGGTATATGGTTACTGATATTGGCTATAGCTAGATTTAATGTTTTGAGTTGATTAGAAATATATTGATTGATTATAAATATAATATCCAAAATGCTAACTTATTATCTCATGCATGGCATTTGATGGGGTTGTTTGGTTGTTGATATCCAAAAATCATGCAGTATTATATGGACAACCATGCTAGTGGGCATGCTGACAAGAAAGATGGTGAAGTGGAGACCAGAAGGTTTTTCTTGAATTGTTTATGCCTACTACTGGGACGTCTAGATAGCAAGAGATTCGAAAGCACAGTGTTAGAATGTGGGATGGATATATCGCGCATTCTTGTACCACAGGTACCTAAACCAAAGGTCTTGTAGAAGTTGAATTGCAGATATATTGGTAAACAAGGCCACTGTACAGCTGTATAATCTGGCAAATGTATTTGCATGTACTTTCCCTGACATCAAAAATTGTACCTAATGTAGAATTATTACAAGGATGTTATATTAGTAACTAACCTGCTATAGCTTAGGAGAATTATTGTCTTTTCTTTGTATGACATGGTCATGACCTGGATGCAGTTATAGGGCCCTTGGTATTTGAAAGAAAGATCAATGCGCAATTTTTTAGCAGTATTGTAGGCAGTAGACACTGATATGGAATTAAAACTCTTCCACGAATAAGTAGTATTCTAGTTCTCCTATCACCCAATGAAACACTGTCAGCCTGCTAATATGGTTTACTTGTACGAATCCCAGAGTAAACCAACATTCAAAAATGTTAATTCTACATAGCTTGCAAAGATATTTCTGGCATGATGATCCTGCTCTCAACTTATTTAAATGGTGTTCTGATTTAATAGGTTGCTATGCTGCCATTTGAGAAAAAGAATCCTGTTCATCTAAATGCAATGGAGTATATCTATGCTCTGGGGGAATAGTGTCGACTACTGATTGATGATATGGATGTTTCCATTTGTTATGAATAGTTACTGTTATATTGCGTTTTGATAATTGCTTTTTGATCTTGCTTTCTTTGGGTCATCATGCAATTTGGACAGTTACTAATGTTCTCATGTTAGAGCTATAGTTGAAACTTAATCTGTTACTATATTGATATTTACTTCTCTCTTCTTTGTCTTTTTCTGTAGCTAACTTGTGCTGATGAAGATGTTATAGTTGGGGTGGTTTCAATATTCAAGGCTATCATTTTGAAGCCAAATTACTCAACTGGAAACACAATTACGGACAGTAGACAGGTGGATGCTGTAATGCCTTTGCTGCTCCACCTTCTAGATGAGCAGGATGGTACAGCTAGAGCTGTGGTTATGCTGATAGCAGAATACTGCTCAATGTATTCACTCCATTCTTGTCCATTTGATACTGAGGAGGATAACTCTCTAAATCAATGATCTTTGTTTCAAATTTAGTACATTTAGTACTTACTGATTTGCATTATGATCCACCAGGAGCAAAGATGATAAGTGCCTTAAAGGAGTTTTAAAGCGCCTTGCATCTGGAAATGTTTCACAGAGAAGAAATGCTATTGATGTTATATCAGAAGTGATTCACATATCAACAGATTCACAAAAGTTTTCACTTCATTCTGCTTGGTATGATTTCACATGCAGCTATAATATAATTTTGAGTTGTTTGTATTTTAATCTGTTCATGTGACTATTTCAGGCAAGATGTAGCAGACAGCTTGCTAGAGCGGCTTGGAGATGAAGACGCTGTGATTTGTGAGCAGGCATCCAAATTACTTCCAGCAATAGGTTAGTCGTAAAACTGAATGGCACACCTATACACTCACATATACATGTGTGCACGTGCACGCGTGTATATATAAAGAGAGAAAAAGGAGGAGAGAAAGTGAGACTTCAGCTGTGACAATAGCAATTCTCTATCCTTCTGGTTTGTTTGGGTTGGGAAATGTTATATAACAGGGTCCTACTGTTAATTTTCTGCACCAAAAAATTGCTTAGGCTTTCAGTTTGAATTGTTTCTTTATTTTTGTCTACTTTTTATTCTTCTCTTTCCTTTTATTTTCTCATCCTTACACAGATAAGTAAGTAATATGAGTGATAGAGAGAGAGAGGGCCTTGAGCGGTGAAAATAGTGATTCCATGTCCTTATGGGCGGATAGTTTGCTTGGGTTGGGAAGTATTATATAACAGGGTGTTAATGTGATCTTCTGCACCAAATGGCTTAGGCTTTTAAGTTGAATTGGTTCCTAACATTTGTCTACTTTTTCTTCTTTTTCCTATTATTTTCTCGTCTTAATGCTTGATAGTCTCTGATGAATGTTGATGATCTTTCATTGTGCTCTACTGCTCCTGTGTGTGCATTTAATTTTCACATGCAGATAAATCATGCTTATGGGTATTTATTTAAGCATTAACATAAACATATTGATCCCTTACCATGTTATGATTTCCAATAATCCCCATGTCACTGTGTCACACAACTATATGATTTGGCATGTAGCAATATTTATGATGTGCTGCATATGATTTTGACCTATATAGATTTGGTGATCATTGGCCACCTATTTTTAATAATCTTATTCATGGTTTTCTTTTTCAAAGGTTTTGTTATTATACAAGTTGTGGCACTTATGAGTTGCTGAAATACTTACTCTTGCAGACCCTTCATTTTACTTGCCCGCACTGGTTGGTCTTGTTTACTCTCCAAATGAAAGTGTACAATCATCCGCTAGTGATGCCCTTATTAGGGTCCTCAAATGTCACAACCAGAAATATGATGTCCTATTTTTGCTGCTAGACTGCCTTAGGTATTATTTTCTTTTATTCTCCTATCCCCCTCCCCTTTCTTCAACTGTGCCTTTTAAATTACAGAGCTCAACTTATGAATCCCAAAATTTTATGTTTTGAGAGCTGGAGTCCAAATGCATGAATCCTGTAGCATGTTATATATTACAGCTTTGCTAATTTGAAGTTTTACCTCGTCCTTACAGCAACATCAGCCAAAGTGTAGATCTTCCAGAGAACACAGATAATAAAGGTGGATTTTTTTCCTCTTTGTTTGGCCTCACAATTTGACAGACTATTCATGAGCTGATTCTGTTGATGTCTATGTATATGTTAGGTTAACATTGCTTCACTCTTGTGTAAAAATATAAAACAGTTTCAGGCCATTTATGCTGTTAATATTAGCTAGAACTATAGTTTATTGTGGTTTTTGAAATTGAGGAATAAAAAAATGATGACTGATTAATTTGACATTATGTGTAATTATTGTAATCTGATATTCAGATTGATGAAAATAATAATACTATCAAGTTGTACATTGCTGCCCGTTAATCCTTACTTGTATATATAAAATTGTGCATATATATATATATATATATATCATGTTATGACTATAGATTTTGCCATTTCTTTTGTCTCAAACTTTGTAGCTATAAATTTGAGTAATAGATCTAAGTTAAGGACTTTAGTCTTCTATTATTCTTGTTGGTTAGGATTACTGCATCCATTTTTTTCTCATGCTTTTCTCTTTGGTGTCAGGATCAAAGTTGGATACAGACCGAGTACTCAAGCTAACTCCAGAGTGGTCTAAAAGTGTAAGATTGATTATGAAATAGGTGACTGGTATTGATTTTTCTAGTACTTCTCTTTCACAATCAGCATGTCCCTTTTGTTCAAGCATGCTGCATGCATTGACATTCATAGCTACACTTAACATATAGATACTCTGAACATTTTATGACTCCTCAAGTGCTGTGTTACTAGAGTCCTATAAAGTATAATAAACTCACTTTTGGAGAAGTTGAGGTTTGAGTTTGACGCTCATCTTGGTTTGATTTGTAATTGTTTAGCTGCCTTGTTATATATCTATGAACTGCTAGATCTGCACTAGTGGCCCCATTATGGAAGTTTACAATTTTAATATAATTTGGTTCTCTGGAATGCAATGGTGATAATATTCGCTGCATATATAGTAGTTTTGTATTGTTTTGCTTTTGTAATTTGTAGATTTTCTCAGTTTATAAAATTGTTCCAATAAATGGACCTTCAGATGTAAATAATTCAGTTAGCTAAAAGTATCCTATTGTGTTAATTATAATGAACAACAGGTTCAGGACTGGAACCTCTTGATTGGACCATTGATAGACAAGATGTTTGCAGATCCCTCAAATGCAATTATTGTCAGATTCTTGAGTTATATAAGTGAAAATCTGGCCAATGCTACTGATCTAGTCCTGCATCAGGTTCTGTTGCATGTGAAAGGACAGAGGGAGTAAGTATATGTACTAATAATGCTTCTCATTCCTTATTTGGGGATCAGTTGTGTTACCTTAAATCTTTTGACCAAATAGTTTATCTGTTATATTTTCCCCTTGTCCATGATTGTGAGTTTGGGCACATGATCTTTAGCGCCAGAGAGATGTCTGTTTGACTTTGAGTCATCACTGGGATTCACTGATCAGAGACTAATAAAACAGCTAGTACTAGACTTTGTAAGCCTACTACTGACAGAAAAGCTTGGTGTGCATCTCATTCAAAATGAGCGATTGAATATTGAACTTAATTTGACCAAATTTGAGCGATAGAAAAGCCTAAAATTGGCAGAACTTGGCTTCATTTGCATATGAAAGTGGTCTTTTTCTGCCCGGGGAAAAATGCCAAGAAAGGGTTGGGAAGACTACATTTAAGGGAACTATATTTTAATATTTTATTATTGATTTTTTTGCAAATATTGCGCTGTCTGGAGGCAGAGGGAATGAGGGTTACACATTTGTTCTATATCGGTTCATTTGTTCGAGTGATGTTTATGGCATTTAAGCTTTACTGGATTTTTTATATGATTCTAGTCTTAGCAAAGCAGAGGATTTATGATGGTGAAGTGCGTGAAATGTGCCAATCAAATGGAAGTTATGGATGAGTGTTTGTTCATCCTTGTCTGTGTGGGGTAAATTAGGCGTCTGAGTAATTATTTTGGGATCCCATGATGCCACATACCTGAGTCTGAAGAGTTTTAGGCTAACTATAATTCAATGATCTGGAAATCAGCTGGATCACCATTTTGAAAAGTAATGAACTTGAGGTTCATTTTGCTTGGATAACCTTGATATTCTTATGAAGAGCATAATATTCACTTATTAAATGAATCAGAGTTTTTCTCTCTGTTTCCATTATTAACATTCTGGTCATGTAATGGTCACATGAGAGGCTTATGATGGTCCTATGTGGATTTTTTAGTTGCTAAAATGATTAAAGAAGGAAAATAGTATATTTTTCTCATTTATAGCTATACAGCCTTTGCATTTGGTCATGACAAAGGTAAAATAACTTCTGTTTATATGTGTTTGCCATTATGTTGGATATGTCAATAAGATTGGACTCAAAGTTGTACTTTTATGGTGGTAGTAGTTTCTTGCCTCCAACACAGTCTCCTCCTTGTGGACAGGATTGATGAAAGTTTCTTATCAAGATGGGAGAATAGAACCTATACCAATGATGAGTTTGTAGAAATGGAGCGATCTCTGTTTGAGCACCTTTGCCCATTGCTTATCATTAAGATGCTTCCACTGAAGGTTTTTAGTGACCTCAACTCATCAGTTATGTATTGGCGTCTCCGTCAAGACATAATGCCTGGTATATTTTCTTATCTTCATTTGTTTTTGTCCGACTCTATTGCAATTTTTTTTTAATGTTTGAATAATTTGAGATGGTATTCTGTATCTACAAGATCCAGTGGATCTATTTTTCTTTGACTGCAAGTAACCATCCGTGATGAAACTGTTGGATTGGATGCGTTGTCTTTGTATCGGTTAACTGTTATTGTACCAGACTCTCATGATATTAAAGCACAATTCATCTAATCTTGTAGTGGTGTGCCAGTTGAATGAAGACTCAAGGAAACCATTTTTAGTTCTTGTCTCTGCTTGCTTACGGACTTGGAATTAACAGCCTTAAATTACTCTCTGAGCTTGTGGAATTGAAATTACCAAAATATTTTAATTTTCCAAAGTTTGAACAGAAAGCTTGTCAGGTCTATTGATTACTCTTTATTTGAATCTTCTTATCAATTCTTCTCCCATTCTGAAATCTGATCTGCATTATTGCTATTGGGTGTTCTGCTGATTTATTTGATCATCTCTGTAGCTGGATCAATCCTTGATAGCTTAATGCTACTCCTTCCACTTTGTAATTTGGACGTTCTCATCTTTTTGCTCAATATTCACAAATGCATCTGATTAGATCTTGTTCTTGCAACTATATTGTAGTAAGAGATGGTTCAAGGGGAAGAAAATAAAAATGATGACAACAGAATTCTAGATTTTCAGTTGTACAGAATCATGCTCTGGATTTGCATCCTATCTATAATTTTGAATTCTCACCTTGCATGCAGAAAGCATGTTTTGTCTATCTGATTAAAGGTTGAGTTGTTCTTTTGTGCATCTTCATTTATTCTTGTGAAGTCATTAGAATCTTTATATTTTTTTTTTACTTATTTGAGGTAAATTCAGGCACCAGGGACATTGAGATTGGGTATGAGTGTATTGCTTTTCTCCTTCTAAGCAGGTTTGTTCTTGTGCTTAGCCTTTATCTTACTCCAGTACTCATGTGAAAGCTTGATATATCCCTTTTTTTGGGGGGGGGGGGGGGTGTTTAACCTCTTATCTATTTGTTTTAGGGCATTTCGTGAGTTTGAATTTGAAGATGTCCGGAAGCTTGCTGCTGAGCTGTGTGGGCGCATTCACCCCCAAGTAATTAGAAATGACCCTTTTTTATGGAATAAAATTATAAATTCAAATTCTGGGAAGACATTAGTGTTCTCTGCTCAGGAATTTCCTTCTCTCCCCTGGCCCCAGGAAAAAATAAAAAGAAGACAGCTGCCATCTTTTATTTTTTTGTTTTGCATCTGGTAATAAGATTTATAATAAAAATGGATTTATTTTTCACTTGAAACTGATTTCTGATAGATTTTGGCTATGAAGCGTGGATATGGCCTAAAACAAGCCATACCTGTACTGACTACACATGAGGTATAGGTGCATCTTGGGTACATAGGAATACATACCCCATGTGTATTCAATCTTCTACCTTCGGTGGTGAGTCAGTGCAGGAGTAGGAGGGTATGCGTATATTCTTTCTATATAGGAGGTTTTCGGATGTCAGAGGCTGGTAGTGTCTCTGTCAGTGAGCTTGGAGAGAGAGGTGAGGACAGTTTGGTTGAGTTAGACCATGCCAAGGTGAGAAGACGAGGAAGATCTTGAAGAGGGTGGAGTTGAAATTGATTGATTAATGGGTTTGGTGGGTTTTTGAATGCATGTGTTGTATGTTTGGGAACTCAATGTGGATGATGCTTGACAGCTAATTGAAAGAGAAGAGTACAAGTCCGTGACTCACTGACTCTGTATATAGTTCCTAACTCTCTTTCTTTGTGTTGTATATTTGAAATGTTTTTTTTTTCAATTTAAGACAGTTTAACTATATTAGTTCAAAAAATTTTTGTTTTAGTACTTCAACTTTTGTTTGAAGAATCAGATAAGTATTGAATTTTTCAAACATGTTATGCTAGTTGATTATGTATTATAAAATATTTGTTACTAATTTTTATTATGAATAAAAATATTATATATATTTATTGTTTTATATAATTATATTTTACTGTACCCATACCAAATATCTTTACCAGTGCAACATGGGATATTGGATAGCTTAAGACCTTCCCCTGGTTATCTTCTTCCCTCGCAAGTAGGGATTTTTTATTTTTTAGGTTGATTGATTGTGTTCTTAGTTCTTATCATGTGGTGTAAAATATGTAAATACTTACAGTATATATTGCACTCATATCTCTTTATGATTGAATTCCTATCTGAATCTCATCATATTCTGACACCACTTTAAAAATCACCGGGTTTACTTTAGCAATTGTGTTGTTTATCTTTATTCTTTACAATTCTTGAGGACTAGTAATTCGTACAAGTCATTGGATTCTCTAGGTATTATTCCCAGTTCTCTGCTCCAAGTTAGAGCAGGGTGTTGATACGCAGAATATACTGAAGATAAAGGCTTGTTTACTTTCAATCTGCACATCCCTTGTGGTAACTAATTACTATTGTGAATGTTGTGCTTTTGGGAGAGTCTGTTTCAGTTTGTGGCAGAATCTCTTCCAATCTACCACTCGTTACTGTGGTTTCTTTGGGTTTATAGGTCAGAGGCTGGGAGTCATTTTCTCATCCCGCTATGCTTACTATTAGAAAGATGATTGAAACAGTGTTGTTGTGGCCTAGTCTGGATGCTGATTCAGGTAAGAAACTATATAGTTTCTAAATTATTCTCGTACGTTTCTCTTCATTTAAAACTAATTTTTATGGGCATAATTTTCCCTCCAGTTTTGAAAGCACAACATGGATGCATTGATTGTCTAGCACTGATGATATGTGCTGAACTACAAGCAGAGGAATCAATCACAAACTATGCCTCAGACAAGATTACGGTTTTTGGGAAGAAAGGTAGTATTGGTGTGAATGTTATTTTGATTGTAAGCAAAGAACTGTTGCGAGGTAGTGGAATAAAAAATGTGACTTCTTTTACTCAAATGTGTAGATTCTTCGGCCTCAGGGGTTTCCATTGTCACTTATGTGATCAGTCACATCTTAAATGACAAGAAGGATCTTAATTCAGCTTCTGAGTCGGATAGTGGAAACTGTAAATTTGTAGCTGCTGTTCCGCTCCCTTTTCGTTTGTGCATGGCTAATGTTCTTATCAGTGCTTGTCAGAAGATCTCAAAATCTTGCAGGAAGCAATTTGCAACACAAGTTCTTCCTTCTCTCCTTCATTCTGTTGAGGTAGTTCTACATATTTAGTTTCATTATGAGATGATAGGTGTGAATATCATGGAGTTATAGTTCTTTAAACTTTTCCTTCAGTTCTGCTTGGTTCACGAAATTGGCGTTTTATGAACAGTCTGAAATGAAGTCACAGATTAGAGCAGCGTGCATCCAGGTGCTATTTTCAGCAGTCTATCATCTAAGATCTGCAGTTCTTCCTTATGCGTCTGACCTTCTCAAAGTCTCACTGAAAGTGCTCAGAAAGGAGTCAGAGAAGGTATTATTCTTGCTCTTCAACATTAGTACTAATATCATTAGGGTTGCAGGGATCAAGAATATTACGTAACTCTCTTAATGATGTGCTTTATTCACTCGGCGGTGCTATTATTGGGCTCCATGTATCAGATACATTGGTGGTGCGTGCTGTCTGTGTGTGAATCATGTGGCAAGAGAGAGAATTTGTAGTGCAAATAATATTTTCCTGAACATTATTTATGTTATTGTCTTGTGCACTAGTAAAACATGGTTATGATCTTCATTTGTCCATTTGTTCAACGAACCCCCTTCCTTAATTGTCTTTTTAGATATTTCTTCAAATATCTGTACCTGACAAAGTAGTTGATCTTGCGCGCCAAATTTAGGTAAATTAAATTTTAATAAATATGTAATCAGATAGTTGATAATATTAGGATAGTCCTGACTTTTCAAGTAGTTGATATTTCCATAGACATGCTTTCTATTCACGTATAAGAAATGTCATATAATGTTGCATTATTAAGTTTCAACAGGAAAGGATGGCAGGTGCGAAGCTAATGGCATCTCTCATGGCCAGTGAAGATGTAATTTTGGAAAGCATTTCAGGTGGACTATTGGAAGCACGGTCTGTACTCTCAACGTTATCTTTATCAGATCCTTCACCTGAGATACAACAGCTATGCAGAAAGTTGTTGACATGCATATCTTCAACCTAGGTTGCAACAAAACTAACTTTCTTGGAAAGAATTCAGAAAAGATAACACTAGTTGCCATATCCCTCTTCTAGATGTTGATGCACTTTTTGAACTGACATAATCTACTTTTGTACATGCTAATAAAATTCTTTTAAAGAGGCAGGCTTTGTAGACAACTTGAGTATTCGTGAGCTAAAGTTCTAACCGTGGTCATGTTGTAAATAGTTGAAAATGATTGCCAATACCAAGTTCGTGTAAAATGCCTGGATTTACCAGCGTTAATATGGGGTTATATTAACTTCTTGTTAATCTTAATCAAGGGAATTTGGATATTATGCCTGTTGACATTTTTTATTTACTGATTTGGAGATAAATTTGCTATATTTCTGATTTACTTTGTTTTTCGAGGATGAAATTGGGATAGAAGGTATTGATGCATGACGAACTTCGTTGAAAAGTCTTTGTTAATTACACCTCTAGCCTCCATATTAGATCAGGTGTCAATCAGCCGGCCCCACTTTTTCTGTAGCAAATGATATTAATCTCCCTTTAATTAAATTATAGTTAGGACTTCATTTTAAAAATTACATTTGACTCTAAATTATTTTTTGTCAATAAAATTAACTTCTTACATAATATGTATTTTGTAAAATAAAATTACCTAATTGTTTGTGGTATGATTAAAAGTAAAATCATAATTTCATGTTTAAACTAACATTGACTTAGCAATTGTTATTATCATATTAAAGATTATAATTTTATATTAAATAAAATTGGAGGAGAGAATTTTGTAATATATATATATATTAGGGGAGTCAAATGTTCTTTTTGAAACAAAAAGAATTTTTGTGCAATTTAAGGAAACGTTAGGAAAGGCTAGTGTGGTTTATTCTGTCCTTTTTCTTTTTGGTAAAAAAGCTAATCTTGTAAGCCAACCTTTATTTTTTATGGAGAAGTAAGAGATACATACGTTAAACAACCTCTTTTCTATTGTGAAAATATATAAAAAAATTTTTAGTAAGATGACCAAAATTTCTTCAAATATAATATTTGGTTTCTTTTGTTAAAGATATAATTTATTGGAAAATATATTTTTTAAAAACTTATTTCAATATTATTTATTTTATGTTGAAATCATAAATCTAATTTATTAAATTTTAAAATATTATTTAAATATATATTTAATACTTATTCATATTATATAAATAGTAATTATAAGGATATTTTTGTTAAAGCATATATAATTGTAGCTTATTTTTAAAGAAACTTCCAATTTCAATAAAGGGGAGTGCAATTTCTTTATTTATTTTGGTATATTGACTAGAAAATTCATATAGTCCATTGATTAATTATAACCAATTAAAAAGGCACACTATATAACTATTTTTAAAATTAAACTAGTCATTGAACTAATAAAATTATTAGTTTAAGATTTATTAGTTGAACTATAATAAAATAAATTATAATTATATATATATATATATATATATTATATATATATATATATATATTAAAAATTTAAGATAATAAATAATAACTAGTAAATATTAATAAATTTTGAAACATTTTATGATTAATTATTCATAAAAATAAATAAATAATGATATAATTTTTAATTCATTTAAAATATATTTACATGATTTTAATAGAAATTATATAAACTTTATTTTTATTTTTTATCTATTATATTAAAACTTTGTAATTTTAAACAAGTCAACAATGATGGTTTAATAAAGAAGATGTTGTTTAACTTTAATGATTTTGCTTTGTTAAAATAAAATAACAAAAAAGAACTTATATTAAATATTGCATAATAAAACCAAACATGTAATTTGGCTCAATGGTTGGTGCTATTCAACTTTGATAAAAGGACGAGGGTTTGAGATTTGCTATGCTAAAATAGAACAATAAAATAGATCTTATATTAGATATTGCATAATAAAATTGAAGAGGCATTCTGGCCTTAATGAAGGCGCTGCTCAACCTACGGTGAAGGGATGAAGTCAAGGGAGTGTTAGTTTTACGAAATAGTATTTCAAAGAGCTATATACCATTAATCCATGGTTGGTTTTATTTCAACTCGATTTTTGACCAAGTTTAATCAATTTTGAATTATATCAGTTTTGAAACAATTCCAAACCAAACAGGTGGCTAGTTCCCTTATTATATAGGATTGGTGCTTCAATTGATTGGCAGATTAAATATTCTACTAAACACCAACTAATTTAATGGAAACTGGAAGTAGTAAGATGCTTTTTTTATTGTTGTATCTTTCACGTATGCACGCACGCTCACAAGCATGCATCGAGATATGATGGATCAATTAATGTCGGTGTACAATTTGGCATAAGGACACCTTTTTAATATTGAACTAGTAGTGCTATTAAAAGTTATTATATTTAAATATTGTTGTTATTATTTTTATAATAAAAATAGTTCACATAAATAAACAAGGGTATGTAACATATTAAATACAAGAAAACAATGAATAAAACTTTAAATATCTATAGTTAATAAATAACAACATGCAACATTGAACAACAAAACATTGAGAAAAGATTAACAGGAGAAAATTGTAGGAATAATCTATAAAAAGCTATCTTGTAGATATTATTGTATTATATAGAAAATATGTACAGACTAGTAAGTAAATTTCATTGATCCAACCATTGAATTAAATATTATCATATTGATCTTATAGATCAAATTTTAAAAAGAAATTAAATAACAATAACTATATTATCAAATAATCAATGGTCTATATATATTTAAAAAATATGTCTTACATTAATTTTTTTTAATATATTAATAGAGTACAAACCAATATTAAATTGATTTCAAATTTTATGCGATTTTTGTAATTAGAACTATTAAACTAACGCAGAAAGTTAAAAACACATATTACAAAAAGTTATTCCTTAGCGTAAAATTAATTTTGATGGACACTTGCATAAATTAATCCGTCTTTATAAATATATATATATATATATATATATATATATATATATATATACGCGCATGCGCGATTGTGTGCATAATAAAATCACATTTTAATCCTTATAGATAATGTATATTTTAAATTATTTTTTAATTTAATTATTCACAAATAAATTTTTTTAATTTGACTATTTACAAATAAAACATTTATCAATAATATTTTTTGTCAAATTAAAAAAACTCATATATAAAGAATTATTATTAATAAAAATTTATTGACGAGGACATAAATTAAAAAATAAAATTTTACTTTTTATATATATATATATATATATATATATATGTATTCTGTCAACCGATTTGCACGATAGAAATAGTTAATGCTACCGTTTGGTGAAAGCTTCAATTAATGAGTAGAAAAGCTTAGCTAAATTTATGACTCGGATACTTATGATGTGTTTGGTTCTGTTTTTGAAAAGTTCAAAACTACGTTTGTAAGAAAACAATAATTTATTACTTCTACATATCGTGATTTTGAAACGGGATTCTAAACACACATTTAACTCAATTCAGACCCAACCTTAATCAAATCAATAATCTCATCTATATGAAATGGTAGACGCGGCCGAGTGGCTTAAAAGCCGCCCAGTTGGAGCTACTGGTTGAAAGCACATTAAATTTGGTAAAGCATAATCACTCCTTCCAAAATATACACTTGTTCTCTAAATTTCTCAGCTCATTCCTATTGCAATCGGAGCAGCTTTCATTTATTGTCCATAGTCAAGAATGAGGATCTTGGCTCGATTCATTATTTTCTTATACTGAAATTGTCTCTCTATTACCACATTATAGCAGAGAGCGGAGATAATTCCAAGAACCTCTTCCTTCAATCAAGGCTTAAACTTTAAGCTTAAAAGGGAATAACAAGGCTAAAACTTTGTGCCATTTTTATTCGTATCAATCCATGTGCTTACGTTGAAAAGTCCTCTTTAGACCCTTCAAAAAAAACCCTTTTTTCCCTCTAGTTCTGATATGTTCTACCAAATTCTAAAGCCCTTTTCCCTCCAAGTCCTGCTAAGACCCGTCTCATAGGTTAAGTTGACAAGGACAATCACAATCACACCCACCGTTTCTTGACACAATGTTCCAGGTTTCCTTTTCAAACCCACATGCCAACTATTCAATGGTCACATGACCTATTGGCCCCTGCTTTCCCTTCCCAATTACACGTTTTTTTTTTTAATTTGATAATATAATAGAATTATCTCCTCAATCAACAATTCAACTCAACGTAACTTTGCTTCTTCTTGCCTGATTCTTGTCTTGTTATGGTAAAAATAAATAGCCTTGTTTTTAGATTCTGATCTAGGAATCAGACGAAGGAAGGAAGAGAGGAGCCCACAGTTTCCGCTGAATTTTCGTGACGTTTCTCCCGTCATCTCCGTGTGGCTTCAATTTTGTCTCGCTCTGACACCTTTTGGGACTGTCGGTACTCAGAAATGCTGCAACTTGTGTTCGCCGTGGCCTTCACCGCCGTGCCTCTCACCCTCTACATCCCTCCGATCCGAAGCTTCAATCTCTTCGTTCAGACCGTTGAAAACTTTTTGCGACACACCACTGTCTACACCGTTAGAGCCTATCCTCGCGTAAGATTCGCTCTGTCTCGCATCTTCGATTCCATCGTCCGCCTAACCAGGTAGACTTTTTCTCAGTTTCCTCTCTCTGTAAATTCGCCTGGGTTTTCGCTCCTTCCGGGTTGAATCATTGATTTTATGATTGAATCTTCAAGAAATTCGGAAATTCTTGTGTACCTGGATTTGAAATTATGATGAATAATCCTCGCTTGTAATTGTAAGAGTTCAATTTTTTGCTATTCTGGATTGCTATGGTTAATTTGTGGGAATATGAGCTTCAATTGCGTTGTTGCGCCTATTCATGGGTTGATTATCGTTTCCTCAATGATCTTTGGAATCTACGTCATTGAAAATCTTAGTGGGTTTCAGAGGGAAACTTCGTGGATGGCTTGTTGCAGTTTTGTTCCATGCATTTTCACTTTCAGGAATGATATAATACGTAATGGAATTAGGATAGCCCATGCTTAATCGATTGAGGATTGGAAGAAGCCCATATCACTGTGTTCTTTCCTATTTCACCTAAACAAATTTGTTCAGGTGGGAAAAGTTGGTGTCGTTTGACTAGTAGTATTGTTAAGGATTCGTCTGGTTTTGATTGGTAGGGAGACTTACATTTGTCCTTTCTCCCGTTCCATGGTGATATTTTTTTTTTATTATGAGAGAATATTGAATTTTGTCATATCGGCATTGATAATTGTTGGCACTATTTCGACAAATTGAAAAAATAGAAACAAATAGGGGATAGTTAAGGTAATATTTTAATCTTCAAATAATTAAAAAAGTTTTGTAAAAATATTTTGAATATTAAATTTATTAAAAAAAGGTTTTATATTGATGATGATAAATCAAATAGAAAATTTGTTCATTTTTACATATTTTATTTTTTGTTATAACATTTTATACACTTAAATAAAAATGCACACGAATTTGGATAGGATGAATGATGAACAGGGAAAATAGTGTCCGATGCCGTTGATCATTTCATGAGTCGGAAACCATAGCTAACAAGACGTAATTCACTTTCTGCGTGTATCAATAAAAATCAAAGTGAAAACCTCAATACCAGGGGGGTGGAAACTGTATCGTATTGTATGGTGGTGTGGCACAAGCACAACTAACCAATTAACCGTTCGCACGACAACCAGAAATATGGATAATGGGTAAAAGAAAAAGGAATTTTGATAAAATAATAAAAAGAAATATAAACCTATGATTTGATATCTTTCAATTAAACAAAGTAAAAATGACGTGATAATCCTAAAATACATAAGAATTTCTTCTCGCCATCACGCTGTCGCCCAGCCCCGCCACGTCACAATCTCTATTGAACGTGAACATTTTCTTTCGGGGAAAAGCTAATTTTTTTAATAACGACATGTTTAAAAAAATTTGGATTCATGAAACATAAATCACCGTTTGGTGCGTAGAAAATTAAGAAAAAAAATAAAAAAAATAAAAAATATTTATAATATTTTTATTTTTAATGATTGAATAATAATTGATAAATAATATTAAATAATAATTAAAAAAATAAAAATAAAATTTTATCAAACTTTTCATTTTCTTTTTCATTTTTACCGTGCAACCAAACAAGTCAAAGTATTGGAGTTTATTTAAAATAGTACATTTTCTTTATAACTTCACATTGCCAAACATTTCTTATTCTCATCAAACGGGTGTTTGCCTGTACTGCTGAACAAAAAATATTCTATTTTAACGCATTTTTACTCTCTGTTGATAGATTTTTTAAAGAAAAATAAAGAATTAGGGTTGTCAAAATCAGAAACAAAATAAAATCCTTTCTTATATTGTTGCAAAGATAAAAGAAAAAATTGGAATCCAAAATTTTGAGCTTGACTCAATCACCAAGGCATGTCATTCAGTAGTTTTCTCATCTTGGACTTGAATCACCCTGGAGTGGTCCAGATTTCAATTATTATTATTATTATTATTTCAACCATTCATTTTTTCATTTGGAAAGAAAAAAAATGAGATAAAGATAATCTTCTAATTTTTATCAAACAAATTTCATCTTGCGGTTGCTTATTTTAAAATAAAAAAATATATCAAAATAAAAAATTGAATGATTGATATTGGAAAAATAGTAAAAATACACCCCAAAAAAAAAATTCAACCATTCAGCCCTTCTTCGAAGGAGCAACGGGATCCAAGTCCTTCTCATCTATCTTTTTTATTATCATTCTCACAGTGATGGCCGTCATGTCCATGGCATTTCTAGGCTTCCCTCGTATAAGGAAGTAATTCACATATCAAATACTAGATAATAGAGAGGGGAAGCATGGGATAAAGGTGAAGAGGGTCCCGGGAATCAGGTTGAGAATGACAAGAAAACATGTGAAATATGGCTCGTGAAATCAAAAAATGTTGAGGTGGCTTCTTCTTCATCATTCTTCTCTTTGCAGCACTTCAACTCCTATCATATAGAATCCAAGGATGATTTTGTCAAAGTTCATTTAAAGCACTCACTCCACTTAGAAACAGTCTTGCCAAATATTATACTCACCACCTCATAATTTATTGTCCCTTCTCTCTCCCCTAGTAACCTTTAAACTTGCACCCAGAGGATAATTTCTGCTTATAGGATAACCAACCCCCTTGATCTTTTCTTGAAAGGTATCTACCAATTTCACAGATTAGTCATAATTCGTCAAGTATCAAGCTTTAAGCATTGCTGAGAAAAAGCCTACTTGAGGGGATTTCACTTTTCAACTAAGAATGAGGGTTATCTACAATGTTGTTAACGTGTAGTTTAAGGTTATCCTTCGCTGGAAACTAAAGAAGAAAAAGGAAAAGCCTAGTAGTTTTTAATTAATATGATAAGATTATGCATATCCATACTTGCAGTCATCAAACACGTGCCGGCAACTTGTAGTTTTATGCAAACTAAGGCCATTTTCTGACCAAAATAAGCCCTATTAATTATTAATGAGAAAAAAAGAAAAAAAATTTCAGGATTTGAAACATTCTGACTCAATACTCACTAACGGTCACATGAGCTTTGTTACTTCTCCCAACGTGACAACATTTATAATGAACTCCTCTCTTGCTCCCTACAAATCCCGCGCCTTTCATCCTGTATTTAGCAGTTCTAGGTATCACAAAAAGCAGATACCCCATAACCTGGCCTTATTCAGCTCTCCCCAAAATCAACCATGGATTCTTGCAGAAAGTCTCCCTTAAAGCCATGGAAGAAAGGGCCAAGCAGGGGGAAAGGTGGCCCTCAGAATGCTTCATGTGAGTATCGAGGTGTTCGTCAGAGAACATGGGGAAAATGGGTTGCTGAGATAAGAGAGCCCAAGAAGAGAACCAGGCTATGGCTTGGTTCTTTCGCCACAGCTGAAGAAGCTGCCATGGCTTATGATGAAGCTGCAAGGAGACTCTATGGACCAGATGCTTACCTTAATCTTCCCCACCTTCAACCCACCTCCAGCTCTCCTATCAAATCTCAAAAGTTCAAATGGTTGCCTTCCAAGAATTTCATTTCAATGTTCCCTTCTCGTGGATTGCTCAATGTTAATGCCCAACCTAGTGTTCACGTAATCCATCAGAGGCTACAACAACTCAAGCAGAATGGGGTTCTAAGTCAAACTCCCTCTAGTTCATCCTGTGATCCAAAGGCTGAATTTCAGATTATAGGAAGCAAGCATAATGCAGAAAATCCTCTGAACGAAAAAGATGCTAAAACATCATCAGAAAGGATGCTTGGAGATATTCAGGAGAAACCCCAGATTGACCTCCATGAGTTTCTTCAACAGCTGGGAATACTGAAGGAAGAAAAACAGTCAGACAGAACTGATAGCTTAGGAAGTTCCACACAGCCTGAAGCTTTATCAAGAGATTACACTGATAAATTTGGGGAATGTTCTGACAAAAGTGTCATCAACTGGGAGGAATTAATCGAGATGCATGGAGTTGCAGATAATCAGGGACCAGAAGCAAACCAATTTCAAGCATATGACATAAATGAAGAGCTTACTTTCACCACTTCAATTTGGAACTTCTAAGAGAATCGGCCAGTTTTTTCAAGAAAGAGAACTACTTTTTCCACCTTTAATGGAGTTGAAATCTAGTAAAATAACTGTAGTTAGTATTTAGTAATCAAGCTAATCTATAAATTAGATGTTTCTGGTTCTACTACCACTATTGCTGTTTGTCTTTCGTTTGCAGAATTTCATTATGTCAGAAGCAAAAAGGTATGGACGCTGATGTAAATACAGAACAAGATAGGAAAATAAGTACGGCAACATATTCAAGTTTTATTTGAAATATCATGTCTTTATTGACACAAGTGTTGGACTAAATACTAATCTTCGGACAGAAAATAGTTTGTTTCTAAGGGCTTTTTTACATAAATATTACCCCGAAAAATTTTTTTTCAAGTCCTCTGCCGTAATAGAGGGTAGTAGTTTAGATAAAACTCAGCATAAAGAGAAAGGAGCTTATTTTAGTAGTGATGGTGACAGAGAATCGAGAGATTAGTTTATCATTCTGCTAGTGCTAATATAATTGGTCTTTTTATTATGGCATTTTTGTGACCGAGAAATTAAAGTTCTAAATTTGTTCTGTTACCTCCACTTTTGAGGAGTCTTTAGAGTCTAATTTACACGACTTTTGGCATAACACGTCCATCATTTCATCAAATGGTTAGTAATAAAAGCCTGATTGGTAGCTAAAAGAAGGAGGAAAAAAAAAAAATTCAAGTAGCATAATCATATGAAGCAATGATTAAAAGAGATTGCTATAGTTCTGCTAATAAGTTCTTTCTCCCCCAAAGGTTGCTAATTAATCGCCGGTGTTAAAATATCATCAAATCAATGAACCAATCATGAAAGGAGGGAATAGTTCTAAACTTCCTAGCGCCCTTTGAGAGAGGAGGGAGGAATGTTAATGTCCAATGCATTGAGACATTTAGCTTTGTTTAAAGCATGACAAATAATAATATACTACAAGATAAATGTTTCCAAAAGTCACTAGCCTTTTTTATTTTTGTGGGGGATGGGGTTTGAACCCCTAACTCTCGGCCAGGCAAAGGGCAGTGCCATTGTGGCGCAAGGCCATTAGCAAAGTTATTGGTTTTTATTTCTTCTAATACAATTATCAAATGAGTCAACATCAACATTATTTAACAAATCTTAACTCTGATATGATATATAAAAAATAAAATAATTAATTTATGAGAATTACAAAAGTTGGTTAAAAATAATTAATTTTTTTTAATTTTATGTCAAATAAAAATTATTTCATAAAAATATTTTTATTTAACATGTGTACTTGTTCTTTAAAATTAATGATAATTATTATTTATAATTTGAATAAATTATCTAATAAAAGATATAATTAGAATATTATAATTAATATATTAAATATTAATAGTTTATTTTTTATATTTTAGATTAAATTAAATCTTAAAAAATTATCTTATATATGAAACCAAGAGTAATAATTCTCAAATAACAACTGCACATGTCATTCAATCAATTCCACAGCTGTTTCTAAGTATCACATAGGACAAAATTATCAGATGGCACACAACAAGAACGGCGAAGACTAGAGGGTTGTTTCCCCTTGATTACTATACGAGTAATAAATGCTAAATGCTTAAATAACAGAAAATGAATGAATCAGAGTCACCTTCAACCGATAAATCACACATTGTCGAAGATTAGGGAACCCTGAATCAGCCTTCTTGAGTTTCAAAACAACAATCTCATAATTGAAATGAATTGATCCAGAGAGACATGATGATCTCTTCCTAGTGTGAGGGAAGCTCGGAACGTCCGTAACACTCGACAAAAACAGCGAACAATGATTCGCCAACAAACTCTGCTATAATTAGAGCTTTTTTCTTTCCAGTTTTTTTGTGCCCTAAATTACGCTATCATTAAAAAGAAATAAAAAAAAGGCAAAAAATGCCAGTTATTAATTCACGAAGCTCATTTGCAACTCGGATATTGAATTATTGATATAGAACGCAGTTGTGTTAATCTCTGAGATCTTACACTCTTGATTTCCAAGAAAAAAAAATCTTCCACTCTTGAAAATTAAGTGAATGACAAGGAGAAAAATGGACAGAATTAAGCATTTTAAGCCGTTTATTTGATAGTAGGGACAAAGGCATGTGATGAAAATGAAGCTTTTTATAAATTTAACCCTTTCTGTTTAGAAGGGAATGGAAAAACTGAGGTACCGTATTATATTTCTGTTATCAAATTTTTTTAATAAAAGTATGATAAATAAATTTTTTATAGTTGAGCTGATTGAGTTTCTTAAAAATTTATTTTTTATTAAAAAATTTAATAACAAATACATAAATCCAAGTCTATCATGAGAGAACAAACATTTCTATTACACACATGCACACGCATACTTCTACCCAGAGTATTGCATAATTCTCGTACTTTTGGCAAAAGTATTATATAATATTTACTTTTGAATAAATTGTTTTTTTGAAAAATTGTCTAAATTGTACAATTTTTTTATTTTTCAAATAAATTACAATAAATTTATTTTGTTCAAAATATTATATATTATATATTTATATAATATAACAAGTATTGAATATGTATTTTTTTAATATATAAATAGTTCATTTTCTAAATTTTGAATAAATTAAATTTATAGTTTTTAAATAAAAATAAATAATATTAAAATAAAATTGTCACACCAATTTAAAGGGTGACTGGTAAAGAATACTAAAGTTTACTTATACCTGTAAAGCTATATAATAGAATTGAAAGAGAGACATAATATGGAAAAAAAAAATCTTTTTTTTATACATACAAAAGGATTCCCACCAAATTTCAATAGAACCTCCTCTAAGAAATTGACTAATTATAGTTTAATGCAACATCTCAAAACTTGTTCTACTTGAAAGCTATGCTCTCAACATTCACAGCTCAACTTTAATCAATATACATAAAGTAAGCTGGACTTGCTTGTAAATCTAAGGAGTTATCCTAAATTACAACAAAATAAAAATACAAGTTTACATAAATGTTGCCTACACATAAAAGTGTAGTAATAGGGAATAATGGTGATGTAATAGTTAGGGACCATTGACAACTAAATGTTGAGAGAAGGCATAGAGAAAGAAAATGTGAGATAGAAAGAGAAGAAGAAAATGTGAGATAGAAAAATGGAAAGAGATGTGGATGGCCAAATAATACATATCCAATTGTTAGCATAAAAAATAATGAATTTACTTGAGGTTTTAATAGACTAATTAGTAGGAAAAAAAAAAGGAAGAGTTAAGAGTCAAGGTCATGACTGATAATTTGGCCAATGAATAATAACCAAGCTCTTGGCTAAGTATAATTAGCTGAATATTGGCTAAGCCTAATCAACCAAATTTGACTAATGAATGACTAATATGTAAAAAATGTAAGGCTTGACTTAGTTATCATGATTCTCATACAACACATCCTCTATAAGCACAAAAGAGTCCATGAAGTTATTAGGAAATATAAATGATAATGGCCAACCAAGGGAGACATCATAAAAGGGAAGAAAGACTAGAACGTATAAACACATTGAAAAACTATAAGAAACTATTTAATAACTTACTTTATACACCTTTAATTTGTTTTACAAATTTATTTATTACTAACTTTATTTATCAATTTTGTTTACTTGATTTATGCTTTTTATTTGCAATTTATTTTAGTATTTCATTGTTGTTTCTAATCTATTATCAAAATTGTTGTTAGTTTCTTTAAAAAAATTTTGTTTCATTCTTTATTGTTCAAGTTTGTACAAATATTGAATTAATTTTTAGCAATATTTCCAATTACAATTCAAGTATCTTCATTTATTTTTATTTATCTTCATTTAGAATTGCCTTTACCTAAGATTAACAACATTTAGAACAAAGGAGAACGTGTCTTTGAAAAGTTATGTTTTGTCTCCATAATCCACTCATAAAACAAAAGACTACAAAAGGCAGGCAATACCCTTTTATAGTTAAACGCTCTTGATTTATCAACCAACAAGGGATTTGGCTTTGTACCTCCAATACTAATATATACAAATATATTTGTAGAGAAATAATTGCTCAATGAATTTTCCTCATGTAATGAAATGGTTATGGATACTATATACAATATGAAATTTGACTAAAGGGGGATAAAGGTAATGTATTTTTATACTTTTAATTATGAGATTGTCATTTTGACAAACTCACTTAATGAAAACTATTATCTCACAACATAAAATTTATATAAATATATCTTCTTCTTCTTCTTCTTATTTTTTTAAGAGAAGGTATTATATTTTTCATATATCTTATATTTTCTTTGATTCACTGAACAGTCCATTTTTTAAAATATATATTATAACACTTTCAACTGTTCAATTAGTTTTCAATATTCGTAAATGATAATAAAATAATTATATATAACAAAATCCTTAAATTAAGTTTTAGAAATTATAATTGGATATTGATGGATAAAAGGAAAAACTTTAGAAAAAGAAAGGAAAGGAAATTGTTTGTAAACTAGAAATAAATTTGAAAGTCAAGTAAGCATAAGAACGTGTTTCTCATAGCACCTATTTTTAGAAAAAAAATTATCTTATGATAATTATGCAAAATTTTTGTAATATGACCTTAACCTTAGTTTAATTCCCTTTTGTCAAACACATGCATGCAAAAAGACCAAAGTGAAATTAAGTGAAAGAAAACCGATGAAGAATCAAACGCTTGGTTGAAGAATTCAAAGCAAATTTTGGAAATGCATAAGTTTTGGAAAACACCAAATTCATCCCATTGGGTCTTAGTTACTTGTCTAACAAGTTAAGGTCTTGTGTTTGATTTCAGTGGGGCTATTATTGAGGAAAGGTTATTAGCCAAAATGTGACAGAAAAGTCTTATGATAGGAGATCTAAGTGTAAAAGTGAGTCATAATTAAAAAAAATGATATTTGGACAAAAGTTAAACTTTAACTAACAATTATAGTGTTTAACCTAATATTAGTTACTTGATTTTCTTTCTCTTTTCATTCTTTCACTTTCTAATTTTTCTTTTTCAAAACTACACTTTAATTGTCTTTGTTTGGACTTTTAGCCAAATTTTTTGTTATTATTATCATTGGTTTAACTTTCTAAAGAATGGCTAAAAGAGTGAAAATCAAGGCATAAAGAGATTCATAAGTTTCCAAAAGTATTTGGAAATGCATCCTCATTTTACCTTTAAAAAGCTTTCTCTTTATTATTTGTTATTTTAGTTTTGAAAAGAGTTAAAAGGTAAGTTTTAATAAGGCTTATAGAAAACTCTCATGATATTTCAAATGAGTTTTCTGAATTATTATTTTTCATAAAACTTCTTAAAAGAAGAGATAATTTGAAAAACCTAAGAATTGGAATAAAGCTATGAGTACTTTTTTTTATGAGATAATGGATGGAAGCCAACCAATTATTATTAAAGAAATCCATGGTTATTTACGATATTATCAACACTAAGAATCTTGAGAAAAAATAATGTCTCACACAATCTATATTAATTTGCATTCAATAAAAAATCATATTATTCAAATACAACTTTAAATGATGAATAATAAAAATAATATCTTATTCATATTCTTGCATCCTTTTTAGTTTCTCTAAATTCTTTCTAGTTGTCCTCTCTGGAGATATGTTTTGTGCTCATGTGAAATTGAATACCACCATGGTTAGTGACAACTTAAACACATGACAAAAATCAATAGAATGATCAAGAATTGCAGACATATGAGTCAAACATTAGCCAAATACCTAACCACTAAAGGACAAACACTAACCCTATAATAGAATCATGCTTAAATAAGGATGAGTACACTTTAATCTTACACATTCATACTTAAAATGGAACCAAGCAACTAAATTGGTACCACATGCAACATACTTTCCCTTAAGGGTGTTGATTTAGACCCAACCTATAGGTACTCAACTTGCTACATCTCATTTAGATTGGGTAAGAACCTCATACAATATAAATCTACAAAATTGGGCATGATAAGATTATAACTTAGGACATGTTTTGCAAATGCTTCAACTTAACTATTGCTCTAAGGATATACCTTTGTTAGATTAGAGCAAACTATTATATATGAAAACATGTAAAGAATAGTATGTAATATAAATATATAACAGCAATTATCTTATTTTTTATTAAGAATATATTTAATATATTTACAAAATATTTTTTTATATAATTTCTAACTATCCATCTTAATTCAATTATGGTAATAATAATAATAATTTTATTTATTTACTTATAAATTTTTTTTATGTACTCTAAATAAATAAGTATATAACAATTAATTTCAAAATGTTAAAAGAATATATTGACTTTATTAAAATAATATAATTAAATTATAATAATAATAAAATTTTAAAATGTGTTTAACATATACTATAAAGTTATAGTCAAGAGTGATAAGACTTCTTTTAATTTCACAGATGCATCCATAAGTTAACTTGAATTAATAAATGACTTAGTATTAGAATTATATCTTATTAAGAACCTTTTATTGACTACCAATATATTGATATTTTATGTTCTAATACATATACATATATGTATCATATCACATGATATATATGCCAATTTTACTTTATCATATGTTTTTATCCCTTTTTTAAATCACATATATTTAGAATATTAAAATAGCATATAATATTGACGTTATCAAATTTAACACAATATTATCAAAAGTTTAATAATAAAAAATGAATTAAAACATATTTAAAGAACTATTAAATGAACCAACTTATATTAAATAATATTATCAATTTATGTTACACAAACACCAAAATTTGAATTTAGCATTAATTAATTTTTATTCTAAAATTAATTATTGAGAAAACTATTACATTATGACTTTTGTAGAGATAACACAAATTTTAATTTTTTTTAAGTACTAAAAACAAAACTAATTACATAATATATATATATATATATATATATATATATATATATATATATATATATATATGTATATATGTATGTATGTATGTATAAAGTATTGCATAAATATATTGAGAACAAATTTGTAGCTCAATGTGGGTAAATGCTTTTGAAACCTTTTTGTATGAGTTTGAATCTTGGCGATCCCACTTTTTCTATTGTTTTTACTTTCAGGGTAGGGACAACATAATACCTGCAAGCTCGAGTATGGGACAAAAGTGAAAAAAAAATCACAGAATTATAGGAGCAAATATGAGGGAGGGCAAGGGAGAATGAGGTGGGGACGTATAATGAAAAACCCACCTTGCCTCGTCCCATCCCACCCCATTGTTGTTTCTACTTTTACCACATAAAACATGATAGGTAAAATTTTTTGAGTTTCTAAAACAAAGCCAAGAAAACAAAAGTTTACGTGAAATTTCAGCATCCCAGGAACCAAATTTTGTGTTCCAAAGAGCATACTAGCGACTAGATTTTATTATTAAGGTTTTGCAATTAGAAACCTTTTTTTTTTTACATAGAAGTTTAGCAACCAATCTATAAGGAACACAGGTATTAGAAAGAAACTAGACTTTTTGCCACAATTTCACTCAGCACTTTTGACGCAATAGCATAATCACATGTATGCAGAATTTCAGCGCCAAAAGAGTGTACTCAGAAACCTTTTGTTTTTGTTTTTTTTTTTTCGTTTTTACATAAAAAGTTCAGCGTTTAATCACATGTATGCAGAGTTTTTAATCCAAGCATTAAGATGCAACTTCAGAATAAAATCAGACAAAACCACTCTGTTTCCTAAGGTCTGTACAATTGGATTTCCTTATGCATTGAGCCTAAAACGATTCCCATAACACCATGTTCATGACCATAAGTACTTCATTCTATGCATCTCATGCCAAAGCATGACCAAACCCTTACTAAAGGAGTCTAACCCTAAGAATGACTACCCATAGGGAAGGTGAACATGTATAATCACCCAGACCAGAAAGTTCTTACAAGTCCAAATGTAATGCTGATGGACAACTTAATAAATACATGAAGTAGATGATCCTCAACTCAAGCTAGTTCTCATCTAAATCTCCCAAAGTTAGCTGGAATAAATAATTGAAATTCTACTACCAAAAGCTTTCTTTTGCTCCTTGGCTATAGGAACATGGAAGTCATATAGGAAATTAGGTGAGAAATTATTAGCAACTTATTTAAAAATGAAGGCACCACGTCCAAGCCCAACACCAATGTAGTGAATTGGCAGACCAACAAGTTCTTCTACCCTTTCCACATAATGGTGTGCAGCGCTTTGAGGCTCGAAATAGTTTCTGGTGGAAGAAATATGACACTTTCACTCTCGAAGTACTTCAGACTCCACCTACAACATAATGCTATTACCCAAACCAGAAAATTCTAACACACAAGTCCAAATACTATTGCTGATGGACAACATAATAACTACATGAAGCAGATGATCCTCACTTCATGCTAGTTCTCATCCAAATCTTTCAGAGTTAGCCGGGATAAAAAATTGACATTCTACTACCAAAAGCTTTCTCTTGCTCTTGGCTATAGGAGCATGGAAGTCATATGGGAAATTGGCGAGAAATTATTATCAACTTATTTAAAAATAAGCGCATCACGTGCAGGCCCAACACCAACGTAGTGAATTGGCACACCAAGAAGTTCTTCTATCCTTTCCACAAAATGGCGTGCAGCTCTTGGAAGCTCAGAATAGTTTCTGATGGAAGAAATATCATCCTTCCACCCTGGAAGTACTTCATACTCCACCTACAACACATGAAATCCAGATCAAAATCACTTTGAAAATAGAGAATTCTCATGCAACTGAGTTCACTATCAGCAATGAAAGCTTACCTTCAACTGGTCTAGAAGACGGAGATCTGAAGGGAATGATTTGATTGGTGTACCATCAACATGTTTATAAGACACACCCAACTTAATTTCAGCAAAATCCGACAAAACATCCAGCTTAGTGAGATTGAGTGATGAAAACCCATTGATCTGACAGCAATATCTTAATGCAACTATATCAAGCCAACCACAGCGTCGAGGACGACCAGTAGTTGTGCCAAACTCCTGCCCAGCAAATCTAAGGAGATCACCCTCCTGACCCAAGATTTCAGTCGGAAAAGGACCAGAACCAACCCTTGTAGTGTATGATTTAACCTGCAAAGCCAAAATAATATTAAGAAACTATTGTGTCCATCCTAATAAAGGTCTGTTTACATATAGTTTGATGAGTACTATTTGGCAGAATCTTGTTAAGAGACTTCTTAAACTCGATATAGTAAAAGAACACCACAGATTTCTTCAGCTAAAGTAAACTTTGGCAATAAGACACAAAAACAAAACTGATAAGAAGCATACATCTCTTATTAAGTAATATAACGTAAGATATGATCATCGACAACTACAATGAACAACAAAAAATAATAATAAAAATAAAAAAAGGCACATACCACACCAATTAGATCACCAACAACTCTTGGAGCAATACCTAGGCCAGTGCAAATCCCACCTGCTGATGGACTGGACGAAGTTACAAAGGGATAAGTTCCAAAATCAATGTCCAACATTGTTGCTTGACCTCCTTCAACCAGTATCTTCTTATTTTGTGTTATAGCTTCATTCATGACATGTACAGTATCAGCAATGAAGGGTTCCAATCTCTCAGCGTATCTCTTGTACGTCTCGACTTCTTCCCTGAGCATGTCTGGACCATAGTTAAAATCTTTGAATCTTAATGCCGCATCTGATAACAAAAGATCAAGCTTCTGAGGAAAAGTATCCATATGCTTCAAATCACTTACTCTAATACCATTACGGATAACCTTGCTAGAATAGCAAGGTCCAATGCCTCTCTTGGTAGTTCCGATAAAAGATTTAGCAAGCTCAGCCTCTCTTAGCCCATCCACTACTTGGTGGAAATCAAACAACAAGTGAGCGCGATCAGATATCAATATCCTTCCCTTGCAAGAAACCCCATTGGATTCTAAGCCATCAATTTCTTTAAAAAACCCTGGCAGATGCACTACAACCCCATTCCCAAGAACACACAGCGTATCCTCATTGAGGATACCGGAAGGAACAAGATGAAGAGAAAACTTTTTCCCTTCTGCATTGTAAATGGTATGCCCAGCATTAGCTCCACCCTGACAACATATAATGATTACGAATTATCAGGGCAAAATAATTTGCAATTTAACTCTATAGAAAAGCATAAGAAATGAGCGGGTATGAAAGTGCCTAATAGAAGCTAGTAAGAATCACTCACCGAAGTTAATCATATCCCCACCACTTAATAAGCAAGTTCATCAATCAAAATGTTCATTGGCCTACCAATTTAAAGTATCTTAATATTCCTTAAACTTCCATAGAGGAACTGCCTTCTACTACAGTTCTAGACTTTCCAGGGACTGGAAGTGAACCCACTCTCACTTCAACCAGCATCTGGGACTTGTGCAGAAGTCAGCTCAATTACGCTTTCGCAATAAGCATCCAAGTTTTATACAATTAAACATCCTTTTTGGAAAAACCAACGGCACAACAAAATATGTTCATTACCTGGCAACGAGCAACGATATCGAAGTGGTGGGCTAGGATATCCACGAGCTTCCCTTTGCCTTCATCGCCCCATTGGCTACCCAAAACACCGGATACCTGACCGAGCGACCCGATTCGACTCGGACCATCAACAGGGGAAGAATCATCCGCGCTCAGCTTGGAAGGAGAGGACACCACAGGCTTCGCAGAGCAAAGGACAATGCTCCGGCGAGGAAGAAGAGGCCTATGGTGGATTTTGGTGGCCCTGCGAGGGGGGGAGACAGTGAAGGGATCGAGCGTGAGGAATGAGAGGCTCATTGCGGAGTGTGGAGGCAGAAAAACGGAGACAAAGCGGCTGTAGATACGGACATTTACATGGAGTTAAATTAGTTAGGTGTTCTTTTTTAATTAAAAGAAAAAGATATGGAGGAAAAGACGAATAAGAATGGAACTCAGTTGCATATATTTTAAGAACTAGCATCTCGACTGCACTGGATGTTATAATAAGATAAGAATTATGTTAAGATTTTTTAATATCAGATTCTTAATGCTTAATATATCAGAATTATGCTACAGCAAGATAAGAATATGTTTGGATTGATAAGTGCAATATATTTAGAATTTTCTAATATCAGATTCTTAGTACTTTATATAATTCGTTGTTGCTTTCCTCAAATAGGCAGGAAGGAAGCAATTGGAGATAATGATAAAAGTTAGTATGTTCAGTTACCCATTTGGGTCACATTAAGTTAAACTTCATAATTTTTCTAAGAATTATGAAAAATTATACAAAGTGATGATTCTCATAATATGATTTCCTCAAATGAAATAAGGTTTAACGTGGACTATAAACAGAATTGCTTTTAATTATGTTAGGATTCTAGCATATTTCAAATGAGCATGCGTTCGTTGAATCTTTTTCTTTTGGGTAGTTTCCACTGAATCATTTTAGTTATTAAGAGATGTTAGCATAAAGATGACAACTTTTCCCATTACACTATAAGGACAAGGAGAAAGACATCTAAAATGATTGCATTAAACATATCCCTCTTGGGCTTAATGGGACCATGAGTTGTTTGATCTCCATTGTTCCGCGTTCTAATCTTTACCAAGAGTTTTTGCTTTTTTTTAGTTTACATTAAGAAAGTTTAAATACAATATTTATATTTTTACTATCAAATTTTTTAATCATAATTTTACAAATATATAATTTATATAACTCAACATTAGATGATTAACTTTTTAAAAAACTTTTTTACGTATCATATTTTTATTAAAAAAATTAATAATAAAAATATAAAGAACTAATCTATTTTCTTTGTACGGAGGTCAAGATTAAAAAAATAATAATAAAAGGCTCTGAGACAGGAGCTGTAAATGCACTTTACATTCACACATTTATATGGGAAGGGAAAAAGAATCATATTTGTCCACCTTGTTTGAAATCTTGACTGCACCGGAGACTGTAATGTTTATTAGAAACTTGACCTTCATCCAGCTCTACAAATGCCAAGAAAAACTATCGAAATCTCATATACTGAGATAAAGCAGAAAGGAAAGCCATTCATTCCCCTGTTCTTCAGCTGGTACTTGCAAGACATTGATCAGGTAATCCAAACTTCTGGTTAGAGCGAACTTGTTTCCTCCAAGGGTCGTTATGTAACTTGTAATGCAAAACCTTATTTAACACGTAAGTTACGAGTCAATTGGTAATTACAGACTATTACACCCATGAATTGCATGAGTACATTCATTTTCCCCTTTCCACGTAACATATAATAGTAATACTATAGCACAAGTACATTCGGTGACACCTTAGTACAGGAACAAACAACTTGAAATTACATGGTGCAAATTCGAACAGTAAGACCCTCCGGCAACTTTTCCTAGGATTAGATTCAACGGAAAGCAATTAAAGGGCATAAGCAACAGTAGTCTATTAGCTGAGTTCAGAATAGTTTTGTCCAATTATTGTATCACTCAATCATTTTTCCTTTCCTTTATTATTAGCCCCAAGTTTTAAAGTAGTCTTGGTTTAATATGTCAAAATAATGTAAACTACCTAGAACACCTTTCAACCAATTATAACCTACAAATTTAGACCCCATATCCTTTGTTGCGCTCCACAGAAAATAAAAATATACTAATAATAAGAAAGTTTACAAAACGGGCCCCCTACTTGGGGACACCGCAGCTTTTATTGTGCTTCTAGCACAGTAAATGATTCAACCTCACAAATTTAGTAGGGGCCTATGGTCATCATAGGATCATATAGATTATCTCCCTTTTAATATTCTCCCACATCTCTTGCCATAAAAAAAGTAAGAGAAGAGAAAGACCAATCAAGCAAGAAATTAGAGAGTTTCAAGAAATAGAGTTCTAAACACGTTGCATAAATGTACAATTATATTGTAAAGTATTTTATGGCAGAGGAAGATATATACCTGAATTAAAGTAGTGAATACATCATCTTCCATCAATTTTAAGTATTCAACTGCCCAATCATTTACATGTCCATAAGCAGCTTTTTGCCTCTCAGCTTCAAGCATAATAGAATCACGATACAAGAATCTCTGCCAGATTTTCTGAACATTTGCCAACTTCAATTTGATTTCTGTACCATTGAATCCCTAAAAGAAGCAGGAGAACACCAACCACTCAAACAATCTTGTCTAGGATGTCAACTTCATTTGAAGTTTCTTGATTTAAATAGTACACACCAAAAATAAATCATGGATAAAAATAAAAGAAGAAAAAAAACAGTACCCGAAGAATCTTTGTCAAGTTTGGAATTTCTTCTTCAGGTATTCGAACAGCAAAGCTTTCATAGTTAAGCACATTCTCATATGGCAAGAAAATCCCATCCTATAGAGCAAGGATACAAAATGGCCACACCAAAAAAAAATGCAGAGTACCATCAGTTGATATTTGTAGTCAATTAATAATTAAGAAAGAAACAATTTTTCTGATTATTAATGCCAAACACTAAATTCACGTATTGTGGTTATAAATCACTTAAGTAATATGGGAATACAAGAGTGGTTTATGAGACATAAAAATGAATAGCCGAGATTCATATTCTTAGAAAGGGAAAAATAAAGTAGTGCACAAATCAAACCAGCTCAAAATTATAGTTCCTCTTTCTGTTTCTAGGATCTTTGTCTCTGTTTTCATTTATAAATATAAACACAAAGCATAATCAAAATGTAAACAAGCAGTTGAAACAATGTATATGCTCCCAGAACAGCTTTGTTTTCCTTGCACGTAAAAATTTTGCCGGATCACTTCTCTAACTAAGGCTTGTCTGCCAGTCTTATGATGAAGGAGCAAAATCAGTAAGAACAGCAAGTCTTCATCACATCGCAGGAAGTTGTAGCATGGATGCTTTCCCTTTTGTTATTTTTTAGCATAACTTGTCATTTGCAAATGCTCTTTCTCAGCTGAATTTTGTCACAAAACAACGATGCACATGATTATTAACGCCAAAGCAGATCATGGCCTACGGCTAGACATTCTTAGTATATAATTTATGCTTTGGAGTTTTATATTTTACCATCCATATGAAACCTTAAAATCTTATATTGTTAAATCTAATAATTAAGATTGCATACAGGCATTAGTCGCACTTAAACCCAGAAGCTGCTTGTCCGTGCACAAGGAAATCCGAGCCAGAGATTGAACACTAAACTGAGTTAGAAACACAACTCTTTCTTTTTCACTATAAGGCTGGCTGTTCTAGATTTTAACAAACTCATACTTTAAAATTGGTTATACTTTGACCCTTTATTGGTGACACAAATTTAAGAGCTTGATCCGACAGAACCATTCTCCTGAATTTTATTACACTATCTTCATATACATTGGTCAACAAGGAGTACTCTTTATTTAAGACAAAAAGGTGTCTAATTAAAAATTTAAATAAAGAATTTTATAATTTCTGTTATGTTTCAATTCCCTAAAGCACAATCCAGAGAACACTGGAACAATCACCCCAGATACAGAAGGCACTATACAGTCTCATCCCCTTACATGTGAACAATGTTGATAAATTTAAGCACCTCTGAATAAATTTTCCAGAGCTTTGAGATTATTGAAAGTTAAAACTAGTTAATAAGTGACAAAAGGCTAATAATCAAGGTTGCAATCAAATTTTGTTACAAGTGACAAAGCCAGTGCACTAGATCAAACATACTAGCTAGCAACTTGAAATTAATAACCAGCTTTGGGAAGACATTATTAAAATTGATTGATTGATGATTCAAAGGGCAATTGCAGAAAACAAAAGAGCAAAATCTACCACCTGAATGACCACAGGAATGCATCCTTGCAAAATACTGTCTTCCATGCGTCCACTCCAACCATCTCCGGGCAACAGTCCACAGAAAACAGAACTCGCTAGATCTGCATGATAGTTTTCAGAACGCATTGAGGTCACAATGACATCTTCAGCATGCTGTTTGCCAAGCTTTCCTTCCTTGTTAGGGCTTGATCCAAACTCTTCTGCCAGTTTCTGTCTGATACCCATGCTATACCTGCATCATTTCCAACAAACTTGCAATTCAACACTGAAATGATGGATCTAAACCAGAACTGACTTCAAATTATCTACAACCTATTCAACCATTCTTGTTACTAAGGAAAGTGTGAGTATTTATTTAATTTCATTTAAAACATTGATCAACGGGATGTTGCTAATTAGGGATTGTTGGAGATATTAATATAACCATTCTTGAGCCCACATCTGACCTAACAGCTTAAGGTCTTGGGATGTAGTGGTTCTTGACATGGTATCTAAGTTTTCATAACCAACTCCAACTTTTTGCCACTCGCATTCTAACTAAATTAATTTTGCACAATTTGTATTGAAATTGTGCTTCATCCATGCTTCAAGCACAAAGGACTTTCACATGTGGGGACATTTTTGAGATGTTGATAAAACCATTCTTCAGCTCCATTTAAGCTTTTGGGATGAAGTAGTTCTTGACAAGAATAACATAAACATGCTGCAAACACAATTTGGCACTGCCACACCCCGGCTACCTTTTAAAAGATTCCAAAATTTATCATTAGACTTACGTATTTTCTGGTCTTCCATTAGGGTATGCTGATCCCAAATTCCCATTGAAATAAAAAAGTGTCTTCCGTTTTTCATAGGCCCTGAAACAAACATAACACGGTTGTGTTGTTGCTTTCATGAACTTAGATTTTGAAGAGACTATATGATTCAAGAATGACCAGAAAGATTAGCAAATGGCAGAGGTAATAATTAATTTCTTGACATTTCTTGCCTTGCCCAAAGTTTTGAAGTCACTGCATTAACATCTGGAACTTTCCAAGCAGGAAGCACAAGATCTTTGTCAGGTTCAAAACAAGGATGATTGCCTCTTCTATTGGAAGAAATATTATCCCAGTTATCAGCCCAATAGGCTGTGGTTGAATGGTTATGCTTTATATTTGTGTTGCCCCAGTGAACCAACATCATACTGTTCCATATCTCCTTAGGAGAATAGCAAGCACCTTCATCCCATGAAAAAAACTGCCTTAACAAATAAAAATGACATCATATCAGAATATGCTTGTCACCAGTAAATACAGTTAGCATTACTTTCTTGAAATGTCTTCAACATTGGGGAAAAAGCATTCCTCTTATCATACCCATATGTGGTCCTTTCCTGACGAGCGGTTCCAATAAGGATATTGCTCAACAATGTGATTATATGCTTTCTTATAATATTCCAGAGTGAGAGAGCTCCTCAACCCACTATGCTCCTGAACATTATCCAACAAAATTCAGGAAAAAGTGAGATGCAATGCATAAAAACTACATTGGAGTCTACAGATGTACTTATATATTACAAAACAGATATATCAACCCAAGAGTAACATAACAAAGAGGTTTCTTTAGTCGATTATGGGCAATGCTGATAAGAAATAATAGTAACAGACAGATGCAGGTAGTTCTTCTATCCATGACCCATCATTTAAGAAACAAACTGAATCTCCTAACAGGGGAAAAAGCAGATTCAACTCAACTGTCCTATGCATTTTGATATTGCTACTTGTATACAAGAACAAAAAGCAATTTCATCTACATCACAACATAAATGTCATGAGTGACTATCATCCAATCAATCACAAATATTATAATTCAGCAAACCCATTAACATGCACAGGCATGAACGCATTGATTCATTCTGTCTCGTGCACAAACATCAGGTAGTAACTAGTAATACACAATCTATAGATCTTTACTGGTAAAAAGTAATAGCTGGCGAATACAAACCTGCATACTCAAGTGAGGGGCATCATCAGCGCGAGTTATGAGACATGAATCTAGAACAGGAACAAAGAAAAAATCTGCTTCTTCACCATTTAGAGTTCGATAAGGACTGGCTAAGATACTCTCATAAAGTGCTATCTGTAGACAAGCAGTGCCACATGATAGATATACTGCTAAATTTCATTAATTTGATTAACTTAAAGGCTGCCATCTCAAACTTCTGAAATACCTGTGCACCGTATAGTTGATCTGTCCATATTGTAGCATTATTGCCATCGTAAATTCTATTTACACACTCTAACTTAAAATGGCGCCCCTAAGATAGCCAAAAAGAGAAATTACATTAATAGACTACAAAAAGCTTGCTCTTGGAATGTAACAAAGAATAAACTCAGATTATCTTGACCTCAAGGAGCAGGCTGTTGAACTCTGGGGGCAAATCATAGACATATATTAGAGGCCTTTTCTTTGCCACCACAGCATGAAAATTGGTAATTTTCCCAGCTAACTGAAGATTGTCAGGAATGCCAATCTGAGCTGGACGAAGCCAACTAGGCCACTCTGTTACAGAAGATATGGCAGATGGAGTGCTGCAATCTACTCCGTACCAGCCATTGTCACACTGAAATAAACACTAGATTCAGTTTATCTAGCATCAACTTTTTAAGGAGATAAGTGGTCAGCAGCAGCTTTTCTAGGGACTTCGTAATAGTTTTTCATCATAATTCTTTATTATAATGCTTTTAATAGTCATACATTTCTCAACTCCAATCCCTATGACTAAAATAAATAAAAATAAACGATGTTTGACAAAGTTTCACATCAAGAAACCATTTAGACACCAAAGATTAGTTTCACATTAATAAGCAAATGAATAACCTGACAGAATCCACCACGGCAGTGGCCGTGTCCAGAGCATTGATTAATGCAAGTAGATTGCACAGGGATTTCACAAAACCTTCCCCAAAGACCATCATATTTGCAGTCACATTCCTCTTTAAATTGCACATTGTGAGCATATGCGTCAGAGGGGTCCACATTACACCAACCGGGTTTGCTACCATTAGTTGTGAACACATCCTGGTCAACTTTTGTCCAGTCAACTTGTTTGGGGCCACCAGGTTCAGAAGGTGGACTAAAACAGATGTAAGGCATATGAATTGAACAGTACTTAGGGAGGAAGATTAGTCAACGAAAGTCAATGCTGGAAATTTGATGCTAGTATTACATACATAAATTGAAACCCACATGTCTCTGCCAGTGGTCGACTAGGATATTTTGTGCCTTCTCCACAGAAGCACATTGCTCTTGTCTTGTCACAGCTAGCGGGGCAAATTGAGACAACCCATCGCCCAAATGGCTGCTGATCTGGTGATCCTGGGTAGTTGCACTCCAATTGCAGTCTTTCAGTGCATCCATCTCCTGATACATTAGTAATTGTTTTGTTGCCAAAAGAGTATGATGGTCAGACCAAATAATAAGTAAAATATGAATACTGGTCCCAACAAGTGCACAGCTACCAAAGTATGTGAATGCTGGTGTCTCTATGAACTCAAAAGTTCAGACTACCACACTTCATTTCAGGGTTAATTATGTGATGTCAGAACCCTAGAATCTGCAAGGTTGTTAAACTGATAAATATTATCCTCTACTACTTGCTGCTTATCATTAAACGTCATATGTGAGATCAAAAAAATTAAAGAAGGAAGAGTAGAACTGACCATCGTATCCATGAAAGCATCGACATTGCCCCAATTCTCGATTACAAACACCCTGACCACTGCAGTCATTTTTACAGTCACTGCCACCTATTATCTGCTAACAGACCAAAAACACATTTAATAAACAGAGGATCAAGATAATCTGATTACAATGATATGACTGCCGAAGGACTAACAACTAGGCAAAAAAGAAGACAAGAATCTAAACGAAAGGAGAATACGCAGCGAAAAGACATCACTTGTCACCTCGGTGATGTTGACTTCCTTTGTAATCGAATCACAACCTGCAAGCCACTGGCCAATGTCATCCTTCCATGGCGCACCTCGATAAACAACTGCCCCATGCAAGTCAGCGGGAAACTGATTCTTCAGATCAATTGCTGGTTTTAAATTTTCCCTGACATGGTTGCTTGGAAATTCGTCTGATGCATTAGTTGCGATGCATGAGTTCTGCGCTAGCTTTAAATAATTGAAAGAAGGCGTCAAGGGGAACAAGAAAATATGTACTACAGAAACCAATGTCACAACAGAAGCAATTGTTGCCACAAGAAACCAAGAGCACTTCCATTTCTTAATCGAGAATAAATCTAAGACATCTTTTCCCATATTAAACTGTTACACAACAAAATGAGTTTTTCTGTTTCACCCGTCCAGATTGAAGTCAAAACCTGAAAATATCAATAAGAACAACCTTACTTTAGGCAGAGGCACGTATCAGAAACATGCAGCCACCATAAAAATGAGCCAAATTCAATGTGCTCTGAGTCTCTGACACGTTGAGAAGATAACGAAAGCTACTATTGCTAATGCTAACCCTTCGGAATTTTTAATACATAAAGAAACATGGTTTAAAAACAATATTAATTAAGTAATACTACATTAGGAAGGGTGAGTTGTAAGTAATTACTTATCAATGAATTCTGATATTAAAATGCCGTTGACTAACTTTTCACGGATCTGGGATTGCAGGTTTGTGAAATAGAGAATCTCCAATATGGTACAGAGAAACGAATACCAACAGAGGCGAAGCCGAAATGCAGAATCTACAAGAAATTAAGATTGAAAAATTACAAGGGGCAATTGAACAACTGAAGGACAGCTTATTTCGAATTGCAGCTAATGCAATGACAAAAGGGTCTGGTTTCCGGTCGACGGAGACAGGAAAGCTAGTGTCTTTATGGGCAGCAAAATTTCCGGCAGCTCTCAAGGTATCAACTTTCCTTCCCGGTGCGTAACGTCGTTATTTCACCATTTTCCTTTCATCTTCAGGGGAAGGTGATGGCGTTGCCACGTTGCCAAGAAGGCTAAAACAAACAAAATTTAGAGAATTGATTTCTGAAAGGCATTACTGACAGCGAACGATAAAAACAAATGTGAAAGGATCCACTACAAAAGCCGCCAACGCCCAGCCTCTCCCGGAATTTGAACCAACGGCCTTTTGCGTGCATTGAAAGGCTCGGAAAAATTATATTAAAATCTTAAATTAAAAATATTTGTATTAAACAAATTTAAATTTTAAAATTATTTTAAAATATTTGAAGATAAAAAATGTTAACTGTAAAAAAAATTATAATTTAAAACTTTCAATTAAAATTTTTTTTCTTCAAATCTTTTAACATTTAAAATTGTTTAATTTAAATATTTATACTTCCAACTTAAACTGGATCTCAACCAATTTTTCTGCTAAATTACCCACCCAAATGCGATCGATATTTTGGTTGTATTATATCAAATTTCTTTTGTCAACAAAAATATAATGAGTTATTCTAAAACCATCAATCAAGGCATTAAAATAGCAGACGGAGGCTCAACTCACAAATTTATCTTTTGAAAATCAAGAAATGTTTGACTAGGAGTGAAATTACTAATAAAAATAAATTAACCCAAATCATTTCAACCAATTGAATTAACTCGACATTGGCTAATATATCGTCTCTTATTTTAGTAACATTTAAATTTAAGCCTAACTACATTCCACAAATAAATAGTTTAGTCAATAGGTGGTTGACAAAATAGGAAATAGCTATCTTCAGTGTAGTTAATAAAATTCTAGATTTAAATACAATAGATCTAAAGTATATGATAACATAATCAACCGTTGAGAAAAAATCTGTATTGCACAAGTTATTCCAAATTTGAATTTAAATTTTTCTAAAATATGAAACTTGTAAAATATTGTTAAAATAAATAAAAAAAGAATGTATAAAGTAAATAAATCAATTTCATATACACTTACATTATTTATGTTGCTCTTTCACATACTTTGTAAGTTTTATGCTGTAAAGTATTAGAATCTCGAAATTTGTAAATACAAGATAGGCAAATAAAAATAATAAATTTGCCTGTGAACCCGAAGATTTGCAATGAATGTTACATGTGGAAGGGTTTAGAAGAACGAAGAATCTATATTTTGAAAAAAAATATATATATATATATATATATATATATATGTGCTGTAGAGTATTTAGAATCTCGTAATTTGTAAATACAAGATAGGCAAATAAAAATAATAAATCTGCCTGTGAAACCGAAGATTTGCAATGAATGTTACATGTGGGAGGTTTTAGAAGAATGAAGATATGGATCTTGGGATTGGTCTCTTTCACTCAAGTCTCAGCCAACCAAAGAAGATAGATCAGTTGCAAAAGGACAAAACGAATAAATAAATGAATAAAAAAATCTTATTATACTCATATAAATAAACCAATTATTTAATTATGTTAGTGATTTGAGTAACACTGACACTTGCTGATTCGTTTAAAATCGGGTCAACTAAGATGCGTCCCTTAGGTTGTAACTCATGGCAGTCAATCTGTGTGAGTTGATTTATCTCATATACATTCTTTTAAAATACTAATTTTTTCTTATAAAGTTTCCCTATGCTACTACCTTGCTTCAAATTGAAGTGCATAATTATAACTATTGACTTTATTAAAGTACATGTCAATAATTTTTAATTTTTTGAAATAAATTAATTATTTAGATAAAAATGGACTCATAATTATTTTTTAATATTTTGAAATAAATAAAAAGTAGTGTAGTGGGTTCTTACTTTTTATTTATATTTTTTATAACTGTATTCTTAAATTTTTATCGTTTGATCTATATTAAAATGTAAAAATTTTGGAGTCCAGGACATGTAAAAGCTCCCAAGTCATATTAATGTAGATTATTATAATTTTAATTTTTGGATAAAAGCCACCCAAAAATAAAAAGCCAATGAAAAATGCTAGACTTTTGGACTATAACGTACGATTCCAGTTTTGTTTCTCAACTGCCGTCAAGTGATTGAAGCCAAGGAATTAATTAATACTTGACATTGTATAATAAGGAAAGCTTTGTAAATTTAATGATATACATACATCAATTTAATAAGATATTAACATTGTTTTCTTTTCAAGGAGATGACATCTAATGAAATGCAAATTATGATACATTATATGTTTTCAAATATTGTTAGACTTCATATACATGTACATTGCTTTATTTAACATTTTTTTAATACAATAATGATACTTTTGAAATTAAGATTGTTCTCAAATGATGTTAATGGCAAATAAACAAATTGTTCTAGCTCATTTGATTTAAACCCTGCAATGTAATATGTGATATTTCTTTTATTTTTACTATGCATCTGTAATCATTATTCAACAATAAATATATTCAACAATAAATATATTCATAGATTTGGTTTGGTCTATGCTAATTCAGTCTCTACAATTATAATATCTCATTCTAAATTTCCAATTCTCTCTTTCTAAATAGCAAGCAAGAGACAAAACTCGTGTGCAAACTAAAACGCAAAATTGAAGCATCAACGGCAAACAATGATTTCGATGGCAATGACTACAATAGCAAAAGCAAGCAACTAAGGGTATATTTGGCATATGCATAAGATACGATAGTATAAATTAATATAATACATTATAAACTTATAATTTGTTTAGAATATGTAATGTATTGTATAAGCTTATACATCATAGCTTTTTTATATATCAAAATGATATATAATCTAATCATATATTAAGAGGTGGATTAGGCCTGATTAGATTTTAGTGTATAAATACTTATCAATATTTTTCATTTTTAATCCTTTACCTATGGAATATTTATTGGCTAGATTGGATCAGTTTTAATTAATACTAGTTGAGATCAGATTAGATGGGTTATTTTTAAATTTTTGATAAAAATTATAAAGTAACCTTTAGTTTTTTAAATTTTTGATAAAAATTATAAAATTACTCTAAAAAATAAAATTTTTATATAAGCCCCTATAAAATTATATTTTATTATTAAAAAATTTGTATATAAGTCCTTATAAAATAATTTTTTTAAAAAAAATTAATAGGATTGGAATAAACTCTACAAAAACTAATTTAGTATTAAACTTAATCTAATTGGTTTAGTATGAGATTAGGTTAGATTAGTTTCTTAAACTAATTAAGTCACTTTTTTTTAATATTTGATAAAAATTATAAATTGACTCTTAAAAAATAAAAAATTTAATATAAGTCCTTATAAAATTATATTTTATCCCTAAAAAAATAAAAATTTCATATAAGTCCTTATAAAATTATATTTTAGTTATTTAATTTGATGAGATCAAGTCACTCAAGTCACTAGGTTAGTCTAATTGGTTTAGTATGAGATTGGGTTAGATTAGTTTCTTAAACTAATTGAGTCATTTTTTTAATATTTGGTAAAAAATTATAAATTCACTCTAAAAAAATAAAAATTTCATATAAATCCTTATAAAATTATATTTTGTCCTTAAAAAATAAAAATTTCATATAAGTCCTTATAAAATTATATTTTAACTATTTAACCTGATGTGATTAAACGAGATCAGATCACTCAAGTCATTAAGTTATTATGCATTATATGTAACCCTATTCACCTATAATTTTTTTAAAAAAGTAATATAGCACATAAAGATATAGTATATTTTTTAAGTAAAGGTTATTTTTGTTAAAAGAATTAATTTTTATCATATCCAGTGGTATACAGTGTATCATCAAATAAATGATAATATTATCTTATGATACATTATCTTATACAATATTATATCAAACACTACATAATCTTAAAATTTTATCAAGTTTTATTCTATCAGGCCTTATCCTATATATTATACCAAACGGACCAAGCAACTTGCCTCTGACGACAGCAACAACTTAATATTGACAACTTGACGAGGAAGAATGAAGCAACTATTTGTGATGGCGATGACAATGGCAACTGCATTAGCTTTCTTTGACAACAAGTAGGTAAACATTAAGGAGAAGTTTCATGGATGCTTAGGTTGGGTGAGACGGAAGTCGAAATTATGGGTCTTCTCTTGCTACCAAATGAAATGCACATTTTAGAAATTGGATCAGCAAATTAAAAAATAAAATAAAATAATATATCAATGGGCTCAATTTAGACCGAATCTGAAAAAACCAACAATTGAACTGATTGTTTGGTTTTAACAAGTTAAAAATTGATCCAAATCAATTTTTAATTTTTTTATTAGTTTAGTTTGAGTAGATTTAATTGGTTTTGGTTTGATTTTAACATCTATACTTAATAATATTTATTTATTTATTTATTTATTATTTTTTAAAAATGAGGTATAAAAAATTATATTTTTTTATCTTATCTATTTATTTTCTCTTTACGTATTTAATATTTTGCCACTCAAACACGGCTAAATTCTACTAAAATGATGAAAGAGAAGGAATCCACTTATTAAATTGAGAAAAAAACGGAATGAAAAGTCTAGTGTTTGGCACAGCAAGCCACCCTAGTTGACAAATTTCAATAAGGCTAGCTAATCTAATTTTTTAAGGAAAACTGTTATAAGATGGTTGAGGATGAGAGAGATTAAATTTTGCTATCCACCTGTCTAGTTTTTTTTTTTCTTTTTCTCATATATAATTTTTGAAGAATAAGGATCCCCTGACTATTTTAAGGTGTCCTTAAAGCATTTTTTTTTGTTGGTTTTCATAAAAAATAAAAAATTTAATTGGGAAGATAAAAATTATACAATTAAAATTTTTTAAAGTGTAATTTTTTTATTATTTAAAATTTTTGTGATTACATTTATAATTTTTACCTTTTTAATTAAGTTTGTTATTCTTAAAATAAAAAAGAAAGGCTTGCAAGACCCCAGCACCTCCTATGCAGGGGACCTTTATTCATCTCCAAATGATCACTGTTCTCTAACCCCGTAATATTTCAAAGTGGACCTAACAATATTATTATTATTATTATTATTATTATTATTATTATTATTATTATAGCATTTTTTAATCTCTATGGAACTCGTACATCTCGTGGGTCCCATAAAACTTTTTCAACTGCTCGTGCACCTTTACATAGACACCTTTCTAGCATAAATATAAACTTAATCCATGTACATTCGGTTATAAATTGAGTTCATTTTAAAATGAGTTGGATTTTGTTAAAAAAAAAATTATTTTTTCTGGTGCATTTGGATTTAAGCTCAACTTATATATATATATATATATATATATATATATATGTTTAAATCCAATTTTTTTATTAAACACTTCTTTCTTCTTCAAAACATTAACAAGCACCATTTTTTTAATTATTCTTTTTCTTCTTTGATTATTACGTTTCTGTATACAATTGCTTTCTAATGCAAACGTACAGTATAAATGATGTTTTATGCTTTTAATTTCGGCCAAAAGACGGAAAGAAAATTGAGTCATTTTATTATATTTTAACTGGTCATTGTCTTCTGCGAAGTAAAGTTGGATCAGGCCACAGGGTACTCAGTTCAATGATTTTGCTTATAGATTAGGGGAAACAAATACCATATAAATGAACGAATTGATAGTTGAAAGAAAAATGGAGGAATGCTTTCTTCTTTTGAATAAATAATAAGTCTATGACTTAGACAGAATTTAAAAAAAATCTAAGAGTGGAATATAAGATATCAAATTGTTTTCAATTCTCTTATTTTTTAAAAAAGTAATTTGTAATAAATATAGTAATTTAATAAATAAAATAATAATTACAAACATATAATAAATATTACATAAATTATATTAAAATATATATATTCACTTTGCAATAAATCAAACAACCCTTAATATCATTGGAGATGCAGTTTGTCAAAGAAAGCAAAATAATTATAATTAATATATGAAAGGATTGAAAATTTTTAATATTATAATTAATATATTTTAAAAAATATTATTTTAAACTTTCAAGGCAAGCTAGACTTAAAAATAAAAGTCTAAACTCAATATTCTTTTACAAAAGAAACATTTTTAAATAGCTTATTTTTTAATTAAATTTTATGTTTTGGACTTATATTTATTTTCTTTTTAGTTAAACTTATTGGGTAGGGTGAACTTTTCGAATTAATAATAGGTCTAGATCCATTATAGGACAAACATCCAAAAAGAAAAAGTAAATTACATGCTGAATTTTAGTTAAATTATACGTGTGTGTTGTGTGTGTATATATATATATATTGGCTACAAAGAAGTCAAGGATTAAAAGGGGGTTAGGAGAGGGAAAGGGGCAAGTAGGGAATGAATTCAGGTACATCAATTTTCTCAAACACTTAAATTGAAGGAAAGTGTCATTTGAATTAAAATTCTTATACTTTAAATTATATTTTGAGTAAAGTAATTTTTTTTTATCCTTAAATTACAAAGTTTTATTTTATACTATAAAAATATATACAAATTCTTTTAAAGCTAAAATATAACCAAATATCTTAAAAAATAATAAGAATTTTTTGTTAAATATAAATTTTTTTATTTTTTTTTCAATGTTATTTGTTGTATATTAAAAACTATAAATTTAATTTATTCTCAACAAAAATTGAATACTTAATAGTCAAATACATATTTAATATTTGTTATGTTATATAAATAATAAAATATAAATATTTTGGTCAAAATAGATGTAATTGTAACTAATATTTTATTATAAAAAATATAACATATTTTTTAATTTGAAAAAATAGAGTTCAAAATAAAAAAATGACTAATTTGAATATGTTTGAGAAAAGAAGATTGTAATTTACTTTTACATTTAACGTCTTAAAAAAATTACATTTAACTTTCTTTAAATTTAATATATATTTTATTTTTTAATTTAATTTATGTCATTAAAATTGTTTTTTATAACACGAAAATGTGATTTAATTTTTAATATTATAATTAAGATAATTAAATTGATGTTAAGATTTAATATTGGCTTGTAATTTTATTTTTAACATATAAATAAATATATGCAAAATAATTTTATTTTTAAGAAATTATATTGTGTTAATAGTTAATTACATTAATAAAAATAAATTAAATAATTATAATATAGATAAAATGTTAAGTGAACTAAATATGATGTTTTAAAATAAATATAATAGGTAATTTATTCGCGGTAAGATTTACTCAAAAATCAAATAAAAAGGAGTGAAGTGAAAAGAAAACAGTACTCCCTTTCTGATAAAGGAAAGTCCTACCGTCAAACGCGCCGTCCCCATTTCCCTGAAATGGCAAACAGAGGCTCCTGTAAATTTAATTTCTGCAGAGGGACAGAAAGAGAGAGATCACAAATCAATGTCACCCAGGCACGCAACACCTGACGCTGGACCATTCTCACCTTGATCCAAATCTAATTACTTCGTTATATTTCTCCCGCTCCCTGTGTTCCTTTCCTTTGCCTGGATCTCTTTTTCTTTCTCTCGGAAAGCGGGGTGTGCGTGTCTGTGTGTGGCCATGGCTGTTGCGGCGGCAGCTGTCCTCGTGCCATTGGGTCTGCTCTTCTTCGCCTCGGGCTTTGTTGTTAATCTCATTCAGGTTACCATGTTCTTTTTTGCGTTCTCGAATTCCTGTAGTCATCCCTCTCGATCATTTACTTTTATTTTTATTTTCTGTTAATTGGTTTACGCCTTCTTCATATGCTTGCCCTTCTTTTCTTTTTTTGGGAAGTTGTATTTGATGCTTTTTTTGGGTTGATTTCTACGTTCTCAATTTGCTTTGCTTATGTCTTTTTGCTTATTACGATGTTTTCTGTTTTAGTTGTATTACTGGAATATGATCCTAGCTTGATGGGTTTGCTATTTGTAGTGACTTCTCGGAGAAAAAAGTTGTGCTTTTATCTGAATTATTGACGATGTTTGTTTTCCAGGAGTAATCATGGAGCATGCGTGTAAATCTAGTCTGTTGTTTCACCTCGTCTAGCATCGGACCTCCTCTCTCTCTTTGCTCCTATACCCTTCTCATCTCCTCCTCTGGCATATGCAACGAACATTCCTTGTGTTCTTCCCTCTCCCTCTTAAACCATAGTTTCTTGGCTGGTGGAAAACAATGAAGAATAGAAGTATATCAAGCTATGCTACTTCTCCTTTGTTACCAGTAGGCGAAAGGATGAGACTTAGAGCTTTCAACTAATCACCTTGGGTTAGTGTAGGATTGTCCATTGTTTTTAGATTTTGTGTACCTCAGAACGTTCATAGCCATTGCTTACTTTAGATTTAGCCAGCAAAGGGTTTCGGCCTTTATTATCTCCTTACTCTATTTGGATTTAATGTTGTAACACCTAAATCTTAACTACTATCCATAGCTGCTGACACAATTCGTTATGGACCTAGCAACGTTGCTTATCAAGATGGAGCTTTGCCACTTTATGTGCCTCCACTATCCAAATGCACAAAGCCACAAATCCTTGCAAATCATTGTCATATTCTTAAGTCCTCGCTTTTTCTGCTTTGATTAACCAACCTGACACCCATACCAGATTGTAACTAGCGTCATTAAGCATATACGTAGATTAGATGACTGCCTCTCTTTCTTGTGTAGCCTTAGATTTAGAATTTAATATGAAAGGTAAACTTTGAATTCAGTTTAGCTGTTGAAGTAATATGTATTGGGGGTTGACCCCTCTATCTGGGCTTATTGAGCCAATATTAAGTGAATGTCTGGCAATGCATAATATGAAGGGATAGGTAATACATTGGAATCATTGCGTCAAATTGGTATCAGTATGCACAACAAGTCCTAAAGGGAGTCTTATTTTCATTTACTTGATTCCCATTTACTTTGAGCATATGGGAACTCTTTGAATGTTCTTGGAATTCATTGCATAAATGAGAAGAAATTTTCTACTAGTGTACTGGAAGTGTTAGAATTTATCACTCTGTTCACAATGAACACAGACTACGTGCACAAATATAAGATATTTATGTTTTCTCTTGCTTCAATAAAAGCTTAAATATTTTCAGAAAATTTAATAAGAAACATTAATCAAAAAGTGAAACAGATGTAAGAAATATTTTGAGTTACTTTCAGTGGATGATCAATTTGACCTATTGGTTTCCTTTGTCTCAGGCTATATGCTATGTACTTGTAAGGCCACTGTCAAAGAATTTGTATAGACGGATCAATAGGGTTGTAGCAGAATTGTTGTGGCTGGAACTCGTATGGCTAATTGATTGGTGGGCAGGAGTTAAGGTATCTAACCACTTCTTGCTCTCAATTCTCTGTGGTGCTGACAATTTTAGTTGTCAGTTCACCAGTTCAGATTCTTGCTTTGCACTTCTGCTTGCTTTATGTGGTATTCAGTATTCTGGACTCGGATTGAGATTGTTTTTCTTAGTGGTAAGTATGTAATGAGTCCACGACATATGTACCTGATCAGCACTGACTTCTCCTTGGAAGGAGGGGGTAGTAGTAAGATTATGGGTCTGCATAGTCAATTCTTGAATAATATTTGGAAATCTAGGCCTTTCTTGTAAGTTGTGCAATTAGATCCAAATATTTGGGCCATGGAAAGATTAGGAATTATTCTCTATAGTACTCCTTTTAAAGTTAGTTCCTTAAATGGTTGATGAATTTTTTAGGTGGTTAATAGATATTCTTTTATTCATGATTTATGAAACTTAAGGATGAATATAACCACTCTGAAGCTTGTGGCAAATATGAAAACCTGATTTTAATAAAGAAATGAATTTTGGAACGTATAAGGCATGATTTGTGAACTGCAATTTAATGATTTGTTCTGCAGCATTTGGAATGATCTAATATTCTTTTTGGAACCTTGTGGCTCCAGGTCCAAGTGTTCACAGACTGTGACACATTTCGTTTAATGGGTGAGTCTCTTGTTGACCCATGCATGTGATGCAAGGACCTTCTTCCATGCCCACTTCCCAAAAAATTGAAAAAATGAAACGTGGGCAGGCATCTGTTCTTTTTTTTCTCGTGTTGTGCATGCAAGAGTGTGTTTTAGAAATAAAAAAAAGAAAATATTTCTGTGCCCAAAATTTGCTTGCATCTGAAGAATACGATTCTGTTGTGGATTTTCCAGGCAACGAACATGCGCTTGTCATATCCAATCACAGAAGTGATATTGATTGGCTTGTTGGATGGGTTTTGGCTGAGGTGAATGTCTTATCTAGTATGGTCTTTTCCATATCTATAATGCTAGAAAATAAACTCAACTTTGCATGCGTATATAGAGTATAGAAATGAGTAGCCTTTGACCAATATACATGTATACTTTTTGGTTTATATGTTGTGTCTATGTGACATATCTGGTTTGATTTTTGTGCTTCAACTGGTGATCGATTATTCAATGTCATTATTCAACAGCGTTCAGGTTGCCTTGGCAGCACCCTGGCTGTGATGAAGAAATCTTCAAAACGTCTGCCGGTATGTTTTGTTGTGAGATGTTTTTTGTGTTTTTGAAATGAAAAGATGGAAGAATGTCAATTGATGTCAAAGTATGAAATGAAGTGATATAGAATTGATGTTTCTATGAGGACTGATTATTAATAGCATGGTTTGTTGGCTGGTTAGATTTATCAAATGGACGGTTAGAGATTATATTAAATCTATTCAAGAGCTTTCACTTAACAACTTAAGCTTTTGAGTTGAACCAGTCCTTGACATGGACCATATCTGCTTACAGCTTGATCTATTATGGCAACTTAAGAAATTAATGAAGAATGGGAAAAGAGTATTAGGGGAGATATGGGTAGTTATTTGTAAATTAGGGATTAATGATAAACATAAGAATTGGAAATTATTGGTTAGTTAGTTTTATTTTGAATTTAATTATCTTTTGTTATGCTTTAATTATCCTTTTGTTAAGCTTACATTTTCCTTTTGTTAATTATCATAATTATTCTTTTCTTTTGTTTATTTTATCTTATCAGGAATTATTTCTTGGGCTCTATATAAAGCCTTTAATAATTAGGGTTAGGGTAGCCTTTAATGGATGATTGAATAAAGTTTCTGATTCTTTGCTTCCTTCTTCTCCCTACATTTCTCTCTACATACCCCCCTTTTTCTTTTGTATCTCCCTCTTTCTCCTTCTCTCTCCCCTTTTCCTCTATTATTTCTATCTTGTTCTGCATCCCTACCTTACTTGGGATTGTTTAATGGTTTCAGAAGTTAAGCTTCAATTAATTTTGAAACAGTTGGTGGAGAATTTGAACCCTCAATACTATGTCATATATCCTTCACCTTGATCGCTGTTTTATTGATATGCTAGAATGTCTACTTGCTTTAGGCTTGTGGTCATGGAGTCAAATGATTAAAATTTCCATGAGTAGGGCACGTGGACCAACCATTGTGCAAAAGGGTATGAGGGTGGTGGTTCATTGTTATTTGCTTGTGATGTATTGCATTCTTGGAGGGCAAGTATTGGGAAAATATGGTCTGGATTAATTCATCACTACTCTGGAAAGAGATTTGCTAGATAGCCCAATTGGTTTCACTGGTTTGGCAAGACTAGATCAGTTTTAAAATTCTGGATGGAATGTTATCTAGATTTATGTATTACATGTGTTTGAAGGATTTATTCCATATACATGCTAAAATGATAGTTACTTTTGCTTGCATATCTGGTGACTTTAACACCATCAACTCTCTTTTATATGTTCCACTTATTTTCATGTCTCCAAAATGACAATTGTATATTCATTCTTTCATTTGCCTTTTTAGATTATTGTAAACATATTGGATGCAATTTATTAGGTTGGAAGCAACAAAAAATAACGTTTCTCATCATTTGGAATTGTTTCAAATCATTCATGCTTGTGAAGAAAATTAAAGCATTAACAGTTTCTGCCTATGATATCTCATTTTTACCATCAATTTTGATATATCTGCGAATTTCTACATATGCAGGTCATTGGCTGGTCAATGTGGTTCTGTGAGTATATTTTTCTGGAGAGAAGTTGGGCCAAGGATGAGAGAACATTAAAGGTATGTGTTGCTAGAATATAATATATACATGTGCGTTATGCACATAAGAGTTTGTGTAGGTCATGTTGATGTATTCATATGCTTGCAGCAAGATATAAAATTATGGTACAAGTTCTCTTTCTTTTTTGTGTGTATGCCTTTTTTTTCAAATTACTTTTGTGAATCTCAATTGAATCTTGCGATACTGTATGTGCAGTCAGGTCTTGAACGGCTTAGGGATTTCCCTCTTCCCTTTTGGTTGGCTCTCTTTGTAGAAGGAACTCGCTTTACACAGGCAAAATTATTAGCTGCTCAGGAATATGCAACCTCAACAGGCTTGCCTGTTCCTAGAAATGTTTTGCTTCCTCGAACAAAGGTTAATTTCAAATATTGTATTATCTTTTTTAATATTCTTTTTTTGTTTTTCCTCTCCTTGATTTTTTTTCCTTAGATTGGAATCTATGCTGCAAGAATCTGGTAGCATCTATATCCCTACAATATTCAGCTGGATAGACGTGTTACATGTACTGGTTATAACTAGGTCAGCACAACTAGGTTCATATGGACTTTATTCATGGATTCATAGATTACTTTGAAGACTATGAAAAATTTGACCTAGAGATATATCCAAAGACAAGATACGTAAATCCATGCTGATGTAATTAATGTATAACCAACTTGGATTCATCTTTGTGGAAGATGCTTTATAGTTTAGGCAACTACGTGAATTTGTTCAATCACAAATTTTCAAATCTTACTTGTTGTAAATGTTAAGATTCTAAGATTTTATAGTAGTACTATCCAAAATCCTTTTTATTTATTAAAAAATATTTATTTAGGGTGCCTGTGTAATTGGTTACCTTGTCTTTTTGCCCTGTAATAAATTATGACAAAACAAAACTGGAAGAGAATAAAGATGAATTTCTGGTTTATCTGGACTGGTTAATTCAGTCTGTTACGTTTTGATATGTCTGAAAACTTTTCTGTGAATCATACTTGGTTAGTTTTACTTGTTATAGTATGTAAATTCGCATGTTTTTGGATCCATGAACAAGTGATATATTCAATCTGATTAACTGTAAGATGGGTTCTAGCCATTGTATTAGGTCTTCATTGCTCTTCTCTGTGGCTTGCTCATAATTGTTTATTTTATTATGTTGCTTTCAGGGTTTTGTTTCCGCAGTAAGTCATATGCGCTCATTTGTTCCTGCCATTTATGATATGACCGTGGCTATTCCTAAAAGTACACCAGCTCCTACAATGCTAAGGCTCTTGAAGGGGCAACCTTCTGTGGTAAGCCAATCAAAGTTGGTACTTAGAAACTATTGCATCTAAAATTTCCTCGTCCCCCTTTCTCCCACCATATTTATAATTAAGCGCAATTGACTATTAAAGTCACTCTGCATATCTCTTGTTAAGCCAATCAAAGTTGAGATTTAGAAACACGTGTCAGGTGCATGTGCATATCAAACGGCATTTGATGAAGGAATTGCCTGAAACAGAGGAAGCTGTTGCGCAGTGGTGTCGAGATATATTTGTGGCTAAGGTGCGTGTTGATTGGACTTGCAAAATTTTGTGCACATCAAGTGACTTGTGTCTATAGGTGAACTTGTTCCTCACATTTTGTTACTGCCCTTTTTTCATTCTTGGGGTGTGAGTGCTTTACAGTCTCATTATTCGTTTTTCTTGTTCTTCCCTGGGCGCACCAGGATGCATTGTTAGACAGACATATAGCTGAGGATACCTTTCCTGACCATGAGCTGCAGAATACCGGTAGACCAATAAAGTCTCTTCTGGTAAGACTCTCTCTGAAGACGTCTAACACATGGTCCTATTTCTTAGTTATCCTTGTCTTATGTACACTGTGCTTCATAATTGACTGTCAATTTTATGCTGAGAGCAGGTTATGACCTCTTGGGCTTGTCTGGTTATTGCTGGGGCTGTAAAGTTCCTCCGATGGTCTTCATTTCTATCATCCTGGAAAGGTGTTGCATTTTTAGCTCTGGGTTTGACGGTCGTTACTGTCCTGATGCACATTTTGATTCTATTTTCTCAGTCAGAACGTTCAACTCTTTCCAAGGTAACGCCAGCAAAGCCCAGAAACAGGGTAGAAAAAACAGTGTCTGGGCATGACAAACAACACTAAATTAAACGCTTCTTCCCCAAATCTTCCTTACACAGGGACTTAATCTACGATCACAATTTAGTGAATTTAATTTTGTGTATGTGCGTTTAGGGACTTATGTCAAAAGCTTTGAAAATTTACACTGGTGGCATGTATTTAATTCTTCTTTTGGTCAACAAAGGGGCTAGGTCCACACTAAACAACAACCAAACGGGTCACACGGAACCTATGAAGAAATTCTTCCATGTAGTAGTGTGTATGCTTATCGATTCATTAGTTTTCTAATTAATGAGGATAAATTCGTATACATAATCTAGGATGGTTGCAGGAGAGTGTTGAGAGTGGGAAGACGCAATCTTATTTGATGTCCAATATTTATTTCCGCGATTATTACATTGTAATATTAATCCTTTGCCCGTGGAAGGGATTTCTCTTCTGGACATCTCTGTATTTCGTGCGATACTTTGGATTGCATTGCATTTCATCCCAAAACAAAATTAGGAATGCTAACCAGTGTTTATATATACCAAGTAACAAATACAGAATCAAAGCACTCTCCATGCAGACGATACTTCGCTTTTTTCTCCAGTTATTTTATTTAATACCTCAAAAAATTATTTAATATATAACTAATTAATCATTCTATATTTAAATGTAATTGTTGGCTTTTACTTGAGTTCAAGAAAAGAGAGATGGAATTAATTAATGCTAAGTTTAAGATTTTTTAAAGTAAAAATATACTTTTGATAATATAATTTTGTTCAAAGTTTTATTTATGATTCTTAATTTTATTTGGTTTTAATTTAATATTTTAACATTACTTATGTTTCATTTTTATATCTCAATTTTGTATCTAATTTGATTCTTTAATTTTATTTAGTTTCAATTTTTTTAAACTTTATTTTAAGTTTCACATTTATTGTTTAATTTCATTTTGTTTCAATTTAATTTTTCAATTTTCAAAAACTACTTAAATATTTTCTTCTTTCTAACACTACTAAACTAAAATACTTAATAAAAAAAGACTTGTGTGACTCCTTAGTAATTTAATTTTAATAACATTTTGTTAACTTAAATTTTTTTTTTATAGTATTCTTTCAACCACTACCTATTATGTTTTGTAAAACTAAGATAACAATTGAGTGGTTTTTGTTAGTTAAGTGAGTAAGTTGGAATAAAATAAATTAAGAAGTTAAAGTGAAATTTAAGATAAATTAAACAATTATATTGAAATAAAATAAAATTTGAGATAAAATTAATTACATTAAAATAAAATAATATTAAGAGATAAAAATAAAATTTAAAATTAAATTAAATAATAAAAAAAGTGTATCTACAACGGGTGGTCGAGTTGTCAATCATTTGACCGCCTATGTATTGTTGCAGGCTCAAACCCGAAAAAGATTCATTCGGGCTAGCATTATATTGGCTTTGCAATGTGAATAGAGATTAGTCTGGGACTAGACTATAAGATGGATAAGTGGATGACATATAGGAGTTAATTTTTAGCAATTAATTTTACTATTATCTAATAATTAACAAGCATTTAGTTGTGTAGAAAATAATTAATAAATTAATTATATCATTATACAATAAAAGGAGGAATTAATTGATACTCAGAATTCAAATCTTATATTAATTTATAATAATTAATTTTATCATTAACAACCTGTTGTGTAATAAAGTTTTGTTTTTGGATGAAATAATCTAGTTTAATTCGGAAAGAAGAATAGTTATTTAATATAATATAAAAAAAGAATAGTTATTTAATAAATCAAACTATGTTTCATTACTACTCTTTGAAGTTGATAAAGAGTTGAGCCAAAAGGGCCGGCCCGGAGAGCCCCATATAAGGGTTCTTCAATTGCACGGCCACGCGCACAAATTGAAAAAACGTGGAGAACAAGAGAACAAACGGGCATAACCCGTTCGTTGCCAGCGGCGCCTCCCTCGCTACCATTCTCCTTCTCCTTCACTCTCGGTTAACCCGAAGACAAATACGAAGCAAAACCCTGAACCTCCACAGTAACAGTAGCGCCGCCTCTTTCAAGTCTTCTTCTACTTCAGTTTTTACTATCCACATATTTTCAGCTTCTGTTATAGCTTCAACCGCCCCACTCTTTGGACTGCAAAGCCCAACATGGCTCAGATACCCGAGGTATCAATTTAATGAATTTGGTTGCGATGAGTGAAAATGTTTCAAAAGAAGAAACCTAAGACTTAGGCGCGTTTGTAGTTTTTAGCGAATGGTAGTAACTCAATACAATGTGAACTGTTGGCTTCTTGAGCAGAGTTGAGCAATGAGTGTAGCTCCTTTAGGTCATGAATTACGCGATTAACTGCACTCTTTACAGCGTAAATGTTTGCTGAATATTTTGTATTTTGCTATACACACACGTACATATTAATTATGGATGGACAATTACAGTGACATGTTTGGTTATTATTCTTTATGTTGATGTTGATATGGGTGAATTCCACACCGGTTTCAATGCTAGGGCTCTGTGTAAAGAATCACCTTTAATTGGTTTTTCGTCATTGAAAGAGAAGTGTAATCAGTAAGGCATGAAACATGGATAACTTCGTTGTATCTAATTGTGAACTTGTCTGTAAGGGTGTAATCCTTAGACAGGATCCAATTGAATTATAAGAATATAGTGCTGGACGGGGAATGCCACCCTTATACGTACAAACCAATTAAAATTATATATATAAGTGTAGCGTTATTATTATTATTATTATTATTTATTACAACTAAAGGTTGTAATTCTGAACCCTGCCCTGTGTTTCTTCTTGAACGAATACAGATGAGATCCATCTAAGAGAATTTGATAATCTTGATCCCCATCCCCCAATATTGTGGCTCTCTTTTGTCTCTTCCAACCCACCTAAAATGATGCCAAAAGTCTTGATTATGTTGTTTCTTTTCTCTCTGTCTTTTGACCTAGCGTAGTTCTCTAAAGTCTGAACTCTTAATTTTCAGGGTGCAGCGGAGTCTGTTGAGGCAGTTGCATTCAGTTTCTTGACTACTGAAGAGATACAGAAGACTAGCTTTGTGAAGATAACAAATCCCATTTTGCTTGATGGTGTGGAGAGGCCCGTGCCTGGTGGATTGTATGATCCTGCATTAGGCCCACTGGATGAGAGGACTCTGTATGTTTCATCAATGTTTGACCACATGAAAATGTCTTTTAATTCCCAACTGTGATATTTGAGTATGGGAGTTCACTTTTGGCCAGTGAAAGCCTGCGACTTTGAAGATGGTTTTTTGTCTTCGGGACTCTGGTTGCATGACTTTGCTGAAATGCTTGCTTTACTGTAATAGATTATGGCCATAGTTTTAGAGCTGTGTGGGAAATCTTAGTTGCTACGCAGACCTCAATTTTCCTATTTTAACAATTTTACATGTTATATAAGCATTGACATGTATTTAATCTTTAGAGCTATTATGGGAGAGCTTTGTCTTAATGGAGTTGAAGGTTTCAAAGCTCTGTTCAACCACTGTATTTTTCTTTTTGTTTCAGTTTATTTTTCTTTGTTTTCTGTTTTTTTAAGAGGTTTTCTTGTCCGCTGGATTTGTATTTCTGATCTCTTAATGAGTTATTTAAAAGAAAAAGATATATTAGTATGGGCAATGGGCAACATTATTCATATGGAATGAAATTTAATGTTTTACTAATCCCAGCTGTCTCTATTTACATTTACATGGCATTGTCTCAAGGTGTGTGGTTGATATAACTCTTTTGTTTGGTGTAGTTGTAAATCATGTGGTCAGCCTTCAAAACATTGCCCTGGTCATTGTGGTCATATCGAGCTTGTTTCCCCAGTTTATAACCCCTTGCTGTTCAATACTCTTAGCAATATTCTCCAAAGAACTTGTTTCTCTTGCCATTACTTTCGGGCTAGCAGAACTGAGGTAAACATGCATTAATGTGGGACTATTAGAAAATTACCATAAATGGTATCTGTTTGTGCAGTTTCCTCATGTTTGTGTTTTTTATAAGATGTGTATGCATTTCTCAGCCATTATTCACAGTCTTATATTGATTCAAGGTGGAGAAATTTACATCCCAATTGGAGCTCATCATGAGAGGGGACATTATTGGGGCCAAAAAATTGGATTCATTTGACCCAGGTGAATCCACGTGTATGGGTGATGATGACTGGAGACAGTGTCATAGTGCCAAGAACCTGCAAGGGAAGTGGAACGCACATCAATTTAGTGAAGTAATGTCTGTTCTAAACAAATTTCTGAAACAGCAACATAAGAAGTGTAGAAATTGTGGGTCCAGTAATCCAAAAATCAGTAAACCAACCTTTGGGTGGTTTTATGTGGTAAATCTCTTGATTTCTTGCTACTGGAGATTATATTCAAAAGTTAATTATCATAATCATCTAATCTATATTTTTCTTACCTATCCTTGTTAGGTTCAGTTAGTGCACTTTGAGTTTCCACCTCTTTTCTTTTTTGTTTTGGTTGTTGCTTTTAGGAGTTTTGATATTTTATTTCAACCAGTTATTGTCTTGTTAATTTCAGAGTTCCAAGTGCCTCAACTTGTTACTCTATGTTATATTTTTCAGCTGGCATGTAGTTATTGCTTATTTTTATTTTTATTCCTTTCATATTTTCTCCTCCCCTTGTTTGATTTGATTACAAGGTGCCTGTGCACCTACTTTCTCATTCCCAATATTCAATATATTTGGACTATACTTTGACTTATCTGCGGATCATGACGGTATTTCTTGAGTCACATGTTATTTGTGTGTGCTAATGGAATTGTTAATTGCCACATTGTATTTAGATTCATCATAATACTGTTTAAGATTTTGATGGTTCATAGAGCATGCTGTGCTGTAAAAAATGCAGTCATAAAGATCTTTTGGTCAGGCAGATATGTTGGTATTATGCAAGGCACTATTCATGCCCTTCCAAAACTTTTATTTTCATTTAATGCTGATTTTTTAAGTTTCCAAATGTGGAAAGAAAACTGTACAGTTTGGTTGACAGTGGGTTTTTTCCTTTTTCTTTTTTTTTTCTTTGGGACTTATATGGGTGATGAGTTGACAAAGTTTGGAATTTGATACCATAAAGTCTATTGTTGACATTGTATTTTCCAATGTGAATTATTTATGCATCCCTCTACAGTGCACAATGTCATGTCTGTATGTCCCTGCTTGTAGATCATTATTAACCACAATTGCTAATTCCTTCTCCATTTCCTCTCTCCCTCTTGGGTATATGGTACGTGGCTCTAGAGTGGTCTCTCAAGTGAAAAAGCTAGAGGAAATGTCATTAGAGGATGTGCTGATGAAATTATCAGTGATGTTATGCCTTCAGTAAATAGGGATAATTCAGATGAAGATGATATACCTCGTGCTACCTCTGCTGGGACTGTTAGTAGTGCTTCAAAAGGGCATCAGAGAAAAAGTGAGGAATTGGCTCGCAAGTTTGCTATGCAGAAAAGATTTTCTGGGCCCCTGTTGCCATCAGAGGTCAGTTTCTTGCATATATTGGTTAATTTGGCATAGGGACTAGTGTTCATAACCTTTCTCTTATTTGGGATAAAATGTCTGTTTGTTAGTGACATGATTAATTTACCCTGCTATTATAGAATCTGTTTGAATCACCTCACTTGACTACAGGTTAAGGGTATATTGGAGCATTTGTGGAAAAATGAGGCTCAATTCTGTTCTCATATCAGTGACATCCAAGATCAGGGATTTGGAAAGAAAGCAGGTCACTCAATGTTCTTTCTAGACACTATTCTTGTTCCACCAACCAAATTCCGACCCCCAACCAAAGGAGGTGATTCTGTAAGTATTACTCTGAAAAATGGATCAAAAAAATTTTGTTGATTCATTCCAAATTGGGTCACTATAAAATAATTTTGAGAGAGTATAATTGGTGATTTGATATTCAAATCAAATCCAGTGTTTATGAGGAAACGTTGTATGTTGTGATAATATCTTATACTTAAGATATTTGCATGTTAATTTGTCATCTGATTTTATTTATTTATTTTTTGTAAGTTCCTTCTACTATAGAATATACTTGCTGCTATCTCTAAAAATTTTTATGGATTATTGGTATTTGTATTCATTGCATCATTTGGTATTATATTATAATTATAAAATATGGAGAAAGAGGAAGAGAAAACCCTTGAGTGAAATGTAGTCAGTGAGTCCTGACTTATATGAGACCTTGTATTTATAGGAGAATGTACAAGACAAATCATTGATGGCTCATAATTACAAAATAATTATCCTACTAATTACAAAATTGTAACCTACCAAATATAGAAGAAAAGACATGCTAAATATGCTAAAACACACTCACTATCTAGTAAGCATCTTCGCTAGAAAACATTAATAACTAATAATTTTGTAATGCAGTTATTTCTAAGTTGAATGTCGTACTTGTCCTCTTTTCCTTGTATCAATTTTGCTTATACATTACTTAAAATAATGGAGATGGCCTTTGGTGGAAATAAAAACTAGAGCCATGGGGCTTAGGTCTTTGTAGTGCCATGGTGAGATCTTTATATTATGTCTTATCTTAGGAGTGCAATTTTATATTCAGAGACTTTATATATTGCTACATGGTATTTTTATTGTTGGTATGGAAGGAAACTAATGTAATTGTAAGTAATGGTAAAATACCTTGACATGGTATTAGAGTGTCTATAACCAAGTGGTGTGGAGTTCACTCCTTGCTACCTTCTATGCTCTTAATTGAAAAAGTTGCAACAAAAGGTATGGTAGGCTTGTGTTTTGTTCACACTCCAAGTCCAAAAGGTTTCATGTGAGTTGCGTCAGATTTTAATGAAACTCTTCATGTGCCTTCACTTAACAGCTTAAGCTTTGGAGTTGAAGTGCTTCTTGACAACTTTCAACAATCACTTTATGGCAAGGGGAGAAAATAACTTGACATACTGAATTGTGCTCTAAATGTCTAAAATTCTGCTTGCAATACAAGTTTAATGATTTCTATTTCATTTATTATTCTTAGCTTTTAAATATCTTTAGTTACTTGTTAAACGTCTATTGTAGGTGATGGAGCATCCTCAAACTATTTTGTTGACTAAGGTCCTACAGTCCAACATTTCCTTAGGAAATGCCTATCTCAACAACTTAGATCACCAAATAATTATCAGGCGATGGATGGATCTTCAGCAATCTGTAAATGTGCTATTCGACAATAAAACTGTGTCTGGTGAGATTTTCTTCTGGTTTGGGTTTGTTTACCTTCATGAACTTGTAATGTGTGGAGCTAGAGTAGTTGGGTTGGCTTGTAACGTTGTCAATAACCAAAAAGGCACTGGTCTCAAATTATTGTTTAGTTTGTATATGATAAATTCTTAGTTAGATATGGTGATGCTATGAGTATGAACATCTTACTGAGGAGTAAAGTAATGAAAACAACTTCATTAAGAGAATAAAGGAAAACAATGCAGGGTGGTTTGGCATTTTCCTAAAACTGATACTAAGTCAACAAGAACGTAAAGAAAGAAAGTACTTCGGGCTTCATCTCAAAAGAGCAATCCAGCCCCTTTGCATATGAGAGAAATAAGCACCCTTTCAGAAAGCACTTGAACTAAAGGGATCTCTATGGTACATCACACAATTATTAAGAAAAAGGGCCTTATGAGGCGTTGAAACTCATTTCTGTACTCTACATGAATGAGACGGAGAAATCGATTGATACCGCCTTACCTGATGGGGGAGAAGTGGTGGCTGAGCAGTGCAACAATTGCTGTCAATCAGCAGAAGAAGGCCCTACTTGATTCAGCAAGGTGCATAAATGGCATATTGCCGAGAGTGAGAGTTGAAAAGCAAGAAAGTTTGGAGATCTCTAGTGAAGGGTTCTATTTATATTAAATCATGGCTTCAAGGCATAAAATGCAAATAAACACGAAAATAATATGGTAAATTATCATGACCTCCCTTGAGGTTTGAAGCTTTAGCACTGGATACCCCTTTTGTTTGAAAAATGTCACTACCGTCCCTTACTGTTTTATGCAGCTTTTGTAAAACTACCCTAAAGTTACATTGCTGTTCAAAAACTAAACATATTAGTGGAGCCTACTCTATGTTGCAGTACAGTTCTTTCTCTTCAAAGGCAAAATTGTCTTATTTACCCTTAATTGCTGAACTCCAGCCTTGGAAGCTCTCCCCAATGCTAAAAAGGGCAAAGGCTTGGTGCTTCCTTATCCCCATCACAGAAAAGAAGAGACCAAGCAGATAGATAGATATGGAGACAATGAAGCCCAATTTCTTGCAGGAAAAATGGCACATGTTTTGAGAGTAACAGTGAGGTCTCTCTGCAATTTTAGTTTTTCAAAGGAAGCTAATTTCTCCCTCTCAAATTTACTTTTTAACTTTTTAACTCAGTTTTTTTTAAATGTTGTTTGGAGTGACAGTTGCACTTTATTTGTTATTCCTGTTAATGAACAAAGTTTTTGGTTCACTAGATTTGTCTGTACGTGTCATGTACATTAATAGGTGGCTATTACGGAATTCTGATAGCTTCCTAATGCTTACATTAAGTTTTCCTTGGTTGGTCTAGGTCAAAAAGATGTAGCTTCTGGAATTTGTCAGTTGTTAGAGAAGAAGGAAGGCATCTTCCGCCAGAAAATGATGGGAAAGAGGGTTAATTTTGCATGCCGCTCTGTCATATCACCAGATCCTTATTTAGCTGTCAATGAAATTGGAATCCCCCCATATTTTGCCTTAAGATTAACTTATCCTGAGGTGAGCGTTGTAACTACTCATTAGTTGATGGGCACTATTGTTTTCTTCTATCATGAACTTCTGACGTCTAACCAGTTTAACAATCTTCATATGTTACAGCATGTCTACATATATCTATATCTATATCTATGTCTATATATATATCTAATAGAAACATATATTCTGCAGTTGTGAGCAGCCCAGATAATTTGATAGGACAGTGAAAATAAAACAGCAAGATAGGAATGAAGAGAGTTACTTTATTGGTAGAATTTAGTGGAATCTAACACAAGAATTTCCCAATATATGTGTCCAAATCTCCTAATACAAAATGCAAATACAGAATACCTCCATCTCAAACTATCCGAAGAGGATATTTATACAAAACATCCAAGTATATTATTTGCAATAATAAAAATCTAATAAAAAGAACAGGTTTAAAATCAATAATTCTACAGATTATACAATTGAATCCAAGAGGTTTAAAATCAATAAGATGTGTTTTGGGTGATCCTGCTAGAAATAGGATTTTTCTGTTGATTGATTATCAATGCTTCATGACATAATTTGAAGGGTTATGGAAACAATTTTATTTGGCTTTGCTCTATTTTTTTTACAGCTTTCTTCTAAGAGGATTTAATATCCTTCTTCTTTGTACATCTATTCTTTCTTTAAAAAAGGATGATTTAAATTGCAAAGTCTAAAATAACAAAAGTGGCTGAAATCAAGAGTATTGTACTAAGAAATCTAGTTCGATGTTTGACTGGAGGGATTTCTGAGCCAATTTACCCACTAAACTATTGGTCCTTCAGATATTTGACCAATTTATTTTGCATTTGACCAAGAGATGATTCTCCATCGCTGTTTTTGCTTGGGAAAAGTACTAATTCAGTTATAATGTGGTGCCTTTTATAATATAAAGGGAAATATGATAAGTTTTGAAAATAGAGAAAAGTTGTGGAAATTTACCCACTCTATTGAGAAATTTAGAAAATACAGACATATGTTCTAGTTTCTCATTGGACTCTGCATGGAGGTTTCCCTAATTATGTCTCAACTTTTGTTCTGCATGCTTCTCATTTTGTTTAACCCCCACCCCCTTCCTCTCTGGGTTTTATGTTAATATCTTGCAGAGAGTTACGCCTTGGAATGTGGTCAAGTTAAGAGATGCTATAAGTAATGGACCAGAATCCCACCCAGGTGCCACACACTATGCTGATAAAGTATCAACTGTCAAGCTTCCCCCAAAAGGGAAGGTGCTTTCTATGATATCAAGGAAGTTGCCATCTTCAAGAGGGGTTATCATGCAACATGGTAAGATACATGATCATGAATTTGAAGGCAAAGTTGTATATCGCCATTTGAAGGATGGTGACATTGTGCTTGTCAATCGACAGGTACTGCATTATCTAATTTGATATATTTAAATACTCTATGCTACTGCCTTCTATGTGTTTAGGCACATGAATGCTGTTGAAATGCTTGGTGTATGCAAAATGGCAACTTGTGGAAATTAATCTGGTTTTTAAAAGTTACACACACACACACACACACATATTCTGTATCAAGGATTCTGTTTGATCTGAATATGTGCAATTTATACTTCTAATTTAGTTTAACTTTATATTCTGTTGCAGCCTACTCTTCATAAACCCAGTATAATGGCACATGTAGTCCGTGTATTAAAGGGGGAGAAAACAGTACGTATGCACTATGCAAACTGCAGGTAATATGAAATTGTATATTTTAAGCTTGGTATGATTGTGGATTGGACTAATGTACTAATACATTTGACTCTAAATCTTGCAATCCTTTTGGAGAGTCATTATGAGAGTTTCATAATGATCAGTTGATGTATTCTTATATATAATATCTCAAATATTAACATGGTTGTTAACTTAAATCTCATTCTTTTTTTGCTTCCTCTTGATTTCAGTACTTACAATGCTGATTTTGATGGTGATGAGATGAATGTTCATTTTCCACAAGATGAAGTTTCCCGTGCTGAAGCTTATAACATTGTAAATGCCAATAATCAATACGTCAAACCTACCAGTGGTGATCCAATAAGAGCCTTAATTCAGGTATTCACATAGTACTAATACTAATACTTCTACTATTACTACTACTACTACTAATAATAACAACAACAACAACCACAACAATGTGCATTGTGTCCAAAGTGAGAAGTTCTATTCTGATTTTGGGAGCCCTTTATTTTGAATAATTTTGCCAGGATCATATTGTAAGTGCTGCACTTCTTACAAAGAAGGATACTTTTTTAAGTTATGAAGAGTTCAATCAACTTCTATACAGTTCTGGTGTATCAACTGCTTGGCTAGGCTCTTTTCATGGCAAGCCTGAACAGAAAGTTTTTGTGTCAAATTCTGAGAGTGACTTGTTGCTGCTTCCTCCGGCAATATGGAAGCCAGAGCCTCTATGGACAGGAAAACAGGTTATTATCAGTTAGAGTCTTTTAGTTAAGATGTATCTCACTTTAAGTTTTATAACTGGCTCAGAGGTGAATAAACTTGCACATAACTTTTCTTTTAGTTTTTTTTCTCTTGTGGGGCATTGTTTTGAGCTGTAGAATCATTTGGGGTTAACTTTGGTATCCTATTTGCCTGTTTGGGTATGATATGCTTATCTGTTCTAAATCCTGGTTTCTGTTGTCTTCCTAGGTTATCAGTGCATTGCTACATTATATTGCCAGAGGTTGCGCCCCATTTACAGTTGAGAAAAGTGCAAAGATCCCACGTGATTTTTTCAAGACTCGAACTGGGGAGGGAAAAAAACGTGGGGGAGGAGATACATCAAGAAAGAAGGAAGAGCCTGATGAAGATAGATTGTTGATATATAAAAATGATTTAGTCCATGGTGTAGTTGACAAGGCTCAATTTGGTGACTTTGGTATAGTCCATACAGTGCAAGAACTTTATGGCTCAAATATTGCTGGCAATCTGCTCTCAGCATTAAGTCGTTTGTTCACTGCCTTCTTACAGGTTAGCTACCAATAAAATTAATGTTTTAGTTTCTTTTTTATGTTTTTAAAAAAGTTGGTTGAGTCAACGTGATTGTGCTTGTTTACTATAATTTAGATGCATGGGTTCACTTGTGGCATAGAGGATCTTCTATTAACTGAAGAAAAGGACAGTGAAAGGAAGAAGCAACTTGAAAGCTGTGAGGAAATTGGTGAAATTGTTCATTGTGAATTCATTGAAGCCATGGATGGTGCTAAAATAGGTATTTTGACTTAAAAATATTTGTATATATGAATCATATCATTTTAAAATAATGTGATAACAAGGTGCTTTTGCCTAACTGATAAATTTTGGATACTTATTTCTCCTCTTGCATTAACTTATCATTAAACTTGCAGCCAAATGCCAATTCATAGTTATCTTTTCTTGGGTTACTATCAATTTGTGGTTGTTGTGTAAAGTTGTATTATCTCTACATATTTGGCTCTTCAGACCCTATCTCACTACAACTGAATATTGAGAAAAGAATACGCAATAATGGAGAAGCAGCCTTAACATACTTGGATAGGAAGATGATAAGCAATCTTAACTCCAAAACAAGCTCCGGGATATTGAAGGTGCTACTTTCTGAAGGAATATTGAAACCTTCTGGAAAGAATTGTATTTCTCTTATGACTACATCTGGAGCCAAAGGTAGTATGGTAAGTTTACTGTTCTAACTTGTGTTAATTCAGTGTCCACATCCCTATTTCGAGACAGACTACCATGCATACTGTATGTGCTGTTCTACAGGGAAAAAGTTTTAATATTTTAGTATTTACATGTCTTTAAGTAACTTTTTGGGTAACATTTGTATATTATCAGTTATGACTCAGTTTATACATTATATATCAATAATACACTTTGAGGATCAGGTCTTGAAGGAACTTTAAATCTATGCAGTTTCAATGTTTTTTTAATCCTAAATCAATTTAATATTATAAATTTTTGGTGATGTTCCTTCTTTCTACCACCAAGATATTGGAGACTATCAAATCTTATTTATATTGAGAAGCTCTTCATCTTTCAAATTATTGTTCCCCTTGAAAACAAATAAAATTTTCTTTTCTAACATTTTGGAAGCCCTTAAATTTTGTACCTAGGAGTCTAGGACCAGAATGAAATTCATTACGTTATCCTGATGGGATGAAAGATCCTATTGAAGACAAAGTAGATGATGCACTAAATCAGTTAAGTATTATATATTTTTGGTGATGTTCCTTCTTTCTATGACAGAGATATTGGAGACTATCAAATTTTCTTTATATTAAGAATCTCTTCATCTTTCAAATTATTGTTTCCCTTGAAGACAAATAAAATTTTCTTTTCTTAACATTTTGGAAGCCCTTAAATTTTGTGCCTTGGAGTCTAGGACCAGAATGAAATTCATTGCGTTGTGATTGATAGGATGAAAGAGCCTATTGAAGACAAAGTAGATGATGCACTGAATTCAAACTTAATTTACAATTATCAAAATCATGAATAATTTATTTAAATATGTGCTTCCTGTTAGGTAGAAAATTTATACAAGATTGGTTATTTAGTCTTGAATTAATTCTATGCTAAATCTGGAATCTGGATGATATGCATATTGACAGGGGCGAAGCTTTATGGGGCCAAAGGGGAATGTATGTCTGACATAAGTAAAATTAGTGCTTGTAAGGCATTCCTTTTGGGAATCATGCTCAAAGGTAGAAAGGCTTTGCTGCCATAGAGGTTTCAAACCAGCAGCATATTTTAAGCTGGGCTGACATTACAATATAGTGCTTTTGAGCAAATGGCTCAGGTTCTGTGGGGAAGTTTAACTGTTGAAAATGACACTAAAACCTTAATTATCTGACTAACTATTGTAGCAGGTACTTAAAGATATCTGTGCAAATTATTTTGGTTTTTAACTAACTCGTGAAGTTAGGCTGGTTCTCTCTGGTGTTTGACAGGTTTTTCCTAAGAACCAATTATAATCTGGTTTCCAGTTTCTTGCATTCAATTGCATTTTCACTTCTGATTTCTAGAACCTTTTTCATATCCTAGGTCCTTGTGTCTTTTTGATTGGCACAAATTATGAGTATATTCTGTTCATTGTTTTTAGCAATTCTAAGTTAATTGGTTTGTGCTTTTAACAGGTTAATTTCCAGCAAATATCTTCTCATCTAGGGCAACAAGAGTTAGAAGGCAAACGAGTCCCTCGCATGGTTTCTGGAAAGACCTTACCATGTTTTCCTCCCTGGGATTGTTCCTCTAGAGCAGGAGGGTTCATTATTGACCGGTTTCTTACAGGTCTTCGTCCGCAAGAATATTACTTCCATTGCATGGCTGGTCGTGAAGGGTAAGCAAACTTCTAGATTCTGGTCATATATAAGGTTGTATTGCTAATCAATTGTCTGTATTATTTAAGGTCAAGAATTGTCTGTATTATAATGGCACCTAATACATAGTTAGAAAATTAAGTATTTATCTTGCAGAATTTAAGCATAATAACAACATAATAACTTTTATACGTTCTTTTTTTATCTAGATAAATAAAGCTCTGAATACATAATAGGAAGAAATACTTTAGCAAAACAAAAAGAAATAGAAGAGAGGCAAATCGGAATCAGTGTCTGAATTTCACTTGTCATGGTTTTGAATCTGTACATGGAAGGTATAATGTACTGGTGGCTGTCATATGATTACTTCTTCCTAACTATTGACATCATTGCCTCACAGATTAGTTGATACAGCAGTCAAAACATCACGGAGTGGGTACCTGCAAAGATGCCTAATAAAAAACCTTGAGTGTCTGAAAGTCTGTTATGATCATACAGTTCGTGATGCTGATGGTTCAGTTATTCAGTTTCATTATGGAGAAGATGGGGTAGATGTCCATCAAACTAGCTTTCTCACCAAATTTGAAGCATTGTTAACAGTAAGAACTTGTTTATTAGTTTTTGAAATGATAAATTACAAATAGAATTTGTATCTTGTTATTTATTATGTTTGTTTATCAATTTCAGAATAAGGAAATGATTTACAGCAAATGTCGCCGTCAGCTTGACAGATCCAGTCCTTATATTAACAAGTTGCCTGATGCTCTTAATGAAAAAGCAGAAAACTTCATTTGTAATATCTCTTCAAAGCAGAGAATTCTTAGTTCAATTAATCGAGCAGACTTCTTGAAGTTGATGGAGCACAAGTATGTCTCAAGTCTTGCACAGCCAGGAGAGCCGGTTGGTGTGTTGGCTTCTCAATCCGTGGGAGAACCATCAACACAGATGACGTAAGTTCTTTATACTGTCATTGAAGTTTCTCCTCATATTTTGAATATTTATGGTCCCATGAAGTTCACAAGAAAATCACTTATACTCACCAATGCATTAGCAAAGCGTATGTGAAGTCATTAAGCTGCTGCCGATACTAGTTGTGATCACTGGAAACCATATAGCTGTTGCAGTCAGATAAGAAAGTTGATATATGACCTTTGGATAGACTAGAAATATCTTATTACTTGGTGAAGCAGAATCAATTATGCATGACTGTTGAGGTTTGGAAATAAAAAATTGAAGGGGCCTCATGGCCATCTAGGAAGTGGTTTGGACTTTAGAGGAGCTTTTGGTTTCCTTACAGAGTATGCAATAAGGAAATTCTCCCTACGTGGAGGGTGAATGAGGATACAAAAAACGATTAACAGTTATAAGAACCAGATAGGGGTAGATGAGAATATAAACATGTATATATCTAAAGAACCATGAATAGTGCGTTGAAGATCATGGTAAAATATGAACCATCCAGTTCATATACTGCATCTCACGTTCCATGCGTAAGAAGTGAGATGCCTTTTTCTCTACTCATTATACAATATAACAAACTTTAAGCTCGTTATATGTTATTCAATTTTGATCAATCTCCTAGCCATGAAACTGATAGACAATGGTCACTCATGCATGCTGTTTATAATGATTAAAACCAATATACAAAGACCATAAAGATCTTCTGCTCATTGGCCTGCAAAGCATAATTATTTTTAGTCATTTGTGCCCTATGAACTCATGGCCATTATGCCATTTAATTTATTAACCTTTTGGTAGGAATAAATCATATAATAGCCTTATTAACAAGATGCAAGTCTATATGATGCTACAATTGCTCCCCAATTAATATTTTTAAATTATAATGATCAAAACTAATGTACAAAATGAGATATTTCTCCTGTCACGCCATTTCTTACCCAAGATACAAACATGGTATAGTTTGTATTTCACCTCATTCTCTCTTCCCATACTTTCTCATATCATCTAATTCACTTACTGTGTATCAAGGTATGAAACTACATATATATAGATGTAGAAATTTGCCCCTTTTTCCCCAAATAACGGCTGATAAAACACAATTTGATGTTTACGCTAACTTGAAACTTGATAGATGATGACTACTCATGCATGCTCTTTGCAGTCATTAAAACCACGATAGAAAGACCATAAAGGTATTTGCTTGTGGCCTTTGAAGCATCAGTTTTTCAAGCTGTTTGTTGCCTCATAAACTAGTGACCATTATGACATGTAATAAGTCTAGCCATTGGTAGGATTTAGTTACGTAAAAGCCTGATTAACAAGATCCAAATGTATATTACTCTACACTCCTGTGAGTGCTCTTCTACTATTTTTTAAACACAACTACCAAATATTTTTCTTTTATAAAAATATCTGCCTCAAAGCTGTAATGGCCCAATACAGCTATGGAGGATATTAATCATCAGGACGTCACTGCTTTGTCACCTAGAACACCTTGGGGCAGGGAGCCAGTGTCTTTGCAGCCAAGAAATCCTCACGAATTACAAAGCTAGACTTCATTGCATTTGTATATGATATTTGTGCATCAAGTAGGAGCAAGTGGGAATAGAATGGCATTTTTGTTATTTATCTGCTTGATTATTTTATAAATGAATGATCAAACCTACCTTAAAATGATTAGTTGTGCTTTCTTATCATAGCATCCTTTTTCTTTCCCCCCTTTTTCCAGTTTAAATACTTTCCACCTTGCTGGTCGAGGTGAAATGAATGTGACTCTTGGAATTCCACGTCTGCAAGAGATCTTGATGACTGCCTCACATGATATCAAGACTCCAGTTATGACGTGCCCATTGAGACAGGATAAATCCATGTGAGATGTTGACATTGTTCTGTTTACTCTGTTTCTAAAACTTCTTGGTTTCTCTACATTCAGACATATACATTAATATTTGACATATTTGATTTGATGTTCATAGGGACCATGCCATTCGGCTTGCTGACAACCTGAAGAAAATAACAGTAGCAGACATAATAGAGAGTATGAAAGTGTCTGTTGTACCGGTAGCTGTTGATGGTGGTCAGATTTGCAGTATATATAAGCTTGAGATGAAGCTTTACAAACCTAAACACTACCCAAAATACACTGATATATTGCTTGAGGACTGGGAGGAAACTCTTGAAGTTGTCTTTGTGAGAGAGTTGGAGGATGCCATTGAAAATCATATGTTACTGCTCTCTAAAATAAGCGGCATAAAAAATTTCACTTCAGATTCTTCAAATTCTTCAAAAAGTTTAGAGGAAGATGATTCTAACAATGGTTCTAAAGACAAAAAAGTTCCCAATGATGGTGGTGATGATGATGATGATGGCGGTGAGGACACTGAAGAGGGTGAGGATCTTGGTTCAGATGCACAAAAGAGAAAGCAACAAGGTAGGGATGAGATTGATTATGAAGATGGTCCTGGAGAAGAAACACATGAAGGAGAGCCATCAGAGGAACTTACAGGAGAGGATGACAGTCACAGTGAGAGTGATATTGAAGTCAGTGAGAATGATGTCACTCGAGTACTTGATTCCAAGCCCGGCAAGTCTATTGATGAAAAGTCTCAAATGAAATCCAAAACTAAGAAGAGATCTGAACTAAACAAAAAAGACACTGACAGGGCAGTCTTTGTGGAAGCCAAAGGGATGCATTTTGAGGTCCATTTTAGATTTACCGGGGAACCTCATATTTTATTGGCTCAGGTAATTTTAAATGCACCTCATTTTCTGTTAATATGTGGTTTTAATTTCATGGCTAACTTTTTTTTTCTCCTCTCTCTCTCTCTTCGATATCAACTCACTCGTGTAATTCGTATTATTGTCTATGTGATGGTTTATTCCATTCTGATTACTATATGATACTATACCTCAGAAGATATTATAATAACTAGACTGAGTTTAAACCAAGTTGCTTTCCACAGGCCATATTCCTTAAAACGTGCATATCTTATTAAAGCATGGAAAATTAGAAAGAAAAAGATGTATTAATAATTAGAAGCTGGCTTAGTGAAAAAACAGATTTAATTGTTGTTGTGCTTTAAACCTTGTTTTTCTTTTTGGTATGCTTCTTCATAAATGTTATACTCATTGTTCTCTTTTGGAGGTTTTTGTGCTTTATATTTCCAAAGTGAAAAATTGTATATATATTGAATTTGTTCAGTTCTGGTTGGTTGAGTGGTGCGCACATGCCAATTTGTGCCTAAATAGGGGAAGGATAGTTGACTATCCACTTATTACTGCTTTTGTTAAGATGGGGATGCAGAAAGTCAGTGCGCCATACCTTCCTCTGGCCAGAATAGTAACAGTCGTGGAAATGATTAAGTGAAATGCAATCTGGAAGTAAATATATTGGCTGACGAGAATGTTGCATTTTCTATTTTGCCTTTTTAAAAAAAAAAAAAAAAACTCTGAGCTCTTCAGGTCAATTTACCACCATTAAATTCACTGTTCTCCCCCCCCCCCCCTTTTTTTTTTTTTAATTGTATGCAGATTGCTAGCAAAACAGCGAAGAAGGTTTGCATCCAGAACTTTGGAAAGGTTGACCAATGTAAAGCTGTTACGTGCAAGGAGAGTCAAGTAATCTACTATGGTAAAGATCACAGGAAAAGGGAAGATATTCCATCCTCAGTAAAGGAAAAAATACCAGCACTTCAGACGACTGGTGTAGATTTCAAAACATTTTGGGAGTTGCAAGATCAACTTGATGTTAGTTACATATATTCAAACAACATCCATGCTATGTTAGAAACCTATGGGGTGGAAGCTGCCAGAGAAACCATCATCAGGGAAATAACAAATGTTTTCAAATCTTATGGGATATCTGTAAATATTCGGCACTTAACCCTTATTGCCGACTATATGACGCATACCGGTAGCTATCGTCCAATGAGCCGAGTTGGGAGCATAGCTGAGTCTATATCTCCTTTAAGCAAAATGTCTTTTGAGACCGCCGCCAAATTCATAGTTGAAGCAGCTTATCATGGGGAGGTTGACAACTTGGAGACTCCATCTTCTAGGATCTGTCTTGGCTTGCCAGTAAAAATGGGTACTGGGTGTTTTGACTTGATGCAGAAGCTCTAAATGACTGAAGTGGTATAGTCCTGAACACTAAAATATGGTTCGTGGAGTTCCTGCCAAATTTTGACTTTAGCGTACTCTATTGTCTACAAGTTTTTTTAAAAGCCATTTTTTTGTTAGGAAAAGCAGTTAATGTATTGATAGGGGTTTTATACTTTGGGATGCCAGTCCCCTTACAGTTGATGCGTGTAGAATGAGGGGTGATCCTACGTCCTGTGATTTTCCCGGTTATACCAAAGGAAAGAGAATCGGTGCAGTTGAATCTAGGTGCTCATTAGAAGTACATAGTGTAAGTTCAGTATGTTATCACAATTTTCATACCTTATGGTAATATTACTTTACTGCATGTAATATGTTATAGTTCTGTTTACTTTGAGGTATAAGGTGACTACTATCAAACTACGAAGAATATTATCAAAAAATATGGAAAAAAAAATAAAACATAAAATGAAACCCTAAGAACCAAGTTGAATAATTTGTTCAGATGAAAAACTTGAGAACTGTACTGAAAAGTGTCACTTTACAGGGATTAAAAGTGTTGCAACAATTTGAAATGATCTCACAGTAATGAAGATTTGTTCTAACAAAAGCTTAACAACCTATATATATTTGTGCCCTATTAATTATTACAATATCGTTATTTACATACAAAATACTTACATTCATGATTGCTCTAGAAGAGCACCCGCCGTTATTCCATTTAGTGGTCATTAATACTAAAATTCAGCATCTCTTAATCAATGACACCTAGCTCTCGGAGTGATTATACTGGATTAGAAATGGCCGTAGCCCACCAAAAGGTTGGTTAAATAACCACAAGATTAGGCTTAAAATATGGCCTTAGGCTAGCGGTTTTACTTTGCCCAGAAAACAAACCGACAATTTTATTTATCCTCTTGGACGGCTTTATATGACAGTAGCTGCCAAAAGTAATTGAACCAAGGATTAAAAAAAAAAAAAGCGAGTAACATGTTGTTTATAATCTTTAAATGGGTTTGTAGTTATGGTCTGTCATTAGGTACTTGAAGAAAATGACATTATTCTTTGGATTTTTCCGAACAGTAATGGCTGAGGCATTGGGTCTTGGATATTGAAGGGGTGCTTGGGGAGGTGCAGAAACATCAGTCTCTCTCTGTATTTATTGGTTAACCAACATAGAGGGCCCTTTTGCTTCATCATTCTCAATCCTTCTCTTGATAGTGATTGTTTATCTAACCCTTTCTGCACAGTCCACTTCACATGATAACCAGTTTAGAATCTGTTTCATCAGCATGTAGGAAAAACATTGGCTGGATTTATGGTTCAAGAAAATTCCAATTTCTGACAAAAAATTAAAGGACTTGATAGTTGTCAAAAAAATGAATAATTGTGAAGACTAATAGGTCAAATAGCCGTACTGATTAAAGCTTTAATGAGAGTGGACAGCCAAGCAGTTGAGTAGAGACGGTCACCACTCATCACTCATCATAATAAGCTCAGAATTTAGATCCTCTATTCGTCTTCTTTATTGTGTTGCAGACTTTCACGAGCCTGAAGGATTGGAACCTTCTCTGTGAACCCAATTGAACCTAGAAAGAGAGAGAAAGTGAGAAGGCATTGATGATGTCACAACTTTGTTTGAACAGTGAGTCTCGATCACCAAACTAATTTAGACCTTCCAGCGTCCAGACAGAATATTATTATTTAATTTCCTTCCTTGGCTATCTTCTATCGTTCATCAATCTTTCATGGCTTATTCTTTTACACACAAATTTTTACATTTATAAATATAAAACAGAAGTTTTTATGACTATGTATAAAGGTTGAGTTGTAAGTAGTTTGTGTGAGTTCTGATGTCAATTAAATTTTGTCATTTCTTAATATATGATTTTAATTTGAATTTGAAATAAGATACTATGGCTTAAATTATGTTTTTAATATATAACTAAAAAATTGTCTTAAGACTTGAATTTAAAATAATTTACTCCTTGATAAAATAATAATAATAATAATTTACTCCAAATTTGGGTAAGATTGAACGTCTTTAGTATCAAGAAAAATTTCTTAATTGTGTTTATATATAGTTAACTGGATTAATTCTATATTGAACCCATATCCTTCCATAATTTTCTATCACGTGCTTGATGTATTGCCTTACGAAACACTACTAATAGTATCAGTTCCCACGGGACCACTAGAATTTACAAGCAATACTGAAAAAAGAAGTAAGTTTTTAATTTTTTTTGTATACATGGATCAGTCCATTTTCTCTTTCTATAGTGATTGTGGGGATTAACAATTGCAGGGCAGAGATATGTGGAATTTTTCAGAAGACATGGACACGAGAACAGAGAACGATGTTTAATTAATCACCAATTCTCATTTTACAATGTATGCTCACTCGTGCTGTCTTGGAAATATAAAGGATGAATGGGAGGATGGGATCTCTGGTCAACATAGACAAATACCCTTTTTGCAAAAAATGTTAGATTGTGTTCCCTTTTTCAGACGCAAAATTTTACTTCCATTTTTTGTTAAATGTATTATAACCATGCTAGACCCTATAGATCTCTTCAAACATACCACAATATATATGCATATAGTGCTTCCCCCACTCCATGTTCTCCATGTATGAATTTGTGCTTTCATGTTGTATTTGCTCAAAAAAATTGCCAAATTTCAAAGATTTTTATATTGTGAAATTGAAACTTTCTAGAGCTTAGAGGTTCGTGAAGCTATCTTTGGATAAGGAAAGAGAGAGTATTATTTTAAACCATTTATTAAAAAAAATCTTAAAATCAAATTAAGAATTTACAACGTGAAGGCAGTTGCGTACCATTTTATCAGAAAACTGAAGCCGTGAATTTAGGTTGATAATAATATAGGTCTTTGATCAGCTATAATCTTTCATTTATTTTTGTGGTGCGTGTTGTGCAGATTTTTCCGAATGCCACGCATAAATTCAGCATATAGCACCAGCTAATTATGAACTAAAATAGTGTCACAAAGACATTGTACTATCGTAGCGAAACAAATGGGAATATGCATGGCCCAAATATCAAACTTTTCGTGACCCTCGTGAATTAATATCTAAACATGTTGCGCATAAATTATGATCTAGTTTTACCCCTTTCCCAGGCTACACTATGCTTGCTGAGGACTGATGTGAACTTGAGCTGCATTGTCATTTCCTATAAAGATAAGATATGGATAGTGGATTGGGCGACGCATAGGTTCATGTTTCATGTCGATAGGATGTAACAAGAAAACTGGCTTGGGTTAAGACTAATGGCTAATTGTTTTTGTTTGGACTTGGGCAAAATAAAGAAAAACATATTCCAACTTCAAAAGCCTTTTACTTTTGCTTTTAAGATGGCAAATTTTGATTAGAGAGAGAAGGAGCAGAAGAAAGTGGTCCTGCAAGTGAATAGGGAGATGTGGATATGTAAAAGCCTAGATTTATGGTATACTATAAGCAACCTTTCCCATGACCGCCAATTCACTGACCATTTATGTAGCATAATGTCAGGAGCCTAATCCCTTTTTATTAATAAAATTTTTTTAATCAAAACACGATATGTTATAAAAAAAATTTGTTATAAAATAATCTACCCAAACTATATCTTATTTATTAATATATGCATGCTTTCCCCACATGTTGAATAGGCCCAGCTCATAGTGATACCAATTAGCGACACAACGCGTTGCCCAGCTATGAAACTCTCACTCTCCTTCACACATGCAACCGCGAGCCACGGGGTGGTGTGGGAAGTGGGAACCAATGCTAGTAATCCTTGCAGCAAAGGAGCTGGCCATTTATTTATTTCCTGATGTGCTGTGTCCTCTGCAATTTCTGATTCTACCCTTTGTTTCACTCTTCCCAGCCACTGTTTACACAACTGTACTCACACTGGCCAACACACTCCTCTTTGGCTCTATATATCTTCCATCGATGTGGTCAATTAGTGAACAGCATGTATGCATCTCATTGAATGCCTCTCAAGTCTCAGCGTTCAAACCTAAACCTAAGAGGTTAACACAGCCAACCTGCCTCTGCTTTTTACTATTAGATTATATCAAACAGTAGACCTGATATGAATCAATAATTAATCTCGAGACAACAGTGATTACAACAGTCAAAAGGGTTTCTTTACTTTTCTTTTTTCTTCTCCCCATTTTGATTCAATGAGGGCTCAAATTCTTTCACCCAAAATACATTAAAAGACATATATATATATATATATATATATATATATATATGAGAGAGATTCATTGGGACAACCTCTAAGAACTCACATTTGGCCTAGCCGACCGCTATGCGCACACCAATGGAAATGTTGGGTACATTGGAAATAGTTGTTTCTTGTCCCTGCGTTTCTGAATTTGCCTTCCATAATGCTGGCTGCGAGAAACACATTCTATCTCTATGATGCTTCTTGCCTGGGATTCGCGTAATCTGTATTTTATTATTTATGATTTATTTTTCCAATTTTATTATAATCAAAGCCGTGTTTTTATGCTGGTGGCCAAGACCCAAAAAAAAAAAAAAAAGCCGTATTTTTATGTTAACATTAGTAAATAGCCTTGAGCCCTCTCTGAAAATTATATTTTTCTAATCCAGTATGCTTGATTGGTTGGATAGGATGCTAACGAGGTTAATTAAGAGCTAGTGTGTGTGTTATAATTAATCATGGATACGTGTAAGCTCTTTTTATATGAAATTTTGTTAATCACAATCTGGGTAAGTCTTTTATTAAAATCTTTCCACTTGAATCACCTGAGCTAATTCCTCGAGTGAAATCTCAGGTTTTGTAAGAAGTAGAAATGTTTTGAAAAAAATCAAGTCACTTACTTCGCATTATATAACCTAAGCTTACAACAATAGAAGATCGCCACTATATAGAATATTTCTTTATTGTACAAGAAGATAATATATTTTGCAAAAAAATATATATATTTAAAAGAACAAAGAAAGAAAGGGGGGGGGGGGAAGAGGGAGGTAGAGAGTATATACCCTATAAACTTTCGTATAAATTATAAATTAATTTTGGGTGAATTGAGTTTGCAAAAAATAATTATATTAACTCATTGAAAATGTATTAATATATCAACATATTTATTCAAATTAATTTACATTTTTTTCGGGAAAAAAAAAAACAATCTGCTGAATCACATACATAATTTATTGAGAATGTTTGTGGATCCCCCAGCATTTACGAGTGGCCCAAAGATATGTCAGCAGCTAGAATAATTAAGATAAATATGGAGGAAAAAGAAGATGGGAAGTTTACAGCTATCTCCCAATTAAATATCATTATCAAACACAAAAAGGATACACAGTAGACATTCGAGAATGGTATAATAACTTTTCCCGCCTTAGCTACCAGTGTTACTATTTATGTAAGAATTTGTATGAAATCTAATCCCTTTAAGGTTTGTTCTATTAAAAACAAAGAACAACAGATAAGATTGAGGAAACGTAAGTTTGAAAAGACTCTTATTGTAATATGATGAAGTGAAAAAAGAAAATAAAGGAAAAAGGCTTGTAATATTTTCTAAACCAGCAAATTAATTAACCATTAGCTTTTGGTTATATAATCTCATTTTGTGATTTTTCTTTTTATTTTAATATTACAATCAACTGATTGAGGCAGTTACATATTTGACTATTTCATCTCTCGAGTCATGAGAAGGCTAGTTTTTTACACCATGATTAGAGAACTAATGAAAAAAATTCTGATATGATAAAAAAATGATAAATTTTCAATAATTTTATAATTAACATAAATAAGAATTAATCAGACAGTATCGGTGAATGAAAATGGACATGGATTTACAATAATGTTTTAAATTGCAAGGCAATCTTTTTTAAGGGGAAAAAAAACCTCTCACATACGGGGGGAAAAATAGTATTTGAGAAGATATAGCTTTTTAAACAACGTAATTTATAATAATTAAAAAAAAGTGAAATTGTTGGGCTTGGATTAAGATTGTTGTTTTTGTTTTTGTGTTTTTCTGCCCAATTGGATTGAGATAGTTAAAGTTGTATTGGTATTATATAGATTACACGCTTCATGTAACCTCTTTCCCTTCTTTATATATATATATATATATATATATATATATATATATATATATATATATATGAGTTAAGTGGGTTTTTTTTTCTTTTTTAATATTTAGGTCGGCAATGATACAGGAAAGGCTATTGAAGGTTGTTTTATTAACGACGATATATAAATTATGCATGATGAACACGCAATTAAGTGGAAACTTCTTAAGAATTTTTTGTATATATGAGCATGGTTGAATTATTGCTTACGTATTATATAATAATAATTATTGTTGTTGTTGTTGTAATACTAATTTGTCTTAATTGAGCAAGAAGTTAGCATAATTATAGAGGGAATATCATTTTATTTATGTAAATTATTCTGATATATATATACATATATATATATTGCTTACCCAAAAATATCAGTCGTAAATAATCTGGTAAGGCATTATAACATGTAATAATGAATTACGCATGTATACTAATTAAAACATGTGTTAATTAGATAGAATTTTTATTTGGTGAAAGGTAGGGAGATTAATCCACTCAATAACAAAGCTCTTTATTCTTCATTTCGTTTATATAGAAGAGTTATAATCCAAATCCAATGATCATATATTGCAATTGAACTGGCCAAAAAAAAAAAATCCTATACTGCAATTCAATTACTTCTTTTTTTAAATATAATTATTAATTGGAGTTTTGGGTAAAACCACATATCACCTCTCCACCGACAGCGGGGAAAAAGCAAAGAAAACTGTTTATTATCTTTTTCTCTCACGTCGTGCTGTGTTTTTTTGTTCAGAAAGGTTAAAAATATGAGCATTAATGCTCTGTGAGGTCCAATTCCGAATAAGCAAAAGCAATTAAAAAGGCTAGTTTTAGAGAAATATAGGCATAAGATAATCCTTTAAAAGCCGACGACTTTAGACAAAGTTTTCAGAAATTTAAAATAAAAATTCATTATTTTGTAAAAGTCTATAATTTTGAATTTTTCTTGAGTATTTTCACGCTCTTGGGGTGTGGAATTAATTTCGCTAGAATACTATAGTTGACTCTTTCTTCAAATATTTTTTCATGAACTCCATCCGCTAATATTGCAATAGTCTTAATCGGCAAGATCAAACTTGTTTATCATTTGAACCACTCCTTCTGAATGTAAAAGTTTGAAATTCATGTCACCTTGAAGTGGCAAATAGATATATTGGTTCCATACGTCACAATCTCCTTACAACATTTTGTTAAAATTTAAAATGTAAAATAATTAATTACATAATAAAGTTAATTACTATATTTTATGAATAACATCACTTCTAATTTTTTAATGTAATATGTTTTCTATTTCTAAGTCTAAATTAAATTTAGCAATTCTTTTGTGCGAATTTAACCTAAGAGATGGATCTATTTCTTAAACATCAAATACAGTTGTCATAATATAAGCCACTCATTAGATCCAGATGAGATCCTTTGGGGTTGTACATGGTGCAGTAACACCTTTTTAGGGTTTTTTTCAATAAAAATAATGTAATGTATCTAAAAATTATAATTAGGAGAAAAAAAATTTTAATTATAAAAAATATTATATTTTAAAATTTTTAACTGTACCGAAAAAAAAAAAAACTCCTTGTTAAGTGCAAAGGATCCGGTTCCATTGGATGATGATTGTAAGCAGTTGGCAAATATTTGCAAACTTATTAAATCACTAATTTTTCAACATCTACAAAATAAATATCAGCAACTATTTTATAATATTATTAAATCACTTATTATATGCTAGTTAATATAATATTATACGGTGCATTTTACATATCGTGTTAATGGATCTGGAATCTTATTTTTCAATTCATACCTAATATTTTAAGGAAAAAATAAACGATACTTGAAATATAATATGAGAAAGAAAATAAACATCTATAGAGCAAACAATTGATATATTTCTTTTTTTTTTTTGAATTTTTAAATACGTCAAGAAGTTGGCCTAAAGTTAATATTAATTACTTTAATGTATTATGATATATAAATAAAAATAAAATCATTATTATCTGCCCAATTGTCTTATACTTCTGTTGAATAAGAGTGTTATAGGTTTTAGTGTACAAGAGTTTGATTTTTATTTCTTTTTTTTTTACTTTTTATTTTTAAAACTTTGTGCTTCATTTATAATTAAATAAATAAAATCATAGTTTTGGATTATTTCTCTAAGAAAATAAGATATTTATTATTATTATTATTGTTTTAAGGTTGAAGAAAGAATTTGGAAAAAAAAAAAGGAGTGGAAGAACCTGATCTCAGTGGCACTTGATTAAATGTTAAAACTTTGTTACTGCGACCTGTTTAGTTAAAATAAATAAATAAACAAAACAAAAAATAAAAAATAAAAGCCACAGTTTTTTTCATTTGAAAATAAAAAGTATATAATTGACCAATACCATGCCAACCTTAGAAATTTTCATTTTTACAGGCTCACAATAATTGTATTACTTTTTTTTAAAATGATAGTTGATTTATGATTTATTAAGTTAAGATATTACAAGTCTAGATGGTTTAAGTGATTATATAGTTATTGGATCTAACATATTTTAATTAAATCTAGTTAATGATTAAAAATATGAATTATTAAGTTTTATTGAAATTTATAATAGAAGAAACTAATAAAAAATTATTTTAACTCAAGGTTAAACCCTCTTTTTAAACTTAATCTCCACGCATATTTTATTAAAAACCGTTATTCAATAGAAAGAAAGATCTCACCTGCAATTTTATAGATCTGATCAAAAGATTATGGAAAATCAAATATTTACTATATTATAATTTGTTTAATATTCTAAAATGTGATGTAATGGATTCGTTATTATTCATTTTGAATAGATTTAATTGATGGTTGTATAAATCTTACAGCCATTGGGAAATGGTGGCAAATGGTAAAAACAGCGCGGAAATGGAATGAAATGAGATGTAGTCATGGATGACCATAAACGACCGCTAACGGTATTCTCCGGAAATTCTATTTCATATACCGAATTTTTTCTTAAAAAAAAAAAAGATCAAGAATAGGAAAATGACATTAGATTCCTACTTGTAATTAATTAAATCCTAATGATCAACAATTAAATTATTGCATTTTTTTTTGGGTACTTATTTTGGCTCATCCCACTTGCCTTTACTTCTTTCTCTGGTGTGTGGTCTCCTCTCTCTCTGTCTCTCTCCACCGTCCACTCCCTTCAGCCATCTTATACTCTCCCATCTTTCTATAAAAGCAAACTGTTCCCACCTTCTCCCACACTTTATTCACCATGGCTGACCCTTACTCTAATTTTTTCTCTTCTCCTGCTTTCTTCCAATTCAACCATTACCCTTCTTCTAACCCTTCTGCTCACCATCCCTATCTCCACAACTTCATCAACCGTAACACCACCACCACCACCACCACCAGCAGCAGCTTTGTTCACTACTACCACCACCAAACCGCTTCTTATTCTTCAATACCTTCACCCCCTTCTCCTCCTCTCAGAGAAGCCCTTCCTCTTCTGAGCCTCAGCCCAACCAAGCAAGAACAAGATCATCATCATGATCAAGAGATGGATGTGAAGGAGAGGATGATCCTTCACAGTGCTAAACCAAAAGAGGAAGAAGAAGAGGAAGAGGAGGAGGAGGAGGAGGCTAGTGTGACTGTTGCACTCCACATAGGGTTGCCCAGCCCTAGTGCTGCTGAGATGGCATCTGTGCTCTCCTCTTCCAATGATAAAGAACAAGAAGTAGGAGATGGTGGTGGCGGGGATGAGGATTGTTCTGGGCCTGGGTTGATGCTCCACAATAAGCTCAACAAGGGACAGTACTGGATCCCTACCCCTTCTCAGATTCTCATTGGTCCTACCCAGTTCTCCTGCCCTGTTTGCTTCAAGACCTTCAACAGATACAACAACATGCAGGTCCCTTCTTTTTGCTCTATCTCTATTTTCTGCTCCTTCTCCCACTTGTCCTCTGATTCAAGCTAAATAATGAATTATCCCTACTTTCTTCCCTGATTTGAACCCTCTAACGCTTCTCTCTTGCTTCCATCCAAACAGGAAAAAAGATTGATTTATTAATCTATAGCTATGGGATATGGGGTACTTGTCCTCTTCCTTCCGCTTTTTTAATTCTCATTTTCCTTCTTCTTAATTTCTCTACCTTTTTTTTTCCTCTCCTGGTCATTATGATTTTGGGTTCTTCAATTTAATTTTATTTGATTTCATTATTGGGACTCAAATGGTTTGGAGTTTTTGCATGGTAAACGGGTGTTAACGGGTATATAAAATAAAATAAAAAAGAAAAAACTTCTTTCCTGATTCAAACTGTGACTTGGATCAGTGCCTTTCCTTTTCGTTGATTAAACTACTCAGGCAATTTGTTCCTTATGCCTTTTGTACATTGAAGTCCGTGCCTCTCCAGTCTCCATTTTGGCAGCTCCAACCAACTGCAAATCTTGCAGTGTTTCTTGCAGATCCCTCACATAGTCATATATTTTTCACTTAAATTTGTTTCTCTTTCTGGCCCTTCCGTCTCAATTCTCAAATCTCAATCATGGGATATAGGCCTCCCTCTCCCTCTTATGAAATATCCGCAATTTCCACTTGGCCTTTCGTTCTCTTCTCATTCCATATATTGCAGATAAAAATTGACTTCTTTCTAGATTTCACAATACATGCGCCGTGGACGAAGAAAACCCCTTTGTTTCAAAGAGCTACTTGAATCAAATTACAGTTCAATGTAGGGGGAAAAAATCTTCCTCAGAAGTGGCACTTACCCCAAAAAAAAAAATCCACATTTTAAATCTTGGTACCTTCATGATGAATTATTATCACACATTTCCTTATAGGATATCTAACTTAAATGGGGCAAACTGAGTATGGTTCCTTGAGATTTAATTACCAAGTGGCATAGCTGGGTTTGTTTTTGTTTCTTGGTTTAAACTTGAAAATATATGTAAAAATAATTTTGATCATTTTGGTTTTGTTATTGTAGATGCATATGTGGGGGCATGGATCACAGTACAGAAAAGGGCCTGAATCTCTGAGGGGTACACAACCAACCGGCATGCTGAGGCTTCCTTGCTATTGTTGCGCTCCAGGGTGCAGAAACAACATCGACCACCCAAGAGCGAAGCCACTCAAGGATTTTAGAACACTTCAAACGCATTACAAGAGGAAGCATGGGATCAAACCCTTCATGTGCAGAAAATGTGGGAAGGCTTTTGCTGTGAGAGGGGATTGGAGAACCCATGAGAAGAATTGTGGAAAGCTCTGGTATTGTATCTGTGGCTCTGATTTCAAGCACAAGAGGTCGCTTAAGGATCACATCAAGGCCTTTGGGACTGGCCATGCTGCTTATGGGATCGACGGGTTTGAAGAAGAAGATGACCCTGCGTCCGAAGTAGAGCAAGATAACGAGTCCACGCAGTAAACACTAGACATGGGATTAATTAATTTTATAATATATATATATATGTGATATCTTAGCTTGTGATGAACTGATTAGGATTATATAAGCATTTAGTTTAAATGGAAGCCAACTTTCTTCTTCTTATTTGGCCTTCTTCCTTCTGTTGGATTAATAATTAATATTAGATTATACAAAACACAGCTCTGGTAAATTCAGATTTAAATCCAACTTCCTTTAAATTATCCTCCTGTACAAGATCTTCCCTTCTCTTAGAAGAATACATTATTCTTAGTTGGATTTGAAATTGGAAGAAGCATAATAATGCCTAGTAATAAAGTAGCTTAATATATATATATATATATATATACAAAGCTCCAATTACATTTATCTCTCTTTTAATCCATTTTTCATACATATAATATTGTGGGTTTAGGGCTCTCCGTTTTTAGCTATACAGTATATACTCAAAGCCCAGGGCTCGTATGTCGATCGATTCTGTATATGTTCATTGAACTATGCGCTTGTAATATACAGAAATGTCCATAATTGCGCTCTCTCTCTCTCTCTCTCTCTCTCTCTATATATATGCCAAAAAGAAAGGTTAAGATGAAGAAGAGCTTTTTTTTCCCCCCTCAAATCCAGAGGTAAGATGAAGAAGAGCTTTTTTTCCCCTCAAATCCAGAGGCTGACCTCTTCAAACTTCGAGGGACAATGATGCATGTGCATGGACAAATACTTCGCGGGGCCATTTTCATGGCTTTCTTGACATTGATAACTCGCTTTATTTCTTCCTAAGATCCTTATTTGGGTTTCCACCAATCCGTGCTATTGTCTCAAATGGGTGAAAGATGCAGATAAAGTGATGGGTGGATAAGGGCTGAGGTTTAATAGGCACTATGTATATATATTTGGCACAATCGAGACACGAGATGGAGTATATTGTGAGAATGGTAGGGGATTAGATAGCATAGGCTTTTCATTTTGAAAATAAACGTCAGCTTTTCGTTGGAAGGTGCATATGATGCCCCTTTTGCTTTGGGTAGTGGAGAAGATGTGTTTGTTGATAGATGGAACATATACCATTTAAGATTCACCGTTGCCTGCAAAATTCAAAGCAAATGATTAGCTTTTTAAGAGAAGAAAATACATACATATATAATAATATAGAATAAAAAGGAGCCGAGGGATATATCAAAAGACATATAGGTAGGATCGATGATATGATATCATAATGGTCCCCAGCAGTATATGAAGAAGCTTGTATAGGGTATGAATGAGAGAGTAGTGCAATGAAATGGGATCTCATTTGCAGCTTTAATAGGGGTAGAGAGAGAAAGAGAGAGGGATGGGCAAAAGGCGAGGTATAGCCAAAAACTGCAAAAACAGTGGAGCCCAAGTTGCGTCGGTTGGGCTGATTGGCAACATATACTGATGCTCTCTACACTGCTTACACATATCTCCTTCCGATGGATCTACTGTACACTGAAACGACCTTTCAGCAATTTTTGACCACCTCCCTCTCTCTCTCTCTAGAAGTAAGATAGCTAGGTACGTAGTTCATGTATGTACATGATGTACAAAAGATATCACTGTGTTGAATGCTTAAAGCAAAAACAAGAGTATGTATGTGGCCTTTAATTTACTGTAATTAATCTGCAGGAGCTATAGCTAATTAACTCCTGTCTGATGAAGAAGAATTATAACGATGGCCTTTAATCTACTGTCCAATGTCAGGGCAAGGGGAAACCCATGTGAGGTTACTAATTGCCTTTGTGACTGTGAAGACGAGATGATCTCTCAAACAGTGAATACGATGACCAAAGCATTTATTGACAATCAATATCCTTCTCCTCCTTTGTTGTAGAGACCAACCCTACCACTATATTCAGCATTGACCCCCTTGGGACTAGATCTCCTCCGTCCGTCAGATTTAATCTTTCTCTCTCTCTCTCTCAGAGTGTGGTGTGTATATGTCTCTCAACATCATCTTTTTTGTATGGCATTTGTGCTTTTATGGGAAGTCTCTATCTTAATACCACCCATACCTGGTACTCCAATATGCCCTCCAATAGGATTACACACAACCTCACATTTATTTGCGACCATTATCATCCTCCCATTTTTTTTTATTTGGTATAAAAATTAATGTAGAATAAGTTATATAAGTTATTCAAGAGTAAAAAAAAGAATTATTTTTTGGTTAATTTCTCCAAAAAATACTATATTTCATGAAACTTTATATTATTTTTCTCTGATATTAGTTCGAGGCATAATTTTAGAATTAATTACAACGATAAGAAAAAATAATTCATGAATCTCATGAGACATTCTTTTAAAATAGAATATCTCTATTAAAACTAAATAAATTTTACCCAAAAACAAGTTGAGATTGACAAAAACGCCATATATATAATTACTTATACATGCATCATTACTCTAAAGTGACAAGGAGTGCTTTTCAATTAGGGCCATCTCTTTTACAGGGAATCAAATATAAGAGAGTACGTTAATTAAATACAATATATATATATATATATATATATTCTGCAGGTTATAATCCCTAGATTCTTCTCATTTTGATTACATCTATTTTACCCATAAAAATTCATATAAAATATAATTGATTTATTAATTTGAGCAAGGGGTTAGCCTGCTAGGTTTGCAACGTCATGATATACCGTGCCATGTAGGGAGACCAAACAACCCAACACACAAGAATATGTTATATGTGATATTCTCCTTTTGCATTCTTATTCCAATACAGTAGGGACAGCTTTGTCTCCCTCGCCTCGAATCACTAGCTTTTTTTCCCTTCTATATTTATTCTCATTTATATATAAATAAAGTCCATAATCTTTGCAATAAACAAGACCCATAATCTTCCAATTTTTTGGAATACTCCACAAGTTCTTCATACGAATTTATATTCTCTAAATGTTTTAAGTGTGAAATTCAAAGGAAAAAAAAAGACACAATAATATATATATGTAATTTTCATTTAATAACATAAGCGAAATTCATTAAGTACTAGACCCTATATGATTTTTTTTTTTGTACTTTAAAATTCACACCGTCAATTAAGGAAAAAGAAATAGAGGGGAATGGAATTTAATTAACACTGCGTCTTTAAAAAGATAAACACCATATTATATATATATATATATATATATATTCTATAACTTGTAGTAATTCTCTTTATCAAAATGTTTAAAGTTCATAATAATATCAACAATAAAACTAAAATAAATATATTTATAATCGATCAAATTATACTTTCTTTGAATGTCTTCCAATGGAAAAAAAAAATGTAAACAAATCGTTAGCAAGAATATTTCCTTACATTAATTAGTATTATAACAATATATTTTTTATGTTAATTACAATGAACCGCATTATTCTTATTAATTAGTTAATTATATATTAGGTTATTAGCTCCATAATAATTCCATCACAAGGATATGGATTTGAAACTTGACAATACTTCGGTTTTATAACCTGCAAAATATATATTCTATACTGTTGAAGTTACTTTACCTTATTGATTGCTTTATGTATGTAGCCAATCAGAAACAAGATCAAAAGGTAATCCACGTCATAATCCACGAAATATATATTTCATGTTTAGTGAATTAATTGTTTCTTCGGTGAAATGATTACTATGCCTTCGCTTAGGATCAAAATATATATGATCCTTTAAATAAATGGACCACTCTAAGAAGAGGCTAATTCCAGGTACTTTTGATCCTCCTCAAAGTAGATGAGACAACTTTGTTAGAGAGGCCCCGGTCAATAAAAGGAAAAGGGAAAAGGGCGAGAAAAATAATCTTGACCCATAATCACGATAAAGTTTGAAAAGAAAATTCACATAAATATAAAACTAAAGCGGTATTAAAAATAAATATGTAAATGAAAAGGTGTAAACAAAAATCCTTCTTTTGGATTGTACCAAGAGAACTATCATTTTTAATTATTTTTTTTTTTATCATTTATCGTTATCCATTGCATATCATGCTTGGCTGGTTTGATCATTTTCCCTTGGCCATGATGCTGGGAGATTCTCTCCAAGTTGTGGGTGTTGGGTTTTTTTCTTTTTTTTTTTTTTTTTGTGGGGACTTTGGAGAAAAAACTTCTAGTGGAAGCAAGAGACCATTCTTGGGCAAAAGACTCACATATGCCCCGTATTTATATTTATGTGGGGGAGAGTGATTTTGTGTAGTTGCTGTTCCTTTTTGCTGTGGGTGATTAAAGGTAGTGCTTGACGTTCATGGCCATCAAATCAATTGGGTATGGAAGTAATTTAATATTTTCGCCTGGATATATCTATGCATGCAATCAATTAGGTCTTGTGTTTGGCTGAAGATTCCAATATATCCGAGATATAAAAATTAACAAAATCTATAGAAAGCCGCAGGCAAGGGCACTCGTGAGCAAGCAAAACCCACACGAACATCCTTTCATGAAAAGTACTTTCAAAAAACTTCAAAAGCATCGATCATACATAGACAGATCTTATGCAGTTTCAGCTCGCTCTGCTGGCACTACCAGTATAATCATTAACTAGAACAATTAATATGCCCTCTCGGCCGCAACAGACAATTAACCCGCAATATATATATACATATACCTATTTAAACAGTAGTTTTGAGAATGATTCATTACCATGGTAAATGGATAAAGTTGAGTGTGACAATATCACAACTGCGCCATTGTATATCTGTCTCTTTCGTTGACATGACAATACCAGAACCCTTGCGGTGAAGATTGTGACGGGCAATGTCTTGTTTGTTTCACGCTCCACATCCAGCTTTCACAATGAATGAATGATATAATAAAGTATTAACAGTGGCCTCGGTTAATATGGGAGTCCACAACACAGCGCTGGATTTTCAATTTAAGCAGTACATTACGTACAAAGAAATGTTTTGCTTCATTTCTTTAAACTTTGCGTGTAAGTTAAAAAAAATGTAAAACTATGGCCCATAAATTTTTAAAGATTGAAAATCGATTTATAAATGTCAAACATACAGTCTTAGGTAAAAAATTTTACAAAGGTATTGGCATTTCCTTTTCTCTGTTGAGGCATAAATCAAGCTGATAATTATATATTCTATTGTAGAGAACTAGCAGCCCTCAAACTCATAGTAAATATGTCTTTAATTTATATATGATTAAGCTTCAATATTTTACCATTTTGTATTTAATATAATTATCTTTTTTTGTATCTGCTTGTAACAAAATGTACTTCTTTTCTATAAATCATCTTAAACATGCATATCGATCGAGCTTCCTTCTTCTTTTTTTTTGTTTAATCAAATAAATCACATCAATTACTTCATCATGTAGCATTAATCTAACTTTTAGTACCGTTGAGAGTATTCTTAATCAAAGGGTTAATTCTACTATCTGGTGGCGACACTTAAACAAAAAGGAAACTATGATTGAAGCTTTAGATATCAAAATTTTGACTGACTAATGAATTTTATATGTTGGGATGAATGCTTTGGTGGGGCTAGCCTTGAATATGAACAGAGGGGGCCCATTCATATATATAGTATATGATATATAATTCCCTATGGTCATCATATCTTTCTCAGAAATACAGGAAAAAAAAAATTAGAAGGGTAAACTCTACCTTTCAAAAAGAGTACTTTCACCAGCTTCCGAGAAGGATCCCATCCTTAGATGTTTACCTGAATTAAAAAAGCAGAAAAAGTAAGGTGAAAAGCAAACCAAGTAATAACAACATTGCGCACTGATGCAAAAATAAAAGTCTCTTTTATATATGTATAGGGTGATATTCCAACTTACTCTACACTCACGAGTGAGCCCAATATTTATGATGTTACTGGAATATCTAGCTCGTATCGTAAACAAAAGAGAAGCTAATAGTATAAGATTCTTTCAATCTATATGACCACATGCTAAACTACCGGGGGGGGGGGGGGGGGGGGGAAGAACTATTCCTAATACTCAACTGTCATTATATATCGATGCATTCCAACCTAGCAACTTATTAAGATGAGATGATCATATAATTAACTATATATGAAGTATGTTCTTCACGTTTTTGTAATATTAAGAAGTAGTGTTCCACTTGAAGATTTTCAAGATAAAATGTCTGGTCAATTGTAATGAATTTTGGTTGTTTAAAGTAGGCTTATCGTAGATCGATCAAAGTGGAAAATGATTTTGTTTTAAAACATTTAATAAAAAATATTCTCTTCAATAAGCATCTTTTTGTGATAAAAAAAATTTACATTTAAATATTTTTATCATCATGTATACAAAATTCACTTTAGGAGAATTAGATATATTTACAAAATATAAAGGTGAAGTAGATTACAAAATATAAAGATTATGTAGATATCAAACATCACACCCCAAACAATCAAATTATTTATAAATTTAGGAGATCATGGTAAACACCTCCAACCCCCCTCAATGCCCCTCTGATTCTGGAAAGTAATATTTTGTTTTGGGAAATGGCATGAATTTTATAAGTTCGCTACGAATATTGTGAAAAATTAAAGAATTACTGTGAATCTAAGAGAGACAAGACGTCGGGAATGAAATTCTAAATTCGAACTTACCATTACTAAAATTTGAAAAAAACTATAGTTCAAATAGAAACCAACCCGGCCAGCCCCTTGATGAAAGAAAATTTTAGCAATATCAAGTACCGACAGATTTTGTTTGTCATTTGAAACTTAATTCTTTTTCTTGTTTAGGGTTTGAAAAGCTCACCAATTCCTTGTTAACTCATTATAATATTTGAGCTGTATTTTGGAAGCCTTTTAGGGTTGGTCGTCCCTTCCTACTAATGTCAGTCTTTTTTGTGGGATTTTTCTGGGATATATCATGAATCTTCTTCAATTCATTAACTTCAAACATCTGATCATCTTATGTTCGATATGTAATGATAATAAAGTTTTTCTCCCAAATCTGCTATTTCACACTATATATATGCTAGATCTTGGGGTTCTGTATCTCTTTTAAACAGGTTTCTTCACCTAATGCTATCTAGAGGTGCATGATTGGCAGACGTGCTGTAGAAAGACTAGGTTTCTTTATCAAAGAGTTCAAAAATTAAAGTAGCGAACGACATCGAACGTGTCTCTCTTTTTTTTTTTTTGTTTAATCGGTGAAGAACAATATACTCTAGTTCAGCATATCATACATCACGGGGGGAAAAAATGAATTTACTGGAGGTATCGATGTTTTTCTAGCTGCTTTTATATCATTCCTGTTTTCATTTCTTTGTATTCCTGCAATCGATATATATTCTTAACTAGCTGCTTTATCAAATATGCTCTATTTCTGTTGATAAATATCTATTCTGAGGAAGATGTACATATATATATAATTATATAATGCTCACAAAGATAAGTTAAATTTGATGTATCATCAAATCGTTAAGTAGTTGTTAATAGGAGGTTTTCAGCTTCGTATTTTTTAACATCAGTAACCAACAAAGACAAAAATTCAGCATATATTGTAAAAGATCTTAATTGTGCTAATGATACGGAGCAATGAACACCAATTAACACGATAGAACACAATACTACAGATATAATAGTACGAAAAAATCTAAAATGTTCATATATAATTTAAAATATCAATTTAATATTGTACCATAATTAATATAAATGTCCAACGCATTCAATTTTCTTTTGACATACATAACCTTTTCTATTCTTCGAGACAGATAGAATAAAGGCCACAGGGTCACTCAAGATCAGCAGAAGGAGTAGTCCCCACCCCCACCCAGCTGATATTGTTTAGCAGGGTATATAAAATTATAGACACATGCCTACAGTGTTATAGTACCCTATATTCATAGGATCATAAATGAGATTGCAAATGCAGGTAAAGCAACAAAAAAAAGTGACTCACTCTCTGCTTCTCTCCTCTGGTTAATCCAAGCTCCATAAGTCCTTCCATTTCTTTCATTTTCTCGCTTTTAATTTGGCAAAAAGGTCAAAATTCCCACAAGTCATCAATTCCACACAGGGAACCAAGTTAAATGTCTTTGCACGTAAGTCTTGTTATTTAATGAACCATTTTCCATTTTCAGCAATTTGCTTCTCTCATTCTCTCACCGTGTCACCCCCATTTGCGGCCAATTATTTTCTCCTTCAAATAATTATGCTATTGCTTTTGCGGTTGCAACCGAAAAGTCATGCATATTATAAATCATGTAAAATCTGCAAAATGCCATTACTTACATATTTCCCTCTTATAGACTTCAGAAACAAAAGGCAGAGATAATTAAGCTATAATGTTGAAGTGCTTTGAACTAAGTGATCCATGTTTGTTTCACCTTGTTGCTATGAACAATTTTATAAGCTGTTTGGTATAGTTTGGAGTTGAACCCTTGAAATGACACAATAAAGTCAAGAAAACCCATGAGGCCCACAAAGCAAGATGAGCAAGGTCTGGCTAAAAGTAGATGCCGTATTGGATATTTTATGTCATTGTTGAGGAAAGTTTAAGCCTTGTAGGGAAAGCCATTGTACTATATGTAAGAAATTCTGGTGCACAAAGTATGAATACCCTTTCGTTTAAAGTTATTTGAGCAAAGGGGTCCTCATTTTCTTAAGTTTTTCAGCACCAAACCCATACCTATCGCGCCTCAATCTCCTTCATGTTATTCCTCTCTGAGGTCACTGTTGTGTCGGGTGATTTTCAGATAGCCTCTTAATATTGACTTCTGCCTCTCTGCATTCGTTCAAACACATTGTTTATTAGGTAGGTATATCTCTCTATTTATCATGCACTAGCTAGGGGACTCCCTCCTCTTCCCAAAAAAGTGAAAATGGGCTTGTGAGGTTGATTTTTTTTTTTTTTTTCCTCTCTATCACTTGAAATTTGCGTGTCTTATATGTGGCAAAGACAAGGTGCCCTCAAATGGTTGAAACAGCAGCAAAATATGCGTACCCTCTCCTCCTACATATCATGTGCTTAAACAAGGATGTATAGTAATGACACCATTGCTTTTGTTAACAAGAGATTGCCATACTACATATAATAAACAAAGAAATGACACAGCCACACCTTTCTTCTTTTTTCTGCTTTTCTCATTTTCTCTCTATCCAATGCTTTTGCTTCCCTTTTTCTCTTTGTCTTTAACTTTCACTTGCTCCGCAACTGAAGGTGTCTTTATCTCCCTCCTTTCCCATACCCCTCTGAAAGCCAATCAAGACCTCACCTTTTTCCCTGATAAGGGAAAGTTGATTTAACACCCAGCTTTAATCCCCCGAGCGAATGACTTCCACAAATTCATGATATTAACGAGACAAATTAAAGGAAGTCACAAAGTGATGAAAGCCCATTTAAACTTTGGCATTGCGTTAGGAAATCATGGAGGGGCAATTACTAGTATTATCAATCACCATCTCTGACAATGGGTAGTTTTCAGTGGGGATGTCCAGGGAATTTATGTGCGGTATTTAATGACAATATCATAAATGTAGGGTTTAGGAAATCGGGGATTTCTTGCCTGAAATGGCTTGGCACTGGGGAGTTGTGGGTGTGTCAGATCAGAACCATAGATTTGGCATGTGAATGGCACATGGGCTGTGCCCATAACCAAACCTGTGAATTGGGAACAAATTTTTCCCTTCGTTAATGATTAGATAACATATGTCCTCACCTTGATCCATTCATGCTCTAATATCTAAATGGGCTTTCCTCTACCTGGGCTCTTTATTGGGCCACGCCCCAATGTATCCGCGTATATGCAGCCTCAGACCCAAGTTAGATGAACTTTGACACTGGGCCAAGTCTCTCCCAAATTTTAGGGCTTTTTGACCCAATGCTATTTAAAAATCAAAAAAAATTAAAATCCTGTGCGACCAAAAGTATTTGTCCCATATATTGCACCTTACAGCTCAACACACCCTGTGCCGAGTTGGAAGAATGTTATTAAAAACAGTTTTTTTAAAAAAATGCTTACAACTCCAGTTGCAAAAGTAAGACGGAAGAAACAGCGCGGCATGCTATTGCTATTTGCTTCCACTATTTGAAATCCTTTTTTGATTCAACAACGTCAAAACATTAATTCATGTGCATACGCTATATTCAGAAGAACTTAACAAAGATTTAGCTTTATTATAATTAACTGAGTGTAAACATATCGAATTTGTCACAAAACGTTTTTCAAATAATGAAGCCTCAAATACGCAGATTTATTATCATCTTGAGAATTGAAATTATGTCTAATTTTGACAATGTATCTCCTAACATAAACTTGAAGTATTTAAGAGAATTAACATGAACCAATGATTGATATAAAGAATACAGCTTCTTATACCTAGTACAAGGTATTGAATAAAACTAATGAATTACATTCATCTTACTTTAATTTTAAACCAATCAAGGACTGTTATGCTTTGCTGTTTTTTTTTTTTTTTGTGGGGTGTGCATTGCTAGCCAGAAAACCCAATGAAAAGAACATGTTTGGAAGAAGGCAAGCCAGGTGGAAGTGAAGGAATAGTTTATTTTTTACACATTAATACGTACACGCAAACACAGGCAGAGGCGTGGGGAATGCGTGAGCCACAACTTGAGAAGATTCAAGTGGGGTCCATCCCAGATTCAACAACACATAACGGTCACCGCTTCATAAAACACTCACACAAAGTAAATAAACAAAAGCCATCCTTTCCTTCCTCTGTTGTGCTGTGTCCACCCCGGAAATGGAGCCTCTTACTCCCAATTTCGATCTTAAAGCAACATATCGTTCTGTGACTCCACCTAAATTCGGAAAACCCACTTCATTACTGTTTCATTCGCATACCTCTTTGTCCCCGTATTGTCAAATAAACCCAAAACAGAAAGGGAAGGTATCATTGCCAGTAGAAACAAATAGAAAGGTCCAATGCAGTGGCCAAGGATTGATGGAATCGGTGGCAAGAAAGGCTTTGGGATTCGGTGCTTCCGCCGCTCTATTGTTGTCTATCTTTTCCGATTCACCCGCCCTTGCTGAATCTCTCACTGTGGCTTTTCCTGTATCTCGTGCACCTCAGGTCATCCATTTTTTTCCTTCTCTTTCCACTTCTTGTTTATCAATTCAATATTAAATAGGTTTTGTGCCATTAGTTCATTCATTTCTTTATCATATGGTATTGCACTTTTTACTATTTAGTATTACGATGAAAAGCATATCATTTTTCACTCTGCATCTTGAAGGGTGATTTTGAGTGTTGAAAATATTTGGTGAAATACCAATATTCTTACCTTTTCAACCAACCAGCACTAGGGTTTGAAAACACATAAGATTCACAAAATGCCACAATTAAAATTGGCTGTTTAAACTCCAAACATGTCCTCGCAAAATATATCGAGTTCAATCTTTGTACTGAATTGGAAGTTCTCAGTAAAAGCTCCTCCGAAAGTTTCCTCAATAAGCCATGCTTTCGGCTACTGGACTCTCGCCATCTAGGGTGCAGCACTCCACCGCTTCGCCTAGCAGCACGACGCTTGTATTGCTCTCCCACAACCCCGTTTTCACGGTTTAGGCTGCTCCCATTTCGCTCGCCGCTACTACGGGAATCGCTTTTGCTTTCTTTTCCTCTGGCTACTAAGATGTTTCAGTTCGCCAGGTTGTCTTGACTTTTGCTTGCTCCCAGCCATGATTCTGAGCAGTAGTCGGTTTTCAGTAGTATGGCAGTATTAGAGTTTAATTTGCCCAAGTCATAATCTTATCATGAATTGTGCTGAGTGGAAAGGGTTTGCTTGCTAGGTAAATGCAGTTCAAAGAACTCTTGTGGAAGCATGGGGTTTAATTCGAGAAACATTTATTGATCCTACATTTAATCATCAAGGTATCCTTGATTCTTGTATTGACTTTTGCATATAGGTATGGATCATCAAGTAAAAACTATAATATCTATATTTGTAGATTGGGATTTGAAGCTGCAGCAAACAATGGTAGAAATGTTTCCCCTCAGCTCAGCTGATGCAGCATACACGAAAATCAGCGGAATGCTTTCTACCCTTGGAGATCCTTTTACTCGAATAATCAGTCCAAAGGTTTTACAGCTAAAATTTTCTTTCTGGAATCTCAATCTTGTTTGCTCAGTTTTCAAAAAAGAAGAAGAAGAACAAGAAGAAAGTAAACCTAAGATATGACCATAGATCCTGTAGCAGTTCATGTTTCCTCTTCTTATCTGTTGCTGCCATAAACAATAGACTATTTAGACGATTCCATTCCTTAAATTAACAGTTAAAAGTGAACTTCTGTGGTTAACTTCAGCAGTGATTCACTTACAGGAATACCAAGGGTTTAGAATTGGAAGTGACGGGAACTTACAAGGAGTGGGCCTCTTCATAAATGTTGAACCAAGAACGGGACATTTGGTTAGTGACTTTCCAAGAACACTTCTTATAATTCACAGCAACCGACCACGTTCAAATATTATGCAGGTTGTTCTGACGACAGTCTGTATGCTATTGATCCCTGCCCCTCTAAGGATGTTTGCCTTCATTTTCCTATTTAAGTCTTCGTGGAGGGACCTAAGTATAGGTCATGGAATAATGCATATCTTGCTTCATGAACCAGGGTGTTTTTTCTCTTGTTATAATCTTTGGAGTTGAAATCACAGGTTGTTTTATCCTGCATAGAAGGTAGTCCAGCTGCTCGTGCCGGTATACATCACGGAGATGAATTGGTTGAGATAAATGGTAAAAATGATTATTGGAAATTAAGAATTCGTTTCTGAATAGAAACAAGTGGCTTTTTTTTTTTTCAAAAGCATAATTTCTGTTTTTTCAGGGGAGAGGCTTGACGGCATTGATAGTGAAGCTGCAGCACAGAGGCTTAGGGGAAATGCTGGAACAACTGTTAGAGTAAAGGTTTATAAGCCACGTTTTGCTACATGAGCACTATCCTATCTATTGATATAGGCCTTGCCCAGATTTTTGTGGGTACCTTTGAAAATGTGCTTTATTTTCTGGGATAGATTTCAACATTCATGAACTACGATTCTCTGTACATTCCCTTGCCAAGAGGTCGTCCATTCTTTGGGGACAGACAATCTTAAAGGGGGAGTTGATAGAGGGTGTTTTCTAAAATACTAATAAAGTAATTCATTCATAAGTTACAAGATTTTAGAGCATTTGAGCCTGAAAATTGGAAGAAACTAATTTACACTTTTTCTTCGTCAGGTCAAAGACTCAGGACACAATTATGGTATTCGAGAGGTAAATATTGAGTATTGACATTTTATTGGTTATAATTGAGAAATGAAACTAATTTCTTTTATTAGGCTAATATTTTTATGATATGCAGAAGCGCTTATCTGACAAACTTTTTTCTTTGACTTCAACGTCACATGTATACCTGTGTGGCTGATCTAATTGCTAAATGACTCCTGTATGCTTGAAGGTCAAACTGCCACGTGAGTATATCAAGCTCTCTCCAATATCTAGTGCCATTATTCCTCATAGATCCCCAGATGGGCAACTGACAAAAACTGGCTATGTAAAATTGTCAGCCTTCTCTCAGGTTAGAAAACACTCAGTTACCAAATAATTAAATTGCTTTTCATTTGGCTAAAAAATAAAAGTAATCAAAACAACTCTTATTGAAATGTTTATTTTATTTATATTTTATTTTGCTTTCCATATGAGCTATATGTAAATTCTTCCTCTTCCATATCTGATAGTCTGCTGCCGAAGACATGAAGAATGCTATTCAGGAATTGGAAAATCAAGGAGTACACTCGTACATTCTTGATCTACGGAATAATCCAGTAATCTTCTTTTTTTTAATGGTAGATTTCCTGAAGTATTACATGGCGGCTGGATTATATAACTTACATAATTTCCTTCCTTTTAAAATTGCAGGGTGGCCTGGTAAAAGTAGGCCTTGATGTTGCCCAGATGTGGTTAGATGGAGATGAGACTCTAGTGAATACAATTGATAGGAATGGAAATATGTTACCAATTAATATGGTCAATGGGCATGCCATTACACATGATCCACTTGTGGTCATTGTGAGTACCACTAAGTTGCTTATTAACATTTCAAGCCTTCTAATTCTACAATTTTTAAGAGAGCAACAAAACAGGGGAACTGCTCTTTCAAATCGTTACATTTTCCTCTAAATATAAAATGGTGCTTGTTTTTCTTGTATCGTACCAATTTATACTTCTAATTGCATTTCTGTTTAAATATGGAAAATGTACTCTGAAAGGTTCTGAATATCAATCCAGTTTTTTGACCAATTGGCTTGCTTCTTTTTCTTTTTAATTGCATTTATGGAATATTTTGCACATGTTGTATTACTGGTTCCCCCCCACGATGTAGATGTGACCTTACAGGGCAAGATTCAGATTCATCAACTCATCTTCGTTGACTGAATCTGTTACAATTTGTTTATGAACATCTGTCTATGCACAACTTTCATCCATTGTTTCTATGCATTAACCAACCACCTGTGGCTTTTAAGAAATATAATATTAAGGTATGTACAAGTACCTTTTTTGACTTTAACACTGAAGGTAATGAACAGAAATTCTTGTGTCTTTTTTACAGATCAATGAGGGAAGTGCAAGTGCCAGTGAGATTTTAGCCGGGGCATTGCATGATAATGGCCGTGCTATACTTGTGGGGCACAAAACATTTGGTAAAGGAAAGATTCAGGTATTGTCTCTATCCTTTGTTAAATAATGATCATACTGGGAATGTTCAAGGGTTCAAGGCTCGTGATTAACCAAAACTTTCTCATTAGAAAATAAATAAAACAAGAGGCTTTCTTGTGTAGCATAATACGATGGACTATAACGCTGTGCATCTCCTAGTAATATAAATGACTATCTGTAATAGAGTCAAATACAGAAAATAAATAGAAAGTGTAACAGAGCTTCATGATGGTTCTATCTATGTTGTGATTTTGAATGATATTTTTGCCAATGGTTCATGGAATATTACCGGTATTAACCATGCATGACGCTTTCGTTCAAACACTAGATGGTCCAAAACGATTTTGATGGTCAATACATGAAAGGCACCATGGTTATTGATGTCTCTCCGTCAGATTCCATTTAAAATCAAATAGGAAGAACCTTTAAATTTAATCCTTCCTCCCATTTTTGTCACATTTCAGTTAATAGTGGAGGTTCATTCTTATTGCAGAGTGTAACAGAGCTTCATGATGGTTCAGCCCTTTTTGTTACAGTAGCAAAATATCTCTCGCCAGCTCTTCATGACATAGATCAGGTTGGGATAACACCAGACGTGCAATGTACAGCAGAAATGTTAAATTCAGCCAAGGAGATTTCAAATAACGATAAAAGTTCAGTCTCATCTTTGGAAGCAGATTCCTGTATTATGATAGCAGAGCACGAGCTGGATGTCAAGGAGATTAAAGGCACTGCTTCTTGAACATTTCCACTTTTTCCATACCCATTTCATTCAATTTATAGTTGAAAGGAAGGTTAGTTGTGTGCTGTTGTGTCAGCCAGTACATCAATTTGTACGGTTTATATTGTGATTACTAATTAGCAGTTGTAGACAAAAGATCAGAAACTTATTATATATTATCGTGCAATAGATGAAACCAAAATTTACCAAACGGCTGTGGCATTTCAGTTTATCAAGAAAATGTACCGTAAGAAAGCAAAGAAAGGACATATCAAATTAATGGACAAAACAGAAAAAGCAAATACATACTCATATCACAAAACTAATCTTTTACAATGCCATATAGAAAGAACCAAATTCCAAAAGTAAGCATAAAGTAAATAAACATATAAGAAAACTCTCAAAGACGTAATAAACCTAAATCATTTTTTAACCCACACAACAAGTGACAAATTTCAATCACGATGGATTACATTCCAGTTTACTGCAACATAAAGGCCACAAGAGATATCAAGAGAGAAGAGCACAAGGCCACCCCAGAAATAGGCAAAGCAAACCCATCTCCAGCCTCCAATGGTGGTGTAGGTGCAATTGAATCCTGAGCCACAGTTTTGGTGAAGCAAAACAAACCCACAACCATTATAGCCATCAAAATGTGAGCCGAAGAAGAGCTACCATTTTGTGCCATTTCCACAGAAGCTGTGTATATCACTGTTATGCAAAAGTCCAAAGAGACTGAAATGATAGTATTGGGTGGAGACTGAATTGTTCAATACACAGAGCCAAGTGTTGAATTTATAGGCATTTGTTGGGGGGACAAGTGAAAAGGTTATCCTTTTCAATATGGTAAGTGGTACATGAAGTGAAATATTAACCATTTCTGAAGTGACCATGCCTTTTGGGTTACGGCTTTTGAGACCCACAAGACCAATCATAGACAGTCATTGCAGGGTGGCATTGCGTTCTCATTGAGCCATTTACGTTACAATTTACGGGAACAATCAAGTATCTATGACTTATGCTACATTTGACTTTAATATCCTAGATGGCTGGGATAATTGAAATGTTGGCTTTTGAACACTTCTCTAGCACAAGTTGTGACGTTGTAGAAAAGTAAAATGGATTACTGCGTAGGTTATCTTTTCTCAGTCACTGAAGATGGTGGGAACTCGCTTTCCGTCCAGCCGAAACGTTGTTGACATAGCAACGGTGTTGCTGAGCGTTTTGTTTTGGGAAACTTTTGGTTCAATTAGGTCTTTTTGGTGCTTCCTTTGCTATGGAGAAGAATCTAGAAAGTTTGATTTCGCAATTGAAGATACATGCGTAGATGTTAGTGTTGTTGAGTGTTGGATGTAGCTATTTCGGAGATATAAGGAGAAATATTAAAACGACGGAATTAAAAACTTGACTATTTTAATTTGAACAACGCCAAAATGTAATTAATGTCGGAATCCACTAAATAAAGCTACTCTGGTGCCAAGTAAATTTAACTGCTTATTGCAGGCAATTTTGTTCTACAAATTTCATTGTCATATGGAGTAATTAAACAGAGACATCATTTGGATATTTTATTATTATTATTATTATTATTATTATTATTATTATTATTATTATTTTTGGCTATCGAAGTTATGCGTATAGCAGGATAAGCAGAGGCATTAAATTCAGCGTTTTATATGTTACCTAACCTAATCAGTGAACTTAGCAATGCATATTGAATTAACCCATTCAAGAGAACCAATTACGGATAGATATTCTTTTTTAAAAAAAAAATTCATTGTCTTCTAATGTGTGTGACATAATGGATCAAGCTTAAAGCATTCAAACCTTTTTCTTAGAAAAAAAAAATGTATATTAATTTCCAAATATGAGAATAGAAATGGGGAAAATATTTAAATTTTATGGATATTTATAAAATTTACCAATTTAGATTTAGGTATTAAGATGAAAAATAAGTTTAGGTTAGTTTGGATTTGGAGTTTTCTTTTTTAGATATTTTTAAGAGTTTGAATTCGGGTTTAGGTAATATAATAACTCACTCTAGACCTGTAGTATATAATATATATTTATTATTTATATTTGTACTTATTAATAAATTTAATTTATGAGAAATTAGTATAAAAACATATCACAAAAAATACATATTATGTGTGTTTTGAATTATATTAATAGTTGTTTAAAATATTTTATAATTTATTGTGATCATTTATGAACAGATTTTATATAAATAAGTATCAATTAAAGATTTATTTATCTTAAATTTTTTTAAAAAAAATTATTCCAAATCTAAAGATTTAAGAATTTATTGAGATAGAATATGAAACTTGAGTTTAGTGTAAGTGATAATTCCTAGGCTTGGCTAATGTCATAATGTGGTTAGTTTGAGCGTGCAAAAACTAAAAACTTATTGGGTGGTTTATTTATATATTTTCTTTTCTCCGAGAAAAAAAAAAAAAAAAAAAGCAGGGATGGAAAGTGAAAATTAGAAAAAAGGAAAATGGCAATGTGTCAAAGTAGTCAAGGCATTGTGAAGAATCCCAATTTCTCAAGGTATATTTTGCGAAGGTTTGGTTAGAACTTAAGCATATATATAGCAAGCCGTTGCGGGTTGACAAACCTTTGTGCCACAAATATGTTGGAAATGGTCACACAAAACCTAACCTGAAGCGCTGAAACCATGCAGAACCATATACGTCGACCCTTTCACAGCCAAAAGAAGTGGTATTTTCCCAAAATAACTGCAACTTCTTCCCTTTAAATCCATCCCGACACCCTCATTCTCCTCAGACCCGCAAAAATACAATAAAGCACAGTTTCTTCAAAGCAAAGAAAGCAGGTCTCCCTAACTAGTCATGGACATGAAGAAGGTTTCTTGTGCTGTTCTCATCGCCGCCGCCTCCATGGGCGCTGCAATGGCTGCCACCGAGGTTCCTTCTGCTGCCCCGGCTCCCGGCCCAAGCAGCGCAGCCGCGGCTAGCTTGCCCGTTGTTGGCTCCTTGATTGGTGCCTCTATCTTGTCTTTCTTTGCCTTGTTCCAGTAAGAGAGCCAAAAATGTAACAGCGAAGAAAGACGTTTTTGAGAGGTATTCTATGGAATGAGCAGTGAAAAAGATAATGATGTAAAATGTTCATGTGCTGTTATGATTGAATAAAATGTTAATTTCTTCCATATAGTTAATATGCTATTAATACTTTGTATTTCCTATCTTCGTTTAGTCATTACTTGTTAGTATGTTCACCATGTTTTATTCCCAAAAGGTAGCCTAATCGCTTAAAGTATGTTTAGGATGAAAACAAATAAAATAATTTAAATCTAATCCAAAGAAAATATCTAAATCAAAACTTCCATTTTTTTTTCTGTGTGGGGATTCTCTATTTAAACTCTTGCAAAACATGCAGTACTTTGTAGCAAAACGACGTCATTTGAGTGCTAGTGAAGAGAAATAAGAGCAAGAATGTCACTGTATGTGAATTTCATAGCATACAGAGGAGCAAAGTATTACAAGAAATAGTTAATTTATAAAAATGAAATCAGATGGTCAGCATATAAAGCAAACTCAATATTAGGAGCCATTGTTTGAGTTATAGTAACAAAATAAAATGTAAAAATTAGTGAAATTTGGCAAGTATGAAGTAGTGAAATGTAAAGAGCGGCTTCTTAAACTCACAAAAGTATCTTGCAACTATATTAAGATACACCACTTCAATAGGAGATTGCAAATCATAGGTCAACAACCATTAGATATCACTTAGTTGACAAGAATAATCTGTACGAAATCCAATGCTAGTATATCTTGATGCTAGAAGGGACAATAATGAAGTTGAGGTAAAAAAAAAATTTCGAGAATCAAACAGGAAAAAAAAGAGAGTTAAATTAAAAAAAATGGTTGCAAAAAATACTCACGAGTCATGATGATAACCCTTTTTTTTTTGCTAGCTATGTCCTTTGTTGTTTTTGCGTCTGTTGAAGGGCTTCATCTCCCTAAAATAAATCAATATAACCAGTTCAATCAATTGGGTTTAGAGCTCCATCATTCACACAGTGTTTCTGTTGACATGGGTTTGGGACTTTGTTGTTGGGTAATGGAGTTGGAGAAGGAGAGGCCAGCATTGAAGTGAAGAAGCGAGAAGAAGCAGGCCTGATGCGTGAAAGGAGTAATGAAGAATGGATGGCCAGATTGTGTCTTAAAATAAACAATTGAGATCTCTTCACTAACACCCAAACGGTGTCATTTTACTACAAAGTATCACTTGCTTTGCAAGGCTCCCAAGTAGAGAATGCACACTCATTTTTTACTCTTTCATTTTTGTTGTTTTCTTTAATCTAAAAATTCTCTTAATGATCATTTTACAATAAATGTTGGCCACCCTTCCTTTTCAAATCTACATTCATTGTTGAAAAAAAAAAAAAAGAATTAAAGTTATCAATATAGTTTGAGTCAACCTTAACTATTTTAGGCCTTAACAATTTAAAGTTAGATTAAAAAAGTTTATTTAAGTATGTCCTAAAACTTTTTAATCCAATCCAATACTTTAAGGAATTGAAGCCAACTCTATATGTTCTAAGACCTTTTAGTCCAACCCAATACTTTAAGGGTTTGAAGCCAATTTTATGGGCATAATTAAAAGAATATTTTAAACAATGAATTTTAAAAATTGATCTTATAGGTGACTCTAATAATTATAATTGTCAATTTGGGTTAGCTTGCCCTTAATTGATCTTAGTTTTTCTAAAGGTTAATCCTAAAAAAACTATGGATTTTTTTTGTTTGATATAATAAGGCAACATATTTTGGTGTATATATATATATATATATCTAATAATATATTGGAAGAAGTGAGAGGAGCCAATAACCTACCATTTGATGAAAATTATATATCTATTTGTTGATTGAGAAAGTTGATAAGTACACTAAGATTTTTACAATCAAAAAATAATTTATTTCTTGCTCAAACTTTTTTCTTCTACTCTAACAAAATTATAAATTTTTATCAAAACAATATTGCTCTAACACTATGTTTGGAAATTTATGAAAAGATAGAATAAATAACAAATATTGGAATAGAATACAGTGAAATAGAATGACAGGTTATATATTATTCTATTGTTTGAGAGTTTAATAAAAAAGTCAATGGCAAAATGAAATAATTTATAAATTATATTTTTAGTATTACTCTTATGAAATAAAATCACATACAAAAATATATTAAAGTATAAGAGTATATCTATATTTTCAATAAGTGTAAGTCATTCCTTCCTTAACCCTCCAATTTGAAAGGACAAAAAAGTTAAAATTTTGGATGGCAAGGAGGGATTTTAAATGCTATTTGTTACTATTCTACTCTTAAAAACAGTTTCAAACAATGAAACAGGTCAACCTCAAGGACCTAACCCATTTTAAAGAGAAAATGATATAAAAAGTGAAAATGTATATAAAACTCACTTCTTATCTTCCTCTTTATTCTTTGTTTTCTCTCTCTCTTTTCAATTACAAAATGTAAATTTACTTTTCAATTACACGACGTGCATTTACTTGTCAAATACAAAGGATTCAAATATTACACCTTATAGCAAAACATCAATGAAAATTCAACCTACACAAAAACAATTTATTTCATATATTATAAACCATTTACCAGGAAAAGAATATGTGAAATGTTTTCCAATCTTCAACCAAGAAACAGTCCAGAAGGAACAAACTTATGGGACATTTTAAAATACACATTTCTTACAATAATTTATAAATCAATGGCATTCGCAAGCACCTCTCACATACTAGTTTTCTGAAGTAAATTTCTGTGCAGACATGAGGCTCTTTGTCAACCATATTGCTGTTTCTCTGGATGAGACAGCTTCTTGCCCAAATGGTCTAAGCACACCAGCAAGCTCATCAAGTTTGTCCTGCTTAAGTAACTGCGCACATAACTCAAGCAGAGACTCCAGAGCATTAGCTCTTTGCTGGCATGGACTATCCAGCAGAGTCTTAGTTTCATCAGCACCTATTGCAGTAAGTTTACTCAATGAAAGCTCACTTGGTATCTGATCAACCACACAAACACTTTCATTTTCTTTATGCATGGAGCAAGTGATGTCAAGTATCTTTGCTTGGCCTTCATCTTTACCTGCAAGTTTATCATTACTCTCCGAAGACAAACAGTCCAAGTGAAGGCCTTCTGTAAATGCAATGGTATTTTCACTTCTCCTTATGCAGCTTCCAGGTTCGGTGTCCGGTTCGACCCTAATAGGCTGCATAGGTGGTGGTGTTAACGTTTCGTCAAGGGACCCATCTTCATCAGTGCTGCCTGCACAGGACATTGTTGATTTCTTGGAGTCCTGAGATATGGTATCTTCCCTCTGTCCCTTGACTTTATTGACATCCTCGTTGAAAAAAGCATCTTCAACATTTGTGGCCACTGCACTTATGTCAACCCTTTCTGATTTTTGAAAATGTTCAGCGTTCAATCCTTGTTCTTCATGCTCAGAATCTGGAATTGTCTTTAATTTAATTTCATTATCAGCTGTTTGACTAGCAAGTGTAATTTTAAAGTCTGCTTCTTTGAACACAGTGCCATCAGTTGATTCAGATGTTGTAGACCCGCCTTTTGAGCCATTGATACTAGAACATGATTCCGCGATGTAGCTGGTGGGATCAACCATCTTGGTCACAAGGTTGTCTTCAACACTGGTTGACACTGTTTGCTTACTATCATTGGTAAGACCGCTTGGATGTACATCGCCATTTCCCTCAAATGGATGAATCCTTTCCAAACAATTTGTTAACCCCACTTCTTTGTCCCTATGTTCTTTGCCACCACCAGAGCTATAAGATCTCTTTGTTTTGTCCTTTGGGCTACTTATGGGTTTTATTGGAAGAAGAACAGCAGATGCATTACGACAGCGGAGGACATATGGTTGCAAATGAGGATGCCTTAACAATTCCAGTGCCTGTCAACAAAAAGATGCAACATTGGAGTGAACGCCAAAATCCAGACTACTCAAAATGGATCATAGGCTTAGTTGAACTAACTGTTGGTCTATGTTCTGGGTTCTTCCTCAGCATGCTCTTGATAATTTGTTTCCTGTTACACATTAAGTCATCTTCTTTCAGCTTTAGCATTTCAAAGAAATATGAAAGAAATAAAGAAGGGGGAAATTTTAGTGCAACAATGAGCGCAAAATCTACATGCAAGTTTTGGTTAGCTTCAAGTGTAATTGTATAAATACTTGAACTTCTTTTGAGGGGCAGAAAATGAAATCATTTATTAAAAAAAAAAAAAAATTTAAAAGGACAAGGGAAGAAGGCAAGATAACAATGTGACTTGTAATGGTTTTGAAGGAATTACTTACAGTGTGGAAGAATAAACAATTGGCAGTGGAGAAATTGAGGATCTATTTATCTTATTGATAAGTCCAGCCATGTCCTGTTCCATTCCTTCATTTATTAAATTACTTATTTTACTTATAAATACAAGTTAAAGAATTGAAACTTCATTGCTAGTAGTGATATCAAATTCTTGATCATGGTTCAAGTATGCCCTTACTGGAGCACGAAATGCCGGTTGATGTGCAGTGATTTCAAACATGCAACAACCTTGACACACAGAGAAGTCATTCTTACACAAGGTGAGATATCATAAAGCTTTGTCAAATGGAATCAGGAATCCAAGATACTTACCAAGCGACCATATATCAGATTTATAACCATAAGGTACATCTGCAAGGAGCTCAGGACACATGTAGTTTGGTGTTCGAACAACCTGCACAAGATAGATGAAAGAAGCAAATAATAAACAGGCATCAGCAGGTGGATTTAATTGAAGTAACATAAGCATTATCGATTAGAAGTTCAAAGTAAGAAATATATCAACAGCATAATTCATCGTAAGATGAATAACATCATCAAGTTGGCCGGACAATCTGTTTCAAGAGGAAAATAACACAAACAAGTTTCTTGAAGAAGACATCAGAACATTGCTAAGACATATAAAATACCGTGGAAGCAAGGTCTTCTGTGTTAAGTAGCTTTGCAAAACCAAAGTCACCTGTATAGTCCACACAATACATATATTTCTTTAGACAACACAATACATGGAAGCCAGAAGTGATGAGCCTTACAAAGGATAACGCAGACATACCAAGTCGAATGTCATTCTCTTTGGTAAGGAATATGTTGGAACACTGAAATTAAGTGAAGCTACATTAATGAAAATGTCATATAAAGGATTTCTTTGCCAGGACAAGGCAGTATGCAATACCTTGAGATCTCTGTGAAGTACACGATTAGAATGCAGATAGTCCACAGCTAGCAATAATTGAGTCAGCCATTTGCAGATCTTCTGCAGGAGAATATGGTGCAGAGTGGGTAAGGAATACTCATCCAAGAGCATATTAAGGGATGGTACATTAAATCTTACTAGTTACCTCCTCAGAAAAAAAGGATCCTCGGGCTCTCTTTATGATCTCAGCCCTGCTCCACAAAGATTTCAGTGTTCCATGATTCAGCTTTATTTAAGGAGTTCGAAACACTGTTAATAATTCTCCCAAGCATTTACACACACACACATACCCACCACCACCCACCCCACACACATGTTCATATGTAAATGTAAGTATATCAGGAGATATATGCAATCTCCCATGAAACACGAGACCCACAAAATCCCAAATCCTTTGTCCAAGTGTATTTCTTTTTTTTTTTTTGGGGGGGGGGGGGTGTTGTGGGTTACATGACAGAGCAGAGGTTTGAACCAAAGATCCCACGGTACTACCCGCATTCCTCACCACTACACCACACCTAGTGGCCCCTTAGTTTATTTCATTAGGATGTCATTGAGATTACAAATATAACTTTTTCTATGAAAATTTTTTCAATGCATCAGTTTATCAAGCTTCCAATTACAATCATTATAGTAACAATTCAGTATCCATCAACAAGGACTCCTTCCTAGATTTTCCATAATATGTAATAAATACAAGATATTTTGATGTTAGAGTCACAAAAATAGGTCTAGGGCCATTGTCTAACAGCTTAAACTTTAAGGTCAAGTCGTTCTTCAATATGGTATAAGAGCCATCTCAGTCTATTAATTCAAATTTCAGAATAAAGTTGGGTGTAGTTTCAGTACAGGATAAAAGTTTGTATCTGTCCACATTTCAAGTCCAGTAGGCTTTCATATGCAAGGATGTGTTGGAATTATGAAAACCACTCTAGACCTCACTTAATAGCTTAAGATGGGTCAATAATTTGCATGCAGATTGCTGATAAAAGTTTTCTTTTTTTTCTGTAGATGTTATCTGTTTGAAGGTCGAATAATAATAAGAACTAAAATGAGATGGAAGGAAAGGCTAATGTTAGTCTTGTAAAGGAGCAAAAGTTATTATATGGCATTGCTCAGGAGTTGAAATTAATATGCTCAGATCCTTGATTCATGCAAGAAAAAGTAAGTGTTTCTAACAGATTTTACTTACATGTCACCTCCTTCACAATAGCCAGTTATAATGCATATGCACTCCTCCTACAAAACATCAAAATCTCACAAACATGCATATTAAGATTCATAAATATCAGCACAATAATCAGACAACTCTATAAAATCTTAAACTTATCATGTCTTTTATATATAACTGAGAGCAGATGAAAGATTATGGACTTACCTTTTCCACCCAAGAATCTTTGCACTCCACGATATATGGGTTATTTAGTTTTGAAATCAGGTTCATCTGAAATAGAGAGAGAAGATCTCCTTTTTTATGTGAGGGTAGAAAGTATATGTTCAAAACACGATTCAGACAAGCCCTTAGTATAATCAGCATGAAAATACTTTTGAAAAGCTAGCTTCGGGTTGTATTTAACTCAAAACGCCATATTGCATGTTATTCATATGTTTACACTATTTGGCAATCATATAGGAAACAAACTTCCCAAAGCCAGTATTCTCTTGCATAGCACCTACAAGATTACATCGAATCAAATAAATTCAATTTTCTTTTACTGTTATTAATATTTTCATTCTTCTAGTCTGTCTTTGTGCCAAAAGGGATATCGGTTCTTGGAAATACTACATATCCAGATGACCGGTTTGCAGTAAGAACAAAATGTAGCCAGCAGTGGCATATTTATGAATCATCAAAGAAGTGCAAAGAAGATGAGGACAAAAAACAGCAAAGTTGGGCTGATGTATTCCACGAATGACTCAACACATGGTAGGAGATGGATTGATTGATACCATTTATCCATGCATATGGGACAAATTAAAAAAACACAAAAAAAAAAGATTGAAAGAGATAATACGACAGTAACGTGGGTTCGCCTGTCCATTCAATTAAGACAGAAATAGAAATAGAACAATTGGAGTAAAATTTAATATATATATATATATATATATATATATATATATACACGGTTGACGCTGAATATATGCATCAGCTGGATGGGTTTGTTACACCAACCTCTTGGTGCGCTGTTCGTTTAAACTTCTCGTTTTGCTTGGCCAAGCGAATCTTCTTCAGCACATACCTACCGGACATAAAATCAAGAAAATGAACAATAATTTCAGAAAAAAAGAACGGGTTAGAGTTAATTGCTATCGAATTTAGTGGCTTTCATTTCCAACGATCTAACACAGAAATCTCAAAAGTCTAAGTTTTTCTTTGTTGAGTAGTCGATTTTTAAACTAAAAATCCATCTTTAATCGTTCATGTGCATTGTTCAGCAGGTACAGAAAAACAAGACCAAGGACATCATCTTTACAAAGAGGGTCTTACTTCTTTTTCTCAGACTTGTGGAGAATGAGAAAGGCAGCGCCGAATGCTTCTCTACCAATTTGCTCTATCACTTCATAGTCTTCCATCTTTAACTTGGTATCACCATTATTGGTCTCCATGGCAAGCTCCGAAAACTACAGCAGACAAACAGTGAAGCTGCAGATTCTAATGGCTATGGATCCAATTCAGACAGCAAAACATCGACTCCACGACAAAGTTTTCCCCACAAATGCTCTAATTGAAGGCAACCGGTAGCCTGGAGAGCATTAATTATCGAAACCCAAAGCAAATATCTTATTTGAATGAGTTGGGAGCCTATTGAATTTGATTCCAACAACTATGAAGGGTTTCAAATGGAAAGAGGCATAAAAGAGTAAAGCAGCTACATTCCACACAACTTATGACCCTAAACGACCTTCTGAGAAGAGAGAGAAGAACTAAAAGCAGAAGAATATACCACCCCCAAGAAAAATGAAAGCTTGACGACTTACCCAAAAGAAAGAAGGGGCAAAGAGAGAGAGAGAGGTTGAAGTACAAGAAAGTCAAGTAAAACAATATAGAGCGTACATATTGTCACCATTTATAATAATTATTACGTCTGTTGAGTGTATTATTATAGCTTTCACCTAAAACAAAAGAAAAAAAATTTCACAAAAAACATAAGAAATAATAAAACTCTTTCAAGATCAAGTTTCCCAGCAGTCAAATTATCTTTAACATTTGCATGTGATAATAAATTATCATTTTAATATAAATTTTGAGATGATTTAATGACAAAGAACTCGAACTAATGAATGGAAGATCACTAATTATAAGGGATGTTCTTAGCACGCAGTTGTGAAGTCACAGTCCTTGTACCCTAAAATAATCATCCAATTTTGGACTTTAGCCAATGGCTATATCAAGTTGTGTGGGTTTGTGTGCGCGCGGTGTGCTAGCCATCCACTCGAATTGGTCCACGAACATGACTATGGCTTTAACACCCCAACCTTTCTTAGAGGCAAAAATGTGTTCCATTTAAGTCTCTAAAATATCAATCCGATTGATTATCTTTTGATAAATTGTAAATTGCAGGTAAGAAACTACATGGCTGTTTTGCTAGCCGTACGTTCTCAAAGGCTATTTAGAAGTAAGCAACGTACATATGTTTTGTATACATGTGTTCAAGAAGCGAAATTTCCGGTTAATTGGGTGATCATGATGTCTAATCGCAACCTGATTGGGATGCCTCTTTCCAAAGAACGAGGTGCAATGTCTCTTTAGTAGACTTGAAGATGAGGCACGTAATGGGTTAATGGTTATACACTTTTACTATTGTGGATTGATAAGAAAAGAATAATTGAAGTAGGGCTAAGTTTTTGTTGACCATTGACAAATCCAAGGTGACCCAAATGCGTTTTTAGGGCTCAAAAATATTTGGCTGGCGATAAGTTATCCATTGGGAGCCCCACTTGCATTGCAAATCCCTCCAGAAACCAATATAAATCTCGATAAAAGAGAACTAAAGCCCCATCCTCCTCGGCTTTTAACAAACCTTTTTCCTTTTCAAGCCGTATACTTTTCCTACTACGTACGCTTGCCGTGGTTATGGCCCTGAAATTACCGCTCAGATACAGTATAAAATTAATGGCATTCGCTCCGAGGCGTAAATTTTGAGACCAAATTTTTTTCCCAGGTATTCACCCAACAACAAACTTACTAGCTGTTTGTCTGAAAGAGGAAAAATGGACAGAAAGGAGAGGGAAATATATTTTATTTTTATTTTTTTCATTTAAATTAAAAGTTGACAATTTTTTGATAATATGTTTGGATTGAAATGAATGAGAAAAAATACATTAAATTTCAATTTACATTAAAAAAATATCAAAATTATAATTTTATTTTCTTTCTCTTCCCTTTCATTTTTCCTCTCCCAGGCATACCCATGGCTAGTAAAATTTGATCTTCTAACCCTTCTCTTTTATGTGATGTCCCAACCGCCACTTGTGTATTGCCATTGCCACCCAAAAACAAAAAAAACAAACTTGTTCAGTCGATTTGACACTAACCTTTTTCGGTGCCCACCTGCCGATAATTCACGAGATCCAGAATTTCATTATAAACCTCATAATTTTTATGTCGGTTGACAAGACATGGTCTTTGTACATGACTTATTAACACATCTTCAAAGTTAGTATTTCACTGACAAATCTATTGTAATTAAGCATTTAAGGAACAAGCAAAATATTACAGCTCCAAGACAAAATACACCACAATTAGTTAATAATCATCAATTCAAAAAAAACCACTTGCAAAATCAAGTTTAAAATGTTTTTTGATCCAACCCTCATTTCGTTTCTTTTATCTTCCAGGCCTCTACTGAAATTTAATGATTTGGAAGCTTTGTGCAAGAAACCATACACCAAGTTTGTCACCTACCATTACTCCCTTATCAAAGATGCTTTAGCTAACATAAAATAAAGTCCACCATCCATGACTGAGCAAATTCGACAAGGCCACAACCAGGATTTGGCTGCGTGCTGTGAGCACCAAAACCTTTACAAAGGTCGCTGATCCACTATATCCATGTTAGCTAAATGCCAACTTCAGTTCAGCTTTGAAAGTAACCAGTCATTATGTTATACATCGTAACACCCAGTAATTCAGTAAAAAAGAAACGATTTCCCATTAACATTTGATTACTCAAACAGGAGTTGAAGCACTGTTTGCTTAAAACTCCACTTGATCCTATAGCAAGTATCCATTACTTCCGCTTTGATTTTTTTGACAGCCTTCGGCTTTCAAGTTTTCTCTGTGCAGCTTCGAACTCTTCTTCAGTGGGCTCTGGTATATCGCCTCCTCCATATTTAGAAACTAGAGAAGAAAACATTGAATCAAACTGGCCTTTCCTCTCATTTCGGCGTTGTGATATGATTGCATATAGATCTGTTTCCGCCTGTTTGTTTGACCTATAAAAAGGTTTAAAAATAAATTATTCCTGAACTATAGCATGATTAACATAATCAACACCGTGCCACGGTCAGCTTACTTTGCTCTCCTTAAAGGACTGGTTGGTGGTTTGATTTCATCAACTTTCTTTGCCCATTTCTGGTAGGCTTTAGTTGACTTCAGTTCTCCTGCAAAAAACAGAGTAAAGAAAACAAAGGATACTAAGGAAAATGCTGAACTCAAAGTAAATGTCTAACAAGTAATGGGCTCTGCATAACTGCAAAAGTAAGACAACTATAAGGTCACTTGTTCCAGTATTGACATGCAGTCCTGATAGGAAAACTCAAATTCAATACGTCCCTCATCAGAGTAAAACCTTGCTAGAACTACTCTTACCAGCAGCTATAGCCTCATCAAGAATATCCTTGAAACGATGTGAGTCAAGTTTAGGATCTGAACAAAGCATTGAACAGAAAAGCCTGCAAAGGGAAGTTACATATAATATCAAAGTAAAAGACTGCCTTTCCAAATAAAAGCCTCAAGTTCATCATAATGCCCTTTTACCTGTTCATATTACCCATGCACCTTTTGTACAGATCAATCAAATCATTTTTCTCAGAGTTTGATCCCCTATAGTTTGCTTCAAATTCCTCAATATCAGCTTCAGTGACCTGTAATTCTTCTGTCATAAAACTACCACACCACAAGACATTATTAGAAAACACTCAGCAGCATATTAAAACAAATACCTTCTTGTACATTGTTCTGAAAAACTCATGAAGATTCTGAACAACTTCCCCTGCAAGGTCCTGAATATCAACGAAGACAAATGAGTTTTGCACACGTGCAATACATAATTTAAATATTTTCGTATCTAGATAATGGCCATTATGAAGCTATTATATCATGGTTCAATGGTTCCTTAATTTATTTGCAACTGCAAATGTTCAGATACTCACAGCATCATCAACACAACCAGTCTGATCATAAAGAGCCCGTTTCTCTTCATCCCCAAGAATTGAGATTACTTTTTGCAATTGCTGAAATTTCTCTTTAGCTTCCTGTAAAAAGATAAGCAATTACAACCACAAAGATTTGCTAGTTAATAAATTGATTGTGGCATAAATAGGCAACCATAGACAATCACCTCATCACCAGGGTTCTTATCAGGATGGAGCCGCAATGCTAACTTGTAATATGCTTTCTTTATTTCCTGTTGAGATGCTGTTCTCTCCACACCAAGAACCTATCAGCAATCAAGCAGTGGGTTGTTGTCCAACGCATCATTGTTCATTAATTAAAATGTGAATTAAGGAAAAGGAACAAAACACTGAATGCAGCATCAACAGTAGAAAACAACAGAGAACCACCCATCAGCTTCAGCATGCCAAGGGTACAAGATACCAGACCATATGGAACAGTTGTGAGCTGATTTTATGAAAGTAACAACTAGAGAGGAAACTTATGCTTAGGACCCTAAGACCTCCCGCACATATAATTCTAAAATAAGTCAAACATAAATTTTTGTTGTGGATAAATTTCTTTAAACATGTGATTTCTGTACAATGTACTATTTGATTTGAAGAATAAAGAATGGGGATAAATTAGAGCATTACAATATCTTGCTTTGTATCAGAGATCTTATGATGTTACAAAATTCATAGACTAACTTTGATGTTTAAATGTGCCTATAACACCCACAACTCGAGAGATTGCAGATGGTATATACACCAACTGGATTTTGATCTAAAATCCTCAAACCCACACTATCCTATCAAGCTCCCAAGGCAGTTGTGTAGTAATTCCAAATTCCAACAAAGCACTACCACTGTTAATAATCTGATCAAGAAAAAGATGGTGCAGCTCGCCTAAGTAAAGCTTATTGGCTTAATTGGGAACTTCAAGGTCAGCTTCTACTAGCAGGAGCATAAACAACTGTTTTTTGGCTAAACAAATTATAATTTACCAAGATGAAAAAACACTCTGTAAGCAAAGCCATAGTACCTTCTTCTTCTTCTCCTTCCTCCTCTTATGATGCCTGATATCTTTTATATTTAGAGCTCATAAAGCTAAGAAGGAAAGAAATCAACCTTATTTGGTTTGTTTTACTCAAAACACTTCTAATAGCCTCACTATACAATGTGAGTATTATGTTGCTTACAACCAATATCACAGATTTTCTAACTACGAAAAGTTGCAATATTCTAACCACCTCTGATGCAGTAAAGAACTTCCTAGAGATTGCTTGGTAACATTTTTTTTCTTTTGGGTAGGAAAGAACGAGAACACAGTCACAAAATTGAAGGGTTAGGTTGCTTTTGGTTGTGAGAATACCACCCCAGGGAATAGGAAATCAGCTCACATTCCAGTGGTACTACATGTTTGGTTGTAAGAAAAGCAATAAAAATCTTTCCATGGAAAACCAAATTCATCCCATTTTGAGAAGGAAAGCATCACTGTGCACTGGAATGAGCTCCATAGTTACAGGGGCAATATTAGAAATTACATATTTTTCATTATTATTTATCTATTAAGGGTATTTTGGTCTTTTTGATAACTATTTTCTCTTTATTTACATCTAACCAAATGAAAAATACAACAATATTTCTATTCTTTTCCTTGACATACCAAACAGATTTTATGCACCATAACATTCTTTTTTATTCCTTTCTATTCTTTTCTATTTCTTTCCATTCCATCCACTTCTCCCAACCAAACACACCTTTACCCCTTGTTTGGTTTAAGGGGAGGGGAAGGGGGAGGAGAGCCCCTCCCCTATCTCTCCTCCCCCTCCCCTTGTTTGGCATGTATTTTTGGAGGAGAGAGGAGGAAAAGTTTAATAAAATTTTCCTTCCACTCCCCTTCTCTCTTATCCCTCTAATTTGAAAGAATTGAGAAGAAAAGTTGAGAAAAAAACTAAAATGCACTTGTCTTGATTATTAATTTCATATTTCATAAATTTTTTATAAATATGATTGAAAAAAAATTTTAATGTACCAATTAACACGAGTATATTGTCATATTGAAAAAAAAATAAACATGTCAATGTTCCCAACTCAGATGCATTCTAATTTCATAAAATAAAACATATTAAATTATATATTTGTTAAAATAATTATTTAGTTAGTTTTATTTGTTTACAAATTTTTTTAAATAATTATAATTATAAATAATTTTTTACATTTGTTTAATTTGGTGATAAAAATGTTAAATTTTTAAAAATAAAAGAATAATTAATTGTATTATCATTACTTTTAAAATATATAAAAAGTACAATAATCTATATATTATTATTTTCCCTCCCCTCCCTTCATTAACCAAACAATATATCTCCCCTCCCCTCTCCTCCGTTAAAATCCTTCCCCTCCTTTCTTTTGAACCAAACAAGGCCTTAGTATATTCCTCTGCTGATTGGAAACAAAGCAACAACTCCAAAGTTGATCCACCTCCAAATTTACTAATCATAAGACTATTGTCTTTTGAGAATATTATTTACAAATTAATAGGTAACAATAAGCATTTTCACTTAGCGTTTCCACCTATTTATACATTTAAAACATCAAATTCATTTGGAACCCAAGTATTACTCCAAGTCAAAAAGACCTCCTGAACCATCTTATCCTATTTGCGTGCTTTGTTGCTTAATATCTTCATAAAAAATTTAAGAATGTTGTATTGCCAGCGAGAAAGCTCTGCCTTTTGATCACTGATTTACAAACCTCAAACACTAAATCGAGATCACATTTCTCGCCCTGCGGCGAAAGTGTTTCTCGTACAAATATTGCAGTATCGGCCATATTAGCATCTGACAACTTATAACATCAAGCACAACAAACCCATTTATTTTACCGCAGACGTTAAACCTAATCTCAGGCGTCGCTAGGAACAAGGAGTAAAGATTTAATCATATTAATGAAGCAAAGCTGACTGGTTGATTATCGATACCTCGTAGAGGCTCTTTTCCGTGGAGGAACTTCGATTCCGATTCTGGTTCTCCGCTTCTTGCTCGGATCCAAGATTTTCGTCATCGGAAACCCTAGCCTTCTTCTTCTTCGCCATTGTGATGTCTGAGAGGGCTTTTGAAGATGACTCAAATTAAAGGCTGGCTTCTTCTATTTAAACCAACCTTGAATCTTCACACAAAATAGTGCCAAAGAATTAAGTTTGGCGGTCATCAAATTGTTCCCGCCTTTCGCTTCAGGCTTTACCCATTTTCCCGCCGTCGCGATTATTATTTTCTAAGCTCACTTTTACGTTGGAGGGGGAGGAATTTATTGAAAAATCTTATTTGTATATATTTTGTATGATTGAAATAGCAGTTGATTTTTATTTTATAAGTAAATTGAAAATTATTATTATATTTAATTTATATAAAATTTATTATATATTTAAGGAAATTCTTACACGTATCTAAGATATCAGGATAAATGTACATTAAATAATAAAATCAAGTCAAATTATATGATTGGCTTTGCATAATAATAGATAATAAAGTATAAATTCTATATAATATTTTATTTATATAATAATAAGATAGTGTGTAATTAAATATAGACTCAGTTATATAATTTATTATTATATTAATAAATAGATCTCATTATATTTGATTTTGACTTTTTTATTAAAAAAATAAATGATATGACATTTTAACAATATATAATAATTTTTTATGCTCTTATATTTTTTTATTCTAATATTATTTTTAAATAAGGACACAATTATCATTTTTTATCTTTTTTTAATTTTTATATTATTTTTATTAAACTAAATATATAAATATAATGACAATTCTATTCTTTTTTATATCATATAAAATGTAATTATTCTATTCAATTTACATTCTTATTCTTTCTTTTATTTTTATATTCAACAAGTCTATATATATCAAACCAAATAATAGTTCATGAATTTTTTTAACTTTCATCATGGCATCAAAAGTTTATTTTACTTCAATGTAGTTTTTAAAATTTTAAAAAATCATTTAATACCATTTTTATGTCATTAATTTCATTAATTAATATGTTTAATATGATTCACCACATGATCCAAACAATTTTTTATATGTATAATGTACTAGTTGAATTAGTTTTATTATAATCTTATTTTTAATTCTACATAATTGTTTGAGTTTTTAAGTATTTTGTGCTCATTTAAATTATATGTCAATTTAATATATTTAGGTTACGTGTCTCGTTTAAATAGAAATCAATTTATTGTGTACAAATTTTATATATTATATTTCATAGCTCGTTTTATAAAATAATAAAGCACACAACACAAAAAAGTAATAGAAGGAGCATAAGATAATACAATGCACATGTGCACTTACACGTACACACATTAATGAGTTGACATATCAATTGAATGAAATGCTAAACCAAAATAGTGATGTACTATATAAATATACTTATATTTGATCATTTTAGTGATGTTAAACTTCAAAACACATGATAAAGAGGGAAAAGATAGAATTGTTGAGAGTGGATATACAAAATATATATACATAATATCTAAATAAATAAAAATGTGAAAGAATTTATACTGACCTCTAGCCACTACTATACTAAGACAAATGTGAATACGGGAATGCTTTTAGCTTAGAGTTTATTACTTAATGATGGTGTATATAAACTTTAATCTATAGTCATGTGAAAATTGAGCCAATGATGCTGTATATATAAAACATCCTTAATGGCTCCCTCCCATTAAAATGTGCTACAAGGGAAAATGAGGTGGAACATGAGAAGGTGGGAATGTGGTGGAGAAAATGTTATATGCTTGAATCTTGAATCCCTAAAAATTCAGACCATTATAGTAAAGTCCTTGCAAGCATGTTGGTTTGTTACCCACATTTAGAGAGAATGGCAGTTACATTCTCCTACTTGATCTAAATGATGTAATGATTTATAGATTCATATTTATATTTCAAGTAAAGAAAACTCAATGCACAAATCACAATGATAAATCCTTTATATATGACTATTGCCTTTCATGTATTATAACGTATTCTCCTTCTTCAACTCACCATAAACTTAATAAATAAAACTTATGTTTATTCTAAGTCTAGCTAATGCTACTTTTTTCTGAACATAAATACGAGAAAAATAACTCAAATTAAATAAGAGTTTTATTATAAATAATATATAAATATATACGTCAAAAATTCAACATGGTACTAAATCTCATTATAGATACATGATCCTTAAATACTGATGGCGTCATACCTTATATTAAAGAATATGCTAATACTAACTTAGTGCTAACGTGTTCAATTATGACTTTGTTCTCTTTGGCTATGTACTTATTGTTGACATGTTTACTTCGACTTTCACTTTTGTTATTCTTAGTCCGAAAAATCACAGTTGACTTGTTATAATAAATCTTTAATGGCTTAGAAATTGAATCCATGATTCTAAACCTAAAAATAAAGCTCTTTAGTCATACACTATGCAAAGTTGCCTTAAAACAAGATACGAATTCAGCATCTATGGTAGAAGTAATAGTCAACGCCTACTTTGCACTTTTCTAAGACATAGCTCCGCCAACAAACATGAAATGTAACCTTAAGTTAATTTTCGTGAATCAACACTTCTAGCAAAATCCAAATCTAAGTAGCCAACTATCTCAAAATTCTCAATTCATCTATATATCAACATATAGTCTTTAGTATTTTGAAGGTACCTCATCACTTTCTTTGCAACTCTCCAATAATCCATACCAGGGTTAATTTGATATCTCTTTAACATTCTGATCGTGAATGCAATATTAGGTCTTGTACAAGCCTAAGCACACATAAGACTTTTGACAATAGAAGTAGAATGTTAGGTATTTGTTTCCTTTCTAAATCATTCTTCGGATACTGATTCAAATTGAACTTGTCACCCTTCGCAATAGGTGCTACACGTGGTAAATAGTCTTTCATCCGAAATCTCTCTAACAACTTATTAATATTGGTTTCTTATGATAGACCAAAAATATATTGAGTTATATCCCTATAAATCTTTATGTCAATAACATAAGATGTTTTACACATATTTTTCATGTTAAAATTCTTAAAGAAAAATTATTTCACATCGTATAGTAACCATTTATAATTAATTGCAAGTAATATGTCATCTATATATAACATAAGGAAACAGATTTTACTTCCACTAATTTTTGACATTCTTCATGAATCTAAATAAGGAGTTGACATTATAAAATTTAAGATACGATTAGCAAGAAGTTTGCTTCAATCCATATATGGATTTCTTAAACTTACATGCCAAGTGTTCACCAACACTAGAAAATAATCCTTCAAATTGTTTCATATATATCTCCTTCTCCAGTTCCCAATTGAAAAATGTCGTCTTCATATTTATTTGACGTAGTTCTAAATTAAAATGGGCAACTAATGCCATTGGATGCAAATAAGTCTCTCTTCATCTTATAGACCTATTTGCATCCAATGACCTTATAACTATTAGGCAACTCAATGAGATCCTAGACTTCATTAGATGCTATGGAATCTATTTTTTCCTTCATAACATTATGCCACAGTTCAGATTCTCTGCAACTGATGACTTATGAAAATGTTTCAAGGTCATTCTCGACTCTTGTATTGTAATCAAATTCTTGTATATACACAGCATAATCACTAAGAATTGTTAACTTTTTTATCCTAGTTGATTTTTTTAATGTTGGCTCAACATTCTCTTGGGAAGCATGTTATTCAATTAGCTATTCAATATTCTTTGGAGGTTGTTCATCAATCGAATTAATTTAATCATGATCAACAGGTTATGGGTCCTCATTGATTAATTGTTCAATAACCATTTGAACTTGAGAAGCATGGATCACAATTATACTATTACTTGATGTAGGAACTTGAGTATTAGATTGATCATTCTTGAAACTTAAATTCTGAGTCTGATCACTCTTACTAATCAAATCATTATTAAGAAATTTTGCATTTCTTGATTCCATAATCTTAGTACTGTAAAATATATATTAAAATCTATATACCTTAAACCTTTTAGTATGCCTCATGAAATAGCCACTAATAGTTATAGGATCAAATTTATTCTATTATAGATTATAAACCTTAACTTTAAATAAGCATTCCAAATGCGCATGTTTTAAATTCAACTTCAAACCTTTGAACAACTAAACTGGCGTCTTTTCAATAGCCTTAGTTTGAACCCGGTTAAGAATATATACAACCATTTTAAGGGTTTTAGTCCACAATGATCTAAGAAACTTGGAGCTATTAAGCATGCTCTGCACCATGTCGAATAATGTTTAATTTCTTATTTTAGCTACACTATTTTACTCTAAAGACCTAGGCATAGTGTATTGGGTAACAATCCTTTATTCTCAAAGAAATCGAGCAAATAGACATAATGTTTGTCAATCCTCAGTATATCTGCCATAATACTCACCACCTCTATCTGATTTATGATTTTAATTTGTTTATCACACTGTTACTCTACTTATAACTTAAAAACTTTAAAGGCATCAAGTGCCTTAATTTTATTATTTAGTAAATAGAGATACATATATTATAAATTATCATCAATAAAGATGATAAAGTATTTTTTACCACTATAGTCTAAATTTAGATTACAAATATCTGTATGTATGATTTTTAATATGGTATAACTCCTCTTAGTACCTTTTTTGGTCTTATTAGTTTACTTTCCCTTAATGCAGTTTATATAGGTATCAAAATTAGTAAAGTTAAATATACTAAGTACTCCATCTTTTATTAATCTTTTAATCCTTTCTATTAAGATATGACCTAACATACGGTGTTATAATATGGAGGAATCTTCATTAATAATACATCTTTTGATACCTATACTACTAGAAATATGCATTGAATTATTAGATGTATTGTTTTGTAATTGAATTTAAAAAAGACCATTAAAATTTGTACCATTACCAACAAGATTGAATTTATAAAATAACTTAAATATATTATTTAAAAATTTAAAAGAATATCCATAAGGTACAAGTTTCGAAATAAGAATCAAGTTTCTAGAAATACTTAGTACACAAAAGGTCATTTCCAATATCAAACTAAAGCCAGTATCTAAAATTAATCTGCAAATTACTACAACTTCTACTAAAAAGTTTATTTTGTTGTTTGAATAGATGTACTGCTCACTGCTCACTGCTTATTAACTTTTTTTAGTTTAAAAAGTCTTACAAGATATTAGAGACATAGATTATTGAACCATAATTAATCTACCATATATTATTACTAACGTTTACCATATTAAATTCATAACAAAAAAATGAGATTGAGTTACCTTTCTTTTCAATCTAAGCCTTAAATTTGACGTGGTCCGTTTTTGCATATCCCATTTTTTTACAAAAAAAAAAAACACTTAGACTCATTCTTAATGTCAAGTTGAATAGGTATCTTGCCTTTTTCCTTTAGTTTGGCTTGTTTCTTGTTCTTTTCTTGTATTGTTATAAGTGCACTTTCTCCTATATCTGCTATAAACCTTCCTTCTTCCTATGCATACATGGTCAAAAGCTCATTAATTAATAATTTCTCCTTATGTATGTTATAAGAGATTTTAAAAGCCCCATATTGATATGACAAAGAATTCAGGATATAATGCATGAGAAAAAACTCAACCATCTCAACCTCAAGTGTTTTTAATTGAGCCTTTATATCTCTCACTTGCATGATGTGCTCTCACACATCTCTTATGTTAGTAAGCCTTATATATGATAACTTTGTCATTAGGGTGCCGGCCAAAATCTTGTCCGAGAATTCAAACTATTTATTAATGGCTTTGAGCAAGCTTTAAACATTTTGATACTTTCCGATAGACCCACAAACGTTAGTAGATATTTTAGTTTTGATATACATCATGCTGAGACGATTTGATCGCTCCTAGCATTCATAAAAAGGTTATTGCAGATATACTACTAGTGTCTATAAGTTTAAGAGATTCATCTTTTATAATTATATCATCAACGTCTATCCACCTTAATTGGAGAAGTATTTTCTCTTTCCAAATTTTATAATTATCACCCATTAATTTAAAAACTTGCAAGTTAGAGATATTCAAATGTTAAAAAGCTGCACATAATTTATATATTATATTAATATTTTGAGACAATTAAATATTCCTTATCACATGTTTTAATAATGCAAAGCATGTCTTTTCAAACCGTAAGCCTAGTAACAAATAAAATTACCTGCGAGCCAAGTTTTATTTAATAAAATTCATGTAACTTTATAATAAAGTCAACAAATTATATCCTTTTTTTCTTAATCCTTGTGGGTAAATCAAGAAAAGGAAAAATTTACTATTGCACCTTAATTAATCATATAAAATATAATCGTATTTTTGTGAGATAATAATTATCATATTAAATATAATTAATTACAACTTGACGTTATTTTTTTTATATGATTATAACATTTAATGTATAAGTTTAGAATAATTATAAGTGTTGTGGCTAAACTCTAATTAAACTAGAATTATCCTAATCATATGATATCTCAATATTAACTAAATGCTTGTATATGGTCAAATATTAATGCATAAATAAGCTTAACATAATGAGAATTAAATAATTAATTAATTAATCAATTAAATTAAATGTGACTAATTAACTAATTAGAATTTTATTAATTAATTTAATCTTAATGTGATAAAATAATGCCTAAAATTAATATCCTAATATTATGCATAAATTAAATGGTGCTGTAACATATAATAAACATTATTGGACAAAAGTGTCACAAATATTATCTAAAAAATAAGCTTAGATTCTCAAAAAACAATTTCCAAATATTTTGGACATATTAAATAACTCAAAATGATTTTTGGACAAATTAATGACCAAGAAATTATTTAACCAATATAAATTAAATATTGACCCTTATAAAAATACTTTTTTTTTCACTCAGAATGGGTCTATTCAAATTTTTTAGTCAAATTTGTCAAATCCCAAAGGAGGAAATAACATTTGTTGTAATATAAATCCATTATATTGGCCCATGTCCATTATGGAGTTGAAATTGCCATACAAAAGCAAAGGAGAAATGGCCCACGTCCATTATAATGATATGAAGCTTCAATATATATGACCAGTAATGTGATGGTTTGATTTTTTTTTTTTTTATATGTTTGAAGTATTTAATGTTGTAAAACCCAAATGGTGTAACCCAACATTGAATCTAAAAAGCAAAGGCATTAAACTTCAAACCAATTGACCAAAAAAAAAATGTAAGCTTTATTTGCATTAGCCCAAACCCAGTAGCATTTTTAATGAAACGGTGAGTTTTAGAGGTGCACAAAATGTCTGGCAATCATATGGGAACAGCCACACAACATGTTGCATATGTCGTCATCAACCTCATGCTAAAGCAATGTGACTTGAGTTAATGTGTTTTTGGACTTGCATGAAAACCCTAATATGTCTTGCATTACAAAACTTTGTTTTTTGTATATTTTCAAAGTTAAAAATAGTTAGAATTTTATGGGCAATAAGTTTATAATTTCAAAATAGAGAAATGAAGCCCATATTCAACCACTATAAATATTACAGTAAAACTTAATTTTTAAATTTTGAAAACAAGCAAGGTAGAGGCCACTTTAAGTGTTCTGATACTAAATATTGGAAGTGGATATACAAAATACGTATACATAATATCCAAAAAAATTAAAATACAAAAGAATTTATACTGACCTCCAACCATTGCTACACTGAGATGAATGCGAATACGTCAATGCTTTTAGCTAAGAGTTTCTCACTTAATGATGGTGTATATAAATTTTGATATGTAGTTATGTGAAAACTGAGCCAAGGACCCCATATATATATATAACATCCTTAATGGCTCCCTCCCATCAAAGGTACAACAAGGAAAAACATGGTAGAATGTACGAATGTGCGAACATGTCTCCAAAAATTCAGACCACTATACTATAGCTATTGCAAGCACATTGGTTTATTACCCATGTTTGGAGAAAACAATGGTTACAGGAATTACACTAACAACTAAGACAACTATATTAAAATGAAACAACTAAAAATAACTAGAAAGATTATAATAAAACTAATTTAACTTATATAATACATATAAAAAATTCTATAGACTAGATGTAAGTCACATAAGACGTTTTAAAAATTATATTAAACTAAAATAAATTATTAAAGCTAAATCAATGCTTCAATAAAATTTACAAATTAAAAGCGAACTATTATCTAGCTGTTTATTTATTTTGTCAATACTTATTTCTTGTGAGCCATTTTAACTGCACGCAAGAACTACGATAAGCTTGTGTCAATTTTTTAAAAATTCAAAATTAAATTTATAAACTTGTAACTCACTATTAGTTGGCTGAAAATAATCACAATTACTTTTTTTAAAAAATAAATTTTGTGAAAAATTGATCAATGTTTTATTACAAGATGTAAAAACTTCACCTATTTTAAAGAATATGTATTTATATTATAATTTAAAAGATGATTTTGACAAAACTCTTTTAAATACTTGTTATCAAATTTTTTAATAAAAATATAATATATATAAATATATTATACAACTGTAAACTGAATAATATATTGTCGACTAATTAAAAGAATTTCTTTATATAGAATTTTTTTAAAATAAATGTTTAATACTTGTATCAAATTTGTTTATTGTAGATTTTTTATTAAAACACCTCAAATTAAATTAAAAAAAAAAAGGAACCATGTCACCACTACAGTATTTATGCTTTTGGACAAAGCCCAGATCATGCATAAATGTCTAAATGCTCCACAACAATATTAAATGCCAGCCCACTCGGACGTCGCCTATTGCTTGTGGGCCTTCGCTTAATTTTACTTCTAAGTAATAAAAACTGAAAAATTAATTTTAAAAAAGAAGAACCAAAAAGGAAAAAAGTGAAAGTGAGGGGGCAAAATAGAAATTACGAGGAACTGGAGGGTAGTTTATGAAAGGACCCACCGACTCTGTGAAAAGCATTAGTTGGCAGATAAAAGTTCAAATATAGCAATTTGACACGACGATGCGACCGAACCCAACCCCCCTCTCTCTCTTCCTTCTGTGCCTCTCTAGGTGCGTTTAATATTGTACTTCTTTCTGGTTTCGGTTTTCTCGATTATCGCACACTGTTCTCCAATCGATCTAAGGTCAGAACTATTTCCATCTATACATCCTATTTCCCCCTAGAGAATTTTTCGTTGGTCTGTGCGTTTTGTCAAATTTCCCTTCTTTCTCTTGCTTCTTATTGTAGGAGACAGTGATTAACCCATCAGGATCGGTGAAACTAAGCCCACAGGTGAGAGGTTCTTTTTTACCTTTATATCTCTCTCTCTCTCTCGCTCTCTTTCCCTGGTTATGCATCTCTAATTATTTACAATTCGTTTAATTTCCTTGGGGTTAAGTGGGTTACTCGGCGGGTTATGCTATTAGTTTCTGATATCTCCCCTGTTTCTATATCTGAATGATAAGTCTTTGTGACCTATGTTTTTTTTGGGTTTTTCATGGTTTGGTTGATTTTGACTTGTTGTTTCCTGGTTATAGTTTATACGGAAGTAAAACGAAGTCGTTGATGGAGGGTTAAAGTTGGCTTTTTCTCATTCCTGTGTTTGATACGATGCTGTTGTCATCATGGTCAGTTAAACATTAGAACAATCATACGCAAGATTGCATATGTTACTCATGGACTTTAGGGTTTTCTTTGCATGCCTGAATTATATGTAAATGTTTTCTCTAAGCTAATACGTTGGATGGGGAGTTCGGAGTTTAGTGTCCTTGTGTGTTCAATTTTCATATGGACGGCTCTTGAAATTCTTAACTGTTTCTAATTGTTTATATTGTATCGTTAAGAAAATGAGCCTTTTCTGCTAGCGACTGGGAGATACATTAAGAGTAGTGACCTCTTTGGAAGCCTTTTGTATTACTCTTGTTTCTGCATTACTCATTTTGAACATTGATATGTATGCCATGATGTCACTTTGAATATTTACGACTCTATTGAATTTTGTTATTGTTGTAATACTTGTTCAATTGATATCTCATTGCTTGTGTGCAACTTGCCCTTATTCATATTAATTTTTATATTGTGAGGCAAGTGCAGATTTTGTAGTTATCCCTCTATATGGGAACAGGAGTTTTGTTTAGCATTTATTTTCTAGATAATGAAGTTCTTTACTTGCAGGTGGTCATAAACCAATGGAGTCTCATGATGAGACGGGATGCCAGGCTCGAGAACGACCAATCCTTTGCATTAATAATTGTGGCTTCTTTGGAAGGGCTGCTACCATGAATATGTGTTCCAAATGCTACAAGGACATGCTGTTGAAGCAGGAACAGGCCAAACTTGCTGCATCATCAGTTGAAAACATTGTCAATAGCAGCTCCAGCAACAATGGAGAAGAGGTTGCAAGTGCAGTTGCTTTGGATGCACAAGTTGGAACAGTAGAAGTCAAGCCAGTCTGTGCCGAGCTTTCTGGGGATTCATCATCTAATGAGACGAAAGTCAAGACAGATCCCAGCAGATGTGCCACTTGCCGGAAGCGAATTGGATTAACTGGATTCAGCTGTAAATGTGGCAACCTCTTTTGTGCAATGCATCGCTATTCTGACAAACATGATTGCCCTTTTGATTATCGGACAGTTGGTCAGGACGCTATAGCTAAAGCCAACCCTGTAATTAAGGCAGAAAAGCTTGACAAAATCTAGGCATGCACTGGACCGAAGGTTAATGTATGAAGCTTGATGTGTCGCCTTCTATAAACAAGTCCTCATATATGTTGGCTAATTTGCATATTAGGTGTCCTTTAGTGATTAAAATGGTCCATGTCATGATAGCAAGGACATCATTAGAGAATTCCTGCATTCCTTGTTTGTTGGTGAGGATTCACTTGTTAGCTCCGTTGTGAGTGTTTGTACTGGGTTGATGGACATCTGTGGCTTATTTTGTGATTTGATTTCCTGGTTAATCTAAATTTCCATTTCTTAGTTCATGAATAGTGCTCCAGTTTCCTGGTGTATGTGCTTATGCTTTTTGAAATTGTTTGAATAGTTTTCATTTAGCTTTTTATGCACAAATGATGTGCTTCTCCCTCAGTTTGAAACTGTTGGTCATGGCTGGACTACTGTTATTGGTATACTCTCTCGCTCTTCTATGTTGATAGTTCCCGCATCTTAACTGATATAGTTATAACTAAGCTACGCATCCTAGTTTTGATTTAATCCTATATGGACATGACTACTCTGTTTTGGCTCACAATGCACATATTGTTCAGGTACAAAATCCTTTCAGTTTGAGAGTATGATTTAGTTTTTTTTTGATTATATGGTTGTGGCCTTCTAATTTAGTCATGTGTTCTTTAAATCTAAAAAGTCAGGGATTTTAATGCTTATGGTTTTTTTTGGGGAGTTGAAAATTAGTTATGATTGAATAAACCCTTGTGGCTGACGAAGGGGTCCTATGTTCAAGCTGTTATTTGTTGGCAAATGCACTTATAAGTTGAAATTGACAGGTTCATCATAGAATTTGTGTTTTATTAGTTTCATCGTTGGTGGTGACATGTGAGTGAAGAAGAGTGTGGGACTAGCTGAAGCTTTTGTGGTGTAAGATGAGGAATTGATTTCTCTTTGGATCACTCTTGGTGTTTGGTGAGTTTTAATGCTGTTGTTTCCTTATCTGCGCCCCTTTTAGGTCTTTGAGCTGGTAATTTCCACAACAATTACTGGGTGGGTTAAGTGTTGCAAACAGCAGTAGGAGAATTTGTTTTTTTCTTTTTTTTTTAACTTGTTTCTGATTATTCTCATTATTTTACTGCATAAAAAGGAAGGTCACTTTGGGGATGAAACCCCAGACTGCTTAGGACCATAAGGTGGTGTGGGCTTGCCATTGAGCGTTTATCAGTGTGATTTACAAAAATAATTACAATAGTGAGTTGATCGTTATTATGATAGTATCTAAATGGTCATTTTCCTGTCGTGGCTGGCTGTATGACTGAGGAGGATATGCCAATAGTGTCATATTTCAGTACTTGAAGCTAAGCTGTAGGAGGTGATAATCTCCTCGATCATGGGATGGAATCTGCATACCTCCTCTGTTCTGTGTGTTTTGCTTTATAGTCGGCATCTGATTCTACCTACAATCTATTGTTCAAACAGAGTGTTAATCACCTTATCGTATTCTGGGGGTATTCCTGAAGCATAATGTTTGGCTGGAGCATTTGTGTTTTTCCTTTTTGTAACCTGCGAGTTCATAGTCGTTGTGTTGTCTTGGTTGACCTTATTCTTGCACTTGATCAAAGGGACCGAGACTTGCTTCCGTATCTTCCTTTTGGTGAATGCATTTGTTTGTTAGTTTTAACTATAATTTGGAAAGGTTGATGTGATGATAAGCTGATGTTCATAATTTTCTTATGCCCTTCTTCAATGTTCAATAGTCAAGGTTGATACAGAATGGAGAAAACAGTAGTTTTTCAATTCTGTAGCCTTGTTACTTGAAATTAAAATTATTCACTCAATTGTTTACTTAATTAGATCACGAATTAATTTCAACCAAAGTAACTAGTTCTTTAATTGTTTTAATCGTGGTTGGCAGACTACATTCTCCCCAAGTTTTCTATGCTGCTAGGAGTAAAAATGAGACTTCCAGGCGCGCGTCTGTTTTCATTAACGTCTAAATTTGTGTAATGAGATGAGGAACTGCGCAGCATCTGTTTTTAACACTGGTGTGGGATGTTTGCAATTTCTTTTATTAGATTTTAATACAGTTTGTTATATTATTCTTATCAAATTTTTTAATAAAAGTATATTATGTTAAAAAAATTGAAAAACTTCATGATGAAATATTAAAGTGTAAAAATTATATATCTATCATGATTTTGTTGAAAATTTTGGTAGTAAAAATATAAAAATTATAGTTAAATTTTTCCCTGCTTCTCTTCTCCTTGGTTAAAGCTACTACAAGTTAGCTTTGTGATTCCATCCCGAATATTGTGTATTTCTGCATAAGTGTCTATGAATTATCTTTATCTAAATTTGGCGTTGTATAAGTTTGTATAGGACCATGCATTAATGCATAGTTTATCCTCTTAGTGATAGAAAAGGCATTTTTAATTTGACACAAGTTTATCTCCTCTTCTTGTCATTCATGTTTCTAGTTTCAGAAGAATGCAGAAACATCTTAAAGGAAGACTTGGAGCATTTGTGTTCTTGCTTCCGTATCTCCTTATTGACAATGCATTTCAATTTTCAATTTTTCTTGCTAGTTTTATAATTTTACCATCAATATGTTTGGGAGGATACCGTGAAACAGTTAAACAAATCTAGATTTGTGAAGTGAGATGAAGACCCACGCCTTCTAGTCGTGATGTTATACTCAATCAAGTTGCTTCTTCCAATTTGGTTATTTCTTTTTCCCCTTTGGCTCGGTTTACTACTTGTACTCAATTTTTCATTATTATTATATAATTCCACGGTTTATATTTTCTGAGTTAATACGGAGTTTGATTAATTTTCACAAAGCACGACATGTGTAGCTCTAGTCAAACTTTCAGGCAAAGAAGAAAGGGAAAAAGGAATCCCAGTGGGCTTTCCTTTCCTTTCTTGCCACCGTCTCCAGAAAGCGATGTGGGTATAGAATGCGTATTATTGTGTCTTGTCTCATGCCTTTCTTCAATGGAATAAAACTGAGATTGAATAATAAATTGGCCTTTCCCAGCTCGTGTGTGTGTGTGTGTACCCTCTACTCCTGTCTGCGTTCTTAATCAAAAGAGAAAAAGGTCACTCTACCTTGGCTGTGATCTTTGATTTGGTGGTTTGGATTTGGAGAATATTACAAACATACAAGATATAGCATCACACACGCCCATGTCCCTCTCTGTTGTTATTCATATCTCTCAAATCTGAAGGGACAAGGCAACATGATATTCACTCTATTTTTTTCATAATCTAACAATTAATCAAAATATATACTTCATTATTAATATGATTTATGCAGATTTATTGGGAATTTCCATGTGTATCAAGCTCTAATGAATTGCGAAGCAAAAGTCAAATGGGTTAATTCGACAATGCAACCACTCTACTTTATTATAACGTTGCACATTCTTTTTTTCTTTTCTGCTAGGTTCCTTCAAAGTACTCTACAAGATGAATCTAGACACTCGATTGCATTGTTATAGAAAGTGACTAGCTTGTTGTTGTTCTAAGGCATGCCTGGGGAGAATAATAACAATATGGGTCTCAATCATTGGCTCGAGCTTGAGTGGCAAATCAACTCGCCGAGAGGGAAACATGTGCTCAGATTGGTTAGCCAACTTTAACCTGTCCTCCACTGAAACTCTCCTTGTTGCTTCGAGGCGATATGACAGCAACGTGGTCGATTCACCCTGGCCAACCATTGTAATATGCATGTGAGCAGACTTATTGGTAGTCGGGCTGGACCAAGTCTGGCCCAAGTTTATTGGGCTTTACACGTTTAGACTTAGATCTAAGTCCAAAACTATATTAATTACAGCCCATTACTATGGGCTAAGTGGTGGCCCAAGCTCATGAGCTAAGCTTGGGTTTGGCCTACTCCCACAATGTTTTAAAAAAGATTGAGATATATATGTTCCTTGATTGAGTTCATTTTCAAGCACAACGTTATTTGGTTTCATGTATTTTGAGGTTTTTTTCAAATATAATTTTTGTATCTTTAATTTTTTTTTCCATATATATATATATATATATATATATATATATATATATATATATCTGTTTGTTCATTTTTTACGGCAATTTTTCATTAATGAAGTTTTTGAAATTTGATTTCTCAAAATTCTTATCAATTTTTCACTACATTAAAAACTATAGAAATATATATAATAGTTGAATTGTTATTATCAATTCGAGCTTTTAATATAGTGAGAAATTCTTCATTCTTTACCCAATGATAAAGTTTATGCAAAGGCAACAGAGTCAAAAGGGCTCTTGAAATAGTGAATTTCAATCCATAATAACGTTCTAGGTTTTATCAATCTCTACCAAGTTTTTGTTCACACTAGCTAGAATGGAGCATGAACAGAGAGCTCTCTGTAAGTTGTAAATGTTGCTCCTGGCCATGTTATGAGGTGCTGAGATAAGGTCAAGTCATATATAGACCAACAGTTTTTTTATTATTAAATTTTTAATAAAATATAACAATGGATTTTTTTTATGATTAAACATTATATAATTAATTTTTTTTTTAAAAATTACTGCACATATTATAGTTTTATTAAAGAATCTAATACAAACACCTAAAAATATGTTTGGATAAAAAATAATAAAGAAATAGAGAAGTGAGAAATTTCATTTAAACATTTCTTTAGTTTGATAAGGAAGACAGGAAAACAATTTCAATTAACTTCTTAAATTTTTTTAAGTCCTCTTCAATTTATATTTTTAAGTTTTTTGACATAGAAAAAATTTCTAAAAAAAATCCCACCAAAAAAAAAAGGAGAAAAGCAAAGTTCTTAAAAATCCATTCCTTTTTTATTATATTTTTCAATTCCGTTATTGTTTCTCTTTTATTCGTACATGACAGCACAATAATATAATATGCTTATTGGATTTGATCTCCCAATTCGTGCATGCGTTGCAACGTTGCATAGATCGCACATTCGGAATCTCATCATTTATCAATATACACTTTTGAGTTGTTGACCAAAATTTGCCCCGAAAATATCTAATATATATATATATATATATATATAAAATAAATCGGTCTTATATACATTTTTTTATTAATTTAATTTTTTATTTATTAACGCAATTTGAGTAATGACCCATACATAATTTAGAGCAAGTTAATAAAGATATGTAATTATTACAGGGGTTTTCTTCATAATAAAATTGAATAAAATTCACATTTAATGTGAAATAATTAATATAAACTTAAAACGTAATGCTTTGACAACATATCATTACACTTACTAAAGTATTAAATATATTTTATTCATTAAGTTCATATAGTTTTGTTTGAAAGCAATTTTTGCATGCACTTAAGTTAGATCTACTACATAATATGTATATATTATTTCATATTACATATACAACATGTATCCTAACAGTTAAGTACACGCGCTTAATGTATCTAAGAAATTTGCAATGTTTAAAAAGAAGAAATATGCTTATATAGTTAATTTTTCCTTTTGGCATCTACTCATTCATTAAGTTCCTTTTCTTAAATTTAAAAAAGTAAATTGCAGTTCAACTTAAATTAATTAATAACAATGTATTTTAATTATACATATAAAAAACAACATCTCAAACTTGGCATACGCTATAAAGTTGAGTGGATTTTGAACTCTATATCGCTCAAACTGCACACGTACTGTGAATGGTTGAAGAATTAGACCGTGGATGGTTCAAATAGCTTCCCTCACTTCTATGGGCCATCTCAAAAATTTAGCCCTCTTCCTCTGGATGTTGGGAGCAGATTTTCTCTCATTTATGCGCGAACTAAAAAATTCAATTGGGAGAGAAAATCTATTTTATTTTATTTTATTTTAAAATTATGATTTTACTTTTTTACAATTGGATCTTTTAGTTTGGGCGCAAACTGAAGAGAATCTGCTCCCAATAACAAAGGCTTCATTTCTTGAAAGAAGCTGACTCAAGGATCACAGGTAGATTCAGATGTTCTTATGGGGCACTTAATAGGGCTTTTTGTATGTATATAAACAAAAGAAAAATATAGATAACAAAAAAAACATATTCTGAAAATATATAACAAAATAATCCTTTTTTAAATATTATTAGACGTGGCTTCGCGTCCCTTTATTGTTTTTTAATTTTTTTAAATGTTAAGGGGCGCACATTCCTTGTTAATTTTTTGTTAATTATTTTTTTAAATTTTTAGATAATTGTTTGTAAAAAATTTGAAAATTTATTTTTAATTAATTTATTGTTTAAATTTATATAAAATTTTTGCAACTCTAAATTTTTTATTTATATTTTGAAAAATATAATATCTTAATTTGTATATGTAATTTTTTTAATATTATAGTTGTGAAATATATATGTTTTCAGAAATATTAATTAATTTTTTTAAATTTATAGATATTAAATTTTAAATAATTATTTTGAAAAATTTTAGATAAGAATTTAAGAAAAAATTTGTGACATTAATTTTTAATTTATATAAATTTTTTTCAACTATAAAAAAATTTCTTTTATTTATATTTTGAAGAATATAATATCTTAATTTGTATATATAATTTTTTAATATTATAGTTTTGAAATAAATATGTTTTGAGAAATATTAATTAATTTTTTAAAAAATTTATAGATATTAAATTTTAAATAATTGTTTTAAAAAAGTTCAGATATGAATTTAAGAAAAAATTTGTGAAATTAATTTTGAAATCATTTTTTTAATTTATTTATTTTTTATATTTATATAAAATGTTTTTAACTATAAAGAAAAATTTTTTATTTGTATTTTAAAAAATATAATATCTTAATTTGTATATATAATTTTTTAATATTATAGTTGTGAAATATTTATGTTTTGAGAAATATTAATTAATTATTTTCAAATTTGTAGATATTGAATTTTAAATAATTGTTTTTAAAAAATTAAGATAAGAATTTAAAAAAATTTTGAAATTAATTTTGAAATCATTTTTTAATTTATTTATTGTTTAAATTTATATAAAATTTCTTCAACTATAAAAAAAAAAAATTTGGGTGAAAACAAAAAGGCGATTAACGAGATTATGCCAGATTAGTGAATGGGCAGACAAGATTGCAACATGATAATAATTACATAAAACGAAAATTAAGTCTAGTCCTATGCAGTTGACTTTCTAATATGGGGATTTTATATTCTGTCGGCAGGGACAGAAGAAGCCAACGCCTTGGTGACAAAACAGCTTATTTATATTATGTCGACAAAACAGAAGAAGCCCCCAGGGGTCAGTATGTTATTAACAAAAATTATTTTTTCTTTAAAAGGAGGGACGTGAAGCCACAGGTTCAATATTGCTCTAATATAAACAAAAAATCTTTTTAAAAAATTCAGGGACACAGAGCCATAACGCGGAACCTGCGGCTTCGCATTAAAAAAAAAAGTATATTTTGAAAAAGTATATTATTGTTATCTATACCTTTTTGTTTTTTAATATATATATATATATATATATATATATATATATATATATATATATATATATATATATATATATATATATATAAATAAAAAAGCTCACTCAAATAGATAAGGAAGAAGAAAAAGTTAAAGAAAGTCACTTTGAAAAGTTAGTGGTACGTTGACATTGCATTCCTCTAATTACCATCTCCTAATTACTTTACTTTGTTTTATTTTCACTCACACATCTTAAAGTATTTAATGTGTGCATTAAATGCGATTTAGAAATAAAAAAAAGTTAGAAGAGGATGCAACTAATCAAGCAGGAACGAGAAAAGAAGAAGCACAAGTTTGCAAGTCAAATAGCTCTCTCCATATCCATTTATGCTTTATGATAAAAGTATCTTTATCTCTTTGCAATGGATATATTTGTAAAGCTTAAGTCTCCGAATAATAAATATATTTTTTAAGAGTTTGTATATAATAACAAAATAAAAAATAAAAGAATAGAAAACATAAAAGAAAAAAAAAAGTTAAATGTATTATAATTCTTCTTGTTATCTTTATTATAATTGTATAAATTTAATTTTTAATTAAATCTAACTTGTAAAAATTAAAAAAATAAGTCTATTGTATTCTTTCTTGATAAAGATTTTAAATATATTATTATATCATTTTATAAATCCTTTTTATATGTGAAGAAAACAAGTTTATGGTAAGTTTAGTGAAAAGTTCTTAATAACAAAAATTTGAATAAATTTATATAAAACTCAAATATTATAGAATTTGAGGTGACTTTAAATTTTATGTTAATAATGAACATATATAAAACCATCTAGTTGTAATTTGTAATTAGATTGAATTGAAAAAAATCCTTTAAGATTCAATAGGACTTGATAAAGGATAAAAAGGTTTGAACTAAGATAATATACAATATGCCTTTTCTTATATTTTTTTATTTTTGTCATTGCATTTTGGTAAAATATTCTGTCAACAAAATATTTTAATGTCTAATTAATTTTCAAATTATATGCCATTTCTTATAACATTTTGTCCCCAAAATTTTCTTGAGTTTACAATATGTTCATTTCTGCATATGTACTTAAAAGTTTTTAAATTATTTTATATTTTTGTAAAAGCACTTGTTCACCTTTTTTTTAGGTACATTCTTCGAAAAGAAACCTCATTCAATCTACTACGTAGAATCTGGGAGAACTCATAACCTCATTCCCACCTCACATGCAGAGTGACCATTTTTCCAGGACAATTCTCAGAAATGCAAGATAAACAACTATTACGAGCACTAAATCAATGTAAACTTGCGGCTTTTAAGGATGTCTGCGTTATTTCAACCATAAAAAAGCTTAAACATGAAAGAGAGGCAGATCATACTTCGGCATTCAGTGCCTCTAGCCCATCTCCTGGATTGAGGTTTTTCCGTTTTAACAATGGGAGACTGATGAATGGGCACACCTGCACAACATTAAAAAGATTGGAGTGAAGAAGTGACATCGCAACTGGAAAGAGCAACTGAAGGCAATGTCCTTCGGATTGAAGGTTTATTTATAGCGTTCATGATATTTACCTCCTGTCTGACTAGTCTGTCGATAAGCATGTTCTTTGGAAGCATTAGAAGGTCACTCAAATCGTAAAGGAAAGCAAAAGATTTAGCTTCACCATCCTCCTCACTGTTCTCCTGATCTTCTTGCAGACAATCTTCAACATCCTTGCCAAACATATCAGTAAGCCATCTAGACCAAGTGCCAACCTGCAGTTAACATCGTTCTTACAAAAGTTTCCATACTCGATATTTTCAGGTATGACTTCCTAACATGATTTCTAGACAATGCAAAATAGTCACATAAACTTGGTAGTATAAACCCCAGAGTTTGCACATCCATGCTTCCACAAGGGCTTTGGATTTTCCCACAGCAATAAGATCAATAAACCGCACAGCAAGATAGTGGGAGAATCCACCGTATAAAATGGCATACAGCACGATATGAATTAAACAGGTTATCTTTTGAAATTTTCTGTGCTAATCATGGGAAAAGCCATGTAAGTGGACCGATACACCAAATATCATGAACAATCACCATCTTTTCCCCGAAGGAAAATGTCAAAGGGGAAAAAAAATCAAATTATTTAAGTCTTGAAAGGTAAAAATGCTCAGCAGCACAAATTTCTTCTTTCTTTTTCTAAGTTTTGAAATCAAATTTAACTTAAGCTTTCCATCAAGAATCAAATAAAGTAAATCGATTCCAACATATATTGCTATTTGGCTTCCAATATCTCACAAAGTAATGTTCTCTTCCAAGAAATTAATATATTGTTCCAGAGAAAAAAGCTTGCTCCTACTAGTATGGAAAATCATGTAATAAAAAACAATTCCAAGATAATGCATGGACACCAGGTAAAAACTAGAAAAGAGTGGACATACAGAATTTTTAAGTTGTGTACCAGAGATAATGCTTAAATCTCTGGCTGGAATTGCCAGAACCTTTGAATTCACAATAGGATCTGACAAAAGATCAATCGGGATCTCATGGGCTGCTCTCGTAAAATAGTATTAAACATTGCAACATCTAGTATTGCTATGCACTGTTTCATAACCTGGTGAAAGAATTTAAATTTAATTACTTATAGCAAAAGAAAGGGAATTAAAAACATCTTCAAGACTGGAAAGGATCAAGTAATATTGAAAAGCACACGCCATTCGAGCCAACACAGGCAAACAACCACACTCATGCCCTTGTGCTCGAACAGGACAAAGTCTTAGAAATGCATTTCTCCATAGATTGATAAAGAAGTTTCCTTGCTTCTGCTCACCTAGAGCAGGTCCCGGCAACCATCCAGTGGGAGATTGCGTATATGGAGTCAAAGCCTGAAAACATACGCTTCTCAGCTTATGACAACTGCTTAGAAAAATGATGAGACCACAGATCAACTTTGAGCCAAGAAAATACTGGAATAGATGGATTTGATGGATGGCGGTTGAAATAGATCAAATTTTTAAGAAATTATTTCCATAAATACTATCAATGGCATCGAAGTGAATATATTATATAGGCTGCAGAGTGCAACAAGGAAAAAGAATGTTAATGGCAACCAATGGGCCCATTCAAAACTCCTTATTTATGATACTGTATCTGTATGCTGTTCTAGGTTCAAGTATCTGCAAACATATGAACCAAATGTCAAGTCACCGACCGAGATTATGACAATTTTTATGTTGTTTAGCTTTTTTGACCCCACTTAAAGCACATTAATGCCCATGCATTTTTTCAGGCAGGCGAATCTGAACACCAGTCAAGTTTTTTAACTGATATGATTTTATAGAAGAAGTTACTCCATAATAGGACAAATTATTGATTAGAGTAAAGCCGGAGCTTCAACAAGTTGGCTTACGCTACCAATGAAAAGATCAATTTCCCCACCTAAAGCTTTACCTTATCCAAGCTGTCAATAATATTACTCTTTCCTGTTCTAATAATTTATCTTTCAGAAAACTTACCAACAAGAGTGGAGGGAAAACGAATCACAATTAGCATGTGACATATAAAATGATTGTTATTCAAATGGGACAATATAACTACTAATTAATCTAATATCTGAGGATATAGCTTAAAAGTTGACATTGAATGGTTCAACTTCAAATAGATAATGTAGTCCTACCCATTTGAATAAATAATTACTAAAAATATTTATTTCATTGCACTAATCAATGCATCCATATCTTTGTTAAAATATAATCTAAAAAAATTAAGAAAATTTGTCACCATGAATACATGTAGAAAAATCTTGCCAATTGTATTCATGATGACAGTGATTTGAAGTAGTAAATTTATAAAATGTTGATGTTTCCTGCTCAGGTTAAGCAATACGTCCAAATAGGAGGTCTCTCCTCTTAATTTTTTTTTTCAAAAGAATGGGTGGTTTTTATGCTGTGCAGTAGAAAACACTAGTTTCGAATAATAATGCTAATTGAAAATATTAGAAGTAGACAGTTTATAAGGCAAAAGTTGTCATCACAAACAAATTGTAATATTATATTATTATCTAAAAAATTTCTCAACGATTCACCCAACGTCTTTGCACTCCTATAAAATGGAGATGGGGGTGATGCTTTGTATTGTAGCCACCAAAAAAAAGAAAAAACCAAGTGTAGCAAACACGGAACAAGAAATCAGAAGCATATTACCATATTATACGTCCCTTGCTACATCTTCTCTCTCCCTCATTCCTTTTATCATATTACTTTCATTTTCAAATATCAAATACCTGAATCATTACTCATTTTTCAGATACTCAAATGGCATCAATATTAACTACAAGCATTAATTGTCTCACCTAGAAAAGTGAAAAAAATGCTACATTAGACTCGGTGCCAAACCAATACTAAGTGAACACGTAGACATATCATAAGTGGATTCTATCAAATGTCTATTTATATTTACTAAATGTATGTAGACCAAGTTTAGTTAAAAATCTCGAATAGAAGAGACTAAAGTTATACCTGCCACCACACTGACTCCACTATTCGAGAGAACATACAAGATTCTACTTTTTTCAACGCAGATGTGAAGGTTGCTGTGTCCTGCCAATCTTCAGGAAGCCGCATAAAACCATTTACTTGTCGTTTACTATTAGAGCCACCTTTCCATTTTAGTGCTGTAGATTTTCCATCATTTCTCTGGCCATTCCCATTTGACTCAGCCAACCTCAATAGAGAACTAGATTGACATGAATTCCGTAATACTTGTGAAATAATCTCTCTCAGCACAATGGTATCTAACAACCAGAAAGTTAACCTATAAAACACAAATTAAGAGAAGAATAATTACTATTAGTCCAAAGAGATGGATGAAGAAACCTTAATAAAGTATGTACCTTGAAACGGCGTTACCACAGGAACTTAACAACCAAAACAAGGCCAGAAACAGTATTGTTTGCAACTATCGCTCGCTTAGCGTGGATCCAGGGCTTACAAGCATGAAGGCCTTCTATTTGAGTTCATAGGTTTTTTGTGATTGTTATGTGGTAGCTTCGACTGCAATATTGTCCTTTTTTCCATCAGATGTCTCCCTTGATCCATGATGCCCTTCCGAAGGATTCACTTTTACCTTACTTTTAGGATCTCTTGAGGCCTTTTTTACTCTCTCATCCTCTCTCATCCTCAACTATGATAAAATCACCTTGGGATGATACTGAATCCTGTATTGTCTCAGTATCTGATACTTCTTCGTTCCCTTCTTTTTAATCTTTCTCCAAATCACTAGAATGATCATCAGGTACTTCATTCTTATTTTCTTTGGCAACCATCTGTTTAACTTTCATCTCGACAAGTGTCTCCTCATACCTGCTGACATCGTCCACATAATGTATAACCGTGTTTTCTTAAGTTACTGAGGGCTCTGAGACCCTCTGTTTGATTCACTTAATTATTTGAAGTTTGTCCGACTATTCTTCGAATCCTTTCTCTTCTCAGTTTGTTTCATGCTGTGAAATCTCTTCAAACCTCAGTTAAATGAAGAAGCTGTGACAAGAAAAAGAAATATATATATATATATATATTATAATTGACTAACGAAGAAAGCTCCTTAAGCAGAAGGTAATTCTGAATTCCTAAAGTATAAATACCTACTTACTTCCCACCACAGAAGTACAAAATGAACCTCTTGTGAGTGTTTTCCGCAGATTTGAAAAAAAAAAGTGTTGTAACTGCAACAGGACCTGTTCATTTGTGAGAGACTTGTTTAGCAAACCATTTCTATTTTGAATTATTCAAAGAGAGAGAGTTAGTTAATACGTCTCAGGATTTGATCAAATAATTGGCAGAAATTACAAAAGGGAAAAGAGACAAGCATTTGAGCCGTTCGTCAAGTTCCAACATCAGTGATGAAGAAAAGTGATGGAATTGCTTTCATAATAAAGAGCACCAAAAGATGCTGGCTTAATTTGCCAGTGGATGCAGCGCAAGCCAATAAAGGAAACGAGAAAGATAACAAGCGAGAAAGTGCATGTAGCACACGATTTGTAGTATTTGCTGGGATATGAGATTGAATCTCAGATAAAATATTAAAGGTCTCATGTGCAAGTTAGATAACATTTTGGTAGACATTTGAACTTCAACATGAGTGAGTTTTTACCTAAAATATCTTAAATAACTATATTTAAAATTTCTCCTGATTAACATTTGAACTTCTATCCAACCTGCTTTTTTTTTTTTTTTTTTCTATTCTTTTTCTTTATCAGCTATTATCCTCTCCTTGAGTCTTCTGCGACTCTAACGTCACGTCCCAATGTCAATTTCTTTTTCCAGATTCTCACGATTTACAAATTAATGAAAAAAACCTATATACACTTTCTTACATCTAAAATAAATATCGAAAACCAATCTCAACAATATATATATATATATATATATATTCATCTGATAAATTGTACTGTGGCATTTGTTTTAATAAAATTATATTAATTTTTATGTTATTACAATAAAACAAATATATATCAGACTTATTCTTAAAGTATTTTATTAATAATAAAATTCAAATTATTTATGAGAAATATTATTGAGTAAATTACATAAATCTTCTTTGAATTTTATTAAAATTACATAAATATCCTATCTATTTTCAAAAAATACATAAACCTTCACTGAAATAAAATATTATCATATACTTTAGTTTAATTTTAATTTTTTTTTACTAAAATAACCTCTATTTAAAATTTTGGTCAATAGAGAATGTTTTGATTAAAAAAATTTAAAATTAAACTAAAACGTATGATAACTTTTTATTTTAAATGAGATTTATGTATATTTTAAAAATAAAAAATAAGTCTATGTAATTTATAAATATAATCACATATTTGATACTTGTTATATTCTATTATATAAATGATAGATATAAAAATATTTTGCTCAAAATAAATATAATCAAACTTAATTTTTTATTGAAAAAAAGGTCAATGTTGCACATCATTTAATTTTAAAAAGAAAATATAGATATTTAAAATAGAAGAAATGACTATATAATTTAAACATTTCTCAATAAAAAGGAATGTAATTTACTCAAAAAAATAAATACACAACCACTCATGAGGAAGAGGAAGAATAATAATGATATTTCTGTTAAAATAAAAAAGAAATTGTCGAATGGGTAATACGGAGAGTTTGAGAGCAAGAACATGATGGGCATGTATTGGGGTTCAAACAAAATTCCAAAGCCACAGAGGCCTATAAATTGTCTGCAAATTTAAACGGTAAGGATGGCACACGCTTCACATTATGATTCTGAAAAATAAAAAATTTGTGGAACTTGTTGTTACTCGAGTTGTTCAAATTTATAGCATCTACCGACTTTTTTAAATTTATAGTATTTGGATCAAATACTCTTCAACTTCAATGTTAAGATTTGACACGTAATTCTATTTTTTTCAAGTATTTGGCTCAAAATCTCCTTTAGATAAAAATGATAGCCTAGCCCATCAGCAAGCCTCTTAAAAAAAAAAATTCAAAAGAAAAGATAAAAATGTGCGATAAACAAATAACAAGAGAGGGATGGAGTCCTTTGCAGGGAGATCTCTAACATTACCTCTGTAGTATCTCTCATAGTCTTTTTTAGAAATTCCACCCCTCTCATAAAATGGCACTGCAGAGGAAAAATTGGGGATCCTTTGCCGCACATTGTGATAGAATTAGAAAAAAAATTAGAATATCTTGTTCAGGCAAATCTTCAAAAAGAAGCAATCATCTAGGGGAACAAAGCAACAAACTCCCTTCATACATCAGTAACAGTTCGTTCAATAATTTTCCAACCTGAATCAATCAATCACCTCATAAACGAAGTATTAGATCGAATGACTCCTGTAGTTAGGTATACATAGGAATATTATATTTTTTATATAACAATAAGAATAGAATACCAATTCTTCTTCCTCTGTGGTTGAAGAAAATTCAGGTTCCCACCTGACACTGCAAATAGATGACAGGGAAACCCAGCTGAATGTTGAGGCTGCTCAATTCACTGCTAACTGCTAATACTATATGTCATATATACATTATTGCAACTACCAGCTAGTCTATACGCCTTCACAGCTCCATCTTCAAATGATTTGAGTGCGGAGGTGCTGTATCACAATTTAATCGAACTTGATTCTAGTTTCACAATTGCCCTTCGCGAGTCTTTTCTTGCATGATTCGTCAAAATGAATACCTTTGTAAGTTAATATTTCTCCTTTGCAAATTTATTCCTGTCCAGCAAATTATACCTTTTAGATAATGACTTAAAATAGGAACGTCCAATTTATTTATCAACAGCTTTCCAAGATTCCTTTCTGATTTCAGCAAGGACAGTAAATGATTCCAACCCCAATTTATTTTATTGAACCCAATGTCATTGGCAGCAAGAACCATGACAGACTGCAGTTTTAAAATATTAGTATGGAACTTGTTTTTGGGGAGGAAACATATGTAGTAGTAGTTTAACTCTGATCTACCTGAATTTGCAGACGAGTCATAAATCGAGAGAGTTTTCTGGGGTCATGAAATTATGGTTCTCTTCTTCCCTCCCCCAAATTGGTTGGTTTAACGCATCAAATTGCCACTGTTGTTGATATTGCTGGCTGTTTCTATTGACTGGCACTTCCGGCCACGCTAGAGGCGTAACCGTGCTGGGAAAGTTACTGTACACTAGAGATGCACCCTACAAGTTGCAAGGGAGAATTATCGGCAGTACAAAACGAAATTAAATTTTCAACATTAATTAAAAAGGCTGAACTTGCTCTACAGAGCATTATACTCGATCAACCAAGCCACACATATTCAAACACTCACTTTCAACGCCACATACGAACCCCTGAGCTTGAATTGAAGATTAAGGCACAATGACTTCAATCCAAATTTGCCGGAGCATTTGCAATCAGGATAGATTTAGACAATCAAATGCATACGTTTATCTATTCTACTGACAATTACTTTTACTTCTGAACTGGCATGACATCCAACAGAATGTCATGATTGACTACAAGCCATGTCTTTCACAGTCCTCGTGTTCAAGTTCACCATTTAAGTTTTTGGACAAAGATATATAAAATAGACAGACACAATTAGGGAGGGCAATAGTAACACTTTGATTAGTAGCTAATGAATGCGCAAAGTTGAGCTTAAGTGTTTCAGAAAGGAATCTAATCCGGTCACATCAGGATTACAAAATTCTGTATCACATTCTGTCAACTTCAAATTGCATAAATATATTTGTTGATGGCACCAATAACAGCAGAACTAAGTGATGAGGAAGAGACGTTATCTAGTATCCCTCAAATATGCTTTTAGAGCCAAGTCAGGCGAGTTTACATATTGTTGGGATTCATGAAAGAAAATGAAAACTCAGAAATGAGGTCAAATTCAAATTACTTACTTCTCTAGCCAATATGCTGTCAAGGTTGAAATCAATTCTTGGGTTAACTGCTGCCAGTTTCATTGATAAGAACTGAAGCCAGAGGGCAATTCAATCAGAAAAAGTTTGTGTTGATGAAAAATAACTCAAATATAACAATATTGCATTCCAATACAAAGATTTTTAATTTTGCCATATTTTCATTGGTTTGATTTGCAATTGACTTGCTAAGCAAATTGAATATAACAAAATATTATTACTATATAACATCTTATGTCATCTTATATCTTTAGTATTTATACTCAACCAATCAATTCATAAGTCTAGAAGTCTACAATTTGAAGCCTCAAGTCCAAAATAGCTCGAGATTCTGAGAAGATAGGCAGAGGCTCATTATCGGATCGAACCCAATTTCATTTCTTTGAAGAAGCCTATGGTTAGATAAAGACAAATCACAGTCCAGAGTTATGGGACCCTGACTGCTTAATGCTTAGTGCTATAGGTAACCAATGTTTATCATTTGTTGCCCAGCCCCCCCCCCCCCCCCCCCCCCAACCAAAACAAAAAAATAGTGGGTAAATCCTACCAAAATATTGATCCCAGCTGTAGCTCTACAGAACAAAATATCAATTTTGGAGGCCCGGAAAAGAGTGGAGAAGAAAGGATACGACATCAGAGTTATATCGAGAACCAGATTAGCAACAACTGTAGCCTTCTCATGCTTTAAATCAATCATTTAAAATGAGTGGGATGTGAAAGTCTGACCTCCACTTGGCGCTGAAGAGATTGAACATGGCTGATGATTTCATCCAGAACTAATGCTGTTCCTGAAATCTGTACAGATATTTTGTCATGTCAGATATCATGTGACTCCATAGAGCAGCTACATAGGGAAAATCTAAAACAATTCTCTGCAAACTCAGAGTGCCCAAGTAATTAAGGTTTCTTTCCTCAATATAAACAAAGACCGATTTATAAAACTAGCCAATTTATTAAAAAGCAATTGAACATGGTAATTAGATCACAATGAGGATAATCGTTGAATGGAAAACTGTTTCAAGCAGATTTTTTCCCTTTATCCAGAAAGATCTACAGACGAGAGTTATTAAAACAGCAATATCATCAGGAAAGGTGCATGCTAAATTTTCTTGCATTGCTGTCAAGCCCACCCATCTCCACTAATGCGTCATATTTATGACAAAATCATGTAAAACCAACTCCCAAAATTAGTTTTTGTAGACACAACAATAAATGACGCTAAAATGCAAGCGCAATTCTGAATTAAATAATGCAGCACACTGGTGCATAGGCATATAGTAATCATTACTAAAACCAACAAGTGTTTGAGAACCATGAAAAGAAGGGCAAACATAGATCAGAGGCTGCCTGCTGGATAACTATCAGTAACAATTAAAGACTTCAAGATTATATTACAAAACACTCCGAGACCAACCTACAAAAAACAGAGAAAAGCATAGTATGACTATTTAATTTTGATTAATCCTGAGGTGTATACAATCACACGTGTTGTGGTTTGAAGAGGTTTGTTTTAGTGTTTCAATTAAAGAGAAAGTTTATGAGGATGGTTTGACGAGGTTTGCTTTAGTGTTTCAATTAATAAGAAAGTTTATGAGGAAAAAGAAAAAGAAAAGACGGAAAGGGGTGGAAAAATATTCTGCAGTGTTGTAAGGGAAATTCTTAGTCTCTCAAATAACTAAAGAAACTTATTATACCGTTCATATTCTATTTGAAGATAAACTACCTCGTTAATATTCTGATTTCCATCACTCTCCAAATGGGTGCATTTATTTATCGACCTATTTTCGTCATACTGTTAAAGAGGCATGCCAAACTTGCAAGGATGATGATACCATCACCGTCACAAGATGGATTAAAATTTCACTTACGTGGGGGACCCATGGATTCTCGTTTTCAACACACCCACTATATGTGATGTATCTCCCAATTATTTAAGCAGAGCCCAGGTCCGGCTAGAAAACACTCACCCCGCACGCCCACCCTTCTGTCTCTTCAATAAGCCACAAGGCTAAAGAATGGCAAGAGTAGAGATCACCTTAATAGTCCAGCACACCCATGACGTATATTTTTGTCCTATATTAAGAAGTATCCGAACGAATGACTGTTTTCTGTAGTAATCCTGATGTCAAATTTTCTACCGGTTATGAACTACTTCTGTCAGATTAAGGTCCAAAGTTGGGAAACATGAAACTGGGAGGAACCCAGTTGAGAAGGGAGGGGAATCAATACTATTACAATAAATTATATAAACCTCTTTTAGATTTTGTTAAAATTATATAGACTTCTCTTCTATTTTCAAAATATAGCAAACTTCTCTTGAAACAAAAAATCATCCTTCCAATTTTAATTTTTTTGGGGCCAAAATACCTTCCATTTAAATTTTTTTCAGTTAAACAAATATATATTTAGATTAATAGAAAGCATTTTTGTCAAAAAAATTAAAATTAAATTAAAGTGTAAGATAACTTTTTATTTGAAAAGATTTTTGCATATATTGTAAAAGTAAAAAGAAGGTATGTGTAATTTTAGCTTAAAGAAAAATTATTAATTTACTCGTACTATTATTACAAGTAACAACTTTGATGCTAGAAGCCCAACATTAGAGACAATTTTTTTTTTTTGGCTCAACTATTATTTTGGTCTCATAAACTTATTTATTTATTTTAATTTAATCCCTTAACTTTTAATTTATATCATATTTGTTCTTTTTTGTAGTATCATCTAGTACTGTTTTCAAACAGTAAAAAAAGTTAAGAATTTCTTCAAAACACTAAAAACTATATAAAATTAAGAGACAAATATAGTACAAATTACTAGTTAAAAGAAAAAATTGAAAAAAAAAAAAATTAAGGACCAGATTGAAATAAATAAGTTAAGAGACTAAATGATATTTACTTTTTTTGGGTAATCTTGAAAGAAAAAAAATTTGACCAGAAATGGTAACATTACACAAATGCCATATTGACAATAAAAGTTTGAATTTTGTCATGTGAGGAGAAAAAAAAAGGGTACATACTCACTCTAATAATAAATTTTACTTAAATCATAAATTTCACAAAATATATAGATCTCATGCCTGTTTCTTTCCTAACATGCAGTCATATAAACTGCTCACAGTAAAGGGATTCATATTTCACCACTGCAGCACAAGGAACAGTGCACATGGGCCAGGTTTCATCTCAACCCAGTGCCTGGCTCAATTCAAATTGGGCCAAAAAATTTTGGCCCAGCCTAAGTCTGGCTTGATCCAAGATCAAGTATGAACTAGGTTTTGCACTTTTTAAAAAGAAAATTTTAAATTTTAAATATTTATACCTTGATAAAGACTTGACTATTTTAAATATATGACTATTTGTTTTAATATATTTTTATAAGATTTATATAATGAAAAAAAAAAAAAATGAGTTCAAAGGAGGAAAAGGAAAAAAATGCATATGTAAAAGGTAAAATTTCAAAAAATAATAACTTAAAAGTTTGATGATGTAATTGATGCAATTTTTTGAAACAAATGTGGTACAGACTACCAAAAGGCTATTTGACCCTCTTATTTTTTTACAAAAATGCACATTTATTATCTTTAGTATTTTTTTTTTTAATTTTAAATATATATATTTTTCATCTCATTTTCTTTTATTTAGATATGACAATTATATTTAAGAGAGACTTTTTGACTCCCTTAACTATTTATAATGTGTAAAATATGTTTAAATATATTTTTTTAAATCATAAAATAATCCTTAAAATATTTTTCATTTTAATCTTTTTCTTTTAATATAAAATATATCCTATAAGTTGGGTCAAGTTAGACTAACACTAACTAATTTTATTTTATATCAATCTGGCCTTGCTCAATTTAGCTAAGTAGCGCTAGACCCGCCGAAACACTCCTAGCGCCAAGTTTGCATCCACCACCGGTCACTTTTTTTTTTTTTAATTTAATATAATTGGTAATGGTCATTTTTCTTTTCCTTTTAGCCTAGTAAGCACTTCAAAAAAGAAAAAAAGTAATAACATTACAGATGCTCAGTGACTTGTCAATTTATTTTTAAATATTTTTAATATAAAATTAAATTATAATAATTTTTATATTTTAATAGTATTAAAAAATTAATGAAAATTTATTCAATTTTCACTCTTCTACACTTTTATATACATTTTAATTTCTTTTTATTACATGATAATTTATATTTATATTTTATTTTATCTGAAAAATATGATTTTCAACCAATAATAAAGAAATTTAAAATAATATATATTAATATTGACGCAAGACATAATTCACGTTTGAGAGACAAATATCATATCAGATATCATTATTCATGGCATAATCGCAAATAGTGATAAAATCGTGATAAATTAATTCTAGTAACAAAGGTACCTTGCACCTACCTTACTGCAGCCAGGGACCAGCTCTTGTAAAAGCTTCATACGAGCATTTATCCTCTCTCTCCTGGCCTGAACGATTATTAATTAACATAATAATTAAGAGAAAAGTTACATTAATTGAACGATTGATCAGTGGTTAACAGGTTACCCTTTCTGCTAAGCTATGGCTGTCTGTAGCTTGACCACGACCAGCTCGAACATGAACGTAGGGAAGTTTCTCGCCATCTCCGGATGTTTCGTCGGCGACGCTTTTACTCTTCTTTGAGGACCCTTTGACCTGTATTTTACAGATTCAGTGATTATTTCATGTTTTAGGCATTAAATTCATCCAAATTACCAAAAACAGAAAACCCTAATTCTCGCTTGATTACAACTCCAGGTACCTTCTTCTCTCGCTCCTTCCTCTTTGCGGCCCTGTCGTTCTTGTTCTCAGTCGTGGGACCAGAAACGATTCGATGGGTTGAATTAGGATTCGAATCGGGTTCTGGGGGTTCATTCTTTACTCTATTTAAATTTGCGCCCGAATTAAGTAGAGCCAAGCTGGCCTCCTCCGGTAACGAGTTCTCTTCGGCAAACACGGAAAACTTGGCGGCGCGTTCGACCAAAGCAGTGTTAGAAGGGAAGGTTAAATTGCGATTAAAAGAGTGAAATATATGGGGTTTCTGATCGTTGACATGGCATAAGGGTTCCCCGAAGGCGGTGGCCGCAGCGGCGGCTCCTTCAGAGTTCGGCGAGTGAAGGATCTCCATGGCTTGCGTTGGGAGGAGTTCGAGAAGCGCAGTGAATGAGCTAACGTTTTCCGAGGCTGGGGCTATGATTCGCTGGATTTCCTCGTTGAATTGAATGGATTCAAGTGCGGTCTGATCGGGTTCGCTAACAGTGAGACTGGATCCATGGAAACCTCCTGTAGTTTGCTCCATCAAGGGGAAGTGACAAATGGAAACTAACCCTCCTCAATTTCTTGAGTAACTCAAATGCTGAATTGATTAATTTTACTAGTTTTCAAGCATTATAACGTTAAACCAAAGCATTAGCTTGATTAAGCCGCGAAACTGGTGGAATAGTAGCCGAATACAGCAAAAGGGATGGAAATGGGAATGGGAGAGACCGAGAGAGAGGAGAAGGAAAATGCAATGGAGAGGAATATGTTTGAGAATTTTGTTCAGAAATATTATAAAAAGCGGTGCTTCAATGGTGGTCAAGCTGCTCTAATTGCTCAATCTCTCACTCTTATCCCGTCTCTCTGAGATTGCTTCACAGCCATTTGAAGTATTGCGAAAGCAACGTTGGCTCCGTTACGGTTTGGGTACTGTGTTGTGTTGAACCACACGGGTATTTTGATACTAGTGGACAAAAGCAGCGTTAGTGGGGAAGGCAACACGGTCCGTACGGTTCTAACTATACGGTTCGTTGATAGCTAAGGTGAAACCGTAAACGGAAGGAAATCTGGGGGCCAGCGAATGAGGGTCCTACTTTGATATTAGAATATTTGCTAAATTACTTTTTTCACCTTATAATTTTATTTTTTATTTTTTAAAAATTTATAATTATATATTTATAATTCAAATTTTTTAATTTAATTTTAATTTTAATTTTTAAAATTTTACTAATATTTCGTTAAATTTTTTTAATACTATCGATCATATACTATTTTGATATTTTAAATATATATTATTTAAATTAATTTACTTAAATTATTTAACATGCATAGTTATATCATATGTTATATAAGTAAATTAATTTTGTTTAATTATTTAATCTTCTTCATTTTATTGACCTAAATCATAATTATTTAAAGTATCAAAAAGATATAAGTGGCCAAATTATAGAATTTAACAAAACACAATAAATGTAATGATAGGAATTAACTTATAATTTTAAAAATGTATAAAAATATAATTACAAATTTTTAAATTATATGAATTAGCTTAAAAATTAAATAAAATTTTAAGGACAGAGAAATAATTTGGCCCTCAATATCTTGCCATGACGGGAAAGGTAAAAAATTCATTGGACTATTTCATCTATTTAATGCATGACGTTTTAAAAAAATAAAATAAAATAAAACACTTTCAGTTGACATATATCATCTCATTATGGAAGTTTCTTATTTTGCCTTTTCTTATTTTGGCAATTATTTATTAGTCCTCAAACGAGTATGCTTCGCAATAGCATATATTTAATTTTTAACTATTTATAAGTCTTTAACTGAGGTTAATTTAGGTACTTTTTGCTTTCCTAAATGTTAAAATGCCATCTTCCAACAACTTTTTAAACATATTTCCAATTTGATCATTGGATATATTGGTAAATAGGGGAATAATATTATCAATTAGCCCGTGGAATTTTTATAAACTTTTATTATTCTTTACAAGTATTTAATATTGTTAATTATAAACATTTATAAATGAATAATCAATAAGTAGGAATTTTTAACCTAAAATAATAATAAGATGATAGTAATCCGGGAACGTAAGTTTGCTGACATATCAAATAATTTTAGATTTTGAGTAGGACTTAATACGTGTGATATAATCATGAGAGGAAAATGTAGAAAAAATAATTTAATAACTTTTTACGGGGATCAATATGTGAAAAAAAAAATCATATCTTCAATTTTGAATAATTCAACTTCTAATAGTAAATAACATAATTCACAAAACCGGATCGAATTAGATTGATTAGTTTAATTAAAAAAATCAGTGAATTAATCTAATTTAATTGACTCAAAAACTTAATCAATCAAATAAGTAGTAAAAAATTGATCAAATTGATTATTAAAATTTTTTTTAAAGATTATTTCCTATAAAACAATATGGTTCATCTTGTATAAATTTTAAAAATTAAAAATAAAAGACAATAAAATAAAAAGTTGAAATAGTGAGAGATATAAAAAAAATATTAATAATATAAGAGAAACTAAAAATATATATATATATATTTAGTTATTTTTACTACTTACCCTCTGTCATATCCATCTCCTCACAACATCTTTTTCTTGAATATCATAACATTTAACCAAAATTTATCTTTCCTCTTTCATTTACATTTTTGTTTTTATTTTTATTTTTAATAATAAGTGAAATCTTAATCAGTTAATATAATTCGGGAATATCAAATGTTTAATATTAAATTTTAATTATAAATAATTTTTATTTTTAAATTACAAAATAATTTTTAAAATATATTAAAATTTAAATTTTAATAAAATTTATTTGTTTTATATAAATTTAAAAAATATATATTTTAAAAAATACATATATATACATATTTGATTATTATTAGTTTGATTATATTTCAAATATTATTTTATTATTGAATTATAAATTAGTGTTTTCACAAATTTAATGATCAATTCTATTTTAAAAATATTAATAAATAAATATTTACTTTATAAACCATGAATTACATACAGAAAAAAAATGGTGGCATAGACCACCTTAAAATATTAAGTAAATTATTTTTTTGTAAGTTGTTTAAATTATACCATCTCTTTTTTTATTTTAAAAATATATACAAAATTTTTCAAAAATTAAAAATATCAAAATATCTTAAAGAATATTATTATTTTTCCTAAATAAATAAATGACTAAAATTTTTTAAAAATTTTTTAATATTATTTTTTTATTGAAATAATATTTTACTTTATTTTAAGTTTTATTGAATTATGGAAATGCTTATTTTATTGTATATATATTTAATTCAAATATTATTTTTGAATTTGAGCTGTTATTTTTAAATTGGTTGATCTTATGAAATATTTTTTTTTTGAATTTTTTTATTTGTTTTAATAATAATTTATTTTCATCAAGTAACTTTATTACTTGCTAAATTTACACAAGTAACACACACACACACATATAACACACGAGCCCCCTTATATGCATGTGTTTGTGTATATATTGTTATAAATGAAACATAAGGTTGTACGATTGAGTTAGAAGAAAGGAAATAAAAGCTGAATCCAAATACATAAGGTTAAATATATATATTTATTAATTGTTATGTTACATAAGTATATATAAGTATTTTAATTAAAATATATATAATTATAATTTATCTATTATTACAAAAGAAGTGATATGGAGCATCTTTTAATTTTAAAGAATGATAATATAATTTTGTAATATAAAGAAGCGAACCATATAATTTAAATATTTTTTTAAAAAATAATTTATCCCCAAATATTTCATGCCATGTTAAGCTTTGTAGGTAATTACTTTAGAAGCATTTTTTTTTTCTCATGAAAGTGAAAAAAAAAAAAGATAAGATAAATATATAATATTTGTTAGGAAAAAAAGATAAGTGTATAACTATATGCATTAATGTTCAATGCAGCTCTAGGTTACTCAAGATCAATCAACGTAAGTCTCCCATACGTGTATATGTGTGTGTGTGTGTAATGTCAATAAATTCCATTTCTAATTTTGCATTTTTATCTTTTTCAATATTATAAATGTTTTGAAATCTCTTTTGGTGGTAAATTTTCTTTAGGAATATTTCCCAGTGCTTTTATGGATGAGCTTATGCTCTCTCCTTCAAAAAAAGAGCCCGTTTGAGGTTATCATAGACTTTTGCTTATTTTGAAATTAATTTTTGTTTAAATGGAATGTCATTCAATGGTTTATAAGGAACAACAAAATTTGTGTTTAACAAAATCATTTGATAAATTTTTTTATAAATATTATTGGTTTGACAAATCTTTGAAAAATATTTTCTTTAATGTCAAATTATTTAAAAGGATACATGTATATATTTGAATGAGGGTAGAGATAAAGTTAAAAAATATGTGATAATTAATACTTTTGAACGATTATAATTTTTTTCTCAAAATATATATATATATATATATTTTTTTTTGCTTTTGCTTCTACTTAAAAAAAAAAAGTTTGAATTTGTTGCTTCCTTACCATAATAGAAAAACAACTTTTACTTTTATTATCACTTAAAAGCAACTTACTTTTTTTTTTTTAACAAAAACTTAGTCAAACACTTTATTTCTTTTAAATAAGTATTCTTTTTAAAAGAAAAGGCATATTCTCTTTATTCTTACAGTAATAGCTACTCCAAAGTGGTGGCATGGTTTAGCTCAAGTGAATATGGGCCAAAAGAGAATCACGTAAATGCCACCTGTTTCCTATGCAATAATTTAGAATAGTCTATTCTCATTATCATCTTTTAGATTAAAAAAAAAATCTCTTTTATAACAAGAAAAAGGCTTTTTAAATCATACTTTTTGCAAACATTCTCGTCATATTATGTTGTTGAGGTGTATATAAGTATAATAAGAAATGTCTATCTACCACAGTAAATTTTCTTTTTTATTCAAACTAAATGGGTTTTAGGACGAAATGGTCTGCTTTGCTTCCTTCATACGAAAGAGCCTCACTCAAAAATAAATTTTCTTACAACCTTAGGCCTACCAATTCGCATACCTATTTTATCAATTAAAATAAGAAATTTGAAAAAAAAAAGAATAAATAGATTATTATCTTATGTAAAGTATGTTGAAATGCGTTAAACGAAGTTCACCAGAAAGCACTTTGTGCTAAATAATATTATCGGCACTCTCAGCTTTTGCCAAAATAGCACTACTTCATTGAACTCATCCAAGTCACAATCTCTGCCTTCACATTTTCTTACTTTTATATGTTTTCCTATTTGAGTTGTGTGTATATTTTGTCACTGGTTTTCTACTTTCTTCTTTCTAGCAATGGTAACTAATCATGTTGACCATGATTTAAATACTCATTCTTAAACCAATACCATTTTCTTCTTACAATTTCGGCTTTCTTCTTGGATTCAAAGTTTTACTTTTGAGTTCATGGAAATTTGTTGTGATCTTTATATATAGAAATAATCTTATTTGAGGAAGAAAGAACTGAGCCCCCATTATTTCTAAAACAAGCACAAGATATAAGGTTTTTTTTTTTTTCTTTTTCTACTTTATTTTTTTGCTAATACATAGATATATGTTTATCACCAGACTAATAAATAACTTCATATTGTAGATAAAGATGAGAAAAATATCATCAGCAGCTAATATATCTAGATGGACAATTGAATGCGAATTCCAATGGTTCTTTTTATAGTTAAGAAAAAATTGTAGCAACTAATGTTACAAGTATAATTATAAACATAGAGAGATCGAAAACAAGCGGTTTGGATTCTTGTTTCGCATGGCAGACGGTGCAATAAGGGAAAAATGAAAATAAGCAGTGAGTATGTAACCATAATGGACTAAAATTTGAGAAAAAGTATTTGTTGACTCTAAACTTAAGTTATCTTTGATAGAATAAAATTTTTTTTAATAAAATAAAAGTGAGAATAAAATACTTTTTCATCTTGATCTTTAGTAGAGTGAAAAAGTACAAAAATAGAAATAAAAGATGATCAAATGATTAAAATACTCCTGATGCAAAAAAATAATTAAAAAAGTAATGTTTGTTAATTATAATTAAGGATATCAAGTTAAAAATATCTATATTAAAAAAAAATTTAAATTTTGAAATGATTCTAAAAAAGTTAAAGACAAAAAATTTTAACCATACGAAAAATTATAATTTAAGATATCATGTAAGTAAAAAAAAAATTTATCTTAAAGTTCTTCAAAAATAATCTTAAAATTTAAAATATTTCAATATAAATATCTTCGAACAAAAATAAAATATTGTTGTTATTTGGGATAAAATAATACTATTCTTTCTTTTTTCCGTAAGCAACACTGCCATTCTATGCAAAAAATGAAATATTAAACAGTGTCTCTCAAAATAAAAGAAATAATCTATCCATGATTTTTATTTTTCATTGCTGCCAAATAAACTTTTCATAATTTTCCTTTTCCTTTCAATCTTCTTTCGCTCATTTTCATTACTAACAAAGGTATGCCCAGCGAATTAGATTGGATTGAATTTTGAACGCATACAGAGTGGGCAGACATATTGGTAGTATTCCTATATTTGGAGGATCGATGCCATGAGGTTGCAGCACACTCTGAGCAGTAAAACTGAACCAAAAACCAAAGACAGAAAAGTGAAAACGGGTGATTGAGATAGTAAAACCAAACAGAGACAGTCTCAGCTCAGATCTCGACCAAGGACGATGTACACTCGACCATTCCTTCCTCCTATTCAAAAGGCGTTGCCCTCCAGAAGTGATCGCTCGCTCTCTTGCTTCTGCTAAATTGACTTGCAATTAGTCCTATCATTTAGCAAATAGTTTTCCGTCACGAACCCATTGTTGATTTGATTGTTGTCCCAAAAGACTTCAAAGAGTCATACAGCATTACCCTCTGGAAGATGTGTGATTACGACCTGACCACTCATGGACCATGTATGTAACTATGCTGTCCATTGCTATTAAACACTGCTTTAATTACATGTTTCAAATTTAACCGGCATGCATTCGTACAGTTTCTGAATGTTGGTCTCACAAATACTCTTCCAAAGAGGATGCCTTCTTATGTCCATCTTCGGAGTTTATCATAACAAAACTTCCATGCATGGTAATGATACTATTATGAAATATTTATTTATTTTTATGAGTAAATTAAACAAATTTTTCTTAAATTTTGTAAAAATTATATAGAGTTCTTTTTTATTTGTAAAACATATATAGACTTTTTTTGAAATGAAAAATTATATTATACTTTAGTCTAATTTTAATTTTTTTAATGAAATATTTTTTATTAATCTAAATATTTTTTTCGTTGAATTTAATGAAAATAAATTTTTGTCTTTTTATTTTTATTTGTGCATATTAAAAAAAATTACTTTTTTATTTTTATGTATACATATTTGAATATTATGCATATTTGCATATTTAAGTGAATGGAAGGTATTTTAATTAAAAATTTTAAAATTAGGTCAAAGTATACATATTTTAAAAATAAATTAGAGGTATATATAATTTTAGCAAAATTTATAAGAGATATCTGTAATTTACACTTTTCTTTTTAGAGAATAAACTCTTACCACGAAATTTCAGTATTTTTAAAAGGGAAAAATGAAAAAATGAAAAAGTCATGCCTTTGGGATGCTGGGCATATAAAAAATATAGGAAATAAGCCCTAATGTATGCGTGATCCTACTCCATACAGCACAATGTGGTTCTAATTGAAGGATATTTAGTTTAGTGAAAATTACGTTTAAGAATAAAAAACAAAATATTTTTAAAGATTATTATTATTATTAGGTTCAATAATTTATTGTTAAAATTAATAGTAATTATCCTAAAATAAGTAATAACAAATCCTTAAAAATAAATATTTTTACTTTTTGATATTTTATTATAATTCTCCCTTTAATCTATTCACAATTAGATTCCATCTCACCCTATGTTTCATGATCACATATTCAATTTCATCCACGCAATTTGGTGGATACAGTCAGAGTTGAACAGTTCTCATAATAATAATAATAATAATAAGATTTTTTAATTGTTGAGAAATGGGATAAAAAAAGGTTTCATTAGATATTAGAGTGTGAATATGTTTTTTTTTCTGGTGTGTGAATTTGGGCATTTGAAGCCGACTGTGACGGTGCAAATTTTTAACTTGTCCAATTTTACAATGTCAAAATTCTTACAATCATACGTTTTTTCTTTTTTTGAAAGCTCGATGGTTGCAACTAAGTTCCTCATTTTCTTTGGTCAGACAACAGAAAATTCGGTGGTGTTACCATTGAATTCCTCTTTTTCTTTTTTTTTTTTAAAGACAATTTGCCACCGAATTCAACATTTTATTGCCACCGATTTTTATGACAAGTGTCACGATCCACTTGACCTTGACATAATCACAAGGCTTGAGTTTAAGACCAATTCATATATACATATGGTATGCAATATTATTTATAGATTTAGAGATTAAGATTTACTTTACATATATGCTTTACTTATATTATATATAGAACTTATTTTTATAAATTTAATTTTAATTGTTTTTTTATGTGCATCATACAACAAGTGTAGCTAAAAAAATTTGAGTTTAAATCACCTGTGACACGTGGGAGAAGCTTATTGGAGGGGAAAGATTGAGGTGGAATGTGATTCGCGGGAGGAAGATAAACTTAGCCGTTGGAAAAATGAGAAAAATACAATTTTGCCTTTAAAACTCGAATTAAAAAAGCTGGAGGTCCCTGTCAAGTTCACTCCATAATTCTTCCTTCAAATTTCTTCGTGTTCTCTGGGGATGTGAAGAGTCTTTGGCCAAAATATCGATTTCACCCGCAAATATTATTTTTCATCATCTTCTCTGTGTGGACGCCTAAAGAAAGGTGGAGAAAATTTCATTCTGTTGTCCCACACATTCATTCTGGTCGCTATTTCGTGGTAGAAGCGTCGAAGGAATTGGAGAAAAATTGATTGTGTCCCGACTCACTTTGTCTTACATTTCATATTGTCTCAAATTTTTCTATTAGTCTTTCTTAAGTAAGTGTCATTTTCTTGCCTTATTTCGATGCTCCATCGTTGTTTATTTGTTATTATATGTAAATATCATATTATTTTGTCTGGCTTGTTGTTTTTCTTTTTTAATTTTAACTGTTATATATGAATATCATATCTGTTATATAAATTTGTCTGGTTTGTTGTTATTTTTCACTTGCATTTTTTTTGTTTTTATTTTTTTCTATTGTATATAAGTATGATACTTGTTTTAATCATTTTACTGGTCCGTATATATTTTTCCGCAACAAAATTGTTGTTTTCTTTTTGTCTGTTATATGTAAATATCATTGCCGCTCTGCATAAATATTATTAGTTTGGTATATAATTTTTATAGTAAGTAATGGTTGTAGTTAATAAATGAAAATTAATAAAAATAGTTGAACCTTGTAAAAATTGACAATAAATAAAAATACTATAAAAATAGAAAAATTTAGAAATAAAAAAATTAATAATAGAAGATTTGGAATTTTAACTTTTAAAAAATAAGTAAGACAATTGGTTTAAATCTCTTAATCTCTCACAATTTAAGTCATTGATGGTATTGTTTGACGATTCAGTTCGTGTTTGAATTCTTGTTTGCACCTCTCCAAACTATATTTTAAAAGAAACAAAGACTAAGAACTTTTATGATTTTGTAGTGAGAATTCAAACATGCACTCAGCCATTTTTAATACTGGGGTAGTAATTAGTTTTTTGAATTCGAAAAATTGTCACATGAAGGATTTATAACCCACTGTAGATGATTCCTTCAATTTAATCCTTTATTTTGGATTTAAATTTCTTACTAACTATCATTACAGTAACTCATCAGAACAAAAACAAGAATAAAAATAGTTGGGACAAAGACAACCATAGTGTATAAAAAGAATGGCTCATTATAACGTTGGAAGTTATTATTTTTTATGTAAAGGATTAGACAAATTATTATTATTATTATTATTATTATAGCAAATGGGCCAATAATATCAACTTGAATGATCACCAATGTGATATGATATTGTTAATTGTAGAAGATCATAAATTTATTTTTTATTTTCCACTTTTTTTGGCCACATCTTCATATAGTTTTCAAAATTGTTATATTTTCATTTATTATTATTATTATAAATAGTTGTAAATATATAAATCATAAAGGAAATAAATAACAACAAAAAATGAAATTAATCAATTAATAATTCATATATTAGAAATCTTAGAAAATATTAATAAAATTATTAACTTAATTTTTTTATTACTAAAATTATTCCTATTTAATAAATAACCAACAATTAATAATGATTACTATTTTATTGCTTAAATAGTTGTTATTGTAACAAATGATTGCTAATTAGTTCCAGGCCTGATGGCGTGACCTAGTACAGGAGGAACTTGCCACCGGGGCGTCTGGATCCTCTACTTGGCGCCCTGCAAAGCACGGGGTGCTTTTATTTAAAACGGCGTCGTTCTACTTGGCGAAGAGATGATCTTAGCTGTTGAATTGAGAATGCCATCTGACCGTCCATTTCTTTTCCCTTAAGCACACGTTCGCAGCTGTAGCTTCCAAAGGGAATCAGCGTCTTCTGCATCGCGTCTCAAGCATTGTTCAATGGCCGAACCCATGCAGCATCTCGATCCAGCACCAAAGCGATCTGTCACTCAAGCTTTCATTCATGGTGGCGATGAAAAAGCTGAAACCCAACAACTTCCAAAGCGATATTGCGTCTTCTGCATCTGCACTCAATCATAGTTCAATGGCTGAACCCATACGGCATCTCCATCCACCACCAGAAGCTGCTCATCACTCAGGCTTTCATTCGCGATGGCCGTGAAAAAGCTGAAACCCAAATCGATTATTGAGATCTGTGGCATCCATCAAATTGAAGTGGCTGTGTTGGTGTCAAAAGGAGTGAATATTCAAACCCGAATCAATTGCTGAAACTCAAATGAATTGCTGAAACCCAAATCATTTCGTAAGTAAACTCTCAAATCTGAATTCAATTTGAGTTACGAAGCTACCATAAGCAAATTGAAGTGCCGAATCTGAGTGTTGGAAATTTTTTCATTCAATTTGCCTTAAAATTATTATAGAGAGATGGATGTGATGTGTCTGTTCCCTTATATATTATAGATGAAGCATTGTATAAAGACATAGCAATACTGCACTGTACTTTTCTTCTTGCAAACAACAGGCATTGCGTTTGGATGCTGAACATATATATTGGACTGGTGTTTGGACGCTGAACTGCTAACTATTTATGCATTGGTATTTGGATGTTGAACATGTATATTGGACTATTTTTTAATTGAATTAGGAAGTTCAATTAATTAGTTAACTGAATTAAATTAATTCAATTGCTGCTGCCAATACAGGGTTGAATTACATCTTTTTGCTAACTGCTAACTGCTGATGCTGAACATATATATTGGACTGTTTGTGGATTGAATCAGGAAGCTAAATTCATTAGTTAATTGAATTAAATTGATTCAGTTCCATCAATTGCTGATGCCAATACAGGGGTTGAATTATATCTTCTTGCTAATTGCAAACTGCTAACTGCTAACTATGTACACTGGTATTTGGATGCTGATGCCAATACAGGAGTTGAATTATATCATTTGCTGACTCTATATTACTGCAACTAACTATCCCTACACTGCAACTTGTATCATGAACATGTGTATATAGGATTGTTTAAAATTTGTCAATGCTTAAAATTTGTCAATCTTCCATGAGTTGATAACTATATAGCAGATGCATATGAATCTGCTGCCTTAAGACTAACAGTGCTTCCAACATCCCAACTAGTATAATATGAGGAAGTGTACATTTAATTTTCCTGTAGTTCTCTTTCAGAATTCAATGCATGGAAATTTGTCATATATGATATATAACTTTCATATATGCCAATGCAGAGCTGCTTGTGCTTTCCTAATGTATCAATCTTGTGGAGCTACATGTATAATTGGGAACAAAATAACACAGACTAACCATGACAATTGTTAGCTGTTGTGGAAACAAAATAAAGCTAGTTGTTAGCTGTTGTGGAAGGATGTGTCCAGTGACAATGCTTATCTTTATGTGAAACTATTGGAAACTCCTGTGCTGTTGATCTGAGCCTGACCATGACTTGTCTCTTCTGCCAAAAAGCTTGTTGAACCTACATTTGCATAAAGGACAAATAATTAGCTTCAAGCTAATTGCGCAAGAAGAGGCTTTTTGTTTACTAAAATGTACTGTAAATGAAAAAAAACTATGAGAAGGACATGTTGTATATCTCATAGTAATTTTTTAATTGTAATTACAGATTGTATCATTCTACTATAATGAAAAATTTCTTGTAATCATCATTTGTTTCAATAAAGTTGAATAATCTGCATTATGTGTATCAAAGATATGATTACTTAAAGTTTATTTTTTATTATTATGCACCTCTTAAGATATCTTCGCTAAACTCCAATGCCTCTAATGATGGTATGGGACAATCCGGTGGTGCCTACAAAGCAAAGGAAAATATATCACATCATTGACACTAAATATCCAACATAATTATTTACTTTTCTTAAAAAATTGATTTACACTGACCATCAACATTTGAGTAAAAGTAAATTCTCTTGATGTTGGAGGTGCAGAAGTCATTATTTCATGTTGTGTTAGAGGTGTGGTGCTAGAGATACTTCCTTGAATTTGATTGTCCTGAAAGAAAAAAGTTTCATTAATATTGGTTGAACACTGGTCATAAAATGGATATAAATATATATGTCCATACCGTGGCTGGGTGATTTTGTGAATTATCAACTGTGGAAGTTGATCTTCTTCTTCTTTTTAATAGTTTCTCTGGCCAACTCTTTAGTCTATGCTTCCTCTTAATGCCGTCTCTTTTCTTAAATCCCTTTGGTTGCATAGCGCCCTCTAACGGAGGTGTTGTACCCACATTGCTAGCAGTATTTGGACTCTTTAGATTAGAGCGAAACTCTGCCACTTGTTTGCTCAATTCTATCACGGCCTTATGCACCAATGAAAATGCTTCTGGATAGTCAGATGCCTCAGAAGCTAATCTAATCATAATGGGACAAAGTTGCCTATATCGTTGTGTGCTTTCATGCCTAGGATCCGCTTGCACCTCATTTCCCCTAATATCATATATTATACCGCTTCTTGCTTCTTTGGTCCATCTCTTAACAATATATTGTTTAGGAAGTTTTTTCACATCCTTTATATCATATACCTTCAAAGCGTGACAGCATAATATCCCCCAAGTTTCAAACTTCTGACAACTACACGAAATTGATTCATTGGTAGGATCAAAATGAACAATCCAGTTTCCCTCTTCATCAACCATATTAACAACATATTCAAATATTGGACCTATCTCATTTTTGTGAGTTATACAAGCAGCTTTAAATAAATCCCATTGCTCTTGGAACAATTCAAAGACAGGGGCCGTGTAAATTTGAACAAGCTGTCGAAGCATGGGTGAACTCTGGACAATCAATCGTGGTATTTTTTGTCTTGACTCAAACTCACGAATCAATTCGCTGTATCTTTTGTCCTCCACAACGCGTTCAAAATGCTTGAAAACTTGATTGATATCTAATTCCGGTTTTGTGCAACTCTTTATGTCAGCATTCAAACTCTCAGATAATTGTGTGCTTTGCATCCCTAATGTGACAACATTTTTCATATGACACTTTGCCCATTTCTCTTTTATGTTGTAAACTGACTTGAGCCATGTGTTATCCTGCACATTGTAAGTTTTTAGCAAGCGGCTCCATGCAGTCTCAAATTGTGTCTCCTCTACATACTCATGCATGCACTTTGAGAAATCAGATAAAAAATGTGATTCATGTTTCATCAAATTTTCAAGATGCTTGATGCCATTTTGTTTTAAGTGCCATGTGCATAACCCATGCTTTGTCTCTGGAAGGACCTCATGCAAAGCTCTTGCCATTGCTTGATCTTGATCAGTAAAGACTGTAAGAGGCTTTTTTTTCTTGTGTGCCTCCAAGAAAGTTTGTAATAACCACTTAAATGATTCAGTTGTTTCATCGTATAATAATGCTGCACCAAAAATGACGACTCCTCTATAATGATTAAAACCTGAAAATATTGCGAGCGGTCTATGATCACGGTTGGTACTATATGTTGTGTCCATTGACACCACCTCACCAAAATATGCATAATCAATTAACATACGTGCATCAGCCCAAAAGACATTTGTTATTTGCTCTTCACTATCCATCTGATACGCATGATAAAATGATGGATTCTCTGAGTGTTGTTTCTGAAAATACCGTAATAGACATCCAGCTTCTCCATAAACCATGCTTCTTTGCCTTTTGGAATTCAGATAGTTTTTAGCGTCTAACTGGGTGTAACCAAGGTTAGCTCTTCCTCCAGCGTGTCTACTCATCAACTCAAATGAGGATTTTTGTTAGATCCCAGCATCCTCTGCCAAATCTATCTGGTAGGCTTGAACTTCAGTTAACTTACGTTGTGAAGACAATATGTGAACTGTTTCTGGAAGATGTAATGGGTGGTTATGTTCCTCAATAAAGACATCAATTTTATATTTACCATCTACAAGTGCAACTCCCATTTTCGCTTTACAACCTGTCCTTATTTCAGGCCGAGGATTGATTGTCATAACGTCCCTTTTGTCCTTTTTTCGCCATCCTTCTTTACAGCAGACATATCTATATGAAATGATAGAACCATCTTTTCTGCTTTTAGTAAAAGTATGTTTCCTTGCACCAAAACCACTTTTTCCAGCATAATTAACCCAAAATTTCCATGCTTCTTCTAGGGTGTCAAATTCCTTACCTAGCCTAGGAATGAAATCATCCTCCATAGATTGATTCCTACAAAAATAAATAAAGGCAAAGTTAATTTAGCTCTTGATTTACAAAATATAATCAAATGAATCAAGCAAATGAATCAAATAAACAATAATCTCCACACCTATATATAAATTAATCTTTGCAATGATACAAAATTATTCTTATATAATCTTAACATTATCTTGTACTTGACCAAACTTTTACTTTTCAAAATACAAATTTTTTTAACAATAAACAGACCAAAAATGTAATATCAACAATAAAAGCAACGTTAATCATCTATATGTCCCAATGATTTAGATTTCACTCTTTCAATTAGCAAATTTCACCCATTTTAAAGCATAATAACTACTAAAAAAATTCTTGATATCTTTTATCATGTCTTTTTACAGGAAAAATGATATCAGAGGATTTTCAACATTGCATGATTATGAGCAAAAGGAATGAAGGGTAGAAAGCTTTTTTTTTTTAATGTTTGATCACCCAAAAGATGACAAAAAATAAATAATAAACATTGAAAATAAAAATAAATAAATTACTTCACTTAAATAAATAAAAATATAAACTTTTCTTTGCTATTTTCAAAAAAAAATCAGCCACCAAATAGTTGTGGCTTCCATCATTTAAATATATCGTTTATCTATCAAAATACATAAATGATAAAAATGTGAGCTCACCCAACAAACAAGCTTCAGTACTGTGCGATTAAGATTTTTGTGCAATGCGAAGAAGTAGAAATGGAGAGTAGCGTCGTTCTTCCCGCGCAAATGGAGCACCACGAAATAAAAAAGAAAAAGACAGCCAATCTGGGCCTGAATCCATGACTTTCATGCACAAAACGTTGAGTTTCAGTAGCTTCAGAGAGGACGGTTCAAATTGCAAGAGAATGAATGGTTGAGATTGTATCTGTTATACATGGAATGCACCGTTTTATTAAAGTAGAACGACGCCGTTTTAAATAAAAGCACCGCGTGCTTTGCAGGGCGCCAAGTAGAGGATCTGGACGCGCCACCGGGTTCTAACTCTGACAAGAAAATGGGAAACTCCCTATAATCTTTAAAAACAAAAACAAAAAAAACAAAAAAGGGAAATTTTGTGTAATTATATAGCATATGTTTGTAATATTTTTGGATATTGTAAGATTTGACTTAAATATTTGCATTGTAGGCTCAAAAAGTCGTGAATATGGGTGGTCGATTAAAGACTCATCTCATATAATGTATAGGATAAAGTTTGATAGTATAAGACTTTATAAGATAAGGTCTAATAAAATATTAAAATTATATAATATTTGGTATAATATTGTATAAAATAATGTATCATATAAAATAATATTATTATTTATTTGGTAATTCAGTGTATAACATTGGATAAGATAAAAGTAACCATTTTGACAAAAATGCGTTTTACTAAAAATATATATTATATTTATCTAAATTTATTATATTATATTAATTTTTAGAGATAAAATATAGATTAATAAGGCTATGTATAGTGCATGACAACTCAGGGGCCTAGGTGATCTGATTCCACTTGATTATATCAAGTTGAATAATTAAAAAATAATTTAGACTAGATCGTGTTGGTCATGTTAGCCAATTTGATTTGACCAATTCGATCCAATCATATGAATTTTTTTAAAAATATTTACTTGATAATGATTTATATGAAAATTTTATTTTCTTAAAAGAAAAACATAATTTTATAAGGATTTATATGAAGTTTTTATATTTTTTAAGAGTAAATTTATAATTTTTACCAAATATTAAAGAGAAAAAGTTGCTTATATGAAACTAATTTAGCCTAACCTCATACTAAACTAATTAAATGGAGTCCGACACTAAATTAATTTTTGTGTGATCCATCCTAATCTTATTAATTTTTTTAAAAAAATATTTTGTAAGGATTTATATGAAAATTTTATTTTTTTAGGATTATTTTATAATTTTATAATTTTTATCAAAAAATTAAAAATTAACCAATTAACTTGATCCCAACTAATATTAATTAAATTTAATTAGACCTAGGCATTAAACCTAAAAAAGAAGCTTAACGCAAAATCAAGTCGAACATCAACCTACTCTAATACTTGATTCATGATCATTTATATTGGACTAGGTTAAAATTTGACTCAACCTAACCAATAAATATCTCCATAAGTGGAAGATTAAAATTGAAAAGTATTAATAAGGTCTTATACATCAAAATCTATTCAAGCATAATTTCAGTTTCCAAGACATGATTAGGTTATATATTATTAATATATAAAAGAGGTATGGTGTATAACTTTATACAATATATTATTTGTACCAAATAAATGATAAATTCATAATGTATTATATTAATTTATATTTCAGGCTTTTAAGAATCAAATAGTTGGTATTCATTTTAATTCTATAAAAGAATTAAACTTAGGCATAATATTTTTATAGGATTAGAGTTAAATATAATTTTTTGATATATTTATTGTCACGCCATCAAATTAAAGTATTTATAATTTTTTAATTAAAATATAAAAAATGTATAAACTTAATTAAGAGATTACATACTTGTTTAGAAAGTTATATACTTTTTATATTATTATTAAAAATATACACTTATTATTTTTAGTTAAAAATTTGATAGTAAAGATATGAAAAATTATATATGTATTATTAAAATCTTTAATTAAAAAATATAACAAATATATAATTTGTTAATCATACTATAATAAATATAATTTTTAATTAAAAAGTATTAATTTATTTAACAAATTATATATTTATCATGTTATCATTAAAAATTAGATATTTATCACATTTTAATTAAAAATTTAAAAAAAAAATAAATAAATAAAGTGACAAATGTATTGCCAGCCCTACTTTCCAGCTCGCGGCAAACCGCAACGACAACCCGCAACCTTCCCGTACTATCAAAGTGAGAGACAACAATGATATTCTCTCCCGTTTTGATATGGAAACCTAAAAGATAGAAGAGAATACACGGAAACCCCTTTTTTTCTTTGTAAAAAAAAAGAGAATGATATTAATATCCTCAACAATTGTAAAGGATGCAGTTAAAGCTTTTTAGTTTTTTTTTTAATTTTTAAATTATGAAAATTACAGTTATAATTGTGAGGTTAAAAATTTTAATTATAAAAAATTTATATTTTGAAAAATTTAATTATATAATACAATTAAAATTTTTAATCTCACATTTATAATTTTAATCTTCATATTTAAAATTTGTATTGAAAAAAAAAACTTTAATTGCATCTTCCACGATCTCCAAACGACAACTATAGGACATCCGTCCTCAATTTTACTACGCGCATCGTGCCCCACCCAATAACACGTCCCTTTCTCTGGCCAAAAAATAAAAAATAATAATAACACGTCCCTTTCAAACTGTACTCCACCCTCCAAGAAAGGGAAAGAGCTTCACCGTTCACATTTAAGGAATAAACTTAAGTGTGATTTTTTATATTTTTATTATCTAAAATTTTAATTATTAAAATATATTAAATATATAAGTTTATAATAACAACATAATAAATATGTAATTTAATTAAAAATTATATATTTATCTATAAAAATTATATACTTATTATATTTTAATTAAAAAATTTGATAATAAAAGTATAAGTAATTATATATAATTTTTTTTCTATATGTAATTGGGGAAGGAGCCTTTTTTTTGGGTTAAGAAATTGAAAATTCAAATTTCGATTCATAATGTAAATAAGAGCCTAAGGGCGATGGGAATGAGATGCGGAGAGAATTTAGGTAACTCACAGCTATCATATGTTAGAACTTCGAATATTCCGTCGTCAATCATTAATGAATGGAGTGTTCTAGCGGGTTAAAATTTAGATGCAAAGAATTTCTTCCAATTTTGATTTATCGAGATATTTTTTATTTTAATTTTAATAACAAGCTTATGATAAATAAGTCAATTGATTTTAAAAAATGAAAGAAAAAAGTAAAAAGTGAATTTGACAAAGTTCACTTTGTGAGTGAAGCATTTTGAGACACTTCAATCATGCCACAGAAATGATTTTTTTTTTTTTTGTGAGGTCCATCACGGAGATCCTAAAAACCTGATTGATATAACTCAAATTGCCTCTAAAATCCAAAAATTCAAGGGATTCTCTTACACCAGAAAAAGAAAGAAAGAACCAAACAAGACAACCAGAAACCATACAAATTTGATCAGTTTGGTCGCATCATTTCTCTACCTTTGTTTTCTTTTCATTTGTCGACTTTCTCTTATTCCAACGGAGCACTCGAGAATCTCTTAGTTGGACATGAGCAGTTTACCAAACAGCAAGACAGCTTGAATTGTAGGCTCCAATCTATCTAAAGTTTTATTTTTATATATACTAAAATTCAGTAAAATAAATTACTCGTAAATAAATATTTAAATATTTTTAAATACATTTTCAAATCAACCTACCTATCTCTAACGTCTTTATATTGTTCAGCTTTTGATAAATTAAAAAAAAATGTTCTTTTATCAACAAGCCGTAAATTAAGTTATGAAGACAAAATGAATAGTAGATGAGTAGACATTGTCCTAGTAGAGGGCCTACCAAAACTGGCCCAACTTGAATATCACCAGCCTTCATGATTCAAGGCCCACAGTGGAGGACACAATCCACAAGTCAGGGTCCCAAAAACAACCCAACGTCCAAGATTGATTGCGAATCGAACGGAAAAAAAAAAAACTAAATTCCAGTACTTTTCATTTATCTTTATTATTAAATTTTTCATAAAATTATAAAATATAACAAATTCTTTTTTAAAAAATTTAATCATGTAATATTAAATTATAAAAATCATATATTTATTATTATATTAGTATTATCATTAAAAAATTATATATTTATTATATTTTAATTGAAGATTTTGATTTTAAAAATATCATGAACTGTATATATATATATATTAGAAAAAAAAGATTAATGACCCCTTATGATGCTTTCTAGTGAGCCCATTTATAGCTATTAGAATCGGACTGAATGTTTAAAAGTGGCGAGGAGGTGAAGAGATCTAGTTTTGAGATCATATAACCATATGAACTTGTCTATTCTAAATTAAAACATTAACATATATACATATATAAAATATAGTATAATATATTAAGAAAAAAAATCAAATTTATATGAAGTAGTCATAATTTCCAATTCAATTACCCCAAGTCAATATGGACCAAATCAGTTCAATTGCAGGCCAATTGCAACCACTTTCCGCATTTTATGGGCTACGCATAACGGTACTGATTATTTGGGCCTCCAAATTTATCAAGATTAGGTTATGGAGCCACCAGAAGGCCCCCCACAGGATCCTACTACAACGAGGCTCTTCTTTCCCGACCCAACCAAAAGTACACATGAAATTGTTTTGATGAAAAACATGGAATCCTCAGACTGGTGAATCCTGAATCCATATGGATGGATCTGGTAAGCTTTCCCTTTGAAATGGGAGTTTAGCCCCCCCCCCCCCTACCACTAAAGAAGCAAACAAGCTTTAAGAATGAGAATGCACAAAAGAAAAGTTACATGCTCACCTATTTCTTAACATGCTAAATCTGCACCGGATGTTTCTAACACAAATGATCTAGGTTTATATAAAATTTTCATGAAGAAAGGCAACAATGCTTTGAACACAAAAATATGTATCATTCAAGTTACCCCTTAGTGAGTAATCATCTTTCAGACTTACATATATCAAACAAAAGGCTGCACACCCAACTTCGCAATATTCATTCCAACTGGTCACTAAACATTTCTATTTCTGTGAACTGCTGACTTTTTAATCTAAATAATACAGAGATTGATTCAAAATTCCCACTAAAATATGAGAGAGAGAGGGGGGGGGGGGAACACAGCAACTTTCACATTGGTTACCACGTTGCTCAAGTAGTGAATAGTAAGTTACCAAAAGTTTTGCAGGTCATCGTCCTCAATACCTAAATAATAGACACCATATAACGTAAGCCTGCAAATAGAAATTCAGCAGAAAAGTTTACCTTTAGGATCCTCCAGGAAGCAATAAATAGCTACCCATGATAAATGTTGCTTACAAGAATAATGATAAAATATTTTTGATAACAACAGTTTGAAGTCTAGCCTATTTTCCCATGGAAAAGAAATACTAAGACAGAACCATAAGAGCAGAGAAGAAAAAGAAAGCTAGTGACCAGATGCCCACACTGGCATTCTATATTCAGATAATGTAAGGAAAAGAAATATCTTCCGATGAGATATCGAGCCCACCTCATCCTCAGGTCAGTTTATGAAAGATCAGTGAAGTGCTAAAACTAGAAGATGAACTGCAAACTCAGACAACTTGATAAAAAAAAGGAGTGAAAGAAATCCTATATTTAAGTATAGAAATGGAATAGAATGATTAATAAGGAATGTGAAAACAGGCTTTTTCTTGTTCTATTATTTCAATGCTTTCTCTTCTTTGTATTAAAATGGTAGACAGCCAAAATATTTGAAACCATATTAAAAAGAATTGTGTTTTCAGAATTCAAGGTTTTCATAGTAAAATGTATAAGCATGTGTCCAGAAACCTCCTACATGATTTCCACTTGTGGTTTTGCAGTTTAGACAATAATCTATGGTCATGAGATACCAACAATTGATATGAATTTGGTGCAGGATTCAGGGACCTATTCTAGGATCCGTTTCCACCAAACTTGCCCCATGATGAGAGGTCCAGAGGCAATTTCCTGACAGATGAGGTTGGCATGAGGAAGATAATTTGCAAATTCACGGACAACCATAATTAAGGCAAATCCAGCACAGTAATTTGCCGCAGTACCGTATCTACTCATACGGTTTTAATGGTTAGCAGACACAACCACACCAGAAGATTTAAAATTTTAAACTACAACAACTAAAATCAAGATATAAAATGCTATAGCTTTAAACCTCTATGAGAAGTAACCAAAAAAGCAATCACCAACAATCTGCAGCATATTCTGATTTAATTAAGCATGAACTGCTATTTCATGAGGTTGAGATTGTTAAAATTCATAATAAAATTATTCTTGCACCTTCACTGAATTGCTTAAACTTTTGAGTTGAATTAGTTCTTAACATAGTATTAGAACTTTTATGACCAAGTGGTCAGGAATTTGATTTTTGCTCTCTCCCATTCTCTTAATTAAAATTAAATTTCAACACGAGATATAATGGGCTCGTATTTTGTCCATACTTCAAGCCCAAAGGGCTTTCATGTGAGGAGGTGTATTAGAAATTATAATAAAATTATTTATGCACCTTTACTTATTAGCTTAAGCTTTTGAGTAAAATTGGTCCTTAACAAAGACTAAGATGAATTACAACATATGCCTTACCCAAATTGCACTGGCCAAAAAGCTACTACTAAAATTTGATCTTGGTTATGGCTCTTACATCTTTGAATATTGTAACATGTTACTTGTATGGAGTTATTGCTCATCTGCTAGGCAAGGTTTGTGTGCACCTCTACACAGTAAACAGTTAACACAAGGCATACTGCTACTGTTCTTTCAGAACATGCTAATATTGGCAGCATCATAGGCATTTTCCAAACTCATCGAAATGTTCCGCATCTTGCATCCAGTCCTCTAAACATTAAATTACTTGATCTGTGGTCTCCCCCTCTCTCTCTCTCTCTCTCTTCTACGTGATTACATTCACTGATTCAAACATTCAAACATAAAGAAAGAAAACAAAAGGTCAAAACGGTAAGGACAATTCATGTCTTATAATATGCTTAGGTTCACCAATATGTACTCTTTCAGGTTTCTAATATATACTTTAGACTCAAAGATAACCAGTCTGACCTATTAATCAAAGATAAATGGCCCACCATATTCAGAATCCTATCCATGCAGAAGGACACATTTCCTTTTTTTGACACACATGTATAAGCAAAAGTCAATTGCAATTTTAATAGTTAAGAGTACCACAAGATGAGGGTAAGATACAAGAGTTTCACTTATATACATGATACATCAAGATTGAAGGAAAAATAAATTGATGTCATAAAATTTCATGCATAATGATTCTAAAAGTCTCTAAACCCATGTTAACTAAAACGGTTAATTTTTACATGAAATTAAATGCTAATGTACCACAGAACAGTGTCAATTACACATTCTGGAAGGATTACAAAATTTTTCTAGAATTCTAAAAGTGTGGAACGGATATCCTCAAACTTGAAATTGGAAAATAATATTATTCCTGCAGCAAGAATCCTACAGGAAGACCTTAATAAGAAATAAAATGAAATAAAGCAGTAATATTGCACGAGCCAAAATACAAAAAATAAACACACTATTCCAAAGTTTATGACATACCTGAAGACAATGACAACAAGAGTCAATAGATACAAAGCAAGCTTGGCTATCCGGTATTTCTTCTCATTATTAAGTGCCCTAAACACTTCAGTGACATCGAGAAGATGCTGCCGTTTCACATACCTGAATCATTAAAATGGATAAATCATGACAATAAAACAGATGAGTTCTTTTGCTAAATCCTACACAGAAGTATACTAAACAAAATATGTGCATATAATAATTCATTTCCAAATTAACTATACCAGTCATCACTTAAGGTAACTTTTCATTTTTTACGTCTCAACCCAAAAAATTCAACAGTAATTATGAATACCCAAGTTAGAAATTTTTAGACATGCCACTATACTCTGGCACATTGCTCACACGCACCATCAAATAGTTTATCCAACCATGAAGTAACTAAGGATTGAACAAAATAAAAAGAACGAAACTATTACTATATTAAAGAGAACCAACTGTTATCATATTCCAAGTTCTCCACTCTCTTGATGGCAAGCGTTATAACCTATGAAAGTAAAAGAAAATCTAAATCTAAACATTCCTAAATCGTTTTTAATTCAAAACTCCAAGTAAAGTTAGCGCCCTAATTAAGATGTTAGAACTGAAAATGCAGCATCTGCGGCAAAAGCATCACACATGATATCCACAATATACTTTCAAGTTTCAACAGCGTGTGTACATACATACAGCATCGCATGATGGGCCGTGACAGGGACTGTCAACAAGAACATGAACCAGTGTCCAGTGAAGAGGAAGAGAGCGCAGAGTGCTCCCTGCCCAATAAACTCGGGAACAACGAAGTAATTAATCCGGGAAGAAGCCTCGTATGGGTTGACATAGTCAGCTTCCAAGTCCGTTAAGATCAGAACCTTCAAAGAGAAAAAAGGAGGGGGGGGGGGGGGGGGGGAAGAAAGCAAAACTTTAAGATTCGTTGAACCTAAAACAGTAAGAATGTGAATCCTCCGTATCAATATTGTCACATTGGCATCTAAAATGATTATTTAGGAATAACAAAAACTAACGACAGCAACAAATAAATATATAAGAGAAAAGAAATACCTGGTAGAAAGTTGAGGCAAGAAGGGCAATGTTGAGGGGAAAACAAATTATAAGCCAGAAAAACAAATTCCAACCCATTTACTAAGAAGGAGAAGAGCAGTGCCAAGTAGGGTTTATGACGATTGGAGGGAGATTAGTTTTGTGAACCTGAAGAATCTAATATTTAAAACCATGGGTTTGTCAGGATTCAGTTTCAGGTTTGGACCTTTTGCGCTTCGATTTTTATCTCTTGTAGCCCTTGACAGTCTAATTCATGTAAATCACAATTATGCAATTTATATTACAATTTAACTCCCATACCTAATTTAAAAAAAAAAAGAAATTGTTAATTTTGTTTTGTTTTTATTTTCTGAGGCTATTTTGGCACATAAAATTTATTTCATTCACTGAACTAAACTAAGGATGTGGGCATTATTACCATAAATATCAATTACTTCATAAATTCTCGCATACATCTCATTAATTTTATCATTTAATGTAGTTGTTGTAGTAGAAATAGGAAAACGCAGTCGTTGGATGTTGTTGCTATTTTCCGATTTTAACCCCGACCTAAACGGCAGCGTCTTTTGGTTCGGTGGTGGAAGTGGAACAATCAGGCTGAGGGTGCTAGACAGTCGCGAGAGAAGGAAAGAGAGAGAGAGAGAGAGTTTGAGAGATGGAGGCGCAGCTAGGGGGAGCGGCTTCTTTGAGAATCAGAGACAAAATTTGTTAGTTAAGATTTATATCTAAAATCTTGTGACTCTTCCATTTGGGGATTCTTTGCTTAAACATTTTTCTTCCCTTAGCTTGTTGCTTTTCTCTAGAGTACTCATCCTGATTCACGTGTTTCCCCCTCTGGCTTTTTCTCTGGAATTTAAATCACCCACTCTTCATTTTTCTGAGAATTGAACAGGTTTGGCTTCCCTTATCTCTTTTTCATTTCAGTATTGCCATAAATTGTGGGATTCATTTAAAACTTGTTTTATTTTTTCTTTTTGGTTGTATTGATATTGTAGGTCCAAGCAATCTCAAGACTTAGTCTTTTAACTTTTCTCAAATTAATATATGTTCTAATATGTTATGGGAGCATTTTAACGGATTAGAATTTAGTATGATAATTCTCTGTAATTTAACTGACATTACCATTTTATCCCAAATAATTGAGTTACACCTTTATGTTTTAAATTCTGAATTTGAGAGTAACACTTTTATCGTTTTATCACCTGGCAGCTACGATCTTCGCTACAAGATAGACCATAGGGCATTTTATTCTTTTCCTGGGGTTGGTTAGCCACTTGGTCTCGCCTGCAACTGGGTAAGAGCTTCCTCTAATGAGAGGTAGGAAGGGATTATTAAAGCATGTAGTCAAGTCATAATATTTCAAAGAATTCATGATATCTTAAATCTTGTCAATAAGTTTTTTTGAAATTTGTAGGGATTTAGTTCGCCTGTGGTAACTTACGTGAATAATTGCAACTTCTTGACTCAGAATTGAACTGGCAAAGTTCCTTAACATTAATTGTTATTGTTAAATTGATTATAAATAGTTTAAATTCATATTCCTAGGAACGTTATTTTGACTAGTAGCTAATTATTAGACCTAATTGTGACTCAGGCAATGTAAACATGAGTGTTTGCTCTCCTGTTAGTCTATCTTCAATAAATGCTGTTGTCCTGAGAGGTCGCGCACAGCTGCTAATAAGCAGCAACACCTGTGGTCCTTGGTCCCAAGGAAAGCCCAGCTCATGTTCTATCCATTTGTGCCCTGGGAAGTCTGAGTTACGACATGTTGGTTTTTCTGTTTATACAACATTGTCTTGTCCAACTACTATGGGCCAAACAATCCGGGGAGGTTACTTGGGATCTTGCTTCTCGAAGCAAAGGGACTGCATTCAAGTCCTTGGCTCTGTAGGACCTCAGAGGAGGAATCTTGAAATTTCATTGGCTTGCCAAAGTTTGAATATGAGGCTCTTGGTACCTAAACAAAAATTGCTTCCCAAAGTAAAGTGTAATGTGGGACCAATAACTTGGCCACGTGGATGTGCATCTGCTGGCTTGATTTTTGGATTACTTGTTTGTAATTCAAGTTCTCAACCTGCACATGCTGAGACAGATTCTGAGAATAGGAGAAAGAAAGATGACTGCAATGCGTCATATGTTAAATTCTCACATGGGAAGAAAGTTTACACTGACTATTCTGTAATTGGTGAGCTGAACATTCTGCCTATTAATAACTTCATGCATACATACATATGCATGGTCTACTCAATTACATACACTCACACATATACATAAATATGTAAAAATAGATGCAGATATAAACCTTAACATTCATTTATATTAACTGCATCATAACTTTCCACCCTGTGAAGGAATACCTGGAGATGGACGATGTTTGTTCCGCTCTGTTGCTCATGGGGCTTGTTTGAGGTCTGGAAAACCTCCTCCAAGTGAAAGTCTTCAGAGAGAGCTAGCAGATGACTTACGGAGCAGAGTATGTTTTTCATCCCTCAATTCATCAGCAGCATCCAAATAAGCTTAGAATTCCCCTTAGCTCCTCCCAAAGTAAAACACCAGACAGGATTGAAGGCACAGTTAGCATACATTCGTTTGATTTGTTTATATTTCCTGCCGAATACTTTTTGTCTCATTTCAAATATTATTCTTAAATCAGGTAAAACTATTACATATCTTGACAAAATTAAACTCTCCTCTGCATAGAAGTCAGAAAACATGCTGTTTGTGTTCTTCTGGTGCCATTTTGCCCCAATCAAATCATCAGCTGACAATGTTCCTGATTTTTCATTTTCCTGTGACATTGGTCAGGTTGCTGATGAATTTATCAAAAGAAGGGAAGAGACAGAATGGTGGGCTTCCAAGTTACATATCCATAGATTTTTGTGATTTCAGCACATGGAATGACATTTCTTTAACCGAAGACAGATATTTTTCAATCTGTGTTTTTCTTTCTACAAACATCACTTATGGACATTTATACAAAATTACTAGAAAAACAACAGAATGATTGAAGCAGATCATAATATAAAAGTAGAAGTCATGCATCACCTTCTGGCAGATTATGTGTCTGTCTCTGGTCATTGTTTTAAAACTTAAATAATAATTTGTGTCTAATCAGTCAATTTATGTCTTTAAAATCATTAATTGTTTTCATTGATTGATGTATTATGTGAATATCTGTTATGCCTGGATGAGAGGGAGATTGATCTCAACTGTGAAACTAACTAATACTATTATGGCCCTATGAAATGATTTTTGCTGATGAACTGGGAAATGGTTGTCTCATGACATCTGCAGGTTTGTTGAAGGTGATTTTGATACTTATGTTTCGCAAATTAGGAAGTCCCATGTGTGGGGAGGTGAACCTGAACTGTTCATAGCTTCACATGTTCTGCAGTTAGTGCCCCTCTCTCTTGAACTAGTTATTTAATCTTCTTAATGCATTTGTGTACTTTACAATTTTGGATGTTGAACTGATAGGAGGCCAATTCTGCAGGATGCCAATCACGGTGTACATGTACGATGGAGATGCTGGTGGTTTGATATCTATTGCTGAGTATGGCGAAGAATATGGGAAGGAAAACCCAATCAGAGTTCTCTACCACGGCTTTGGTCATTATGATGCGTTAGAGATTCCTGGAAGGAAGGGTCTTAAATCAAGACTCTAACAATTTATATGCATGTTGCAAATCTAAAAAGATGAGCATTTATACTCTTTAATATTCATATTACAACAATAATCATCAATTGTAGTTAAAACTTGAAAGAATCAATATGGTGATAATTCTTTTTTTCAGTGTAAATAGACCAAGAACAGTGTTTCTTTAATGGCTCGTTAAACCATCCTGCAATGTACCTTTTTGCTTCCTGGACAGTGGTGGTGCAGAGGATGTAGTGGAATATAGCGAGTTGGGGCTAGGCCTGATGATTCATTTCCAGAGGCTTGTTGGATTCAATAATATTACATGCAATGATGCAAAGTTGACAAAATAACCGCAATGAAACATTGCGTAAAAGGTGAAGGTTGAGCTCTTCTATTATGATATAATGATTGTAGATTTTAGGACTTCTGACGGTGATCACCTTGGTGTCCCGTGGGTTATGGTCTCTTTGCGGCTTTGCACTTTGCTTTCATGGCAAACTGCTAATTTAGTGCTCAGTGCGGTTGTTCCACATTCTTTTCATAAAATGAACTCTGAGGTGGGCCTCAAAGCTTCAAACTTTACAAAGCCGTTCGTTGCCCTTTCGGTGAAAGGTAGAATCGTGGAGGGAGGTATGCATGGTGGCCCTAGTTTTGCTTCCTGTTCTTCTCGCCCCTTTTTTTCCTTCTTTTTTACTCCCCTATTGTCCTTTTACTTACCCCATTGGCTTCTAATGTACCTTCTCTATGAACTCCTTTGTGGTCGAATATTATTAAATTGAAAGGGATCTGTGACAAACCAAACTAACAATACTAGCAATATGAGGAAAAAAAAAAAAAAGAACTGTAGTCATACTAGCAGTACTAGCAATTGAAGAGAAAAATTCGCGACTTGTGATGAAGTAATGATTTTATAACCCAAACGACACCAACTATAATAAGAGTTGGAAAAGTCATGGATCCAAATGAGCTTTGAATCATCAGCAAATTAGGTAAAATTTTAATTAAATTAAGGTCACAATCGGTGTTCATCCATTTAAAAAGAAAAGTAGTACTAGCGAGGCTTAGGCTAGGTAACATTTGGAGTTTTGCTCAATAATTTTGTAAGGGAATAAGCAAAGCACGTGATGTCCCCACAAGAAAAAAAAACACTTTACTAATTTGAATGATAAAAGAAGTCGCTGGATCCGTGAAGCAGCCTAGTTTAGTGGTAACTGAAAAGTGAAAAGAGAGTCACAAGCCTGTTGTCCTTGTTATATGATTTTCTGACACCACGCACAAAAAAAGGTCAACAAAAAATATGCTAAAAACAAAACAAGTCCACTATGTGGACAACTCAGTCCATTATATTTCCATCTGATGCCGAAGACCACGGGATTTTTGAAAATATTTTCTTGGCCCCTTTTTGTCTCCAGGTTTGTAATTTTTTTATAAAGAAGTTTTTTTTCCCAAAAAATTGTTGAGGGAAATTTTCATTTTTGTATCGTTAACATATAGATGATTTTAATTTAATTTTTCATAGATCATTTTTTAATTATTAAAATTCTTGTGATGTTAATATTTTATTTTATTTTTATTTAAAATTTAACGTTAAATTTAATATATTATTGACTAAGCATTATATGCCACCCGTTACTTGAATTAGATTTATCATTGTTCATCAATGTAGAGTCAGAAATGAGTATGAAAGTAAAACCAAAAGTTTTTTTTTGTAAGAAAAATAAAAAAAATAATTATTAATATGTTTTCCCCGGATATAAATATCATTTACATGATAAAAACAATCCAATTAAGAGGTCATTTTCGACTTTTCGTTTTAACCCAAAAAGAATTACGAAAAATGGACAGTATTATATTATTATATTAATTAAAAAACACCCAGAGGTTGGGATGGTCAGAAAAATTCAAACTGCCATTAACACGTTTGCTTGCCACCTCGAGAACATCTACGACAAATTTCAAATACAAAACCATCTTCTGCTTCGTCTTGAACTCCCCACTCTGCACTCTGCAACTCCTTGTTGCTAAACATATATTACAAAATGATCCATTAACGTTCCATTTTTTTTTTTTTTTAATTCCCACTTGAGAAACAGAAATGCTTCTCCCTCTCCACATAGCTTCTTTTCTCATTTGTTTCTTTGCTCCTTTTACCACCTCATTGAACTCTGATGGCCTCTCTCTCCTCGCCCTCAAAGCCGCCATCGAGTCCGACCCTTCTGGTGTTCTCAACTCCTGGTCCGACTCTGACTCCACCCCATGTCGCTGGGCTGGGGTCGTTTGTGCCCACGACCGAGTCACCCAACTCGTCCTGCCCAACAAGGGCCTCACCGGCTACATCCCGTCTGAACTCGGTTTGCTCAACTCGCTCAAGCAACTCAGTCTTTCTCACAATAACTTCTCCAAGGCCATTCCGTCCCGTCTGTTCAATGCGACCGGTCTACTCGTTCTAGACCTCTCTCATAATTCCCTGTCTGGTTCAATTCCAACTGAAATTAGGTCTCTCAAATCACTCAGGCATTTGGATTTATCCTCAAATTCGCTTAATGGGTCTCTCCCTGAAGCTCTATCCGAGCTCATTAACCTCGTCGGAACCTTGAATCTCTCTTACAATCACTTCTCCGGTGGGATCCCAGAGTCTTTCGGAAGACTCCCTGTGATAGTCAGTTTGGATCTTCAGAACAACAATCTGACAGGCAAAATCCCTCAAGTAGGTTCGTTACTAAACCAGGGTCCTACAGCTTTCTCTGGTAACCCCGGGCTTTGTGGGTTTCCATTGCAGAATGCATGCCCAGAAGCTCAAAATCCGGAGATTTTCCCGAGCAGCGAAGACCCTCAAAACCCCAAAACCCTTAACCCTGGATTCCCAAGGGGAATTCAAGAAGAGAAGGCGAAAGAGCGAAGTCGTTCTTTTATTGTCCCTATAATTTTCGGCATCTCATTGGTGGTGGGGGCTGTTCCGTTGTCAGTGTGGCTGTTCCGTAGAAGATGGATGGTTGACGAGAGCAAATTGGGGAAGCAAAAATTAGACAATGAGGTTGACGAGGAAGGAGGAGAAGGGCAAAAGGGCAAATTCGTGATCGTAGATGAAGGGTTTAATCTGGAGTTAGAGGATCTATTAAGGGCATCCGCGTATGTGGTGGGGAAGAGTAGGAGTGGGATCGTGTATAAGGTGGTGGCTGTCGGGAAGGGGTCATGCCCGGCGGCGACTGTGGTGGCCGTCCGGCGGTTGAGTGAGGGTGATGCCACATGGAAGCTCAAGGAGTTCGAGGCTGAGGTAGAGGCCATTGGGAGGGTCCACCACCCTAATATCGTCGGCTTGAGAGCATATTACTATGCAAGTGATGAAAAGTTAATTATCACTGATTTCATCCGCAATGGAAGCTTGCACACTGCACTTCATGGTATTAAATTTCTCAGTCATTGTTTGTTTATTTATTTTTAATAACTCTGGTTCTCTCTTGATTGAATTATCTAGCCTTACTATAGTGGAAATTATTGGCAATCAAAATTAGGGAAATCTTCCTTGTGCCAAATGTTTAACGAGAATCATTACGTTTTGGGTCAATATATATGTGCTATATGTGCAAAGTCACATCATTTTTAAGGCAATAGAAGGGGCATCTTTTTTCATATTTTTGTTGCACTGGATTGAACTTTCATATGGCATTAACCATGAGCTCTCTGTTGGTTTGGTTTCGTCCCTCATTTTGACAATACATGATGGTTACCATGTGATTAATCATGAATTCAAATTCTACTTTTTAACTTTCAAGAGCTAATAATGTCGCCATGTGATTGTTACTATAATGGTTTGTAAACTTGGAGGAGCTGATGAATTAAAGCTGTACTAATTATCACTTTCTAGTGTTATTTTCCTGTCCTTATCCTCATTTGTTTTAGTATCTACACTACGTATTTTGGGCCATCGGCCATCTTCTTCGTTAGTGAATATTGCCTCTTTATTTGAGATCCGAGACTCTTTTAATGACTTTTGTCCGTGATCATACAATAAAGACTTTGCGCTGGTACATCTCGGATCTCTTTGTTATCGTTCCTGTATTAGTTGACCCCTTTTTGTGGGCCAACTTTCTGTGGATAGTGATAACTGCAAAAATCTAACTATATAGTTTAGACCCCATTTTGGTGACTGGAAATTCCACGGTTCCAATGCAATCCTCTTCATTCCCTGTTGATTTGCCTTAGTTGAATGTGAACCGCTGGCGATTGTTGTCTTGTAGTGACTCTATGCTGTTTCCACGGTCTTCTGAATGCCATGCTAGTGAACTGGTGGTCCTTAAAAGTGAAGTTTTTTTTCTTTTTTTTTTTTGGGAAACAAGCGGGAAAGTTCAACTCTGATGGTAGTGGTCTTGAGGTCATTTTCAGTTTTTACTCTCAACTTGAAAGCACTGCTTGAAGTTTTTTCTGCTCTATATTTGGTGTTTTATGGTTGCAGGTGGACCTTCCAATCCTTCGCCACCATTATCATGGGCGGCGAGGTTAAAAATTGCTCAAGGAGCTGCAAGGGGTTTAATGTACATACATGAGTCCAGTGGTCGAAAATATGTGCATGGCAACCTTAAATCAACAAAAATCTTGCTGGACGACGATCTCCATGCTTTCATATCTGGTTTTGGACTTACTCGTCTTGGTTTGAGTACCTCAAAGTCTACTACAATAGCACCGAAACGGCAGAATTCAAAACAGTCTATTGCAACCTCTGCAGGGGCAGCTTCCCATAACGACTACTTGGCACCTGAGGTGCGCATGACTGGGGGCAAGTTTACTCAGAAATGTGATGTGTATTCTTTTGGAGTAGTGCTTTTAGAACTATTGACAGGTCGGCTGCCGGAGTCAGGACCAGAAAATGATGGTAAAGTACTAGAGTGTTTTGTGAGGCAAGCATTCAGGGAGGAGAAGCCCTTGTGTGAGATTATAGACCCGGCACTTCTGTCTGAGGTTTATGCTAAAAAACAAGTTGTTGCTGCATTTCATGTCGCACTGAACTGCACAGAACATGACCCAGAATTGCGACCTAGAATGAGAGCTGTGTCTGAGAGCCTTGATCGCATCAAAGTACAGTGAGAAAGGGGAGAGAACCTTTGTAAAGTTTTGGTTATTGTGCATGTTTGGTTTGGCGTTTATAAAGTTGAAAGCCCGTTTGTGAAGTTGAAAATATGTTTGGTTCGGCGTTATCTCACTCAGGCAAACGTGGTTTCATCTCCAAACGTGGTTTCATTAGAAGCAAAAATTTGAAACTTCTACTAAATATAGTTTTCCCAACGCATTGCCAAACGGGCCAATTGTGGCTGACTTCTACCGTTCGAGTGGTGTTCATTTTGTAAGATCCTTGGACTTTTGACTAGGAGCAACTATATTTACCTTCTGTTTCATGATGTATTGACACAAAAGCCAGTGCATCGTCTCTTTCGCAGTTGAAATTGCGTATCTTTATGTTTTTACAACACTACGGCACAAATGGATGATGTCCTTGGTTGAAAATCTAAATAGCCAAGTTTGCAAAATAACGTTCACGATTTAACGGGGTTAATCTGTCTCTCTAACAAATATCTTTCACCGAGTGTCTTGTTTGCCTGAGCCTGAGCCTGAGCCTTTGTGGATAGGAATCCTAATTCTTACCGGTGCAGTGCTGTGCAAATTATATATATATATATATTATTTAAATCTTTCTTATTGCAAAGCACACCGTGCTGTGCGAGATGGTTGTTTAATCTCTATGAATTAGCAAATGTAGCAGCCCAACAAATAATGTATATAGTGGCCTATACAAGAAAGGAAAGAAGCCCAAAATCGTCTTGTTCAGCTGCTGGCCCAAATTGGGCCCTTGTTTAATGAATTTTTTGTAGCCTCTCTTATGTGGCCCAATCCCAAAACGATACGCTCGTAACTGTTCTGGAGGTTTTTCTTTTCGGGCTTATGTTCTCTAGTTTTTTAAAAATTCATTTTGATCAGATTCTGATTTTTAAAGGTAATTGTTATGTTATTTTTTTGAAAAAGAAGTTTTAAGGGTGTGCTTTTTTACAACAAAAATAATATATATATATATATATATATGAAAACAAAATTAATGATATATGTACAATTGATTTTTTTTCTTTAGATTTAGACCAGATAAAAAATCAAATTTAACAAAGTTAAGGTTGTCAAATTCGTAAATTTAAATAAATTCATAAAAAGAAAATAAATTTATAATGTAGGCTCATATCGTAAACTTATAAGAGTTTATATTTGTTAATAATTACATATAAAATATAATATATTAAAAAAATTATTTAAATATAATTCAAATTATACTAATTTTTTTAAAAAATTATTTATATTGTATAATTCATATTTTTTAATATAAAAATTTCAATGAATTTCATATATAAATACTAGATTGTCCTATATTTAAAAATTTTTATTTTTTTTAATTCAATTTAACTCAATTATATGGCAACTCATCAAATTTGACTAAGAAAATATTGAATTAATTGAATTTATCTGAGTTAACAATGAATTAAATTAAGTTTGCACCGAGTCCGAATTTACAAATGAATTGATACAATTTTGTTAAGTAGAAATTCAAATTTGCTAAAATCGGAGAGTTGACCGTGAGTTTAATATCAATATATTCAAATTCAAATATAACCATACCTAATGGTTTTACATATGAAATAAGTTAATACAAGGCCCTGTGAGACAATTATAGTTTATTCAATATTTAGAAGGCTGAACAATTAATATTGTCATTTTTTATAGGAAAATTATATTTTATCCTATTGAACTAACTTTAAATATAACAAAACACTCCTCAACTGTTTGATGTTTAGGAGAATATTTTGTTATATACCAATTTTGCATTAGAAAAAATTTAAATATAATTTGTGTATTCTCAATATCAAATTCTCCAATAAAAAGTAAGATAAATGTACTATTTTTGCAAATAATATATGATTTTTATAATTCACCACCATATGATTATTGATTTAAATATTTTTTTACATGTTATAATTTTATTAAAAAATTTCTTAACAAAAATATGAAAAATTGTACTAAGTCTATTCCTTTTATATTTAAGTTTTTTTTGGTCAATTATTTAAGCCTTAATTCATATGACAAAATATATTTTCTTTTTCTTAATTGCAGTAGAATCTCCTACAATAGGGGATCCTGCTACACACCGTGCAATTATCCAATTTTAGATTTTTATTTTATTTTATTTTTGAGGGTTTAAAGTTTAAGATAAAAATAAAAATTACAATTATGTGAATAAAAAATTTAATTATAAAAAAATTATACTTCAAAAATTTTAATTGCACAGTATAATTAAAAATTTTAAAGTATAATTTTTTTTTTATAATTATAATTTTTACTTTCTATCTTAAATTTTAAATATTTAAAAGTAAAAAAATAAATAAGTTAATTAAAAAAGCCCAAAATTGGGCTAATGCACCCCTGCAGTAGGGCGCAGGGGATCCAGATTCCCCTGAATTAGTGTTGCTTTTGCACTATTCAATTTCAGCGATTCACGGAAGTTTCATGATCATGTTTGACAGGATTGAGATAATTAATAAACTATACACACTTTTCTGGTGCCTATAATACACCCACACACACATATGTCTTTATTATTAAGTTATTTAATTAAATTTTGATAATATAATTTTTATAAATAATTATATATTTTTAATTAAATTATACACTTAATATATTACTATTAAGTAATTATATATTTTTCATATTTTAAATAAAAAATATGATAAGAATATTTAAGTTTAATTCTAAAGAAAAAAGGTAAACAATTATTAAACGAACGTGAAACCTGTATCCGAAGCTCACGACAACATTGGTTTTTCTTTTTTTTTTTCTTTTTTTGCCATCCTTTTTGGGCAGGGGAACCGCGATTCAACATTATTATTATTATTATTATTATTATTATTATTATTATTAAATTATAGAGCGACATAACATTTTGACTGTACGTGTAATAGCAATCACGTTTCTTGCCTGCGATATAAAAGGAGCCCATACTTCGTGCCGAAGATCTAGAGATATTTTTGGAAATACTACAAAGTACAAACATTTAAAATAATAATAATAATAATAACAATACAAAGACACACAAACGAGAAACTTTCTGGGACGACACGCGGGTCCTTCCTTAAATAGGAAGCTCCTTGCTGTTTTTGAAGAATAAAGGATATAAATATATTTTAAAATGAATTCGATTTATTAAAAATATATATGTTGATTTAATTATAAATAAATATTTATTAAATAATATTTTTACTTTAATTTATTAGTCTTTTTTTAAGTTGACTCTAGTTTAAAATATATACTTCTAAAAAACAAGCATCTTTCATTGAAAATATCATTTTTCATCCTCTCCCTACTGAATTGTGCCTTTTTGTGGGCAGTCAAATTTTTAAAAGGAAATTTAATTAATTTATTAAAAGACCAGCTAAAAAAAAAGAACTTAAAAAAAATGAAAGGAAATGGGGGCATCACGTGTGGGTGTTCCCTTCCACACAAACAGCACCTTTTTTCACTTCACTTTAGAGTCTCAACTTTTTAACTCTTTCTGCCTTTTTTTCTTCTTTTTATCACAGGTACCACGGTATTCATCAATGGACCACTTCAGCATTACCTAGCAATTATTTATTATAAAAAAAAAAAGAGAGAAAAATAGCCTAACATTTTAAAACTAACCAGAAATTCTAAATAAAGCTAAAAGCCAAGAAAGTTGAGATTCCTTTCTATCTAGTGTTCCCTTTTTTGGATTTAAAATCGGATCATTCACTTATTGTTTTTTTTTTTTTTTAACGAATCAATGATCTCAATACTACGTCACTTGAGAATCAAAGAATGTCGCATCGTAAGTTCCATTCTATTATTAGTACTCTTAATCTAGTCTTATTCCGTGGGTTGAAATCACTTGTTTTATCCCTGTTCAATTCAAGGTTGGGTGGTGAACGACCTTTTATTTTGTTGAATTAAGATTTCATACCCAAAAAAAATAGTATATAAATTTTAAAATATAATAAAGTTCTTTAAACTTTAACATGAAATAAAAGATTTTTATTCGAGTTAAAATTAACAATACTATGCCACCTAGTTTTGATTGTGATAAATACGATTATGGTCCATTTAACCCAATGCAACGTGTCTGGTCCAAGTAGCTTGCCAAAGACTATGGTTCCATCCATGTCGACTAGTGTAGTCGTATGGCCAGCACTAGAGATGATTACATGGAGATTTCACCATCTTAGGAGACCATGTACAAATTGTATATACACACATGCAAACTAATGCATTACTACGATTAATAAGCTCTGCAATTCTTTTAAATAATTTATTAATTAAGTTATCTAATTTTTAATTTTTTTTTAATTAATGTAGGTGTATGTATGAATTATTTTAATATCCAAGTGAGTAAAATTAATGGAAATTACGTAAAATTTTCTAAATAATTCATGATACTTGCCTTCTGTGGGACTTATTAGCTCACTTGCATATGATCATAAGTCATACAATCATCCACAAAATATTCATAAGCATTGAACAGTTTCGGAAAAATAGTTAAACAAACAAAAGATCCTTGAATATAACTACTATATCATAAGTAGAGCTAATATATAAATATAGCCAAAATTTGCTTCATAATACTACTGCCCAATATGCCGAAAACTTAATTATCTAAATTCTACATTTTCGCACTAAGAGGTAATGGTGGACTAGGGATTAGTCTTGGACCATGTGGCATTTTGGTATGGGAAGAGATAGTTTGTGAGTCTTTTATTACTATAAAAGTCTTTGTCTCAATAATCACCCTGACTTGACCAATTCCAAAGAGAGTAATTAGAACCCACTCTATCTCTATGATGTAGTAGGTCACTAGCATGATGACTTATTTAAACACATTATCATACATGTGAGAATCATAACATTCTCAGTTAGACAAGTAAGTTTGAAAATGATAATAATTATTTCACATGCAAAAAAACATGTATTTTCTCGTCTATCTCAGATGAATTATCATCACAATAAATAATGCATAGCCAAATTACTTTTTATACATAGCCAAACTACTTTTTATACAACTTCATATTAATATAAATCATCACATAGTACATCTATACATCTCAGCCAACACTAATTATTCTCATGTTACAATATCAACTCATCAAGATATATCATCTTTAACCTACATCTTAAGACACATGTTGGTATTATGCAAAAATCATCGCACATAAATTGCATGCTAAGGCTTCTCATAAGGTGGATCTACAATCATAAAGCAATCATAAACTAGCTTCTTTTGAGAACTTTATCTTGGAGACTATCTTCTTCTAAGAACTTTGTCTTTAAAAGATAATCTCCTTCCAAGAACCCTAAATCCCATGCACTAACAATCGTAATATTTCCATAACATTACATACATGCTAAGCATTATTCTCAAGAGAATAATTTGTTAACACATTCAACTAATCAAAGTAGAGCATACATACATACATATATCAACATAAGTAATTATCCTATCATAACACTACGATGCTTGTGATGATGACAGGTAGAACTTGTTTCTCTTTTGGTGTCTTCTGTGTTTTAAGTCTTCAATCTATATTTCATCCTTTTATAAGACACAATTATAGATTATCTAGGTTTATATCATGTCAAGGATATCAATATTATATGTATCGGTCATCCACACATAGGTATCAAATTTAAATTCCATCGTCCATGTGTAGTAATCAAATCAGCAAGGAACATGGTTATCCATACATAGGCATAGTCTAGATTTAGTCTTTCATGCATAGGATCTAAGCATATAGATATTATCATAAAATTAATCGTGATGGTTTAGCTCTTTAAAATCTTTTTAGGGATTTATGGAAACTCATATAGACCATTTTCATACATCATACAATTGTTGCCTCCTATGCATATATAAAGTTCACATTTTTATACATACTTATTTTATCATTTATAGCTTGTTTAGCCATGAAATCCTTCATTAAATTCATCTTATAAATCATGTTATACTATAGAAACTAGCATAACTCAAAAAGGGTCAATTCTATCTCACCAAGGAAGAAAAAATGGGAGTTTCTCACATAATAGGGTTTGGACCCATAGCCTTAGGTTCTTGGTCCATGACCTTGGACCTATTTTTGTTTAAATACAAAATCGGGAGTTTCAGGGCCAGGGCCTCAGACCTTATTTCAACAAACATGAAAAACCTAAAATTTTTACTGACATTTGAAAATTCTTAGAAAATAATGCAAAGCTTTAAAAATTATCAAATTTGATAAGGAGCAACCTCTATGTGTTAAATAACTACCAAAAAATGCAAAGCAAAAATGACTTGTTTGGCTCCTTAACTCTAAAATGGTCTATCCTGAAAGATAGGTAACTTTTAGGCCTATTTTTTTGAAAATCAAACCAACTCTAAAAATAAAGAAATTAAAGATGAAATTTCTTTCATATGTCAAGCATAGCATATCCAAAATTTAAAGTAAATCACACTAAGATGACTCCAAACCAAATTTTACAAAATAAAGACTTTTTGACACCATTACCTCATTTCACAATATCTGACCTTGGCTATCTCAAATGTCCATTTTAAACACTCTAAGAACATCATAAGACTTTAGAACAACACCTAAAAGTTCATCTAATAATCCAAAATGAGAGATACCATTTTTGCTATTAAAGTTACTTTAGAGATAGAAAATAAAATGGGTAAGGGAAATGAGAATTTTGTTAAGTTTTTAGCAACTTAAAGTTATCTGTCCTCAACAAAAATACCATCTAAAGCATCAAATCATTATAAAAAGATTAAACCAAGCTTCCACCATTATCAACATAAAGTACCCAATAGAGAGAGAAAACTTGAGAGGATGAAAAAGATAGGCTCCTTTAATTTTTTTTTTTAGCATGTAGCAAGCTTTTAGACTTAATAAAGGTATTATTTAACCAAACAAAATCCTCCAACAACCAACATATAAAGTTTCACCATAAATGAACATCACACTTAATGAGAGAAAATAGAAGAGATGGTGAGGAAGATGTGCATGTATAGTCATAAAAACTCAATAAGATGAGGGTCTTGGTTTCTAAATTGCTTGGTCTTTCTTCCTAATCTCGTTTTCGTTTCTCTTGTGTTGTTGCTCTTCTATTTGCCTCTCTTTATCTTTCTCCTCTCTATTTCAGAATATGCAAAATAGTTACATATTATTAAATAAGTGACATTAATAAATTGAGGATGTAAGGTTTCAGTGGATCTTTCGCAAATCAAGCTTCAAGAACACAAGTCGATATTTTGGGTAGAATGCTTTCTTTGACAATGGCCTTTTTGCAAATAAAATAATATCTAATTTGTTTAATATCTAGTATAAAAATTATCTCTATCTTTTGACAGATATATAAAAAATTTTTTATCTCATTGTGCTCGTAATTTTTGTGGCATTTTTTTTACAAATACTTATGTAAACAAAAGTCAAAATTCTCACTTTGACCCATGTTAAAATTCTAATTTAGCATTGGCTAAAATTATAGTTTTAGCCTTAATCTTTTAGTATTTACATTTTAACCCTTAAAATTTTGCCCAAAAACTTTTATTTTCCAAATATTTTTCTTATATATATTTTTTTTATATTTTGGCCTAAGTAATTCTAAAAATTAATTCTCTAAGTATTTATCTCTTAGTTTCTTCTAATTTCCTATTTACCAATAATATCAGAGAATTCTTGATAAATCCTAAAAATTATTGATAATCCCCAGAAAATTTCAAGAAAATTTTTCAAAGTCTTATAAACATAAAACTCAATAAATCTTCATTCTTTTGTCATAACTTATTCTCTAATTATTTTCTTAATAATAATATTCTATTTATTTTAAATTATTCAAATATTATCAAATAATTCTTAATTGAGAGAATGATGATACAACCTCTGTATAGTAAAGTACGGAGGGGTCAACATGTGGCCTATTATTGATATAGTCCTATAGGAGAAATGACCATTTTACCCTTAAGTATTAGTTATATAAAGATTAGTTGTTGTTTAGGTATTCTTTACGTTCTCTATCTTACTCACCATTGCTAATGCTCCATACTAATTTAACCATCAAAGTATTTGTAGGAGCCCATGACTTTCCTTAGGTGTACTTAGGAATTCATTAGCGATGACAACTTGAGAACTATTATAAGAAACCAAATCTAGATCACCATTCATCATGTAGCTTAGTATTTTAACTTGTACATTTTTTTTTTCATTTTAAAAAGTTCTCTTGTAATTTAAAAAATTAAAGAAAAGTTAATATTTTTTTTATTCAAAAGTTAAGAAGGATATTATGTTATTATTTCAACTTTATGTATTAATTTTATAATTAAACCTTAATTCAAAAAGATAAAATCTAATTTTCCTTTTTTTGTTGGAAAGAAAAGCCTTTAGAGCAAAGAAAAAAGAAAAAAACACCACAAATTAATCATATAAGGTAAAGAAACTCCTTTAAAATCATCAGCCATTAGTGTGCTAAGGTTATGTAAAGGTCTTTTTAGTTCATGGATCGCAACAAGGACATGTTCTAATTTGTAATCCTATTTGCACAATGTTTTTCTTCCTTCAAGACATGATTGAAAACAAATTCCTACTAAAGACTAACTCACCTTTTGATTTTTCTAAGGAGATGATTATAGTCATAGTGAGTGTAGTTTCTTTTATGAATAATATCTAGCATTCCCTAACAATCAATCTCACTCATAACCTTATTGTGACCATCTCTTCATGCAATTTTCAGCTCCAACAAAATACCCCTAAAGTTCAGCATTGAAAGAGATTATAACACCCATATTGGAAGCATAGACCTTAAGCCATCTCCTAAGGTAATCTCAAAGAATACCTCCAATCCTACTAGGCCATTCACATCTTTGTTGGAACCATTAAAGTTTGTTTTTATCCAACCTATATTTAGGGTCTTCCATCCAATATTTTCCCACATGGGAATTTCAATACTCTTCCTAATTAATAGACATGATCACATGCTAAACTTGTTTAAAAATAAGCCAAACTTGCTAAAAAAAAGTAATAAAAAATAGGGCTCAGGCTCAAGTTTAAGCCTAATACTGTTCGTGTAAAAAGGGCTTAGGCATAGCCCAATAAAAAAAGGCTAGGCCCAACCATTACTTTTGAAATTTTTTGGTTAAACTTTTAACCTTAAAATATATCTAAATATTAAAAAAATCAATTTCTGCCATTTTATTATAGCATCATTATATCTAAAAATTATTCAAGAAAAATAAAATTTAAATGTAATTGACTCTAAACATAATAATACATATCTTTATAATTTCCTCTCAGTCATTATTATAAAGTATAAATATGAGAAAGATAAACTCATCTAGTTAACCTAATGAAGCATTTAAACTTAATAATAAAAGAGAAATGAATGAAACTATATATATATATATATATATAAGTTATCGAGTCGAGTTTAAGCCTAGTCAAATTTGAAAAAAAGTTTGAACTTGGCCTATTTTAAAAATGAATTTTTTATATGAATTTTTTTTGGCTCATATTTATATTTTGTAGGTCAAGCGAACTTTTTGACCTATGATCAAGTCCACTAACTAGCATACTCAAGTTGGCTCCAACAATGTTTTAGAAATATGCATTAACTATGACATTAGGTTGAACATAAGCATGAAATTCTCTTCATTAATATACTTATTCCTCTAAAACCTCTAAAGCCAAATATGCCAACATATAACCACAAAAGTAGTTTATCAAGCATACTTGGAACTTAGCATATTGTCCTTTGCTATATTAGCTCTAACCTAATCTCAAAGGCCCATTAAGAAAAACTTCACATATTAATTAGGCTTTAAGAGTTTTCGTTGCAAAGTTGTTACATTCCTTCAGTCCCATAAATAATAGAAAGTAGTTTTAATCTCATCAAAGCTTGGGCATAATACTCCGAGACCACCTCCCTATTATGCTTATAGTAAATATAATTTCTACTTTAAATGCTTATATGAAAGAAACAAACATAAGGCAATATAATAAATGCATAATTTAATTCTTAAAAGGCTTTAGTCCTTAGATGTCTTTCTTAGCAAAAATTAGTCTATTAAACTTTGCAACTTGCTATATGTTAATCTTTTCATTTGATCAAATTGTATACTCACTCCATTTTAAAAGACTAACTCAAATATACTTCTATAGTAAATTACAAACTTTTGAAATACCAAACTATATAAAGGAATAAATTCAAAGACCAAAGTGTAATAGAGTACATTTTTCAAGAATTAAATTGTATATTTACTCTAAAATATTAATTTATGTCGTGTCTCTCACTATTTTGCTATAAAGAGAAACAATAAGCAAAGTACAAATGACAAAAAAAAAAAAAAAAATTGTCACAATATCTTTTGACTATATACATTTATATATTTGTTGTTGGCTTTGGAACAAGTGTTAAACCATATTTAATATATAGATTTAATTTTGACAGGAATGAGAATGCAATAGAATTTGATAACTTAAATTATGTTTGGTATGATATAGAAAGAAATGAGAATGTCATTCCTTTTGTATACTTGGTTTGATGAAAACAATAAGAAATAAAAATGAAATATGAGAAATAACCATGATACTCTTAAAAACTATTAAAATATTTTTTATTGTAAAAATATAATAGCCAATGGTAAAAACCCTGAGTTCCAAATACAATGGCGTGCTCCACTTTTTGATATTAAGAAAGGACACCCCTTTATTCAAAATCCCCTTTGGTCAAATAGAGAGTCGATGAATCTACAAAGCAACAAATTGCAATGTGGATTTGTGATTCCTTGAGTGCACCAACAAAGGCAAGAGTTTGTTAATGAGCACACCTATGGTGCTAATGAGAATGCTATAAAGGTATAAATCTTGATCATAACAATAGAATTTTTAACATTAAGGAGTTAGTTATCCATACACAACATGAACTTCTTGTTCCATGTAGGGTTGTTGGTTGCCGTCTTGGTCAATTTAGGGGCTCAATTTGCAGTCTGGGTAGAGCTGAATTATAGCATATGCCCTTGTAAATTTGGACGCATGGACAAGATCTTAGGTAAATATAAGATCAATCTATAGTAGTTGAAATATTTCATCTATCACAAGTATATAAATGGAGGACAATAAGGTTAAATATTTCACTTTTTATGAGTAGAATTTGGGTTTCCCTCCCTATTTGAGTGCTATTGACTTTACTTGAGCATGGAAACTCCAAGCTTGATAGATGTGACTAATGCAAACCAAACATTACTATACTTCAATTCCATCTATCTCTCCTGAACACAGATCCTATGCATATAGGGGGAATGTACATCCCAATCTAAATAATTTAAATTTAATTTAGACGGTCTATATTTCATAATTTTTTTAATTTTTTAATACAAAACATCATTATTTTTTTAATTGTCAATTATGAAACTGTAATAAAATTTGGATTGTTTAGATTAAATTTTGATGATTCAGATGGGGTGCACATTTGGTGTATGAATGCATACCATATCCAATTATTCTCTCTCATATCCTTGGCTTTAATCCCCATAAACTATATGTGGTCTTAATGATAGTGATTTTTTAATTTAAAAATAAATTTTATACCAAAAATTTAAAATTGATTAGGGTGAACAAATATTTAGGTGAAGACTTACTTATAATTATTATTTATGTAAACTAAAAACCTCTCCGTGAACTTACAAAAAGAATTAAATAATTAATAATGCAATGATGAAAAAAATTGTTAGATGGGCAAGATGACCATGTCTTATGGGCACTTTCAAAAATTATTTGGTTAGACGTATAGGTTTTAAATGAGTTTAGGTTTGGTTTTAAAAAGTTTTCTCAATATTTTTAAATTTTTTTAATTTTATATATTTGAGATATTTTATTGTAATTTTATTTGAATAGATTTTATAAAAAAATTTGTTCATTTTGATTTTTTTAGGTAAATTGGTTTGATTCAAGAATTTATAGATCTAACAAAAAAAATTATAAGATTTAAGTTTGTTATCTACTAAGATATATTTGAAAATAAAAATAATATATTTTATGAGTTTGCCACACATATTTTTAAAGTAAATTACATAGATCTCTTATAAATTTTATTGAAATTATACATACCTTTTTTTTATTTTCAAAATATATACATATATTCCTTGAAACAAAAAATTATTTTATACTTTAGTCCATTTGAAATGTTTTTTGACTAAAATATATTCAATTAACCTAAATATATATTTTGTTAAACTAACAAAAATTTTAAATAGGGGGTATTTTTATCAAAAAGTTTAACATTAGATTAAAGTACAGCATAATTAAAAAAATATTTGTATAATTTCAAAAAAACTCTAAAGAAATATATGCAACTTACTTATATTTATATGAGTTTAAAAATAAGAATTATAATACCTTCCTGACATCATAGTTATGATTATCTTATTTGTTATTACGAGTTCTTTATAATTACGAGGAATTATTATAGTGATATTAGCCTTGATCATATAAATTAGACTGTTAAAGCTAGCCTTGACCATATAAATTAGACTGTTGGAGCTATAAAAATATTGAACTTGACAATAACTGATAATAATTCCTAATTACGTAATAAAAATATTAAATTCACAAGACTTAATTATATAGTAAAAAGATTTGATTCACCAGAGATGTAATAATATTCATTATCCCTAGAATAGTATATCTTACTAAGTATACTATTGTGCACAAACAACTCCATAGCAATAGCCTCACAGTTGACTCTTCTTTTAGTAGGGGAAAAAAAAACCTTAAGTCATAAATTTATTATTAGTTAATTCAAAAAGAAGATCTCTTTTTTGCTATCTAGACCATGAAGGAACAAATTAGGTCGGGTTTTGGTGGCAAAAAATATTAATAAAAAAGGGGTAAGCATGAGTAACGTGGTGTGATTGGTAAGGGGATTAAACTGCTGGAAAGACGGCGCCTGTGAATAATGAAAAGCGAAAACGACGCATTAGCAAAAGAAAGGAAAGCGTGAAAACGGCAGGGCATTGTGGAGAACCTGTTGCGGATTACCAACGGTGACGTCAATGAATTTCACCTCAGCCCTTTCTTAATCGCCGTCGACTACTTATCCACGCCAATGGAATCTCGGATAAGTCCCATACCATTTAATTTATTAAGTCTTTTTTTTAAAAAAAAAAAATTTTAAGTCGGAGGTTTTCTTCAACTAATATCTTTCCTGTGCAATTACATGGAAGCCAAAAAAAGAAAAAAATGGCAGCAGAAAAAAAGAAAGAAAGAGAGAGAGCATAGAGTCCAAAATAGGAGCGGTACTATATATAACTCATCTACAGTCTACAATGCAGTTTGCCTAGATTTTATATAATAAAATATTTTAATCCCAAAAATTTTGGAATGTAAATTGGGATGGACAAAATGTCAAAACTCATGTCTACTTTGCTTTATGAAATAATTTTTATAAGATTATAAGTGTGAATGAAAATAAAAATAAATTTTAATAAAATAAAATAATTATATTTTGGTATATCATAAAAATGAATAGAAATTTTATTTATTTTTTATTTAATTAAATTAAAATAATATAAAAATAAGAAAATATGAATAAGCGATTATAATATCAATGAAAGATATATTAAATTATTTATTTTTATTTTATTATGTTAAAAAATTTTAAAAATACACTAAACTTTTAAAATATTTATTTTTTATTTTTTTTAAAAATCAAATATATCAAATATAAAACAGGGAAACTAAAAAGATAGTACTACAAATTCTCATCTTATTGTTTCAATTACTCTAATATTTTATTAAAAATTTGAAAGAATCTAAATTACTGTATAGAATGGCATGAAGATTGAAGGTTGCCAACCAAATATGTACTTTGATGAAATACCCTTTCCATTCCTCAATAATCAGTCAACTTGTACACCAAACAAGCATAAAACTATTTGTAAAACTTATTTATTTGGATTTGATAATGAAAATTTTTATAAATGTTATAAAAATTTGAATTTAGGTAGTATTATATCTATTTTATTTTTAATCTATAATATATTTATATATAAATTAATTATTTATTTAAAATATTTTATTATTTATTGTGATTTTATATAAATTAATTTTACACAAAATGAGTCTCATCTTACAAAAATAAATAAATTTAATAATTTAATTAAAAGAAAGAGATAGAATATGAGTTCAAAATAATATAAAGACTGTAATACCTTATTCTATCTATAATTCTCGCTAAAAGTAAAAGTTAATTTTCTTAACCTATCATGACCCATGAGATAAATTATTATTTATTTTCTTAAATATACCAAAATCTTTTGTATAATCTTACAACTGAGTTGCATTAATAAAGATTAAAGTCTATTTCAGCCTTCAGTATTTTTAAATTATATTTGTACTGTTACAAAACATGTAACGTATAAATAAAAGTGTGCGGTGAGGGCAGTTCGGTACTCGTAGAATTACATGAATGAAAGACACACGGGACGCCGATTGATGGCTTCTCTGTATTTTATTATTGGCTGAACTTGCACCAGAAGAAGATAAATATTGCTTCCCCAGCTCCTTCTCTGTCTCTCTCCCATTCACAGGATCTTCCTTGCTTTCGAAAACCAAATCTGAAGTTGCACTAATCATCTTTATCTCTATATGCCTGCGTGTCCTTTTCATTGGGTCTCTCGTATCTCTCCTGCGCAACTCACGCCTTCGAGCTCTGCTCTGTCTTAATTAATTACTCTTTCAATTTCGTGCTAGGTTGCTAGGGTTCTCTTCCATTTGGGTTGCTTCTTCTGCAAGATCTTATCCCACCCTGCTTAGGAACTAAGCTGAAAGAAAAAATTCTCAGAATTTTCTGGGATAAAGCGGTCAATCTTTTTCATTATGATTCCCCAGCTTCTGATATCGGCTTGAGTTCATCTTTTCCCCTACCTGCTTGCTGAAAGCTTTAATTGGAAGTAACGGACTGAGGCCAGAGGAGTATTTTATGGATTCCAATTCCCTTCCCAATTATCAACACCAACATCAGGCCAATTCTGGGTTACTTCGGTTTCGCTCTGCCCCAACTTCGGTTCTTGCAAATTTCACACAACCCCTTGATTCTGATATCAATAAGGGCAATAGTCTATGGGAGACTTCTGAATCCGAGAAATTAATTTCTAGATTCGCAAACAAAAACTATACGGGTTTGTCTAGTTTCCAGGAATTCGAAGCCAAAACGCCTAAAACACCAACCGAGACAGCACTGAAACATATGAACTCCTATAATGTTTTACCCCCCCACTATCCAAGGCATAATTCCTCTGCAAGTTCCGCCATGGATAGTTCATATGGACTGGTGGGTTCATTGGGAATGGATCACCAAACGCAATCGAAGAGCTTCACTTCGAATCTTCTCAGGCAAAGTAGCTCCCCTGCTGGGCTTTTCTCCAACAATTCCTTTCCAGATGGTATTCTTTTACCTTTCTGATTTTTTTAGCCTGCTTTTCAGGTGGTTGCGCATTTTTTATTGCTTAAGAAATATTTTTGAGCGATGCAAATTATAAATTGTTGTTGTAAAGCTGAGTAGATCTTAGAATGTGAATTGCTGCATTTTTAAGGAGAAAATCTTCTGAATATCCTATCCTGATAAGTATTAGTTGCTAGGTTGAACTGAACTACCAAGTGTTGGTAAGTTGCGTACGACCTGTAACTACAAGTCTAGTAAATTCTAGCTTATGAAATGTTAAATAGACCTATGCTTCGCATTTTTGGTATTCAGTTCACTCTGTCATAATAATTGCTTCTGTTTGTGGACCTATACAGTGATGGTAGATGCTGGACACATTGGTGTGATACCCAACCCTGTTTCTTGTATCGTTTTCTTAAATCTTAGCGGAAAATGCTGAAAAGTTTTTTCCATATTCCAGGGTATGCCACCATGAAAGGTGTTGAAAACTATGGTGGGGCGAATGGCAGTAATGGTGAAGGGAGTCCGTTTATGAACAGAGTAAAGAATCAGTTTAGCTTCTTGTCAAGAGGTGGTTCTTCCCTGGGAATGTTGTCACAAATCTCTGAGATAGAGAGTGAGAGCATTGGAGCAACTAACCCTGACAACGGGAGGCTGGGATCTATCAATGGTTATGGCCCTGGGTTTCCATACAGTTCCTGGAATGACGCGGCCCATCTCTCAGAAAATCTCAGTGGCTTGGAAAGAGAGCCAAGTAATAATGAAAAGTTATTTTCTGATGCCCAGGTATAGCCATGCTGCTTTTCTTATTGTTTTTGTTTTTTTGGCCTTTTGTTTTTCCAGTTTTATTTCTCGTTGCTTGTTCTTGACACAAATAAGTTGTGATACTCAGAATGGACCGCTCGGAAATCGGGTTCATATATTATCTCATCACTTGAGTTTGCCAACACCTTCCGCAGATATGGGTGCTATGGAGAAGTTCCTTCAATTCCCAGATTCCGTTCCCTGTAAAATCAGAGCAAAGCGAGGCTGCGCTACTCATCCTCGAAGCATTGCAGAAAGGGTAGGAACGTAGGATAGTGTCCATATGCCAAAACCAATAAATGGAGTCAGCTAACTCCTTTCCTTTGCCAAAATCTATATATGAGAAATACATTCTTTAGAATATATTGAATTCATGAATTAATTTGTAAAAGATGATTTTAAGAATCAAATGTTTATAGGTAAGAAGAACTCGGATCAGTGAACGAATGAGAAAATTACAGGAGCTTGTCCCAAACATGGACAAGGTAAGCCAATATACACGTTTGACTCTGGAATGATGTAGTTATTTGTATCGTGAAAGTTTAAGTTGAATTCTGTATGTTTTTGGCAGCAAACAAACACTGCAGACATGTTGGACTTAGCTGTTGAGTACATTAAAGATCTTCAGAAACAATTCAAGGTACATAAGGGGAAGTTAATTGGATTACCCACGTTATGAGTGACATGTTCTTGCGAATTTGCTCAATGATTTCTCATCACTTTATGCAGACTCTGAGCGAGAAACGGGCAAACTGCAAATGTATAAGCATGCAGAAGGCAGACACAAATCATGTTGTTTGAGTTGCTGCTGTGTAGGGCAATGAGCAGAGTATGCAATGGTGGATAGAGTCCATACCTTAAATCTTCTTGCGCAGAAAAAAAAAAAAAAACAAGTAGGAGGCTGATACATAAGATGCTTTTTTAAATATTTATTGCAAGCGATACAGAGAGTTAGCAGCTCTTTACCACAGTATTTAGGTTCTTTCAGGCTAATAACAGAGGGTTTATATTACACAGTCAATAAAACAAATAGTTATATTTGTAATTTTGTATAGCAGAATTCTAATAATGTATTTCATATGAGTTATTTATTATCCTTTTTGTTTTTTTTCCATCGTTGTTTTCACATAAAATTAGTCACTTGTCAGTGAATTGGTGCAGCATAAATGAGACAAAGATATGAATAGATTGTGGATTGCTATTGATGCAGAGAGCATTCTTAATTTTTCTTAAGCCATAAATGGATGGATGGCCTACATATTGCAACCAGTATTGCGGCAATGATGATTGATATCGACCTTGAGAACGTAGCTGAGCGAACAAGAATGAAAATGCCGCCAACCTTGTTTGCTTAATTATCTGCATGGCCGTTTTAATGATTTTCTTCAAGTGGATTCTGCCTTATTGTATTTTCGAAAATGCATAAAAAATACGCCCAAGAGAATTAAGTACAAAATAATATGAAAACCTCTAGTGTTTAAGAAATATATTAGATAGCTTCACATCAATTATACTAACAAAATTGTCGTAATCAGATACAGTGTTAATTTTCAAAGGGTCATTAGATTTTTTTTTGGGCCGATTAAGGGTCATTAGCCCTTGACAGCTTAAATATTTGATTCTTTTTTTTTTTTTGGGTTGGTTACGTCTTTAACAAAAAGAGATCGTGTACCGGCACCACACTCCATCATTTCGTTCCCGCAAAATGTCGTTTAACACTAACGGGTCCCCCACAGCACGTCGCTCCTTCCCTGATTCCCCAGCCTCTTCCTCTCACCTCCGATTTGCTTTGTCGAAAGTTCTCTGATCTTCCCTCCCAAACCCTTACCCTAATTTCCATTCTCACTCTCTTTAACTCTCTTTCTTTTCCCCGTTTAGGTCCTTCCCCACCCCCCTCTTTTCTTTTCTCATATGTAATCGATCAATCCACCGATCGAAGCTCTGATCGTAGGAAGCCCCCATGACAGATTTCTAGAAAACCAATTTATGTTTGATTCTGTGGTTTTAAAAAGTGAAATTGAGGGGGCTATTAGTTAGGATTTATTGTGGAGAGAATGTCGAATTTGTACGGCGATTTCAATCAGAAGATTGATTATGTATTCAAAGTGGTGTTGATCGGGGACTCTGCAGTAGGAAAGACTCAGCTGCTCGCACGTTTTGCAAGGAATGAATTCAGCGTGGATTCCAAGGCCACTATTGGGGTTGAATTCCAGACGAAAACGCTCATTATTGATCAGAAAACGGTGAAGGCACAGATTTGGGATACAGCCGGCCAAGAAAGGTGCCCCTTGTCCACTCCTTTGATTTTATATCTGGCTTCTGGGTTTCCCTGATTTCTCTGAGTGTCTCTTCTAGTATATGTTTTGGAAACTATAATTAAATTAGCCATGATTTTCCATAGTAATATAAAGATGTATGTGTTTTGCGATGGTAATGATTTTTGTTGGAAAAAATCATCGTTGGTTGGTTGAATGTGGAAAAATGAATGCAATATTCTTTACGAGGTAGTAGAAGAAAAGATTATAAGAGTGGGAATAAAGCTTCTGCAATTACTTTTTTTTACAGGTAAGGATTTTTTTTCCCCCCAAATCTTTAAATGAATTCACACTACACTGTTCTGGTGGTTGCTGGAGGAATAGTGTAAAAGCAATATTAGTATGTTTTTCTGTGACCGTGTCTAGAAGCTGTTTGCTGAGTGGGTTTTTCTATATCCTAGGATTGCTATCTAGGGAGTGTAGAAGAGGATCCAGAAAGTTTGGGTGCTGACGATTCCGCAAGTAGTAGTATTACAGTGGATGATATGATGACTATATGCTTGTTTGTAATGCAACTTTCCTAGTGAAGAGAACAGGGAACACAGCAAGTTTTTTGCTTGTCTTGAACAGCGTCTGGTATGTTCTATTGTCAGGGATGCTTTAAGCCTTCGTGGAACTTGTTTTAGAGGTTAATAGTTCTCTTATTTATAATACCATTTTATTTCTTTTTGCTTTTTTTGCTTGGAGTTTTGTGTGTGTGTGCGGGGGAGGAGGGTGGAGGGAAGGCGAGCTGGATAGGGAAAAATATGTGAAAGAAGTTTGATTGTGACAGAAACCATTAAGAATTCATCCATACATGTTATATTCTATTTCAGAGCATATGAGATGTTGATTTGATTGGTTCCTACTTCCTTCAATATTTAGGCAGTTAGCTTGTTGTCATGGTTGGATGCATATTATTTTTGTGTGCAATCATACATGTAGTTTAATCATCTGTGAAGTTATTGTATTTTCCACTCAGACAATTGAAAGATAATTGTACAAAGTACATATAGATGAGCTTGCTTCTGTGGTCACTACTCACCAGCATGATCCATGATTAGTGTCTCGTTGAACAGGAAGAACTAGGTTGTTTGGAGGATCATGTTGTGATCAAGATTTGCATGGAACAGTGGTGGTAAAATTTGACCTTATATTGTTAACCTGGCCTACTGGATTATTATGATCGTTGTCTGCATGCCATGTGCAGTAAGCTAACTTAGTTGGCCTTCTCTTTATTCTGCTTGGATATACAGGCCGTTCTTAGCCTTAATTTGGTTTGCATCTGAATTGGATACAACTTGTTTTTATTCATTTCAGATTTGCTTTGAACAAAGATACCAACTTGGTATTAACTTGGCAGTATAAGATTTATATAACTTGAATTTTTATTTACTATTGTAACATCTGACGGATATGTATTATTATATCTTTCAGGTATAGAGCAGTTACTAGTGCATACTACAGAGGTGCTGTTGGGGCAATGTTAGTATATGACATGACAAAGCGTCAGTCATTTGATCACATGGCTAGATGGTTAGAGGAACTGAGAGGTCACGCTGACAAAAACATTGTGATTATGCTGATAGGCAACAAATGTGATCTGGGAAGTCTTAGAGCAGTGCCTACTGAAGACGCACAAGAGTTTGCGCAAAGAGAGAACCTGTTCTTTATGGAGACTTCAGCACTGGAGTCCACCAATGTAGAAACTGCTTTTCTGACAATTTTAACGGAGATATACCGAATAATAGGCAAGAAAACACTGACTCCCAATGATGAGGGAGATTCGAGTGGGAATTCAGGGCTCTTGAAGGGAACCAGGATTATTGTTCCTAGCCAAGAGCCGGACGCTGGAAAGAAGGGCTGTTGCTTTGCGTCCTAGCTTTACTTTTGTTTGGAAAGCACTTGCACACTGCTCACTCTGCTTCTGCCTACTCATCGCACCTTTGTACTTTGTAGAGAAGCTACTTATGGTTCTCGGTCAGGATTTTATGTTGCCACATGCCCCCCCCCCCCCTTTTTTCTTTTTCTCCTCTCTCCTCTTTTGAACGTTTTAGGATCTAAATATGTCAATACAAACTCTCACAAGATGGTTGAACGCACGGTCCAAACTTCAAATGGTACACGGATACTTGGAATGAATATTGTATAACTTAACGCTGGATATATTTACTCTTGGCAAATGTAATCAGGTAATGCGTTCTTTCAATATTTACACATAAAACACGCAATAACAAGGTGACCCAGATTGGATATTTACAGTGAGGTTATATTCGATAGCCCAATTACTATTCCATAAATGTTATGGTTATCTTAAAGCCCAATGAAGAATTTGCCTTCAATGTTATCCCGCCTTTCGGCTAATTTGAAAGGGTAAGCAAACTCCCACACGTGTGGAGGTTTTGGTTTCAGTCTGGTCTATAAAGACCGCCCATTTTTCAATTTGAAAATTTGCCCATTCCGTTTCTCCCTGAAAGCAACCTCTCCATTTCTCCACCATCAAGAATCCAATCGTTTTGAAGGTAAGTCACTGTTTACTTATTTTTCTTTAATCTCCACTGTCTTCCTTCTTGTTGCTCTTACAATTCTTTTCTCCGATTCATCAATCTGTATTCCACAGTGCGGCATCTGAGTCGCTCTTCATTTCACAAATGGTGACCAAAAAAAAAAAAAAAAGGGAATGCCGTCTTTGTGTCAAGTCAGTGTTCTCGGTTCTCCAAGCCATAATAAGTAATGCTCTCTGTTTTTTTTTTTTTTTTCGGGGTGAAGCCTAAGTATGCCGGAATCCAGAGATAGGTTGTCAAGACCCCTTGACATCGCAGCAATATTTGCTCGCCGGCGAGCTAATATCATCGGTATTCTAGATGACGAGTTGGAGTCGGCTTTGTTCGGACCCATCGCAAGGCGAGACACTAGTACCTCGACGATCACCGGCGGAGCAATTAGGTTCGGTACTCCACGAGGCGTTGGGGCTGTAAGGGGCCGTTTCAGGTCTCCAAGAACCGTAATTGGGCGCGGTCGTGGTCGCGGGCGTGACCTTTACAGGTCGCCCGCTACGGGTGTGGAGAACACTCCTCCGGGAACTGCACGGCGGGGGAGGGGCCGACCATCGCGGAGTGATCTGCCTTCTTGGTACCCAAGAGCTCCTCTTCGAGACATCACTGCGGTTACAAGGGTAACGAACACCTTCTGTCACTTGTCGTTATTATGTTTTTCTTTATCTACTTTTGGTGTTTTCTTGCTATGCTAAAACCTTACTGTATTTGGTGGTGTCTGATTCATATCGTAAACACATCAAGAAGAGCACTATGTCTTTAGCTCATTTGATTAGTTTTTTTTTTTCCTTTTTTTTTTCTTTTGATTGAGTGCGTTTGATTAGTAATTATTTTTGGACGACAGGACATGTTGATTTTCCTGCTCAATTGTTTTTTTTATTTACAATTTCCTGGACATTTGATTTGGGCCTTTATGAAAAAATAATAATAAATATTCGTGCGAAGTCGGAAATTTTCTCGGAAGTTATGCAATTTGTTATGTTATGAGCCTTCGGCATGAACCCAATGATATTTGACTTTCTTCTAAGCATTATCTTTAACCTTGTTAACCGCTGCAAGCAAATGCTGGGAACTGCTTTTGGTCTACCTGTGCCAATTATTTTAAACCTACAACGATCAGTTATATATTGCGAACAACACATGAATAAGGAGAACTAATTTTCACATTTGTTGCATTTTGTGGCATTCCATTTGTTGTCCAGTAGAGTGGTTTTGCTATTGCTACTTGAGATAGGAGATTTTGTAAACTTTGTGGTGCTAATTGGCAAGGGATTTTTACCATTAGGCAATAGAGAGGATGAGAGATCGCTTGGGAGAAAACGAAGGCCAACAAATTGAGGGTCCAAATCCTGCAGATCAATTGCTTACTGATCCTTCTATGTTAGTGTCTAGTGCTCAACTCGAGCATGGTACATCAGTGAACTCTTCAAGTCCAGCTGTCGGTGTCAAGCTCCAAACACCTGCTGCCAGTAAAGTGCCAAGAATTTTGCTAGATATTACAAGCAAGTCAGAAGGAGAATCAGAATTCCTAACACCCCAGAAGAAACTTCTTAACTCTATTGATAAAGTTGAGAAAGTTGTGAGGGAGGAATTACAGAAATTTAGGAGAACACCGACGGCAAAAAAGGCAGAGAGAGAAAAAAGAGTTCGTACTTTGATGTCCATGCGCTGATTTTTGAAGAATATAAGTACTTAAGTTTGGAGTTGGGACTACGTAGATAGCTGAGATTGGAACAGACAGGACAGATAACCTCTGATGCGATCAATCATCACCTGATGATATTTTCGATTCAGTTGTTTCAGAAGCTAACATTTGGTTCCTAGTTTGCTTTTATCAGTTACTTGAAGATTGTGGTATTAGGTGTTTAGAAAATTTGCTCTTACTTTTTTGCTGAACGTCCTGGAGCAGGACTAGTAAGCATGTCTATGTGTAGTTGACATTGTTTGCGGTTTTGGATAGCAGTGAGCATATTGATCCCTTGTACATACTAGTCATGGTAGTAGTTTCAATTGCTGTAATTGAGGATATTATACTTTTGCTATTGGTTACCAAGTATGACAGCAAAATTTCATCAGATTTTTACGAAGTTCTTTCCTGTGCTTATATCTGTTGCTGTTACACATTGTGATATTCAATTTCCTCGAGTGATGCAATGGCTTGAGGTTGTTTCATCTGTGGATAGTTAATCTGTTGCAAAGAATTTCAGTAGCTAGGGCTACAAACTGGTTTCTTATGGTAAGGTTGCATGGTAAAAAAATCATTAAAAATGCCCACAAATATCATCATTAGTATTTTGTGAAAGGTTTCAACTATCAACTATACGTAACCTAAATAAGTTGACAAATTTACCTGTGACTGGCTTGACTGTCAATTATTATTCTCGTTAAAATATTAGGTTTGTAATTAAATTATTGGATTGTTCATGATAGGTTGATTCATAATCCATATCTAATAAATATTAATTAATAATTAATTAAAAATATTTAAAACTTAAATTTAAAATCAATTAAATAGTTAGTTTTTTTCTTTAAAAAACTAACTATTTTCTTTAATGTGATAATAACCTTTATTTATAAAAAAAAGAGAGGCTATCATAAAAAATATAAAATAGAGTATTTTGTATTTCCAACACAATTCATAATCTCCTTTAAGTGTTTTTTGTTATGGAAATCATTCAGAATTCAAATTATAATTCCATGTGGAATTGAATTGTTGAAAATATGCTTCTTTCACATAAAAAATAGGTAATTTTTTTTTAATTGTGTTTATTGTATTTTAATCCTAAATTGGTATCAGAGCCTGATTTCACAGTAATTTCCATTCCCATGGATTAGATGCTAAATTTCGTGCATGATGATATAATTTTTGTTTAGATTTGAATAAGATTGAGAAAATTCATAAAAATTAAGAATTTTGGACTTTAATAACAAATAATAGTTGACAAATTTTTAAATGACGATTTTTGTACTATAGGATGCTTATATAGTATAGAATTTGTAAATTTTGAGGAAAATCCATTGCAAAATTAGAGAGAAAATTCAATATGAATTTTCGATTTTTCCACATGATAAACAACCAAATTTTGAGAGCCAGCATTTACTATACACAACATCTCTCTTAAAGAAATTTACATAAAAAAATAGCCTATAGAGCAAGTTTTCAAATGCCACTAGTTTCATCGAAAAGGAATAAAATGAGATATGAAATCATGAAGTAAGCTAACAAATTATAAATTTTTTTTTTCAAAATTCAAAAATTCTAAAACTTAAGGTTAAATATGAAGGTCAAAGACCACCTTTGCGTGAGAGGGTGTGCTTCACCCTTAGCTTATAATGATTTAACAAACATATTGGTGGATAAAAAGAAGCAAGAGAATGCTAGTGAAGGGGTTACTTTGGCTGTATGCACCTCCCACACAAGGCACGTGTGATGCCTTTTTTTTTTCTTTTGTCTTTTTTTGTTTTTAGAAATCACAAGCTTCCAAGGGCACGTAGGGTGTGCGCTACACTGTTTTGAGATAGTTTTTGAACCAAAAATTCCTTAAATTTATGACCTTCATGTTGGTAAATATTTTTGCTATTTTTGGGCAAATTTTTAAAATTTTTTATTGAATTTTTGGCCTTTTTTGTGTTTTTAAGTGTTTAAAAAATTATTAAAAAAATGTATAAAATTATGATAAATAAATTAATTAATCTTCCTTAAATCATAGGGACATTATGAGTATGAATCACAAAATAGATTCAAATAAGAGAGTTTCACAACATATTTATGAGATGAGAAATATTATAGATAATTTGAGATTTTATCTCATAAAAAATGACATCAAAATTTTACAATTTTTATGGACTTTGGGCTTGATCAACTCATTCCCTAATGATGAATTTTGGACATCCATAAGGGTTGAATTGAGAGAAAAAGTTAAGGCAAATAAGAAAAAGAATTGGAAACGTTTGAACTTTTATTGGTTTGCAATTGAAATAGAACCTGCAAAAAAACACTGCATTGCTGTTAATATTAGCCCTTCTATCTTACTTTCTCAATTCTCCAATAAGAGAAGTACATGACATTTTGGGCATAATGCATATGAAAAGAGTTTTGTCACATTTACAATGCGATTGCATGGTGTCAAAAAATTTAAAATTTTAATTTTTTAAAACAAAAACTAAAATAAGTAATAGAATCGTTACTAAAATATTAATTTTTTTAAAGAGCCAAACTTTAGAAAAACTTTTTTTGTAAGAAATGTGGTGTATAAAGCAGAAATAAATTCAGGAGTTAATTGTGTTTCGAGAATGTGTGAGACACCCGCCAACATTTATTTTTAAAAATAGTTATCATAAATTAATTGTACAAAATTAAAATAACCTTAATCTTATTTTAGTTACCTTAACAATCACATGCAACAATAAAGAAAGAAAACACCATTAGGAAAATAAAAGAAAAAAAAATTTATTTACAAGAGTAGATTTGACTTAAGATAAAAATTTAAAACCTATGTACCCTGTAGAAATGATCATAACCCTCATGGTTCGACTAGGTGAAGAATTGAGTTCGTTGTTTTCTTTTTTTTTTTACTTTTTGTTTCAAATAAGATTTTTTTTAATATATTTTAACTAACTATTTATTATTTTATATTATATATATGTATATATATTTTGTGAAAAGAGAAAGAAAAAAAGAATTATTTTTGCCTTTTGCAAACAAAATAATTTTGAACTTGCCTAATATGTTTTAATTTGTAAAAGACAGAATGAATGTTACTTGTTTATTTTTCTCATTTTTTTTCATTTCTTCATATTTTTATTTTGATTTTATTTTTTATTTTTTAATGATTTATTTTTATTCTTAATATTTTTTATTATATTTTTTGAGATGATACTTTTTTTAAAAAATAGCACTTTTTCTTTTTTCTTATAAGTTTTTCCTTTTACGTTTTGATTTTTTTGAATCTTTCTTTTTTGATTTTATTTTGGTTGATTTTGCTTATTGATTTATTTTTTTATGAATTTTTTATAATGATTTTATTTTTTTAATTTGTTTGATTTTGATTTTTTTTAGGAATGACATTTTTTGTTTAAGTAAAAAAATTGATTATATTTTTTATTTTTAATTTGTGGTAAAAGAAAATTTGAGAAAAGTTCATAAATTTAGAAAAGGAAATTAGTTTCTTACTTTTCCATCTATTCCTTGTGTGTGTGTGTGTGTGTTTTTTTTTGCGTTTGTTTTTCGTTCATTTTTGCTCTATTTTATTTTATTTCTTTTTTTTTTTGGAATCATTTTAAGAAGTTTTTGTTTTAAAAATTTTTTAGATCAAATCCAATTTGATATGAGCTATTGGAGCCTAATGTCACACCCGCACTCAAAGGTATAGCCAACAAGGAAGATAGCTAATTTTCTTTTGTAAGCCAAATCCAAGTTAAAATCCTACCTATCATTACTGAATATCCCTAAAATTCAATACTAAATATCATAACCAAATAGAACAATTACAAATTATATGTGCATTATATAAATTTAATAGGTGACTCGTAGAAATTTCAGCAAAATCTCTCTTATAAATTGGACCTCTCGAAATTTCTACATATGAGCCAACCAATACAATTACATCAAAGAAAGTTCTATTATCAATTTAGACTAGTATAAGTCAAATTTTAAGGGTGGAGGACCCTATCTGGTTTAGTGAAGCTATATTCAACATTTTATAGTACAAGATAAATTCCAAATACATAAGCAAAATATACCTATTCAAACAGATGCGAGGCTCACCAAGAATGAAAGAAGATGACCAATTCTGAAGAAGGATTGGGTTTAGACCTACTATTTTGAAATAAATTGAAAATAAAAGGAGTGAGGCAAACACTTAGTAAGTAAATAAGGTTAACTATACGACACAACAACATTTTACATTACAATCTTATTCAAAACAACAATTTAACAATTTAAAACTTTAAAGGTAATGGTTAAAAAGAATTTTCTCAATAGAATCATTCATCAAACACTTTGGAAAGTATCTAATTGATACCAATTGGGCCAGATGCAGAGCACACAGCTCGTGAGGGTAAATAACACAGAAATTGAGCAATTTGCTTGCGAAAGTCAGAATAGATCCGCGTATGGTGGCCATCCACATGGGGTTAGTAACACCTCTACTAGCTGGGGTACATTTCACAGTGTATTGTGACTAACCACTATTGTGGTTAGCTATAGGGTTTTGAAACAGATAGCTCTCACAAAAAATCATCTTGTAAATATATGCTAAGAGTAAATCAAATTTTAATTTATGTATACTTACAGTTTAAACATAGAACATCGCACATCAATAAATATTCCCATTTGCAGAGAAATCAAGAAAGAAAATTTAGAACTTTCATAATCAACAACAATGATTTTCATCATTAGTAACCATATTTTTAAGGTACAGAAATGCTTAATAAACATTCAAATGTGTAAATAATTAGAAACACATTCAAAAAAAGTAAATACATTAATTAAGGAGTAATTAATCACAAACCTTGAAATAAAATATATAGCTAGCATTATTTACTTACCTTTAAAGATGACATAGGAAAGATCTCCTATCATATACCTTGTTAATTCCTTAGTGTGCCCATATCTCTCGAATACCCTAAAACACCGGTTCACAAAGTTTTAACACTTGAATGACTCCAAATTGTTTCATAATAATAAAAAAAATTTCTCTTATTATCATTTATTTCTAACTCCCTTCAAGTCATGGAGTTTTGAATGAGTTGATGATGTTATTGTCTTAACCTCATTAGACTAGGAGCTTATTAATTTTGCATTTACTATGATACCTTATGTAGTACCAATTACATGGTTAACCCTTAGAATGATGACTAATCAAAAGCCCAAGTCATTTAGCATATAGTATAGTTCTATTTAATGCCTTCTATTAACATGCTTATTCTTTGTTTTCCTTAATATCTTGACCAAAGTTTCAAGAAATAAACAAGTTGGATGCAATCAAGTCTTAAGAAAAATTTAAATTCACCAGTAAAAGAAGGGCACAAAATTGCATTGGTTTATTCAAATTAGTCCTTAAGCTCACAAATTCCAACATTTAGATTCAAATGACAAAAGGCAAAAAAGTTTTGCCCATTCTTAAAATAGTTAACTAATTTAATAGAGCTCTGCTCTATTGATCAGGGAAACAAGAGAGACAATTAAATTAAAAAAATGTGCAAATGGAATTTAGAGCCATAAAAAAAATGAAGCAAGATACCAGAAAGTGAACAAGGCAAATTGATAAAAGATAGAAATATATATTTTTTTCCCAATGATCAAGCTTACTTGAAATGGCTATGAAGATGAAGGACCAAGTGAAGTAAAATGGAACTAATTGTAGTCTTTTGCATGTCCTTCTTCCCTCTCTCAGTTCTCCTTCCATTCAAAATAGAATTTAGGTGCAGCCATTACAGCACATTGCACATTCTTGCTGGCCAAGAACTATAAAAGCAGAGGAGAAAAATTACAAACCAGTTCAGAATCAAAAGGGAGAATTGACTAACACACCAAGAAGCCATGAAATTTGAGGAAGAGTTAAGGATATATTCTAGCAAAACAAAAGCTAAACTTTTAGACCAGAAAGCATGAACCTTACACAACATTTTTGGTTGCACAAAGCTCCCTACTGGCATGGATTTTATGGCAAAAGGTGCACATCAACCAACGAAAACTAGAGAAAGTGTGTAGCTACAAAAATAAAACTGAAAGGGAGAGCAAGACACACCAACCAAGATTCAGACTTGAGAGGCATGAAAATTTTGCTACCCAAATGGATCAATCAATCTCGGTTTGTAGCAGGGAAGAGATGTACAGAAAACTAAAATAAGAAAAGAGCAGGGTTGCGGTGGGAATGGAAGAAAGATTTAGACGTTTGGCTGTCTTCCATTGTTTGCTCTAATTGACATGGAATAGCTCAAATAAAAGTGATGTGCTACAGCAGATTACTTGAGGAATTTACCAAAAGCCCAACTTTTCCTTTATGCTAATGAGGGACATTTTGGGTATAAAAGAAAAGTAACATAAAAGGAGAGAAAAAAAAGTAATTCAGGCTTTTACACCTAAAATTTATTAAAGCTTAATTATAAAACTTGCCAAGGACCGAAGAGATTTATTGCCACACATGTTCCTTAAGTTGACCTCTATATGTTTGAGAAGAGAAATAATTCCACACGGCAACTAAAACATAAAAACAAAATGCAATAGAGACAGAGTAAAAAATAAAGGAAAAATAAAAGTAAAAAGAGTATTTACATGCACATAAAAATTTGTGGTGACATGTGTTTTATATCCAGAGTCATTTTATCATATGAAAGAAGGCCTTTCAACCAAAACGTCCCAACTAAAATAGTATATCAAAACCGATCCTTTAGCAAAACAAGAAAATAAATACACCAACTTTAATCACTAGCCCCTTGGTTCCGAAACACGAGTTTATACCTCAAGAAAATGAGGTAGACACATATAGACCATTATTAACAAAATAGTATAGTGTAATTACTGACCAACAGAAACTGTGACTTGCACCCCCAAATATCACCAAACAAAAGAAAGGCTTTCAAAGCTAAACCTACCCATAAGATAATAAGTTATGACTGCAAGAAGTTGAATATAGCGAGTTATTCAATAAGGAATAGCTTTCATTGAATTGACAAACAAATTCCCCTATCTTATTATATGAAGATAACAGGAATCAAAATAAATTCGATTGTAGCATTCCAGGCTCTAATGTAGCCCTTTTACTTATAATCTTTAGGCAAGGTAAAAAAACTCGTTTAAGATGTACCCCTGAACCTCCTACCTGTTTATGTTGGAAATCTATACAGCATTTCCAAATATTATAAGCCAAAAAAAAAGCCCCATTATTCAACTATGGATTATTCATGTGCTAACCAGTTACAGGAACGAATTTTTATCACCACTAGGAGTGAACAAGGAGCGGATACAAAGTTTAATGGATGTCTCTCGTGCCACGAGTTTATTTAAAAAAGAGATTATGCAAAAACTTTTTTTAGTCAATCAGAATCACACACAAGCATTTTGACCGAAGTTCAGTAATATCCCTAAATTAGAAACATACAAACATTTAGGACCAAACTTCCATTCGACAACATATCTCGAAGGCAACTCCAGATAGACCAATAACCAAGCCACAATTATTTTTAAATAAACTCGATTACTACACTCAAACAAAAGGGCAGTGATGCATCAAATTTCTCCAAACAGATGAGAGGGTTATCATGAAGAAGAGCATTAATCGAATGATTTAAGCTGTCTAAGAATATCTGACCCACATTTCAACACCAAAAGCAAAATACATACATAGTTCTCACATTTTTGAAGATGAAAGACAAAGAAAAATGTTAATAAAACGTACATAAATGAATTTGCCTTCTCTATCATGTTGTGTCAGATTTGCTTCCTCTGTTTTATTCTTTTCATTATCGCACCTTAGATAGCCAAGTCTCTATTTTCAGCTTCCTATACCTCTGAACTCAGAACTTCCCTCTTGGTGATTTGATTTTCTGCCTCTCTGTTCCACACCAAGATTTTCAGAAGCTCCTCTCTCTGTCTCTTTCTTACTAGTAACCTCCTATTAAATCCCATAAATTCCTTTCCCTGTTTTTATTTCTCCTGCTCTTGGCTTCTCGCTATTGTGTGACCTCCCTTCTTTTAGGTTCCTCATCCTTTTTGAATCGCTCCTTCCAGAACCTTTTATGATGGATGCTCTTCCTCTCTGATGCTATCATTTTCTTCTTCGATTCCTTTTCTTCCATTTTCGCGTTACGACTCCTTTACCTTCGATGGTGAAAGAGACAGGGAGGGAGGTCAACTCCTCGAGATCGTCACTGCAACTTGCTTCGTTAGCGTTCTGCTTTGTTTTGTACTTGCTACCTTCCCATTTTGGTGTTCTGTTCTGTGTGTCTTCGTTCTGGGGTTAAAACGCAGGGTTCTTGCAAGTTGCACCCCCCCCCCCCCCCCCCCCCCCCCCCCCCCCCCCCGCCTCCTTAATTTGTTTTTTTTTTTTTTTGTGTATTTTTTTGGTTTTTTCTTGTTTTTGTATTTTTTTTTTTTTGGCATTGGCTTGATAGGTTCAAGACAACTGGGCTAGAGGTGATGACATACAATTTGGTTTTAGTTATTATTATTTTTAATTGGCTAAAGGTCTTTTTTCAAATTTTTTTTTTTTTTTTAAATTAGGTTGGAGGCTTTTTTGTTTTTATTTTGTTGTTTTCTTAAACTTCTTTTTCCTGACATCTTTTTTTTTTCTTTTTTTGGTGATCTTTTTTCTCTATTTTCTCCCTTTTTGTTTTTACTTTTTTATCATTTTTTGATTTGATTTTCAATTTTGTCTTTTTTTTTTTTAAATTCTTGTCTTAAGGATTAAGTTATTTGGGTTTTAGTTATATGGGGAAAAAAGAAATGGATATACATATATATATATATATATATTACTTTAAAAAAATTTTCTTTTTTTATTTCATACTAATTGGATTTTATTATTATTTTTAGAGCATGTCTGAACAAAATATGGTATTCACAGAAAGGTATATAAAAGAGTCGATTAAGCATACAAGAGGAATTCATTATAATGTACAAAATGTTGCTTACAATTATAGGTCTGAGATTGATCATGTTGATGTGAAATTATTTAATAAGATGAAATATCTTTTTGATATTTTAAGTATGCTGTATAATATTTTAATCCATGTAGTTTTAGGATTAATGTATCTGAATCATGTGCTTTATTTAATATATTTTATTTATTGTCTTTATTTATTTATTATTGATTATTGAGCTTTTTTTTTGTGTGGGAGTTCTTAGATTATAAGACATGTGGTCATTTAAGAACTATAATTTAAAAATTATTTTTGTATTAATTTAATAGAATAATAATAGCATTATTAAAACATATGTGATGGAAGAAAAACACATGTAGACTTCTAATCATGAATTTAATGTTGTTGTTGTTAGTCTAGTAAAATTTATTACAAATTTGTGATTCTGTGTATATATTTTAAAATTTGTGTTGTGTCTGTTTAGATATTTGAATTATTAATTGTGGCCACTAAGACCATAATAGTTGAGTTTAAGAAGGGTGAGAAACTAAATGGTAATAATTGAAAATTTTGGCATTGTAAGGTTTCTTATATCCTTGAGGAGCAAGATGCTAAAGAGCCACTTATTAATGTTATACTGGAGCTTGAGCATGGAAATACAACACAACATAGAAGAAATCAAAAGACATTTCAAGCCTAGAAGAAAGCATTACGATGTTAAGTTGCATGGTTGATTATTTGTGCAAATATGAAACATATCTTATTGCACAAGTCATGTGGATTGCCTTAAAAGACAAGTTTAAGAGTATTTCTACAATCAAATTTAGAATGTTTGACACTTATAAGCTATGTCCCAACAATTCCCTGAAGCAGCACTTGAGAGAGATGTTACATATGATTAGAAAGTTAAAGTCAGCTGGTCATGTCCTTATAGATTAATAGCAAGTTTAAGCTATGATAAGATTTCTTTTTGCTAATTGGGAGCACATAAAAGTCAACTTCACGTACAATGAGAGTATCACCACTTTTGATGATGTTGTTCGTCATTTGGAATTTGAAGATAAGTGCCTTACGTCTACTAAATCTTCTAGTCATACTTATATGACAACTACTACTAGTACTTCAAAGCCAAAGGGCAAAAAGGACAAGGATTTCATAAGAAGAGAGGACCTGGCCATTTCAAGAAGGTTTAGAAAGGATTTAAGAATAAAAAAAAAAACATAGTGGAAAGAAGCTTGACTTAACCAAGGTTAAATGCTATGCTTGTTATAAGATAGGTCACTTTGCTTATGACTGTACTGAGTAAAGAAAGGTATCATCATGTACTTCATCTCTACATTTTATCTATATTTCTAATACTATTTTAATGATTGGATTTAATCCTTTGTAGATTGTAGACTCAAGAGCTACAGACCATGTAGCCAAGAATTGATAATCATTTGTGAAGTACTATTGGTTGCCTTTTAAAAGAAAATGTCTATATGTAGGAAATAATACCTGAGTTAAAGTCAAGGGCATTAGATCATAGAAGTTGATTTTATGTGGTGGAACGGACATTTATCCTACATGACGTTCTATATGCTCCAGAAATTCGATGGAATTTAGTATCTATTATATCTCTTTTTAAATATGACTTCAATGTTAATTTTCATGATAACTTAATAGATATTTGTAGTGGGCAAACTATTATGGTTATGGTTTTCTCTCTAATGATTTTATTGTTCTACATAAAATATGTGATAATATTTATAATATGTATGAACATAATTGTTATTCTTTATCTTCTACTTCCACTTCTTCTTTAGATATGAATGTTTGGCATGTTAAACTAAGTCATATAAGTTAAGGACGAATGAATAGACTAGTAAAAGAAGGATTTCTAGGATCAATTTCAAACCTAGAAATGACCTTATCTGAACAATGCCTCATAAGTAAAACAACTAGAAAATCATTCAGAAAAAGAACTAGGGCTAAAAATCAATTGTGATTAGTACATTTTGATATATGTGGTTCAATGAGTGTGAGAGTAAAACACAAAGCATAGTACTTTGATCACATTTATTGATGACTATTTACGATTTGGTCATGTCTATTTGATCTTCCATAAGTCAGAAGCCCTAGAGTGTTTCAAACGCTATATAAATATGGTTGAGAACTAATTAAAAAAAATAAAGTTTTAAGAATTAACTATGGATGTGAAAATTTGTTAGAACAATTTAAAGAGCTCTATAAAAAAATTGGATTATAAGACAATTAATAATTTCTAATACTCCTCAACAAAATGAAGTAACCAATAGAAGAAATAGGACATTATTAGAAATGGTTAGGTCAATAATAGCTAAAGCAAACTTACCTATTTCATATTAGGGATATGCCTTCTTGATTGCAACTTTTATACTTAACCGAATGCCCTCTAAGTCAATTACTTCCATACCTTATGAGCTTTAGACAAAGAGAAAGCTAGATTTAATCATTTTAAGAATGGGAATCTACTGCTTAGATACATGATACATCCCATAAATATTAAATACTTTGAACAATCAAAAGCTTGTGTTTTCATTGGAGAAAATGAAGATAAAAGTATAATTGAAATTGAATCTAGAGATACCTCATTTTTAGAAAATGAATGTCCTAGTAAGGAGATATTAATAAGGATATATCTTTCTATAAAACACATGATTAAGGAAATAGGTACAAACAATTGTACCTCGATCTGTTGATCCAAGTGGGAGTTCTTTACAATCAACTCTACTATGTAGGAGTAATCGAAAAAATGTACCTAGACGTCATTTTGAGATCGAAGGGGCAACAGTTTTAGTTACTCTTTAATATGATGAAAAGCCAAACACAGTTTAAGAGGCTCTATCAGCCTTGCTAAAGAAAAATGAAAAAGAGCAATGGAAAAAGAAATAGATTCAATGAGGACAAATCATGTTTAGGATTTAGTTGATCTTTTATTTGAACGAAAAGTTATTTGGAACAAGTGGATTCTCAATTCTCAAGATTAAAAGAAAAGTATATGGATCTATTAAAAGATATAAAGCTTGTTTAATAGCTAAGGGGTATATGCAAGAGGAAGACATAGATCATGAAGATATTTTCTCACCTGTTATACAATTTAATTCAATTAGATTAATCATAACTATAGTTGTAAGTTTAGACTTAAAACTCCATCAAATGAATGTGAAAATTGCATTTTTAGATGGAGAACTAGATGAAGAAATCTATATGAAACAACCATTAGGTTTCATAAAAATCGAAAGGAGAAGAAAGTTTGTAAGCTTCAAAGCTTCATTTATGGACGAAAACAATCATTTAGGCAATGGGATTTAGGATTTCACCAAGCAGTGACCTCAAATGATTTTCAAATAATTGATGAACATCATTGTGTTTATATTAAGCAGTTTGAAGACAATATTGTAATATTATCCCTTTAAGTGGATAATATACTATTAGCTAATAATAGTCTAGACTTTACAATAGCTATTAAAGAATGGTTGTGTTTAACTTTTGAGATGAAGTATATAGGTGAAGCAGATTATATACTTGGATTTAAGATTTATAGAAATTGCTTAAAGAAATTAATAGCTCTTTCACAAGAGAATTATATTAAGAAAATTCTTAAGTGATTTAATATAAAAGAATGTAAACCCATTGATACTCTTATAGCAAAATGCGAGAGTTTAAGTTGTTAGATGTGTCCTCAAACTGAATCTGAAAAGAAACTTATGGAAAGAATCATTTACTCTAGTCTTATTAGCAGTTTAATGTATACTATGATGTGTACAAAACCAAATATTTGTTATGCAGTTGGCCTTGTAAGTCGATAACACTCAAATCCAGATCAAAAGTATTGGAAAGTTGTTAAGAGGATATTAAGATACTTAAAGGATATTGCTAACCATGCATTGTGTGATCAAAGAAGCAATGTGTGCCTAATGATACTTTGATATTGATTGGGGTAGATACCTAGATGCACAGAAATCAAGTTTAGGATACATATTCTTGCTAAACAATGGACCTATATCATAGAGTAGTAAGAAGAAGACATGCGTTGCCTTATCAACTATGGAAATAGAATTTATAGCATATTTTGCAACAGTACAAGAGGCTATATGGCTAAAGAGATTTATGAAACACCTAAGGATTATTGGTAGAGTGTTAAGTCTAATTCAAATAAATTGTGATAGTCAATTAGCTATAACTTACGTAAAAGATCCTGAGTATTATAATAAGACAAAACATATAGACATTATATACAACTTTGTTAGAGATGCAATAGTATAAAAAAATGTTACTATACAATATATCTCCACATATAATATGATTACTAATCCCTTAACAAAACCTATACTTAGAGATATATATGTAGAGTATGTGAAATCTATTGGTATGCATAGAATATAAAGTGATACACTTGATATATGATCAAATTATTGAATAAATAAATATGTTTATTTCTTTTCAATATAGTGCTATAATCATAGTTAAACATATATACAATATAATAGTATGTTATACAAGTTGATACGGTTGTCTCTTTCATATGGCCAATTATCTTTGACGCTTATGAAAAGTGGGTAAAGATAAGGCAATCTTGTGTTCATTGTTAGAGGCAACGAAAGTACCAATATGATAAATGAAAGAACACAATTTATTAATATGTTACCTCGATTATAAGATAAGAGAAAATCAAGATGAGATCCAAAATGTAATTATATAGATGAAATTATAGATATCCATTGTTTATAATACCTGTAGTCAGACACGAATTCTCTTTTAAACTTTATAAGAAAGACAAGTGGAATGGTAGAATTTGGATTAGATATTATATGTGTCTAAACTAAAGTTTGTATAGTATGGATAAAAGCAAATAAATTGACATACGCACTTATAAATTAAGAGAATTACATGTACTTAATAACTATAATCGAGAAATAAGTGAATAAATCCCTATTTCATTACTGTGTGAGTTTTAGAAAAAAATAATTCTTTTCATAAATGTCCTTATAACTTTGACAGTATTATAAAGAGATGAATCAGTGCATGTTACTTTAACGTATATCTTATGGTTGTGATAATACCATTTAAAGAAATATTGTTAGGAAAACAATTGATTATAATATAAGTGATATATAGGCAAGAGGAAGATTATCTAAAATATACACAATTACGCTAGTATCTAAGATATATTCATTATAAAGTTATTTATTAACATCATAAGCATAGATATTAGATATATAAGAAAAGCAATTAGAATTACACTATAACTTGAGAGGAATTGGTTTTGCCATAAATAAAAGTGTACATGGGCATGTCCTACTATAAGATTTCTAAAATAAAAGCTTTTAAACTGTGTCCTTGTGATCACGATGGGACATTTAGTATGAAAATCTAAAAAGAATTAAAAGGATTTGTGTGTTAGTCCTCTGATCATATGCAAGTGAGATATGTTAAAATATTATATTTGTAATTAAATTATTAGGCCACTTATAATGGATTGACCTATAATCTATACTTAATAAATAATAATTTTTTAATTAATTATTAATTAACAATATTTCAAATTTAAATTTAAAATCAATCAAATACTTAATTTTCTTTTCAAAGCTGATAATATTTTTTTTAACATGATAATAACCTGTGTTAAAAAAAAGAAAGAAGTTTTATTGTTAAAAATATAGAACAGAGCAGAATAGAGTACACTATATTTCTAACATAAAATTCATAATCTCTTTCGAGTATTTTATGCGATAGAATTTATTCAAAATCTAAATTATGATTCTATAATTCCGTGTGAAAGTGAATTAACGAAGATCCCGCTTCACAAGTCATTTTTAATTCTATGTTTATTTTATTTTAATCCTACAATTCTTAATGGCCAGGCACCAATGCTTGTTTGTTGAAGTTTACAAGTGCAATGTTTCCACTAAAATAATTTCAAAGATCATAAATGTTGACAATCTGGGTCAACGGTTCTGTAATCAATCTCCTTCATTCTCTGCATCACACTGTTGTGCGCATGCCACGTGACGTTCCTAGTGCCAAACGCATCATTTTTTTTCCTTCTTAGCTTATCCCAGCAACCCATCAACATCTTCTCAACTTATCTAGATCCATGGTGGTTCGTTGCTTCTGTAGCTCCTCTCCTATCAATTTCTCACACGATTGCCTCCACAATGAAGCACCACCTACACACTCAAGTTCTCTGCTAAGCAACATCTTACAAAATGAACAGAATCACTTAATATGATTAATGAATTCAAATCTCGATGACAAAGCTGAGCAAAAAATATTTTCAGTAATTAGTATTTTAAAAATGAGCAAAATCTCCAATATGCCAGTATGGAAGGTGGTTTTTGAACCCAAAATGAGCACAATGAGCAGTATCCTAAAAATGAGCAAAATGAATATACTTAGGTTTTGCAATAATTCAGTTGAATCTTCGATATGCCAATATCTACTGTGGTTCTTGAACCCAAATATGCAGCACCCAAGATGTTAGAACAAAGTATGAACAAAGTGCTTGAACAAAATGTTTGAATGAAAACTTGGTAAGCAATAGCAAAAGCACTCCAGGATGTTAAAAACAAAATGCTAGAACCTAGATATAATTGATGAATTCAGATCGATCAAAATGTGGCATTAGGAGGGGAATCAAATTAAGCCATAGAACAAATTTATTTAATTCAGAAAATCCAGCATTCAGCAATCAGCAAATGAGAAAAAAAAATCAAGAATATTAATCCACAAAAAATCAAGAATATTAATCCACAAAAAATTGGATCTTCATAATCTAAGAAACATAGATTGGAATTTGACAGTGATTTTACCATTTTTCCTTAAAAGTACTTAGGAAATTTGATGCGAAATCACCATCAGAACTTACATGGGGGAAAATGGCGAAATCACCATCGGAACTTGCACGAGGAAAAAGCTGGATCTTCATAATCTAGAGAAGATGGGGGACGAGATCTGAAGTGTTGGTTGGGTGTGGTTGGAGGAAGCTTTAGAATGGAATGTTCGAGGATTATGGAGTGTGTTGAGACGATGCGTTTTGACAAGCAAAAATAAGGCATGGCACCCGGTGGACGTGGTGATCTTTCAGACGGCTTGGATTGATTCTACAGCACCAGAAGTAGTAAAATGGATCACTGCAAAGGATCACCTCACAAGCATTATTGCAAACTCCCGACAGGGTTCTGATAGCTTCATGGCTAAATAGTAATGGTAGGCTAGTTGGTTGGGTCAGTGTGTCATTGTCTTTTGCTTTGACATGTTTCAAATTCATTAAAAAAAATAAAAAATTCTATAGAAAAGAGCTATGGATAAAATTGGACATATAAATTCAAGTTTTTTGACTCTCATGCTTTAAAAAAAAAAACTAATAACTGATATGTTGTGTCGCCAAAATCATTTTCCCAAACACTTAAAATTTTATTTTTTTATTTTTTTTATTAATAAGTACCGCGACCAATTTTTTTTTTTTTTTTAATTGAGTCGCGGCATCTCAGATGTCACGACTCAATATATAATTTTTTTTATTTATATTTGATTTATTTTATATATTTTAATTTATTTAAAAATAAAAATAAAATTTAATATATTTATTATTAAATTCAAAATTATCTACAAAAATATAAATTAAATTTTTTATTTTTTTAGTTTTAATTATAATTGAAATTATTTTAACTAATTTTAAAATATATAATTTATTATTTTAATTATTTCTTTAACATTTTGAATATTTTTATTTCAAATAAATTATTAGACTTATTATTTTCTAAAAAAATTGAATTGAATTAAATTTATTTTTATTTTTATTTATCATCTAATTTTTAAATTTAAATTTTTTATATTTATTTCATCCAATTTTTTAATTTCTTCATTTAAATCAATTATAGAATTTAAAATTTTTTTACAAAATTTTGAATTTAAAATTTCAATTCTTTGTAGTTATATATATATATATATATATATTAATTCGTGAACTTCTTCAAAATCTTTAATTTTCAGTCCTTGAATGTTTATGTTTTTAGAATAAAAAAATCTACAATTGCAATTGTATGTTCGTTTTTTTTTATACACAATATTTTTTTTTTTTTACTTCGCCCTTTGCATTGAACGAACAAAGAAAAAAAATGATATGATTCAATTTCAAACCCATTTAAATGTAACTGATAACAGTAGGGGCAGTGAATTAAAATGTATTCGAATCATAGGAACTAGTAATGGACAATATGTTTATATTGGTGACATTATAGACATTCAAAGATTAGAAATTAAAGATTTTGAAAAAGTTAACGAATTAATATATATAATAACTACAAAGAATTGAAATTTTAAATTCAAAATTTTGTAAAAAAATTTTAAATTCTATAATTAATTTAAATGAAGAAATTAAAAAAAATTGGATGAAATAGATATAAAAAATTTAAATTTAAAAATTAGATGATAAATAAAAATAAAAGTAAAAATAATTCAATTCAATTCAATTTTTTTAGAAAATAATAAGTCTAATAATTTATTTGAAATAAAAAAATTCAAAATGTTAAAGAAATAATCACAATAATAAATTATATATTTTAAAATTAGTTAAAATAATTTCAATTATAATTAAAACTAAAAAATAAAAAAATTAATTTATATTTTTGTAGATAATTTTGAATTTAATAATAAATATATTAAATTTAAATTTAAATTTATTTTTTAAAAAATTAAAAAATATAAAAATAAATCAAATATAAATAAAAAAATTATATATTGAGTCGCGGCATCTGAGATGCCGCAACTCAATTAAAAAAATAAAAAAAAAATGGGTTGCGGTATCTGAGATACCATGACCCATTAATAAAAAAAATAAAAAGTAAAATTTTAAGTGTTTGGGAAAATGATTTTGGCGGCGCAGCATATCAATTATTAATTTTTTTTTTTCATCAAGCATGAGAGTCAAAAAGCCCAAGTACCATATTTATGTTTATTTATTTTATTTCCACACAAAAAATGTTACAATATACCCAAAAAATTGAAATATTGATACGCGCAGAAAATAAAAACAATTTTATTAAGTCTATTGAAAAACAATAATGTATAAAAGGGTCGGCTTAATTGATAAAATTAATGATCTTCAACTAAATGGTTTGGGTTTATTTTCGCCGGTGCAATGCGATTTGTCTTAAACGGCATGTTTGGTATTTGGTGGAAAACAGAAAAGGAAAAAAAATAAGAGAAATTTTACTTTTATCTTTTTAATTATTATTTAATATTATTTATCAATCATTATTTAATTATTATCTAATCATTAAAAATAAAAGTATTATAATAATTTTTTATTTATAAAATTATTATTTTTATTTTTATACCTAATTTTTTAGATATCAAACAGGTCAAATATATATAACTTTTAATTTTTTTTACTTATATTAAAAATTACTAATTTTTAATTGCAACAAGGACAACTTTGTCAACGTTTCTCCAGAGAAGCCTCCCCTGTGTCTAGATGATTGTGACCAGGTAGTTTATCCATGCGCAGCGGAGGACCACTTTAAATAATTGGTGAGGAAAAAACGGACCACTTGATGCAATTTTCCTTGATGTCATTATCAATGACAATGACCACGAGAAACTTAAGAGACTATGCTTTCAGAAATGACATCATTCTATTTCAAATTCAAAGATCTGATATTCTGCTGCAGGAAGTGACTATGGGGAAGAAAATAAAAAAAGGATATCTCTAATATGAAATTGTACTGTTAATACATTATAAATAAGCCCTACATTTTTGTCCTCTGAACTCAAAATCAGAGAGCCAAATAATCAAACTATGGCCGCCCATACCGATAGCATTTTGCTCTACAGCATGTGCTGCATAGTGTTGCTCATTTGCACCATGCTTTTCATTGTCAAGTCCTTTAGCATACAACTCGCCAAATCTGGCACCAAACTTCGACCCCCACCGAGCCCACCGGCTCTACCCATCATTGGCCACCTTCACCTTGTTGGCTCAGTCATGCCCAAATGTTTCCAGCGCCTAGCTCGTCTTTATGGCCCTCTCATGCAGCTTCGTTTAGGTGCATCCACAAGCCTAATTGTGTCCAATGCCCAAGTTGCCAGAGAAGTTTTCAAAACTCATGACCTCAACTTTTGTTACCGCCCACATTTTGGGTCCTCTGATTATTTCCCCTATAAAGGCTCTTATTTCATCACTGCTCCTTATGGCCCTTATTGGCGCTTCATGAAGAAACTATGCGTCACCCAACTCCTCTCAACCTCCCAGCTCGGCCGCTTCAATCATATCCGAGAGCAAGAGATCAAGAGCCTCTTGGATTCGCTTATGCTCTGTTCTAATGAAGCAAAAGCATGTGATTTGAGCTTAATGTTCACTGCTTTGACCAACAATATCTTATGTCGGATGGCTATGAGCACCACTTGCGATACTAAGCACATTCATGGGCTGGTTCGTGAGTTCTTGGAATTAGGAGCTAAACTAAGCATGGGTGAAGTTTTGGGACCTCTGGGAAAGTTGGACTTATTTGGGTATGGAAGAAAGATAGAAAAAGTTGTAGGCAAGTTCGACCAAATAGTGGAGATGATCATGAAAGAGCATGAAGAGAAACAGACTAGTAACAAGAGTTGTGAAGGAGAAAAGAAAGACATGATGGACATATTATTACAAGTTTATAGAGATCCAAATGCTGAAGTGAAGTTAAAAAGAAATGACATCAAGGTTTTCTTCCTGGTAAGTTTCTTTTTCTTTAATATCTCTCTTTCCCTCTTTTAAAATTAATTATTATACATAGTTGTTTGATAAATATTCATGTTATATATATATATATATATATATATATGGAAGGAAATATTCCTAGCAGGCACGGACACTTCTTCAGTGGCGTTGCAGTGGGCAATGGCAGAGATCATAAATCACCCTAGAGTGTTAAATAAACTAAGGGCAGAGATGAATTCACTAGTAGGAAAAAGTAGATTAGTCAAAGAATGTGATATTCCAAGTCTGCCTTACCTCCAAGCTGTTGTGAAGGAAGTTCTGAGACTCCACCCATCAGCACCCTTTGCTCTGAGGCAATGTGCTGAAGACTGCAACATCAACGGCTATGATCTAAAGGGTCAAACTAGGACCCTAATCAACGTCTACGCTATCATGCGGGACCCACAAGCATGGGTGAACCCAGAGGAGTTCATACCAGAGAGGTTCTTGGATGAGGTCAACGGTGGAGGTGGAGGCCAAGATTTCAGATATATTCCATTTGGGAGTGGCAGGAGGGGATGTCCTGGGGCCTCCCTTGCTTTAACTGTATTACACTCTACCATCGCTGCGTTGATTCAATGCTTTGATTGGAAAGTCAAAGGTGGGACCAAGGTTAATGTGGACGAAGGGTCAGGATTCTCTATGGGATTGGCCAAACCACTCCTTTGTTATCCTATCACTCGTCCTAGTCTGTTTTAGTTTTAGTATTCGTAAACAATAAGGTTGACGTCTTTTATTTCCTCCGTATCTATCTGCATGGTTTGTATCTTAACGACAAGTAAAAATAACATACACTTGTCTTAAAGACTGCCTGGGACATGGATCTATAAGTGATAGTGCATTAGTGATACTCCTCAATAATCGGACACCTTAGTCTTTGTTTATGTATAAGGAGTTGATCAATGAGATCTGTATAAATCAACTATTTCTGCATTCTAGGTAAAACAAAATTCTGTTAAAACACACACACACACACACACGTGTATATAGATATTTATATATATATTTCTGTTCATATATAATCAGTGTTTTACCTTGGCTTTTTGAAGTAGTTCTTTGTAATAAATTTGGTTTCTAGTTATAATAAATGGTTGTTAATTATAAGTTTGTATGAAATCAAAAGTCTTTTTTTTTTCTTAGAACGGCAAAAATATAAAGTGTTTTTTTTTCTCTTTATTATTGAGTATACTCTGTTGAAAATAAGACAGATCCATTGACCATGAACTTTGAAATGCACACATTCAGATATAATTATATTTAAAATAAAAGGGAAAGCTAAATGAATATATTTTCAATTTTTCTAATTAATTAACAAGTGATAATTGCCACTTAAAAATTCGAACATTTAATTAAATTTTCATGTATCTTAATCACTAAAACCAGGCAGCGGATTTCACTAGTTTCAAATAATAATCAAGAGTTACATTTAAAAAAAAAAATGATCAAGAAGCATTAAAAGAAGCAAACCTCGAAAAGCACAAAACTGTTTTTCCTTGGATATGTAAGATGTCATATAGTTTTCAATGATCGCATCATATTGATGGGATACCAAATCAAAGCTTTATGCACATGGCATATCTGTCAAAAGAAGATGGCAGCCTCTGTTATTTGATATCGACCCTCTTCGTTGCTGTCATAGTTACCATATCCCAGGATTAATTGTAACCTGTAACCCTGCATTTTGCTTCACTTGTTAAGTGACACTGCCCGGAAAAACCCCTCTAGGATTTTAAATAGAAGGCTATATAGAGTTTCGTTTGTTTTTCTGTCCTCTTTATAAGAAACCAAAATCCTCATACAAATTGATGATGAGATTGAGACTAAATAGTTAATAATGATGAAAGGACGATTTAGGTGTTAATTTCATTCTCATGGAGAAATTACACTTATTTACTTTAATCTTTGTTTTTAATTGTAATATATATATATATATATATATATATATTAATTTAAAGCAGTAGATCTATTGATGTCATCTCTTGCTATCTAAATTTAGAAGTTTCCACTATATAAAATTACTAAAATATCGTTAATATTATTTAATATCACTTTTGCCTAGTTCTCCATCTTCGTTAATATACAAAATTACTAACTTCAAAACTTGTGTTGGACACGAGTTCAAGGCCAGTATTTTTCTATTTAGTTGAGGCCCGTGAATTTTCTTTTTGCCAACAAGAAAGAAAACTCCGTCCTCCTTCGGTTTCGAGCCCGGTACGTTGGTAGTTCCTGGGTCTAGTTCATCAGATTCTTAATTTCTCTTTTTGTTTTATCATTTAATTTCTTTTCTCTATCTTCTCGTGGAGAGAGCTCCTTCAAGACTCATAAGAGTAGGACCAAAATAGATACGCTGGATCTGTTTGATTTTATTCTATTTTTAATATTTTTAAAATAAGCGTTTTTTGATGTTTTTAAAAATAAATTTTAAAAATTAAAAAATTTATTTAAGTCATCATTTTAAAAAATTATTATTATTTTTTGTCTTTTGCTTAATTCTGTAAAATAAAAGTTACCAAAATATCTAAAAATTATTTTAATTTTTTTATTTTCGAAAATACAATTTTATTTTTATGTTTTACAAAACACTTTTTAAAAATATATTATTAAATAATTTTTTTTATTTTTTTGTTTTTAAAAACAAAAAAATTATTTTGGAAACAAGAAATCACACCTTCTTTTGCTTTATTCTCTGTTTCTTCGTACTGTTTCTCTCACAAATCCATTTAAAATAAAATAAAAAACAAACGCTAAGATCTTGGCCCCTGTTTGAAGGACTAAGATCTTGATATCATAGGACTTGTTTGATAATAATTAAAAAAAAAAAAGAGAAATTTTGTATAATATTTATTATATTTATATAATTATTATTTAACAATATTTATTTCATTTTATAAATTTTTTAAAATAGAGACAAAAATTATTTTTTTATTTTTAAAATTATTTTTTTATTTTTATTTTTATTTTTGTGTATATCAAATAAGCTATAAAAGCAATATTAGCATAGGACGGCAAAAGCAATAGGGAAACCATATTGTTCTTAGGGACACATCAAGTGCTGGAGTGATTTTTAGTTTTAAAAATTTTTTTACCCTCATTAAAGTTTTTTAATCTCTAGATTCAGATTTTTTTTTATTTAAAATTTTTTATAATAAATATTTTTTTAAGATGAGATTCATTTATATAAAATTTATTCAAAAAATTACAATAAAAAATAAGATATTTTAAACAGTTTGTAATATAATTCAAAACTTATATAATAATATTGAGATGATTTTTTTTATAATATATTATATTAATAGGACTGGTTGGGAATTATATTATTCAAACCAAAATTCTTAAAATATTTATAAAAATTCTCATACCCATATCTAAACAGATAGATTTTTCATATGCAGATAAAGTATTAATATCTTAACTGGTTCTTATTGGCAGTATTAATTCTCAATAAATAAACACATGAATGACGTTTTCCTAATCCCCGGGACCAATCCAGAAAGGTAAGCAACAAATACTAGTTACACCATCGGACAATTATTGAAGGTATTTAATTTGTTTTCTGTATCTATATTTATATAATTAATGTAAAGGAATAAACGAACACATGAATGACGCTTTCCCCGTCATATTCCCAGGACCAATCAAGAAAGACAAGCCAACATATTAGTTAATATGGCCCAAGGCGACCCATTATTGAAGGCATTTTGTGGCATTCAATTCGTTTTTAGTATTGTAATTTTGCCGTTGCCACTTGATTTAAAAGATTTTGCAATCTACGTACACAATACATATATAGTAATTGGCAAGGGATCTATCCAGAGAAGAAAAAGACAACGTAAGCAGCACTCAAACTATGGTAAACCTGATTTACTCTTTATCAACTATGAATTTTTACCCTTGGTAGATTATAAATATTAAGCCATGCGTTGCATACGCCATCTTAGACTCTTTAAACTCCAATTTAAAGAACCCGATTTTCTAACAAAATTAACAAACTACCTATGGCTGCCTATACTGATAGCGTTTTGTTCTATAGCATGTCCTGCTTAGTTTTGCTCATAATTAGCACAATCCTTTTCATTGTCAAGTCCTTTGGCTTGAGCATACCATTCAGCAACTCTGGCACCAAACATCGATCCCCACCGAGCCCACCGGCTACACCCATCATTGGCAACCTTCACCTTGTTGGTTCAGTCTTGCCCAAATATTTCCAGAACAAAGCTCGTTTGTATGGCCTTCTACTGCAGCTTCGTTTAGGAGCATCTACGAGCATACTTTTGTCCAATTTCCAAGTTGTGAGACAAGTCTTGAAAATCCATGAGCTCAATTTCTCTGATTTGGGTCCTCTGATAACAAAGGAGATAATGAAGAAGAAAACCCTCTAATAAAATTCACTTGTATTAAAATTCTTAACTTGCTTGAATTACACAAATGTAAAGGTATTTATAGGCATACATGATATTCTTTACAATGAACTTAATATTAAAATACTCAATGCATCTATTAATTAAGTACATGCATAGATAAATATTTTGAACTTACTAATGCAGGAATATAAAGATACATGTATGGTAATTAAGTAAAAATACATGAATGAAATTAAAAACCTATTAATCAAGTTTAAAGTCCCAACACTCCCCTTTAAACTTGGTTCTTTTAATGACTCTAATCCAAGCACATATCTTCACAAAATCTTTAAATTTCAATTCTTTGATAAATCTATGTTCTTGAAAATATTTATCAATATGATTATATTAAATTCTTAGTGCTTATTTTAAGTCATATAATACCTCTTTCAACTTCAACACTTTGTCCTCATCTCCTTTCATCACATAACCCAATAGTTGTTGGATATACACCTTTTCTTTAAGATAATTATTCAAGAAAACGGACTTAACGTCCATTTGATAAAGTTTTCATTTCCTTTGTGCAGCCAAGGAAATGATCAATCTAATTATTTATAAGCAAGCTATAGGAGCAAATGCTTTATCATAATCAACTCCATGTAGTTGGCTATAGATTTTAATAGCGATTCATACAAGCTAAATCTTCTAATCGATAATTTAGCCAAAGAAATAACTTTAAATTAATTAGTTTTTTTTTTATGCTCATAATAAATTAAAAGTTGCTCTTGCTACTCAGCCTAGAGCCTTGAGCATTGTACAGGGATGTGCTGTAATACTAATCTAATACTAATAGAATAGAAAATACTAATAGAAATAGAACTGTCTTTTCTGTATATTCTCCCCGGTTCCGTTGCTACCGCGGGCAAACTATTTGTTTTTCTCAATTTCATGAACAAGATTCAAGAATAAGATTTTCGTGGATTGGATTTCACTTGACTGTCTACGACTCCATTGTGTGTGCTCCAGCCAGGCTTGGGCAGAATAGCAGAGCAAGTAAAGTATTAGTAGGATAGAAACGAAACTTAGAACATACCATTGGGAAGTGATTCAGTAATTAAACCTTCATGAATCCATTTGTTTCTTTTATTGCCCATGAATCTCAATGACCAAGAATTGGAAATTGACACGGTAAGGAACTATAGAATATATTGAATATCCCATAAAGATTTATTTTTATGAATTGTTCATTCAAGCTCATGAGCTTAGTCTTACTTCATCGTCGAGAAACAAAAGAAGTGACTAATTCCAGGAAATTAAGCGGCGTTGAGGACAAAGAAATTGGAACTTGGGTCTCTTTCTTGGGCGGGGCATCAAGTACATGTATCCCCTTCTGAATCAGATAGATTCATATAATTTGTTTCCTCTCTTTTGTCTTAGTCCATGATCGGAACGAGTCGCACATGTGTGTAAACTATAAAAACGAGTCAAGGTAGATTGGCCCTATATGCCATTCCGAAGTGATCTATTAATCTGCTAATAAGTCGTTTAATGGCAGTTCCAGACGACTTTTGACTCGTTTATCTATATTAATCTATATTATATTATAAAAAAAAATAATGTACTAAACACTTATTGAACTAACTTCGATTTTTTTATTTATTATTATTATTATTTTCAATTTTTTGGATTTCTTTTTTTATTTATAAATAGTATAAATCATAAATGAAATAAATAACAACAAAAAAATGAAATTAATAAATTAATAAAATAAATGAAAAATTCATTTATTATAAAATTCAGAATATATTAATAATATTAACTTAATTTAATATTAACTTAATTTTAATTAATTTAACTCACAAAAAGAAATTCCCTCTGCCCCTACCGTACTCTAGCTTGGTAGTTTCACCGCCTGTCCAGGGTTGAGCCCTGGGATTTGACGGCGAACTTAAAAAGCCACCTACAGACGCTTTACGCCCAATCATTCCGGATAACGCTTGCATCCTCTGTCTTACCGCGGCTGCTGGCACAGAGTTAGCCGATGCTTATTCCCCAGATACCGTCATTACTTCTTCTCCTAGTTGGCTATAGATTTTAATAACAAGCCTAGATTTGTTCCTCTGTACTTCTCCTTGAGCATTTTTTTGAAACCTTATGTATCCACTTTACTCTAATGGCCTTTTATCCATTCGGAAGTGTAGAAAGCTCACATGTGTCATTTTTTTTCAATAGATTGAATTTCTTGATTTATTGTAATTTTCCATTTCTCACTTCTTAATGCTTCATCAAAATGTAATGGCTTAGTGTTGGCAAAGAGACAAAATAAATTTGTATTGTCCACCATCTCTGCTTTTTCATAAATTTTTAGAAGACTTTTTGCACCTCTACGCCTTTTAATGATCTACCATGAGGAGGTTGATAGTCATTATGATTTGGTGAAGGAAGAGGAGTAGGAATATATTCATTTTCTTCGTTTAATTAAACGAAAAAGAAGTATCTTCTTTACTATGAGCCACATTCCACTCTCACGGGCTTTCTTCATCAAAATCAACATCTCTACTAATAATGATTTTTTCATTGATAGGATTGTAGAGTTTATAACCTTTGGAGTCTATACTATAGCCAATAACGAAAAAGTTTTCACTTTTTTTTTATCTAGCTTTATCTTCATCTCCTTAGGAACACTAGTATATGCAATACTTCCAAAAACACGTAAGAGTGAGATGTTAGGCTTTTTCCTACTTTAAGTTTCTCGAGGAGTCATGGCATGAACACTCCTTGTGGGAGATAAGTTGGACAAGTATACAGCACAAGCAACAACTTCACCTAAAATTCTTTAGGCATTTGTGTACTCTTTAGCATACTTTTTGTGGCATGGATGATGGTTCTATTTTTTCTTTCCACAACTCCATTTTGTTGTGGAGAAAAAGGAATGTTAAGAAAATGATGAATATCGTTAGTTTCATAAAATTTGTTGAACTTTAATGAAGTGAATTCTCCTCCTCTATCAGTCCTTAAAGCTTTGATGGTAAATCTACTCTTATTCTCCACTTGTGCCTTAAACTTTTAGAATGCTCCAAATACTTCATTTTTACTTTTCAAAAAATAAACCAATGTCTTGCAAGAAAAATCATTAATGAAAAGTACAAAGCAGTTAGATTTACCATGTGAAGATGTTGATTAGCCCACATATACCCATATGAATAAGTTAAAGTGGCTTGGTTACTCTTGAAGTGGACTCCTTTGAAAAATGCTTTCTTACTTCTTTGCTTAAAAGACATCCTTTATTGATAAGTATATTTTACACATTTAAATAGATATAATTTTGAAATTAAATGTAATATAAATTTTAAATATTATATAGATAATAAACTAATTCTATATATATCTCTTTTTATAGTTAGTTAGAGAAAATAAAGGGAATTCTGTGATATGGCTTATCCATATTCTCTCCTTTTTTATATTTATGCAAAAAGAAGATAAAGATAAAGATAAGGCAAAGCAGATTTATCCATATCCTCTTTTGAGATTTTAAAAAGAAGATAAAGATAGAGATAAAGTAAAAAAGGCTTATAAAAGTAGAAGTTGAGGACGTATAAATAATAACTCAGACTTAATATCTATTCTTGTTCCTCTCTTCCCACATATTAACTTCATCTTTTTTTTCTTTCTACCTCTTTACGAATATTTGTAGAATTTTCTTGAATTTTTCAAAGTCATGAATAGCTAATTTTTTAGTTTCTTAGTCAAGGTTATTGAAAGTTTGGCTCAATAAACAATTTGTGAGAGCTTGATTTATTTGTTTTCCTCTTCTTGAATATTAAAATATTTTTTATTTTTATGACATTATTATTCAGTTAATTTAAATTGGTACCTTATTTTAGTTGAATAATTACCGCTATGTGAATTTATGAATCCGTAATTGTTCATTAGATTCAGTAGAGTAGCAATTCAATATCTTTGATAAATCAAAATTATTTTTGTGTATTGATGAAAATAATTTTTTCATTTTAAACATACGAGTATATGTATTATTAAATAGTGATTGGTGACTTTTCTTATTCTTAACGCAGTTTATAATTTAAATTCTAAGAGCTTATTTAGAATTAATTAATGAATAAGATTTAATTGGAGAGCTTGTTCCTTTTAAACATCCTTAATGAAGAGTAGAATATCAAAGCTAATTGATGTTTATAACTAATATATTTTAAAAGAGAAATACTTCTTTCAGAGTTTCCGATGATCAAATTGGTTGAGTTAGATCTGAAATAAATCTTAGTTAGGAGTTGTTTGCATTGAGTTCTATTTAAAAATATTTTTTAAAAATATTTATTTCTATTTTATTAAAAAGAAAAAATTCTCTTATTTTCTTTTTTTCATCTATATTTTAATTTTAGATTAAATAATTTGACTAGTCCTTATGGAATATGACTATACTCACTTTATCTATGATAAAAATTATTTAGAGAGTAGAAAGTTATTTTTGGTAGCTTTGACACCCATCATTCACACACTTGATTAAGTTGAACAATGAGAAGCAACCATTCTACCATATGCTCCTTTGACAACAAATTCAAGCTTCCAAAATTGAGATAGCTAAATTTCATATGTCACAACCAAAAGAAATTTTTGACACATGTCTTTCAAGCATCTTGATGATCAACTTTAATACTGAGTAAAGACATTCTAATCTTTAACATAGGCACCATTGCTACTAAATTAAAAGCATCATCTTTCAAGATACAATAACCATTCTTTAAGTGAATGTCATACCCAATCTTAAGCAATTGTCTCAAGCTTAAAATGTTTGCTTTTAAGGAAGGAACATAATAAACATGGCATATAACTTTATGACTACTATTTTTCCCAAGGATTAAGACATCACTTTTGCCTCCAATTTGGACTTTTGCATTATTACCAAAAAGAATTTGGCTTTTGTAGCCCTCATAAAGATTTGCAAATAGTTCCTTGTTGCCAATCATATAATTGCCAGTGCCGGTGTCAAGATACCATAGAAATTGCTCTTTATCTCCTTTGTTCGACAATAACAAAAGTAGCTATTCCTCTTCTTTTACATTAATAAAATGGGTTTCTTTATCGTAATTGCAGAACTCCAATATTCATTAACATAATGGCCATATTTACAACAATTGTGGCATTATATATTAGCTTTATCATACTTTCTTCTTCCTCCTCTTCTAAAATGAAATCCTCTATGTCCTTGTGTTCTTTGTTGTTTGACTCTTCATTGTTAGAGTTATAATCACCTTTTCCTTTGTCACAACCATGACTATGACCATACTCACCACGACCTGTACCTCTTCTTTGGTTTTGACTTCAATTTCTTCTTCCTCCTTGTGAGATAATAGTATGCTCTTTCACTCTATCATTCAAAGAGACTTTTTTTTGGAGCGTTTGGACTGGTGGCTCCTTTTTCTTCAATCTCTCTTCACAGGCTTGCAAAGATCCTTATAGTTCATCAATGGTCATGGCCTCTAAATTTTGTAGTTGTTTAATAGCAATAGTAACAAGATCATATTTTGAGTCAAGAGATCGAATAATTTTCTCCATCATATAAATATCTTCAAGATTCTTACCATATTGCCTTATTTAATTAACAATTGCCAATACTTTTGTATGATAATCATGAATGAATTTGGACTCATTCATATGTAAAGATTCAAACTCCCCTCTTAAGGTTTGTAATTACTTCACCTTCTCAACTGCTTTGTACACATTTTGAAGAATCTCCCATGCTATGCATTTGTTGCACTAGCAAACTTCTCAAACATTGCATCATCTAAGGCTGCATGGACAATAATAAGACCATGTTGATCCAATTTGTGATTCTTTTGCAAAGTGTTCTCTTGAGTTAAAACTCCTTCATTCTCCAATTCATCATATTCTTTCTCCATTATCTCCCATACACCTTGGGAGCCAAGAATTGCCTTCATATGAACACACCATGTGTTAAAATTATCTTTTGTGAGTTTTGGAATTGGAAGAAAGTAATTGGACATCTTCAATTAGTTTCGAAGTAGGCGCTCTGATACCAATTTAAAGGAGATAATAGAAAAGAATACTCTTTAATGAAATTCACTTGTATTGATATTCTTTGTTTGCTTGAATTATACAAATGTGAAGATATTTATAGGCATACATGATACCTCTTACAATAAACTTAATAAACTTAATATCAAAATACTCAATGTACCTATTAATTAAATACATACATAAATGAATACTTTGAATTTATTAATGTAAGAATATAAAGATTCATGTATGGTAATTAAGTGAAAATACGTTAATAGAATTAAAAACCCATTAATCTAAGTTTAAAGTTATTATTCCCCCTTTAAAGGCTCTTATTTTGTCACTGCACCCTATGGCCCTTATTGGCGTTTCTTAAAGAAACAATGCGTCACCCAACTGCTCTCATCCTCCCAGCTTGGCCTCTTCTCTCACATCCGAGAGCAAGAGATCAATAGCCTCATGCATTCCCTTATGCTCTGTTCTAGTGAAGCAAAAGCAGGCGATTTGAGCTTAAAGTTCACTGCTTTGACCAACAATATCTTATGTCGGAACGCTATGAGAACCACTTGTGATGCTGAGCAGACTCATGGCTGGTTCGGGAGTTCTTGGAAGTAGCAGCTAAGCTAAGCGTAGGTGGAGTGTTGGGACCTCTCTGAAAGTTGGAATTATTTGGGTATGGAAAAAGGATGGCAAAAGTTGTAGGCAAATTCGACCACATAGTGGAGATGATCATGAAAGAGCATGAAGAGAAACATAGTACCAAGAGTTGTGAAGGAGGGGAAAGGAGACACATGATGGACATATTATTACAAGTTTATTGGGATCCAAATGCTGAAGTGAAGTTAAAAAGAAATGACTTCAATTTTTTTCTTCTCAGTAATTTTCTTTTTCTTTAATTTCCCTCTTTCCCTTACTTATAATATAATTATAATTTATAGTTGTTTGATAAATATTCATAGCATATGGAAGGAAATATTCCTGGCAGGTACAGACACTTCTAGTGGTATTGGAGTAGGCAATGGCGGAGATCATAAATCACCCTGGAGTGTTAAATAAGTTAAAAACAGAGATCAATTCAGTAGTGGGCACAAGCAGATTAGTCAAAGAATCTGATGTCCCAAATCTTCCTTACCTCCGAGCTGTAGTGAGGGAAGTTCTGAGACTCCACCCATCAGCACCCTTTGTTCTTAGACAACCTGCTGAAGACTGCAACCTAGACGACTATGATCTAAAGAGTCAGACTAGAACCGTAATCAATGCTTACGCTATCATGCGGGACCCAGAGGCATGGGTGAACCCAGAGGAATTCATACCAGCGAGGTTCTTGGATGCGATCATCGATGGAGGTGAATCTCAATATCTAATGGAAATGAAAGGTATAATATTAGATATATTCCGTTTGGGAGTGGCAGGAGGGGATGCCCTGGAGCCTCATACACCTTACTGTCGCTGCATCGATTCAATGCTTTGATTGGAAAGTCAAAGTTGGGGACACAGTTACCATGGAAGGGGGGCCAGCATTCTCTGTGGCATTGGCCAAACCACGCGTTTGTTACCCCATCACTTGTCTGTTTTAAGTTCAGTATTCGCAAACAATAAGGTTGACAATTCCTGAATATCTATATGGTTTGTATCTTAATAACAACTAAAAATAAAATAAAGTTGTCTTAAAGATTGCCGATGACATTGATCTAAGAGTGATGGCTAATTCGTGATGCTGGTCAGTAGTTGGATTCCTTAGTCTTTGTTCAAAAATAAAGCGTTGATGAACGAATTTACCCCAAGAAAACAAAGAGTTGGTTAATGAGAGTTGGATAAATAAATTAAACTATTTTTGCATTTTACATAGAACAAAATTCTCTCTATATATATTTTAATTCTTTAAAAAAAAAACAAATGAATGACTGGATGGAGTGTTATACAAAAATGGATAGATCTCTTCTGTGCGCAGCACAACAGAGGATCCAAGTCTATATTTTACTGTGGCTTTTTGAAGTGATTCTTTCTAATAAATTTGGCTTTTGGATGTTGGGACCTCATGGAATGCTGGACTTATTTGGGTATGGAGAAAGATGGTAAAAGTTGTGGTAAAATTCGGCCACGTAGTGGAGATGATCATGAAAGAACATGAAGAGAAACACAGTTATGATAGAGAAAGAAGAGATATGATGGGCATAATATTAGAAGTTTATAGAGATCCAAATGTTTAAGTGAAATTAGCAAGAAATGACATCAATGTTTTTTATGATAGCTGCTATTGTGACGTTGGTTGCTATTGCAGCCCATTGTTTTTTTGTTGATTATTAGTCTTTGCACTTTGGTATGATGCTAAGTACTGATTAACTACTATCCCTAGTATTTAGTCTTTGCGCTTTGGTATTTTTGTTTTGTAATCATAACTTTTGATTGTTGAACTTGCTTAAAGGTCAAATCATGGAAAGACAGGCTTCTATGATTTTAGAGTAGGTAACCATTTAATGCAATCTGTTTCGCCTTGTAGTTCATATATCACAGTAATTTAAGAAGACCCTAACTTATGACTAATTGATAGTGAATGCACACGTTATATGACAGCAAATTTAAAGAATTTTAAATGCTTGGACGAAAGTTATTCCTCTAATGACAGAATTGGTGACGGTAGGCTCGTAGATGAAGGGTACAAGTGCTGTTGTGGTCCAAACTCCCTTACGTCCTAGCTGTCGTAAGGGAATTTCTGAGACTCCATCCATCAGCACCCTTTGCTCCTAGACAGTTTGCTTAAGACTGCAACATCAATGGTTACGATCTAAAGGGTGAGAGCAGGACCCTAATCAACATCTACGCTATCATGCGGGACCCAGAGACCATGGATGAACCCGAGGAGTTCATACCCAAGTGGTTCTGGGATGATATCATCCATGCTTGGAATCTAAATAGAGAAGGGTGTTTTTTTTTTTAATATTACAATAGGGATACAAGGTTTTAGGAGTATGGAACAAGGAAAAATGAGCAAAATAGGGATTAAACTTACGCATATCAGAATCTTTGACATTTATGTTTAGAAAAAAGTGTCATTAATTTGAACTCTTAAACTACTAGAACGTGATTTTATATGCAAAACTTGGGAGGTAGCGTTTTGGTCAAAGCAGTGTCAGTTGCAGCGCTGTGTTTTAATTTGTTTTTGTTTAGCGGAAGGGTGAGCACCGGTCAGGTTTGACCCACTCCTTAACCCAGTCAACTATGTTTCAGTTGAAAAGACCAGGATTTGAAAACTGACCGCATAACTCAGTTAATTCGAAGAAGTTCAGTTCAAAGAGTCATGGTTCACAGTGATGATTTCCCATGGTTCTTTTGTCGTTGCCGCATGGTGGGCAATCAGATATGCTATAGAAAGTTCAGGGAGCAGGTATCTTAGTTATGGTTTTGCTATAGCTGACGGGTTTAAGAAGCCATTTGAAAATGTTGTTTTATGACAGATTCAGTTTTACCGTTGATTTGAGTAGCTCACTTTGAGCACGTAGATTTCTTATATAAAGTAGAATTTCCAAAACTAAGTTTTCAACTATATGGTTTTGGTGAATTTACATTAACATACTCTATTTCACTTAAAGGCTGATGAATTAATTCAACACCCAGTTGCTTCGAAACTTTTTGGATACAAAATTATAATCAACACATTACACTTTCAGTGATTGAAAACAGAGGTTTTCCCCCCTTATAAATCTGGTTCTTTTTCACTTCAATATTCTTGTACCACCATAAGGGGTTTGCCTTTCTTTCCCCCCCCCCCCCCCCCCCCCCTTCTTTTTTCTTTGTTTCTCAAAATGCATGGGCAGCTATAAGGCATGTTTGTTGACGTGTAGGGCGAATTCAGGTTGGCGTGAGTTTTAAAAAATTAACCCAACTTGCTCAGCCAACTCAATTATTTGCTAAAATCTTTATCCGAGCTCGTTTGTTTTGATCAAGACTTGTACTCCCCGAATCACATTATTTTGGTCAGTTTCATTCGAATCTTCGGATATTATACTCACCTCTAATTTATTGTTATTGACATCAAAATTGAAACTCCACAGTTAGAACAAAATTAAAAGTGCTAATTAGAGTTTTGTTTGTTTTTCTGTCCTCTCTTTGCATGACATTATAAAAGAAAAAAGAAAAAGAAAAGAAAAATCTTCATATAATTTAAGATTGAGACAATTTATTGGTTAAATGATAAAAGCACGATTCAGGAGTGAATTTTGTTCTCATCACTGATACGTCGTTTTCATATCATGCAACCTAACGGAGAATTGGTATAAAGAAAATGTAAGGTTAACCACGAAACCAGTTTGTGGTTTAGGTTTCTCTGCTTTCAGTGGAAATCTTCAGAAACGTTAATGTTGAAGAAAATTTCAACAAATTGATATCAAGCCTTTCATGCGTGTATGTGAGGTAGAATATATGTTGGACCACTTTTCGCCATTTAGACTCTGTAAGATGGACAAGTATTAATATAAATAAATAAACACTTGAATTAAGCTTTTATAATCCCCGGGACCAATCTGGAAAAGTTAAGCTACAAATATTTAATTACAGAATTGGACAACTGAATTGATATACATATATAGAAATCCTCTAAATATAGTTCAAAAGCTCATTTCCAAAAAAATTGACATTTAATTTATTTTAAAGCAAGTGTTGGTATATATGCACGTCAGTCCATTAACTTACTTGGTTTTTCTGATATAAGAAAATTTTGAAACCATCTTAGTGTTAGTGCTAATCAGATTTTTCAAAGTTAATGAGCTCGTAATTTACAGGATATTAATTAAAATTTAACACATATTTTATATCCGGAATTCTATTCTTACTCTTAGGAAAAAAAAAGAAATCAGAACTTCCAAAGCTCTTTACAAATAATAAAAATGTAAGAATATTTAAATAAATATATAACTATTGGCAAGTGCAAACATGCATTAATTTAAAGTATACATCACAAATTCTCTCCATATCTAATCTAACATCTCCTTATCTTATAACACATATCTTTAACACTGAAGAAATAATATTGGCATTTAACAATGATTAATAAATTTATAGCATTATTTTTTCTTACTCAATAATACGAAAAGAGAGGACCACACGCATAGAAAACAGAAAGGGTAAAACATTCAAAAGGTACAGACTCCCTCAAATTTTCTTCTGTCTTTTTGGTTCGCCATCATATCCTGTTGATTTCAAAACAGTTCATGTAATCTTTTGCATTTCTTAAAATGAGACATATTTTTTCAGAAAGATACTGATATTTTAGAAAGATAACCAAGGTCATGTGTGTAGAGTTTAGATTTTCTAGAATTTTTTATTGTAAAATTTGAAAAGAAAAGAGACAAAAAAGGAAATAGAACAAAAAAGAGAAATTGGTTCCCAAATAAACTTTGACTTTTTGTGTTTCTCTCTCTCTCTCTCTAAACTCAGAATTTTACAACTCTATATGATCTTCACATATGTATGTGTGTGTGTGTGTGTATAAATTTTGAATCTTAAAAGAAATGAGAGGAAAATTAACATTAATAGTTACAGAATTTCTAGAGAAAAGAGGGAGTGGAGGTAAAAAGAGAAAATAAGCTCTACATATACTTTTATTTTTTATGTTAATTTATTTTCGAATTTTACACAAATTTTGTAATAAAAAATTCTAAAACATCCTTACAATATATGCATGCATGTACAATTAATTCATATTATTGAACGAAGATGTTTATAATTTGCTTCGAGCTAACCTAGTTTAGAACGATCATTCAATGTTTCCCTTTCCATCTAATTCTCAAACTTACAGCAAAATTATGCTTTTTTTTTTTTCAAGAAATTAATCTCTTTTCTTCTACTTCTTTTTTTTTTTTTGGGGGGTGATATATCAGCATTTGTGATGATAATTTCTTACTAAAAGGGTACAAATTGAGATATAGTTTGAGATTACCTAGTCATCAACTCTGCCTATCTTAAATATTATGGTAGTACCTATCGACTAATTCAGCTAAAAAAAGTATAATCCATGTCAATAATTCTGTAAATATTTAAAGTTTGCCGTAGTACTGTCGATATTCATGAGGTTTCCCTAGCGCCAAATTATGGATGTAGTTGTAACTTACGATGAATAGTTGGGGGATCAGATACATCGTATGTATTCAGTATAAAATTAGAATAATATCTCGATGTAGACACATTTAAATATATATATATATATATATATATATAATTATCAATTATTGAACCCTATTTTAATTACGGCAAATTATAAATATTAAAATAATAACGTAGTCTTATCCTTGGGTCTCTCTATGCCTGACGTAGCCATCATTAACCTTTTTTCCTTCTAATAAATAAAGAAAATCTCTGCCTCGGGTCACTATAAGTAATGGTCCCCAAAGCCATAGAATGCATGAATAATAGTCCAAACCTTCCAACATTACGATGATGGGTGATGTTGGTAACTATTTTGGAGTCTTTCTTATGTTCGTAGCCTTCTTCACCTTCTTGTTACGAGCCATCTTAGGCAAGTTTGAAGCCAAAGCAAGGCTTCCCCCAAGTCCACCAGCCCTACCAATCATAGGCCACTTTCACCTGCTTGGCTTACTCCCTCACCAAGCTTTCCACAGAATTTCAAAACGTTATGGTCCTTTTCTTCTCCTCTCCTTTGGTTCCAAATCTTGTGTCCTCGTTTCCTCCCCTGACATGGCCAGGGAATGCCTCAAAACCAATGAAGCTTCATTCTTGAACCGTCCCCACAAAATCAATCTGGAATATATCACCTACGGGCGATCAGATCTTGTGACGGCACCTTACGGACCATATTGGAAGTTCATGAGAAAGCTTTGCTTGACTCAACTCCTTGGAGGACCTACACTCCAGCACCACTCCCCTTTCCGAGCGGAAGAACTAAAGTTGTTCTTACACAATATGCTGAAAAAAGCTGATTCAGGAGAGGAAGTGAATGTTGGAGAGGAGCTAGCATTGTTGGCATGTAATATGATCACAAGAATGGCTTTGAGAAGGAGGTGTTCGGACGTTGAAGGTGAAGGGCGCCAGCTAGTTGAGGTGGTGAAGGAGATGGGTGAGCTTAGTGGAAAGTTTAACTTTGGAGATATGGGGTGGTTGTTTAAGATATTAGACTTGCAGGGGTTTAGAAAAAGGCTAAAGAATGTCCGAAATAGGTATGACGTTATAGTAGAGAGGATTATCAAGGAGCATGAGGTGGGTCGGAGGAGGAAGAAGAAGGGTATGGGTAAAAAAGATGATGCAGAGAGGGATTTGCTTGATATTTTACTAGATATATATGAGGATGAAAGTTCAGAGATTAGATTGACCAGAGAAAACATCAAGGCCTTCATTATGGTAATAATAGAAATAAATAACAAATAAAACAAATTTTCTTTTTATGTTTATACACAAAAAGCAAGATTAATAGATGAGGAAATTAACTAATTGCAGTGAAAGCGTGGTTGTGCAGAACATGCTTGGTGCTGGCACTGACACATCGTCTCTTACAGTGACATGGGCAATGGCAGAGCTTATCAATCGCCCAGAAATGATGCAGAAAGCAAGGAAAGAGATTGACTCAGTAGTAGGTAAGGGGAGAGTAGTGGAGGAATCAGATATTCCAAACCTTCCGTATGTGGAATCCGTAGTGAAGGAAGTATTAAGACTTCACCCAACTGGACCGTTGGTGGTAAGACAATCAACTGAAGATTGTGAGATTAATGGGTATTTTATTCCAGCAAAGACCTCTTTATTCGTAAATGTTTGGTCAATTGGAAGGGACCCAGACTACTGGGAAAATCCACTTGAGTTCAGACCAGAGAGGTTTGTGAATAAAGAGGGAAAAAGTGAATTGAACTTGAAGGGACAGAATTTTGAACTGTTGTCGTTTGGGGCTGGAAGAAGAATCTGCCCGGGTGCTTCACTGGCTATAAAGTTTGTGCCCACAACTCTGGCTGCTATGATACAGTGTTTTGAATGGAAGTTGGTTCGGGAAGGAGAGGTTGACATGGAGGAGGGACCTGGGTTGGCCCTTCCTATGGAACATCCCTTGCTTTGCATCCCTGTGCCTAGAACCCTTCCATTTCTATCACAATAATTTATATGTTTGTGAATGACTGAATTTGAAAACCATCCCCAACTCCCCATGTCCATGTATGCAATGTTTGTGTCGAGTGTAGATCCTTTGTCCTGTATGACATGTTTAAATAATGAGAGCCGCAACTACATTTGTAATACTCTCCTTCAAAACATAATTTTTAGTAGTTATTATGTTATTACTAGAATTCATGGCATCCCTCTCTAAACATATATATGGATGAACTCCATGAGTTCCCTCTCTCTTATGGACCACAATTAAAAATGACTCCATCCTGATTTATGTAGGCAAGAATTGGAAAAAAAAAAATTCAAACATGAACTTCTACCTTCATCATCAGGTACTTCTCTTACAGTTCATTGGTAGAGTAATTTTATCTTTCTTTTTTTTGGGGGTCTAAGTTGGGTTTTCAGTTTATCACTCTTGAATTCTTAATACCAATTGTGACAAGGACTATTTTACCATCTGATATTTTGATTTTTGGCTCAGAGCCCCAAAACTTTACTACCTTAACTGAATGAAAACACAAAAATCGTTTCGTTCCTTTTGCTTTACTTGCAGGTCCATTTTCCACATGATCAAACACTAAACCACCGTGAACAGGCAGTTAACCACAAAATTGTTCATTATCTTCTTATTTTATTTTTAATCCGTCCAAAGTTGATTGATTTAAAATGTAATATTCTATATGTCTTTTGAAATTAGAATAGTACATACATATTGGAGTTAAGAAGTAAAAGGGGGGTATTTATGTAAATTTAACTTCAAAAATTAGTTAAGTTGAATTGAGTATAATTGCAGTTGACTGCACTCAAATTGAATTAAGTTAAAGAAAATTGAGTCACTTGAAAGAATTGACCAAAGTATAAGTAAAGTTAAGAACCTCAAGCAAGACTAAATTTAAGTATGTTATGTTGAATTTAGTTAAGCATGCAAAGTTAAATTGAATTGATTTGAGTGAAGTTGAATTTTTTTATATATATATATATATATAGGTTAAAGCATAGACCTTTTTTGTTTGTGCATTTTTGCATTTTACAGATATGTTAGCCAATTTAAAGCTTAGCATTAATAGCATCTATTTTTAGAAAATAATTTGTTTTTTTTTTTTTACTTTAGGATGAAGATACTTAGTGTTTAAGGAAATGATTAAACATTTAATGTTGTTTATAATCAAATTGTAAAACTTTTAACAATAAATTTGTAAATAAAATAGAGCAAATTAAACTCTACTATTCAATTCTTCTTTTAACTCTCATTTAGTTATACAACTCGTGATTCTAACAATACATTTTGCTCAGTTTCTATATATCATTTTTTAAATCCTTAATTATATGTTGCACAAAAGAAATTATTACTTAATATAACTTTAGTAATTCAAAGGCATAAAATTGTTAAATTAAGGCAGTATAGTATTGTTACGTAATTCAAGGCCAACCTGATGGTGGCAACCTTATCCAGTCTATTTTATTTGCTTTCTATGCACCATGTGCCAGTTGCAACGTTGCGTTATAATTTGCTTCAATGTTGTTCAGTGTAGAGATGAGCACTGGTTCGGTCAGTTTTGATCGAGTCATCTACATCTGCATATGCTAAAGAAAGCTGTGGGTGTATGCACTCAGGTTATGTTTGTTCTATATATAGCTGACGGGTTTAAAAAGCCAATTGAGAGTGTCATGTTGTGGCTGGTTCAGTTTTATCATTTATTTGAGTTGCTGACCTTGCGCGTGTAGATTTCTTATATAAAGTAGAACTTCCAAAACTCTGGGTTTCCAACTACACAGCCAAGGTGTGTTTGTTGACATAATCAAGCTTTGGGCTAGTGTGGGTTTTAAAAATTCTGGGTTTTCAAGGAGACTAAAGGTTCTTTTTGATTCATCAGAGGGGAAGGGAAGGGAGGGGAGGTCAAGCTCCGTTTGGTTCAACAGAAGAGAGGGGAGGGGTTTTAATGAGTTTTGTTTGGTTGGAAGGGATGGGAGGGGAAGGAAGGGGAGATTATTGCATTTTAAAGGGGGACTAACAAGGAATTATGTTTTGGACAAATTTATCATTTATATTATTTTAATTTTTTTTAATAAAAAAATTATTTATATCAATAATTTTTTAAAAAAATTATAAATTTTAATCTTTTTTTATTTTTAATTTCTGATAAAAAAATTATCTTAATTTTTATTAAATATTAATATATTAAAATGAGCAAAAAAGTAAATTAAAATTTTAAAAATAGCCCACCCCACCCTGCCAACACCTGCTAATCAGACAAGCTATCTCCTTCTTCAGGAATGATTAGGATTCTCTAGACTGACTGACCCTCTCTCGCTCGTTTAAGGCCTACGGGTTAGAAAGACTGTTTTCTCGCCCTAGTCAGAGCAACCTGATAATGAGATATAAAGATTTCAAACAAGGTAGGACCTCCAAAACCTCTTAATTTGGAGGGGAGGAAAATTTGGCTTCCCTCCCCTCCCCTCCCCTCCCTTCCTCTCTCCTCTCCCCTTATTTAATTCAACCAAACACCTTATCCCTCTCCCCTCCCCTCTCCTCCAAAAACCCTCAACCAAACACTCTCTAATGGAAGGGAGGGAAGGGGAGGGGAGGGGGTTTAATGAGTTTTGTTTGGTTGGAAGGAAGGGGAGGAGAGAGAATGAGAGATTATTGTTTGATTCAGAAAGGGAGGGGAATGGAGGGGAGGTAATTATATTTGGATAAATTTACCCTTTATATTATTTTAATTTTATTTTTTATAAAAAATTTATTTATATCAATAATTTTTTTAAAAAAATTATAAATTCTAATATTTTTTTATTTTTAATTTCTAATAAAAAAAATTATCTTAATTTTTATTAAATATTAATATATTAAAATATTAAAAAGATAAAAAAATAAATTAATGTTGCACAAAAGAAATTATTACTTAATATAACTTTAGTAGAAGGCCATGATATTCATTCCTAGCAGAGTCTCAGTCAAAGGCATAAAATTGTTAAATACCCCACTCTCTTCCTTCCCTGCTGACCTTGCCGTGTAGATTTCCCCCCTCCCTTCCAAAACCCCCCAATTTGAAAGGGAGGCAAATTTGGCAATAATTTTTTTAAAAAAATTATAAATTCCTCTTAATTTTTATTAAATATTAATATATTAAAATATTAAAAAAGATAAAAGAGTAAATTACCCCTCCTCTCCCCTCCCCTCCCCTCTAAAAACCCCTAACCAGACGTAATCAAGCTTTGGGTTAGCATGGGTTTTAAAAAATTTGTGGGACCAACTTGATATTTTGTCAAAATCTTCTCATTTGGTACAAATAATGAAAAAAGATTATTTTAAGAGGAAATGAAAAAAGTTATTTTGAAAATATGAATAACCATTGTATTCTTATTTTAAAAAAATAGTTAAAAGATAATAAAATATTATTAAATAATAATTATAAGAATATAAAAATATTTTACAAAATTGATTAAAAAAAATTATTTTTCCAACAATCCAAGCAAACAAGTTATTATTTGGATTGGGACCCTAACCGCCTGAATTACAATATTTTGGACAAGATCGAACTCTTAACTTAGTGTTATTAACTTGAAAGTTGAAAGCCCCACAATTAGAATAAAATTAAGAGGTGCTGCTTAGAGTTTTGTTTCTTCTTCTGACTCTTTGCATGACCTAATAAAAGAAAAATGAAAAAAATACTCATATAAATTAAGATTGAGATAAAAGGAAGATTTTGGAGTAAATCTTGTTCTCATGTATCATTTTCATATCGGAGAAGCCCTTCGCACACGCACGCTTGTGGGTGTGTGTGTGGGTGAAATTATTTGCCTTTTTCATAATTAGATGAATCTAGAAAAAGAATAAGTAGGTGCTTTTCCTAACTCAAGTTGAAAATTTAATCTGGGTAGCTCAAATTTAATTTTTAATTTTTAATTTTAATTATCATTTTTAAGTTAATAATTAAAAAATTATTATTTTTTATATCCCACATCTTTCAAAATAAAAACAATATCTAAATAAAAAAATATATCAAATTTGAGTCATTTAAGACCTGAATTAAAAAAGTAGGGTACAAATTCTAGACTCTGTAAAAAGGACAGGTATTAATATAAATAAATAAACAATTGAATTAAGCTTTCCTAATCCCCGGGACCAATCTGAAAAAGTTAAGCACCAAATAATTAATTACAATATCATACAACACGACACGTTAATATATATATATATATATTAATCCAACAAATGTAGTTTGTTCAAAAACTAATTTCCCATTAAAAAAAATTGACATTTAATTTACTTTAAAGCGTCGTGAACTTATTTCCTGATCTCTGTAAAAGAAAATTTTGAAGTCATCGTGGTGTTAGTACAAATGAGATTTTTCAAAGTTAATGTAAGTAATTAAAAGTTAACATATATTTTATATCAAGAATTTAATTCTTACTCCCACTAAATATTAAAAAAATCAGGACTTTCAAAGCTCTTTAGAAATAATTGAAATACAAGTATATTTAAACAAATATATAACTATATAGGCAATTGGATTAATGCATACGTGTAATTGTGTCTCACATATCTATCGAGAATGTCCTTATCATATAATAGATGTCTTCCACACTGAAGAGATAATATTGATATTCAACAATGATTAATAAATTTATAGAATTAATTTTTTATACTCAATAACAAGAAAAGAGAGGACCACACAAAGAAAACAAAACAAGAAGAAGATAAAACATCCAAAAGGTACAGATTCCCTCAAAGTTTCTTATGTCTTTTTGGTTTTCTTTCATTACTGATTCCTGATTTCAATCAAGAAAAAAAGTAATGTCTTTTGGTCTTAATATTTCACTACATCACCAACTATGCCACACAATTATATTTAAAGTATATTAGAATGCCTTGGTATCGATTGATTTGACTCGAGTTATATAAAGAAAACTCATCCTAAAAAGGTAACAAGTAATGTTTTATAACTTAAATTAAGTACTTTCTTATCTCTTTATTTTTAACCAATATGAGATGTATAAAGGATGTGAATACACAAAGCTACTAGTTCTTACAGCAAAATTATGCGTTTTTCTCTTGTTTATAATTTAAGGAATTTCATTTTTTTAATTTTCAGTGTTAAATTTGATATATCGAGTTTATTTATTTATTTTAATTACAAACATTTGTGAGGACAATTTCTATCTAAAAAGGTATAAAGACATCAATTGAGAGCCTCTAGACATCAAATAACATAATATTCATAGACCTATATAGATAGGTAGTAAAAATATTTTGTTTTCCTCAAACCAAATCACCTAGTGTGCAGATAGCATGCAATGCACAGTAGGTTAAAGGTTTTTATGAAAAATAAAAGTTTAAAAAATAAACAAATATAAAACACGTACGCCAGCCCTCTTGTTTGGAGGCACAGTTGCAAATCAAAAGATGTGAGTTCTTGTTTACCTGTTGACTAGTTTAGCTAAAAAATATATATAATTCATTTTAATAACATTGTAAATGTTTTTGTTTTCTATAAGTACTGTTGCTATTTAGGTTTACAATATCGAGTATAAATGGTCTGGAATAAAGCTATATTATTATTTAATCTTTATAATTAACTGTAATTACAATAGGGTTCAATAATTAATAATTATATATGTAACTTTCAATTGTGTCTGCGGTAAGGATGATTCTAATTTTATACCAAATATCATGTAATTTGGTCCCCAACTATCAGTCGTCAGCTACAGCTACTTTCATATATAATTTAGCGCTAGCTATCATTAACATTTTTTCTTGTAACAAATAATGAAAATGCCAGCCTCAGCTGGCTATAAGTAATCGTCCCCATAACCACAGCATTCATGAATAATAGTCCATACCTTACAACATTATGATGATGGGTGATTTTGGTGACTATTCTAGGGTCCTTCTAATCTTCCTAGCTTTCTTCCCCCTGTTGTTACGAGCCATCTTAGGCAAGTTTCGAGCGAAAGCTAAGCTTCCACCAAGCCCACTAGCCCTACCAATCATAGGCCACTTCCACCTCCTTGGTCCACTCCCTCACCAAGCTTTCCACAATATCTCAAAGCGTTATGGTCCACTGCTTCACCTCTGCTTTGGTTCCAGATCTTGTGTCCTCGTTTCCTCTCCTGAAATGGCCAGGGAATGCCTCAAAACCAATGAAGCTTCATTCTTAAACCGTCCTCAAAAAATCAATCTCGATTATGTCACATACGGGCGATCAGATATTGTGACGGCACCTTACGGACCATATTGGAAGTTCATGAGAAAGCTTTGCATGACTCAACTCCTTGGAAGCACTACTCTGCACCACCACTCCCCAGTCCGAGCCCAAGAACTAAAGTTGTTCTTACACAATATACTGAGAAAAGCTGATTCAAGAGAGGAAGTGAATGTTGGAGAGGAGATAGCGATGTTGGCGTATAATGTAATCGCAAGAATGGCTTTTAGAAGAAGGTGTTCCGACGTTAAGAGTGAAGGGTGCCAGCTGGTTGAGGTGGTCAAAGAGTTGACTGAACTTAGTGGGAAGTTCAACTTAGGAGATATGGGGTGGTTGTTTAAGAAGTTGGACTTGCAGGGGTTTAGAAAAATACTAGAAAGTGTTCGAAGGAGGTACGATGTTATAGCAGAGAGGATTATCAAGGAGCATGAAGAGGCAAGGAAGAAAAAGAAGGATATGGGTGAGGAAGATGAAGCAGAGAGGGATTTGCTTGATATTTTACTAGATACATATGAGGATGAAAGTTCAGAGATTAGATTGACCAGAGAAAACATCAAAGCCGTCATTATGGTAATCTGACCAAATTTGAATTCAAATAGGAACAAATAAATATTTCCTTGATTTGAATGTTTATTTAAAAAAAAAAGAGAACTAAAGAATGAGAAACTAATATTAGTCTCACATATTTTGCAGAACATCTTTGGTGCTGGCTCTGACACCTCATCTCATGCAGTGACATGGGCCCTGGCAGAGCTGTTGAATCACCCAGATGTGATGGAGAAAGCAAGGAAAGAGATTGATTCAGTTGTCGGTAAGGGGAGATTAGTGGAGGAATCAGATATTCCAAATCTTCCCTACGTGGAATCCATAGTGAAGGAAACATTGAGACTTCACCCAACTGGACCCATGGTAGTGAGACAATCAACTGAAGACTGTAAGATTAATGGGTATTTTATTCCAGCAAAGACCTCTTTATTCGTAAATGTTTGGTCAATTGGAAGGGACCCAAACTACTGGGAGAATCCACTAGAGTTCAAACCAGAGAGGTTTATGAATGAAGAGGGACAGAGCGAGTTGAACTTGAAGGCGCAGAATTTTGAATTGCTGTCGTTTGGGGCGGGAAGAAGAGTGTGCCCTGGTGCTTCACTGGCTATGAAGTTTGTGCCCACAACTCTGGCCGCGTTGATACAGTGTTTTGAATGGAAGTTGGTTCGGGAAGGAGAGGTTGACATGAAGGAGAAACCTGGATTAGGCCTTCCTAGAGCAAATGCTTTGCTATGCATCCCTGTGCCTAGACCCCTTCCATTTCTATAATCTATGTGAGTTTAGCCATGCATCTAAGCACTGTATGCAATGCTATTTCGAGTGTGTTACTTTTGGTTGTAAAATTTAACGTTGTAACCTTCTCCTTTACAAATGTTATATATAAATAAAACGTGTAATTTCTTTGTGGAATGATTTTATCTTTCTCTGCTTTTATGGTGGTCCAAGTTGGGTCTTGAGTGTGTTACCCTCCTACCCTACGAATAATCTGTCACTCGCCCCATCTTGGCCCAATAATTATGCAAGTCATTGTACCATTGGGAACCCTTTTGTCATAGCTTTTCGAATAGATCCAACACTCACACCATCCTGGCTCAGTCAATAACTATACGAGCTGTTGTACTAATATGAACCCGTTAATCATAGCTTCTGGGCTCCAAGTTAACTACTAGTAGCTGAATTAGTCTTCCTTCAAGTTCAAGACCACCCCAAGAAAGAAAAAAAGAAAAAGAAAATGCAGCAGCCTACGAAAGTAATAGAAATTGGATTGGTCTAAATGAGAGCTAGCAATTATTTAATCCTAAACGACAAGTAAATACAGGTTAGGCAGACATACAGATTTAAATAATAAAAAAAATTATATCAATAATAATTAGTCTATCATAATGTTCCTAAATTTAACCAGATTCAGCTCCCTTACTTTAGATGAATATTAAACATTGAATGTGGGAGTTAGGCAAACTTAAAATAAATAAAGCAAGTAATGCAGTTGTAGTATGCACCCATAATAGAAGCACTTCTTAGCAAGAGGATTATTGAAGTAATTCAAACTTTTTCTTTAGTTAGCCCCTAATTTTTTTTTAGATCTCCTAAATTTATCTGCTTTTGATGGATATCTGATTGTCATTTGAGAAGGATATTTAGTTAAAAAAAAACACATACAGATATATCTCTACTCCAATGGTTGAAATCACTTAGTAACCAGGAGTTTGTACCAAAATGTGTAAACTTTCGCTTCAAACAGTGGTGAAACTAAGAATATGCTAGTGAGCACTTTGAGAATTTTTTTAATCTAAGTAACTGGGTGGCTTCATAATCAATGTTGACATTCGTGTCAAAAGGATTAAGAGAATTAAGGAGAAACAAAAAAAAAAGAAGAAAAAAAAAAAGAATGAGAATCATTGTGCTAAGAGTAGTACTCTATTAAACAATAAAAACATTTCTTAATGAATTCTAACGATTGAAGTTAGAGTAGATAGTTGGATTGGGTCTTGAAAGTACATTAAGGGTTTATTGAAGATTACTTAATTGCTTTTAAAAAAAAATCTATTTGTGGAACACACACACACTTTAGAAATCAGGAGGGTGTTGCTATGAGTACATTGGCTTCAAAATTCAATTTGAGTTTTGCTGAGCTTCTGCTTCTGACATTGGTTTCATTCTAAGTGTGGGGGAATATGAAATTTTGGTTGATTCGGTGTTTATCGTGAAAAAGAAGTAGTTAACAACTACATTGATTGATATTTTCTAGGAATTACTTGAGGAGAAGTAATAATATAAGTGTGGGGGAGTTTGATGACTCTCAAATTTTGAATGAGAAAAAGATATATTTCATGATAAATTAAGGAGGTAAAGTACTTTTCTCTTGACTAACATAGCTAAATTTTTATTCAATTAAACAAAGTAAAGAAAATGTTTCAATTGCGATATCTTTATCAATTTTGAGTCTCATTTTATGATTGATTTTTATCTCAGGAGAAGACAGAAGATTGTAGAAAGAAATGAAAAAAGAGAGAGAAGTTGAAAAGTAAAAAGGCAAGTGGAACAAGTTCTCTCACTACAGTTAGAACATAATTTGTTGTAGCGAGGATGCGTTTTTGCGATAGCGAGGAAGTCACTTCACTGGATCTCAACTTACTTAGAAACAACTTCAAACGAGAATTATAAAGTAACACAAGGTCTCCAAGTTTAAACTTTCTTAGTAAGATATGTCTATCATGAATTCTTTTAGTCATTTCCTTGTAAATTCTAGAACTCTCAAAAGTTTGCAATCTAAAGTCATTTAATTCATTTAGTTGCATCAGTCTTTTCTCACCCACTTTATTCAAATCAAAATTCAATTTATTTATAGCCCAAAATGCTTTATGCTCTAACTCAATGGACAAATGATAAGCTTTGTCAAAAATCAATTGATAGGGAGACATACCTATTGGAGATTTAAAAACTGTCTTATATACCCATAAAATATCATTGAGCTTATTTTCCTAATCTTTTTTAGTGGGACTCACATTTTTTTCCAAAATTCTTTTTATTTCTCTATTAGACACTTCACACAACCTGTTGGTTTGAGGGTGATATGCCAATGCCATCTTATGGGTGACTCCATATTTTGCAAGTAAACATTTGAACAACTTATTGTTAAAATAAGTCCCATCATCACTAATGATTGCTTTAGGTGTGCTAAAACGAATAAAAATATTCTTTTTCAAAAATCACACCATCGTATTGGCATCATTAACATGACAAGTTATAGCCTCAAACCACTTATTTACATACTCAACAGTGACCAATATATATTGATGGCTCTTAAATGAAATAAAAGGCCCCATAAAATCAATGCCCTACATATCAAACAATTCTACTTCAAGAATACCAGATTGGGGCATTTCATACCTCTTTGAGATGTTACCTGTTCTCTGACATGCATCATAACGACAAACAAACAAGTAAGTATATTTAAATGATGTAGGCTAATAATATCCAGATTACAACACTTTGTATGTAGTACGTTGGCCACTAAAATAACTACCATAAAGAACAGTATGACAAGCATATCAAATATCATGTTGTTCATTTTGAGGTACACACTTTCTCAAAATTTGGTCAGCACACTTCTTATACAAAAAGGGTTCATCCCACACAAACTATTTTACATCATACAAAAAATTTTTCTTTTGTTAAGACTTTAATTTATCAAGTACAAACACACTATTCACAGCAAATACATACTCATCAAGAAAACTCTCATTAATCAATAAATCATTCACACACTCAGAATTATTCACAAGTCTAGATAAGTTATCAGCAATTTGGTTTTCAATTCCTTTCCTATCAGCAATCTGCACATCAAATTCTTGCAATAATAAAACCCATCTAATTAACCTAGGTTTAGATTCTTTCTTACACAACAAATATCTTATAGCAGCATGATCAGTATAAACTATAACTCTAGTACCCATCAAATACACTCTAAATTTCTCAAAAGCAAAGACAATAGCAAACATTTTTTTTTCAGTGGTTGAGTAATTTACCTGTGCTCCAACTAGAGTTTTGCTTGCATAATAAATAGGATGAAAGATCTTCTTATGTCTCTAACTAAGCACAGCTCCAACCGTATAATCGCTTGCATCGCACATGACCTCAAAGGGTAATGACCAGTCTGGAGCCACTATAATTGGTGCTGTGATAAGTCTTTACTTAAACTCTTCAAAAGCTTTCAAGCAATTTGCATCAAACTTGAATGGGGTATCCTTTTCAAGCAATTGAGATAGAGGCTTCGCTATCTTTGAAAAATCCTTAATGAATCTTCAATAGAACCCGACGTGCCCCAAGAAACTTTTAACAGCTTTCACATTGGTAAGTGGTGGTAATTGCTCAATAACTAAAACCTTAGTTCGATCCACCTACAATCCTCTTTTTGACACCTTATGCCTAAGCACTATACCTTCACAAACCATGTAGTGACACTTTTTCTAATTGAAAACTAAATTGGTATCCTCATATATTTGCAAAACTCTTGTCAAATTATCTAGACATTCTTCAAAAGTGATGCCAAACACTGAAAAGTCATCTATAAAGACTTCCATGATATGCTCAATCATGTCAAAGAAGATTGACATCATACATCTTTAAAATGTGGTAGAAGTATTACACAATCTAAAAGGCATTTGTCTAAATGCAAAAGTTCCATATGAACATGTAAAAGTATTTTTTTCTTGATCCTTAGAAGCGATTGCAATTTGATTGTAATCAGAATAGCCATCCAAGAAACAAAAGAATTCTTTTCCTTCTAGATGATCTAACATTTTATCAATGAATGAAAGCGGGAAATGATCCTTTCTTGTAGCTGTGTTCAACTTCTTGTAGTCCATACAAACTCTCCAACCTGTAACTGTTCTTGTGGCAATCATTTCATCTTTCTCATTGTTCACCACCGTCATTCCTCCCTTCTTAGGGACACATTGCATTGGACTTATCTAATTATTATCTGATATGGGATAGATAATACCGACATCAAGCCACTTGATAATCTCTTTCTTGACCACTTATTTTATTATAAGATTCAATCGCCTTTGATTCTCCACTGATTTCTTATGGACATCTTCTAAGAGAATTTTGTACATAAAAAATAGCTGGACTAATCCCTTTTATATCGTCTATGGTCTAACCAATAACCTTTTTGTGCTCTTTTATCACTTTCAATAGTTGTCTTTCTTGGAGAAATGTTAATGTAGAAGAAACTATAACTAGTCAAGTCTCTCCTTCCCCCAAATAAGCATATTTAAGATGTGGTGGAAAAAGTTTTAACTCCAAAATTGGAGCCTGCTCAATAGATGGTGGGAGAGAATGAGCTTTTCGTGCGAAACCAGCTTCAAGGATTCAAATTGCCCATTCTGCTTAGCCACAGGTTTAAATGCATTAAGTTTGTGTTCAACTTTCATTTTCATCATTCTTATACCTGGTTTACCAACAAGTACTGTTTCAAGAGGATTGGTGAAAGCAAAAGAATCCAATTCTTCTTGAATTTCCTCTTCAACAATAAACACCCTTGAGCATTCTTTTACACTACCCAGATGTTTAATAACTTTTTCCACACTAAAAGTAACTTACTCACCTCCAAACCTCATTATAATTTCTCTTTTTTCTACATCAACAAGTGCTCTGCCAGTAGCTAGAAACGACATCCCCACTATCAATGAGATATCTCTATCCTCTTCAATGTCAAGCACAATAAAATCAATCGAATACATGAAAGGGCCAACCTTCACTAGCACGTCTTCAATGATCCCATGTGGATAAGAAAAACTTCTATCAGCCAATTGCAAAGTAATAGTCATTGGATTGGCCTCACCCAATTGTAACTTTTTAAAAACAGATAATGGCATGAGGTTTATAGCAGATCCTAAATCACAAAGTGCTCGACCCTCAAATTTGTCCCCAATCATGCAAGGGATAGAAAAAGAACCAGGATCTTTACACTTAATTAGAAGATTATATTTAAGTATATTAGTGGTCTCCTTTGTCAAAGCCACTGTTGCAAATTTAGTGAACTACTTCTTCTTGCTAAGCATATCTTTGAGGAACTTAGCATATTTAGACATTTGCTCTAAAACCTCAGAGAAGGGGATATTGATGTGGAGTTGCTTAAATATGTCCAAAAACTTCTTATACTACTCATCAAGGACTTTCTTTTGTAATCTCTGTGGAAATGAAGGCAATGACACCACTTTAGGATACACCACTGTCTTTTCTTCAGTTGTATTCCACTTTTCTACTTTAGACTTCCCTTCCTTGTCCTCTTCTTTTGCATTCAAACCAGTAGTCTTTTCCTCTTTTTCCTATTGAAGTTCTTCATGGAGCTCTTTACCACTTTTCAAAAAGATAGCTTTACATTCTTTCTTACTATCTCTTATTGGATTAGAAATTGTATTACTTGGCAATCCTCTTTGATGCAGTGTATTCACAATAAAAGCTAACTGCCCCATTTACACTTCTATATTCTTGAAAGAGGAGTCCACATTTGCATTAATACTAGCTTGCTCTTCATTAGTCTTGATTTGAGTAGTCATAAATTTAACCAAAACATCCTCTAAATTGGTTTTGGGCTCTTGAATAGGAACATTTTACCTTGTCACTTGAGAGAACCCAGGAGGTTGAATTGGCCTTGTTCTAGAAGATGATGGCTGAGTAAGTGATGAACCATTCTTTCAAGAAAAATTCAAGTGATTACGCTATGCAGGGTTGTAGGTGTTTAAGTAAGGGTTGTTTTGACTCTTTTGAAAGTTCCCTACATAATTCACTGATTCTGATTGCATAAACATCAGGCACTAATCTTGCATATATATCTCAACACACTACTCATATGCAATATGAGTTACTTGTGTAAAACACGCATTCAAAGTAGTTTTCTTTTGCACTTGCGATTCTAGCAAATTAAAACACTTATTCAATGCCGATAAAATAGCAGCCAGCTGAGCAGAAGAATCCTTTTTAGTATTAGATGTTTAGGAAATTGCTAGTCTTTCATCCCCTCTATGAGAATAACTTTCAAACAGATTATCCAGTACCTTCATCACCTCATCTACTGGGAGTTGGTTATAACTACCATTAAGAATCGAGGCTAGCATAGTATCTAACTGTGCATTGAGTCTAGTGCAAAAGTTTTGTACAATGGCCCATTCATCCATGTCATGACTTTGACATTGTCTCATCAAATGTTTACATCTTTCCTAGGCCACATAAAGGTGCTCATCTGGTAATTGCTTAAAGTTGATTAAATCACATTTAGCATCAGCAATTTTGTTATTTGAAATGAAGCGAGCTCTGAACTTTACTTCTAAGTCATCCCAATTGTTAATAGATCCTTCTGAAAAATTAGCAACCATTCTTTTGCATCATCCTTGACAGAGATAGGGAATAATCTAAGCCTTAAGACATCCTTGGGCACTCCATTCTGTTTGAAAGAGTCATAGACTTCCAAGAAAAATAATGTGTCTATTAGCATCGTCTGTTGATTTACCACCAAACTACCCATTCATTTGAAGCATTGAAATCATCACTGGCTTTAACTCAAAGTTGTTTGCCTGAAAATTTGGTACTACAATGCTAGGCTGAATAGTTCTCATGGTTCTTCTCACAAAATCCTTGATAGTCCAATTCTGATTATCTTCGTGTGCCATATTCGTAGCAGGAACGTTTATCCCACTTTTAGGTTGAATTAGCACAAACCCCTTAGCTAAAATATCCTTCAAATTCCTTGTCTTTCTAGGTGTTCTCTTGGATCTAGATTTAGGTGACATAAACTAATGTACCTACGAAAATAAAGGAGTACAGATTAAGAATCTAACTAAACCAAAGAAACCAAAAAGTAATAAACTAAGAAATTACTAATAAAATTATTGCAACTAACAAATGAAAGTATAAATAAACAAGAGAGTAAATTAAAAGAAACTAAGTGCTTAAACTAAAACTACTCAAAGTCCTCTAATTCTATTCACAAATTGCCTTGATTCCCCGGCAACGACGCCAAAAACTTGATGCTCACCAGAATAATGGCACTGCAAGTATACGAGCCATAGGAATAGTAAGTCATCAGTCAAGGTCATTCCCTCAAAGAATCAATACGATTAATAATTAAGCATTAGATTTCTCATATTCATTTTAGTTAAACAAATCAAGTTGTGATTGAATTTTTATAAAAATTAATTCAAGTGCAATTAACAGTAATGAAAATAGTTCTAAGAGAAAATAAGTAATTAAAGATACCATAAGAATTCTAATCTCCTTTTTACACAATGTTAATCATTTTTCTTTTTAATTAATTAGCTTAATGTCAATTGTATAGTTAAAGGTCTAATTAGGTAAAAATATCTTTCGATCTATTCAAACTCATATATCAACTCAACTCCTTGATGTCTCAAATGAAAAGTTAACATTCAATTAAACTCAGACCTTATCTAGACTACCTAGGGTCCTTGAGTATATTTCTATCTCAAGTGTAAATTAGAGTACGTCTAATCCTAAGTTGCTTAATCAATAGTCTATAAGTAATTCCCTTCTTTCAAATGCTAACTATAAAACTCATAATCAAACTAGAAGTGGCCAATCAATAGAATGAAACCATAATTTAGATTAAGTACTAAAGTCTCTAATAATCCAACATAATCAAAAGGGACATAATTTCCAAAGCTTAAAGGTTCATAGAATCCTTAAAGGTTACAAGGTTTAGCCACTCATAGCTTGAAATCCACAGACACGTTCAACAAATATATCAACTTGAAGAGAAAATAGAGTAGAAACATCTAATAAGCTTCCCCAACACCTCTTGTGCGTTTTTTCATTCTCCCAGTCGACCAAAAGCGACTCCCTTTTGCTGAATGACTAAACCTTAGCTTCCTCTCACATTTTTTAGCTCATAAATCAAAGCTGTATGTTTCGAAAGCCGATCTTGCTATGGCAAGGGGTGACTTTCGCTATAGCGAGAGCTTATAGGTGCCCAGATTTCTGCTGATCTCGCTATTGATGACGCTATAGCTAGGAGTTCCCTAGAATTTGTATGCATCGTGACTTCACTATAGCAAAAGCACATCCTTGCTACAGCGAATTGTGTTCTATCTATAGCGAGAGGACTTGTTCCACTTGCCTTTTTACTTTTCAACTTCTCTCTCTTTTCTCTTTTCTCATTTCTTTCTACAATCTTCTACCTTCTTCTAAGATAAAAATCAATCATAAAATGAAGCTCAAAACTGATAAAGATATCGTAATTGAAACATTTTCTTTATTTTGTTTGATTAAATAAAAAATTAGCCATGTTAGTCAAGAGAAAAATACTTTACCTCCTTAATTTATCATGAAATATATCTCTTTCTCATCTAAAATTAGGGAGTCATCAACAAGAGCTTGAATACATACTGAAAATAACAATATGACGAGGTAAGAAGAATTTAATGCCTCATGAGAGAGACAGGCAGCTACATATGGGTAAAACTGGTTATGAAGGGGGTTTCAGGACTTACAAGCAGCGAAGGCGATATAATGAATTTACAAGATCTATCAATCAAGATGAGCCATCACATATCAATTTCTGTGTGACAGAGTGACAGGGTTCATTATAGCCGGCGAACGAGAAAGATATTATTGATACGTATTAAATTACTTTTAAACTTTTTTCATAAAGTTTCAAACTTTTAGAGTTAAAACTTGATAAATAAATTTGATTTTTGTTGCTTCTATCTTTTTATTTTTTATTTTCATGGTAATAGAAAAATAACTATATTGTACCCATGAAAAAGAAGAAAGAAGGCTAACAATCCCCTCAGGACGATCCCATTCACCTAATATTAAAGGTGGTAGGAAACCTTTTTTCTTTTGGTTTGAAAAAAATGTTCTATTGTACTCATACCTAAATTTGTGAAATAACACAAATAGAATTAAAATTTTTAGAAAAATTGATATCTTAGATTTTTTTTAATTAACACTATTTAATGAGTTGTACCACCTGTTCATATAAAAATGTCTAACGGTCCCAATAATAACTAGTACCTTGGAAATTATTTCTCCATCAATTTATTTTTTCTTAAATGCCTTGTTAAGTTATTTCATGCTTTATGTCACGGGGCCATTACTCTCTCCCCAAAAGCTAGCTCGTCAGAGTGCGCAGCAGACACCCCTCTCCCGACTCCTAACCCCGGAGCGGACCATTCCATCCACGGTCCATGGGAGCGGACCACACCTTGGTCCATGGGGGACTCATTACCCCCTCACCTCAAAGCTAGCTGTTGAGGTGTGCAGCGCACCCGCTTATATGCCCAGCATCCTCCCCAAGTCCATCCGATGTGGGACTTCCATCCAGTCCCCGTGGGCATGATAGCTCCCACGGCCAATCCGTGACGCCCTCGTCACGGGTGGCCCACCGGAGGGTCCCCCTGGACTAACCCGGGGCAGGCTCTGATACCACTTGTCACGGGGCCATTACTCTCTCCCCAAAAGCTAGCTTTAAGGAGAGGGGGTAATGAGTCCCCCATGGACCAAGGTGTGGTCCGCTCCCATGAACCGTGGATGGAATGGTCCGCTCCGGGGTTAGGAGTCAGGAGAGGGGTGTCTGCTGCGCACTCTGACGAGCTAGCTTTTGGGAAGAGAGTAATGGCCCCGTGACAAGTGGTATCAGAGCCTGCCCCGGGTTAGCCCAGGGGGCCCTCCGATGGGCCACCCGTGACGAGGGCGTCACGGATTGGCCGTGGGAGCTGTCATGCCCACGGGGACTGGATGGAAGTCCCACATCGGATGGACCTGGGGAGGATGCTGAGCATATAAGCGGGTACGCTGCACACCTCAATAGCTAGGTTTGAGGAGAGGGGGTAATGAGTCCCCCATGGACCAAGGTGCGGTCCGCTCCCATGGACCGTGGATGGAATGGTCCGCTCCGGGGTTAGGAGTCGGGAGAGGGGTGTCTGCTGCGCAGTCACGGGGCCATTACTCTCTCCCCAAAAGCTAGCTCGTCAGAGTGCGCAGCAGACACCCCTCTCCCGACTCCTAACCCCGGAGCGGACCATTCCATCCACGGTCCATGGGAGCGGACCACACCTTGGTCCATGGGGGACTCATTACCCCCTCTCTTCAAAGCTAGCTGTTGAGGTGTGCAGCGCACCCGCTTATATGCCCAGCATCCTCCCCAGGTCCATCCGATGTGGGACTTCCATCCAGTCCCCGTGGGCATGACAGCTCCCACGGCCAATCCGTGACGCCCTCGTCAAGGGTGGCCCACCGGAGGGCCCCCCTGGGCTAACCTGGGGCAGGCTCTGATACCACTTGTCACGGGGCCATTACTCTCTCCCCAAAAGTTAGCTCGTCAGAGTGCGCAGCAGACACCCCTCTCCCGACTCCTAACCCCGGAGCGGACCATTCCATCCACGGTCCATGGGAGCGGACCACACCTTGGTCCATGGGGGACTCATTACCCCCTCTCCTCAAAGCTAGCTGTTGAGGCAGTCATGCCCACGGGGACTGGATGGAAGTCCCACATCGGATGGACCTGGGGAGGATGCTGGGCATATAAGCGGGTGCGCTGCACACCTCAACAGCTAGCTTTTGGGGAGAGAGTAATGGCCCCGTGACAAGTGGTATCAGAGCCTGCCCCAGGTTAGCCCAGGGGGGCCCTCCGGTGGGCCACCCGTGACGAGGGCGTCACGGATTGGCCGTGGGAGCTGTCATGCCCACGGGGACTGGATGGAAGTCCCACATCGGATGGACCTGGGGAGGATGCTGGGCATATAAGCGGGTGCGCTGCACACCTCAATAGCTAGCTTTGAGGAGAGGGGGTAATGATTCCCCCATGGACCAAGGTGTGGTCCGCTCCCATGGACCGTGGATGGAATGGTCCGCCCCGGGGTTAGGAGTCGGGAGAGGGGTGTCTGCTGCGCACTCTGACGAGCTAGCTTTTGGGGAGAGAGTAATGGCCCCGTGACAAGCTGTCATGCCCACGGGGACTGGATGGAAGTCCCACATCGGATGGACCTGGGGAGGATGCTGGGCATATAAGAGGGTGCGCTGTACACCTCAACAGCTAGCTTTGAGGAGAGGGGGTAATGAGTCCCTCATGGACCAAGGTGTGGTCCGCTCCCATGGACCGTGGATGGAATGGTCCGCTCCGGGGTTAGGAGTCGGGAGAGGGGTGTCTGCTGCGCACTCTGACGAGCTAGCTTTTGGGGAGAGAGTAATGGCCCCGTGACAAGTGGCCATTACTCTCTCCCCAAAAGTTAGCTGTTGAGGTGTGCAGCGCACCCGCTTATATGCCCAGCATCCTCCCCAGGTCCATCCAATGTGGGACTTCCATCCAGTCCCCGTGGGCATGACAGCTCCCACGGCCAATCCGTGACGCCCTCGTCACGGGTGGCCCATCGGAGGGCCCCCCCTGGGCTAACCCGGGACAGGCTCTGATACCACTTGTCACGGGGCCATTACTCTCTCCCCAAAGAGATGAACCAAGGCTCTGATACCACTTGTCACGGGGCCATTACTCTCTCCCCAAAAGTTAGCTCGTCAGAGTGCGCAGCAGACACCCCTCTCCCGACTCTTAACCCCGGAGCGGACCATTCCATCCACGGTCCATGGGAGCGGACCACACCTTGGTCCATGGGGGACTCATTACCCCCTCTCCTCAAAGCTAGCTGTTGAGGTGTGCAGCGCACCCGCTTATATGCCCAGCATCCTCCCCAGGTCCATCCGATGTGGGACTTCCATCCAGTCCCCGTGGGCATGACAGCTCCCACGGCCAATCCGTGACGCCCTCGTCAAGGGTGGCCCACCGGAGGGCCCCCCTGGGCTAACCTGGGGCAGGCTCTGATACCACTTGTCACGGGGCCATTACTCTCTCCCCAAAAGCTAGCTCGTCAGAGTGCGCAGCAGACACCCCTCTCCCGACTCCTAACCCCAGAGCGGACCATTCCATCCACGGTCCATGGGAGCGGACCACACCTTGGTCCATGGGGGACCCATTACCCCCTCTCCTCAAAGCTAGCTGTTGAGGCAGTCATGCCCACGGGGACTGGATGGAAGTCCCACATCGGATGGACCTGGGGAGGATGCTGGGCATATAAGCGGGTGCGCTGCACACCTCGACAGCTAGCTTTTGGGGAGAGAGTAATGGCCCCGTGACAAGTGGTATCAGAGCCTGCCCCAGGTTAGCCCAGGGGGCCCTCCGGTGGGCCACCCGTGGCGAGGGCGTCACGGATTGGCCGTGGGAGCTGTCATGCCCACGGGGACTGGATGGAAGTCCCACATCGGATGGACCTGGGGAGGATGCTGGGCATATAAGCGGGTGCGCTGCATACCTCAACATCTAGCTTTGAGGAGAGGGGGTAATGAGTCCCCCATGGACCAAGGTGTGGTCCGCTCCCATGGACCGTGGATGGAATGGTCCGCTCCGGGGTTAGGAGTCGGGAGAGGGGTGTCTGCTGCGCACTCTGACGAGCTAGCTTTTGGGGAGAGAGTAATGGCCCCGTGACAAGCTGTCATGCCCACGGGGACTGGATGGAAGTCCCACATCGGATGGACCTGGGGAGGATGCTGGGCATATAAGCGGGTGCGCTGTACACCTCAACAGCTAGCTTTGAGGAGAGGGGGTAATGAGTCCCCCATGGACTAAGGTGTGGTCCGCTCCCATGGACCGTGGATGGAATGGTCCGCTCCGGGGTTAGGAGTCGGGAGAGGGGTGTCTGCTGCGCACTCTGACGAGCTAGCTTTTGGGGAGAGAGTAATGGCCCCGTGACAAGTGGCCATTACTCCCTCCCCAAAAGCTAGCTGTTGAGGTGTGCAGCGCACCCGCTTATATGCCCAGCATCCTCCCCAGGTCCATCCGATGTGGGACTTCCATCCAGTCCCCGTGGGCATGACAGCTCCCACGGCCAATCCGTGACGCCCTCGTCACGGGTGGCCCATCGGAGGGCCCCCCCTGGGCTAACCCGGGACAGGCTCAGATACCACTTGTCACGGGGCCATTACTCTCTCCCCAAAAGTTAGCTCGTCAGAGTGCGCAGCAGACACCCCTCTCCCGACTCTTAACCCTAGAGCGGACCATTCCATCCACGGTCCATGGGAGCGGACCACACCTTGGTCCATGGGGGACTCATTACCCCCTCTCCTCAAAGCTAGCTGTTGAGGTGTGCAGCGCACCCGCTTATATGCCCAGCATCCTCCCCAAGTCCATCCGATGTGGGACTTCCATCCAGTCCCCGTGGGCATGACAGCTCCTACGGCCAATCCGTGACGCCCTCGTCACGGGTGGCCCATCGGAGGGCCCCCCTGGGCTAACCCGAGGCAGGCTCTGATACCACTTGTCACGGGGCCATTACTCTCTTCCCAAAAGCTAGCTCGTCAGAGTGCGCAACAGACACCCCTCTCCCGACTCCTAACCCCGGAGCGGACCATTCCATCCACGGTCCATGGGAGCGGACCACACCTTGGTCCATGGGGGACTCATTACCCCCTCTCCTCAAAGCTAGCTGTTGAGGAGAGAGTAATGGCCTCGTGACAAGTGGTATCAGAGCCTGCCCCACGTTAGCCCAGGGGGGCCCTCCGGTGGGCCACCCGTGACGAGGGCGTCACGGATTGGCCGTGGGAGCTGTCATGCCCACGGGGACTGAATGGAAGTCCCACATCGGATGGACCTGGGGAGGATGCTGGGCATATAAGCGGGTGCGCTGCACACCTCAACAGCTAGCTTTGAGGAGAGGGGGTAATGAGTCCCCCATGGACCAAGGTGTGGTCCGCTCCCATGGACCGTGGATGGAATGGTCCGCTCCGGGGTTAGGAGTCGGGAGAGGGGTGTCTGCTGCGCACTCTGACGAGCTAGCTTTTGGGGAGAGAGTAATGGCCCCGTGACAAGTGGTATCAGAGCCTGCCCCGGGTTAGCCCAGGGGGCCCTCCGATGGGCCACCCGTGACGAGGGCGTCACGGATTGGCCGTAGGAGCTGTCATGCCCACGGGGACTGGATGGAAGTCCCACATCGGATGGACTTGGGGAGGATGCTGGGCATATAAGCGGGTGCGCTGCACACCTCAACAGCTAGCTTTGAGGAGAGGGGGTAATGAGTCCCCCATGGACCAAGGTGTGGTCCGCTCCCATGGACCGTGGATGGAATGGTCCGCTCCGGGGTTAAGAGTCGGGAGAGGGGGGCCCTCCGGTGGGCCACCCGTGACGAGGGCGTCACGGATTGGCCGTGGGAGCTGTCATGCCCACGGGGATTGGATGGAAGTCCCACATCGGATGGACCTGGGGAGGATGCTGGGCATATAAGCGGGTGTGCTGCACACCTCAACATTTGAGGTGTGCAGCACACCCGCTTATATGCCCAGCATCCTCCCCAAGTCCATCCGATGTGGGACTTCCATCCAGTCCCCGTGGGCATGATCTGTCATGCCCACGGGGACTGGATGGAAGTCCCACATCGGATGGACTTGGGGAGGATGCTGGGCATATAAGCGGGTGCGCTGCACACCTCAACAGCTAGCTTTGAGGAGAGGGGGCAATGAGTCCCCCATGGACCAAGGTGTGGTCCGCTCCCATGGACCGTGGATGGAATGGTCCGCTCCGGGGTTAGGAGTCGGGAGAGGGGTGTCTGCTGCGCACTCGGACGAGCTAGCTTTTGGGGAGAGAGTAATGGCCCCGTGACAAGTGGTATCAGAGCCTTGGTTCATCTCTTTGGGGAGAGAGTAATGGCCCCGTGACATTTATCATGTAAAACCCACGAGCGATTAAATTAAATGGCCCGAGAATTTCACCAACGTCAAACATGTAACAGAAAACCCTGTATAAAGAGTTGGATCTTCTGAAATCCACTTCAGGTGAAGTGGAGAGAGAGAAAGCGAGGGAGGGTGTACTTAAGAGGATCTGCTTCCGTATAAATAGACCTGTTTGAATGAAGCTCATATCGTGCACTGATATTCTAAACAAACACAATGGAGAGTAGTATTCTATGCTTCAACTACGTACTCTTCTTCCTGCTTTGGTTAGTGTCCGCCATATTGTTCCGATCCATATTCTCTAAACTCCAACCAAAATTGGGGCTTCCTCCAAGTCCTCTGGCCTTACCAATTATTGGACACTTTCACCTTCTTCGACCACCCTTGCATCGAGCTCTTCACAAGCTCTCGAGCCGTTATGGACCCTTGATTCACATCTATCTTGGGTCCGTTCCCTGTGTCATTGTTTCTTGTGCTGAATAGCGAAAGAGATATTGAAAACCCATGAAATTTCTTTCTGTAACCGACCCCCCAATTCTGCTATCAGATATCTCACTTATAACGCAGCTGATTTTGCATTTGCACCTTATGGAACCTACTGGAAGTTCATGAAGAAACTTTGCATGTCAGAACTTCTTAATGGTCGGATGCTGGATCTACTTCTTCCCGTTAGGCAAGAGGAGATTAACCATTTCTTGCAGTTAATTCTAAAGAAAGCTCATGCGGATGAGGCTGTGGACGTGGGAGCTGAGCTTGTAAGGCTAGCAAACAGCGTAATAATGAGAATGGTAATAAGCAAAAGTTGCTATAACAGGGAAGATGAGGCTCATGAGGTGACGCAGCGCGTGAAAGAGTCAGCCAAGCTTAGCGAAAGGTTGAACTTGTCCGATTATTTTCGACTTTTTAAAATACTGGACTTCCAAGGACTTGGGAAGAGGCTGAAGCAGGTACATGATAGGTCGGACGCTAGGTTCGAAAGCATCGTTCGAGAGCATGAACAGGCGAGAATTAAATCCACCACAAAGGATGCACCAAAGGATATACTTGATCTTCTTCTGAGTATATCAGAAGATCAAAGTTCAGAGGTCAGAATCACCAGAGACAACATTAAAGCCTTCATGGTAATTATCCCTTCAGAAGTAATAGGATTTTAATTTAAGTGAACTATCAAATCCGCCACTAGTGATTATTTTTTTCTATGTTCTTTAAGAAATATGATTAATTTTATCCTTGATTCTAATTTTATTACGAGAAGGTTAACGAAATTGATGGCGTTTACTATTCCTGTCTAATGTAACATATCATGTGCTAACGTGGACATTTGATATGGGTTAACATACAAATATACAACACACATTCACTCACTCTTTAATTAAGAATAAAATTTTTAGTCGAGTTAAAGAGTCATGATTAAAATAATATATCTTTTGAAACATTAAAACTAAATTAATGACATTACATTATGATATTTTTCAAAAATCAATGTGACAGTTTATTTGTTGTTATGATTGCCAACATAGCAAAGTACATAAATTTTAATTCCCTTATAATTTGTAAATGTCAGGATATAATGTTAGGTGGGACAGGTACTATAGCCGTTGGAATAGAGAGGGCGGTGGCAGAACTGATAAACCACCCAAGTATAATGGAGAAAGCAACGAAGGAGATTGACTCAGTGATTGGGAAGGAAAGAATAGTAAAGGAGTCGGATATGGTAAAGCTTCCATACCTGCAAGCCATAGTGAAGGAGACACTGAGGCTTCACCCTCCTGGTCCGGTGATCCTGAGAAAGTCAACTGAAATCTGTACCATAGGTGGTTATGAGATTCCAGCGAACACTCAAGTGTTTATAAATGTGTGGGCACTTGGGAGGGACCCAAAGCATTGGGATAATCCTCTTGAGTTTCGCCCAGAAAGGTTTCTGACGGAAGAGGAGAGTGGGAAGGAGAGCCAATTGGATGTGAGGGGACAACATTATCATCTTTTACCCTTTGCAAGTGGAAGAAGAGGGTGTCCTGGAGCTTCACTAGCCCTAAATATTTTCCATACCAGCCTTGCTAGTATGATTCAATGCTTTGAATGGAAGGCTGCAGGAGATGGAGGCGTAGGGAATGGCAGTGTTGACATGCAAGAGGGACACTCAATAGATCTTCAAAGGGCCCAGCCCCTCGTTTGTATCCCCAAACCTAGACTCTTTCTACTTCCCTCCATGTGATCATCCCAAGAATTCTTGTTGTTTGCAATTCAGCCCCGACTTTTACCTTCAATCTTGATCTTTTATGATCAGTTTCAGAATCGTTGCTTAGCAACGTAGGTAGCCAGTTTGTCTTAAATGTTGATCATTGTACAAAACGTACTATATTATACAGTTATTTTCATGCAGAACCAACAGCGTTATAAGGCCCTTTTCTAAATTTTTTTTTTTCTTGTGACAACTTGGATTATTCTTGAACTTCATCCAAACTTATTCCTTATCTGAAAAAATTTAAAAGTGCACTTTACCACATTAACTTAAGGCATCTAAAATTTTACTCTTAATTTGCTTTCAAAAGAATCGAACCAAAATTATTCAGGTGAAATATTATCTCTTTTTACTAAATTAAATTACAAGTTGTATAATCTGCAAAATTAGAATTTAGAAATCAGGCTTACGTAATGATTAGATTACCTCTGTTATATAAAATTGGTTGGACTTTGGAACCAACAATAATTCAATCTTAAAAAACAATACACAGGTGACAACATATACCCATAATTATATGCTGACAAAAAAGGATCAAAGTGCGGCTATGATTATATGGATGACTATTAAATTTTTCATACTAATCAAAAGACACTAGAGACAAATTAGCTTTAAGTGTATAATGATGTAGATCTTTGGGAGGAAAGAAATAAAATATCCCCAAAGAGAAATAGATAGCAATGCATAAACTACTGACGTCAAACGCGAAAAAAGAAAAAAAAATTGAGTAAAATAAAGTTAAATGAATTAAAAATAAATAAATGTGGGAACATGCCCCCGAATATCCTTTTGTTTGTGAAAATAATTATAATCTTATGTTCTCCGGAACATATATTTTATAGTTATAATATAATATTATATTAAATATAAAATAATATTTTATCTTTTTTCCTAGATTTATTATTATAATTATATCCATTAATTGCATAAAAATTAAATTAATTTTTTTGAGAAATATGCGTTATTAAAAAAATTAATACTTTAATTAATTATTTAATAAAATATTGTTCCATATATTTAATAATTAATTGTATTATTATTACAGAATATATATTCCTAAAAATATAAGAATATCGCTCTTCAAAAAAAAAAAACCATAAGCATATTTACGGGGAAAACGGTACAATTCCGGCCTTGTCTCACTTATCTGATACTGCGACTGGAGGCACCTGATAGATAGATGCTGTTTTAAAAGAGAATAATGATTTTGTATATCAAAATTGTTTTAAAACAACATAGTTCGTTGTGAAGCATATTTAATATAAACAATGGCAGGCAGTTGCACAATGGAAGAATCCTCGTAAAGTCAACGATAACCTTCAGAGTCCCTTTTCAAGTTTCTCAAGCAAGGGTCTTGGAGGAAGTTATCACGCAAACTGAAGACAACAGCAAATGAAAGAACCAAGTTCTATTTTGTGGCTTTTCCTTAAGATTTAGGATTGATTTTAATTACCATAAATCTTGTTTTTATGAACACTTACATTAATTTAGATTTGTTTTTATGAACACACCTCAACTAGAAGTGCCTGAGTTTCAGCTAACCAATATGAGCATAACCTTCCTTAACAACTCCAACAAGTTTTGGTGTCTAAAATTATTGTGTTAAATCAATGTCACTTAGACTTGTTTTTAAGAACACGCATAAACTAGGAGTGCCTAGGTTTCAAGTAACCGATAAAACTAAAAACTTCCTTAACAACTCAACCTACTTCATTGCCAAATTATTGTGCTAAATTAATATAACTTAGACTTGTCATACCAACACACATTAATTAGAAGTGCCTAAACTTCAAGTAACCAAAATGAGCATAAACTTCCTTAACAAACTCAAACTACTTCATGTCTAAATTTCGTTGCTAAATCAAACACTTTTAAAAAACGAAAATGAAGTCAAATAAAAAGCAAGAGCATGGAGATAAATAAAAAATAACACTTACTAACAATGATATTACAAGCCTTATCATACATGTCCAGCAATAAGTTACAAATCCATCAAGGAGTAAAATCATAGTATATGCAGCTTCTTATAAGAGCAGGGGGTAAAAGAAGAGTACACATGTCGCAAGCACTGCTTTATACATGTCCACAAGTTGAGAGGGAAGCCTCGAGAGAGCACAAAACTCAGTTTTTCTCCAAACTCAGATAGAAAGCTCTTTCCAAATTCAAGCGAAATAGAAGCTAAGAATCAGCGAGAAAACAACGGCAAACCAGAGACACAAATTGGCGTGAAAATGAGGTGGAATTGAAGAGAGATACAGAAAACGCATAGACCAGAAGCAAAGCACGGGGAGGGAAGAAAAGCTTCGGCGTTTTCAATTGGCACCAGACGAAACGATGCATTTTACTACCTCGAAAACGCACTATTTCGAGCTTTTAGAAGACATGATGCGGGTCATTTCCAAAAGGCACCATTTAATGTATTAAATACAGTGCGTTTCATAGCTTCTAACAGACGAAATCAGAGCAATTCAAAACGCACGATTTCACTCATTTTCAAAACGCACCATTTAATTTATTCAAAATAATACGTATTAGAGTCTTTAGTCAGCGAAATCAAAACAATTCAAAAGGTACTATTTCACTTAAATCAATCGAAATGCAGAATAATTATACTATCTTAGCCTGACAACATGCGAATGAACCAATTTGCTGTGATCATAGCTTTTTGAATAATCTGACACACACAGCATCTTGGCTCTATAACTGGCTGTTGGACCATTATGAACCTTTGAATCATAACTTTTGGGCTCCAAGTTAGCTTGTAGCTGAATTAGGTTTACTTCAATTATTTAAATGAGAACTAGCATTTTTTTTTAATGAAAAGAATTAACAATTATTTTATCCTAAATAACGAGCTTGAATACACACTGAAAATAACAATATGACGACGCAAGAAGACTAAAAAATGCCTCATGAGAGAGACAGATGGCTACATATGGGCAAAACTGATTGTGAAGGGGTTTTGAGGACTTGATAATGTAGTGAATTTACAAGGTCTATCAATCGAAATCGGCCATCACATATCAATTTCAATGTGAAAGAGTGACAGGGTCCATTGTTGCCAGCGAACGAGAAAAACTTTATAGATACATATTAAATTACTATTAAAATTTTTCATAACTCTTCGAACTTATTAGAAAGTTAAAACTTGATATATATAAATTTGATTTTCGTTGCTTCTATCTTTTTAATTTATTTTTTGAAGTTCGAGTCGATACCAAAAATTAAGACAAAGACAACTATGCCAATTTCCTTAAAAGAAAATCACTCGCTCGGGACAACCAAACTATGTCAAGCAAGTATATTAATTTTGATTGTAATAGGTCATCCTAATAACAAAAGGAGATAGTTTGGAATCACATGCTTTGCCCTTTACCTCTTCTTGTTCTGATTCTTAATATCGTCAAATGATGAAAGACGAAACAGCAAGCAAATTAAGCAACATAAATAAAACAGTATGATTATATTTCCTGAACTCGCAGACCAACTTGCCTTTGTAATTCCATTCACAGTTCTTAAATTCTAATTAGAAATTGGCCTTAAAAAGTCAAACTAACTTATGACGATCAAAATAATAAATAATAATATTAATTTGATCATTTGGACTCTAATTTAGGATTTTTCTGCTGCCAGAACAGAGGAGACAGTCTGTTTCTTTCTGTTTCTTCCTTATATAAGAGGCAGCAACCCCATAACCAAAAACATAACATTGCAAAGATTCAAGCATGGCGGATTTTCAAGGATACATCCAACTCCTGATCATTTGGTTAGTATCGCTGATCCTGGTTCGAGCCATTCTGACCAGAAAACAGAGGAAGCCTAATCGCCCTCCTAGCCCACTGGCCATACCCATCATAGGACACCTCCACCTTCTTGCTCCCATCCCTCACCGAGCTCTTCACAGCCTCTCAACACGCTATGGACCCATCGTCCACCTTTTTCTGGGCTCTGTCCCATGTGTCGTAGCTTCCACTCCAGAAACCGCAACTGAGTTCCTCAAAACTCACGAAGCTTCTTTCTCCAACCGCCCTCCAAATTTTTTGGCTGACTTCTTAACCTATGGCTCCCAGGACCTCTCCTTTGCTCCCTACGGACCCTATTGGAAGTTCATGAAGAAACTGTGCATGTCTGAGCTTCTCGGAGGCCGGACACTCTACCAGCTCCTTCCGGTGCGGAGGCAGGAGACGGCGAGATTTCTGAGGCTTCTGCAGAAGAAGGCAGAGAGAGATGAGGTCGTGGAAGTGGGAGGAGAGCTCTTGACACTGTCGAATAATATCATATCGAGAATGATTATGGCCCAAACATGCTCTGAGGATGATGGTGAAGCTGAAGAGGTCAGAAAGCTAGTAAGAGACACCGCCGAGCTCGCAGGGAAGTTCAATGTTTCGGACTTTATTTGGTTTTGTAAGAACTGGGATTTGCAGGGATTCAAGAAAAGGGTAAAGGAAATAAGGGACAGGTTTGACACTCTCTTGGACAGAGTGATAACAGAGCACCAAGAGGAAAGGAGGAAGATGAAGGAAATAGGAGGAGTTTATCAAGTGAAGGATCTGCTTCATATTTTGCTAGACATATATGAAGATGCGAGCACTGAGATTAAATTGAACATGGAGAACATAAAGGCCTTCATCCTCGTAAGCCACCAAAATCATTTTTCTATCCTTTTCTTCCAACTACTAATATATTTTTGTATAAAGGAATTGCTGCATTGTTGTGATAACTCGAGCAGCCAAAAGTATTCATGAAATATTTTAGCTTACTGCAAAAGCTAGATTAAGCAAGAATAATTACTCCGGCATTGACTCGAGGAAAAGTTAGCTAGCTGTCATAGTTTTTTTTTCTCTCAATTATTTATTTAATTAAAGATTAAACAATTGCTGTGCGATCTTGGGATATTCATTTATAAAACCACTAACTCTGCATTTTAACTTTCATTGACTTCCTTTACATGTATGACTTTATATGCCCAAAGTGAATCTTAACTATCCTGACCTTTGTAAATTTCGCAGGATATATTCATGGCAGGAACCGACACTTCAGCCCTAACTACAGAATGGGGTCTAGCAGAGCTAATAAACCACCCAGTTGTGATGGAGAAAGCGAGAGAAGAGATAGATCGTGTAATTGGGAGGAGTAGAATAGTAGAAGAATCAGACATTCCCCACCTTCCGTACCTGCAAGCTATAGTGAAAGAAACCCTAAGAATTCACCCCACGGGTCCATTAATAGTGAGGGAATCATCTGAAAGCTGCAATGTGTGTGGATATGAAATTCCAGCGAAGACCCAGTTGTGTGTGAATGTGTGGGCCATAGGTAGGGACCCAAACCACTGGGAAAACCCACTTGAGTTCAGACCAGAGAGGTTCATGAGTGAAGATGGAAGAGGGAAGAACCAGTTAGATGTAAGAGGGAAACACTTCCAACTGATTCCATTTGGGAGTGGAAGAAGAGGGTGTCCTGGAACCTCACTGGCTTTACAAGTTGTGCAGACCAATCTTGCTGCCATGATTCAGTGTTTTGAGTGGAAGGTGGTTGGAGGTAAGCACACCGTTGACATGGAAGAAAAGCCTGGGTCGACCCTTTTAAGAGCTCATCCCTTGCTTTGTGTCCCATCCCCTAGGCTTAGTCCATTTCCTTCTTTCTGATTGTCATCAAGCTTGGCAAATTCGAACCCAGTATAGATTATGCCAAAAAATCTCAGTTTACCTCTTCCTTTCTTTGGGAGCCGGCCGCGAATAATCACTAGTGAATGCGCATAATACATTTTTTTTTTTTTATACTTGATAAAAGCTTTTTTGAAATGATTCAGAGTACGGCTAATGACTATGATCATAAAACTGAACTACGTAAATCTCAGTTGTACAATCTATTTTAAAGTCCATGATGTAAGATATTAAAGTCAACTAAGAACGAAATTAATTTAATATGGATCCACGATAGATGGCTGCTAAATTTTGTATACCAAAAGCTGCTAGAGACAAATTAGCTTAAATACATAATGATGTAGATCGTAGGGAGGAAAGAAATAAAGTATACCAAAAGAAAGAAATAGATAGCAATGCATCAACTACTCGTGAGTGACATCAAACCCAAATAAAAGTAAAAAAAAAAAAAAAAGAGAAAATAAGATAAAAATAAAGTTAAAAGAATTAAAAATAAATAAATGTGGCAACATACCCTGGAATATCTTTTAGGGCTGATTTGGTCATACATGATGTAAATATAATATATATTTACGTAATTTATGTCATATTTATTATATTTATTAATTATTATTTTATCAATTTAAATTATTATTTTAATTATTAAATTATTTTTAAAAAATAAAAATATAAAAGTAATTTTTTATCTTATTTATTTATTTATTATATTTTTTTATATTATTTAATCAAATTGAGCTTTACGACATGTTTGGTAGGAGAAAAAAATTAAAAAAAAAATAGAGAAAATATCCATATTTTCTCTATAATCATTATTTAATTATTACTTAATTCTATTTATTAATTATTATTTAATCATTAAAAATAAAAATATTAAAGTCATTTTTTATTTATAAAATTAATTTCTTAATTTTTATTTCTATATTTAATTTTTTACATACTAAACCATCGTTTGTTTATGAAAACCAATAAACATGAGCACACGGGGAAATGGTACGATTCAGGCTATATCTCACCGATCAAATACGGTGGCTGGAGGCATCTGACAGGAAGATGCGGTTTCAATTTACAAGTTATGAATGGAACTTGTAGCAATAATAATTATGCTTCGAGATCCTTATCACGACAATTTTGCCCAGACAACAGTGACATCATTCATGTATATTGGTCATAAAAGACAGGAAATCCTAGTAACATGTATTTGTCGCATACCAAAACTTGCAAGACATAATGCCTTCTTCCTGTAAGCTGTCTAATTAATTAAGTTATGCATCATTGTTTTAGCCTTACCTACACATAAAGTGGAGACATTTGTAAATGAAAAAGAGTCTGAAACATAAATCGAACGAACTGCTACCTCATACATAAATCTTTTTGAAGCCTATGCCCTGCAATTGAAGTATAGAAAAAGAACAATGTTCAAAGCTACCTATTCATCCTTTTGATTTGGCTACTGTTTTTAGCCTTGTTTCGAGCCATATTCACGATCAGAAATAGAACAAAGCTTCGGCTTCCGCCAAGTCCATCGGCCTTACCAATTGCGTCATGCAGCAAAATACGTGATTGTTACAGAATTCGAATTCTGTATACATAAATCTAAGTAAGTATGTGTTTGAATTGATGGTGAGTATAATTGATTTAAGTAAACTTAATTTTATATTATTGATTTTGTGTAAAAGTGTGTTTACTTGAACATAATTTATGTTTGGAAACTTTAGTTAAAATATAATTTTGTTAATACATTTTTAAAGTAATTAGGTTTGCATTTGCAAAAAGTAAGTGTAAGTTGTTTTAACCCAACATAGTTTTCAGATATCCAAAATTATGGTGCAGCATGATGAATATAAATCCAAACATGTTGTAAATGAATTTTTTTTGTACAAATCAAGATTTGGCGTGAAATGTGGTTGGATGAACGTTGAAATTTCATTATCTTATCATGCACAATTATAATATATATATATATATATATTTCACTCTTAGCAAATTTACAACACATTTAGAGAAGTCCTCAGAAAGTAGAATATTTTAAATTTGTCTATAACAATTAACTAGTCAAATTACAAAAGAGAGCTCCACTCTCATTTTCCAATTAATAACAAAACATAACCAATAGAGTAGAGATTAGATTGTGGAATTGATTTTAAAATATAAATACATACATACACAAAAGACAATGGATCATTATTATCAATTCAACCACTATCTCTCTATTAACAATACTCTTAAGTTAGGTTAAAGGAGCATTTAAATACAATTTTAATATTATGCAAAAATAAATAAATAAAATGAGTTATAATAGTCATCCAATAAAAAAGTATAGAGTTTTTTTAAATAAAAATAAATTTTAATATATAATAATAAATAACTGAAATTTTAGGTATAGGAAGGCATGAAATAATTTTTGTGAAATTTAAATTGAAATTTTTTAATTTTTTTAAATAAAAAATATATAAAATAGTTAATATAAATAAAAACCAAATAATTTGAGTTAATAAGAAATTGGTTTCATAAAGTTATTCAATAAATAAAATACAAACAATATATAGGCATATAATATTCTAATTAAGATATAAAAATAATAAGGGATAGTTATTTAAAATTAATAAAATAGATAAAGAAAAAAACAACACAACATTTAAATGTTTCAAGGTTTAATGTCAAACCAAAAAATGACAGTTATACCTATAATAATTTAACAAAAATACATTATTAAGAAGATCTATACAAACCTTTAAAATCTAAGATATATATTAACGTGAGCATATAACTTACGACGGTAAATAATCACAGATTCAATCTCATAGCACAATAGGTGAATCACAAGAGGGGCTACTACCATCGTCCCTACTTAACACCATCCCCACAACCTTTAAACATTTAGGGAGCATCTAACTTAATACCCATCTACTCAGTCACAAAAACTATGTGAAAATATCTAAAATGCATTGAGAGTTAACAAAATTATTGTTAGTAACTAGTGCTTTACACAATCTTACTTTATATATATATATGTGTGCACGTGTATATCATATAATATATGTGTGCACGTGTATATCATATAATAAAGTATAATTCATATCTAAAATCTTTTAGAATAAGTGATTCAAAAGCAATTTCACAATTATTAATATAGTATTTTCAAATCAAACAATTAAACAATACACTAAAAGCATATCGAGGCAATCTTATTGTCAACTAAATTTTTGAAAATTATACTTATATCAACATATCATTTCATATCTATTTTGATAATATGACACATATTGCATATCATAGTTTGAAAGATTTAATATCATAATAATATATATATTGAGGCACTATCTAAGATACATATCTCATTACGTAGAATGCTAACAAAAAGTAGAGAAAATAAAAATGAAAAGAAATTCAAAATGTGTTATACTTTATAATCTATTAACAGTGCTTCCCAAATTATTATCAATTTTTTTTTTTTGGTTACTAAAACACCATTACAACTTTGCACTGAATTGTTCAAGATGCTCTCTATAATATAGTCATATCAATTCATTTAGTTTTTAGGAAACACATTTAGATTCTTATTTCTTTATAACATTTATTCATATTAATCTAACCTATTTGATTTCTTTTTCTACCCAACTTGTCTTAGATAGGCTTAGTTAATTCACTATTCAATTAATTAATCTTTATTTATGTGAACTTTGCTTAATTAGCCTTTTGCCTATGTACCTCCTATATAGTCAATTAATTTTTTCTTGATAAATTCCTACTATTATTGTTAATTTAATTCATTTTATTTTTTCTTTTTGTTTACATCAATTCCCTAGTATTGATTTAGTTCACTCAGTTTATTTGGCAACTTAATTTAACATCTTCAAGGGTTTAGAAATTCCTTAATATATAGTTATTGTAATTAAGTGCTTAAATGCTTTATCATAGTCTATTCCCACATTAACCTAATAAATTTATTATATTAGTAGTTTCTAATTAATTCATTTTAGTTAATTTGTCATTTACTGTAATGTCTAGTTTTTAACCTTTTTTTTAGTAATTTGATTGCCTAATTTAATTCTTATTATAGCACTAGGCTTACTAGTTTGACCTAATTATACCAATTCTTCATCAAGTGTATGACTTAACTTGTTTTACTATTTTCTCAATTCAACAATAGTTTTGGCTTGATCTGCTCTATCTATTAATTCACTTCAACACATTCAAGCTCACAATCATGAAATTCAAATGGTAATATGGTAATTCAATTTATAAGGAAAGTCCATTTATAAGGAGAGTAACTTACCAATAAGATATCCAAGCCTTAAAAGTCTCTAACCACGATGACTCAAAAAGGCACAAGAAACCTACTAGACCAAGGTAAAATTACATTACAAAGGGGTAACATATCCAATCAAAGAAGGAAGGTTGCAAAAACTTATGAATCTATAATGATGAGGATTGAGTAATCTTGGTGCTAAAATGATGAAGGAAGAGCTCACTAATTTGGAGAAGCAAATATTGGAGTTGCAACTTAACAGTATACTTCAAACTAACACCATTGGTTAGATAAATAAGCTCCTAAATATACAATTTCAAAGTTGAAACAAAAGTAAAATGCCACTACAAGAGACTTGAAATATTGAAAGAAAAATGAGGAAGAAGATAGCTAGAAACTTATGCAATAGAAGGGTTGAAATCATACACCACCAAAGTTACAATACTAAAGGAAAAGTTATTGGACCAAGCCAAGATTCACAGGTTGGACAAACACTCCAATTGAAATCAAGCCACTAAAACCCACAAGCAACTCTAATAAACTAAGCCAAAGAGAAAGAAGCATTTGAGAAGGGAAGGGTATTTTCGAGTTTCGTTCCCTCACTAATTAAAGGAAGAACTAAGCTATCAAAATGGATTTATATTCTCAAATAAACTAAGCCAAAGAAGGAACAAATAGTAGTAATGACATGAAGGAGAGAAGAAGCTTTTAGACACTTTGAAACACAAAAGATATAAGAAATCGAGGGGAAGGATCCACATCATGTCAGGTTTTTTTTTTTGTGATGGCATTATTTAAAATTTTTAGGAAGAAACTTATCAAAGGAATATAAAAAATTTGAAGTATGAACCTTAATAAATATTGGTTGTAAGTCCCCTAAGGAGTAATATGAAAGGCTATGATAACTTATATTTAATTTGATCCTTTTATTTTTTTTTTCATAGTAAATTTTAATTATTTTAATTATTTTAAAAATTTATTAACTTTTCTTCTAATTAAATTATCATTGCTTTAAGTTTTAATTGTTTAAATTCTCAAGTTTTCTTAGTAGACATTACAATTATATATATATATATATATATGGGGCTAACTTATTTGGTTATTACAAATTATTAGACCCCTTACTTAAACCAACTCTATTTGAAGCTCTTTAAAAGCTCTCAAACTGTTATGGACCTTTGATTCAAATCTATCTCTAGTTTATTTCTTTTGTTGTCGTGGGATCTATAGAAATAGTTAAAGAAGTCTTGAAAGCCCATAATGTTTCTTTCTTTAATAGACCCCTCGACATTGTTATTAGGTATCTCCCTTATAACATAGCTAATTTTGCACTTGCCCCTTATAAAACCTACTAGAAGTTCATGAAAGAACTTTGTATGTTGGAACTTCTTAATTGCATGATGCTAGATCTACTCCTTCCAATTAGGCAAGAGGAGATAGGTAGGTTTTTACAAATGATGCTAAAAAAAGCTAAGGTGGGTAAGGTTCTTGATATTAGAAATGAGCTATTAAAACTAGCAAGTAGCATAATAATGAGAATGGTAATAAGCAAAAGCTATTTTAACACTTGAGATGATACTCATGATGAGGTGACAAAGATGGTCAAAGAATCAACAAAGTTCAGTAGAAAGCTTAACTTGTTAGAATATTCTTGATTTTATGGAAAATTAGGCCTCCAAGGCTTTAAAGAAAATAAGGCTCTCAATAGTTTTTGACACAATGATTGAAGAAGTTATATAAGAGCATGAAAAGCGAAAGAAGAAGCTAATTAGAAAGGTTGCATCAAAGAATGTACTTGATCTTTTGTTGAGTATATAAAAAGATGAAAGCTCAAAAGTCAAAATAACTAGAGATAACATAAGAGCCTTCCTAGAGGTAATGAGTCTATCATAAACAAAAATAAATATTCTTGCACAAGCATAATTTCACTTGTACTATCTTACTAAAATATTTGCCTAATTATAATCTCAAGCCCCAAATTTCACTAGGATATCTTCTATTATTAGCTAATAGCCTATGCTCTTTGGGAATGTAATAACTTAAAAAAAAATTAAGTAGACATGATATATAAAAGATAAATAAATCAAACCAATAATAAATAAACATGCATATTAGCTATGGTTTTTAGTAAATTATACATTTAACATGCTTGTATGTTTCCTTATAATTAGGTGTACCTAAAATGGGTATATTTACTAAAGAATGCATATTGAAGGGATGAATAGGTGCTTGTGCAATAATATGAAAGCTTATACAAAATTAAATCATTTAAAAATAGATGCATGGATCGATGCAAAATTCAATCAGTTAAAGGTAGACACAAGAAATCATAGTCGACAGGATTTATTAAAATAAGACTAAGAGCTTAAAGATTAAGTAAACTCAACAAGATCTTGTTGATAAGATTTTTCATCACAATAGAATGCATAATAAAATTGAGATAAATGAGAGATATATACATCAAAATTTATTCGAGTTCAAACCTCCTTGTTAGACATTCAATCCCCATGAACTTTAAGAGATTTTTTTCAACTTAATTTAATCTCATATTACAAGAAGATGGTTTTACATGTATTTACTACTAGCATAAAATTTAAACTTGCTTCAAACTTTACAACATTTGAGTTTTACATGAGTTTATCCAAAACTTTTTTGATACAAGTTTTTTCACTAAACTCACTTTCCTTATACTTATAAAAGATTTACAAAAAATACAAAAATAGATTTGGAATACTTATAAATAAAGGGGATATAATAATCTTACACCCAAATTCTTATGAGTTAAATTGAACTAAAAACTAAACTCAAAAATTTAAGATGGAAAAAAAAGGAGAACTATAATACACTTCATTTTTGTTTTTTCCCTTTACTTCTATATCTTCCTTTCTCTGTTCTTCTTCCTTTTGTTATATAGAGGCTCTCAATAACATTTATGTTAAGAGAGCAACTATGAAAATAACCATTTAATGAAAGAAAATGTGATTAAGAAACTTGAGTAGCTATGGAGGTTAGAGTCAGTGCTTTCGACTTGTAAGTCAAGCATTTTCTTCTTTCATCCTTCTACACTTATGCTTTACTCTATAAACAAGAGGAGACAAAACTTGTGCTAGATCAATCTATTGTACTCTATTTTTACTTAGTCTTTTATTCTCAATTAATGCAAGCAATAAATATTTCAAAACATGTGAGAGACAAAATGATAGTATTTTAATACTTTAGATAAAAGATGGAGATTGAGAAAGTAATGTCAATGAATCATGCCATTTCAAAGTGACCTTCTTTGCTTTTTAAAAATTTCTTCTTCTATTTCTTAAACCCATCAAACCCTATTATTGCTTTTACTACTTTAGGATCCTTTATCTATTTCTTGAATAATGATCATGGATGTTTCAATTAAAGGGGCTTCACTCTTTTAGTTTGAAAAAATACATCACAAACTAAACCAAAAACCTTGGTCTTTTGATGTCAATGATATCCCCATCTCCATATGAATAAGCCAAGTTAAACCATTCTTGAAAAATCTTCGTTAGCTCTTTCAAACACGAACAAATCCAGTCACTCCTTGGTCTTCTCCTATATTTGTTTTGTTTCTATACTTGATTTTCAATGTCAGAAGCAAAGTAAGAAAACAACAAGAAAAAACTTTTTTTTATCAAGCTATCATTTTCATTAAATGTTTCAATGTCCTTCGGGACAAAGGAAGTCTTCAAACCATTAACTTCAATTTTTTTTTTTTTAATTTGAGCTTTTATACATTAATAAAAAAAAGTGAAGGTTTCTTCTTATACAATACAAAAGCTTCTAAAAAAATATTTAACATATTTGACTTTATAAATAAAAAGGTATTAAAATAGGAAAGCAAAATGTACTTTTAGATATACTACCTTTCTAAAAAGAAATATAATATAAATTTTACTTTTACTTTTTACTTTTTATTTAGCATAATTTTAAATGAATATTATAAATACCTTTTACAATGATACTTTTTGTAATATGGACGTGCAATGATAGAAATAAATATAAAACTTTTCAAATAGTTATATAGTAAATAAATGTTATATATATTTTTTTGTATTATGTAAAAATATATCCCTTCAAATGTTGGCTACTCTTCATCAATTTAAATGCAAGGTATATTACAACAAACTTTATTTTAATGTATTTTATTTTTTTAAATATTTTTTATTATCTATAAAAATAAATTTAATTATATAGATTAATGCAATAAGTAATAAATAATATTTAATTATTTTTTAATTTAATATTTTTATAATTTTAACTTAAAAAATTTTTGTTCCCATCAAAACAATTGAAGATTATACCAAAATTTTAGAGCACATTTACCTCGATGAATTCCTAGAAGATGGACTCCAGGGTTCTTTTCATTTTTGAAAACAGAAATGAGTAACATTTTTTCTATTGTATTTGACAGGACATATTTGAATGTGGTACAGCTATAACAGCCATGACAGTAGAATGGGGACTAAAAGAACTAATAAACCATCCAACAGCAATGGACAACGCAAGAAAGGAGATTGATTCTAGGGGTGTTCACCGGGCCCGAAGGCCCGGGGGACCTGGCCCTACCCGGCCAAATCGGGTCGGGCATAAAAAATTTTTTTAAAAAAATTTAGGGTTAGGGCGGGCCACAAAATTGGGTCGGGCCGGGTATCGGGTCAACCTTTAAGGCTACGTTGGCCGGTCGAAAAAATAATTTAATTTTATTTGTTTATAAAGATTTATATCAAAATTTTAATCTTTTTTAAAGATAAAATATAATTTTATAAAAATTTATATAATTTTTTTAAGTATTATTTTATAATTTTAATAATAAATTTAGGTTGGTCATAAAAGATATATTAGTCTAATTAAGTCTAAAAAAATAAAAAAAATATTTTTTTATAAAGATTTATATCAAAATTTTAATTTTTTAAAGATAAAATGTAATTTTATAAAGATTTATATAAATTTTTTCTTTTTTTGAAAATATTTTATAATTTTTATAATAAATGAAAAAAAATATCGGGCCGGATCGGATATCGAGCTTCAATTTTGAAGCCCTAATAAAATTGGGCGGGGCATTGGGCAAGGCCAAAACCCTATCTGGCTCGGCCCATGTACACTCCTAATTGATTCAGTGATTGGAAAGGGCAGAATTATAAAGGAATCAGATATAACTAACCTTTCTTACATACAAGATGTGATGATTAAAAATAATAATTTTTTTATTAAAAATATAACTTATTAAAAAAATTTACTTCTTAAACTTTTTATTCAATTTTATTATTATTTTGCTGAAAATTTTAAATTTATTTTATTTTTAATTTATCAAATACATATTTAATATTTATTATATTATATAAATAATAAATATAAAGATATTTGTGTATGCATGTGTGTGTAAACATATCTTTGACTGTGAACATAAGCAATGTAATACATCTTCTGATTTAAATATATATATATTTAGTCGTTTCTAAAAAAAATGAAAGATGATAATTTACCCTACTTTTGAATTATATTTTATAGACAGGTTGCTAATTGTATCCAACTTTGTTTTAATATAAATCAAACATGTGTCTAACGTATTATTGTGAATAAATTTTGCTAATCTCTACTAAAATTTAGTTAAATTATACATGATATTCTCTTATTTTAAAATTTACACACAACTCTCCTGACATTTTTAATATATAATACAAAAATTTTCCATTCAATTTATTTTTTGACAAAGAAACTAATTTTCTGTCCAACTAAGATGCAATTTTATTCTAAATGTAACAATAAAAATAATCAAGTTGGTATTAAACTCTAATATGATATTATGATTTTATTCACAAAAAGGGTTGAATAATTTTTTTTAAAGAAATATGTAGAAAGTTAACTTTATTAACAAAAAAATAAAAATAAAATTGAATCAAGTGTAATTTTTGAAATAAAAAGAATATCAAATATAATTTAGTCAAATTTAAAAGAAAGATAGTGTTATTTACTTTATTATTTTTAAATGTAAATTCATAAATAAAAAAATAGAATTTAATTATTGATATAAAAAAATTTCATAAAACTTTATAATTTTATTTTAGTCAAGATACACACAATTTTTCTCAATTTTGAATCAATTACACATAATTTTTTACCTCAAAATAAATCCTCTAAATTTTTAATTTTTTATTATTAATTTTCTACTATTAACATATCCATTAAATCATTAATAGAAATTGTCACATCAGAAATTGGTTCTTTAGGTAATTTTCTCCTAACCAAAATGGCTAAACAAAATGCCAGGTCGTTTGGTTCTCGTTCTCCCCTTTTCAACGTCTCTGGGTCGTCTTCTTCAGCGTCATTCGCACAGAACAAAGCCTTGGGTCGTCTTCTCCACTGCCTCTCACCATTTTTTTGGGCCTTCCCCATGTCCCACGTTTGTTGATTTCGGCCATTCACCAATTGATTTCCCCCATTTTGGCATTTCATCTCTCTCTCTCGCCAGGGCATTCTACAGTGCAAATCCTCATCTCTCAAATCGTTGAAGCAGAAGAGAGATAATTCTCGTGCTGAGAAGAATTGAAGACGACCCTTTGGATCCATGAGTGTTGCTTATTTTCATGGTTTCATAAGTACTGCCTTCTTTTTTTGTTACATTATGCAATTGGATTCATGCGTGTCGCTAGTCACTGGCTTTTTCTGCCTTTGGATTCATGAATGTTGCTAGTCACTGCCTTTTTTTTTTTGTGCGCTGTTATATTGCCTTTTACTTTTTGCTGCTCTAATTTTCTGTGGTAAATATGATTATGTGTAATTTTAATTTCAGGATCTTATTTTGGCTGCGAGGATGCTTAGTATCAATGTTATAAAGCAATGCGCAGGAAAACCCGAAGGCAACATTAAATAATTCCTTCATTGTCCAGTAGCTCTATATATATTTTTGGAATTAACCAACTAAATCTGCAATTTTTTGTAATTATACAGCTTTATATATTTATTTTTGGAAATTGTACTGCAGATTGTGTAATTGTACAGCTCTCTGTCTCTCTTTTTCTGTATATGGATATACCAATTTGCTGTACGAGCCATTAGCAATGGAAGTCACGCATCAGATATAGGACAGCTCAAGGGTGTTCATAAGCAATTGTAGTTTTCTCTTTTTGGCCATATCAGCATGAGACATGATAAAATAAAATTTGAACCATCATGGTGTAAATCAATAAATTTAATTCTGATGCCTCCAAACATTACATGTTCCCTGTGCGTACGGATCTGAGCGAATCTGCATGATTTAAAATTTATAAATATTATTTTAAATTTATTTTTTTTTTACTTTATAATATATAAAATATAAAATATAAAATATAAATAATTTTATAACTGAAAATTATAAAAAAAATTCATATAAAAATGTAAAAAATTTATAAAATTTAATCCATTCAAATTAAATTTGAACAATCTTACATACATTATAATTCAACGTTAATAATGAAACCATAATGTTAGAAAAAAGTGCAACACAACACTAACAATTCGAACTCCAATTTCGACAAACACTGGGCAAATCACCCCAAACCCTTAGAAATGAAAAAGAGTAAGAAACCAGGTTGAGACTGAAGAACCCAGGTGAGCAGCAACTCTGCCACAGATGCAAATTGGAGCTGCAAATGAGATGCCCTGGTAAATGGTAATGGAGGAAGAGGAAGATGATTTTTTGGGCTTTCAACATTTGAAGAACGACCACTATTGCTTCTGATGTCGAATGGAGTAGAACCAGGGGGAATGGAAGAAGACGACTTGTTCTGTGCGAATGGCAATGAAGAAGATGACCTATTCTATTTGAATGGCAGTGAAAAAGTTAAGCCAAGGCTTGATAGGCGTCGAATATGGGAGACCCAAGCGAGAAACCAGACCCCCTTGTGTTTTGTATGTTGGGAGAATGACAATTTGGGCCTTGTCCAAGTCCTATGCGGGTGTCTCAGATGTTTGATGTCCTTAGTTAATCTCGCATGACAGTTTTTGTTAATAGTCACAAGCAAAAAGATCAGAGGATTCATTTTAAGGTTAAAAAAATTATGTGTAATTCATCCAAAATATAGAAAAATTATGTACATTTGAACATTTTATTTTTATTAAATGACTATGGACTATATTTCCTGTCAAATTGTGGAGGCCAGCGACATGTTTTATATAAATATATATATATACATACATATATATATATATATATATATATATATGACCCGGTGACTCGTTCATCACATATGGTTGCAGTTCTTAAGTTCGAACGGGGACCTTGTTGCCGGCCGACACCAAAAATTAAGATAAAGACAACTATGCCAATTTCCTTAAAAGAAAAACACTCGCTTGGGACAGCCAAACCATGTCAAGCAAGCATATTAATTTTGATTTTAATCGGTCACCATAATAACAAAAGTCGCCAATTGAATTTTTTATTTAGAAAGAAAAAGGAGATAGTTTGGAATCACATATTTTGCCCCATACTTCTTGTTCTGATTCTTAATATCGCCAATGATGAAAGACGAAACAGCAAGCAAATTAAGCAATATAGACTGTAATTCTTGAACTCTCAGACCAACTTCATTTCATTCCTTGTAATTCCATTCACGGTTACCAAATTCTATCTAGAAATTGGAAATTGGCTTTAACAATTCAAACGACATTATGACGATCAAAATAGTATTAATTTGATAATTTGTACTCTTAATTTAGAATTTGTGTGTTGCCATGCCAGAGCAGAGGAGACAAAGTCCCTTTCTTCCTTATATAAAGAGGCAACAACGCCATTACCAAAACATAACTGTAATTTATGAAGCATGGCGGATTTTCAAGGATACATTCAACTCCTGATCATTTGGTTAATATCGTTGATCCTGGTTCGAGCCATTCTGACCAGAAAACAGAGGAAGCCTAATCGACCTCCTAGCCCACTGGCCTTACCCATCATAGGACACCTCCACCTTCTTGCTCCCATCCCTCACCAAGCTCTTCGCAGCCTCTCAGCGCGCTATGGACCTATCATCCACCTTTTTCTGGGTTCTGTCCCATGTGTTGTAGCTTCCACCCCAGAAACCGCCACTGAGTTCCTCAAAACTCACGAAGCTTCTTTCTCCAACCGCCCTCAAAATTCTTCCGTTGACTTCTTAACCTATGGCTCCCAGGACTTCTCCTTTGCTCCCTACGGACCCTATTGGAAGTTCATGAAGAAACTGTGCATGTCTGAGCTTCTCGGAGGCCGGACACTCGACCAGCTTCTTCCGGTGCGGCGGCAGGAGACGGCGAGATTTCTGAGGCTTCTGCTGAAGAAGGCAAAGAGAGGTGAGGCCGTGGATGTGGGAGGAGAGCTCTTGACACTGTCGAATAATATCATATCCAGAATGCTTATGGGCCAAACTTGCTCTGAGGATGATGGTGAAGCTGAAGAGGTGAGGAAGCTAGTGAGAGACACCGCCGAGATCACAGGGAAGTTCAATGTTTCGGACTTTATTTGGTTTTGTAAAAACTGGGATTTGCAGGGATTCAAGAAAAGTGTAAAGGCAATAAGGGACGGGTTTGACACTCTCATGGACAGAGTGATAACAGAGCACCAACAGGAAAGGAAGAAGATGAAGGAAATAGAAGGAGTTTATCAAGTGAAGGATCTGCTTCACATTTTGCTAGACATATATGAAGATGAGAGCTCTGAGATTAAATTGAACATGGAGAACATAAAGGCCTTCATCCTCGTAAGCCACCAAAATCACCTTTCTATCGTTTTCTTGCTGCTACTAAAGGAATTGTTGCGTTGTTGTGATAGATCGAGCAGTTAAAAGTATTAATCACATATTTTGGCGTGCGGCAAAACCTGGATGAAGCAAAAATAGTAACCCCGGCAGCGACTTGAGGAAAATTTAGCTAGCTGTCGTAGTTATTATTATTAATATGAAATGAAGCAAAAGCTGGACCTCAACTAACCTGACATTTGTAAATTTTGCAGGACATATTTGTGGCAGGAACCGACACTTCAGCCTTAACTACAGAATGGGGTCTAGCTGAGCTTATAAACCACCCAGTTGTAATGGAGAAAGCGAGAGAAGAGATGGATAGTGTAATTGGGAGGAGCAGGATAGTAGAAGAATCAGACATTCCCAACCTTCCCTACCTGCAAGCTATAGTGAAAGAAACCCTGAGGATTCACCCCACAGGTCCATTAATAGTGAGGGAATCATCTGAAAGCTGCAATGTGTGTGGGTATGAGATTCCAGCGAAGACCCAGTTGTTTGTGAATGTGTGGGCCATAGGTAGGGACCCAAACCACTGGGAAAACCCACTTGAGTTCAAGCCAGAGAGGTTCATGAGTGAAGAAGGAAGAGGGAAGAGCCAGTTAGATGTAAGAGGGCAACACTTTCACCTGATTCCATTTGGGAGCGGAAGAAGAGGGTGTCCTGGAACCTCACTGGCTTTAAAAGTTGTGCAGACCAATCTTGCTGCCATGATTCAGTGTTTTGAGTGGAAAGTGGATGGAGGCAAGCACACTGTTGACATGGAAGAGAAACCTGGTTTGACTCTTTCAAGGGCTCATCCATTGCTTTGTGTCCCATCCCCTAGGCTTAGTCCATTTCCTTCTTTCTGATCGTCATCAAGCTTGGCAAATTCAAACCCAGTTTAAATTATGAAAAAAAAAAAAAAATTCCCAGTTCACCTATTCTTTTCTTTTGAGATCCCGCCACAAACAATCGCTACTGCAGACGCTTAATACCAATTCTGTGTCTTTTTCTTTTTCCTTTTCCTTTTTTTCACTTGATAAAAGCTTTTTTGAAATGATTCATCAATTACCAAGTGAACAATAAAACTTAGTTTTTAGTTGGCCTTACTTGACAGCTGACCTTAAAAAGTTTTTGACATGCCATACAAGTGGTAAGTTTTATTTTATATAATTTTTATTTACAATTTTTTTAATAAAAAACACTTTTAATCTTTGAACTTTGTCTTGTAATATATATATCTATATATATATATATACATATAATCTTATTTTAATTTCTTTGATTTAAGAAGTTATTTGGAAGTTTTTTATACCGTCAATCCTAAAGTTAAATTCTTTCATGTAATATAAAATTTGGATCCATTTATATCTCTCCACATGACTCAAAAGAGAGTTGTTATCTTACCGAGGTATAGCTCTGTATGCTGTGAGAATTTGCTAAAATATATTAAAGGCCCTGCAGAATTATAATTACGTGTTTAGAATTCTGTTTCAAAATTACGTTTGTGTAAAAGTAACAAATTGTTATTTCCTTACAAATGTGATTTTAAACCTCTCAAAACCAGAACTAAACACACCGTAAATCAATGGGTGCATTCTCAACTACGTCCCACTAAGTTCATCTAATTTTTTAATAGCACCGTTCGCATAATTGTCCTATCCCTAAATCTGAGTTATTGCATTGAATCAAAAGAGATGAGATTGATATGTGCTATGTCATATGTTGTTTTTATATCAAATTCATTATTATTATTATTTTTTGAGCGTTGCTTGTTTTGGAAATAACATAATGATAAGAAATTTGGGAGGAAGCGTGATTTCTTAGATGTAGAACAGAGAGAGTGTTGTTCATAAGTTCATTGATAGTATAAATTATTTGACTGATTATCTACACTTAACGAGATAAGTTGATTGTTCGGAATTTATTTTATATTTATTTTATTAGATTTTTTAATTAAAATATAATAATTGTATAGCTCTTAATAATAACATGATAAACATATAGTTTTTATAAATATTTGTATGATTTTTCAATTAAACTATAACTTGTCATCTTACTATTGTTGTCATATTTTAATTAAAGAATTTAATGATAAATATATAAAAAATTATATATAAATTTAATCTTATTTATTATCTCTATCTCTGTCATTTGTTTTTTAGCATTTATAAAAAAACAGTAAATGATAATATTTGAAATAATATCTCGAGTTAACTAAAATAAATATAAAAATTTGAATCTTGAAAAGCAATAACTAGAAGTTTTATTTTTAATTTTAACTCAAACCTATGTTATATTATTTTATTTATTTTAATTATATTAATGTTTAAAATATTTACTTCTTCATCAATTTTATTGGTGTTTTAGTGAGAAGAAAAAAATTCTTAATCGATGAGATTATGTCTCTGGTTACATTAAAGCAATCATTGGACTTGAAATAACTTAAACATTAAATAAAGTTTTTTTTTTTTAGTTTCAATTCTTTGCAATTACTACATATAATATAATCATAAACAAATAAAAAAAAGGAACAAAATGTGCAAAGAGATGAAGTGAATTTTATACATATTTTTATCTTCTTTTTATTGCATAATTACAAGATCTATTTTTCAATAAATAGCCATTTACCCACCCCATTAATGTACTCCTCCTTATCTAAAACCCTATCCATAAAATTAGATCCTTTGTAATGATATAATTATACAATCCAAGAAAAAAAGTAATATAAAAGAAGTGATAATATATATTTAGTTACTCTCTTTCTTTTTATATATATATATATATATATATATTTGTATATATATATTTTTATTTTTTCCTTACTCTATTATATGCAAGCAATTTCTCATTCTCATTCTCATAACTATTATATTATTTTTACCTTAAAAAAAATAAATGAATGGGAGAAGACTGAGGGCCCACGACTCAAGGGAACCCCATCCAGCGCGTCATTCATTTAGCAGTTTTATTCTCTGCCCACAGTTTGTGTTTCCGGGAGATCGCGGTTCTCTTTCTATATCTTATCGCTCTTCCGTTTCGACATTTGGATCCGCCTCGATTCCCTCGCTACCACTCTTGTCGCTTGCTTTGATTAATCCTTAATTCTTACTTTCAATCCATCTGTAAATTCCATCCCCATTCTCTCTCTTTTTTCTTTTTATTTTATTTCGTGGTCATTCAGGATTCGTATGAGACTCTCGGTCCTTCAGATCTGTTTTGCGTACGCTGCTGGTTCACACTATCTCCTTTCTTACGTTTACGAAACGCAGTTCTCGTTTGTCAATCGGCTTATAGTCATAAGCTAACACTATTTTGTTTTATTCATTGTCGTATATTATCCCTTCTGGATTGGATAAAGCTCGATACTTTTCGATTTTAGTTTTTGGAGAATGGTCACAGTTAATTTGGGAATTCTTCATTATGTATTAGACCATGTTTATGGTGCATTCATGCATCGAACAAGAATTAGCACACCATTCTTCTCCGGAGGATGGGGTGGCACCAAACTTGATATGCTGGAGAAAATGATTAAGCAGTTGTTCCCAGAAGTGGCAGGACAAAATTGGCCTCCCGTTTTGATTCGACCCATTTGGAGAACGATTTGGGAGACGAAGACGGCTTGTTTGAGGGAAGGGGTATTCAGAACCCCTTGTGATGAGCAGTTGGTGAAAGCCTTGCCTCCTGAGAGCCATAATGCAAGGGTTGCGTTTCTGATGCCCAAAAATGTTCCTCCGGAGAAGATGGCTTGCGTGGTTCATCTTGCAGGTAACATGCTATAACTTTTACCTCCACGGTTTATCATTTGGTCGTCGTCAATAAGCTCCTAGGCCGAGTTTGAAGTTTTAATTTCACTAAAGGTTTGAGATCTGACTATAATTTATCTGCCATCAGGAGACAATCAAGGTTGACATGAAGGTTTATGAATTTTGAAACGACAATATGTTGATTATTAAACTTACGTATAGTCCCTGGATGGGGAAGTGGGGGTTCTCATTGGCTGGATGGTCATTTTCTGGATTAAGCTTTAATCTGATGCTGCATTGTTTAAATTGCAATTGTAGCCCATACATGGTAACGTCGATTGCAAAAAATAGGGGAATAAAAAATTTTAAAACTTATGAAATTGATGATATCTCTTCGGGCATTTTGTTTTGTGGAAAATGGCAAGAAAGAAATGTTTTCTTTATGTTGCCCTGTTTAGGATACATAGGATCATAAAACCATTACATACTTTTAGTAGCATGTAAGGGTACAATTGCAGTCTCAAAAGTTTAATCTCTACATGTATCATTTCAGTTTGATCTTAGACATGGATGAACTGTAAAGGATGGAAGGAGTGAAGGACAATGTGATCTCTCTCATTTTAGTCCTTGTTAGTTGTTTTCTTGATAAATAAGAGCGAGCTGTAGGATGTTGTTTAAGCCAGGTTGGCATGCTATCAATCATAAAGATTATTCTGGATGAATCATCACATCACGAAATTGTTTGTGCAGTGGGAACTGGGAAGAACTTGTTTCTGGGCCTCAATTATTTGTTTATTTTCCAATCGCATAGCCTAAATTAGGTAGCTAGCTTAATCGCTTACTGGCTCCTATCCAATGCACTCAGGATGTCATTGATTTAGCCAGCAATCTTGAGCATGGCCAATTATTGGCATGTTCAGAATTTAATCCTCTGATGAGTTTGGTAATTGAACAGACTACAGAGAGTATTATAATGAGCATACATAGGAAAACCAAGAATGAACTATTCCCTTGTTTATGTTAGTTGTAGTAGTATTTCTTTTGATGCTATATATCTGATCCTTTGTTTCATCGGCTGGCATCAAAGAATGACATAAGACACTTTTATTGCAAGTTTGATAAGATCATTGTTTAGCTAGGAGAACCACCATCTCACAAAATCCAGATGATAAAACTTCTCTTCATCTGTGAATATGACTTTTATCACCTTGCCATTTTGTTTAAAAGCTGCATATTTATCTTTAAAAAACAAATGCAGGAACTGGGGACCATACATTTGAACGGAGATTGCGTCTTGGTGGACCTCTGGTGAAGGAAAATATTGCAACCATGGTACTTGAGAGGTCAGGCTCAAATTCTTTTTGAAACCAAAATCAGCGTCTTTTCAACCATTTATTTAATAAAAACTTATTATATATATGCAAATGCAGTCCATTCTATGGACAAAGACGCCCTATGCTGCAGTGTGGTGCCAAACTTTTGTGTGTTAGTGACTTGTTATTATTAGGAAGAGTAACCATCGAAGAGGCCCGCAGTCTTTTACACTGGTTGGACACTGAGGCAGGTTTTTGCAAGATGGGTGTTTGTGGACTTAGTATGGGTAAGACTCATCTGGACTGGAACCAATGCTGGGGCTCAAACTATTAGATTTTGACTGTCCGGTTTTGCTTTTGACCGTTGCTAATTTTTTCATTTTATACATAACACTTGGGAAATAAATTAGCGTTATTGCTTGAACTAAGTTTCAGTTCAGTTGTCAAAAACAGTGATAGCCTCCTAGTTGTTGATTGAACATTTGAATTCTTAACTTTTGGAACCTTGTAGTATCTGTTTTCATATATATTTTTGATATTTTTATGAACTTTAGGGGGAGTACATGCTGCAATGGTCGGATCACTTCACCCTACACCTATTGCAACCCTCCCTTTTCTCTCACCACATTCTGCCGTTGTGGCATTCTGTGAGGGGATTTTAAAACACGGCACTGCCTGGGAAGCACTGAGAGAGGATCTTGCAGTGCAGAAGGCTGCAATGACTCTCGAGGAGGTGAAAGAACGGATGCGAAATGTCTTATCTCTCACAGATGTCACACGCTTTCCAATTCCCAAAAACCCCAATGCTGTGATCTTTGTTGCTGCTACTGTAAGTTCCACAACTTGCTATCACTTTAGCACCTTATGAATATATATTCAGTGAAAATTGGAAAAAATTAGCATCTAATTTTATTTTTTTGATTGCCTTTCCATTTCTGTAGATCAATTATAAGGCTGTTTAAAAAAAATGAGAATCATCTGCATTGAAATGAAGCATTCTGGAAAATGGAAATCCCCACTTTCTTTGCTGGTCAGCCTTATTTTTATCTGGTTCCAATTTTGGTTGTTGATCATTTTGGCTCTGATAATACAATTTTTTCTTTTTTTTTCATTCCATTTTCCCTGTATCTTCAATATTCTTATCTAATCGATATATTTGTCCATATTAATCAAGAGTTTAGCGGGAAACTTTTAGTTTGGTCTACTGTTATCTTTGTTTATCTGGTGCTTTCCCCGTTGTTACTTTTATGGATAATTTTCTGTTGAAATTTAGAACAGTGAATTTTACCCATTTTTATTAAGATACTTGCATTTGCCTAGATTTCTCCTCTTATTTGTTATTATTCTATATGAGTTTTTTAAGTATCTTTGCTGTGAAAGTTTAGGTCCAACCTCTACTTTTAACTGTAAGCACTGTTTGCAGGATGATGGATACATCCCAAAACACTCAGTGCTGGAACTTGAGAAAGCTTGGCCAGGTTGTGAGGTGAGATGGGTCACTGGTGGTCATGTCTCATCCTTCCTTCTCCACAATGGCGAATTCCGCAGGGCTATTGTTGATGGCCTTGATAGATTACCCTCGAAAAAGGACCCTCCTTTGTGACCGCCAACTTACAAGGAGTGCTCAATGCTTTTACTCTCATGATTCATCCTTGTCACCTTTGTAGTTTTCAATTAAAATTGTCAAATGGATAGCTGATTTTAGAGTATCCATTCCTTTGAAAGAAAATCGATAGGAACAAGGGCTTGTAAATTATTTTTATCCTTTTATTATTCAAAAATTGTACAGGAAAGCTGGAATAACTCAGCACAAGTTTCTTTAAAGGCTTGTGGACTCTCCTTGAAGACTCAACAACCTCTATGGAACAATTTTAAGGTCTGGGAGAAACGTTGGAATCGTTAATTTGAATTGCTGCGTGATTTTGCTTCTGCTTGGATGTTAAGCTAAAAGTTATATTCGCACAAGATATTTTAATACAGATTCAGTTTATTAAAGTAGTGCACTTGTATTGGAAATAGGAACAATGCCACTCTCCTGCTGAATTTGACCAGAGTCTATTCTAATGACTCTAAATTCGCGGCGGTCCATTCCACAGAAAGACTCCGTGTAGCTTGATGTGATTTAGAATTGAGAATGACAAATAGATGCAAGTATATCATCCTTTTTCAAAGACTCCGTGTAGCTTGATGTGATTTAGAATTGAGAATGATGTGATTTAGAATTGAGAATGACAAATAGATGCAAGTATATCAACCTTTTTCAAAGACTCCGTGTAGCTTGGCGTGATCTAGAAATGAGAATGACAAATAGATGCAAGTATATCTTCCTTTTTCCTCGAAGCCACATTTGAGCTCCTTGTTTCCTTACATCCAAGTCCATTTTATTGAGGTTCAAGTTGGCCAAGGTTGCGTCTCGGGTCGCGGGAGGTAAAGATAGGGGTAGAGAGGCTAGGGTTGTTGAGACAGCAAATGTCTACTAGCAGGAGACGTTGCATGAATTTGGATATACAATACATAATATTTTGATTTAAAATTGAGAAAAGTTTAATTTCATATTCCACAGATTATATGTGCACTTTTAATTTCATATTTTACATATTATTATTATTTTTAAAATTTAATTACCTTGATCATTAAAATACTTTCAATTGTTGCCATTTCATATATAAATTAATGTTAAACCTAATTAATTTGTGAGTTTGACATTTTATGACTTACCTTACGCCTCAAATTACTTGCTTCAAACTAGCAATTGTTATGTTTGACATTATTCTTTTGGATGAAAATAGGATGCAAGGACAACATTAAGAGTAATTTATGATTGATGAACAAAATTGAAAAATATAATTTGCAGATAAAGAAATTAAAAATGTGCATATTTGTTAAGAACCAAAACAGAACTATCTTTTAAAATTAAAGCAATTTAATTTTAAGTATAGATATAACTAAATTTTTTTTTGTTATCAAATTTTGTAATTAAACACATGATATATAGACGAATTTATAAAGACTCAATTATATGATATTAAGTCATAAAAAATATTTATTTATTATTTTATACTGATAAATTTAATAACAAAGATTAAAAAAAGGTGCTTTATCGAGAAATGAGAATATTCAAAAGGTCAAATCCCGTAGCATTACACTAGGGCTAAATTAAGTCTTGCTCAAATATCAAACTTTGCTCTCATTCCCACACTACGGCACTCCGCAGTTAATAAATCCCAACTCCGCATGGCCCTTCCCCACCTATAGCTGATCAAATTTGGAGCATCTAGTCTGGTCTCCGTCCTTTTCTATGCCCATGCTTTTATGCACCAAAAACAAAGGAATAAGTAAACAGAAGGAAACTTTGAATAAAGATAGGAGAATAATGTTGTAAAGCATCTTTTGGAGGGTCACTTACCTCATAAGCTTTCTACGATGCTTCCCCTTTTCTTCAAACTCCACATACAAGCTTTAGCTCTCAACTCTATTACTCATGCACTGTCCATCACTCCACATTAGCTGTGTTGCACATACAAGGAAATTGTCCATGCTGCTTCAACCTAACTGATACAGCTTTGTTCTAATTACTAGTATACCCATGTCTCCTACCTTACAGGTTTCCCAAAACAAGAACAAAGAAAGAGGGCAAAGTGGTCGTTTACATTTTGCCCGTATCCAAAGTTATGAGTCATGAAAGAAAGCCCAAAGAATCTAGGAAAGGGGGCAGAGATTATGTGTTAAGTCTACCTGTATTTTATTCTGTAACACAAATCTTTGTTCTCCCAAGTGGGGCATCTGTTATATCTTTTACCCAACTTTGGAATTTCAACAAGTGGCTTTTGTTATATCTACTTCCTCACCAATTGACTATGGTCCCTTCATGAATCACTGCGTTTAAATAAAGCAGAGGGATTCAAGACCAATGCTTTTCTAGCACAATATTTCCTTAATAACATCTTCGATAGTAGATATCAACATATTTTTGTTTTATATAAACGAAAATTAGGAGAACTTACGAGGCAGAGAGGAGAGTTACAGAAGTTGCCTTTTATAAAAGTAGGCCCAAAAAGAGACTTGGTGCTTTACCCAAAAAACGTCACTAATAACTGTCTTAAAAACACTAGGATCATGCCATGAAAAGAAAAGAACCGTTGCAGGTTTAGTGGGAGAAAAAGATTAGCAGTTAAAAACACAAACACAGATAAGTAAGGAATAAAGGGATAAGCACCTCTGAAGATTTCGACTTGTACATGAGAATTCCTTTCATGTCATAGTCCCAAACCCGAGAGAGAATTTGAATTCCATATCTCCACTTTCGAGCGTCCAATTACCTTCGTCCTCTGTAGCGTTTTGCTCTCTCTGAACCTATTTCAGCTGCTTAAGCAACAACATCTAAGAATGAAAGTTCATTTTATCACAGGACACAAGTAAACAGAGTTTCTGTCCTAGCAAGAAATTTTGAAAGTCGAAGTTTCCAAAGGAAGGGCACGTACCCAATGAGTTCCCAAGCTGCTTCAAAGCCAAAAGAACAAGACGATTACAAGTTGAAGGACACAAAACCTCAGCTGGGAGAAAAATGGCCCCATGGAGGACAACGTGGAGGAAGTGGGTGGATTTCCAGCGAAAGGGCCACCAGCACTTACGACCTCGTGGAACAGATGTTCTATCTCTATGTCCGAGTTGCGAAAGCCAAAGACCTACCCCCAAATCCTGTGACAGGAAATTGTGACCCTTACGTAGAAGTCAAGGTCGGGAACTACAAGGGCAAAACAAGACACTTCGAGAAGAAGAGCAACCCTGAGTGGAATCAGGTTTTTGCATTCTCAAAGGAAAAGATACAATCTTCAGTTGTTGAAGTGTATGTCAGAGACAAAGAGATGGTGACTAGAGATGACTATATCGGAAAAGTTGAATTTGACATGCATGAAGTTCCAACTAGAGTCCCCCCAGATAGCCCCCTGGCTCCTCAGTGGTATAGACTAGAAGACAGAAGAGGGGATAAAAAGGTCAAAGGAGAAGTGATGCTAGCAGTTTGGATGGGAACACAAGCTGATGAAGCATTTCCAGAGGCATGGCATTCAGATGCGGCTTCAGTACAAGGAGAGGGAGTTTATACAATCCGATCAAAGGTTTATGTGTCACCAAAGCTGTGGTATCTCAGAGTTAATGTGATTGAAGCTCAGGATGTAGAGCCACGCGATAAAAGCCAGCCGCCCCAAGTGTTTGTGAAGGCTCAAGTTGGAAATCAGGTACTTAAGACCAAGATATGTCCTACAAAAACTCCCAATCCACTCTGGAACGAAGATCTCATGTTTGTGGCAGCTGAACCATTTGAGGAACAACTGGTGCTAACAGTGGAAAACAAAATAGGATCTTCAAAAGATGAAATTGTGGGGAGGATAAGCATACCACTTAATAAATTTGAGAAGCGTTTGGATCATCGTCCAGTGCATTCTCGCTGGTACAATCTTGAAAGTTTTGGTTTTGGTGCTTTGGAGGGAGACAAGAGGCATGAACTCAAATTTTCTACTCGGATTCACCTCAGAGTGTGTCTCGAGGGTTCCTACCATGTATTTGATGAATCCACATTGTATATAAGTGATACAAGACCAACTGCGAGGCAGCTATGGAAGCAGCCAGTTGGAATTTTGGAAGTGGGAATATTGAGCGCTCAAGGGCTCCTCCCTATGAAGACAAAGGATGGAAAATCCACCACTGATGCCTATTGTGTTGCCAAGTATGGACAGAAATGGGTCAGAACGAGAACCATCACTGACAGCTCAAATCCCAAATGGAATGAGCAATACACATGGGAAGTGTACGACCCTTGCACTGTGATAACCTTGGGAGTTTTTGACAACTGCCATTTGGGAGGAAATGAGAAGCCAACATCAGGAAGTGGAGCCAAAATTGACTCCAAAATAGGAAAGGTAAGAATTCGCCTATCAACCCTTGTAATGGATAGGATATACACTAACTCCTACCCCTTGCTTGTTCTACGTCCCTCTGGATTGAAGAAGATGGGTGAACTTCAATTAGCTGTTAGATTTACTTGTCTTTCCCTAGCTCACATTCTTTACCTTTACGGGCAACCATTACTCCCCAAAATGCATTATCAACATCCGTTCACTGTGAATCAATTAGACAGTTTGAGATATCAAGCCATGAACATTGTAGCAGTAAGGCTTGGGAGAGCAGAGCCACCCCTGAGGAAAGAGGTCGTAGAGTACATGCTAGATGTGGACTCTCACATGTGGAGCTTGAGAAGAAGCAAAGCTAATTTCTTTAGAGTGGTATCAGTATTTTCAGGTGCGATAGCTTTGAGCAAGTGGCTGGAAGAAGTTCAAAAATGGAAAAACCCAGTGACCTCAATTCTAGTACACATCCTGTTCTTCATATTAATCTGCTACCCAGAATTGATCCTCCCCACTATCTTCCTATACATGTTTGTGATCGGAATATGGAATTTCCGATTCAGACCAAGACATCCTCCCCACATGGATACCAAACTTTCATGGGCAGAAGCAGCACAGCCAGATGAACTAGATGAAGAGTTTGATACTTTTCCTACTTCTAAGTCTCAGGACGTGGTAAAGATGAGGTATGATAGGCTTAGAAGTGTGGCAGGAAGAATACAAACAGTGGTGGGAGATATTGCAACACAGGGGGAGAGATTTCATGCACTTCTCAATTGGAGAGACCCGAGAGCAACCTGTCTGTTTGTGATGTTCTGCCTGGTTGCAGCTGTGGCTGTATACATAACCCCTTTCAAGATGATTGCTGCTGTTATGGGCATCTACTGGCTCCGCCACCCCAGGTTCCGAAGCAAGCTACCCTCGCCCCCAAGCAATTTCTTCAGGAGATTGCCTTCTCGTGCCGATACTATGCTTTAAGCCTCAAGAAGTGAATTCATGTCTCTTTTTTATCAGCAATTTTTTTTTTTTTGGGTGATGGATTTTCTCGTCACCAAATTTGTTGTTCATGTTTTTTGGGACTGAGATATTCTGAGCATAAAGCTGAGATTCACTCAGCAGCGTTAAATTTCTTACTACGAATCTGGGTTAAGAACGTTTCTGTTTCCATGTCTTGAATATTGACCTAACGATGGATAAACTTGAGCAACGTAGATAGCTTCGAAAGAAGACAGACCCATCAGCTAGTGGGTATCGAGGTAACAAGACATAACCAGAAATTTTTACCTGGGTCAATCAGTTGTGGCTTGTCCAGAGCGATCTCATTGCAGATAAATTCTTGAACGTCGTCGTTGACATGTGAAGACCCACATAAGGGCATTTTGAGTAAAATATATTATTATTATTATTATTATTCAAATTTTATAGGAATTCATCTTTTTATATCAAAGTCTAACGGTTTGTTAATTATTTTACATAATTTTGCTATAATATTTATTATATTTTTATAATAATCATTTAATAATATTTTATTGTTTTTATTATTTTTTAAAATAAAAATATAAAAGTCATTTTAATTTTTAAAATTATTTTTTATTCCTTCTATAAGCATATATATTTTTTATATTCTACTTATTAAACAAGTCTTAATTTTGAGATCCTGCTCGTCTACTGCTGTTATTGTCACTTTGAATCTTTTTTCTTTTTTTTTTTTTAATTTTTTTTGGGGATCATTTTTCCCTCAAATTAAAAAGATGAACATTTCTCTAAAAAAAAACTTATATATAATTACTTATATCAAATTTTAAAATTTTCAGTTATAATATAATAAATGTAAAATTTTTTAATAATAATATAATAAATATATAATTTTTATTAATAAATATATAATTTTTAATTAAATTATGAAATTGTTATATTATTATTAAAAATTATATATTTATTATGTTTTAATTAAAAAATTTAACAATAAAAATATTAAGAATTGTTCTTAAGTTTAATCATTTGTTTGGATGTGATTTATTGAAAGATAGCTCATAGCACTGGATTCTGGAACTCACAGGCATATTAACGGGCTTCGGAAATTCCACAGCCTTACAGATGTGTATTTTGAAGTCCCAGGAACTGGGCTATTGCTCTAGATGGGCCCGGCCCATCAAGAAATAATAAAAAGTTTATTGCTGCCCGAGTCGCCGTTGCTGCGCCTACCACCTAGTCTAGTGGATTTAGCACATCTTTGATCCAATCATGTTTGTTAATAGCGCTTGTTGAGCTTCTGGCAAGTCCGACTATGGGAATGGAACAACCGATTGACCCTTGTCCACATTATGATTTGTCAAAAACAATGTACGGGAAAAACTATTAACATTTGAAAACACAAAATATTGGATCAGGATTCTTCTAAGTTCTTTAAAAAAGAAAATTTAGAGAGTTAATTTGGGAGAAAAAAAAGAAAAAAGAGAGAGGTGCTGCTTAAATAGGTTTCATATATATATATATATATATATTAATTTTTTTCTCTCTTATATAATGCTTTGTATTACGAAAGCAGATCCTTTAAAGTGAGGAGAGCATAAAGTGCTTCTGAAGTGCTTGCCATCTCAATCGTCCGTGTCATCAAAGGCTCATGTGAAGCCACGTCCCTCTCTTAACATCAAAATGCTACCTTCTAAAATATTACGAAATGGAGCGTTTGGGTCATGGAAAGGATTCTCTTCTCTTTGGCGCATCATCCTCTTCTCTTTGCTGATCTTTTGTTCCCGTTTGCTGGTGGAGGAAGGGATTTTTTAATCTGTGTGTGGCTATCTACAAAATTTGTTTTGAGTTTGAGTTGAGCGAAGAAGTTTCCACTGCCATTGATGAGAATCTTGAGAAGCGGGAGTAGAAGCAAAGGGAGGCCAAAGTCAAGTCCCATGTTCGCACAAAAGAAGAGCACCGCCATTGAAACATAAGAACCTTCTTCCCCATGCAAGTCCGAGTCAGACATTCCTCCAAACAAGCTGCTACGAAATGACCACGACCCATCAACAACGGAGCTCCAACCAGTGCCGCTATCAGTGGATCCATAATGCCCTGTTTTGTCAATACTATCATTTCCTGTGCAATAAAGTTGTTTATAAAGAAAGCACCTCTTTGTTGTTTTTTATTTTTGGCGATTTAATTGTGCTTGTTCTGCTGTTGCAATGAATGCAAGGGATGATAAAATGAAACTGGTGCCTCCCTTGTTCTGTTGCCTGAAGTTCTTTATTTTCTGATATAAAATTTGAAACAATGTTTAGTTAAAACAAAAAATGCCATATTGCTCTCACTATGAAGAAAACTCAGTTCCTCCCTCTGCTTCCTGCTGCGTTTAGCCAAATAGGTGCATAATATCACTTTATGGATGAACACATAGCAAAAATCACAATGATCTAAACAATTTGCGATGGACCTTGAACTCAACCTCAATGCTATGGATTTTGACGAAAAAGAAGTCATTGCTGTCTGGTTGTGGTTTTTTTGAACACGAGGGAGAGTCAGATATCCAAGAAGACGCCGTATTGAAGAAGACTGGTGACCTTCAAAGCCCTGGCCAAGCTCTGCTACTGTTGGGGATTTTAAGGCTAAACGCAGTGTTTTGAATAAAAGCACAATGTGGCCACCTTTGGTCCTTTGATGGACTGAACGGCTCAGATTAGATAAACTTCAGAGGCACTTCACGGTACGGACACTTCAGAGGATCCGCTTCCCTGTATTACAATACAAGATCTTACTTTGAAAAAAAGAAACTCAAGTATATTTTTTATATCTTATTACTATCAAGTACATCAATAAAGGCACGATGAGTATGTAGTTTTTTTGCAACTCATCATCATATAATTGAGGTTTTTTTTAAAAAAAAAAAATTATACATGATGTATTTTCATTAAAAAAACTCAATAATAAAAATATAAAAAATTGCAAATCTGTCTCTCCCCAAAGTATTCGTATTTTACAAGCTACAATGGCCAGAGTTTTGATCTACCGCCCTTAGTTTTCTCTTGCACCATTACTGGAAATTTCAATTATCGGTGGAGAACGGGAAAATCTACGAAGTTACATTGAACAATTTTCTTTTTGTACGTTTATTTCTTTTTATCGCGTACCATCGTGGACGAAGATAAGGTGGTTGATTACCAAATAGTTAAAGCATGTACATAATTTAGGTTTTCTAAATTTTATAAGCCGACAAATCTAACCTACAAAGGGTTAATAGGTAGTATTTAATTTTCAATAAAGTATTTACCTTTGATACCCCAACTCTCTTTCCATCTTATATATTATGTCTTAAAGTTTAACTTAGTTTAACATAATATTCATAAAAAATATTTCCACGAAAATTTCGCTCTAGCTTCATTTGAACTTCAAATCCTTCACTCCAAACCTGCTGTGATAAAGAATTATTTGATGCAATGTCGTAGGTGATTAAAGAATAAATTTTCTGAAATACTGTAGCAGAAATAGATTAAGGTTTTCACTAATGAAAATAATATTGGATACATTATTTTTTTAGATTATTTAATTAAAAGATACCCAATTTTCTGGTGAAATGATACCCTGAAAGAAAATAACATTTTAACAAATTAAATAATTATATTTTGAAACTAATATATAATTAGAAAACGTGAAAGATATATAAGAATATAATAACAAGAGGTCTTAAGTTTCTGTTGCTTTTTTCATATTTCGGTTCAGAGAATGTGGATTTCAAATTAACTGAAAAAGAATTATTAAGCGTAATTAATTGGTAAAAGAATGAAAATAAATTCTAAATTCAAACTTCCATGCGACTTTTGTTTTTGATCTTTTTTAAAATGTTGTTAACAACCAAAAGCGCGCACCGCCACGGGGAGTCAGGGACTTCAAATTATTAAACCTCTCGAATTTAGAATATTCACTGCAAAATACAAATTAAGCGGTTAAGCCATTATGCGCAAATTGAGAATAGAAAATTTAAGTTATAAATTTTTAATTTATTGGTTATGAAAACACTAACAATTACCCAAAATAATCAGTGATGAACTGATAAGAGAGAAGATAGTATGTTAGCAAACTTGAGCATAATTCCTCTAGAACCAATGTAAGAAAGTGCCCGCCTAGGGTCTCCCAAAGAGACAAAGATCTACCATTGAACCGTAATAATTGAAAAAAAGAAAAATAGTCACAGTTGGTACTAAAATATGTGTTGGATTCTTTTTGGCTTCTGACAAAGAGAAATTGACTGTTTGCTGCCAACCTTAAGGAAACGGACCACCAAGTTAACCCACCCATTTAAAACAAAAGAAAAAAAGAAGAAGAAAACTGGGACCTGATGGAAAGTCTTGATGTTCATCAATGGCGCAGTCCCCCAACGGCCATATATGCATGCAAGCATTGCTTGGAGGCCAGATGTTCGTTTTAGTTCAACATCCGGCTTCCGTTTCTTTCTCTCATCTCAACCTTTAACACTTTGTCTTACTCTCACTCTCAGCATTAGCATCTCTCTTCACTTCTCTCTACCTAATCTCTTATATTCATTCTCTCTTCTTATTCTTACTTCTTTTACTATCAGAAATGGCTGCAAAACATTCGTGTCTCCGGTGATTCAAGATCACAGAGAGAGAGAGAGAGAGAGAGAGAGAGAGAAGTAAGTCTACTGAGCTTTGGTAGCATTGAATTCTCTATTAATTATGGTCTGTCTATATCTATACAGTTCTAGTGAGAAACAAAGATAGCTAGCAGCACAGAGATTAGATAACATTAATTCAATTTATATATTTGGAGATAATTAAGAAGCTACAACAACTAGTTAAAGCTATGTGTATATATATATATATATATATGTATGGCTAATACTACTGTGCCACTTAATTCCAGAAACCCACTCGTTATTCCTGGCGAGGGCGTGAGAGCCAGAGGGAGCTGAGGGCTCGCAGACGATGGGAGTACTCGGCCATGGCCAGCAAACACCTTGCTGCTTGACGCGTCGTTAGGATCTGATGCAGACGGTGAATCGTTTGGTGCCGCAGATTATCCGCCTGTAAGTTTTTCATTTTTTTTTCAATTACAATTTGTCTACCACTCAAAATGATAATATAAAATAGAACATCAACCCTATGCATGTTGCTTCCGAAAATCATTATTTGTTTATTTTTTTACTTTTATAATTATACATGTCATTATATCAGCAGCCAACCAATAGAACTGTGTAGGGGTTGGAGGGCAAACTAGCCAAAGTACAGTGAATGTATTCTATGTCCAGCTTTGAAACAAATAATAAACAGGTCCAACAATTTTTTATTATGAGGCATCCATAGTCAACCAAAAAAAAAAAATGGTGACATTTTCTCAATTGATCATTTTTCAAATGCATGACATTATTTTCAACCATTTGGTTTCCTAAATCCAGAATCGCAACAGCAATGATGATCATTATAAACCTATAACCACCGAAAGAGGAATTAGTTCAATTCATTTTTGGCTGGTAATATAAATTCTACAAATTGGTCAAATTATGACTAATGGTCCTATGGAAGGGTAGCTTATGCTAAAGCTCATAGTCGTTATGATTGTGGATTCCTCTAGTTTTTAATGCCTATTCTTTTGATTAGTTACATTCAAAATAGATTCAAGAGGGTTTGTTCTACGGTGACTTGTAAATCATTTATTCCCCCATAGAAATAAATAAAAAGTCGGTGAACCAACCTAATGACCAGAGGTTCTACATAGAAATTTAGAACATTTTACCTCTGCTGTCAACCCATACTCGGTTTTTTGGACCCTTTTCTCTTTTTGCTTGTACTTCATATGTGATGGGCATCAATTCTAGGATATCTTTTCAACGTGTTCACACTTTCATAGACTAATCATAAATGTCATGTCATAAGTTTGGTAATCACTAGACGACAGATATGGTATGAATGAAATTTAGACGGAATAAATTCAATTGAGTGGACTATTTAGACCGGCTTATTAATTAGCTAGAAAGATCTTTCACACAATGTATAGCATATTAAATCAAATTCTACTCCTACAAGCTGTTTGAATTTAAATATTGGTTTGGTTTGAATTTTTATTTATCCATCCCATCCAAAGTTTACTAAAATGCCCCAATTTTTTTCCTCTTTTACAAAATAGAAATGTAGGCTAAGACAAAAAGATGAACATTGGGATACGGGAGTTTTGTGGTTCAAAGAAATGGTCAAAAAAGGGGTTATGGGGAAGGGTCAATGTGGTGTCTTCAAGTCAAACGGTTACGACCATGACATCATGCAGATATGGGGCTCAAGGGGTATCTTTGGATGAGGCTTATTTCAGTGAGGGACCACTGATCTGCCTTCGTGTCACGTGTACATTATCAAACACACACCTAGCTTGTTTATTATTACTATTAAGTATTAACCTTTGAGATTAAATGAGTATCCTCATAGGAAAAAAAAATTAACACAACATATAAGAAACTAAGGTAATACCCTAACAAGAATCATAAATGGAAAATAATTAATTATCTTCCTACTTTTAAGTCTAAAATTTACACACAAGACCTTCAATTTATGGAGCCTCATGCGGTTGCATTTAATTAACATTATTATTTTGGTGTATCTCTGTTTCTATATATGTATTATTTAAATAATTGTACCAAACTAAACCGTATAATGAACAAAGAGTCCTTTTCGAGAAATTAACATATTGTCCCCCAATATCTAATGTGAGAGCAAAATATTAATAATCTATGTATGTTTGTAGATCCCATGTAACCACCTCACGAGAGTGAGACATGCATGCAAGGAGTAGTTCATGGGGTTGGGTAGGTATCCCAACCCAAAGAGCAACAGATTCTTGTTCTTACATGACCCCATGAGATCAGTTATGGAAAAGCTTGATCATATTCGTGCATGGGGGACCACAAACTAGCTAAGAAGACCACATCAGATGGCCACAAAACTTGTACCAAGCTCAACATGCATTCATGATTGATGAACTTTTTGCGTACCATATATTTTTTAAAAGTTATACTAAAAGGCTTGAAGTGAAAGTGAATCAAATAGTTAAGGTACCTGTCTGACGAAACCTTCGAAGGCGGAGAGCTTGTTTATGGCCACGGCCATCTGTCCCATGTAGTTGACCATATGGGGGGGACAGCTCAATGAGTCTGATGTTATGGTTTCTGAGAGAGATTGATTCAGAGCTTCAAGTCCTTGAGAGAGAGCATCTTCTGCCTCTTGAGTAGACTGTTGCAACCCACAGATTCCCAGTATTTGTTGCTCCGTCAGGGGCTCTATTTGATTTAGAATAATCTAAAACACCAACAAATTAAATCAAATTAATTAACATGTTTTAAACATGTAACACACTATAACTTACATATATAGGAACTATTAATTTCCCAGAAATTCCCGGTTGAGACGTACTGGTTTTATTGATTAACTAAAATACAAAGGAAGAAATGGGTATGGGAACGACAACTTTATTCCCATCAACAACGACGGTGAAAGAAGACAAGAGGAGATAGAGACCCGTGCCATTCTCTTTCTCTTTCTTTGCTCTAAATTTCCGGTTCCAACTAGAGAAATTGGAGTGAAAGCAATGGCTTTATGGGAATGAAGCCTAACTCCACCCATTCCCGGAAACCTTCATCATTTTGATACCTTTCGTCATTAATTGAACACATTATTTTCATCACCCCTCACAGATTTTCTTCGTTAGCCCATTTAGCCCCCCCACCGACAAAACGGACTCCTTACATTTGTATACGCTACCTATATTTCAGTTTTATTTGAATTGTAACACCCCGATTTATTTCCTCCTCCACTCCCCATGCAAATATTTTTAATTAAAAAGAAAACTGTAAGCCTAACTAGTTCTCTAGTTGTCGTCCCCAGCATGATTGAAACTCCCTAAAGCATAGGGTGGGTTGATTAGAGATGTACCTTAATGAGTTCAGAGGGCCTGAATCCACCAATCCACATGAAGCAACGTTCTGCAGGGGTCTTCCACATGCCAGAAACAAGGTGGAATACGTCAGTTTTAGCCACAATACTCTTGAGGTTCATGACTTGGTCATAATGAGCTAGGCAGTTGTCCACGAATAGCCGAAGCTCGTTCTCGGGAAGGTGCTCTTGAACTGCAGCTCTTAGCTCGCACACTAGCCGATGGTGCTCCTCTACCCATCTCCCATATTCCACGTCAAACATTGCAGCATCTGTAATTTCATCATTATTATTGTGCAAACACAGCAAATTTACTTTATTTATTATATTTGATAGATAGGTATAGAGTCATATATGTGTGTGTGTGTCTGTAATAGAGTTTTTATATGACGTGGTATGGAAGACCTGAGCTAATGCTACTCATAGCGACAGGAAGGCCTTGCTCTCCTCCCAAAAGTGCACCCGATCCTCCAAAGAATATGCCCTAATACACAACACCCGTTACTTGTCAGCGCTACTGTTGTTTCAGTTTATTACAACTTTATCAGCCACAGTGTGGTGTCCATTTATCGCATTAAGTGGTTGCCCATATTAAAAGTTTTCTTACTTGAGCTCTAGCACGCTGCAACTCTTGTTCCAGCTGATTCAGCCTGATCCTACTTGACTCTAGCTGCTGCACATATGCCTGAAACCAAATAATAATAATAATAATTAAAACAAAATAAATAAATGGCTATACCCAGGGAAACCTTTGAAAAGTCTTGCCTAAAATGAGCGAAACACAATTGAGATAAAATTATTTTTCTAGGGGTTTCACCTTTTTCCTAAGCCTGCTTTTCCTAGCTGCCTCTCTATTCTGAGCAAGTCTTCTGAGTGTCTGTGCATAACATTTTTTTTCAAAAGCACACACATTCAACATTAATTGTCATGGAAACTTTTTTCTTTTATATATATATATATATATATATGAATAATTAGCTTGGAGGAGAAGAAAGGAAAGCATAACCTTAGGGTCAGGTGTTTTGGGTCCTTCCTGTTCAGAACTTGAGGTTGGACCCCTGCGAGTGCTCTCTCGCTGCTACATATATAGCACATGCACAGCGTAGGTGACTAGTTAGCGAAAATGATAAATATACCTATATCCTATAATTAAGCTCAGAATCTCAGGTTTCAAAGATGCTACCAAACCCAGATTCTTGTTCTTTTTTCATTTCATAATTAAATTTATGGGATATTTATAGTTATTATTTTATATATAGTTATTATTTTATATATATATATGTAAGTCACCTTGACAGCTTTGGCTGATTGATTAGGGGCGGAGGCGGCTTCGCTTTGTGCGTTAGCCAACTTAATGGACGGCTCTGATGGTCTCTTGGAACCACTGCTTTGCGGAGAAACTAATTCCATGCTAGCCTACGTACCAATTACCAAATGCAAAAAAGCCCACCATAAAATATTGTTTACCATAATAAATTAATTGAATTAAAGGAGCAAGCAGGAATCAAATAATGAATATAATTTGAGAGTGGGATTGTTATACCTTCGATGAAGGTGGGTCTACGTGCATAGGCTGAGATGGGAAAATGTTTAGAGTTGGAGGCCTCATTCCTGATGATGATGAGTTCTCTGCTGAGACGCACACATGCACAAAATTCAGCAACATCAATTATCAATAATATACATCTAAAGGTCTATGGTAACTGGCTAGGATGCTCCAACCACAGAGAGATAAAGAGAGACTGTCGAGGATTATATTAGAAGAGGGTGTTTTTGAAGAGACAGAATGATGGCAGGAGGAGTTGAATGAGAAACAAAGGGGGAAGGCAAGGGAGGTGTGAAGGGAAGAAAGCAAAGTATGGGGAATTGTCATGCAATTGTAGCTCTGCCACCCCCAAACAGAAAAAGGAAGAAAGTAGGGAAGGTAAAGGCGGAGGGTAACCATACCCTATTCGATCGTACTCTTTTTCAGTACATGTGAAATTAGCAAAGAAATAATCATGACACCCGGTTTTGTTACATGTCATGATCTTACACCTCCAAACAATAACACTAGAAACAAATAAAATCAAAAAAGAAGGAAGAGAGAGAGAGAGAGAGAGAGCAAATTTTTGTTTTTGTTTTTGTTTTTTTTTCTCAGAACTTGAATGTCTCCACTCCATTTCTTCTCCTTTCGCTTTTTTCTCCCTCCCTGCAAAGATCGGGTCAAAGGAAGTACTGGGGCTGCAGATATGAATTTGCTGAACATGCTTTCCCTGTGAGCCAAACAACCCATCCCCCTCCGATAATCTCCCAAACAGAATCGAAAAGCTAGAGGAAAAGTGTATTCGTCTTTTTGAAACCCAAAGAAATTTGTACGAGTGAGAAGAAAGAAAAGCTCACGTCTTTGGTCTTGAACATTAATGGAAGAGGGGTCAGCTTGTCCATCGAGATACAGAAGAAGGGCTTGATCCAATTCACCTAAATCATAAGCTCCGGAATCCTTGCTTCTGTTGGCGCCAACACACAAATAAAAATTAAGAAAATAAAAAAAAAGGAAAAAGGAAAAATAAAAAAGGTGCGGAGAAGCTCACATGTAGTTTGCGGGTATAGAAGTGGATGAAGAAGATTGCATCATTCCGAAAGAAATTCGGTGGTCTTGAATTTGATGAGGATGACGATGATGTGGAGGTGGCGGGAGGGGTAGTGGTTCCAGCTGAGTGCTTGTTTGGTTGGTGGTCTTATTAACACTGTAAGCCATGAGACATGGATGGACCTAAAAGCTTTGTCGTTTGCTCTTCTGCTGCAATAGCTCTCCAAAACCCCATTAATGGCGAAACCGCCTTCTGTTTCTTCCACTTAAAATCATTTCCCCTTTGTCCACGGAAACACAGAAAGAGAGAGAGAGAGTCGGTTATAAACTTATAATCGAATAGCTTGAGCGAGAGGAAGCATAGAATTAAATGCAAATTAAGGGGTACAAAAGACAAAGCTTCTTTTTCTTTCGCACCTCTCCTCTCTCTCTTAGTTCTCTCTCATCTCGGCCAACTACAAAAAATTTTGAGATAAAGCGGTTCTCAGGATATACTGTTTATCTCTCTGCCTGTCTCTCTCTAGAAAACCCAGATAAGAGTAGGAGAAACTGCCTTTGTTTATTTAGAAAAACCACTTTACACAGGAATGCAAATACCACCTACGTCTTCCTTGTCTACCCTTCTCTTATTCTATTGGATGAAATTACCAAAAAGTCTTTCTCTTTCTTCAACTTTTACTATTGACATTTTCATGCATACTTACACGTAGATCTCTCACCCCCTCCTTTCTCTGTTGGATCACCACTTAACCCCTTTTGTTTTCACACTTTCTTCCCCTCTTTTTATTTTTCCTTTTTTTTTTAAATTAAAGTATGTTTTTCTTTTGTCCTCTCTCTTTCAAATAAATTTTTATAAGTCCCATTTGAAAAAAAGAAAAAAGAAAAATAAGGAAGCTATATTAATTTATTTAACTGTTAAAGAACTATTTCTTCCGGAATTTATTATTTTGAAATTCCTTGTCTAATTGGAGAGGTAACATTCACCCCTTTATGATTTGGAAGGAGACATTAAATTATAATCCCATGTCTTCTTAATAAAGCCCTTTTAGCTATAATAGACAATTATTTTCTTTAATTTTTAAAGTAATTTTATTACAAGTTGAATCTTGCAAATCGTTTTCTGTTTTTCCTTTTTCTTTATTTATTTTAATGGATATCACTGTAACTCGTTTTCATGAGTAAAGAATATCTATAAAATAATTACAGTCTTATGGAACTAGCTTGCAGACGTAAGTTATCTCTGCATAATGGATGGTTGAAAATACTTCCATTTAAGCATTATTCCCAACTTGAATAAAATTGACTTTGCAAGTAGAATAATTATATAGGAATATCACAAAAAAGTCTGCTATCACAATTTCAAGGCACAAAGGGTTACGAATTCAAGTTTCTCATTCCATATGTGAAAATGGCGTTCATCGCCACTAATCCTTGAAATGTCCCAACTTCCAAGCAAGAAAATAGATCAAACAATACAGAAATATTTTAAAAATATGTATGATTAACCAACAGATATAGGAATAAATTTAAGATGGTTTAATTAATTAAGCAAACAACATTGACTCGGGCCATCATTTGCTCTGTGAATGTCATCAAGTATTGTTTTTGGCAAATGGGGATTAATTATTTAGGCATTCATTATTAAATTTTAATGTTAAATTCTATATCAGTTCGCAGCCATTATAAAATATATATATTCATACCCCACAAAAGTCAATACCCTCTTGAAATTCTTATGCCATGAGTTTTTCATTTGCCCCAAACAGTCTTGAACCTTGTTGTTGAATATGTTTCACGCATGCTACTCTCTTCAAAATGTCTAAGTCAATATTAAATTTATTTATATTTTGATTAGTAAGCGTCCCCCTTATTTTAAACCCTATAATCATAACAATAAAATATAGAGAAAAATAACAATATATTGCCTTATGATCATCGACCTGGGTTACAACTTACAAACACCAGCAAAGTCTTAGCACTAATATATTAATATGGGACTGGTGAAACATTCATCTTTTATGAAAGTATCCAAATTAATGTAAAAGGTTTAAGGTTTACAATGATGTGAAATAACACTGGTGTAAAATAAGTTAATTAACGATTGCATAATAAAATTAGAGATTGGCTTCACCAGAAGTAACCCTATAAGCTTTATTTTGAGCAACTCCTTTAACTTAAGGGCAGGCACATTTAATGATTTTGAATGTATGCAACTATATATAGGGTCAATTAATCGCTAATCTCGTTTAAAACTGTAGGTAACTAATTAAGCATGGCTCACTGTAAGGTTTATGGAACAAACTATACATGGATATTATGAGAGATTTTTCAACTAATTAATAATGTAAAATTAGCTGTGTTTGATATCAGTATCATATGATTATATATTGTATGAAATTTGTCCGTTCTATCCATGGTTGATTCCGCCATCTTCTAATACAAATAAATTCAATTTTGTAAAATAGTTCAACAAAATAATATTTTTTTAAAATTTATTTTCAGCTATATAAATAATTAATTTACTGCAATTTAACGTGCTCATACTTCACAATTATCAATATTTCTGTGGGAATTTGAAAATGAAAACCAGTGCATCCAACTAACAAAGACGCACGGGTCATCTTCCACAAATTTGTTCATCTCTCACCATTCATAAATTATTTAATAGAGAAATGTAAACTGAAGTAGAAAACACGCATAGTACGTCTTTATATATATTCATTAGATGATATTATATTAAGAGCCGTTACTTAACACTTGGGGCGTTTTTGGGCACGTGGACACATCAAACCTTAAACTATTCCTCTAGCTGGCAACACCAGCTGTATCTACTATGTACCACCGTCCACGTGTCACATTTGAGTTATGATCCAGCGGCTGTGATTTTGGGACCTGAAAACTTTCCTTCAAAAGATCCTAGGGCCCACCGCCACTCCCCATTCGTACCTTTCTTTCACTTTTTTTTTTTTTTTTCTGGGCCAGCGTTCAACCACTCCAAATTTTTTGTCATTTGCCTTAGGGAGATTACACAACTGATGATCAGTCATGACTTGGGGGGGGGGGGGGGGGGGGGGGTGTGTGTGTGTGTATATATATATATATAAAAACTTAATTATTGGATAATTTTGAAAAATTCTAATTGAAATTATTAAACTCTGTATAATCCCTTTACACGATATCTTAATGAAATGCAACCTTTTTTATTGACACTCTCAATTCTGATATTTTTAATTGATTTCATCCAATTAAATCCGCAATTAATTCGCTTTAATTTTGGCTAGTAAGTCGAATTCTCGTATCCCATTTCTCACATTACTGTCATTAAAACATCAGTATTAGTTAATTACAATTATTAATTGATTAATAATTTTCGATCTTTTACAATGATTAAATAAATTCTAAAAATAAATGCAAGTTAGTTTAATGAAAGTAATTAATTTGGGCTCTTCGAACTCTTTCCACTAATGGGGAGTAAAAACTTACAGTTTATTACACGTCGTGAAAGAGGTTTAACAATTCGCATCTTCTTAATCAAAAATTTATTTTCTTTATCTTTTTCTTTTAAATAGTGGAAACTTAATAAATTGGCGTATGGACAAAACTTTTTCTTTATTACAAGTGTTCTTTTTAACTATTGCAGAAATTTTTTATTTGGTATACAGAGTCTCTGTTGGCTGCATTTCTTTTTATTTGGTATACAAGTGTTCTCTTTATATGAACAAGATATAGCGTTAACATAATTCATGATATATTAATCATAGATTCAAATTGTTGAGATCAATCGGATACTTGAAACAGGTTCCCTAATGTTCAATTCGTATCATAAGTTTTACTCACGCTAAGTGTTTAACCGAAACAGTGTGCTGGAAAAGTATAGAAGTATGTTTGGCCACGCATTCATTAATTGTCTACCATTTCTGGCCAAATTGTCTTTGCACATTTTTTTCACCAAAACTAAACACAAAACTTCAAAACTAGTTACTTTGTTTTCAATGGGATTAATTAAGATAAAGAAGAAGGTAACACATGTCTCTCAGAGAGGCTGATCTTAATTAGCCATCCATAAAACACAATCCTACTTGCTGCCGACTAAAAGAAAATCCTTTACAGCGAGCAAATTAGTAACAATATTCAACATGGAGAGTCTTACCAAATACATTCATCAATCAAAAGTAAAAACACACATCTATCTATTTGTCATTGAGTTAATAGTTTATCAGTCTGGAACTTTCAAAATTAAAGTGAATTTAATTTAGTTTCACTTGCCATTTATTTATTTCCTGGTATATGTAATGTAATAATTATAACAAGAAGTAAAGAAGTATACTTTATTAATCATCAGTAAACAATTAGTGCCTGATCATTTAATTAAAACCAAAAAGTTTTCGTGTATATGAGTGTATTTGAAAGAGAAAAGTCAGGACTTTTATAGTGGTTTTGCTATTTCATTAAACCAAAAGTGAGCCTTTGCAAACTAATAAAATGAAGGTTCCTGGCTTCATGACTTCTTGTTGGTTACGATGCATGTGTGTGAGATCGATCATTCCATTCTAAGCTCAAATCAAGTTATTGTTTGGGGGAAGCTATTTTCAAAATATGGGCTACAGGAGAAACTTTTGTAGGTCTTAATTCACACGTCTATGACTTAAACGTGTGCTCCACCAGAAGCGTGCGAAGAAATCGTTAGTAATTAATCTTCACTTTTGTTTCCTTATTTTTCATGGCAAGCCAACCAAATTTCTATGGTATTTGTCCCCATTTTCTTTATCATCATTGTTTTTATTCTCTTTTTGTATTATCATTCCTCACGACTTTATCATAGAGTCGGTACCTTATAATATTTATAAGCTTGACTACTCAAGGTGAGACAAATCAATAATGTTATCACAAGTCAAATGAAAATGACATAATTAAGAAAAGTCTACCCATTCAACGGACGAGATCACATATCAAGCTGAATATATTGTTGCTATCTATATCTGCTAGCTGACCTTCAGCATCATAATAGTGATATGTTCATGTGAACTTGAATATCATTATATTATAATTTAAGTAAATTAGCCTGACTGATGTGGTTCTATGCATGTTACTTCACCTAACCCATCCTTGGTTTTTTCCTCCCTATATTCTTACCAGCAGAATTTCATAACGCTTTCAATTTTTGCACTTTAACGAAGAGTGTAATGTTTTTGTTTTTGGTGAGACAGAGTGTATAGTGTTTATTTCAGTCATAAACAAGAATTTTATATATTGATTAATATTGTATATATTGTAGTATCATTGATAATTCCATTGTGATCAATCCTATTCAATTAAGCATTTATATGTGTGGTGGTCCACATATTCTTAGGACATATTACCATCCACCATCATATATTAAATTAACAAATTAACCCAAGAACTTTCTTGATTAAAACAACAATTGAGTTTCTTCCATATGCATAGCTAATTTTCTTTTACAATAACTACAACAATATACATTGCAAAAAAATGCTGGTTTAGCCATAATTTTTTAATAGTTTTAACCATGATTTTAATTATAATTAAATCATTTAGCCATGGATTTAAAATCTGTGGCTAAATCATTTGTCAGAAGGTTTTAACCACAACTTTTAAGAACTATCAAAAAAATCATGACTAAAACTTGTTTTAGCCACAATTAAAATAGTCACAGTTAAAGTACATCTAATTTATTTTAAAGTGGCAATTTCAATAGTTGCTTCCCATTTTTTTAATTTTAAAATAAAGTATTTTGTTCAATTTTTTTTTACAAACTCATAAAAAGAAATTTTAATGAATATATCTAGCAATTCCCATCCAACAACAACAATTAACTTTCAATAATAATAACCATAATGTTATTAAAATTGCAAATAGTCCGTACAAATGTAATTATAAAGTTTATTCAAATAATATATCCATTATTATAAGAAATGATTATCATTAGTAGGTTAGTATTCACTATCCCAATCACGTAGTCCCTAAATATTAGTCAAAAATTAAAATTAAAAATTAAAAATTAAAAATTAAAATATTCATTTGTGTGGTTCAGTTAGAATAGAAATTTAGAAAATTATCTTTTGAACTTTTATAATTGTAAACTCTAAGAGTAATGTAATCTAAAAATTTCAAAGTATGAAAGTTATAATTGTTTCCATTTGTCATTGTCACTTGATAATTGTACCATTTTCGACCTTTGCTTATCGATGTCATTTGTCTTCTTCAACCATTTATGATTTAAGTTGGGTGATCTCATTTTGTAATTCCATGTGAAAAGATTCAGATAAACTCCTATGAACCTAATATCTAAACACTTAGAATAGACAAACACTAAATCCCATTCATCGAATTCGACCATAGAGTACTTTGCTTCCCAAGGCCTTGGCCAATGAATCATTGCTCAAAATTTTACTTAAATAACTATAGGACACGTCAATATTATTTAAAGTCTCGAAAAATATATCTTTATTAGCATTTGCTAAAGTAAACACAACCGAAAGATATCTACCATTATCATCGAGCTAGAAATTAGACTTAATGCCTATTTATTGTAAGTTTCCTCGTACATTTAAATGGTCGTTCGATCATCCAGAATCATTCAATAAAGTGAATAGCACATTGTTACAAATATTTTTTTCAATGTGTATCACATTAAGATTATGACATATCAAACAATTTGCCCAATAAAAAAGTTTAAAAAATATACTCTTCTTAGTCATTGTAGAGTGTCACCATCTATATTATCAATTCCTATAAGTCTTCTTTCCCAACCTTTAACTTTTACCTCTTTTCCAACATTAACATTCTCAAGTTGTTTTAAGATTTTCTAGTCAGTGATTTTTGTTGAAGGATTTTTCTTCTCTTCCATTCTATCAAATTGATCTCAGGCTAATCTAAATTTATATTGAGTTTAAAAAATGACTATAACCAATAAAACACCACTTTTAACTATAATAAATTAGCGAAAAAGTTGAATTAAAGTAACAAGATAGACAAACTAACATAATATGCATATTCCACCCAGATAATGTTCCAAAGCCTAGAAAATTACTAACAATTCATATTATAATTGCATGCATATTGAAAATTTCATCAATGTAAGAATCATGGGTTTTAACTCCCACATTCTACAAATCTATCAACCCTTCTATCAATAGTTATAAATAGACATTAATATCATTCTCCAGTGTTTACCTTCCTGGAGTTATCATTAAAAGAAGGAATTAACTTTGTTTCATACACATCCAAAGAGAAATGTTGTAAGGCATAAGAACCATTAGTCATATGCTATAACTTATACTCAAAATGTTAAACACATTAAAGCCATCAGTGGCAAACCCAAGACATACATTCAAAGAATCTAAAGCAAACTGAGGATGCATTATATCAAATTGCTTCTAAATCTCGAAGTCCTTCGGATGCCTCATCATATCATCATTATGCTTATCAACAGAATGACATTTCATGTGCTAAGTAGTCTTAGAGGACATTAAAAGCCTTTATAATTGTGACTTTAGTAGAAAATATCTAAATACTTTTTGCAGGCTGTATGATTCATTCTTCACCTTTAATTTTTGCTTGCCATCTATATATGTTGTACTTTTTACATAAGTCCTTATTTTCATCATTCCCCTAATATAGCATGCAATCATGTAAACAAGCATGAATTTTGTGTTAAAAAAGGTAGAATATTTGCATGTTTAAAAGCATCAACAAATAACTCCAATATCATTGACATAACTTTATCACTTATTCCACATAAACACTTGATTGATACAATTTCATCAAAAAAAGACAATTTTGAGTAATGCTCATGACCTCTAAACAAATTCTGTTGCCCATCCTTAATTAACTCAAAAAACTTTTTTGCATCATCGTTCATCCTTCAATTTAATGGTAGAACTAAACCTTCAACTTCATTTATAATCTCATTATTATGAACCTCAAATGTATCACGGACCATGTCCTGCACTGGATTATTCCTACAAATTTGTTCTTATCTAATTTACAACATTAATTGAGGTTTTAGAATATGTTTATGTTTAAATCTCTTCATATATCTAACCTAAAAAGTATATCCTTATAGGAATGGTTTAAGAATTAAATGGTCATACACAACTTTTTTAATCTGTCATTTCTTAAATTAACATTTAGAATATGGACATATTATTTTATTCTCTACACTCCCATTAGTAAATGCAAAGTTTAGGAATTTATGCAGTCCATCTAAGTATTCACAGGTATTATGGGGTTTAACAGTCCAAGACTTCTCCATTTTTGCAACGAAAATTATTTAATATAAAAAAAAAGGAAATGCCTTAGTAGTTGGTTAGCCATCACTAAAGATAATAAGATCATTACTTGAATTAAAGTAGTGTAATTAAACTTCACCAAAGCTAAACTAATCATTTCATTGCAATTAAACTTCACTAGCTATTAAATAGTTTTGTGGGATTCTAATCATATATTGTTATTTCCTTTTCAATGTTCTAACATAACCTTACTAACCAGAGCATAACAAATACTTTGTAGAGGTAAAATGAGTGACTATTTGAAACATGATAACTTAAAAAGGACATCAATTTTGAACCAACGTTAGGAAAATGCAATACTAATTACAACAGTAAAATGAAAAGTTTATCCAAAAGCGCCAATAGACAATGCAAGGAAGAGAAATTAGAACATGGGACATAAATAAGCTCTCAAGTAATCAAATGTTGTGATACAAAAGGACATCCATAAATCAAGATTTTGTAGCTCCTACCCATTTATAGTTATTAGAAAAATAACAAAAATATCTTCCAAGAAACCAACACTAAATGGTATCTCAACTAGAAACCATGATCAAACCGAACAATGGATGCTAGAAATGAAAAAGATGATAGTAAATATAAGTTATTTCAAGAGTATAATCAATACTTAACTAGCCTTTAAACATTTAAAAAAAGAATTAAAAGTTGACTACCAAATAAGATTACAAAATATATGATCCTAAAAATTGTGAAGATTTAATTAGAATTCTTCTACCTATTTGAGCCAATTGATGGAGGAATATCTCGTATAAAGTATAACTAAATTATAAAAATGTTTATTATAAAAATAAATTCAAAGTAATTTCCTATACTCTCCCTCTGTTTTAGTTCTCATCCCCATTAATTAGTAGCACTTTAGCTAATAACTCAGATTGGACATTAATATAATTGTATAACATTGTGAAAATAGCATTAATCAAGCCAAACTACATTATGACTACCTACAACAATAGTACTAGAAACTACATGAGAAGGTACTTAATTCGCTAAATTTTGTATTAAATCTGACACAACAAAAAGGTAAGAATAGGTAGGAATAGAAATGTAGCACTATAGCACCAAAACAAGACTTGGTCTCACCAAAAACATACATATGATAATTGTTAACAAGAAAAGCATCAATTAAAGAGCAAAGTGCAACAACATAACACACAAAAAATTAGCAATGTTAAGACTAGGCTCTACTCACTTATATGATAATCTTGCACAGAAGAGTAACACCACAACAGAACATGCATAGTTTTTAAAGAGGAAGTGTAAATTAAAGAACAAAGTGTTGGAGAAAAAACAAATATGGAAGAACACTCATAAGAAGTGTAATTTTTATGGAAGAGCTATTACTACATTTGTGAGGAAGAACTGAATATGGAAGAGCTTCATTTGTGAGGCGAAAATGGAAATGGGGTTGTGTTAGAGGTGATGGATGGGTTGTGATGGCTGATGCATTGGAGATGGGATGAATTGCAATGGAGACCACGCTTGGAGCTTCAATGAAGCAAGAAAATGGCAATGGAGGGAAACTTTAATGGAGCTTCAATGAGTTGCAATGGAGGTTTGGCATGCAACAGCAGTTACAAAATGGAGAAGTTAATAAGGCAACAAAGGGAAAGGGATAAACCTGATAAGGTAGCAAAATGGGGATAAACTTAAAGGCCTAGTCATGGTTCAACGAACCCATAGCTAGGACTTGAGATAGCTATGGTTTGATGGCTGATTGGCCTAGCCACAATTTTAGAAATTATGTCTAAGACTAAATATAACCATAGTTCACTAGTTAACTGTGACTAAGGCAATTAATTAGCCTAGCAACAATAACAATTAGGCATGGTTAGGTGTTGACCTAGCCATGGTTCATAGCTAATTGTGGCTAGTTATTGACCTAGTCATAGTTATTAATAAAATGTGCTAGCCATGGTTTCTTGAAAAACTGTGGTTAGAAATTCTAGCTTAACTACGATTTTGGAAAAATATGGTTAGGCTTTATTTTTACCACAGTTATAAGTTAATCATGGTTATGAAGATGTTCAAGCCACAATTAATTTAACCATAATTAAAACTTATTTTAGAGATGATTTTGTTAATTGTGGTTAGGACACTATCCTTAAATCTTTGTTTTTTTCTAGTGATATAGGAAGATAAAGAAAGGAATGATCAATTGATATTGATATCAATCAAAATTATTTTGAATTACACCATTGAATAATTTAATATAAAATGAGTTTTTTTATTTAATTTACCATTGGATTTATAGTTCTAATCATAAATATCAAATTTACAAAATTTGATACCAATTCAACATTGTTTAGTATCTTATTAATATACTACAAAACTTACATTGAATAAAATTTTTAAATATAAAAAATTTTAAACTATCTTATTATATAGTTATTGTTGTTTATTTTTTTCTAAAATTTTACATGTAAGATCAACATAATATAATGGCTTATAATTCAATGGCTGAATTAAAGAAAATCACTTTTTATACTAAAATATTAAGAGATGTAAATGTTTTGATTTTTATAACGATGTCAACTGTATTATAAAAAGAATGGCTTATATTATCATAAATATATTTAGATTACATATACAAATAAAATATAAATTGGTTAAACTGTCATTATCGGGGGAGTTTTTCGTTTAAAATGATAATAGTAAGCTACTAGATGTATATATTAATGTAAAAACACGATAATGTTAGCATATGATTTGGCCTCTAAAAATTGTTATTTGTGAAACCATGGCAAAACCCTTTTATCCTATATCCTCTTTGGAAAAAGACAAATCTTTAACATGTTCTAAAATAAAAGGGGGAAATCAGTGGTAAAATGGATTAGGTGAATCAATAGAATATTAAAAGAGTAAATTAGTAATAAGAAATTGGCCTTTTTAAGGTGATTCGAGCAAGGACTTCACCAACTTCTTCATCGCCTAATTAAGTAGGTATTTCTGATATGAAAGTGACAGACTTTGCCAAATAACAAAGTCCGAATGGTCCCATATTTCCCATGATTATTTACGTTGAGTGGAAGAATTACATGTGAGAAATCCTAAAATTCAATTTGTCTCGACTTGTTCCAATATGAGAAAAATTGAAATAACAATTGAAGATATGTTGGTTAGTTAAAAGCTCAGTTGGCTGAAAGTTAAGCAAAACCCAAGGGTTATTTAGCTTGCTATCTGTTAGACTGAATTAATAATATAACCAGTAAAAGAAATAGTATGACTATTGCGATGTCCACTTAACTTTCCTTTTCCCTCATTATTTTTTTTTTTTTGGTGTTTTCTTCACAGTTTGTCAAATATAAATTTAGTTGTTAATACCGCCTTCTGCATTTTTAAATTAAGGTTGCTGAGATCCTCTTGGTTTCTATTCCCTTTGACAGGTATATTAATTAGCAGTTGGGGTTCTTCCTTCTGTTCTATATTATATTCGTTGGAGATAAATTAGGTCACCCAATCTCATCCATCATCACAATCTAAGGATTATACATAAGACATAGTATGCTTGGAACCAACTCATTGAAAAAGAAAAATTCACAAAATATAGAACTTTAATTTGTTTAAAAAATTTGTCCCACTTAACCTTTCCACTTTTGGCAGTGATGCTAATTGAAATTAAATCTCTTTTTCTCTTGGTGAATGCCGTGTTTAAATTGAAACAGACCACAAAAATGATCAGAATGCTTTATAATTTTATTATTCATAATCACTGGAAGTTACAGACAACATATACACACACACACAAAGATACATGCATGATCGAGCTAACAGAAATAAGCCGAAAATAACAAGTTCAAAAAGATTCAAGACAATAAGAGAGTTTCATGATGCTTTTGTAACCACACCATGTCACATGATAGGAAGTTCAAATGAGGGATTAAAATGTTTATAACTCTTCCCGTACTGTTTAAATATGGAAGCATATATTAGCTAAAGAAATTATATGCAAAATTGGATTGTTAATTAATTAAGCAAATAATGTGTAGCAAGTAAAAATAGCTTCATTGCCTGTATGATGTTTGGGTGCTGACACAAATGACTATCAAGGAGAGGGAGTATCTATTCCTTCAAATTGCATTTGCCTATGTAACTCCCAACAATAAGATGTTATTATACCTTGAATATAGACTTCGACTCGACTATATGCTAGTACGTGAAGAATAATTAATTTAAGTAGACTAAAACTTTGTTCAAACAACATATATTAATAATTCGAAGTTGAAATTTCGGTTGTTTATTTATAAATGCAAGTTCTTATTGATTTACCTAACTCTTTCCTCTATATGGTGAGTCGGTATATACCCCTATAATCAAGTTCAATGTATCCAACTTACTTGTATTGAAAAGTATAAGTATCAATATTTTTTTTGTTGGCCTGGCAGCTGATATAACCCATCCTCAATTAATTATTTGGCTGACTTTAATTAAAATATAAACCTTAGGTCAACTATATCTAAGTATATGCCTTATCAGTTTCATTACTCTGCGCTGCAACATGGATCATTTATTCATGAGACTAGTTCGATTCCAAGAAGTTTTTTTTTGGTTTTTTTTTGGGGGGGGGGGGGGGCGCCTTCTTCCTTAATTAACCCAACGATAATTCTCATATTTTCTTACAGTTTTAAACTTTTTATATTAATTATTATACGAAATTCCGATGTCCGTTGAGCCAGACACAATCTGATCATACAATCACTGAGGAGTTATTAGAGGGATAGAGAGCCAGATTATTCTCAGCTCTTCCTTTTTAATAACCAGTTTCTTTTGAATTCATTTGTTTTGTTCTAATGCTTTGAAAACAATAGTACTCTCTCACTATTAATTGTTGGCTCGTCAATCAACAGCAGTATAATTTGATCGATCATTTAACAATCAATGTCAGCCAGAGGTATGGTATACATAATCTCATGCCGGAATAATTGATGTTCACTTCAATAAAGCAGGTCAATGATTCCCATATAATTCAATGCCAAATTAATTAATTTAGAACTTATCATTGTAATCCCAACTTCCTCTAGGTTTTAAGATTTAGGCAGACAGCAGACTAATGGACAGGAATATGCCTTAACCTAGCTAAACTTGTTGGCAGCATGTAAAACCTATAGACTTTGGTTGGTGTTAATTAATACGGTGATGAAGAGTTTCTGAAGTGGGAATCAGCTCCTTTAAAGCTCAATTTCATCGTTCTAATTCCATGGTGCCGACACAAACAGATTTCATTCAGACAACATATGTGTGTGTGTGTGTGATGCAAAGAAGCAAAACAGTGTAATTAAAAACTTGTTTTCTCTTCAGTTTACTCTTCCTATAAAATACCAGTTTTCTCTTCAGTTACTCTTCCTAGAAAATACCAGCAATAATGGTGTAATAATATCGCATCTTAGGTACGGAAGCGCTTGATTATTAGGTAGGAAAGTGCAGAGGGAATGATGTCCCATACCCGTTGGAAGGCCATTGGGTTAAGAGCTTCTTACGGGAAAAGCAACGAGAGAAGAAAACGATTTCCATTCAAAGCTGCAAATTACCAAAACTAGGCACCTTTTGTTATTTCATTTTTTTTTTTGGGCCAAGAAGTTTTTATATAAGAGAGAGTAATATAGAAGATGAAGTCAGTGAAATTCACTTATTCTTTTATGCGAAATCTTTTAAATATGAAAAAAATCTAGACTCAATTTTTATCATATTAAACTACTTTAGAATCATAAAATGTTAGGGAATAGGGATGGAAAACCATTTAAACCGATACTTAGTGTTATCCACAACTCCCATATATATGGGTTTATGCAAAAATATCAATTGGCAGGGAGTCTTACCAAGCAATTGGGTCTATGTATCATCTTTGAATGATATGGGAAATGCTTTTTATTTACAACAACAACAACAATAATAATAATAATAGTAGGAAGGGATGGAGAAAAATGAATTTACCAAATTTGAGATGGCGTTGTGCTCCCAGATCCTTAATTTGAGGGAAATATATATAGGGGCTTCCAAATTTCCAAGTAAACCAAAAGGAAAGTCTAAAGTGGGGCCCTTGAGCCACCCATTTCAGTTTCCAAATATAGTAAATGTTGATATGGTTGGGGAGCTTTTCCCAAAGCTTCCAGCTTGTTTCTTCTGTCAACCACATCAAAATTCAAGTCTCTGACCGTAAGCTTTCCATTTCTCTTGGCCCTACTCTTCAAATCCTTGGCTTCTAGCTTTCACTCTGCATGCCTGGTGCAAACCATGATGTGTATTTCTTCTTTGTCACAAAGATAAATCGTAACTCACAACACCCTGTTTTCGAAACCTCAACGTCATCCCATCTCTTACTCACAGTCACACGCCAAGCCGCTAATGGCTGGCTTTATCTTCAGATTCTTGGCCAAAAGATTTTATGTCAAACTCCATATATATATTTTTTCATAAAATTAATAATAAAATATTATATATAATTATTATACACAAATTTTCAATTCCAACATTTTGTATTCAATACTATTAATATGTAATGATCTGTACATAGAATAATTCGTATCAAAAGGGGCGTGAATTTTTAGAAAATAAGTGTAGTTGGAGGTATTCTTTTTGTTATGCTTCATATTGCATTATATATATTGACACTGACATGAAAGATCAATTATCAGGGGTAGCAATAGCATACTGACCTATCAACAAATTTAACGTAACTAGGTAGTGCTTTTCTCTTTATTGTGGTTTCTATAGCATTTGTGCTTACTTTTAACTCCACTAACCTTTTTTATATCTGGATTAACATGACTAACAATGCATAACTTGCTTAATTAGGTCAGACACAACTTTTCAATTTGGAAAAACAAGGTTTCTCCATTTGCTATTTTCCGCAAATATCTTTCTTTTTTACTGATCTGATAACATGTAAGTTTTAAGCATCGAATTTCCTACCATTCCTCTTTCTTTCTTTTTATTTTTTTCTTTTTTCCTTCCATGCGAAATTCATACCACTATAGTTCAAGCTTTTCCAAAATTCAAAACTAATTGCGTGAAAGGAAGACAACGTGCGTGGGCCTTCAGGATGAGGACAAAGGACAAGCTCAAGCCCAAGTGTGAATGGCAAGAAGGTAGCACGTGCACACGAAATTTGACCCATATGGGTCAATCTAGGCCCACTATATGACTCTTAATATTCCCAAAAGAAGGCTCCAAAAATATTCAATTCCATAGTCCACGCGTTGCCTTTGGTATATGGGGAAAAAAAATCGGAAGAATGGAAAGACAGAAAAAAAAATAGATAGGTGAAATAGAAAATAATACTTGTATTTTTATTTTTTAAAAAAATAATCAAGAGATAAATATTATTAAATAATAATAAGGTCATTAATAAATATTTCCTTTTTCCTTTAAATGTCTTTCCCATCAATGGTCAAGTCGCAGAACCAAACATAAATGAACACAAGCAATGCTAAGGTCCAAAGAGGGGACTAAAGTATCAATCATCAATGTTTCAAAGTCAGAAATAATTAACAATCTGGGGGAAAAAAAAGCTACATTACTATCGAATAATGTTTTAGAAACTGAATTGATTATTAAACCATGATAAAAAAAATTTTATGGTTTAATAGTCAAATCAAGATAGGACTAGTTGAATTAAAATATTTAAATAAAAATTTTGTTATATATTATAATATAGTTTTTATAATAATTTAATTAATAACTTGTAAGTGTTGAAGTTATTTATTATTTATTTTAAAGATATAATTTGCAATGTATTTATCAAGAAGATGATATTGGCTCAACGGAAATAGTGCGTTGTTCCATTATCTCTGCCCCTGTTGGAAGCTTGCAAAAGAACGCTAAACTCACTCATGTAAATATGAAGAAACATTTCCCAATCAAATCAATGCAAAATAAGTTATAATTTACAAAAGATAAAGATGCGCGTACAAATAAAAAATATAAGCAAGATAAGCTTCCTCTTATGTGATAAGCAAAGAACTGAAAATAATCCAAGAAAATGGAGGCCACCTACACTCTCAATAAGATGGGATGCGGTTTGCTTATTGCTCCAGAATATTGGGTTTGGGCCTGCCCAAAGCAGTTATGGTTCATCAAAAATAAATAAACGCAACCATAAAATCAATTTCCCCTCATATCTAAATATTTTTTTGGAAATTGTACCCTTTTTTTTCTAATTTTTCCTTTCAATTGTCATATCCTCTTTGATCCATAAAAAATTATAATTGATTACTTGATTTATTTATTCCATTGCAATGACTCTTTTGCCATCTAAATCACACATTAACTCATATTAAGTTAAATTACTAAAATACCCTTTCTATTGTTTAACACCCATTAAAAAATTTTCACTTATCCACCTTGATCCTTGTCGTCAACTACGTTGTCTTCTTAATTTATAGAAAAATACAATTAACCTCTAATGTATTACCCTCAATTATAATGTCCCCATTAATTTATGAAATTTATGCATGATAAAAAAAACTAATTAAGTTTGAATTTTCATTTTTTTCAAATTTTTAATTAAATTCCTCAGTAAATAATTCTATCTTTTATTTGGAGATGGAGGGCAACTGCATTAGGGAGAACATTGTAATCGTAGGCAAAAAATAAGGTATATAAATGCAATTTTTCACTAAACAATGAAAAGAGTACTATAGTTATTTCACATTTATAGATAAACTTAAAATTAAATTTAATGGTTAACTATCTGTTTGATAGCCAAATGGAAATAGAAAAAAATTAAAAAAAAATTATACAATTTCTATTACATCATTGTTATTATTATTCAAAAGTGTTGATCTTTTTTAACTACTATTTTAAAGTAGGAATATTATAGTTATTTTTTATTTTTATTTTTATTTCTATATTTAATATTTTATATACCAAATGCTCTTAAATTAAAAGGAGTGATTGTAATAGAATTTATAGACCACAGCATCAATTACAATTTTTTTATGGATTAAGAAAAAATATTACAATTTGAAGCAAAGAGGGGTAAATAAAAATTTTCCTTTTTCTTTATTTATTAACATGTTATGATTGGTGGAAGAAAAAGTTTTCAATTTAATCATTATTTCCATTTTATATAAGTCATTATTAACATATTATCGAATAAGATTTTTTTTAAAAGTCTTATGAAATAATTAAAAAAAATGATTGTATATCAAACCGACTCGTTACAATATAAAAAATAAAATTGCACTATTTTCTTCTACTCGGTGTAACAACAGAGTAAAGAATAAAATAATAGTGTTACGTGTCGCCATAAATTCCAATAGTGGCTTCCTCGCAACCAAAAAGGATGGATATGTCATGCTTCAACAGAATCCGTTATCATATGCATCTTCTTGGGTTCATACGAGTGGTTAAAACTTTTCTTTTACTTACTTCCTGGACCCCAGTAACAGCAATAACTCCCTAGGTAATAAAGTCTTGTGACTATAACGGTCCGTTTGGCACAAAAAAATGAAAGTTTGTTAAAATTTTAATTTTATCTTTATAATTATTATTTAATATTATTTATTAATTATTATTTAATTATTAAAATAAGAATATTATAAATATTTTTTATTTATAAAATTATCTTTTTTTTTTAATTTACATACCAAACTTTATGCATTCTAAATAGTCTATAAAATGCAAATAAAGTAGAAGAGGAACATTAGTTTTTTTTAGTCCTTCATCTTCTTTAGAGAAGGTAAGCCGACTACAGCAAGGCCTTAGGCCCTGTTTGGTTCGCAGAACGTGAATGTATTTTTTTTATATAATTTATATAATATTTATTATATCTTTATATTTATTATTATATCTATTAAATTATTTTTTAAAAAAATATAAATAAAATAATTATTTTTTATCTCACTTATCCTTACTTACCTATATTTTAGGTTCCTTTAACTATTATATCCTCCAATCAAACATGTCCCACCATTATACCCACACCCACAAGCATTATAAAGAGCAAAACTAAAAAATTTTTAAGGTACAAGCTATAAAGCTAAAAAAAAGAGGCAGAGGAGAGAAAGATAAGTCCAATCTTTTGTGAAACTTACAACCATCTATGGATTTTTAGAATCAATGAGCCATTTATTTATCAAAAAAATTATAAATAAAGAGTCAAAATTTAAAAAATTTATTATTATTAAATATTATTAATTTTAATTAAAATTAATAATAAATTATTATAAAATAATAATAATAATAATAATAATAATAATAATAAATCTTTTAAAATAATTTTATTATTTATAATTATTTATTTATTTATTTTATTTATCTCAGGGTCACAAGCCCTAAAATTTAACCATGGCAGTATGTGTATTGCCAGACAGTGTCCGTCATGAACGGCACGTTGTTTTGCCGTTAAAACAAGTCCAAATCAGAGAAAGAACCAGAGGTACAGGTACAGGTGACAGAAGCCTAAAATGACTAGGCTATTTAATATGGACGGATATTCTGGGCAACATGATGTGATTGATTTGGTAGATCATTCACGTCAGACAATATTTAACATTGGAGCTCCCTCCCCATTTCACCCCAAAATGAGGCAGGGCAATTATAATGTTAACGTTCCTTTCACCGTTGAAGACGTGCTTCACAACATTTTTAACCCGCAAGATAGATTAGAACATTAACTTTATATCATTTTGTTTTTATAATTATTATTCCGTCCTTGTTTCTCCATTTTTAATTCCAATCTAATTCCCACATGCATCCATCCAACTTGTACAATAAAAATCATTGTCCCAGAATTCCCGAGGAGCATGTTGTAAATTGAGAGCACAAAGAACAAACAAGGTATCAGATTGAACTATACAGTAATGACACTATTAAAAGCTAAAAAGAGATATCTATATATATATATATATATATATATATATATATATATAGAGCACATACATTCAGAACGTCAATAACACGCCGAAAAACTGAAATCACATCGCCATAAATGGGTGAGGGTTAAGATGATGAAATCAAACGTCCCGTCAAGAAAAACTACTACACCTAATTAAATTAAGGTTACTGAACTTACAATTAATTTCAAACCCAGCCTACAAAATTACAAATGAACAAGGACCAACATCGCTTTCAAAACACAGAATCCTATCACACGACGACAGAAAATCTACTACCTTCAGAAGAAGGTCATACATCAAACTAGAAACAAAAAATCTGGTGCTGAACGATGAAACTAAAATAAGTTTCTACGCCTTCCTTGACATTTAATGTTAAGTAAACAAGCCATACCAATCGGATGAATTGCGAATAAGGATGCGTTCTCACAGCATGCAGTCAGTTCTTGCAGGCAGCCTCCTGAAGAAATTCAGTGGCACTGAAGGAAGCGTACGACGGAACCTTGGATGCCTCAACACATAAAATCCAGTGAGGAGAGCCACAACTTGGAAGGGAGCGACATACAGTACTATCGCTGCAACAAGACAGAAAATCACAAACAGAGCTGTAGCTCTAGGATCCCGCCAGCTGAGCAAAGATTGAAACCTCTCTCCTTGAGTAGCCAAGTCACCGACCACCGTCTGTATCCTCCCAGCAATACTTCGAAGCCGATCATATCTCATCCTCACTATTTCAGAAGGTCGGGAGGTTGGGAATGTGTCAAATTCTTCATCCAGTTCATCAGCATGCGCAGAATCTGCATGAGATAGACGAGTGTCCATGTGAGGAGGATGCCTTGGCCTCCATCGGTAGTGCCACACGCCAATCAAGAAAAGGTAGAGGAAAATTGTAGGTAAGATAAGCTCCGGGTACATGACCAATATTATAAACAAGATATGGATCAAAACCGTTGTGATGGGATTTTTCCAACGGCAAATCTGATCAAACCATTTTCCAACAGCGATTAATCCACTGAAAACTCCCATAATCCTGAAGAAGTTAGCTTTGCTTCTTCTCATACTCCACATGTGGGATCCCACATCCAGCATATATTCCACTACTTCCTTTCTCAAGGGTGGCTCAGCACGACTCAGCCTCATTGAAACAATCTGAGTAGCTTGATGCCTCAGACTGTCTAACTGGATGACAGTCAATGGGTGAACATAGTGCATTTTTGGCAACAAGGGCTGTGAGTACATAAGCATCATATTAAGCAGAGAAGAACAAGCGAATCTCACAGCCAAGTGAATTTCACCCATTTTCTTCACCCCAGATGGGTGAAGAACTAGAAGCGGATATGAATGAGTATAAACCCGATCAGTCTCAAGGGTGGAAAGACGAATCCGCACCTTCCCAATCCTTGAATCTTTTGCCCCTCCCGCCTTCTCACCACCATGCAAATGACAGTTATCAAATACACCAATTGTTATAACAGTGCAAGGATCAAAAACCTCCCAAGTATATTGCTCATTCCACTTGGGTGTGAAGCTATCAATGATTGTCCTTGTTCGTACCCACTTCTGCCCATATTTTGCGACACAATAAGCATCTGTTGTTCCCCTCCCATCTTTCGTCTTCATTGGCATCAACCCCTGGGCATTTAATATCCCCAACTCTAAAACTCCAATACTGGACTTCCAAAGCTGCTTTGCCGTTGGTCGAAGATCACTGCTGTAGTGAGTTGATTCATCCAAAACGTGATAACCACCTTCTAGACAGACCCTCATATGGATCCTGCTTGCAAACTTGATTTCCTTCTTCTTTTCCCCTTCCACAACAAAATGTTTCTCCAGATTAAACCACCTAGTGTTCACAGGTTTATGATCTAATCTCCTATCCACATACTTGAACGGAATTGCACACCTCCCCAATACTTCGTCTTTATTAGGTGCAACTCTGTCTTCCACACTCAAAATCAATGGCTCCTCAAATGGCTCTGCAGCTACAAACATCAAATCCTCATTCCACATTGGATTGATACTCCTGCTCTGAGAGATTCTAGTCCTCAAAATCTGATTTCCCAGAATTGCCCTCACAAAAACTTCTGGGTATCTGCTCTTATCAGTCGGTTGCAAGTCTTGTGCCTCTATTACATTAACCCTCAAATACCAAAGCTTAGGAGATAGATACACTTTTGATCTAATGTTTGCGAGTGCATCAGCCCCACTAACGGTTGCTGCATCTGAGTGCCAGGCATCAGGAAATGCTTCATCAGCTTGTGTACCCATCCAAACAGCAAGCATTAGCTCTCCCTTTGCCTTATCACCCTTTCTATCCTCCAGCCTATACCACTGTGGTGCCAAAGGACTATCCGGTGGAACCCGTTTTGGGATTTCATTCAGATCAAACCAGACACGACCAATGAAGTCATCCTTGACAACATCCTTATCTTTCACAGTAACCTCTAGCACTGAAGCCTGAATTCGATCTTTGGTGAAAGCAAAAACCTGGTTCCATTCAGGATTACTCTTCTTCTCAAAATGCTTAGTGGTGCCCTTGTAGTTTCCCAGCTTAACTTCAACGTAAGGATCACAACTGCCACTGACATCCTTCCCAGGTAAGTCCTTAGCCTTGACAACCCTTACATAGAGGTACTGCATTTGCTCAACAAGGTCATAGGCGCTCGTAAGTTTATCGCCAGACACCTTTCCCCCTCCAAGGTGGGGATTGGTCTCCTTCAACAAAAAGTCTTCAGGCGGAGGCCTCTGCATCTTCTGGCTTCAAAGAAGAGAGGCCCAAATCTGAAATTATTGAAGCAGGAGTAGAACAATCGAATGTTACAGAATTTAAATCAATGCAACAGTTCCGATAAGCCTAAAAAACAGCAAAATAGAGTCAAATAGCCGTTACATGCCAGCAAACTAAGTAGCCTAAATATTCGGTAAACTTTAAAAAACACAAATAGAAGGGGATATACACGAGCCAATAGCGAATGAAACTCGGAAATGGCGATTAATTAAGATACCAAAAGCAAAAACAGAAACAGTCGATGACAAACCTAGATCTCAGATTCCAAGAAGAGTTGGGAAGCTCAAAGAGTACAAGTTACAGCGAACTAAAGTCGGAAAAAACCAAAAGCTCTCTTCAAGGCCTCTGGATCCAACAGCTAGTACAAAAATCAGAAGCCGAAGAGCAGCGTAAACGAGTCAAAGGGGCTATAATTCAATATGCACAGCAGAAGAATCTGAAAGCGAGAATGCCTGTTTGGTTAACTGACGAAATGCAGCACAAGATGAAAGATTAATTCTTCCAAGGCCTCTCCTTTCGGTATTCTGAGACCTCGATAAGCAACAACGATCACTCACTCAACTTCAGTTCACTGTTTTTCGGAAACAAATACTTCTCCTCACAAGCTCACCTTTTGCTTCTTCCTCTTGTTTCCGCACTTTCTAAGCCACCCTCAGCGTTTATCAGGAGACTCCCATTATCTGTACATAATTTCTTCTGGTTTTGTCAGATTGTCGCAGAATTCCAATAATAAAAAGGAAAATACTCAAAATGTCTAATGGCGTAAAAAAAATGTTAATAAATTAAAAATATACAACTTCCAATCACAATGGTGCACGATAAATTCTCAGTAAAATCCAAATAATGAAGAAACAAGGAGGGGGGGGGGGGGGGGAAGAAAAAGACAGGAGTTAGTTTTATGTCTAGGAACTAAAATGTCCGACGATTCTAGAAGGACATGAGCAAATATACCTTGAAGAAGCTGTAAGGGCCCAAAATGATTTCATTCTCTACTTCGAAAACGCTTGTAGAAACGAAAAAGCTCAAGCAAGGGAGTTGGGAATTCTCAGATTGAGATAGAAGAGATGTGAGCGATAATACGCCAAAAAAAATATTGAAGATGCGTTGAGAGTAAGGGGGATCCAATGAATCTACACAAAATATACACAGGTGCCCCTTTGCTCTTTTGCAAGGTGCTGGACCTCAGTTGCTGGGTACAGTAGAAAGGGGCATGGTGGAGCGGCTGTGGACCCCACTTACGCTTGTGAAATGCCACGGTCGCTAGCTGCACGTTTGACTGCCCTTTGTGTTTTCTCCTTTTTTTATTTTTTTAGATAATTAGAATTTTTTTTTTAGATGAGTTAGAAATCTTAAATTGATAAAATTGACCGTTAATGACTTTTTTATAATTTTGTATAACTTAATTTTTGAAATTACAAGTAAAATTTTTAAAATTACAGCCAGATATATCAAAAAATAATTTTTTCCAAATTTAAGATCCTTAGTTAAAAATTTCTCAACTTTTTAAGAGAGCAAAATTTTTAAATTTAAAAATTCATAAAGGAATTGTCTTATTTAAAAATTCATATCTGGAGTTTTTCTTCTTCTTTTTTTTCCTTGACGAGGATAAATACTAGGGATAAAATCTCTTTAAGAATAATTTAAAGCTGAAGATATTCCTACTTCATGGAGGATTTATATCCATGTTAAATTATAAAAGTGTTTTTCATATTTTATGTATAAGTATATTTATTTTAAATAGTTTTTTTAGTCATTTTTCTTGTATTAATTTATATTTGAATTTAAATTATAAAAAAAATCCTGCAAGCCTTCTTACATTAGAATTAACCACCCCCCCCCCCCCCAAAAAAAAAATCTCATATTAGAAGCTTTTGTCCCCATTTTTAACTTCTTTTCATAATAGAAATGTGACTTTGACTCATCGTGACTAAAGGCATTTTATTGCTGTAGCACCTCATGAGGATCTGCAAGGACACGAGGTATGGTGATAGAGAAAAATTCTCCCGCTATGAGGATCGAGGACAAGAATAAGAAAAACAATCAATGGCGACAAAGTTGCAATCAAATTACATGGATCAATGAATCTAATCCAGTTGATCCTTCTTTAGATTTGCTCATTAGTAAAAAATAAATTATGAAATTACTAATTATTTTCCCAAAGATTAATTTACACTTATTTTTTTTAATTATATCTAACTTCTTTATAATTTATTTTTTATTCATAAAATTATTTTTTTATAGGATATACATTTTTTAAAGTATAATTATTTAACTATTTTTATTATTTTATTAATTACAATCTCGTGTTAAATTTTAAGAATAAAATTACAATTTATATTATTTAAAAAATAACTTTTAAACGACAAAATATTTGAAAAATAATTTTAAAAAAACTTATATATAGTTAATTATATTTTTGTTGTCAAATTTCAGAATCAAAATGTAATAAATATATAATTTTATAATAATAACATACTAAATGTGTGATTTTCATAAACAAGTGTATGATTCCACAATTAAACTATATTATTAATTTAGAAGTAATGCAAAAAAGGGGATTAAATTTGATTTTAAAAATATTTTTGCCTTCTTTAAATATATATGATTCTTTTTAAACAATTTCAAATGTTTAAAGAATGAGATCCTGCTCATTAAAAAAAAAATGCTTTAATCTAAAAGTAAAAAAAGTAATGATAAAGATAATTATACAACTAATTTATATTAAATCGTATCAAAATATCTTATATCCATTCTCCAAGTATGAAGTAAGAAATTTGTATTAATCATAGATAATTACCAAAAATACAAAGCAATTATACAAAATAGGCACATCTCTTTATCTTTAACCATCCATCCCGATGGAGCCTAAATAAGGCTTGGCACTAGGTTTTTATAACTTTTTCTTACTCCACAAGATTTTTCTACTTTAGTAAGGCTTTTTTTTAGCTTTCTAAAAATTCAAAGTATAAGGCAACTTTATTAAATCAATTCCCTAATTTTATAATCTTTTTATCTCATTAATTTTTTTTTAATAAAACACCTAAAAACTTAAAATAGAAGAAAGATATTCAGGTTAAATTTATAAACTCAATAAGAATTCTCTCAATTATAATGATTAATTTAAATATATCAATTAAAGCAGGGCAAATGACTTTAGAAAATATGTGTATAGGATTATATTCTCTCTTTTTATCTTTCATCTTTAAATAGTCTTATTTATATAGTCCAATTTTCAACACATTACCATTGGACATCAACTTCTTTTGAATGCCTATATGTACTCAACGTTAAAAAACCTGTGCCTTCAATGCTTCAAATTATCTTAAAATCAAATCAACATCTTTATTTCATAATTACCAATCTTTGATGAACAAACTGTTAATTCTCGTGTTCTATAAACAATGGGACTTAAATATTCTTCATTTTATGCAATCCTATATCTACTTCTTTTAATTAGTAAGTTTTCTTTTTTACTTTATGATTTTATAAACTTTTTTTTTTTTAAATTTCTAATCAAAGACATGTCGTTTACACTATAGGTTAATAGTTTAATGTAAGGTAAATAAAAAATATTTTCATATAAATATGTTAACCAAAATATTTATAAATTTTCCTGAAGTATTTAGAGCTAATGCAAAAGTTATATCATGATCAAATTAAAACTTTATCATATAAGGATTTAAAAAGACTTTCCTTGATTATCACATTCAAAAACTTTCTTTAAATTTCATGATCATGATTTCCTAAAACACATTAACCTTAATTCAAAAACTTTCCTAGTCTAATTTCACTTTTCGAAAACTTACCACAACTAAAATATTCCATATAAAACTATATTTTATTTAGTCTAATTCAAATACGATTTAGCCCATCTAACACAAATTAATCCAATAAAGAATCTTTAGCCTAAAACGATATTTTTATGAATTACAATTTCAACTCAACAAAAAACCATTTTCCATAATCTCTTTAACTAAAGTTGTTTGATATAAATTACATACAAGTCTAATTATTTTTTAAATATATAATAAAGTATCAAAAGAACTAAATATAAATTTTAAAGGAAAAAACATATCAAATATAATTTGATGTAACTTAAAGTGGTAGCATAATTTACTCCGGAAAATAAATGAGAACATATTAATCTGGTTGGTGTAAAGTTATAGAGGTCAGTAACCTAGTACTTCTATATTGGTTAAAATAATAGCTCCCTTGTGATCCACTAATGATACTTCTTCCGAATCATATGGGAATTAAATAGTATGGGAAAGTGATTCAGCTATTTATTAATGCATTATCTCTGCAAATGGTCATAGATTTTTATCGTTTAAAATTGATGCAAGCAAATATTAATTAAGCTAATAAGAGATTAACAAAATCATGAAGCGGACGGAGTTCATACAATTTAAGAAAGGTCTATTGTACAACTTAGTACTTTAATATTGGGTTGAATGCAAAGGCACTCCTTCAATGATGATCATTTATAGATATACTCCTTTTTTTTTTTTTGACTAGATACACTCACTAGCAATGACTTCACTTATTTTTGTCCAACTTAATTATAAAAGTGTCATATATATGATTAATTTACTAAAACTCGAGTATTACTCAATCTATTTAATATTTTATAAGGTTCACGTAATTGTTTATTCATTTTATCTTTATGTTGGCATAAAAATAGTTCAATTTTCTAACATTAGATTTCTTTTTCAACGGATACGTAAGAAATGTTGATTGTAAGATATGTCAAACAATTGAATATATTCACATTCTAGTGGCGTTTTATGATTTTAAATGATGTTTTATCGTCATGTATTAGCTAAACTTGTTTTGTATGTGCTTTTATTTAACACGTGTTATCTTGAATTATTTCAAGTTTCAATTTGCACTCAAGTTATGTCTAAGTTAAAAGAAAAAAAAAAAGATAAATATATTTTATTTTCTTAGATTCAGGTTTAATTATAATTTTAATACATAAAGTTTAGACTAAAATACACAATTTTGTTTGGCTAAAAGGTCTCAAACAATTTTATTAGCCCCTACTTCAAAAAAGTTGATTATCAACCCTTGATACTCTGAAATTATAAAAATAAAAAAAATCATGTGATTTTTTAACATTCAAAAGAAATAAGAGTCAACTGTTTAATTAGTTTTTTTAAGAATATAAAAATTTTAATTACATTTTAACGTATTAATATTATAAGTAAATCTTAATTTAAAAAGTGTGTTTTATAACTTTTAAAGATTGATATATTAAAATTGCAGTTAAATTTAAATTTAAGAAATAAAATGTAATTTCACCCTTAAAAAAAAGTAACCTATCGATATTGAATCCTGATCATATATATGGAAACACCAAATATCTAATGTCTACGTGTCAAAATTTTGACAAACTAAGTAGTTTTATCCAATTGAAGACGACATTGAGACAAATATATAGCTCATATTATAATTTCATACCATATGAATAATTTGCAGTTTTATACAAATAATTATACTTTGGTGGGAATACGAAAGATACATCCTTTCTAATCATATAGGAATTAAAATAGTAAGGGAAGGTGTGTTAAATTTTAGGACCTCATGAGAGTTTGAGTTATTGGAGAGATCATTAATTCAATACCTTAAATTGATCTTATATTAGTGACCTTGACACTAATACAACATTTTTATGTATGAATCTTTTTTACTTATACATATTTTTCAAAGGAAAATTTATCATTCATGCTTGGGACCCAAAAAGGTGGGCACTGGCCACAGATCTGCAAAACTGCAGAAATGTCTCGACGTTGAAGAATCCATTTAACGGTTGAAGCCTACAGGAACAGTTGAAGCAGCAGAAAGTCGAAATTTGTAATAGACAGAAGACATAATATACATATGCAATCATCCGTCCACTTGTTGATAAACTAGACTTTTTGACCGTTTTATTGCAGATACATACTGTGCAGTTAGTTAATATGATTTTTGGTTACGTACTTGAGTTTTTAGATTGTACAATCTTCAATATATGTTGTTACCAGATAGTGCCTATAGTTTTCAGGGTACTATTAGATTTAGCTGGAGAATGATTTTGTCGCTATTTTGAAAATTTTTGTCACCTAATCATTCTTCTGTGAACTCATGTTTATTGTAATTCCTAAGACTGGGCTGCATGCTTCTGCACACTCTGCCTTGGTGATCCTTGCTTTGGGTTTTCCTGATCATGAACCTTGTCTGGCTCATCCAGGGGAAGATTTGAGCCACACCTTCAAGATTGAACAATACTCTCTCACCTATCCTGATCATAAATTATCCTCTTTAATCTCAATGCTTGTAAATATAAAATAAAACTGCCTTTGAACTAAAATATTAAAGTCCCTCGAGTTAGGAAACCAAGAAGGGAAAGTCAAATACTTTGTGGCGTTTCAACATATATTAAAATAAACAGATTCGGAAAAGAAGAGTCTTTTAGCTCCCAAGGAAATGGTCAATTTGATTTATGAAAATAGCATCTTTTCTAAATTAGCGTAGAAAAATAAGAAAAATTAAATTGATATTCAGCTAAAAATAAAAATAGAGATGAAAAGAAATACGACATTTTATTTGCCATCGGGGGTGATGGTGTAGCAGAAGAAGGGTGTCGTAAGATGAGATTTCGTGGGGGAGAGGAAAACTCATGTGCATTAGCATAACTTGGTTTTCATGGTAATCTCAGGGGTTACAGTTCACACCACATCATCATGCGATTAAACGTAGGACAAGTCAATCAGTCCAAATCAGACGTTGCCACGTTACTAGGTTCCATATAATTTAACCCATCTGAACGCACCCGCTTCTCTCCTCCTTCTTTTCCAATATTATTCATCTCTCGAAGATCTGCAACTTTCACCTCTCTCGTTCTCAGTTTTCTCTCCCTCAATTCACTTTGTTTTCTCTCTCTAGCGATGACCGACTCAATTGAGCTGTCTACATCTTCTTCATTGTCGTCTTCAGCAAGAGACCCAAGCGCTGTGATTCATCCAAGGCGCGAGCCCTTCGAGCATGGCCTCTTGCCCATCCCAAAGCTCATCTTCTCCGACCCGACGCAAACCCTAATCTCCCTAAAGCAGAAGCTTCTTGAGCTATCCCCTAATCAACGGGCCCAGTCAGCGGCCATCTCAGAGGCCCTACAGATCTCCATTGACTGTGCTAGGCTCGTTCTCGATACTCTCGCCTCGGTTTTACACTCACAGTCCGAACCTTTAGATACAGCCAAGCCAGAAGAAATTGAATCCGTTGGTGCTGATGTCCATGATCTGGTTTTGTTCTTGTACATTCAATCCTACAAGAAGCTGCTCCCCAGAACGCACAAGGACTCTGCCGCCGTGGCCGATGTTTGGCCTTCCACTTCCGCCTTTGATGGCTACTTGTCTGCTCTCTCGCCATTGCAGGTGATTTCTCCTTGTATTTTAATCCTTGCGATTTGGTGGCACAATTTGAGTATAGGGGAGATCAAGCAAGTAAATTGGGCATAGTTAACTTGTTTTTTTGCAATATTCTTGTTCCCTTTTCTTTTCTTTGGCAGCCTTTGCAATTGCATGCATAGTTGAGGCTGGGGCTTGGTTAGTTGCAGTTTCCTCAAAGGATAATTAAACACCTTTTTATTTTTTTAAATTTCATGTTATTTGGCGGCCACTACTAATGAGTTTGATAATACTGGACTAATATCTGTGAATAATTTTGGATTAATTGGATTTTCGTAGTCACTATTAAACTCTTGGGTTGAGATATATTTCAGTAGACATTTGATACTGTGTGTTTTGTCATAGTTCTATTCCATTTCCATGTTAGCTGCCGAGAAACTCGTCAGAGTAATTTTTCATATAGTTAAGGTGTTTATCTAGATTTTCCATGATTTGCAGCTTGTGCGTAGCAACAGCCGTCGACTTACGCCATCACAAGCTGATGAGGAGGCGCATCAGTTATCATATTTGCAAAAGCACTTGGCCAACATTCTATCTCTTTTAGCAGAGCCTGTGGAGGGGGAAGGGGAAGAATCTCTGGTTTGTGAATTTACTGCTTGCTATTATTTCCTTATACCCAATCAAAACTTTGGCATGTAGTTTTATTGTTTTTCTTCCTTAAGCTCCATTCTTGTTATTCATATGCTGTTTTGGTGCCATCTCATGCAAATCAGGAGGAGATCCTTAATGTCAGGAAAAATAGCATGATTTGTGTGCTTGTTATGTATGACTGTAGCATGTAAGCTTTAGATGCCGTTTACTGACATTAGGTTTTGACTATTACTTAAAAGATATGGTAGACTAATCCTATTACTCGGGTGTGTGGACATTTTTGGCTTATGGCTGGTCCAAACTTTACATATTGTATACGTATTGAAATTGACAGTTATTAAGGATTCTGGAGCAGGGAGATTTCCTTGTGCCCCTTCCAAAATAATCGTAGGCTTATACTCAGATTTAGAAAATATCACTAGCACTCCAGAATCCATGTGAAGGCCTGAAAACATTATTCAACATTATAGTCCCAATCACTCTTGATTCATTTAAACGGGGCTTTGCATATAAGAAATGAGAATCATGTGCAAGAGCTACTAATATTCTTTTTTTTTTTTTAATTTATGTGAGCGATATATATGAACAATTATGCCATTAATCTGATGAGAATGTGATCAGATAGCTTATGTTTTTTATGTTCTTTTCACTGATGTTCACTTAGAGAGAGCTATTTCAATCTTTCTGTTGCCATGGATGTTCTAATTTTTGAAGCAGTTCCACTTCTTTAAAAGAAGTGGAAGATGTTGATTACAGCCTTCTGCATCCTCCTTGTTTGGTATTGGAACAACCCGTTATTTAATTTATAAGGACATCTGCTGGTTACTATGATGTTGTGCATGCTGACTCCCCTTGCTGTTCATGTTAATCTAATAAGTACTAATATTTAATATGGATACAGGAAACGACACCATATACACCATGATACAACAAGATATATAGTGTTTAAATATAATTTGAAGTGCTGTGTCATATTTGATGCGAGTATCATATACCTATCTGACACAATATGGCTCTGTTTTTGGAATATCAATGCTTCTTAGATGTTAATTTTTCCCATATTTCTACACTGATTAATTCATTCCTAGTTTCAACAATGATTCGGATTGCATATATTCTAAGGCTCTTAGCTGCCATTGATAATTACAATGAAAAGGTATGTTAGAATTATTGTAACTTGTAAGGCATGGCACCTCTTTCTTACCGAGGCAAAGTCTATTGCCTTGTAAAATATACTACCATCCTTTCATTGGGGCATGGCATATTGCCTAATAATAGTGGTTTCTCAGTTTCTTTCCCTAACTGAGCTAACTTTGTAACATAGGATCTTGCAATTTGTTTAGGGTAGATAGAGGAAAAAATATATATTTTGGGAAGTATCCATCTTGTCTTTGATTGTAGGTTTCATTTAGCAATAGTGTTAGTTCTAAGTCCTATTGCTTATTGATCCCATTGTTTTAGGTTTTAACTATGGATAGATTTGAGCACCTTGGATTTCTAATTCAGTTCGGTGATAAGGGATCTGAAGGAAATTCTTTGAGTCAATCATCTCCCTTTTTTGCAAACTCAGATCCTGACATGCCTGCTGTTCCGGTTCCTGCTGCACAAGTTCATGATTGGCTTCTGCAAAATATTGCTTCTTCTTTAGAAAATATTTCTGAAAGGGCTTCTCTAAAGGAAAATGGACCTGCCAGTGTCTCTGATCAGGATGTTGCTATGGTCGATGTGTGTACTGTCTCAGTTAAGGCCTCACCAAGTACTAGAGGTCCATGTTTCATTGAAGGGATCTCTAAATCATCATATTTGAAGAATGCATCTGACATTAAAGGTTCCTCTGTTAAGGTTTGTTTCTTATACTTGTTTTCTTCTTCCCACATATTTTACTTTGACTAAAGTGTTAAAAAAAAAATATTGCTGGCGTTTTAGGTTTATGATATTTGAGGGATTCGTTGAAACTATTTTTCTTATGTAGGCTGTGATATTTTACATTCTTGTTTCTTATATCGCCAAGGTTGGTTGGAATTACTTTTCACAAACATCTGCTTTTAACTGAGTAGGGTTGAGACTTAAAATTAGTTGTGGTTTCTAGAAATTTAATATCTTCTTTCAATTTAATATAGTAATATGATTGATGTTTGAATTTTATTCATATGCAGTTTTCTGTCAGAAATTTTGAAATCGAAACTGCTAGACTGTCTGCTTATGTGCATGCTCAGAGCCAGACGAGTTATATGACCTGGTTTAGTTTTAGGTCTATGATTTGAATTGTGTCATCATGTTCATATGCATTAAACAGCTGTAACTTGTATTCTAGCTGTTGCATGGATTTTAGAGTACTGATAGTTTCTCAAATTAAGTTAAAGCTATGTGTTAAATCAGTTTAATATTGACAAATGTATTTTCCTAAGTCCTTTCAAGTTAATAAATTTGTAATTTGAGAAAAATTTTGGATTAAATGTCTGGACTTGAATGCTTTAGAGCCAGAAGAAATTTATGATTTATTTTATGGCCAATCATATGTTCAAGTAAATTTTATTCTTGTGAGGTGTTAGGAGCCAGCATAGGGACAAATTATGTACACGGCAGAGATAGTATAATGTCAGCATGTGTAATGGCCTTTTGATATAGATTGTGATTTCTGGAATGAATTTATATTTAGCGTTATACATCAAACACATGACCATCATTGTTTTAAAAGTGGCCAGAATCAGGCACTTCTCTGCTGGTTTAGTCCTATAATTCCACATTTTAACCTTAGATGATGACTATCAGAACTAAATTGGAAAAATTCTAAACAACATGTTTGGTCTTTGCAGGTTCTAAATTGCCATGAGTCTGCCATTTACATTTTGGCACCTCTGAGATATGCCACTGTCTATGGTTGCTCAGATGCTACAATCGTTCTTGGAGCAGTTGGAAAGGTAATAATAAGTAGTATGTGTTATGCTTTTAAGAGGAGCATAATGGGTCTATCTGTGCATGTGTGCACCCGCACACCCCTATGTTAGAACATCTATGGAAAGTGTTTTCTTACAGGAATGTGGAAAATGATATGTCATCCTGTCTCTTTGTTTGGTTTGGTAATTTCTTCATAAAAATTATGTTTTAAAAATCAATATAAAGTCTCAGTAAGAAAGTAAACAAGTTAATGAATAGGAATTGTCACATGTATTTTTCTCTCCCTCATTTTTCTTATAAAAGTTCTGCACGATTAGAATCATTGGCTGTTTAGTTGACGGTTTACCATTTAAGATTTTTTTTTTTTGGGGGGGGGGGGGGGGGGGAAGCTAGTAAACATATTAATATTAGAAGACTTATCTAGCTGATTTCATACACTATTAATAATAGCATGTGCATGCTGTCAATATTAGGTAACTGACTTCTTAATTTGGTGGCATTTTGCTGATTATCTGCTCTTCAAGAACATTAAACAAGTGGTAGCTTTGGTTACCAAGATGGAAGCTGATGTCCAGCCTTTTTTCTTTTCTTGACAGGCTGTAAGAGTAGAACACTGTGAACGAGTTCATGTGATTGTAGCAGCAAAACGTATATGTATTGCTAACTGTCGTGAATGTGTTTTCTTTCTGGGAGTGAACCAGCAACCTCTTATTGTTGGTGATAACCATAAGCTGCAGGTGAGGATCTTTTGCTCTTGCAAGAATAAGGAAGTTGCTGGTCAGTTGGTCTTCTAGCCTTTCATATTGTCTATTACATAAGGTTGTGGTTGTTGTTTGTGGAGTTTTCGACTTGCTTAGGCCTCAAATTCAATGCCCCTATGGAAAATGCAAATTAATTGATTTATGATATATCCTATTTGGTTTCTCTGATTTAACCTGAGAGAAGTGGTAATACTTCATGTTTCTTGGTTCTTAACTATTTTTAACCCATTGATTTTTATTTATTTCTCTCTTCCACCGTGTTTTCCCCTTTGTTGATACATGTAATTTCCAGTGTTAGGTGTCAAATTTGGGTTTGTGCTCTTTATTAATGTATTTTAGAGTTAGGCAGCTTGCACTTCTTTCAATTATTATTAAATTTTACTTAAGATTTTGATTGTTAAAGGTTAAATCTAGGGCACAAATAGTCTTTTACCTATATGTTAATTATAAGGTGTGGTAGTAATAGAAGAAAAGAAGGTTGAAGGATAACTCCAGGATTAATCTCAAAGTAATGAAGTGGATTAAAGTCTTGCAAGATTAGTTTATTGATGAGGCTTTATGAGAGCGAGCATTTGAGTTTATGTAAATAGCTTTAATAGCAGGTTAGCTGAAAATTTCTTTTGATCACTAGTTCACTACATATACAGCTTTTAGTTCCTGTGGCCCTTTATATAAGTTAACTTTTTCTGTGCAAATTTCTGCTACTTCTGGCGGCATTAGTTTCTTATCTTGCTTGCATATTGTTACTTGGGATTAGGAAGAGATTAGTTGGATTAGTTAGGATTAGTTAGTTGTTAGTAGAAGTTGTTAATGCTGTTAAATGGCTTGCATCCCTAGTAGCCTATAAATAAAGGATGAAGTATATGTAATTGGTATGAATGATTTAAATACTAGTGTGTGTTTTTTGTTGCCATGTATCAATTGGTATCAGAGCCTTTTTGTTCCTATGAAATGGAAGAAAAGCTGTGGGTTAGGATTAGCAAATGTGAGCAGAGGGTGGTGGCAATAGATGTTGCTGGAAAACAAAACCTCCTGATGCAAATGGAGGAGGAACTAAAGAAGATGAGAGCAAGCATCTCCAAAGTAGAGATGGCAAACAAGAATTAGATACAGACCATTGTTCAAGATCCTTTGATCATGTTAGTCCAAGAAGAGGAAGTTGGTTAGCAAATGTCAGCAGAGGGTGGTGGCAATAGATGTTGTAGGAAAACAAAACCTTCTGATGCAAATGGAGGAGGCACTAAAGAAGATGTGAGCAAGCATCTCCAAAGTAGAGATGGCAAACAAGAATCAGATACAGACCATTGTTCAAGATCCATGGTAGTCCAAGAAGAGGAAGTTGGTTAGAAAACTTATGAAACCACCAATAATGTCGATGAATATGCCATTAACGAATGTGAAGAAGATGATGGTGACAAAGAAGATGAAGAGGATGGAGAGGCAGTGGATGAGCTAGACTTTGGGAAGTTGAGAAAGAGAAGGGGACCTTCGTAGAACGACAAGAACAATTGCAAAGTCTCCAACTATGAGAATTACAGTGTCTACAAAAACAAATACTTCACTAATTTGTCTAATGATGGAACAAAGGTGAAACTTCTTGACCTCCAGTTCTCAAACGATGGGACAGAGGTGAAGCTTCCTGACCTCCAGATTTTTTCCAACACAAGCATCTCCACTACCTGTTTTTCCACTACGGAAGGTGGAGTAGGCATATCCAGAATAGAAACTGTAAAAATTCAAGAAGAGGAAGAGCCTCAAATCATGGAATTTCAAAAAGAGGAAGGATATCAATTCTTGGCTAACTCAGTAGAAGAAATTCGAGATCCATTACCTTCAAACCAGAAGACACAGGAGCCTTCCAAGTGCATCTCAGAGTCGATGATTTCAGCTATTACAATGTTAGAGTTAGAAATTACAAATCATGATAATGCAAAGATGGAGTTTGCAATTCAGAAGATTCTGTTCTTGATGGTAAACGAGGCTTGGGTTGAATGTGTGAATGATAACTCAACTTTTATGGGAAAACTTGATATGTTCCTGTGCGATTCAACCATAGTTGCTGAATTAATGCAAGACTCATCGGTTCTTTTTCCTCTGCCACTGCTCATGGTGTGTCTCTCTCCTCAGCTTGAGCTTGACTGTAATAACAGATCAAACAGAGAGGAAACCAGGGAGAGACACATAGCAAAGCTGACGTACTTAAAATCTACATCGAAAGTGTAGTGCATGGGCATGAGGTGCTGGTAGTTGACGAACTTCACAAAGGCTTTGACCTGAAACTTCCTAGTTGTCTTCTTGGTAGAACCCTTCTTGATGACCTTGCTGGAGTGCTTCTTGATTTGAATGACCAAGCGGTGGCCATATGTGCATTCAAGGGAAAAGCAAGCACCATCTTGGCAGTTCTAAGGCCAAAAATGAGCATCGACAACATGGTAATTGATGTCTGGCAATGAGAGATCGGCAAGCTATCTAGAACGAAATTCATTCGCCATCTCAACGACTCTGAGGATCTTCAATTTGATTTAAATGGGAAGCTAGAAAAGCACAATGGTTGTGTAAACACTGTAAGCTTCAATGGAGAGGTTGTGCTCATTAGAACACCATTGTTGATGATTTACTTCAAGGTGGCTCCATTGATGGAAGACAAGATGGGAGGGATGAAGAATTGGACCAGCTTCATTGTTGGATATGGAAAGGATGTGTACAAGCTGTATAATGAAGAAGTAATTAGTACAGAGGTGGTTTCACTAATGGAGAAGATGGTAGGGTAGGTGGTGATTTTGCAGCTAGTCAAACATATGTGTTCGATTGCTTTAACTATGACTCAGAAGCATCTATGGGCCTTGTTCCATATAAAAGGGCCTTGGATATTTGGCAGCTACAACCACATTTATGCTCAAAAGGCCATTAGAATGGCCACCAACAAATTGGGCCAATAATTCTACAGCTTGGGGAAGATTTAGAATGAATAGAGGGTCAACCCAAGTTATTGTCCAATGGATTAACTGCATTAATATTTTTTTTCCTTGGGAGCCAATAAATTTCTGAATTTCTGAACTGCTGAATTTTTTGATTTGTAGGAAACCTTGAGGATGAGGATCATTTTCAAGGGGGGAGTATTGTTATGTCAGATTAGGGAGAGATTAGTTGTTAGTAGAAGTTGTTAATCCTATTAAATGGCTTGCATCCCTAGTAGCCTATAAATAAGCGTTGAAGTAGATGTAATTGGTGTGAATGATTTAAATACTAGTGTGTTTTCTATTGCCATGTATCACATATTCTTTGCTAGAGTTCTCCCTCTTCTCAATTAGATTTACTGTTTGAAATTACTCTCTCTTGTAATGTTATCAGGTGGCACCCTACAATACATTTTACTCCCAACTAGAGGAGCACATGACTGAAGTTGGAATTCTGCCCACAGTAAACAGGTGGGATGAACCTCTGGCATTGGGTGTGATTGATCCTCATGATTCATTATCTCATCCAGCTGGTGTCTCCGACGTTCAAGCTGAGTCTGCTATGCGGTTAGATCCTGATCAGTTCACCAATTTTGTGGTATGCCTTTTCATCTTTTATGCTGACTTAAAGGAAAATTGAAGACTTTTATTTTAATACTGTCATAGTCAGTGGATTTCAAATGTTGATTTGTACATTATTTTCACTTTAACAATATATTACTTCCACATTGAACTTTTGTGGGTCCTTTTTTTTTTTTTTGGGGGGGGGGGGGGTGTTGGTTTGGGGGGAGGGGGATTTAATGTTTAACTCTTCCATTATTTTGGAGTATGTTTGTTTTCTCCTCTTCATATACTTCTTTTCAACCCCGTTGTTGGGAGTGCAGATTCCAAACTGGCTTGGAGGAGAGTCCACTGGGTCTACAAAAGACAACCCATTTACGTTGCCAGATGCTTATATGGCTTCGCAGCTTAGAAATGTATGTCAACTGAGCTAGTTGGTGATATTTTAAGGATTGTACTTTGAAACCTTTGGTGTTCAAATATTGAAGAGCTGCACTTAAATGGATTACTCGTTTCAATTAACTGTTGATTTGAATAAAATTTTTGTCTTTTCTTCAGCAAAAAAGTTTAGGGGAGATAAGGCAACTCTTGCGGGAAGCACCCCTTGAAGAAAATCGCAAAAGAGAATTGTCATCTGCGCTGCATGTGTACTTCAAGGACTGGTTATATGGTAATGTTTATTCCAGTATTTTACTTCTTTTATTCCAACATGTCTGACTTTCGCATCTACATGGAATGCTTACTCCCTGTTCAAACAATTTTTCTGATAAATTTACATTTTTTGCTGTTTTTTTTGGGGGGGGGGGGGGGAGTATCTCAGGCAATTTTATAGTGATGTGGTACTAACCCTGATCTGCGCCTTTGCTTTATTGGAATTCAAATTGAACTCTTAACTGTATCCATTTGACCTTTGAAGTTTTGTTTGAAGTAAGCTTGTACTTCTGGAAATTTTAGTCTGCTATAAAGTAGTTAGCTTAGCTTTATCAGTGATCAGTGCACCTTACAGTGTGTCATAATTATCATTTTATACATTAAGGAAACCTTAAGATTTGTTCATGAATTTAAACTTGAATTTGAGTGAGAGTGATAATCACTTGTTACACTTGGTTGATTTTGAACGCATTCATGTTTAAATTTCATGACAGCCTAGGTCACAAATAATATATCCAGAATTTTTCTTAATGCTAACATGTTATATAACTGCCTAGGAGATCAATGTTGATGCCTGTGCTTTCTGACATCAAGTACCATAATTGACCTGGCTTCTAATCATAAGGCACTTGATTGGGAAGTGTCAAATTTTTTCTGGGTTTTTCCCCCCTGTTCTTTTTAAGTTAGTAGTTTGAAATGTACTAGTTATTTTGGAGCAATTGTGTCTGAGTAATCCTGTCCTTGTGCATTTACCATTATCAGATGCGGATGGTATTGCCTGTCAATCATAGATTTACTAATTTATGTTCACTGAACTTCTTTCTTTTGGAGCTGGCCACTCTGAGATAGTCGGATAATTCTTTGAACTTTTTCTGTTTTGGCAGCATCCGGGAACATTCGTCAACTCTACTGTCTACAAGGTGAATGATCTTTGTAAAACAACGCCATGACGCAGTTAATGATGGTATAGGATGAAGGTTTCTCGTTTCGTTTTTGAGCCTCCTTTTGAATTCCTCTTGCCAATTATGTTGGCCCTACAGGTAGCTGAGATCAGATGACGTGAATTAGAATACCCACCTATTTATGCGGTGACACCAGTGCACATAATGGAATCAGAAGTACAATTTGCTAATCTGATTGTAATTTTTTTTCCTTTTGTGAAAATAATCACTGTAACATTTTGTTAGCCTAAATTAATGGCCTTGTGAAAATTTTCACCCCCTTTCCAATATCTAGTGTACTGCATGTTCTAAACTTCAAGTTTTGCGCTTTAATTCAAGTCTTGGACATAATTAGAATTCAAGGTGAAACATGGTTTGCTCAGGATGGCTTAAAACCCCATGTGACTTGAAATTGTGTTGAAAATCCCTACCTGGTGGATGTTTCTGAACCTGCCAACTTTCTGAGGATATCTTGTGGTGCAGGGCTGTAATTCGTTGTGACTTGTAGCATGGTGGATGTGTGCTTATGATGTCGAGATTGGTGTTGATTATGTTTCCATCTAGTTTGCATTGGGTTACGAATGCACAATTCATGTCTATCTCTTTCATAGATAATTATTTTGGGAGGCAGAAAGAGCTGAAGGGAAAGGTTTGAAAGTTATTTCATACAATGGTTGTGAAAATTTCAATAAATATACTGAACTTAGATTTTATAGTATCACTTTTAACAAATCAACGTTCTAAATATTATTTAATGCTATTTCTATATTCAATATAAGTCTTCCCAAATTTCAAAATGTATGTATTTTGAAACTGTCTCAAGAAAAATTCGTCATCACTTCTCGTGATGCGAGCTATAGAAATTGTACTATTATCCTCTGCTGCTGCCGGTTCATTTTCCATCCGGCTGGTCTCACCATGTCTGCCTAATACACGTTCATTTGCTCATGACAATTTAATTTGCAGAACAAAGTATCATAAATCATAACCTCAAGAATATAATTATATTGCGTTAACTAACGCTACAAAATGATCCTCCAGCCAGTTATTGTCCCAGTTTTGAGGGAGCTAAAAAGAAAAATAACATTACATAAGCATCGTCATTTCAAAATCAGTGCCTATTCAAATTAAGGAATATAGAAAGCACATCGCTCAATGGAGAATTCTACCGTAGGGGAACAGATAGTCCGATTGACACTACCTGTTTTTATGTTCATCAAATCAAAATCGCAAGTTCCTTAACTATGCTACATACCAATGAGAAGGGGAAAACAGAAATAAAGAAAACTATATACTTGGGAATTTTGAGGCCTAGCCTACAGGGGCCAATTGGAATAGCTTCTCTGCTTCCTCAGGGAAGAAGGTAATGAACAAATATGCACCTGCACATTCATAGGAAGGCAAAGGAAAATCATCACAAGCATCACGAAACCCTATTAAACGAAGCTGAAAAACCTTTTGGCCAAAAAAAAAAAAAAAGACGCTGAAAAACTTACAAATAAGAACAGTTCCCAGCACAGCAGAGATCTGCCCTTGGATTGTCACCAAACCAGCTTTGCCAGCATTCTGCAACTCTGTGGAACCAACAGAATCAAATGTTCCTACAAAAGTGGAAAACATTTCACTTTCTTTAACCTAACACATGAACAGGATTTTGAAAGATGATTCTGTGAATTGCTAAACCTGGCTTCACAGTTTGAAGGCCTGATGTAATGCATGCTATATTTGAGAAACCAGATTGCTCTAATTTATTTGCTGCAGCAGCAGATCTTCACACCAACGAGGAAACAAAACCCTTAAATATTAATATGAGAATAATAAAATTGAATATACAGTAAGCAAGATAACATAAACTAACCTCAGTCCTTCCTGGCATACAACCAAGAGTTTACTTTCAGGCGAAAGCTGACTCTTAACAGATTGCACAAAACCAGGATTTAATTTAGTGAATGGCAACCCAAAGAACAACCCAGCAAAGTTATTGTGCAAGGTCCTTTTTATAATTGTACCTACAGAAAATGAACTCGATAGATAATCAAAGTAATAAAAAGGAGAAATTTTAGAATCTTTACAAGAGAGAATTCCATACCAAGATCATTGTCTTGATTTGCAACAAAAAGAGGCACATGATAGCTTGATTTTATGTGAGCTCGGTCGAACTGGGTTTTATCCCTCACATCCAGAACTGTGTATCCTTCGACTGCTATAAGTTCTTTTGCTTGTTCAGCATTTACATACTTCACTTCAGCTTTTATTGTCAAACTTCTCCTTCCAGGTAGTTTCCCTGGCATGGTCCTTGCATTGTGAGTTTTTAATACCAACCAAGATGTCCCTAAGTTGCTGAAAACACAACCTTGATCCCTTACTAGTGTGTTCGCAAAGATTCAAACATTATGTGACAATTTCCTTCATTAATTTCGGGAATAAGATTTAGTTTCAAATCTATCTTTCGGGATAATGGCGAGAATCTGTAAAAGCTGCTAGACAGAATCGCTTGTATCGGAAAATAAAGGAAGTAATCCCTTGTATCAGAACATAAAGGAAGTAATTTACAGAGCCCAGCTGCTGCTACCATTGTAAATTCCCGAAAAATGAATAAAGAAGTCATTCTGAAACGAAAGATGGACCTTTGTACGAAATAATGAAGCTAAAGAAAAATATGAATTACCTGGAGGAGGAAAGACAGGAGTAGCAACCGATTCCCGCCATTGTAAGGTTTCTTAGTACTCTCTCTATCTTCTGCTTGCGATGTTGATCTCCATTTCTTCTTTTCCGGGCCATCAAAGCATAACAGACCCTAGCCATTGGTTTTAGAGTAGTGGGCCCAGAAATTTCGGAGCGGCAATGGTCTATTGCCACGTAGCAACCAACTGACACTGAGTCGATAACTTGATTCAGTAGTCTTTACAAGTAAAGATAATTAGTAAGTGAAAATTATCTTTTAACATCATAAGTTAAAAATATCATCATGAACCTTATACTTTAAGATTATTTTAAAAGTTTAATAAACTAAACATTTTAATTATAAAGAATCATTTTTTAATATTAGTAAACAAGAGTAGGGGGAAAAAGCTGAACAATAAAAAGTGTTCATGAATTTTATAATATAAAATGTAATTTTTTTATAATTAAAAGTTTTTGATCTTTTGTCATTTAAGATAATTTCATTTTTTCAAAATTTAAGATAATTTCAAATTTTAAGATTTTTTATAATAAATATTTTCAATTTATAATCTTAAACAGTAATTTTCTCAAATATTGAACTATAAGAGCAATTAACCCAAGTGTCCAATAATTTTTGGAATAAATAACAATATTTTAGGTTTAGTTAAAGTAGACTTAATATTTATTTTATTTTAAAAATATAATAAGTTCTCTTGATATTAGTACATATTTTTAAAAAATTTTTAATCTATGAAAACAACTTTACGCACAATATTTTTTTAAAAAAAAATTAGTTAGTTATTTTTACTATTATATTAAGATTAAAAATAAAACAATAGAATCTCATATTAAGCAGAATGTTAATTTTATTGACAAAAATTAAATAATAAAAAAATGTTATGCAATATATACTAAACCCTAGTAAATATTAGGGTAATTTATATTTACTTTTTAGTTTGAAAGAGGGGTAAAATAACCCAATCCCATGATTATAATTTTATTGTTAATCTTCCAAAAAAATTTATTGTTAATTAATTTGAGTAGAAACTCTTATTTACTACTAACGATTTTTTGAGTAAATTACATTAATTTTTCATTAGGTTTAGTTAAATTTTATTTAATACCGTTCTTGTTTTCAAAATTGCCTTGGCTCCTCTAATATTTGGTATATATTGCAAAAACTTTCATTTAAATTACCTTTTGCCGATAAAGTTAAGTTTTTACACAATATTTGTTCTTTCTTAAAATAAAATCATTTAATTGTTTTTATTATCATAATAAAAATAAAAACTATAGTTTCATATTGAAAATTGATATAAATTTAGTTATCTTTACTGTTAAATTAAGTATCTAATCACAATGTTATGTTTATAGAAAATTAACTTCAATAGTAAAAAAATAAATTGTAGAAAACATTTTAATATATATATATATATATATATCAAAAGTCAAAGAAATTGAGTACAATATTTAAAACACAAAAGATATAAAATATATTTAATTAAACTTCATGAGAACTGACTGTAATTTATTTATTTTATTTTTTTCATATACTAGTATTTCAAGCAGGTAAGGTTCCGCAAATAGCAATTCTCTTCTAGATTATATCACTTTCTATGAAAAGAATATTAAAGCCCTCATCTTTTTTTTTTTTTTTTTGATAATTATACAACATAAAAAGGGAACGAGGGGTTTTCATGGGGGCGGGTGGGGGTGGATCATGGAATTCTCGAGATACTGTAGCTAGCACTTATGTAGATCTTCCCTTAGTAGGCAATGGTTGCAAGTTGCGAATGATGAAATTAGTGCTTGGACATCTTCCCAAGGCGATTTGAGCAGGACATCTTTTCATGAGAGTGACTTCTGGTTGAAGAAGAGGAGCTGCATGGGAAGTTGTAAGGGATTTGATATGAGGTCTGTTGTTGTGGTCCATTGGAGGAGGTCTCGGATTAGATGAAGTCTTACCAGAGAAGGGGCAGTCTAGCTCAATTTGGAGGTCATGTTGTCCGACGATGTCCGTAGATGGAATTGCTTCTTGAGAATTTTCCAGGCAAACAGCAACATTTTCACTGGTAGCTTAGTTATGCCATGTTGAGCAGGGGGAGGAGTGAAGGGCTTGCTCCTTTCTAGGGCGGTTGTATCCTTGCTTGGTGTTGTAAATCCCATCTTTGCTTTGATCTCATATGACATGGTCCTGTTTTAGAAAGATGGAAAAGGAAATTTGTCTTATTTGCTGCGCTGTAGCCTCAGAACACAGGCTGTAGGTTAGACTGTCATCCCACCTCACATTGTAATTTCTTTTCCAACGAAGTATCTAAATACCAAGGTTTAGAAAATCGGACCGGATCGGTCGGTTCGACCGGTTCGACTGGGAACCGGTCCCTGGTCCAATTCGGTTGAGTTAGAAAATCGATCAAGTAAAAAATCGATCAAGAACCGGTCAAATCGGTCAAAAATTGATAAAAAAATCGGACAAAAAACCGATCAAATCGGTTTGAAGTATATTTTTTTTTTAATTTTTTCTATATAACAGAATAATTTATTTTAAATAATTTTAACAAATTAAAAATAGAAAGTAATAAAAAAGATGAAGGGGTTGAAATATGATTTTTTTAAAAAAAAAAAAGAATATAAGAGAAACAAAATATGTATAATTAATTATTTTTTATATTTACTTTTTATCATATTCAATTTCCTAATAATATTATTCTCAAATATCAAGATACTTAGCTAAAATTATTATTTATTATTTTATTTTTTAATAATAAGTAGAATCTTAATATAATTTAGAAATTTTAAAAATTTAATATTAAATATTCTTAATTTTTAATCATAGATAATTTTTATTTTAAACTAAACATTAATTTTTATAATATCTTAAGAAATATTAAATTAGTAATCAAATATTTAAAATTTACTAATATTTATTTGTTATATTAAAATTTTAATATATAAAATTTTTTTAAATAATATATTTAATTATCACCAGTTCGACCACGGTTCGACCAATGAACCGTGAATCAGTACCTTCACCGGTTCAATGACCGATCCGATTTTAATAACATTGCTAAATACGGCGAGTAAACTTAAAGATGCTCTTTGCTCATTACTGTTCATTATCTTCTTTTTCGTTTGGATATTATTTTAATGGGACTGAGCATATCCGTGCAGAAAATTCTGCAAAAAGTTATTTAAAAACTCATACAGCGACAAGTGGAGAGGCCACCTCGTTCAAGTGATGCACTGCCCACAGCCTTCTTCACCTCCAATTCTCCTTAGTCTCCATTGTTCTTATTCAAAAGGGGGGAAAAAAATAGTTCTTCTTTTTATTTGGTTGAGCAAAAAGATATTTATTTCCTTCTCTTAGAAGACAGACGCGAGTTGAACAACACATGCTTCACATTCGACCTATAGTCACTTTTTTTTCTTTTTTTAAATAAATGTTCCGTAGCCACAAAACTATGTTATCAGTTATGATTGGGTAAGAAGTATGATAGACAAAATTTAGATAATACTCTTTGGGTATTAATTGTGAGGTTGTCAAATAAAAATACAAGGTGTAAGTCTTTTAAAAAATTTAATTATATAGTATTGAGTTGTATAAAATATTTACTTGTAATATTATTGAATTGGAACTAATATTAAATACCTAAAAATTGTAATTAAGTTATGCCCTAAAATGATTCACCTCCAGGTCGCTGCCCTCCACTCCATATTTATTATTTCCCAATCGGCAGAGGAATAAAAGCACGAAACTGCAGTTTGCTGAGTGCAATTTTAACACACCTTGATGTTATTCATATCAAATTGTAAATCAAGCTACAATACTGAGCTCTGTGCCAAGTTTCCCAGTCATGTAGTAGTCATCAACCCAGGGATGAGCATCAACTATTAGGTAATTTAGGTTGATACTTAACAGCAAATTATTGAAATTGCCAAATTCGGCACCAGCATAGGTCCAGCTGAGTCTGAAATTCCAGCCAGAAACAAACATTTGGTTCAACAAAGAGTAATAAAAACTCTCCTACCAACATGAGGATGCATTTATGAATCAGCACTAGATCTTTTCTTGGTGGTGTAAGGATAGTACTCCTTCCTGTTGTCAATTCTTGTCATTTGACCACCGATTGCTATGTTTGGAAATGCGTTTAGAAACAACCTCCAAACCACGTTTCACAGAAAGCAATAAAATGAAGCTTTTGTGTAAACGTAGATTTTGAACGTGATTCCAAACAGGCACGATATCAATGACTGAAGAAGTGACTGCTAATGCTGTTCCAGCAGAAATTGCAGTTGAGATGCTCCTTCCTACAACAGAAAGGACAGCACATTATCAATATGAAAGATGTTAACACTTTATAAAAGAACAATCAGATTGTACATATTATGAAATACATAAAGCTGGTTCAGTAACCTATATCAGATCCAGAATAGTAACCTTGCTTAGCAATAATGCTCCTTGTGGATGACATTGAATCATTAATTGACACACACAAGAAAAATTACTTCCAACTTCAAACTGGCAGCTTGACTAGCTGCAACATATGCACTCCTCTTAAGAGGAAGTTAAAAATCAACATGCTGTGAGTATAGGTCCATGAAGCACCTTCAAGTTTTAAATTAGATCTTATGTGGTTCTCAACAAGAGCTGCGACTCATGGGTACTCCATATATTAAGCAGTCAATCAGTATCATACAATTTGAAATGCTCCTCTATAACCCAGTGAAGTCAAAGGCGCCAGTAGAGGTCCTTGCCTCTTGGTGACTCAGGCAAGGTGCCTGCCTTTCATGCCTCTTTGAGTGAGGCATGGCGCCTTATTTCAATCAATGTTTAGATAATGCATCAGAGGTGGCCAATAATGAAGTTATGAATTTCTTTAAAGCTCATCCATTCCCATTTGCTTTCTATTTTACCAGTAAAATGTTAGAGTTTCACCTCTATTCAGTAGAATTAAATGCAACATGTTATCTTCGAAGTCCCATCATGCCGAGCAAAAAAGAAAGCAATACAAGTAAAGAGAGGAGAACATTGTAGGATCGATCCCAAATAACATCTAAAATGACCAAACAGAACATTAAGTAATAAACAAGAAATCAGAATTTCAGTTACAAAGATTAGTTCCAATTTCCAAACAACATCATATTTGAAGATATTATTTGACCCAACGAAGATGATGACTAGCTTCTTTGGTAAACAGCTACATGACAATATCACTAGTGGGCAACTGGCCATCCCATAAGAGAACTATTTAAGCAAAACATCTCAACAGCAAAATTGTCAATTATGACATCCATATTACATATATCATTATGATATGTATAAAAACACAATATTTAAGGACACAAAATTTCCAGATTAAAAGGGATCAATTCCTTCTAACCAGCAAAAGGAAAACCTTTTCAGTTTTACTTTTAAATCTTTGGTCATACAATGCTTCACCAAAATCATGTCTAAAGATAAGAAGATGAATGGGAGCAAATAATCAAAGCACTAATATGAATTTTGGCAACAATTATCAACAACAAATTTATATAGCTAACTTCCAGTAGAAAGATTTAAAAATTTAACTATTAAAATGTTAAATTCTTATACTTTTATATTTGTCAGAGGAAAGGACTACCTTTGTAACCTAGAATAGTTGCCCCTGCTACAAAACCACCAACAGCCCCATTTACAAAGTCTCTCCTCATCCTATACTTCTGCACTAATTGCTCCACACCAATGTAGACTCCTCCAGTTGCAGCAAATGTCATCCCATAGTTTCCCATCATCTTTAAAGTTCTTAAAAGACCAGGAAGAGCAACATTTCTCTCAACACGGGGAACATCATACCAGGTGGCAACTATGGTCCCCCAGATAGTGCCAGCAATTAAACCAGTTGTAGCACCCTTGATTAGTTTTCAATGTCGGTGTATCCTCATCCTCCAAGTAGCTAAGTTCAGCAGGGTCCATGACTTTCTCTGTGCAGGAGTGAAAGTTGCGAAAGAAAAACATAAGTGAAATCTTGGATCATACTCAAATTGTCAGAGAGGAATGCAGTTATAGCAAAATACCTTGCTGGCATAACTATTCAAATAGAACAGGGAAAAATATACATACTTATGCCTACATCATTTTGGTATGGATCCATGTCCGAAAGTATAAACTTTCCACATTAAAAAGTCTCCATTTCTAAAAGTTCATAATTCTAATGAAATTTCATATTATATAGTAAGCCTTAATGACCATACCTTTCTAGAACACCTGCATTTAACCTTATATGTTTTTTTGGGGACAGAAAAGAATAATGCATAACATTAGCTGTTGCTGGAAACAATAATGTTATTAATTGGTTAACACCATCGATTAAGATTAAAATTTATGATAAATTCATATCTATCTTTGAAACCAAAAGGCAACGAAGAATCCAAAAAATTTGAAGCCACGCAAATTACTGTATGGCAGTGGGAACTAGCAAAATAGACACCAAAAAGGAAAAAAACTGAAAAAAGAAAAGAGATACCAAAGTGGATAAACATGCAAATTGCGACAACAATGAAGGTTCAGAATCGTAGTCCAATAGTCAAATATTCAGATCGACCATCACGACTCAAACGTGTATTATATAAAAGATCAGATTGGAAACCCTAAACAGATGCATAAGCATGATATGAATGAATTTTCAAAAGGCGAACTTACGGGAGGTTGCAATGTCTTAAAGAAAATAATAGTAATAATAATGCAAAATTTACAGAGACGCAATGCAGGAGTACCAGTGAGTTGGAAGGGGGAAGACGCTTTGCAGCTTTGTTCCCTGCTGAGCCTTGCCCCTGGAGTTACGTCACGTGTTGCCCACGTGGTTCAGATTATCCATTTGTCCCATTTTAAAAATTTTGGTTAAATTAATATTTTATTCTCTTAATTTTATTTGAAATTTAAAATAACTTTTTCAATTTAAAATGTGTTAAAATAATCTTTTAATTTATATTTCAATCCAAAAATCCTTTTATATAATTTTATGTGCTAACTAGAATCTGTATGTGTTGAGATTTTGTCCATTGTATTTTAATTTTATTTGGCCAATATAATCTTACCAGTATACTTGAATTTTTTCAATTTTCCCCACAAACTCTGCACTACCCAATTTTCATATTTTGCCATAATACTCATCGCTTTACTTTTCGTCCCTTCGTCTTCTTGAATGTCAAGCTGCCTCTTCCTCTTCTTCTTGTCACAATATGATACTTTGGTAATAAAACAAGAGGAAGATAAGGGGGCTTGAGGTTTGATGTTGAAGAAGGGACGAAAAATAGGGTGAGGAGGAGTATTATGGCTGGAATTTGAAAACTGGGTAGTGGGCAGTTTGAGATTTTGACATTATGATGGTGATTTTTGTTGGAAATTCTCTTTATTGATTGTTGAGTGGGTTTCATTTTCTTTTTCTTTCTCTATTTTCTGAATTGATGAAAAATTAATAAAGAGGTAGGTTGAGGGAATTCAAATTCAATATATATTTGAGTTTGTTTATGTGAGAACTTAGAAAAATTATGTATGCTAATTAGTTTGTCTTAAAGAAAATGGTGCCATGGACAACAGTTGGCACGAATGAGTTATAATTAACACATAAATCGTAAAAAAAAAAGGCTTTTATAGGATAAAATATAAGTTAAAGGATCATTTTGACATATTTCAAATTTAAGAGATTATTTTAAAATTTTAAATAAACTTAAGAAATTAATATATTAATTTAACTAACAATAATTTATAACAAGAAGATAACGTAAACGGTGATATGTTTAATGTCTTTGGATAAAGGCTTGAAAAAATTCTTGTGGACAATTAATGCATCATGTTATTTATATATATTGTCTAACAATATTAATTTATTTAATTTTACACGTTGCTTGGGTTACAATGCAACATTTATTAGGCGAAGAAGGGAGGTAGTGATTATTAGCCATCAAAATTTTAGGCTACGTTTGGATAGTGGGTAAAGGATGAAATGATTAATTTTAATAAATATTTGTTTTGGATTTTTTTCTTTTTAAGAAGACATGGAATGGCAAATGGAAGACTTCAACCCTCCTCTTTGCCACTTAAATACTTTTTATTCTTCCTAAATTGGGAGTTGTGAGAAGAAATAGAATGGACATGAAATATATTTATAATTATAATTTCTTTGTCTAAACACTTATTAGAATTACATTTTAATTATAAGTTATTTTATTTTATTAATAACTTTCTCCTTTTTTTCATTAAACTTTCAAAAAAAAAGTCTCTCAATTATATTATGAGCCATTTCGTTTCATTTATTTTTGTACTCCCAAGCATAAACCTTAGTAACTTTGTCTAATAAATGTTGTATTATGGGCCAAAATATGTATAAATTTAAATGAACTAACTTAATGTTGTTAGATAATGCACCAATGAAACGGTGTAATAATTATACAAAAGTGTTTCTTAATATTTGTGCCTGACTAAATATTGAAAATTTATGAATACTATTGGCCAATTAATGATATAGTCTTAGAAAAATTATTATCATTTTAATTTGGTTTTTAAAAAAAAAAAAACTTTTAATTTGGTTTTTTTTTTTTAATTTTCTCTCAATCAAAATAGCTTTCCCATTAAATAAACTTATCATCCTTTAAGAAACCTACTAATATGACATAAACAAGAACATACGTGATCATTAACTCATGATTTTGGATTTTTCCTTGTATCAATTCCCCTTAAGTGATATTGCTTAGGCAAACTTTAGAAAGCCAAATGATAGCCAAATCGAGAGATATGTTTAAACCTTTTTAAGTCCAATCACAGTTTAACTACATGTGAGTTCTCATTCATATCACATCAATAGGTTTGTAAGGTAACTAGGGGTTTGAAGAAGTAATTTGTTTAGAAGGAAATTTTTGAAGATTAAATTCATTTTTTTTAAAGATTAAATTGATAAGAGAATAAATTTTTTATATATTAATTGACTAAAAAATTATTTATATTAATATATATGAGATTTTTTTGCAAAGTTGTAAATTTATAAGCAAAAGTAAACAAGTATTAAATAATTAAAGTTTTTGCTTATGTCTAAAATAACATGTGTATGTGTGTAATTTGTTCAATTTTTAATTAAGTCATAATATTTTTTTAAAAAATTAATTCTTATACTTTGTTGCTATTTTTAATTTGACCCCAAATGTTAAAATTTGTCATTATATCAAGATTTTAAAGTTGGCTTGACTGAAAAATTACTAAATGACATAGATTTAAAAATTATATTTCATAAAAAAAATATTTTTTGTTTTTATAATTTGTTGAAGTTTTCAAATTGATTTTTATACTTTTTCCTTAAAATAAATTCTTACATTTTGCTATATTTTTAATTTGTTCCAACTTAAGATTTAACACTCTTTGATGAGTTGATTAACAAGCCTGTGTTTGTTTTATATGTGATTAGTGTTTGGGTGTGTTTGGTTAAAAAATATAAAAAAAAATGAATAAATGGGATAAAAATAATTTTTATGTCATTATTTTTTAAAAAGTAATTTAATGATAAAAAATAATTTAATAGATAAAATAATAAAAAAATATAATAAATATTATATAAATTACATAAAAAATATATATTTAGCATACCAACCGAAGCAAAAGTATTCTTAGAAAAACAAATTTTAAAGTTACAATTTCATAGATGTTGGATTCCAAATTGCAAAAGACAGTTTTGGCCTCAAAAATGAAAGTGACAAACGACGGTAAACAAAACCGAACCAAACTAATTAAACCAAAACAAATCGAACCAAACTGCCAAAAACCAAATAAAATCGATTAAAAATTAATTTAGTTTGATTTTTGTGATTGTAAAACCGATTAAATCGGTTCGATTGTCGGTTTTCTTCATATTTAGTTTGGTTAACTGAACCAAACCGAATCATTAAAATTACAATTAATTAAAATTTAATATTTTGTTTCTTTTTAGATTAATAAAATCTTTTGTCAATTAAACTTGTATTAAAATTATATTTTTTATGTGATTCAAAAAATATATAAATTATTTATACTATTTTATTATAAGATATTACTCTTTTTTTTTTTTACTTTTTTAAACTTATTTGTGAATATATGAAATTTATTTAGGTAATATATATATATATAAATAGTAAATTATTCTAAAGTTATTATTGGTCAAAATTTTAAGATATATAAAATATTAGAAGTTAAATTTTTTATATTATAAAAAATAATTTTTTTTAAAAAAAATTATTTTTTTTAAATAAAAAAAATATAAATCAAATCAGACTAAATCAAATTAAAATAAAATCAAATCGATTAAAATTTTAAATCGACAAGTTTAGACGACAAAATGTAAGTTGGCTCGGTTCGTGTACGGACCAAATGGAGGCACGGTTACTTGGAGCAGCAGACCAAACGAGGTTGAGAGAGGCGTTAGCGCGGACGCAGGGATAGGTGAATTAGGCAGGAACTGCTCAGCGGTCTCTTCATCATCAATTCGTTTCCCAGAAAATGCAGACTACCGATGATATTCGCAACCTCCCAATTGACATTACGTTTTCTCGCCTTCTGGGTAACAAAGTCCTCCATCACTCTCTTTTTTTTTTGGGTGCCCGCTCTTCAATTACATCTTACTCTCTGTTTTTGTTTGGCCTGCTGATTTGACTGAACTTAAACTAATTTTTAACTTGGTTGGGCTGAAGAATGGTTGGTTGATCGGAAGAGAATACCCGCGGATTGGCGGAAACGACTGGCGGCGATAAGAGCCCGCATATCAAAGGAATTCTCATCGCTCCCGAGGGATACTGATCCCTATTTTCAAACCCTAGACCCCGAAGGTTAGTTTATGTGGTGCTATGGGTCCGATGAAAATTACTTAATTTGTTGTAGATGGGTAGTTTATGTTTTTATTTTGCACATAGATGAGTAGGTTGTTTTTCTTCTGTTTCAAATGGATTCGCTGATATCATAACAAGAAAGTAGATGGAAAGTAACAGAATGCTTTTACTGGAGGATGAGCTAACTTACATAAGATGGGGTTGAAAGCAACTTACAAAGCCTGTGGCACAGGCTTGGCATCGTCAGTAATCTCACCGTCGGATCATACCATAAAGCTGTAATCTTTTTAACGGTTTTATCATCAAGCGGCTTGCTATTTTCAGGGATTGGTTATTTGGAGGCCAGACAGATATATGATTTTCTCTTGAAGTCTACTCCTGAAAGCCGGAATATATTTGGCCGGTTATCTGGTGCTGCTGTAAGATAGTTCTCTCTCTTTCTCCCCCTTCCTCCCCTTACTCTCTAACCCCTCACTCCTCAGTAATTCTGAGATTATTATTTTCTTGCTAGATTTGTATATTTTATGATATATGTTACTTGGGGCAGGGTGCATGGGAAGCAATCGTGCGTTCATTTGAGAAGGATAATGTTTTCCTGGGTGAGGCTGCACAGATTATGGTTCAAAATATAAACTATGACATGTAAGCATGAAATCATCCAACTTTTTTAATGAATGTTATATTTCTTAAACGATTTTTTTTTTCTTTTTAAATAACTGAGTATTTGTTTTAAATATGAAGCCCTTATCAGAGAAAACAGGTGCAAAAGATTCAACAACAGCTAGCAGAACTAGATCGCAAAGAAGCCGATATAAAAAGAAGTGCAGCTCTCTCAGCAGCCAAATATGCTGAAGCTTGTCAGGAGCTTGGCTTACAGGTTAGAATCATGAAGTCCTTTAGTGATGGTCAAATCAATTGACTTTTTGTTACAAGGAGATAATATAGTTCTATCCTTTGCAGGGAAAAAATGTCCGACTAGAACTTTTGGAGACAGCAAAATCACTTCCAGGCACATTTAGCAGAATTTTGGAAGTTATAACTAGTGACAGCATGTCACAGGCTGTAGAGTATTATTCCAATTTTGTCAGAGATGCTCACACTGAAAAAGATGTAAGGCGAAATAGGCAATCTTAACTATCTTATACATGTACTCTATACAATGATATTAGTACAAGGATAAGTTTAGGGTTCAGATGGTTCATTTCATACATTAACTTGAATCATAAACGTGATTGTAGAAATCATCAAGAACTGTTCTACAGAACTTGAAGAACATGCGAGAACATCCCCCATCTTTAAATGTTTCTGTTGGCTCTGAGATTCTTGGTGCCATTAGTGTTAATGCAAGTGAAAATGATTTAAATATTGCAAGAAGCAATACAGAAGTTGCTACTCCTGATATTGACTGGGATATTTCTGTGGAGAGTTCACAAATTGATTGGAACATTGGAACTGTAGAAGAAACAGATGATGCGGGTAATGGTTTGGGTCCTTACGAAATCATTAATGCCAGTGATATTGTACAGACTTCTTCACCAACTGAAGCTGTGGGGTCCAATCTGACAACGTCAAATAAAGAACATGGCTTGGATCTGGATATATCTTGGGATATTAGTGTTGAGACTCCTCAAGTTGACGTGATTGATGATGTTAGTGCCTCAAATGTACCATTGGATGATCAGACTTCTGTTCCAGATACCTCAACTAAACTGACAGAGAACAAGGAAGAAAGGAGCCAGCTTCTAGACACAGAGTACAGAAATAAGATTCTTGATGATCTATATGAGGTATGCTATATATATGCTGCCTTGATTTTTATTAATACTTTTGTTGTTGTTGTTTATTTTGTTATTTCAACTTTCAAATTATGCACGCACAATAGATCTACGACACATATCTTGCCAGTTTTACTTGTTTTCTTTTTTCCTCTTTTTGCAAGCAAACAGTCATCCAGCATTAGATGGGCTTATTAGTTTGATATTGTTTTTATATCTAGATCAAATCTTAAAATCTTTTTTAATGATATTATATGTCATCAGATGAAAGCCTTTTTAAACCAACGGTTGGCTGAGTTGAGGAACGAGGAAACTTTGTCCCTGCAACATCAAGTCCAGGCAGTTGCTCCCTTTGTCCTACAACAATATGCTCCTGATACCATAGAAACAATGCAATCTGATGTTTCCCTCGCAATTTCATTGCTGACAAATAGGAAGACAAGGGATTTGATTTTGATTCTCAACTCCAAAAGGTTGTGTTCATATTTTAAACCTAATATTTCATGCCCATTTTTATTTATCCTTTCTTTTCATTCAACTAATTTTTATAGATTATGCTTTCCTATAATTTGGAAAAAATTCCTTTTTTTTTTTAATTTCTTCACATCTTTTTTCTTTGATTTGTTTATGAATTTTTGCATATGAAGTGCTAATTCATGGAGTTGAATCCTGATTATATCACATTTTAAGCTCTATGAGAACTAAATAGAGCCGAAAATTTATCCCTGGAAAGAGAAGCTAATTTATGAAGTTAAAGTTGACTCATTCAATTAGTTTTAAGAAGGTGCTGGTTCAAACTTATAAGCACAAATGATTGAAGTTTTCGTATTTGAAAAAAGAAAAAAAAAGGGCAGGCAAAATGGCTTTATGTCAAACCATAGTTGGCTGGAATATACCTAGAAATTTGTTATATATCTTTTACCGAACAGAATTACGAATAAACAGGTGTAATCTTCAGTTATTGACTTACTATGTGCACAGATGATGGTGTATTGTTTTGTACATTTAGATTCTGATTTTATCCGGTATACCTATTTATAAGTTGAGAGACTAGTGAATTTAAACTTCAAAGTGCTGGAACAAGTGCTTAACTTAATTTGGCTATGCGACAAAAGTTGGGCTGGCATGGGAATGTTTGCTTTTCTCTTCTTTTTTCCCCCTCTACAGTCTACATTGTCGAAATGTTCAAGGTGTAGGATGCAGTTATTCTTTTCTCGTATTTGTTGGTTATTTTGTAGGTTATCCTAATCCACATCAATTATACTAACAGCATTCTACCATGGTGCTTAGTTTGTCATCCAATGTTTGACTCTGGGAGAACTGCGTCTCTTCTTTCTTGAGCAGTATTTTTAATGCCTTTGATCTTTGTGTTAATTATTTGTGGCGTTGGGCTGAATTTCAGATTCCTAGACAGACTAGTCAACTCATTGGTGGAAAAGAAGCATCATGAAATGAAGTTGAAAGAGGGGTTGAAGGACCTGACCACCAAACGTATGGAGTTGCACAACTCTTTATCCTCATTGTGGCCAAAGCAAGTGAGTTCCATTGTCATGTGCTTGATCTTTCTTTGGAGTCAATATATTCTAAAAAAGTCACGTATTATAGTAATGAAATTGATTCAAGCCCTACACCTTTGTAATCTAACACTCAATACAATACCTCTTGGTACAGAGTAGTAAAATAATAATCCTATATCCGCAAAGAACTTAATTGTGTTCATGTAAGCCAACTTCCTGAACTAAACTTTGAGTTTTCTTTTTTTTTTTAAATCTCAAACATATCTAGATGCAGTTATAATGTGTTGAATTTGTGCTTCAAGCAGGTTAAAAATTGTACATGCAGGATGACGTGTATTTCTCAGTATTTGTAATTTTTCTTTTTTTAAAAGAAGAATGTTGGAGCACATATAATTCTAGCCGGATCTTAAATATAAAATTTTGGTTTTTCTTGAATCCATGTTGTTCCATTACAAAGCCATGTTTCCATGTGAAAGATTTAAATTTCAAGGGTTTAGTTAATTATTTCTCACCTCCTTGACGATGGGAAATACATGTGCAGCTACAACAGAATTGGAATAAAGTCTAGAGTGTTCTTCTGCAACCAAGCGTAGACACCCCCCTCTCCCAAGAAAAAAAAAAACAGAAAAAATTAAAAAGGATTTAATTGCTGTGTGGTTTGCAGGACGCAGCTATGGCAAAAACAAGGGAGCTGAAGAAACTGTGTGAGAGTACACTTTCATCCATTTTTGACGGAAGACCTGTAAATATAATAGGAGAGATCAACACTCTGTTGTCTACTGGCCTTGGAGCATGAAGAAGATAAGTTTTTCTGTGATCATTATGAAACATTGATGGTGGATAGTGGCTAGCCAAAATAGCTTAAGGAGGACGCATTTTATTGGGCAGAACAATTTTCTTTTTCCTGCTTCTTATTTGCTTCACCTACTGGATAATGCAAATTCCTTTTTGGTCCACTGTTAGTTTTTAATTCTAATGGTGCTCATGGCAAGGATAGACAGGGATGTATCTGTCATTTAAATCTCACATAAGTGTGTCTGATTTAGATCGAAGGAAAGTGATCAGTCATTATTATTTGCAAGAATTACGGTTTTTTTTTTTTATAAAAGCTGTCTTGCAAAAAGAAAAACGGGGAACTTATTTGTTAGAAGTTGGAAGACAATGAAGCAAACTAAAGATCGAGTTACCAATAATAGGCGCAGGCTGCTTTTCAAGTCATGGACTGTGTCAAACCTGTAAGCCTTGTTTGGTTCAAAGGAGGAGAGGGGAGATATATTGTTTGGTTTAGGAGGAGAGGGTAGGGGAAAAAAAATAATAATATTTAGATCATTTTATCTTTATATATTTTATAAGTAATGATAATACTATTAATTATTTTTTTATTTTTAAAAAAATAATATTGTCACCGTCAAATTAAATAAATGTCAGAAATTATCTATAATTATAATTATTTTAAAAAAATTTATAAACAAATAAAATTAATTAAATAATTATTTCAATAAATGTATAATTTAACATGTTTTATTTTATAAAATTAAAATAAATTTGAGTTGAAAACATTGGCATGTTTACTTTTTTCTCAATATGGTAATATACCTTTATTAATTGGTACGTTAAAATTTTTCTTCAATTATACTAATAAAAATTTTGTGAAATATAGAATTAATAATTTAGATAGGGGGCATTTTAGTCTTTTTTTTCAACTCTCTCTCTTAATTCCCCCAAATTGGAGGGATAAGAGAGAAAGGGAGGAGAGGGGAGGGGAGGGGAAATTTCATTAAACTTTTTCTCCCCTCCCCTCAAACCAAAAAATGGGCTAGAGTCAGTCACTGCTTGATCGTCGCAAACAGATAGGCAATCAAATGACTAAATATTTTCTCTTGCTCACCGCAATTCCATGTTCTTTGGAGGTGAAGCAGAAATACTCCCGGCGTAAAACTTTTATTTGAGATATGCTAAGGTGTCATGGTATTATGCACAATTGGAATTAACAGATGTACCCAGTCCCAGTTATGTGGATGAACATGTTTAAGCTATGCAATAAGTTTGCACAAACAGAATTTGCTACGGCAACAATCTTTACGTCAGAGAAGAATTTAGACTAGAAAAAAAATATTTGATTGCTGAGCAGAAATCAATTGAAATTTATAGCAATTGAGGTTTGTTCGGCACGCAGCTGCATGTGTCAGGCGGATACATAGCTATATGCGGGAGAACCCAGAAAGCGAGTGTTGGTTGAACGGAAAGACTTGTCAAGTGTATCAAAGTCAGTAACATCTGCTGCTACACCACCACTCTTTGGCATGCCCGTGTTGAGCTTTTGTGAAAAGGTTATAAGAGAGTCAACCACCTCTGACATTGGAGGTCGGAATTCCTTCACAGGCTGTATGCAGAGGGAGAGAATATCAGCATATCGAGAAAGAGCCTTGGTTGAAACTGTCCTTTGAATTCCGGGATCCACCATCTGTTCCAAACTCTCGCTATCGTGAAGTCTCGATGATGCCCATTTTGCCAGATATTGTTCCGCCCTTGGCCTCGAACTGCGTTCAAATAGATACAGATACCATTCATCATTCAAAAGAAAGAGATTACCAACAATGAAACGAAAGGAACGTAAGGAGATGAAGAACATACTCATCGAAAGGTTTCTTTCCCGTTAATAATTCCAGAAGCAACACCCCAAAGGCATAGACGTCACTCTTTGTGTTGGCAATTCCTGGCTGGCCATGGTCAGGTGCAATGTAGCCGGCGTCTTCACTTGCAATTTCAGAACCCTGTTTCCAACAGTCACCAAAGTAGTCAATGAACCCGTGCATCGTATGGTATACTTTGGTAAAATTGTCAGCTTCTGGTTCATTTTACAACATCGGACAAACAAAGTCTTTGTGATAACTTTTTATACAACTCAAATGCGAAAGCAACCATTATGAAATGTAACTTCTCTCCATATAGCTAATTGAACTATGGCTTTAATCAAGATAGCCTTATCTACCATCTATTTCAGCATGAAGCTATTTGGGGCAGGAACTTACTTTGACATTGTTGCTCGTCAGCGGTCTCAAAATAGCTAGGCCACAGTCACAGACACGAGGCGTCAGATTTTCGTCAAGTAGGATATTGGCAGCCTTCAAGTTGCTGTGGGCGACAGGAGGGCAGAACGTAGAGTGCAAATAGCTGAAAGAAAGCATTTGCATATAACTAGGATTTAAGACATCAAATGGCTAGAAAATCATAGAACCAGGATATGATTTACACATATTTTTGAATGCTGTATCGAGAACTCACTCCAGAGCCTGAGCAACACCAAGGGCGATCCGGAGACGGAGGGCCCACGATAAAGGCTTGTATGCGTCACTGTGAAGAGCATCTTCCAGAGTTAAATTTCTAACATAATCGTAAACAAGAATATGCTGCCCGTGCTCCATACAATAACCATTTAGCGCTACGATGTTGGGATGCCTCAGACGGGAGGCGATGGAAACGACATCCAAAAACTTCTCCTCTTCATGGAAAGACAGGCCCGCCATGTTGATATTCTTCAAAGCCAAAGTCTATAAAAGGAAGAAAAATCAAGATATAGACTGAAAGCAATAATATCAAATTTTAGTGTTTGAAAGATAGATTAAGATTTTACTTGGCCATTTGGAAACACAGCTCTGTAAACAGGACCAAGAGATCCCTCTCCCAGAAAATTGTCTTCACCGAAGCTGTCTGTAGCTAACTGGAGCTCTCCCACAGTGTAAACTTTTGTCCTTCCGGAGAATCTGCATCTTTTGGAAAAACTTCTTCTTGACATGTCCTCTGTTCTGTTATGGTGCAGGGGTGGTAATCGCCTTGGACCCAAAAGGGATGCAGAACGTGGGATTCGTGGGCTCTCTTCTAGCGCAGTAGAAGAGACTTCTATCACCAGAGAGAAAGAAAAAATTAAAAAAGAGTACTGATGAAAGATGGAAATACGTTTACTGAAGCCTTCATTTTCACTCCTACGGTCCTACTAACTAGCTGTCTAGCACTATACCGTAAAGCCTTCAGCTCTTCATTTAAGTGAGTACAAAACAGTAGTGGCCTAGCGGAGTAACAAAATCCCTAGAAAGTAGAAATTGGTCTATAAAAATAAAATATAGTAATTGGTCCTTGACTATACAGTAAAGGACAAAAGAAACTAAAATTAGAACGGACAAAAGAATGTTGTCATCATTCTAGTAATGTTAGGGTAAGGAGGATTCAGTCATTTTGGAGGGTGCTCTAAGAGTAAATCATCATCTATATGCATTTCTATGCAGGTTACCTATGGTTGCAATAGTTGGATGAGATTGCAATGAGCTATGGCTGCTTTCTAAGCTCTTCAGTCTCTGTTCATTCAATCGATTCAAACGGATTGCAATGAAAAGTGCTACACCTGTTGCCAATAGTGCTCCTCCACCAACCATAAAGGCTATTCCTCCAGGACTCATACGTTTCTTCTTGTACCCACCTACTTTGCGAGAGGAATAGTTCTCGATTGCATTTGCCTGAGTCGTGGGAGGGCGACTTATGTTATACGCAACTGGTACGCTGTCCAAAGGAAAAACCCAGGGAGGAGAATTGCCTTCTGCATGGAATTTATTCCTTCCGATCCTATTGGAATTGAAAGAGGGTGATTATTTAACCTCGTGTCTTGGATGGATAAATATTAGGTATATAAAAAGAAGGAGAATGTAAAAGAACATTTGTATTTTTATTTTTAAAAAAATAATCAAAAGTGACAAGTATTATTAAATAATAATTATAAAAATATAATAAATATTACAAAAAATATTACATCGTAGCAAATAAATTAAATAAGCCTAAATGCAAAAGTAATACCCATACAGAGTGATCATTTACGTTCATTTGGTTCGCTTGCTATAATATAATTTTTTATAATATTTATTATATCTTTGTAATTATTATTTAATATCTTTTTTAAAATTATTTTTTCAAAATTAAATATGCAAATAGTATTTTTTATTTTATTTACTCACTTTTTATATTTTCTTTTTCTTTATATACTTAAATTTCATCTAACCAAACAGTTTAACGTCATTCAAAGAGGAGAATTTCCCTCTACATGCTCAAGTGGGAAGTTGTCACTAACCATAAATTTGGTATGGACTGAAAATGCTGCGGAATAATGCCGCTAAATAGATTACCTTGAATGTTCCTGACAAGAGAGACAAGTAACCAAATAATAGAACCGTAGACAAATGCTTTGAAAAATGTTACAGATAACTTACAAATCTATCAGTGGAAGGTCAGCAAGATACGTGACCGATCCAGTGAAGTTATTATTTTGCAAGAACCTGCACATGAGCACCATTTTAACAGATTAAACCAACATAATGCCAATAAAATAAAATTGTGAACACTATTATGAAGTCTTACGACAAAGTGAAACATAAATCAAGTTTGGGGAAAGAAGAAAAGAAACTTACAATCTAGCAAGGTTTTTCAAGGAACCAAATGAACTCGGTAAATCTCCTGTGAAATTGTTATACGAAAGGTCCCTAAAGAAAGGAATTTATCCTTTGTGAGATGCCACAATTAAATGTGAATAGACCAGTCAAAACATTTACATTTTTGTTTTTTCACAACTCAATCAAGGCAAACTTTACTACAAATGGTCTTGGTCAGAGTTTCACTTGAGCTCTTTTACATTTTAACATATTTTTTTACCATTATAGCGCCATGTTATTTAGATTTAGATTTATTTTATCGATAATGCTTTTAATATTTGTAAATGTCAGTTTCTGTAATCTCTTATTACTCTTATTTCAATAGAAATGCGATATTAAAGGAACTAGATGAAGAAGGCATACATCTCTTTGAGATTATCTAGGCCAGTAAAAACATTGCCAATGGGTCCAGATAAGAAATTGTGGCTTAGATTCCTGCAATAGAAGATAATTGTAATCGTTCGACAGCTATTAGAAAAACTCAATTACTCAGGCCGTGCTCAAAAGAGATGAGAGAAAATAAATTGTAAACTTGCCCCTTTGGTTAAAAATTTTCCCACTTATTATCCTATCTTAGTCTAAATTCAATATTCATGTAACTCACAGATGTCGTAGTTTTTTCATCATTGGTAATGAGTGGGGAATATTTTGGCCCAAATAGTTGCAAGCCATATTTCTGCAATAAAGAATCATCAGAACAACATGCTGCTGAAGGTACGATTACGATTGTGAGTAAGCAATAAACTGGACAGAAGAATGGCTGGACTTGGCTTACATATGTGTGGCACTGGGGGGTAAGCCAAATGGTATTTCACCCTCTATGTTGTTGGAGCTGACATCACTGGCAAATCAGAATAGAGACGTCAGTATATTGCAGATTTTGACGTTACAATCCTGATAAGGATTTGAAATACCATATAATTACTTACAGTTGCTTCAAGTTCTGTAGATTATGGAGCTGGCTCCCAAGATGCCCGGTGAGATTCAATCCTTGAATTTTGCTGCATGACATGAGGACACAAAGCAGGGATCATGTTTACAATTCACTTTATGACTTGAGTAAGAACATCATCTATGTGGATTTGGCGCATTACAGGTGTATGACTGATGACCCAGAACATGCTACTCCAGTCCAAGATTCCTCACAAGGATCTTCAAGATTCCATTTTTTCAGCACCGGCGGATGGTTTAAGGCCCTGTATAGATCTTGGAGAGCTGTGACTGCTTATCCAAAAGTACAAGAAATACAGTTTAGTGGAAGTGAAGAAAGCCACTCGACGTGTGATCTCGGAGAAAATGACCCTAATTTAATTCAAGGGAAAATGAAGGTCTTTTAAATAATTGCCCAATATACAATGGATTGTGTAGTTCTTTATCAAGACCTTCATCTTCAAGTTATCTTGAATTTATAAAAGTACTCTTCCACTGTTTTGGTTCTTTTCTGAAATGAAACGTATTCGTTCAGTTAAACGGATCATGGTTTTAGCATACTAACAAAAACACATAAAAAATCCTCAATCTAAAATACCGAAGATTTTCCTTAAGGATCCACCTTACGTGGAAAGAAATCAGCAAGTTAGAATATTACAGATTAGACTAATGAATTGCAACAGTTATCTGAATTACCGTCTGCCGGATCAGTATATGCTAAACCCCGAGAAGTCAAAATTGCCGAGAAGACAATGATAGTGAGATGCACATAATGGCACTTGCAAACCATTTTCCCAATAATCAGCGGAATTTGTGAAGTAAACTCCTTTCTTTCCTGGAAAGAATACCATTTGCAATCCAAAATTAGGCGAGAAAAGAGACGAGAAGAATAGACAAAATGATCTAATCTCATGCATTTCTTACTTTAATGACAGTAGACTACAGTCTAACTAGCATCAAATTTGTAATTTCCTCTCGAACCAATATACGCAAAACAACAGAAAGCAGAGTTCAAACTCGGAATTTCTTTTCCTTTCCCTCTGTTTTCTCAGTTCCCAAACAGAAATTTTCTGCAGCCGAAGTGCACTAAACGAAGAGTCAGAGAAAAAGAATCAAGATCGCAACGAAAAAGATAAAGGAAAGAAAAGAAAAAGGAAAATCACCCAGGTTTGGGATAAATGCACCTCTTCTGTGCTTCGAAGTTTCTGCTTCTTCTTTTCATATACTCAGGCCTCTCTGAGATGGACGTTTTGAGTGTTTATTTAGTCCCTGGTAAGATGGGGTCCACGCAGCTGAATTCGTTATGTAGTTACTGTTGACGAAAAAGAGCCGTTTTGGCGCGCAACAAGCTATAGGGGCTTTTTTTACGACAATATATAATTGGGCTTTTGTTTAGCATTTTAATCTTAAGAGGCCCAATCGGAAAATGATCTGGGCTCGATTGGGAAATAGGCCCACCGGAGGTTTTATGATATTCTCTCTCCGCCTTCCTGAGCCCCGGGATGTTCGCGGTCGGAGACATGAGGGAATCAGGGAACAAGGATAGCAGAAACGGAACACAAGGGGAAGAACAAGATGAAGACTACATGGGAGATCTCTCTCAGTTTCTTCCTTCAGAAGCTTTTGGTCATTCTGAATCTTTTTCCAGAAAGGTATTTAATTTCGTTTCGGCCCATGTCAGTCGTATTTTATTTTTCCACGGTTTTGGGAGAAAATTTTATGGATTCACAGCGAGCGAGATATGAAAATAAGAACCGGGTAATGCTTTTTTTTTTTTTTCTGGGTCTTTGAAGATAGGAAGAAATAAAATAAAACCTGGGGATGCATAAGCTTACTGTTTCACTTCCTAGACTGCGAAGCTGTATAATTCATGCTGCAACTTTCCTAAAACCCTCTTTTTTTTTTTTTTTTGTCCTCCTGTACTTCAATAATGTTGGAAGAGCATGATCTTACAATTTAGTTCCCGGCAGAATTTAATCTTCTTGATGCAGAGCTACATCCCGCCATATAAAAATATGGAACCAAAGTAACTAAGCTACGAGAATTATCTTTCTAAAAGCACATAAAATGTTAAATAAATTTGAGATCTTTTGTCTTGGTGGTTTTAATCCTTGGGTACCACCTAAAAAGTTAAATGTTATACATATCATTCTGAAATTGTACATATTTTGTGTTTCAGAATGTATGGGAATATGGGATCGCATGCACAATCTATACTTAATACTCACTTTGGATAGCTTGGATTTATGGTTGAAGGATCCAGCAATCTTGAGTTGTTAAGAAAACAAAACTGCCAACCTATGAAACGTAGACAATTTAGAAAATGAACTCTGCTATGTCTGACATGTGTCAATTACTCAAGTCATATACAATGCGACTTCTTAGATGCTAGTTTGCTAACCCTTGTCTATCCAGAATTCTATATAAAGAAATTAATGGTAAAGAAAAAAGTGAAAGTAGAAACTTATCGTTCTGTTTGGCGGTTTGTAAAATATACAAATAAGATCATATCTTAACTTAGCATCATCTCATATTTCTACAAATTCAAGAAAACAGCCAGCAACAAAAATATATTCCCTTTCTGTCATGCAGATCTCTAGCAAGAAAACCCCTACGGTCAACTCTTCCAAGAAGCAGTTGAAAACTCTTAGCTGGCAAGAACGGAGAAAACTTGAAAGACAAAAAAAGCAACGAGAAGAGGATGAGCAAACCTTAGCAAAAGTGGAAGCCCCGATACCGCAATCAAACATTGGATTTAAGCTGCTCAAACAAATGGGTTATATGCCAGGCTCTGCCCTTGGAAAGGAGGGTTCGGGCAGGGTTGAACCAGTGGAAATTGATATTCGACGGTCACGAGCTGGTATAGGCCTAGATGATCCCCACAAGGAGAAGAGGAAAAGGGAGGAGATCAAGGTGGAGAGGAAAAAGAGGAAAGAAGAGGCTCTGATGGAAGAATTTGGGTGTAGGCAAAAGTCACAGTGGCAGAGTAGGAGAGTTATAGACAATTTCAAGAAGGCAGAGGCTGCACTTGACCAATTAGAGAACAGGGAAGTTGTAGTACCGCAGAAGAATGATGATGAGGAGGAGGGTGATGTTGATGGAGAGGATGAGGAAGAAATAACAGAAGAGGTACGTAATTTAACCTTAGATTTTCCACTTGAAACTTCTTTACACTAGCTTTGGTTATTGATATCTTACCATATAAGAACAAGTGTCATTTCTTGAGCTTGTTGATCAAGATATATTGGAACTTTAGTTACATGTCTGGCTGAGATGCAGATTATGTGCATAGAAATATGTTATCTGTCATCTGTTCTGACATATATGCATGGAAGGTCGTCTCAATTATGTATCAGGGCTTGAAATTCAATGGGGTTCAAAGCTAACTTAAATGATACATGAGAATTGAAAACTTATTGCTTTCATGCTGTCAAATGTAATGGATGTTGGCAATTGCTATGCCGAAGTAATTCTAATCCAAGTATTTTAGCTTGTTAAATTGGCCATCCATTTCTGGATATGAATATATATATATATATATATATTTATTAAAATTCAAAGCCATTTATTTGTGGAAAAATGTATGATACATTTACCTGAATGGCTTTTCTTATTGAAATATCGTGCTTGATGTCAGTTAGGAGTGTAACCTTTCCCCTCCTTTAGTTCACTCTTCGAATTTTCTTGAGTTTGGCTCATTTTGAGATAGTAATTAACTAAGCCAAGAGTGACGTTTGAGATTAATAGTCAACCCTACTTGCGCGGCTCTCGAAACAAAAATGAAAAAAGGCAGAAAAGGGGAGAAAAAGAAAAAAAAGAGGGGGGTTGAGAGTAAGTAGAGTTAACAGGAGTTGGCTTGCACTTTTAAACTGTCCAAATTATCATTAATTTTAGCTCTACTAAATATGGATTAATGGTATATATGGAGCCAAGGGGAAGAGTTTGAATCCTAATTAAACCAGGATTGCTAAATTCGTAAGATCTTTAAAGAAAGCACAGCCTCAATGGTCTATCTTCTATTTGTTGAACTATCATGACTCTGCAAAACACTATTTCTTTCTTTTAAATGGATTTGCTTTGAAGTATGGCATCTCTTCAAGAATTTACAAGTTTCCTTTTTTTCTTTTTTTTTTCTGGCCAGTGAATTTCCTTTCTAGAAAGTAGGAAGTATGTTGTCATAGAATGTAGAATTTCTTTCTATTTAGCGCTATAGTTAGCCTTTTTCCAACCTCCTCGTTGTATGGAGCCCCATGGGATATTGAATTCTCAGTTCAAGCAGAATCCGGTTAGGGAGAGAAAGGCTTAAAGTCAGTCCCACAAGCTAACCTGTCATCTTTTCTCTGAGAGGTTTCCAACTTTCCGATTTCTTTAGTTTAAGTTTTACAAACAGAATTAGGGTCATGACCATTTATTTAGGTTGTTTTATGTCTTTATTTGGGACTTTGGCTGTTTCTATATATGACTGAGTTGATTTATTTTTTGTATATGAGATTGAAGACGGGTTCAACACAGACTTATGGACTGATTGAGAGAATAATTTGGATGAATTGGCTTGATTCTGAATCTGATGCTGTCCTCATTTGAGTTGCATGCTTAATAATGTCTGGACATTACAGCAATTTTTTCTCTTGGTTATTGCTTGTTTTTGCTATTTTTCCCACTCAATAATTGTTACTATTTACATATTATTTTCTTTGAGATCATTACTGAATTATTAAGTTTTGGCCGCTCTTGATGTAACTATGTTGATGACCACAATGTAATATGGATGCAGGATTTGCAGGATGTTTTGATGAAACTGAGGGATGAACATCAATATTGCCTCTTTTGTGGATGTCAAGTAAGCAAACGCAAGATTTATTTTTTATATTTCGTGGCAATTCAAAAATATGTTAAGAAACTTTAATAATCTGAATTTGCAACTCAAATAAAATTAAAAATCAAGTCTCTAATTCTTGTATTTGATTTTTTCTATATTAATCAGTATGAATCAAGGGATGCCCTTTTGGCCAACTGCCCTGGGACTAATGAAGATGACCACTAAATTGCAAAAGTTTCAGATGTGGACAAGTTCAGATTTTTTCTTTTGTCTCGCAAGTCCCATTAGCTGTAAATGCAAATTGCATTGGAGATGGATTAACTTGCCTCTGGTGGATAATCAGTCTTTAAGGTCATTCCTGCGCCTACCAATGAAAAGCCGGAGTCCGGAGGGCAGCGTGTTTGAAGACGACCAATGAAGAGTTCGCCTAACTTGCGACCACATCATGTGACAATTTGTAGATATTTTAGTTTTCTATAGGTTGACATGTAGGTCATGAACATCATATTATATTTATGGGTATTTTGGGAGCTATGTAGCTTCAAGACTCGCTCCAGTAATACAGGATTGCGACTTGAACACCTCCAGTACTTGCAGAGAGAGCTTACTTTTCCTTTTGTATGAGGTGTTTCATTTCAGCCATTGTAAGGAATAAAGCCCCTCAGTTGTAATTGTAACCATTCAACCAAAATTTGAATTGAGAGGATTGGAGAAGGGAATATACGAAGCATCTTTTCTCATGCAACGTGTGTGGCATGGAAAATAACTTGCTTGCATCAAATGGAATTTTTTCATTATTTTTTAACTAATCAAGTACGACGGAAATATGAGAAAGGATTCCGTCTAGTAGAAAGGAAAAATAAAGTGTCACCTTTTTACTATTGGACATGAAGCGTGGGGGTATCATCACTCAATGGAATTGTTATAAGAATCTATCTTAGTTAGAAAACTATATAAGAGGTTCCCAAATGGAGGGTCTCGTCCACTCGTCTTCTGGTTTAGCGGACTGAACCGTACGTAAAAGTCCTTGGGAAATTGAAGATTGTCGTGCTTGATTGCAAGAGTTTTCGCATTGGACAATTCCATTAGAATAAAAAGGATAAAAGAATAAGGAAAATTTTGTCCCATTATTAACACCATTTATTTATAGCATGTTTGGTTCCGCGTTGCATTACTTCAGAACCACGTTTTGATAAAGCATCCGTTTATTGCTTCTGCGTTTGCAAGCCATCAAACGTGATTTTTTTCCTTTCCCAACGCGGAACCAAACACGCTATTAGCCTCTAGAATAGCCATACGTCCAGTCTCATTTTCTGCACCACTCACTCCTTTTGCTCTCGCTGCAAAATCCAGTTTCACCTTACGTTTCAATTTGAACAGTCAAAAATAATAATCCCGGGGAGCTGAGGGTGAGTTGCTAAACAAAGGGATTAGGGCCATTGGCTGTCCTCCAAATCAGTAGTAATGCCGGCGATGTTACCCCGCAATGTCTGAGGCAAGGTATCTAGCAGATTTTAAATATAAATATTATTTAATATTTATTAATTCACACTAAGTACACTTTTCTTCTAAATTCCTAATTTAATATGTGTGAATTTCTATTTATATAAGCATAAAAGCCTTTAGATCTATCTAATATGAAACTTAGAAATAAACCTTTCCCATCCACACATTCATAACTTCATTTCTTTTGGAACAAGATATTATCTCTAACAGGTGGTGATGGAAAGCAATGGCACCTATGGGATGCAGACATAAGTTATGACTGAAGGTCACATACACGATGCTCATCCGTTTCCAAACCAATATAAGCAAAAAGAAGCAGTCTGGCTATTAGCAAAAGAGCTGCACTGTCTGATTTTCTAAAACCTCATTTGGGTTTTATTGCAAAATAAAAGACTAGAAATCAAAGAAGCACTTCAAGGTGACCAGCGCATATGCTGAGAAGACTCATAGGCCCTGGATTCTAGATCAATATACTGTCTCAGGTCGGATTGTGGCACCAAAAGCTCACCAGGAAGTTGACTATTAAGAGACTGCGAAGTCTGACCCACACCGAGATCGGGGACAACCTCATGTGAACAATTACCAGCTTCAATGCCTTTGAAACCCCCCGAAGCATTTGAAAGTTGATGGATGGCAGCACCATGAGAAGATGCAGCAAGTTGTGTCATGGATGTCCCTCCGAAATACAAGTTGTTCACCCCAAGACTTGGTGCTCTGTTTCTGAGGCCCCATGTTTGATTTGACAGAAGAGAGAGAGCACAGCTTGTGTCTGTGATTCCCGTGAAGCATTCCCCCAGAGGATTTCTGGGACCAGGGTCGCTTATTGCGCCCACTGAACCTCGCAAGAAAAGTTCAGGAGTGTCTGAGTTGCCCTGCCATGGAGGTGTTGAGCTTTGATTCCCTAGAACTTGCTCAGTTGATCTTGGCGCTGGCAAGTCATTCCTCAGAGTTAGCTTTTGGTATGCGGCAAATTCCATCAGAAAGCCACCAACTCTGCCACGGTTATCTGTCAATGCAAGTGCCAAATGCCAAATATTTAAATTTGTTCTATAACCCAGGAATAGCAAAAGCTGAAACTATTGATGCCTTCAAACAAAAATCAAGAGAAATTTGAAATTGATATTTTACTTAAAAATGCCTAACCAAAAACAGGTGAAGAAAGGCGGGCATAGGGAGAGGTCAACAAGGAGTTGGGTTGGGGCTTTCGCCGACGTTCATTATGGCCTGCAAGTCGCCTGCGGCAACTTCGTTTTTCTTGATCAAATTCAGGAAGCTGATGAAATCTGGTCAAGGCTATAAGCAAAGATATTAGCTTTCTGAAATACTTACAACTTACTTTATGTAGACAGGCAAGAACAAAATATTTAAAAAATGTTGACATAGTAATCAATTGCTTTTTCCTAACCTGCAATTTTTACAATAATATAGGAGGCAATTTAACTACTTCATTCGTCGAAAAAATTGTAGATGCAAATGTGGATTACAAGAAATCAGGGCCCCAACAAGCCAAGTTGAAGAGAATTAATAATTTCTTAGTACATGATATCTTTGCCACACTCCGACTATGCCTCCACCCCAAAAAAAGAAAAATGCCTACATCTATCAACAACGTCACATTAAGGAAAATCAATTTAGGCTTGGAAGACGAGAAGAGGTCCTATTTTTCAAGGAATAGCGTCCACCGTTTCAACCCTTTATTTCCTGATCATTTCATCTCTGCAAAAATGGTATATAAGAGCCACATGCACATATTAAAGTTGATCGACTCCAGTAATAATTGGGATTCTCTTCGACTTACACAATAAATTTCCAGATTGCCATAACCTAAATGAAATATTTTAGACTTAATTCCGGAAATAAAAATCTAATTGCTTAACCAGAACATGCACACCCGCATAGATTCAATTCTATTTGGTTACCGTTATTTCATGATGTTCAGTGGTCTGAATTTGCAAATAAGAGAGAATGATTTACTGCAAGAAAAACCTGATTTTGCTCTGGATTGGGAGGATATGGGACTTAGAATGCCTTGAGAAGGCATTACATGACTTGTCTATGAGCGTGCGGGAAAAAAAGCACTTCAACTAATGGATGTTAGCGCATGCAGAATGGTCAATAATAAAGACGATAAAATGTCTGAATACCACCTATCTAAGATATATGCTGTGGCATATATAATTTCACAGATAACCAGATAACTCAGAAGACAAACAATACAATAAAACAAAACCCATCATCATTTATAATTATGTAGCTCCAAGTACTGCATAAAAGTCAGAAACGTGAGCCACTCTCCAAAGTCCAAAACATAAACAAGAATCAGATAGCAAAGCATTTGTATCACTGAACATCCGATGATCCATACCCTAAAAAAGCTTGAGGTGGCGCTGTGCACATTTTAATTTCCAAGTACTTGGAAACCAACAAATAAGATGAATTAGTAAGACGAAGGGGAAGAAAATAAGAGGGAAGAGGACATGGAAGAAGCACATTACCACAGAAGAAAATAAAAGAAAAATTAAAATATCAAAGGAGTTTCTGCTAAGTTATAAAATAAAATAAAATGAGGGCAGATAAGGAAAAAAAGCACAGAACCTGCTACACTGTTGGCAAAACCTTTGCTCCAGACCAGCGACAATGACTTTAGGGGATTTAGAGTGCAAACCGCAGACTTTATGCCTGGAATAGTAAGCCTTAGCATCACTCAGATCTACTTCACAGCCCTCAACCTGACACCTTGGAGGCTGAGCTCCTTGAACAGCACCACCCCTCTCCTTCTTTGTCCCTGTCCCCGAGGAGGAGGACGCCCCACCGGCACTGGATTTGGGCGGAGGCCCGAGAGCCACATCCTCAAAGTAGACTTTTTGGCCGAATTTCAACCCGTCAGGGAAGTCAGTGGAGGAGTTGGACAAAGAGGATGAACCCATTTGAGCAAGTGGGGTGAAGAGGGTAGAGTGCATTCACAGAGATAATGGAAAATGGAGAGGCGGGTGGAGGATAGAGGGGAGAGAGAAAGAGTGATAGTGGGTTACGTGGTGGAAGGGTAGGGAAAAGCAGAGACCTGACGCTGGGCCATGCCAGTATGGTACACTAATACTCGGTCTGTCCAAAATGATGGAGGTAAAGCATAGAGAGAAGTGATACTGTGACATGTATGGTGTTTGGAGATGATGTTCTTTCTTTTTCTTTCTCTTTTTGAGAGCCTTGCCTCCGAGGCACCCTTTGTTGCCCACACGTCCGCTCACTCCTTCGAGTTTCGGCTCAGCGAGTCCAACTCAACGCTTTTTACAATTCTTAGAATTAATTTATTATTATAACTTTAAAAAAATAATATAAGTTTTCATATTTCGATTTAGTTTTTATTATATGATACAAATCAGAGGTGGAGATAATATTTAATTTCATTTGCTTATTTAAATATTTTTTATATTAATTTATTATTTCAAATAATACTGGAATAATTTTTAAATAATCAAATTAGTTTTGTCATAATACATATTATGATTTAATATTTATTATATTACATAAATAAGATTAGGAGAAACAAATTTATTAAATTGGATCATTTAAATTTTTCTGGTATCAATTTATTATCACAGATAATATTAATATAATTTTAAAATATCAAATATATTTTGCAAAAATACATATTTTGGTTTGATACTTAATATATTATGCAAATAGGAGTGGGAGAAAATATTTAATTTAATTGCCTCACCCAATGATTTCTTTTTTGTATTGATTACTGTCAAAATTATATTAAATGACTAAATGAGCTTTGTAGTAATTTATATTTAGGTTTAATATTTGTAATATTATATATAAGTAAGATTAGGAAAGAGTATTTTATTTAATTAACTGACTCAAAGAATACTGCGTATTAACTTACTATTTCGAATGATAATTTTTAAAAGATCAAATAAAAAATAAAAACTTTAAAAAAAAAAAATCAGTTGGTGTCTCAGTTGAGGATGAGCCAAGACACCAAACCAAATTTGTTTAAAATACTAGAAAAAAAAGAAAAAGAAAAAAAGAAAAGTACTATAACATATGATGTAAATAAGAATAGCAGGGCATAATTTAAAGAGTTAATTCATTTTTTATAACATTCGCGTCAAAAGTCTCCCAACATGCATTTTTTCAGATAAATATTATATAATTTATATAAATAAATAAAATCTTAAATTCTCTTTGGTTTTGATATATTTACAAATACTCTTCTTAAGTTATAAAATGAGAAAAAAAAACCTTTGAATTATCAAATTTCAGAATTTTTTTATTTCTTGTTTCTGTTAACTAAAACTGAACAAAAATTTAAAATCCTAAAAAATAACTGTTTTAAAAAATTATTTTTCAGTTTGAAATATTAATTAGGTATTTGCAACTAATCCAAAATTGAATGGAGTATTATATTTTTCCTTAATATAGTATAATTTGTTTTAAAATATCTAATTACATTTTTTAAAAATGCTTTTAAAATAAAAATAAAATAAAATAAAATAAAAACACATGCGCAAAGGCTAGGGGCTCGATGGCTCTCTAGGCTTTCCCTACCACGTATGAAAGAAAGATATGCTTTATGTTTTTATTAAAAATTATAGGGCCATTGGCCTTATTAAAAATGATTAAATTGTTTTTTAAAAAAATCAGTAAATAAACAAATTAATCTAATATTTCATGTCAAAGCATCAATAACATCCCTCTTAAAAAAATAACTGAATTAAATTTTATTATAAATATGTTAAGAGTGAACTAATTTCACTAACTCCATAAATTGAGCGACTAAAGTTAAGTGGATTATAAGTCCTTAATTTCAGTGAATTATGTTAATATCTTTAAAAGTTTTTTTGATTTATATTTAATATTTTTTATTTTAAAAGTTATTCTTGACTTTCCAAATATATATATATATATATATATAATATAGAAATTCTTTTTTAAACTTATATTATGTCCAAACAAAAACTCTTGACATAATAGGATATTATGATTTTATTTTTAATATAATATTAAAAGTAACTAAGTTGATGTTAAATTTTAGTATAAGATTATAATGTTATTTTTAATATAATAACAAAGACTATTAAGTAATTTAATTTTTTTTAAAATGCATATTATATAAAATTAGTTTTATTAACCAAAAAATTGAAAGAGAATTAAATATATTTTTTTAAAAATGTATTAAATATAAATTAACCAAGTTAATATCGTTTCCTCCCTCAACTTATATTAGAGCTGTCTTTTATTCCATGACAAAAGTAGAAAAGAAAATTATTGTTACTTATTAATAAGTGAACACTTTATGTAAGAAAGTCAAGAATTTTCTATACTGCAACTACATCAAATGTGGTTGTAAATATATATATATATATATATATATATATATATATATATATATATATATATATATATAAACTTTCATACTCTGTTTGGTTCATCGTAATGCGATTATATTTATTTTACATAAGTTATATAATGTTTATTATACTCTTTATATTTTTTATTTTATTTATTAAATCATTATTTTAACTATTAAATCATTTTTTTAAAAGTAAGAGTAAAAAAATTATTTTTTATTTTACCTACCTCTACCTATTTATATTTTACATTCTCTTTCCTATTTCCTCCATCAAAATGTTTGAAGTTTTTTTTTAATTTTTAATATTTAAAATTACTTGATCACATGTCCATAGCCAATGAAAGTGGGCATATGCCTCCCTTTTGAAATTTTTTTAGGTGCACTTGGAGTATGGTGCACCTAAGGAAATGAATGGTTATAATTGAGTTTGTACAGGTGGAGTCCATGTGCAGTATAGGTAGGGTCTACATACAGAATAAATCTAAGCCGTAGAGTGTACAAAGGACATGGCACACCGGGTGTACGTAAGAATTGGTCCTCCCTTTTATACATACATACATATATATATATATATATATAATATTAAATTTGATATTATATATTTATTTTAAAAAAATTTTTTGGACCTATTAGATTTATTTAATTCATACATGTATTTTTTTATTTCTATTTTTTCCCTCCCTTTTTTTTTCCGTATTTTCCCTATTATTTTTCTTCTGGATGCTAAGAGATTGACGGTTAGTCTAATGAAGTGTTCAGTATGGTTTTAATTATTTTATATTTAATCTATATGAGTCGTTAATACATTTTTGTGAATAGTATATAGTTTTACAATAATTAAGTAGAATATAAATAAATTCAAATATCAATATATTATTTTCAATTAAATCTAAAATAATTGTCTTGGAAAATATTGCAAAATTTTTTAAAATATTATTAGATAAAATAATATTTGTAATATTCTGTAAATATATTTTTTTTTTTTGTAAATTAACAGTCAAAATTTTTTTATATTTCATTAGATAAACTTTTTTCTTTCCATCAAAATGCTATTTTGAACTAGTTATAGATCTATTATAATGTTATTAAATGATAGTGAGTATGTATTTTTTAGTATATGTTTGTTATACGTTATATATATGAGTATGGATTAGATGTTGAGCTATGTTTTTATTAGTACTTATATATTGAAATTGTTGAAATTAATATGAAAAATAATTTTACATATACTATTCATTGAAATTAAAATTATTTTTAAATTTTGTAAGAATACAAAAGTCAAGATATTGTTAATAAATTAATTTTATTTAACTTAATTCAAAAGTTGAAAAGAAAATATTTTATTTAAGTAATATATTATAAAAATAATTCTATTAAATAAGATATAAAAAGATTTTTTTGTATCCCTTAGTCGAGAGTCTTGGCGTTGTCATTGCTCACATTATTCAATCTATTCCTTTTACACCATACAGTATGTATTTATCCTCTAAATATAAAGGAATTTAATTTAAATATTAAAAGATTATCGTGTTTTTTGTGTATACTACACTGAGCTACGTAAAAATAGTTGAAATTTGACTGAAGACTCAGTCGTTCATTAGATCCTATTACTCAAGAATTTGTTTATATTTCTCCATAAATTATTGATCAACGTCTTTAATAATATTTGTAATCTTGAGTTAATCCTTGAATATAGCATCTAATTTCACTACCAACGTGCTGCTGATTATTATTATTATCTTCTTAATGGCGTAGTTTACAACCCTAACAAAGTTGTGTGATTGAGAAAACTCAAAACTTCACCAAGATGAGTTGTTAATGCTGAACAATAAATAGGGCACTCGCTTATTACTTGTTTTTCTTCATGGACAATCGCAATATAGATAGGCCCATAGAGATGCTCCAAAGCCTACACTCTCACTTCTTACGAAGTCATTTTATTATTATTTTCTTGGGCAATTCAATTGACTGAAATTGAAAATTGAATTGCCCAAGAAAATACGGGTCATAATGGCAACTAAGTTAATGCATTGGGCTTGAATTTTGGACTACTTTTTGGGTCAAACTCAAGAATAGGGCAAAACAAATCAAACAGGCCCTCCAATACCACGCTCTAAGAATTAGAAATCTCCTCGTTACACTGTCATGGCCTACAAGTGAAATCAGAGTATAGTCTCCAGAGAAACCAAAGTGGAATCAGAGTGTAAGGTCCTGGAAACAAAATAAGTTGCTCCTGTGAATAAAGGGGGAATCGTATAAATGAAACTTTCGTTCCCTACACTTCAGAATATGTTCATAATATCCATTGTTGGAAAGATTCTAATGACCTTGCAACAAGAGATCCAAATTTGAGGTACTAGTATATGCTTACTCCCATCATTAGTGGCCGAAGATCATACGTTGTAGTAGCCGTATAGATTTTATGGTATCTCTGGTTGTTCAACTGTTATCTTTCAAGTAATTAGTATCATTAGTGACTGAAGATCATATGTTTATCAGCAATCAGCATTCAAATTAGAATGTATCTCAATCTGCATCAGAACACTCATTTCTTAATATGAGTTAGATTATTGTGAATACTCCTGCAGCTCCAGAATTTCACAACCAACCTGCAAGGTTCCATTTAATGTTCTTACTCTAAGCTTTTTACTGATAAGCACAGATTTGAGGAAGGTAAGCGGAGGGCATTGCTAACATAAAATCTCAAGTACATGTATCAACAGACATTCTAAAAGGAGTAGCCTAAGAAACTTCAACTATTTCTTGATCAAAGGCAATCTATAGACTTTGCAAAGTTTCTATAGAGATACAGAATACGGATATTAGTACTACAGTAGACAATATGAAGCATAGACAACTCTGAAAATCAACCATTTCAAAGGAATAGCATACAGAAGTAAGAAAAGATGAAACGAATAACCATAAACAACAATAAGAAGTCTCGTAGGATTAAATGAACCCATTTCCATGACAACAACTCTCCAGTTCATAGAGGCCAAAAACCTCACTTGCAATCTACCCCGGCTTCAGCAGCACGGCGAGGCTTGTTTTTCCGCCTGCTCCCATTTTGTCGGAATCCTGCAGTCTGAGTCGGATCATCGGAGCTTGACTTTGTTCGGATGCCATTCTCTTCTTTCACGGGATCTATTTTTTCTTTAGCCTGCACAGATCTCTTCCTTTTTTTCTTATTTTCTGTGGCAAGACGAGTTTTCATATCATTGTTGGAAACAATACCATTCAAGTTTTCACCATTTTCTTCAATCTTTTCAGTTGCTTCTACTTCAATTTCATCCTTCAGTGGCTTCTGTGGCCTTCCTCTTCTTCTGTAAGCAGGAATTTTGTCCTCTTCACCACTTCCAGGTTCCTCCTGCTTAGAAATAACAGTTTGTTTCTTCCCCTTTCCTCTGCCTCTACCCATAGTCAAAATACCTTGATGAGATCTACTAAATATCTCAAGAAGATATCTGCAAAGATGAAACAATTAGACTTAAGGCCCCAGATGAAGATCAATGAACTGAATGGCAATGATGTCACTTAAACCACGTGTTTACCTCTGATTTTTTAATACATCAGTTGAAATTTTGAAGTCAGCCAATAAGCCTCACAAGTAAGAGGAAAGAAGGAATAGAAAGTATATAACAACCAAAACACCATCTACCAAAACTATTGAAAATATTTCAGTGGTAATTCTCTGGTTAATAATCATAATCAACATTCACAAGCTTTGGATTTGGATCCCCCTCTTTCTGGCTGTCTACATCTTCACTTTGGAACATTACAAAAGCATCTAAATAGAACCTAGAAGGGGAATGAAGAGTGTATTACACCTCATTTAGAATCATTCTCCTCAGCAACAAATTGAACCTGATCATTCAAGCTACTGAACTTCGTAGTCAAGCAAGCATCAACGAATTGAATCTGATCGCTCATGCGAATGAACTTATTAGTTAATCCTAAACAGAATAAATCATGCCCCGCAATCATACGGAGAAACCCAAATTATTAATACTCAATCTCAATGCTAACGAGAAACGCATGAACAGTACAGAATCACGGGTAATTTACAATTTTAGGGTCTCTTTGGTCTAGATATCCGAAAATGAAAATGCCACCTAATCCAAGTCCAATCTAAGTATTTGTAATTTGTTATCCTCTTGATAAGTATGACTAAAGATTACCAGTTTTGATCAGTTTTCTAGCTTATTCTCAGAAACCGAAGAGACAACAAGATTTATCAGAAATACAAAAATATTACCATGAAATGTAGACTTTGTGTTATATGAATAAGAAGCAAGAGACACTAGGAGAAATGAGGCTGACCTCGTATTTTCTATGTACTTTCTGCATCTCAAACACAACCCATTTTACAAAATCTGATAAGACAAATCCAGAAACTGCGTGAACCCAAAAGAACGTATTGGCTTTTCTGTGAATGGCTTGAAGTAAGGCATAACAGATACTAAACAGTGGTCAAAATTTTGATCAGAGTTAGAAATACTGAAGAACCAGATCAGAAGCCGATGTGCTCAAATAGAAATAGCAGCCTAAAGATTGAGACTTGATCAGTGCAAGCCGAACTAGGTAGAGAGCAAGAAGACAGAGAGGAGGAACTAAAAATTAGAGGGGAAGAAGGTAAATGGTGGTCAGAAAGTGTAAAGATTTTTTTTTTTTCCCCCACCCAAAGGGTACGGTCCTATTGCTATGGGAACTTACAATTAAATAAAAAAGAAAAAGCGATTGCGTGATTAGTTAGTATACCGCAATGTAGATATACAAATTACAAGTTTACAACTACGGGCAAGATTGACAAAAAAAGTTTTTTTTTTAAAATCAGAGCCACACTTGTTATAATGATATTCGTGAACAATTCTAGAAAAATAAAGGGAAATAAATGATTGCAGAAGAAAAAACTATTACTAAAAATTATGCATTAACACAAATAAGACATTATATAAATCTTGTAAAATGAAATAACAGATTGCACTTTCTCTCCTGATACATAACAGGGAAGACAAACATATGTTAAAACAGAACAAGATTATTATTGCTCACAACTTCCACATTTGAAATCGCATCATTCAATAATGATCCACTTAGACTCTCCTTAGTTGCAATATATATTTTAAGCATTATTCACATTTTTCATGTTCATTTAAACGTTTTTGGTGGAATTTTTTTTTTTTTAATTTCAGTTGGCATATTCACAACATAAATTGGGTAAATTTGGAATTAGACTGCAGAGACACTAGATTAGGGTCGTTTAACATAGTTGGGCTGCGGGTTACGAGCCATTGTGCTATTGTAATCATGCCATTTGACAGATTCCAATGCTTAATCATCTAATAATGGGAAAACAATTGGCTCTAAATTTGAAATTGTTCAAATCCTATGGGCAATGTAGGCCACCTCCTCTAGGATTCCAAAGCCACTGTAAATGGGTGGTGGTGGGCCAATAGGTTGCTATAAAGATTACGATTTTGGCTGAGCAGGAAAGGTAGGAGTTCGAACCAGTCTTGCAGCTATAAAGGGAGCGGTAGGTTCCTTAATATTGTTTGTCAACGAGTACCTGGTTGCGAAAATTTTGTCGCCTAGTATGATGAATCGTTCATCTTGCACGGCGCTCAAGTACTCATTTTCATGAAACATGAGACTTGCTTACTTTGCCGTGCATATTTGTATAACATAAGCAGTCTCCGATACAGGTACCAAACTCTTGTTAGATCAATCAAGATGCTCTTATAATTTTTTTTTTTAAAGGAAGTTGAACTAACATTTTAGCCTCGTTGCTTAAGTGGATCAAGCAGTCAGCAGATAAAAACAATTTCGATCTAAAATATTCAGAAAAAGATATCTAATAAGTTAACTTTGTATCACATATCACAATACATGTTATGAGAAAGTATGAAGAACAAGTCCGCTCGACTTCGTTTTGTCAATAAAATCTACATCATCCAGCATCCACTGTCACTACGCTGATATAATAAATACAGTGACTAAAAACAGACGGCATGACATAATAAATAATGATTTAATTGGTGCTACAGGCGAACAAGACCTGATAAATGAGGCAAAGAGATGAAGAATCAATATCACCATGTTTAGTTGAATTAGTTATTGCTTAGGGTAGTAATATGGGTAGTTGCTCATTCCCAAAGGCGGAGTTGGCTTCCCAGAAACTGGAGGATAAGAAACTTGCCCTTGTGTTGGATAAGGAGCAGGTGCAGTAGGAGGACTTGGATAAGAAGGCACAGGGTATGATGCTACGCTCTGCGGGTAACTGTAGCCAACTGGGGCATTGCTAATATGCGTTTTAACGGGCTGCACCTGCACATATCCAGGAGCTATGGGTAAGGCCGTCATTGGAACCACTGATGGCTGGCCTGTTTTACCCTTGTGGGAATCAGCATATTTTACAATTATATTCCTCCCCTGCAACCAAAGAAATGCAATGTGCAATAGCTTCAGTGTCTATACAGCACTACTCTAAAAGCAAATTTATACTATGATAAGAAATTTTAATTAACAAGGTCATAGCCTGGGAGCTATCAATTTACAATTCAAAGAACATTGAGCATTACGAATAACATTTAATGTAATTAGGGGCTAATCAAACACAGATGAAAGCATAATCTTCTCCACCACATATGCTTTATAATTTAGAGCCCAAAGCCTGTTTCAATACTTGCATCTTCTCCCAATAAATGAGACTTGTTGCCTGTGTAGTTTGATAAATTTTAACGAAGAAAAATGTCCCCAAAATGAATTGCACAACCACATCTTTCTCAGTATGCTTGGTAATTCGGTTCCGTTAGAAGAAAAGTAAAATTGGGAGATGCATCAAAAACCAATAAGTTAATTAAAAGCATGCCAGCCAACAATTTTCTTTCACCTTTCTTTATCTAATGCAAAAGAATGCAGACTCAATGATCTTTTTAGCTTTCTTCCTGCAGCCCGAAGCCCTTCTTTTCTTTATCTAATGCAAAAGTAAAATTGGGATATTGCTTTCTTCACTCAATGATCTTTCTAGCTTTCTTCCTGCAACCCAATGCCCTTCTTTTTTTTTGTTTTTTTATCACAGCAGCAATCAGGTCCTACGCTCAACCCACATTTAACATAAAAATTTAAGTGTTTGCTTACCCCAAGAGTCTTTTCTGGATCATCTATGGCCTTCTTTGCAGCTTCCGCTGTCTTGTATGTAACGAAGCCAAAACCACTACAAGTCAAGGTAAGAATGGCAGGTTAAAGGAAAAAAATCAGGTACTTTAGCAACTACTAAGAAATCAAACACAATAAAATATCATATTAAAAAAAAAAAATGCTGCTACTCTTACCGAGATTCATTTGTATCTTTGTCATATGCAACTGAGCCCTCCTCTATTTCACCATGCCTCCCAAAAAAGCTAAGCAACATTTCACTAGTGACTTCTGGTGATAAGCTTCCAATGTACAGCTTCCTCAGGGAAAGATCAGGGGCATTACTTGCTCCGCTTAGGCCCTCACAAGCTAGATTACAGACAGCCAATCTGCCCTGAAAGTCAGAAAGCCCTAAAATCAACCAAGGGAATGTGGCAAAAGAAGACTACAGACTAACAAGTAAATTTGTAAATTTTAGACTATAAAAAAGGGGAAAAAAAGAGAAGACAATGACACCTAAACAATGCCTTGAGGTATTAGATTAAGGATAAACCACCAGTGTTTTTCTTTTAGCAGTTATCCACTTTATCCTCCTTTGGTTCACAATGTACCAATTTACTCGTGTTCCCTTACACAAATCTGCTAAAGGAAAAAACAGAAATAGGCGGATACACACGTGGGTTTTTGAACTCAAATGTGTGACAGGCAAAACAGAGGTAGGCTAAGGTTAAGTGATCCTTTGAAACTCACTAGAAAGTGGGTGAAGTGGACAAACCTTCAAAAGTTAAACCGCAGGTGGGTTATCTGTCATTAGGCTCCTAAAAATAAAGTAAAGAACTTCTTGATAAAATGTCCTACTTTCGGGTAGGAGGGGGTAGATTTATCTAAGAAAACAGATATATTATATTTTTGACAGGAAGGTGGAGGATTAACAAGCTCAAGGAGGCAGAGAATGTAAAATGATATTTTCTTTATAAAAGTGCAGATTCATGCACTAACTTATAAGATGAGGCCTTTGATTCAAAGCAATAAAATGGGATTAAACTTACATCAATTAACTTGCTCGGCGCTCTTAATGCACAATGAGTTGATTCCATATGTTTGTAAGTGATGAAACCATAACCGCGAGATTTTCCTGTTGTTTTATCATAGATCACAGCCCCTTCCTCAATTTCTCCATGCACTTGAAATGCCTGGAAGACAATATAAATCTAAGAAGTAATGTATAAAAGAAGGAAGACTTCAACTTTAAAAACTAGTAGGCTATTGATTTGAAACTCAAGAGAAGGTACAGAATTGAAAATAGAAATACATGGCATCCCATAATTAAATCATCTTGGGCACGCCCCTTATGACATGAGACAATCACAAGCATGGCACACGAAACACAATCAGCAATGCACTCACAGCACACAGGGTTTCTGAAGTGGTATTCCAGGCTAAGCCACGAACAAAAAGCTTTCGATGGACAGGATCTGCACTTGCAATACTTTTTATTTCTTCTGCAATTGAAGGATATTGGGACCCTCTTTATGCCTCAACATGCAAACAAACACACGTACACACGGTCAATCACACAGCACACAATTGGAAAGCAATACTTCTATGGCCCATTTTTCAATGAATACAGCTGCAGTCGTGCAGGATGCATGCACCACGCACTAGTAATTCAGAGATCACAAATATGTAAAGACAAGGGCACAAGGATCACAAATGCATATCATATGTATCCATATATATATAAAGCCATAGACGCAACCAAAAGCAGCCTCAGAACATTAAATAAAAATAATTTCAACCTGCAACATATTCCACACTGCATTCTATAAGATTTGATTTTACTATGTTATATATAGATAGCTTATATTTGCTTGCTGTAACACAAAAACAATATTTAACAATTTCAAAAAATAATGATCTTAAATGACGGATCAACGACGCCAGTGATAAGTTAGATCATCTGCGAAACAATGCTTTTCATTCCCACTAATCTTTTTCTATGAGTTGCTGGTGGCTGGGCTAGCCACAGAATCTAGGCCAAGAAGCCAGCTTAGTGCCTAACATCGTTCACATAAAATGTTGTGAAACTTCAATAAGATCCTAGAGTTGATGCCAACAATGAATAAGGAAAGATGCTAATCCAGAAAGTACATGGTGGGGGCACGTGTTTGAGTGTGTATATATAACAACTACACAGTGACCCTAATCCCAAAGAACAATTTGAAGGTCAGCTCCGGAAATGGGTTCGAGTTCAATAGAATCTAATATGCTCACAATTACAAAGCCAGTTGAAGTAAAAGTGGACATTGGATAACAGAATCCTACTACAAGGTTTCAGTTCCACAAGTGCCAATTCAAACTAATTATTCGAGTTACCCAACACAATAAACCCAGAACTTCGTCTGGTCAATTAGAAACATACAGTTTAACGAGAAGATCAACGAGCTGGGGTTTCGCCAGCGGGTCAAGCAGAAAGCGAAGCTCTTCCTTTGAAGAAACCTCGCCGTTGCCGGCCTCTTCTAACTTTCTCTTTTTGAAATCATCCATTTCTTCTTCGTTTCGCTCCTCTCCGCTCCTCCTTTCTTCTGGCATTTAGTGAGTAACGAATTCGGGCATGCGCGGCATTAGGGCTTGCCTCTTATGGGTGCAGTAATTCTAAGGCCCAACTCATCCTGGTGGATCATACATAATTTTCATATCACATTTTAGAACTATTAAAAAAATAAAAAGTGATCATATATAGACACTAATAGATACTTTTAATAAGTAAACAGATTTTATCTGAAAATTAGATTTAATTCTTTATTCTATTGCAAGTCATCATCAGCTCGGATCCTCCTGTTCGCTCAATTTTACACACAAAGAGATGAAATCTTTACTTGGATTAGGACAGTGTTCTTCCACGATGGATATAACACTAACTGTTATAAACTCTATTATTGAACAAAGGATAAATCATGTTGTATGTAGCCAATTCCCCTCCAGCGAGGTTTGTCGAAGCGCTTTTGGGTTTGCACTTATGTGACTATTTTGACAATATTTTTAAAATCAAATTGACTATAGAACTAATGAAAACATATATTTATGGTTTAATAATTTAATTATAGTTGAATTTGATAATAATTAAATATATTTTTTAAAAATTTTATATATTAACATTTTAATAAAACAAATAAATATTAATAAATTTTAGATTTTAAATTTTAATAATATTTAGGAATTTATTTTTACATTAAAAAAAATATCCATAATTAAAATTGAAAAGTAATTAATATTGAACTTTTAAGTTTTTTAAATTATATTAAAATTTCACTTATTATTAAATAAAAAGTAAATGAAAGAGAAACAATCAATTTTGGCCAAACGCTTTTATATGAATATTAAAGTTTTATATTAATTAAAATTGAAGAGTAATTAATATTAAACTTTTAATTTTTTTTTTAATTATATTAAGATTTCACTTGTTATGAAATAAAAAGTAAATGGAAGAAAAATGATAAATTTTGATCAAACACTTTTATATTGGAGAGAGATACTATTAAGAAATAAAACATGATTAAAAACAAGTATAAAAAATAGCTAAGAAGATGCCTTTTGGTTTCTCTTATGTTCTTTTTTAAATCTTTCTTTATTTTAATTATTTATTTTTTTTATTGTCTTCTATTTTTATTTTTTTAGATTTGTTTAAGCTAAACTATGTTATTTTATAAACTAATAATAATCTTTAAAAAATTCAATAAATAATTTTGACTAATTCAATCAATTTTTAATTAATTCAATATATTTTTGACTAGTTTTTTGATTGATTGATTTTTTGAGCCAATCCAATTAGACCAAAAACTAATTCACTAATTTTTTAATTAAACTAACTAATCTGATCTAATATTAATAACTATATTATTTGATAATTTTTAAAGTTGTAGAATCTTTCATAATCTTAATTATTTTATTATTATTTTACAAATGTTTACTTAATGCACATTATTTTTAAAACTGCACTTACAAATAAAAACTTTATTGTCACAACCCTCATATATAATTTAGCATGAAATAAACCTTAGCTTTGTGTTTTTTATTCCCCCCCCCCCCCCCCCCTCCTTTTTTCTCTCGTCTCTTTCTCTTTGTATCTCGTTCAGGCCACATGACAAGGCCAGTAAAAAACAATCAAAACATACACATTGTTGGACTCTTAGGTGGCATGACAAATTATCTTGATGACCTCTGCCGACACATATTGTCTCCTTCACATTATCAATTGTATTCTTAATTTTTTACTTTTCTGAGGTTTCAGGAATAGGGGCTGCATAAGTAAAGCATCGATCTTTCGAAACAATTACAGCCCGTCATTCTCCAACTCTTGGTGATCAAACATAGGGAGCTGCTTCTTCTGTTGTTCCATTAGCAGTAGCAAATGTCGTTGTGTCTGATAAATCAGATTCAGAAGATACATGTTTAGTAGAATTATTCCAAGGCAATTTTACCTAAACTCACAAGCATATGTTTGAAAAATGAAAATGTCCACCAACTATAGTGTATATATCTAGTACCTCCAATTGTTCGTGAAGACTCTTTCGGATCTCAAGTTGCAGTTGTCGCGACTCCTCAACTTGCATACGGCTTCCACCAAATTGAAAATGTACAGTGAAAAGTCCAAGTGTGAGTGTGACAGTTCATGGTATTGGGATAGACTGAAGTTCTTAATCTAGAAACAAAAAAAGAAGGGAAACATAAAAACACAATTTTGGCTTTCTATGGTATATTACATTTTGAGTTGAAGCTCAGTGACTCCGTCTGTTTTATGTCCTTCTGCGGATCTTTCTGCAACAGAAAGATGACCTTAGGTCACAATTTGATATTTTATATACTATAATGATCAGAAGTAATGATGAATTAAGATCGTATGCGTTGCTATATATATAGATGAACACTTGGATCAAGAGTTTACCCTGAAAAGCTTTCTGCACGTACATAGCAGTTCGATATTTCTGGAAGGCAAAATTGTAGTGATCAAAATTAGTACTTCAGAATGGAAGCCTATGCAGGAACAACAAAACAATATTGTTTAATTAAACTTCTAATGTAAGGGGTTTGACCTGCAAGTGACTTTTAACGTGTAAAATGTTCAGCGCATCTGTATTCATCATCTGTAGTATTGCCTTAGGCTTAGCATCTGCGATATTGATCGATCGATCATTAGTATTGGACAACAATTGATAGTTTCTTTGGGTATTAAAGTATAATATAAACTTACTTTGAGGACCTCCAAGGTTGTTAACAACCATAACAAATTGGTCATGTAGATCTTTGGTCCATCTTACTCTTTTCTTGCCTGTCCTTGAAACAGATTTGCCAGAAGTGACACAAGCAACCCCACAAGGACGGGAATACTTGTTATTATCTGGCTGAGAAATGAGAATAGATGGCCAACTAATTAATAAGACATGATCAATCTAGATCCAAATTAAATAATCACAATTTTCCATATTTACAAGGAAAAAGAAAACTTCATATGATAAATTGCTATAAAAACCTGATTTCTCGAAGAAGAAATTTGAAGGGGCTTCTGATCAAGTGGCATATTGTCGCACGGCGAACTATACTGAGTGGTTGACTCATCTTGTTGGGTTGTATCAGTGAAGTCGTCCCCAGAAGATTGAAACAAAATTGACTGTGAATCACAGGTCTTATTTGGGAACTCAAAACACAAACCTGGAATATCAAACCCATGCTCATGTTGTACAAAGTTCACGAAGACCTCATCAATGGGCTCTAGACATAGCAGTTCCGATCTTTCTGCCTTCTCTGTTTGGGAAGAATGATACATGCCTTCTGTCTAACAAGCTGCTTCTTGCAGATGGTTTATAGTTTTTCTGTAATGGTGTTCATTAATTTATATGGCCAAGCACTAATAACTTCTGGGGCCCCACAAAATTTAATGGCTATTAAGAATACAATTTTGGGACAATCAACACTGGATCAATCCGTCTATTTTAACCATGATCTTGGCTCTGGGCTCCGGTCTTCGTTGTCGTCAATTGATATAGCGCGCGCTAGAAAAAAATGATCTTAGATAATAGCTTTGTACTGCTTCAACAGCTTCAAAGAGGAATCAGTTGTTGCAGTACGCCATCCTGGAGTACGTCGTACAAACAAGTGAAATATTGAACCACAAGCCAAATGAAGAGAGGAGAGAGAATTTATGCTTGTCAAGATGGAGCCCCAAAAAAAAAGTGACACAAAAATAAAATTATTTATAAGATATTCCTTTTTTTTTACTTCTTTTTTTTTTCTCTCTTCTTTTTTAATATTGTACCATAATTTTATGGTAGAAGGCTTTAAAAGATCCTTGCAACAAGTCAAATGAAGCAGCAAGAAAAGAAAATGTTAGAATAGGCACCGTTTTCATTAAAAATTGCTAAGATCTCTATTTAATATGTCAAAATAGTTTCAAAAACGTATTAACATTGCATTTTATTAATTAAATTTATACTCAACACTACATTTTGTTTTTGTTAGTTTTGACATCACAATACGATTTTTTTTTTTTAATTTTAGAAGTATGTAATAAAGGTAAATAATATTAAATATTTTGAGAGATTGATTTTTTGTTTTGGGACCAATGGATTCCGAAAGTAGTACGTCAAAGCATTCTTTGCATGTAAAGAAATTCATATATCCAAGGAGACATTAAATATCACAGCATGACTGATTTATTTTAACCCCCCTCCCAAAAAAAAATTAACTGTATGATTTAAAAAAATAATAAATATATAAATTTTTAATAATAATATAACAAGTATATAAATAGTTTAATTAAAAAGTTATATAATTATTTATAAAAATCATATACTTTTCATATTATTATTGTTGAAGAATCATTCATGTGTCATGATAAAAAAATCGAATAACAAAAATATAAGTAAGTGTTCATAAGTTTTTTCCCAAAAAAAAAAAAAAGTCTGACAATCTCGTATGGATGAATAATGTTGACATTATTAACTAATGATTCCAAGTCAGAAATCTCCATGGTTGGACACCAAGTGAGTATTGAAGAGAATAAGACAAAAAATTACAGTGACAACATTTAAAATTAGATTAAATTACATTTAATATTTTTTTATTTCAGAAATGCCGATATTTCTTAACATTTAAAATTATAATGCAAAAAAAATTAGAGTAATTCATTTTTTATTAATAGAGTTAATTATCTGCATGCAAAATGCAATTCTTCTAAAACTAAATTACTTAACTATTCTTACTCTTATGTCAAAAATAAAAACACACGGCCACTTGAAGAATACTAAAAATGGGACCAAAGTTGATCAGAAAGATGTAAAGTAAGTGATGATCTTAACTTTTCTTTTCTTGCCTTTCATACATCTTTTATTTCGTGATTACTTTTATTTGCTTTTATTTTAGAAATATTATAAGACCCTATTAAATCAATATCAAGACCTTAATATATCACATTTATTAGTACAAAAGTTAATTAGTTTTATTTTTTGAAGAAAATATCTTATACAAAAAATTAATTTCGTTAATAAAAATTTAATAATGATTAGTTTTTCATAATATGAATTTAAATGTTAAGGAACCAATAAATTTTTTTTAAAACATAACATAGATTTTAGAGAGTATCAATATAACTTACCTAACAAAAAAAAAAAGGAAAAACGTCATGCAAATAAAGATCAATGACAAGACATAACCAAGAGACAATGGCACACACAGTGTTTCACAAAATTGAGAAGAAGCATACCAACAAACTGGAAAATATAGAAACAAAATCATGGAAGAACAGAAGCATCTGTTGATAGATATGGTTCAATCTGGTAAAGCCGAACATTAGTTTATATTTTTTTAAGTTGAAATCAAATTTATTTTATGAAAAGTGAATAATGTTTTTTGTACATAACAAAACAAAAATTTAAACTTGATTAAAACGTCTTATTATTTACCTTTGGTGCTCACCACTAGAGTAAAGAACAAATTTTGTTACTATATCAAGAACTGATCCTCAACTAGGGGTATTCAGAGCTAGTTTATATGCTGATGGAGCGCTTTTTCTCTTGCTATATAAGGATAGAACTGAAAGTATAATGAAAAAACGAGATATCGACCATGAAGACTGAAAATTATAACAACAATTATCCTCTGATGCGTTTGATTTTACTAGTTATATTATTTGAACATCATCATGATCTCTAACATAAAGTTGTTTTTCATTTTTTTGAGTAAAACTTTGATCTAAGTCTTGAAAAGTCACCCTCTTATCAATTTAATACTTTGAAAGTAAATTTTTTCAATTTTATTTCTCAAATATTTCATTCCAATTAAAATAGTTTCTCTATTAAAAAGTTACGAATACCTAATAAACTAGTTAATATAACAAAAATAAAATCCTATGTGATTATTAATTGGTAATTTAAACTTGTCTAAGTGTACTGAAAGCCCCAAGTGACATTGCTTTGTCATTCAAGCCTCGAGTGTCAATTTAGAGCTTCTACGTCTCTGCTTCAAAACCCGGGACATGAACTTCAAGTAACTACACAAACTTCAATGGCAAAATGAAGATGAGCTTCTTCAAACCTAGAGTTTTTCCCGCGTGAGATTTCAAAGGCAAACGGGCCCTATAGAGCTTTACAACACTTACATAAATTCACATCACCAGTTAATAATGACACGGTTACTATTTATATCTTATTAATTAGTTTGTTAAATATTTGTGAGGGAAGGACTATTTTAATTAAAAAAAGGTTTCACAATCAAATTAAAAAACTATAATCATAGAATATTAATAAAAAAATAGATTATTAATTGTTTTACACAAAATGATCAAATTTTTAGTAAGTTGTCAACTTGGGCGAATCATTCTCCGGTTGTAAAAACTCACATATTAATCTTTCTCAATTAACAATAAGATTGTGCAGACTTTAAAATCTAAATTATTCTAGTGGTGATGGAATTTGCAAGTTACATTCCAAGTTCTGCCACACTTTGCAAGATTCCTATCGTTTAAGAAACTTTTGGTCTGCATTTCCAATACTATAATATAAGCATTAATATACACCTTTATGTCTCATATGTCTCCCAAAATGTCTCCGTATTCTGTGTCCAATAGTGTAAAACCATCTGTAGCAAGAACAACATGTCAGTACGAGACAAAATATCAAATTCTAATTATCTTGACGGCTATTTATCGTATCGTAAACTTTCTCTGTATGACAGCGCTTTTCCCAGAGAACGAGGCAGAAAGATTCCGGTCATTTCAAGAACAAGGACGTTTAGTTTTCAAGCCTTGTCAATCCAAGATCCTCCGAATGAATCACGAGAGAGTCTTGGATAGACGTGTACGTTGTTTTTGAGCAACTTGTGTTCTGTGTAATAGTTGTACAGACACAGCTTGAGTTAATTTTAAGAAAAAAATGTTATAAAAAAATGGCACTTTAAAAGTCTTAAAAAAATTCTAGTTAAGCATCTTTAAATTTGAAAAAAATTACTTTAAAAAAACTTAATTGTAACTTTGAAAATTTTAATTGTAATTTTCAAAAGATCAAATTATAAGAAGTTATAAAAATATCATTAACTGTTAATTTTGCTAATTTAGGGTTTTTAATTTGAATTTGTTCTTAAAAATATTAATTATAAAATACTTTAAATTTAAAAATTATTTTAAAAGTTTAAAAGATAAAAAAATTTTAACTATAAAGAAAATATACTTCATACTATAAAACTCATAAATATTTTTACTGTTCATCCAATTTTTCTTCATCTACTGAATATTATTTAAGAAATGACTCTTTACAATGGCCTTTTAGTTCTTTACAATAATTTTGAAATTAAAATTATTTTACAATAAATATTTTTATTTATAGTTTTGAAGTATAATTTTTTTAAAAAAAAATTATATTGAAAGACCTCAAGTTAAAGATATTTATTTTTAAAAAATTTAAAATTTTGTACTTATTTCAAAGGATTTTAGAATAAAAAATTTTGACTTAGAATTCTGAGCTGTAATTTTTCAGTACAATTTAAAATTTTGGTTCTACATTTTTTATAACAATTTTAAAATTTAAACTTTTTCAGTATCAATATCTTTAATTTGAAATCATAAATCCTAATTTTTTTTTCTAAGGAAACAAAAATCCCCGGCAATTCCACTTAAGTAGTGATACTATAATGCAATTTTGCAGTTTGTCTGGCTTGGGCTGGGGAAATATAGGCCCTGTCCCAAATATTATATTTATTTCAGTGAGTTGCTGATTCCTCTCCACTGACAAATTCTTTTGAGAACCTTACAATACTTAACCTATTATGCAGATATTGCAGGAATCTCTCACGGATTGTTGCTTGTTAAATGAAGTAAAATAGATTAACTAAAGAGAGAATCATGCATCTCACTGCTTTCTCAAAACACAAGAATTTGGGGTCGTCATCACTCATCAGCGAGGCAAATATCTAGGAAACAGAATATCATGTTGGTGAATAATTGCTATTTGACATTTGGAATTAAACCTTCATTGAAACTTGAGAGCCTTGTCTACCCACAACTATTCCCCCTTCTCATGCCTTGGAAGTATTTGTAAAAATGTCTAGAAAAGCCCACAAACATCAATTAACTACAAGACAAAGTCAAATGAACCCTTCAAATGTTCAAGCGTACGCTTGTCACAAATAAAAGTGAGAAGCTGGGAAATAACTGGTCGAAAATTTGAGATGCAAATGTACTGAAATAGAAGGAAATGCTGAACAAGAAACACAGCGGCACTTTGCTGTAATGACACAAAATCTCTCTATCTGAAAATTACACTCACGATGTTTCTTTTTTCTTTTTTGGGTCAATAACCCAAGGATTTACAATGCTTCGGCTTTCTAAAGGGTATAGCATGGAAGTACAGTAGTACACAAATCTCATGTACTAATCTTCCCATAACAAAATCGTTCGGTGTGGATTGTCTGTTCTGTTGCTTATAAGGAGTGGACTTTGTCGAAACTCTGTAATTGCTTATCCGTAGAGAGCTAACTTATCTTGGAAGGGAAGAAAGAATTCCCAGACCCTTCAGAAATTGATAACTCAATATCTTTAAGACTATCTGATGTGTTATCATTGGTTGTGCTGCAGAAATTCTGAGTGTTCAAGAGGCTGTTACTTGTATTCTGCTGCTGATCAAACATCATCTTCAGCCGCCTCCCCTGCTCCTCAATTCTCAACTGTAATTTCCTCTGAATCTGAGCCCACAAATTAAATTTTGAAATCAGGAAATAGCATTATCGGAATCACAACTATCCCGACTCAATATCTATTGCTTTTTGAACAAGAAACTGCAATTTCAAATTACCACCTATGCTAAGACAGCTGAATTGCAAGCTAGGTGTTGAGTATGTCTTGAATTATATTATTTCATGAGAACAGAAGAGCCTTTAAATATATCTTGTTTTGCTTATAAAAGTGGGATCCTGTAGATTGGGGCGAGGGTTTAAGCATGTGAGACGATTGCACTAGATTGTCTGGCCAATACTGAAGTTTTTTATTTTTGTTGGGAAGAGGAACAGAAATGCAGTTGCAAGTAAGATCCCGAAAGTTAGCTCTGGAGAACGTGAGGCATAGTAGCAGAAAATGAAAGTCCGAAGTGAAAAGAATGGCAGCATTGATAGATCTACCTCTAGCTGTTCATGAAGACGCCTTTGAACATCTAACTGCAGCTGAAGGGCCTCTCTTATTTGCAATCCACTGCAATTCAAGAGCAGAGATTTTAATAGATTATGTAGCAACAGCACTTCACGTTAATATGAGAAGAGCCAAGAAACTTAATGGAAGCACTGAATTATGGAATCGTGACGCTGCTATAGGCATATAAGTAGCATTACGTTTTGGCGTCAAGATGATGCACATCTTCTATATGGGTTCTTTTGTCAGACTTTCCTGCAATAGGAATCAGTTCATTTAGATCCTCTATGGTGATTGAGTGAGCCTGCTAATTTCAAAGAGAATAAGAATAATATATAGGCATAGAAGATTATGGATGACTTGGGAGTAAAGAAAATAGTAACAGAACTATCAATCATATCCCAAGAGAGATTTTCACCGTCAACTATAATCACATAAATGAGCACTGGTAATTTCACTTAGGTCCTTATCAAAAGTGAACTACATTTGTAATTTAATAGCCCAAAATTTCTACCGTATTAATAGTTATAAACTAATTTCTTCTGCAGTGCAACATCCTTTACCACAAAGTTAATCCAACGAAAAAATTTGAAGCAGTTTTTTCCTCACTTGCAGTAAGCTCATCTTCTGACTTGACAAGCACAATTATTAATTAAAAACATATTTGCTCACCCTTTTTGAAATGTACTTGACATATAAAAGAAGATGCTATCCTGCAATTAGGCTATGAAATTACCTTGAGCTGAGTCTGGCATGTATTTTGCAATTCTATATTTCTGCAGGACAGGTGGAATAAAAATATGCTTTGTTGATTAGTGTTGTATTAGGAAAGAAACTATCACACCCTATAAACAAAACTCAGAACACAAGAAAGTGCCAAACCTGCAAATGGCTCTTCACATGGAAGATGGTCAATCCATCGGAGTCCATCAGCCTTAATATAGCTTTTGGTGTTGCCTCTATAATCAAGCAGACGAAGAGTCAGTCAGATGTTAATATCACTTTTGTTCACATCGATATTAACTACAAGTTACTTACTCTCAGCACCTCCAAGGCGATTCACACACTCAACAAACTTCTCATGAAGATCCTGAGTCCATCTTATACGTGTTTTACTTGAGACTCCTGTCCCATTAGAACCGTGGTTCCCAGAAACATTTGACACACTCCCCGTTGATGAAAGTGGTGGAGACAGCTTCTCTTGCTGAGATGGGAAACTCAACTGATCTACATGTAAATTATATGAGCCAAGGGCAACCTGCAGAAAGACGCAATAATATGAAAGAAAGGCCACTGAACAAAAACAAATAAGGAATTTAATTTGCAAATATTACTAACCGTATGATCCTGATTTCCTTTATAAGGATTTGATGAGTTCCTTTTAACTGAGGCAGCATCGTTAAGGAACAACCTGTGTTGTTGAATAGGAAGAAACTTGGTGCTGGGCAAATTGCCATATGAAATTTTATTGGATTTTTCAGGGGATCTACAGTATTGATTGCTCCTCAATTGAGATTTCACCATTGCTTGCAAGGTGTTGGACAACTCGAAGTTGGGGTCAGATTGATACAGAGGGAAATCCAATTCGTTAAGCTTGGAAGATTGAGAAGTCAAAGAGGGATTACCAAGTTGAGGATCATATTGCTGGAACCCCATGCATCGTTCTGTGGCGTAAAAAGCAGAAGCTGGGGATTCGAAACGGCTCATGATGGTGGAGGATGATTTGGCAGGGCCTTGGTATGGTGGCTGTTGGGCTCCTCCGGCCACGGTTAGTGTTTGGCTGCAACTTCCCATATTCCAGGCCTGATTGATATCCAAGTATTGACAATAACGATTACCGAAATCAGGATTAGAATCCCCATTTAGTCCATGGCTCTGTTGAATTTGAATTCGCCCTGCCCAATCGACCTTGTTCTCGTTCATTTACAAGGTTGTTTGTGATAGCAAAAGCACAGCTAGATTATGAAGGAGCACAAAATATGCGCCAAATGGAAAGAGAAGGAAAAGAATATCAGAAGAATGGCAAGGTAACAATAGTAATGCCAAATTGGAGCCTATGGTATAAAATTCTGTGTTATATTCCAAAAGGCTTCAGGTATAAGATTTGAATCTATTTGTCTAAATGCTACCATGCAGGGCTATTACTTAATCTTAAAAAGGAAGGGAAACTAGGAATGAACAATAATTAATTGATATTACCGAAGTACAAAACATGGAAAACAACAAAGCTCTCTCCATACAAACAAGAAGTTTTTGTCTAACGTTGTCTTCACGTGAATTTAAACGAAATGCAAGAGAATCAGGAAAATTATAAATACAGGAAAGTTAAAGCAACTAAAGATAATTGGATCACAAACTAGAGGTTAAAATTTAGTGCCAAACTATTTCTAATTGATCAGCTTAATATTGGAGAATATTGTTATGGGCATCTATAGGGTAATAATTAAATGTCGGATAAGATACCGGCATAAATTCACACAAACAATAGATCTGCAATTATTCTTACAATGGATTCGGATGAAATAACTTTTAGCCACCCATAAAGAAGATTATTTAATTATACGTAGATAACCAAATCTTTCTTTCTCGAAAATGAAAAAAGAATATAGAAAAATGAAAATTAGAAGTACGTCTTGCTCCATTGCACGACACTGCATCTTGCAAAGTGCGTATCAGAATTTACCAGAAAAGTGCATCTAATATTATATTCATCCTAAAAGTACAGTGGAGCTTTAACTACAAGATTCCCAGTAGTGTTCACAGTTCAATAAACTTGGAAAAGGTTACTCTCCCCTAACTCCCTCTCCATTACCTCTCCTTTGAGATCTTTAAGATCTAAACCGTTCAAAATCTTAATTTGGGTGGCCTAAAATTTTCTTTTAATTTTTTAAATTTAAATAATATTTTTTTAAAAGTTCATAGTTAAAAAATTAATTTTATTCTATGTGTTTTGTTTTCTTTAAAAAAATTATTTTTTTGAATAAAAAAAAATAAGATTTAGACCGTCCAAATTAACCAGATTTAACATCGGAGAGAGGGCAATGGAGAGAGCATGGAGAGGATCCAGACTAACTTAATGGGGTTTCCATTTCCAAAAGGTAAAACGATAAAGACATATTCAACGCATTTATATGCCATAGATTTTTCTTTAGACATATTTGTAATTGCATTACCCCTTTTCTTTTTGAGTTCTGTGAATTTTACGGCCACCGTGAGAAAGGGACCTTCGTTTTCAACTGCTTGTATTCCTGATACGTACTGAATCACAATATATATTGACAAATGACAATTATGCAAATGATTCCTTTTGATCTCTTTCTTTTCTCTTGGTGAAAAAGGTTTTTAAGTTTTTTTTCACTTTCACTCTGAAGATAATTGCATGCAGCTTCCAGAAACAATTTCTATTTGCTTACATACAGTGTAAGAAGGAAAAGCTAGCTAGAGATACATTCATCGAACAACAATTTTAACAAAACATGTTCTGGTGTATAAGCTTGGATCCTAAATTAATAGATATACCGTCATTAATTTAAAATCTACCTCATTTTTGCAAAATCACCATTTAAGTGTGGTTCAAATTTAATAATTTCCTTTTATATATGAAACTAAAAAAATATATATATGCACAGTTTTCTGCTTCAAAGTGTACAGCTGCAATCTACATGACTTAAAACAAGCCAATAAGGTTGAATCAAATTATTGAAGAATTTCCTTTTCAACCAAATTTTTTTATTGAAAGAAGATTTTTTTTTTTTCGGCCATTGGTCCCCACTCTCAAATCTCGATTATACACTGACCCCATAAGAATAAAATTAACGGGGAATCCCAATATAGTAACCTTCCTATTTTTTATAATCAAGTTGTTTAATAAGTTAAGCAGTCTCTTACTCAAATTGAACATAGTTTAAAAAAGATATAGACTAGACTAGATGAAGAAAAATATTAGGCCTTTTCACTGGGGGTTAATTTATTATTTAATGCCACAAAACTTCAGAAAACCCTAATAACAAGAGTCATGAGAATTGCTTGGGAAGTTTCGGAATAAATATATTAATGAGCATAGCGGATGAGGACAATGAAAATCATTGAGATAATAAATTAAAAAATAATAATGTATTATCTGTTATCAAGACGCAAATAATAGTTTATTTTTACAGTAGTCTAAATGTCATTCTCTGGAGTGGTGGAATTAAATTAATGTGATTACGGATTATATTGACCTAACATTTTATTATGATCTAAAATTATTCTGATGATAATAAATTTTTTAAGTTAAATTTATAAAAATATTAAATTAAATATAGTTATATATTATGTATTGTCTTATTGCATTAAAAGTCATTATATTTATTTTTAATAAGCAATAATAATTATTCAAGATAATCAAATTAAATTGTATTAAAATATAGCTTTATCCTAATTGAGTTTTTTAATCTGATTGTACTTATAATTTGTTAGAGGCATAATATCTAAAATAATTATTAAGTTTCATTCTATCTTGTTAGGCTTTGTTAATATGCACACTTTAATAAAAAAATTAACAAAATGCTTTTAAATAAAAAAATTGAAATGCTAAGGGAAAGTAACAAAATGATTATAATATTTTTGTTACAAAAGTCTAAATGAACAAATATATTAAGTCCGTTATTTCTCCATATCTGAGAAAAAAAATTTCACATAAGACCCATTGTACTTTTCCGTTTTCTTCTCATATCAAATTGGGAAAATTCTCTCCATAATCTCTTCTTCTCCTTTTTCTTCTCAAACCAAATTGGGAAAAATGCTGTTTTCTACTCCCCCTTTCTTTCTCTTCACTTTTCTCTCCATCTAAATGCATTGTAAAAGTTTTAGCTGGTACACTTTTTGCACAATTTGAATTGCTCAAATCTTGCCGCCTAATGCTTTTTTTTTTGGGTTGAGAAAAAAAATTAAGACATAAATCATTTGTTATGCTGATCACAAGTTGTCAAGTTTGTAATGGCCCAACCTCATAATTGATATCTTAAGTACTCTCTTATTCATATTCTCCTTCTCTCTAGGGTTAAGAACCTTGTTTTATGTCTTAATCACATAAAAAATGAAATGTTAGAGAGTGAAAAAACTTTCATTAGGGTATATGCCCAAACGTAACATCAAACTAATTAACTGAGACCCAGGTTAAAGATCAGATAAAATCAAACTAATTTTTCTATCAACATTTCTCTTGATCTTTAGACATTGAAGAGAAATTACTTTTACCAAATGTCTCATATGTACAAGTCTATTTATCTATATTTGTAATGCAAAAGCTCGAACTTGCTACATATTTTTGTTTTATTAACTCATCTTTTTCAATCAGACACGCTTTAAAATCTAAAAGATATCCCTAACATAAAATTGCAAGTCTAGACCAAATTGATCATTGATTTTTTTTTCTTTTTAATGTAAAAGAAAAGGGTTACCTAGGATGGAACCCATGTTTTACTGAAAAGATATGATAATAATACCTTAGATGGAACCTATGTTATAACATGATCAAGATTTTGTTTTGAATACTCAAGACATGATGAATGTCATATTTGACTATTGAAGAAGACATCCTAGGCTCTAACTTTCTATGCTTTAAAGTGTTAAGTTTATAGGTGAATCTACCATCGCTTAGTTTATTTTTCTTTTGATATATGGAACTTTCCGCTTATACTTGAGCCCACCTAATCATTTGAGCCGGCCTTTATAAGTGTCATATTTGAATAATTCCTGCCCCATCCAAAAAAAAAAAAAAAAGAATGAAATAGTAGGCTTATTAATTATAAGAACTACGAAAGGTTCATCAATTAAACTTTGAATTGTTTTTTTTTATGACATATTAGATCTTGAGAGGTAAAAAGGTGAAAAAAGATAGAGTAGGGATTAAACCCAAATACTTCAAGACCCTTTAGTACTTATGTTTAAAAAAGGTATCACTTGAGTTGAAGTCTAGAATAATCATATTATTAATTTGCGGTGTTTAAGATTTTGCATCACATTATTGTAATAAAAATTGTTAATTATAATTGGATTTATAATATTTGAAGAATGAGTATTTTATATTGTTATATCACTCGAACTCAATTCCAAATAGAGTTGGCCTATAGTGCTTACAAAACAATGTGCTTCCTACCTCAATTACTTGAAATCAGTACGTATGAGAATTTATCAGGGGATGCGCTATTAAGATTGTCCCTCTCTTAGTACAATAAAAAAATTAATATATATATATATATATATTGAATACATAATGTAAATTACAATTTTTTTTTTTTCAAATCGTCTAATGCTTTAATTCCAATCCATAGATGCTCGTTAATTTACCACCACAAAGATACGTTGGTTAGCCAGCCCAAGTTTAAAAACAAAACACTATAATCTGCCGAAACACTTTGGCCAGTTGTACGTTGCAATCTATAGCCAGTTGTATATAACTCTCGCGCAATGTCAGAAGAGAAGCCGAGTTAAAAAAATTTTACATTCAAATTCTCATGGATAATATAAATATATTTATGAATTTGAACTGGTCGTCTTCTCTTTAATTTCTCTAAGAAGAGTCGTTGAGATGTGGAGGTTCGATATAGTTTGGTTATTTTCTCCTATATTCTAATCAAAGGGAACAACATATATGCCCTTTTTCCACATACAGAGAGACATTTTACGATGCAGCTTCCTAGTCAGTAAACTGATTATTGCATTCATGTCATGTAGTGATTACCATTTATTTTGTTCTCTTAGTTAATGTATCATTCGTCAAAGCATTGATTTGAACGATAATTAAATAGCAAAAGAATTAAACAACATAAATAGATACGACCAAAGTAATGAATCGGCCGGAATGGCATGAAAAACAAAAATACAAGTGAATAGACAGATGAAAAGAAACATCAATGAACATTAGAAGAAGATAAGATTATTTAGTTGTTCTTGATTAGTTTAACAAGACAGATCGATGAACTTGATTAAACTAATGAAATTAGGTTAGTTCTGGCTGGATCTAATATTGTTGGAATCTACAACACAAACTGACCCCTACAACCTCCAAGGGTCATTTGTAGACTTGTCATGACTCATGCCCTTCCCTTTTTCTTTTGGGGATTCGTTGGGATAAAATTATATATAGGACATTGCTTGTAGTTCCTGACATTGTATGACAAGGACCTATAAGCTTGTGCAAATCCAAATGTAATTAATCATCTTTGGAATGAAAGTTTTCATATAAATCGCACTTTCCTCACTACCATATTTCTGTAGCTCTACTAGATCATATTCAGTTGTCCAAGAGTGACGAGAATCTTAATTGCTAATTTAGCTAGGCATTTTCTGAGTAAACCTGCCATGGAAGAGATTTTCTATCTATCTTATAATTCCTCAAGGTCATCATTTACAGCAATATTTCCACGCTTCATGGAAGGACAATTCTAAAATAGGAGATTTGCAGTTATAGTACATGGTACACAGAACCTTGTCTTGGAGCATGGATTCTCTGCTATTGGAAGTTTCTGTAATTAGAAAAAATTCAAGAAAGGAGAATAAAATGAGTGAATTTAATTTAAAATAACAAAAAATTCAAAACACACTCTATCTCTGCTTCAGCTACACTAACAATAGAGAAATTTTGATAGTAGAGGATAGATGCTCCTTTTCCTAAGCCCATTTTTATCTTACATATGTGGAGTTGTGTGAAATGCAGTAACATTCCCATCATCTTCCAATCAAAATTTTTTATTCTTTTGTAAATATTCAATGTCGTGGGAAAATTAAGAGAGAATATTTCAGAAAACGTGTTGGAAGGTTAGAAGTCAAAGTTGCAGGCATACCCTCCATCGAATCAATAAAGAAATATAAAGGGCAGGGTAAATTCGTTGAAGCTAGTGTTACTGAAGGCTAATTAAGCTCAACTGTAGCTTGACTTGAACTTGGTCAATTCTCTCTATTAATTAATTTTCTATAATTTACAGATTTTTATTGACACTGCTTTTAACCAAATTAATTCCATTCAATTGTGGGTCTTCGTTTAAACTTTGAATAGAGCATATAAATATATTCTACTCTAGTTCTTCAGTGTTAAAGTTTTTATCAATTTAAAACAAATTGTATAACCTCTTTTTTTATTATTATTATTTTCTTTTGAGGAAATGAACATATCTTTAAATATGAAATCTATGTTGGAATATTAATTAATTTATAGATTAGTATTAATTAATTTATTATATTAATTAAGGTATTATATTTTAAAAATAACAAATAATTAATTTTATATTTGGTACTATATAAATAGATTAAATTTTATATATTATAGATAATATTAGACTATCCATGCCATAAGTCTATTTAAAAAATTCATAATTCATTTAAAATTAATTACCTTATTTATATTAGGTAGGATTTATTTTTGTATATCATGAAGTATTTTGACAAACTCTTTCCTTGGATTTTATGCTTAGTATCTATTCTCTGCTTTCTTTCTCTCTCCCTATTGTAATCTTCCTCAAAAAAAAAAAAAATCTGGGACTCATGTATCCTTAGGCAGAAACGTCATGAGAGACGACCAAAAAATATAATTGAGTAAGTGACAATGAATGAATACATTACATCTGCAAGGAACTCACTAAGAAACAGTAATAACTATTCGTGCCTGTATTAGAAAATAAATTGAAAGCAAAGTATGGAGATTATTTTTGGCCCGCCATTTTTGGCAATTCTCTCTCTCTCTCTCTCTCTCTCTCTCTCTCTCTCTCTCTCTTTTTTGGTGCCAATCATTTTTGGCACCACTCAAGTAGCTTAGGGTGTGTTGTGCGTTATTAATGCATGCGAGTGCATGCTGACGGCAACGTTGCATTTAAAGGAGTGGAAAACATTTCTCAAAATAAAGCTTGAGTGCGTCGTTCTCATGGAATGTAAAAGATAATAAGATATGCACAAGCACAAGTCAACAGATATTTATGGATGCTTTCACATATATCATTTGTCTCTGGATAAATTCTTGTTTTTTCTCTGCTTTTTCTTTAGATAGATGAATGACAGAAAATGGTGTAACTAAAGTTCATATCCATTGTAACCCCAAGAAAAAAAACAAGTCCTTATCCTTTTTTCTCATTTTGATAACTGTTTGTGCCTTCTTAATTTATGTATGTGAATTTTATTTCACTCTTGTTCAATGATATATAAATTTAGAATTTTCATGTAAAATTGTAATTCATTTTAATGTATTCTTCTTTTCAAATCTTCACAAATTTTTTTTAACTCATATATAACCTCCATTTATATACTAATTAGGAACATAAAAAATTAATTTAATTTCTGTTTGCTAAAAAAATTCCAAATTTAATACTTTGTTATAGAAGTTTAGCATGGTTCTAAACATACATATTTTTCAACAAATATAGAGTACATAGAAGTCTATCAATCAATTGACCAAATTATGGTATAATAAACTTTCTTTAATTATTAAATTGCACTCCTTTTACTATTTTTATTTATCCACTAAGAGTGGGTCATACACTACTCTAACAGTATAAATGGTCTGAGCAACTCGGAAGTTTGGTAACACTGGGCTAGAAGATATTTCGATTTGGGCTACGAACTTGGAATGATCACTGGAGTTGGAATCTTTGGGCTTTACAGAAAAAAAAAAAAACTCAAGAGTTCGGATTCCTGGTTCAATCACGGGACCATTTGGCATTTCAACTTTCATTTTTCAGAGAAAAGGATAGAAAGTGAGCTTTTCCACCCTAATAACGTGCTGGAAAATTTCCACTCTTTTTCGGCGATGAAAATAAGCGCTGAAAGCTATAAACTAACATTTTATTTTAACAGAATTAATAATAGATAGAATTGATATATATATATATATATATATATATATATTTTTTTTTTTTTTTTTTTTTTATGGAGGTTGAAGTTAATGATAACTATATATTGAATATAAGTGTCTCTTTTATTACGATCATGTTGAAATTGAATCTCTCACTTATTTTCTCTCTATTCATCTATTATTTATTTTAATCTAGAATATCTAGATTAAATTTAATTGATTTAAATTTAATATTTTTAGTTTTTAGATCTTAATTTTTTTATTTGAAAAAATATATGATGCAAAATAAAAATAAAATTTTAACTATCAATTTTTAAAAAATAATAATAAATTAAAAAATCTGTCAAATTCAAACTATTTACATCAAATCTGTCAAATTCAAACTATTTACATCAAATGTGAATAATTCAAATTTAAAAAAAAAAAAAAAAAAGAAACATACTCATCCTTAGGGATCCGGACTTGTTAACGCAAACAGCCAATTATAATAGAGGGTCTTGTCTCAAGCGCATGGTCAGTCAGACTTTCCCCCAACATGTACTGAAAACTAATTAATGACCCCACTATATTGCTTAATCATTCATGAATGGAAACTTAGTAATCTATTTAACAAGTACAAAGCTGGCATCTTTATCTTCAACTCACACCAGGTGGGCTTTTATATACATTGTCTCTCTCTATTTTGGTCAGATTTATGTGGATTTTTCTCATCCTATAAAGATAAGAATAGAGGTTTTTCACTTATCTCATGCACTTATAGGAAAGGAGATATTTCCTTGTTTTTGTTTCTATGTGTGGAACAATATATGGATTGACTTAAGCTGCAGTCTCCATCAGCTAGCATTGCTTTGTGTCGAAAATTGGAGTGACCAGTGGGATGTATTTTAGTATAACTTCCTTGAAGATGAAAGGAGGCAGGAATGGGACTGCTTCCCAATCATCTATCTCTAAACCTTCTTTGAAGGGCGATGTTTTTGTAGCTACCACCGAAGTTTACATCAAATGCTGGAATCTTTTAGCTACAGAATGAAGAAGAAGTCGACGCGTTCACATGTGAGGTGGGAACGCAAGACTCTCAAAGCTAAAGTTTACTTAGATCTTGATGTTACCACAAGTTATTATCATTTTTTGAATTCATCAACAAAAAATGTTAATATGTTCAAGAACTTTGTCTCAAGTAATTAATCTCTCCTAAACATAAGTACAAAGGGACCTACTGTACTTTGATTTGATTCTTATCCTTTTCTTTTCTCCACGCCCAACTTTGTGAAAAATTCCTTAAGATATTTCAGATTTTATTTATCACACAGATAAGACTTGACCTTACCCATGTAAAATTTATGTAGTTTTTGTGATGCTAAATAATAAAACCGCATAACTTTAAGAGCAGATAGATCAATATCAGATTAGTTAAGATTAATTTTGGTTTAATGCTATATTATAGGTTAATTTAAAATAATAAAAATCCTTGAACTTTCAGTTGTCCAAAATCATCAGTTTTTTATAATTATTTTCCATTATGCTGTTCAAATTTCAAAACAATGAATGAAAAGGACACTACAATCATAAATTATATGCTGATGCATACTTATGATCGGTCTTATGCCACTTTCATGTGCTCAAAACTAGAAAAATCCATAAATGAAAATGACATGGGATTTTGATTATATCATGCTTGGGGTTTTGCCTTCTTACTCTCCAATAACCTAACCATGGAGGCTACCAATGATTACAATCACTTTAACAACTTGAGCAATATCTGTATATGACATCAAAAGGGCTAATAGCTTAAGTGTGATCAGCCTATAAGGCAATCACGTCTGCTTCATTACTTGTAAGGAAAATAAAGCTCCCTGATCTTTGCCCTTTAGTGGAATATAAAGCAAATTTGCAACTCATGACTTGTTCAAGGCACATAAATCTACGCGATATTCTTGTTTCTTAATTTAGGCAACAAAACTTTTTGATTCAATTGGGGGCAATGATTTCAAGTTGTTCAAAATTTGTCAGATCAAGATGTTCAGTTTGACCATGTGATGAGCTTTAGGTCTTTGTTACTTGGATCACATGAGTTTTGTCCAATGAACTGGAAAATCAACCTTTTTCTGAATTTGTTTTGCACCACAAGTTAACAAATAGAGGTATACATAATTTGCTTCTTCTTTTTTTCTCTCTCCTTATTGTTTTCCTTGGATCAATTACAGAAAGGAGAAGGATTTATGTTGAAAAGTTAAGGATCATTTGAAAATATAAATTCATATCTTAAAAGGCAGAGGGATGAGTGCATTTGAAGATATGAATTCACTCTTGGATACCCAAATTATTTCTAAACAGAATATTTTTCCTTTTCATATAAAGAAAAAACAGAGGAAAAGAAAACCTAAAATTAGGCCAACACAACAAAAGTATGAAATGTAGAATTTCATGGGACTTTCCTTGTACAGTGTCAGGAGATGCTGGGGGAATATATTAAAGGAAAGGCGAAGTATTCCTTAGGAGGTGATTGAATACATCTTTTGCTGGAGACCAATTAATTAAAGTTGACTAATAAAGGGCCTCTCCAACTGTTTTCAAATCCATTTCCTTTTATTTCTTTTGCTCTTCTTCTATACATTCTCCTTTACACTTAGCTCATGTCAGTATAAACACACTACACTAATCTTGCCTTCTATCTGTTTGTACTTGGTTTATAAACATTGTTCATGTATATGAATTTGGATCTCCTCCGGCCGGATGGTGATCAGAGGGATCTAGTCAAAGTTAAAAACAATCTTTCTTTCTTTTTTTTAAGATTTAGATCTTCAATGATAAGTTTAGGAATAGTTATGATTTTTTAAATATAGTTTTTACTTATTATAATTTTTGACTCTTCAATCATATTTTTATTTTTAAACTTATCATTTGGGAACTTAAATCTATAAAAAATAAAAATAACAAAAGGCTTGAATCAGCTTTGACTAGATTTCCCCTCCAATCATGTGGAAATTTTAAAATGAAAACCCAAACGGCCAGGTTGAATTCAGATCACTTAAAAATGAAAGGTAGAATAATAAGTTTTTGCAAATTATGAAAAAGAAAAAAAAAAGAAAGTCAAAATTCAGAATAGTAGGGGTGGCCGCTGAAATACGATCAGTAAGACATTCACTTCTACACTACTATCTTATTTCTCTTTCTGCAAGCTCGCTTAAATACTTGTTATAACATCATTAAAATTTCCAATACAGTAATCTAATAAGTTACATATACTCAGTTGCAAATTCCCCTCACGTAAATCGATGTAATTAATGTGAAAGTTGTAAAATATCTAATTTTCACACACTTACGTGCGCTCACATATATATATATATATATATAGTATCTTTCTTTTAGGTCTGAATAATGAAGCAAACCTGATCGCTATTAGGCTATTACATACGAAAGTGATGGTGTGACCACCGACCCCGGTCCCTCGTCCCTCCATCTTGCCCTTTACCTCTTTTTGGCTATACTCCTTATCCCCTCTTCAATTGTTGCCCTGGATAGGCTCTCCTTGTCCCACGCACAACACCCTATAAAATTCCCTTCCAAACAAATGAAAGCAAATTTTTTTTCAAAAACAAAATTAGAAAGCTCTGATGTTACTTATCATAAAAATATTTTTCATTATTTTCCAAATTTTCTAATAATTCCATATTCTTATTTAAGTGTTCATGAACAAAGAAAGAAGGGCAAGAGAAATTTCATTTTTTTTGAAAAATTTTATTTGATATATTTAATCAAATTGTTTTAAAATTATTATAAATATGATTGCTTTAATTTACAAGATAGAGAAACTTTTCTGAATTGTTAATCACAAAAAACAAATTCTCTTTACGTTCATCTAATATTACTATTTCAACTAAATTGTACCCGGCAATTTAGTTAATCTTTGCTTAACTAACCAAAACATTATTCACATGTCTATTAATAAACGCACACATATCTCCGTGTCGCATCAATGCTTGTTTGGTATGCTGAGTTAAGAGTGGAAGTAAAAAAAAAGTATTTTATGAATAAAAATTAATTATTATATTTTTATTTAAAAAATTATAAAAAATTAAATATTATTGAATAATGATTAATTGTAAGAATATAATAGATATTTCTTAAAATTTTCTCTTTCCTTTTTTCACCTCCTACCAAATATGAATCTCTAAAACATTTCATAAATCACTATAATTATTAATAGAATTTTTTTCACCCTTAAATATATAGAACTAAATTTATAAATTTTAGTTTATAAAAAAACTATTAAATTATAATTAAGTTTATATTTTCATATTAGTTAAGGAAAAAATTTTCATCTTGTTTAAACCTCCCTAATTGTACAGCTGATCATATGTCCTGCTTTAATAATATCTTTATGTTAATTTTTTAATTTGATTTTTCTCAATAGCATTTTAAAATTAAAAATTCTAAATGTACTAGTTCTAAGAAATTCATTTATAAAATCGTTCAAAAATAAATTATTTAGATAAAATACCATAACAATAAATAGATAAACAAAAGGCTGGCCATGTATTCTGCTTTAGCATTATCTTTAAGTTAACTTTTAGGTTTGATTTCTTTAATAAGCAATACATTAGCAAAATAATTGAAAAAAAGAAAAACTGATCTAATTTCAGTTTGCTTGATCGTGCAACAAACATATATATTCTTAACCGCGCGCCTTCTACCATGTAGCTGTATACTATTTTGAATTTAATGATATATAGACATATGCAGGGCTTTTATGTGGACAAAATAATAATTAATAACAATAATAGCATGGTTTTAAAACGGTATCAGGGAGTGGAAATTGTTGACGTTGAGGTTGAACATATAGAAAAGAAAGGTCTAATTCGAAGGAGTTTCACAGAAATTAATTGGAGTAGAATATATATTAATTTATATAGGAAAGTGTAGTCTTTTTCGTCACCAGCATATAGAGTCCCATGTCTTGTTTTTGTGCTGATTATTGAGTGCACGTATAATTTTTCGCAAGTCTCCTTCAATTCTATATATCTGATATTGAAAGTCCAGCTGCAATTTGATCCCAAAATAAAAAGGGGTGCGGTCTACATCGAAATTTAAGATAATTAATCCTAGGGAGACAATGATCATATTCTTATTGGAGAAAAGTTATACAAAAGATAACAAATGAAGTTAAACTTGATGTTAATTAACAAAATAGGTAAATTCTTACCATGCTTGAATTATATATTTAGCTAATATAGAGTGGTTTTCTTTTGTTAACGTAAGAAGATCATCGTCTGTATATTTTATGTAGTTTAACCAGTAATTTCTTGTTCATCGAAGTGCAACAAAGTGGTGATGTTTTACTCCTGATTTTAAATTATAAATATCTCTTTCCGTTTAATCTAGATCATTTTTATTAATATTATAAGCGATTCTCACTTTTTATTGGACAAGTCGTCAATGCCACCAAGTCAGGAGTAACAAACCCCACCTATGAGATATTTTATTACAATATATAATCTTGTTTTTCTGAAATTTTTTTAGAAGACTTATATTTCATCTTAATTTGATGTAATTGATATATATATATATATATATATGTGTGCAAACAATTGAGAAGAATACTTACATATTAGGAAGACACATAATTAATTTAAAAAATGCTTTGAAATTAACAAGATTGTATCGCCCTAGAAAACAATACACTTGGCAACATTATCAACAAACAACGTTGATTCACACACCTTCAGATTGATTCGGTGGTATGTCTAATTAGGTTTATTAATTTCTTAATATAAATAATTTGTCTTTCACACTGAATTGAGAATTTGAATTAATTGATACGAGACTAGCTAACTAAATGTAATGCTTTAAAAAAAAAAAAAAGATTCGTTAAGTGTTGCACTTGTATTAATAGAACAATTCAAATAAATATGTGATATGCATTATGTGATATACATTAAGTTATGTATTGCATTTAATATAAAATTAAGATCATATGTATTCCTTTCTAAGAAGCTTCATGAATACATGATTGCCCAACTTTCAAATGTCACTCAATGACATATTCCCGTTTTCCTTTTTTAATTCACAATGCAAATAATCAAAGGTCCACGTCTATTAGTTTGAAAGTGTCAAAGTGGGAGTCTATGTAGTATGCGGTTTCATACATCACTGCTTTGGCTGCAAGTTTGGACGAAAGTTCTGCGCATTAAAAAAATAAAACACAAGTCTACTATCACGTAATTATAATATGTTTTGGAAACTGCACAGTAATTAATGAAAAAAAAAAATCTAATGTAACAGGTTTTCAATATTAAACAATATTATTATATTCCTTGGGTTCGTAATTGTGGCGATTCTTAAGCCTTAAACAGCGTTCTCGAGCTGCTTACTAGTACATAACACAGAGCCAAGCAAAGCTAGCAATGCATAGTGTGCATGCATGACTCTGCAAAACGGCAAAACCTAACCAGATTTTTTTAAAATTGGGAAGCGCCTCTTATCTCACCATATCACACAAAAGAAGACTGGCACCATATTTTCCACAAAAAGAGGATGGCATGCCTTTAAATAAACTATAAGTCAAGGGGTAAACTGGTAATCCAGTGGATTTATAAGCAGCTCCGGCTCATAACCATCACACTCTCACACACACACGCACAGTTTCAACACTCTAAAGCAATCGAAGATGTCTAGCCCATCTCATCTCAAAACTCTGCACCCTCTTGAAGCTTTCTCAGTAAAATCACCATCTTCAACCTTAAGCTCCATGAAGCTCAAAAGCCTCATCCAAAACCTCATTGTGTCCCGTATGTGCCGAATTATTCGCGCACTCTCCAAAGTCAAAACCATTATCGTTGAGATTCTCAGGGACAACCAATCCATTCACTTCCCCCCTTGTCACAAAAAGCATTACAACTGGAATAAGAAGATCATTTTGGGATCCTTCAGGCTTCATTACAACTGGTGTTCTTCTAAATCTTCTCATTTGCCTGTTCTAGCACGTGCCTACCAAGAGCCTTCAGCCGCTACAGATTTTTACTATGATTCAACTTGGAATGCTCCATGTGAGCAACAACAACAAGGTGAGGAATACCCTGACTCACAGCTCGCAGGGTACCTTCAGTGGCTTGAGGATAAGGGTACGCAAGAAGAAAAACAGGAAATTAACGAGATTGATATGCTAGCCGAAATGTTTATTGCAAATTGCCATGAGAAGTTCAAGTTGGAAAAGCAGGAGTCTGATAGGAAGTTTCAGGAAATGTTGGCTAGGAGCATATAAAAGAAAGAAACCCAATTAAGTTATTTGATCCATCGTATTGAAGGCTTTTGAATTACCGTCATATTTTCTTTTTCTCTTTATTGTAACTTTTCAAAAAGAAAGAAGTGATGGGAGCTGGAGGAATTAATGTGGGATTCTTCTTTTGACATAGCCATAGGGGTTTTAACTTGCGGGCTTATGTAGTTGGATCAAAAGTTTCAGTCTCTCAATTTCTCTCCATCTTCACCAGATCTTCTCTATAAATTCCACGTGATCTACTCGCCACTCATTTGCATATAAACAAATAAATTAATAGTGGAAAATGAATCTATCCCAAACAAGAGAAAAGGAAAATAAATTGATTATATCTTGCCTTCGAATAAAAGCTAGCAAGAGTCTGCGTTTATGGACATTAATTTGGTTCAAAGCCGTATAACTTCAAACGGCGCCGTCCTGGCTCCGGGACACCCAAATTAGTGGACAAAAACATCTTATCCACTGTTAAAACGATAAATATAATTTGGTGCTACTGCCCTTGTTTGCTAGCACTTGTGTGGGTTGTGGCATATCCTTTAATTGAATATATTTCCTTAACTTTTTTTTTCTTTTTAAAAAAAAAAATAATTTCTAGCCTCTTGAAGCTTCCAACCGGATCTCTTGCTATTTGGTTATTATATCTTGAGCACATGTCAATCTATAGATTATACGATTTTGCAGAACTCTCGTTAGTTTGGTCCACTTTTAGGATTCATTTTTATTTAACAGAGAGTGGAATCAGTCTATACTTGACTCACCTACTCCGACCTCCTTTAAGTTGTTCTATTTGACTTTTGATACAGAAATCAATGTTACTTCTTTGCGTTATCTTGTTTCATACATTGATAATAAATTGCTGACACAGGTACATAGCACAACTTCGTTTGATAAAATTAATTCAGTCCCAAAAGCATAAAGAAGAAAAAATTACCGAGAAGCTAGCTGGGCACCAAAAATGCTTTCTGCATCACTTTTTGTGGAAGATACACTAACAGAAAAAGACTATTGGGTTCATAAACAAGAATCTTAATCTTAACACTGATCTAGATAATAATAACAATATTAAATTCCGGGTCCCCGTTATATAGGTAATTACATGGATCAAAGAACACGCGCTCTCAGTCACTAGGACAGCTAGACAAAGCTTTGATTTTGAAGGTGGCAAAGATATTTAAAGTGATAGATCCAACATCTGGTACTTTTTAAAACCCGAAATCCCATACGTGGGTAACGTAATAATTTAAGAACCTCGTCAACTATTTCTGCATATGTACTGATTTAAATGGTTTTCCTTTCCTTCTGATTGCGTTCGATCTGCGTGGCCTCACTTGTTGGCATTGCAGAAAAGGGGAAATGTGAAACTTATAAGAAGATAAGTACAAGTACGTAGGCTCAACAATTAATATTTATTACTTATGATTTATTGGGTCTTATCATATTAAAATTATTTTCTTTCATTATTAACTTTCAGTTCTTTTTTATAGTATAGTTTTAGAAGAATGTGGCAGAACTTAAAAAAAAAAAAAAACAACCATTGAGCACATGTGGATGACTAGAGCATAGAGTCACTGATGTCGTACGTTGATCGATGCAATTATTTAATGAAAGCAAAAAGTTAAAAAACAAATTTCCAAATTTGGACGTCCATTACTTTGAAATTACTCTAGCGGGTCAGGCAAGGGCAACATTTCTTGCTCTTTCACGATAAACTAGTGAACTAAATAGATGCTTTCTTGGTTCCATACAAGCTGTCCAACTTGCTCTTAATAGTTTTATTAACGGGTTCTCAATAATCAAGTTGAATTTGTTTCTATCTAGTAAGATAAATGGTGAAAGTTCTTATTTTTTTTGTTTCTATAGTGACTCCGGGATTTGAGATTAATAAACCTAATTTCTAATAATTACTATAAAAATAAATAATTCAATCCAGGATGGGGGGACTAGAAGTCTAGGATAATCATTGGTCAATGATAGGCCTTCTTGTGTAATTAATGATTTTGGATCTTAACGGAACTCTGTAAGGATCTTTCTTAATAAAGAAATCATAATAAGTGTGGAAGTAGACAAAAGGGAATACAAGTATTTTTCTGGTTCGGCTTCGGCCATGTGGTGGTGCCTCCACTCTATTTGAATTTACAGATTCAAATATGCTAAAATGTTGCAACTCAGAACATGTCAATTATCAAACCAGTTTTTGACGTTCTAAAGAGTAATGTTTCAGCAGGTTTTTATTCTCCATATATGTCTGATCTGTATTGTATTTGTGTACAACTAGAAGTAACAGTGTTAAGACCGGTCAAGTATGCTTTTACTGTAGAGGGTTCTTAACACAGTAAAAGAAGGCATCAATATTGATGCCTTTTTTTTATTCTCTCCTCTGTTTTCCTTTATTCCAAAACTTCTTTAGCTGCTTTATTTTGAGAGATGGAAGCTTTTAGTAGAGTGGTAGAGAGCTAAATTTGGTTCCTTTGGTCTGCTTGTTTCCTGATAAATGGACTGGCTTTAAACATATATAAAAGTGAATGCCTGAAGCCTCTTGGGATTTTACTCCTGTGCAGGATCAAATGGATGACATGGAGCAGCTGAAGTTACATCTATTTTTCTGCTATTTATCATTTCGAAGTTGAAAGGTTACTTCTTGGACTTCATGCCACAGAATATATCTACACGTAGTCAATCTAGACAGCCTTTTCGGGTAATAATGTCTGGCCCAGAAATGAAAGTTTAGTAGACAAAACTCAGTATGGTTGTTCAAAGTTACCTAAAAAAATAAATTTACTTGCATATTTAAAAAAAAAAAAATCCCATAAAATGTAGCTATATTTAAATTTAAATTAAATATGATTACTTGAAGAATAAGAGTAATTACTGAATCAGTACTTAATTTGAGTGTGTTGTTATGGCTGGCGTTGTACTGTAAGTCAACAAAGTGCGTGTTTGGAAATCCAGTAGCTTCTTCCAAAACCACGGTTTGCAACTCACAAAATGCAAAAGCTATGTTTTGTTGTTTTGGCCAAAATCACGGTTTGAGGAAAGCAAAAGCTGAACCAAACACAGCAAAAATACTTTTGGATTGGATTCCCACTTTAATAAATGGTGAGGCATCATTAGGAGGTTAAATTGCGAGTCCAAATATGGCACTAGAAAACTACGTCCATGAATCTCAACGTTTAGTGAGAAATAAAGACAAAATGAGAGAGAGTGGAGTGAGTGGCTCCACAAAGAGTGCGTAGATTTCATCCTCTCTCTTTCTTTTTCTCCGTCTCTTAGCAAATGCAGAAAGTAGAATAGAATTGGATTCAAAAACTAAATTGTGACCTTCTACAATAATATACTTTCTATAATAATATACAATGTATTTAAGAGATAATAAATGTGTATGAAATTTATTTCTTCTTTTTCTACTTACTTTTTTCTTTTTTAAATGCATATCATGCATTTATTTTTTAAATCCAGAGGATCTAAAATGGGAAACAAATGGGCTCTGAAATCTGAATAGCAACGCAGACAGCTTTACAGGAATGGAATGCACTACTTTCCGGGCTTTGTTGCGTTTTCCATTCCCCCCTTAATGGGCCCTTCTCAATCCATCATTGCTTTTGATTCTTGAAGTTCAAATTTTCCACCTAAACCCTTCTCTAAGCTGACATTCTGCAAATTGCGAGTCATTTGTGAACTTTCTTCCAAGCCTCACATACAATTAACGAGTTCATTTTTGGTACTATACGTATTTATATTTTTTCATATAATTTAATTTCTTTTTATAATCTAATTCTAAATCATAATTGTATTAGATTCTTAAATTTAGACAAAAACAATTTATTTGTCAAAATATATATTAATAACAATAATGCTGCATTCTTTCATATTATAAAGGTATAATATTTATTTCCCATTTAAACACACAAAGGATGACCAAAATTTTTAGTTACCTGGATGCTCAAAAATCAATGGACTTTGCTTGTTGGATCTAATTCTTCTCAACTATTCAAACAACACTAATAATATGTGTAAAATTCCTTTTTCACCCCGCAAATTAATAAAAAGTGACTTAATCAAATGTTTAACTAATATATTCTTCACATACTGCATTAATTTTTCACACCATCAAATGCAATTTGTCTCGTAAAAAAACACATTTTCTTGTTCTATTTACATAACAAAGATGCACAATATCACTAAATGCAATATATTAAGAACATTAAGTTTGGAATAACTAAATGGTGAGCTGTATTATATTGAAAATGGAATTCAAACTGGGAAAAAAATCAAATAAATTAGGAGGAGAAAGTGTTCTGAAAATATATTTGTAGACGCATAACTTTACACGTCCTTCTTTACATTAGTTTAGAATCTAATTTAATATACCATGAACCTCATTCATGTACTAAAATCAATAAAGAGATGCGAGATTTTGCACTACATTTTCAAAATTCTTGTATCGTTCAAATCCATTCTTTGACAACTTTATATCCCTCCCCCTTTTGGACATTGATTTTGAATTATATCAAAATGTATGAAAAAAATAAAGAAATTGAAGAAAGAAATGGAACATCAACGTTTCAAATTTATTGCTCAACATCTTCCACTTGTTCTAAACTTTCACATCCACATGCCACTTATACAAAGTATGCATATAATGGTGGAGCCATAACCATGGCTTAGGAGGGACAAAGCAATATTTTTTTATTGAAATTTTTTATATTTTGTTTAAAAAATTATATTTTCATAGCATATTATTTAAATAAAATATTTTTTTCTTTCGATTAAGGTAAATGAAATTAATTCACAAGCAATATTATGATTTTCTCTCTCTTAAATCTATAAATAAAGTTAAATTTAAATAAATAATTTATCAAAAATTACTTTTCATATTAATACCAATAATATCACTATTTACACATGAGGAGAAAGTCATATATCCACTTAATATTCATGTAATATATAACAAAGATACATTAAAAATATATTATAACTAATAATATCATAATAATTCAATGAATAATTCAAAATAGCATATTGAAAGAAAAAAGTTTATTTAATGAAATAAATATTTATCATTTTCAATTTGTAAATATATATATATATATATTCCCACACACAACATATGACAAAAGCTATTTTATCTCATAATATTTTAAAAAGCTTTGTATTATTTTTATAAAAAAATTATTGATCTAACTAAGAATAATATATTTACATTTGAATTTAGCTATGTTCTACTTAATTATTGTCAAACTGCTAATTACAAAAATGTATAAAAAATGTACATTAATTAAATACAAATTGAAAAATGAAAAGAATATTAGGCATGGGGCAATAAGGGGGGAGAGACAAAAATAGTTATGTAAAGTCTAACAAGATAAAAACAATTTGCCAAAAAAAGGAAAGAAAAGTAAGAGGAAGATAATAAAAGATGAGAAAAGATAAGAAAAAAATAAGAAAAGGAAAAAGAAAAAAAATGAAATGAAATAAAATAAAAATACACGTATAAATTTAGTGATTTTAATTTAAAATGTCAAATAATATATATACATATGTATGTATGTGTGTTCAAAAAATTCTATGAGTCTAATAAATTCAAAATTTTATAAAATGTGAAAGGATAATATTAAATTTTAATACTATATCCATATGTTTTGCAAAATTAAAAAGTCCACCAACCTGGCTTGCCCACTGGATGCATAGCTTTTATTGTAATTTTTCATATTATTCTTATTATATCCTAGAGCATCCTTTCAAATAATTAATAAAATGTTATTTATGAGACAAGAAGAAAAAGAAGAAGATTCTAGATCCCACCATAGATATAGTCTCCAACTAAATTCTCAATTTGTGCATGTAATTAATGTTTTACATCATAGCTAGGGATGTAGTTTCATCTTCCTTAGGTATACAACTCAATTTTATACCTAAAAAGTATGTGAATAGATGTTCAAACAACACATAACCCAACAAACAAACATGGACTCCTTCCTTTTCCATATGTTCTTTTGACTTAGGTTGACCTTTGCCATTATTGATTGCACTAAATCATCACTATCCCTTCTGACAACCCCAACCCTATAGCCCAAGAATTGCTCAATACTCTTAACAAAGGAAAATAATAGTTCACATGGATGCTAGCTTATTCTTTTACACTAGCTTATGATGTTCAAACTATTACAAACAACAAAATTATCCATTATAAATATAACAATTAACGAAGACGTGTGTATAAGAGAATTAGAAGAAAAAGAGAAAAATTAAGGAAGCAATAGCAATCAATGTAAAGCAACATAATTAGATTGTGGACATTCTCTCTTCTTTTGTGGAAATTTTGCCCCTCTCAAATAAAAAATTCTTAATTATGCTTGTCTAATTCTAGTGTTTATACATAATTCTTGCATTCTGCTCTTATTAATTCCTTCAACACCATTATAGTTAAACCTCACAAGACCAAAAAAAAAAAGAGTCCCAAGAATCTGACAATTCAATATATTATAAAAGCGGCAAACAATTATTTAAAAAAAAAATAAGAAGCAAGACCAAATGAAATAAAGTAGGAAAGAGGTCTTGATTGCTGAGATCTCTACGAAGAACATCCAACTCTACTTGTTCTAGGTAGGATTTAGGATGCCTAGTGGTGCTTTCCTCAAACTAGTCTCTACATCTTTCTTGGGTTATTACTTGCTTCCACTTAATTTATCTATACTTGTTGAAATAGAAGCCAGAGATAATGATAGCAACTTCTTTAATAGACTTGTGTCTCTTAAAAAGCTCTATTCATGGTGAATACATAATGAAGGGAATAGAAGAAAGTGAAGCAAAATCAAGGCTAATACAACAGTCAAAACTTGATAGTTGATAATCTGTATGAGAATGGTTTCAATAAAAAATAGCCATGATTATAAAAAGGATACTAATAAATGATAATACTAGAAGTTGGATCAAGTTTTATATGAAGAGGCACAAGCACACCTTCTCCACGTGGTTTGCCATTACATGTATTATATCAAGTGTTTTAGTTTGAGACATAATTTTTAACATACCATTATCTCCACTCTCAAGCATGTTATAATCTTAAAACAATCATCTTTATTGTTTACCAAGTTGAAACCTTGAAGTAGCTAATCGTGCGACGCATAATTGACTAATGCTATTTATGACTCTGTTAAAATCTTCAAACACTCATTAAACTATGAAAACCTATGTGATTGAACACATGAATCTCCTCTAAACACCTTATAAACCCATGTCCACAGCCATGTCAATCAAATCCATGGTTTAGTTGCTTTATTAGTTTAGTCACATTTTAGCCTGGTAAACTTCCTTTTCACTAAGAAGTAGTCTTCTTAACTATACCTAATCATTTCTAATTTGCCATCTTTCACCACATTTTGATAGCGCCTATGCCAAATACGGTAGTATAAAACATGTGAAACCTTTACACTTGTGCTAGATTAATATATATATGTTGCTAAATAAAGGAATGGGGGGGTTTTGTACAATTTTTAACCTAACTATACCTAGTTGGCTTGTCAGATACATTTGGAATACTAGTATTGCATGAAGATTAAATTTAGGCAAGTTTTGTTTTCTTCCCTTTTTTCTTTTGTGCTCAAGATTCTTCTTGTTTTCCTAAGATTAAAAGATGTAGATGAGTATAAAATAAGAAAAGCTAGTACCTTCATATGATATTTGCTACACTTTCACATGATAGAGCCCCACTACCCATCTTGGAGATCAATATAGTATTAGTATTAGAAAAATCTAGACCTAGATGTAAATTTTGACCTTTTAGTTGTATAGCTTTACATTTTTTTCTTAGATGATATGACTTGGAGAAAATAATTATCAGAATGTTTAGACTCTTTAATTATCCAATGCATAAGTGTTCATATGATTTTGAACTACTCCCAAAAACAACTTAAACTAAAATTTGAAATGAAAAATTCCTAGTACTAGATTATAGTGTAAAAATCATATAAAATACTTGCAAGCACAAAGTGACTAGGGTTTTATAATCATTAGATCTTGACCTAACCTTGGTTTATGATGTATTCAATTGCAAGGCTATACTTCCTTTCTTTATAGACTTGATTGAGAATTTGTAAAAGAGTAGGGTTAGGTTGGAGAGAACTCATTCTACTTTGTGAAATTTTAATGAAACAAAATAGTGATTCACTTATTATTTAAAAGTTATGGTGTTATTAATACGGTGGGTTTAAAAGATAAAATTTTTAATATTACCCTTACATAAGAAAAAATAGAAAATAAAAAATTATAGAATTAACTTATCCCAAACTCTATTTGAACTTTAAAATGTCAAGGCAATGTTAAAATAATTTATTATCCTTATCATTTTGTTAAAACAATTTTTTATCCAAGCAATAGTTAGAACATTTAAGCCACCCTATCGTTCTCAACCCCTCCTTCCAATCCAGGCCAGGTTTGCAATTGGCAGCCAAAAACCTATTTTATTTTATTTTTGTGTGGAAACAAGCAGCCAAATCTAGATAACACTGTTATTTTTTGGGTGAAAAAATCTTCATAAGATTAGGACAAGATAGTTGGATCAAATGGGCCAGACCGTAAACTGGAGTTTTAATTGGACAACTTTTTAACCACCATGGGCCTGTTGTGTTGTTTCAACTCACTAATGCCAAAAGTCCAAGTCGACTCCGAAAGTGAAAAACATTGACGAATATATACCGTGTTCTACTTATATAAGGCCCAATTTCCGTAAAAGATCCAAATTCAACACGTGGATGTACTACGGTGTGAAAATGTTAAGGACTATTGTAAATATATTAAAATCATTCTAATTTTCTTGGTGGAAAATTTTTTTAATTAATTTTGTTTAATATTTATTATATTTTTACAATTATTATTTAACAGTATTTATTTATTTATTTATTAAAACAAAGAGATGATGATGATTTTTTATTTTATTTCTTTTCACTTTATATGCCAAAGAGCTATATATAATTTCCAAAAACATAATTAAAACATCCTAATAAAAGAAAAAGCAAGAATGAGGTGGCTTTCCTGAAGTCATAAAATGAAACGTGTGCAAAGGGCTATATATAGTTCAAAAAACGAATTTTAAAACATCCTAAATAAATAAATAAAAGAAAGGCAAGAATGAGGGAGCTCTCCTTAAGATAAAACGTGTTGATTGACACATAGGAAGACAACCTTTTGGCTTCCAACTCATTCTGTAAAACTCAGTTATCTGATTAGAACCTGCCTCCTTTCTTTCTTCAAAAACCCTGTCTCTAAAACCCACCTGCTCTCCCTCTCTCTCTCTCTCCGCCCACTCCGTGCTTAATTGCGCACTGTCTACAACCTTCAGCCCAGTCTATCAGAAACGTAGTTCACGCATGTTTTAGCTTTGATCTCTAGGGGTTGACATTGCCGTACTTTTTGTGCACTGCGAAGTTTCCGATAGCCGCGGTGAGGCTTACTGGGTGTAACTGGTACCTGATCCTAATACAATTTTAGCGTTTTCTAATCATCTGTTGGACCGGTCAATCTTGTCGGAAAAAATTTCGTCTTGTTTTGTTTTGTGATTATGATTTTGATTTGAGTGGTTGGGCGAGGATTCTATTTTTCGTTGTAGTAGTTGTCAGCGTTTCGGGATTTGGGGTGTGTCCAAGTTGGTAATGTTATCTTGATGTTAATTGATTTTAAAATTGTTTATTTTTGGGCTAGCTCCCACCTTTTAATCACGCAAGAGATTGACGCACAATATGGAACTAGGGTTCTTTTTTCTTGTTTTTTTAGATGGGGCTTGAAATTTGTAGACAAGGCAGATAGAAAAGGGCATAGGGAGGAATTAGAAGAAGAAAATGTAAATTATAGAGAAACACATATTGAGCGTGAATGAATTTGACGGGAGAAAATGCTTGTTCTGTGTAATACTAGTATCTGAAATTGATATCTGCTGCTTAAATGCGGAGGTACCATTCTATCTCCTATATCTGAATCTCTTTTTGGTATCTCTTACACTGTTCATGCTTCTACTTTATTCCCTGCAACCATTGATACATCAGTCCTATATGAAGTTGATATATAATTCCCATAGAAATCCCTGCATTGCGGAGCAAATACTTATGAATGGCTGCAAATAGAATTTAGTAGCAAAATTCTTACTGGGGTTGGTTCTGTGTGGTATGCAGTGTACCAAGACTGAGCAAGTTCATAAAGATACAAAGCTTGTCTGTGTATTTATATAAGGATCCTTCATGGGTAAAGGTGTGTGCAGCACTCATGTACAAATACCTGAAATTATAATTCAGGAATACCTATTATGCATGTGAAATTCTTACTGGGATTGGTTTTATGTGGTGTGGAGTGTGCTAAATGATAGAGCTAGTTGGTAAAGCGCTAAAGCTTGAAGACTTTTGATATAATCAACAGGCTCTTTTGTTATTTTATATCTTTCTTATATTAATTTTATATTAATTAATATTTTTAATATTTACTATTTTATTTATTATTTTATATTTTTATATTGAATTTTTATTTTATTTTTTAGTTATGAATTATTGAATTATTAAATATTTTGATTTTGATATTTATATAGTATAATAAATATTTGGAGTGTATTGCTTCCTATATAAGGTACTGCAGAAAATAGAAGGGGATGTAGGCATTACATGTGTAACACTGATTCGTTAAACTTCAAAAGAACTCTCAAAACTTAGATATTCAGAACCTCATATTATCTGACCTCTGCTCCCATTAAAATTGTTTTCTTTCTAAGTTGGCATTCTGTGTGACCAATTGAGTAAAAGCCTGCTTATATGTTTGGGCAGTGCTTTTTAATAAACTTTTAGGATTAACCAAAATTTGGAAATCTAATAATCGATATTGAACATTTTATAGGACCTCAAATTATGGAATACCCTTAAAGGGGGGGCACAGAGAGAGAGAGAGAGAGAGAGAGGGAGGGAGAGGTCTGCAATTGCTTATAAAATCCTTTCTATGTTGAATACACGAACCACTATATGTCAAAGGAAGAAAAAAAAAATGATATTCTCACTCATCATATATGTTTTTTATCTGTGAATTCCTTTTATGTAAAAGCAAGACCAACTTCGGTTATTGATGATGATCACCCTCCCCTAAATCAAAATAGAATTCTGAGAGATAGCAGTATTTCTGGCGATGGAATATCTGCTGTAGATTCTGTCCCACGTTCCAGAACGCACAGTGACATGGAGGCTCAAATTCATGAACTTGAGCAAGAAGCATACTCTTCAGTCTTGCGTGCTTTCAAAGCTCAATCTGATGCTCTTACTTGGGTATATATCTCTAGTTGCTTCCGTGACTTCTTATATTGTCTTTGTAGTTTCCTGTTTTAAAGGTTTATCTCCTCCATTTTATTTATTCATCAGGAGAAGGAAGGCTTGATAACTGAGCTTAGGAAAGAGTTGAGGGTTTCGGATGATGAACACAGAGAGCTTCTTACAAGGGTTAATGCTGATGAAATTATCCACCGCATACGGTACAGTATTTCTTTCAACAGTTGTAACGACATGACCAGACAAATTATGGAGTACTGTTGCTCTTTCCTTTATTCAATGATTCAATGATGGGTGATGGAAAATGCAAGCAGGGAGTGGAGACAAACCGGTAGTTACCAACCTGCAATGCGCAGCACATCTCAACCTGTTCAGGATGTCTTACCCAGTCCAACTGTTTCTGCTTCTCGTAAGAAGCAGAAGACATCCCAATCGGTACCTTCTTTTGTACATAATGTGATGTGAGCTTGAACAGTACTAGTAGTAGCTCCATGGATTTCAGTGATTATTTTCAGCTGCAATTCAAGGAGCTGCTTTAGAACCCAACATAGTGATTCAATTCTTTACTGGAGAAGTACAAAGAAAAGTCATGCATTTGACTTCTATTTTTTCTTAAAAACATTTTCCACTGATTTTGGTGCCAGGTTCAATCATTGCCTGGTTTGTCTTCTGTGAAGTCTGTGCAGTATCCTGCTGGGACTGCTGGAGGTAGGCACTTGACAAGTCGCAGTTCTTTTAATGCCCGTCCATCTAATGCACCTGCTGAAGCAGCAACTTCTGATCCATTGATCGGGAAGAAAGTTTGGACTAGATGGCCTGAAGACAACCACTTTTATGCGGCTGTCATAACTGATTACAACCCTGCAGAGGTAGTTTTACGTCGTCATATCCTTAATTTTTATATAATGGAGTAGAGGTTTGAAGAATCTAAGGCCTTTTGCTAACTACCTGCACCCCTCACCACTAGGCCACACATAGTGGTTTATATCCTTGATTTTACATAATTCATACTTTCTTCTTACTGGATTTCAATTCTTCGCAGGGCCGTCATGCATTGGTCTATGACATTAATACACCAAGTGAGACTTGGGAATGGGTTGATCTCAAAGAGGTATTTCCTATGTTTTGCTGCATCGATTAAAACAGTCACCATTTAATTTATTAGCTACTAATTTCAGTGCAACAAAGAGTGCAAGATATGTCAATATGCAATAATATCAAACCTTGTGACAAGAAAATATAAAACTCAATTCCATACTTCAGACATGACCACAATGGTAACAAAATTAAGTCAAAGGTTGCATGTGCTTAAGCATCACAAGACTTTGTAAAGAATAATAGAACAACATTTGGAGTTTGCGATGTTAGTCCATAATGAGAAGCAACTTGCAGAATTTCCTTTTTAGTTATATATATATATATATATCTTTCAATAAATAAGATATTTAATAATATTAAGGGATTTAGGATTATTTTTAGTTTATAGTTTATGCTTAGAATTCAACTTTTGTTATTCATTAGATGAGCGATAATCGGTATGATTTTGAGGATTTCTAGAGTTATAACATACATTTAAACCCTTTATTGATTATTATCAAATTGAAACCATGCTCAAATATTTCTTTCTCATTCGTGTTGACTTGAGAGCCATATTTGTTATTGTACATTTGCATTTACAATCAGGAGTGAGTACATTCACTTATAGTTGTTGAATTGTGATACGTATTGTGAATTGGAAAGAATATTTTTGAATTATAAATTATAAAACAAATCAAATCGTAAAATTCAATAACAAGTGAAAAGTAGTTTGTAATATAAAATATGGCATATGTATATCTTTTATAATATGTATAAAATACTGAAGATAGTAAATCTAATTCAAGAGTTAAGAAAAAAGTTTAAACATAAGTCATAAATAAGCTCATTAGACATAAATTTATAAGTAATTAATTATTGAAATAGTCTCAAGTTCCTTCTTTGCTTTCTTTATAAGAGGCATATATAACACTCAACAACAATACAACATTGGCACACCATCTCATTGTTTTCACACATTTTTGGATCATAAAATTGTGCATTTATGCCATATTGTCTTGAATTGCAGAATTCATGGTCACTTCAAAATTGTTTTTTATTGAACCACTGATTCATATTTATGGTTTTGTAACTTGTTACAAATTGTAAGATTTGAATCATAAATTGTACGATTTCAATAACTGTGCTGTCGCTATTTATTGGACTTCTGGGGACTTAGAACGGGGATCACTCCCACTTTCCCCACTGTAATTATGAGTCTAATTATTAGGTAGTCTAATTTACATATGTTGGATGGTGACTCAGTTGTTGACTTTGTTCCTGAGTCCTGACCCATCAGCTTGTAAAAAAAATAATTACAATTGGTTCTAAGAAAAATCAAGCGTGCACAAGTCCCAATTTAAGAAGAAAGTTTTGTCTGCGAGTGAACTTTCATGCATTTTGAATATGTTTGTTACTTGGTTGCTTAGATAAAAAATCAACGTATGTACTATATAAATTCAATGACTAAGCAGATTTGCAATAATGTGGATTTTTTGAAGAGGATGATCATTTTTATCTTAAGGATATTTACACATGATTGGTTACAGATATCACCTGAGGATATACAATGGGATGGTGAAGATCCAGGCATACCCCATAGAGGTGGATCTAGTGGGCAAGGCCATGGAGTTAAGAAAACATTTAACCGCAGTGTTGATATTGTGGGCACTGGAAGAGGGAGAGGGCCTACAAAGGTTCAGCCCCAAAAAGAATTTCATCCACCGCAAAATGGTATTGTGAAAAGAGTTTTGGATGAATTCGAGTTGCTGAACACAGATTCACTGGTTAAAGAGGTGTGATAACATGTTAAGCAATTTCATAGAGATTAAGAAATATTAGTTGCTTATGGTGTGCTATCGTTGCTCTAACAGGTGGAGAGGGTTTTTGCTGTGAGTCACCCAGATCCTATGGAACTTGAGAAAGCAAAGAAAATGCTGAAAGTATAATCTGAGCTTCCTGCAGATTCTTTTTCTTGACATTCATGCTCCAATGTTATTGCTCATACTCTAATTGTTGCCTGTGCAGAAGCATGAGCAGGCACTTGTTGACGCTATTGCGAGACTTGCAGATGCATCTGATGGTGAAAGTGGTAATAACTAGATATCGACTGCATAATCATACTGTATTCGCTTGTATATTCCAGTTCCAACCTTTTTGTTTTATTTTTAGGGGGTGGGGTTTTACGTGCGCAAAAATTAGCGTTATGTGAATAGATATATCATTCATACCAAACAAGATATTTAGTAATTCAATCTTTTGGGTTAAAAGTGTGGTAACAATTTTAAATCTATAAAAGGGTTGTGAGTTTAAAAGAATAACGGGTGGATACAAAGGGGAATACATTCATACATAACCAGAGTGGCAGGAATGGAGCATAGCTGCATCTCTGGTTATGCGCGATGGTGCCAATAACAATAAGCATTTGCGCGAGGGATTAGGCACCGTCTGTCTATATTATTCACAAATGACATATAGTTGTAATAACTACTATCTGTGTGCTTTATTTACAGATGGAGAACACCCACTTTTGGATGGGCAATTAATGGAGACGGGATGAGAGGGTAGACAGAGGGAGACAAGTTTCTTCGACGTAAATATTCAAGTCCTCTGGAGTGAAATTGAGAATGAATCCAGAGGTAAGCCTTGAAAGGACCCAGCTGTATTTAATAATCAACAAGATAACCATCCCAGTTTTGCATTTCTGCCACTAGTCTCTCTGTACTCTTAGTATTTGCCAATTTTGTGTCCAATGGCGATTAAGAACATGAAGAAGACTCCACGTTCATCAGGCGCATCTTAAATTTTTGTGTGTATGCAAGTAAAATATAAAACTTGATACAGGTTATTCTAAGCGATGTATTCTAATTCAATGCTGGCCTTGGAACGTCAACCTTGAATCCTGCAACACAGCATTGAGACAGTTGGAGTTATAGAAGCATCTAAAAGGGGAAAAATTTTGAAGTGCACTAGGTGTAATCGGTGCACATATATAAAGCAGATTTTAGCCATTGAGTATTCATGCTACATGCACCTACCGCAAGCAAAATTTTTCATTAAAGAAGCAAATAATAGGTAGTAACTGGTAATGGCTGGTAAATCTAAATATGATCAGAACCTTGTCTTTCTTATATCCGTGCTTTGGCATTATGAATGAAATAATCCAGTGATACCATCTGAACACTGCGCAGTACACATAAATTTTCATTTCAGCCATGCCTGCAAACTCAAGGAGAATTTGGCTTTGTAGATTGTAAAATTATCAGAATAGTTGCAGTCATGTCAGAAGCGAATGCCAAAATACAAGCAAATAAATTCCGTTATTTGATAAGCAACCGCCCACCGCCATAGATTGCACACCTTCAGTCCCACCAAGAGTAAATTTGAAAAAGTCTACATAGCCGTGCCTGCAATTCTCAATGGGATTAGTTACAAGGAAATGTGAATAAACAATGTGTTTATATATGAAGTAGGCTAACTCCGACAGAAAATTCTAACTGCTAAATCTTGGTTTCGACTTCTGTCTAAATTATACCCTAGTTATGACTCTGTGTGTTAAATTCACATGATAGCTATCCAAGTATATGAATTTCAATAACGGCAAATTACTAGCACCAATAAAGTCAGCAGTATGAGTTGGTAAAATTGCAATTCTCACCACTAAGGAGTTTGGTATATTCAAGTTAGATGCCAATATTTAGCACACTACCATAAGATTATAACACCAACCTCCAAGATCCCTCTCTATCATCATCTCATCTCAATAATTTCCCCCAAAAAAATGTGACCATTTGACATAAAGCCGTACCTTTTTTTTTTAACCGTCAATTAAACACCTAGCACTCCCTAGCAATTTCAACGTAGGATAACTTCTTCTGATTATTATGTTAAATCTAAGGTTGTATACCCTTGTATCCATAACCTATGTACACAAATAAGGGAATCAAATGTATAAATATAGAAGCGTACCAAATACCTCTTTCTAAGAGCAAGAGACGTTCTATGCCGTCTGAATCCATAGTGATGAGGACCACAATGGCATCATAGGTGAAGGCTTTTAAGTATGAAGACAACGAATTCTGATCCCAATATTAAAAGCTACTCGACGTCTCCATCAATTGAGATCCTGCACCATTTTTCTTGCGCCCTTCCCCACAAAATATGAATGACTAGTTGACAACTTTCTTCACCACAGTAAGTTGCACAAGCACTTTTCTGCTGAGAAGCGCAAAGAAACCTCGTACGAGAATCCCTATTTTCCACATAAATCCCTATTAAAAGCACTTACACAAGTTTGATCTATCTTGAAAAAACAAAGTTCAAAGGAGTAAAGGGTAGTAATTGATTTACCCACGATTGCTTCTGCAAGAAAATTATATACCTGATGCCACTTAACTACACAGTGCGACCAATTCTATTACTCGTGCAAGCAATTATGGAATGGATCTGTTGTTTTTACTAAAAGTTTGACCTGCCAAATCACAATTAATTATTTGTATTTAGCTATCATCTCACATGCTCCCATACAAGGTAAGTAAGAGTTGATCTGAAAAGCCATCCTCAAAGCTAGACCTTCTAAGAGAACTCAAAAATAGTAGCCGTGGTCAGAGTTATATTTAGCATGGATAAGTAGGTTTTGGGGAAACAAGTAGTTATATTTGGCAACGATTTGAGAACACAAACAAAACAAATAGTGAACTTGCTCTATAGTCTAATTCAAAGATCCGAACGAATCCCAGGAAAACGTTAATCAAACTGCTTCGATCTAACTATTCATGATCACTTCCTTAATTTTTGAGAGGGAGGAGAGTCGTATCGTAAGATTAATCTAATTGTGTACATTAAACTTTGCTCAGAGAAGAAGAACGAATCGAAATAGCAATTTGCAACGTTACGGATAAAAGATCACAAGCATACCAGAATTGAGAACATCCGACGTTGATTCCGATGCCTTTGCTTGAAGATCCTCCACGAGATGAAGCCATCACTATTGGGAATCGCTGTTACCTATCGATATGCCTATCGCTTTTCTGAAATATTGCCTTACGGGAGGAATTTGGAGACGACAAAAATAAAATATGATTCTTACCAACAACGAAAATAGAATAAGAAATACAAAATATGGGAAAATTTTAAGTCTTCATTATCATATTTTTTAATAAAAAATAATAAACAAATTTTTTCATAATTTAACATCAAATGGTTGGTCATTTAAGATGTTCTTCCATATTTGGTGTTTTGATTGAAGAATTAAAAATAAAAAATGATTATGGCATCAAAAAATAATCATTTGGTGTGACCACACTCTACTGTCACAATAAAAATGTTTAAAAGAAATAAAAATTAAAAAAAATGGTGCAATATTGTTGCGGCCCCTATGGCATCATGTTTTGTAATGTAAACTTATTTAAAATTTTGTCATATCATATCACAAGGATTTTTTAGAAGAAAAAAGATCATTTATAAAATGAATCAGTTAAATTAGTTTGTCCTGCCATGGTGATATAAAGTTGGTATATATATATATATATATGTACGAATATTTAAAATGAAAATCTTACCAAGACTATTTTGTATAAGGTGAGAATGAAGATAATTGGAAAAGTTACAATCAATTTAAATTTTTGGTATTAATAACATCTTTTAATATAAATATATTTTAATTTAAAATTTTTAATAATAATATTTTTCTTTAAAATTTTAAAAATAATTTCACCAACTAAATCACACTGATATAAATACATCGCGGATTTCGGGTTGCCACAGCCCTTCCTAGTCCCGGACATACACGTTTGCTTATATATATTGAATATAAATTATATATATGAAAAAGAAAATAGGAGTACATGGGAACGTCTCTCCATCTTCTTTTGCCTGCATCCGAAACTTTGAATTTCACTGACATTCCTTCTGAAATCTGAAGCGAACTGGAGGGAGGAATCACACAATCATGTTTAGAATAATGAAATACGAATTGGACACTAGCAAGGTTGATTCTGAAGTGCCCGCTGCTTCCGCCTCTGTTTCTCAAAGTGACGATGGCCGTAGAGATCTTCGTTCTCGTTACCAGTTCGTGATGAACCATATTCACGGTAATTCATTTATGTTTGTCTCTTTCTTCATCTTCGCTGCCTTCTACGTGTTTGATTTATGTTTTCATAGTGTTCCTTAGACCCGAAGTCTCGAACGCATAATTTAACTTCTAATTCCCTGTTATTCTTGTTGCCGACTTGCCGTTGTCATTTGTTTGGTTACGTGATGGTTAAACTTGATTGAATGATTAACTAAACCTAATTTGAAAATCCAGATCCTATATGTTTGTAGAGACCTTTGTTGGCACTATATAGTGGTCTGCTATTTTGTTTTTGCAGATGAAAGGGAAGACATTACAAGACCTACCTCTGATAAGTTTGATTCGATCTTTAGTGAAGTGGAGAGCTTACATCAGCTAGGTATTTAATCTTCCGTAATTTGGATATCGACAACATATTGTGACGTTGAATGATAGTGGTTTCGGATTTTTTTCAAATAATGAATGGCTTCACGGTAAACAACTAAGCGTTTTGATGACCTTTAAGTGCATACGAATTTTTCCTTGGTTGACAGATGTTGTTGTATATTGGTGCCGCCTCTTCTATTTCATGCTACAAGGTAAACACCTCCATACAATGATATAAGATTTTACTTTGTGTGTTTTGTTTTTTCTCTTTGCTTTCAGTCAGAAAACCCAGAGAGCAAGTGGCTGATGCAAAGGCTCTTCTTGACATCACGAAGTGCTTGGTATCGTCTGTGAAAGCTCACATCAATGACGGACTAACTCCTTCAGAATTTATCTTGTGTATTCTTAACGAATTTGGAGAACGACGTGGATCAAGTCCTAGCGCTGAGGATTGCAGGAACCCAGTATTTTGGAAGGATATTGGAGTTGCAGTATCGTGTGTTTTCGAAGGAGGTCCTGGGTGCTGCACCATGTAATATTAATACATCAAGGGTTCTTTGTCCTGTTATTTGTTGTCAACTTGTCATATTGTAACATTCCTTTGGATATTCATTTCCAATTTTGCTTTTTCAGGATTGGCCCTATGGATACTGAAATAAATCAGAGGAAGACAGTTAATCGAAGAAAGCGAATGAGAACCACACAAATTGCACGGCCAGAAGAGGTAAAACCGCTTTATCCAGTCTGCAGTTTTTGCTAGAAAAAAAATTGGTGAGCAGAGGTTTAGATTTTGTCAGACCTTTCTTTCATGTACCGATTGTTGTCTTTAGTTGCCAATGCTGTAATCTTTCTACTAATCCTCTGCCCGTTTATTACCCATTCTATTGTCGTTGGAACATAATTAAGGTGTAATTGCATTGTGTCTGAATTTACAATGGAAATAAATCATCCAAGCATTTCCTCTGGAGTGTCGCGTACATGCATCTCGCTTTCTTTACAGTTTTTACTTTTCAGGATGTAAAACTAGTCATTCTTATGTTATTATGTCTTAATTATCTTCCTCGATTTAATTGTACCTTTTTGCAGCTTGATGGTTGTTCGAGGGAAAAGAGAACCGATACTGATGAAAACATGTCAACTATGTTTGATATCTTGAGGAAAAACAGAGTTGTCAAACTTGAAAATTTGGTATTGAATAGGAACTCTTTTGCCCAGACGGTGGAGAATTTATTTGCTCTCTCATTTTTAGTCAAAGATGGAAGGGCCGAAATAAAAGTGAATGAGAATGGATGGCAACTAGTTTGTAAGTGACTTTGAAAATGCTTGTTCTATTCTCTCTCTCTCTCTCTCTCTCTCTCTCTCTCTATTTATCTCTTACTGATATTATCTTGAACTTTTCCTCATGCACTTGCTTTATGCCAGCACCAAGAAACGCTCCTGCCGCAAATGCAGTTCTTTCTGGGGAGGTTTCTCACAGCCACTTTATATTCAGATTTGACTTTAAGGATTGGAAGGTATTCTGAAAGAGCTGTATGTCAACAATTTTACTGCTTTTCAGTTTTGTTTAGAGATATTAACTTCACTGCTTTACCTTCTTTCATTGACTATAAAATTGTGGGGTCATTCTGTATTGGCCTTTTCAACCAAATGGTTCTGTGACTATAATTGATTTGCTAGGGAAGCAGAAAAGGACAGAACAGTCATATCTGGCTGATCCAGGAAACTCGAGTTCAAGTTCCTGTAAATGCATTATATATTTCATACTAAAATAAAAATAATCATCTAGGTTTATAAATTGTCACGAAGCCATCAATATCTTGCTGGTATTTTTGAGTTTCATTAAGCTTCGGTATGTATTTTTTCATCCTATACTGTAATTATATGTGATCTTCCTACTGGAAGCCATCTGTGCAAGAAGGGCATACTTTGTTTCATAAGCTTTTGCTGAACGAATTTCAGTGTGATTGGCTGTGCGTTGAGAAAAAAAAAAAATTATGTTTGTAAATCCTTTTTATGCATAAGTAATAATTTGTCCTTCCCGTTCAAATCACGTTTACTCCTCCTCCAACCAAACACACACTTTATGAAGCTGCAAGTTCTTCGTTATCACTTAATGTCTTCTTTCCTATGCCCGTCCTTACGTGGAATTCTCAGTTGATGGCTCGCTCTGTTGGGATTGGTGAGGAGATGATGCCACACAGGAGTAGTCAATCACCATCTGGTTCCACAGCAGCAGCTACTCTAGATGGACCTATCAATAGAAAGCAAGGTTTCACTTGACTCGCCACAGTGTGATTATAGCAAACAGAGAATCTTTGCTATGAAAAACCGGAAGCGGAAGTCAAGATGATGCTGATGAACGGGTACGGTTTCCAGATATAGATCGGCTTTTGAGATCTTGTTCAGACAGGAATGTACTAACAAATTTTGTTTAGCCTTGCACAGGCCTACATAATATGCAGCCTTTGTTGGGGCCCCTTTGGACGCATTGTGTATATCAGCACCATTCAACATCGTGTAATACATTGGGGAAGTTTGAAATGATTTAGGGTGTATTAGGTTTAAGAGTTAATATAATACCTTACAAATTTATTATAAATAATATATTATATAAATTTATTTATTAAAATCTTCTTATGATCAAGGCAATATATCTATTATTCAAATGTTGGGAAGTAAGATTATGCCATATTAAATTTTGATATATAACATATTATTAATATTCTTTTATTTCAACCCTCGCTTATCGGATATTTATGGATTAGGTTGAGTTTTGATCTAACCCGATAAGTGACTTGATTTTGTATATTATCTTTCTTATGATTGGTGCCTAAGTCCAATCTAATTTAGTTTAGTATTGGGTTGGGACAAAACTAAGCTAGCTGAGTTAGTTTTTTTAGTTAGTTAAGTCTTTTTTTTTAAATATTTGATAAAATTATAAAATGATTTCTAAAAATTTTATATAAGTTTTTATAAAATAAAAAATTTAACCAAAAAAATCATAAAATCAATTGGATCAAACTAACTAAAATGGTATAATTTTCTAATTAAATTATACACTTATCATATTATTATTTAAGAATCCTCTACTAGTTATATTTTAATTAGCAAACTTGATAGCAAATAAACAAGGAATTATATCTAAGTCTAATTTTATTTTTTATCATATCTAATGTTTTACAGTAATATTATTTTATATCATACATTATCTTATTCAATATCCCACCAAATATTGTATAATTTTAAAATTATCAAATATTATTCTATCAAGTCTTATATTATTAAGTTACCAGAGAGATTATGAATAACATAAAATACGACAATTTTTTTTATGTTCTTCAAAATATTAAAAAGATATGATAAATATTTGAAAATTTGATGGTTTTATATTATAAATTTGGAATTTAATTTATTTAAGAGAAGGGATAGCATAATAAATTAAAGTGAATGCCCATTTATTTATAATAAATATTATCATGGGTCAGACTCATGTAAAAATAAGTTAAGCTCACAAAACAATGTCATAAAAACAATTCTAAGACATGTTAAAAAAGGATAGGCTCAAGCTTACCCTATTAAAAAAAAACAATGAAAATAATTTTTTAAAAAATCTGACCACCATTATTCCTATTGTTATAGCTATCAAGTGTTTGCTAAGAGATCATGATCAAGTTTTTAAAACTACAACAACAACACTAGCAGGGATTTATTCAAATTTCGCAACAAAATACATACATACATCAACTATTAATCAAAGCAATGAGATTAAGATAATTTTGCTTCTCTTTGGTGTTGAGTACATGAAGTGCTTAGGGTTAAATACATAAACATATTGATAGTGCTTTGATTTCTTCAAGTTCAACTTCAATTGTATGCTTTAAAAGTGAACATTAGGCATTTGATTGAATTATCAATCCACTTGACCACCTTTTCTAGTGAAAAAAAGCACCTAAAATTGACAAAAATTTTATAAATTCAAACAAAAATAGAAACAAAACAATTTCAAGTAAATTAACAAAAAGTAGAGTTGATTTGAGTGACAAGACGAGCAAGTTCAACTAAGTCAAAAAAAAAAAAAAATAGTGAGAAAAAACATAACAAAAACAAAATATCAACCAAGAAAAAAATTGAAGTTGCACGTGATCTATAAAAGAAAGGATGATCCTTGAACCCTGAATGAAGCTACCCGACATCCAGCGATGGTGGAACTCTGATCTCCTTTGCTGTGCTACTACGTTGTCCATGGACTCAAGGTTAGAGGGAGTAAGGACTATGGAGTATTAAGGGTTCAGGTATAATATGGCAATTAGTAGGAGTCAAGAAAGTAAACCTAGAGTGATGAAAAGAATGAAGGGTAAGTGAAATATAAATTAATAATATTAAAAAAATAAATATCATTGGTTAAGCTTGAATTTAAGTCGAGCTGTTAAATAAATTTGAAGTTTAACTTGTATTTTATTTATACTTTTTAAAAATAGATTATTTTTTTTTTGAATTCATATCAATTTTTATTTTAGTTGAAGTGGATGCACTTTTCAACTAATTAGTAAGTTTAATCTACAAGAATCCAAAAAATGGTATAAATAGGGATAACTTGTATGTTATATATATGTATATGTATGTATGGGCCGGGCATGTGATTTAATCTTACGGACTGGTCACTAGGGGTGAACAAAACCGAACCAAACCAATTAAACTAAACCAAACCGAACCAAACCGTCAAAAACCGAATAAAACCGATTAATAATTGGTTTGGTTTGGTTTTTGTGATTGTAAAACCGATTAATAATTGGTTTGGTTTGGTTTTCTCCATATTTAGTTCGGTTAACCGAACCAAACCGAACCATTAAAATTGCAATTAATTAAAATTTAATATTTTGTTTCTTTTTAGATTAGTGGGATCTTTTGTCAATTAAACTTGTATCAAAACTACATTCTTTATGTGATTCAAGAAATATACAAATTATTTATACTATTTATTATAAGATATTACTCTTATTTTTTTCACTCTTTAAAGTTTATTTGTGAATGTATGAAATTTGTTTAGGTAATATATATATATATATATATAGTAAATTATTTCAAAGTTATTATTGGTCAAAATTTTAATATATGTAAGATATTAGAAGTTAAATTCTACATATTATAAGGAATAAATTTTTTTTAAAAAAATTACTTTTAGACAAAAAAAATATGAACCAAACCGAACCAAACCGAATCAAACCGAACAAAAATCGAACCAAACCGATTAAAATTTAAAACTGACAAGGTCCAACAAAATGCTAAACCAATTAAATTGGTTCGATTTGATTTTTGCTCAAAATCAAACCAAATCAAGCCTTTAAACACCCTTATTGGTCACCCACCCATACCCCGACAGGAATTGTGCAACATGTATTGTCGAGGACACGAAAAATTGGCCCAAGAAAGAAGAAACGAAAAACAAAAGCTCAAAAAAGAAGATGCTAGATTTACAGTCACGTCACTAGTACGTACTCAGTAGCCGCGGAGTACGTGAGACCGTAGAAACGTTAACGGCTATTGTTTTTCCTTTTTCCCCAACCACACGTGGAGTCGGTGATGGGGATCCGTCTAAACACTCGAGGCTTTTTTTAAAAACCCTAATCCTCAATTATTTATTGGGTCTCTCAAATTGTATAATTCTACTAGTACCAGCCGATTATTAATATCCTCTCTCGACCCTTCTTTCTTTCTTTTGAAGCCTTCTCTTTCCTCAGCTGCTTAGCGCCCTGCTCCTGCAAAACCCTCTTCTAGGTTAGGGCTAGGGTTTCTCCACCGTGATCGCTCTCTATTTCTTCCATTGTCCTCTTGATCTGTCTGTAATTTGGTGACTTTTTTCTCTGTAATCGGTTTGTATTTTGGTTGGGGTTATTCTTTATTCGGATCTTGATCTACTACCTCCTTAAATGGATACTCGCAAGAGAGGGAGGCCCGAAGCTCGCGTCAACGTTAATGGCGGCCTCAAGAAGTCCAAGCAAGGTTTGCTTTCTTAGCTTCCATGCTTTTCTGCTCACAAATTTAAAATGTTCCAGTGTCATTCGATCTGTGCGTCGCGTCTTTGGTTTTTATGTTTTAGAAGCATCTTTAATTATGCTTTTTTGTTTAGTGGCCTTTCGTTGGTGAAAGCTGTTTGCGTTTGTAGCTTAAGTTATTTGTTTAGTTTCCTGGCCTACCCAAGCTACTTTTTGTTATTCATCCCCTACTTCTAAGTTACATCTGAAATTATTCTTCAGCTAGCCACCTGAATCTGGCGTAAATTAAAAACTTCAAACTTTAAAGTTAGATTCTCGAGTATTCAAGTTTCTTTGGAAAGTAATTTCTTACTAAAAATTTGCAAAAACTTTTAATTTTCTCAATCATATTCCTAAGATTTTTTCTAGACCACTTTTTCATTCGAAAGATTTGCTGGTAGGGTTACCCTTGAGGTCAAAATTTCTCTCACTCGCACATACGTACTTGTAGCTGTAATTTAAAATGTTTTGAATTGGTCCATTACCTAATGGGAAGACATTCAGTGGTTGGGACAGTCAAAGACTGCCATTCCCTGTGTTAAAGAAACCAATTTTGTCCAGAAAATATGGTGCCTTTCACTTTTGTGTTCACCACATTTTGCAACTTCCATGATGTGCTAAGAACAATACCTTCACTTATTAGTTACAATACAAATGACTAACTTTGAACATTTTCTCCTTCAATGTTACTTAAAAGGGCAAGAGTCCGCCTTTAGTCCCTAAAGTTTCAATTTAGTCCTATAAGTTTATTCTGGTTCAATGTCACCCTTAAAGTTTCAAACAAGGTTTAATATGGCCTTTTTCCCTTCGTTAACTTCACTAGTGGAAGTTTCCAACATGGCTTAACATACATGGAGGAGTTGATGTGTACAAGTGATGCCAACTCAAATCCAACTCACCATTTTCCATTCATCTCAATAAAATCCCCAAATCAATGTATTTTAGGGTTAAACAATCTCTCCCGCTCCTGAACCCAAGATTCTTGGTAGGTAAAGCCAATTAACGCAATGGATAACTGCATGATGTGGCTGAGGGCCTGAGGCTCCAAGAAAAGAAAATTAAATTTACTTAAAAGATCCAAGGGATCTCTTTTTAGCGTAGTAGTTGTGCTGCATATATCCAACAATGCAAGTTTTTGACGAGTAGCACGAAGTGCTTATAAAGATTTAAAAAAAGATGGCAAGAGAAACCCATACTATGAATATTAGATGGTGCTTCAATTTGTCAATCTTTGACTTCACTTGGATTAGTAGAGGAGGGTGGGGGGATAACCCGTCGATGCCTATGTATATAACATATCTAGTATGTTCTTCAGAATCTTGGAGTAGCAAAAATGGTGAGATCAATGAGTTTCTTTCTCTGTGCTATGAAGCACCACCTTAATGCTAGATTGAGCACAGAAGGTTAAGCTATGATAATGTGTCCTAAAGCATTGGAGTTCAGGAATTGGAGAGATTGCTTAAACCCCGAAATACATTAATTTGGGGGTTTTAATACAGAGTGAGTGAAAAAATGATGAGTTGGAGCAACCTGTACATGTGTCTTCATTTAACCCATTAAGCCATGTATGAGCCATGTTAGACTCTGCTATTAGTGAAACTAATGAGTTAGGAAAAAGATTACTCTGATGACAACATTGAACCAAAGTAAACTTCTGGGACTAAGTCAGAACTTGAGCGAAACTTTGGCGACCAAACATGGACTTCTGCCTTACTTAAAGGAAGGATATCCTTTGAAGCGTCAACAATCTTGTATAAAGTGTCCTAGGTTAATAAGCAAGATAATGTTAACTGAGAAAAAGTAATTAATGTTTTGCAACAGAATTGGAGTCCTTATCAACTGGTGTAGGAAGCAAATCGAAGCCTTGTACCAAGTTTTTCAGGTTCTAATCTATTCCTGTCTAAATAAATATTTTGAAGTGCAATTGTTATAAAACTCTGCAAATTAACCTGGGTATTCAAAGCTTTTATACAGGTACATACTGTTGTTTGCTCTAATGAAGTTGTAAGAGAATAGTGGTTTTTCCCCCCTAAATGGAGTACAGAAAAGATAATTATATCCATATGTTGGAGGATAGTTGGTATTGAGACTATTATATCAATATAAATTGATAATTACCCTCTTCATGTTTGCCTTACAGCTTAATAAGTATTAATGTTTCCCACTCAATTAAGCGATATTTAATGCAAATATTCAGCTCTTAGTGGATTCTACGGCTTATGAACCCACGTTTCAATTGGTAAGCCAGTAATAAGTTAATACAATGAACTTTGATCGGTTGGATCAGGTATGATATCAACATGAAATACATCTGAATTTTAGTGTCATGGGGCTTTGCACATCTACACCTTAAAAATAGAGGAACAATTGTCTTTTGTCATCTGCAACCTTAACAAGCCATATTGTATCCAATTTTTCTTTCTGATTGCATGAAACTTTCAGCTAAGAATTGTTCTTTTCGTTGTGATATTAGCCTAATTATCTTCTTTTGCCATGATAACTGCTTGTTACCATTATTAATTTAATTGAACGTTCAGGTCTGTTAATGTTTTAATCTTCAATATAAATGAAATAGTTAGATGTATGTAACCTCTGAAAATGTTAATTTATGTATACTAACAGTTTTTATTTGTGATTCTGTGAATGTATGCGCTCTGTCATATGATTATGAGCTTGGATTTAAACTACCTGCATTCTATTTAATTATTAGTGGCAACTGATGCTTAAGTACTTCCTGAAACATTTTGTAGTTTTCTTATTAATTCTGATCTCTTTCGCAATATGATACTTTTCATGGTTTGTGATGTCTTTCTAGGTTTCACTTCCATTCTAGATTTTCCTCCCCGGAATTTCATGTGAGGAATGTAGTATACTTGCTACTAATGAATGTCAGTGTATTTTCCTAAGAATTTGTTCAGCAATTACTACTACAATTGTAGGATTATAGTTAATATTAAAATTTGTAACTGCACCCTCAAGCTCATCTCTAGGAGAAGCTTAGTGAGACAAATATATGTATCATATATACCTCTGCATGTAGATAAGGCTAATGGAGTTCAGTTAACTGTATAAGGCACACTTAACAACTATCTGAAATGGGCCATCTAAGAGGAGACTGATCTGATTGCTACCCATGAAAGTTTGGGTTTGGATCCTGTGAGGTGACTTAGAGGGAAGAGTGTACTATCTAAACAATGGTAGAAATGGTACTTTTATTCAACAACGTAACCCTATTTGAAAATTAAGTCTAATCCAATTAAGTCAGCCTAATATCACTGGGTTCTGAGTAGTTCTTCTAAATTTTCTTTTTGGGAGAAAGGGGTGGAGGGATGGGTTCCATCAGAACCAGGGACAGTATCAAGAGCATGGTATTCATAGCTTTTACTGTTTTTGTGGTAATTATAAATTACAACCTGTAAGAGATTTGATCTTGTACAATATAGGAGAGAAACTGGCGGTTAGTTAAAGGTTGAGGTGGAGAAAAAAGAAATCTGTCCTCTCGTGTTGAAAAAAGTTCGATTTAGCTATATCAAATCTTTGCTTTTGACCTCAAAATGTTGATAAGCATGTCCCTTATGGCCTATAACTATCCCCCTTTTTCGTGTTCTTATTTTGGAGTTTGATTTTACCATTTATCTGTGTCATTTAGTTATGTTTGGAGGCACAGGCACTATTTTGGAACTTTGTGTGTATAGTGTGTTTGTTTGGATATATAGCAGAACACCGAATGTTTGACTGCCCAAAGTGTCATTCCTTTGCTTTAGGTTTTGCCAAATAGTTTATGGATATATATATATATATATATATATATTTTCAATATTCACATTCTTATGCAATGACTTAAGGAATTTGAAAATGAGTTAACACTTTGACCTCACCCAACACAAAAGGGTTGACTCTCAGATTTCTATGCAGTCATTAGTAATACTTTGGTGTGATCTGATTGCTTCATCCTGTATATTGCAGCACCGCTGGCTGCCCTTTTGGGGAGGGTTGTCATTTCTTGCACTATGTTCCTGGTGGTTATAATGCTGTTGCTCAGATGATGAATTTAGCCCCTGTTGCTCCTCCGGCTTCTAGAAATGTTGCAGCCCCACCTCCAGTTCATAATGGGTCCACTCCTGCTGTCAAAACCCGCATATGCAATAAGTATAATTCTGCTGAGGGCTGCAAATTTGGTGAAAGGTGTCATTTTGCACACGGTGAATGGGAACTTCGCAAGCCTATTGCTCCATCAGTGGAAGATCATCGTGCCATGGGACCTATTACAGGCCGTATTGCCCCCACCCGAATGGAGCCACCACCTGGGCCTATGGCTAGTTTTGGTGCCAATGCCACTGCCAAGATTAGTGTAGAAGCTTCCCTGGCTGGAGCAATCATTGGGAAGGGTGGTGTGAACTCCAAGCAGATCTGTCGCCAAACAGGAGCCAAACTATCAATTCGGGATCATGAGTCAGATCCAAATCTTAGAAACATTGAACTTGAGGGAAGTTTTGAACAAATTAAGGAAGCAAGTAACATGGTGAAAGAGTTGCTTGCAACCATTTCAATGTCTGCACCGCCTAAAATCCCTGGTGTTCCTGGTGTCCCAGCCCCTCCTGGAAGCAATTATAAGACCAAGCTGTGTGAGAATTTTGCCAAAGGATCTTGCACCTTTGGGGAAAGATGTCACTTCGCACATGGGGCTGCTGAATTGCGTAAATCAGTAGTATGAAGCATGAACCGATTGGATACATTTTGTCTCGCCCTTTTGTATTAGCCAGAGCTGTTATTTTTGTTGTGCATTGCAACCAAGTGGTACTGACAAATTCCACTATCAGAGTTTTGTTCTTATTTTCTTTTCAAAGCTGCCATGGCTTTCTAATCTTAGATTTCCCTTCTTTTTTTCGATTAAAACAGTATATGTTCACTTTAGGTTTGCTGAATTGGCCAGAGGTCGTTGTCACTAGACTGTTAATCGAGACTATCACTGTTTCTTTTACGGAGTTGCATATTTTTTTCCCTCTTTTTTTTGGTTTGTGTTTTTTATTTTTTGGGGGGGGGAGGGGGGTGTGGAGGGGAGAACTCCTTTGGGAGTTGTTTCCATCTTGAGCTGTGAAACAAGACTCTCCTGTGACTTGTTTCTTGACTCGAGTTCTAATCTGTTAGACTTTTCGCTTCAAATGAGTATTTGCACATCATTTTTGGTCATTTTGGTCATACAGCATTGGTCTAACATTCATGTGTGTAATTGGTTTAATATACCCGTAGAAAGTAGAGAATGACGATTTGATAGGTGCGAATAGTCGCATGAATAAGCATGGCTTTAATTTGATGGACTTTTCTCTAAAATGAATGGATTTAGGAGCTGCAGACACTTCAGTGGCACTATAGCCTGCTCATCCTTCTGTTAACGTTAGTAGTCCGATAGGCGATGAACGTCTGGTGTATAATTAAGTAGGTAAACAATTGCGTTAAGTTGTACGAGAGTTGGACAATTGTAGAATATCATCCGGAAACAGGGTATCATCGAAAACTCATAAATATCGTCTGGCTTTGTGGATGGTGATAAGTTTATCCTCTAACTCATTTATTTATTTGGGCCGAATCATCGGTATTCTTGACGGAAAGGCAGAGTGTCTTGAACTCTAGGAGTTGCTAATCTAAGATTCTCATGTTAATTATAAAATTTATTAAAACTATACATTCAAAAATGTGAAATCTTCATAAATTTTTCATCATGGATGTGCATGGTACAAAATGATAAAGCTTATGATCCTCTTGACCCATTTCTCCATTTAGAACATGACCAGGCAAAACATGAGATTCAGAATGCATGAGATCACATGGAAGTTTGTCTTGATCAGAGCCATTCCGACTGTCTTATGGTCATTATAACATTAATCTTTGTAGTTTCATTATTTTACGCTAGTAAGTGACAAAAGTATATTCTCTCGCTATTAGATGTAGCATTCTGCAAATTTCGAATGGCTCCGATCGAGGCATTGAGAGAGAATATGCGAATATGCTAACTTAACTGATATTAACAATGTCATGCATCGGAAATGGTAAAATACTAGAAGCACGATAAACGCAACTAGAGCTCTACACTGGAAGATTAATCTTGTAGAATTTGAAAAAAATAATAACTTTTTTTTTGTTTCACAAGAAATTTTTTTTTGTTTGGGTTCAAACATAATCTAAGCTAAACTTCGATGATTATGTAAGGTCCATGGCAGGTGACCGTAGCCCTAATTTGATTACAATAATGGACTAAAATAAAAAATAGAATGATTTTCTTTTTTTTTTTTAAATGAAAAGATTGAAGAAATTTTTTTCTTTCACAAGTCTTCTTTTTCATCAAAACAAGCACAATTCTATAATTGAAATATTAAATATTAATTTTCTGACAATAGGATGCAGTGGTACATATTGGTGATATTATTTAAAATAAGATTGAACTTAAATGCAACTAATTGTATTTTTACTATTAATTTTATTAATTAAAATATGATAAATATATATTTTTTAATAAAAATATGACACATGTATGATTTAATTAGAAAATCATACAGCTGTTTACTTGTCATGTTTTAATTTAAAAATTATATATTTGTCATATTTTTATTAAAAATTAAATAATAAAAATATAATAAATTATATATAAGTTTTTTAAATATTTATCAATGGAGAAACTATAATACTGTTGTGGTTGTGTGAGGGAATGGCACCAATTAAAACAGAAATGAATATATATGTGTTGGTTATGGATATGGTGAGTTCAATTTCAATTTGTAAAAAGAACTATGATAATGGGATGTGGCTCCAACGGCCATCCCATATGCATTAAATGCTGAGGGCCACTTCCTTCGGTCCAATGTGCTGCCCCCCAGGCATGGTCCTGCCCGGGACCTCACTCCTCGTTCTATTTTTTAAAAAATTATTATTATTATTTATTTATTTTATGTTATCACTATCACTGCCCCTTACGCGCAGTGATAGAGTATGAAAGGAAAATTTTCTTAATTTTTAAGAGCGAGATCGATGTCATGTAAATAATAATTTATTAACTTATTTGATGTTATTTTATTCATCTTCCACGATGCTGTTTTCAGATAAAATAATTTACAGTCTTTGCCTGCAATATTTTTTTTATATAAAAAATGAGCAAATTATAAAAAAAAATTTCATAAATTTATTTAAAATTATACAGATCTTCTCTCTACTTTTAAAATATATATAGATTTTTTTAAATAAAAATTATGATATAATTTAATCTAATTTTTAATTTTTTTTTATTAAAAGACCTTCCATCAACCACTCTTATATATTTTTTATAAAAAATATTTTAGTAAACAAATAAATTTGAATTAAAGTATATATTTTAAAAATAGATAAAAAATTTGTCCAATTCTATAAAAATTTAAAAATATATTTATAATTTACTCAATAAATATATGTAAGATGGGACAAGTTATATTTAGAGTAAGTTAATAATTTAGTGATCATTGTCCTCTTGAATGGATATCTTAAAGATAAATTTTCTTAATCTATTTTTAAAAATATCATTTTTTTCTCAATTTGATTTTTCACAAATAAAATCTCTAAATTGAGTTTCCTAAATTTTTTTTTTTCCCAATCAAAGTAGTTTATTCAACAAACATTCATGACTCTTTTACAATCTGTTTGGTAGCCAAGAAATTGGGCCTCAGGAACAGGAAATATAATAGGAAAGTAAAAATGAACATATTTGGTAACTTGCAATTGAATTCTTGATGTAAACTAGATTCTCGTGCAATAAAAAGGTCTCTCCCTCAAAGTATGGATGGAATTTGATGTTTTTTCTTTTGGAATTAGGTTTGAAGTTACTATTTTGCCTCCATTCACATTAACTAATGTTTTATTTTTTTTAACCAATAATATTTTTGGTTTTTTTATTATTCTTTTTCATTCATATATTATTTCTATTTAACTAAGTATAAAAATAAAATGACATTCATATTTTTTTTAAGCTATACCAAGCATGATTCTTAACTACAAGATTCATTTCAATTCGAATTTTTGTTTTTATAAAAATCGTTTTACGTATTACACATGTCCTTGAGAACCACTTTAATAAAGAAGACATATTTGAGGAAGTAAATTAAAAAATTTTATTTTAGAAGATTAAATTGAGAAAAAAATGATATTTAAGAAATTAAATTAAAATAAAAATAATATTTATTGGAATAAATCGTTAATTCACTCTATTATTTATTAAATTAAGATGCTAATGTTTTCTGAACGTCGATTGATCATTAAACTGATTAAACATGGTTGATGTGAGAATTTGTTGATTGGTTGTTCTTTTGTTTGTGCATTTATTAATCCCATACCTCAATTTGATCAACCTGGCATATAAATAATGTGTCCTTTTTAGAATTTCATTTCATCCAACACATGGAATCTAGATAATATATTTAAAACAAATAAAAGGGCGATTCAATGTCGTGAACGTGAAAGTTCACGTAACTGTTTAAATCAATAAAATCTAAAAATTAATATTTACAGCACACAAAAATAATAGGATTACAAAAAGAGTGGTCCAATGCATTTTCTTTCCTTTCCTCGCTGACGTTGAGGAGTAATGTCTCACTTTATTGCAAAATGCTAAGATACTTTAAAAGGATCCATCTAATGATGAAGTCGATAATATAATGTGTGACTAAATAATCTAAAATTTTGACAATATTAATTTCCAATGATGGAAACATACTTAATTTGTTTAAACCTTTCCGTCCAACAAGTATTTGCTATAATTTTCTAGAGTATCGCGTACTGGCAAACAAACCCTCCTTCCTCTCCCTCTTTTTCTATTTTATATTTCGAAAAGAATTGGAAAAAGGAACACGTTCAATTGACTAGCCAAAAGGCAATGTTCAAGTCACTAATTTTACGTGTGTGTGAAACAGCTCGGTTTCTTTTATTGTTAGGGAATTGCGCTGCTTTGTGATGTTGTGATTAATTTGAATTGTTTAGATTTAAATGGCTTTATTTTTTTAATTTTAAAGGAAATTGAATATAAAATAAAAATAATTTTTAATTGTAAATTTTAAAAAATAATAATTAAAATTAAAAAAATTAAATCATCTAAATTTAATTTACACAATCCACATCACAACAATACAAAGCACACGATTTCACAGAAATCGAACTAAAGTGCGAATTCATAACATGACCCCCCGGTGGCAAAATCCGTGGAGCAGGAACTTTTTTTTATTGAAACAAGATATGCTTTCACACCTCATTTGATTTTGAAGTAATCGACTTTCGTAAATCAAAATTGTTGTTGTTCAAATTATCTTTCCAAGTTTTTTTTAATAAGTAATGGTATTATGAATTCGAAAATACCACATTATCTCATTATGATATAGTAATTTTTCTGTACTAATAGATTTTATTTTTATAATAACATTTATTAATTATGCAAAAATTAAATTAATTATTTTAAGAGTTATTTATTATTAAATAAGTTAATATTTTAAATAATTATTTGATACAATATTTTTATATTTAATAATTATTATGTCATAACTAAAAAGTATAATGTTTCCAAATTTATAATATCATCAGTCTTTTTTAATTGTTTGATTAGCCTTACAAAATTGTATCTGAACTTGAAAAAAATTACTGGGTTGTTCATATGAAATAAATTAAAATTTATGATATATATATATATATATATATATATATATCAAAGTTTAAAGTTTCAAATAAATAAGAAAATTTTCGATATTATCAATAAATTATGTATTTCATTGATTCATTTATATGTTTTAACCCTCAATTGTCTACGTACAAGTTACAACTTTCGGGTAGCTGACCTCTGTGAAGTATGATTCCCCAAAGTCTTGAGAAAGTTGCCCTTTTCGGGTTACGAGTTTAGACCCTTTTTTAAAATGATAAAGGGCTGTTTATTTATTATTATTATTATTATTATTATTATTATTATTGTTATTTAATTAACGTGACCCCTGATATTTATGCCTTCCATTAAAGACATCCTCTTTTAAAATTTTGTTCTCAAAACTGATGGATCACGTGCGCGTTCACAAGGAATGATGTGAAATATCTGGCATTACCTCTTGTTTTATATATAAAAAATAATTAATTAATTTATAAAAAATAAAAAAAAATTAATTAAATTTTTAATTTGATTCTAAATAAAAATTAATTTTTTAACAATATCCCTATTACTCATAATTTAAAAAATTTATTTAATAAAAAATATAATTAGAATATTATAATTAATATATTAAATATTATTAATTTATTTTTTTTATATTTTAAACTAAATCAAAGTTTAAAAAAATCTTTTATATAGGAGAATGTAAGTAATATTATCTAATTATAACATGCCAAACAAAACCTTGATTAACTTATGATAAATGATATCGATATTATGTCTATAATTGTTAATTAAGTGTGTGTTTTGGTTGCACAATAAAGAAAGAAAAAATGCAATTTGCAGAATGTAACAAATCATTACTTTTATATAAAAGAAATTTATAAACGCGATTTTAATTTTTCTTAACGCTCAGCCAAACAGAGTATAAATCAAGTTTTGTACCGTCATAGTTGAATGATCGATGCACGTTGGGAAGGAAGAAAAGAAAAGCAAAAATCATCACATTTTGAAAGAGTGGGCCACGATGGAGATTATTATCACTCAAACAATGATATTTTAATTATGTCAGAAACTCACATGTAGTGTCAGTGTTAAAGTTAAGATAAGTTTGCTGTCTTGAATTCAACGCATATGTGTATTATTTTCCCTGATGATAATTTGTCATTACCTTTTAACAATCAACTTTGGCTGCTTAGACTGAAACTAAAAGGAGACTTTTAGATATTAGGCTAAATATTTTCTTACGTCCATACGGTTCTTCCATCTAATTAGTTTAAATAATACTCCCAATTGTTATTATTATTTTCCATTTGCTATAAAAAAAATGTGTGATTGAAAGAGTTGTATACGCATCAAAAAATTGAATGGATTTGAGATATGCAAGAAGGTATTCATTCGATGTAGTGAAGAAAAGTTTGCTAAGTAATTCCATGAAAATTACTCAAAGCATAAAAATCAGTTTTAAATTTGAATCAATGGAATTCTCCGAAATCAAGTCACAACGTGTGATTTCACTAGACCTAAATATATTTTTATTATCAAATTTTCTTAAAAAACCAATCATCTATTTTTTTTTTTTTTTGGTATGATGCTTGCTAAATCAGTCAGTTTTTTTTTTCTGTAATTTAAACAAAAGATAATGCTATGAATATTTTTTTAAAGATCAAGTTAATCTATTATTAGATCCCTTTAAAATATGTGTAAAATAATTTTTTACTATCATATTCATATATCTTAAAATGATCCCAGAAAAAAAAAATTCTCAAATATGTGAATAAGTCCAAGTCTACAAATCAAAATCCCTAAACAAAAGTAATTGACGAGCGGGGTTGGGGTTGGTGGAGGGTGCAAAATGCTGACGGATCGCTTGTGGTAGCCAATTTTGCGAACCCAGTTTCTTTCTATCTTGGGGCGCGTAACACGCCATGTTGATCTTTTGTTTAAATTTGAATTATTTAAATTTAATCTAAATAATATATTTTCAATTTTTTAATATCAATTATTATTTTTAAATTAACAATTAAAAATTATTTTTATTTTATATTTGATTCCTTTCTAAATAAAAAAATTTTTAAAATTAAAAAAATTAAATATAAATCACTTAGATCAAATTTAAATAATTCAAAATGTGAGCAATACTCGCTGCCCCTCGCCCAAGCATTAGAGGATCTACTCTAATAATTTCACTCTATGTCATGTAATAAAAATTTTAATTGTAGACAAATTATATTTTAAAAATTTTAATTAAAATAATTAAAAAATCAATTTTTTATAGTTAAAATTTTTATTTGTCTAATTGTTATTTTTAAATATCTTATATTATTTTTTAATTCTTAAAAAAAAAAAAACGTGTCTTGCCCTGCTGCACCGTTTACAATAAGATTTAAGATAGGAGACGATCGGCATTTTGGGCAAAATAAAGAAACATTTGTTGTGATTAAGATTTGAAAAGACCATGGCGATGTAAGTGTCATTAAACAAATTGAGATCGATAACAGAGAGGGAAGAGATTGCACGTGAAACATACCGAGTTCGTATCGTGGCGCAATAAGATTCTCAGAGACAATGGATCCCAATATCGTCGGGGGGGACAGAGACTGTTCGAATTATAGAAAACTGAGAAGAGTTTTTTTTTTTTTGTTTGTGGTAAGATTAATATCTTAAAATATTCTATTCATTTAAATATGCAAAGTTAATGTTGGGAGTATACTTTTAATATTATCCAAGAAGAGATTTCATTTCAATTGACCTACACGTTAGTCTAAATTTAATTTATGTATACAGAAAAATGCAAAAAAAATAAATAGATTACTTTTTATTTTTTAAATTATTTAAATTACATGACTTTTTCTTTATTCTAGAAATATATACTTACAGTTTTAAAATCAAAAGATAATTAAAATAACTTTAAAAATAATATTAATTTTTTGATTAATTTAAAATTTAAAATTTCTGTTTCAATATAATTAATTTATTTTATAATTAGAGCTATAACATAAATTTATTCTAAAAATTTATTAAATTTAAGTAAATCTTTATGTTTATTAATATATATATATATATATATATTAATAAAAATGTAGTATGTGAAAATAAATTATTATCTTTAAAATATTTAATTTTAAAATATTATTTAATTTTTGTAATTTATTTTTTTATCAAATATTTTTATAATTTTCCAAATTTACAAATTCACTATTTTGCATTGATTCAAAATAAATTAATAATTATTATATTATTAATAGAAATATTTTGATTAAAATACGTATAATTTTAATTTTTATTACAAATAAGTGAAATGAATATTTTAATTTTAAAAATACATTTGTAAAATAAAAAATAATTACATAATTTGCGTTTTTATTAAGAATAGTAATTTACATTAGACGAAAAAGGTTGGGAGTTGGCCGTTACACGTCTTACTTTGCATCGTGACTTTTGGGGTCACTTCACTTCCTTTCATATTATGTTTGTTTAGTCTCCTCAAGTCAAAGTCACAAAAGATGCGCGTGGATATCCATCACCATCACATCACCAAGCCAACAAATGCTCCTTCAATAAATGACTATAACATAGTTTGATGACTTAAATTTGTAAAATATCAGGAGAAAACATCGTAGTGGTCATCATAACTCGCTTAGCTATATTGCTTTCACCGCCATCATTGCGTTTTTGTTGTTTATTAAGCCATATCGCATTCATCTGCATTTGTGGAGTTCACCGTTCCCGTTCACCTTTGAAGAAAAATCTGAATTTGCCAACATGGGTGTGATCTTCTTCGATTTTCCATTTCTTGAAGTGTAGAGAATTTAAAAAGTCGTAAAGGGCAGTTTTTTTTATTTAAACCCAGCTCTTCGTTATAGTTTTAAAATTATTTCAGCACTTCAGAGAATTTGGAATTTCAAAAGATCTAAATTCAACGTTCTTCTAAGATTATATACTTATATGAATTTCAAATTTTAATTAGGAATAAGAAAAAAATGTTTAACCATGAACAATTTAATTTGTTATAACATTAAGTTAACAATTTTGCCCTTCAACAAAATTCATAGTTTTCTTCTTGAATGTGTTATCAGAAAATCTTACACTAAACTTTAATATACCATTTAGATGACTCAATTCATTTATTAACTAACGGATTTCCTATCTTACCGCTTCTTCTTCCCTTTTTTAATTAAAAGTTCTCAACACATCACCCATATATGCGTGTAATGATCTAAATTCTTCATGTACACTATTAAGTATCCCCACTTGCGTTTCTTGTACATAAATATGATATGTTTTGAATATTTTCTTTTTAATTACATCTTGTTTATTTGGACTAATTTAAAATAAAAAATAATTTTTTTAAATAGAGCAAAAATAAAATAAAGCGCAAATTGCTTCATCTTTTTAAAGAAAAAAATCAACATATAATATGTTTGGATGAATTTTTAGAAAGAGTAAATTGTTTTATAAGAAGTAATAAATAATTATTTTTACATAAATATAATTTGTAACCAGATTTTCAAACAAACCAATAGTTACATGCGTTGATGGGATCGATTTGTGCGGTTTTAACGAAACATACCAAAAAGTTCGTGACGGCTTTTTTGCAAATAAAGGAAAAATAGGGGAAAAGTACAAAACAAGCAGGATTTGAGAGGGTCACGTGACGATGCAAGATATTTTGGGTGGGGAGTGTAATCTTCATCGTAGAAAGTTGAGAGAGGATCGGACGGCTACTTTTGAATGTAACTGGGGCGCAAGCATCGATACGGTATCATACGACAACCGGCAACAGGTGACCCACTCGCTGGTGGCCATGTGAACAGCCGCAGAGAGAGTAGGTTTGTGTATGTGACTTGTGAGAATAAGATATGACACTGACAGCCCCAATAAAATATTAGTTATTAATTTTAAGTCATTAAATAACTCGAGTTTGAATTCGGAGTTCTACGGGCAATGCTGAAATAAAAAAAAGAAAAAAGCTCAACAAAACTTTTTAAATGATTGTTATTAAATTTTAAAATCAAAACATGACAAATGAATTTTCTATAATTCAATCTCATATAATCAGCTCTTTATCAAAACCTTTATCACATGTGATGTATGTATTAAAAAAAATGATACTTGATTTTTATATAAAAATATTATGATGAATTTTTTTAAGCTTAAAATCAAATAATTGAACTATTAAAAAATATTCATCTGTCATATTATGTGTTTGTTGAAAAAATTAATACCAAATACTTAAAAAACTTTACTTAAGTCTTATCTGATAAATAAAAAAATTTAATTAGTATTTCAATCCTATAACTTTATTTAAAATTTTAAACTAATGATGAGTTTATATATGATGTTTTTTTTTTATTTTGTTTTATAAATACTCTAAATTATCAAATCTGTCCATTCAATTATTGCAAATTTGACTCTAACAATGCTAAAATAGTTTAGGTTTCATTTTATCACGCTTTTAACAAATTATATATATATATATATATATATAAAGCCGTGTATTTTTATTGTTCATTATACTGTTTATAACATCGATGCATTGTTCATATATTATTTTGAGCTGTTTATGTACTATTTTGTAATAATAATAATAATTATTATTATTTCTAATTTTTTTGGTTGAATTTTTCTTTTATTTTTTACTAGGATCTATATTTTTTTGGAAAGACTCGTGTACCTCCAAGGGTCAATGCTAGTTTATCTTTTATATATATATATATATATATAAATTATGGCTCAGAACTATTTATATACTATTTTATTATTGTTTATATTCTATTTTGCACTGTTTATCTGTATTATTTAAATTTTTTTTTGGTGAGACTCACTTTTTTTTAATAGGATCCACATTTTTTAAAAAAATTTTTAGATTTATACTACTTACTTTAAAATTAATTCATAAAACTTTTTCTTTGTGCAGTTGCATTGGGACGTGTGTTAATTAACTAAAACTTTTGAAAAAAAAAAGAGGTAAAAAAGAGATTAAATTTAGGTATAATTTTTAATATATTCTTAATCTTATGATAAGTATATAATTTTTTATTAAAATTTGATAAATATATGATTCAATTAGAGAATTATATATTTGTCTGTAATAAATTAGATACTTATTATATTTTAATTAAAAATTATATAATTATCATATTTTTATTAAAAATTTTGATAATAAAAATATAAAATATTACATACAAAATTTTTGTTAAAAAAATCTGTTTCACCCGTAACCAAGAAAAGAGTTTACTGTTTACAATTTTGGAACATTGAAGAAAGTAATTTAAAATTATAAATAAATTAAAGAGAATAAAATATTAATTTTAAAAAATAAATAAAAATAGAAAGTCCAAACGACATGTTGATATCCAAGGGGGCCTGCCCTCTACGGAAAAGTGCAATTTGAGGAGGGAAACAAAAGCTTAAATACTGGTGACCTCTCATTCTCTTGCACAAACCTGGGGACGGCTATTCATCCCCCAACTCACTCCGATCAGACGCAGGGAGGGGACACAAATTCCAGAGCTCAGAGCTTCCTCTTCGGCTTCAGGTCTTTTCTCTACCCTTTCCTATTCACATTTTTGCTTTCATTTTCCTGATTGAATGCCCTCGAATCCGGCCTACGACCGTCATTTTCGCGGCACTATCTATGCTAGATCTAGTTTGTTTCCCTCCTATGCTTCTAAGTTTTCTTGGAGATTTTAGATCTCTCTCCCGTGTTTTCCTTTTTGTCATTTCTATTATGAGCGACGAATTTTATTCTACAATTAAGGCGTTCAAGGATCTCAGGTGGTTTCGTTGATCTCTGATTGAACAGTGTTCTCGATTTGATTCATTCTTACCTAATGTGGCTGGCTTTTTTTTTTTTTTCCTTTTCCAGTACCTGTGTTTAATAATATTGAGGATCGAAGGCCTTTAGGGTTCGGATCTAAGGAGAAAAGGCCTTTCATTACTACATTATTTGTCGTATATCTGGAATTGCAATGGTGGTCACATGACCATTCTAATATTTATGGTCCAACGCGGCTTTCGTGGAATCTGCTTTACTCAGGCTTCTCCCACCAATTAAAAGGAAAAGAGGAAGCCGCATAGTGTCGTACTGTCGCGTCCGTTTTCAATTGGTTCTGATTACTATTATCAGTAGTGCGAGGGCGACCTCAATTTTTACCGCTCAGGTTGACCTAGGTTATTTTCAATTTTAGATTTAGGTTATTCAATTTGTTATATTACTTATACAAAAAAAAATTATATATCTTCTTTTATAAATTAATATTTTTAAAGACAACTAATGCTTAGATTTTATCACCCATGTAAAATTTATTTTATTCAAATATTTAGATGAATGAAGTATCAACTTATTTTTATCACTGAACTATATATTTCTAAGGACAAATATTCGGACGTCGGTTGTCGTATATAATTAATATTAGATTTTGTAAATTCCGATTCTGCTTTATAGGTCACTTTGTTAATTTTGGTTTTGGTCTGGTGGGACTTGGCGGTTTAGCCTGTGCGTTTGGACGTCTCTAAACTAAGGTTCAGAGGAAGCCCAGACTATTAGCATTTACACAAACATGATTTGTAATGAGAATCCAAACACGCACTTGTGGCATATTTGGTATGTCAATGTAAAGGGAAATGAAAAGTGAAAATTGGGGAGAATTATAATTTTATTTTTATAATTAGTATTTAATATTATTTAATAATTATTATTTAATCATTAAAAATAAAGATATTATAGTTATTTTTTATCAAAAAAATCATCTCTTTTTTTTTTTTATACTTAACTTTTTATATATTAAACGGCCGTTAGACTGTGTGAGGCGGGAAGATGTTTCATCCGCGGAGTGCAATGTTGAAAGTAAAGTACATTATTTGAGGTGTAAATTAAAAAGGTTGGGGAGAATGTGACATGTAGCGACCCAAATCATTGAATCTGGGGTCAGATTGGTGGTGATTCTAATTTATTTAGTTTTGACTTGCCCTCATACCCGTGGGTCCGGTGGGCTGTCATGAGCCTGACAAGATTGAAGTTTTTTGGGAAAATATTTTGATAAATTCTCAACCGTTCTCTGATTTATGGACAGAAGCAAATCTATTTGAAAGACAAATACCCATTTGATACGATATCCCAGCTGTAATTTTGTACAATTAATTTTGGTATTCCTCTTTTTGTTACGGAACGTTATAGAATATTTCAGTCATTGCGTGTTCTTTTTCTGTTTTCTACCTAAACTTTGGTGCACGTATTCGCAAAAAATATCAATAGTTTTGTGGAGTTTGAGTTGGTAATGGTTACGTGTTCCACCATTGGATCACACCGCTATCAGAATCTTTATCAACTAGGGAGAAAAGCCTCCAATATGTCCGTTTGTGTCGTATAAAGTTATAGCTGCTTTATTTAGGACTTGTACCTCTTCATGACTTTATTAATTCGGGAGGATGTGGTTTAAGCACGATAGTTTCTAATAAGCAAGGTCTCTAGTCTGTGTTGTGAAATGGAAAGTTGCTGTTCTATCTTCTATGTCTACCAATTTGGCATATTGTTTTCGTTGGAAAAAGCATTGCTCTGTTTTCGGCGATCAAGCTCTTAAAATTGAAAATACTAACAAAATTGGCTTGAATGGGTTAATTAGCACATGTATTTAATGATTAGGAAGGAAAGGAAAACGTGCGTGTATTTTTTTCTTTCCCCCTAACAACATGGATATTTTAATGTAAGACAGTAGTAGTAAGAAGAATGTTTATTGCATATTTACGTTCATGCCACTTTAAAATGACACATTGTTTAGGCATTAAACTGATGCCTGGGAGGATTATTCTGACAAAATTCAATTTTTACACACAGATTGGGTGAAAATGGGAGCTGGTGGCCGAACCAACGTTCCTCCTGCCCAGGGGAAGTCAGAGACTGAAACTTTGAAGCGAAGCCCATACGAGAAGCCCCCATTCACGCTGGGCCAGATCAAGAAAGCCATCCCGCCTCACTGTTTCAACCGCTCCGTTGTGCGCTCATTCTCCTACGTCCTTTACGACCTCACCATAGCCTTCAGCCTCTACTACGTCGCCATCCATTACTTCCACTACCTCCCTCGCCCCCTCTCTTTCTTGGCCTGGCCAATCTACTGGGTTATCCAGGGCTGCGTTCTGACCGGCGTATGGGTGATCGCCCACGAGTGCGGCCACCACGCGTTCAGTGACTACCAATGGCTGGATGACACGGTTGGCCTTGTTCTCCACTCCTTCCTCCTTGTCCCTTACTTCTCATGGAAATACAGTCATCGCCGCCACCACTCTAACACTGGATCTCTTGAGCGCGATGAAGTCTTCGTGCCAAAGAAAAAGTCCGGTCTTAGTTGGTACTGTAAATACCTTAACAATCCACCGGGCCGTGTCCTAAGCCTTGCTGTTACCCTCATTCTTGGGTGGCCACTCTACCTAGCTTTTAACGTTTCAGGAAGGCCTTATGAACGTTTTGCTTGCCACTATGACCCATACGGTCCCATCTACTCAGGTCGTGAACGGCTTCAAATATACATATCAGATGCAGGGGTGCTTGCAGTGTTCTATGGGCTTTACCGTCTTGCAGTGGCAAAAGGACTTGCCTGGCTTGTGTGTGTTTATGGGGTGCCATTGTTGGTGGTCAATGGATTTTTGGTGTTGATCACGTATTTGCAGCATACTCACCCTGCATTGCCACATTATGATTCCTCTGAGTGGGACTGGTTGAAAGGAGCTTTAGCCACCGTGGACAGAGATTATGGAATTCTGAACAAGGTTTTCCATAATATTACAGACACCCATGTAACGCATCACTTGTTCTCTACGATGCCTCATTATCACGCGGTGGAGGCTACAAAGGTAATCAAGCCAATTTTGGGTGAGTATTATCAGTTTGATGGAACCCCAATTTACAAGGCAATGTGGAGGGAGGCAAAGGAGTGTATTTACGTTGAGCCAGAAGAAGGTGCTCAGACCAAAGGCGTATACTGGTACAAGAACAGGTTGTGATTTGATTAGAATCGTCACATATTATCAGGTTGGGAGGTTTAAGCTTCCCTTTCCTGAGGACTTGGGCTCATGTATTGTCTCCAATTGAATCTCTGTAATCTTAGATATGCCTTAGAATAATTTTATTGCTTCACAGATGAGGGAAAGACATGGCTTATAAGTAGTGGTCCTGGTCCGTGTCGTTCGTTTTTCCTTGTTTCTCAAAGTTGTTCCAATTGTTCTCTCTGGTGAAGCCAATTCTAATCCTTGATTCAAGACATTTGCTTATTTGCTTATGCTAAACTTGTTGGGCTTCACTTGTAACACTTGGCTGTTGCTCTCTTTAGCATGAGGGTGTAGATGATTCAGTCGTAAGAGTAATCCTTGTTGAATCTACCTTCTGCAGGCTGAGAGGCACGAGCAAGAATTATGTGATGAACTAATGATGGATCTTTCATCTTTTCCTTGAAGGCTGTCTTTATGTTGAGACTGAGCTGTGCTTTTAATCTGAGTAATTCTTCTGGAATCAAATTAACACTAGGAAATTTATAATGTAATTTGAGTTTTCTTTTAACCACTTGAATCAGCAAATTTCTAGTATATGAGACCATGGGTAGGTGTGGCCCTGGTTTCCATAGCAACAGGGAAAATCCAAGCCAACTTATTTCTTGGAATCTTCCCTTATCTCCGATTGGATTAAATCTATATGAACGAGGAACCTGTGAAATTTCCTATTGCTGATGATCACTGTTAGCTTTACTTGATTTGGAGGCTGGCTTTGTTGTCCAGCGACAGGGATTACTCTGATCCATTCTTGGGCCGATACCAAGGTTGAACACTGTTCCAAACTTCTTGATTCATATCGGGTCCTTAAACAAAGCAAAAATTTTGTCACCGGTCTTATGGGCGTGAAATTTATGATTTAGTATACGTAATAAGAATTTTCTTGAATTTATAATATGAGAAGTCTTCCTTGACCATGAAGATGGAAATTCCCATTGCATGTCTCCGTTGATTGGGTTTCAAGCATTCAACAGAGGCCATGCATATTTTTAAAGATTGAGACAGTCTATGACGAAAATCTTGAATGCATTGTTTGGGGCAATTTTTTTGGGTGGATGTATTAAAAAAGAAGTTAATTATAGGTAAACATATAAATAGTTTAGTATATTTTTTAAATACAATTCATTTTAAAAATATATATTTATAATTGCTTTGTTATACTTATTTTTCATAATTGTTTTTATTTAAGAATTTCACAATTCTGGACTTGGTCTTCAAATTCATTGCTAAGAGTAAATTTATTAATTTTCCCTAATAATTATCTAATTATTTTATGCTTCCTTTAAAAGAGATTCAAATTATCCATCACAAAATGCCGAATTATCTTTTACAATGATAAAAGAAAAAAAAATGGTTGATGAAACAGAGGGGTTGAAGCCCGAAAGAAAAACAAAAACTATAAAGGAGTCCTTAAAATCACATAATCTTCAAGGGGGGTGTCTTCAAGATTTTCAGACCGTAGTCCTGCGTTAGTCTGTAATTGACGAGCTAATCTGTGCAAGCATTCCCTTTCCTTAGTGTGTGAACGAACTGAAGCTGCAAAGTTGGACTAAGATACTGTTTGATTCTAGCCAAGATTCATCTCTTTACCTCTCTTCAGTATCTTGAAGAGTTTTCAGCATGGATACGACAGCTTCGGAGTCACTCTCTATGACCACGTTCTTAAAATTCGTTGACTGAATGAGGTCAAGTCCAGATAGAACTCCCTTAATCTCAGTGTCAATGGAATAGCAGAAGTCGAAATGGGCATTTAAAAGAGAATACAGCTAAGGTGCAGTGGAGAGCATGGATCCACGTCAATTGAACTTTAATAGCATTACCAAGTTTTTGGAGGAAAAAAAATATATGTTTTCAATTAAATAAGGTGTGTGATCTAATTTTTTTTAAGTATAAATTATTTTTCAGTGATAACAGGGAAAAAAAAAACCTTTTTTAAAGACAATCAGTATCCTCGTTTAAAATTATTAATTATTATAACTGCCCTTAATTTTTTTTATTTATCCTCTTAAATACAATAATTTGATAATAAAAAACACTTTTTAAAAAATAATTATCAAATACAATAATATTAATAATAATATTTATTAATTTATGTTATCAAACATAATCTTTTTCTCTCGTTATAGCTTTGTTGAAAAAATAATTTAAAATAAAGAAAAAAATTTAGAAATCAAGTTCTTAAAAAGAGCCGCGCATTCTGATTTCCCTGCCGCTGCCAGGAAACCAAGTGTGGTCCTCCTCTCCTCACTTGCGCACGTCGCCACGTGGCTCTTAGATTCCATTCTCAAACATTAAATACTTAATAGAATAAAATTGATGATACAGAAGATGTTGTGGCTTGTGATGGAGTTGACAAAAGAGATCCGGGCAAATCACACCCTCATACTTATCAAATTTTTTTAGGTATATATGAAGTATAATACATCTAAAAAAATTAACAGATAGAATTAAATTTATATAAGTAAAGTTTATATATAGTATAAGTAAGATCTATATGTAAAATAAATTTAAATAATAAAATATACAAATAATATGGTGCACATATGTATATAAGAATTGTTCCATATTTATTGACAAGGAGAATCTTAATCTGTATAAGACATGGCCCATTCACCCATCCCCATTTATTACCATAACCACTGTCTCTCACTCATGGATATCCTCCCCCTTTTTCCCTTTCTTTTCTTCATTATTCTTCTCTTATACATTTCTTGATTGGATATATTCATTAATATTAGTTTTAGAGACCATTTAATATATAGAATTATTAAGATAAAAATATAAATTGAAAAAAATGTAATTTTAAGATAAAAAACTCTCATATCTTTATTTTAAAAATGTAATAAAAAATAAATATGATTAAATAACATTATAAAAATGTAATAGATATTGTACAATTGAAAAGAAACAAAGTATTTTTCAGAAATTATAACAAAGGCAGTTATTAGTGTTATAGTTTGCGAAATTGGCTATCAATGTTTTTTCTTCACTTCTTCTACTTCTGTGAATTCAGTGCCATTATACACTACCAATATAGCCAACAATAAAACCGTGTTGGAGTTGTCTCTTTCCAATATTTTACATACTCTTTCAAGAGCCAAGGATATATTTTTCTCCAAGATTAATGCAGCTGTTTGAAACAAAGAAAGACATAAGAGTCCATAGCCAAAGGGCCAAAATATATATTAATTAGTGAATAAATAGAGATTATGATAATGGATGGTTGGAAAGGTCGATTAATTAGTGATGGTAGCTTAGCTAGTGACAGAGCTCCACACCAATTCAGGCGGCAATGCCTTTGTATATCCAGCTGTACCTGCGTTGCAACCATGAAGACAAATGGCGATATATTAATGTGACCAAACTGTTGAGCTTCTTTTGCTAACAATGTGACCAAGTTAATGTGTATCTACATTCGAAAATTTCTGCATTCTCTTAATTTTTTAAATCCCTGCAATTGTATTTATTAAATATTTAAGCTTGTTAATATATGAATAATTCAATATATTCAATACAAAACTTTTAAAGTTTCTTATGATTCATATATCCTATAGTAGCTTGACATGTACCAAAGAGTCAATGTTTTTAAATAAAAACTTTATTAACATTTTTTAAAAATGGAATAAAAAAATTAAATAGCTTTCTACTCTCCCAATAATACTGCCTCTTTATGATAATTGATGTTTATTTAAATTTTGTTTCATTATTTTAATATATTGTTTTAAGATCAAAAGACCAAATACCTCAAAATTGCATAAATATATTTTTAAGTATTTAAAAAATTAGAATATTTACCCATAAGCGTAGCCTAAAATCCTTGTAATGAAATCCACCGTGTATATCCGTTTATAATATTTAAATGAGATGTTGAATCTCAACGTGTTGCCAATTAATTGGAAGCTACCAGCATCTAAACTTTTTGTAAGTTTCGGCTAGTATTACCCAACTAATTGTATGAAGGAACAACCTTATTTATTTTTTAAGTATGGGTGTTAGATAATTCCCTTTCTTTTGCAGCTGTACATCTACCTCTTGTGTGGGAAAGAGATATTACTAGCTACTTAATTAAAGGGTTGAGGGGTTACATTGATTAGTACTTAGATACTTACCAAAGTAACAATTTAATTACGTTTAAAATGCAGACAGATAAAATAAAAAATAGCAAATACTACTGTGCTTTCTTTTGCTTCCCAAAGGCCCTGGTTTTATAGGAGTACTCGTCTACTCGAAAAAGATTGCCTATTGTCAGGTGTAGAAGACAAGTTGACATACGATTTAATAATATTGAGCCCTATCTCAACCCATTCATGTATTATTCCCAGCTTCTTTAATCTTCTGTTTAACCTATTTTTCAATCACGACCATCCGCATTAGCCTACTGTTATTTGTCCCCTCTCATTAGCATTTATTTTTATGTTAAAAAAATTATAATTACCTTGTACTCGTAGTATTCCTGGTTTCAACAAAGCAGCTTTAAATATGCGTGTGTGTATATCTATATATATATCAAGCAAGCTACAAATATTAACACCAAGATATAGATTAAATTTAACATGAGAAGGTCCCAAGTGATTACTTGCCTTGCCTTTAAAACAAAATTTTCCCTTTACAATTAATTATAGAGCAAAAGCCAAAAGTTTTAGGCAAATTTGCACTTTCCTGCTTTTAAAATGAACTATACTTAGTTTGCTGGAGTTCGTTCACCTCAAGTTTCAAAGGACGAATTATGATAAAATAAAGAGTAAAGACAAGAGAGGGCTGAGAGGCCAAAAAAAAAAAAAGAAAACTAGTGAAATGCGTATTAGGTATGGCTGTCGTTGGCGCAAACCTTGACATATATAGGGTTTATATATTACCAACTATGCGGTTTTTTCTTATAACTTTACCTAACACCAATTTCGTGCTACCTAAATTTTGCTGTACATAGTTCTGCAGTGTCGAAAGCTTCATTCTAAATAAGGGTTTCAAAGAGTATATCTAGTAGAACCTACGGGGAGATTCAAGTTTAGGCTTCTATATATTTTTCATAGCTAAATTCACAAGTAACATACTAACAAGCGTCTGACTTCTCTTATTTCTTCTTCTGCGGTGACTATATATATCTCATATCTTCTCAACTTAATTATATTAATTACCAATCACGAAATTGCAACGTCTCTTTTGAAATCAATTAATTATTAACCTGAATTGAACTATATTTTTTTCTTGGTCGGACAATTCCATGTACGTAGTATATATTTAGCTGATGTCCTTTCTAAATTATGCAGAATATTCCGTGCTTGAAACGTAAATTCCAGCCTTGATAGTTATCCAAAGTTGTTGATTTAATTTTATAATTAAAATACTCCAGCTATAGGTTAATCGCGTGTGACTCAAATAAAGCCCTTTGCAATATATATGAACAAAAATCAATTTTTCGGTTTAAATACAAGATATACATGTAAATGGGGTCTGCTTTAATTTCGTCATTTGAGGGAAGGTAAGAAACAATGTGTCCACATCCCTGCTCACCGTCAGTATATATATATATATATATATAGTATAATTTCATTTATTATGAAAAGTGGTGATTGGAGGACCACGCTGGGGAGTTCCAATTACTTAAATTGACTAATCTCTCTCTTGCATCTGTGACACAACGCAAAGATTCATCTAATCCTTGCTCCCAACAGACAGCTTGTTTTCCTTTTTCAAATTTCCCCTTTCCTTTCTCCATTTCTTCTCTCTCCTTTAAACAAAGGATTCCTAGTTCTCTTCTGCTCCTATATATACATGATTCCCTATCTTCTTTCCTTACAAATAATTGCTGAAATCAACCTCTCATATCGCAAATCCCTTCTTCTGCTGCTTCTTTTTGTGTATGTTTAATTTTGTTGATGGAAAACAAGGTGAAAAAAGAGACATCATGCATGGGGAATACAGATACGAATAATCCAGCTGGAGGATTCCTAGGCATGCACAAACACTCCCAAACCATATCAAAAATGAAGCCCAAGATACGCATCATTCACATATTTGCACCCGAGATCATCAAGACCGATGTTGAAAACTTCCGTGAACTGGTGCAGAGGCTCACTGGAAAACCAAGTGGTAACGAAAAGTACAGCAAAAAGATCAAGCCAAGACTTATATCAGGATCAAGAAATGTTCAAGAGCCAAGGAGTAGCAGTTGTGGCCGGCCCGACAAGCCCAAGATCTGCATGAGAATGGAGCTCAGAAATGGGTTTTTGGGGTTGGATCAGTCAAGGGAGACATTAATCAAAGAAGAAGAAGGAGGACTTTGCAACGGTGAGATCAACTCAGGTGGATACTTGGGAGGGTTTTCAGACTTGGAAGGCTTCATTTCTGAGTTTGGTGAATTCCCGTTGCTTCCTAATTGGGATGCTGCTCATCACATCCAAGAGTTTGAAGATCCTCTTCTTTCATAGACACACACATACATATCACATTTGTTTTGATCACCTTTTTTCTAATTTCTCTTCAATTTGGATGTTGATAACTTCTGTGTTTGATCATCAAATATTTTGGATTTTTAGGAGATATATATATATATATATATATATATATAGAATGGTTAACTCATCTCTAGTTTTCATCTCTATCTCTTTATGAAACTGTCTCTGAGAGAGAGAGAGAGAGAGAGAGAGAGAGATAAGGTTTACTTCTCTCCCTAGAGAAAAGAAAAATATATCAAATGAATACATTTATATAACCCCATCGGTTTGATATATTTTTACATGATTGATAGGCATATATAGATATAACATTTTCCAGAAGAAAGATGAGAAAAATGCAATTGCTTCTTTGGGCTTTAACGTTTCGGAAACCATGGATGCCACGGGCAAGCTATTTGATTGTTATAAACTTTTTAATAACATTTCATCTAAGTAAACAAAGACTTTCACTGAAATTCATGAGTTAATTAACTCATGAGTACGGTGTTTGTTTCTTTCTTTTGAAAGTGGTCATGTTTTTATCTCTCCTATGTGTTTCCTTTCCGCCCTTCCTCTCATCTCTAGTAACATATTTATTTGGCAAATAAAACAAGAACGTGTAAAGACAATTATTTCATTATTTATATGTTTATGTTAATTTTCTTCCAACAATATATACATATATATATGTGTGTGTATGTGTGTGTATATATATATATATCGCTAGATTCTACGGTGCACTTTGTACATTAATGTAATTAGTAACCACTTTAGTACGCTGGTAATAGTTATGACATATTGGTAACTCTACTTAAATATCACGATTAGTTGGTTCTCAGTACAAACTTTTTATTGCACTAGTGGTGACAGCACGATAATTTCATTAAAACATTATTGTTAGCTGCAAAACATTATTAATATGTTGCAAAGTGTTACTAGCATATTGTAAAATGTGTTACTAACTATACCAGTACACTTAAATTATTTAATATGCATTAAAGAATTCTATTATATACATATGTGTGTGTGTGTGTATTCATATACACCAAATAAACTTTTGAATACAAAAGGCATGTTTGGTGAGAGAGAGAGAGAGAGAGAGAGAAGCAGCTTGTGGTAAGTTGTTGGGATTTATTAAGCTCTAATCATACAAATGGCGTCCAAATCCAATGGCGCCCACTCAAGTTGGAATAATCTATTAGAAACACCAGCTATAGGGTTTCTATTAAAAAGGACATATATATGGCTGAATCATACGGCCTTTTTTTATCATTATTATTGAGCTTTGTTTCAAAGCTTTATGTAATAAGATATTATATTATACTAAAGCAAGGGGGAATGGTTTAGACTACGACATTACATGCTGTCGTTTATCAAGGGTTACTAGTATCATAACAGATTTTCAAACGAAGGGTATTGTAAGGGAAAAAGAAGGGTATTTGCCGTTGCTAATTTAGGGTTTGTTGGTACCTAAAAAATACCCCAATGAAAATAGAAAGTGAATGCTAAATGGAATGAAAAAAAAAAAAATTGGTATAATATGAAATGGCAATAAAATGTTTTTTTCATTTATCTGTATCGTAAAAAGAAAATTTGAAAGAAAAGAAAGTAAGATGTAAGAAAAGACTAAAATATCCTTCTAAACAAAGCTGAAAATTCCAACAAGTTTGGTACAATGTTAAGTTGTGAATATTGATGAAGGCAATGGCAAGCGAATGATACTTGGGAGAGTAGATAATAAGAGAGATGATTACACTAATGGTGAAAAGATATGTGGTAGGGAAGATAATAGGAACTAGTAGTGGTTTGACACATGTTTTGACAATTGAAACAAAGCTTAGAGATTTGTGCAAGAGATATGGACAAAGTGAAGTCGGAATGCATGAAATTCAGTTGGAGTCATCGATGGCTGTGCTCCTCGCCAACAGTTCCTTATCAACAATTTTTGCTTTCTATTCTCCACATCATTTTTTTATTTTATTAAATTTTTTTTAAAAAGAGTTAAACTTACATTTTGAAAATACAATTTGTTGAAAAAATTATTCAATTCCAACAACTTATTCACAATTATTTTGGTTATAAGAAAAGCAATTGTCATCCTTTCTTTACTCTACTCATTTTGAAGATTCCAAACACCATCTCTTGTGTTGTTGAATGCATTTTTAGTTATTTTAAAATTAAGAAGTATTCACACTTGAAATCTACACCTATAGACTATTAAGAGGTACAATGAAGGCAACTTCATTCGTCAAAGATAAAAAAGATTGGAAAAAAAATCACCAACCTACTCAAGAATATTAAAAAAAACCAAAGAACTTCATTCATAAAAAATACAAAGAACCAAAGAACTTCTCATTTATCATATATAGATGGTGGCCAGTTGAGGGACACGCAAGGAAGGGGAGGGTTGGGTGATGGATTTGAAGGAGACTAACACAAGGAAGATAAGACCATTGGAATTAAGTGGGACGGGAAAGAATTGAGATATGTTATTATAGCTTCAATGATCGAGAGGGCAAAGGGGACATTTCATTGAATTCGCTCCAAACCTTTGCTCAATATCTCCTTGTTCAAGATCGAAAGTGCACAATGCCTAGAGTATTCGTTTCTTGTGAAGATTTTGGCTACCAAACACTTCTTTTCATAGAATCCCTTTCACTTTCCTTTTCTCAATGCTTACCAAACAGGGCCTTCTATATAGGTCTCAAAATCGCTAAAATAAATAAATGACTACTTATGTAACTGACTTTTTTAATGGAAATTTATAAAAACAGAATGAATTTCGACTAAATTACAGGGATGTAATATGAATTCAAAGTGAATATTTTGAAATGGTTTCCCACTTTATAGTAAATCTAACAAATGTAAGTTGACTTAGAAAACGGCAGCATGAAAGTCCTTCGTTTTGGTAACTTAATCAGCAAATTGTAATATCGATTTTCTTGGGCATCTTATTATACTGCAGCTTCAGTTGATGACAATAACATATATAAATGAAAATAAGGGGAAATGACATATGAAAATTTTCATTCAAAATCGTTGTCGGCATATTCAGATGAATCAAAACCGATCATACGTAGCTCCGATGGTGTCATATATATGTTGGTTACTCCAATTTCTTTGACCCTTTTAGATCTAAAATTGTGAATCACTGATGGTTGTGCTTCTTTCGGATGTCACATCAAATAATAGACCAATGCCATATCACCCTTTCTCTCTTTAAAGCTTTTCCCAAAACTAAAGCTTCTCCAGAATATGTAGAGAACAAACTAAAGATGCCATTCCCAAGTCGGCACCACTAGCTCCTTCTAAACTAAAGTCCAGAATTGAGACTTGACCTTGTACAACAAGCTTTGGGCTCCATGTAAGATTAGACAGATCATTATGACAGCGTAGCAATTTTTGTCAAACAGCGTGGTATTTAAAGTCAAAGTGTTTCACATTGCTCAAACCAATTTGTAAAATATCTCCCATTAAACTAATAGGGAGTAGCATCAACTTGTCCGAGTGACGTTAGCTAGACTTAATTTGCATAAGCACTGTGGTGCTGCTAATGGAGCACATTCACATTGCCAATTCAAATTATAGTTCTGACGATTTTATTTGTCTCCCCTACCCAATACTCTTTTAAAGTCTAGACTCCCAAAATAAGTAGAAAGAGAAAGAAAGTGATGGTCTTCATTTTGTTTTTAAAGACAATTTAGGGCCCAATTTGGCTTGGTTCGTACCTCCCAAAGTTTTATTACCAATCAATCACTTGCTGGAAAAGTATTTTTAACCAATTTTTGGGGAACAGATCTAATTGATTCAAAGATCTTGGATTTACGACATTAGTTCTTACTTGAGGAACTCGAAATGTAAATCCACAACGGTCAAACTTTTTGAACACGAATACCTTCATTTCTGTCACTTCACCAAATATTTTAGGATATCTTTGAATTGGGAATAGTAGAAGAAAAGGAAAAAAAGAGGGAAAATTTTAATTTAGATTGAAATCTAGCATTATGTTCGAATTGAAAAAAAAAATAGTTGAGAAGAGAAAAATATATTCATTTTAATTTTTACTTAAAAAAATTTTCAATATATATTTTTTTTAGTTCTTCTCAATTCAAACAAATGAATTAAAAAAGAAAAATCCTGGTGGCTAAGGACTTGCTATGTTTTTACAGTTCAGTTTGGTTCCCTTTGGACTCGCATTTAAGGACCTAAGAACCAGGTAGGCATTGAATATTCGGGCAACAAATAGAGAAGATAAACCAAAAGACGACACATCGGCGAAAGTTGCGAGTTTAAAGACTAGAGAATCCCTATAAATCCTTTCAACAACCCATTTTAAATCTCCCATGATTGATACAACGAAGAAAGAACTAGTTTTCTGAGTACATGGAACGACTTGTAAGAGGAAGAGAGATGGACTTTGATTCATCACTGTAGGTAAGGAAAAAAGAGTACTGTTTCCATACATGTAAAGAAATCTTAGCTCTCGTAGTCAGGACTTGCTTGGGCCAAGGAAGACGGTGATGCATCCAACCTTGTTAGAACTTCAGGCAGCCCTGCCGTGTCCCTTATTATCTGCATCAGAAACAGTATAAGCATCCAGGTAGAAGCAAGATCTGGTTCAATTATTGGTAAAGATGGGTAAGGCAAATTTTAGATGCCAGTTAACAAATATGATGACAAGTCATTCGCTCCAGATCTATATGACAGTTAGCAAATATATTACATTAGTTCTTGTAATTAATGAATCTCCTTTTAACGATAGATCTTTCGATGAAATCTATGTCTAAATCAATTTTAGTACGTGATGTAAACGGTATATAGAGCAGCAAAACATGTATATCATCTGACAGCGATTCAATAGCACAACACCACTACTGAGACATTCCCGTCATCCAAAATGTCATAATGAAAGAATACAAGCCTGCCAGACTTTCCAGTTGCATAAAGTGTTAGCAATGTTCTATAGGCCACAACTCACCTTTTATCTGACTCTACGATCGGAGCATTTTTCATTTTTCCCAAAAAAGGAAAAAAGAAAAGTTTATTTGGAACTTCTGATGGCAAATTCAATTTAAAAACTAAAAAATTATTAATGCATCGAAGTTTGGGACGCCACATTAACCTTTTCAACATTGTCATCTTCTTTGGTAGAAGCAGCAGTGAGACAAAAGATAAACAGCGAAAACGTGCATAAAAGATATCTCAAGTGTTAAATGCTTACAAGTATCTCCTCATCAAGATAAGAAATCATGAAAAGTCTCTGGAAGCTTCCACCTACATAAACAAAATAGGAAGGTAAGAACGTAGATTTCACAAGGAAAACTGCATAAAAAGTGTAGGTATAAGATATGAGAACGCAGAATGGTAGACCCAACTCTCAAACATTTGATTCTACATTTTCCACATATACATAATTATAAATCAACACCCTCAAGTTCTTGCATATCCTATATTGCTGCTTGTATGTTTCGCAGGAAATAGTAGATAATGTCAACAATTGATGATCTACAAATAAAGGTGAGTATTTTCTCTAGGGGAGGAGATTCGAACCAAAAAGAAACACAAGCATTTTCAAGAATGAATATCCAATGACTTTATTCGCACAATCTTCAAATTTAACTAGAACAATTACTGCTCTGATAAGAGTCTTGTCTGCATCCTCTTAGCATGTTCAACCTCGTAGCAGTAAATTTTATACATATGATAGTATATGTCACACACTAGTTACCACCCATAAGAAGTGTACGTAAAATTTTAGGTAACATAGAGATGTGCCTAAGGTGTTTTCCAGAATACAGCTTAGCAGATTTCATTTCAGCATATAATTTTGGCAGTGACATATGAAAATATCATTCAACAGATTGTGCAAATCTCTCAAAAAAGTTGTTGGATATTCTCAGAGGTTCATATAGAAAATCAGAAAAATCTTACTTAGAGGAACTTTCAGCCCACTGGTAACAGCATCTCGGATAGGGACAGGAAGTTGTTGTAAAGCATTAGCTGCCTGCCCAAGTGCGCCTTTAAGCTGTTCTGGTACAGTGTCCTCAATAACTCTAGGTGACTCAAGAATCCCTTCAACATACTCCTCTTTCAGTCGAAGTGGACCCTCTACAGATAACTTGGTTGATAGAACAATTTTGCTTTCTATCTACATTTGATTAATGTGATCCATGATTAAAGCTCATGGAGTGATAAATGAGTCAAAACACAATCAACAAGAGAGAGGGAAAAAAAAAAACAATAGTAAATATCATATGGAAGGTGTAAGAAGTGTTGAGTCTATAAATATTTATGAAAAGTACCCGTTACAAAAACAATAACTTAAGAAGTCAATTTTTCTTTTTTTAAATGTATGAAATCCCATACCAATCAAAGTATCTAACTACTGTTATCTCACTTGCTATATCTTCTTTAAAAGATTCTGTACAAAAGTAAATGAAAGGGAGAATTTGCAATGGATCTTTTTTCCTCCTGTATGAAATACTGAATCAGATCCACTCATGACCATCGATATGCTTCCAGTTCTATTAATGACTAATATATTAGGGGTTGCCTAACATCAATCATGGGCCTCTTGGCAGCACATCATCAGACAAAAGATTGAAAGTAAAGATGCAACAAAGAAGTCATGATTAAGAGATCGATACGCAAAACATCATGTCCAATCTTATAACTACAAAATAAAATTCACTTAAATCATTGATTACTTAAGGAATTTTAGAGAGTATCTACCCTGGTTTCTTGGGCTTTGTGCATGTATTTACACTGATTGATATGAAACTCTGGATGCTAACATTCTAAACAACCATCCAGTAAGCAGAATAAGAAATAATGCTTCCCTGGTCATTTTATAAGATTAAAGGTCACAATATATCTATATTAGGAATAATCAGCAATACAAGAACCCATTGTAGTAATTCAACCACATATACCACTAAAATGTCTTTTTTCTGGCAACATAATGCCTCTTCCCAGGGCATTTATCATCTTCTCTCTCCTCCCACACCCCAGTTTCTAACTTTACAATGCCACTATCATGACATGTTTAATGACTGCAACATCATTACCAATTTAATCGAAGTAAAATATGTAATTAACATCAACTCCTTCAAGCATGACAATCACTGCTATTCAAAATCAAAAGATATGTGTCAAGAAATTGTTCAGCCATAAGCATCAAGAAATGAAAACACATGGTGGACGTGACTTGGCTGTATAGTTTGACAATCCTGGCACATCCATAACAATATGGAGTTTATACTTCGCATCCAAAATACTATATCAAATTATTTAATTCACAGGGAGTTAACTTGCTTGCAGATTGACAACACAAATGCAGCACACTATTAACAGTGGGTTTAATTTTCAATCTGATAGCAAACGACAAAAAGAGCTCCCGTAACCCTGAGGTAAAAATTTTGGCAGGCTTGGAAGCTAAAGAATAGTACCGAGTTCAATAATCTCATGTTTGCAGTAATATTTGCACTTCCATCCTTAATAAAGACATCCATTTTTGACAAGGTAGCTAAACTTGAAGGGAAATTCCTGCAAAGATACAAAGGCCACCTGAGCACTGTTATTCAGCATTAAGATAAATAAAAATTTACTTGAAGATCTTAGAAAGCTTCAAGGTCTTATGATCAGAAATATACAATCCCAAGTCCCACCAGGTAAATCAAAGGGAAGAAAAACTAACACGAATCTGTGATCAGAGTACTCACTCAAATATAAATCTAGCAGCAAACAACCCTGGACTTCCTGAACCAAACCACTCAAAGTTCCATCGTCCTTCTAAAAAGGGTGACCTGTAACAAAGAAAGACATTACCGTCTCATGCCAAATAGTATGGATAGATACTTTTAGTCACTTACGTTGTGGGGCGAGTTGTTGGATTGAGCCGCTCAAGACCAGTTATCCTTTCCGTCACATCAATTCTTTGGATATCTGATGTCTTTCCAGTGACTAAGGCCTCAAAACCCCCTGCATCTTTAAACTAAAAGGATGTCTCCAGAATAAAAATGTTTGAATCCAAGACTGATGATTTGCAACACAATATAACTGACCCCTATTCTATATTGTCAGCATTTGAAATGCACTGGCGGAATCTGTTGTCCCCAGCTCTTTCGGTAGGTGAAGTGTTTAACAGAAAAAGACCCAAAAACGAAACTAAAATTGATAACTTTTGTTCAGTTCTCTTCAGCAAAACAGTTCTACAATGCCATATAGGCTGTATGTACCTTCCGTACTAAATGAGAGGTTACAGATGTGACTCACAATGAGTCTATTCAACCCAAATGAAGAGAAAGAGAAAGAGGGGAAAAGTCATACCACCTCCATTAAGTGTACATGGATATGTATATATATATATATATATATATATATATTAGTAATTTACAGTCCTTAGCAGTGTTTGTTTGCATCCAACATTTTTTCCTTTGTTAGCTTTTTCTAATGATAAAAGTATAAACTACGTAAATGAACGAAGAAAAAAAGGGCTAATCCTCCTTTAAAATCATGTCTACATTTCAAATTTGAAAAAGGAAACTAGAGGAAAATATAGCTAAACGAAATTCGGGCTTTGCCTTGTTTTCTAATGAAAATTTCCCCTTTATTGTCAGCAACGTAATTATGACTAAATATCAAATTAAACCAGACAGACTCCAAAATATTAGCGCAAATTAAGAAAAAAAGAACCGGGGGGGGGGGGGGGGAGAACTCGATACTCACAGCAAGAAGAAGCGATTCTTTGGCGGATAGCCTCTCCATTTCCTTGGCGTAAGCCGCTGGAGCTCCCTGAACTGCCTCCTGAACCATTGCTCTGCATACAGAGCTGCGGCAAAGGCTTCTGCTCCCTAAAGCTTTCCGATTAGTGTCGGACAGAAATAGCAGAGAAGAAGGAGTTAATGAAGAATAAGAAGAATATTTGCGAGACGAAGGGATAGCAGAAATGGCAGAAATTGAGGCCTGTAAGGCAGCCATTGAAAAAAATGTAAGAAGACAGAGATTAGGGGGTATTTGTGTATAGTGAGTGTGTGAAGATGCAAGGAGGGGAGTGGTTGAAGGCTAGGTGAACAAGAGGGAAGGTATTTATAAGGAGTTGAAGGAGTGGGCGTCTCCGGCTTCAATTTCACCATTGTCTATTTGTCTCCAGCCAGCCCCGGCTGGTGTCAGTAACAAACTAACAACACCAAACTTATTCTTCATTCCTTGTTAGTTTGCTATTGGCCCCAAAAAAACAAAACAAATTTCTTTGCGAGTTGTTAAATAAAAAATAGTGATTTGACAATGCCAAAAATAAACATAAAATATGTCAAATCTATCATTCAATTGAGGAAGATTCACTTTTTCTTTATATTCATCCATTTTAATCTTTCAATTATTTGGTCAATATTTAGTAGTTTTCATTCTCATCTTGTAAAATACTGAAAAAAATGGTAATAAGGATTATTTTTATTTAAATAATATAAATAAAAAATATATAAAAACATCTAAAAGTAGTAAATGGGGTACCCCTCCTCTCTTCATGTGATGTGTTCATCCATTTTAAGCCTTCATATACATGGTCAATATCAATCATTTTCATTGTCATCTTGTAAATCTGAAATACATTGAATGTATTAGAGGATTTTTTTCCCCCTTTTTTTGTAAAAAATTGAACAGCATTTAAAAAGAATTAACGAAACATCTAAAGTAGTAGATGCAGCACAGCCCTTTCCCCCTTGTTTGGTCCTTCCTTAGTTAGTGGGCACTCCCACGGCATGATAAAGTGGAAGTGATATAAATTTATTGAATTTATGTAGCCAGCCAAAAATCCGCCGTATTGCAAGCTACCCATTCATTATGCGTGTCATAACAAACTTCAGAAAGTACTGCACGCAACGCAGCAGAGGCTCATCCCGAGAAATCGAAATTCTACGTTGGAGCAAAAGTGCTTAGAAACAGTGGAGATGCGGGGTATCGAACCCCGTACCTCTCGCATGCAAAGCGAGCGCTCTACCGTTTGAGCTACATCCCCTGTTGCTTCACTGGGCGTATATATTATCTTTTCTTCCATTCATTCATACTCGGAGCCCTACCACCCGAGCGAGGGAACTCTTCCCGCCATGGAAAATGGATTCGGAGAAGAGCCAGAGCAGAACGCAATGTGCCTATAACTACATGATTCAGTACTCTTCTTAGCCTATTATCTTTTCCTTTTACTTCTCACATGTTTTGTAAGAAATTTTGGTAATACTAACCATCTGGCCTGTTCCATGATATTTTGTTCAAAGCGTCCTCTTGGTTAGCTTAATTTGGCGATTGTTTTGGAATCCTTGATTTTTTTCATAAGTTCATATCATTTATGTACGTGTCTTTCCGTTGTGCATTTTTGCCTTGAATTATTTGAGGTTTTTGTTAGTAATTTGAAATGGTGGAACTTACATGCTACTTTAGAAATAATTTACTAATTTCAGTTCGCACAGTGTTAAGAACTGGAGGAGAACGAGGAACATGCCATTGTTGGAGCCCACTATAAACTCATGATCTTGGATACTTGATGGAGATTCTAAGGAGTCATGAATTTCATTTTTCTTTTGCTTTTAATATAGATTTATTGTGCTGTGTGTATGTATCTGAGATAACATACCATAGTGCCATATTTATCTGCCTATAACTATAATTTGCCGAGATCTATGGCTCTGCCCGTCAAGATGATCATCTGAGTGGCACTTGGGTATGTCCTTTCAGCCTCTGCATTAATGCCTTTTCCCTGGATCATCAGCTTATAATACTTTTACATCCTGTACAAATCCTCATCGCTTTGAGATTGATGATATAGGTAAACAGGCATATTTTGAATATCAGTGTCTCTCTGACTTATACATACATAGAAAAAACTTTTTTACTTGATTTTCCTTTAAGATGTAATTTGTTGTCTTCCAGTCCAGGGTGTTATACTGGTAGGTATCCTTTCTTCATCGAGAGCTGTCCTCATGTCATAATTGGCAATCAGAACAAGTATGAAATTGTGTTACTGTAAATTTACTTCCCTGAAGTAATTGCTACTTTTATATTTGATTTGCATTTACCACAAATTGTCCTTCCCCCAATACCGAATCATAAGAAGAAATCATCCATTAATTTTGCTTGTTGATGGTAAGTAACAAATGCAGGATCAGAAGAGCAGCTGGTGAGACAAATACAACAACAACAACAACAAGCATTTTCCCACTAAGTGGGGTCGGCTACATGGATCAATCGACGCCATAAATCTCTATCATAAATCATATTTCTAGACAAACCATTTAGATCTAAATCTCTCTTAATAATTTCTCCTATAGTTTTTCTTGGTCTTCCTCTACCTCTACTTATTAGACTATTCTCCATCTCATCTACTCTCCTAACGGGGGCTTCTATAGGTCTCCTTCCCACATGACCATACCACCTAAGTCTCGATTCTACAATCTTTTCTATAATAGGTGCGACTTTCACCTTCTCTCTAATGCATTCATTTCTAATCCTATCTCGTCTAGTGTGTCCACTCATCCACCGCAACATTCTCATCTCTGCAACATTAAACTTATTTTCTTGTTGACTTTTTATTGCCCAACACTCAGTTTCATACAACATTGCAGGTCTTATAACTATGCGGTAGAATTGACCTTTAAGTTTGAGTGGTACTCTTCTATCACAAATAACACCAGAAGCACTCTTCCATTTCATCCACCCCGCTTGAATCCTATGCTTTACATCTTCTTCTATTTCCCCGGTATGTTGTATGATGGATCCAAGATACTTAAATTGTATGACTTGTGGTAAGATATGTTCTCCAATTTTTACTTCTACGCTAGAAGTGGTGTGCCTCTTACTAAACTTACACTCTATATACTCCGTTTTACTTCTACTTAAACGAAAGCCATGAGCTTCCAAAGTTTGTCTCCACCTCTCCAACTTCTCATTCATTTCCTCTCTCGATTCTCCAACTAGGACAATATCATCTGCAAAAAGCATGCACTGTGGCACCGGCTCTTGGATATGTTCAGTAAGTACATCCAAAACTAAGGTAAAAAGATAAGGGCTCAAAGTTGATCCTTGATGTAGACCAATAGTTATCGGAAAGTCTTTTGTAAGTCCACCTTTTGTTACTACGCTAGTTGTAACCTTATCATACATGTCTTGGATTACTCGAATATAAGCTATACGAACTCCTTTTTTCACCAAAGCCTTCCATAGAACTCCTCTTGGCACTCTATCATATGCTTTTTCTAAATCAATAAACACCATGTGTAAATCTCTTTGATTCTCCCTATATCTCTCCATTAATCTACGCAACAAGTATATTGCTTCCATAGTTGACCTTCCTGGCATAAAACCAAATTGATTCTCCGTAACTTGACTCTCTTTCCTTAACCTTCGCTCAATTACTCTTTCCCATAATTTCATAGTGTGGTTCATGAGTTTAATTCCTCTATAATTTGCACAATTTTGAATGTCCCATTTACTCTTATAAATAGGGATTAAAGTACTTTTCCTCCACTCATCTGGCATCCTCTTAGATCTCATAATTCCATTAAATAACTTTGTGAGCCAACTTAAACCTTTCATTCCCAAACTCTTCCATACTTCAATGGGTATATTATCCGGTCCAACTGCTCTGCCATTCTCCATTCGTTGTAATACTTCTTTTACCTCTACCTCACAAATTCTACGATAAAAAGTATAATTTCGATCCTCTTCTTGCGTGTCTAGCCTATCCGATTGCAATAAAATCTCGTGCCCTTCATTAAAAAGCCTATGAAAATAACCCTCTCATCGTTCTCTGATATCACGTTTCGTGACTAACACTTTCCCGTCTTCATCCTTAATGCATTTCACTTGATCTACATCCCTTGTCTTTCTTTCCCTACTTTTAGCTAACTTGTAAATACTTTTTTCTCCAACTTTAGTACCTAAAGATTGGTATAACCCATCAAATGCCTTCGCTCTCGCTTCGCTCACTGCCTTCTTAGTGTCTTTCTTAGCTACCTTATATTTTTCCCAATTTTCATTACTCTTACATAATGACCACACTTTATAACACTCTCTTTTAACTTTAACCTTATCTTGTACACTTGTATCCCACCACCAAGATTCTTTATCCTTAGGTCCAAAACCTTTTGATTCCCCTAATATTTCCTTTGCCACCTTCCTAATCTCTTTAGCCATTTCATTCCACATCTCGTTAGCACTTCCTTGCATTTCCCAAGGTTCTTCTTCTATAATCCTTCTCTGCAAATTCTTTTCTTTATCCCCCTTTAGTTGCCACCACTTAGTCCTTACCACTCTACCTTCACATTTACTTTTTACTCTCCTCCTAACTCTTACATCCATAACCAAAACTCTATGTTGAGTAGTTAAACTCTCTCCTGGTATAACTTTGCAATCCATGCAAAATTTTCTATCCGATTTCTTTATAAGAAAGAAATCAATTTGAGAACATACCCTACCACTTTTATACGTGATAAGATGTTCTTCACGCTTTCTAAAACAAGTGTTAGCTAATATAAGATCGAACGCTAATGAAAAGTCTAAAATAGTTTTACCCTCTGCATTTACTTCTCCTATACCATGTCCTCCATGAACACCATCGTAGCCTAAAGATACCTTTCCCACATGCCCATTTAGATCCCCTCCTAAAATAATCTTTTCTCCTAATGGTATTTCCTGAACTAAACATTCTAAATCTTCCCAAAATTTTACTTTATGAGATTCTTCTAACCCTACTTGTGGTGCATACGCACTAATAATATTAAAAATTTCCTTTTCTACTACAAATTTTAATGCAATGATTCTATCTCCTAACCTTTTGACATCTACTACAGTATTCTTCCAAAACTTATCTACAATTATACCTACCTCATTTCTAGATTTATATTTACCAGTATACCAAAGTTTAAAACCTGAAGTATCTAATTCTTTCGCTTTTTCTCCTACCCATTTAGTTTCTTGTAAACACATAAAATTAATCCTTCTCCTAATCATAGTATCTACCACTTCCATAGATTTACTCGTAAGTGTACCTATATTCCAAGTTCCAAAACGAATCCTACTCTCATGAACTAACTTCTTTAGCCACATTCGTTCACGAAAATGTGGTAGCCCTTGCTTATTTTTCACTACATCCAGGCGATGATGCAAACTGTACTCGAGCTATACAGCGCGTTACTTACAGGCAACGACCTAGCTTTACGTTTAATATATCGATTGTCCATGTCATAAAGATTCGACAAAATTTTACGTTGGCTGTCGACTACCTAACACAACCCTCCTCTTTTTCCGGGCTTGGGACCGGCTATGACCAATAAAATTTGTCATAGGCAGAGTTAGCTGGTGAGACAAATATGCATTACAAAATTCTGTGAGACTCGAGTTGCTGTTCTGGTAAGCTTTATTATTATTATTATTATTATTATTATTATTATTATTATTATTTTCAGATTAGCTTCTTTTCACAAAAATTTTACATACCTAAGTCATTTTCGTATCTGTGGCAACATTTTGTCTCAGCTTAAAAGTGCAATTTCCTTCCAAGCGCGCAAAATAAACTTAACTTCAGCATGTGAGTGATGAAGTGAGAAAAGGGTTTCTTCACCTCCTAAGCTAGATCTGCTATTTTTCAGGCTTCTTCTCTCATTTATATCTTTGAAGAAAGTAAGCTTTGATTTATTTAATTATAACAATATTGTATCCACTGATTGTCGTTTTTTTTTTTTTCCCTTCAAATACTGAAGGGTCATTTTCAAGAAAGTCATAAAAGAAGAAAGAGGATTATCTTAAATCTTACTTCACTTTCACTGATATTGCCACAACCTGCGTGGATATCATCCTTGTGTAGTTCAACTGAAAAATTGTTAATCGTCTTTTTTGTTCTGCCTGGTACCTTCTGGATAGCTGTTAATCAAAACATGTGTTAAGTGTTTTCAGTTATTTTGGCCAAAGCAAAATGAGAACAAGTAGGGCTTGTATGTGTATTGTCTTTTCTCTTAATATCACAGCCAAAAGTGATATCAATTATCAGGTTATGTGAAAGTGGCTTTTCCTGGAATCCTACAGCATGTAAAGTAATTCCTGGATTTTCTACCAGTTGGGTAGAAGGTCATAGGCTTTAACAAAAATTCGTAACGAATCGACTTAAAATTAAAATGGCCTGCTGCAGCTGATTAAACTCATCATGCTGTTTAATCAGCTAATTGATATGATTTTAATTATCAATGGATTTTGATTAACCTGCCCATGTAATGTCTTGTGCTTCAAATGCGAAAGGTAGAACTATGGCTTCAATACTAAGGTAAATTTGAGGTCTTCCTCTTGATTGATAAAAAGGAGTGCAAGAAACAATTTTCACTGGTGGCTAGATCATGAGTAGGAAAGCATTGCCTTCTTCTAGATAAGTTTAATTTCATGGGTATGGCATGACAGAAAGTTCCGTCTAATGTGATTCTTCATTCAGAATACAGCTATCATCTCTGATTCGTAGTGAAATTTTAGGGATCCGGAATGTCATGCTCTCAGTTTTAGAACTCAATTCAGGTGATAATAATGCAGAATGAAGTTGCTACGATTGTAAAGCTATGACCTGCCGAAAGTTAGCATTGGATGAAAGATAACGTGAGTGGAGGGTTATAATAAATTACAGATACCGTTTATCAAAATTCATCAATATTGCTAAGTCTGATGTCATCATGTGCTTACTAAAATGAACTTGGAAGTGTTATACATCAATATTTATTAGGTCGTGACTGTTCAAAAGAATAATTAAGTATTTTTTACCCATGATTAAAAAAGGAAAAAAAAATGATTTTAACTCATTTTCCTTTTAGCCTATGGTTCTATACCTGAGTAGTGGGGACTGCTTGGGGTTTTAACCCAGGCATAACGAGTAACAGACGTGAGATGTGCACATACGTTGTGTATATTTGGGTATTGGGTTATTTCCGACTTTCGCTTTGTCGTTAATTACGGTGGACAGAAAAATAAAATTGTCTAACATATTTGGGGTGAAATGGAGATTCACGAAAAACGACCAAAAGTTCAGAATGAATAACTGCACACTAAGCGTAACATATAGCAACATTGTCTGATATTATTACGTGGAATTCAGTGCCGGTATTGCCTAGGCCTCAGGAACGAGTAACCAAGTAAGTTGTTTTTTCTCTATACACTAAGAAAATAAAAAGATTAGCTTTGGGTTTGGAGAACTGGACTTTCTCCTCAGCTTTTGCTTTTCGCGGAGGTAGAGGCGCGAGTAAAGATTGTCACCTACCACAAAACAAGAGTGGAAAAGGAAGAGGACACCAGATATGAAATGTCCGTGAAAATGATAAAGTAACATTTTTTGTTGGTTATAATCTAATCAATTATGCTTTGTGTTTGTGACGGGTCCGATCCAAGTCTGACTTAGTTAATTTAGTTTTGGCCAATATGGGAGATTTTATTATTCTTTATATCCTTTTTCCCCCGTAAAACAGTGCGAGTTTATTAGGCAAAAGACACAGCAAAAGCATGTGCCAGAAAGAAACAGTAGTGGAGAGCGCATTTGCCGGTGTCAGGAAATAACATGACACCCAACCCCAATCATTGCAAAAATAGCCCCATTCCTGGTACTTCCCTAACGGCTATATTTCCTTCCCTCTCTCTTCCGTCTTTCATATCATCATCATCATCATGGTCATGTGTTTCCTCAACGGTCCATTTTCCACATTCCCACATTAATTCCTCATCCCATTATTAACATATACCAATACCACATTCCACTTCTCTCCCTCCCTTACAATGGCCACTCCAACCCCTGCTGCCTCCGTTAATGTTCAACATGTAACCAAGAAGTCTTCCGATGAACTTCTCAGAAAATTCGCCGACTCCCCAAAAAGGAAAGATTGGCATGCCTCAAAACGTCGAAAGAAAAGAGGTGAGAGCCCATCCAATGGTAGCACCGCATTAGTGGAAAGGAGGTCGCTTCTACCACCCACCGCCACTCGGAGGCCGACTTTGCTCCGGCAACTTGGGATTGGGAGGGCCCACCTCAGGGCAAGGGATATCAGAAACAAATCCCTCTTCGGAACCATTGAGAAGGTCAGCGTTCCTTCAAATTTTGATATTGTTAAGTTACTTGCCAATTTCAGAGTGGAGGGTGTTTGAAAAAATGTAGCAAGTTTTTGGATTATCATACTGTGATTCTATGGCTTGGTCCTACATGAGAAACAATAAGTAGGATTAAGATGGTCATAGTTGGATTCAGTTAATTGTTTCCCTCTTTAGCTGTTGAGCAGAATCTTTTGAAAATTCATTGGCTAATTTGGCTTTATAGATTATCTATTTTCGAATTTTGTGAATGCTGGCTTGCTGCTTCGACTCTCGAAGGAAGAAGGAACCATACGAAATGTGAAAAAAGTTGGGGTAACAAGATTGAGATAAAGCATAACGCAGTGTGTCAAAAAGACACTTACCTCCCCATAAAATAAATGAAAAGTACAGCTTGATCTTGAAAACCTTTTTCTATGACTTTGCGTTAACTTCTTTATTGCTTCTTGCAGACATGGCGTACAACTATAGAAGGTGCGTCCAGAGTTTTCATGGAGAAGCATTATCATCGCCATAAGCGTTTGATCAATGATATTGTTTAGGCTTACTGTTCAGTCCTTGCAGGAATACGAAAGCTCTCAAGGAAGCAACGCATGTTACTTCCCCTGTGTTCGAATAAGGAGAAAAACTCAAAACTATGTAGATTGCACTATCACTCTACATTAACTGATGCTACTCTTTGGTCTCCAAACAATATATTTTATTTGTTTGCATAATCTCAGCTAAGTTCCTCCTCTCTCTCTCTCTTCCCTTTTGTGGGTAGTTGCAAATAAGGATTAATTTGTGATTGTATTTCTCCTAGTAACCAAATAATCACATACTGTCATTATATGGTTTTTCAATTTAAAAATATGATTATTACTAATATAGTGGGAGTACTTAACTTTTATAAATAAATATAATCACAAATAGAAATAAGTTTTGATTTATAGAAATGCCTTTTCAGCTATCTATAAAAGTGCTTAACCCCTGAACATTTATATCTACAATACAACAGGAAAGTAAAAATCGACAATTAGTTTACAACAATGTGTATATCTACACAAGACATTCCTTTGAGCCTCTTCATAAAAGGGAATCCCCAATTTATGAGTCAAAATTTTGAATGAGAAAAAAGGCAAATATGCAAGATGAAAGAAAGGAAAGGATTAGAATAAGGGAATAACATCCTCTACCTTACTCTCTCCTGTTCTCTCTAGTGTCCATATTAATTTGAACAGTTTATATCTAATTTTTTTAAAAAAGAACAGAAAAATAGAATAAAAATATTTTTTTAATTGTGAATTAAAAAAAATAATGTTTAAGTTTAGAAAAATTTTAAAAAAATCTGGATCATCTATATTTTAATTTAGGTGGTTTAAATTTTACGAGCGAAGTAATAAAAAAGAAAAATTATAAGAGAGAATTCGAGTGTTAAAATAAGGGAGTAAAGAGTAAACAATGTAACAGGTTTCTTTCTCGTGCCAAACCTCTCCTAAGCAAGATTCACCGCTATTGTTATTTCTCTTTGCATAGGAAAGATGTTGTGGAAAAAGAAAAAGTAAGTTCAAATTCTCCATTTAGACAAAATCTGAGCAAAGAATGCTCAGAGGATCTAGACTATTTAGAAAGGATTAAAAAAAATTGGCTTTTTTTATATTATTTATTATTTTTTTAAAGTTAATATTTAGAAAACTGTATATGACTCATGAGGGAGGGATTGAGGGAGAGCAGTAGCATTGTAGGTACTAGGTAACCACAACAATCCACGATCCTTAATGCAAACTGTAATAGTTAGTGGGGAATTGGATTGGAAGAGAAAAGTGAAGATGAAACGAATAAGGAAATGTGGTAACAAGCTTGTGATTGAGAGAGAAAGGGCAAATTCACATTCCCCATGTGTTATTGACACACTTTCCTTGGAAAACAGGATGCCCTCTGCCCTTCGCCACCGCCACTCTGCTGCTACCCCACTATTCCTCTTTTAATCCATTCAAACATGTTGCATTATTTCTAAGCCACACCTACTTAGTTACACGTGTCCCTTCTACCTCTTTCATTGCGTTCGATATATATATATGGCCACTATTCATTCTACTTTCAATGCTCTGTTCATGTGAGAGAAATTAAGTATAATTTTTATATTTTTGTTATCAAATTTTTAATAATAAATAAATAAATTATCTTTTTACAATTTATTATTGCATCATTGATTTTTTTTTAAATTATTTATATAATAATTTTATTAAATAATTTGATAATTAAAATATAAATAAATGTATTTAAACTTATTTTTTTTACATTAATTCTTAACTATACAAATAAAATTTTTTATTTTCAAAATTATTAAGAACCTTTAATTAATACGTTGATAAAATAGTATTTGTTACATATGATTCAAAAAAAAATTTCATGATCAAATGATAATTTTTTTTATTATCAGTCTTCATTCATTTATAAATAAATATTAAAAAATAATAATTTATTACTTTAATATTCATATTTAAATTCACTTCTTAAAAATAATGATTGAACAAGTTAATTTAAAAAATAATAAAATTTTCATAGTTTAATATTTTAATATCTTTGAATTATTTAAGAAAAGAACTCATATATAATAAATTTGTTATTTTTATAAACTAATTCGTATAATTACTGATTTCATAAATTAAAATAAATAAGTCTAATAATTTATCAGCTAAATTTTTAGCTTACCCCATCCCCCAAGTTGTTCTTCTAAATTAGAATTCATGGACCAGAAAAGTTAAATAGGCAAAGCAAAAGTTGTGTGTGTGCCCGTTTTCATTCGAATTGGCAACGACGAGGGATTTGGATCTTTTCACCGGGTTAACCCCTCGTAATGTAAAAGCCAAAACTCAAAAGTGCAGAAATTCTTCTCGGGTGGAGCGATTCGGGGCTCGTTTCCACCCGAGTCCACCAAAGCGATGGCAAATATGTAAATAAGTTGCGTATTCGATTAGAGAACAACAGAAGACAATAAAAATGGAAATTTTTGTTTTGGCCAAGTAATTGGCAAAAGAGGAAAAAGGGAATATTGATGCGCTCTACATCGTCTTCACGTTAGAAGTCAACACGGGCTTTCCCCTTCCTTCCACTTCCACCCGGCACTCTGCGATCAGCACTTTCTTTGGGGACTGTGCTTTTTCTCTGAATAATTAGGAAACCGCTACTTCTACACCACAATTCTCCTTTACTCCTTTTCTCTTTCAACATTGCTGAGAAAACTTCCCCTGCCTCTTCCTTCCTCAACACCAAATCTTACATTTGTTTTCAAATCTAAATAATAAATTCTACCGACTTCATTTTGGATTCGAGATTCTGATTTCCTGTATCTTCTTGTGTAAGACTTCTCCAAATATGGTCTCTCGCTCATTTCACGACTCATATAACCCTTTTCTCTGCACAGTTCTTGTTTTCTCTTTTGTGAAGTTACAATATCTTTCATTTGTTTTCCTGATTTAAGCAGTCACGGTCTTCTCATTATCCCATCACCCATACTCATTTATCTAGGAAATCACAAATTTTGAAATTCGCCTTGTCATCTCCCCAGGTACACAACCTCTATTATTAACTGTTGCTGGCGAATATTTTAGGGATTTGTTAGAGAGGGAAATGTGGGATGTTTTCGTGGTTGGCAAGGATGGTTTCTGCGTGCTTGAGACCGGTCAGGCGGTATGCCCGTATGAACAGGGATGATATCGATGGTTCTTCCCTCTCTGAAGACGCTCTCCTCTGGTACAAGGACCTTGAGAAGCACTCATGCGGCGAATTCTCTTTTGCTGTAGTTCAGGCCAATGAAGTAATTGAGGATCAAAGCCAGGTTGAGACGGGGCCAGACGCCGTGTTCGTTGGGATATACGATGGCCATGGCGGTCCCGAAGCGTCCCGGTTCATCTGCGACCACCTCTTCCATCATCTAATGAGTGAGTCTTATTATGTGCTCCTTGGGATGCTTTTGAATAATACATTAATTTATAGTTGGCTTTTAGTTACTGAAGGGGTTGTTTTGCAGTATTATCAATGTTGATGTTTTGGACTTTTGTGTCATATCTAGTCATATAGCTTCTGTATTTTTTGTTTTTATTTGGATGGCCCTTGGCTTATATGGTCTAGGCCCCAGATGGTGTTGTTTGTCTCGTTGCTCTGTTCATTTTGCACATTATTAAGAATGCAAGGAACTGGCCTCTGGGATTCGGTGTTGAAAATTCTGTTTTGTCTTCTGAAGCAAAAGTACCCAGCCAGCTAACATTGCTCTCGTCTTCCTCCTCCGACCCCTCTTTTTTCTTTTGAAGGGTGTTTCTTGAAAAGACGGAGGAAAGAGAAACAAATAATTTGGAGGGATCCAGTTATTGAACGTAAATTCAAGAAGAAAGGCTGAGGACAATTTAGCTTAATAAGGTTTTTATGTGTTTTTCCCCCCCTTAAATCGGTCATTATTTACCATTTCTCCTGCTTTTGAGTGCTTCGTTTTCTTGTTTTATATTTACTGGGTAATTAATAACTTCCATATTTGATCATTTGGAATGTTAGAAGGATATATGGGGAAATGACTTTTCCATTTAGGATCTTCCAAAGATTAGCTGACTTAAAATGTATGTTACAAATCGATTGATCTACTACCAACTCTGATTGACATAGTAATGACTTTTCCATTTAGGATCTTCCAAAGATTGGCTGACTTTAAATGTATGTTACAAATCGATTGATCTACTACCAACTCTGATTGACATAGTTTATGAATTTCACATTTTTTATTGTTTTATTTTTGAATCTGAATTGACTGCACATACTAGTCTGAGCTAAGTGTCTATAATTTTTGTCACTGTTTGTCCCTCAATGCATATATTATTAGTTTTTGTAAGCTTAACTCTATTTTTTTTTTTTTAGCCTCTTTGTCATGCATGCCTTTGGAACAGCATTGATTTAAGCAGTTATGGAAGTTTTGTGGTGAATCTGGTTACAGGGATTGCTCAAGAAAATGGTGCTATATCTGAAGATATACTCAGGGATGCTGTTTCTGCTACTGAAGATGGATTTCTGACTCTTGTTCGAAGGACACATGGTATAAAGCCATTGATAGCAGCAATGGGTTCTTGTTGTCTGGTGGGTATTATTTGGAAAGGGACATTATATATTGCCAATGTTGGAGATTCTCGTGCTGTAATTGGTTCTGTGAGTGGGTCTAAAAAGATCATTGCTGAGCAGTTGACCAGAGAGCACAATGCAAGCAGAGAGGAGGTTAGACGAGAACTCAGGTCTTTGCATCCAGAAGATTCACAAATTGTAGTAATGAAGCATGGAATATGGCGTATTAAAGGCATCATTCAGGTTTTTCTTCCTTCAGAAAGAATCTTTTAATTGTTTACGGTACCTTTATCTTTTCACTTTTGCTTCTGTTTTTATCTAATATTGGTAGGTTTGGATAATTACAATTAGTGCTCCTTCAAATTGTATCCCTTGCCTTGAAATGAATGCAATTGTTTGATTTTCTTCCTTTTAATTTTTTTAAATCCTTCATGGCTGTAACGTTGTAGCCCATATACATCAGAGCCCAATATAATCAAATATATATGCTGTCAAACTGTTAGAATCACACTTTTATTCCCCTTTGATCACTAGTAGGACCCAGAAGATGAAAAAAAGAAAAAAAAAAGAAAGTAAAGGAAATTTTCTTAAGAAATTGGGTTCTTTATTGAGCTTCTTAGTTCTTATCATTTACTTTTCTCTCATTATTTTAAAGTGCAACCAAACCGCAATTATATTATCTTCAGTCCCCCACATATTTGAGTAGAATTTTTTTTGTCTGATTGTGTGGTAATACATACTAATCTATATTAACATTTAATAGAGGGATGGATGGATGAATTGTGACATTCCTCTCCATCGTATGTGGAATGGAAGTTTCCTTCTAGTACAAGATAATGGATTAAGCTTGTGGAAAAACTTTTAAATGTTATATCTATATGTTGTGCGCGGATGTTTTCTATAGGTTTTATATTAACAGTCTTGAGTTTTATTATTGGTGTAAATATATTTTAGTGCATGATTATATCAATCTTTTGACTCGTTTGATATTATGGAAATTAGGACTCAAATTATATTCTTCACATGTATAAACTGTTTAGGCTTTAAGGGACTTCAGTTTTCGTAGGGTTTCTCACAAGGTCTATCAGATGCTTGTTTATTCAGTTTTCTACTGTGTCTATGCAAGCTATTTGTATACTTGCTCCTAATTTCTCTTCACTTCTAAACTATTCATTGTATTTATGCATGAGATTAATTTGTCAATTACTAATGTGACACCTGCTATGTGTTGACTGTGAGAACTTTGCTCGTAATGAAAGTCTTTTTGTCTCTACCACAACTGCTATCAGGTATCCAGATCTATAGGCGATGCATATTTGAAGAGACCAGAGTTCTCTCTTGATCCTTCCTTCCCACGGTTCCATCTGCCTGATCCTATCCGCCGGCCTGTGCTTACAGCGGAACCATCTATATGTACAAGAGTTTTACAGCCAAATGATAAATTTCTTATATTTGCATCTGATGGCCTTTGGGAGCACATCACAAATCAGGAAGCTGCTGAGATTGTTTATAACAATCCGCGAACTGTATGCTTCTTGTGATATATATATATATATATTTTTTTTTCTCTCCTTTTCATCTTTGCCCTTTGGGTATTAAAAGCTCTGGCTTGATCTTATGCTTTTCTTGAATTTCAGGGGATTGCAAGAAGACTTCTGAGAGCTGCCCTAAATGAGGCAGCCAGGAAAAGGGAAATGAGATTTAAAGATATTCAGAAGGTTGAGAAGGGGATCAGGCGGTTTTTTCATGATGACATCACAGTTGTTGTTGTCTTCATTGACCATGAGTTGCATGGAAAGAAGATGACCGAACCAGAGTTGTCCATCAGAGGTTTTACCGACAAGGTTGGACCATCAAATTTTAAAATTGTCGGGAACTGACTTGATTGTAAGGTTCGTTCCCGTAGTTGTCGCCAACAAACTTGAATGGCCCTGCCTGGTTAAAGTAGTCATTAATTAAAAGGAAGCTCTGAAGATTCTATACTACGTTGAACATTTTTGTAGCATCTAATTGTTTGGTTATTTTGAACATTTCTTCTGACCTTTCAAGGACTATGCAGAACTTCTAAATCGATACCTCATCTATTACATACTCACTTGTTGGCGATAACTGTGGAAAGCCAAGGTTTCTTTATCTTCTTTTCTGGGGTTTCTTGGGGGGGTCGACTTTGAAGTGCTACAGTTTATATACCTCGACAACCTCGTTTCTGTGAATAAAGTCAATTATTGGAGCGTTGTTTGCTCTTGTTGCACTATATTCAGCTTTCGAATCCCTGTAGATCATGAGCAAAACCATTTACTCCCCTGAAGTTGGGTTACCGACTTCAAATTCTTGTTACTACCTTCCACTGACAGTGACATAACGTTCAATTTTCAGCCCCACTTTCTCAATTCTGAATAAGACGGAACATACTTTTTCAGTGCAGGTGGCAGTCTTCCTTCTCTGATCTCTAGTGCTTGCTGAGTCTATTCATTTGTTACCCACTAAACATAATTTATGTGTGCTTCTTCCCAATCCCACATCTAAAGTTGAGATGCTATGAGGAGGGGGTGGCGGCAACCAATAATTTCATTTCACTATATTTTATTTCCTTGTGCGGTTATATTTGGAGAAAAGTTGTAGTGCTAGTTAATTCAAGCCTTTAGCTCCTGGTTGGGGATTATGTATTGCTCTCTTATCCTCATTAATGTTCTTTTGTTTTCTTTATTGTTTTACTAGTAATTATGTGATGGTAGAAAGTAGAAACTCATTTCTGCTCATGGGGCCCAGGCCATGATGGTATTTTGGGTTCAAGTGAGAGGTCAGAGTCATTACCTAACCATTGAACTTTATGGAGAATAATTAGACTCTTTAAAAAAAAAAAAAAAGCTTAAAATCTTTGGTATAAGATGTATTTTAAAATTCCCACATTGAAATTTATAATTTAATTAATCAGATATTAATTTTAAGAATCTCAAATTATAGAGTTTAATCTCTTGAGGGGTAGATTCAACTCATTTGAAGTGAAAGTGCATTATGCACTTTAAATGAAGTATTTGTGGTGAAGGAAGACCAACAGTTCAAATTTTGATAGGGTATGGATGTCTAAGAATTAATTTCTCTGATATTCTCATCAATTTTCATTCATTTACACTTCACCATCTAAAGTGCATACTTCTGTGTCAAATCCCAATCTCTTTCTTTAGTTGAAGTGTCAATTGAAAAGTAATGAATAAGGAACCAGTTCTGATAACTACGACATAAGACCCCAAGCGAGGTTATCCAAGCCTAATTGCTGATTGAACTTTACACACCCAAATATTGTGTTGAACAATTCGTGCGAAGAATTGATTTAATAGTTGGCCAGTGATAAATGTTTACTGTAGTCCAAAATTATCAGGGCAGAGATAATGACGACTTTCTGTTTCAGACAATCTCAAATCATTTATTCGATCACTATGATAATAACTTAAAGCAAAGAATTGTTGATTCAACCAAACCAAATCAGTAACAATTCACAACTCTTCTACAACAAAATGATAAGGAAAAAGAATTGCTTGCCTTCATTCTCTTATCCCAATATATCAAGAAAAGAAAACGCAATAGAAACATGAGGAAAAAAAAATTGGTAAAGAATAGGAAATGAAAGTTCCCCAACCCCTGATGATAAATTATGTAGTAAGAAATATATGTAGTAATTTTCTGGTCCGCCTCTTGCTTTGCATAATTAGAAGCATTTCCTGTGAACGATTGATGGACCGGATTCATCATACTCTGCCTTTGAAATCCACATCTGCTCCCAGGAATGAAAACATACCAGAATCATGAGAAATACTTGTAGTGTGACGAGAGAAATGATCAAATTAGCACTAGGCCTATGTAAAACTGCATTGATATGTTCAACTGTTCCAGATGGTTTAGAGAAGTTCTACATTCTGTCAAACTCCGTTCCCCTGGCATAAAAGAATCCCTATTGCAGACTAACATTGTGATTTTATGCTTTCCTTGATCTCACTATTATGTTAGTTTTTTTATCTCACCTTATTTTTCCTTTTTATTTAAATTACTAGTTCTTGAAATAGATTTTCATGCTGTATCTGCCACGTTATCTTTACAAGCTCCAACAGTTCCGTGCATATTATGTATTTAAAATCACATACTCTACCTGTTGGAACGTGCTGAGAGATGCCAAAATGGAGCCTCCAATCCAGACACTGTACTTCCTCTCTGGCGGTGCCACTACTTTAATTTTCATGCTACTTGGTGCCAAAGCTGTAATCTCCTTGCTCATCCTATCAGCAATGCCTGGGAACATTGTGGAACCACCACTCAAGACAATGTTGCCATAAAGATCCTTCCTAATATCAACATCACACTTCATGATTGAGTTGTATGTTGTTTCGTGTATGCCAGCAGCTTCCATCCCAATCATGGATGGTTGGAAGAGTACTTCAGGGCAGCGGAATCTCTCAGCACCAATTGTGATCACCTGACCATCAGGTAGCTCATAGCTTTTCTCAACAGCGGAGCTGGTCTTTGCTGTTTCTAGCTCCTGTTCATAATCAAGAGCAATATAGGCTAGTTTTTCCTTCACGTCTCTAACAATTTCACGCTCAGCAGTTGTTGTAAAAGAGTATCCACGCTCAGTCAAGATTTTCATGAGGGCATCCGTGAGATCACGCCCTGCAAGGTCCAAACGGAGGATTGCATGTGGGAGAGCATACCCTTCATAGATGGGAACCGTGTGGCTCACACCATCTCCAGAGTCCAGAACAATACCTAAAACAACATAAAAATCCATTTCAGCAGTAAAGTATACCATTAAACCGCTGGTCCTTGGAATCCCACTCAAGCATTCGTAAAATAAACATAATGAAATGAACAGCGTATAACATTTCAAATCCCAGCAAGTCCTAAAGAACTCCAGTGATTTGCTCATATAATTCTACACTGACTTTTTAACTATTTCAATGCTTGATTTCATAAAGGATAATAATGAAGGAAAAAAATTCCTGATATTCCAATGAAATAAATGTGCTGCTGGAGGGCTATGTTCCAGAAAATTACTCCCGAAAAGAAACTCGTTTTTCTCTAATTAATTAGCAATGCTGATAGAAAGAGAAAAGAACAAAAGAAGTATAATGACGTGTATTGGTGTCATCCACCTTGCCCCCAAGAATCATATTCTAAGAAGATTGATACAAATACATCGTCCTGTCATTAGTTACACACACACACACACACACACATATATATATATAGACACACACCACATATATAGATAATTCATTACCAGTTGTGCGGCCACTAGCATAAAGGGAAAGGACGGCCTGGATGGCGACATACATAGCGGGAGTATTAAATGTCTCGAACATAATCTGAGTCATTTTCTCACGGTTAGCCTTTGGGTTGAGAGGCGCTTCTGTCAAAAGAACGGGATGCTCTTCTGGAGCTACACGGAGCTCATTGTAGAAAGTGTGATGCCAGATCTTCTCCATATCGTCCCAATTGCTAACAATGCCATGCTCGATCGGGTATTTTAGAGTCAAAATACCTCTTTTTGATTGGGCTTCATCCCCAACATAGGCATCCTTTTGTCCCATACCAACCATCACACCAGTGTGGCGAGGGCGACCCACAATGCTAGGAAATACAGCCCTTGGAGCATCATCTCCGGCAAATCCAGCCTACAAGGTATTTGCAAGTGTTAGATATTTAACGGGAAATCATGAAACCGAACTGATAAGATCAACAACATTTGCATGCTTGGATCCATACCTTGACCATACCCGTCCCATTATCGCAAACAAGAGGCTGAATATCCTCAGCTTCTGCCATTATTTATTATATGCTGCAGAAAGACATCAACCTCCCATCAAAATCTCAAAAACAAACAAATGCAAACCTATTTCAGTAATAGATATCATATGGTTCTAATGATTGATTGCAAATTTCTGTATACTGGTGGTGGATGCCCAAATCATTTTAGATGACAGACTCCATTCCAGTGAAGTAATCATAGAGAATGCCGTTCCATTGCTAAGACATTCTAAAAGTACGTTATAAGATCTGGGGCTAAGTACAAATTCCGACGCATTCAAGGCCATTAATATCAGTACCACTAATCATCGAAGGAAGAAAAAAACATAGAGCAACATATACGACAATCATGAACAACATATCACTATAAACAGATTCATCAAAGGTCCTAATCAAATAATATTCCACATTTCTTATCCCATAAAAGCATCGACTAACGCAAATAAGCATCAAACGATCAGATATTATCCGTCCACAACCCATGACAAGTTGCAAAAGTTTGAATTTTAAGAAAGCCCACATTATTTGCTGAAGAAACCCATCTGTTGAACTTACCAGGAGTGTAAAATAAGAATTAATTCAACGAAATGGATCTTAAAATTTTTGAAAACGTGTCATTCTGATTGAACGAAAAACATAAAATGAGCGAGGCATCGAAAACTGATCTTACCCAAAGGATAAGCTCACCAAGTGGAGGGGAAGAAGAGAATTGAAAGGAAGAATGTGTGCCTCTGAATTCTGAAGACTGAAATGAACGAATCCGTGGCCGAACTACCCGCCCCCTCGATTAAAAAAGAAAGGTCGCGCAAATGAAATTCGTATCAAATGAATCACAAATTCGCTATTTTGGAATCCTGACCGTCTGTTTCGAATATCGCATCGACGGACCCCCATCACGGTCACGTTCATGTTGGAAATAGCTGGCACACTTTGCTTACTTTTGCCCAGGGGGACTGATTTCTCCCTCTCAAGCCTTTTCTTTTCTTTTTCTTCACAAACTCACATCGCCTTTTAACCAAATCAAAGAATTTAAAATTATCAAAATCACCCTGTGGATGATTTCTGGACTGACTGGGTATGAATTAAACATATAAGAACATTAGTATTCACAAGATAATAGTTTTGTAGCTCATTCTCTCTCAAAAGTTAGGCTAACCATAAAATATAAATATGTACATTTGCTGCTCAGTAGGCATTAGTAACCTTCGTATTGAATTTCAGTATATTCTTGATCATGAGTGCTATTATTTTGTTGATGTAGCCTTTTTCTTTCTTTATTCATAAGCATCTGTTATTTCTCAATGTTCCAAATTTTGTAATAATATTATTAGCAAAACAAAAGGCATGACCAGTTATTGGAAAGTCGTTCATTATACTTTGATTTAAATTACATTATGGGGTTTGTTAAGAAAAATAAATTAAAAGAAGAAATGCCCTCTGGTGGAAATGGCAGAAAGAAAGGGGTAATAATGACGATAAGGGCGTAATTGCAAAGTTAAATTAACTTGTAATTTGGAAGCGCTTTTTCTCCATCTGATTTGTATTATTATTACTTTGTAAGTTGGAAGCGCTTTTTCTCTCTCGAATTTCCCTCGGGGGGATTTTGTAACTGTCTGAGAGATCATGTCGGCGTGTTTGTTTCCGTGTGGTCACGTCTACTGTAGCTGTTTGACTTCCCTGCATTTTTGTCCGTTGGATGGGATGCTTCGTTGACTTCCGCAAAGTCCTCCAATATCTAACGGTTGTGCCCCTATTTGATTGCAATTGTCGAAGACGCGCCATGCATAACTACCAATGAAACACACAACGTGCTCTCTCATTTCGGCCACTTGCGTCTCTTCCCGTGTTGACCAGAGTCGCTTTCGCTTTTGGGCTTGGCCTATTATTTTACAATCCAAAACCGAACACCACCTCGCCCTCTCTTTCTCTTTCGATACAAGTAGGCCGTCATTTTATAAGAAAAATTTTAAAAAAAATTTGATAAAAATAATAAATCTGATACATTTTTTTTTGTGTCATTTACTTTTTGTTTCTATCCAACAAAATGGCATACTAAGCAGAAAAATATATAAATTAATTATTTTAATATCCTTTTTGAAAAATTTAATGAGACAAAAATGAAAGTCTTAACCGAAAAAGGAAAACAACTAATTTAGAACCATTTATTTTTTATGGATTATTAGTATCATTAATTTTCGATGACATGCAGTATTACTGTTAATTACGTTTCACGTAATCATTTTTCGTTTATAAAAATCATGCAATTTAGTTTTAAATTATAGTTGAATTGAATCTTAAATTTTAAGCAAAAGTTGCTCATTTATAAAAATAAGAATGATAGTAGTGCTAACAAAAAAATATATGACATGTGAAAAAAAAATATTTAAAAGATCTAATGATGTGATGTGATATTGTAAAAATCATATATTTATTTGAAAAACTCACTAATGTCTCTTGTTATAATTAGAGAACCTGATAATAAAATATAAAAATTATAATTAAATTTACTCTTAATTCTTTTAGTATGACAGGAATAAAGTAAATATTTTTTATTTGTAAAAAAGAAAATTTGTATGATATTCAAAATGTGTTAGCTTCGAATGAGATTATGCAAATTTATTTTATATATAAAAATTTATAATATTAACTCATAAAAATATAAATGCATTTTGGATATTGAAAACTTGACAACAAATTATAATCTTTGTATGAGTTTGCTTTACAAACATCTCTCTCTCTCTCTCTCTCTCTCTCTTACTAATAAGCATAAAATAATGAAATCTAAAATATCACCAATGTTTTTTCCGTTCTTTGTTTTATTTTTTCAGATAACTGAAGATTCTTGAACCCATGACACATTTTGGTACTATTCTCTTACCAGTCATCGATCAGTCTAAATACAGAGGTGTTCTTTTGTTATCGTTTATAGGAACGGGAAATCATGGGATCAGGTTTGATCTTTTCATCGAAGATCTAAGTTAAAGTATTCATTTATTTACCAAAGAAAAAATGTTCTTACTGTATAAGTTTGACACTAATTGAGAATTAGTGGTAAGGAACAAAGAAGCATTTGATCTCCCCCCCCCCCCCCCCCCCCCCAATTCCTTGTATAAATGTTTAGGTTGGATTTGTACTAGAAGCTGTATCACTCCAATAAGATGTAAGCATCAAGCACATGGCGTCAAGTTGCAAGTTCTTATAATTGCGCATAAGGAAAGCAAAAGCAAAAGGAAAAAGAATATATATAGCGCTAGTTGTGTGAGTAGCGCAGGCAACTTTTAAAGCTACCATCAATTTATGTTAGGCTATCGTCAATTAGGTAAAGCAAAGTCTAAAAGTGAGCAAAAGAAATGAAGGGAAAGGTTCGAGCACGTGAAAACTTTTTGGGCAATGAGTATAGGTAATGATGAGTGCTTGAGCAATAAAGTTGGCTTTTGGCATGGATGCGTGGTTATTATTCATAAAAATAAACCTTTGTCTAAATTTATATATAGAGATATTTATGCTACTTGAACTAATATTATTGGGTATTTTTCTGGTTGTTTGTATAAAAAAAGCTATGTTAAAAAAGGTTTGTCACTTTGGTGATCTTTATAATTTTAAAAGGAATTAGTCTCTAATTGTTGATTAGAGAAAACTATTGATGTAATTCAAAAAAATATTATTGGATGTTGAATTAAATCAGATACATTATAAAATCAAGAATTTCATCTCATTTCATTATTTTTATTTCAACAGTCATTACTCAATGACCTCAACTCCACAAAACTCAATTGATTCTAATTAAATAATACTTCATGTCTATCTCTTGTAACAAACTAGTCTTCAAAAGTACCTCCACATTCTTGCCCCATCTTCTATAAACAACTCAAGGGACCCAGTTTTGTAGTTTACATCATTACAAACAATCACTTACTAGAGTGTTTATAGGAGCATAGCTTTCCTTTCCTTGCTATAAGGACTTGTGCCAAAAATACATAAATACCTGTCAAATAGCTATTCATCACCATCAAACGAAAGCCCCCTTCTTCCAACTTCCCAACTTCTTCAATCCCCTACGCCGCATAGATATCTATGATCTCATTCATGAATACTATTAAACGAATTAAAAGATCCTCCTTCGTTTGTTGGGAAAGTGAATAACTTTGTAATCGGATAACACACCACTTCACTTAAACGCTTTTTTATTGAAAGTTTGGGCAATATTAATCAGAGTTCAATATTCTCCTAAAATATTGAGAAATTGAACTCTTTCATTATTGAATCTCTTCAAAGTTTGTGTGAAATATATTTTTTATTACTATATACATTAAGATAATTTAACAGGGGAAAAAAAAAAAACTGAACCTTTTGAAAAGTTAAACTCTCATAACAAGTTTCTAAAAGTTTTAAATGCTACAAGCCCTTGACATATTTCTTGTCCACCTTCCTGCCATTCTATACTCTCTTGCAACTGATTTAAGACAAGAAAGAAATCAATTTTTCTATAATAGGATTTTAGAAATAAAAATATATAAAGACATTTTTATTATTGTACGAAAAATAAGAACTGTGATAATATAGATGAATACTTCGTAACAAAGGGTCCACAAATATTTCAACATGCACCTTAAGAGATGACTCCAGCAAAGTTATTGGGTCCTTTTCCTCTTGGCCCAAGTAAAATATTGGAGCTTAGCATGCACTTGAGGAGATTCTTTGTACTGGGCCGAAATTTATAGTGAGTCTTATCCTTTGTCCAATTTTTTTTTTTTTTATGTTTTTGTTGCCATTTAATTAGTAAGCCTTAGCCTTTCAAACCCCAATATATATATATATATATATATATTAAAATAAAATAGTAAAAAAAAAAATTTCTTGTTTGAAAGTCGCAAAATTTAAGAGAATGAAACTGAAGCCAAAATGTTGAAAATATAGAATTTTTGTTATTAAATTGAATAAAATAACTTTCACTTCTAGTTTTTATCTTAAAATCATTTTCATCAGTTTCACTTAGTGTTTTATAGACATCTGGCTATGGCATTCTTTTCTTCTTTTTTTTCGGGGACATGGAGATCAATATCTCACTGGAATGCTCAATTTCGTGATTTATAGCATGTAGTTTGAAAATTTAAGGACAAAAGGGATGGTATTATATTTTGAATAAATTGTTACTTTTGGGGGGGGGGGGGGGGGGATTAGCCATTAGCCCATTGATCCGTTTAATTAACGAAGGAGTTTATCAGCACAGCAAGGGTATGTTTGGACAAATTGAAAGTCCCCAAGTTGAAGGGGATTTTTTTATTTGTAACCATTTTTAAATTATTTATTGTTAATTTTAAAATTTTTAAAAACTGAGACCATCGATATGATCAAACAAGTAAATTAAGATATTAAGTATTATAAAATATATTCATTTCTAATTTTTCCTCATAGTTCTTCGTAAGAGAAAGAGAGTTATACAAATAAATGGAAATATATAATAGACCCATTTCTTCTTTGTTCACTTACTTCTCTTTTAATCTTATTCTCTCTCTAATTATACGTTATCTATTTACTTACAAATATAAATGATCCAAATATATTTTTTATTTTCTAATTTTGTTTGTATTGTTTATAATTTTTTCCCAAATTAATAATACTTCGTTTAATCACTCTAACTTTTTCCCTCGCTCACTATTCTTAGTTAAGATAACTCTTATGTGTGTGTGTGTGTGTGTTGGTAGTTTAACAAAAATCTAAGAAGCGATAGATTAGACTTTTAACAAATTATTCATCTTTTAAAATATTTTGATACAACTTTTTGGTTCCTGCAAAATTATTTAAAAATTTTGATTTGTGAATGCTAGGATTAAGGTTGTTTATGGCATAGTAAGGACGGACATCTAGCATGCCTGATACTCGATTTAATTAAAATATTGAACTTATTTTTATACCTGTGATTCGACTCGTCCCGAACAAACTTAGTTTTATATTAGGTTAGGGTATGTTAGGGTCGCCCGAATTTTTTTTTTTTTTTATGAATTGATACTTGTAATATAAAAATATCTTTTTATAAAATTATAAGCACATACATCAACAGGGGAAGCAAAATATAAGTTATACTAACATAATTTGCCTTAGGTAAACATATATATTTTTATTATTTAACAAAAGAAATGTTAGTAAGCATACATATTAATAATAAAAAATAATTAAGAAGTATGAAAGATTTAGGTAAGTGCTGAAAATTGTCGCATGCAAAGAAAATCAAATACTTGTAATATAAACATATCTTTTTACAAAATCATAAGCATATATATCAAAACAATTGGAGCAAAATATAACTTATACTAACATAATTAACCATAGGTAAACATGCATATTTTTATTATTTAATAAAAGAAATGTTAATAAGTATGCATATCAATGATAAAAATAATTAAGAAGTAAGAAGGGTTTAAATAGGTAATGAAAACTGCAATATGCAAAGAAAATAAGATGAAATAAAAATTATATATATATATATATAAGATGACAAGATATTAATAACTAAACAAAAAGTAACTATTATGGTGAATTGGATGTAATATGTCTTTGTCCGTGACCTGACCAAATCCGATATAGTTCTGTTTAAAGTTTTATCCATTTATATTTTTTATCTGACCCGATTAAGCCAAGTTTAGACGGGTCCCTATGGCCTAATAAACCAATGAACACCCCCCAGTTAGAATCACAATTTTCCATAAACTTAATTATAAATTGAAATATTTGAATGCAAATTAATTTTTCTCTCCAATCTTTCAAAAAGTGAATGATTAAAAATATAAAATAAAGAGAAAGTAACTCCTTAAGAAAAAAATCAACTCACAAAAAACACTCTATGAAAACAATAAAACTTATGAGGCATTACTTTTTGCAAGATATCAAATAATTAAAATCATATTCAGAGCTTGACCTATGGAATCAAATAATTAGCATTATAGATTTCAATCAAGACTTGGACTCCAAAATTTGATTTTTCAGATGTCACAGCAACCTTGACTTAAAATTCTTGGAAAGTTGTGTGAAAATCATTCCCATTAAAAATTGTGTAATTTTTAATGTATTATTGTGAGTAGAAACTCTTTGTGATATTTTTATTTTGAATTTCAGAATGTATACAAATTGAAAATAATAAAGTGGAGAAAGAAGAGAAAATCACACAACATAGTGGTTCAGAATAAGGTAATTTTTCATTTATTTATCAAGTACAAAGCAAAAAATGGATTATATATAAAGATAGTCATATTACAACTGGGCAACCAATTATCAAAGATTAGCTCTTTATCTTTTGCTTCCTACTATTAAAGGAAACTTTATAGGATCACACATTTGCATTTTACCACTTGAAAACTTTAAGACAACTTTATAAAAAAAGTATGTATAATAAAAACCTAAACTCACAGATGCTCATACGGAGCATGAAAATATTAGCTTAAAAATTCACTTACCTAAAGTCTATCTCACGGTAAAGCATAGGAAGCTAGTAACCAAATATACATAGAGAATAAACCAATAAATGCACACAGTTTTCTTTTCTTTCTTCCACACCTCTCTTCGTCAATGATCTTCTCTTTAAATAAGCAAACATTTGCAAAGAATCGTTATTCAAAAACATTCTTCCTTCAGTTAAACTTCTTCCAATGGCTAAAATATCTTCAATAAATGTAAGAAATGTTGGAGTAATTTTCCTCAACGTTCATCTTAAGCCATCAATGTTGGCGTTCATTTCTTGATAAATTAAAGCTTCAATTTTGCCTTCTTAGAGTCTTATTTTCTTTCCTTTCGATTTCTCCTTAAAGCATGAAGCACGATGAAGTAAGTTGCAAAAGAAAGAGTCCTCTTTAGCTGCTTGTTCTCGCTTTTCTTGTAGAGCATTTCGCAAGACAAGACAATTAGCACAACAACTTTTCTACTCCTTGCACCTTTGTGTTGATTATTGTACTTTCTTTGCATGTTGAGGGTGGTATATTTTGACCACAACACATTGCTTCTTTTGGATTTTTTGTTCCTTGAGTATTGTTTAATGATTCATTTCTTTGTGCACAAGTCCCTTGTAGTTGAGAGTTCGTGTAATTACAATTTTTTTTTCTTTTTTTAAAAACTTTTTTGATTTAGAGAATAATATAGAAAATAAAAGTTACAATTTTGGAGATAAATATTTCAATTGTGAGAGATATTTATATTTTAAAAGTTTTATAATTAAAAATTTTTAAATGTAATTTTTTCTCATAATTAAATTTTTTATTCTTAAAATTACAATTTTTATCTTTTAACGGCCTAGATATATTTCAATAAAAGTGGGCTTTGTTGATTGAAAAATATTTTAGATTGTTAAATTTCATATTATAGCCCAATATAATATTTAAAACGTTTAGGCCCAACAAGAAAGAGTTTTTGCCCAACATTTTAATAATCAAGTAAGCATATAATAGAAACAATTGGATCTAATATGAATTACCATAAAAACACTTTAACCCAATCTCATTAATTTAGGACTTGTTTAGTATGTCAAATATAAAGAAAATATCTTCATGGAGGGAATAAAGAAATAATTTTGAGAATAAAAATGATTCTTCTATCCTTACTTTGAAAAAATAACAAAAGGGTGTTAAAAAATAATAACAAAAATATATTAGATATTGCACAAGAGCTATAAAAGGTATTATATTTGCGGAGAGCAAACCAAATAAGCTATTAATTTTCCTTGAAATACTGTTGGTCTAAAGATTTACATCCATATAAGCTTTTTGACCCAATCTAAAAGAAAAACATTTTTGTCTATATCAAATACTTCTTTTTAAGACTTCTTTAGCCTAGATTAGATCTCTTTAAAGGGATGAGATTTAAGTATAATTTTTTATATTTTTGTTATTATATTCTCTAATTAAAATAAAATAAATGTATAATTCTATAATAATAATATAATAAATATATAGTTTAAGTAAAAAATATAATTTTTTGTAAAATTATACATTTATTATAGTATTATGGAAAAATCATACCTTCATCATATTTTAATTAAAACATTTAATAATGAAAATACAAAAAAATTATATATAAATTTTTTTTAAACACTTTTGAAGTAATAAAGACTTTTCAAGATATTATTTTTCTAAATCAGATTTTTCACTCTATATAAACCCTTTAAAGAAAGAAGACTATGCCCCTCTTTTCGCCCTTTCAATGTTATTACAAGGCCCCTGCGACAAACCAACAAACGAGGACAGAAAGTAATGAAGTTACCTTAAAAAAAGAAAAAAAAAATTAGAGGAAGCAATATTTTCTTTTTATTTTTTGGTAAAGAGGTGTGAAACATTTTACCCTCGAAAAAATTCGCGACTTCGAGGTGACTGGGACGATCCTGGCGAAACGGGGTTAACAATATTGGGTTAGCTTCAAGACCGCGACTTGCAGCATCGGTCCCTTCTCCTGAATCGTGAGCATCGATTTGCAGAAATGAATAGCGCTATGAAAGCGACACTGACCAATTCAAAGAGCACATCTTTGTCCCTCAGGGCTGCTCTCTTTCATTCCACTCCCGTCTTAGAGCGTAAACGGCGAAATCATTGGGACTCTGTGAGTTTCTCTATTTATCTTTCTATCTGAATCCCCTGTCTATGTTTTGCTTTCTTATAGCATGCCTAGTTTTGAGTAATTAGTAATTTGGCAAATACCTTTTACTTTTTAGCATATGCACCCTTAAGTGGGGATGATTTGCACTAGAATTGAGATTAAATTCATCTTTCATTTTATTCTAATATCTTCTACCATCTTAGGCTCTTGTTGAATGAAAATTGTGTTGGACTAAATCTGTTTAATTGCAGAGATTCAACTATTATTCAAAAAGATGTAGAAGGATTCATGCTAAACAAACATTATTGCGCAATATCAATGAGTATGCAGACTTCCTGCTTCAGGTTCATGACGCTGTTATCTCATCTTATGCCTCCCCTCCCCCCTCCCCTTTCTTTCTGTTTGCACTTTCTTATTATATTAGTATTTTGCTTCTTCACGTGGTTGGGTAAGAATTCTTTACAAATTTCACAGACTCAAACAGTCATTATTTGTTTTAATTTGTTCTTGTTGTAATATTTAAGGCATGCTTCACTAACTTGTAACTAGTGTATTAAGGAAAATAGGATGAATGGCGAATTCCCTTGTCCTTAGTTTTTAGAACATATTACAATCTGTGTAATGGGATTCTCTCTGGAGCAGACCTTTGCCGGATTCAGGAGTTGAATCTATGCATATTGAAAACCTTTACCAAATATACACCCAGAGTGCTTGGGTCTCCTCTTTAGTAAGGGGCTGCCTTTCGTCAAAGATTGTTTGAGGAGTTACTATGTCAAGGGGAAGCTTTTCTGTATTTGTCTCCTTACAGTATGCTATTATTCCTGTAGCTGATAATCAGACATAAAGAAGAGTAATTATGGTCAATTGGTGTAGCATATCTGAACAACCGAATTGGTGATGATGTTTTACATCTTTAGGAACAAATGGCTAAAATAAAAACTTTCTACAATTTGTTATTGTTTCTGGTCCACTAGCTTGGAATTTGGGAGAGGGAGAAACTCTTGAGGATGGTGCTAGGTTATATCACAATTATGGTTAATCTGGTAGGAGAAGGATAGCAGGGTGTTTCAGCTGGTGGAGAACCCAATCAAAGGTTATAAATAGTGGTTCTTGAGGATTTTGCATTCTTAGAGCTCTGCTAATGGTTCAGTTTTCATCCTCATGAATGCTTTCAATACTTAAGGTTGTGCTGCTAATTGTTCAAGTTCCCCAACCTCCTTTTGGTTCTGGACCTATTGTGGTTGACCAAGCAATTAATTACGTTGTAAATAGGTTTATTTTTCTCTATAAATATTCCTGATTTGTAGGGATGTATATCGGGTAGTTTTATAGTTTCTATTCTCCCTTATTTTTCGCCTATTCTCTTGGAATATTTATTCCCTCCTCTGTGTATATATTCCTTGCTGCTGGTTCAATAAAATATATGGAATTTTGATGCTCAATTCCACATGGTATCAGAGCCCGATGGTTTTGATCTGAACTCTGACCTTGAAGTCAATCCCAACTTTGGTTCTGTTGAGTCGTATCCTCGCAAAGAAGCCTCCTCCACTTCGATGGCTTCTCCGCATGATGGGTCCTCATTAGTCGACTTGCGTTGTGCTGGAGGTTCCCGTGGGTTGATCTCTGGCTCTGAAGGGTCGTTCGTTTTGATCGTGACCGAGAAACTCCATGGAGGGAATTATCGGGAATGGGCTCAAGCTGTATGATTGGCAGTAGGTGGACGTGGAAAGCTAGGCATCCTCGCTGGTGAATTGCTGGAGCCTGATGCTTAAAACGAATAGGCCATGCAGCAGTGGCGTACCGATAATATGATGGTTTGCTCCTGGTTAGTGAATGCTACAATGCCCGCTATTAAGCGTAGTTTTATGTTCTTGGCCTCCGCTCGTGCCATTTGGGATGCAGTATGTGAATCTTACTCAGATGGAGAAGACATGTCGCAGCTCTATGCACTCAAAACCAAAGTCTGGCAAGCGAAACAGGGGAGTCGAAAGGTTACAGAGTACTGGCTTACACTAGTGGTATTCTGGCAGGAGCTTGATTTGAATTTAGATGAGGAATGGTCTTGTTCTGCGGATGCTGTTCGACAACGAAAGCAAGTTGAGAATGAGCGCGTGTTTTAGTTCCTCGCTGGTCTTCATTAATCTCTAGATGATGTCCGTAGCCGCATCCTTGGACGCACACCACTGCCTACTCCTCATGAGGTTTTCTCTGAGATACGCCGTCAGGCTTCTTGACCCAAAGTGATGCTACTTGAGCCCCCTTCTAATTCTATAATTGAGTCATTCGCTTTGGTGAGTAAGACCCATGACATAGGTGCTAAGGGTAACAAACGAAAGCCTACATGTGAACATTGTAAAAAGGCTGGTCATACTCGTGATACTTCTTGGGACTTACATGACAAGCCTACTGATTAGAAACCAAGGAAAGGGAAGCCTTGTGGCTATCAAGCCTTGCAAGAAACCTCTACTCCTTCAACTGAACCTGCACCCATGCCTCATGTTGATCAGAAACAGTTAAGTAAATTACTTGAAGCACTTAATATTCTATGGAGGACATCTTAGCCTCCGCCAAAGACGTCTACTGTGTCTGTTTCTCATCGAGGTAATTATTCTATTACTTTACAATCGTCTTCCACCAACTACAAATGGATTGTTGAATCGGGTGCATTTGATCACATGACTGCTAACTCAAAATTATTTCATTTCTACTTTCCCTGTGCTGGTCATGAAAAAATTAAATCTGTTAATGGTACTCTGTCTCTTATTGCTGGAAAAGGGAGTATTTGTATCTCAGATATTCTGACTTTAAAGAATGTGCTCCATGTCCCTCATTGGGCCTGTAATTTATTGTTCATTAGCAAGTTGACTAAACAAGCAAATTACTGTACTCATTTCTTCTCCACTCACTGTATTTTTCAGGATCTTTAATGAAGATGATTGGTAGTGCTAAGGAATATGACGGATTATACTATTTTCATGAATCAACTGTGAGTAACCTATGGTCACGAACCTTGTGTAACTTTGTCGCTTCTTCTACAAATAATGATCTCATGCTATGGCATAGGAAAATGGGTCATCTCAATGTTCAGTACTTATACCGTTTGTTTCCCGAATTATGTTCTAATAAAATCTCTCAATTTCATTGTGATGATTGTGAATTTGCAAAACACTATCGAACTCATTTTCCTCAATCTACTTATAAAGCTACACACCCTTTTTCTATAATTCACATCGATTTATGGGGCCCTTCACGTATTCCCAATCGAACTCATACAAAATGGTTTATCACATTTATTGATAATCATACTTGTGTGTGTTGGGTTTACCTCATCAAAGATGCATCTGATATTCCCTTTGTTTTCACCACATTCCATCACATGATAACCACTCAGTTTAATATTACAATCCAAATACTCCACACTGATAATGGCACTGAATATTTTAACAAAACTTTGGGTGAGTTTCTTAGAACTCATGGAATTATTCATCAAAGTACATGCCCCAATAGCCCACAACAAAATGGGATTGTTGAATGTAAAAATAAATACTTGCTTGAGATTGCTCGAGCACTATTATTCACTTCTAATGTACCACATCTTTTCTGGGGCGATGCTATTCTCACTGCTACATTTCTTATTAATCGTATGTCCAATAGAGTGCTCAATTATACTGCACCGCTTGCTAAGCTTCATGAAACTCATTCTACCTCTCATCTTGAAAACAATCTTCCACTAAAAATCTTTGGTTGTTCAATGTTTGTTCATCTCTAACCTAATGTCAAGTTTCAACCCCATGCCGTCAAATGTGTGTTTCTAGGCTACTCCTCCACCTAAAAGGGGTACAAATGCTATGATCCTGTCTCTAAATGTCTATTTGTCAGTCGGGATGTCACCTTTGCAGAAGAAACACCCTATTTCTCTAAGTCTTCAATTCAAGGGGAGAGCTTGAGTGAATTTCAGACTACACCAAGCCTGCCCGACTCTGAATCTGTTCCAGAACCCATCTACCCTGACCAAACTCAACCCATCTGTCCTAACCAAAATCAAACACCGTCTTCTCCTGTGAGCAGTAATCCTCTTATACTAGAAACTCGAGAGAATTTCAATTCAGGGGGAGTTGACAACACACAAGTTATAAAACCTATAGTTTACTCATGAAAGAGGAGACATGATAACAAGTCCGTTATACCCGAAGTAGTGGCAGAACCAGAACCAATAGAAGATCCTGAATCAGAGGAAGAAAATGATCAATCTGAATCTGATGAGGTAACTGATGAACTTGACTTGCCAATTACTCGTAGAAAAAAATCTAGATCATGCACTCCACATCTTATCCAAAGGTTTGTATCATATAAGGCTCTTTCATCTCATTATCGGGCTTTTGTTGCTAATATGGACAAAATTAAGATTCTTGACAGCATTCAAGAAGCCCTCAGCATTCCAGAATGGAGAAGTGCTGTAATGGATGAAATGAGAGTATTGGAAAAGAATGGAACATGGGACATTGTGGAGAAGCCCAGAGATAAAAAATTGGTGGGTTTTTAATGGGTATTCACACTGAAATATAATGCAGATAGAAACCTCGAGAGGTATAAAGCTCGCTTAGTGGCAAAAGGCTTCACTCAGACATATGGCCTAGATTACCAAGAGACATTTGCTCCAGTTGCAAAACTCAACACTATCAGAGTATTACTATTAGTAGCAGTTAATTTGGATTGGCTACTACAACAGCTTGACATTAAAAATGCCTTTCTCAATAGAGAACTAGAAGAGGAAGTATACATAACTCTGCCATCTAGTTTTGATGAAGGAAGACATAGTCAAGTTTGCAAGCTAAAAAAGTCACTATATGGGTTAAAACAGTCTCTAAGGATTTGGTTTGATAAATTCTTTAAAGTCTTTAGAGCTGAAGGTTATAGACAGGGCCTATCTGATCATACTATGTTTGTCAAAATCAAGGCAAAAAGACAGTTTTAATTGTCTATATGGATGACATAGTGCTCACAGGAGATGACACAGAAGAAATGGAGAGAATAAAAAGGCTCTTGCAAGAGAATTTGAAGTCAAGGATCTAGGAAAAATGAAATATTTTCTAGGAATAGAGATTACAAGGTCAAAGAATGGAATCTATGTGTCTCAGAGGAAATACATCCTTGATATGTTAACAGAGACAAGAATGCTGGGATGCAGATATTGTGAAACGCCTGTTGAGGTAATAAGAAAGATGAAAAAGATGGAGAAGCAGTTAACAAAAAAGGTATTAGAGATTAGTGGGAGAATTAATCTATCTATCTCATATTAGACCTGATATTGCATTTGCAGTAAGTGTGGCAAGTCAGCACATGAGCTCTCCTAAGAAGAGACACTTAGATGCTGCTTACAAAATCCTGAGATATCTGAAAGGCACAATAGGGAGAGGATTGTTTTTCAAGAAACATGAGAAAAAGCATGTAGAAGTTTATACTGATGCTGATTGGGGTGGTGCATTCAAAGATAGATACTTTACATCAGGATATTGCTCCTTTGTGTGGGGCAACCTTGTGACCTGGCGTAGCCAAAAGCAGAGAGTTGTTTGAATTGAGAGCTTTAGCCCAAGGCATCATAGAGGCTTTGTGGCTCAAAAGAGTAATGGAAGAATTGCATATTCAAATTGAGGCCCCCGTAAAGATGTACTGTGATAGCAAGGCAGCCTTGAGTATGGCCTTGAATCCTGTCCAACATGACAGAACTAAACATGTGGAGATCGATAGACACTTCATCCGTGAAAAGGTGGAAGAAAAAATTCTATGCCTATTATTTGTTCCTTCTAGACTACAAACTGCTGATATTCTAACAAAGGGACTACCAGAACAACCTTTTGAAGGGTGCATAAGCAAGTTAGACATGATTAGTATTTATGATCCAACTTGAGGGGGAGTGTAGTTGACCAAGCAATTAGTTACGTTGTAAATAGGTTTATTTTTCTCTATAAATATTCCTGATTTGTAGGGATGTATATCAGGTAGTTTTATAGTTTCTATTCTCCCTTATTTTTTGCCTATTCTCTTGGAATATTTATTCCCTCCTCTGTGTATATATTCCTTGCTGCTGTTTCAATAAAATATATGGAATTTCAATGCTCAATTCCACACCTATATTTTTAATTTTTTTGGCTTTACAATGATCAAAGTTTTTGTTTCTTAACTGAAAAGTCTGCCAATCCTATCCAAAACATAGACTGTCACCATCCTAGAGAAAATACGTAGGAAGTATTCTTTGAACAAGTTATACAGAACCCCTCTTCCCTTCCTAGTTTGTCTGTGTATGCTGTATTCTGCTCTTGGTTATTACAATTTTTTATAGTACCTTCTGCAATTACAATTTTACCTGAGTAAACTCAGTTTCTAAAACACGTAATTCTGGCAATGTGACAATTGTTGCATTTGTATTGTCTGGAATAGTGCTTTTTTTTTTTTTTTTTTTTCCTTTTGCTGGTGTAATGTTCAATGGTCCCCTTTGACATGTTTTGTTGGTCTTTGTTCATCCATGTTTTTTGAAACTCCTTACTTGGTTCAATTCTGTCTGCCTTGTCCTGCCCTTGTCTATTGGGGCTGGTGTGATATTGATGATTCTTTAGTATCATTAATTTAATAGGTTGTTCTCTCTATGTTCTCTTGGTCTTAGCCAAAGATAAAAGTTCTCTTCCTGTTCCTTGATTTGCATAACGCTTCTGCTTGCCTTTTTTTACTGCATGTTGTAGAGCTGGAAGGATGAGGCTGATGAGGATGATCCATCTTCAAGTCGAGGCACCTCATGGTTTAGGAAACAATATTCTGCCAGGGGCCCTGGAAGGAATAGGAATGGCAATCAAGGGTCATGGTATTATTACAGAAGTAAGGATGTTTAAAGTAGTTATGCTGTAAAAGAATATCACATGTTTCTCATAGTACTACTATATCTCTTGATTAAAATTTGTGCGAGCTGGTCTTTTCTGGGAAATCTTCTAAATGAATCCTGTCTGGGTACTTGTTCTGTCTAGCTGATAGGATTATGGGTGCTTGAATTTACCTTTGGTAGAGATCATGGAGCTATTTTGGTTTTTAACTTACCCCATAAGCTTTCTTGAATCAGTTTTCTGTTTCCTTAGAGAGTTGATGCTATTCATAACAGCAAGTAGAAGATATCAGGTTTCTGTATAGCATATTCTGCAGATACATGTATTAATTCACCACACATTGTCATATCTTTCAGGAGATTCTGAGTTTCCCGAAGAAGATTTGGATGTTGAGACCATTTTCCGCTCTGCCTTTGGTGGAAATCGATTCTTTTATTATTCCTTCATCAATGAAGAGAATCCTCAATGGAGGAGGTCAGGACGCTATTCTAACTATGGCAAATCTTGGAACTGGAGAAATGAGTGCGAGTATGAATATGACTCTTCCACTGAGTCTGATAGTTCGGATTCAGATTTAGCTTCAGATAGGTTAGCCCTTGGATTGAGCGCTTATGGTCCTCTGAAACATGAAGATGTGAAAAATGCGTGAGTTCTTGACACCTACTTCTACTTCCTCCTTACTGAAGTGTTTATGGGAACCAGAGCTGCTGGTTTTTCTTTTATCTTAAATTTAACCAATTTTATGATGTCAGGTACCGGGCCTGTGCACTAAGGTGGCATCCAGATCGTCATCAAGGCTCTTCCAAGGTGTTTCTAATTCCAGGCTCTAATCTTCCTTATCCTTATATTGTCCAATCGTTGAGTCTCTGATAATAATGGCCATCAGTGGTTGCAAAGCTTCCTAATTTTTTATTGACTTACGTTGATAGGTTGTAGCAGAAGAGAAGTTCAAGGTTTGCAGTGCAGCTTACCAATCTTTGTGTGATAAGCTGGCCATAAATTAAGGACGCTTCTGGCATGCTAATCCTTTTGTACGAGTATCCAGCTCATGACAGTTAATTGGTCTTTGCTAAATTAACGCAACTTGCTTAAGTTTTGTAGTTTCGACTTTTGAGTAGTTCTATTTAGGATTGCGGAAATAAATTTACGCTATGTTCTTTTTTTTTTTAAATTATTCCTTGGCGATGGAGCAAGCCAAATTCTTGATGACATCATGTATCCTTACCCCCTATTTAGTAGGACAACGGAAAAAGAAATTGAAATGAAATTATTTGACTTGAATAGTTTGGTATGCTAATAGCATGTTTGGTTAGCCAAGAGAAAAAGAAGAAGAAAGTGAAAATTGTATGAAATTTTATCTTTATTTTTATAAGTATTATTTAATCATTATTTAATATTATCTGTCAATCATTATTTAATTATTAAAAATAAAAATATTATAGATATTTTTTATTTATAAAATTATTTTTTTATTTCTATTTTCATATTTAATCTTTTGTATACTAAATGAGTCGGAAAAGTAGGAGAAAAAGAGAAAGTCAACTTCCATTGAACTTTCTGACCTATTGGACAGCTAGTGGATCGGAGGTTAGTGCCAATTTCGTGAAATGATCTTGTTGTCGTTGGTAATTGTATTGCAACCTCATTTGTGTGGATAAATTTTAGAAAAGAAATTGAAAAGATTTGGTGAAAGGAACGGAGATTGAGGGTTTGAAAGGGAAGGGGAGTGAAGAAGGGTGGGCATGGTGGCGGTGGATATAAGGGGAAAGATGGATGCTTTGCTCTGGGAAGGATTCTGGGAAGTTGAAGGAAAAAGACTCTTAATTTTTGGTTTTGGCTACTGTGGAAAGAGGACTGGTTTCGGCTACAAGTGAAGAGGGAGAGAGGAAGTGGGAGGGATAATCGAATGGAGGAGATGAAAAGAAAAATAGGAAAAAAAAAGGAAAAAAAGAAGAAAAAAAAAAGAGAGAGGAATTGATATATTATATTTTTTATTGGAATTAAAATAAAATAAAAGGTATTTGTTTACACACACAAGAATAATTAAATTATATAATTTAAAATTAAAATAGTATATTTCCATTTTTTATAAAAAAGAATAATTTTATCATCCATTTCTCATATTTTTTATTTTTATATTATTTTTTAATTTAAAAATATTTTAGTCATTTATCATTATTCACTTTTCATTCTTTTACTATTTATATCTTATCAAATAAACAAAGGAAAAAGTTTTTTCCTTTTTTCTTATTATATCAAATGGAATTGATTCAATTACATCCTATTTAACGTTCCTTTTTCATTTTTATGAATAAAAATTATGTGTATCAAATAAAGTCTCAGTTCATTGTAATTTTCTTTCTGCTAATCTATGAGTATTATTAGCATAATTTTAATAGCCGGCTTAAAACTGGATAGTCCAACTAGTGAACCAGTGACCTAGGCGTTGAATTGGTCTAATTTTATATTTTGATTGTTAATGCAATTAACTCAAATTAAGTCGTTCTGGTCCACCTCCATCTCTTCTTGTGACCGATTGATGGCCCAGATTCATCATACTCTGACTTTGCAATCCACCCATACACTCAAGAATGAAAGCATATCAAAATAATTAGAAATACGAGTAGTGTGATGAGAGAAATGATCAACTTAACAGTAAGCCCATGTAAAACTGCATTGTTTTGTCCATTTGTTCCGGTTGGCGTGAGAAGTACTGCATTTTGTCAAACCCCACTCCCCTGAATCCCTTTCACAAACTAACATTGTGATTACATGCTTTCACTATTAATTATGTTTGTTATTTCATCTCACTTTATTTTTCCTTTTTATTAAAATTACTAGTTTTTGACATAGATTTTCATGCCATATGTGTTGCACTACACTTACAAGTTCCAACAATTTTGTGCATAGTATATTTAAAGTCAAACACTACCTATTGGATCGTGCTGAGAGATGCCTAATAAATTACTAGTTCTTGACATAGATTTTCATGCCATATGTGTTGCACTACACTTACAAGCTCCAACAGTTTTGCGCATAGTATATTTAAAGTCAAACACTATCTATTGGATCATGCTGAGAGATGCCAAAATGGAGCCTCCAATCCAAACACTCTACTTCCTTGTTGGTGGTGCCACCACTTCAATTTTCATGCTACTAGGTGCCAATGCTATCAGCAGTGCCTAGGAATATTGTGGAACCACCATTCAAGACAATGTTACCATAGAGTCGATCCTTTCTAATATCAACATTGCACTTCATGATTGAGTTGTATGTTGCTTCGTGTATGCCAACAGCTTCCATCCCAATCGTGGATGGTTGAAAGAGTACTTCAGGTCAGCAGAATCTCTCAACACCTATATAGTTTTTTTCAACAATTGAGAGTGTGTTTGATTCAACATTCATTCACTCACATTTCACTCTAAATTCTGATTTGTATAAAAAAAAACTCATTTGCAATATATTTAAATTTTTAGATTTGCGTTTATCATGTTATATTATGATTTTAGAATGTCTAAAAATTATATTAAATTGAAACAATTCATATTTATTTTTTGTAAACACAGACTCAATTATATTAAAAGTACATTAACAAAATTATTTTTTAATTAAAATTTTTAAACATAAATTATGTTTAAATAAACTCACTTTTATACAAAATCAATTTTATAAAATTAAATTTATTAAAATCAATTCTATTTACCGTCCATCCAAATATATATTAAGTTGGTCTTTATCGTTTCTAGCTCTTGTCCTTGTTCCTAATCGAGAGCAACATATGCTAGTTTTTCCTTCATGTCTCTCGCAATTTCATGCTTAGCGGCTATGGTGAAATGGTATCCACACTCAATCAAGATTTTTATGAGGGCATCTGTGAGATCACGCCCTGCAAGGTCCAAACGGTTCACTGCATGTGGGAGGGCATACCCTTTGTAGATAAGACTTGTGCAACCGATATCTTCTCCGGATTCTAGAACAATACTTAAAATGGCGTTATCAACACATTTCAGTATTATAGCATAAAAATGTCTAGTCTTTGAAATCTCACCCATCGTTTATAAATGAAATTATTTACTCATGTTATTGGGTGCTTATTACTAACATATCCTATTAGGTTAAAGGTATAGTTGTTTAATTAAAGGGTAACTCTTTTTACTTAAAAGTACAGTTCAAATATTTTCGAATATGACTCCCTTTCATGTTTAAATTTCTGTCATGAAATAATTATTGATAGACAATTAATAAATATTTTTTTAATATTTTATATTTTATATTTTCTTTTCCTCAAAATTTGTTCACTTTGTTTTTTTTTAATAAATCTCCCAATCCTCTTCTCATCTCTTTTTCACAATTCAAAATTTAAATTATTGTAATTCACCTATATTCTCTTTCCAATCCTTTACGCAATCGTCCAATGTCCAGAACTCTTTCTCTTTTGCCATTCAAAGTTTTGCCAACGATGGGAGGAGAGCTTATCAACTTTTGGCTTCTGCTATTAGTAAGTTTTAGGTCAGTCATTGCTGTTTTCCAAATTGAACCAGTTGATTTGTTTTGATTTTGATAACCATGTTTTAAATAAATCTTAAAAAATATATTTTAATTAACTGAATTAAAGTGTAATACAATTTTTATTTCAAAGAAAGAAATTATATATTTTAAAAATAAAAAAGGCTGTATAATTTTAATAAAATTTAGAGAAACAATATAATTTATTCTTATTAAAAATATGAAAAATATATTCAAAAATTTATGTCAGCACAAAAATAAACATATATTTATTATTTAATAGTTTTTAAAAAATTTTATGACAAATTTCAAAAATTATTTTCAATCCCATTAAATTTAAGCTATTAATTTAAAATATTAAATAAAGTTAAAGAAATTAAAATATTAACAAGATTTTGAAATTTAAAAATTGCTTGGTATAATGATATCCTAGAACGTGGATGCACAGTTAGTTTAGATTTTAAAATTTTTTTATTACTTTTGTTTTTATTTTTTTTGTTTTGAATGATACAAAATATAAAATAAAAATAAATTTTAAATTATTGACATTTAAAAAATGATAATTAATGTTAAAAATAAAAAATAAATAAAATAACATTTAAACCGTTAAAATTTTATCCCAAATTCATGGCACAGTACTAGGATTATGCATCCTACGAGGTTGAAGCTGCCTTCATTTGTTAGATTCAAACGGAGATGGCAGTATGTCAATAATCAATAACTTCCCGTAACCGTGAAAGTTGTAAAATATAACTTCGTTTTTTTGTGAAATTTGATGAGTGACTGAGTAAAAATGTAACCATCAGCAGCCGCTGACTGATGATGCTGAGGTTGATCATCAGATATTTCAATGCATCTCACTGCTGACTGATGATGCTGAGGTTGATCATCAGGTATTTCAATGCATCTCATAGAAATATTTTATTTAAAACTAATTTCTTTGTTATGTCTCAAGAAATATGAGATGAGATTTTCTTGTTATTCTAGATTTCGGTAGAGAGATTTATTTTTATTTAATTTATTAAATTAAATTTAAATGATTTATATTTTATTTTAATTATTATTTAAAAAGATATAAAATATAATATAAAAATAATTTTATAACTAACAACTTTTTAAAAAAATTAATAATTAAAAGAATAAAATTTAAACTATTTAAATTTAATTTATACAATAACAAATTCCTCCGAAGAGCAGATAATTTGCTCTCTAATATGAGAGACCCTAATAGCCTAGAAGGATAATACGGTATCACCGGCGGCGGCTGATTTCTATTTTTGTTTTTGTTTATTTGACTTTAAATATTGCAAAGTTCAACTTTACTTCATCTCACTTCATCGTGGTTATGACTGGTTTAGGTTTCAGTTTCAGGCTCACCCAACAGTCAGCCACAGTTTCTCCCATGTTGTAACAAACGCTGCGTTTGTTTCGTTTTCAACTTGAAACTCCATTCGAATCATCCAATTCCAAACTACCTTCCTTGAGTTGAGAAGTGCAATTTACTATGCTCTTTTCTGTTTCTTTCAATTTCCTTCCTTCTTTATAATACTGTTATGAAAATTCCATGCTGATCTGCGTTCCGTTTTCTCTCCGTCTCAATATTCCCTTTTCTGTGTGTCAACATCTTGCAATCAATGGAGACGGCGGATTCGTACCACCCTCGGAGTTCTCTAAACGGGGATTTTGGATTTGGTGCCAATGATCGGAGATTCGCGTTCTCCCGCCAATCTTCCTTCAAGCAATCGCATGAGCCTCACTCGCCCATTTCAATCCCTTTGAACAATTCCAGAAGGCCTTTCCTTTCCCGGACCGACTCCAGCATAGACATTCCTCGGGGGCATTATTGGTCAGCCCAAGATAACAACTTTTCTAGGGAAAGAAATGAGTCCCCGGAGAAAGTCTCTTTCTCCGCGTTCGTTTTCTCTGTTTTTCGAAACATTAGGTCTGGGCATAGATATATGAAGAGATTATTTTTGATGATTTCACTAAATGTAGCATACTCGACTGCAGAGTTATTGATTGGCCTTTTTACTGGGCGCGTAGGTAAGACCATTAATTTCTTGTTGCCTTTAGTCATTCTATCATTAGTCCTTATATCGGTTAGTAATTGCTATATACAACTATGCATCTTTCTATCTGAGGCCGAATCTGTTCTGTTAAAAAATTGTTCAAAATCAGTGAAAATGATATTTTTTGCTGGGCTGCTAGTCTGCAACTCTAATATCATACAAGGCTTTGATGCTTTGGGGATCGTGCTTCTCATTCTTGACAGCTCTCAACGGAAGTATGATTTTTATAATTTGGTAATATTGAGAGTGGAAAAAGATTTGCGGATTTTACACGTGTAATTTTCACAATTTTTTCACAAATAGTTCATAAACAAGATTTGTTGCTTTAATAACTTTTCCAATATCCTCTTTTCTTCCTCTATGGTGAGCAAACTGATATGGATTCAACACAAAACCAATCATGTCACCACAATTTGAAAGTGAGTCTCTGCTGACTTCTGTTTCCGCTTTTCATGCACCTGCTTTCAGGTTTGGTGTCTGATGCATTTCATTTGACTTTTGGATGCGGTCTTCTGACATTTTCATTATTTGTTATGGCTGCCTCAAGGAAGAAGGCTGATGGGGATTATACATATGGGTAAGACTGCTGCTTGAAACTTATCTTCAATGATATGCAATTTTTGTGGTTTGGATACTTCATTATGTTGGTTTCCCACGCCTGTCAACTAGTTTTCATATAGGAAAGATCATGTCTTTCAGAGTAAATTACACTACTTTTCATGAGGGTTAGCTAAATTGTACTTGATAGCCCTCTTGTTTCATAAAGTTATCTAGCTCCCTTAACCTTTGATATATATTACAAAAATTTCCCCTCGAGTTTATTTTCTGTTAATAAAATTAACTTTTTGCACAGTTGTGATCCTTCCAATAATAAAATTACTTAACTATCTTTACTATCATATTAAAAGTAAAATCACAAGCCTTATGTTAGATCTTAACATCCACTTATTTGCCTTCACTGTAATATTAAGAAATTGCCGTCTCATGTTGTGGGGAAAGTAAATTGGGGTAAATGTTATTGTAATATATATCAAATGTCAAAAAAGCTAAATGATATTTTGGAAACAAGAAGGGTATTAGGTATAATTTAGCCAAACATTCTTATTATTACATTTGATATTTTAAAAAATTATTTTATGAAATAGTTACATTGCATGATGTTGTGTACAGTCCCACTAAATATGCACCAACTGTTCAACTCACGTCAACAGCCAAGTGGTGGAATATGAAAGACATTGGAACTGCTATAGCCAAGTTAATATGGTTCTAAGGAATTAATATATATGCACAATTGGCATATTTTAAGTGGAGTAGTATACTGCACCAGCATCTATGATGTTGTGTTACTTGAGTAACTGTTTCACTTTCATAAGACAGTTTCTCCTGATATTCCTGTTAGAGAACTTATAAAATTTATTTGCTAATATGTATGGTGAATTGTACTTTTTGTAAACCATTCAGTCTGTTGTGAGTTCTTTCCTGCTCCTCATTGCCAGCTTTGGAAAAGCAATTGTATAGGCTACCTATGAACACGTATATGTATATTGTATGTAATAAAAAAAAAGGACAACCCAGTGTACGAGGCTCCCACTAGGTGGGGTCTGGGGAGGGTAGATGTACGCAGCCTTACCCCTGATTTTTATAGAGAGGCTGTTTCCAGTTTGAACCCATGACCTCCAGGTCACTCAGCGGCAACCTTACCGTTGCGCCAAAGCTCGCCCTCGTATATTGCATGTAATATTCTCCTTAAATCAAATATTGAGAGCTAGATTTTATATATAAAGTTAAGAATTGAAGTTCCATAACCATGAAAAAGATGAGTTTTTATATTGAATAGATTTTTTGTGGAGTTCAATTGAATTTTGATTAATCAGAGTGGTGATCAAATGAAGGATGTAGCTAAAACAAATTCTGTGGGAAATTCATATTCTTGCATGTGGCACGAAAGAATATGAATTTGTCTCACAGTTACTTAATTGCAGATCACATGTGCCAGACCTCATCATTTGTGTAGGTGGTAGACATCATTAATTTTGAACTGCTGCTGTCAATCAGTATTTCTTATTTAATTACTATCCTCTAATTTCAGGTATAAAAGGCTAGAAGTTTTGTCTGCATTTACAAATGCTGTAAGTATTCGAAGTATCCTTTACAACTGCAGTTTTAACCTTATATTAGAGTAATTAGGTGGTCTGTTCACTGGTGTTGTTATCAAGGTAAAGAATGATGCTTCTGTAAAACTAACGAATGTCAACACAAAATAGTAGCATGTGCATTTCAAACATTGGAGAGGATTTGTGCTGGTCTCTCCATTTTTTTTTTTTGGGGGGGGGGGGGGTTATTAGAGGTTAAAAGTTTTGACGTGTAATATTTTCATCTCACCAGTAGATATCTAAAATACAGAATTTATATATTTGTTAAAATGGATGTTTCCCACATTTAATCTCTGTCAGTCTTGCTAAGGATATAGCTTTGCAATTCTTAAGTGAGATTCTGGCAATGTTGTTGATATGCACAATTAGGTTTGGGATTTTAAATATTGCAGAGCTTTTTTCACATCAATTTATGTGTTACGTCCCCTTGGCACTTATTTCTGTAAAATTTATCACTGTTGATGTATGCATTAGAAGTCTAGTCATTATTTATTTTGGTGTTTTGATCTAATATTCTTGTTGATCTAATATTTTTGCCTAATTTGTGCTAATATATTGAACTTTCTTTTATTTTTTGCTGTGTGTGTAGACAGCTGTTTCTTTTGTTTATGTCATTCTCCCTAGCAGTTGAAGCTCTTCATGCATTCATACAAGATGAATCGGAGCACAAGTAAGTTTGTGGTAGCAATGACTGTCTCTGTGTTTATATTACATTTTATATAGTATTATACATATTCAGCATAAAGAAGAGTTAGTATTTTGCATAATAAGATTGCAATCAATGTTACCCTTATTTTTTCTGTTTATGGTGGAATTCTATTTCATGCATGTTAGGAACTTAAGATACTTGCTATAGCTGTTGTTAGCTTTAAATTCCTTTGAATCGTCTGACATTTGATCATGCTTAACCTTAAAAACATGTTGCTTTTTTTGTCCTGAAAATGATGCATGGCTCTAGACTTCTAGACTTTTAGCTTGACAATTTGTGGTTGTGTTTTCATTAGATGCTATGAATATTACTATTGATTGGTGATCTATTGTGGTCATACACCATAAACCTTCTGGTAATTAGTTGACTTATGCTAGATACTTTGTTTTATACATGTGTATGACCTGTGATCTTTTCAAACGCAGTATGCTTGTGACATATGCCTAATGGTATTATCTGTAAGAAAATGGAAAGAAAACCCAGCCACGTTAAGCCAGTTAGAGGACCTTTTGGCTGGTCCCTAATGTAATTAATTTTTTATACCCAATTACATGCAAATTTGTTTCTCTAGTATGGGTTTATGGTTCTTAAATTTTATTAGTTTCTTCAATATCTGCTGATAATGATCTGCTTGTAGGCATTACTTGATTGTTTCAGCTGTGACCAATTTAGTTGTGAACCTCATTGGCGTGTGGTTCTTCAGGAACTATGCTCGGATTAATCTTAGTGAGTATCTTTGGACATTTAAACTTCTGGCTACTAGCCTTGAGTCATGTTTCCCCATTTGAATGGGGTGGCTTGTACATTGATGGATGATAGAGCCTTGACTGTTGACATTTGTTATCTGCTTCTCCTGGATTTTTGCTTGCAGCTTATAGGAATGCAGAAGATATGAATCATCATTCAGTTTTCCTGCATGTTCTTGCAGATTCTATTCGCAGGTATGCTAGGTCTCTATGTACATCATTGTATATTTGAAGGGTAGCAACACCTTTGCCATGGCAATCAGTTTCATTCCCTTCGTTTGCTTACTAAGCTAACATACTTCAATGGTTTCTCAGTGCAGGTTTGATATTGGCATCCTGGTTACTGTCCATGGGGTAAATACCCTTTTTTTTTGGTTTTAACATGGATTATTTTGCGATAAAAAAAGAGAGTATGTGTGTGTGTGAAATAAAGAAAAAAAAGAAGTGGGTGAATAAGGGTACGATTGTTTTCCCATTTGATTTCTTCAGATTTTGTAATTCCTTTTCCTTTCTTTATAGGGTCCAGAATGCAGAAGTCTTGTGTTTGGGACTTGTTTCGGTTGCAGTTTTTATGCTTGTCCTGCCACTCTTTAGGACAACTGGTGGTATCCTGCTCCAAATGGCACCTCCTAGTATTCCAAGTTCTGCTTTGAGCAAATGTTTGAGACAGGTTATTATTATTATTATTATTATTTTTATTTTAGGCAAAATGTGCAATGAGAAAGATGTGTTTTGCTCTCAGTAGTTTATATTCTTTAAATTTAGCTCTTTCATTTGAATATGTATGTTGATGCTTTAATGCTTCATATGTATATATATATATAGTGCTTCATATTTTTAAGTATATTTAATTTTGTTTAGATTACTGCTCGGGAAGATGTGCTGGAAGTTACGCAAGCTCGTTTTTGGGAATTAGTGCCTGGTCATGTGGTTGGTTCACTCTCAATACAGGTAATTCCGTTATTTACTATTTGTTTCCCCTCCACTATGCTGCTAGGTGTGTGCTTGGTGGGGCTGAAAATAGGAGGAATAAAAGTTACAACGATTTGGATATAAAGATACTTCCTCCATTTTCGTTCTTTCTATTTTCACTTCCACCAAGTATACCCTAAGTGCATCTATTAGGTTGTTTAGCTTTTTCTGTTACTGGAGTTATTCTAGTGGATTATACTTGGCAGGTGAAGAAAGGGGTGGATGATCGTCCAATACTTGGACTTGTGCATGGTCTATACCATGATTTGGGTGTGCAGGACCTCACGGTGCAGACTGATAATACATGAGCTTCTCTTGTTCTTGGATTTCTGCAAACGATTATTACTAAGGATTGCTTTTATTTATATGATTGTCATTGCTGGTGAAAGGACAGGAACATTATTTCTCATTGAAAGGGATCAATGAATTTTAAAAGTAACACGCGTCTATATTATTTAATACTATTTCTGTCCCTTCCACATTTTTCTTTTGGTAGCTAAAGGGAGCAAACAGGGAAACTAGCACCTGACGAGCACAGTAGAACTAAAATCAGCTAAGCAAAGAAGATCTAAGCCTGCCGGGGGTGATTTTTCCCACTAAACCAAAGGGTCTATGCCATAAGAGCCAAGCTTAGCCAAGAAATCAGCAAGTTGACTGGCTTCCTAGAGAACATGTAGAATTTGAAATCATTATTCTCTGAAAACCTGAGGCGCCCATGATTAATGAAAGCATAAAAAACATGGGTTTTCACATCAGCACCAAATTCTCCTTCATGATCAGTGCGAAAAGTTATTATTTGATACCCAACATTCTTCACAACGAGGGCCTTAAAACTTTTGAAAGTTGTTAGAGGCGTTAGATTTTTTTACAAAAAATAAAACCATGTCTTTCAGCTAAAATCATCAATTAACGTTATAAAACAACGTTTATCTTCACTGGATGTTGGATTTATTGGTCCACGTATGTCAAAATGAACCAATTGCAACAATTGTTTGCCTCCAAGATTTTCCTTTCGCTGGAGCGTCAAAGCTGGGAAGGCTACCTACTATTTCCTTTTGTTGTAGAGTTTTTAGTCCTCCGAAATTCAAGTGCCTGTATCCATAATGCTATAACCATGTTAGATCATTCATGTTTGTCGTAAAACGATATTGGCCTGCTTGCTATATATGTAAAGGAAATATTCTATTTGCGGTCATGTTGACTTTAGCAACTAACCCATGTGTAGAGATTTGAATTTCGCAGACTCCATATGTAATAATCACCTCAAAACCTTTCTCTTGGAGCTGACCCACACTGAGTAAATTTGTTTTCAAATCTGGTACAAACAAAATATGAGAAATATTTTGAATAGATTTGGACTTGGTTTGGATTGATACCCTTTCCTTTTCCTTCTAGTGCAATCAAGGAATTATCACCAAACTTCATAGTTGATTGAAATGTTTCGTCCAATTCAATGAATGCAGATTGATCTCCACGTATACGATTATTACAGCTCGTATTCAATACCACAAATTTTTGTGAGTATTTTCCTTTGAATTGCACGCCATCAAGAAAGAAATTTCCTCTTTCTTCTCATTTGCTTCTGCAAAATTAGATCTCTTTTCCATGCCATTTATTTAAAGTTGCTCGACATTCAGAACGATAATGATCGTACCCGTGGCACTGAAAACATTCAATTTTTTAGTTGTTTACAAACTTGGACTTTTCATCATTTGAACATCGATTTTCTTTGGCTTCCGTATTCAGTTTTGTTGTTGAAGTTCCTTACTCTCCACTTGCCTTTCCCATGTCCAGCACTTTTCGTATTCGTAGTTTCTTGCAAAGTTTGCTCCTCCTGATCTTGCAAGACTAATTTTTGCTCATGCACCTATAAAGAAATTTGTAGCTCATCTGTTGAAAGAGTATCAAGATATTTAGACTCCTCAATAGAGCAAATAATAAATTATATGAAGATTTTTTTTCAACAATAACAACATCCTCTAGCTTATCTCTATGAATCCTTGTATTGTTCGCGATTGCCATCGTCCTCAAAAAGTACTCCGCAATGGTTTCTGCAGGGCCTTAGACTCACACGAACAGTTTAAAGCTTCGCTGGCTTTGCCCTCGCATTCCCTTTGTACTTCTTCATGGAGTCCAAAATTTGCTTTAAGGTGTCCTTGCAAAGAATTGTTTCCGAGATTGAATGATCAATTGCTCGGAAAAGATGATTCTTTGCCTTCAAATACTTGAGCTTTATGCTTTCTAATTCTGCTCTCTGTGCTTATGATAGAATGGTACCAGCTGCGAGTTAGCTACACATCACTGACCACCTGCCAGTATTCTTTGGGCTGGAGGAAGTTCTCCATCAACATGCTCCAATGATGATATACAATGGCCATCAGAGTGTGGAGTAGCCGGTTGCACAAAACGTGTTGCTGCTACAATAGAAATACTACCACCATCGCTTTTTCTCACTCACAAGGTTCTTTCTTTTCTTTCACCGCTTTGATAACAATGTTATTATTTAACAAATAAAAAAGAAGAAAAAATTACAATTTAAAATATCAAATTAAAGACATTTATATTAAAAAGTCTTAAACTTTAAAATTATTTTAAAAGATTTAAAAATTAAAATGTAAATTGCACAGAAAAATTATAATTTAGAATCTTAAAAATAATTTTTTTTAATCTTTGAATCATTTAAAATTACTTTAAAGTTTAATATTCTTTAGTATAAATATTTTTAACTAATAATCGTTAATTATTATTTTTCTAAAGAAAAACTTGAACGTGGAAGGTAAGAAAGCCAAATGGAATGACGCTTCTAGATATTCAATAGTCAAAGCTTAATTATAGTCAATTACATGAAATAAGGAATAAATAATAAAACCAATTCCTTCTCTCCAGCCTAGCTAAGTGGACTCCACCATAACTAATCATAGAAACGTGCAATTGTTGTGCCGGGGGGGGGGGGGGGGGGGGGGGGGGGGTGGTGCGGGCGCAGCAACGACTAACTAACTAACAACTCAAACGGGAGTGTGAAACGGCTAATTAGACGTCCAACAAATAAATAACAAAGACTTGCGTGTTTGAAAAACCGTTAACTTTTGATCAAATCAACATTTTCCGAGCCAACGGGAGGAGACGCCATCGTTGCTTGTCCCAATTGAAGTGGAAATCATGTTTTGGTTAAGCAGCTTCCGAATTTGGAGAACTCGAGGATTCACTAAAGATGTACAACAGATGCATATGACTATTTAGATTTAATTATTATTTTTTAAAAAAAGATTTTGACATGTTTTTTATTTTTTGAAAAAAGAAATATAAAATAAAAATAATTTTTGAATAACAAATTTTTTAAAAAATAATTATTTAAATTTAAAAAAAATAAAGAACACAAAATTTGAAATCTAAATTGACTAGATCTCGTCTCAGGGATGTAAACAGCGTGTAAATTCCTAAATGTGCAGAGAAGCTGGATCACAGGTTTAAATCCTTTCAAGTGTGAAATTTGTAAAATATATATAAAATGCGAGAGATAAAGAAAAAAAATGTGTGAAAAGAAAAATAGTCAGAGCTTATTTCAATCTCTCTTTTTATAAGCATTTTACAAATTTCACATTTCAGAAAATCCAAACTAAGCAAGCTGAGTTAATTATTTGTCAGCCATTACAAGTAGATTCTTTATATGGTCATGCATGCGTTAGGCTTGGCCGTGGATTTCTCTATATGTATAGGTTTTATCATAAACATTTTTTGGGTATGAATTGAAGCTCCTGGAGATTTATAATCGAAGAACGATCACACTGGGAGTGGGAATAAATATATTTGTCGTATGATAGCAAAAATGGGAATCAGTGCTGACATAGGTTATCGCAGTAGCCGGAGACGAATTTTTCTCGTTTGCGGGATGGATTGGAAAAAACTCGCTCCGCCACCAGCTTAGCTGCTTTCGTAACTTAGTTATTAGCCTTGACAGTGTTGTTCAGTTTTGTTCTTCAGCTGAGGAGAATGAATCTCAACAACTTATGTAACACGAGTAGGGTAGGGAGGAGAGCAGAGACATGTAGATATTTTAAAAATATTTTTTATTATTTAATATAAAATTTTAAATTAGTACAAATATAAAAATTTATATTTATAGAAGTTTAATACTAATTTTAATAAAAGATAATTTTTAATAATAAAAGATAAATATATAAAATATTAAATATATAATCTTAAAAATAATTAAAAATTAATTAAAAAAATAAAAAGATATCTTTTAGTTACTTTCTAAAACTAATATTTTAAAATATACTTAAACTATTTGCATTAACAATTGTTGATGCATGTTGCCTAACGAATTATATGCAGCTTATTGCATGTGGTTTCAATTAATTTTGATAGCAGAGTTCATTTTTTATTTTTTATTTTAACTCAATTAGACTAATTCATTTATATAATTATCTAAACATAGACTTTGTGTAAGAAAAAATAAGTAGGGTAGAGCCGTAGAGAGGGGGGGAGAGATGAAATGATTAAAAGGCTCAATAAAAGTGGAATCAATTGTTTCTAGAAGTTTGACTTTGACTATATCTTTAGGCTTTCGTCTATATATATATATTTAGTGTAATTGGTTTTATTGATAATTTTCTCCATCAATCTTAAATTCAGTCCATCCAAGATCCGACGTTACAATGGTTTTTGTTTAGTTACTTACAGTTTGATTATATATCCAAAAAATAAAAATATGTGCAGTATTGAAAAGCTGATTTATACTGTTGAAGCCAAATAATAACAATTTCTACAAAAACAAGAAGAAATTTTCTAAAGCACCTATCACACTGTTTGGTGACATCTACAGTAATCTGCATGAGTATAGTGGTATCAAATACAGAAAGCAATAGCCAACTCAAGAACCGTTCCGAGTGATTAAGATGATCCCAATTTCATCTGCCAGTGAGTTCAGTAAACGGAGGAGTGAGCTGGGGGGAAGTGAGAGAGTTATCATGGAAGGAAGGAGGGGCGGCAGGCCACACAAAAGCAGGTCTTTCCTTTGGTACCTCTGGCGGTGCCACTTCCCCGGTCAGTACCTGCAGTACTGTCTTCATTGATGGCCTTCGGTGTGGATTCGGATGGCAACAAGCCAGCCCCAGCACAAGCACTCCTTCCACTTGCTCCTCCTCTATCTCCTTCCTTATTCTATTATCCACTCCATCCACTATTCTTCCCTTTCCATACAGCTCCCACACCCAATACGCTATACTGTTCTTATAGTCGTTCTGGGCAGACATATTCCCTGGCCTCTTCCCACACAATACTTCCATTATTAGAACCCCAAAGGCATACACGTCCGTTTCCACAGTTGCCCTCCCTGTCAGAAATGTCTCTGGGGCCATATAACCTGGTGTTCCCGCAATCTCTTTTGTGGAGTGGTGAGTTTCGTTTCTTTTTTGAATGGTGCGAGCGAGTCCGAAGTCTCCCAGCTTCGCGTTGAAGTCTGAGTCCAACATAATATTGCTTGCCTTGATGTCCCTGTGAAGCACCTTCTTCTCGCACCCATTGTGAAGATAGTCAAGGGCCTGAGCCACCCCGTATATCACACTGTGTCTAGTTTCCCAGCAGAGGTTTGACTTTGACGATCCCTCTGAGCTCCCAAATAGGTACTTGTCTAGGCTCCCATTGGGCATGAACTCGTAGATGAGGAGGAGTTCTTTTCTCTCATAGCACCACCCAATCAATTTAACCAGATTCTTGTGGTGGAGGCTGCCTATTGTTGTGACTTCTGCTATGAATTCTTGCTTCCCCTGACGTGAATCCTTGGAGACTCTCTTCGCAGCTATGTCCTTGTTTCCGAGGAGTCCCTTATACACTGTTCCAAAGCCACCTTCCCCGAGCTTGTTTTGGTGATTGAAATTTCCTGTCGCCTTTCTGATTTCCCTCAGTCGGAACTTCTTCGGACCCATTGAGGAACCCTGAATCTGGTCTTCTATCCTCGGATACGCATCCTCTGCTTTCTCCCTACTTCGTTTTTTCCTCCAAATCAAGAAAAACACCACCCCACCAGCGATAATCACCACCGTTGGAACTGTAATCCAAACCCACAACAGCTCTTGATTTCCGTCTCCAATATCTACACCGTTGAATTCCCATGCTCTGATGCAGTTCAGCTCAGTGAAATCACTTGTGGAACCAGAGAACCCCAGAAAGACCTTTTCTGGGAGATAGGAGGACAGATTGAGAGGTGGGGATGTCAACAAGAGCTTCATGTCTTGTTCTTTGGTTCCATTCATGGAACCAAAAACAGAGATTGTATCATTAGCATACTGAACTCTCACTGTCACATTGATGGCCGATGAAATATTGATCCCCAACGGAAGTAATGGTACCTGTTTTATGGAGTAAACACTATTCACGTTCACGCCAACATGGTCGTTAGGGCCATCTTCAGGGAAGTTTTTTCTGGTATCGAACTCCACAGCTAATATGGCAGCACGAGAAGTGCCATTTGTAGTAGAATTTACAATGCCCAGCCATCTTTCATAGCTGTTGGGTGGAAGACTAATGTCACCGGTCAATATGAAGGCCAAACCTTCTCCTGCGCCTGCGCTTGAAGGAGTTTGGGGGTTGATATTGAGGACGAAGGTGGTATTAAACGATGCAGTTTGATTCTTCTTCTTGCTCCACAATCTGTATGCCTTATTGTAGAAGGCCCTTCCGGATATATTCCTCAAGTCTTGACCGTAAGCATCAGGGGTCACTTGGATGGCATCTCTGAATACACGCGAATAAGCGCTCAGTATCAATTGATTTTCGTCTTCTTGTTTGAAGGTGGGGAAATTGAAAGAAAAGCAGCCAACTTGGGTAAGGGCGAAGATACTGAAGATGACTGCCAAGAGTTGAGACTTGACCATCCAACAAAAATGCATTCTACTGCCCATGAAACGGCCAATAAATATGCCTTTTGAGGGATTTGCAATTGGCACAGACAAGATGATGAGCTATAAGCCTGTAAATAAACAGAGAGATTGAAGGGCAACGTCTCAGGAGCTAACTACCAGATATTGGAGGCCAAGTCTAAAATGCTAATTACGAAGCATCCTTGCTCGAATAGAACATATATATAAAATATTTATATATAGGTAAGGTCTAGTAATCCAAAGACTTGTTTTATACATGGGAAGTTTCCTTGCTCTTGAGCCTTCTTATTATTATTATTATGTTTTTGCTATTCAAAGGTGGAATATTATTGTATAACCAGATTGTGATATGGCATTCCATGACTAGCTGGATAGAACGATCCATTCAAAGTACTGCTTTTAAATATTTCTACTTAACAACTCAATGATTGTTATCACAACCTTTAATGGTCTTTCAATTCGTATCTTGTCTTATAATTAACCTTGTCTGAACACAAATAAAGGTTTGAATTAAGAACCCATGCACCAAGGAAAATTAAAGATATAATAGCGAAGGTTTTATATGTATATGATTTGGTCATATATGCTTGTATCTTTACTTTTGTATTGCACAATGAACAAGTAAAGTTATACCAAACTTGCAAAGTCAAAGAACATCTCCTCCAATAATAAGCGTGATTAAACCAATATTAATGTTTATCTTTTCATAGATCTGTTTTATTTGGGTTGATCGGGTGAATCATTGAGAAAAATCCCTATTGTCGATTCGTCATTTGAAATAATAAATTATTTCCTATCGTAATTGTATCACTTATATCTGAAGGGCAAGATTATGAGTTTGACCCATAAAATTTTATTAGATTTTTAAGTGATATAATATTCAAATATTTTGGCCCGCTGCACATTCAAAGTCACAACATAAAACTAGTCATTAGCAAGGAAAGGTGTAACAAATACATCGATTCGTAGAGGAAGAAAATAATAGCATATGCCAACGACATAAGGATCGTTCTCAGAAACTTACATGCTGATTGATCGGAAGTCAAAAGTCACAGGTCAGAACCAAGCCGGCAATCTTGCCCATATGTGTATATATATATATATATATATATATATATATATATATATATATTCCAAAAAATGGGGAACGTTTTTCTTGCTCGCAATATTAATTGGCTTTATTTTAAAAGAATTCCAGATTCATGATAATAAAATATCATTTTTTTACATAAATTTTAATATAGTTTGATGATTGAGAGCTCTAACTCCCCGTAGTTTGTCCTCTTACTAAATCCATTTCTTTTTGAGTTGGAATTATCGTCTATTTATTATAAATGATTAAATTTTGGAGTGTTAAATTTTTCTAGCAAATAAAAATGTGAAGTTTCTTTCTTGGTTGCGCTTTCATTTAATTTCTCCTTTAAGTTTATGAAGATTTTACTTCGTATATAATATAGCTGGGCATCTCGCCTTTTATATTCACATTTTGATCCTAGATTTTTAAGAAAGTAGAAAGTAAAAATTACACCAAATCTCATTGGTTAAATATTTGGACTAAATTTGAATACAATCTAAAAAATTTTTGCTATCATATATTTTAATAAAAATATGATAATATAATCAAATGATGAGCTATAAAAATTATATATTTATGTATAAAAATTATATGTTTATTATATTCTTTATAAAAATTTGATAATAAAAATATATCTAATTTTTTAAATATTCCTATAACATGACAAAATGGGATTTATTTTTCTTGTTTGTTAAAAAAAGTCAAAAACTGTAAAACAAATACTTACTTGTTTGGTATAAGGTGAGAAAGAAAAATGAAAATGGAAAATTGGATAAAATACTCATTTTACTTTTATAATCATTTTTTAATTATTAAAAATAGAGACAATTAGGTTATTTTCTTTTTATAAAGTCACAATTTTTTTTTAATTTTTATATCTAAATTTTTGCATATCAAACAGGTGAAATTGTATTTTGCAATACGAGGCTTTAGGAAATTTTTACAAATTTTCAAGTTTTTATAAGTCAATTAATATGTGTTCATTTGGATACATGTCGAAAAATCACATTTGTATATAAATAATAAAATTTTATTTTGTGTAAAATGTAATTTTGAGAGAAGTGACGGTATTTCCAAACACAGTTTATGTCCACCAGGTTTAATGGTCAAGACTTACCTCACGCTTTTCATTTGAATGAAGTTAACGGGGAGTATAGCTAAGGATGAATAAAACCGAACAAAATTGATTAAATTAAACCAAACCAAATTGAATCACTAAAAATCGAATAAAATCGATTAAAAATTGGTTTGGTTTAGTTTTTGTAATTGTAGAACCGATTAAATCGTTTCGGTTGTTAGTTTTCTATATATTTGATTTTGTTAACCGAACCAAACGAACTTTTAAATTTATAATTAATTAAAATTTAATATTTTGTTTTTTTTTAGATTAATGGGATCTTTTGTCAATTAAATTTGTATCAAAGTTATATTCTTTATGTGGTTTAAGAAATATATAAATTATTTATACTATTTTATTATAAGATATTATTCTTATTTTTTTTCACTTTTTAAAATTTTTTTGTGAATGTATGAGATTTTTTTAGGTAAAAAAAAAGATATAAAAATAATAAATTATTCCAAAATTATTATTGGTCAAAATTTTAAAAAATATATGATATTTAAAGTTAAATTTTACATATTACAAGAAACAAATTTTTTAAAAAAATTATTTTTGGACAAAAAAAATATGAATCAAACTGAATAAATTGAACAAAAATTGAAGCAAATCAATTAGAATTTAATATTGATAAAATCTAATAAAATAAAAAATCAATTAAGTTGGGCTGATTTAATTTTGGTTCAAAATCAAATCTTTAACGCCCTAAGTATTGCGGTACTTAATACGAAGTTGGACTTGGAAAAGTCAAATCAGAAGTACGGCCATAACTAGCGTACGTAAGAGTTGTTGGAAACGTTAAAATCCCGAAGGAGGTGGAAATTCCCATATATTTTTTAATTTGACCCAAGTAGGCTGCCGCTTATACGTAATAACCAGGTCATTTCAGCAATAACTATAAGCCTTCAACTCTAAATTTCTTTACTCATCTCTTTTTTGAATCGCTTAAATTTAATTTATACAATTTAAATTTAAAATTTATATTTTATTTTAATTTTAATAATATATTTTTATAAATTATTAGTTTAAAAATATTTTTATTTTATGTTTTATTTTTAAAAATAAGAATAAAAATTTAATTTATTTAAAGTAAATTTGAATAATTGATAATTCATCTTTTAAACCCCAATTGGTGAAAACAAAGATAAAAAGAAGATAAAAAATTTTTAATAAAATATTAATTTCATTTTTACAATTATTATTCAATTATTATTTAATATTATATGTCAATAATTATTTAATTATTAAAAATAAAGATATTATATGTATTTTTTATCTATAAAATTATTTTTTTTTTCTCTTTTTTACATCTAACTCTTATATCAAACGGATGGTTAAAGATAAGTACAGTAATTATTTTAATGTTAAAATAATTACTCTGGATTTTTGGAAGGCCTCTAAGCCTGAGCTTGAGCTTTATTTTAATGTTAAAAGAGAATCGTAAATTATATGGTAAACATCTTTAACTTGTGAATTCTAACCGCAAAACTATGACGCAATGACCCCTTAACGTACATTACGTAATCATCCGGAGCAAACACCCTAAGTTACTTTAACTCATCAGGAGACTTCCATAAATAATAAAAATAAAAAGCTGTATGAGTCATATTCGGCCCTAAAAGATTAGTATAAAAAATAAGTTAGACTAATCTTATTTTCAATCATACGTAAGGTATGGTTAAAATAAATAATACGAATCTTATTTTAAATTATACTTGAAGTTTGGTTAAATTATATTTAATGCTTCTTTTATTTTAAAAATTAGATTCAGTCGTTTAACTTATTTTTTATAATAAAATTAATTTTTTATACAATATTTTTTTTTCTAAAAATATGATTATTTAACTATTTTTTAAGACTAAGTTTAGGTATAGTATTTTATATTTTTATTATTTAATTATTTAATTAAAATATGACAAATATATAATTTTTCAATAATATTATGACAACTATATAGTTTAATTGAAAAAATTATATAATTATTTACAAAAATCATACACTTGCTATGATATTATTAGAGAATCATACACTTATTATATTTTAATTAAAAATTTTGATAATAAAAATATAAAAAATTACATATAAATTGCTTTTAATAGTCATAATAAGAATAAAATTATAATTTTGTATTAGAATTTAATATTAATTTAATTGTATTTAATGTTATATTAAGAATAAAATTGTAGTTTTATGTTATGCATAAAATTAATTTTCTTACAAAAAATAAATCAAATAAAAAGATTTTGTGATATACACTGGAATGTCACAAAAATTGAATATAATTTTTGAAATGAAAGAAAGTTCGTGTATAATTTAACCAAATGTGGGAGTTAGTGTAATGTAAACCATTGTAAACGATACCATCATGATGCAATCAAACTAAAAATATAAATAAAACAATACAAAGTTGTTAATGAAAGAAAGGATTCAGGAGAATTATTTAGCATGTGTTTTACGGTCAAAGTCTACATTTATAATAAATTACTTGGATTGGAAAAATAAAATGAGTGTAAATTCCAAATTGAAACATAATCTCGATAATAGAGTTTTTTAAGAAACAGTCTAGAAATAAAATGAGTGTTTCATAAAAAATGAACTAAAATAAAATCAGTGTTAACTTTCAAAGTTTCATTAAAAAATGAACTAAAATAAAGTCAGTGTTAACTTTCAAAGTATTCTTTTGCACAAAGAAAATGTTTTCCACCAATTAATTACTCATAAAAAGTTACTATTTAGAATATTAGCGATAAAAAAAAGTAATTACATAAGTGGCTCAAGCTGATTGTGGTTTTAGCAAATCAAAGTTATATGATTGACATCTTTATATATATAAAAAATTAAAATTATATTAAATCAACGATCATGTTCATGGTATTTCAAAACATGATTTAATCTTTAATTTAAATTGAAGAATGTAGGATTAGAAGGTAAAGTGTCTTGAATTTATTTCTGTGACCCAATAAAATTTGAATTTTTTTTCTCTAATTTATATTTATATTCTATGGTTCCTCTTCTCTGGCGTGTACCTTATTTAATCTTTCTCCAACGTCTCACTCCTTCTCTCTCTTAATTAGTCTCTCTTCCCTTCACTTTCTTAAATGACTAGAATTCTTCTCTCTCTTTTTCTTCTAATCTTTACATTGCCTTCTTTTTCCACTCTCACGATCGACGTTATTGAGTTTGAATGGGTAATAATTTTATGCAAAAACGAATTTTTGGAGACAATATTATCATCTCCACCTTTAAGTTGTCCACATGGTATATCGCAATCATCGCATTCAAAGCTACAAAAATAGTTTCTTGACAATCTGGGCTTTAGAAATGAGAGATGAAGATCATAATCACAATCGTCTTTGACAATTTAAGAAAATGTATTTACAGAAATCCTTCATACTTCACTACTAGCTAGTTTATTAGTCATGCATATGTAGCAACCAGTAGTAATAGTGATCATGACATCACGGGTTCAGCCTCCTTGCGCAATGTTGTTATCTCATCTCGGTAATTAGGACAATGATTAACGAGGAAGCATGTAGAGAAAGAAGATTGGAAGAAGAGTGAGGAAAATTCAAGACATTAAAAAAAGAAAAAAAGATAATAGAGGTGAGGGAAAGAAAAAAAGATATTAATTAAATGCGAATTTCTAATGCTGCCTTTATTTTTAAATATGTAACTGAGATAATATCAACCATTTATTTGTGCACTTTAAAAGATCGTAATCCGAAAATAGGATCTAATTCCTGTGGATCTGGAATTTCAGAATTTGGGATCTCCTGCAACCTCAAACTTCAATTTTGAGCGCCTACTAAGTGCCCTAAATTGCCCCCTTCTCTGTTCAACAATTGTATAGCCATCTTCATGATTCCTGATAAAATGGAAACTTCCTTGAATTGTTCAGTGTAGTGGCTGTACGTAAACACTTTGCCTTGTTAAGTTCATAATTCCTAGTTCATATGATATTATGATTATAAATAATACCTGCAACTATAGTTTGTGGGTCCAAATGTATGGGCCTGCATGAATTATAGATCAGTTTGATAAACTTGCAGAACTAACAAATGGCTGAGGTGCTTCCCCTAAGCACCTACAACACGGCCTCCAATAAGGATTTGGATGGCAGCAAGTTAATCCCAACCATTCAATCGCGTATCCACAGCATCAGTTATATGTAAATGTAATACATATAAGTAAATTATTAATTTCACACTAACAAATCACTTATATAAATGTAATCATACAATTTGATGAGGTTTAATACATAAATAAGAACATATAAACGATTTTATAACTATAATTATGATAAATAATGAAATTTGTACATGTATTTGACTTCTCCATTGAGTTAAGTTATAACAAACTTAGCTGACTTTTTTTTTCTTTTAACTACAAATGTAATAGCAGCCGTTATAAAAAGCAAACATTAAATTAAGATTAAAGAAGAGACTTAACTTTAACTTAATTAGTTTTTTACTAGATCTCCCTATTACGAGATTTAATAAAATTTATAATCTATACTTTTATAATTGTTAAATAGATTTAAATTTAATATTTTAATGTGTACATAGTTCAATTAATTTAACAAAAAATTTTAGATTTAAATATTTAAATGGATCATTGGTCAACTTATATATTTTATAAAATAAAATAAAATAAAAAATAATTAATGTGAGGCGACGAAAAAAAAATCCAACATTATGTTCTGTATGCTATCAAGTTCCCAAACCCAGTCCACTATGCTATTGTTATAATTATTCATGTGATTTTGGAGCTCTCGCTTTCTTCCACGCGTAACTTCTAGCATTAGAACAGCAAATGCATACACATCGGTTTCGACAATCGCCCTTCGAGCGTGGAAACGCTCTAGTGCCATATATCCTACTGTTCCCGCAATTTCCTTCGTCGAGTGGTGGGTATTTTCCCTCAGCTTAATGGTACGAGTTAACCCAAAATCCCCAGGTGGAGAATCCAGCATTACATTGCTGTGTAGATAATTCAACGCTCGAGCCACCCTACATATAACGCTATGCCTTCTTTCCCTATTCACGGTTGAATCCTCTGTAGAAGATGGGCTATCATTATTCATTAGTAAATATGAATTTGTCTTGCTCCCCTTTGGCATCAACTCGTACACAAGGAGGAATTAACTTTTTTTGAAGCACCAACCAATTAATTTCACCAGATTTTGTGATTGAGATTGCTTATAGTAGTGATCTCTGCTAAGAAATCCTGCTTCCCGTGACGAGGATCCTTTGAAATTCTTTTGACAGCCATATCCTTGCCATTTAAGGTGCCTTCATAAACCGTCCCAAATCCTCCTTTGCCGAGCTTGTTTGCTGAATGGAAATTCCTTGTGGCAGATAGAAGCTCCTATAGCTGAAACTCGTGTCGAGCATTTGATGAGCTTCTAATTTTGAGCTCTATCTGCAGATCATCATCGGTCCCGTGCTCCATTCTGCGTATTCTTTTGCGGTAATAATGATATATAGCAGCAACCCCACTACAACCACAATCATAGGGGTCAAGATCGATAGCCATATGAGATTGATTGGACCTCTCTCTATATACTCCCAGCTAGAGAAATAACGTATCTTGTCATGTTAAACCGAGTATATAACCCTGCGGAAGCTGAAAACCCAACAAAAACATCCCTTGGAAGCACAATACTAGATGAAAGATAGACATCATGTGGTCCCAGAGACTTCTGCTGGATAGAATAGATGCTTTTCACATCAACCCCAACATGGTTATCATCAATATCCTCAGGGTAGCTCTTCCTTGTGTGGATACTATATTGCTTACCCCACTTCTAGTCGCTCTGACGATCCCAAGCCATTGGCCTGCACTGTTATAAGGGAAGTTAAACCCTCTCCGCCGGGAAATGTAATGGGAGGGATATTGAAAACCAAGCTTGAATTGAAGGAAGCTTTCATGGGCCTCTGAGCGTCCCATAGGTTCAGTTGTTCATGGTAGAACACCCTTCCAGACAAGTTTGACACAGGTAAAGCTTGTAGTGCAGGGTCTGGAGTCACTTGAATCGCATTGTCAGATGTAATTGAATTTGCGGACAGGTTAAAATCTGACCCATTTCCCTGAAAGAAAGCTGGATATGTGAAATCCAGGCACCCAACTTAAAGTAGAGATCTGAAAAGGAGACTTGCTAGGAGTACAAGCTCAATTATAAATTGGAGGTGGTGATGGAAACTTTGCAAATGGAACACAAACATGATCCTTGTATCAATATGATGATGGTAATTGTCTTCCTACTGTATGAACTCTCTTTAAGATATGGAAGGAAAGTCACCGGGTTTTTTGGACGGCAACAGGAAATGATTAAATTTTAGAACAAATTATTTAATAAGGGAACTTATTTCTTTAGGAAGAATCACGTTTGTTTATTTCGATTGTTTACTAATGCGGTATTATTAACGCTATTTTAAAATTGTAAGAAAATAAATGATGAAGGGTCATAACCAGTCACCGTGTGATGACTCTGCCAAAGTTGAATTTGAGAGATATGGAAGAGGAATCAGATCATCTCCATTTCTGTTTCCATCTGACCGTTTGCTCCATCCACAGCGGAAGAGGTGTCACGTCGTTTCCTTATCGCATCTGAAGACAACACAGTGTCCCTGGGTTTCAACTCTTAAAGACGCTGATCTTTAAAGGGGCCTGTTCATGATATTGGTGAAGTCAAAACTAATGAATGGTTCTAACAGGAATCAGAGGACATTCTTCTGTCCAGAGATGAGAAATGGCCATTTCTTCTGCAGTTTCCAATAGGACGCTTTGGCGTTTGTCTTTGGCCTAAGTAGCCAATCGGTTCTGTGGCATGCTCTTGCAACAAGCCCTGCCACCAGATTCCTCCATTTCACCCCAATTATCCACATATGTCTCCGGTTATTGGTCATAGCATTGCTGGCCTCTGTGTCCTTCACCTACATTCCCAAATGCAGATTCTACTTCGAAGCAGTCAAAAGAGAATATTTCCATCCAGCTCGAGTTAACTTCTTCTTCACCCCTCGGGTTGTCTGCATGTTCCTAGCCGTCGGTGCACCTCCTAAAACTGCCCCTAAGACCCTTTATCCCCACCATTTGGTGCGTTTTCATGGCACCATATTTCTTCTTCGAACTCAAAATCTACTGTAAGGTGGCAAATGGTGACTCGTGGAATCTTGGGGTCATCAGATCGATTGGAAAGCTTTCAAGAGGGATAGAGACCGTCCTGGCCAACACAAGCAAGCAAGTATTAGGCAATGGATCCGTTTCTTTTAGTAAATTAATTAGTTTATGAAATATTATAAATTTAATTTTTTAACATATCAAAACCCTTAATTTATTTTTTGAACTTTTTTCAATTTCTGAATAATTTTCTTAATTAATAAATGGGAATCCACAAGAACCTTTATTCATATCCTCAACTTGCCCAATGATATTTTTTTTAAATAGTATTGTTTAAGCAATTTTTTTTTTCTCAAAATGATATCATTTCAATTGTCACTTAACTTTGTAGAGACGTTCAAGTCATGATTAGAAGAAATTTACTTAATGGAAAAATTATGTTGGTTGGGAAAATTTTTTTAAATAATTAAATTGAGAAACTTTATCTTTAAAAAATTAAACTAAAAAAAATTAAATCATTAATTGATTCCATTTTCTCTCTTCTCTTGGCATTTGATCATCTGAACAAGTTATATTCATAGCCAGTGAGCCACTGATTTTCAGATTCAAATATTTGAAATACCATAACTAATTTGAAAATGCAATTTAATATTACAAATTCAATAATAATATATCGAATCACTTCAAGTTCAAGAAAAAAAAAACTAAATATTTGCTATACAATTATATAAGAATAAATTGATAGGAAAATAAATAAATTTAGATAGTTATAGACTTATAGTATTCAATCAACCATAATTGGCTGGTATTTATTAAATAAGTTACTATGTTGATCAATCCTTTACATAAGTTATCATCTTCGTCTTCCTAATTTTCTCTAAGTTTTTATTAAATATATGTAATTGTTATTTTGATGACTCTAGTAGAAGTAAGCATTATTATGGGAATTATTGAAATTCCATGACGCTTGTCAATTATTAAATATTAGAAGGGCACCTTTACTTGGCCCGAAAAGGCAACAAATCATTCAAATTTGAATGGCAAACGCTTTCCTGATATCACATATTCAAAGGGATCATGAGTCCCACTTCCATCTGCATACCCATTCCTCTTTGGTTGGCGACACTTCCATGATCTAAACTTTTACCCCATTCCTTGTATTGAATGAGAGGCTTAGTCAACCCCAACAGTTGGCAATTTAATTAAAAATGAATAAAACTCTATTTTAATTTTTTTTAAAATTTAATTTCTTATAAAACTTTTTACTCAGTTTTTTATTCACAAATAGAATATTTATTAATTTGGTCCCTTATACAATTATTTACTAATTTAATCATTAACAAATAAATAATATTTTTTTATTAATCTACTATTAATAAAATTAATAATCAATCAATATATTATATAATAATGACAAAGTAATAATTTATTAAAAAATATGATATATATATATATATATATATTATTAAATTTATTAGTTTAATATACAATAAATTTATTAAAATGAATATAATATTATTTTATATTTAATAACTATATTTTGTTATAATTAAAATATATATTCTAAAAAATATGCTGTCATCAATCATCCCATCACATCCATTTAGACATGGTCCAAGACCATTCTTGGGTTACGAATCGATTAATGTTACGAATACGGTTTGGTGAGGATATTTTTGTATACGTATACACTCTTTTACGCTTAACAAAGCTTAGATCTGTAACTACACCAAAGGCGTAGTTCAATAAAAATAATGTTGTGAACCCATTTGCAGTTACTTGGACACAATATTAGTGCTAATATATTAAGAGGTACGAATAAGGCAGGCAGTAGGCATCATAAAATTAAGAGTAAGGAATACAATTTTTCTTTTTCAGTTTTGTTAAATTTATAAATTTTTATTTTTAAAATATATATTAACTTCCCTTAAAATAAAATGTTATTTTATACTTTAATTTAATTTTAAATTTTTGGACTAAAATACCTTTCATTTTTACTATTCTTAAAAAAAATATATATTTGGATTAATAGAGAATACCTTACTAAAAATTTTAAAATTTAACTAAAATATAAGGTATATTTTGAAAATAAAAAAATTATATTTTTAACAAAATTTTGTACAATTTACTCTAAAATTAGAATTGTCTTCAAAAAAAACACTTCAGTGATTATGAATACTTTTATTTGAAAATCTCACTCTCGTTTATATAGTTGGAACCGATTTGTATTCCTTACAATTATTTTTCTTTTTTCCTTGTTTATATAATTTTAAATTAAATACAAGAAAATTAAATGTAAGAAATGGATAAGATAAAATTTATATATATAGGAGGGAAACGGACTGTTCTACGTGGTTCAAGTTGTGACGAATCACAGAGGAAAAGGAAAAGTAATTAAAGAGGGAAGCTAGCTTCAAATCAATGCTTTCAAGTAAGAGATTCCTATTTCTTCAGTTTTTAATATTTTATGTCAACTACCAATTATAATAAATTATTTATAAAATTTTTAATTAATGATAACCCAGTAAACTTGAATAGATATTAATTTGGAAGTTAAAAATCCATCCATTTGCTTTACAGATGATCAATCAAAATATTTAAAAAGAAGGGCTCGATGACCCAGATTGTCTTATTGCCAAAGATATAATGACCACTTCAACATCTCAAAATTGTAATATATATATAAAATTTTAGAATTTTATATTAATAAGGACATATGAAAATGATTTAAAAAAGTAAAAAATGTGAAAAGTAAATAAATGAGAATAGATAAGATAAAAAATAACTCTTATATCTTCTATTTTTAAAAAGATAACTTAATAATTAAAATGATAATTTGATAAATAAAATAATAAATTTAAAAATATAATAAATATTATACAAAATATATAAAAAAATACATTTGACATCAGCATACTAATTGAATTTATAGTGATTCAAATTATATTAAAAACAATTTATAATTAAGAAATTATAATTGGAAAAATTTTGATATATATGTAGATCGAGTTTAATTTATTACATTTTAAATTCATTAATAGTCATGGTTGCTCTTTTTTAATGCAAGAAATCATAGTTCTTGCTTCTTAATTACAAAAAGTAAGGCTTAAAATTAGAATGCGATTAATATGATGTAAAGTAAATGATATATAATTTATAATTTTAAAAGTTGTGATAATTTATTGAATAAATGCTTTTTAAAGTGAGATATATATATATATATATATATTAACCTTTTAATAATTTCATGTGTGTGGATAAATACCTCTTTAAAGAAAACAATCTAATTATACTATGAAACCTCTCATCCTCATATAATATTCGTCATTATTTTTAACATTATTTTTTTTTCGTAAAGATATATAAATCATCCATAATTTCTGATATATGTAGACAGTTTCACAAGACCATAGATGAAAGCAAAAAAGGAAAAAACATGCTGAAACAATAATTGTTTAATGAAGTAAACTCTTGAAAGAAATCATCAGCAAAAAATAAAGAAAAAAAAGAGGAAGACGAAGCAGAAAAAGAAACAGAACTTACAAGAAGAGGTAGACATATTGAAGAGACAAGATCGGAGAAGGGAAGCTGGGGGCAGCTCCGATCCAGGTGAGAGCGACCCGTATCGGTGTGGCGTATACTCATACCAAACCATACCCGTATCGGAAGCCGGTACGAGTCTCTCTCACCCGGACTAGAGATGACCAGAGACCGAGGGCCGACGCATTCAAATTCTATCTTCTTCACCACCTCACAACTCCCGCTGCTTGTCCCTTCTGGACCATTATTTATAATATCTAACCCATGGCCGACGCATTCTTTGGCGTGATTAAAATGAAATATAAATATTGATTTTTATAACAGCTGTGACGATGAAGGACATAATAATTTATATACACCTGCTTTGGCTAGCGTGTGACGTGTTTTTCGTTTGTTTGTTTTATCGCTATTATATCACCATGTGACTTCATCACTTCTTGAGCCTGACCATTTCTTCGCGCCAATCACTATTTCCCACGTCCCCAACACTCTTTAGGTTGACTAATTCAAACTTTACAATCATTTTATAAATATCTCTTCAACAAAAGGATTTCTTTTCTATATTTTTATTTTTAAACTTTAAAGACAATAAAAAGAAATCGCTTGTTTACTTCATCATAGTATACACAAACAATCTATAATCGAAGGTGTAAGTTGATTCATTAAACTTTAAAGACAATAAAAAGAAATCGCTTGTTTATCGAATCTCAACTTTAATCAATCATTTTATGGAATCCATGTTAGTTGTTTTTTTCCCCAAAACTTTTTCTATTATCGAAGGTGTAAGTTGATTCATTAGAGAGTTAACAAATCAGGTAGCTTTTATTCCGAAATAGGATACATCACATTATTTATAATTATTAGTATTATGAAGAAACTTTTTGCACATGAAGTTTTATTTGAGATGCTCTCAGCTGTTTTCATTTTCCCTCTGTGTGTTTATATTGTTAATTAAATATAATAGTAGTATTACTTAATTAATGATATATTTAAAAAATAAATCTAATTATTCAATAATTAATTTCTGCGAATTTTAAATTTTAAAAAATAATAAATATATCATAAATTAACAATCATGTCATGAAGGGCATCGGCTTAATGGCTTCTGATCAAGTTCGACAATTAAAAAGCCCTGTTCCCTGACCACCACAGGTCACTATTTACTTTCAACTGCTGATCATAATCCTCTATTTTTATTTTGATCTTCTATATATGTATAATTATTCTATTTATATTTATAAAATTCAAATATATTTAATTTCAACACCACCTGGCTACCTTGTCTTGCTAATAATTCCAAGGCAAAATGGGGGGAAAAAGTTGTGTAAAGGAAAAGCATAAATGCAGAAACAGCCGCCGGTTACCGGTTTCAAATTTAGATGTTAGAAAGTTAAAAACCCAAACTTAAATGTGCAATAAAGAACTATTATTTTCCACTCTTTATTACATCCTTCATTGCGTCATCACATCTCAGTTTTAACTAAAATAAGATAATGCTACAGAAGGTGGGTCTTATGAGAAGTTCAAATTCTTTTGTCCTTAAATTTTTAGAAAAATGAGTAAACAAAATATTTCCTCCAGTATTTTTTTTTAAATAAAAAATTATTTTATTGAAATTAAAAAAAAAAGTTAATATCAATTTAATTTATTGATTAAGTTTAAATTTAATAATTCTTTCTTATTTTATCTATCTTTATTTTATATAAGAAAACGTTATGCATTGTTAAGTGTATTGGATGTAATAACAAATAAAAAATAAAAAAAATTATTATTTAATGAAGTAAAAAAACATACTATGTTTCTTATATTTTGAGATCAAAAAAAATTTTTATAAAAAGGATCGAAGGTAGTATTACATTTTAAGACTTATATTTTATAAAATTTATAATAAAAATTCTTAAAGAATTAAATTATTCTAATGACCAAAATTATTATCAAATTTTTAAAAATTTACTGCTACAATTTGAAAGAATTTGTTATCAATTTTAGAAAAATTATTATCAAAATGACTTAAATTGTAATTTTTTTAAACTTTAGTAGTAAGTTTCAATCATTTTTTATTTTTAGAGATAATCTTAATTCTTGAGATATTTTATTATAAAACTTTTGAAACTTGAGTCTTGAATGTAATTTTTTTAATTTATTATAATATAAATAAATGTCGAAATAATTTAATAGTTAAAAATTTAACTTTTGGTTAAAATAAAGGGTTCGGAGAATACAAGAAGAGTGAGATTTAAGTATAGAATGTTTGCGCACGGAAGCTAGAAAAAAGAGATATATAGATATAGTCAAGATCAGCAAATAATGAATGGACCCCATCTTGATTAATCAAAAAAAAAGAAACCAATAAGCTGTTGACGACGCATCTCCAAACAAGGAAAAGAAAAATGCCTAGTTCATAATTGAGATAATGACTCCTAATCCCATCCACTTTTCCTCCCTCGCAATATATGCTATATCACACGTAAGTATGTAGACTTCCACTATGACGAATTTCCCCTTCCCCACGTGGGACGATATATTAGACAACACAAGATCGAAAATTTGTAGAAAGAAGACGTTTGACAACCTAAATATACATTTAAAATCTCAAGAAAAGGCATGAACGTGCAGTGCCGTGTCACATACATTGATATTAATTTAATTGTCCTCACACAAGTTTACTTTTATGAAATTTTGATTGTTGATTGGTTATTAACACCAACATCAGTTAATTATTTTGATTTTATTTTTTGAGAGACCGAACATGTGGAGTTGAGTTGGGTTGTCCATTACCACAACTTGGATGCAGTTAGTCCACTATCAAAAACACAGTTCTATCACTATTTTTAGTTCCTCCTCCGCCTATCACTTCCCAGTTCCCAACGCTTTTTGTTGTGACATGTCCAGAGTCTTTGTCTGTGAATTGTATTTAATTCTTTCTTTAATTGAAAAGTTTACTTTAAATAGTAAATGTACAGGGATAACAATGAATTATATTTAATTCTTTCTTTAATTGATAAAGTTTACTTTAAATAGTAAATGTACAGGGATAACAATTAATAAAGAAATATTATACTAAACAGTAACTATGACCAGTAACAACTTTACCATCGGTACATTTCGAAGACGATACATAGGATTTAGTGGAAAAGGTGAAAAAGATAAAATGGTAGTATGATTTGGTGATACTAGCTGGCTAGAAAGGCGGATCTGCCTCCTGAAATGTGAGATATATCGAACTTTTGTTGTCATCTCGCAATCTTGCTGTTCTCCCTTGAGACACGACTCTTCACAGCGCAATAAAACATCAGAATATCCCGAGAATTAACTAGGGGTACCCCACCCCCACAACAAGGGGAATTCCAGCAGCGTTCAATTAATGTTCCTGCCAAAGAAAGTAAGAGGAACAGAAGGAAAAATCAGAGGACAATTCCAACATTTAAAAAAGACAAGTTAAAACACTTTGACCCTCCCTCTTTCCCTCACAATTAATTGGATGGCAAAATCAGAGTTGAATTTTATTTTGCCTGGCCTTGCATATATAATTTGTCGTTTGGTTCAGCTATGACAACTCTTCGTCCTGTTGTATTTAGGACTGGGATCCTCTCCTAAATATGTTTGTGAGATATTTGTGGCATATATAAAGAGGGATATATAAAAGAGGGAGGGTGAGATTTATAAACAAATATATATATTTTAAAAATAAATTAAGTTTTGTGAGATACTTTAGAAAGGAATGCAGAGAGAATCACTTTTAAAGGATCCAATTCCTTGTATTTAATCCCCAGCTATAATAGCTAGTAACTTTAGAGCAAAATCCTGGAAGAAAGTAGTTCTCTCGGCCACACAAGCAGTTGCTATAGCAACAGAGGAAAGAAGCAATAAACTGGCTCTTGGACTTCAGGTTGCTAGAAGGTCAGTCTCTCTTTTGTTTTTGGGTGTTGGTCGAGATTCACAGTTGAGGTCAGGTGAATATGGTTTGGAATTGAAAACCATCCCAGTTCCGCAAATGTACTGTACTTGCTCTGATTATGGCAAGCCAGAATATTGAATAGTAAAAAAAGAAAAGAAATGATGGGCAAAGACAGTGAGAATGAGCCACGACAATATTAGCCAGCTCTACAACGTTAACAAGATACAAACAAATTTGCTACGTGACAGTGGAAACCAGCACCAGCATATGTCCCTTGGCGTATGCATTGTCCACTACCTGAAGGGTTTAATGTAGTTTACTTTGATAGTTCAAAACTTCAAATGTGTTGTGTTTATGAATATATTGCGAATTGGCCAGGCTGATCAGTACTAGTCTGCAGGATTTAAGTTTTAAATGAATGTGGGTAATTCAAACCAAGCACTATAAGATTTCTGGTAATACTACTTTGACAAATGGCGGCACCTAACTTTAAAATTTCGATGCATCAAACAGTTTAACAACTAACATTACTCTTGTTTAGATGAATGTGTATGTGATGGCTAGCGAAGATGGGTGCTTAGCCCAGCTTACAAGCAGGATAAAGGAATCTGCAAATAAAGTCACTCTCAACTACAATCCAAGAATATTCTCATTAATTTGGCTTTGGCATTTTCATGACGCCAAATCTGAACGACTGATTAAGGGAGTATCACATGCTTCTTTTCTTGTCATTAGTTATTCCCGTTCACCACCATCACTAAATAAATAGATCGTTGTCTCGCATGGTCTTAAATTCTTGTACTTTACAAATTGATGTGCTCTTCACGAGAAACGGCAAAGGTTAGTAATCATAGCGTACTTTCTGCGCCCTCAGCCATTCTGATATCATCACTATAATGTTGTTATTATTGCAGAATCAAAAGAAAACCATAGCCATGACAGACCTAGCCAGGCTAGCTAGGAGGGAATCCCACCATTTCTCAAATCTCATTCCCCCATTTGAAGCAATAGGGGTAATACAACCACAATCTCAATGTTTGAATAAATTTGGAAACCACATAAAGGAAAGCAATTCATCAGTTTATTAATCCTGTTTGTAGTACAGAGAGCCTAATTTTGAGCCAGCGGGTCCACTTATGCTCAAAGTTGAATCAATCATCAAATCATGAAGCGGCTACAAATGCAATTCAAATATAAATGCTCCAAAAGTTTGTGGATTTGTGCTATACGCACACCAGCTGCAGGCTGGCCATGCTTTCCACACACAACACACTCACTTTTCACTTGTTTTTTATTTTTTATTTCTCAATAAACTTGGCTTGGGCGGTGGCTTTTGCCATTAATGGACCAACAACATTTTTAAAACCTTAAACAAACGCATGCACAATTCAGGTAATTGAAACTAAAGAAATGGCACATTGAGCTGTGAAGTAACATATGTGTTTGTTAGTATTGGTGAGTCATTGGTGGGGGCGCCTGCCCACGTGCCATTCAATAATATTGATCTCTCACTGTGTAACCAAAGCATGCCAACACTCGCTTTGCTGTCTGGGCCCCTCTACCTTTACGCTCATTTGCCCTTCCCCTGCTCCACATAACGATGTTTGGTCCCCTTCGCCACTCCACCAAATAACTACCATGTATTAACATCAACCAAACAAAACGTATTTCAACAAATTTCAACTCCAGAGACTAGCTATAGTATCTTCCAACCCCCCCCCCCCCCCAAAAAAAACAAAACAAAAAACACAAACATATATTAAGGGAAGTTATTTAATGGTCAAAGAAAGAAGGTGGGGGGGGGGGGGTGGGGGCGGGGTTCAACAATCTCAAGATATGTTAACGTTGGAGTAACTTTGATAAACATTCATTTAGCTTGTCACTTGTGTTGAAATTGAAATTTCAGCAACAACAACAGAACCCAAACGGTATATATAATAAGTTTGTTATTTCGCATATAGGTGGGCTTGAGGCTACCGAGCAATGTGGTTTGTGGAGAAGGATAGGGTCTCGATCCATCCTCAAGAATCTGAGTCATATTGAATGGTTTAGACCCAGATTTTAAAACCATTAATTCTACTTTTTTTTTAAAAAAGGAGTGGTAACCTTACGAAAAGAGAAGTTTCATTTTTGAGCAAAGGATATATTCTTATACATATAAATATTAAGATAAGAAAAACAAGAGAGATATAAATAGATGATACAAATATTAAGATAAGAAAAGCAAGAGTGATATATATAGATAAGCGAAAAGCACGGGAATCGCTGGGAAAGTTAGAAGTCAACTTAGTGGATAGAAACCAAGAGGAGCGTCCTATTCATCACACATTGCATTTCTTTTATTCTTACTAAAAGCCCCAACTCAAACAAAGTGACAACAACACTTCAACTACAACCCTGACTTTTAAACACCAGCGCATTTTGTTAAAATAGCCTTTCGTGGTTATGATACCAACAATTTCCCTCAACACAAAGCACCCATCTCCAATCTACGTACGAACATGTCTTGTCTTGCACTCATATAACATGGCCACTCACGACACACAAGCACTTCCATATCCATAGATGCATCAAACCAGTTTGAACGCTCAAATTTGCCGCAAACCTTCAATACATTAGTTGCCTAAAACACGAAATCAAAGCGCAAGCCCCTCACTACTACTACTTTCTATATATATTCCGGGATCGAGCTTCCAAAACCACCAAACTTGGATTTCGTTTCGCAACATATCTCTAACACACACACACACACATATACAGATAGCGGAATACCTTAGGATACTACGTAACCACAAAAGAAAAAAAAAGGTAAGGAAAAGGTTGGAAAGGCCAAACCCGATGCTATATATATATATATATATCCTGTCGAGCTCAAAAACTATATTATAGGGGAGGTGACGAAAAGAAGAAAATTGAAAAGGGAACTCTAAACTAGTGTCACGGATATCATATATATAGGATTCAGCCATCCAAAAACTTTTTGACCAAACATAAGCTTAAATGATTTGGTCCTGCTGAAAATTCTGCACTAATTGAGTGTGATCGCAAAAGCAATTGGTACGAGGCACAAACAAAGTGCTTGGCAGAGTTTTACCTTATATAACTAAGCAGGAATTGACCCATGTCAGCCATCACTTACTCAACTTTTTCTTAGAAATTACAGCGAAAAGACGCATCCTGCTAAGCGATCAAACTATATTTTATAGTTAAAAGTAAGTAGATTTTAGTCCCTAGACGTACGCGTGGTGTATAGCATGGGATGGGATATTGACTTGCACTTATGAGCATGATTAATTTTAAGTAAATAAACAAGGCTCTCTTATGCATTTAATTAGCCTAGGGCGGCTTAATTACACAAACAACAACTTTACCTTGTTGACTGCACCTTTGCTACTACGTACTGCATTGTGTTTTCACTGTAAAACCTGGCTACTCAACCAAAAAACTTAAATATGACATAACAAATAATTTAGTTGTTTACTCCATCCCAACGATGCCATACCTTTTTCTTTTCTTTGACTATAACATTTGGTTATCTTTTCTCTAGAGCTTTTAATATATATAAAATTCATTAATTAACTTAATTAGAACACAAATCATTGGTGGATTCTGAGCCCTGATTAATTACCCTACTCATAGAGACAATAAAATTTCGGGTACTTGCTATGAGGGGCAAGAACCGGACGCAGGTCATGTCGTGCAGAGAAAAAAGAAAGCAAGTTGGGGGTCCATCTCAATCAAAAGCTGCTCTCCAACGCAGCTCTCAAAATCCATTTTTCATCATAGCCCGTGAACTCAATTTACAGTGTCATCCCTCGGAACGTACCCAGATACACCAATTCCTACGTTGCCAAAGCTCTAATGAAAACGTAATATTCTATTAATATCGTTGTTTCATAATAAAATTAGCCGAGCAGACGAAGGTTTCCAAATCTTTTATATATACCACTCTATATACAACTCCATAAATTTTTAAAAGAATCCTAATCTATCATTTTATGCGACTGCAATATATGTAGTGCTGCTATTAGTGAGTTCTATAAACATATTATGCTGCAATTGCGGCTTATAATTCTCGCAATTTTTTTTTTTTGTATTTTTTACATTACAACACAATCCTAATTTAAAATTATAATATGATACAGTGTTACCGAATTAATAATAAAGCTACTAATTTCTAATTCGTAATTCGTGCCATTTAGCGCCTTCCTGTTTATTTAAACGCTCAGCCACCCACATGAATACATGATCCCTATTGCCGACTGCAACTACATAAGCAAGAATAAATGCCATCTTTGTGCACGAACTATATTTCTGCAAAACAGCAAAATCAAATACAATAGACGATTTTCGTTCCAAAGTAAAAATTTATGTTTCCGCAAAACTTCCAAACTCTAATCTAAATATCAGAAGACAATGATTTGCTTCTACATACTTTTGATAAATCTAAATTTCGTGTTGTATGTTGGCCGAAATGAATGCGTGTATTATGAAAATGAAAGGGTGCAATAATATATGTTGAAACCAGGTTTGGGTGAGTTGAGGATGATTTGAAACCATATAATTAACTATCTAAGTTAAATCGTATTTAATTATCAAGGTGCCTACAATTCTTCACGTGATTTGCTTGGTCAACGGACACACAGTGATCATGATCCAATCCACTGGGGAAACTATAAAATCCGCTGGATATATAAACATTACTGCAAGACAAACAGTGCCCCCATTAAATAATATAAATAGTAATCCCATCACAAGAGAGGGGAACGAAAAATAACACTCAAAATACGAGGAGGAGGAGGATATAGCATACTCATGGAATGAGAACAGCTTCGGTGTTCGAATTGAAAGCAGTTGCATCCAAATATAAGTTATAGTATTAAACTTTGTTTGAAGCTCAAGACCCAAGTACATGAAGTAACAGTTTGTGCTTGTTGTATATTATTGGCCTTACTTGTTATTCTCAGATAGAGTAATTTGGGTGTTTGGCTGTCCCAGCAAGCTGCTTATGGACCGTGCTTTCACCATTCCAAGCTTCATTCTCTTCTTTGTGATCATCACTGGCTTCTTCTCGTCTTTGTGGTCGCCAGTGTTATGAATGCCCAAAGAATCACATTTACTTTGCTTGTCAGGAGAGGAAGATGAAGCTCCCCATACCGGGTCGACGGAGGGGGAATCGTTATTCTTAGTTGCAGTAGTAGTAGTAGGAGGAGGAATAGATCGGCTTCTGACACTGGTGATGCTTCTGAGCCTTCCCTTCCCCAAGTGATGCTCACACAGAGAGTAACCCACCAGTGTTTGCTGACAACACCTCCATCCCCTCCCATTCACTCTACTGCACCGCGACCCCTCCATTACCCCACTTCCCCTTCCCCTCTTCTTACTCACATTCACATTCACATCCTCTTTTCTTTCTTCTTCCTCCTCTCCATGTTTTTCGTTATCATTTTGCGTATAACATTTCTTATTCATCTTCGTCTTCATCCTAGTTTTCATCCTCTTGTTGTTATTAGTACTGTTGTTCTCCCTCATGTTCATGTAGTCACCCCCTCTCCCTCTTCGTTTCTTCAGCGGAATTGCTTTCTCTCCCTCGCACCATCTCCCATCTGCATGCCACATTCATGCATTATCCTTAAAATATTGTAAATCGTAACAAGTATCGTCCACGAGTAATAACATTTACCGAGATTAGAAGGACACGACGGTGGGAGTGGGACGACCTCGGTGGCCGTATCAGAACCCAAGATGCCTCCTCTCCTGCAAACAAGCCACACCCAGAATACCAGCAACCACATATGTACATAAATTTTATTTACAGCCTAAGGAATGGAAAATAAAGTTGGGTGAATGTAATATTGAAAGAACAAGATGTAAGGAAGCTGGGGACCAGCATTTCCGTGATATTTGTGTCCCTGCGACTCATGGTAGTTAGCCAATTTAGAGAAAAAACACAATCCCCTACATAGAAGGGTATGGGTGACTACCCAATGCTCTTACTTATGACACGTTCCACAGTATTTCCACTAACACTATTTTTCTTCTGCGCTCCTATTTTTATTGTTACTTTCTTTTTCGATGCCGGGTAAAATCAAGTTATGGGTCTCCATGTTTTCTACTTTTTTTTTTTTTAATTTTTCATGAAAGAAGAGAGGAAGCATACAGTTGTATTTAATTTATATTATTTCTAACTTTTTTCTTGTCATCTTTCTTACCTGGTATCATTATGCTTCTCTCCTCCTCCGTCTCGCCCTCTCCCATCTTCATCCTGCAAAATCACACACCAAATATAAAATCCAGAGATACACGATTGGCCCCAAATGTGCCCCTCTGCGGGTGTAAAATCTAATTTGTATGGCTTTGCGAGAGAGATTGAACAAAAGTAGTGCACTCATACAAAATTCAAAAGGGAAACGGAAATAGCAAAACAAAATTAAATGAATTCACCAACCGAACTGTCTTGCTTGTTGTAGTGCTTGTGTGCCCCACTCTCCATGGCGATGGGGGAAGAATCCCGGGCGTCCGTTGGTTTCCTCATCGGTAGGAGAGGGTGAGGATGATCCAAGCGGAAGGTAGTGAGAGCAGTATCAGTTCGTTGTTGGAGAAGGAGTGGAATGGAATTAGATTTGGGTGGGGGAGCATCGTTGAGTTGCACCACCGGCGACGGATGGATCGGATGGGGATCTGAAAGAGGCACCGGAGAGAGGGAGGAAAGGGGGAAAGGCACCTGCCTTTTGCGGATCCTCATGGGGTGCACGATAGGATTTGACGCTAACTCCACCGGATTTAGGCCAGAAAGACCGATAGACTTGAAACGCTCAGACCCAGAAGAACTGATCTTCAAGCTTCAGATTTCAAAGGTAAAAAGGAAAAAGGAAAAAAAAAAGGAAAGGAGAGATAGAGAGTAGTGAGAGAAGGAGTAAACCCATATGCTGCATCTACATCCTGCAGGGACCAAGAAAAATTTATGCTTTGATGGATTCTCTCTTCACACAGTCACACGCGCACACACACTCTCTCTCCCCCTATCGCTCCATGGCATAGTCCATATATATGGGCAATTGCAAGCTTGGGGAATCTCTCTCTAACTTTTATTTGTTGCACCAAAGAAAGAGAAGATGGATGGGGTGGGAGAGAGCACGTGTGAGAGGGGAGGAGAAGGTGACCGGGTGAGAAGGTATTGAGGAGACAGAGTACGGACGAGGATGCCGGTGTGGAAGAGAATTGATACGGAACAAGGAGGGAGTGGGTGGTTTTATCCTTCACCCTCCCTCCCACCTTTAAGAATGTAGGGACGCGGGGCCCCTAACATGCTCTTCTTCCCCGTCGTTTACCTTTTCGCTTCATCCTCCTCTCAAATCATGTTTCTCTCATCATTTTTTTGTTACATAGGATAAGGATATTACAAATTTCTCTTTGTAAAATACTTAAAATATATTCACCTACAGCCAAAAAAAAAAAACACTTAAGTTGATTTAATATGCCAAAAGTTAGATATAATAAAAAATGATTTTAAATATAAAAAATAATTTTATTATTTTTACTTTTTATAATTAAATAATAATTAATAAATAATATTAAAATAATTATTATAATAACAAAATAAGTATTACAAACAAATTTTTTTGCTTTTCATTTTTTCTCGCCATTCCAAACTTTTTTAGAATACAAAAATTTTGCCTAGAAATTTCATTCTAATTCTTTATAGATAAAATAATTTTTAATTTAGTCTTCTTTAAAATTATCTTCTCAATTTGATATTTTACAAATAAAGTACTTTTTATTTTAGTTTCTCATAAAATTCTTTTTAATTTAATTTTTTTATATTTAATTATTTCTCAATCTAAACTCTTACAAATAAAATTATTTTCAATAATATTTTTATGAAAACTTATTATATATAAATTAACAAATATAATGACAGATAGAGTATTTTTTTAATTAGTTATTGCTTAGTTATTATCATATAATATGTAGATTGACTATTAATTTTATTAATAATATATTAGTAAAAGAATATTATTGATAATGGTTTAATTTCTGAAACCAAATTCATAAATACTTATATGCAAGAAGCTAAATTAAAAAAATAATTTGATGAGGGGCTAACTTAAAAAATATTTTATTCATAAAGAATTAAATTAAAAAAAAAACTAATTTTATGCGAGTTCAAATTAAAAAGTATTATATTTATAAGAGCTTAAAATAAAGTTTTAGTCCCATTAATTCTCTCATCAGTCACAACATCCTGAAATAAGATTAACTACAAATTGAACCAAGAGAAACAACATTTTTAGCAAATATTATATTTGCAAAATGAGAAAATATTGTCCAATTTTTTGATTAATTTTGTCTCGAATTTGAATCTTTTAAATGACTCTGCTACGCCTTAGATAAAACTGATTTCTTCTTTCTAATATAGAGAAACCTGCCATTTGTTGCCGAAAAGAATAAAAATTTTAAAAAAATGGGCACAAACGCCATGTGTGAGAAGCCAATTGACCTAAGGTGATGATTGATAGAATAAAAAGACTTTTTTAACAACTGAAAATAAAATTAGAAACGAGAATGTAATAGAATTTTATAACATAAAATTATATTTATTATAATATAAAAATAATAATATGTTTATTTAATATTTAGGATTGTGAGAATAGTATAAGAATAAAAATAAAAATTAAATAAATAATCTAAATGTTCTTAGATTAAAAAATAATATAAACTAATTTTTATTAATTCACAAAAAACAAAGACTAAAAGATCACTTTATTTTTTTCCCTAGGTCAAAATGGTCAATTGCTTCCTCTTTCTGATTTCAATAGTAACATTCCCTCCATAGATCATGAGATGAAAACGGAGGCAATGTGACGAATAGCAGGAGGTCTTCGTTTAGGAAATCTTAAACTTACCAAACAAGATTTTAGATTTTTCCCCTTCCCTTTTACTCCCCTTTCCATTGCTTTTTTTTAGTACCACACATGGATTAAATTTTCTTGCAAGCGCACGCCAAAATATTATATATTGGCAAAAAATTCTCAAATTCTGTTTATCGTTTTTTAAATTAGATATAATATTGGATAAACATAAAATTAACTAATGATTAAAAAAACTTGAGTCACTTTTTTATCAATATATATAATGTAACAAAAATGTAAACTTAAAATCTCAAATTAACTAAATACACTTATCACTACATTGAACTACCCTTAATAACTTAATTACCAATGTTTAATAAGATACTAATGATTTAACATACACATACTTATTGACTAGCAAGACCCTAATGGGGCTCATCCTCCACTAAGACATCTAGTCCTTTGGGTCTTCCTCCTCCTCCTCCCCCTATCTGTCTACCTTTTTCAGTTTTTAATTTTTTTTCTTCCTTCCAGTTGATTTTGTAAGCTGAAATTTCAACCACTCGGATGCTATGGATTTATGAATTCAAAAGTATAATAATTATGATACAATTTTAAGATTATAAAACGTATTACATGTAAATTTAAATAACACCTCATATTGCGTAAGAAAATGATTTTGTTATAAAGAGGTCGACATTTTGGAATGTCAAGCTCTCAATCATTCAATCACCTCAAATTTTGTTTATATGATAATAAAAAAAATTACTTTACATAAAATTTAACAAAATTCAACTCTCCCTAGCATTGTCCAAAAAAAATAACTTCTTATATTGAAAAGTTAATCGTGTAGTGTTTGATTACTTGAATCATAAATTTAATTTATATGCTGCTAGGCTGAATATTTTCTTTACATTCGCAATTGATCAAAATAATAATAATAATAATAATAATAACTGTAGCATAGATGGATCGTATTTATTTTGTTTTATTCATTGGTGCCTCCATGGTGAACTCTGCGGGCAAATCACACGATTGCAACTATTTTAAACAGTGAATTGAACTCGATGTAAGTTTAGTAATAGTTGTAACTTGTAATACAATCATTCAAACCCAGACCCATTCAGATTTGCGATTCCAATGTCTGGGCTCAAAATACAAAGGAAATTAAACCTGAACATGGGCTTCCACCGTTTCGACTCTGAACTGACCAAAAAGAAAAAATACCGAAGATTTCTCTAAGAGCCCCGCGGGACGAAAGACAATAACAGCCTGCAATATTTTTTCATGTAAGACCGTTTTTTTTTTTAAGTGTGCATTTCGAATCAAGAAAATGATGTTAAATGTTAAGATAGAATTTTTTTTAGAAAATTACTTAACGTGGGTGATAACAAATAGTGCGGATGGGAAAATTTCGCTTTGGTTATTTTAATAGATGCTGTTATTATTAATTTAATATATTATAATTTTTGGTATTATTTTGATATATGAGGGTATAATTTTGTTTCTACTCTTAATTTTATAATTTTAATTTTTGAAAGATAACCTTGGTAAATAATTCATAAAAATTTCGTTTTATTCTTAGGTATTAAAACCAATATATATATATATATATATATAATTTAAATTAATGATAATATCATATTTAAATAAGAAAAAAGAATTTTTGCCTAAATGTTAATACGTGCACGTGCATCCATTTCGTAGTTGGAACGTTTTGTACCACTTAAATATATTAAATATGATTATCCGATTGCAAATAAACTGTTAGTGTGATTGAACATTTGGTTAGGAAGTTATTATAACAATGACTGGTTAACTGTGAAACGTACAAAAATAAAATAACTCATCGACAATAATTTGGTTATGAAGCGATCGCTGATTAATAATAATCAATCACTTTATAACCGGATTTATCACACAACTCGTTTCTTCTAACTCAAAGGAATCTTCTTATCGTTGTCCCAGTGTCGTTGCCTAAAGATATGCAGCTCTCTCTGTACCAAATTAAACCACCATCCCATAGAAAACTAAAAAAGAATATTTTAAAAAAAGTAAAGCATTGGCACCACAAAATATGTGAAAGTAATATATATTAACGTACAATCGCTAGATATTATAATAGATAAATATCAAAACAAATAACATATTTTCTTAGCTGGGCAAGTGTCATCGAAGTTTTTAAAGTAGGATTTGTGAAAACCAAAGACCACTAAGAAGACATAGCATACTTTTAGTCTGAGACAAAGCTTCATGTCACTTTCATTTGCTGGCTTGTTACATTTCTATTATTATTTCTAGTTTTCTACCATACTTGACGTCCTTCCAAGAAGATATACAAACAGAACACCGACAAACATGTGAAAAGTTTATATATATTGTACTCAAAGGTTGAAGAGCTGCTCCCTAAAAAAAGAAAAAAAAAAAAAATTAAACAGAAGGGTCTTCAAGGTACACAACATAGCTTCATTAGATCCAGATTTCTGGTATCAAACGAGATGACAAAAAGAAAATATGGGTTTTGATGTAAGTTAAAGCGATATGCATGCATGATTAATTAACGATGGTCAAATAAGAGCAGCTGTTTGATTTTTAAAATTTGTATGCGAAGTAAGCAACTTCCTTCACCCAACTTCACGTGAATCTCAATTTTGATGAGTATCTTTGTTTTGCTTTACGTTGAGATTCGATCAGTATACAGCTGCTTCTTTAATTAGTTCTATTTAGACAAATGTTACATTATTTAAGTAACTTTGTTTTGGCCTTGTTATCTCGTATAATTCGTTCTTTGGTACCAGTTACGTTCTCTTGTACGTTTTACATATATTTACTTTAATTTGCACTTGGACGCGGTTTCTTGTCTGTTATTGAAAGGATATAAATATATAGAGGATGGAGCACCAAACTAAATTTAGAATAAAAAAAATTAAAAATTAAAAATCAAAACTCAAAAAAGAGAAGAGGATATTATTAGATATAGGTAATCAATATATCTTGCCAAAGTTACCTAGGAACGAGGATCTTCCCTCTGGAAACTACAAAGAAATACATGGAGTCTAAATTTAATGCTCATCAACGTTGACTACAGAGATTAATGGATGTAATAGTACAACCTTATTGCATATTGTTTTTACGATTGGACTAGATGTCGTACCTGCACCAAACAAAGACACAAAAGCCTGCAATCATATGAATTATATGAAAACATGTTGCTCCTAAGTAACTTTCCTACCTTTGGCAAGTAGGCCCGGAGAATCTCCGCTTTTAATATGGTTAGAAATTGACTTAATAGCCAAAGAACGGATAAAAAAAAAAAAAAGACTCTTCCTTTTTGGGTTTAAAGCACAGCTAAATGAATGAATGATAGTATTTTTAGAAAGAAAAAGTGAAAGGAAAAGGGAAATTGTGTACTAAGAAGAAAGAAACTTGTGGGTGAGGAAATTAACCCTTTGCTTGATGATGAAGTAGTGCTTTGATTAATTAATTGTTTGTAAACTTGCTCGGACTTTCGTGACTTGAAGCATATGCTATTACACGAATTATTACTATCAGCCGGTGCTCTAGATAAAATGATTCAGATTTCACATTCATTAATTGAGTCTCTGATCTTGAGTAATATGGAAAAAGTGTAAGCAACAACTCCCTTATTTTCATTTTACTTAATCATGTCATTTGAATATATAATAGGCTTATCTTGTTGGCCATTTCTTTAATTTTTTTTTTTTCACTAATCAAGGTTATTTGAGGAGACCAAAACATTTTGTGACCGAGTACGACAAGGTTGTTAAGTGGCAATCATTATGGTTTGAATATTTTCACTTTGTTTCCAGTAATGTAGCTAATACGTATTAAAGATGCACTATTTACTTCTAAGCAATAAACAAAGGACACTTTATCATTAAGCAAATAATAAAGTTGCAAAGACATGACGCGCTTTCTGTTCTTATGTCTATATAGTCTTCAGATCAATCCCTGAACCCACCATTCTCTGAAGAAAGAAGAAATCAACAACTCAAAATGCTTTCTTTTACCTGTTATACGCTAGTGGCAACCATTTTGCTACCCCTTGCACTAATTTATCCATCCATTAATGCTCAGCTAAATTCAACCTTCTATTCTAATACATGCCCAAATGTATCTTCTATCGTGCGCAGTGTGGTTCAGCAGGCTCTGCAATCTGATTCCCGTATAGGAGCAAGCCTCATTCGTCTTCACTTTCATGATTGCTTTGTCAATGTAAAATATGGATTCACAGAAAAGCAGCATAGGTTTATAATCTAATCTGAAGCCTTATACTAATAAATCTGCTTTCTATTTTGTGTGTAGGGATGTGATGGGTCGCTTTTGCTAGACCGGGGTGGTAACATAACACAAAGCGAGAAAACTGCGGCTCCCAACAGCAATTCCACTCGGGGCTTCGACGTGGTTGATAACATCAAGACCTCCATTGAAAACTCATGCCCTGGTGTGGTATCTTGTGCTGATATTCTTGCCCTTGCAGCCGAAGCCTCTGTGTCTCTGGTAACTATTTACCTTTCATCCTTTCCACATTGTTCTTATTCCTAGCTGAAATTAAATGTGTGTCCCTATCCCTATGATATTTGCAGGCGGGGGGTCCTTCATGGAACGTATTACTTGGGAGAAGAGACAGTCTAATTGCAAATCAGAGTGGTTCCAATACCTCAATTCCCAACCCATTTGAAAGCCTTGCCAATATCACTGCCAAGTTTGCTGCAGTTGGCTTAAACACAAACGACCTCGTTGCATTATCCGGTAATACTTCACCATTCCTTCTCTCTTTTCTTTGCATTGTCCGGTACTAATTCATCATTCATTGGCATGGTGCATAAAAATACCAGCACAATGAGAAAACTACTACTAATTATATGGATGTACTTAATTTTTTAACGTGCACCGAAAAAAGCAATTTTATTTTTTTCTTGGACATTCTGAATTATATATAACTGAAAAATGAAACGGGATGAAGGTGCACATACGTTTGGTCGTGCTCAGTGTCGAAATGTCAGCCCCCGGCTATTCAACTTCAGCGGCACGGGCAGCCCTGATCCGACTCTGAACACCACCTATTTGGCTACGCTGCAGCAGAATTGTCCACAAAACGGGAGTGGGACAACTCTCAACAACCTTGACCCCTCTTCCCCCGACACTTTTGATAACAACTACTTCACTAATCTTCTTACCAATCGGGGCCTTCTCCGATCCGACCAGGAGCTCTTCTCTACCAATGGTTCTTCCACCATTTCCATTGTTAACAACTTCGCGAGCAACCAAACTGCTTTCTTCCTGGCCTTTGTTCAGTCCATGATCAATATGGGTAATATTAGCCCATTAACGGGAACCCAGGGAGAAATCAGATCCGATTGTAAGAAAGTCAACGGAAGTTGATACATGACTTCGCCAATTTGGATACTCATTCTGTTTGTTCTTCCTACCCAGTTATTCACAACTTATATTACACAAAATTGTTTTGCTGCTATGTCGTGAAAATGGTTGTACTTTATTAGATATATGCCTTCTGGGTCTTGTGGGGCTTGCTTCCTAAATTATACATGTGAGAATTCCTGAATAAAATATTTTACATATAAAGATGCGAACTTTAGGTTTGTTTTGTTGGCCAAAAGTGGTTGTATGTGAGAATTCCTGATTCGATCTGGCGCTTTGCTTCAACATAACACGAGTCTGAATTGGTAATTTTTTTGTTATACGACGTTACCACAAATTTTCAAGCACTTAATCATTTATCATTTTCATTTGAGATATATGCCTTGTACTGAACAAGAGTCAAACACTGGCTGGGGCCTTAATTGCATTGGAAACCTCCGTCGAGATCTCTTATATGTACTTACCAAAAAGCATTCTCATTCTCCAAGCTCTTCCAGTACTGAAAATATTGCTTTCATTTTTAACATGTGGAGTTTATCTCTTAAATGCCTTTTTCAGCCCTTAAACTCGCATAAAATTTTTTTTCAGATGGGTGCATTACACAACGCAAAATCCCCCCCCCCCCCCCCCCCCCGCTTTTTTTTCAAACGGTTGAGAAGTTGTGCACGGAAGCATCTCAGAGCCTTACCCTTTAATTCATTGTTTTACTTTTTTTTTTCTTTTAATCCTTTTCATTTATATCCTTACAAAGTACCAATTAAAATCTTATTTAATCAGTTATAGAAAGAAACAAAAGAAAAAATAAATTATTACCCGTTATACTTATGGAGAGGGAACATTTTGTAACTCTTGGAACCCAATTCCAAAATTAAATTGAAAAAAAATCCCTACTTAGTTTTCGGCTTTGACATAGAAATTTTTTGTTTAATATAATGCGTTATGTTATTTGTTCGCTATTGAATGGACGCCAATTTTGTACTTATCCTATCATATATGTGCTATTTTATTACAAATGAATAATAAAAAGTGAGTAAAGAAAAAGGTGTTGAGTCATGCCTATCCAAATCCTTATCCTTCGTAGCGTATTCTTAAACAATACTTTCCCTTCTGGTCAACTTCGTGGCTGCATTAGAAAATAAAAACATAAATTATATAGATATAATTTTTTTATTTTCAAAATATATATTTTTTATTTTTTTAACTAAAATATCTTCTATTAACTTAAATATAATAATAATTATTATTATATTTAAACATATACAAATAAAAATAGTGAATTTTGTTTTCATTAAATTTAATAAAAAATATATAATTAGATTAATTGAGGGTATTTTAATTAAAATTTTAAACATAAACTAAAATGTAATGTAACTTTTAATTTCAGAAGAAATATATGCATATTTTTAAAAAAAATTGTGTTATGCATATTTTAAAAAAATTGTGTAATTTTAATAAAATATAAAAAAAATTACATAATTTACTCAAAAAATATATATCATAAATTGCACATGATTCTTTAAAGTACGAAGTTACTAAACAAAACCCATTCCCATCACTCATGTGAATTCAAGGTTGTACATGTGGCCCGATTATTTTGGGTTGGGCCAAAAAAATTAGGCGAATCAACCTGGACACTAAATTGATTAGTTTGGTCTAATTTGATTGGTCTTATATATTTTTAAGTATATATATATATATATAAATTTACATAAAAATACTTATTTTTTAAGGGGTAAAGTATATTTTTACAAAAATTTATTTTTTAGAGATCATTTTATTATTTTCTACCAAAAATTTTGATTAAAAAAAATTGACTTACCAGACCAACTTCCTTTAATTTGATGCTAAACTAAAATGGGTTAGGCTTCTAACCCTAAAAGACCCTTTTTTTTTTTTAATACGACCAAACCCCAAATTAAAAGTGCCATGTTAAACGCTTGTGGACAAGTCTGAAAATCACTCATACCATCCATTGCAAGAAGAGATAGAAAACATCATGTTGACATCATCCAAGTATTATTGGCTCTATCCCCACTGTAGTGAATGAAAATGGACATCCTGACTTCGAATGGATTCAAGCTTATCTTTCCATTGACCAAACAATGCCCAGTATTATTTGCTCTCTCTCTTCATCCGTGCACTGATTTTCTCCCACATTGTCTTCATCATGATGCAGCTCAAGGTTGAGCTAGATAAAAACAAAAGAAAAACTATTTCATAATTTGCATCAATCCTCTTTGATCCCAATGCGCACAAATTCTGACTAAACTCGGAATAGCATTGCAAAAGAATGTCTGAGAATTGATCAACCGTATAAAGCAAGGATGAATATAATAATTCTGAGTGAAGTCATATTAGAGAATAACTTCAAATACCTTTTGAGTATCAACCCCATAAAACTGAACTCTGTTAAAAAAAAAAATTGTCGAATAGCTTGGGCGTATTATTCAGAGAAACAGTGTACATCTCTAAAAGAGCAGGCACGATAAACAGGTCTCCTTCTAACCCCACCACAATGCCACCAACCACTTTCGTCTTTGATAAAGAAACCAAGACGATTGCCTCATGAATCACTAGACTACCAGTCTCATAAATTCGAACATAGGAAGAAAAAAAACGAAACTCTCAAAATTCCATTCCAACAGTCCATATAAAGATCTGAAGGAGAAGTTGCAGCAGTTTCAGCATTTCCGAGAGAGATGCCGATGTTCTTCATAATAGCCAGAACCTTCAAAAATTGAAGAGAAGACACAACGTGGGACTGGAAAAAAGTGTTTCGGTTTTAGTACCTCATCCGCAAGCAGTGTTGAGTCTGTTCGTCCATCATTCGTCACTTCCAGGAGACTAGACATTGGACAGTTCATGACAAGCTTGATGGTATTCAGCAACAACAGTTGAAGGTCTAAGGCCACTAGTAAATGTCGAATCCGTTGGCGCAAATGGGTTAGAAGGCAGTGAGACAGAGAAATGAGGTGTATATGATTTGGTTTCCTGTTCCGTCATCGTTTTCTTTTTGAGTTTCCCAAACGTCACATGGACACCACAATACACTGAACTGAACTGAAACGACATCATTGCTGTATTCGGCGATCTCCAACGAGAGTTAAAGATTTACAGCGCCGGATTTGAAATTTTTACCAAGCATTTCCCTCCACTAGTGATTTGTAGTCTACTAGCAACTGCACAAAATTCAATTGATTCTTCGCCACAGCTACTCCAGTTTCTTGTTGGATGATGGGAGATGTTAGAGGTTGAGGATGAACTTAAAGCAACTCTTTCAACATAGCCTGGATATTCTTCGGAGAGTGCAAAATGCCGTCACTTCTTACTTGACCTCTACAGCTATTGACGCACCTATTATATCCATGTGTGTGTAACTGCAACATAATTTTAATAACTACGCTCAATGATTTTTCATTCTAGTACTTTAAATATCTCACATCGTATCCGTGGTTTATTTGTTTATCCTATTTTGAAAACAAAGCCAAGTGTACAACTATCATATCAAGGATAATGATATTCAGTTTTTTTTTATATTCTATTTCATACTTTCATTATCTATATTTCTCAAGATTATATTAAATAAAGATAAACTCGACACCACCATTCTCTACTCTGAGGATCTCCCCATCTCTCTTTTTTTATTTTTGGCTAAAATTTTTAAAAAAAGTGCACTTTCCTTGTGTTTTTACTACTTATTATTTTCACATACTTTTTAAATAATTGGAAGACTATGAGTTGTGAGATATATTTTCCAATTAGAACTTTTTGTAGTGATAATCTAAAAAAAGAAAAATGCTTTCCACAATCCTATTTGATTTTTGTAAAATATTTTTGTGTTATTGTTTCTTTAATATGAAAACATAATTAATATGTAATATAATAAAACTTTATTAAATTATATTTGATATCCTTAATGTTTAAAAAATATTTTTCAACATTTGAATATATTGCAAAAAATTGTTTACTATTCATTTTTTGTTAATAAAATTTATTTTTTACACAATATGAAGCTATAACCATGAAAGATTTTATTCTTAATATGATAATAAAAATATTTTAGTTGATTTTAAATTTTAACATGAGATTATAATTTATTTTTAATATGAAAATTAAGGCACTAAGTAGTTTCCTTTTTAAAAAAAATTATTATACAAAAAAATAATTTTATTGACCAAAATAAATTAAATTAAATATTTTTATAATATATATATTATAATATAAAAAATAAATGATATTTTAAAAAATAAGCAAACATCTTATATAATTAAATTTGACCTAAGCAGGAGAGAAAAAGTTTTGTCAAGTAGCCAAATAGCATGCCTCTTTAAAAACTAGATTGTCCAAAGTCCCAACTTTTTTAATTATGGAAGGCCCTGATTCCACATATATAGTGAAGTTGCGGCGAGTGGCTGTGTGCCACCTGATTCTGTTTAAACATGAGCCTCTCGTTATAACGATGGACGTACACTTCATCAGAACCGTCCACCTCAATCAGTAAGTGAGATCAGAAGTGCTTCCCCCTCACCTTCTTTAACTTTGCCCTCTTCTCTTCCCCTGCGCCCCGACCCCTGCGTGATGGTGACTTTCTTTTCATTTCACGCGCTCCTCTCCTTAACCCTCTTCCTCTTTTACTCTTCTCTGATTAGATCGCTGAGCAAAGGAGAGCGATAATGGTCGACCCTACTCGGACCTAGCCCGACTCAGGTCTTCTCCTCCTCCAACCCTCACCATTGGAGTAGGTCCGAGCTGATCGTCAACGCCGCCCATTACAAGTCACAACCCAGGTGTTATGTCTCCCACCCAGTTTTTGTTTTTATCCTTTTCTCTTTCCACCAATAAAAATCCCATCTTTTTTCCTTTTTTTCCAAATCATCTACCATACCTAAACTCGTATACGCGAAACCCGTTTTGGTGACAACTAAACATAGCTTCATTCGCCTTTCGAAGATTATATCCGATGACCATTCCATACGAGTTTCCTGTAATTGGGTTGAATTCGAGCAATTGGGCATGGATTTTCATTTTAATTGTGGTCAACCTTGGGTATTGGATCTGAGTTCGTTCATGTTTGTGAGGAAGTTAGGGTTTTTGACCAACCTTGTTGCAAATATGGGCTATTCTCATTCCTGATTGTTCAATTCTGTCACCAATTGAGAGTTTTTGCCGACCTGGTTTTTTTTTTCAATTTCTAATAAAGTTGAGCTTTCGTAATTTTATTTCTCTTTTCTTAAATTTTCTCTATTAGTTTTACCTCCTTATCCTTCTAGTTCTGGTTTGTCAGAATTCGTAATAAAGTAAGCTTTTTTATTTTTTTCCCATCCTGGTCATTGAAGTTGTAATGGGGGAAGAGACATCCGACGCAATGAACCTTGATTTGAATCTGGGTCCTGATCCGGAGCCAGCTGCTGGCTCCATAACCAATGAATCTGTGAACTTAGAGGATTGGATTGAGGAGCCTCTTCATAGAGTTAGCGAAGCAGTAAGGCATAATAGGGCTCGACAAAGGTGGAGATGGCGGCATCTTCACATTAACCCTCCTGAACCCCATCGAAGTATTCTTATTTCACCTGAGGCACATCGTAGTATTCTTATTTCACCTGAAGCCCAAAATATCTCAATGGAATTAAATCATTTGTTGGTCAACCCTGGTAATGGAAGTGCATTACAGGCTGGTGAAGGTAGCGTGGCGGCTGAAGAAAGAACAGAGGTGGTACCAAAAGCTTGTGAAACTAACAATGGTGTTACGGAGGATGGGGCATCAGATAAGAAGGATGATGTTGAAAAGGGTGGCGGCAATGATGGGAGCTTTTTTGATTGTAATATCTGTTTGGACCTGGCTAGGGATCCTGTTGTGACTTGTTGTGGTCATTTGTTTTGTTGGCCATGCCTCTATCGCTGGCTTCATGTCCAATCAGATGCTAAGGAATGTCCAGTTTGCAAGGGGGAGGTAACATTTAAAAATGTTACACCAATATATGGTCGTGGAAACAATATTCGTGAACCCGAGGAAGATCCTACTCTTAAAGTTCCTCTCAGACCCCATGCTAGGCGTGTTGAAAGTCTGAGACAAACCATTCATAGAAATGCAATTGCATTCCCAGTGGAAGAGATGATTCGGCGTCTTGGAAGTAGAATTAATCTCTCTCGAGATATAGTTCAACCACATGAGACTGACAACGCACGCGAAACAGCTGACAGGACTACTACCCTGCTAAATAGGATTTTGACATCTCGAGCAATACGGAGAGAGTATAATCATGGGGCAACCGCAGATGATGTAGTGGATTTAACTCAAAATAACATTGGGAGCCCTGAGGCGGGGGATAACCGCAGGGTTCAATCCCTTTTACTTCGAAGAACACAATCACATAGAACAACACTTTCTTCTCTTTCATCAGCTCTGAGTTCTGCTGAGAGAGTTGTTGAGGCATATATCCGTGGCCATTCTATAGGTAGAAACCAAGAGCAACCTCCACCAGTCGATGACAGAGATTCCATTTCAAGTGTTGCTGCTGTTATACATTCAGAGAGTCAAGTAGACACTGCTGTAGAAATTGATTCCAGGGTATCCTTGTCAACATCCTCTTCCAGGAGGAGAAACGATGCATCTCGAGTTTCTGATGTGGATAGTGGAGAGTCTCGAGCTCACAGGCGAAGACGTGTGAACTGATAAAAATCTTTTTGATGAAGTTATTACGAATCTATCCTGTAATGGACAAATTTATAATATTCCAACAGCAATGTAAGTGCTACTTGCCTTTATATGGCTTTATGTTAATGAAGTATTCTCCTTTTACTACCACTGTTGATAGTTATAAGATGATTTTAGAAGCTTCAGACTTCTGTCACCCTTGTTTAAGGATTGAGCCATTGAGGTTCAGTCATCTTGGTATGTCAGGCAAATTAAATTATGCAATTGAATGGCCATGCTACTGTTATATTTATAACCAAGAAGGTTTAATTGTCAGATTGTGCTGCTTCAGAGCTTTTTCTCTTTCTGCATTGCAGTTCTTGTTCTCAATATATTAGACACTTAGTGTGTGTTTGGATTGATGGGGAGTAAAATTGATTTTGATAAACTGGATTTTGCAGAATTGATTTTATATAAAAGTGAGTTTATATAAACATGATTTATGTTTGAAAACTTTTAATAAAAAGTGATTTTGTTGATGTGCTTTCAATGCAACTATGTTTGCCTTAGCCAAAAGCAAGTGTAAGTTGCTTCAACTAAACATGGTTTTCAGATGTCCCAAAACCATGGTGCAGCATGATGAACGCAGATCCAAACATGATACAAACAGACTTTTTTCGTGCAAACCAGGGTTTGGGCTGAAACGTGGATGAATGACCATTCATCCAAACACACACTTACACTCAAATAACTTTTATGCTTTTCCTGTTGTAAATTTAGTACTCAAATATTTAATAACAGGACATGCCAATGTGCTTGCTGGTATGGTTTTGGTAAAGATTTTATCTGTTGAGTCAACAGCAATGAAGTTAGTGTGGGGAGAGAGCAATCTTATGATTATTATGGGTTTTTCCTGGTGAGGCTATGTAGTTCTTACCTTGTTTTTATCTGTCCCGAGTCCGACCACCAATATGCATCCTAATTGTTCCCAGCTCTCAAGCATTTGCCTAGTCTCACTATTCAATCTAGAATAACAAAGATGGAAACACCTCTAGAGGCATTTGTTTGGGGTCTCCATGACTCATTTCATATAGTTTGACCCTGATAACTGATAGTGTACTTTTCTTATTTGCAGGATTTCTTCTTGAAACTATAATCTAAATATTTATTAAGTCTTCGGGAGTACCTTTGTTCTTCACTGGGGCGCAGAGATATTAGGTTATTAGGCTTAAACTAGAAAATTTTTAATAAGCTGCATATTTGACGGTCCCGATTATTCTTGATGTCCAAATCATAATCGGTAATGCATCCCTTCTTTGAGATAATATTGTCTGGGTGGTAAGTTGCTTTATTGATTTAATGACATGATGTATTTTCACATGTTCTGTTCATGTTATACAAACTTAATTAATGGGCAAGGTTACGGCAAGTCAAGCTCCCTTGTTTTAAGATATTACTGTCTTTAATGCAGGTTGTGCTTCCTGCAAAGTTGTTTTAGACTGTTATTGTAGTATTGTTCTAGACCGTCAATAATACAGGTTGTCCTTCCCTATGTTAGTTTCCCTCCTTTCCTCCTGGTAAATTGTATGATGTTGAATTCTGTGCACCTAATTTCAAATTAGCTCTTGAAAGGCAATAACTAAACGTTCTTGTTGTGAAGTACACCAATGAAATGGATGCTTGACTACGGTCATCTCAATCAATGAGTTCTTGGTCTTCAATTTCATTTTCTCAAGCTTAGTAAGAAACCTTAGTAAATATAGAACCTTATGTGTTTACATAGATATGTCTTACTTTGAGCTAATATGGTTCAGTGCTGCCGAAGCTTCTTCTGTACGATGACGAATGAGTGGCCAAAGCCTATGGCAGGGCATGTTTTCTGAAGCAGTACGTTGACACTAAATTTTCGGATTTAAGATAATGGCTTACCTTGGAGCGGATAGACAGGATGTGAACTCAGTAGCTGCATTGTTGAATTCATTTAACTTTCCAAGCCATTCAACACAACAAAAGGTGGCTTCTTTACGGAGGTCGAGGGCAATATCATTCCTTATCCTTTTTCGCACAAGCAAAATCAAAGCCAATTTCTCATGACAAGATCTGGAATTTTTTTTCTTCTTTTTTATCCTTTTTCACACACTCATCTGGACTTTCTGATTTTGTTCCTGTGCATAAAATGAATTGGGCTAAGTACTATTACGACAATTTATTACGATGGTGGAGATTTACTATTATTTTTTAGGTGAAGCGAGACCCACCGTTACTTTTTTACTATGGAAGGGATGTCTATGAATTTCTTTTCCACTATTGCCTTCACTTAAGAACCCATTACCCATACCCCAAACGTTGCATCTTTTTTTTTTCTCTCTCTCTCTTTTTTCACGGAATGCTATCTCTTGCAAACTATCTGGGTTGTCGGCGTCGCGTTGATATTACTTCATGATCAGTGGCTCATGTGTCACTCGCTTTCCTGTTAAAATCCTCTATCATGTAACACTTTAATCTCTTTCATTAATTCTGTTCTACCATTGTTTGTTTCTTGTCCGTTTGCTGAAGTGTCTAGAAATACAACGTTGCCCAATAGGATATGCAGGTGGCTGTCTATGGGTGACACACCAGCTCCTTGCTTATCGCAATTGCTTAATCTAAATATGGAACACAGTATTCTAATTGACAGAATTCGTTCGTCTCAATCAGTCTCTGCAGATTTATTGGTTGAAAACGGGAATTCGTCACTCCCTTTATTTGTTCTTCTAACTGCTTATACTTAGATGGTACGTATGATTGTAACAGTCAAAAGGTTTGCAAATGAATATCCGCAGAGGATACATGCATTGCATCATAATTTATACCATTTTAGGGAATATCCTTGTTGATTCAAGACTCTGTGTAGCTTATTCATCTAATTAAGCCCAAGGATATAAATGTTAACATTCACTTAAAAAAATAACTAACTCTTTGCTGGTTTCGTCCTTTCTCCTATCATATGCTTCTTCTTCTTCTTCTTCTTCTTCATCCGTCAAGTAATAATGATTGCAGATGGTATTTACAGAGGCAATATCTCCGGAAGCAGATGTTGAGTAATTTTCGTTGAATCACATTCTGCCCCCACCTGAACATGCTCACTCACCTTTGTAACAGGCGAGTTTACTTTGATTATTCTAATTTTCCCTCTGGGTGTTATTAATTTATTTTCCAAATCTAGACAAACAGATATATGCGTTTCTTTAATATCATTCCATTCCATGATATGAGATCAGCTTTTTACTCGGATATGTATCTGCACAAACTTGAGTTCTTAATACACTCCATTAATAAAAGGTAACAGTTTCAACTTTCACTGCTTACCCTCCTATAGCCAGCTTTTGCATTTTGCTTCATTTTATCCTTTTCTCCTTCTTGAGTGATCAAATTTGTTTAATTTTCTTAGCATATTTTTCAATATTTAAAACACCCATTGCGTATATAGGATATTCCTTTTTCAATTGTCCATATCATTCGTTACTTCAAATGGTGGGACTCGGGGGCCCAAAGGTTTGATGTACCGTAGATTCACTTCTCTTTGTGAAGTGAACCAAATTGACGAACACAAAAGCCTGAGCAATCCGGAATTAATCGGCCTACGCAGAGGCAATGCTTGGGTTGAATTGGTATATCAAGTTTCTTGCTCATGTAAAGATGTGCCTACCTACTATAGCATTCTCCTTTGTGGGGCTACATTTGGAGGGAGGCACTCATAGTTATAGCCCGAAAGACTGGACTCATCGAGCCATTATGCGTATATAGCGGAGAGCCTGCAGGTCTAGTCAAAAGCAGCATAGCCCAGTTTCATGAGTATAGAGCTCTGCCTAAAGCCCAAGCTCAAGCTCAAATTCAAACTCAACAACGTCTCAGATTATTTGAGTCCACTTAAACAAGGCAAGACTGCTAGTCCAGCAAAACATCTTGATGACTGCTGACGAGGTAGGTGAAGATTGTAATCATAATCAAGAAATCTCAGTGGTGATTTTTTTTTTAAATTTTTATTTAGACATGTTGAAGTGCGGGATTTAGTCTGAGAAAAGGAGCAGGGAACAAATTGAAAAATGGAGTGAGAGGGCATGATTGGACACACAGGTGAGTGTGTTTGAAGGCATCTCATCTTCCATTGTCTGTGGTCAACACTCAACAATCAAACCTCATCGCGGTTACCAAACATCATCCCTTTTTTCATCCCTAAATGTTTTTATACATTGAAAGTCAATATATTCCCTTTATTATTTATAATGTCATGATTATCTTTTTGGACAATCTTAATTATTATGGTCATTATCATTATCATTGTTATTAGATACTTAACCCCTGAAAATTCAGGCATGCATGCCCGCAATTACGAAGTTGATTGCCACCGCCCGCCAAATTGAACTTCTTCTATTCGTTTTTTAAATGATGCAGAAGGAAAGATTTTTCTCATTTGACCATCACTTCATCATCATTATTTAAGATATCAATATTTGAGAGCTTCTAGTCAATTGACATTGCAAAAAACAACTTTCTCTGGTCAAAATAAACTTGCAACATTCTTATTCTCCGCCGAAAATCATGGTTGAGGACCTTGAGATTGAAGAAAACATTAGGAAATGTTTAAATCTTATTGGGAAAATCTGTGTATCGAGTCGCCATTTTTCCTCCCATCTGATTATATGTCGAGAACATATACTTTTATCTGAACATTGATGTGAAAGAACTTGGATAATAAGGCAGGTAGAGTCTAATATTTGGTTGGGACAATTCATTGTTGGAAACATGAGAAAATAATGAATGAAATGAATATCAACCACCGGTTGCTACTAATGCTTATAATGCAGCCATTATTAGGCTACCAACTAAGGTCGTTCTTTTTGATACAAGTAAAAAAAATAGTTGTTGTCCTTTTGTATTGTATAATTTGATGAGTTGTTGTTCATCAGAATGCTTTTACAATTTACACACACCCACATATATATAAAGCCAAAATTTGTAATCAAGAAACGTTGCATATTAGGCCACATTGCGTTGGATGAGTTAACGCTAATAATTTGTTATCATCTCAAAGTAAAGTTTTTAAAAAGGGCCATTTAAGGAAAGCCAATCGAACAGGGAAAGACATCCTATGCGCACAATCATCATTATGATCAGTAGTGAGTTAAGAGCAAATATTTTAGGGTCTGTTGTCCCATACTTTGCCAGCATCACACAGCATCCCAGATGAAGAAGTTGAAGATTATGATAGTGACCAATATTATTATGATTAATGATAAATAATGAAAGAAAACAAAAAAGAAAAAAAAAGCACGAGAAACGTCTCATAATGATGTCTGAGAAGGGAAGCAAAAAGGGCCTTATTTTTGCATGATTGCATGCCGAGTTGTCCTCTATATATTGCCCTCATCGTCGTGATCACGTACATATTAAACAATTTTTTGTTTAATCAGTTAATGCAATATAATAACTCACCATGTGTTCATCAAGTATCCTGCAATCATGTGAGAAGGGTAGAACCATGGCCTCGTCCTCGTGATTCTTCTTCATTATCTCTCCATTTTGTGTTTAATTTCTTTGTTGAAATAGGTGGCTATCATAATGGTGTGAATTAATGCGTATTAGGGAAATCAAGTTTGGAGGAATATGTATGGTTGTGGGAGTAACTGAATAATTGTAGGGAGTCCCACCAGTCAAGCTAGAAAGATTCACTACTGATAATCATGATTAACGTATAAATTAAAAGGAGAAGAGAAGAGATTAAGTGTGTCCTGTTTGGGAATTCCTGCATCTCTGAGGGACACAACAAAGTCAGGTGTACGTAGAGGTAATTCGGAGGCTCTGAGGGACACAACAGTTTTTACTTTAGTTTGAAACTATTTTCGACATGAATGTATAGAGTGACCAAATTTGTGGTCATAGGCAAAAAGGTCGGAGGAAAGTTAAGGAATGGGGAGTGATGGAAGCTACCGTTCATTTATTGCAAAAGCGGAAAGCAGTTAGCTTAGAGTTTGCTAGCTACTATAATATGTAGATCACCTTTACTTGCGTTATGTTTAGAGTTGGTGGCTTCGGTCCAGTCGGATAGAGTTCAAGCTTTGAAGCGGGTAAGATTGCGTTTAAAATGAACGGTAAGGGATGAAATGACCGCAAATGAAATGGTGAATATATATTAAATTATTATTTTAGAGTTTTTTATTTATAATGATAAATGAAGGATTCTATCACTTTTATGTCAATTAAAATCTAAATTTTTTTTATTTCTTTAAATTGAGCGGTTTGAAGATAAATAAAATATTGAATATATGATATAATTATAATTATATTTTTTAACTAAAAATTAGTTAAAATCACATTATATTTATAGGGATAATATTAAAAGAATAATTTATGAGTCATTCCATTTTATTATTGACTTTCTCTCTTATCTCGTTAAATTTTTAAACAATAAAATGATATATAATTTATTATTTTACTCTTTATCTATCTATTCTATTTCATTCCCTCAAACTTTCAAACATAATCTAAATATAATTGAGAAGCGTGAGAGGAGTATTAATGGTTAGAAACAAAACAAAACAAAACTCATCTCTTCCTCTAAGATGATAGGCCGATTTTTTTTTTAATTAAGGATGAATTCAGATTTATTTTTTAAAAGGGACAAAATCCAAAAAATATATAAAGAACTAACCATTCAGAACTAACTTTAATAACCAAATTATCTTATCTCAGGTGTAAAATTCATATAGTTTTGTTATGACTTGAAATTTTCATATTTATTTATCTTAATATTAATTAAAAAGTAAATTTTATGAACAGTTGTATTCTAATTTAGTATATTATATTAATCATATAATATCATGTCATTTCCGACTATATTAATTAATTTGAAAATGGTATCGTGACAATTTAAAATTTTCAACTTTTAGTAATTATCATTAACTATATGTAAATTTATATAATTCCACTCTAATTTTACAATTTTAATATGTACAATAATTTTAAAGAAAAAATTTAAATATAGTTTTCAAGTGTTTATTATCAAATTTTCCAATAAAATATAATAAATAAATATTAATTATAATTTAATATCACGTAATTAAAATTTTTATTAAAAATTCTTAACAGACATTTAAAAAATTTTACTTCTCATAACAAAAGAAAAAAAAACTTAAACCTAGTTCTAATTTTAAACGGGGGAGAGGGAGGCCTCAGGGAATTACCGTTATAGGCTACAGAATGAAAAGAATGGGATAGAAAGATAATTTAAAAAAATAAATAAATAATATTACTCATATTTTTATTTAAAAAAATTAAAAATATAGTTAAATAATAACAATATAATAAACATTATATATATATATATATATATATATATATATATATATTCTTTTTCTTTTTCTCTTCTATTTTTCCGTCTACGCGACAACGAGTAGAGACTAGACGGAAGGAGGGAGGGAAACAAATACAATCAATGAGGGTGTAATAGATTGTCGTCGCGTGTTCAGAATACTGATTAAATATTTAATAATTAATAATAATCTGAACATTTGGTTCCAAAGAGGACAGAGGGGAGCAGTAGCTAGAGGGCAAAGGCATTTATGATCCTACGAATAAATGATTGCTGCTCCATTTTTTGTCTCATATGACACTACACCACGTCCCTATTGCCTCTTATTAATGGACCCCTTTCCCCTCCAACTCATTTAATTCACAAGAAAATGTGACTTTTTTATTAAAAAATATTTTAGTTATTTAATTCTTAAATTTAAAAATAAAGAATTAAATTTCTAAATATATATTTTTAATTATTTAATTTAAAAATATATAATTTAATTTTTAAAATTTTAAACTTACTGTTCATCTAGTTTCTAAAATATATTTATAATAAATTATATATCTTTTTCTCTTTTTAAAAAATATATAGATTTTTAAAAAATAAAAAATTGCTTTGCAGTTTAATTTAATTTTAAATTTTTATTAAAACGCCCTCCATTAAAAACATTTTGGTAAAAAAATAAAATTAAACTAAAATAAAGAGTATTTTAAGTTAAAAGAATATTTGTATATATTTTAAAAACTTATATAATTTTTAAAAAATTTAAAAAAATATATTAATAAAGATTATAAATTTTTAATTAAAATTTTTTATTAATTTAATCACATATTTTAGAAATTATAAAAATAAACAATTAAAACATCTCTGCTTCCATACTTGCACGACTTACTTATCACCTCTGACTCCGACAATTTTCAGCAGCTCTCCCTTACAGTGCGTTTGGATGGGAGGAAAAGTGGAGGGAAGGGGAGGGAGAGAAGAGAAAACGAAATTTTCTCTCATTTGGTAAGAGGAGAAAACAGGAGGGGGGAGAAAATCAGAGGGGAAAACTATCGTGGGACCCACATAAAATTTTTCTCTCCACATATGGAGAGATTACGGGAGAAAACTGAGCAACGCCTGAACAAATATATATATATAATAAAAATTTTTATTATGTAATATTTATAAAATTCTAAAATAAATAATTATATTTATTTTATTAAAATAATAACTTATAAATAATATTTAATAAATATATTTTATAAATTAATAATATATTTTTTAATATTAAAATCAATAAATTATATATATTTAAAAGAAAAAACGTTCGACTGCAAACCAACACATATACATATATAATAATAATAATAATAATAACATATTATAATATAATAATATTAATATATATAATATAATAAAATATTATATATATATTATTTATATATATTATATTTAAGTTAATATATATTAAAATAATATATATATTAATTTTATAAAAAAAAAAAGATTGTCCGACTGCAAATCCTCCTACCATAAGTTAGTCGGACATCAGTCGGATGCATTGCCAGCAAAAGCTGGCAATGCATCCTTTGGCAATATATATATATATATATATATATATATATATATATATAATATAATATTATATTATATAATTATAAATATTTATTATATATTTATATATATTATATTTAAATTAATTAATATATATATTATAATAATAATTTATAAATAATTTTATATAAATTATAATTTAATTAGTATATATATTTTTTTAATTTTTAAAAAAATAATATTATTATTATATTTAAAATAATTAATTTTTTTAATTTTTTTTTTTTGTTAATTTTCTTTTTTTCCTCTCATTTTCTCTTCTCCTATCCAAATATGTCAGGAAATAATATTTTATTCTCATCTTTCTCTTCTCTCCCTTTCCTCCCCACTTTTCTCTCCCCTTACCTTTCTCTCCCTCCATCCAAACAAAGCGTTAAATTTCTTTTTAAATTACCATTAAAGTTGTGATTAACTTACACATCTTTTATCGTACAATCTCAATTCCTGATTCTAATATCTTTCGTTACTCTCCTCCACGTATGAAAATGCATATTATTGAAACTCGAGACGAACCCACAATGCTTTAAAAGTTGAACCCCTATTTGTTTCTCCATCCATCACGTCATGCCTTTCACTCTGACATGAAACCCCAATCATTTCCCACACCCACCTTCCTCACGTGACTCTCCTTTCCTATTCATTTGTAACATTTCCCTCTTCGGTCCACAAAGCCACAGCGCTCCCTCATTCCAAACGCATTTCCACGCCAATACACCTCACCTGCAGAAGTTCCAGGTCTTAAAATTTCTTTTTACTGATAAAAAGATAAATTGAAGAGGAGTGAAATATAAATTTTAAAATAAAAATATTAAATATAATTTAATCAAAATTTATAAAAAGATTAATATACTTTATTTTTATTAGCTCCTATTTGGTAGTGTGAGAGAAAAAAAATTAAAAAAAAACTTATGTAATATCTATTTTATGTTTATGATCATTATTCAATATTATTTAGTATTATCTACTATTCATTTTTAATCATTAAAAATAAAATATTAAAATTATTTTTTATTTTAAAAATTATTTTATTTATTTTCATAACTAACTTTTTAAATATTAAACAAACCCAACACAAGATAGTAAATGGTGAGCCCCATTCAATTTTGAATCTTGAGTTGTATCTCTAAATCAAAGTGCATATCGTATACAACAAGTAATAACGCTTTCCCATTTTGCCTTAATTAATTGATTGGGGCCCATGTAGTGTGGATAACGCAATGGATTAAAATTGTTGGGGACAAGGCTGTTCAAAAGTGATTTTATCTTACCCTCTTTCTTTCATAGAATATTAGGTAAACAAAATAAAATAAAAGATAAATAACAAATAATACTCATTTTTTATTGAAGATAAATAATATTAAATTATGATAACAAAAATATATTATGTGTTACATAGAAAATTGTATTTTATTTTATATACCAAATATGCTTCACATATATATATATATATATATATATAGTTCAATGTCCAGTTCCATCCAAAAACGTCGCTTTCTATTACTTGTTTTTTCCGGATGCAGATTCTCTGCTCCTTTTGTAGGAGCATCTGGACGGTCCAGATTTTATTTTTAATTTTTAATTTTTTAATATTAAATATTATTTTTTTAATAAGTTGATAGTTAAAATATTTTATTTATTTTATATTTTTTTCTTTTAAAATTAAAAAAATTTTAAAATATTAAAAAAATCAAAAATAAAATGTGGACCGTCCAGATTTTACTCTGGACGATCCAGATGCTCCTGCAAAACAGGAGCAGTCCCCTCGGCAATCATTTACTACACTATTCCATTTGTACCCTTTTTATTTTCTTATTATTTAATATCTATGTACAGTGCCCTTTCTGTTAACAACTAACAACTCTGTTTTTTAAGTTATTATTTCCAAATGTGTTTTTTTTAAATTATTGTCATGATCATTTCAAAAAAATTGAATTTTTGGTTATAAAATAAATTTTAAATTTGCAGAAAATAAAATAAAATTTTTGAAGAATAAATTATCTTCAACAATTTTATTCAAATTTCAGTAATTTTTTTTCAATCATTTAAAAATTACCTTAGTATCATTTAGGGTTAAAATAAAATAAATTTACAAACACTGAAATAATTACAAAAATCTTTTAATTCAACTAACTTAGGGCAACTATGGTTTTTACTTTTAATTTTTTCATAACAAAAATCATAAATTTATATTTGGCAAAAAAAATTTTTATAGTACTTCTTGTGATATTTTTTAAAAGTCACAACGGCTTTTGTTTTTAAAAGTTAGAAAAAGTTTATCATAATTTAATTAAATTCTAAATATATCTTCATTATAACTCTATGGCATAATACTAAAATAACAAAAATATAAATTCTAATCAAATTAAAATATTGAACTAAAAATCCTAAACCTAATAAAATAATATTAAGGAATAACAAGTCTCATTAAACACCAAGATTGATACCTCTTAAATAATTCTAACTACCTCAAATATAATTAACTAGGACCCATCCTTGCATTTTGCAGAAAATTCAAAAAATGTTCCGTAAATCTCACCCAAAAAAAATTGGGAGAAGGTAAAAGAAAAAAAAATAAAAATTTGTACATGAACAACATATATACAGACATAAACAATGTATGAACAATGCATCGACACGTAACCCAATGAAAGCTACACAATGAACAGTTTAAGAATAATGCGGCTCCCACAGGTTTTATATTAATATATTGATTGATTACAAATTCACAGATATCTCAAATAATAAAATGCATTAAAATAAAAAGTAATCAAATTATTTATTTTCTCACTTTTGCTTTTTGATATATAGGCATTATTAAAAAAAGGTTGATTTGTTTTCATCCCATTCCCTTCTTTTGTCATATTTAATTAGTTGTAATGATGTTTACTGTTCAAAATTCGAGATTTTTATATGACCATGCGAATTTTGGGTCTTATACGTTGGGTTTGTAACAGTTTTAGTTTGTGAAGATTTTTTTTGCACCCTTGCCTGAGTTAGCAAATGCCTAGCTAGGCTAATACTAGGTGGGTGGAGCGGAAACAGTGTTGAAGTTGGACATTAAGGACATGTTTAGTATGGGGTTGTCGTGACAGAAAGCAACGAAAAGGAGAAGGATTATGACTTTTGTATGTTTGGTACATGGGTTGGCGTTTCCTAAAGCATTAGCGTTTCTAGCAAATGGAAGTGAGATCTTTCCTTCGATGAAGTGAAGGAAAGCAGACGGCTTCGAATGAGACAAGTGTTAGATTACCATCTTATCCCTCATAATGATCGAAGCTTCATAGATTGCAAGAACAGAGCATCCCTCACACACTAGTCCTCCATATTTCCAGCTATATCCTCCTATTTTGCAGGGCATTGTAACATGTTGACATCTTCGACGGACATGGTTTACGATGATTACTCCCTTGTAATTCTCTTCCTCTAATTTGTTAGGTTGTAAATTATTAATTTATTGGGTTAGCTATTTTGTTCAGATTTTTTTGGATCTAGCCATTGGCATTCTCAATATCTCTCCATCTTCTTGATGAGATTGGTGGTGAAAGTCGAGATTTGAAGCAAATTGACTCATTTGTGCACTCAGTCGAAGTCCTGTGACACAAATCTCTCTTTTGTCTCCTTCAACAAATGAACCCGTGGCCTAATCGCAAGAGGAAGATGACAATGGAGGATGAAGCCAAAGAGGGTGCGTTTTGCTACGTATTTTGTCAACTAAATGTTATTTTTGTTGTTCATACTTAGAATTAAAAAAAAAATTAACCGTACATTTCTCACACTTGAAGCTTTTTAGTGGTTTTAACATTTACCTGAGCTTCTAAGCAAGATGTTTGGCCGTGGAAAGAGAGGCAAGGGTTTGGGGGTTAGGGTTTTCCTATGTTGCTTAATCACTTCGATGAGATTTCTTGCATGTGGAAAAGTCTTGTTGTCAAGAAAAATGGCAAGGATTGTATGGTGTTTAGGTTTAGTCTGTGTCGTTTACTTCTTCTTGCAATTTCGTAATCTAACTATTATGTTGCAATGTAAGAACAATTTGTAGTTTCCTTAATAAAAAAAATGTTTATTTATTAAAGGATATTTTGGTTTTTTTCTCAGGTCTCCTTTTCATTTTAATATTATTTTTACATAACTAAACATAATATTCTCATTCCTTCCCTTATTCTACCAAACATAATATGATTAATAAGATTCCATTCCATTCCCATTCATATTCTTATCAAAATTAAATCTTGAAACCAAACATGGCCTAAAGAGCCAATGGACTACGTATTAGCCATTCATATTTAAACCATTCATCCAATAAGAATAGCAAACTTTCTTAATTAAAATTTTTTTTTTTTCAACTAATTAATACTAAATAAAGAAGTACCCATGCATAGTATAGGCACAAGTCTAGTTCAATCAAAATATATCACAACTAACCTAATTCTATGGAGTTGATTGGATTTTTTCAAAAATTGGCTTAACAATTTGGTTGCTGGATATTCCCCTTATCAATTTGGATACAATCGACACTACAAGAAAATGAAGAATTTATCACGAAAATTTCTTGCAAAAAATAATCCATGAGAACTTCTCACAAAAATACTCACTAAAATATTCATGGAAGGTGATTTCTCACAAAATTTTCTCGCATAAACAATTCTGCGAGAAAAAAGTGTGAGAATAATGAGAGAAATATCGCAAGAATAATGGTGCATAAACGCAAAAAGATTTTCTCACGGTAATTTTCTATGAGAAAATAAGACAGAAACATATAAATCTATATTTTTTTTCCATAAAAAAAGTTCACACAGAAGAAGTTCATGAATAAAACACCATTTTCTCATGGAAAAAATCCGTGAGAAATTCACACAAAAATTCCCCATGAGAAAATGGAGTATTTCTAATGGAAAAAATCCATGAGAATTTGTCGTGAATTTTTTCCATGAGAGTTTCTTGCAAACATTTTTTTTTTTTGAGAAATTTTTGTGAGAATTTCTCACGGAAATTTTTTGTGAGAAATTTGAATTTCTCACTGATTTTTTCTGTGAGAATTTCTTGGGGAAATGTTCCATGGGAAATTCAAAATTTATGTGAGAAGCTACGATATGCCAGCTAGACTACCACTTATTTCTCACAGTAATTTCCATAAGAAATTATCGCAAGAAAAGACATTTATATCCCTTTCTTTCCTTCATTTTGCAAAAGAACATGAAGCCTCCACCTTCATTTCGCAGAACGATGTGAAGCAACATAGGCGAAGGAGAAGCGGCGCTACAGCTTGAGTTTTCCACGGATCTAAGCTGCAATCGTGCGTGAAAACATTAGAGGAAGGTTGAAGTTTGTCTCCCACACTTGAAGGCTTAACGAAGGTGCATATTGATCCTTTTTTATTTTGTATGTTTTTTTATTTTTGTTAAATCTAAAGAAAATAACTACTTATATGTATATTTGAGGTGATGATTGAGAATGGTGAGGATGAAAATATACTGGATGAAAGTGGGGATGGAAACATATGCATGCAATTTTTTTTTTTTGGAATACAATCTCAGATGATTTAAATTTTAATTAATTTGTTAGTTTTATTTTTTATTTTAAAAAATAAAGTTAGAATGAGAAAAAACATATGTATATAATTTTATTTTATTTTTGGTGACATAAAGTTAGATGATTTAAACTTTAATTAATTTTTTAGTAAGGTAGGAATAAGGAAAAACATACATGTGCAATTTTTTTTTGATGATATAAAATTAGATGATTTAAGGTTTAATTAATTTTTTAATTTTATTTTTACTTTAAAAAATAAGATAGAGAATGCTTCTTAATTTTTATTAGAGAACTTTATTTTATAGGAGTTAAAATGTTTTTCATTTTATATGTTGCCTTTTAAATAAAAATAAATAATCAATTACAATTTTTATTAGAGAACTTTATTTTATAAGACAAGGCTGAGTGATGGACGGCTAGTTATTAGACTTCATGGGGTTGATGAGTAAGAATTCTTTAAATACAATTTTTTTATTTTGTAGTTGTTCCATTATTTTTACTTACTGCATCACTTTATATATTTTGTAGGTTTTATCCACATATTCCACCAGTCACCATATTATCTCAGATCATCCATATTGTCTCAAATCATCCATATGGAAGCTTTTATGGAACAAATTATGACCCACATAAGTATAGGAACTGAAAGAGGTGACACTTTCCATGATGAACCCACCCCTGTCAATGGTGATGATGATGATGGTGATAGTAATGGTGATGATGATGAACAATAATTTTATTATTCTTATTTATGTGACATTATGGAATTGTGATTTGGAACTTTATAATGTTGAATGCATATTTCTTTTAATTTTAATGTACTTTCAAATATTTTCAATACAAAATTATTGTGGCCTTATTAGTGTTATGGTATTATTATTGGTTGGCTAAATTTAGATATTGTGATTTCTGACTGTTTGAATAATTTGTACTTGTTCAAATATAGGTAAATGTATAAAAGCAATGCTTATGGCAAAAAATTTCAATTTTCTCGCAGAATTTTTCCTTGAGAAACTTGGATATACAAATTTTTTCCACACTTCTTACGAAAAAATACTATGAGAAAGACCCCGTGGCTACTATTTCTCGCGGATTTTTTCTGAGAGAAATTCCGCTAGAATTTCTCACATATTTTTTTCTCTTGGATTTCTTTGTGAGAAAGTCCGACACAAAACCACACCAAACTATGACTTTCACACCACTTTTTCTCTTTGATTTTTTTTCACGAAAATATGTTGCGAGAAATGTTTCTCACAAAAATTTTTTGTGAGAACTTAAGTTTCCTACGATTGATTTTTTCACGCCATTTATTGCATGAGAATTTCCATGAGAATACCCTTTCTCACGGAAATTCTTGCTTTTTCTCGCAAAAAAATTTTGTGAGAAATTGCATATTTTCTTGTAGTGCGAATCCAATTGATTATATGTTAATAACTTAAATATCTTATATTATATATAACAATTTATACTTTTTAATTAATTTCTCATTCAATTAGGTAATTCTTCTCTTTTTATTTTTCATAAATGATACATGTTGTAATGTAATATTTTAAAATGATTCTTTTTATAGTAAATAATATATAGATATACAGTTCTAAATTTCAAAATATATTGTAGATTTTTTTTCCAGAAAATGATTATTCAATCCAATTCATCAATTGGATTGGATTGATTTTGCTATGATCAATTTAGTTAGACTGATCAGTTAATTTTTTTACCAATACATTAAATAAATTGGCTTGGTAAACAGCCAAATCTTTCCCGACGTTGTGTCATTCGATTCGGTAAGGTAGCCTAGACATAGTCAAACACAATATTAATTACAACATGAAAATAAAAAATAACTAGTAAAAACAACACCCCCAAACTTTCACTCAATTTGCAAATTCAACGCGTTCGCACACAGAACATGGAGTCTTCCTTACCTAGGTTGATAACATATTTACTCTTGCAGAAAATTTCTTAATCCCATTTGCAAGTGAAGTCTCCATATCAAGGTACTTAAATAATTATGCGCCATTCTACCCCAAAATATATATATATATATTATGCGTGACATCCTTAATTTTGCTTGGATCTTAACTAAATTATAGTTCATACGAGATATAGCCCAGCTATGAGTTAATGTTGCTTTCAATCTCTCTCTATTTTTCATCTTTAATTCAAAAATCAATATTGAAAGACATTGATTAGTTGGTATCAATCTTTGTTTGAAAGAGTCATAGTCGTCCCCCGATATGTACGTAGTTATGCAAGTAATAAATAAAGATCATATTCTCGTCATAACAACCCTTAATTACCCAACCACCTCGGTGAAAGGATGACATGCCATTGATATTTACTACAGATTAAAGAATGCAAATTGGTATTGCATGACATCATTTCCCTGTGAGCAACATTATTTTGAATGATATCGATCTACACACACACACACACACACACACACACACACACACACACACACAACTTTCAAAGTCAATCCTGCCTTGAATTCTAAGTCGAAATGCAATTCCTATCTCCAACTTGCTTATGGTGATGAAGTCATGACTCATGATTAACCAACCTGGATTTGGCTCTTTACGCATATTACGTAATATTTAATTCATGTTCGTAAGGTAATAACAAGCCTTCCCATGCAGTGTGAAAAGTGAAAACGTTAGTAAAAATACATCCAAAGACTGAGTTGATGAATAGCAAGGTTGACACGTGGTACACGGCTATTTGTAAAAGGATAGGGGTTTGACCATCACTACTAAAAGGTTACTGTGAACTTTCTTTGCTATATTATTTTAAGTTTCAAATCTCATGCATAGGATTGCCAGAGTAATAATGTGACCAAGACACTGCTTTCTTTTATACTATATAAAAATATATATGATTCACAGTTTATATAGGGACCATTGAATTTGATATATAAGTCGCTGATTTAATGGAGGAGTAAAAATTGCATAGTTCTGTTTCCATAAGATGGTGAATTCTTTTGTCAGATTAATATATATAAATAAATAAATAAATATATATATATATATATATATATAGAGTAATTAATAAGATGTATTTGTGAGGCGGAGACTGGGGTAGCAATATAATAAGATTTTGCTACGAGAGTTTAACCTTCATTTTTTGTATCATTTTAAAATTGATGGATGTGATGATAAAAAATAATTGAATGTAAATTTTAAAAAAGCTGAAGCTGTGTGAGTAACATTGGAATTGGACAAGTGGGGCTTTTGCTACATTCCCATAAGCAAGCAATTATTAAAGAGAGGTTGGGGTTGATGGCATGGTTGGATTAGTTGAAAGAGGTCCCACCCAATAATTCACACATCTTATCATTAAAGCCTGCATGACTTCAATTATTGCAATGATCCCAAAAGCATGACATATCTGACCTCTTCTCACTTCCCTGTATATCCCTATTTTCAATTACGACTTGTTTGTAAAGCCAACCCACGCCTGTGGGACCACTCTCCATTAGCATCATCTCAATATCCAACAAATACTAAAAATGGAGTTAGGGTTGATTGATTGAAGACAAACCCCCCCCCCCCCCCCCCCTCTTCTCTTCCCTTCCCTTCGTGGACTCCTTGGATACTCCCTCGTTTCTCTGCCTCCTTTATTCAGGGATTTATGATTATCTAGCTGCTTCAAAAGTTACAAAAGAACCTTCTCCTTTATGTTATACATAATTATTTACATACTTATAATATCAAACCAAGCCAAAGCAAACGCGAAAGCATCAACTTTTCTGGGAATGGTAAAAGTTGGTCGCCTTGTCTGCCTCTCTGTAGTGAGACTCGGTAAACTAGGGTCAAATTTATATCTCGTGCTGATCATCTGACCCATCTTTTCCCATTATTTTTATTTTTTATTTTTTTCACATCACGCTTGTTCTTAAAAGAGATATCTTTCTGTTTTTGTTAATTGAAATACATAGTTTGGTAGGTGAAAAAGCTAATGGCTGCTAAAGCAGTACCGCTCTGATTGGCCAGTTAGTAGCGGTCGTAGGTGGAAGCTACCAGAGTCAATTCATTTTTGAATTAAATGGCCTCTCGCTTTAATCAAGTTTAATTTCACTCGGAAACAGCAAAAGCTTTTGGGTTAACCCATGTGTAGTGGTCATTGGAGGAATGGAACACAGCGACGGAAAATTAGTGTCTGGTAGCCCACCTGATTGATTGTGTATTTGGCACCAAAGACAATTCATCATCTTTAAAAGACTTTATCGTATTGTGATGCATGATGAGAACGACTAAAAGGATCATCGTGATGACAACGATAGACTATTTATTGATTTAAAACCAACATGTATACAAGCTAGTCAATAAGACAACAGGACCAGCTTATAATCTCTCTCTCTCTCTCTCTCTCTCTCTCTCTCTCTCTGTGATCTGATGATATATCATTTTCCCTTGTCATCATGATGCTCTCTGGACTTTTGGTAGAACCTCATAAATTTGTGTCGTTCTTGTCGGTAACCAACGCATTTATCAATTCATGTACAAGCAGTGAGGTGCCATATTCCTGATCCTCAAACCCCTGTTTGAAAATTCATTACGCAAATTCTTTCCGATCATTTTCTCCTGCATCTATATGCGAAGTGTAACTAATTAAACATTTCTTTCATTTTATTCAAGTATTGTTAGGACTCATTATTAAGGCTTCTAAAAAAAGGTTTAAATTATTAACTCGGAATGTCTATTTCAACAACATTGGTCACTTGCCAAATCATCAGAGAGTGTTCAATAATCAATACGAAGGAGATAGAGCTATAGACCACTCCTCCTTATTCTTGAATAGGACAATATATTATAATTTGAACCAAATCAGATATAATTTAAAATTTTTTGTGATAGCTATCCAATATTTCACCCCTAAGATATTTGAAAAAACAAAAGGGGCGAACTGGACTACACAAAAAAGGGATAGAAAAGAATTAAGTATCCGGCTGTCCTATACTGACCACTTCCTTCACTAGATTTCACTGAAAAGGACTTTGAAAAAAAAAAAATTATTGTTTGCAGCATTTGAAATTCTTAGAGTACCAATATTACAAGTGAAGAATGGATAGCTTGATTTAATGTAACTTGAAAATGTCCATGTTCCATTTTTCTATCTGAGGTGGGGGGTTGCATATTTAAATAGAGAAGTCACGTGCGTTTGTCAAGCTGGGATTGTGGGTCAATCCTTACTCCCACAACGAGGCAGAGCAGAAGAAATAAAAAGGGGGAGTTGGCGGGGGATGGGGTTTCTGCAATGTGCACTTTCAACTTTGTGCTGGTGACTATTTCCTTCCCTTTACATACAGAAAAAAGAACCTCTACTACGCATAGCCTTTGTTTTCAAAGCCTGGAGTCTACCGCCTAATTCCTTTGGCGCTCCTTCATATTTCTCGTAGCATAAACCTTCCCTCTCTAACACAGTTTTCACCCTTTGAAACATGGAGCTGGCATTGAGCTTAGGTGACGCGCCAAAGCCCTTCTCTTTTCTTGACAAGGTCACAAAAATGCCCAACAAAGAACCTGGGTTTTGCATACCACTCCCCACTGCCAAAAGATGGAATCATGGAGAAGGCGATGAAGAGAGTAGGAGCTCCTCAGATCCGCCGGTTCAGCTCGATCTCCTTCCTTTGACCCCGGTTCCTCCACCCCTTCCTCCACCTTCACGCCTTCCAATTTCTTGGCTCTCCCGTCCATGTAATTCCTCGCTACCCCGTTTTTCTCCTTCAGCTTGGTTCGCTTACAGATTGTTTATAATGATAGTAAAATGTTAGATTAATTTATTCTTCTATTAGCCCTAATTCAAGCCATGCCTACAATGTTTTTGTTTGCTTTTTTTCGGGTTTTCTTTCTGGTTGATGTGTTGGTTCCTTTTGTCTGAGATTTGTAATATGGTGGGTACTTTGTGTAATGACAGTGGATAGTGAAAGGGTTTCATCAGATGGTGTACTGACTGCGAGGGCTTTGGATGTGAACCGTGTGCCGGCAGCCGTAGAGGAGGCGGACGACGCGACTGCACTTTCATCCCCAAACAGTGGGGTCTCATCATTTCAGATGGATTTCTGTGTTAGAAATAGTAATGGCAGCGGCAGAAACAAGAGAGAGCATGAGGGCAACGCCGACAGACACAGCGACGATGACGAAAACGGATCAACTCGCAAGAAACTCAGACTCTCCAAGGAACAATCTGCTTTCCTTGAAGAGAGCTTCAAAGAACACACGACTCTCAATCCTGTAAGTCTGAGTGTCCAACTTTTGTTTTCTTTTGTCTGGGTGTTTGTCGTTATTAACTTGTTATAATCGTAAATTTGTTTAACCTTGGCTGCAGAAGCAGAAACTTGCTCTGGCAAAGCAGTTGAATCTTCGTCCTCGTCAAGTAGAAGTTTGGTTTCAAAACAGAAGGGCGAGGTAAATATATATCTGACTTTCTATTTATCCTTATATTCATGATAAAAATTAAACAAATAGCCTAACTTTTTTTTTATGAATATTAAAAAAAAAAGGACAAAGTTGAAGCAGACGGAAGTAGACTGTGAGTATTTAAAGAGATGTTGCGAGACGCTGACAGAGGAGAATAGGAGGTTACAGAAGGAGGTGCAAGAACTAAGGGCTTTAAAGACATCCCAGCCGTATTACATGCAGCTTCCGGCCACCACTCTCACCATGTGTCCCTCCTGTGAAAGGGTGGTTACCAACTCTTCTGCCGCCGGCACCGCCACCGCTACTACTACCAGAAATGCTTCTCGAATCCCAGTAGCTTTGTCTCTTAGCAAGCCCGGAATGCTCCCCTTCGCCAATGGTCAAGCCCACGCTCACCCGGCCCAGGCCCATCAGACGGCTTCCTGATCCCAATTGAAATGGACCCACTTTTTCTCCCTTTTTGGATGTTTGCTTTGATTATATCACAGGGTATAGAATGAAAAAGAACATGCACTTTCTCCTCTTTTACGTTGTATATAGTTTTTGTTCTTATTTTGAGGCCAAATTATCTTCTTTCATTCTTTTTGTTCGTGTTAGCTCCTTGGCGGTGGAGTTATGAGGCCACGTATGTATGGAAGGATCCTTTTTTGTGTATCAATGAGAAAAAGTACAAATTTTTTTGTTTGGGTACGTTCGTTTGTTCTGTTTATGACTTGTTAAAGATCAACCATCGGTTTTCACATGAATAACTCTCTCAATGCTTGGATTTAAATATCCTATCTTCATTCTTGTTGGCAATTAAATAGGAAGATATTCTAACTTGTACCATTGGAATACCGCCAAGGCTCACGCGAAATGTCAAAGGAAGAAGATGATTATGATAAATAACTCATTTATTACACGGGTCATTTTTTTTTTTTTGAAAAAAAGAGTTAATCATGTAAAGCAGGTATTTCTTCACCCTTTTGTTAGGTTGCGTTTAAAAGTGGCGTAAATGCGACGGATGGGTGGTATCATAATTATTTGCACGGCAGAGATCTTTAATTAATATCATAATTTATATAATTCGTCATAGATCTTGGGGAATCCTTTTGCAGATGGTGAGTCTAGGTAAAAGTAGGATATCCAATAAATAAAATCACATGTGAAGGGAATTTTTGAAATACTCGCAATCTTGGGGTATTGTGTTTGGCTTTTTTCTTTAGAAAAAAAATTATTTGTAATGTTTTTACTAAAGTATTTGAAAACTAAACATAAATTGTCAGCTGCAAATGCATGTTGAAGAATAAAGCTGCTTGGAGAAAAAGTGAGCAATTTTATGTGAATTACTATGTAAAAAGGGTGCTGCTTGAAGCATGCTGTTAGCATTGGCAAAAGGAAGCCCATAAACCTATAAATACAGCCTACGCGATATTGGAGGAAATTGTGTCGACATTAACATATTGAGATGTAGTGGAATTCAATTCTTACGTAAGCTGCATATATGCACCAGTATCAAGGATGCATGTGGGGTCAGTGCTATTAGGAGTGGCAGACTGAAGGCAAAGCATAAATAATGCCCATATCTAATTTGCTTTTCTCAAGTAAAAACAGAGACAATATATTTCAGCTATGATTCACCCTCTTCCTTGGTACTATCGTAGTTAGCTAGAAACTAAAAAGGACTCCTAGCCAATGACATACCCACCGTATCGTCTATAAGGGGTTTTATTATGCTCGAGAGAGAAAGAACCCTTCAAAAGTAAAGAGATAATAAATAATGGAAGAAAAAAAATTTATATGAATTCTGTTCGTTATCTCATATATATATATATATATATATATATATATATATATATATATATATATATATATATATATATATATATATATATATATATATATGAGATAACGAACAGAATTCATATAAATTTTTTTTCTTCCATTATTTATTATCTCTTTACTTTTGAATATATATATATAATTTTAATTAAAAATGTTATAAAAGAAAGACTTAAAAAGCAGAGGTTAATATTCGGCAGGCTTTGGAGTTGACTTCTGGCTTCTCTAGCAATCGGGTCTGCATTGAAGCAGACTGTGAAGAACATGTTTTTTGGGCTTATCCAGAAGGGGGCGGTTTCTGGTTCTGTTTTGTTGATTGAAATGTACTGAGTCAGCTTAAAATTTTAAGCAGATACAATTAAATGGTTGTACAAACAATTCACCTAAAAAATTTGCTTAAACTCTAATTGATTAGAGATTTACAATATGACGACATTTCAGGCGACAAGAAAAACAGGGAGCTTAAGGGATTTACAATAACAAACTAAACTGCCAGCCTAACTCTCCTCCTTCACCATATTGAGACATTTTTTAATACAATTTTCTTCTTTGGGAGGAACTTCTATAGACAATTTTATTACAAATCTTAAAGGTACCCTTCTCTTAGATTTTGTCTCAACTAACATAATCTTTTGAACCTTCTAAAATTATATATACTTTAAAGACAAGAAAAAGAAAAAAGCCTTTTTGTGTAGAGATTGTTTCTTCCCTTCATGGATAGGAATGGGACAAAAATTGCATATTGCCTTTTTTTTTTTCGGTTGCTTTCACTTAAGCTTGAAGTCGTTGAAATGTTCACCTATGGTCTGTTCTGCTGCCGATGCTGATTCCGATATTGTCTCAATAGAAGCTCGGCGTAAAGAATCTCATTCCATGCATCAGGAACACCCGGAAGGCACCAATGACTGCAGTCCTGGTACCGAAGGGGCGATCTCCTTTCTTCTGGTGATAGTTTTTGCTTCCTATATATCGAGGGATGACCGTCCTTCCTGAAATCTGTCATTCTAGTAACATTTAGGTACGTGACATGGGTTTTCATATACTTCACAACGTTTTCCAATACCCTCATTTTAGGTGGATATTCATTCAAGTACTTTTCGTTCTTAATGGGCTCAGTTTCATTGTCACATTGCCCACCTGAATTCCACTGTCCACCACTGCACAAACATGAAAATTCCATTGTTTTGTCAGATCAGTGTTGAAGAGATACATTCTCAGAGTCTTGAACTGATACCAAAATGTGATGTGAGGCCAAGTTAGTGCAATAATCGATCAATAATTCAATACAAGTTTACCTGAAATGAGAAGCAGAGTAGCCTCTGAAGAACACCATGGACTTGGATGGATTTATGTTGGCATCAACCCATCTGCTCCAGGTTGTCATAGCTCTTCGAAATGCCTCGAGCACATTTAGTTCATCATATACGTGGCTACCTTCTTGGTAATAATCTTTGCTGGAATTTTTCACGGGCAATTTAGATTAATCCAACAAGTTTTGGACTTAAAGTGTCGTCTTAGAAGACAGAAGGAAAATTCAGGAAAAGGCAGAAAGTTTATAAGAAGGTAAGCTAAAAATGCAGTAACACACAGGGAAGTGGAAAACTAGAATGCCTTTAATTACCCTCTGGAAGTTTTATCATGGGTCCACCAGTGGCCGGTGTTGAAGATTATGATATCTGCATCTTTATATTGATCAGAAGACCTCCCAACTAAATCGAGACGAAGGGTTTCCTTCTTTGTTCCGTTTTTGTCCAACATTTCTGATTCTTGAACTAAGAATGGAGACACGAAGAGCTCTACGGAGAATTTGTAATCCTACTCCGCCATCAACACCGAGCCAGCACCGTCAGCGAGAGATAAATGGAGTGGAACGGAATAAAAAATGCACAAACCCAGAAAGAGAAATCGAAACCAAAAGTACGGAAACAAGCAGAAGAATTCAATACTTACTTCGAATATGAAAGAATAGGAGGCTTCGCCTCGGAAATAAACCCTGCCATTTGCTTCGTAAACTTTACTTTTATCTTTCACAGAGTTTCTCAGTATGCATATTAGAGATTCCCACATATTCCTATTGAGAGAATCACCCACGAAAACCAGTCGCTTCCCTCTCAACAAATCTAGCATTCGATGCCCCTCTAACCTAAATGTACGAATATTAGCTTTTTTTAATCAAATTGGTATCCCAAGCAAAGGTAATGCAAGAAATTTTTACAAATCAACACGGAACCAACTAGCAAACTGAATCACCAAGATCAAATGGAGTAATAGACAAATCTTGTTGAGTATTTACCAACACAGACATTTATCAAAAATACCTATAAACTTCCAACCAATCATAGAACAACAGAACTCAGATAAAACCAGAGCGACCGTTTCATTCGAAACAAACGACAAGGACTTAAATGCATTAAGATTCACATACCTTGGGAGGGTGCAACCCTTAGGCTTCCACTTGTATTTCTGATAATCTTTATCAGGCCTGCCATTCTGAATACAATTGAACTGTTCATCTATCAGATTGCAGGAACCGGGTTTATAAAGCGGATAGGAATCATCCTTAACCCATTCTCCATAGAAAAAATCACACTTTATCAGAGACCCCATCAATTCATCCTTCTCCCTTGCACTAGTCCCACTGCTCCGTTTCTTTGCCAGGGAAGCCGTATAATCGTTCGATTTCTTGGAACTAGTTTTGGCCGACGAGCTAGATCTCAATGCAGAGCTTATATTTTGATGGGGGGAGGCTGCAGGAGGTTTTTGAGGAGGGGGAGTCAGTGAGATTTTAGGCGCAGGGGCAGCATTTGTAGTTTGATTCGGCTTCAGTGATGTACCTTCATCAGACTTCCCTGAACTGTGCTTGTGATTTTGTACAACGGGTGACCTCACCTGCAAATCTGCAGTCAAATTACTTGGCTTCCGAGAAATCGAGCTAGAAATTATGGTCTGATTTGAGCTTGGAACCGTATCCTTGGATGAATTCAGTGAGCCTAGAGCTTGGTTCTTGAGAGAGGCTGGTTTGGATATATCTTTAGTATTGTTGGGATACAGAGAAGTGGAATTAGTAGATCTAGAAGTAGTGTTGGTTTGCGGGGTAGGAGGAAGAGCAGAGGTGGGGGGATGATGATGGGAAGAAGTACTGTGGGGGGGCAAGGAAGAGAATTGAGAATTATAGGAAGCAGGCGAAGTGGTAGAGGCAGAAGTGAAGATGTTGGTGAACCAGGGAGAAGAAGCATTTAGGGAAGGACAGAAAGCCAGGAAAACAGTGAAAGCGACAAAAGCAAGCATAAAACCATAGGCAAGAGCTAGTGTTCTTCTGGTTTTGAGAAAAAAGAAGAGGCTCTTGAGGTCGGACGGGAGGCTTGCCCCACCAATTGGAAGGTACATGGTGGCATCACCCATGAAGGATAAAGGTTTCCTTTTGAGCGGAGGGAGAGGAGTGAAGCACAACAATGTGGGGAGAGGGAGAAGGGTATGTAACTCAAGATTGAGTATAGAGAAGAGATGTACCCCGGGGGACTGTCATGTCTGTGACTATGAGAGATAGAGGATGGGTGGAGGGAAGAGAAGACGTTTGTCGTGAACAGAGAATAATAAGTTTGTAAAAAGTGTGCATATATCCGACTAATTATCATATAGCAGCAAAAATGCCACGGTTGCCGTCGCGTGGATGCACGAATTTACAGCCAAACCATAACTCCCTTAGGCTAAGCTTAATGCATTATTTTTTTCTGTTTGAGTGAAAATATTACTAATTTGGGGACATTATATATTTTAATTAAATACAATCATTATTAAATAGAAACTAATATTTTATTAAATTTATTGTTAAAATAATAGTTGTTGATTACATAAAAATTAAATTAATTTCTTAAAAAAATTATTAATTATTAACAAGTTAATATTTTAAATAATTGAACATAAAATATTAAAAAAATACTATATTTAATATTTATTATATGATAACTAAAATGCATAATATTCCCCAAATTTACAACGTTACTCAATTTTTTTTTGGCACTTAGCCAAATACGTTATTTAATTGATCACTATGGCATTGCTTACATACCATGCTTTATTTAAAACTTATTATATTAATAATTAATAATTATGACATATTTAGAATTTTCTGAAAATTTATCTTTGCTCACTTTTTTTAATATATTGGAAAACATTTCTCTTAAATACAACTCAAGTAAGTGTAATTAAATTGTTGTCATAGGTTTTCTTAATACCTCACCTTAGATATTTAGCATTCTATCAAAACAACATAGGAAAAAATTGGCCATTGACCTATTGCCATAATACATGAACATTTGGACTAGGCTCAAATAAAATTTAATAAGTACTGATTATAATATTTTATAATAAATACGTGACAGATAAAAAATTAAAATACCCCAAGTGTTAAATTGTAAAAAATTATTCTTTATCACTATTCTATTAAAAAAAATCTGATGATAAATGTTTGCCAGTAACTTATGTCCTTTCAACTTTTGCTTCCGATTAGCCATATGTGAGTAAGGAACAATAGCAATAATTTGGATATTTTAGATTGATAATATATTTAAAAAATATTAAAAAAGAAAAAATAAGTGTAAAGTGAATAATAGATTTCATATATAATCTCAGCTTCTTATGTCATTTTCTTTTCAAATGTATGAATACATAAATATAAAAGATCAATTTGCAATTGTAATAAGAGTATTGTTTAGGAAATATTTGAAATTTATCTTAACATAGACGATAAAGCAAAAATTTTAAATTTTCAACAATGTGAATTCAAGGAAAAATTTAGGTTTAGTTTTTATATTTCTATTTATAATTGTTTTATTGAAATTTTTGTTATTAAGTGATACGAAAAATATTTGATCATCCATAGTTTTAGACAAGTGCAATTAGCATTTATTATTAATTTTTTATTAAAATAATGCTTATTTGTAAACTTAAAATTAATAGATATTTATTTTTAAAAAATTCAAAATATCTAACAAATTATAGCTAGATCAATTTAGTGGGGATGGATGTTTGCAGCAAAGTAAAAATATTATATATGGTTCTTTGCATTTTTATTATCAAGCTTTTAATTGAATCATAATAAATATATAATTTTTTGATAATAATACAATAAATATATATTTTTACAAATTAGTGTATAATTATTTAATTAAATCATATATTTATGAAGTTATTATTAAAAAATTATATATTTATCATATTAATTAAAAGTTAAAAAACTATATTTTTAAGTGTAATTTACAGCAAAACATTTGATCCGGTTTCGGTAATTATCTCCAAATTCCGACTCCCACCGTACCCACACTTCCGTACGTGTGAATGCTTACACAAAGCCCCGCATCCATTCAATGCCTTTCATTCCTGCTCCGTCTCTCTCTCTCTTCCTGTCACTTTTTTTTAAATAAAAAAAAGTAAAAAAGCATAGATCCGTTGAACATGTAGCCCCCAATTTAAGTGTGTGGTCCCGTACGCGTTGCAATTATATTGGTGGATCACAGATACATTGGCCCCGCCTTTCTTCTTTCAATAAATACAATAAATAATTGTATGTAATTTTTTTATCTTTATTATTAAAATTTTATAATATCATAATCAATAAGAATCCATTTTAAACCGTATTTAAAATTAAAACTTGTTATTTATGTCCAACTTGACTTGATCTGATTTAATATTGGATAAAGTTATATTAAATTGAGTAATTCAGTATTTTTTTTAAATTTATTATAAAATTTATAAATTAATTCAAAAAATTTTTTTATATAAATTCTTATAAAATGATATTTTATTTTTTAAAAAATTAAAAATTTATTATTAAAATTATAAAATAACTTTTTAAAAAATTGTATAAAATTATATTTTATCATTAAAAAATTAAAATTTTGATATAAATTAAAAAAATAAATTTCCTTTTTGGGTCAATGTAGCCCTAAGGCCTCAATTCTATTTTTTTTTTTTTTTTACTTTCAACCCGATTTTGTCAGATAAGGCCAAGATCATAGAACCTTTGAGCCCCGTAAGTACTTTTAATATTCAATATTATATAATTAAATTTAAAAATTATATTTATTATATTTTTATTAAAACAATTAATAATAAAAATATCAAAAATTGTATTTAACTTTAGTCCAACAAAAAAAAAATACTGTGAGTGAATTCTTGTTTTATCTTATAATTAAAAAAAGAAATTAAGTTGCCAACTAATGATAACATAAATAAATAAAATAAAAGTATTATTTAGGGGTACATAGATTTTTTTATTCTTTTTTTGTAATACTGATTTTATTTTGACATTGTCAATCTAAACACTTGTATTAATAATAATAATAAAGTTGATGAAATGTCATGTGCCGTTAACATTTTGTTTTATCTAACTATAACATTTTTTTTGCCCAAAAAAAATAACATATTTGTTTAATTTTTCTTTTAGTATTTTAAAAATAATTTAAATGCAAAAAATAAAAATTTTAAAAGATTTAAATTATTAATTAAAAATTGTTATATTTTGTCACAAATAGTATAAAAATTCTCTAAAGAAGTGTTTGGTTGAGGGTTTTTGGAGGGGAAGGGAGGGGAGAGGGATAAGGTGTTTGGTTGAATTAAATAAGGAGGGAGGGGAGGGGAGGGGTGAGGTGGGATATTTTTAAAATTTTAATTTACTTTTTTGTCCTTTTTAATTTTTTAATATATTAATATTTAATAAAAATTAAGATAATTTTTTATTAGAAATTAAAAATAAAAAAAAGATTAAAATTTATAATTTTTTTAAAAATTATTGATATAAATAATTTTTTTATTAAAAAAATTAAAATAATATAAATGATGAAATGTCATGTGCCGTTAACATAATTATCTAACTATAACATTTTTTTTGCCCAAAAACAATAACATATTTGTTTAATTTTTCTTTTAGTATTTTAAAAATAATTTAAATGCAAAAAATAAAAATTTTAAAAGATTTAAATTATTAATTAAAAATTGTCATATTTTGTCACAAATAGTATAAAAATTCTCTAAACAAAGTAATTGTTTGATTAAAATAAATAAGAGAACTCATTATTGTACCAAACTTTTAACTTGGAAAATGTTTTATTTCTGTAGATAAATAAAATCTTCACAATTAGAAAACTCAAAAATTCTAACAATAATAAGGTGGGAAAAATAGGGGAAAAAGCAAATATGAGCACTAGTTTGGTGCGTAATGTGGGGTGGACCCAGGTTCAAGCGCGTAATATCAAGCGGCCCTCCCAAGAGACACAACATATCTCTACTTTATATTAAGAAAATTACAGTTAAAAATATTTATATTAAAATTATTTTTGAAGTATTTAATAAAGATACAAAGTTAAAACTGTACAAAAAATTATAATTAAGGCTTAAAATTAAAATTTATTATCTGAGTTTTTAAAAATAATTTTAAAGTTACAAATTCTTCAATATAAATATTGTTAATTTAAAATATTTTAACTGTAATTTTCTCTTATTATTAATTTGGGCATAGGTACAAGTGAGTTTCAAGCAAAGCCAAAGATTTCAAATCTCAATATAAAATGAGACGCATCCATATAATCCACATGAAAACATAGATCTTATCTTCATAAGCGTTCAGTTCAGCCTTCCATCCAGAACTCCTTTTATTTCCATTATTATTTTAGTTATTTTCCTCTACCGGGGGATTCATGTCATTTTTCTCTTGTTTGGCCCACAACTACAAGTTTCTACTTCGAGTTACCTAGTTTCCCTTTGTCTGTAATATGTGTTAATTCTGTCTAAATTTGTCATCTCTCTGTCTTCTTTGTGTTGTTTCGGCACATTTTTCAGCTTCGACAAATCTCTATATTAACCTTTTGGAACCAGGGTTCTTTTATTTTTATTATTATTATTTTTTGGGTTCTCCTGAACCAAATGATCAAATTTATTTTATTTAAATTTTGTTACATACCATATAATATATATAATAGAAACTTTCTAAATTGGGTAATTGTTCTGGCTCCTGAAATAGAAATATTAAATAAAATTTTCATATATTGCTTGCATATAGCTGAAGATACGTAATTTCTTTTTTTTTTTTTTTAAGTTTATATGAATTTTTTATGTTAAATGTACAGAATATCATATTTTTTTAAGAAATTCTTTTTTTATTTTAATACAAAACTAGGGCACTGGCCCTTTAGAACCTAAAAGGACCAACGGACCATGCAATTGAAATGAAGGGAGAAGAGAGGATGGAAATGGGAGGTGGAGCGAGATGCAGGTGATCATTCCCACCATGGGGTCATCGGATCAGTTAAAATATAAAATAAAAGAAAAAAAGAAAATAATATTCTATAGAATATAAAGAAAAGAAAAGAAAAGAAAACAAGACCGTACAACTTTGGGGGTGTGGACTTGTCAGGAATGATGTAGATACGCGTCAACGTTCGAACAGGTTGTTGTTGTGTCGGTGATTGATTCTCTCGCCTCCTTTTTAATCTCCCTCATACATATGCAAACCTTTTTTTTTCTTCCAAAAAAAAAATAAAAGGGAAATTAATTTGAAAACCATCTAAGGTTCGTTGAATGAGAAAACATATGCAGGAACATACCTTAAATCATAATAAACAATGTGTGGACAATCACTCATGAATTAATTAATGGGTGAGTCATTCCTAATTGTTGATAAATGGCAAGGCAACTGGGAATTCTAGAAAAAAGAAAAATATTAAATGTTTCGATTTTTACTTATTGATTTGTTTTAAACAGTTCCCACTTGCTTCTACATGACAGCTTTAAAGTCTTCAAATCGAATTTATATAACAAAAAAAAAATGTAAAAGTCAGATGCCATTATATTAAAAAATAAATAAAAAATGCATCTAAGAAAAGAGATTGATGGAGGGGCACAGAAGGGGGAGAGTGTGGGTTGTGCTTTGAGACGCCGAGAGATACAAATATGATTGAAACCTCAATCAGATGAAACTCAGCTCGACCGGAAGGAAACTCGAGTGTCGTTTAACTGTTAAAAACGCATATAAGGGAAACATTGAAACATGCTGGTCATTAGTAACTTACAAAGTTAACCTTTTTGACCTCTAACTTCCAAAAAAGGCCTCAAATCCAGGTGGAGAAGAAGTTTCTGTTTCCTTTTCTTGTTTCTATGGGGCTTTTGAATAATTTACTTTTAAGATACATGGGACAATTAGCTGTGTTCCAATATTTGCAACTAGTTAAGAACATGTTGTATTTTAAGACCAAGAAAAGAAAGAAAAAGAAAGAAAAAAGGCCTTTAAGGGTGAATATGTTGTCTTTCGTATGCCATTTTTACGACGAAGCAGACAGTGACCTCCCATTCTCCCTATTCTCAACAGTGAACATAACCCCCAATCCCAATCCAAACATACTTGTTTGGTTCCTATTCTTTCATGATATAAAAAGCCCTATTGAATTGTTATTCGCATTTGCAAACTTGATTTTTTTTACATAATTATTACACAATATTTGTTATATTTATATCATCATATTTAATATTTTATTATTATCTTTTAAAAAATAAAAATATAAGCATAATTTTTACCTTTAAAATTATAGTATATTTTATTTTGTTCACAGTTATATTAAGTTTATATTTTGCATACCAAAAGGTCATAATAGTATTTTTATCCCAATAAATTGTCACTGATCACACGCTCAACGTCAATTAGCCTAAGTTTTATTTGTGTAGTATGTAAAAGTGATATGTGACGCCAATAAGCATTTTGAATAATTTAGTGGAATGGACATTGGTTACAAGCCCCAAAACCATAGACTAGAAGTCACGTTCATTCACCAGCTTTCTTCCACTTTCCACCGACTCATCAATCAGTATATATATTCCCCACAAATGTTCTCGCTTTAGGTCTTGCAAAATGACAAATCACTGCACATTCTCACACACCCTCCCTCTTGTCCTTTTTTTTTTTTGGACAGAAACACTCCCTCTTACACACAGCATTCTATACAATTTTATTTCGGACGCTTTTTGTCAAACACATTTACCTGCTCTATCTAATCCCTCCACATCCCTAAAATATGGCATACGTGCCTTCAACTGTTTGATCCTGGTTTCAAACCCTTGTTAGTAAGAAGTTCTAAATTATATATAGTATAGAAAAGAATAGTTGAATATATTTGAATTTTACTTTGACTTGCTTATTTAATTGGTGTTTTTTTTCAATAATCCTTTACACTTGCTTTTAGATAAATATAATCAGTATTTTAAAATACATGTTTAAGTCAGAGCTTGAAAATCAACGCCACTGGTCATTTTCTTTACAACTCAAAACTGTATTAGTTCATTATTCAACAGATGTGCTTAGAAATTGAACCCTAGAAGATAATTTTAATTAGCAAGGCATAGGTAATGCGAGTGTTTGGGGCCAAGAAGAAAGGATAAGCAAATAAAGAAGCAACTTTAAGGAAGGCTTTGAACCTCAATGAATACTATTTCTGTATTTTGAGATTGGATCTAAATTTTTCCCAAGATAGAACCTCAAATATGTTGTTCCCAAAATGCCCAATATATTTGCACACTGACTGATCCCCCTATCAGTCGTGACATTCATACGTTCAAAGCAAGCAAGCACGTGTTTCCTTCAAGCAACATGGGACCTTGGAATTGCTTATATATCCATTCTCCTGTTTCATATGTTTCTTCCCAACTCAATGCTGTTAATTTTGGGTACATTTAATCATAACATCAAATAATGCCACTGCTTATCATCATATATTTTAGAAGTAGAAGAAACCAGAGAAACCAAGTCATTTCTATGTCATGTGGGTTCTCAGTAAAGTTGGCTAAGATAGGAAGCAAAACCAGGACTCAATTAAGATTGCACCAAAAGCATAAAATGGTAATGGGGGAAAATTGGAAAAGCCTTCTGACACAGAGTGCTGGCAATTTTTAAGTTAGATGTATCCTCCCCTCAATTTTAGTTAAAGTTAACTGCCTCCCCCGACCAAAAAAAAAAAAATAGCAGGATACGCAGATGTGTATAATTTATTGATTTTGAAACGAATAACCAATTAGAGCAATTATGCTGCATTAGTGTCCTAAATATAGGAAGAGAAATCAAGTACGACCTCATGTTGTTATCAATATGTATATTGCATCAATTTGACTTTTAAGTCTTATGAGTGATGATAATCGTATGATTTTTAGTTAGTTTTGCTTAGGTCTGTATAGTTAGTTTTAAGCCATTGCTGACGTTAAATTTATGATCTTTACAGCAATGGCTAGCACTCATGGAGAGAATTTTGTAAGAGAGAAGGAGAAAAAAAAAAAACATATGGCACCTACTTATGTGAGTCTCACTCATATATCTCTCTCCCTCTCTCTTTTTTTTTCTCAATTCCTTTTTATAAATTGATCCTCTCCCTTTAGTATATAAATTGAGTGGATTCAGATTCGTCTTTCTCCCTATTTTATGATCTTTACAGCAATGGCAAATAGAGTGCTAGCTAGCATGGTTCAGAAACAGAAGAACCATATGCTACTACGTAACCTAAGGTAGCTGAGATTCTAGACGTGAGCAAGAAGGAAACATTTTGGAGTTTTGCCGTTGGAGGTGTGAAGGCGAGCTTAAAATTTCTCTGACGGTAAATTTTCAACTAATCCATGACCCATGTGAGAATGTGAGAGTCACAAAAAGGTTGAGTGCTAAATTAAAATAAGACAACTTCCTTTGGCCTTTATAGACTTTGATGGAGGTGCATGAATCATTAGGCTCCATTCCTCTTTAAACGCTCAAAAGGAGACAACTAATGCACCCACCACATTCTCTGGCCCGTCGCTGTTGACATGGCCACACCACAACTGCTACGCTGTTTCTGTTTTCCCTTTCTGGCTGGGTGAACTAATTAAGCATCACAATTATTTCTTTCATGAATCTTAAAGAAGCTTTCAACTAATTTAGCAGACGTCGGTATCATATCATTATTTGCATTAAAATTACTAAGCATCCCAAAGTTTCAGCTAATTTAGTTAATAAGGTCTTTTTCCCAACGCCAGGTCAGCCGTCACTATAATGAATAACGGTGACCGCTCTCCTGATAGTGGATCCAAAAAGTGTACGACACATTTACAAGTTGACTTATTGCTCACATCACAAGTTTCATATTTTTACTTTATCAAAGAGAAGTTGAAGTAGGAAGGTTCAACTCTTAGCAGGAGATACTACATATCATAATTTGGTAGCAGTCTAAGCGTGTTGGACTGCTGTAAGACTAGCCCTTCCCCACTTGGAAATCAACTTTATTTTGTCCCCAAAATATATCGTATATAAAGATTTAATTTTGATTAAGCCTATTGCAACAATTGGATAATAAGCATTGCAGGATCACTAATCCATCGACGCGGAAATATTTGCAAAGTAACATAGCTCTACGACTACATATTGACATAAGCATGTATAATACTCGTTTATGATTATAATACTCCTGATTTTGTGCCTATTGTATATTAGCCCATTGGATTCTTCACAGGACTTTAGTATTCGGATAGTTTCTTTACATTTCATACATATATCTAGCAAATATAAAGTATATCCCTTATTTCACCATAACAAATAAATGCAAAACATTTTCATAAAGTTTGGGCTACATGCGGATTCGCGCCGATCTGAACTCAAATACATCATTTGATCAATTAAGGGTACAGGTTTTTTTTTTCCCCCCAAAGAAAAAAATGCCATCTTTTTGCAAGAATGGTACTCAATTAAAGCCCAATTCTAAGAAGCAGCACAGAACGAGCCCACTTTTGGGCATTTTAGCAAATGGGCCAAATTTTTTCGTTGGTGATAACAACTGGGACAATTTTTCGTGAGCCGAATTCATATGTACAATTTCAATCCAACACGTTATTGGTTTCGTTTCTGCTTCAATGAATTCAGGACTCATAATTATTTGACCCCCCAAAGAAAATGTTAAAATAGTTCTTCCAAATACGGATGTTTTCTTTCCTACTTACTTTTGCATAAATTCATCTGAATACAATGTTTTCTTAATTTTTTTTTGAAAGATTTTAGAATGGACAATTGCTTTCAAATAATTTCATTTTATAATAAAGAACCAAGGGTTTTATATGCGTGATTTCCCCGTATTGCGGTTGAAACTAAGCAAAGGTAAAGCTGAGAAAAGGGCCTGTCAAGTTGGCCCTCCTTACTAAGGTTACTACAATAATGAATGAGTCCCAAATCATTCAGCATCCTCCCCAGTTGCCTTGCCAATTGGAGTGGGTGCAATCCACAGTCTAGAACTTTTTTTTTTTTAAGTTTTACATTATAAGTTTAAAAATAAAAATTATAATTAAAAAGTTAAAATTTGTAATTATAAAAAAAATTACACTTTAAAAATTTTAACTTTGAACTTACAATTTGAAATATAAAACTAAAAAAAAAATTTATAGTTAAAATTTTTAAAATTTAATTTTTTTACAATTATAATTTTTAATCTCTTAATTATAACTTTATCTCCAAACTTACAATTTGAAATGTATTTAAAAAAAAAAAAAGAAGCTCTTATCTGGATCCTCTCATTCGGAGCCGACAAACCATGTATATGAACTTTAAAAGCATTTAAACAGTAATATATCCTATGAAATTATGAATCTTTATCGGAATAAAAGAACACAAATTATGTACGTGAAATGAACTGCTAAATAACGCTAATCATAAGTAGCTTAAATTTAAAATTTAGAAGGGGGCAAAAAAACAAACTACTCAAATATAAAAGGAAACTTTCATTAGGTACAACTTATTCAATTTACTTATTTTTGTGATGTAAATTTATATATATATACAATAAAACAGGTAATTACAAGCACAGAACAAATCTACCGGGACCTAGGAGTACATTTGTAGGAATTAATTGCCTAACGGACTTTTAAATTACTAAATGAAGGAGATTGTGAATGTCCCAAACAAGAACTGTTGTATATCCAAACCACAAAACTCTAATAAAATTACAAAATACAAATACATAATCTAAATTCTCATTATTATTGCATACAACGCATTTTGAAGTTGTGTTAAAATGATATAAAAATTAAAAGGAGTAGTACTGCATACAAATTTGTAAGTACCAAGGCCCATTTAATTGGTAAACGGTAATGTTATTTGTGATATAATTTTATTTTTTAATATTTATTAAATTTGGATAATTATTAATTAATAATTTTTATTTTTTATTATTTTTAAAAATAAAAACATAAATATTACTTCTTATATTACTAATCAATTTTTCACATTTATTTTTCTTTCAAATATCTAATATCAGACTGTAACTATTACTATTGAAGGCTTTATCCACTGTGCGTGGGCCCTGATTCTTTTCCCTCCTCTTAAGTTTCCTTTCCTTTCGACTATGCACACATTTTCCGGATAAGCCTTTGCCCACAGTAGCTGTTCTTTCTGGCTTTCCAAACAACTAAACCTTCCTCTTTTGTCCTCCCTTCTTTTCCAAATCGGAAATTCAATGTCATCAGCTTTCCATTTTACAGTATCAACTTCATGAAAATGATTTTGTTCAACGTTCGTTGTTTGTCATCAACCCATTAGTCCAAATTCCTTCACTTGCAATCATTTTCTAACTATTCAAATTGAGTAACTCAGAGTGAGAAAGAAGGCTATGTCTGCGATAGCAGCCTATTCACATATAATCTACAGAGGAAATTACCAGCAGCAGTGGTTGATCAGTAGTGGAGGAATTAATTTGTTCTCGTTAAAGAATACAACTGGGAACAGGTGGATTGAACGCAGAAAGAGAGAAGGAGAGGGGAGGAAGATAGGAAGGAGGAATGTGAGGGTAGATGCGCTCTGGCCAGATTCTTCAAGAACCACTGAACTTGAGATGGAACCCATCGCCGATTCTGATCATCTCGATCAAATTCTTCTAAATGCCCAGCAAAATTCTCAGCCCATCCTCATTGATTGGTATTTTCTTATCCTTTTCTACGAGGATACCTTATTAGTGGTCACCCTCTCAGATATTTTGGGGACCTTGGGTGTCGTTTGGAAAGTTCTTGATGTCGTTTACTAGATAGTGGTTTTGGTGGCTTAACGTTTAACTAGAGCCATTTTTATTTTATTTTTGGGGATAGGATGGCCGCTTGGTGCAGGAAATGCATATATTTGAAGCCCAAGTTGGAAAAGCTGGCTGCCGAGTATCAGAACAAGTGAGCCTTGTTTAAATACAATGCCGTGTTATCAGTCTATACAAAATTAAGGGGATAGTAATAAGTTTGTTTTTTGGTGGCTGATAGGCTCAAATTTTATTGCGTGGATGTCAATAAAGTACCTCAACCTCTAGTCAAACGTGGTAACATCTCTGTAAGTTACTAAGTTTTTCCTTTTATTAATTTCTTTCTGACTGATTATATATGGTTGTGCGAAGCAAATTTTGATTATTTTCTTTCCTCTTGCCAGAAAATGCCAACAATTCAGGTGCGTCATTTACTATATTAATGTTATTATGTATAAGCACGACTGTGTGAGTAGTTTAGCCAGAGATGGAAGTCTGGAATTAATAGGTGAATCTCTTGCAGCTGTGGAAAGACGGAGAGATGAAAGCAGAAGTTATTGGAGGGCACAAGGCTTGGCTGGTGATTGAAGAAGTGAGAGAAATGATCCAAAAGTTCATATAACATATAGCTTTCATCTTCTTCTACTCCCAAAAGAAAACAGCATTCCTGTAATGCCTTTAACTGTGTTTTTCTCTTTGTCAATATTGTGGAGCTGTGTATATCAATGACAACCCTTGCAATAGCCCTAAAATATTGAACACCAAAAACAAAACAAAAAAAACAAATGGAGTCTACACTGTAATTTTGCTTCTGTTAGACCTTTAAGTTACAAATTGCACTTGACCAAAATAAAAAAGCCACAAATTGCAGGATAAAATCTCTTGACAATTGTGATGCAGTTTTGTTTTTGACAGGGAAGCTGCACAAAGTAGCCTCTGAAGAAGTTAATGTAATGGTACAAATACTTCCATATGTCATGTAATTCACAAATGGAAGACTGTCTCTGCTAGGAAACCTATTAGCTTGATTTCATTGGATTCAGAACTTCACTAGAAATTCCAACCAATGTATATCGTCACTTAATGAAACAAAGATTCAGAAAAGTGATAGAATAGGTGCTCATCTTATTATGCTATCTAGAAAGTTCAAGGTCGTTTTGATGCAGGGGTCAGGCCGTAAGGCTTCCTTTCACCTTTGAACTGAATATATAATATATTGTAATGATCACAAGGCAACAAGTCGCTTTGGCCGAGTGGTTAAGGCGTGTGCCTGCTAAGTACATGGGGTTTCCCCGCGAGAGTTCGAATCTCTCAGGCGACGTTTATGTTTCTTTTCTTTTTCCTTTGAAAAAGCGTTTTACAACTCTAACACCATGACGTGGAAGTTTACTGTTTAGGGCCAGGATCAACCTATTTTATCCACCACTATTTTGTGAAGTCCAATTAATAATTTATCCAGCCATCCTCCAATCAACAAAAATTTACGTACATTCAACCAATCTGAAAATCAAATCTCCCGTTCATACCCCACAAATATGAATTGATGAACAGAACAAACCACGCGGAGAGAGAGAATAAGAAGGGACGGGAGAAAGTGTGCAAATGTAAAGGAAAGATTGAAACAGAGAGACATGTTGGCCAAAAAAACAAAATTGAAAATGATACATGATAATAAAGGACGTAAAATTCATTGGGTTGGTTGAAAAATCATGCACCTTCTTGAATCTAAAGATGGTATGGGAGTTCAATGCATGAAGGATTTTGATGCCATGCCTGCTAAACAGTGTTGGAGGCTTCTTCATGCCAAGCATTCTCTAGTTGCTTGAATTCTGAAGGGTAAATGCCATCCACATTACAGTTTTTCCAAGGCAAAATCCATTCATCGACTAGCTTCATTTGGCGTAGTATACGTGGAACAAATGTGGGTTATTAAATTTATCTCTGTGGTGGGTTGGAAATGGGGATAAGATTGGTTATTGGATCGTCAAATTGATTACCCGAACAAAGTGCATTTAAAGTCTGGAGCCGAGTGACACAACCTGGAAGATGAGAGAGTTAATCTCTCATTGACCGTAACTGGAAAGCTTGGAGAGAGCACATTATTGATCAAATCTTCCTCCCATTTGAATCTGAGCAAATAAAGAGAATTATGCTCTCCGCCTTTCAGAAATGTTGTTGATTATACAGCCATGAGAGAAAAAACATACTTGGTTCGTTCTGCTTACTTCATCATTTGTTGAAAAAGTGGCCAAATCTTGGAAGAATTACCTAAAGCTGAAGAAGGACCCGCAGCAACGGCCTCGCAGTGAATGGGACGGAGATTTCTTTAGAGTGGGAACCAAGCATTCTCGCCGTAGCGAAGAATGAGCCGGCTGCAGTCAGAGAGACATTGGTTGCGGCAAGAAGTAATCTACCTACGATGAGTTGCGGCAAATTTTAGCAAATTTTAAGATTGGTTAAATATTGTGACTATAAAATCTGCTACGAGTTTTCTACTACGTAAAAGTTTGGGCATTTGTTTAATTTCTCTGTATAGAGAAAATACTAAGGTGAGTACACATTTAAAAAAGAAATATTTAGAACTTAGTAGAGAGAAATTCAGAAGTTCTTTTGCATTTTTCCAAAAGATTTATAATAATAAATCTGTCATCAATATAGACATAAGTTATATTGGCTAAATCACAATAACTTCTATGTCTTTTTCACTCATTTTTTTCTCATTATTTGAATGGTTTTGTGTGTAAGAAAATGTTTGATTTGATTAGTAGTTTGATTATTTGAATTTCGACATTCACATAACAACAATTGATATTAGGATTCTAGTTTTAAATCTGAGGGGATGAATTGATAAAGTAATTCAAATTCATCAAATTCTTATTATACAGATTGATTCAAATTTCAAATTTATGGGGAAGGTTTAAGCAAAAGTTTTGACTTTGAAGATAAACAATGTAAACACTTATACTAAGTTCAATAAGTTTGAGGAAAACAATGACTTTAGCCTCTAGTATATAAGAGTGTTAGACTCCTTGATTTAATTGAGTGTTTATGAGATAGTTATCAAGAAGAAACCAAATAAGATAAATGAAAAGAAATGGAAAGACATGGACTAGATTGCCTTTAATATGATTCAAATATGTTTAGCTAACTCGAAAATTTATGATGTAATATAAGTAAAGTTGGAGACTTTGTTCATATTAAAAAATATTAATAAAGTTATCATGAAACAAGATCTTTTAACTTTTTAGGAGAAAATGGGGGTTTAATATAAAAAAAATAAGAAGAAGGCCTTTTTGCTTTTTTTCTGTTTGTGGAAGGTAACAAGAGTGATCATCATATATTGATTGAAAAGCCTTTTAGTAAAATCAGAGGAAGTGCTTTCATTAAATTCAAATCTCTTAAAAGTAAACTTAACAGTTTCATTTATTACATGTGAATATCAAGGTTAAAAATGAGGATAAAGTGTTAATGCTGCCATATTTCCTACCAATGTCTGAATGACATTTGACAACAATATTATTGTTTGAAAAGAAAATTGTAAACTAAAGTCATCAAACTTTGAAGAGAAACTATAAACTTTAAGACTATTTTAACTAAAAACCTTACAAGACAATACATCTATGAACCTTTATCATTTATACATTTCTCTCAAAATCTAATTCTATCCTATATAAAACTTTTCTATACACACTTGTATCCCAACAATCTCCTCTAAGTGTGAGTCATTGGAAGAAAATTTCCAGCAAACCAGCATTTACACTGGTTGGAAACCCCTCTACATGGTTCCATTAGATTGAACAACGATGCTACTCACGTTGATGACAACTTCTGGGGACTGGGTATTGTTTTAAGAAATGAAGCGGGGTAAATCCCAGTTGCAACTATAACAGTGAAAGCAGGACCAGAAGATGCTACTATTGGTGAGGCATCAGCAATAAGATGTGCTTTTGGTTTGGCGCTTGATCGTGGTTGTCAACACTCGGCTTTTGAATCTGATAATTTACAGCGGTCTTCGCATTCTCCGATGAAGCAGACTTTCTTCTTTCGACATCATTGTACAAGGCTGTAAGGTGTTGTCTCAGGAGCTCGCTAGTTTTTCAATTAGCCATAAACCAAAACAGCATATTATATGCTTTGCACATGCCAGGACAAATAGTTCTACACTCGGGCAATATTGTATCTTGACTGAGTCCCTTTCTGTGTCTTTTTCGTCTATTGCTTCGAAAGATGTACTTCAATTTCATGCCATGAATGAATGGGCTTTCATGCCCTCAAAAAACAAAAAAAAAAAGTAGATAGATGTAGAAGATACTTGTCCCCAACTTAAAAACAGAACTACCACAAATCCAAGACGAAAAGATGAATCATGTTCCTCCGGCGATTTTAAATAAGTTCCACTTTCGAATCAAATTCGAATTATTCGCTAGGAAGGTGATAGTTTATAACAAACCATGACAAGAACTCGTATTACTCTTCTCTATAACGGGCAATTAAATATATTTCAAACACTGAATTTAAAGAATCCTGATTCTTCAAATAAGACGCGTCTTCTTTTTGCATAAATCACGACAAATTATCTCGCAAACAAACCACTCTCCAAACACCCCTCTACTCACCATCTCGTTCTCCTTATTCCTCACACGCTCCACAACAATAATAGAAAGGACTCTCCTGAACAAATATAATTTCCAACTTCAAACAAATATAATCCAAGTTCGTGATTAGTGGTATGTAAGTTGCAAATAGGTTAACCTATTTTTATTGGATCCTGATAATACATTTGATATTTGCTTACCTTCTGGAAGCATGTCATATGAATTGGATTTACACAGGCTCGGACCCAGGGAGCTTTTCTACCCACAATCACAAAAGCTAGTCTAATCTAATTTTTAGAGGACGAGCTAAATTTCACAGCAGTTTCTGAGTAGTTCACCGTATGAAAAAACTAAAATGCTGTTGCTGGATACTAGTAGCATTGAGTTATTGGCGGTAACGACACTTGAGAAAATCTCATTCCAACCAAACAGAAATTAACCAAGTAACTGAACAGGAGGCGATTTGTAAAGAGGAAGGAGAAGAAAGCATTTTCCAAAGACTCTGGCAGCGTTAACCAGCAGGAGTATTGCAGTTCACAATATCCAATGTCAATCCATTAATCTTTCCCGAATATATCAAAATCCGTGATTCTTAAAAAAATACAACACACAAACACAATGTGATAATCTCAAATTCCAAAGCCAAAGGCAGCCCTTATCCTTTGGAAAATGAGATCCCGCCATCCCCTGTGTGTGTTCTCCACCACAGTGGCGTTGCCATATCTGCATTTGCAAGCAATCAGCTCAGTAATTAGGAAAGTAGAAGTCCTCTCGTGAAATTCGACCCCAAAAAAAAAAAAAAGAATCAAATAAAAGAAACCATCAAACACTCACCTATCTTCAAGGGGAACATCAGTATGTGTCAACTTGATAATCGTAACTCCTGGTTCAGGCTCCTCAAACACAAGTCTTACCTGCAAGATTATCAACACTTAATACATTGGTCATATGACACTTACCCACATTTGAATTCTCAAAGTGCAAAAGATACAAAAACTTACCAGAGACTGCATACCATCGGGCCAGCTCCCGAACCTCCATTTTTGCACAATCAATTTGGCTTCTTGCAACTCCACATTAGTTCCTGTCACTGACCCATCAAAAATGCTAAACTCCCCACCAACGTCTTTACTTATCCTGGCATTGCTCTGCGTAAAACCTTTCCACCTATTCTCATCCATTAATATCTCATACAAATCCCTTGCCCTACAATTGAACCTCTCCGTCAAGGTAATTGTTTTACATCCGTTCTTACTTTCTTTCCTTATTTCAATTTTCTTCACCGCACTATCCTTCTTTGCCGGAGCTACAGCTGGGGAGGAAGCATGACTCGGGGGCGCTATTTTCTTTTTCTCCAGATCGTCTTTGACAGGACCACCTTTCGCCATACTATGCACCCAAACCTTAACTTTATCCAAAATCAAAGGCTTCCCCTTGGAAATCATGGCCTCTTTCAGCCTCTTCCCGATGGGTCCTTCGTCCTTAACAGTGACCTTGAGCTCAGGGTCTTCATCCGCATTCTCGTCGGATATATAAGGGATCTCCACTGTGCCATTGACCTTGAGCAAGGATTTGCCGTCGGAATCCTTGGCTTCTCCTTCCCAAGACAAGGTGAGACTGATCTCGTAGCCCGGTATGATTTTGCCCTTGCGAATATTGACATAAGCCTCGCCATCGAACTTGTCGACTTTCGTGGTCTTGATGAACAAGTTGGCCTCCCCGTCAAGAAGGGTGAGGTTGGAAAGAAGGCTGTTGAAGAAGTTGCGAGACCATTCGAGACAGTCAGTTTCGGCCCAGTGCCAATTGTGAACGTTGGTGCCATCAGGCCTCTCCTCGACGATCCAGCGCTTGTCACCCTCGCCGTATCTGGCCATGGAAGAGGCTCTGTGGATGTGATACGATGCGAATATGTAAGTGAACGATTTCCGAGAGTGAACAAAGAAATAAAGTGGGAAAAAAAGGTGGAGGCGGAGTCTGGATTGTTCGGAGTTTAGAAGGGTCTAGAGTTAAACAACGTAGAAACGTGCGAAGAAGCTTCCCCTCAAACCCCATTGACCACGGAAGCCTCTAGAACATTTGAATTCAATACCAAAACAGGGGTCTCGAACAGGCCCGGAAGCCTGGGCCCACACCTTGGCCTTGGAATCGCGTTGATCTCGCTGCTTTTGCCTCCTCTTGTTCTTGATAACCATTGGGGCTGGCATAACGATCCTAGAGTATTTTGTTTTGCACATTACTCCTCCGTCTCGTTGGGTTGTTTTTTTTTTTTTTTTAATCTTCTGATTATGGCCTTAGCTTTCTCGTGTAGATATCTTCTGCTCTGAAAGAATTTAAGAAACTAGGATAGATCCGTACTTAACAAATATGAACTTCAGGAAACTCTAGGGTCATAGAAAAGGAGTTCCCAGCGAAAGAGGACTCGTTAAACTCATGGATGGGGGAGCCTTAACAATGGTACTATAAGCTGCGAGTGCACCCCCATTTTATGGATTTAGTAACCCGAAAAATTTATATATATATATATTGGAGATACCGTTACCAATTTACCGTCAGCAAAACCAGGAGTTGTACCGTCGTCATAGTGGAAAGTGGAAACCCTATGATAAGCCGAACAATGCCTTGCTAAGGCGCTTGTGGAAAAACTGCGGAAACACACCGTGTCCGCTGCTGCTGATGTAACAAAGGCAGCCCCTCGCTTCACACTCCGCTACAGGGAAACGAGAACGACCACTTCTGTTTGGGACCCAATGTCCCAACAAAACAACTGATGCCACAATGCTCAGAAAGAAAAGAGAGAAAAAAGAGAAGGGGGGGGGTGTTCAGCCATTCACATGGAAAAAATATACCCAAATAAAACTCTCGTTATTCCTGTGTTTCTCAATTATCTGATACAGAACAATGTGGGGGAACGGATCCTTTCAGATACAACATGACCGTATAAGGTATTTATCCCTACAGTTATTGTTGCATAGACTCTAAAGAAGCCCTATCTATCAGTATTAAGCACGAATTACCTTAGCTAGTCTATGTTAAACGTCGATTCAGAATTCAACCTGCATCAATTTCAGCGACAGATGCAATGGATTGAGCTCAGTCAGTCTTCTTCCTTTCTTTCTTCTTTTGGTCAAAAAACAATCACAAGGGACAGTTAAAATAAAACCAACCCTCGCAAGAACCAATCTCGTCTACCGGGCAATAGCTATGAATAGAGTTTTGACTTTTGATACGCACGTGTTTTGAATTGTACATGCATAAGCTAGGAAATAATATCATTGGTTTGGCCAAATAATTGTTTTATCAGATGCAAATTCAGTGGCCTAACTGTAATAATATTGTGTCTCTTGCCCTCACCACAGCAGACTTTCCCTCTAGTTTAGGTCTATTCCTGTTCTTTCAAAATCTCTACAACATAACTTCAATGCTCAACCCCTCCAAACCTTTTCAAGCTACTCCTCAACTACTGAAGTTGCTTGTAACTCAAAATTCAGCTAACCAGTAATTATTTCCATTTAAACATTATTGCAATTTAATAAACACAGATATGTAGCAATTTTCTTTCTACAAGCATAACATTCATGTTTCCAGTAACCAGTCCACCAAGTTGAATGATTGTTTAAAAGGTGCCAAAGTAATTGCTCTATTCTTCACGTGTAGCTACCATCTAAAAAATTCATAGGACAAGACTACTCTTAAAACTCTAAAAACTACACTTGCATCAATTCAAAATTATCTCTACCATTAACTTTAAACACGTCTAAAGTAAATAAATGTATAGAATCGCCATCATTGTCATGCTATCAATGAAAAGAACAAGCTAATTATACTGCAAAGAGGCCCTCGTTGCGAGGCTACACATTGATACTAAAACACCTGTGGCCTTATTTGCCACATGGCAAAAATTCAAGCACTCTGCAAAGTAAGAAGAGATGGTAAACCAGGAAAAAATACATTGCAGAAATTACGTACGCTCTTTATAAATCAGCCAACATAAAAACTATGATACAAATGTACAATCCCTGGAATTCCAACTTGCAAAAGCCGCGGAAAACGCCAAATAAATCAACATAAAACCAGATACTTACGCGTACACTACCCACATCTCACATCCAATCAGAATATTTATATACCTTCACATCCACCAAAACTACCATGCAGACCACCAGTAAGGAGTTAAAAACCATCTGAGGGAGAGAGAGAGAGAGAGAGAGAGAGAAGGGGGGGCGGGAGAGTCAGAGTCAGATGCTAAAAAGAAAAGCCAAAAAAAAAAAAAAAAGAAAGCTAACCTGAGAAAATTAAGATATCCACCATATCTACAGTTGATTAATGCATCATCAAATGGTTGGTCCAGAAGGAAGTTAGCACCAATGCAGTTCTTCCATCAAACACACCATGGCAGTTAGCCAGTTACAAAGTTCAGTCGAAGCCTTATCTTCTTGTAGAAACAATGCTTCAACCTGAACCTATAGGTATACGTATCTCCTATATGCTGGGACACAACCGCTTATAAAATTCATTGAAGTCAAGGCGGAAAAAGAGGAACTTAAGATCAACATGCTGCTGAACAGGCAACTGAGAAATGAACTCCTCCTGCAATGATGAATACTCCTTAGCAACCGCATCAAGATCTTGTCCCACACCCTGAAGAAATTCACCCGCACGTTGTGTTAGGGCTTTCCTGCCATCAGCAATCCAGGACCCATGTTCCAAAGACTTGTCATTCAATTGTTTTCGTGATTTATTCTGGTCTCGAGAGGATTCCATGATTCTGAAGTGAACACATAACAATTATCAAACACAGTAATATGCAAACCTTCTTTTCGGGGGAAGGGGGAAGGCGGCTTGAGAAATTATTAATGTTTTCAATACTATTCAAGTGATGATACAATAAGATCAGTACCTTGCTTGCAACTCATGAATACCTTCATATAATCGATCTGCATGACCCCGAAATTGTAAGATAAGATCAAAGACCACAAAAAGTGACTTGTAGAGGGACTGGGAACGCTCTCCAAGCAGAGACTTCTCAACAATGGAATGCAGATACTTCTCATGTGCTGCAAGTAGGTCATCAAGATCTTTGGCTATTTCCATCTCATTTGAAAAATTTGACCATGATACCTCCAAGACTTCAAACATTATATAATATTGCAGGTTTGAAATAAAGTGATTCATCTCAACCCAAAGAACCTGGCAACGCCTGAATGTTGAAACTAACTGCAACTTAACTGCTTGTTGCAGCTTGGTGAAGGAATGAGAAGTAATACAATTTGGTTTCATGGTCTTCCAGGCACCAATAAGCGCATGTTCCACTCTTCTAAGCTTCCACAAAAAATTAAAAATCCTCAAATATCTTGACATCACAGACTCTGTGAACACAGTATCTAGCGGGACTCTTGCATCATATTCCAGTGAAAATACATCCCAGCCCTTATCACCACTTTCATGTGGCATCATTTTGACCCGTAGCCTATCCAATATGTCAGGATCATCATATTGAGCATTGGATGACCGAATTGCAGTTTCCAGCAATCCAGCAAGTTTAAAAGAACTTATAGTATTAGCAGGCTCAGAAAGCTCAGGGCCAACAACATCCATTAGATATTGAACAAAATCACCTTGACCAAGCAGTAAATACCGCTTAATTGCAAGACAGTGTTCTTTGAATTTGTACCTTTTGTACATTACGTCCAGCAAATGCTTATCAATTCTTTTTGCCGCTTCATTAACCAAGGAATCAAGAGCATCAGTTTCGCCATAGCCAAAACCACCTCTTCTTGTGGTGGCCCCTGTGACAGTAGCAGCCTCTGTTGCTGCATCAGCCCAACCACGATCCTCACAACAAACACACAGAAAATTTATGGACTTGCCAGTCCTTAAGATACGCTGAGCAAGAGAAGGTGAAATAAACGAAGGAAGCATGGCAGGCTGGAGCCTGTAACCTTCTCTCCAAAGGGATTCAGCTTTCACCTGCTGACCCACAATAAAGAATTCGGCAAAGATATCTTCTAACTCCCCTTCCAAAACCCATCTTCTCACCATTTCAAAAAGTGGAGAACACACTCGCTGCAACAATCTCCTCATGAATTCATGAACTAGTGGGTCACCATGTTGGGCATGCAAATGAATTGCACCAGCCATCGCTCCACCCCTCAAAACCCTACACCGATCTACCAAATCAGACATTAACCTCATTTTTACCATTGGCTCCGCTAGCCAAACAGCTAATCTCCTTAGTGAAAGATAATTTGCTGAACTCGCTGATTCTGATACTAATGGAATAGGATTTAAAGATTGCGCTTCAAGCACCGCCAACAACTTATAGTACTCTGTGAGCTCGTCTTGCAATGCAGCACAAAACGCCTGACCAACAGTTCCTATATCTTCTGCAGGAAATCGATCCATACTCTGTAATATGTATCCTGCAACCTTTTTAAACAACCACCCCAGTTCACAAAGCTTGTGAACCATAGTCCTAGTCGCTTTAGGGACCTTAATCAAACCTGGTAAGGCAAACCCATCAACCTTATTATCAATTTTTACATATTTCCCATCAACTCCTTGACAGGCATATAACACATCTCTAACCAAAACCTCTTCAGAGACCTCATTTTCTTCTTTAACCAAATTAACAAACTCCCGAAAGGCAATATCGCGACGATTATCCGGATCCTTGGTAACCAACAAAACCCCGTTATTCCATCCCTTCTCCTGGACAGCACGACTGTGAAAAATCCTAGAATCTTTAGCCGACTTGGTGTCTGCGAAAGCCAAATTGGGCAAAAAAACCGAAGCGTCCAATTGGCTTTGCATGTTTTTCCGATCTTCGGATATAATTTTGAGCAAATAAATAACAGCCCATTTGTTATTTACACTCCCAGGCCCGGTTCTTGAAGCGAATTTGGTGTAAAGGTCTGCAAATGTAAGGGCTTCGGCCGACCTACCTTCAGTGGCGAGGCGGCGCTTGATGGACTCAGCGATGGCGGCAGAGTCGGGAGCAATCGAGGGTGTCAATCTGCTGGATAGTATGCGAATTGCATAGCGAAGGGAGTTCTGAAAGTCGGGCGAGTTAGGGTTTTGGAGTCGCGAATCTGATGGGTGATTTTGAGAAAGTAAGCGAAGTACAAGTTCCTTTACCAGATCTGCAACCTTCTGCTGGTCTTCTTCTTCCTCCATAGTAACATCGAAATGCACAGGAAAGAGAACTTATTGCGAAGTTGGCATCGGACTGAGACTGAGAAGACTGAGAGGCTGTATTTTGATTTTATGTAGGCGCGGAGATGAGGCGCTACAATTTGAGAGGGGTTTTAGTTAGCACTGGCATCTTTCATTGATTGCAATCCCTGCAAATTCCTAAATTGAAACTCACTTGCAAAGTCGAACTTCACAGCTCGATTTCATCACAACATTTCTCGTATTTTTGAATTGGATTAGACATGGTGCATGTAGTTTATCTTGGGATTGATTTAAAATATTAAATAAAATTTAAAAAACCATACTATTAATTTAATTATAAATTTTCTTATATAATATAAAATAAATGGAAGATACAAATAAATAAAAATTTTAAAAAATAAAACTTATATATAATTTCTTATATCAATAGTATTAAATTTTTAATTAATACGTATAATATCATAATAAATATATAATTTAATTAAAAAATTATATAATTAATTTTAAAAGATATATACTTGTTAAAATATTATTAAAAATTTATATATTTATTATATTTTAATTAAAAATTTTAATAATAAAGACATACAAAATTTTATAGGAGTTTTTTTTTGAATTTTTATTTATTTTAACCTCTTATTGATTATTATATTATGTAAGAAAATTATAATTAAATTAATATTATGGTCTTTTATTTTTTTGTTGATATTTTAAATCAATCCCTAAGTTTGAAATATTTAAAACTAATACTTAAATTTTAAATTTGTCTCAAAATTTTTCTTAATGATTAAAACAATAAATGTTCATCTATCTTAATGTTAGCTTAGAATCTCTTAGATATCTTCCCACATTTTTAATAATGATGTAGTATACCTAATAAAAAAATTAGAATTATCTTAAAAAAAAAAAAGATGCTCAGGGTACAAGCCTAGCATTCTTCTTCGCTGCACGTTAATTTTCCTTTTCCAGTTTTCAACATTAAGGCTCCAACCAGAAAACCTTCATTTTCTTCACTATATCACTTTCCTTCTCTTTCTTTTATTCCTTCCTAACCTCATCTCGCGCCTCACAACCTGAGACATCTAAAATCTCCAAAGCAAATCATCTACTACTGTAAAAACAAAGTAAAAAGTGTCATTGTAAGGTGATGCAGTTTAAGTCGTTTAGATCACGTATGAATGATATAAGTTAAATTTTTTGTTGTTTTAATTTTTTCTTATAAAATGAAATAGGACACACAATAAAAATAATTCTCCAACTATAAATTTTAAAAAAATGGTGATAAGAACTAAAAAATTAAAATTAAAATCTGAACCATCTAAATACAGTTTTGAGCATCCAAATCACATGTTTCTCTATTGCTAAGTTGCTAAAATATCCACTTTTGTTCGTGATGTCTTTATCTTTTTTTAACAAGTCTACCTGTCCCTCTCCTTCAACCTTCTTTTGCTTGAAGAAACCTATAGTACCTTACAATCTCTTCTTTTTCTTCCTTCTCACTCCAATTACGCCTAAGATTTTTTGCTTAATTCACAACACCAGGACCACAAGAGCTTGAGTCAATTGTTGAAGCCATTCTACATGGTTTTTAACCACTAAAAGCGACATGAACTAGATATTATTGTAACCCTTGTTCAAACTGTTACCATTCGATCAACCCCATTTACTACCACCAAGCGTTGTCTTCATACAATTTGCTCACCTACAACAGAATACATTTCTCACTAGACACAAGAAAATACACTTGGGACTCCAAATTAACACTAGGATAGAAAACACATTTATTGCTCTAAGAGATCTTATTAAAAAATTGAGACAAATTTGAAATTTAATGAACTATTTTTAAAATGTTTCAAATTTAAATAATTAATTTAAAATATTAAATAAAGTTAAAATGATTATAATATTAATTTGACCAAATTTATAATACCAGTGACATTTCTCTTTTGCGTGAACACACATATATATATCAAAGAGTAAAAAGGTTTTGATGGTTGGAAGAAAAAAATAAATTTGGATAAAAATAGAATTTAAACACATCATATCTACTTAAGGAGTTGTTTGGTTGAGGAATATAATGATAAAAAGAATATAAAATGTGAGTAAGTAAAAGTAGATAAAATAAGAAATGACTATTTTATCTTTATTTTTTAAAAGGTGATTTAATGTATAAAATAATAAATATAATGACGTAATAGACATTATACAAGTTATATAAAGAGATTATCATCGCAGCACGCTAAACCAATTGGAGCCTAATAATTACCATTGAAACCAAAACATTGGGATTAATTAAAAAAAAAAAAAGGCAAAAATATAAGTTTGATCTTTTAATTTTATTAAAATTTTAATTTTCATCATTTAACTTTATTTTGTTTAAATTTGATCCTTTGCCTCCATCTTAAAATTCACTTTTATCCCATAATTTTACTTGATTCCAATTTAATCATTTGAATTTACTTTAAGCTTCAATTTCATCTATAAATTTTATTTTGTTCTAATTTGATCATTTAATTTTATTTTAAATTTTACTTTCATCTCTTGATTTTATTACTAATCAATTTAGTTTGTGAAAAAATAAAAAATAAAATAAGCCTTTAAATAGAAATTATTATGTTTTATCAAACTTATTCATATCAACAGATAAATAAAAAAAATAAAAGGGACAAAATATAGCTTTTAAAAATTAAGGGTCAAACTATAACAAAATAAAATCAATAAATAAAAATAAAATATAAAGTAAAGTTAATGAACTAAATTGAAATAAATAAAGTTAAAAAAAAAGTAAAATCTAATATAAAGTTAATTGACTAAATTGAAATTAAATAAATTTACAAGATAAAAGTATTACTTAAAATAAAATTAAAAGATTAAAAGTATATTTTTGTCTTAAAAAACAAATAACGAAACAAAAATATTTTTAATAATAAAGAATAACATCATTTAACAAAATATTAATATATTGTGAATACAAAATGGCTATCCTTCCTTTTTATTTATTATAAACATGTGGATGTCATATTGTGCAGCAGATAATCCACACACTCCTTTCATTATTGTGGTTTCAATAAGAAGCTCTGGTTAGGAATATATCTCACAATCTTAATTTTCGAATGATGAAAACTATGTTGTGTATATCTTTCACAACCATTATATATGCATTTCTCATCTATATTTAAATATAGGACAAGATTTATATACTTAATATCAATTTCTCTTATTAACTAATCATATATGAATTTTTTTTTTCCTTTTACACCTCACTAGTTTTGTCACTGACACTTACCGATAATGTTAATTAATCTTTTAATTAAAAAAATCTAAAAAATCCCTAATCAATCGTCATCGTTCTCACCTTATACTTCATCTGTGTCCATTCTGTCAGCACTTATGGGCTCTGCACAAAAAACTATTTAACCACCCTCATCGAGCTCCAAAACTATTGGAAGAAATCACTAAAAAAGAGAATGGTTGTGTTAGTTTCACTGCATCCATTGCATGATTCCTTCCTAACAAGAATGTCCGACCACTTTACTGTTTGGTTTGATGGTAAAACTTCAGGCGCAGAGATACTTAGGCACCTGTAATGGATCGAAGTTCTAGCAAGATTTAGTGGGCGCATCAAATCCGAGCACCTGTTCTATGCGGAGGACCACAAATTTGAGCTAATGATTTCATTTGATCCAGGCATCGCAGAATGAAAATTTCAAGATTCAGACCCAGCCTTGGTAGTGAGAGCTTTACAACTTTGATGGTAAGAATGATGAAAATGGGGTAGGGATTTTGGAGAATCTTTTTAATTAACAGATTAGTTAACAATGTTAGTAAATGTTAGCGGCTAGGGTAGTAATATGTAAAGAAGTTAATATGTAATTAGATAATTGTGGCACTTAGTGTTTAGTGCATAAGTAAGTAACAGTATATAAGGTTTTTTTTTTTCTTTAATATATAACGTATACTAATTCTAACATGAAAGATTATATTTGATATAGATATATGGCATCGAGTTTTAAAAATAATGCGTGGACTTTAGGCTATATTTAGTATGCAAAAAGGTACTATAAGAAATGTTAAAGAAAAAAAAAAAGAAAGAAGAATGAGAATGTAATGGAATTGGTGTTGATTGAGTCATGTTTGGTCAGGAGAGGGAAAGAAATCCATTTACATTTGTGTATTTGATCAAACTTGAGAATGAAAAGTTATGAACAAAATTTAAAATATAATAAATTTTGCCTAAAATAAAAATTAAAAACAAGAAAAAGTCTACAGATCGAAGCCATATTTCCAATGCTCTAATTTGCTCCAGATCTTCCCCCATTGGCAAAGTCAGGCTTAGATGCAGTGCTTAGCCTCTGGACATTTGGCATCACAGTGTGGGTTGGGTCGCTTTCTCTTTCGTGAGCGAATTGAGTGAAATGGCACCAAGTCTGGAGGATATATAAAGGGCAGGATTAGACCTTTTAATGCTTTTCCACTGAAATTAGAATTTCCCTCCATTGAAGCAAGCTTCTTAGAAGCCATCTACAAAGGTGGGCTACTTTTCGCGCAACATTCAGTCCTGCATACCAAACATACTTCAAGTCAGATTGCATTCCACTTTACCTTTCCCCAAACTGTTTTACACTGAACCAAACATAATCTATATCAAACACAGTCTCCATAAGATGCCAAAGTTTCAAGTTATAATTTTAATGAAATTATCATTTAATCATCTCAATTGTTTCATTCTCTACTTTTTATTTTTGATTTCTTTTATTTTTATTTTTAATTTCATCTTACGAACACATCAGATTAATTTTATGGGTCAGTAGGCTTATCTTAGCAAATTCCTTATCTTCTATTTGGTTAAATTCTTCTTGTAATCTCTATAATTTTGCTTAAATTTTAGTTCAATCTTATATCTTTTAGTCATAGCAGTTAAACTTCTGTTAATATATATTGATTTTTTTTAATGTTGTGGATATTATCTTAATAATTTGAATATACATTATTCAAACTAATAATAAGAGTCAAAATAGATAAAGAAATAAAAATAACTTGTATATATGATAAGTGAGATAACATATGTTAAGTGATTTAAGTAAATTGATTTGAATCATGTATATTTAAAGTGTTAAAATAATACATAATTCGTTATGTGAGTAAAATTTAACAAAATATTGATAAAAATTTAATAGCAATAATTAAATTAAAAAAAGTGAAACTATAAAAACTTAGTTATATATTTTAAAACAATACTAATTAATCAGGAATTGAATAAAATTATACGAACTAAGAAAATAATTTAATCTCATATAATGTTGGACTCTCTGTGTGTGTTTTGGGGGGAGAGAGTGGGGGATATTATGCAACATTTATTTAGTGACTTAAGTAAATTGACTTAAATAGTGTATATTTAAAGTGTTAAAATAATACATAATTAGTCATGTAAATAAAATTCAACACAATATTAATAAAAAGTTTAGTGATAGGGACTAAATCAAAATTTTTATAATTATAAAACTTAGTGAAAAAATAAAAAAATAATTAAATAATAACATAAAATTATAAATATTAAGAAAATAATTTAACCTTACATAGTCTGGATAATATATATATAAAAATGATCCCACATAAATATATCATATATGTGCTTCAATCATAAAACTTGAAACTGATTTCTTATGAATAATAAGTGACAATTGACTTTAATTTTTTTTTTTTAATATAGACATCTGTATCTTATCAAGGAAGGTTGTATTGAAGTTTCTTTTTCGTTATGTTTTGAAACTTAAATAAACATAGGCAGGACTAAACAACTCATACTTAATATTGAACAGTTTGGGTTATTTAAAGTTCAAATTTGTCTCTGTTTGATTATTTTTTAAAATTTGTATATATGATAATAAGCATTATTTATTTTAAATTTTAAGAAAAATTATATTTTATCTTTTGATGAATAGTTTAATTATAATACTAGCACATGAATTTTTAAAAATAACACTTTTCATCCTTGAACTATCATAAAATGTGAAATATTTATTCACCTGTTAAAATTAATATCTAATTGTTATGTAACCAACAAAAACTGGCAAGCGACCTTTCAAAATTAAAATTTTATTATAGAGAAAAATCGGTAGCTACTAATCTCATTTTGAAAAAGATTTTCTTTAAAACATATGACAAAAAATGACATGTTTTTGTTAAAATTTCACTTTTATTAATCACATAATTATTAAATATTAAATATAATAAATGATTAACAATTTTTTTATAAAATAATTTAAAGATTAAATTTTTTTTATAAAATAATTTAAGTGCAAAATGTTGCGTCCTAAAATTTTAAGAATAATATTATAATTAAGTTATAGTGCAAATGAGTACCCGCAGGCACATGCACTGTTTGAGGTGAGATTGTTCAACCTTTTTAAAAAAAGGAAACAACACTTTCTTTCTATTTATCATTTTTTTCATTATTATCTTCTTTAATTCAAAAAATAAACTTTGAAAGCAGCGACTATTACTTTTGTCATCTACAGCACTTTTGGTGCCCAAAAAATTAAGGATAAAAAAATAATTATTTTGAAAATAAAAAATATTTATAATATTCATATTTTTAATAATTGAATAATAATTGATAGATAATATTAAATAATAATTAAATAATAATTAAAAAAATAAAAATAAAATTCTATCAAACTTTCTTTTTTTATTTTCTTTTTCGTTACACAAGCAAATGTGCGCTAGTATATTGCTATAATTTTTAATAATAATTAAATAATGAGAAGAAAATTTTACTAAAAGAATAATTACCATGATCGATTTAGTATTTGTGCATCAGGAATTACCAAAATCTATCAGCAGAGTGGTAATTTAAAGTGTAAAAAGATGAAGTAAGGATGCATTAAAAAAAACAAAGAAGCAAGGTTATTTGCATTAATTTCTTTTTTAAAAATCTTATCAAATTGTAAAGTTTATTTTTCTTGCTTGAATAAAACTTAAGTGAAATTAATTGAATATAAATCCAGTGATGGATAATTATTTTTTAAATAAAGACTGTACAAAGCATAATTTAAATTAAAAATTTTAAAAATAAAATAAAAATATGTGAATCTTTTTGTATATTTATAAATGGTTATATAATAATTTGTAATTTGTAACGAAACAGGTCAAACAGGACGGAAGCTGTAAAATGATGGTTTGTATGGATTGTAATTCTTAATTCACGAGCAAGAATTTTTGGGGAGCAGACACAAGTGAGAAAAATTAACGTCAAAAGACAAACAATGTCAAAACAAAAATGAAAGTAGGCTGTTTGGTTTTAGACGCCGCGTGGCCGCGTGCAGGAAGGGATACTTTTAATTTTCAAAATCTCAAAATCTCACAAATTAAATGAAAACATGCACAATTTAAAATAATAATAATAATAATAATAACAAAGATGGTGGAAGGGCAACGATAAGCATTGTTGATTCGACGGTCAGCATCGATATCAACAAAAGACTGTTTGCTTCGATCTCCATAGCGGGGGTACTATGCGCAAGGGTGCGGATCCTCTACTTGACAGCTTGCAAAGCACGCCGTACTTTGCATCAAAACGACACTGTTTTACTTGTGCAGAGATTATCTTAGCTGTTCAATTGAGAATGCCATTTAACGATCCATTCGAACCCCTTTAAATGCACGTTTGAGCTTCCTTCAACAGTTGAAGCCAGCTCCAACACAAAAAACCAGAAGGCGTCAAACACTCGTCTTTTCCAACGCGACATTTGTGAACAAGCTCAAACCCCAATCAACATTTTAGATTAACTGTCTTTTTCTTCAAGAGCAGAGATCCATCGCAGCATTTTCTTCAAAGTGTTTGAAATTCAATTTTTCATATTCAAGTTTTTTCATTCAAATCCAAATTGAGCATCCCAATTTAATTTTTTCCCCTTCCCCTTTTGTCTCAATTTTTAACGTCAATTTTTAGATTCATCCTAAATGGTAGATCAAGTTTCAAGCAACCCAGATCAACCTACAGTTTTCAAGAGTAATCTTTATATTTTCATTGTCATGTTATCACATAATGTTAACTTAGTTTCATTGTTCATGAGTTGAAAATTCAAGATCTATTTTGAAGCTCCCATTAGGAAATTCTTAGTTGCTGATATTTTATTATGAGTGGTTCATGTTAGCCATTTGACATAACAGTTTTGTTCTCTTGAGCTAATCCTGTCCTTCAAGGCCCTAAAAAAAGATCTTAAATAAACACAACAATGGAAATATATAAACATCTGGACATTATAATACAATACATTACATATACGTTACATTATAATGCAGTAAAAAATAGACAAAGTAACTATTAGTTTCGAGTACAAGTAACTCAACAGGTTTTGGGATCTAAATCAAGTAGAGAAGTTGAGACCTAAACCAAAAACATGAATGAAGATGATGAAGCAATCTCTTAAAAAACAAAGCAACCATCGAGGAAGACAAAGCTGCAAAGCAACACAAATGAATGTGAAGATGCTGAAGCTTCAAAGTTGCGTTAATGGAAAAGAAAACCCCGCAAAAAATGCTAGCTTTCCCGCTCAATAGAACAGGGCAATTGGTCAGAGAAAGAGATGTATGAATGCTGCGTTTTTCTCCAAACTCTCCTACACGATACGCACCGTTTTAGGGTTTGAATGGATAGTTGAATGGGTCTTAAATGAACAGATTAGATTATCTCTTCTCCACTACTTGTTTGTTGAATTGTGTGACGTGGTCCATTGGATGCTGCAAACGGTGGAGATTTGAGCACCAAAATGTTGTCGTTTTACTGCAAAGCACACGGTGCTCGTCAGGGCGCAAAGTAGAGAATCCATTCACTATGCGGAACTTCCGGAGCTCCTGGTACGATAAGCTTCTCGTCTCTAGCCCGCTTTGGCATTCTTTGATTTTTTTTTTCTTCTGTTTTCGTATCTTCGAGCGGGACGCAGACTCATTGGGCTAGAAATTCTCAAGTGGGTATTTGTGTTTTTTTGGTCTGCTCTTTGTTCATATCAAGTGGTTTTGTTTTTTCTTTTGATTGGAAATGATTTTGGATGCTTGTATCGGAATTTGTCTTCATTTTGCCAGTCATGTGCCAGATTTCATTGCGTTGTGTTTCTATATATGGGCATAGCTTACTATTGGAGATACTCAGTGTTGCGTATCATAAAATGGGTGGATGTTTGCCATTTTAAAAAATTTTTCCCTTTGCTTTTCCCTCTCCGTTCCAGTTTTTGATTGCTTGGGTCGAGTCGGGAAAGATAGCATTATTGCAACGCCATCCTGAACTATGTTGCTTGATTGAATATCCGAGTTATTGTTTTCTCTTTCGCCGTCGTTCGCATCAATTTGATGTCTAATTTAAATGGGAGAGAAGTACGAAGGGAAAATGAAAGGGTAATTTCTAGGATAACTCAGTTCTATATACATTTACCATTGATTGCATTAGCATTGCTTGGTTGCCGTACGAAGTTGGATTTGTTTGCTCTCTTGCTTTTGGTTTCTGCTCTTCTTCTATTTATTTATTTTAACGTGACGAGGGAATGTTTTATTGGGGAACATCAATTTGATCTGGGTTTGTCCTTGATTTCCTGAATTATTCCAGGATGTGTAGGATCTGTGGCATTAGTCCTTGGGGATTCGGGTTGAAATTGTTGTTTATAGTTATAATTTTTGCTTTGTTGGTGTTATTATTATCTCTCTCATCCATATTAAAGCTGGAGCAATTGAAATAGTAATCTTAGCAATTTCATAGTAATTTGGCCGGTGGAATGGCATATAGTTTGTCAACTAAAACATGATATACTTAGTAATATCTCGTAAGGCAGGTGAAAGGATGCCATTCAACTCATAAATGTAAAACAAAATTATGATTTTGTTATAGTTGTAGTGACTTTTGAATATTAATTTAAGCTTGTATTGTTATCCATGGGAAAATCAACCTTTACTCATTAAATCTATGTCTTGGTAGTGAGAGGTCGTACGTCATCAGGATCGCATTTTGAAAGTACCATGTTGCATGGTGTTGTTCTTAATTATGTTTCATGAATAGTTTTTCATTTATTGAATTCATGAACAGAGTACTGTCTAAACAAAAATTACCATTTACATTACTGTGGACCAGAAACACTCAGGAAGTCAAATAAGAAGTTAGTCTAGGTTCTTTTGTATGAGAATGTAAGTTGGCTGTGTCTCCACGCTGAAATTGTCAAGGGCAAACTCTACAAGGTAACTATGATGGCTGAAAAAGAAGTAATGTCTTGAGTCTTCTCAGTTGTTTCATACTTCTTTCCCTTGATTTTGGACTAAATAATATAAAAATTTGAATGTAGAACTGCTTACAAGCATAATTTTTTATGCACTGACAGTTTTACTGTTGTAACAGATAGCATGCTTGTAGAAAACTCAAAGCAGATCAGACTAGACTTAAGTAGATTTTTGGGTCCTAGTCATTTTGAGAGAAATACTGTCAGATCTGGATCAGCAATGGCTCCTGGAGGCAGAGTTTGTGAAGAAGTTCTTGAGTCTCACCTGACAATTACAGATTATGACATAGCCAAGTCCAAACACAACACTAATAGTAACAGTCCTCTTAGAAAGTCTAGCACTGGCTTTGGGGGAAAACATGGAAGTAATTCGAAGAATGGCATGCATGACTTACTTGAGTGCCCTGTTTGCAAGAATTTGATGTATCCCCCAATTCACCAGGTGCAGTAACTTGCATTTTCGTTTCAGTAACCCTTGTTCTTAACACGTTATGCAAGCCTACCATAGATATAGACATACTGAAAGTGGAGTTGTTTTCTTTAATTCTCATATTCCATATAGGGTAAGTGCGTTTGCATTAATATCTGTTTACTTATTCCTCCACTGCAAGGGCTGCACCATGCAGCCTGTCTTGGCTGCAAATTAAACTTCATTTTGCTAATCTTCCTAAATTTCTAAAAACAATGAGGGGTCACTTTAATTACTGACCTTGAGGGAAAGAGATGAACGGAGTGTTGTAGGGATTAGGGTGAACAAAATTTGATTGATGACTTGAATCTTTGGGGTTTCATGCAGTTATTATGTTCTGCTCATTAGTCTACTTGTGAATCGAGTTGCATGGTAATATTCCAACTTACAGAAGTTTTTTCTACATCTTCTGTTGATTTTTCTCATTACATGAGTGAATATTGTGGAGCAATATAATGGAATAGCAAACTGGTAAAACTTGAAGTTTATAAGCTATAATAGTCACACTTTCTATTGTGACTTCGTTTTTTGGGATATCATGCACATCGAGCAAAAGGAAAGTAAGTAATTCAAATTTCGGATTCTAAAATTTTATTCAGAAAAACTAATTGAGATCCAATGTGTAGTTGTATGGCTTATCCTAAGGAGTGATTCTGCATAGAGATTTGAAGGAAACACACAAGTCGGATAGGAACAGTTAAAGAAAGTGAAAACTGAATTGTTCTTCCTTGGAGTTTAGCAGCTGCTATTTGAGTATTGTTGTCAATGAAGTATTGGACTGGTACAGATAGCCGCTGATGCTCAAGAATCTGAATTCTTCTTTATTTGTTTCTTCACTTCATTGTATGCTTCCTTCCATTAACTAGAAATTACATGGTATATCAGAACCTACGGAAACTCTCTCTTTTTCTTCCTTGACATGTTACTGTGGGATATATTCTATTAGTATGCTTCTAATCTTTTCCTTTATGGATGAATTGTGTGCTGCAGTGCCCAAATGGCCATACTTTATGTTCAAACTGTAAGGTCGAAGTGCACAACTGCTGTCCAACTTGTCACTATGATCTTGGAAACATAAGATGTTTAGCTCTGGAGAAGGTGGCCGAGTCATTGGAACTTCCTTGCAGATATCGGAGTCTAGGTTGTCATGATATATTTGCATACTATACTAAGCTTAAGCATGAGGAAAATTGTGGGTTTCGTCCATATAATTGCCCCTATGCCGGATCTGAGTGCTCTGTGGTGGGTGACATCCCAACTCTTGTCGCCCATCTCAAGGGGTATCACAAGGTTGACATGCATGATGGATGTACCTTCAACCATCGATATGTCAAATCAAACCCACATGAAGTTGAAAATGCAACATGGATGCTAACTGTGAGTCATTTTATGTTTTGTGCCATACATCGTATGTTTAAGGACTTGGTTAACTTTTTATCATATATGTTGCCACCTTTACGGGTTATTTTTTTTTTAATTGGTAAATTAGTTATCATATTTTCTAATATGGCAAATATATTATTTTATGGGAATAGAACATGGCCATGCTCGTTTCTATATGAAAAAAGTGTACTTTTTGTGCTCTCAAAAATCATCTGCAAAAGATCTTGGGAAATAGTTGATTTGCTATGTTAGTGGCTTTGTTTCAGTGAAGCAGCTCACATAGTATCGCTCCTTGGGTCACTTAGAAAGAGAACTTTCTTATATTATCTTTTATAATTTGATGAATGATATGACGAAAAGGAACTTAATTGCCGGGTGGGAATTGACTTTTGCCTCTTTGTTTTGCATCTGGCACTTCTCTAGATCATAAGCTGGTTCACCTTTTATCTATTTAATATAAATTATTACAATTTTTTTTTAATTAAGTTTGGCTCTAAGTGGAATTCAAACTTGTCCATCTGAAGTATATTATTATAATCTTTACCGTGTCCATCTGAAGCCAAATTCTAGTCCATCACAATTGTAGAATCTCTCTCTTACATCTTGAAGTCTCTCTTCTGCAGGTTTTCAATTGTTTTGGAAGGCATTTCTGCTTGCACTTTGAGGCTTTTCAGATTGGTATGGCTCCAGTTTATATGGCCTTTTTACGATTCATGGGTGACGACAATGAGGCAATGAGATTCAGCTACAGCGTGGAAGTTGTTGCAAATGGCCGCAAGCTCACATGGCAAGGAATTCCAAGGAGCATTCGCGACAGTCATAGGAAAGTTCGTGACAGTCAAGACGGACTTATTATTCAGAGGAACCTAGCTCTTTATTTTTCTGGTGGGGATAGACATGAGTTAAAGTTGAGGATTACTGGGCGTATATGGAAAGAAGATTGACAAATGTAAATATTTTGGATGTCTCTGTGATTGTACAGAGCCAGAAACGATGATATTGTGATTTAGCTCCTCTGGCAGAGAATGAAGCTTTAATTACCTCCATAGCTTGTCCTTCAATTCCGTTCAACGTCCATTCACTTTTGGACTTGAGGGGTTGTTCTCAAACTGGTCTTAAGCTTTCTTTCTCTTTTCGTTTTTTTTGTAAGTAAGCAATGAGCTTCTGATTTTTTGTACCTAGGTAATGGAACTCCACATCATAAATTGGGATGCTTTAAGGTACTACTGAGACACCAAGCAGGGGAAGGGGTTTTTTATTTCTACTCCAAGTCTTTCTTTAAAAAATTCAGATTTAATTCAACTACACATCTCATTATTCTTTTTTGAAAGGGAAATAAATTGTCTTTAAAGAGATGACACCGAGCAAAGAAATGCAAAGAAGAACGAGCAGAGAGAATATGCTTAGAGTTTGTTTATCTTGATGGAATAAGGTGAAAAACAATAGAATATAGTTAGTTGGAAATGAACACGAACTTCAAACTCCCTCAAACTGAAAGATCGAACGTGAACCAAGTTGAGACAACGTAGACCAAATTTCCAATTTTATCAGTATATAGTCGCAATATGTTCACGAAATCAACATAACATTACCATGTAGTTACTCGTAATAGGTGGGAGGTCATTGTACTCTTTCCACAATTCCCAAATCCACTCATTTCTTTAAATGACTGCATTTATGTCTTGTGCTAAGAAAAAATTGCCCGTTATTGGAAATGAATTTTTTGGTTTCAACATTTAAATGTTTATGGTTATTTCTGAATCAGACATATCTCAAAAAATTTGCCTTAACATTACAGACAATATTAATGTAGAGTAATTTGTTTTGCTTAGAAAGGACATACTTTATGCTATATTGTTTAGTATTGCTTCCTCTTTTAACTTTGTGGAGAATATGAATCACTTCAAATAAAACAAACATAAATCACGGAGTTTTTTTTAAGTAACAGTAAAACTTTTTTGGCAAATATCATAAATAATAAGAAATTCGAAATTTATATTAAATGCTTCTGTGAATGTGCCAAATTTGTAAAATTACGAGAATAGACTTTTTCTCATTATGGCGCCATCAGGAGAGAGTCCAATTGAACTTTTGGTTTTTTATTGTTTTCTAAGTTATAAATTTGAAATGTAAAGATAAAAGGTCAAAAATTTTAATTATACAAAATTACACTTTAAAAATTTTAATTGTGTAATATAATTAAAATTTTTAAAATATAATTTTTCTTTATAGCTAAAAATTTTTTGTTTTACAGTTATAATTTTTATTTTCATATTCTAAATTTATATTTTAAAAAGAAAACAAACATTTTAACATAATTGAATCTCTCCTATTGGTGCCACAACGAGGGAGAATCCGAACACAGAATTTACTCTTCATTATGCAAGATATCAGACAAACATAAAAATATATTATCTAATATTGTGAAATTTGAGCTTTATTGTTAAAACAAAAAAATACAATGGCAAAATGTAAAAATTAGCCATCCTAAAATTTCCAAGCTAACCACCTCCTTTTCAAAATTAAGGGCCATAATTTCACGTCATTAGATAATATAATCCAAAAATTCTCCCCTTTTTTTTCTTTGGACAAAATGAAAAATCTTTTGTTTTACTTAGCAAGACATGGTGTTTAGATTTTATACCTAGCTAGACACAGCTTATTTATCTTTCGACGATTCAAATTTTATTTTATATTTTAATTATTATATTTTAAATTAGTATTAACAAAAGTCAAAAACCAAAAAAAAATTAAATATAAATCATTTTGATTAGATTAAACAATCTAAATAAAATAGCAAAATAATTATGACTAAAATAAACTAATCAATTCAACTGGTTGGATTAAGAATCGAATCTTAATTTAAACTGGATAACTCTCTTAATAGATACTTTTAAGAGTCAATTAATATTGGTAAAAATTGAGTTTGATCAGTCAAAGATTGAGAACCGAATCTTAGTTTGAGCTGGATAACTCTCTCAATAGATATTTTTAAGAGCCAATTACGTTGGTCAAAAATTGAGTTTGATCAAACAAACTAACTTGGAGTGATTATCCTTTAAAATTTTTGTTGCGTCGAACCAATAACTTTAAAAAAATATTTCAACACCTTAACCACTAAGCTACTTTGTTCTCTTTAATAGGATTGTATATAATATTATATAAATATAATTATAATATTTTCTTTAAAATTTATAATATTAAACTTAGACATTTATCAATTGTTTTTTTTAACATTATCTTCAAACCTACTCGAACTAATTAAATTTAATTATATAATTTTTTTGAAATATAATAATAAATTAATATATTAAATAGTTTATTTTTATAATATTTTAATTTGAATACTTGTTTCAACAAATTAATATTTGATAATTATAAATAAATTATTTTAGGCTTAAATTTTAAAATAATTAAAATTAAATGTTATATTACATTTAATTTATTTTTATATATAATTAGTAATAAAATATCTTAAAATTTATCATTATTTATTATACTAAATTTTTAATATAAATATATATATATATATAATTATTGGTTTAAACTAACAAATTATAAATTAATATCTTTTTTATCCAATAACTAATCTAATTTTAAATGTCTAATTTTGTGCTGGCCAAAAGGATCCGAATGCGGAAAACACATAATTGAAGCCCCAACACAGTAGCAGAATGATGATGCAAGAAAAAAATATATATAGAAAAAGAAGAAAAATATATATATGTGTGTGTGTGCGCGCGCGCGCGCGCGCGTGCATATAAGGGGAAACACCAGTGGACGGTGGGAGGGCATTATGGAAACGGCGTCTTAGGATTGGGGTGCATGTATTTTATATGAGCATTTGATAAGGAGGAAAGAACGTGCGTCGACGTCGGTTGATGAGAATGACAAAGAATGAAGAAAAAGATATGGGTTAAAATAGCAATAAGCGAAGGACGTGCATCGTGGGGGCACGTACAACCCCGGAAGTTGGGACAGACGGACACTATGTTAACTTGTGGTTTTAGCGGTTGAACTCTTCATCATTACAGCGACGTTCACGCCTAATACAGAAACATCTGCCTTTGTTCCAAAACGCAGCTTCGTTTGAGGGAGTTTGGTAAAATAAGAAAAACAATAAAACTCCCTTCTTCCTCTGCATTCCCTGTTCCCTCTGTTCCCATTATTCCCTCGTCATAATCCACATTTCCTCCATTCTTCATTTAGCTTTCTGGGTTGAGCAGGAACAGGTTAGAGGTATTACCTTCTTTTTTTTTTTTTTCTGGCGCATTGATAAACCGAGAAGGGTTTTGATTCTTTAATGTGGTTTTCTCTGACCTTGTTTTTATGCTTGGTTTTTTTCATCAAATATTGTAATCAATGCCTTGAATCTCCCTTTCTCTCGTTTTCTGACTCAAATCAGAACAGAACGGGGTATTTAATAGACTTGAAAAAAAGAGAAAAGAGGGACGGACAGAACCTTTGTTTTCTCATTACAAGTATAAGAAAAATACCCGAGATTTCAATAACCCTGTGAGATTCATTTTTTTAAAACAGAAATTCTTCGGCATCACACATATTTAACTCTTCTCCGTTTTTACGGGTGACGGATTTTCTGTTAATTAACCGAATTGAAAGACAAATAGCGTGCGGCAGTTAATTCGATTTGAATACTAAAGGCAAGCTTCGCCCTCATATACTTCTATTTTAACAAGCTATGATGTTGAAAATTGTTGAGACATGGAATTCTGTCAGGTAAATCATTTGATATAATTTCCTCTACTTAATGGGTTGCTGAGGCTGCTGCTACGACCAGTTTGAAGTATGTTGTGCTGCGGAGGTACAGAGGAGGAGAGCAGTGGCCCACCTGCAAACCAATACCCTGCGCCACTCAGAGGTGGTAATGCATACGGTGGAGAAGGTAACATCCTCTATTTGTATATTTGAACTTTGGTTTTCATTAATCACATTACATACACCGCGCATCATTGAATAATGTAAATGCATTTTCCCTTTTGATTAAGAAATTGCTTCTGGGCTGTGATATCTTGAAAAACCTGAATGCACTATCTGCCATATTTGTATTTGTTTCTTAATTTCTTCTGTCACCAAAACCATGAAATTGACACTTTTACACCCATTGCTTATTTAGAGCATTGAATGTTCTGAAACTTTATTAGCAACACCATGCTCTCGACATATGATGACCTCGTATGTGCTAATTATGATCTCTAAGTATTAGTAACGTAATAATTTAATGTTGTTAAAATATATATAGGGGGTGACAGAGGAGAGCCAAAAAGCAATATTGTCAGGACTGGTGCTCCCCAGAAGGTATTGCCAATTGAGACCCCTGCAATACATTTGGATGAGTTAAATAGGTTAACGAGCAACTTTGGCTCAAACGCTTTGATCGGAGAAGGTTCCTACGGACGAGTTTTTTATGCAAAGTTAAGCGATGGTCAGGATGCAGCAATCAAGAAGCTGGATACCAGTGGTTCTTCCCCAGAAGAAGACGCCGATTTCGCAGCTCAGGTGAGGCTGAGATATGAATAATTGTATTCATTAATTAAGGTTTATAAATTGGAGGTTTAGATTAACATCACAACTTTGCATTATATATTATGCACCATGCAGTTATCTATCGTTTCAAGACTGAAACATGACAACTTTGTGGAGTTGATTGGATATTGTCTGGAGGCAGGTAACAGAATTTTGGTTTATCAACACGCAAGTTTGGGTTCTTTGCATGACGTGTTACATGGTAGGCTTAACTATATATGCAACCAACTTTTCTTTTAAAAGAAAAATGGCATGTTTTGAAGAAATGCTAATTAGGGCATTGGGTGGGTGCAGGGAGGAAAGGTGTACAAGGGGCTGAACCAGGTCCAGTTCTAAGCTGGAACCAGAGAGCAAAAATTGCACTTGGAGCAGCAAAAGGGCTCGAGTATCTTCATGAAAAGGTTCAACCTTCTATAGTTCATCGTGACATTAGATCCAGCAATGTCTTACTGTTCGGTGACTATGATACCAAGATTGCCGATTTCAGCTTGACCAGTCAGTGTTCTGACACAGCAGCTCGCCTACATTCAACTAGAGTCTTGGGAACATTTGGCTACCATGCTCCAGAGTATATAATGCCCTGACATCAATTCTTTCTCCCTTCATCATAATTCAAGTCAGTGTACTCTGAGTTTGTATTTAAAAACGATTGCTTTCATATTCAGGTATGCCATGACAGGGCAGATAACCCAGAAAAGCGATGTTTACAGCTTCGGAGTTGTGCTTTTAGAACTCTTGACAGGAAGAAAACCAGTAGACCACACAATGCCCAAAGGCCAACAAAGTCTTGTAACTTGGGTATCTCATGCAGACTTCCTTTCCCACCATCGTTTACTCTGATCTTTTACTCTGCTCTTCTGCTAATATGTTTTCTAATTCTACAACAGGCAACTCCAAGGCTGAGCGAGGACAAAGTGAAACAGTGTGTGGATCCCAAACTTAACAATGAGTACCCACCAAAGGCAATTGCCAAGGTCCTCTCCTTTATTCTTCCTCTTGGTCTTTTTTAGTTTATAGCCAAGGAGACTTTATTTTGAGGTTTGTTAATGGTGGTTGATGTATATGTGTAGTTGGCAGCGGTTGCAGCACTGTGTGTTCAGTATGAGGCTGACTTCCGGCCCAACATGACCATTGTTGTGAAAGCTCTGCAGCCACTTCTCAATGCAAAACCGGCTGGCCCAGAACCTAGCGCTTAACATTCCAATTCACCATCATCACATGCTGTTTCTAATCCTATTTCATTATTTTAGATTGTATCAAGCAAAGCATCATGATCTTCACTCTGCTTCACCTCCTCTTTTGTTGGGAACATATGTATATATTGTGTGCATAATGCATGAACCAGACCCATAATTTTGGCCTATTACAACTTTTATTAGACATGCGAGGAGTTGATCATTTAGAGGTCTGCAGAGTGTTCTTTTTTGTTTTCGGGTTTATGGTTGTGCCACCAACTCAGCTCCAATATGTATCCGAGGCGATGTATGGATTGTGACTTTTCTGAACTTTTGAGTATGAGTTCTTATTCCACCAGTTGCGAATCTGCCCGTGATTGGCACTTCAAGTTAAACATCTTCTTGAATTTTTTGTTGTAAAATTTGTGTAAATTTTAAAGAGAGAGTAACTTAAAAAGTAAAAAATATATATAGTATTTATTTTTTTATTCACTTTTTTCTCATCTCTCTTAAATTTATAAAAATTTTATAATAAAAAATTTTAAGGATGTTAATTCCGCCTAAATTAAGTTCTTAAAAACTAAATTCTTATGAATATAAATATTATTCTATTATACTTAATATCATATTACTCCATACATTTATTAATTATGTGTTATTTAATGTGTTATATTTCTCCATTATAAAATGTTTGCTTTAGAAAGTACGTAATTATTATCTATATTGCCGCTAACTTATATTTTTTCTATGAATTTATTAGTTGTTAAAATTCTTTATAATTGTGCAATCAATACATTTATTAATAAACTAAATATCAATACACCTAGCATATCATAGTTGTGGAGATTATACATAATTTAGTTGGAACAGTCCTGATCTGTTTTTTTATTTTTTTATTTTTGAGAGGAATGTCGACATGTGTCGAAATTGATACAATTCGAAATAAATTATAAATTAAACTAAATTGATAAGTAATTACATGAAAAAAATAAGGCTAGAGGTGCATGTTCCAATCCCTGTCTCACATTCCCGTCACAAGAATTGACTTTGGTACATCCACCCCTATTTGTCGCGTTCCGTTTTTATCTAAAACAAGGAATAAATTATTATATTAGTTTGTGAAAAATATTATGCTATTAATTTAATTTGTGTTTTAAAAAAATTAACATTTTAGTCCTGACTTAACTAAACTAGTGACAATAAATAGTTAGAATTAAAATTATGTATCTTATATAATAGTTTTAATATTTGGAAAAAATATATTATTTTAACCTCGACTTGACTAAATTTATGAGCATAAATAAAATAAGCGTAAAACAAAATTGGCAAGAGTTGGGGCGGGAACTCACGTGAATTTATAGTAATGTCCCGTGCAGAGGCGCGTGCCATCAAATCAAAACACGTGTAATTAGAGGCAAGTAAACATTTCATTTATGCAACGGTCATTTTCGACATTCCGTAGTCCAGCCGAATTACGACTCATCAGGCGAAAATGATTTTTTTAAATGCAATAATTATTATATTTTTATTATAACTATTTAATAATATTTATTTTTTTTAAAAAAAATACTATAATTATTTTTATTTATTTATATTTTTATACTCAATATTCTGTGTAACGTCTCTTAATATAACTTTTAGGGTTTTCAAACTAATTTATTTGAAATAAACGGAATCCAAACTTCGATCAAGCTAATATTTACAATCATTATTGCATCTGCATCATTTCACAAATGAGTTGAAATTAAGTATTTTACGAACAATACCATAAATATTTCTCAAAAAAAAAGAAGAAGAACATAATATGTATTTGTATGTTATGCGTTAAACTAATAAATAAACTACACATTTTTTTATTAACAGAATTATAAGTTTTTGTATTAAGTGTGTGTGTGTGTGTGTCTGCGGGACTATATATAAATATATATACATGGCATTAATTTTGCATGAAAATAATGTATGGTAGCATTTTAATATTTTATTGATAATCACAATTTTTTATGAATTTAATAATTCAAGTATCAAACTTTTAAATTAAATAAATTTAATATGTTGACTAAATGTATTTGCTTTATAAATAAAATTAAACTTTTAACGGATTGTACCTGAATACATCATGACCTCATTGTATCAATATATGTCGTTCACCAAAAGAAAAATGACCTCATTTTTTGTATTTTTCTTTAACAAACTCTTTTGTTAATTTTTTTTTCTCATAAAAAATTATTATGTTGATCATTTAAAGATTCCATCGCATACATAAATTTCAAAAACCACAGACTCCTTGAAAGTTGAAAGTTAAACAAATTATACTGTTCTATGATGCGGAATATATCAAATCATCACTTGATTTTTCTAATTCCAGGCGGCTATAAAACAATTAACAACGCGTCATTTGGTAATTCGTTATTTTTATTTTAATGTTTCAAATAATAAAAATATTGCATAATGTCTATATGGTATAATGATGTTTAATGCGATTAGATGCTGAAGACACGAAATGCTATACATAACTCATTATTTAATTTTTTAAATAAAGTATTAGCTTTTATTTTTTTAGTAGCCTTTGATCATCATAAAGTATTAATTAATTATTATAGTATAAAATTCAGAATATAAAAAAAAATACATAATATTGATACATATAACAAGCCAAATCCAGAATGTCGTATCCTCAAGATTTATCAATTGATTCACTATGTTGGGGACATGAGTTGAAACAAAGACCAAAAGATGGAGAGTGACTTAGAATCAAAGTAAAATTGCAGCACACCATAGAACACTGAAAAATAAAAGCATTTGTCCAAGAGTGTTAACTTTTAAGTGATAATTTTTCTAATATAAATGTTAAAGAATTTTAATGAAATAAAGTTTGATTTTACGCTGACCTCTTTCCTTCCCCTGTATGAGATTCCTTTACAATCTTGAACCCCGGAAAAAAAAAAAAAGGAGCTCACTTAATTTCTTTGATCCTTGTCTCCTCCAGTAACAACGCCAAATTTATATCTTGAATTCGTTGATATTGTCCAAAACTTTTCCTATACTAGTAACTTACTCTAAAAACATCAAATAATTTTTTTCGGTGACATCAAATAACAAATTTGTTAATAGAAACCAATAACAATAGATAATTACCAAAAAAAATTCAATACGTATACAATTATACAACACAATATGCCCAAAATAATAAAATTGAATCACATGAAACACTTCAGATGAAGTAAAAAGAAAAAAAGAAAGAAAGAAAAAAATGAAGCCTATATAAAACTCACATAAAAGATGTAAATCTCTCTCTTTTTTTTTTTTTTCTCTTAAGTATACTTTAGGAGATTTAAATTCTCAAAATAACCGCAGTGCTCATTATTTTTTTAACTTTCAATAACACTTCATAATTTTATTATTATTTTCACCTAATTTATTATTTATTTATTAAAATTTAAAATAAATTATACTAATATTTCTTGAAGTTTGATTAAAAAAAAAACTTATATATAATTTGTTATATTTTTATTGTCAAAATTTTTAATTAAAATATGATAAACGTGTGATCTTTTTTTATATAATTATATAATTTTTAATTAAATTATATATTTATTAAATTATTATTATTATTATTATTAAATAACCATACTTTTTTTATTTTAATGAGTAAATTTGATGACAAAAATATAAAGAAATACATTTTAATCAAAACCTTAATAAAATTGCATTTGATATATATATTTTAAATATTATACTTTTTTTTGACGTTGGATATATATATATATATATATATATTATTTTTAATTAAATTTTTATAAAAAGGTAAAGTATTTTATAATATAAGACTATAATTTTAGACTAAAGTATTTTATATTACAAATATAAAGTATTTAGTCTTATATATATAATTATATTTTTAATATATATATATTATGTTTAATTAAATTTTTATAAAAAAGTAAATTATTTTATAATATAAGACTATAATTTTAGTCAAATTTTAAAATAAATTAATATAATTTTCTCTAAAATTTATTTATCACCAGGTTAATTATGTTAATTGTGATGTATGTAACAGCAGAGGGCAGACTGGGACTCCTTTTTCCCCGTGCCTCCTTGAGCAACCATTGCCAATCCTCCATCTCTCTCCCCCTCGCTTCAAATATATACACGCACCTACAAATCTCATCTTCGTCATCAACCAAAAGCCCCTGCGTCCATCTTCTTTCTCTCTCTAAATCTCTCAATTCTCAAACCTCTGTGGTTGCTGTACCCTCTTCAACCCAACTTCAATCCTATTCCCGTCCAAACAAAAACCATTCCGATCCCAGCCCCAAGATTTTTCGATCTATGTACTATTGTTATATTCTATTTATTATTTGACACTTTAGTTTTATATCCGATTCTGATAAATTTCGAAATATCAATTAAATTAGATCCTTATTAGCCCCCGCATGCGCTTGAATTGAGGGGTAAATGAATGGAAGCATCGGTGAATGATTCTTCCAGAGTTTAAAAAATGCCAGGATTAGCGCAAACAAATGACCAATTTAGTAATGGGTCATCGGCGGTGTACTCGCTCTCAGCCAATGGATTTTGGTCCAAGAACCGTGACGACCTTAGCTACAATCATCTCTACAAGGTACTGGATTCATTGTCATTAATGAAATTTTTTCCATCATAATTTCCAGATTTTCTTGTCCTTTTCGATGGCGCTAAATCATTGTCCTGTATGTGTTAATATCTCAATATCAATAAGCTGTTTGACCTCGTATTGGATCTTGCAGTTGAAACAATTCATCGATTGCGTTCCTAGTGTTTTGGATGTAATCATGAACTATAACTGTTGCTTGCCATTTTTATTCTAATTCATTTTTTTGCGTTTGATGCATGAAATGTAATTTACTCTTTCGTATCCTTTAATCTGTGCTTGGTAAAGGCAATAAAAAACTGATATTGTTTGCCAATTCTAAAGTGTCAAATAATTTATTCTAATTGCCCATCGAGTAACATCTAACAATTTCACAAACTTTGCCACGTTCAAGGTAGTGAATCCCCATGCCGTTCCAGCTGAGGCAACGACTTATCAACGCTTGTAAGCAACTAACCAAATTGTGGCATAAAGGGGGAGGAAAAGAAAGAGTATTCACTGAAACTGATAAGTCACATATTGGAATTTCGGCCTGAGAATGCATTACATGCATAGTAATCAAAATCGTGTGATTCACGATTCCAATGTTACGATCTATAATGAGTTACAAAATCAATGATGAATTGGTAGTTGAATTAGAAGTAGTTCTGAATTGTACATTTCACAATTTGAATCTTATGATTCATAATGGGTTACAAAACCAATGATATGAATTGACAGCTTGATAGATCATAAATTATGCGATTTAAGCCAATATAGCATAATAGCACAACTTTGCTATTTAGAAATATGTGAAAACAATGAGTTGGCATAGCAATGTTGCATTGTTAAGTATTAGTTGAAATTATTTTAAGAATTAATTATTTACAAATTATACGACTAATGAGTTTATCTATAACTTATGTTTAAGTATTGTTTTAATTTTTGGGTTAAATTTACTATTTTGAGTATTTTATGCATATTACAGGAATATACATACGTTATATTTTATATTTTATGTTATTTTTTACTTGTTACTGAATCTTATGATTTGATATATTTTATGATTCACAATTCAGAAATATGCTTTCCAATTTGTGATATGTCTCACGATCTGACAACTGTGGTTATACATGTTTCTTTGTTTCATAGATTAGATTGCAACTGTTAACCTTCTTAATTTGTCCCTTATGGGTGTTTTATGCTTTTGTGATATAGTTCTGGAGTGAGCTATCACCCCAGGCTCGGCAGGAGCTCTTGAGGATAGACAAGCAAACCCTTTTTGAGCAAGCTCGGAAAAACATGTACTGCTCCCGGTGTAATGGGTTGCTGCTTGAAGGCTTTTTGCAGATTGTCGTGTATGGGAAATCTTTGCAGCAGGAGGGTGCTGGTGCACACTTTCCTTGGAATGGACCTTCATGTATGAAAAATCAAAATATCGGTGGATCAAACATTATAAATGGGTACCGAGATGAAATTCAAGATCCGTCTGTCCTTCCTTGGGGAGGTTTGACAACAACTCGTGATGGTTCACTGACACTTATGGACTGCTACTTGTATTCAAAGTCTCTGAAGGGACTGCAAATTGTAAGTGCAGCACACTTGACACTTGTATTAGATTCTCATTCAACTCTTTCCTTTTTGGTAGCTTAACTTTTGCTCATATCAGATCTTTGATGGGGCACATGCAAGGGAACGGGAAAGAGAATTGCTATATCCTGATGCCTGTGGCGGGGGAGGCCGTGGTTGGATAAGCCAAGGAATAGTGAGTTATGGCAGAGGGCATGGAATGAGGGAAACATGTGCTCTGCACACTGCCAGACTTTCATGTGATACACTGGTGGATTTTTGGTCAGCCCTGGGAGAGGAGACTCGGCAGTCTCTACTAAGGATGAAAGAAGAAGATTTTATTGAGAGACTTGTGTACAGGTGTCCATCTATTAGTACACTTCTCACATTGCCTTTGCCTTAGATAAGTGACATGTTGCTATGACTGGCATGTTAAATTAAATGCAACACCTGAAGCAGTTAAGCTCTTGAAACTAGCATACAAAGAATGAAAATTTTATATGCATCTAAAGAGCTTAAATATCCTGAATATGGCCGTGTTCTTTGGGATCCAAGTTTTCTATTTTGTGCCCCTAAATAAAAGGGTTTTGGATGTATGATATTTCTTAACATTCATATGCAGGTGATTTGTAATGGACTAGCTATCTGTCAGATTATAGGACAAATGTTCTACTGGCTTGATGTTAAAAAGTTGAATGGGGAACCCTCTGATAGTCATGGAGTTAAAAATTTGAATAGCATCATGCTTCAGATGGAGTAAAAGAAAGTATGTAATGCTCCATTAATGGATTAGTTTGCCTCAGTTACATAGTTTGCCTCAGTTACATAATGAGGCTGATGAATGGATTTTGATTAAAGAAGTTTAAGCCGAACCATTAAAACAGTGTCAAAGGTAGAATGTAAGTGGGAAGCTGCATTGAGTGGCCAATTAGATGTCTCTCAGTGACAATATGTCTTCACTTCATCCCTACTGAATGTGCTTTTATTCTGTCTGCTTACATATGGTACTGCAGCTTACTAACCCACAGAGCAGCCAAGGGATGGATTTATTAAATCGTATGCCTTGCTAGAGCCCTTCTGATTTTTAAGGTTTTATCTTAATTCTTGCTTGGAGTCACTTAGGTATTGTTTGATATCAAGCATTACCCAAAATGGTTGTGGTTCATGTTAGAGTTGAGTGTGACATTGAGAAATGGAGAAGCAGAATGATTCAGACTGTCCCTTGCCACTCTTCATTTGTGACACCGTGGATGGTCTGGGTAATTGGATATCAATGGCTGTATGTGGACTGTAGACATGGGCAATTAGATAGGAAATGACAAGTTCGTAAGCGAATCATTGTCATGCAATTATAGAGAACATAAATTGACTGATTGGCTGGTTTGATGAGTTATATGACCTGTCAGCAAAAGATAGATATGCTCCATGCTTTTACTCTAAATTTTAAACCTTTTTTTCTCATTCTTTTGCTTATAGTACTTCTTCAGAATTTTACCATCTATCTCTTGATTTCTAGCACAAATTAGTTTATTTTGTTATCATTTTAAAGCGTTGCTTCAAGGCAGTGTTATTGTGTCTGTTGAGATCTCTTGTGCTCTCACTAAGTACTTGGTTAAATGTTAATTTTTGGAAATTTTTATTAAGAGTTTTTATTCTGTTCTTGTGGTTTTATTAAAAAGTTACCCTCTATCTCTCAGGTTTGATAGCAAGAGATTTTGCAGAGATTGTAGAAGAAATGTTATTCGAGAGTTTAAGGAGCTAAAAGAATTGAAGCGCATGCGTAGAGAACCTCGTTGCACGAGTTGGTTTTGTGTCGCTGACACAGTCTTTCAGTATGAGGTGTGACTTTCATATTTCTATGCTGTGAAATCTTTTGCGATAGAGATTTCATTCAAAGAGTCTGTAGTAACATTCTCGTGAAAAAAGTTATTTTATCAAGCCTCATGTTAGGACTAGTCACTAGAGTAGTTATTCTGTCTAACATAACATATATCTATTTGATTTTATCAGGTTTCTGATGATTCAATTCAAGCTGATTGGCGCCAGACATTTGCAGATACTGTGGGATCATATCATCACTTTGAGTGGGCTGTTGGGACAAGTGAAGGAAAATCTGACATTTTGGATTTCAAAAATGTTGGAATGAATGGATGTGTTCAAGCCAGTGGACTCGATCTTGGTGGTTTGAGTGCATGTTTCATCCACCTCCGAGCTTGGAAACTAGATGGACGTTATACTGAACATTCTGTCAAAGCTCATGCATTAAAGGGTCAACAATGTGTACATTGCAGGCTAATTGTAGGGGATGGCTATGTTACAATTACAAAAGGGGAAAGTATCAGAAGATTCTTTGAGCATGCTGAAGAGGCGGAGGAAGAAGAGGTACTTCAAGTTCCAGTAAAGATATCAACTCTCATGCTAGTGTCCATAATTAATGTAATTAAAACCATATTTGAGGAGTATTGTCAAACTAAATTACTTCTGTTATTATACAATGTATGCTTTAGGATGATGATTCAATGGACAAAGATGGAAATGAGTTTGATGGAGAATGTTCCCGTCCCCAAAAGCATGCAAAGAGCCCAGAACTCGCTCGAGAATTCCTTCTAGATGCTGCTACTGTTATTTTTAAAGAACAGGCACGTTTAGCTTTCACTTCATATTTGTGCATAATAATCTATCTACTTGCTTCCTCTCCAGGCATTTTCATACATAATCTTGTAAGATCTTTTCTTTAAAAATTATTTAAGGACAAAAAGGACAGGGGAACCAACTGGATATTATCATATACCTGTTGGCTTCTTATTATGATAAGGTAATGACAATCAGTTTTGGCTTTTGATTAACATTAGGTGTGGTAAATTTACCAACGAACCGTTATCATTTTCCCTTTGTAGTGCTGAAAAATTTTAGTTCATGCCATTTAATTTTTGGATGGTCAGGTTGGTTGGCTTGATGAAACAATGGCAAAGATAAAATGTTAGTAGATCTGAAGTTATGCTACTCTAGAGTGTCAGATCTGGTTATGTAATCACTAATAAATTGAAATTAATTGATATAGTTTTGATAAATTTGAAATGGTATTTCACTAAGACTTGAAGATGAAAACAACTATAGTACAATCTGCATAGATGTCATTTGGAGATGATTCAATTGTATTACAATACAAAGAGCAGATAGCACATAGGCTATTGGATTCTATATAAAGTTGTAGATCAGTTTATGACAAGAAGTTGTGAACTTGTGATAGCCAGAAGGTTTAACTCTGTTCATCTTTGGGTACTTTTTTGGAGTACTGTCTTTTTGTGGCAGTCATGGATGGTCAGATCTTGGGTTTAAAATCTGGAACATGTACCGATTAGTTAACAATAGGAACAAATTAATTATCTTTAATGGTACATTGGATCATGTTGCTTTGGTCTTGACAGTTGTGCATGTGTGAGTTTATCTGTTGTGTCCAACTGCTGACTGTGTTATTCGCTTAGGTTGAAAAGGCTTTCAGAGAAGGAACAGCACGACAAAATGCACACAGCATCTTTGTTTGTCTTGCATTAAAACTGCTGGAGGAACGTGTTTATGTAGCGTGCAAAGAAATCATTACATTAGAAAAGCAGGTCTTTTTTATGCTTTTAGGAAAAGAATGCTAGGGACAAAATGAAGAGGCAGAATGCTTACTTCTATTATGGGATAACACTTTCTAACTCAGTTTTTTTTTCCCTACAGATGAAACTTCTTGAAGAAGAAGAAAAGGAAAAACGTGAAGAGGAACAACGCAAGGAGAGGAGAAGGACAAAAGAAAGAGAGAAAAAACTTAGGAGGAAGGAAAAATTAAAAGGAAAGGAAAAAGGTAAAGCAAAAAAAAGTTCTGAATCAAATGATGTTCCTGGCTCTCCTGAAGTCCCAAAGGAGGAATTGTCAGCAGTTGCCGATATGGAGCAAAATAATACTAATAGCTGCGGGGATTCAGTTATTGAAATGGGTGATGCTAATCTGTTGGAGGATGGATCTCCTAACATCCAAAATGATGAATTCTCTGGTGAGTGTAGTACTTTGAGAACACAAGACCAGTCTTATGATAGTTGTGATGGAGAAATTACCTCTGCAAAAGATGGGACTGATACTTTCACAATGAAGCAATCAAAGATTTCTTGTCAGAGGCTTAAATTTACGAAAGAATATCAATTGGATATGTCTCTGAAGTGGTCTGACCGACGCCGATATGCAGTTGTTTTGGAAAATGGTGGAATGGTAGGGAGATTGGAAACAAGACATTATGGAGATAATATTGTGACATCATCCCGGGGAATTAATGGATCAAATAGGCCATTAAGAATAAATACTCCAAAATCCTATAGTCGAAATGTCGGTCCCAAGTATAATGAGAAGTTTCATGGTTCCAACGACCGGAATAAAGACAGATATGATTTCCATTCTTGCAGTTGTAACCTGAATAATGAGAATAAAATAAGGGTTGAGCAGAACTCTCCTGTGATCCGAGTTAGTCGGGAGACAAGACCTGCAAGTAAGTCTGAGTCTGCTGTAGATACTTCTAAGCTGTTTCATCGTAGTAGTAAGTATAATCAAGTAGACAATATGCATGAGAGTTCTGTGAGACCCAAAAACAGAGTCGTCGCAGGGAACTATCCTAGCAGGGAGTTGCTTCAATCAAAGAAAGTTTGGGAGCCTATGGAGTCGCAAAAGAAGTATCCCCGTATTAATTCAGACACTGATGTGACATTGAGGTCCGCTACTTTTAAGGTTCAAGGAGTTCAGTCTGATAATAACCTGATCAAGTCATCTGGTGGTGAAGCTGGTGTTTCAGTCAACATTGATGATGAGGATGGTAATCTAAAGATGTCAAAAGGAGTGGATGAAGGATGTAAGAAAGATTTTTATCTGGAAGCTGCAGGTTCTTACAACTCCAAAGAAGTTGCTTGTGAGGAGCCTGGAATAAGTCCAACTAGAAGCTCTACCTTGAATGGTTCTTCTGATCACAGTCAAGGCAGCACGACCAATTCTGATAACTGCTCATCGTGCCCAAGTGAGGTTGATAGTAATACCTCTTCAAATCGTGGAACTACAGAATCGTCAACCACATCAGATTCAGAAGATGCTAGCCAACAATCTGAAGGAAGAGAAATTTCTGCAGGCATTGAAAATGGCCTGTCTGATTGTCATGAAGTTGGGATGGAGAAAAATTACAATGCAAGTAGAGAGGGTTTGGCTAGCAGGTCATTATTTGTTCCATCCTCAGATGGAGAAGGGAGTGATATATCAGGGAATCCTAGGAGCAAAATCGGGGACCAATTTATTAAAGTTGTTTCCACCAACAATCTGTGTTCTGAACCTCAAAGCATGGTTGCCCCAGTGCCAAACCAGAACATACAATTTCCAGTGTTTCAAGCTCCTTCAACAATAGGTTATTACCATCAAAATCCAGTTTCATGGCCAGCGGCTCCTACAAATGGTTTGGTGCCCTTCCCACATCCAAATCACTTTTTATATGCTGGTCCGCTTGGTTATGGCTTAAATGAGGACCGTCACTTCTGCTTGCAGTATGGTGCCTTAAGGCAATCAACGCCTCCATTCAACCCCGCTACTGTTCCAGTTTATCAGCCAGTTAGCAGAGCTAAAGGCTTCAATGCAGAGGAACGGTCTCAAACTACTGATCCAGCTTCAATGCGAGAGAATCTCAATGGAACTATTGCAGAAAGGGTTGTTCCAGCTGGATCAAAAACAGCATTGAGTGGAGAACGTGGGCATGATAGTTCTGCCAAATCACAAGCGAATACCAGTAGTTTCTCCTTGTTTCATTTTGGTGGACCTGTAGCTCTTTCGAATGGCTGTAAATTGACTCTTGCATCTTCAAACGGGGGAACCGTTGAGGATTTAAACTTGAAAAGTTTGGTTGATCATGCTTGCAATAAGAAAGAGACAAATACCATGGAGGAATACAACTTGTTTGCAGCAAGTAATAGCTTAAGGTTTTCTATTTTCTGAACGAAGTGAGAAGTATTAAGATGGCTGTTTGGGAATTTAGTCCCCCCATTTTCATATAATGGAGGTTTGAGTACCTTATAATTCGGGAAACAATAAGATTCCTTCAGCAATTTTCGATTTTAGCCTATAGCTTGAGTAGTGTTTGGTACACGGTCTATGTTTTTCTTTTGATTTAGAGAAACATTTGGAGAAGAGTGCCTGGTATTTAAAGGTTTTTTTCCTGTGAGGTTAAAATTTTCCCTCCTGTTGAGTTTCAATGAAGCATTTGTTTTTCTGTAATTCTCGAACCAAAACCATTTTGCATAGTGAAAAGTGAATTGTGCTGGGGTTCTTGGGCAAAGTATCATCATGATTTAACTAATTCAGCTTGACGACTTTTCTCACAATTAAAATTGTATAGTAGACTATTAGTAAGTTGATTCAACTCTCTAGGGAGCCGATCCTTGTAAGAGCAGTGGGGAAATCTAGGTATCATCGCCAGGTTGAGTGAAAATTAACTCTAGATCCTGTTCATATTTTAAACTAAATTTCAAAATTTATCGCAACTAAATAATTATAATTTATTGGAACAAAACTCTTTTCCTAAGTAAGTTGCGTTGAACTGTCCTTTTCATAGATTCCGCTTTTGAGAGCGTACCAACATTGGAACTAGTTTTTTTTTTTTTTTAATGTTGATTGTTTGCAATAATAAAAATATTATAGATGGTGGAATAATTTTAAAAGGACTTTTGTATTGTAAAAAATTTTAAAGTGTAATTTTTTTATAATAACAATAATAACAACGCTTTTTTTTTATTAGGTGAGGTCACTTACATGGAATAATTTTTTTATAATTAAAATTTTTGTTATTTCAATTACAACTTTTAAATATCTTTTATCATTTTCTGATCTTAAAAAAAAAAAGGTTTTTCAACCTATTACACCATTTGCCAGACTTTTTGTTTATATTATGATGGAAAAAATTATAAATTCCTCTCATATATAGCTGTAATTCTTTATTCTTGAGATACAATTAGTAATTTTTTCTTTAAATATGAAGGGTTATGGTTGTTAAAGAACCGTGACTCCAATTGAAAAAAAAAATTAATTAAAAAGGCAATGGTACATTTTGCTATTTTTTTATTTTGAGAAATTTTAAAAATTTACTTTTAATTTATAATTATTTTATATATACTACATGTATTTTTAAAATTTAAAATTTTAATATTTCAAAAATCTTTTAGTTGTATTCATTTAATTATTTTGTAAATAAAAATATTAAATAATTAATTTAAATATCAATTATAAAGTTTTAAAAATAATAAAAAATGAAAGATATTTTAAAAAAATAATGACTAAATAGTTTAAAAAAATTAAATATGAAATAATTTAAACATGATAAAAATATTAAAAAATAAAATTATTTCGAAAAAAATGCAAGACTATTGTTTAAGAAAAATTAAATAATAATTCTTTTAAACTTGATAAAATGATTGAAGATAAATAAAAATTTTTTTAAAAAAATAAATTTTAATTTCCTTAAAACTTGAAAGCCATAATCATAATACTTTGCAATTGGGATTAATTTTTCATCAAATTTTTAAATACTCTTACTTATTTAATAGTTTTTATGGTAAATAATTTTTTACTTATTATAAATATTTTCATTACGTAAATTATTACACCTAAAATTTTTTTATGAAAACTAATTTCATGATTACATAAAAAAAAATTTAATCTTGAGATCACAGTTGATCCCTCAGCCTTAACCCCATATATATTAAAATTAAAAAAATTTAACTTAACAATAAAAAAAATTTCATATTATAGTTGGAGAAATAAATTATGACTAAGTATAAGGTGAAATAACAACTTTAGTTTATTATAACTTTTTTTATACATATTTTAGTTAAAAATTTTATTATTTTAATATTGAGTTCAATAATACTTAATAAGTATATTTAATTGTTCATCAAATTTTTTAAAACTCTTACTAATTATCAAGTTTTAAGGAAATTAAAATTTATTTCTTCTAAAAAATTTTATTTTTCTTCAATCATTTTACCAATTTTAAAAGAATTATTATTTAATTTTTCTTAAACAATAGTCTTTCATTTTTTAAAAATAATTTTATTTTTAATATTTTTATGAAGTTTAAATTATTTCACATTTAATTTTTTAAAACTACTTAGCCATTATTTTTTTTAAAGTATCTTTCATTATTTATTATTTTTAAGACTTTATAATTGATATTTAAATTAATTATTTTATGTATTCATTTATAAAATAATTAAATTAATACAAATACAAAATTTTAGAAATATTAAATTTTTAAATTTCAAAAATATATTTAATATATAAAAAATAAATAATTATAAATTAAAAGTAAAATTTTGAATTTTCTCAAAATAAAAAAATAGCAAAATGCATTGTTATCCATTTAATTAATTTTTTTTTCAATTGGGATCACGGTTCTTTAGCAACTGTGACTCTTCATATTTTAAAAAAAATTATATATTGCATCTTAAAAATAAAAAATTGCAGCTATATATGAGAGAAATTTAAACTGTAACCCTTCATATTTAAAAAAAATTACATATTGTATACTAAAAATAAAAAATTACGGCTATATATGAGAGAAATTTATAATCTCTCCCATTGTAATATTATCAAAAAGCCCCGTTTGCCATAATTTTCATTACTACGATGATGTGCGTTTGTTTCCTGCGTACCCAACAATTTCTCTAGAATCTTTACCAATTTATTGGTCTCTGTAATTTTTTTTTTTATGCAATGTAAATTTATGTATTATTTCCTTGATTATGACTTTTGGCACATACTTAGCAAGAGATGTGGAAAATAAGAAAAAAATTATATATAATTTGTTACATTTTTATTATTGAATTTTTAATTAAAATATAACAGTTATATAATTTTTTAATTAAAATATAATAAGTATATAGTTTTTATAGATATTACATAAATTTTTAATTAAATTATTTTTTATATTTTTATTTTAAAATTATATACTTATCATATTTTAATTAAAAAATTTGATATTAAAAGTATAAAAAATCATACTTACATTTATGGCATGTTTGGTATAGGATAAGAAAGTGAAAAGGAAATAAAAAATTAGATAAAATATTCATTTTGTCTTTATAATATTTGTTAATTATTATTTAATATTATTTATTAATTATTTATTATTAAAAATAAAAGTATTAAAATTATTTTTTATTTTTATTTTTACACCTAATTTTTTATATACCAAATAAATTATTAATCTACAATTAAAAAGGAAATAGCAATTGAGAGAGAATAAAATATTATAATTTTCACATTTTGATGATTGATGGAAAAGGTCGAAAATAAAGCGATTACGAATTATTATGCTTTGTAGATAAGGTAAAAAAAAAAAAAAAGGCTGAATTATTTCCAACTTTCGTACTTGATATGATATGAGTGATCAGAGTAGCGCAGCGTTTGCAAACGATAGAGTACAAATAATGTGGTCGGTCCATCTTGTCCTTATTTTGGTGACCCGCCGTCCATGCACGCATTGCCTCATTTCCCTTCCCCGTCCAAAAAACATTTCTTAGCTTTTTGCATTCCGAGGGGGTAGAATAATATAAGGCTTCTTTGATTTTGATTTTGTTTTATTATTTTTAAAATAGATATTTTTTGAAACAAATTTTGAGAATAAAAAAATTAAAAAATTGTTGAAATTATTATTTTAAAAAATAACTATTTTTTTTTTTTGGTTTTACAGAACACTTAAAATATGTTTTGATTTTTTTGTTTCAGAAAATAAAATTTTGATTTTTTGTTTTACAAAATACTTCATTAAAAATATATTATCAAACAAATTTTTTTATATTTTTATTTTTAAAAACAAAAAATTATTTTGAAAACAAGATACCTTTGGCCTTCTCTTTCTTTATGGTCGGATCCTTCTCTGCAACATCATGACTACTGTTTAGATATATAATTTAAAATTACATAATTAATTTTTTTTAAAAAAATTAGCGTCATAATTCTATTAGACCATAGATATGAATCATGTCTCTCGATTTGGTACGCATTTGAAATCGATTAAATTTAGCTTAGATGATTCAAATTTTATATATATAAGTTTTTTAAATTTTTTACTTTGTAAAATACAGAATATAATATCAAAATAGTTTCAAAATTAATAACTACAAAAAAAAAATATGTAGTACTAAAAAATAAAAATTAATTTTTATAAAATTTAAACTACCTAAATTAAATTTAAAGAGTTATGCATACCCGGGATTCGCAGAGTCCCTTAAAAATTTTTTCCTGTGGCTAAATACGAGTCACAGGCTTCAAAGTGACTAGCGAAAGTGAGAAGAAAGGCAAGAGAAGGTTCCATTTGAGGCCGGATACACTGGGCAATAGAATATGACAGATTGGAGACTTTTTTGTTAGACTGTCTTAAGGATTGATCCATCGAACATGTTTTGTGAGTCTAACATGTGTGCTAACCTCTTAACCAAACACGAGAGTTAAAGTTCCCTTGCTTGTTTCCATTCTTAATATAATTTCTCATAAAATTATTTTATCAATTTAATTTCTCATAAATAAGGATTTTTTAATTTAATTCTTCATAAATAAAGTTATTATCAATTTAAAAAATAGTCATATATGTCATGTGCGAGATCATTATTAATAATATTTTTATTTATGATATATTAAATTAAAAGATATTCATATATAAAGAATCAAATTAAAAAAATTATAAAGGACTAAATTAAGAAATATCTTATTTATAAAATATTAAATTAAAAAAATAATTCTATAAAAAATTAAATTAAAAAACGCCTTATTTATAACAAATCAAAATAAAGTTTTAATCTTCATTGTTTTACAAGGCAGACTAGATATCTGCATGCAGCGACGACGCCCACTTTAGAGCGCTTTCTCTTACTTCTTGTTTTTGTTTTTGTTTCTTATATAAAAACAAAAAACAAGAAACAAAACCAAAATTCGTATGCAAGACTGAAGCCCAATTAACTCAATAACCAGTGTTAGGTTAAGAGTTTAAACTTTATAAAGTTCTGTTGTTGAAGAAGTCAATTTTTATTAAGAAAAAACCTGGAGATTTGAACATGATTTTTTCTTAAATAAATCACTAGTCATTTATTGAGCTTCTCAAACATGCTAATTATAGAAGAAAAACATTTTACACGTATTTTATACTTACATACCAGTTAATTAATAATAAGATAAAAATATACTGTTAGATCTTTAATTTTATTTTGAAATTTATATTTATTTATTTTATTTTTTAACTTTATCTTATATTTTAATTTTACCCTTTAATTTCATTTTATTCTATTTTAATTCTTTAACTTTACCTCAATTTCTATTTTTACTCCTTAATTGCTAAAACACGTGCTGCATGTTAGCATGTTTTTCAGTCATATACTTAAATGCTGCCACATCTCTTGTTTTGGATCAGTTAAGTACAAAATTTCAGAATAAAAAAATGTTTGTTACGTCTCTTATTAAGTGGGTTAGCTATATGCTGAAAGTTAAGGTATCGGAGTCTTGAATTTAGCTTTTTTTCTTTTCTTTCCTTTTTTTTTTTTTGGGAAAATTTGGTTTTCAAAGACAGTGGCAATTAATGAATGAGTGGTGGACTACACAATGCTCATTGTCTTAATATTGTATGTGATTTGATTTTGTTGAAATAGTCGAATTTTTGTTAATCCCCACATTAGTCCTGAAAATGCTATAAGGATAATCAATCGTTTTTACTCACAATATAAAAAGTCATGTCAACCTTGGTGCTCGGTTCATCAACGGAATCGAACTGTTCAGATAAGATGTCTTACAAGTTAGATGGATCCTGATGGTTGGCGGGTATTGTACCCATTTGTTCCCAGAAGTAAAAAACAATGGCAACATCAGGTTGTAATCAAGACATAGACATGGTTTGGAGTGTCTTTTTTTCAGAACTTGGTGTAGGTGGAATACTTCTCATCAATCTTGATCCAAGGTTTTTTCGGAGGCAGTTCGACAGTTCCTTAATTTTATTCTCCGAAAGAATCTTATTTGCAATTCACATACATATCCTCTGTTAGTCTTCACAAGGCCTCATGGTAAGTTATTATAGTCTCATCATCAATTGCATGTAGGATTACAGTTGCTTGGAGAGAACATTCATGCTGTGTTTGGAAACACTTTTGGAGACTCCCAAATCACGATTTGCAATCCACAAAATACAGAAGTTATGTTTTGTTGTTTTGGCCAAAACCATGATTTGAAGAAAGCAAAAGCTGAACCAAACATACATTCAATGGTTGGCTTTGAAGTGATATATTTTTCAAATGATTTGCAACATTCTCTTCGTCAACAATGCAAAGTAGATTTCAAGTTTTTGTAGTATAAACTCCTATATTGTGATTTTGTAGTTAACCTTGCTTGTTATATAAAAAAAATAGTTTTTATCTTAATTTATGCTTTAAAAATCATGAAATTAATTCGACTTTGATACCTTGATTAGCAGCTAATATACATTTTCCTTTGATTTGTTGAGAGCATATTGGAATCATACCTGGAACCCTTTTGAGAGCAAGTTCAGGGAAGGACCACAGCTTGATAAGACCGAGCTTATGTTTTCTTTCTCTTTTATTTATTTCAGTTTTTGTCGCAGCAAATAATAAATTATATATATATTTAGCATATTAGCATCTATGACTAGCAGGTTCTAGAAACTTATGCTTATCATGTAGGAAAAACAGCTTATCTTTTACAGTAAGTTTTGGATGAAGAAAAAAATGGAGATAAGAGAAAGGAGAGGAGAGAAAACAGAATTTTCTCTCATTTGGTAAGAGATAAAAACTGAGAAAAAGAAAAAATATGACGAAAAAAGTATGGTAGACCTTACGCAAAATTTTTCTCTTCATATTTGGAGAAATTGTAAGAGAAAACTAGGCAAAACATATATATATATATATATATATATATATATATATGCGTTGCCAAGAGATAATGCTTGGAATGCATATGCAAATATGTCCGACTACCCTTTGGTGTTAGACGGTTTTTTTTAATTTAAAAGTATGCATGATTTATTAATTTTAATATTAAAAATATATTATTAATTTATAAAGAATATTTATTAAACATTATTTATAAATTATTATTTTAATAAAATAAATATAATTATTTATTTTAAAATTTTATAAATATTTTATATTAAAAATATTTTAATCCATAGCTGAAAAATTTAATGAAAGTCAAACTAAATATCATTCAACTTAGAAAGAATTTTTAGCAATTGTAAAAGTTGTAAAAAAATTCGAATTATTCATGGTTAATACTCAATTTATTATTCGAACAGATAATACTCAAGTAAAATTTTGGTTATCTCGTGGACTTCGAACTACTAAAATCGCAAATAAGATGTTATATAAATGGCAAGTTGATTTATCTTATTATGATTATTCTGTTGAATATGTTCAAGGAAAAAATAACTTGATTGCTGATTTTCTTAGCAGAGATGGAGCAATCATCTCAGACAAGTAAAGCTACCTCAAATCAGCAAGAAGAGAAAAATCCTCACCCTCTTTAATATCACGATTAAATTATCTCGAAGCCAATCAAAATGTTTTGGCATCACAAACATCGAATCGTCTCAGTAATATGAGTAATTCCATTAATTATTTAACTCAGATGCTTGGGAATCTTAATTCCTATGTCAACGAGTTAGAATCACGATTAATTTAAGTAGAAAAACAAATAATGGGTATGAGTATATCTCCTACTCAATCACCACCTCAGACACCACAAAGCCAATCCACTCATATTCCACAAACTCCCTCATTCGCAGCCATCCTAGAACAAGAAGTCAAACAAGCCCGAGAAAAAGCCCAACAACCAAGCCCAAATACTTAAATAGCTTCATCTTCAACCTCTACTCCAAATCCACAAACTTAAGCCCAAAATCGCCTCCATGAACAGTTTGAATATTTTCAATTAATTATTGATAAACTGAATCATTTCCAAATATCTGCCAAGACTATTAAATATATTTCCCAAGATCTTCCTCAAACTAGTATTATTAAACAATTTAAAAAAGTGCTTAATTCAAAGAAAAAAGAAAAATCTACTTGTGTAGTTATAGAAAAGAAATTTCCTATAGAATCAACATTAACTGAAGGAATTCTTAGAATCCCAATTATTAGTAAAACATTAATTGAAAATGAAATTCAAAAATTAAATATAAAAGACGAAATAACATAAATTTATATATCAGGAATTCAATTATTAATTAAAGCATATTTTAAAGCTGGAATAGATACACCAATTGAACTTTTAATTACAGATAATCGAATTATTGATAATGTTCCAAACAGTATATTAGGAGCTTTAAATGGAATTCTAATTTATCAAAAATTAAAATTAACTGTTAATACAAATTTTGCTATATCTAGAGCTGAAACCAATATGAATCGAACTTTAGTAATTTATCATAAATTAAGAGGAATCAAAATGCCTCCAGGAAGTTGAATTATAAGTATAACTGGAATGGTAGGATTAGTATTTTCCAATGAACATAAAATCTATAAATGAAATATAGGAAATATCACTATTGACAAACACTTTATGTCTTTTTTAGAAGAATTAACTTTAGATCAAAATAGAATTACTATACCCCAACAATTACAATTAGAATTAGATCAAACAAGAGAATTAAGAGAAGAAATTACTCCTAGAATTTCTTTTAATAATCAATTAAGAAATCGAAGTATTAGAATTAATACACCCTCAGATATTAACATTAATATTAATCCTCGAAGAAGTATATAAGAAAGGATACAAGAATTAAGAAATTTAAAAACACCTTTAGAAAGACTTTTACTAAGATCTAGAAGTCACAATAGTAATTATGAAGCAAATAGATAAGCTGAAATACCTATAAGATCAAATTTAGCCGAAATACAACCAAATATTGATGAAATAGACTTAACCCAACCAGTACCATTACCATTAGATAATTTTATTCTTTTAGAAATAACTAAAGAAGGTACATGGATAGAAATAATTGCATTAATAAAACTTGAAATGAAAAAAAGTATTATAAATATTGAATACACGGACAATAATATTGAAATTAGTCAGACTGAAACCACAGCACAAACTATATTAAGATTCAATAAAAGAGACATTAAAAAAGTAAAATTATATGTTGAATCCGAAATAAAGAACCACCCTCATAAAATAATGTTAGGAAAAGATTTCCTCGAACATGTAAAACCCTATAAAATACAGAATGATAGAATTTTAATTAACATAGATCATCAAATAGTAATTCTCGAAAAAATTAAATTAATTGAATGAAATTTTATTATATATTAGTTAGATTCAATTATGTAAAATATCAATCACGAAAGTATCATGCTATGATTGATACAGGAGCCAATATTACTACCGCTAAATATAATATTTTACCCTCAGAATTATGGAAAAAAGAAAAACCAATTAGAATGAGTAGTGCTGGAAAAGAAATCCATTTTATAGAATTATCTGTAAAAGAAATACCAATACAAATAGGAGAATATGAATTAAAAATTCCAATACTATATCAATATAATGAAACAACTCCAGATATAATCCTAGGAATGGACTTTTTAGGACAATATATGCCTTTAATATTTACTGAAAAAACTTTAATATTAACAACACCTTGTAAGTATCAAGCATAGGCAATTGGAATTCAACAACCATATAATAGAACAGATACAATGTTTAAAAAAAAGAAATTAGAAAATAAAATTCAATTTATCCCTAATAATAAACCAATAGAAGTTGAAGCTAAAAGATCTTTAAATCAAATAATAGGACAAAAACCAATTGAACAAAGACTAATTGATAATTACAGTGAAAACCCTCTAATTCACTGGGAAAAATCAAAATCTTATGCTAAAATATAATTACTTGATTATAGTAAAGAAATATGTAGTAAACCTTACCCATGGACACCTAATGATAAATAAGAATTTATTATGCACATAAATGAAATGAAAAAATATAATTTAATTAGAGAAAATAGATCAAATTATTGTTCACAAGCTATGATTGTTATGAGTCATGCTGAAATCCGAAGAAATAAATCTAAAATGGTTATTAATTACAAAAAATTAAATGATTTAGCTATTAGAAATCGATACCCAATTCCAAAAATAGAACTATTATTTAACCTAATAAAAGGAAAACAAATCTTTAGTAAATTTGACTGCAAATCAGGATTTTTTCAAATTAAGTTAGAAGAATCAAGTAAAAAATATACTGCCTAATGGATGGAAACACCTCACAAGTGGGGATGTAAGCCTGAAAGAAAATCGCAAAAATATAAAAGAAGGATAAATAAAAAATATCAATCACCTTATAAACGTTATCAATACAAATTTAAGAAATATCCTAAATCAAAGTTTCAAAAATTTAGGAAACCCTTTAAACCTAAATCATATTATAAAAAAGGACCAAGAAAAATTGATTATAGTAAATATCCTACAAAATGTCAATGTTATAATTGTGGAGAATTAGGATATATAGCAACAGATTGTAAAAAATCAAGAAAACAAAAAGTTATGAATATAATAGAATTAGCTGATAATTCTAACTTAGAACCCATCGAATTAAATAAATACATAAATGAAGAATTTGATTATTCTGATATTGAAATATATAAATTAGAAAAATTAACATTATCAGAGTCAGACTCAAGTAAATATTCTATAACTAATGAATCTAATGAAGAAAATAATAGGTATATTTTTGACGAAAATGAAATTAATATGATGTATGGAACAAGTAGTCAAAGTAGTCAAGAAAGCCGTCAAAATGAAATAGAATTAAACATAGAAGAAATAGGAGAAAGTAGTCGAAAAAATACACATAATAACGAAGAAGAAGAAAAAGAAATTATAAATTTTGATGAACCACTAATAGACAAACCATTAAATATAATAGATTTTGAAGACTGTGAAAAACCATTCACAGATTGGAATTTATTAGAATTACAACCAATAAACATGGAAACTGAAAATTATTTTGGCTTTAACAAATTTGAAGAATTTCAAATAAACCAACAAGAGTTAGAAGAGCTAAACAAAAATGAAAGTTCAACCTCAGAAAAACTAACTAAAAAGAGTAAAAAGAAAAGAAGAAATATAATACAGAAATATAAGGAAGCTGAATTTGAAACAAACGATTTAAAATCAGGAGGATAATATAGATGTTCAAAATTATCAAATAAAAAGACAGATAAAAAAGCCTGGAGATGCCCTTTAAAATCTTTATATCCTTAAAGTAAACATTGTGAATTCTATCATTATCAAACTAAAAATAATACTATTCGCAAAAAAATAAAATGGCTAAAGAAATCATATCGTAAGAAATTAAAAAGATTACAGAAAGAATTAAAAGAATTAAAACTTTTAAGACCAAAAGATAAAAAAGGAAAACGATATAAAAATGAATGATTCTTTAATTCTATCTAACTTGATTGTTGATTTTCTTAGCAGAGATAGAGCAATCATCTCAGACAAGTAAAGCTACCTCAAATCAGCAAGAAGAGGAAAATCCTCACCCTCATTTAATATCACGATTAAATTATCTCGAAGCCAATCAAAATGTTTTGGTATTACAAACATCGAATCGTCTCAGTAATATAAGTAATTCCATTAATTATTTAACTCAGACGCTTGGGAATCTTAATTCCTATGTCAACGAGTTAGAATCACGATTAATTCAAGTAGAAAAACAAATAATGGGTATGAGTATATCTCCTACTCAATTACCACCTCAGACACCACAAAGCCAATCCACTCATATTCCACAAACTCCCTCATTCGCAGCCATCCTAGAACAAGATGTCAAACAAGCCCAAGAAAAAGCCAAACAACCAAGCCCAAATACTCAAATAGCTTCATCTTCAACCTCTACTCCAAATCCACAAAATTAAGCTCAAAATCGCCTCTATGAACAGTTTGAATATTTTCAATTAATTATTAATAAACTGAATCATCTCCAAATATCTGCCAAGACTATTAAATATATTTCCAATTATTCTATAAATAAAGCTGTCATCTATGCTGGCACAAATCCACAATTAGTTCACACCTTATTCAGCTATGGATTAATTCATTGTATTTATCCCTCCAAAGATCTTGTAGAATTAAGTTTACTTCCAACTGCTATCAAAGCTGCTGCCAAACACTACTATAAAATCATCACCCAATACACCATGTATATGCGCTGTTATTCTACAGTTGCAGAAATAACTCCCGAAAAATACAAAGAACTCAAATTCTCTCTGAGAATTCTAAGCACCCTCTCCCTCAATTCTGCTTGTACTCTCCGCTTTCATCAAATAAAGAATTTATTTTGGCATCAAAGGTATGACTAGCTAAACTCTCTGCTAAGAGATTAAGTATAATATTTCAAATCTTATCTATTTATAAATGAATTGATTCTCCGCTGTGTCAATACTGGAATAAGGATTAGAGATCCTTTGAATATATATATATATATATAATAATATAATAAAATATTATATATAATATTTATATATAATTAAAAAATATTTATTATATTTAATATATATTATATTTAAATTAATTAATATATATTAAAATAATATTTATAAAATTTTAAAATATATGTTAATATTTATGGTATTAAAATAATGATTTATAAATAATTTTATATAAATTATAATTTAATTAATTTCATAAATATTTTTTTAATGTTTTTTAATTTTAAATGTGTGCTTTCTAATAAGAAATTTTTTTATTTTATTCAAAAATAATTTTTTTATTATTTGAATGTTGTTTAAATTGATTTTTATTTTTTATTATTTTTATGTTTTTAAAAAATATATATGTAAAAATTTAAAATAATAACAACATTATTGTCATATTTAAAATAATTAATTTTCTATTTTTTACATTTTCTCCTCCTCTATTTTCTCTCTTCTATCTAAATACACGAGAAGATAATATTTTTTTTTGACTTTTCTTTTCTTCCGTCCAAACAAAGTGTTAGGATACCTCGTTATTCTCTATCTTCAGGCATAAACAAATTGAGTTTCGAATAGTTGGTTTTTTTTTTTTTTTCAGTTGAAAGATGAATTCTTTTGAACAAATTCTCATTGTCCAGCGATCAAATTTCGCACAGTCAAATTTACTGCATGATAAGATGCTAAACAATCAAAGTTTGTTAAAATTAACTTTTTCCCCTACTAAAAAATTGAGACAATTTAGACATCTCACTCCACAACTGCTTAGCAGTTGAAAAAAAAAACAAAGACTTGGAAACATGCTAGTTTTACATTGCACTCTTGCTTTACATATCTGATTTGTGCTTGAATATATTTGTCTGTTTTAGCATTCGGGGTTTTAACTGCTCAGAATTATCCTAAAAATTAAGAAAAATAAATTTTCTTCATTTTTAAGATTTTACCTTTATAAAAAAAAATCCAAAACAGAAGTTACTTTCTTTTCAAAATTGAGACAATTTAGACATCTCACTCCACAACTGCTTAGCAGTTGAAAAAAAAAACAAAGACTTGGAAACATGCTAGTTTTACATTGCACTCTTACTTTACATATCTGATTTGTGCTTGAATATATTTGTCTGTTTTAGCATTCGGGGTTTTAACTGCTCAGAATTATCCTAAAAATTAAGAAAAATAAATTTTCTTCATTTTTAAGATTTTACCTTTATAAAAAAAAATCCAAAACAGAAGTTACTTTCTTTTCAAAATAATTTTTTTACCCACAACTCATTCAAAACTAGTTAGAAATACACTTAGATAAACTTGCTTCCCAAAATAAAAAATTGACCCAAGAAAAGAAAAGTAAAAAAACAAAGGAAGAAAGGGACGAGGATAATTGGGTTTTAAAAGTAAAATTCAATCATCAATCTACAAACCACTTTCTTTTTGCATCCTTTTATATCATTGGTTTTTTCTTTCTAATAAAATTAAAATCAGACCATTCATTACTATTTCAACTGAATTTAGTAGACTTCAATCCCCCAAAGAGATACATAGACCTTAGGGCACCTTCTCTAGGTCAATTTTAACCACCAAATTTCTAGACCTACTTTTGGTTCAAAGGGCTAATTTTTCCAATATATATTTTTTTAAATTTCTTTTCAAAATAAAAATTTAGTAACAACATTGTTGGTTTTTAAAACTTTTTTTTTGGGGGTCATACATGTTGCGTTTTTTAACATTGTTGGTTTTACTAACATCGTTGGTTTTTAAATGTCAACTATGACAATACTTCAAGATGATAATGGGCATTAGGGATGCACATGGTCGAAGTAAGTTTTTTTTTTGGTTTTCTTTTTTTTGTGGTCGAAGTAAGTTTGTGTCTGCTTAGCTCGGTTTTGTATCTAACGTATTTTATAAACCCACTCAGCCTGGCCTGCAGCTAAGCTCTTTGTCAGACCGACCTAAGAGAGTTGTAGCTCTTACATTGGTGTAGTTTAAATTCAAATTGCAGAATAAAAAAAAATCTGCCGAGCCTAAGAGAGATATAGCTCTTGTCCTATAGACACAAGGGGATTGTTATCAAAATTCTAGCTTTCTAGACATCGAGTGTTTCCACCTATAAATCCTTAATTTAATTTAGAAATATACATTACCATTTGACATATAATAATCTTATAAAAATAAAAATAAACATAAAAATAAAAACACTCAACCTCTTTGAAAGATTAAACTTTCCACAACAACATGCTCCACAAAATCACCTGCCAGTGTAATATGGCTAGCTATAAGCCCATAATTAGCCTGTTTCCACTCCCATTACAAATATTCCAAAAAGTAGGATGTAGTCATGCATCTCAGCCTAGCAAAGCTTCACCTAGTAATGCACAGGTGTAACCATATCCATTGATTAGAAGACTGTGATAGTTAGGTTAGGTAGACAAATGCCCCAAATTTCACCTACCCTCTCCAAACACAGAGATGCTGATTGTTGAATTGAGACAAGACCTCAATTGTAGGCAGAATAAATTGCTTTCTCCCCCTCTTTCTTTTTCCGAAATGTTCAACACATTGGTCCATCCATCCAATCATCCTAGCTGAAGGAAAAATCCTAAAGTGAAACGGTTCATGTGTAGTACCAAAGCCAACGTGTAATTCCTCCTTCGCAAGAGAAGGGGAAAAGTAAAGTCTGATTCCTTCCATAAAAAAATTCAGGTGCCTACTACAATTCCAGAATTAGGTGACATAAGGATTTGGTGTCGATGTGTATATTATGGAACAACGATGAAAAATGATGCTTCCACCATTCCCAGTATTTAGGCTAGTAATTTCTACCCCTATTCGAATGAGATTTCAGCATCTTGAGTTCCACTCCTATACCAATGTGTATATCAGATAGGAAAGGGTATTGACATACTAAATAATATAGTTAGCCGATAATTTCGGTACTCTAAGTAACGTAAATGCATGGACAAGAAAGTTGTTCTACTCGTTTACAATTCCTTAAACCAACCTTTTTTCTATGAATCCATATGAGATTAAAAGAGTCTATTAGAATTAGGTTTTTAAACAAGCCAGTTAGAACATAGATGTTAGCCTGCACTACAAAAATCATCGTATGATTGTACCGTCAGGACATGTTTCAACTTACAGCTATATTTTTAATGAAATATTGAACATAAATGCATTTAAAATAAAATAAAAAAGCATACTTCTATCGATCAATATAATTTTAGATGTAGCTGAAAAGATAGAAAATGTAGTAAAATTCGGTACAAGAACCATACCTTGCCCAGTTATATTCACACACACACACACACACACACACACACACACGAAGCATTAACCTAAAGATGAAAACATCCATGTTCAACCACAAACTGAAGGGAATAAAATCTTTATAAGAGCCAAGATGTCAGCTTACGAACTAAAATTCAACAACAAAGAAGACTTCGCAGTAACCAGTTCATTTTGACCATATAATTAATGTAGTGAACAGAAAAGACAGCAGTGGGAAATCAAATCACTGAATTACTAGTTACTTCAAAACTGAGTCTCATTATTATATATAGATTAAAGTTTCTAAAAACAAATTGTGATTTTAAAACCGAAATTGACCCTTTTAAAGATAAGTCATAGCAATTAACAACTAAAATCATACTCGGTTCCATTAGTGAATCAAATCACTCACAAAGGACCCGTATTATCCAATTCCAAATTACCTCTAGCCTAGAAGCGGCGATAAGATTTGCAAAGAGAATACAACCCGATCAATTGGTCTTCGGATCCGCAATCGGGAATAAGCCGGCACTCGCCCCCCTTGGCGGTGCGAACCCCAAGAACTTCTGCAAATTTGTGCGAATGCTAATCGAACACAAAAAGTATAGAAACGCCATGGAACAATCAGTGGGATCGTTACCCTGCAACCCTCGATGGCTCATTTTCATGATAAGCCCAAACGGTTTGAAGGGCAATTTAGCGACGACCTTGCCCTCGAAGAGGGAATTGAGCAACCCAAAGACGACGAAGAGGACGAGAGCGACCACACCGCCGGACTTGAACTTGAAGAGGGACAAGTCGCGGCTGGATTCTTTGAGGCTGGTCTCGACACGGTCGATCTTTTTGGTCTTGGACTTCTTGACGTTGATCTTGTTGGTGTCAATCTTCATGGTCTCGAGCTTCTTGGCGGCTTTGTCGATGGAGGATCGAAGGTTCTTGTAAGAGTTGGTGCGGTAGATAAGGACCCATGAGATGACCTCACAAACAATGGCAGTGCAGAGAGATATACCCACCACGGTGAGGCTATCTGAGTACTTGAAATTTGAGAAGGAAGATGCCATTGAAAGCGAAAACCTGCAAGAATACCGCAGCTAACCCAACTCGGATCTTGAATCTGAATTACCCCGGTCGTCGTGGACTTGTAGAATTCTAATCCTGAATCGAACCAACAGCCAACCATTCGAATTTTGCGGGTCGGGTCGGCCCACTTGACCACAACACACAGTCCAGCAGGATCAGCTTTATCTACGGTTTGTTTTTTTTTTTCTTCGTGTTAAAGAATAGGCTCTGAACTATCAGAGCTCAATAAGCCCCAATGGCGTAGAACTAGTTTAGTGGATTAGGACTGAAGGGCTTTACGGTCCATAATTTATGAACAATTGAAGGAAATTTGAACTGAACTGTGAAATATGAAGAGCATTATTATTAATATTTTTTGCGGTATACATGGCTAATGAAATTGGATCACGAGTAAGCACTTACCATAAAATGTCCGAACAAATCACATGAAGAGTGGAGGTAACACTCGTTATAATAATTATATCTTTCTTTAAATTGTTGAGTGTTAATAAATAATTGATAATCTAATGAAACTCAAGATAGAAGTGTAATTATTAAAATAAAATAAGTGTAAATATCTTTATCCTATTAATAAGTCATAAAAATCGTTTACAAAAATAAATAAAGTTTGATGATTCTTTGATAGTAATAAAATAATTACAAAATAATGGATGATATGGATAAAATAAAAACTTAAAAAAATAGAAATAGAATAAAAACAAACAAGATTCCTGATTATCAGCTATTCTTTTCCCAATGCGAAGTCGGGTTTGACTGCTTTAGTTAGCGGCGGTGGAATTATGGGGGGAGACACAGGTAGCGTCTACTACGCACTGACACAGTCAAAGGTGTGGCTTAGGCTTGGCACTACCAGGCGACATGGCGGGAACCCGTAATGTGCTGAACCAATTCTTTCCTTGTAAACATATTCACCAAAACATCCTCCCTTTCACAATTTCCCAGTACTACATATATCTGACAGACAACCCAAAAACAATATAAAATTTCATGAACCGAACAATTTTTAGTTTCCAAAAATAAAAGGAAAAAAAAAAAATCTCACAATCATGCATGTTACCTCATATATATATAAATAAAAGCAAGCACTGGTTGTTTTGGTATCAGAATTTGGTGAACTGAATTTGCATTTTATTGTAAGAGCTTCTGGGTGAATGGATTTAGAAACTCCATTTTTGTCTGCAAAAGGAGAGCGCTACTCAGTGAGCGCTCTCAAATGCGATTTCTTCTCGAGATTGCCTGACAAGGTTCGATGTGGTATCGATCCCCACCTTCCTTTTCACCTTGACGTCTCCAAAACTACTGCCTTGACAACAGGTACTCAGTCAATTTCCCCTGTGCAAGTTATTTCATACTTACTCTGCTTCTTTTATTATTCTTGTTATTATGATTTTGCAAATAGTTCATTTATCTAATGTTAACTTGGACACAAGTATATGGGTGGCTCGTATTAGATATTTACCCATTATAACTAGCCATCAGCAGGTTTTTAAATTTATTTTGCTCGCAAACGGAAGATGAGGAATTATGGAATTTCCCAGTACGTAGAAGTTACTAATTCATTCGGAAAGAAGCAGTTGGACTTCTCCTAGCATCTACATAGTGAATTAATCTCAATTTTGCAATAACATGGACTCAATATGAAAAATAACATAAATAATCTCTAAAAGGTGCAAGTGTAATCAAGTACTTTAGCAGCAATCTGATTTATAAATGGAATGTGTATATATATATATATATATATATATTTAGAACTTAACGATCAACTACAAACCAATTCTGGTGTGCTTCTGCATATTAATTAATGCACATTATAGGTTGGAACCTTTTTTTTTTTATAAGCTTTCCACAAAGCGCATTATTTTACGTTTTACGGTTCGGGCTCTTTTCAGCATATTCAGATCACTCCCTAACGAGTCCAAAATTTTTACAAAAAAATACAATTCAGGATTTTAATTTAAAAATATTTATATTAAAAAAATCTTAAAATTTAAAATTATTTTAAAAAATTCTAAGATCAAAAGTTTAAATTGCATGAAAAAATTATAGTTCAAAATTTCAAATTAAAATTTGTCTTAAAATTCTTTAAAATGATTTTTAAAATTTAAAAATTTTCAATATAAATATCTTTAACTTGCAATTTTCAACTATAATTTTTCTAAATTTTTTTATATTTAAGTCTCATCATGCATGGGTACTAGTTTTATTGATACATTTGGTGAAATCATTTTCCTTCCCCACCCCCACCCCCCGGGCGTAATTTTTTCGCTTTTCAACATGATCGACGTTCAAATTAATTATTTCCTCCCATCATATAATTAACACTATTCTAATATCTTCGAGTGCGCCTTACATAATCTACTGGATTTGTTTTTCATGCTATATCGTTTGTGCCCATAGTAACCTTATTTTTCTGGGAAGTGAATTTTGGCCATCCATCATCCTCATATTTTAATTTGTTCTACTCTAGGGGAGAAAGAGTATTATGAAAAACAGTTTGCCACCCTCAGGTCTTTCGAGGAGGTTGATTCTAATGAATCATCGCAGGTGATTGAAGACAAGCGAGTGCAAGGAGAACAAGCGCAACATGAGAGGGCAATAAACATATCCAATTGGGCAAACATTCTTTTACTTGCCTTTAAGGTTCTTCATTAATTTCTACTCTTTCTTAGAATGTTGATTTACAACTCGAAAGTCATCTGCTAGCCTGCATTTAACATAACTAGACCTTTTCTTAAATTTGTCTATAGCTAGGTTCATGAAATGTAGTCAATATTGGACCATTTTAGCTACTTTCTCTTCATTTTGTTTGTAGTTTTGTCCTACTTTGACCACGTAGCTAGCACAGGTACTCGCGACAGTTAAGAGTGAATCCATTGCAATTGCTGCATCAACACTCGATTCTCTGCTAGATCTGATGGCTGGTGGCGTACTTTGGTTCACGCACATGTCAATGAAAAGGACAAATATCTACAAGTATCCCATTGGAAAATTGAGAATGCAACCAGTAGGCATTATCATCTTTGCTGCGATCATGGCCACTCTGGGTATCTTGTCTCCTCTATACTTCTTTAAATCCCAAGATGTGGAACAAGATTAGGTTGAAAATGATTTGCAATAAATCCATGATTTATATTTTCCTTTTAATGAAATCTTTTTGACATGTGGTTCAGATTCTTTCTGTTTTTCCCCTGCATCAAGTTAGGACATTCTAGAACTACTAATTCGACATTGCAAAGAATAATAACTAGAATGAGAGTGTTTTGTTTTGCTATTTTCTTAAAGGTTTTCAGGTGCTGATTGAGGCTGTCAAACAATTGATCAAAGACAAACCATCTCAGAAGATGAACTCCAATCAAATGGTTTGGTTGTGCATAATCATGCTAACAGCCACTGGAGTAAAGTTTTTGCTGTGGTTTTACTGTAGAAGCTCAGGAAACAACATAGTTCGTGCCTATGCAGAGGTTTAATATTTTCTGTCTACCGCTTGTAAAAGTTTATTCACTGACTTGATCGTCTCTGTAAGTCTAGGAGTTTCATTGCTTCTCTTCAATGATTACCTGCAGGATCACTATTTTGATGTGATAACCAACGTAGTGGGTTTGGCTGGTGCTGTACTTGGTGATCAATTCTATTGGTGGATTGACCCCGTCGGCGCTATTATGCTTGCAGTCTATACAATTTCAAATTGGTGCCTAACAGTACTTGAAAATGCAGGTTCTCTCTCTCTCTCTCTCTCTCTCTCTCTCTCTCATAGAAAGTTCGAAACAAATGAAAAAAGAATTCCAGGAAAAGAGAATTAACCATGATTTCAATTATATGGATCATGTGTCTATCTCCTATATTTTAATGGTGGTTACCGCTTAATGTAGTTTCCCTGGTTGGACAATCAGCTTCTCCTGAAGTGTTGCAGAAACTGACATACCTTGTTTTGAGATACAATTCTCAAATCAAACGCATCGACACAGTCCGTGCTTACACTTCTGGAGTTTTATACTTCGTTGAAGTAAGTTCATCTATAATTTCTGAGCAAAATATACTCTGATACGGTAATGTTTAGTTAGCACTGTTATCCCGGCACCCGCGTTCCGCCACGGTACATATATATATATATATATATATATTGCAACCAAAACTGTAGTAGAATAATGCTTTGAAACTGGTTGATGCAACTTGAGCTATGCGAAAAATTCTAAATTCGAAACCCTCCCAAAAAATTAGTCTGTCAGGTAAAAGTGCCACAACGTAAATTCTATGTATATTTTTGTTTTTGTCCAACATACAACAGATCACTCATTCAATGAATACTTTCTATAATGTATATAATTTAATTTTTACTTTAGTTTTGACGTGGATAGTTAAACCCAGGCTTAGAATTATCACTAAAGGATTTTTGGGTTCTGACTTTTTTGCATAAGGTGGACATCGAACTAGCAGAGGATCTGCCGCTCAAAGAAGGGCATGCGATTGGAGAATCATTGCAGATAAGGATTGAAGAACTCCCAGAAGTAGAGCGAGCATTTGTTCATCTTGATACTGAATGTGAGCATAAGCCAGAGCATACTATTTTTAAAACACTTCCTAGCAACCTTGCATGACATTAAGCATCCAGTGTCACTTTTAAGAAGCCAAAACATAGTTTTTAAGCCAATAAATCATAAGGTTGGCTCTTTATTATCAACTTTGATACGAATCTAAATGAGCCTTTATGTGTTGTTTGGGTTAGTAGCCTGATAACTCCTCTGGCTTTTATTATTTACTCGTAGGTTTTTCTTTTTTTTTTTTTCTTTTTAATTTGGCTCTTATAACTTTTGAAGTAAAGAGTTGGAAGATTATAATATGATGTTGTAATTGGTTCAATCATCTGTTTACATTTATAATTAGTCAAGGATCGTTGGCAAATATCAAGTATCTGCTATCGTGACAAAAAGTGTATAATGCTAACTTCCATCCACATCAGCACAAAATTAACGGAAGTATAATGGAAGAAGACAGCAGGGACTGATTCTTAGGGATTTGAAAACTAGGGAACCGTTTTGGGAAAAAGAAAAATAGGGAACAAATTAAAAATTTGGGTAAATTATTGGGACTAAAAGATTAATTTTTATCATAATAAAATTAATAAAATAACTGAATAACAATTTATAAATATATGAAAATAAATGCTATTGATTTTTCATTTATGCTTTTAAATGTTCATAGTGGAGTAAATCACATGAAAGGACTAAAGAAAGGTACATGGTACAATAGAATTGGTAACTTGGATCTTTGTGATTTTGATCTATTCAGGCATCTTAAATTTATACACATACACTCTTATGGCTTACTTCTGTCTTCCTCTTTTGCCTCTATCTTTTTACATCTCCAGCGGGATTTTGACTCAAGTGCAATAAGAGATATTTTTAATACTCCGTATACATGACCAAGTTTTTATTTCTCTAGATGCATTAAGTTATTTTTTTTAAGAAAAAAATAGGTCATGCCTCAGCATGAGACATGACCCAATTTTTTTTTTTTAAAAAAACACATGAGGTGTGACCTTTTAATTTTTTTTTTAAAAAAAAGGAGTCATGCCTCATATTTAAAAAAGAAAAAAAAAAGCGTTGACAAAATTTGTAAAGGTAAAACAACCAAATTGTAAGATTAGCATAGTTGTAATAATGTAATTATTAAATAGGTGAAAAAATTGAAAAATTAATTAAAAAATCAAGTGTAAAAATTTAAAAATATTAAAAGTGTAATTTATTTTAAAAAACAATGAATAAGTAGTTTAAATTTTAAATTTTAAATTTTTTAAAACTTAATAATTAGTATTAGTGTTAAGAAATTTAAGAAATAATTAAATAAATGTGGTAATATTTATTGAACATAATATTAGAATAATAAAATTATAACTAATATATGAAATATATATATATAATAAACTAAAATTTTGAATTTATCATATTTGAGCCATAATTTATTTGTTTACTGGTAATATAAATTTTTTTCTATTATTAGTGGAAGTTAGGACTAATTAGGATTTTGAAATTAAATTTTATTTTTCATGTAATTGTGCAGGTATATTTTTTAAAAAATTATTGGGAATAGTAAGTTACATAACTAAAATATTGATAAGATGAAAAAAATAATTTGCAATCAAAATCATAAAATTAAATGAAAATATTGATAAGAGATAAAAAATTATTTGTCATCAACATCATAAACTGAAGGTTAATTGATTAAGTAAATTTTCTTAAAATTATATAAATAAGTAAGAGTATTAAAAATTTGAATGAGAAATTAATCAGAATTAATTGCTGAACTCAATATTAAAATAAAGTAGTTATAATATGTTATAATGATCTAAAAAATAAAATCACGAGTATAGAAAAAGGATAGAACGTTCAAAAGAAATGACTTCTAGTGCCACATCTAGTCCGTGGTCTTAATTGTCGGCTGCATTATCGAGAAGGATGTTGTTCTTCTTCTGCCCTTTGTACTTCAGACTCCTGCTCAGCTTCTTCTTCATTATTGCCATCATTTTCAGCTGCTTCGTTATTATTATTTCCTTCTTCTTCCACATGTTAGTAGGGCATCGAATTAACATTTAATTGAGGTGATTGAATTGGAGGAATATGCTGATCTGGTGTGATATATCCCGTCTGTTGTGATCCAACGTATGCAGATGACCCAGAAGCAAATCTAAAAGTAGACATTATTTGCTCTGAGAATAGGGGTGTAAAAGGAACAGAATCGCATGGCATATGAAATGAAGAGCTTACACCCCTGAAATCAGGAAAATACATTGGTGGCGTGAAAGAAGATGGACCTATTGTGTCATAATGGGTTTGTGTTGCTATAAAAGAAGATATGCCCATAGTGTCATGGTGTATTTGTGACTGTGTTGTTGGAAAAGAAGATGGTTTAGCAACATTAGGAGGGTCTTGTATCTTTGTCGAGCTATGAAAAAAAGGACTAGACATCGCAGATGTAGTGCCAACACCAGGGGAAGTATCACGATAAGGTCAATCGTCCACCATAGGTACTCTAGTAGACATAAATCCATGAGTTCTCTTTGCCGTGCGAGTAGGAGGAAGTTGTGGTCTAGGCAACTGAGGTGTAGGAGGAGCAGCTTGAGAAATCGTTATATCTTGATGCTCGCTAAGTGCATTGAGGATGCTAGTACAATCAGTAACTACTGTGTGACCTAACGGTGAATGATCCTCCATAATAAGTACTCGCAAGCAATCAGCTACATCGGCCTGAAAATAAAAATTAAGAGTCATATTGATCATAAATTTAAAAAAAAAAAACTTTATAAGATAACTATGCTAGATTTTAAAAGTTACCACAAAACCCTGACCACCACTGATAGGATGGATCCATCGACGAGTAACCTTCTAGTACCATTTCATATATTCTGAAGAACGATCTAGGGGCTCTAATGATATCGGTGTAAGTGACAAAGTATTTTATCAATTCTACTAAGTATGCACAAACTTTTCATGTTCCTTTTGCCAATCTAAATGGGTCTTGCTTTTGAGCGTCAGTGTATGGATCTCCTCTAAATTATAAGGAGCACAAAGTATGAGTTGCATCCGACCAAACTATCAGATAACACAATCTACGTGATGCCACTCCACAATGTGAAAGCAAATAAGTGGCATAGATATTAGCCAAATATCCGAAGAGAGCAGACAATAGTCAAGTATCATCTAGTATATATCATCTAAATCGTATGGACACCATATAATCTGGAAATAACGAAATAACAGGCTGTAAGAGAATACTAGCATTAAAGTAACCATGCAACAAACTCATCATAAGTGTCTTAGACCTCATCAGCTCTCATATAATTTAGCAATACTCTGTAATGTTGTATTGCTAATTTTCTTGGACGAGGATGTTGACCTATACGCCTCCACCTGTGAGATGTAAAAGGAAATCATTGTTAATTTTGAATTATATGAGCAACATAAATCATACAATAAGCATTCAACTCAAACTATTATTCATACTTGTAAGTAAGTGGAGGGAGCACATCATATACATCAAGCTGAAAATCTGGAGGTAGGGGCCCCTTAGGGGCTAACCTAGGGAATCGATCCCAAGCTCACAAGTGAAGCAATATCAAACAACCACCGATATTAACCTCCTTGTAATCAATAGCATTGCACAACTCTCTATAGAGGTATGCTAGCAGTGCGGAGCCTTAATTGAACTGACCTGCTACCTGAAGGTCTTAAAGAAATATCATGTACATAAGGAGAACTCTATGTCTCGACCTGTCTGGCATATGAACCCCACTTATGAGACGTAAAATATAAGCACGAGTAAAATGCAATATGTCATTCTCATTTGCATTCTCTGGAAGTGCCTTAAATTGGTTGGCGAGCCAAGTAATGCTAAGTCTCTGACCATCGAACTCCTCCCCTAGTGGCACTACCCCAAGAAGAATCTCATAAATGCCTTGCTAATCGAAGTTTAGTGAACCAGTGATTGGAAGACCCATCACGGGAAGACCTCATTGCACTGCGGAGTGTAATGGTACACTTGCCCTGAGTAGTATGGAAAGTATGAAACAAGGGAAGGGTCAAAGTCAAGTGCTGCAAGACGAGACACCCTGTAGAAGCCAGCAGCTCTAAGATGTGACACTATAGCTACTGGAGGAGACTCTAATTGTGGACCATGCACAACCCAACATAATCAGAAAATGCAATCTGTTTGTTAGAGGGAACAAGTGTGAACCATTATGCATAATATGACAGTCATAAGTGAAAAAATTGATTTCTACGAATGCGCAATAATGTACCCTGTTCAACCACACCACCTGAGAGACGTGTCTAGTCTATAAATACAACAATGACTCGTCCTCTGGACTTGGATGAACAACAGGCCTCGATCCTAACATAATACTATCCTACAAAGCTGTATAACATAAATTTAGTTAAAATATAGAGCAGCTAGGCACACAACAATGTAATTTCCTATTGCATGAAATAGGTCTGATACAACAATGAACAAAATAGCAAATAGAAACAAAACAATGTTGATTGAATAGTGCAAAGCAACATAGTTGATAACAACATAAAAACATTAGAATACACTTTATGTAGTTCATAGTAGTAAGATAAGTAGTACATTAACACACTCTAATACAACAATGAAAAAATTTAAAACCAACAAACTAAAGGGAACTATGGGTTAGAGGGCAATGGGATAGACAAGTAGTGCGATTATGACCCGTCTGTCTACACAAAGCAAATCGCGGCAAATCTTTTGGAGCTTCTCGCCAATCCATTGCATTGCAGGATCTGAAATAAGTGTTAGGCCTCGAACTTGGGGTCAATATACTTCGCCACCAATGGGGTGAAATTCAATTTTATAAGCCTTCAAAATAGTCTTCAATCGAAACATTTGATCAATAGACTGTACATAGTCTACTCGAATATGCACACAGGCTACTAATACATGTTGGCAGGGATATTTCAAAGCCTGAAATTCACCATAATTGCATGTTCGATCTACTAAGTTAACTTTACAGGATTGATTAAATTGTTGATTAGTTAGATTGTACGGCTCCTCCACTTCAAAAGTTGACGCTTGTCTATCAAATCCACAGACTATGCATGTTGATACTCTTTGAGTTCTAATTGCTAACTTTAATCTGATATCTTCAGATATAGTTTCTCCTACTTGAAGTTGTGCAGTTGCCTTCTCGGCTCGCTGGACCCAATATTTGGTTAACCCGTAGAATGTTGCTGGAACCAACTTAAGCATCGGTGAGAACTTAACCCCTTTGAAAACTGCATTTATACTTTCTGCTAAATTCGTTGTCATGTGCCCCCAACGCCTGCCATCAACATCATATGCCCGACACTATTGACCCTTGGGTATCTCGTCAATCCAATTAGTAGCATACAAGTCAAGTTGACGTATGTGAGTTAGTCCTTCATCAACTTTGTGCTGTTCATACGAATAACCTATAGATAGATAGATAATAAAATTAATAGTTTGTATAAAATTATAGTCATGGAATTAAAGAAATTTTTATAAGGTTAAGTGATAGCAAATTATACCAATTTTAGTGAATAGCTTTTTCAGCCATTGCATTCTAAATTTTTTGTTGATATTGCTAGCCAAATATTGAAGGCAAAACACATGATGAGCCTGCAGAGGCTGCCACCCAACGTTCCGATTGGCCACGGCTACCAAGATACTAGCGTGACAGTCAGAAATAAAGCAAAACCCATCTTTATCCTTTACCACATGTGCTTGGAGGTTAAACAAAAACTATGTCTATGCTCATGCCCATGCCTCATATGTCTCTCCATCTACTACAGCAAATGTAAGTGGGACAATATTCCTTTCATCATCTTATGTACTTGCGATTAAAATAGTCCCCTTATATTTCCCATAAAGAAAGGTTTCGTCTATTCGGACCATAGGTTTTAAGTAGTTAAACGCCTCAATGCACGGCCTAAACGTCCAAAATACCCGATGAAACATGACTGACTCACCATTAGCTACACTAGTCGGTACATGTTCTTTATGTATAAAGTTATAATACGAGCCAAACATGAAATGTTGAATAACAACTAGCCACCTGAGTAACAAAGTATAAGACTTCTCCTAATTCCCAAATACATGTGAGATAGCTCGATGTTTTCCCCTTCAAGCCTTCTTGTATGTGACATTGTACCCAAATATAGAATGCACTCGCTCAATGACCTCTCTGATGGACACATCGGGATTTTCAGTCACCATCGATACAATATATATTGAAATAATATCGGAGTTTAATTTTGGGTGATCTTGTAACAATGATATTGAAACACATGTATGGGGCCCATTGTATTTTGTTATCTCCCAATAGTTTTTCTTCTTTCGATAATAGGCTCTGACCTTCCATTTGCAGGATCCCTTTTCATATTAAACACACCGGTATTCTTCATACTTCTTTGAAAAAGAATGATACACCTTAAAAGTGTGATGTGCACGTACCGAGTATATCTTTAATGCCCGACGAAAAGATCATTGATAATTATATAGCATGCCTATATGTAACTATTGGCTATCATTCATGTTTACCGCTGCCTCTTCCATTTCAGCATAATCGGGAATCCACGCATCATCTGCATCTATCTGTTCAAGAAATGCAACCGTTGAGTCAGCATAAATGTTAATTGGAGCTGCTGGATCAACGGTGGCATCCATGCAATCGGTATCTTCATCATCATTAGTATTACCACCATCATTGCAATCATAAGGAGCAGTATCATATTCATCATCTTCCTCAAAGTCATCCATTATATCATCTGTCTTTTCTGGATGAGGAAAGGGGCCACCAATTGGTGCATGTGCCAAACTTAGTTGGGCAATATTATTGACATGCAGACGAAATGAACTTGGTTGAGCCGTATAGTCAACTAAACCAACAGGAGAATATTGGTCAATGCCAGAAAAGTATGTCATAAATACGACAGGCTGATCATCTGTGATGTTGACATGATTAGAGGATGGGAGTGGGTCTGCCACATATTCAACTATAGCTTGAGTTACCGCATTCAATTCTATTTCCTTTGACGCAATTTTTGCATACAATTCAACTAAATCAAGTTATGATGGAAACTTTGCATTCGCTATCCACATTGCTTAGATATTGGCATCCCTCCTTAACTTACATACTCGATACTTTGTGAGCTTTAGTGACACTGGATGCCTATATACTAATTTAGATACATATTGATTTGAATCTAACTATAACTAGTCTGCAACCTCTTGTTTCAACCTTTCTAATGAAATGTCACTGTCGACACTTATTACATTAATTGTATTTGTAATAAAAGTTGCACCTTCTTCGGTTTCGCATATTTGTCCATTTGAATATAAGCATATAACCTCTTTCCCGTTATTTATTTCACTTAACTGCGCAATACTGTCACTAACACCCAAAAATTGTACAAAATTTATAAACAACTAAAATTCTTTATCCGATTGATATATTTCTTCCATTACCAATTAATATAATTCTAACAAATCCTTTCATAAATATTCTTTTATAATATTTGTTTATAATTCTAACAAATCCTTTCATAATATATTCTTTTATAATATTTGTTCGCAATATTTTTTCATTGAAAAGTTAAATATTTTTATATCTTTGTCATCTTATATTCTAATAATTTCATAGTAAAATTTTATCCAATTTTATCATATTTTACTATAGTATCATCCAATATTAAAAATTTATTTAAAGATATTATTTTCATTCTATTATATTTTTCATTTTGTCTACATTACAATTTTATCATATTTTACTATTATAATTATGCTAAAATTCTTTAATTCATGCTACTATATTCCTTTTTTTTTTTGTCTACATTAAACAAATTTATTCATTATTCTATTTTTATAGTGTTATACTTTTTGTTATTTTCTACATATTATTCTTTTATAATATTTTTTTTCATTGTTTAATTCTTTTCTAATATTTTGTTCACAAAATTTTTTTGACTATTTCGTCTAAACAACTTTAAATAATATTTTTATAGATTTTAATAACTTTTGACTAATTTTTTACTATCATTGCATTATTAAATCTTTCTATTTTTATAAAGTTTTTCTTCTCTTGGCTCACATTTTATACTATTTACAATTTTCTATAATTCTTTTGAGCTTTTTTCATTTAATATTTACATAGCATTTTTATAAAAGAATTTGTTTGATATATTATATCCTACTTACAATATTTACTTAGCATTTTTTCCTTTTTTTCATCTCATATTTTCATACTAATATTTATTATCATATCATGCAATAAACAATTTTTTCAATTTTTTCACATACATTTTTGTACTTAAACGTTTTATTTTTTCCCTTATTTGTACACAAACATTAATCACTTCTTTTTTTTGACATCTTTACAAAAGTTCTAATTTTACCTATAATGTAACTTCATTTTAACAAGAAAAATTATTTCTTTTACATGTATACTAAAACTACTAAGAATATATATATATATTTGAAATTTAAAATTCTATTACAATATTAAATAATTTCATATTTTACTTATAATGTAATTTTATTTTAACAAATAAAATTATTTCATTCACAGCTATATTTAAATTATTAACAAAATATATATTTCAAATTTAATAGTTAACTACAAATAATCATATTTTTTCATACATAAAACATACTAGTAATTTTGTTTTCTTTTAGATCTTCTTTCTCACTTTCTTTGTTGAAAAAATTGGCTTCTGTGATGGAGTGCTCCACTGGACCTCTTGCTTTCTCTTTTAACCGAATATATAAACGAAAAATATGAGAGAAAGGATAATGTAGATGAAGAATATAGAACTTTTGAAGAAGCAGAAGAAGAAGCAAAGAATAGCGAGACAATGAGAGGTGTGGGGACAATAAAGAAGAAAACGAAGAGGCTTTAAGAGGAAGAGGAAGAATTAGAAGATGCAACGGATATAAGATAGCATTTTTTATCTTTCAATCAAAATCGTCCACGTGGCAACGCAATCTTCATATCTCCTGTTCCTCGTTGCCATGTGTTTTTCTTTATCCATGTGTCATGAGGCGTGACCTAAAAATAATATATTTTTTAAAGGGGTCACCCCTTATAAGGCGTGACCCATTGTGATTTTTTTTAAAAAAAATAATTTAATGCATCTGAAAAAATAAAAACTTGGGTCATGTGTACAAAGAATTAAAAATATCTGCTACTGCACCTGAGTCAAAATCCCTATCTCCTGCACACAAAATTGTAAAGATTTAGATTCCATTTGATTTGCAGCATTACAAATGTATTCTTTTTATATATTTTGTATAATATTTATTTTGTCTTTATATTTATTATTTTATCCATCAAATCATCTTTTAAAAAAATAAAAATAAAATAATCATTTTTTATTTTACCTATCTTCATCTACTCACGTTTTACATTCTCTTTGCTATTATATCCTTCAACCAAACATATTCTAATTCATAGAATTGGATTGGGCTTGTGCACGCGATATGTAAGCTTTGGTCATCTAAACTATTAGATATGAACTCGTTTAAAGGATAGAACTCATTTTACTCACCGAAGAAAATAACAATCATACCTGGAGGGATTTTTTCCCCCTTCATCTTTAAAGCATCTCTATTTCTCCCTCTTTATCCTTTTTTTTTCACCTGAATTTTTGCACAAAAGAATATTTAAAAAAATGGAAAGATAGGATTATGTGAACCTTATATAATGTTAATTTTGTTCCCAAAAAGTCTTATTTTTGTTGCGTAAATATGGTTTTTTCCCCCCTAAAAGGACTAATTATCTAATACATGGCAAAAAAAAACCTGTCTCATTGATGGCTCTAGGCGCCCCATCCAAGTCGTGCTGAATTGACACGTGGCTACACTGAGATGCATGCAGACTTGTATTCCACGGCAAAGAATTTACATTTGGAATTTTCAGGAAATAAAATGGAAACAATTAATTTGGGTACAGACTACAGTAGGAGCGAGAGGGGGGAGGAAACTGAAATTTTCACGTGTTATTAGGTGCTCCTTAACGCCGTTACAGGAAGAGTGAGAAGGAAGTCACGAAACTAGAAAGAATAGCTGGACGTCAAGTTTCTGTGACGGCGTATATAGTCATTTATGGTGCTGCATTAGCAATATGAGCGTCATCCGTCGTGCATGCGAGTAAAGCAGAAACAGTTGAAAGGGAAGGTCCCAACTCCGACTAGGTTTTATCTGTTTATTTTAATTAATTTAAATGTTTCTTTTCTGTTTGAAAAAGAGCATATTAGATCTGAAGCTAACTCTCATCGGCCCAATGCTTAGAGTTCAATCACAGAAAAGCAGCCAATATGAGAGGGTGCAGAGTGGTGACTAATCCCCCAAACTGCCACCACACTTGGTCTGCTTTGCGGGCAACGTGGCTATCCGTGCATTTAGAGAAAGACACAAACCTAGCTACTATACGTGAGACAGAGAAACGAGGAGGCATTTTGAAACTGTCCGGTTTTTTCATGTCCTCCTTTTTTCGTTTATTATATATTTTTGTAAGATTTGACACCATTTTTTGTGGTCCACAAATTTGTCTGGATATACACTTACAAGATTTTTGTTCTTGCTTTATGTATTACAATATCTTATATCTTTTTTAATTGCTATAAATAAAAGATTTTCTGTCATCTTCTGTGTGTTTAATTTACTCCTACTTAATTACCAAGTTAGTAGCGGGCGTTGTTTCTTTAACCTCCCAAAGAGTATTACATGATTAATTCTATGCATTTTAGGAAAGAAGAAGAAAGTGGCTCCTTTTTTGTGGGGAGGGGGGGTTGGTAAGAAGCAAGTTTTATTTATCACTAATTAATATTGTTTCAATGCCAAATATTATACAAAGTTCTCGGAAACAAATTACACAACTTATATATATATATACTTGTATTTCTTTAAATTATTGTACATATGTAAATATGCAATTCTTAACATCTTACACCCGGATTGGTTGGGAGGAAAGAAATGAATTCTGCAATGTCTATTATGCTATTATGATTATTATTTAATAATTTTTATCTTTTTTTATTATTTTTTAAAAATAAGAACACATTAGTTATTTTTTATCTTTAAAATTATTTTTTCCCTTACTATTTTTTTTATTCTATTCCATTCTGTGCATACATATATCTGTGCTATAATGTTATATACACATAACAAACTTGAATTGACAAACAATAATTAATAAGTAGCATGCTTTGAAAAGACTATTCTTAAGCTTTATACAAGAATATTAATAGTCACACTCAGTATGCCTTTTCTCATATATATACATATATCTATTTGCAACTATATTTGTGGGTATTATAAATCAGAGAGTTTAATTATTAAATAAACGGAATTCAAAAACACAGATGAGTTTGTATATGGAAGAAGGGGTGCAACCATAATTTTCATGGTTCCAGATTACGCTGTCTTTAAAAACTGTACTCAGTTATAGTTGAAAGTCATAGGAGAATTATTACAAGCCAACACATATATATATATCATAAAGGTTGAAGCTCTAATTAATTGATATTTACATGTAAGAAAACTAATTTATTCCTTCATCTAATTCAGTAATATAAACTGTTCAATGCATCAGTGATTAAACATCTTGTTTGAAATCGACCTCGAAAGGACAAGTACAGAACTACAGATGTGATAGGACTCAAATTTGACACCACAATGCCTTGTTCTTTTAAAAATAAAAATAAAAACATCTAACAATTAATGATGACACTTACGCTGTGTTTGGATGGAGAAGAGAAAAGTGGGAGGAGAAGAAAAATGGGGAGAAAAGTAAAAGAAGAGAAAAGACGAAAGAAAACATTTTTCTTTCTTTCGTTTGGATGGAAGAAAAGAAAACAAAGAGAAAACATATTAATTTTAAAAATAATAATTTTTTATTTATAATATTTTTAATTTTATCATTATATAAAATATTTTAAAGAAATTATATTCTTTTATGTAATTTAATTATTTTACATTTATATACATATATATATCAATATTTAAAAATAAATAAAATATTTTTTACATATAGTAATATATTATTATATATATTAATATACAAATATTATATATTAAATAATATTATTTATATGTATAATAAATATTTTAAATTTAAATATAACATATATAAATATAATAAATATTTTTTAATTTAATATATATTATATATATAAATATTAATATATTATATATATTCATATATGCACTGCAACATATGTGCAAGGATCATCCCATCCGACTATTTGGTCGTAGCCAAACCGACTGTTTGGCTATTTTTTTTTAATTTTTTTATAAAAAATTAATTTAATAATTTTAATATTAAATTTTTATAGAATATATTTATTATTAATTAATTTTATAATAAAATTTTAAATAAATAATTATAATATTAATTAAATAATTAAAAATTAATTTTTTAAAAAATTAATTTTTTTATAACTAAAATACAGTTTGCAACTGAATAAAAATTATGTATTAATTTTAATTTTAAAAATATATTATCATTTTATAAAAAATATATTTTTTTAATTAATCTTATAATAAAATATTAATTTAATAATTATAATATTAATTAATTAATTAAAAATTAAAAAATTTTGTTTTTAATTAATTATTTTCAATTTACGCTGTTTCAGTTAGAATTTAATCAAAAAATATTCTTCCGATTGTAATATAGTCAGAGTGGTGCGTCGTTGCTTCCGATTTTCCTCTCAAAATCTCTCCATTTGTGGGGAGAAAAAAAATTTGTGGGACCCATGTCATTTTTCACCCCTCTTTTTCTCTTCTCCTACTTCTCCTCCCCCATCCAAATAAGGTAAAATCACTTTTCTCTTGTATATTCTCCTCACCTTTTCTCTCCCCCTTAGTTTTCACCCCATCCAAACACACGGTTAGGATTCATGGCAAATATTTGTTGCAACAATAGCCCTTTACTGCAAATTAGCACACAGGGATGCCCTACTTATATACGTAGTCTCCGAAGGGCTGCTTCTGCAGAGAGCTTGAGCCATTCAATAACTCGCTTGTCGCTTCAGATGAACAAGATGTATATGCAAATCCTCACAGTCGTTAGCCCATCCTCTGTCCCACTACTTCTGACCATATATATATTATATATAGTGCCAGCAGAACAGGTCAACGATCAAGAAATAGACTGGGAGTTGGGGATTGGGTGTGGTGGGCCTTTAACAAGAAGCACAAGGTGACGTTTTACGAGTTCATGCCAATAAAGAAGCCTACACCAGTGAGCTCGCTTCCCACACTGACCTTAACTTCACAGATCAAGCTGTGAAGTACTCAAGAGATCTCGTTGTACGGCATAAACCTATGAATAAAATATCGATGACCATGTATCTCGACTTATGCTTATTACTAATTGATTAGTCCCTGAGGGAAAGCTGGGGCTTCATGTGGGATTTATATATATATGCTGCAAATACATGGATAAGAGTTTTGTTTAGTTAATTTGCATCATCGTCTTTTTATGTATGATTTCTCACTTTTTAGTTTTAATTTTTTCAAAGAAAATAACAAAGAATTATCAAGTAATTGGTCTTCTTTAGTTCTAGACGAAAGCTAATTTTTCCCTGAAGTTTGGGTTAGGCCTTTTCCAGTTATTTTGATTTAAAATAATTTTTTAAATTTACCAAATGGTTCAATATTATCTTTTCTTTTTTTATGCCTTTAATTCTACTAACAGAAATATCTAACATGGCATCACATGCACGCAGCTTAATAAGCTGCCTGAATAAGTAACTCACACCATACCATTTTACTTCTAATTATTAAAATGTCCAAAAGGCCATTCTTCGTCAATTTCATTTGTGCGCCTTTTAGGGAAGGAAGGGAAAAAGAAAATTTTAAGCGTTATGCGATTAGGTCTAGTTCACTCAAACCCTATCATTGAATTAAAGCGAAAATTGCGTGGGTTGAAGCATGAGTGAATCGACATTAGGGAAGATGGCCATATTAAACCTTTTTAAAATTTTGAGAACATTATTATTGAACAGTAAGCTTTTTGGACTAAAATAAAACGTGAGAAAAACTTTAGAGGCAAAATGTAAACTTTTGTCACAATTCTAATATATAAGCTGACCAAGGGTAGAGTAATGCTTTAATTAATTAGTATAATTACTGGACAAGTCAATTGGAAGGCAATGAAATTGCAGAGGCAATAACCTTGCCGGTGCTGGAAGAATCCACTGTATATAAGCGTTATACAGTTAATGCTATCTATTTATCACCTTTGAATTAATTCCTGTGTCGCAAAAATCCAGCAAACTGTTGCATCCCATTAATTCTATGTTGTTTATCCATAAATATTTTTATATAATTACAGGAGATTATTTTCTCTCTGTTTTTTAAAGTTAAACCCCATCACTTTCTGACTAAAGTGAAATCCAAATCTCCTTATGTTGCAATAATTTTATGAAAACAAGACTACCTAATGCCCCTTTAAGTATACAAAATTATTAACAAAAGAAAATGGAAAGTGAATGGAGATATAAATAAAATAGAATAATTATGTTTGATATGATATATTAAAAAATAATACAGAAATAAAAAAGAATGATGAGAAATGATCACCATATCTCTACTTAAAAATAATATTGAAATAAAAAAAGAAATTATAATAAGGTGATAATAAATTTTATATAAATTAAGGATAATAATTATTCTTGATTCATGTACTTATAAAATAAAATAATTTTTTTTTCTAATCTTGCAAAATGTATATTAAACAGAATTATTTAATGGTTTCTTTCATTTATTTATTTTTCCTTTGTACTTCCTTCTACTAAACGGGAGATAAATTTTCAGCGGCCACCTCTCTTTGCTAGCACTACCCACAGTCTATCAAGGTAATTTTTTAAATCTTTCTATGCTCAGAGTGGAATCCTTTGGGTTAAATTGCTTCCTTATATATTCAAATTGAATATATGGTAATTAACATTTCAGATCATTCGGATTACCATATAGACATATATATAGTAATTAAGTTCACAGCATAGTTTCTACACTGTGCCTCGTCTTATTTACAAGGTCAATGGTGGGGCTGGAGCTCGCAAACAAAAGTAGTAAATCGATATATGGTATCGTAATAAACAACGACACACTGATTTCAGGCAAACCAACTTAGTTACCTGCACTTTACCATTCCGATGGTTATACTGAAAAACTAATATGAGAATATCTAGTTCCGTGAGAGGTCATCCATATTTATCAAACGTATAATAACCATACTAGCCTGAAGACCCAGGCCGCTCACTATAAAACTTCTTGGAAATTTTCTCCTTTAATCTTTTTCTGAGTGGAAAAGATAAGATTCTCATCACGGTTTCTGGTAATCACTACAAAAAAATAAACTTTTAGTAACGACTTTTAGTGACGACTTAAAAAAGTGGTCGCTAAAAAATATTTTTAGCAATGACTTTATTAAGTTGTCGCTAAAAGTTGTCGCTAAAAAACTATTCTTAATTTTAAAAATATTTTTAGCGACGACAAAAAAAATAGTTACTAAAACTATTTAGTAACAACAAAAAATTCGTCGCTAAAAATTTTTTGCGACGACATCGACCTTAATGTATGCGTTTCTTAATATAATATTCCTCGTTGTTATACTTTATTCAAAAGGGATACGAAAAACAAAAAAAGAATAAATTAATCCTCAATTATTAAATCTATTTAGCTCTGAAAATTAATAATAAGTATACAAATTAATGTTCAAAACATATCAAATCCGTTGAATGTAAATTCTTTTGCCATTCTTAGGTCATTTGACAATATATATATATATATATATATAATTTTTAGTTTGCAGATAAATCATCGATTAACCCCTTGGCCAATTTTTTAAAATCACAAGAACTTTCATTTTTAACGACTAACTCACGCACTTATCACTAGTTGGCAAAAATTAAAACTAATAAATCTAATTATTTAAGAATCTTTTAGATTTGTGAAAAATAAATATACACAAAGCAATCCTCTCTCTTAATTTCAAATTTTTTTATGTTAGAAAAAAAATAAAAGGATTGAGATCACATTTTACGTCTCAAAATGTCCAAAACCTCTCCATAAATATCCGTTTCAGTTGGCCCTTCCTCCCCACCCTGTCACTTAGTCTCTTTCGTCCTTTATAGGGAGCATAGTTTCATTGGTCATCCTTTGCCTTCCTTATAATCTCCATTCACCATGAAAACTGAGCTCAATTTCTTCGACGACGAAAGCATGGCCAACGACCCCTTGGGGTTTGGATCCTACTCGAGCTCAGAGTTAGGGTTGGGGATGTTCCAGCGCGACGACGACTTGAGCTTGATGACAAGAACAACATTCAGCATCGCCAAATCACATCATGACCAATTCATGGCCAAGAGAGCCCAGGAGCTTGCAATACTCAACGCTGAAGCTGAATTGATCCATTATTCAGGACTCAGGTTTCCGGCGCCGCAACCTGTACTCGGAGCCACGGTGAGCATGGGAACGTACTACGGAGGTGTTAAATTTGATGAACCCTTGTTCTCGATTTGGAATGGGGTTCATCGCCACCATCCCTACCCCCTGGATATCCCGAACCCGAACCCAGTTGGCGAAGAACATGACTTGGGATTGAGGCTAGGACTGACCAGGAATTTTCTTGGGGAAATGGAGCCAGTACTTAATCCAAATCATGCGATTGAGGCCTTGCAGCTCGGATCTCCAGAACAGTTGATCGTGACTGACCCAATCGTGAAGCTGGAACCTGAGAATGAAGAAGAAGCAGTCGCTGTCGAGAAAGGAGTGGACTTGGACTTGAAGCTCTAGGTCTTGGGTTAAGAGTTTAATAATTTCAATGTCGGAGTCCTTTAATTTCTGTCTCTTAATTATCCTGTGTCCATAGTTTTATGAATTTGGTCCAAGGTCATATGTTGTAGTGTCTATTACCGTATGATAAATACTATGGAGTCCGGTGTTTTAATTTGCCTATGCTTCTCCTTCTTCTGGTTCAGAAGAAAAGGAAATCCTGCGATTGCGTCTCAACCATGATAGAGAAGCGCACATACTGCGCAGTCAAAGAAGGCCTTGACTTTTTATTGAAGCAAAATGCTAATTATTTTGCATTTCGATCTCAACCTGCTAATGCTGGTAGCACTTCTGGTTGTTGCCTAATTATAGCTAGGAACGACCTTCGCCGATCCCAATAGAGAAACATGGCTTTTATGTTAATGATGTTTGGCTGTATTTGGTTGAAGTGCTAGTGAAACTCATATGGAGAAGAAGCTGTAACAATTCACAAATAATATCATCATCCATCACTTCTCTCTGCTGCCGCATTATTATAACACCTGGCTGATGTAAATGGCAATTATAACGTTTTTACATTTTATATTGAAATTATTATTTAATATTATTTTTTATTTATTATTTTTTATACAATTATTTTTTATTTATTTTTATTCATTTTTTTCAAATTTCATTTCCCTCCACGTACCTAACATTATAACATCTAATGAAACATATACATCGCAATTGTTTGAAAAAAAATCTTAATTAATCAAATGCATTTACCTTATTGATATCAAAATTAACCACCCATGTTTTGAGTACTTCAAGAGCTACAGATGACATGTAATTTTTTTATTGGTTACATTATATTAGAGGGTTTAAACTCTTAGCACTAGTTATATTCTTAACTTATTCTCACCATCTGGGCTACCGCCAAGTAGTCAATATATGTATACAGTGGCAAAGGGATAGGGAGACAAGAGGATGCCACGGTTCGCCCAAGTTTGTCTCTAACAAAATAATGTATTGTTAGTAAAATTCTTTTTATTTTTTCACATGTGAAATATCTTAATTGATCTTGGTCTTCTTCATTTTACTCCTCTCTCTGCCTATTTACATTTTAACTCAAAAAGGTAGTGCATCCACTGTGCTAGCTATGACTGCAAAACTATTTTACCACCAAAAAAAAAAAAGACTGCAAACTATTACGTGTTTAGAGTTTTCTCATGCGAACCGAATCATATATCCATCATCAAGTCTTGGTTTCTTCAACAGATTAAGAACAAATGAATTTCACTGAGTTGTACACAAGCATTCCTTTAGTTAAGACAAAGTTGGCCTAAATATTACGCAACAATAAATTCTTGACATTGTTATTTATATATATATATATATATATCTGACATGATTTTTAATAGAATATGATAAATTAATATAAAAATATGCAAAAATGTTATATATATCTCCTGTTTCGTTGAGGATAAACTTGACAAGATACGTTTTTTCTTTTTTTTAATCGAATGCGACAAATTGATTCCAAAACTATTATCACAAAAAAAAAAAAGAAATATTAACCATTTCTATGTTTCTATTGTGTATTCAGGAGCATTTAAGAATGGCACCTTTTTTTTTTACAAATAAAGTACAGGATTTATGAGTAAAGAAAGAAAAAAAAAAAGACAAAGTAAGAATTAAATCGACTTACATTGAGATCTTTTGATACAAAGTCCCCTGAAATCAAAGCTCTTTGACCATTTTGTAATCTAAGGTAAAACATGATCATGATGATTTCAATTTCAAACTATTACTTTGTGTGTAAAATTGACAATTTAGTTTCTTTATCTGTAAAGAATTAAACATAGTGATTGCAAATCTAAGAAGTAAGTGATAGATGGTTCTTTCCCATATTTCATCATATGTAGTTAGAAAGAGATATAAAAATGTTGGCTCCTGTCAAGTGTAACTAACCTTTTACTTTTTTCTCTTTCTCATTATACAAATTAAAGTGTAGTTAGAAAGAGATATAAAAATATGCTCCTCCCGTCCCTTTTCAGTAATATTGGAATGATGTAAATTATCACATGGCTAATAACACAACACTTGAAAAGTTACATGCATAGAAATTTGTCACAAAATGAGTTGTCTGCAAAATATATCAAAGATCATTCGTCTGACAACTCTTTATATTATGAATTGAGCCATTCGTCAATTAATCAAAAGTGCTAAACAATACCTTTAGAGACAACTTTTGTGGCCATTGACCAAATAAGCAGATTACTCTGTTGCATCCTGATTTTCTCTTTCAAATTAGTTAGCCGACTTCTTATACAAATAAATGCCACTGATGTTATTTAAAATGGTAAGATGCTTCGTACTTTGGGAATGTGATTCCCATTTTCGAGTGCACTACTCATTGGTAAATCAAGATTACTTTTATAAAAACCATGACAAACTTGAGTATACATAAACATTATCAATAAGGACTTGTTTTTTCTGAGAGAGATCCTTCAAAATTTAAATTTTAAATGCATCAAATTAACGTGAAAAAATGCACTTTCGAGATTGTTCAAAATATAATGATTTAATTTTAGGCAAAGCTTAAGAAACCAATAAACCCACAAATAAAATGGTATATCTACCCGCGACAGTAATGAAAATGCTATTTTAAGATCTAATAGACTAATATTGAATCCTACATTTTAGTCCCTGATGAATTTTGAGATTTTTATCAGAATTAAAGAATCCGTATAATTTTCTTTTTAATACTAAGAATTTAAATGTGTTTAAAGAGTCTATATTTTATATATGGCTGGATATGTAAGATCGTTAAAGGATCTATGATAGGCAATGTAGCTATATCATTAGATTCATTATACAATCTAATTAACTCAGCAAAATCATAAATAATTTTAGGAAAAAAACTTATGAGTAACTTTTTATATTTTTATTATAAAAATTTTTAATTAAAAGATGATAAGTGAATAGTTTTTTTTTTAATAATAATATCACATGCATATGATTTTTGAAAATAAGTGTAAATTTTATCACAAGTCAGCATTATATGATTACATTTAAAAAAAATTGTATATATATTATAATTTAATTGAAGAATGTGATAAAAAATATAAAAATAATTATATTAATCTAGTCTATAATAAAAATTATTATTTTATTTATCAGTAGAAAAAAAAATTTATATGTAATTTTTTATATCTTTATTATTAGTATCTCAATTAAAATATGACAAATATATGTTTTTCTAATTAAAATATAATAAGTGTATAATTTTTGTAAATAATTGTATAATTTTTTAATTAAACTATACATTTGTCATAATTTTTAATACAAATTACATATGTATTATATTTTAATTAAAAATAATAATAATAAAATATAAAAACTATATTCAAGTTTAATACTTATCAATAAAAGGTGTTGTTCTCACGGATTCAGTTCGTGCTTATTAGCATGAACTCGAGATGGGTCAATCCAGTATCCTTGCCGCAATATGTAGATTGGCAGATTTGAGGTTTAATTCTATAATGCACCGAAATAAGGGGTGCAAGAATTTTTTTTGGGTAATATTTATTTACAATTTATAGATAATTAATTATTTGTATACTGTATGAGAGTAGTTGTTGTAATCAAATTTGTTAATTAAATTTGAGGAAATTACAACTATTCATGTATCCTAATTTTTATTCCAATTACAATGTCCTTCTAATATATTAAAAAATTTTAATTGACACTGATTTATGATAGTTCCATTTAGAAAATATTCAGATTTTATGAGTAGTCGCAAATTTTACTTGTTTGGATCTAGCTATGGGATGAAAAATGGAAATGTATCTATGGTTTGGAAGTTTTTCCGGGCAATCTCAAAATAGAGGATAGACCTTATATCATATGGGTTGAGACAAGGAAAATATATTTCTACAGATTTGGAAATGAATAATATAATATTTTACTTATATTTTATCTGTAGTCATCCCTAGTTCCATTTTAATGACCTTCTTAATATTACCTAAATCAGACATTGTGTCAAAATTTAAACCTGAATAATTAAGGTAGAGAACTCGTTTCTTAAACTATTAGGCTAACCCCTTTAGATTAATATTAATATTCAGGATGAATTGTGTTAGATTAATATTTCATAATTTTATATTGAAAAGATGAAAGAAATTTTGAGAAACTAACCAAAATTATAAAAGATATATTTACGTGTAAAAAATGTGGAAAAAATAATTACATCTAATTTGTTCCAATAATAATATTAAAAAGAGGAGATGTAATTATTTAAAAATATTTGTTATACTTGCCATAATCATTCTATATTTATTATTTATTTATTTAAAATATGAAAAAAGTATAATATATTTGTTGATAAGTCAAAAATCATAGCTTATGAAATGAAACCTCAAAGTTTATAGGCTCTATATATTGCTTAATGGCAATGTGTAGTAGCTGAGAAACAAGAATAGGAGTGTAAGTTTCATTCAAGTACATTGACTGCACTGTGCAATAACAAAATGGGTTCTATATCTTGCACAATTGATAGTGTTCTGACAAGTCTCAGGTTCATGCTAAAAAGCAAGAATTCGAGTGTGTGAGAGCATGACTATTGAAAAACGTGAATGTGAAAGTTCTTGTGCAAATCCGATCTTTTAAATTTTCTTAGTGAATAATTTTGTAAGATTGAAAAGAGAAAAAAAAAAAAAAAGAGGAAAAGGCAGAGATAAGGAGAGGAGAGAGTATATGAAAAATAACTCTTGTCTATTCTTTCTCTCTTTCTCTCTATAAAAAATTTACAGAACAAAAATTTAGAGGATTCAATTTGAATCCAATCTCCTTCTCATGTGAGATATTTTCAGATATACATAAATTATTTGGCAAAGAAAATTGAGAATGAATTACCTGTTAAACTGATTGTCTTTTCAGCATTAGAAAAAAAAATATTTTTTTCCCCTTGAAAATACTTTAAATTTAATAATTTGAAGACAAAGACATGGATTACAAATTTGAATATGAATCAACATGAGTTGCAGTCGCTTATACCACATAGGTTGGATTCCTTCTTCTATCATAAACGCATGTTGGTGGTCAGCCATTTTTCAAGAGATTTCCTTGCGCTAAAAAGAATTTGAATGGCCATTTTTACCAACTTAAAAGAATTTGAATGGCGAAAAAAGAAACAGAGTGCCACAATAGAGTTATTTTGTTTTCGTGATAAGAATGTTATTTTATTCTTCAACAAGAAAAAGTTATTGATGTGCCTACATAAATTTAAATTAAGAAAAAAATGAACGGAAATTATTTGATTATGACCTAAAGGTGAAAACAAAGTATTTGGTACATTTACGACAAAAATAAAACACATAATGTTGTGTATAAAAAGTGTCGTAATGTTGTGAAAGGGAGGATGATTGAACAGTTAGGATTTCTCCAAAAGTTTATAGAAAAATAAATTACAGTAACTTTTAGTATCAAATCAAAATTACATTTAATATATTTTTTACTTCAAAATTATTATCCAACTCTTTTAATATTTGATATATATTGTAAAAACCTTTTTTAATTTATTTTTTATCAATGATATTAATTTTTTGCAAAGCATAAGCTTATGATTTTTTCTTAATGTAAGAGTAAAAGTAATTATATTAATATTCTTCAATATCAAATTGTGTTCTTAATATGATAGAAGAGATAGCTAAATTTTATTTTTGGAAAGAAATCATATTATACAAAAAGTTAATTTTATTATCACAAAATAAATTAGAAGAAATTTTCATTGAGGGGATAAAATGATATTGTTTAAACAAAAAAGATATTAGATATAATTTAGTGAAAATTTTGAAGGGATTAGTATAAGTTACTTTTACAAAATGCTATAATACTCCATGCCTAAGGGTGCCTATGTGAAGAAAGAATTGAATCAAACCTAATTGTGGGTGTAACTTGCTGAGAAAGCCCAACCCCAGGTTTGATACATGTAGAAGAATTAACAAATAAAAGAAGTGTAGTTGTTATTAGTCAGTTGTGTGTAGTTGGATCGTTATTATGCCCAACTAACAGATTGGGGAAGATTAGCCTTTGCTCACATAATGTAAATAGATGTGGTAAGACTTGTAATATAATCTCCTAACTTTTGAATAAAACTTACCAATGTCAAGCTCCAATTTTTTTTTTTTTTTTTCTGTACCAAGTGGTGTCAGAGCTCTATAATCCACAGCAATGGAGACATAATCATTGGAGCGTCTTTGCAAATTAAAGCATGAAGTATCACAAACGCATTCATATGTTATAGATCTCCATGCCTCACAATCACAAATAGACACTTTGGTCATGCAGATAGAGATGTTACTAGTAATATTAGCATCAAAGTTCATGGCATTAGCAATGACCAGTAGTGAGAAGGTGAATGGAACAAATGGTGAAGTGAATACCACAGGTGGTGGTTGAGCATTGCATGATTATCCATAACTCAGATCTTGTGTCATGAATCAAATAGGAGCCTACAAGTTCCTTACCAAATTCACACATATTGAGTTTCCGAAGTTCGACGACTTTAAATTCAAAGCTGGCTGTTACGTTGCAAACAATTCTTTGAAATTGATAACACTCTGGTAGATCAGCAAATTCGTTTAATCTCTCTATATCTTAAGGGAAATGTTTTACAATGGCATCAAAACTACGTGAGAAGGAAGGCGTACAGTGAGGTGAATTGGCTAGAATACGTGGAAGCTTTGTGAGAGAGGTTCAGTGAAATCTTAAAGGTTGATTCAATATCTGAATTGAAGAATTTGAAGCAAGAGGATATGATTGCTTTATATCAAAAGAGGTTTAAGGAACTTCTGGCTGAGATTGAGCTACAAGAGGAACACGTAATCAGCTACTTCTTAGATGGTCTTAAGCCAGAGATTGAAGCCCCTATAAGTATGTTTGAAGCTCAATCTCTCTCAAGAACCATGTACCTTGCTAGGTTTCAAGAAGTATCTATACATGCCTTTCAATCTTAGAGTTAAGGTTATGTGAGGATAATTTAGACTAATTCAGTTTCTATTATTTCTATTAATCTTAAACCATATGTTAGTTCCACTTTGTCAACCTACAAAAATCAATTTCCTTTGGTACATGCTAAAGTGCATGGCAATAATTACAAGGACACTTTTACTACTTTAGTATCTTCCTTTAAACTCCAATCTCTATCTACTAGCAATAGACTTGTGAAGCAATTAAGTAAAAGAAAGATGACTGAGAAGAGGAAAAATGGTTTATTACTGGTGTCTAGAGAAATCACCTTCAATTATTCAGAACTTTTTATGATTATGGTGGAAGAAGATGATCAGGAAGACCTCATGGAGGTTGATATCAAGACTAGAAATAAAAGAGGAAAATGTTGCAGAGCTACCACTACACATTTCACTTAATGCTATTACTGGTTCTATTTCCAAGTCAATAGGCTATTCTACAATGAAAGTCAGGACATGATCAAGAAACAATCCATTTTGTTGCTATTGGATACTAGTAGTAGCCATAACTTCTTATATGCTACTTTGGTGAAGAGGTTAAAGCTTGAAACTCAACGTACAATAGACATTAGAGTGTCCATAACTAACAGAGACCAGATCTTCATTGAAGCCAAGTGTGTTCAATTGAAATGGCATATGAATGGAGAATGCTTTAAAGCTGATTTTTTGGTGATGCCACTGAGGGGATTTGATAAATTCTTGGAATGCAGTGGTTGTCCACACTTAGCAGAGTTGTGTGGGATTTTAGATAGCAGATTCTATGTTTTTATGTTAGGAGGTAAACTTTGTGAAGTTTATGGTCTGGATCAACCATCTTCAATATTGAGTAGAGGAACCACAGACTAAACAATTGATATATGCTATCTAAGCATATCTTATTAAGCTATATCCACAACAATCACACGATAGTGTCATTAGCGACAATTTTGAGACTACATTGATAGATAGTCAACAAGCTCTCTTGGATACATTACTCTTGGAATTTGGGGATATTTTCTAGGAACCTGAGTCCTTGCTACTAGCAAGATCATTTAATTGTACTATTTTTCTCAAGGAGGATAAACCAATGAGTTTAAGGCCTTATTGGTATAAGCCTTTATAGAAAAACATTATAAAAGCATTGGTGAAGGACATACTGAATGATGTCATCATTAGGCATAGCAATAGTGATTTTGCATCTCTAATTGTGCCAGTTAGGGAAAAAAATGCTACACGGTGGTTTTGCGTTGAGTATTGCAAGTTGAATGCACAAATAGTTAAAAACAAATTCCTTATTCCCATTATTAAAGAGCTTTGCTGATGAATTAAATGGAGCTAAGTATTTCTCCAAGTTGGACCTTTAAGCTGGTTATCATCACATGAAGATGCACCTAGCTAACATTCACAAAATGGCTTTTTGCAACCATGAGGGATTGTGTGCATTTCTTATCATGCCATTCAGATTAATGAATGCTTTGACTACTTTCCAAGTCTTATGAATATGGTTTTAAACCATTCTTATGGAAATTCATCCTTGTTTTCTTTGACAATATTCTGGTGTATAGCCTTACTTGGGAACAACATTTAGAGCATCTTAAAACTACCTTAGCTACCATGCGAGAGCATAAGCTCTTTGCCAAGAAAAGAAAATGCATTTTTGGGACCACCAAGGTTTACTATTTCGGGCATATCATTTTTGAAACAGAGGTTCAAACAAATGCAAAAAAATAATAGTCATAACTTCATGGCCCATTCCTTCTACCATTACATCTCTGTGAGGTTTTTTAGGTCCGCCGATTATTATCGACAATTTGTGAAGAATATAGGGTCATTAGCAAACTACTGACAAATCTATTAAAGAAGGGAGCATTTAAATGGAGTTAAGAGGCATAAAGGATGTTTGATCAACTCAAGCAAGCTATATCTTCCACACTAGTACTTGCCCTACTAGATTTCTCTATTCCTTTTACGGTTAAAATCGATGCATTTAATATGGGAATTGGGATTGTTCTGTCTTAACGAGGTCACCCAATTGCTTTTGTTAGCAAAGAATTATCTTCTTAAAAATACTAATTATCTGCTTATAACAATTATTTTGCTATTAAGTATTGGCACCAATACCTTTATGGCTGTTGTTTCACCATATTAACAGATCATATGCCTCTCAAGCATTTGATAGAATAGAGCTTTATTACTTTTGAGCAATACAAATGGGTGAATAAACTTTATAGGTTGGACTTCAAGATCATATATTGCAAAGGCAAGGAGAATACGGTGCTCGATGTTTTGTCACAAAGGCAACATGATGTCTTGCCTTATCAGACTTCTTCTTTTGCCATTATTTCAATCATTTCTAGCCTCAACCGCAAAGGTTATTGCTTTATGTTTGGAGGATGAGGCATTATGGGAAATTATTGAGGATTTAAAAGGGATCCCTAGATATCAAGGTATATTATTGGAAATTATGGAAAATTATTATTATTTAAAAAGGGGTCTTCAGATATCAAGGTATATTACACAAGAAAGGAAAACTCATGGTTGCAAGGGATGTTCCTTTTTATTCCAATTGCTGTCCCATTTTCATTCAGATCCTATGAGTGGTCATTTAGGGATGATAGCTACTAACAAATGATTGTCCGTGTTATTTCACTGGAAGGGCATGGAGAAGGGGGTACAAAATTTTATACGAGAATGTCTATTTGTCAGCAGTTTAAAAGTGAAAATGTGGCTACACTTAGCTTCATTCAACCCTTGCCTATTCTAACAACTATTTGGATAGAACTTATCATGGATTTTATAGTTAGGCTGCCTAAATCTTATGGCAAAATAGTGACATTGGTGGTTGTGGACTATTTATCTAAGGCTGCCTATTGTATTTCTTACAACATCCTTTTACAACTTTAATAATTACACAAGCTTTTATGGATAATGTTGTTAAACTACATAGGTTTTCATAATCTATTATGACAGACTGCAATCCTATTTTTTATGGTAACTTTTGGAAAACCTTATTCAAAATAAATAGGGTGAATATTCTCTACTCATTCACCTATCTCCTCAAACTATCGAGCAAACTAAGGTTTGAAACCATTGTTTAGAATGTGATTTGCATTGTATGTCAGGGGATCATCCAAAATAATAGGTTAAATAGTAGCCATTAGCAGAGTTATGGTATAATACCTCTTACCATTCTACTATAGGGATGACTCTGTTTGAGGCTATGTATGGTGTTGCACCCCTTGTACACTTACCTTATATGGTTAGGGATAGTGAAAATGAAGTGATAAATAAGAGTTTATGAGAGAGGAAAACTACCTTGCAACTACTCAGGTTTCATTTAAGTGAGGTATAGAATAGGATGACATAAATTACAAATAAGAAGCATATCGAGAAGGAATTTTCTATGGGGGATTTCATTTATTTGAAATTGCACCTCTTTAGAAGGGACATTCTTAATAATTCAATTTTATATAAGTTTTCAGGTGTCATAGGCTATTTCAGGTTGTGAAAAAGGTAGGGCAAGTAACTTATTAACTCGAGTTGTTGCCTACCACTCAAATTCATTTAGTCTTCTAATGTGTCACTTTTAAAGAAGCATGTGGGAGAAGGAATACCAAACAATATAGGTTTTTTAACTCTCATGCTTAAAGAAAATAAACCAATAACTGATATGTTGCGCCGCCAAAATCATTTCTCCAAGCACTTAAATTTTTTTTTTAATAAAAAATGGTGATGTCGCGACCTTTTATTGACTAGTCACGCGTCATTTGACCCGTGACCAGGTACAGCTTTGCTGTATACATGCAGCAAAGCTGCACATCAAAGCTGCACGCTGCAGCTATAGCAGCTACATAGCTGCTGTAGTTGCAACGTGTAATACCCCTCCCTTGCAGCTTCATTACCCCTCCCCCTTCCCTTCCCCAGCTGCAACTTCCCCTCTTCCTTCTTTCCCAAAAAATGGTGATTTCCATCCCTCACTTCCTCTCTTCTCCTCTTCTCTCCTCTCCTCTTCTCTCCTCTCCTTCCTTTTAGTATTGTTTTTTTTTTGCTTCCTTTGTTACACTTTAACCTTTTCCTTCTTTCATTTTTATCCTATATAATTGTAAGTTTTTTCTGTTCTCCTCCTTACTTCTTTATTACTACTCTCCTTTCTACATCTGTTATTTTGTATTGTTATATACCACCATTTCTCCACACTTTTGTTATTGATTATTATTTATTGTGTTCATTGTAGAAAAAGATCAAGCAAGGAAAAGAAGACAGATAAAACAAGCAAAGTTTCAGATCATCACCTAAAAAGAAATCTTCAATATCTTCAGGTATGAATATTAAGCTTAAATATAGTGAAGGAAAAAAATTATTATACTGCTATCGAATATTTTGTTTCTTTAATATCTTTTTTAAATTAATTATATTTAACCTGTAATAAATATTTTAATAATTTTGAATAAATTTAGAGTTTCACATATTTAGTTTATTTGTTTTATACATGATATTTTTGCATGTTCAGGGACAAAATCACTTTGTGATTCAACTGAAGAAAAAACCTCTATAAACTGCATTATTTGTTGGGCAATAATTTGTTAGAGGTAAGAAGCAAATTTAGAGATAATATATTATTTTTAGATTTATGCAGTAAATGTGCTGAGTATATTTTTAATTTCCTGGCATGCAATAAAAAAATGATTTGAATATATATATATATATATATATATATATTTGTAAGTATTTAGTATGTAGTTTGGTATTTTGTAGTTCTGATAATAAGTTAGATTTATATTGTTATAAATGAAAGAATAAAAATTTTTTATTAACTAGCTGATTGTCAAATTGAAGAAAACAAATCATTATAAATTTTTTTGTTTATCTTTATAATGCATAATACGTAATAGGGAAAAGAAAAAATGTTAGAAGTATCTTGTTATTTTCCAGATATTGTTAGTTTTTACCTTTTGTTTGTAAATAAAAAAAAAAAACTTAACCACTAAAATAATTCAATGGTATCAACTCTATTAAATCAATCGGGTGGCTCCAAATTTTAGATATGACATTCAAATTTCGAATGACATTATTTTGAGCTATTAATAACTTTATATGTCTGTCTAGTTTATTTTGATATATAGAACTTACATTATAATTTAGTTTGCATGCACTTTTAATTTTAGTAAGTTTTCAATTGTGGAAGATGATACCTTTTAGTGTATTATGTGTTTGTGGAATCTCATTACTCAACTAAACCTTGTTTTTATTGGATTGTTAAAAGAGGAAGGCCACCCCAAGATTGAGAATTAAGTAAAAAGAAACTTAAATTATTTCTGTCTACTTAGTATTATTATTGTTATTATTATTTTGCTTTGTATATTCTCTTTATTTTTGCTCCCTCTCTCCCTATTTCTAAATTATTGTTTTCATTCCTTTTAGTTAAATTATTCTTTTGATTCTTATAATTTTATTAGTTTTAATTTGATTTTTTTAATTTAAAAATTAATTAAATCTTTATATTTTCAAAAATTTTTAATTTATCTTTTCTTATTAAACCTTCTTTCTTGCATTATTAAATTCTATTGATGTAGTTAATTATATATTATTTTAATGTTTAAAATATATATAATTCAAGTCACATAAATTAGATTGCATTGTATAACATACACTTGATCTTATTTTATTTTATTATCTATTTTTACTTTTTCTATTAGTATAAATTGTATATATTCATACTGTTAATATGGCATATCATGGGATGCATTAATAAAATTTAATGACTTGTTAACAAAAGTTTAATTGTAAGGATTAAATTTAAATTTCGTAGAATTATAAGAATTTTACTATAAATTGTGAAGAATAGAAATTGAATTAAAAATTGAGTGAAAGTATATAAATTAATAGAATAATATAACTTTTTTTAAGCTATAGAATTATACGTGATTTCTACTCATGTTAATTTCTCATAAATAATTTTCATTTATTCTAATTTAAATATAAAGAAACGTAATATACTGAAGTCAGTAATAGAATTCAAATGGTATACATTGCTAAAGGTTGTCCTTTTTAAGAGTTAATTTATATTTATATATAAGCAAAATAGAAATACAATTAAATGAGATAAATAATTTTTAATGTAGGCATGGAGGATTATTATTGTATGTAGCTGAGTAAAAGTAGACGTATATATTTGGATATGTAATTCGACATATGTATCTAGATGATATTAATGATTGTTTTGCACGTGTCATTACACTTATTGTATAATAGGAATCATAATGAGTGTGAGACAAGAAATCATATGCATATATGCAAATGAAAAAATTTATGACAGCGAAGAAGGTGCAACATTTGTCTGTGGTAGACCTAAAATATTAAGAGTTGACGCTTGCATTACTCTCAATGGATTGAAAAAAGTGGTGGGTGAAAAGTTACGATTAGCTCCAAATCAATCTGTTTTCGAGTTAGTATATAGGTACCTTCATTCGCGTAATCCCACAAGGTATTTGGTGTGTACTTTGGAAGATGATGATGATATCCAAATTATGTGGGAAGCCAACCAAAAATTTCCAAATCAATTAGGCGTACCAGATATATATGCGCATATATCAACTACTGGCGTAACTTTACCAGAGTCCCAAGTTGAGGTTCATGTACCGCTATCCCTTTCATAAACTGGCCAGATCCAAAGTTCCAATGATTATACCTTACAATTTGATACTGACATGGCAGGTGTTAGCCATTTTACTACTTAGCCTACCCACGACTTGACTTACCAACCAAGCCTATTCCATCAGCATATTCTTAATGCGAGTCCTCCGTCACCCCCAAATGAAACAGATGATATTATGGATGACTTTGAAGAGGAAGATGAATATGATGTTCTGCCTAATATCAATGACCATGGAGATGATGAGTCTGAGGGCGACGATGTTGGCAAGGTTGGGGTCACTCCATTGGGTTAATATGAGGACCCAGCATATGCCATGCTATCACAGATTAGTTCGGATGGCAAAAATTCTATTGAGATCCCTGAGATAAATGAAAATATTGACCTGATCAGTACTCAAGAGTTATATATTGGTATGCGATTCCTAGATAAACAATCTATGCACCGTGCGGTGAAGATATACTCTATTCAGAAACACCACACATTTAAAGTGCATTACTCGTCAGAGAAATACGAAGAATATCGTTGTCCAGAATATAATGGTCAGTGTACTTGGAGAGTTAGAACAAGTCAGGATGAGAGGGACAAGCATTGAAAAATAACAAGATACAATGGGCCACACACATGTCTTTCTCCGTCATTATCACAAGATCATCCAAAGCTTGACTCTGACGTTATCTCATCGCACATTGTGTCAATGGTGGCTGAGAATCCTTCGGTGTCAATTAGGCAAATCATTGAACGAGTGTATAGCATATTTGGCTACACTATTACATACAAAAAGTCATGGACAGCAAAGCACTGAGCAATCAGCATTGCATTTGAAAATTGGGAACAATCATATGCCTTCTTACCGAAATGGTTAGCAACGGTTGATCACTTCATGCTTGGGTCTTATTATGAGCTTGTCCACAAGGAGTGCCCACAGAATAACTCAACTGAAGATTCTTTAGCGAAGTTTCATCAAGTTTTTTAGACTTTCAAGTCATGTATTGATGTGTTTAATTATCTAAAACCGATGGTGCAAGTTGATAGAACCTTCTTGTATGGAAAGTACAAGGGGACTGTGCTAATTACAAGTTCACAAGATGGAGCCTACAGAGTTGTTCCCTTAGCATTTGCAGTTGTCGAAGGTAAAATACAAGAGTCATGGGCATGATTCCTTTCTTTGCTCCGGCGTCGAGTTTTACCAAATAAGATAGGAATTTGTTTGATTTCTGATAGACATCCTAGACTATTAGCTTCTGTCTCGAATCCATAAATTGGGTGGCAGCCACCGCAAGTATATCATGTGTTTTGTTTAAGACACATTGCAAGTAATTTGAATACAACGTTCAGAAATAAGTAGTTAAAGAAAAGATTCATTAATATTGGTATGATTTACTGATCTTATAAACTGTTTTAATGGTTATTATGGTAAAATACGTATTAATGGATAACTATTCATGTAGGTTACTTGCATGAGCGGCATCAGGTGGATGAACAATTAACCTAATTACGTCTACTTCATTTGGAAGCTATAAACTGGACCGAGGTATTCCCAAGAGTAAATGGTCTGATGCGTATGTTGTTGAGGGCCGACGGTGGGGCCACATGACTACAAATTTGGCTGAATGTATCAACAGTGTGTTGAAAGGGGTCAGGTTCTTACCTATCAGTGGACTGATAAAAGCAACTATGTATAGATTAAACAGATACTGGGTAGAGCATTCACAAACGATCACCGCACAACTTGAGGCTGGTGCTATTTTCTCGGAGGATGTGATGAAAAAATTATCATCTTTGATACAGAGTGCATCTGCCTTAACTGTATATAGATTTAATAGGCGAGCATCGAAATTTGAAGTTGAAGAACCATACGATCTGACAAACAAGCAATATGGTCAGTGCTGTAAGGTGAGTTTGGCCTATCGCACATGTGATCGCAGTACATGGATCAATTATTCCGGCTTGACACCATCGTCAATGCATACAAGACAGAGTTCCAGCCGATAGGAGGAGAACTGTATTGGCCACAAACTATAGGTTCACAGTTAGTACCTGATCCTACTATGATTCGCTAACGAAGGAGGCCAAAATCCTCCAGAATTGGGAATGAAATGGATTGGAGTGAGGGGCCGAGAGAACAATAGCGATGCGAGTTGTGCAGACAAACGGGTCATAACCGAGTAACCTGCCCATCGCAATGATCAAGTAGAAGTTAATATAATTTAATTTGCCACATTTTTTATTTTATTGTCATCAGTGCACTGTAACTTTATTATTGTTGCTCACAATGAACTCCTGGTGCAACATAGTGCTATTTCTATCAGATTGTATTTGTCGCACTATTCTTTTTGAACCTCTCATTCCCCTTTCAATTACTCTGCTTCACATAATTGTATTAAATTTTCTAGTGGATTTACGAGGCCCACGATGCGTTAAATACATTTTTTCAATTCTATGGCGTGCAACAATATTGCACGGAATTTAGCTTTTTTCTTTTCCACCATATATTATCCCTTTTTTTGCTAACTTATTTATAACATCTATTATTTTTTTGCCTGGATTTATAATTCCTTTTATAGAAAACTTAGATAATAACTATATGGATTTGACGATGAATTTCTTAACTGATAACAATATTGCACTGTAATAGTATAATAGCTGGGCATCCGAGTGTTATCGATCTTAGACCTGAGGATGACTCCCTTTTGTACTTGCAAACTCGTTACGTTTCATAGGCCGTATGGCAGGGACAGGTAACATAACACAGATACAATTATTATTTTCAACTTATTATATATTACCATATGTTAATAACATAAATGCATATTGCAGGCCAATCGCATTTTGCGTATACGACGATAGCACAGGAGGATTACATCTTTGATCCTCCACTTGCCATTGTCCCATATTTGATCCGAGCTGGTTTTTTTGGGGTCTCTCGATTTGGTCAGTTTGACTTTAATGCAGCATTAGTTTCAGCCCTGGTTAAGAGATGGCGGCCTGAAACCCACACTTTCCACTTAACTAGGAGAAAGGCAACTATTATCCTACAAGATGTTACTATTCAGCTTCGCTTACCCTGTACGGGACAAGTTGTTTAAGGCAGAACCAATTATAACTGGACAACCGTGTGTCCATAGTTACTTGGCGTGGTTTCACCTCTAGAGATCATGGATGGACAGCGACTCAGTGTCCCATAGCTTGCCCAGATATTTGTGGCCTTGTTAGATGATGCCGATGATGAGACCTGTCACACCCGAAAATGCGACCGCGTGGCACTTTTAAAAAGAAATTCTTGAAAAGAATATTTGATTCAATCTCCAAAGAAAATGAAAATTGAAATCAAAATTAAGATAAGTAGAGTCGCCACCAAAATTTTAATTTTTGAAAAGGCAAAACTTTGGAAAAGCCTTTTTATTTAAAAAATAAGAAAAATGATCTACGAACCAGAGAATAAGTTCGGGAGTCGATTGTGAGTGGAGAAGGTGTTAGGCACCCCACAACACCCGTTACTAAGAACAGTTACTTTAAGTCAGTTGTGCAAAATTAATATGGTCTTTAGTCTATTTTAATTCTCCCTAATGAATCACATGCAAAATAAAAATGGAAATAAAGGAAATGAAATTGAAAATAAAAGAGGAAGAAAGAAATTAAAGGAACGAAATTAGAAAAAATAAAATAAAAGAAAGGAAACTAGGAAAATGAAAATCGAACAGAAAGTTTATTTACAAGGGCGGACTTGACCTAGGATAAGAGCCTAGGGCCTACGTACCCTTCGGAGGGATCAAAGTCCACGTAGTTCGACTGATTGAAAACTATGTTTTGGTTGGGTTTTGTTTTTGTTTTTTATTTGTTTATTTATTTATTTTTATTTGGCTTTTGTTTGATTTTTTTTATTATTACTTTAGAGAGAAAAATAGTAAGAATCATTTGTACTTTTGCAAACAAAACGAATTTAAAGTTAGTTGAGGTGTTTTTATTTGCAAAAGGCAGAACCAATTTTACTTCTTTCCTCTTCTTTTTTGTCTTTGTTTTGTTTTGTTTTTGTTCTTTTTTCTTTTTTTCTTTTTGCTTTGTTTTTTTTTTATTATGTTTTGGTTGAAAGGGAAAGGAACATAAAAATAATTTAAACTCTTGCAATTGAAACAATTTTGGATCAGTTTATGTATTTCCATTTGCAAAACCTAGATTACTCCCATTTCATAATCCTTCCTTTCATTTTGATTTTTTGATTTTTTTTTTTATATTTTTGATTTTTATCTTTCTCACTTTTCTTATACTTTCAATTTTTTTAAATCTGCATAAGCATGAAAAACTTGCTTATTTCCCCCTTTTTTTCTTTTTCCTTGTTCCTATTTTTGTTAGTTGCTCTTCCTTTCATGTATAGTTTATTTTTTTTATCATATTTTTCTTTTTTCAAAAGACATACTACACAAAAAGAGGATAATTATTTTTTGAAACTCTAACTCCTTATTTTTTAGAGGAACCTTAAACCCTTTTTTTTTTTTTTGTAAACTAATAACCAATGATTGAAAAAGATTTCTTTGTTTCCTTTTTGATTTTTTCCTTTTAAAAACATTCTTCTAGGGAAAACTATTTATATTTTTTTAAAAAAACTTCATTTGGTTTTTTTCTTTTTTTTCTTAGGCAAAATTAATTAGATAGGGTCATTGGAACCCCCAAACTTGCACATAGATAAATAAATAAAATAAATAATAAATAAAACCAAAGAGTACCAAGGGGACTTATTGTCATACATGGCATTCCAGTTGATCCCTGTATGCCTAAGGAGATATAAAATCTCATACGGGGCTACTAAAAAAAGGGTAGAAATAAAATAAAACTAGAACATTTATCCACAGATTTGTAGCTTTTTCGTATTGTGTGTGTCTGTGTCTCATCATGATCCATTATATTTTATACACACATTTCCTTAGAAAAATAGGTGTACAAAAAATCAGTGAAGCTCTACCTTCCTCTTTCTCAGCCACCTCCTTTTTTGTCTTCAACGGAAAAGGCTCCATGTATTCTCTCCACCAAATTACCCAACCCAGGTACAAATGCAATAAAGATGATTTAAGAGCAGAAAGCAAACCAAAATGCAAAACCCGAAAGGTAAAGTGAAACCAAAGGCAAAGTAAAAGTCGAAAATCACATGAATTTGCGATAAACGGAGAACATGCTCAGCAACATAAAAGCATAAGTATATGATTACCAAGACCAAGCCATACTTGTTTATGAAGGGACTATGTCACAGCACAACAACGGACCTTAACAAGCACAGAAAAACTATCAGATGACTCATATCGACATGAACAAATGAGCAGAGCCAAGCCCATTCACAAAAATTTCTCACCATCGTTCAAATATGGTAACAGATCTCAACTAATCATAAAGCAAAGTCCTAATGTGACATTAATAGCAAATCACCTCCATTTAAACCGTGAAACCCCTTAACAATATCCCTAGTTCTAACAACTCAGAACGCACAGTCATATCAGTACTCAGGACTCAATCCAATAGCTTTTGGCCTAAAACACGGGACGTTTGTGTGAGCATCAATTCGAAATGTATGTGACAGCAGTGGAAAAATCAACACTAAAGTCCCATGGGACTGTTAGACTCAACATAGCAATTCTCATTGATAAAGTATAATAATCAAATGCCCCTGCCCGTTTCAGACTTCTCTTAGGCATTTTATCGAGCACCTACTGTGCATACCTCCAAATATACAATGAATCATCGCATTTCAAACTCCAGTTTACCCATTTCAATTACAGATCACCAGTAACCTCAAGCAAAATTCATTGGAAGCTAGAGAAGGTTTCTAGTAGCTTACCTGTGGGGGGTGACGGCAAGAGGACGGACCCTTCCTTCAATCGCAGCTCTTCTCCTTCAACATGTTCCCGGAATCAAGTCTTGGTCCTCTCTGTTTTACTTAACCCGAAAATTCCCTTTCCTGATTTTTCTCGGTTTCTCCTTCGTCTCCAGGTTTTTTTTAAAGGCCCCCTTTGTCTATTTCTCTTTCGGTTCGCCCTCCCTCTTCCGTTCTTCTTCTCAATTTTTTTGAATCTGGTCCCTCTCCCTGTGATTCTTGTTCCCCGAATCCTCTGCTTCCTATTTCGAAAATCCTTCCTTTTTTCCCCTTTTCTTTTCGCTACCTCTCTATATATTCCCAAAGACATCTCACCTCGAATAGGATCAAGCATGCACTCCTCCTCGGTCCTCGCTCTCTCAATCTCATTTCCATCTTCGTGATATTGCTCCACTGCCCCTTTGCTGTCTACCTTTCTTTATCGATTCGCGTCCCTTCCTCCCTTTTCCATTTTTGCGTTTCCTTCCCTCGGCATGCGATGGTGAAAGGGAGACGAGGGGGAGGTCCATTCCTCGAGCCCCTGGCCGCAAGTTGCTCCTTTCAGGCCTGCTTAACGATTTTTCCATTTTCGTGCTTTGTCCTCTGCGTCCCTCACGCTATATGGTCAAAACGCTTGGGGTTGGGTCAATGGATTCATTGAAGTAGGCTAGGTTGAAGGAATGGGCTTCACCCTTTTTCTGTCTTTGTTTTTCGGCCCATATCCTTTTCATGTTTGGGCCTTTCGGGCCTAGAAGAATTGGGGTGGGGCTACTTTTGTTTGCTTTAATTTTCTCTTTTTTTTTTTTTGGATCAAGTTTTATTTTTATTTTTATTTTTTGGTATTAGGCTTTTGTTCAGAGGAAAAGGGAGCAAGGTTATGGCTTATTTTTCAATTGATTTTTCTTTTGTTTGTCTTTTTTTTTTTTTCAGTATTGTGTTATTTTATTTTGTTTTATTTTGTTTTAGTTTTTTATTTTTTATTTTTTTTTGTGTTGGGCTATCTTAGGTTGGTGGATTCTATGGGCTTAAAATCATGGGCCTTGAAATTTGAAGGAAAAATATATACTTTTTTTTTTTAACTTTTTCTCCTTCTCTAGTTTTTTTTTTCCATTTTTTTCCATATCTCTTTTCCTATTTCTTTTTCTTTATTTTTTTATATTCGGCTGTTTTGATTTTTGTTATGTCTGGACAAAATGCGGTGTTCACAAGACCATGCAGCGATTTGCTCGGGCATACATCATGAGGTTGATTGGGGGATACTTGATGCTGGATCGGACTGGGCATAGGATGACGTTGATGTATTTACCATTACTTGCCGATTTCGATGAGGCTGGTCATTATAGTTGGGGATCTGCAGTTTTAACCCACTTGTATAGAGAATTGTGCGATGCAACCAATTATGTTGAGGTCAATATTAGTGGTTGTCAGACATTGCTTCACCTATAGGTATAGGATCGTTTCCTGCACCTGGCTCCACCTCTCCCTGTTCAGGCAGATCCTCAGATAGAAATATATCCCTTGGGACTACTGCTGGGTTTCAGATGGAGGCATGTCTCCCAACATATTTGTTCGATCACTGAGGCATTACAAACTTATAGGATATTGTTGGATCAGATGAAGGATGATGAGTTCATTTGGCAGCCATATGACCATCCGAGTGTCCAACAATTAATTCCAAACTATTGCTTAGTGGGTTTAAATATATAGTGGACGTCTGTACCTATTATTTGCTTTTGGCTCGTTGAATTTCACCATGCAGATCGTGTTCTCCGCCAGTTTGGCCGACAACAGCATATCCCTCAAACACCGCTTAATGTGGGATTGTTGCATACTCTGCAACTAAGAGGAAAAACGCATAAAGATTGGAGTCAGGAGTACATGGTATTTATCTCTGCATGAAATATGTGGGAGCAGGTTGTTGCCCAAGCAGATACAGTGGTATCTTCATTAGATCGCTCCTCTGATTATATGCATTGGTATTGGCGCCATACACGACGGTGGATCCATCTAGAGAATGGCTCCCAAGGTTTTGTGGTACGACTTTTTCTTCTCTTTTATTTTCTTTTGTTTGTGCATGTTTTTCCTCCAACTACGTAACGGCTAATCTTTTTTTTTTTTTTCTCAAAGACTGATATACTGGATAACCTATATATGCTTTCCATTGCTGATCCTCCGACGCTTGATTATGCAGGATTTAGGGAGAGGACTCGTGGAGATGTTAGGACAATGCTGCAGGCTTTGGGTGAACATTGGGAGATGTTGGTCTCTCAGCCTGCTCCGCCCGCTCCTCATCTGCAGAGACTACCAGAGCCAGAGGCTCGCCCAGGAAAGTGAGGACATGGTTTTATATCTACTAAATAGCCATTAGTAGATGTTACCTATGACAGTAGATGTCAGACAGATGCACCATCATCCTATTACACGCTAGCGCCTGTGCATGAAGAAACTGAAAAGCCACGTCATTTTGTATCATTTGCAGACTACGCAGGTGTTGGTCCTTCTTTTGCTCCTGGGAGTGGTTCATCGTCCTTCATATCACTAGCTCCTCAATCGTTCTTTTCCACCTCGCCACCCCAAACTATGTAGGCTAAAAGTATCTCCTTCACTACTTTATTTTTTGATCCGTTTGTGTTCAGTGCAGAGTATGCTGGTGCACCTTCTGAACCATGGGGAGTATTTTTCCAGCAGGGGTTTTTCACCCCTAATCAACCAATTCCCCTGCTTATTCCCCTCAACCTACTCGTCAACCAAATAATGGATCAACCGATGAGGATGAAGTTGAAGAAGAAGAAGCAAAAGTAGAAGAAGCAAGACAAGAGCCACTTCAACGCCGTCCCCAGTGCTTACGCCGAAGACCCAGATGTGGGACTGGAGGACATATTGGATAAAATGTTAAGTTTTTTTCTTTCATTTTAATAGTTATAACCTTTTTGTGTACAGTAAAGTATTTTGATTTCTACGCTTCAAATTGTGAGTATATAATATTGGTATATCGTGTTACTTTAATTAAACTAATGAAATTTTGGTCTAAATAGTTGTTCAAATGTGTTATATTATTTAAACTCATGGAAACTTGATCCAACTTATTAATTCTATTTTGATTTACAAAAAAAAAAATAAAAGCAAACTGATGATTAATTTCAATTTCCTATCTTGCATTTTATAAATTTAATAACAAAGACACTTTATCAATACTTTATTTTTCTTTAATTTTCTTTATTAATACTGAACTCAGTTAGGAGGCTTTAAATGACTAATTTACCATTCAATTGATAATTTTGTTTCTTCAAATTTATATACTTCATAAATCAACCAAATTTCATTATCTGCATTCTTCCTTATACTCTTTTATTCGTTCACCCGTGTCGGTTTGTGGCTAATTTATCGTACACATGTCATTTTGTGGAAACCTACACCTTGATACTTGTTCAGTGTCGTCTGGCATTCTTAACGGCTTGCGACCGCCTCTTTAACCTATTCAAATATGAATTTAAGTGCAGACAATAAAAAAAAAAAGGACTTGCATTTGTTTGGCGCGTCCCATGCAAGTGTATTTTCTTTTTTTGAAGCCATCCTTACTTATCCGAAACCTTTTAAATACCTAACACATAGCTTTTAAACAAAAAATTATACATAATAAAATTTTCATATAATTTTTTAAATCTTTTTTATAAAACTTTTTTATTAAAATATGTTAAGTACATAATTTTTTATTAATACTTAATGATTACATAATCTTAATAAAATTATTATATAAATTTTAATTAAACTGTATACTTAAACTTAGCTAAGTATATAGCTTAATAAAATATTATATACTTATAATATTTTAATTAATAATTTTAATAATTATGTACATAATATTTTAATTAAAAATATTATATAGCTTTGCTGGATTTATGCAGCAAAGCTGCACCTAGTCAAATATAATAATTTCTTTTCTTTTATTATAACTCTATTGAGAATATGTAAAAGAATATATTTTGATATCACTCAAACAAGAAAAGATTTAATTTTGACAAAATTTAAGAATATTTTTATTATAACATAAAAGAAAAATAAATAAAATACTTTTTATCAAAAAAGATCAACTCTATTTACATTTCTTTTTATATTTTATTTTTACAAAAACAGATATATTCAAAAGTTATGTATCATGGATTGACCAATAAAAATCATTTACTCGATATTCGATTTCTTATAATATTGCAAGAGACGTACAGGGAGAGAGGCAAAGAGAAGAAGACAAAACCTTTGACTCTTTCTCTGCCCAATACTCCTCTCTCTTACTTTCTCATCTCTTTCATAAATGCACCATGTTCAGTTGGGGTAAACGTGGAGAATCTACACTCCGTCTAGTCTCCTTTGTCTCTGACCACTTCATAGCCACGCAGTTTTTGCATATCAGTCAACAAAGGGTCGCGGCATCAGCGATCGCGACCCATTTTTTATTAAAAAAAAAAATTTTAAGTGTTTGGAAAGAGAGTCAAAAAGCCAAACAATACAAACTTACCTCAACTAACTCCAGAAGGGTTTTTGCTATGAAACTTGAGCACATTCTTACTCGTAGAGATGTTAAGAAGCATAATCTTCCCCACACACGGCTCTTAATCCAATGAAAACATACTAATAGAGAAGATGCAACTTGGAAGTCTCTACAAGCCATATAGTAGCAATTTTCTGATTTTTCAACTCTCAATGATCCTCAAAAAAATACTTGACAACAAAGATTCTGTTTGAGGAAGGGGAAATAATTGATACATGTAGAAGAATTAATAAATAAAGGAAGTGTAGCTATTATGAGTCAATTGTGGATAGTTGGATTGTCACTATGCCCAACTAATAGATTGGGAGGAATTAGCCTCTGCTCATATAGTATAAATAGATGTGGTCAGACTACTGTAATCTAATTTCCCAACTTTTGAATAAAACTTACCAATGTTGAGCACCAGTTTTCCTATTCTCTGTACCAAGGTTGGTCATCCCTTCCCCTTAGAATCTATATAGAACATTGTCAATGGGCAGGTTTTTTAAGTTTGTGAGTAACATGCAATTTTATTGGTCATTTTTTATGTTGGACCAGTAATTAATTTTGAAACTAGATGGTCAAAATCCTACAAGGAGATGCACAGCAACTGCAGAAAAGGAAGCTCCCTTTTTAAACAGCATAGAGCGGTGGTAAGTAGAAATAGGAAAAAATCGTCTCCCGGTACAGGTATTTTGTCCAATCCACATTCTGAAATACGAAGAGCGATTACTTTTGTGCATGTGCGTGTGCGTGTGTGTATATACAGCCTAACTATACAAAAGGAACCGTTGAGGTGGAAAGGAGAAAATTAGATCAGCACATCATTTGAGTTAAAGAAATGACGGAAATAAGGTCAGACAAAAAGGAAGCAGCCATTATTTGTATACACAAATAGGAAGCCCTTACTATGGGAGCAAATCCTCTCTCATCCAGGAGAGGATTTGTTACAGGGAGAAAAAAAACACGAGATGAGGACTAGTGGGCACTATTCAGGTGGGTCCCACCTCCCATGTTTCTTTTTCTCTCACACCAGATTTTAACTTGAATGGAAAAGAATCCAAACTGCCTTGCTATGGACCAACAAGGAAAGTGATGGCGGGTGAAGAGAAATGTACACTTTCCTGTGAACAACAATCTTTACACACCTCTCTCTCTCTCTCAAGCCACTACTGCTGAGAGCCATTTATCACAATGGATCAACTGAAATCCACTATAACACCATCACATCAAATGTCAAAACCGTCCCCTTGCAAAGTCTCTCTATTCGACTTAGAATCATCAGTTTCGGCTCCTTGTGACTTTTTTAGCTTGGCCACAAGAACCCACATGTTAGCAAGTTCATTTTCCAGGTACGCTTCTCTTTGCTTTGATTCCTCAATCTTCCTTTGAAGCTCAGCCTCTTTGTGATCCTTCTCCAAAAAAGCGGCTTCATATGACAGTTCCCTCTCTTTACTCAGGGCCAGTTCTCTCTTGATATCTGAGTTTGAACTACCTTGATGATCATTTCGTTTAGCATGACTTTCTCTCCGTCCATTGCGGACTGCTGCACTATTTCTACGTTGGGTGGGGGAACTTTTTGATGCAGCCAGCTCAGCAGTAAGTCTCTCATTATGGTTCATAAGTTTGGCAACTTCTTCTGATAGTGCCTTGAGCTCGACAGCGGCAGCTGAGGCTAGTCCTTTGGCATATGAACTCTCTTCTGCAAGTTTCTGATTCCGAAGTTCTAGCTGCTCTTTTGATTCTGTTAATTCTGCCACCTTCAACTGCAACTCTTCTATCTGATTTACATAATTAGAAAGCGCGCAGAATCAGTGAAAATGCTGACTTAAAATATAGGAACTAAAGCCAATTTAAATAACAGCAGCATAGACGGAAGACAGAAACAATTTATCAATTAATAAAACAAGAAAGAATCTCGATTCTGATGAGTCTACCAGCTGTCATCAGATTCTGTGCTTGGTTTAGTCTCTTCGACTACCGGAAGTACAATGGCGGAGCCAAAGGAATATGGTTGAGGGGGGACCATAACATAAATGTGAAAAAATTAATTAAAAGAAAATTAAAATATAAAGTTGATACATACTTCAACTTTGACACTTCTCAGAAGGCCCCTTAAGATATCAGACTTGGTCAATCTACACTTCTATGAATTATCCAATTCTTTATGGTATACAGTTCACAATACATCACGACCATAAACTTTTTTCACATCAGTTTATATCATTTGGAACTCAAAGCTTACCTAAAGTAACACGAACTTGCTTGACCTTTTATAATACACGGAATCAGAAACTGAAATTTTATCTTGCTACTTCTGCTTAAGAAGTCATGATGTTGATCAGTAATTATTGAATGGAAAATAACATATTTGGTGCGTGAAGAAGTTACATGAATTCTATTATAATTTTCATTTTGCAACACACAGTGGATGGATCATGGGAATGGTAAATTAACTAAATAAGGAAGTACATGGGGTGGGGTGTGATTATAACAATAAAACTTCAGATTAGTTCTAATACAAGTCCAAAATAACCAAGGCATACTTTTTAAGTATTGCAGGAAAACTAACAGCAGGGGTGGAAACGGGCCAGGCTGAGCTAGCCTTTGACTCAAGACAGGAAAGGCTATAACAGAAAGTTGGCCTGAGCCTAGCCTACTAGCCACTTGCCTACTGTAGGCCAAAAATAGGCTCAGCCTAGTTCGTTTACACAAAACCTGGCCTAGCCTAACTTGTTCACTTATTTAGGCCTACAACGTATGAAAGCACAGGCCAAGGCCTACGTAACTAAACAAGTTTCAAACAGGCCAAAAGCCTATTTAAGAATAGAAAACGTGTTAAAAATTGCAACAAGACAGTCTAAAAATCACAAATCAGATACCTGTGCTTGTAAAAGAAACCCTTCGTTGGATTTGCTCATCATCAGATTTTCCTTGTCCAGGTGATGTTCACCAGGGTGTTCTTTGGTTATAGAGAAATGTTGTGAATGATCTACAGGGCCAAAATTTTTTAACTCAAGTGCATCTGCAAGCTGCTGTTTCAGGGAGGCAATTGTTTCTTGAAGGTTTTCACATTCACAGATCTGATAATGCCAAATAAGTCGCTTAGCTGATAACGTGATATATTAAGAACAATATGAATTTTAGAATGACTTGAGCAAGATTTTACACCTTTTGATTGAGCTGCTCTTGAATCACACGGTTATCTGCAGCTTTGACCTGAAAATATGCACAATAATATAGAGCATTAGATAACCATTGTTTATGCACTGCTTTCACATTTCGCATTTACAATGTCCATGCTAGATAATCAAATAAAATCACCACTACCTTGCATTATCAGAAGCATTGCTTAAAATTCACTGATATGAAAAAGTTGCCCAAATTACTATCTACTTTTGTCCTGACTGATAATTACTCCAACAATTGCATTTAAGAGATCCTAAAATGGATTTAACCTCCCATATGCTCAGAATAAGGTCCGCTGCGTGATACTTTGAATTGAATGCTATATGGACTTTCTGTGCAATGCAATGATTAGTTGGTAAGTATTAGCAAGAAAAATGATCACCTCAAGTTCAAAGGATTTCTCATTTAATTGTGTCACCAGCTCCACAACGCTCTGCAGATGAAATAACCAGCATTAAAGTTGACTGATAACACAGTAAACAATGAAGCAGTGATGTCAACTGAACATACTTGTGATACTACTGATTGATCCATCTTATCTGAAGCGATGAAGGAATCAGCAATTTGTTTTTCTAGCAAATCTATTTGTTCATTCTTAGCCTTAATTTCATCTTTCAGCCTCTTCATCTCCACCTGAAGTTCGAATCAACCACAGAAGTGTAACTTTCAGACATAGCAAAGTGATAGTATTAGTGAGTAAATATACCCATATCTACACACACACACATGTCAATACAGACAAAAAAAGATAGAAATTTACATGAATCTGATCCTTCTGAGGATTTTTTGCAGCTTCCTCAGACAGCCTTTTCAGAGCACTTGAATGAAGTGCCACCTCTCCAGACAAAATCTTTTGCTGCTCCCTCAGAAGATCAATTTGATCAATTGATTTTATGCTTGTCTAGAAAATAAAACAAGAAAGTGCCATCTAATAAGAAAAATTTAAAGAGGTCCACAAGCTATACAGTCATCACAAATGTGTGTCAAGATATATTCTTTTATAATTAAGATAAAACAGAGTTTCCCATAAATAGCAGTGATTTAATATGTTACAAAGAAATATATGGCTCATCTTATTGGCCCACCCTTTGATCAGACAAGTAAAATGATCACCAGATGAAAAGCTAATGGTGATATCAGAAAATAAAAAGGAAATAATAACCAATTACAAACCAAATTACAATTACTCTTCCCATTCAGGACAATAAAATACCTCGATTTATATTCATCTCTTGCAGTAAGACAAGGATATTCTATGCACCTGATGGCTACATTCAATACTTAAAAGCATATGGGCATTACTAGCAGAATTCAGGCCATTTGTGGTGGTTTTATAGCATGCAAGTGATTTGAGAGACAACAATTGCTGTACCGGTTTATGGCAACACATAAACATAGTACAAAGAATGACATTTTCTGTCCTGTCCAGTATGAAAGTGAATATGAGATGTTCATGCTAGAAATTGGCATTTCTCTTCAAAGCTACAGTAAGTTACAACAAAAGCAACTAATTACATACCAAAGGTGTCTCTTGTCCCAATAAACTATCCTCTTGATTTTCTTTATCCTCTCTAGCCTCTAACAATAGATCCGCAGATGGAGAACTTTCTGTAAGTAAAGAATGGGAAAGCCTGGACTCTGTATGATTGCCACTTTCTGCTTGGGGTGTGGAAGGTGTACTGATAGATTTTGCTCCACTGGATTTATCACTAGTGCCTGTCAAGGCACTCGACCCACTATCTCGTTTCTGATCATGATCAGTGAAATACACAAGCTTAAACAAATGAAAAATTAATCTTTGAAGAATACCCAACAGAAAATTTATTAGACCACTTGAAAATTATCGGATGTTATAACAAGGTACCAAATTCATGCATGCATAACACGTTATTTGAGCTAACAGATAATCATAAACTTGAATGAAGGAACAACTCAGGTGACAAACATGGCCATAGATAAGTCTTGAATGTTTGTATAGTTATATGCAGCCAATTAAGCTTAGGAATGATGATTAAAACCCTCAGTTGCTTGTTATTGCCTATAAAATGAACTTAAAATAATTCTTGATAAAGAAGCAGATGTGTTCTAAATTTCCAATCAGGATAAGGGGATAATCATGACTTGAAACCAAGTTCGCCATGATGAACTCAGACAAAGAGCCATTGAACTAAACATAACACTTAGTTAAATATAATTTAGAAAAAAAACATATAATCTCAGATCCTGCTTTGCCATGAAACTAAATTCATTAATGAACATTAAAAATGACCATTGTTAGACCAACCTAATATTAATTATTTTTTAAATCATGATCTGAAGATCCCTGTTGGTTCCTAACCCCTAAATAGGGTAGTGTGATAAAGAAGAGGAGAGGCAGACAAAGAATAAGGAGACTGGCCCGATATCTTTAAGATAAAATTAATAGAAGCATTCAATATATTGAAGGTATACAAGTAGAATTGCCAAGCAATAATTCCCCATCATCACCAAAGACTCATGGACAACTTACCCGTAGCTTCAACCAATTCAGCAGTCCGTGTTTCTTTGTCTTTTTCTCCTCCTTAAGAGAATCATCAGCAGATTCCACATTTCCCTCTAGATTAACATACAAATCAATATTTTCCTCATCTAAGATTAAATCCCGCCTTTTGTATGGAAGGTATGCCAGCTGTAAACATGATTTATAATTAAAAAATGTATGAACAGGGAAAGAAGTAAACAGAACGTTGTTCTATAGCCTAGGTTGAAACACGTTATATAAACTAGTATTTTAAACTCCTGATATCAAAATAAATAATAGAAAAAAGAAAAATCAAAAAGAGAAACACCTCTTCCTCGCCAAAGGAATGCCTTCTTCGCGGACCAGACCGGTTAGGAAATCTTGATGAGTGTGATGGTTTTGTGGAGACCAAAATTAACTTGGTCAACCGTTGAATCCTGCTTAGTAAAGCTGCTTTAGCTTCCTCCTCTTGTTCCAATCTAGATTGCAACTTGACTTGACCATCTTCTAGCTTCACATATCACATGACACCAATTGAAGCATTCAACTTCAGAACATAGCATTTCAAAGAATAACAATGGGTTCAATGTAAGGTAATTTTATCTTATAATACACCAAATACACAGAAACTGATGCTAAGACTAATTACATGAATTTCCAAATGCCCACATAACGACTTTCACTAACTATAAGAAAAATAATTTGAAAACTAATTTTATGCTGAACTATGGAGAACATGATTCAATTGTTCACATTTAAAATCAATTTTTGAGCCATTGTAAAGCCATTATGTGTGCCAAAAAACAAGAGACACAATGAAACAAAATTCTGAAAATTATAACATAACATTACCTTTTGTTTTAGGAGCACAATGTCATCTTCCCCTGTTCCTTTTGGCTGAACTGTGACTATGCCCCTCTTCAATTGTTCTAACTCTTCTTTTAAGCATCGAATTTCATGTTGGTATTTCTTAATAAGTGACTTCTCATCAATTATCTGCAGGTTCAATGTTTTATTATTCAGTGATATTGGGAGGATAAAAGGTACAAGAATGAAATCTTCTGAAAGAAATGAAAGAGGAAAACAAATAAAGTGATCAACACCAAAGTGAAGCCAAAAACTTGATCTTATTTTCTAAGTACATGAAATGGTCAAACATTTTAACCAGACACCTCAACTACAGCAAATATAGTAAATCTCCAAATAAACCTTTCCTCTAAAAATATGCAGGTCCATAAGATTACAGCCTGAGGGAATTGTGAGAAAGAACTTCAAGAGAAGGAAAGTCTAAATCCCATGAAATGCACCTACCGTGTTTTGGGCTGCTTGTATTTCGATGTGTTTTGCCCGGTGGGCAAACTTCAATGTATTATGTGTCTCTTCTGCACTACTTGATGAAGGAGTTACTGTGCAAATGAGCTGTATTTCAAATGACAATAAAAGGATAAACCATGAGGATTAGAATTTATTTTAAGCCTTTCTGTCACAGATTTATCTCATGTCATGAAATTATTTTTCACAAAAAATCCATGCATGTTCATGTCTGCAAATTTATAGAGGGGAAGCCTTACAGATACACGTCCATGACCACTGAGTGAAGACTGTAGTAATCTGGTCAATTTGGAGTCCCTATAAGGTATGTGACTAGCTCTCCCTTCGGTTAATTTTGAAATAACCTGTACATCAATGATACAGGTACCTCAGTTAAAAAAGTCATGTTCCTGAGCATGATAGCAGTGATGACATTTTTAAAGCTAATTTTTTGTTATGGAGCATAATACACTCACAGTTAAACTCTTAGATACAAATATCTTATATTAACCATTTAATGATAACACAGAAATGCATCAATGTGTCGTATGCAGCTTGATTAGTTAGCTTTGCGTGTCTATATCATTTCCCTTTTACTAGTGCTATTGACAATGAATTTTAGAGCAAGGGACAAAATAAAGAGGATAAGGGAAGGAATATAAGTGTGTAGAAGTGAATGTGTTCCAACTTCCAAATAAAATTCGCATGTAGTCTAACCAATTCAACAGTATAATTTACTGGAAACATAGTCCAACAAATAAAATGTTAGGAGCTTGGAAATCAAATTATAACAGATAATTTCCCAGCCCCAGCTGGTTATGTATAAGTAAATTAAAAGAAGCACATATCACTGGCAACAAATAGAACAGTGACAATCTGATTAGGCTTGGCTAACGACAAAGTTTGAGGCCTCACAGTGCCAAGAGTTAGCAGACTCTTATTGATATAAGATCCTTCTCTCCTTCTCATGCCAGTTGTTTCAGCCTTTGAGCTCTCAGAACCTGCCAGATCGATGAGGTTCTGCATGTATAAGTAAAATATTAAAATATATATATATATACGTAAGAAACAACAAACGAATGTAAAGCATTAACATGACATGTGCAAGCAAATGAAGTGTAACCAAAAAGTATTAAAGGAGCACTCAATAATTACCAGTTGGGACAGTGTTACAGCCTCTCCTTCACTATTTTGACCACATGGACTACTCTCAACAGTCTGTTACAAGATAGTATAAAATTACAATGTATATGAATGAAATTATACTTTAGATATGCAAATGGATAGCAAGAGGTATTCAAAGCAATTTAAAGAAGAAGGTTACAAGCTGATGTTGTAAGAACATAATATAAAATCCTTGTTAATCAATTTAAACAAGATTAATCTTCCTATAAGGTAGTGCAAACCCACCAGGGTAAATATTGTATGACTCCTGCTGCTAAGTAGGTTGAAGTTTGTAGACCCAACATGTCTGTGCTCTGTTAGCAAATAAAAATCGTCACATTAAGAATGAAAGGAACACATTAAATGACAAAACTCAGTGGTGGCTTATAAAGTGAAATTGTAGAACCCAACTCTGATGATCATTAACAGGACAAGCAAAATAGATGAATTAGTTTTGACTAACAACCCAACAATAACATGATAGATGCAGCAACTTTGAAGAATATCATAATTACATTTGTCACTTAATATGCCTGCTTTTTAAATGTATAACCTTCTCCTCCCCCCCCCCCCCCCCCAAAAAAAAAAAAGCCAAACATAACAAAATTAAGGAGATGAAAGGTTGTGTTCTTTCCCAGGCTCTTTAAAATGATACTCTTTATTGAAATTAAATAAATACCACCAATTGATAACAAAAGACACAAGGGACAAATTTTATCGTACAAAAACCAACAAACTAAAGTAATTCACAAGATTTTACCCCCAAAGCAAGAAGCAATTCAAAAGACTGACAAAAAATTATTGACAATAAAACAGAACTAGCTGATCCATTACCTTCTCCAGCTGCTATAAGGGACAGCGCATGAGCAGGGGAAAGAACAACCTCTTCCTTTATTCCCTCAACAAAGGTGCCCTGCATATCAATCAAGATATTAATGAGCAAGCTTTTCTTCAAAAATAGCTATTTAGAAAACTCCAAATAGGTATTATGGCAACCACATGTCAGACTTCTGATTGCTATTCCATTTATTTCAACCAATAAAAAAAGTCCCAGATGAAAAAGAAAAGAGCATAAGACAAAGTTAAGGGCTACAAAAACCAGAATTGTTAAAAATATGTAAAGATCATTTTGCTTCTAGGTTATTTCTTCTTTCACTAGGTTTAAGAACCAATGACTGTTTTCTCCAAAATTCATCTCAGTGATCTTTTTAACAATAAAATACAAGAATTGTTGAAGATCACATGGGCAACACACTGGAGTCAATTATCATCCATAAAATCAATTATGCTTTCACTAGTCAAAAAGTTACGAGGCTAGGAATAATTCATGGGACCCACCGTTGTATAAAATGAAAGGCCTCATAAAACTTTAATACTCAGCAGAGGCAGAACAACCAGTGACTACTGTATTTCACCCATGCCACATCCATGCTTGGGTAATCAACCTCAAGGGCCGGGTAAAATAATATGCCAGATCCTAACAGGTACCTAATAGCGACTAATCAATTTTTTAAGCAGTTGGCAATAATGTGAATACCCAACTTCATTCAAGTTTGAGTCTCAGTCAAGGTAAACTTTTGCCTTGATAGGAACCATGTACAAGAATGCCACAAAGACCAAGATTCCACTGTGTTATCATCGGCTAACAGAGGTTGCCGTTCAGGGGCCATATAGGAGCTCAGCACAAGAATTGATGGATCATGAACTCAATCTTTACACCACACCAATTACAAATGAATAAGGAAGACCTAAAATAAACTCAAACTGTTTACAACCATTGCAATAACTATGTCCAACAGTGGCCACACTGAGTTATAAGTAGCCACTTTTGCTAAATTCAGTTCAGACTGCGGCTTTCATGTTTAAAGTTAACACCTACTTTTTTTATGGGTCTCTAACAAAAGGACCAAGAGAAATGGAGATTTAAAAATGTCACAAAGTGAACGAATTAAGAAAAGATTTTAGTGCTTTAATACCAAAATTATGGTAAAGCAGTTAACATCACAGAGAGAAATCAAGCTACTGATATATAATGCGCACTAATCAGTGCATGTTCTTGCTGTCCATGATGCGGCATAACACATCAGTTCTCAAATTTAAGACATATTTTGTATAGGTTGATCTCTGTTTCACTAAGTTCAATGAATTTCATCATCAAAATAGAACTTGAGTAAAGCAAACAGAGAAAGTCAGAACATCCAATCCAACCTCTACTTGTAAATTAATTATCTACAATAAAGATAAATTATATCAGAAAAAGGGTAAGAAAACTCATATCAGCACCTGAGCATCCTCTCTGATTCTCAAGTTTTGTCCGGCTGGATTCAGTAAGTCATTAACCACCTGAAAGAAAAGAAATCTTAAAGGATAGTAAAGTCACTGAAAAGTAAAGCAGCGCCAATCATTTATCAATTCATGCTGAACAGTTAAGTTTGTGAAAAACAACATTTACATGAACATAGCAGAAAGAAGCACACCTCATTGTAGATCTCCAAGTATGAAACTCTCAGGAGAAACTCTCGGTTTGGAGTCTGGAGTGCAGAAACAGTAGACATCATAATTTCTACAATAAGAAATACAACAAACAGAAGCAAAAGATAGCTGGTATTTAATTTACCTCTTGGATAATGCTAAATGCATCCTTCACAGCAAGAGGTATAATTCCAGGAGACCTTTGATCACCCTGCAATTATGGACTCCATGAGCATATAATCAAAACATTCATCAATCCCATTACAAAGTAAGGATATGAAATCCTTCAAGAACAAAGAAACAAGGGGAAAAATTGGAAAAACAAGAGAAAGAATGTTATGAGCTCTCCTAGTTCATAGCTTAGCCCATCACCATTGGCCATTGGCACAATACTGCACAGTATTTGTTAGCACAACACATATTATTAAGTACCGAAAAAGGAATGCAAAAGTTTTGCTATGGTTTTTTACTATACTTAGTGTTGAGATGAAGAAGTGAGCATGGGAATGCAGCCTTGAAACTTGTTTAGGATAATAATCGATATTACACAAACTAATCTAAGGCCATCTTTACAGACTCACCATTATCACATCTTTTAACAGAAACAAAGTGATCTAATGCAAACAGTACAGATTTTTAATAATTATATTATGTGTGCTAATTAGCTAACATAACACTAGCTGCTTTAAATAAGTGCTACTGTAGATTTTTAAGAAAGGAAAAAAGTGTGAAGGATTTTCTATCTAATAACTTCAAATTCCCTGTTTGAGACTATAGGGATCATGAAAACAAAATATAGAAGATGATCCTTACAGAACCCCTACTCTTCTTTTTCAGGTTTCACATGATTTTTGGAATTTCTACATTCCAAAAGGTGGAACAAGTATAACTAAGGGTAGGACCACAAATCTGAGCTTATAAAGGACCCAACTGCTCCTGTTATCAACTGTACTTCTGTATACTTTGCACACAGCATGATAACCCACAAAACATAAGTACAAAGTAGTCACGATGAGCCATTGATATGGATGCTTGCAAAGTAGTTCTAATCCTAATGGGCAGAGAATGCTATGTTAATTCTACCAATTATATATGTCCCATGATATATGAAGGCTAAAAGTTTAACTGCAGCTTAAGCTGAATGAAGTTTCAAGTCTATCTAGAAAGTTCATCATAACTCAATGCCACATATCCAAAAACCATATAACTCAACTAAGAGACATGAAATCTAGTAACCAGCTCACCAATAATATTTTGGAAACAAGAATGGCAAGTATAACAAAAGGGTAATTCCTGACCTAGTATTGACCCATTAAAAGACCTTAAAAGATAAAATATAAATGGTAAATTTATCATAAAATGAAGATATCATAAAATGAAGAAAAACAAGATGAAGACTGATAAATCAAATGCGGTCTCACATGCATTGTATGAGTCTTTCCGCTGCTTGTTACCCCATATGCAAATATTGTTCCTGTCAAGAAAACCAAAAACGAATTTATATACAAATTATCCAACATGCCAGATCTGCAAACAATCTTGAAGTTCGTCGGCCAGATGTCTCCTTGCACTGTGATTTTTAATTGGCATGGTCATCATCAAGAAAGAGCAACAAATAAGTTCCCACATCAAGGCAATTTTGTGGCCACCAATGATGAGAGAAATGTAAGTCTACCACAAATTTCCATGGCCTTATTATCAAGTTATCCAAGTTTTTATCATATTAAATGCATTTATCCAAGTTTTTCTCATATTAAATGCATTAAGTTCCCAACCTACTAGTTAATTTATACAAAAAGGGCAAACGTTATGCCAACTGATTGTTAAGATGTTAGAGTTTCAGACCAGTGGGGTTATATTGTGATCAGGCTACCTACCGAAGCAAGCATATGGACAGCATACAATCTCATTTTATTAACAAGTGTAAAAGGAGTTAGTGGTGATCAATGAAGCTAAAAGCATATGGACTCTAGATAAATGGATCAAGATTTGTACAGATGGCTGTGCTTAGTAAATTTTTCTCACTGGTCTATTCGTACTGTAGATGCAACATCATGTCTAAATTTGTCAAGAAATATTTGATGAGCAAATTTTGGATATCTCTGACTGTGAATGCTTCAACTTCATATATATATATATACTATATACTGTAATTTTGAATGAGCATTGGCACCCAATCAATAGCTCATCAGCTATCTCATTTTATAGTAATTCACATGACAATTTCTAACCCAATTAGTTGACGAGAGTTTTAGGTTTTGTATTATTTCAAAACATACATCCACAACCCAACTAGTATAAGAAGGAAAAAGAAAGACCCACTTTGGGGCAGCAAGTATATATTTTACATTTCAATCATATGAAGAGCTAGCAAGCGGTAAGTTCAATCTGTCACATACCATTAATGCCCTCCATAGCACCATTAACAATATGCTGAGCAGCAACATCATAGACGTGTCGTGTTGTGGTTGTGGGACCAAAGACCCGATCTGGAAACAAGAAAAAGAAAATTAATGAACTGAGATATACATAACTAAAATGAAAAGAGAGATAATATTTCATGAGAATGAATTGCACATAACAAGTACATATAGACAATAAAACTCCATTTTTAAGTGTCAAATTTTACCATATGCATATGCTATGGACGGATTATACTCATTTCGCACAATAGTTTCTCCATCTGCATACCATGCAATCTCCTCTCCTTGACGTATTTCCCTTGGACTGTCCCAGACATAGACCCAGTCAACTTAACAGATGTCCGTAGACTGAAATCTTAAGGAAGATAGATAGTTTAGAAAAGCAATACACACTTCAGGGGGCGAAATCGGACTGTCACTGTGACATTTTCTTTTGCTCTTTCTGCGTCTGAAGGCACACTTTCTGAGTAAAAATACTGTGGCTTACTTCGAGCTGATGAAGATGCAGGTGAGCTCAGACCATCAATGGATGTTTCCAGAAATTGTTTAGAAGATGATGTAGTGGAAGATGATGGCGAATTAGCAGCTTTTGAATTGTTCAATCCTAATCTTTTTAATTTTGCACCTTGTTTTGATGCCATTGCCACTTCCAGTCAAGCCTTCAACACAATAAAGAGGGGGAAGAATTTTGAGGGATTTTAATTTAGCAGAAAACGTTAATTTTTATCAATCTAGTAAAATTCAAATATCATTATTAACAAAAATAAAAGCCAAGAGAAGGAACAAACATACCGGACCGAGCTTACTTTAAGTTATTAAGCTTTCACGAGGTATGGCTTCATTACAGAGATAGCAAGAAAACAGAAAAAAGGGTATACGGAAGCCACTATCTTTCAATCTAACCTCTAATTGAAACCCGAAAATTAAGGGAAAAAGGTGTGAAATGTGTATTGCTTCAGTTAATCAGTCCATATAAACTATAGAATGAAAAATGCAGGGGCCAGAGAGAGCAGCTAGCACTCCACACCCAAGAAATTTTATTTTCCTTTTTTCGGGGGAGCAGAACATGAAGCAGAAAATAAGGAAATCAACTTCGTTTTCCCCTAATATAGTCTTCTCTTCTTTTTCCCAGGAAACAAACAAGGGCAACAGAGATAAGACAGAAAAATTCACCTTGAAAAAATCAGAGAGGCATTGTAGAGCTGTGCAAGTGCAGGTGAAAGTAAGAGCAGAGAGAGATCTTGTTGGAAGCTAGAGACAGAGAATCAATCAAAGACAGATCGGGGAGAGAGAAAGAGAGTCAGGGGAGTAACCGAGGGAGTGAGTCGGAGGGTGAACAAATAACGCATCATCAGCGACATGCATCAATTAGGATAGAAAATGAAATAAAATAGAAGGGGGATTTGGTGAATTATGAAAGGTAATAGAGTTTCAAGGGTTGGAGGGCTGCCTTGCCTTGGAAGCGATGCCCTTCATCAATGCAAAACCTCATTTTCAATCCAGCCTTTTAAGACAGAGAGAGAGCACAATTAAGTCTAATGAAGCTACAAATAAAGATAGAAGAGAAGGTAAGAAAGTCAGAAAGTACCATTACTAACGAAGATGAGGAAGAAAGCACCCTGTGTGTGTCTGTGCTGTACAAAGACGCAAGTGGTGGGTCTCCTGTAATTTTACCACGAATCTCGCTCATCGGTCATCTCTCTCTCTCTCTCTCTCTCTCTCTCTACCTTTTAGCTTCCGGGACGGGAGTGCGCTGTCACGAGAAGCGCGTGCGACAAGCCACGGCTACAAGACGCTTGGTATTAGTCCTGTACCAATCACTGTTTGTAACGTGTCAAACGAGACGAATTTAGGCCCCCTTTTACTGACAAACAACGCTTGTTTGGTTTTGGTAATAGCCAGTTACTTCTTTGATATTAAGAGAAAACAAGATTACAAAACAATATTAAGAGGAAATGGTTTGATCCTACAATAAATAAATAAACTAACTTTCTTTTTACGCTAGTGTTCAAGAGAGCTATTCAAATCTTCGGCACCAGTAAAATTTGAAGATAATCAAATTGCATGACGCAGGTGTCGTAAATTTGCTGTAATTGAGTACGACATTGCAGAAGCTTATAACGTGCAGCTGTAAAGACAACTACTACCAACTGAAATGTTTAAGCTTATGAAATAAATTCTTGGTATATAATAAAAAAGAGACAATGCCGAATCACATGTGTCGGAGACTGATGCGAATGACCATACCAGCACTATTTATGAAATATAGTATTTTTAAACCAAACTGAAATTAAAATGCAATGTTTCTTTTGAGAGATATAAATTTAACCTTAAAGTAAGTCTTTGATAATTAGGCATTGATGCTTCTGAAAAATATAAAAACACCAAGCAGCCTGAGTAGAGAGTGGTCCAGAAGGTAGACCCTAGCACAAGTTCCGTAACTTACGGACATTGGTCACAAGAGAAACCATGATCTCCATTCTAACGTAAAAGATATTTTAACATACGAATTAGCGAAGCCTAGACCAATGCGAGAATTTTCAAAAACTTTGCGATTGTGACAAAATCATATAACGTACAAAACCAAATAATAATTGCGGTATACTCTACCTGCTGCGTGAATAGCCAGTTATTGAAATATATGCATACAACTACTTGCGAATTTCTACAATATTGTGAAACAGGTTGTTTTTAAATGAAGTCTTTTAAAATGAGAGAAGTGACTCGTGTTTGATAAAATTATTTAATGAAAGTTTTTATCAATATTTAATAAGCGGTTTTTTTTTTAAAAGATGCTTTTAATTGTTAAATTGTCAAAAAAGCAGTTTGACTTTGTAATAAGGGTTTGGTAAAAATAATCAAGATAGTACGATTGTCTTGAAAATAAAATGAATTTTTTACTTTGCCGTTACTCTCAAAAAAAAAAAAAATCTGCTTTCTTCCTATAACAAAACAACTACTTTTGCTGCTACTCAAAACTAGTTTTTTTTTTTTTTTCTTTTTTGAGGGCTAAATCCTGGCCACACTTTTAAATCTCAAGAGGATTGTATTGCCAATTTGGGTCTGTTGATCCCAAGTAGCACGGCCAAACACGCTATTACTCTACTTAAAAAATTTAGATCACCTAATAAATGAAAAATATATATGTAATTTTTTATATTTTGTTATTAGGTTTTCAAATTAAAACATGACAAATAGATAATTTTTATATATGATTTTTATAAACAACATTATATGATTGAATTTTTTTAAAATAAGTTTTTACATATTTTAGTTTTATTAGAGAACATTATAACAATATATATATATATAAGGCGTATAGGATCTTGAGAGTAAAATGTGAAAAAGGTGATAAGATATGAATTGAATCCAATTACATTAATTAGGATTTCAAAACTATATTAAAAGAAATGTAACTTGAGATTGATAGAATGATATTAAAAATTAATAAAAATATATTAAAACGGTTAATATACGGTACTCATTTATAATTAAAAAAACCAATGAAGATCAAATGCTTCTGAAAATATTTAATTCATATTGCAATTTTTCTTCTTTATTTGATGTCTCAAATAAGTTAAAAATGATGCTCACATATAATAATAATAATAATAATAATAATAATAATAATAATAAAATGAAAGTGAAATTTCGTCACGCGTTTGTTTAAAAATGGTATCTTTAAAGGTGTTGAAAAAAAAAAAACTTTCAACAATATTGAAATAAATGCGGAAGATGGTAGAGTTTACTTGTATAAACATTTTAACTAAATTGATTCATGGCGGTCTCATTTAAAGAAGGTGGGGGACCCCTTTTAATTTATAAATGGGTTGTGAAAATTAATTACGAATCCAACTCAAATTGATTTGACTAAACCTGTCAGTCAGCACGCTTTAAGATTCATGATATGCAAAATAGAGAGACCATGCATCTCAGGACTTGTTTGATTTTTTATTTTTAAAATATTTTTTTTATTTTTAAGAATAAAAAAATAAAAAATTTGTTTAATAATATATTTTTAATGAATTGTTTTGTAAAACAAAAAAATAGAATTTTGTTTTCGAAAATAAAAAAATTAAAATATTTTTTTAGTGTTTTGTAATTTTTGTTCTGTAAAATCAAAAAAAAATAAAAAATAACTATTTTTTAAAATAATGATTCAAACGAATTTTTTATTTTTTTTTTCAAAATTTATTTTAAAAAATATCTGTTTTGAAAACATTAAAATAAAAACAATTTTAAATAAGCCCTTATTCTTGTTATGTCATTCTTCTTAATTTTTAATATGTAAATTTTAAACTAAACAGCAGAACTTTTGAAGAAAATTCTAAGCACAACAATTTATAATTTATAAATATATTAAAATGTAAATCTTATAAAATTTATAAATAAAATTAATTCTTAAGGTTAGACATGTCATAAACTTACTAATTGGTAACCTAGTCCTTTGAGTTTTCTTTTTTTTTTTTTTAACAGAAATTTTCTTTACTTTGACTACTAAACCATGACTTGGCCTATAGCAAGTAAGAAGTTAAATAAACTATACTAAATAACTAATAATAATAATAATTAGCAAGCAAAACTTTGTGTGATCCAAATTTATTTTCAATTCATTTTTTACGGATCATTGTCCTTCTTATTAATATTACACGTCGGCTGCGATCGTAGCTTGTGGAAAGCAATTTTAAAAAAAGTTATTATTAAATTTTAAAAAATTATTATCAGATTTTAAGTCTGAAATACCACCCATGAGTATTCACGTTCATTCTAAGTCAAAATTAGAAGTTTTTTAGGTCTTAAAAAAATTTTAATTAAAATCTTTTATTATAAATTTTAAAAAATCTAAGTCCATAAAAATAATTTTTCCATATTTTGGGTTATAACTTATTTGTGCTAGCGTTAAGGAATAACGAAACACACTGGTCATGAAAATTTACCATTTGGCCAGACTCAGGCTGGACCAGTTGTACTCAGACAAGGAGTAACATGTGGCGGGACCTGTCAGGTCAACGGAAATGGATTTGTTGGCTGCCTCTTGTTTCTCACCATGCCTTGAGTGGGACCCAAAAATTTGCCTGCAAAAAAAAAATGAAAAATTAGAAAACTTATAGACATTTATTTGTATTTTTATGTATTTATTATCACATTTTTAATTAAAATATAATAACATATAATCTCATAATAATAATATGGAAAATGTATAATTTTTACAAAATAACATTACATAATTAAATTTTTTTAAAGAATTTTTAACGAATGTTATAATTTTATTACAAATTTTTAAAACAAACTGCATCTAAATTTAATTGAAAAAATATGCATAACCTTTACAAATAATAATTATATATGCTTTTTTTTAAAAAAAAGAAGAGTGATTAGAGACTAGCAAAATTGCATGCAAATCCAATAGACAAAATGCAGCATTTAGATTCATAGCTCTATCTGACATAGTTATTATCCTTGAAGACAATGCTAACTTTTTTTTTTTTTTTGACAATTTGTAGTTCACTATTACAAATCACATAAATTGTGCATATTAGAGAAAGAAGACTTACCTGTAACAGAGCAAAGGAAGAAATGAAGGAGCAGCTTGGTCAGAGGAAGAAGATGAAGAAGATAGCTAAAACAGAGTAAAACAGATAAGCGTCTCCTACATGCAACAAGCTCAAATGCATCTCCTGTATCTTCGGACTGGTTTTGGTATAAAGGACAATTGGTCGTTAGAGCAATTAACATAACTTTAATGCAAAACATTCGCGTCGGTAAAAAGTAGTTGTATTTTACTTCAAGCCAACGTGATTTCGCTGAATTCAGAACCATGGTGCGGCAAGTTAAACGTGGATCCAAACATACAGCAAATGGACTTTTTCACACCAAACTTTGGTTTGGGCCGAAACTCGGGTACATCAACGGATATCCAAACACACGCATAATACCTTCATATTTTATTTGGATACACAAAATTTAGAGCATGACCCTGTCATATTTACAATAATGAAAACAAGGAGCACCAAACACTATAATTAATTAATTAATTAATTACAGGACGATTCTTACTCTTTTGTTCCGCTCTTTCGTAGTATTGGAATTCTTCCACCTTTAGAAGGTCTCCATTCTTCAGAAAGCTGCGACTTCATTTTGCTTCAACCACCTTTTGTCTTGTTAGTACAACAAAAAATCAAGACGATCACCCCCTTATAAACACACTCACGGACAAAATGATGTGTTACTTGAACGAGGAATATAACTTGAAAATGTTTTGTAACCCAGAAATACTTATTAATACTCCAAACATTGCCGAGTCAGCGGCCATATATAGCACCTTACGGTTGTGTAGTATGTTATCCCATTCATCTCTAATATACCATATGTGAAATAGTGTAGTTAATTCTATCCTATCTCCCATTGTGTCACCAAACAAGACCTTATAATTTCTGTCTCTAATAATCAAATGACTAGAAAAATGGATGAATGAACAAAAGAAAGAAAACCTGATTTGAAAGGGACCCCCTACCTGTTGGGAAAGTAACGTTGGTACTGTTTACTTTGGAGTTTTGGCCATTTTCCTCTATTAATTATAATCCATATGGGTGCTAGTTTTATACCTCATCGTCCTGATCAAACAATGATTATGAAACGTGCATATTCAATGACGCAATGGCAGATGTTAGAATTTCGGAAAGATAGAATGTATTGACCCAAACCAAAAACAAAAAAAAAACCTTTGATTATCATTAAAAAAAATCCTAAAAAAATAAATACATGATGAAAGTATTTAATTAATATAAAGTCCTCGTCGGTACTTATTTCTTATGCTATTCAAAAGGTACAAAAATTTCATAATTTGATATTTTAAAGTTGTTATCTTTTTTAAAAAGGTAAATAAAAAAAAAAAGAAAAATCCTAACAAACACAATAAACATGAAGTTCACAAACAGAAACATTTTAAACAGGACTCTCCCAAACACGCCAGCGCATAAGAACGAGTCCCAGTCTTTGAAAGTTCATAGACATATGCACACCTTCATCCATTTTCGGTCTGTTTGGTTGCTGAAATGATTAGACATAAGTAAATGAAAACAAATAAGTTCTGATATAATAAAATTTTGTGACTCATAATCTTATTTAATATAACATATATTTCTTTCTTATGGTTAGTTAGATAAAAATAATATATTAATGAAAAAAAAGTTAAATAAATAATCATAGTATTTTTATTGTAAAAAAATAAAAAAAAATCTTTTTTCTTGGGTGGTGGTAGGGTGATAATCAAAGGCATTTTTGTTCATCTCTATCAAATTTTATAAAAGAGTTAGCTTTTCCTTTGATTTTTTTAAAGAAATCCCAATTGCTTCGTGTGATGGAATGAAAACTCTCTAAAGTGAAGGAAAAGGACACAATTTTAACAACCAAATAGTTTATTTGAAATAATGCCTTTTCCCTTTTCCTATCTATCAGCTGAAATCCAACAACCAATTGTGTCTTTAGTCTGGTTTGGATACTTGCTCTATAATTTTTTTTTTTTTAAATTTATAACCCATTTCTTATATTTAACTTTACTCTTATGATTGTTCTTTTTTATTTTCCCATATCAAGTTTGAATTATCTGTTTAATGATTGATGCCATAGGTTGTTTGTTCTATATGGGTTGTCCTTATATTATTTCGCTGTTTACAACCATAATTTATTATTATTATTATTATTTCATCATTCCCTTGTATTCATATTATTGCTACGTATAAAATCAATGAACTGTCCTTTCAGCAACTCTTTTTTTTTTTTTAAGAAAAAGTTATTCACAAACACACAACACACACATAAAAGTGAATGAATTTCTATATATATATATATATATATTTTATTAAAAAGACTATAGATAGAAAATCTCACTCAATCAACTTGGAGTTGTCTTTTTTATCAGTAATAAATTCGATGTTTTAGCGTACAATAAGGTAAATTTGTCAAGTAAAATTGGTCAATTTTTTAATGTTAAAACTGTGTTTGGTATTAAAAAAAAAGATATGTAAAATAAAAAATGATGCTTTTATTTTCATTTAAAAATAATAAAAAGGGATAAATATAAAGATATAATAGAATTTTTTTTTAATAACACAAGTAGCATTTCAGGGAATTGGTGTCTATGGTACCAAAATGTACCATTTGATTTTAAATATATATTTTTTGGAAAAGCAACAGTGTCTGACTTTTTATAAAATATTAACAATCGGGCATTAAGAGTACAGCATAACAATATACACTAACAATTTATAAAATTGCTCAAGTCTGCAGACATAATTCATTAAACTCAAGTAATTAATTCAATTTTAAATTAAATTTATATGTACCTACAACTACAACTATAATGATATTGCAAAAATATAACATTCCATAAACAGACTTTCTGAAACCACAAGGAATGAGAGGTCATATGGTAATATATCGCAGAAGGTAGAAAATAAAGTTGATATCTTCATGCTAACCACACCCAACCACTCCTCGGGCATGGCATCTGTGTGTAGTTTAAGCCATCCATTAACGTACACTATCATCAGAAGGGGTCCCCCTAATATGATTTATCATGATTAGCTTTGATCAAACTCAATAATGGAATTCAATGGGGCCGAAGATTCATTAGGTCAACTCGTCTAGCTCTGTAATAAATTGAAACAATAAGTAATATATGTCAATAAGCTAATAATTTATATGACATTAGCCCCTTATCTTTAATATTGAGGCCTTTTTTATATTATGAGAATTTGATTCATATTCAGATAAAAATTTTCACTTCTTGATTTCATAACAAATCATGAGACTTCTTTTGTAATGAAAAATATATATAACCAACTATCATGCATATTTATTCTTATTTTTCATAATCACATGGACCTATCATATGTCAAGTTTTACCAAAACAGTTACCCTTCATATCATAGATAACATACGGGAAAGGTACTAATATCATAGATTTAAGTATAAAATAAGTTTTTTTTTCTTTTTAAGACACAGAAGTATATATAATAAATTAGTTATTGATACAAGAGATGTTATCTATGTTTATGTTTGGCTTAAACTTATTCAGGATATCATTATTATACTGACGAAACTTTTGTTTAGTAAAATATTCATACATTGCATACACTGAGAAAACTCGCCATTTTTGGCATTTTAATCTGTTTGTTTATACTGGGCTAACATTATACAGCTGCACCTGCGTAACTGAGTCCTTGAAGCCCTCCGCAACATATTGCTACAATATGCTTAAATATTATGCTTTGCATGGTAAAGTACAACGGCAATGATAAATTAATGTTCCTGCTCCTAGATGGTTACAACAGCAACAATAATAAAATTCGATTTATCAACTAATCACTCTTGGTGACTACTTATAAATGTCTATCATCATGGCATTTTTGTCCGATGCATGAGCACAGTGGGATTTCATTTTCTTGTTTCTATTAAGATTCCTCAAAAGAAAAGAATAAGGAAGGCGATGTGCCGACAAGAGAGAACGGTCTCTCACCAGTGCCCACTCACAGCATATTTGGTCGTTGAAAGAGATAGATACACGCTTGGTCGCTGATACTTGGAGTTGGAACCAGGTAAGTTGAAGTGATTCTTTGGTATTAGAAAAGTAATTTCTCAATCAAGAATAAAATTAAATGAACTAAACTATTATGCTTACACCTGAAAATAGAAAAAATTCACTGCGATAATTATGGCGAGACATCTATCTGTGTTTAAACCAGGGGAGGGAAAAAAGAAAACAAGGTTTCTGTTTTTTGTTTGGGGGGGGGGGGGGGGGGGGGGGGGTGAGGAGCACCGTTTCGAAATCAAATGCCTTTGCCATGCATATTCTGATTTCTCCAAGACTCCAACCTTGGAGCGCCGCAATTTTTCCCTTGAGATCACATAGCACAATGGAAAATTTTCTTTCGGAAAAAAAGAATAGAACACTGCAATTAAACCTTTCCAGGGGTATAGTACGTATTTCTTTCATTATAATTTTTCTTACTGTTATTGTGTCGGAATATATTATGCCAGCTGTTACTACAAAAAAAAATGTTATACCAATTCTGCGCGCCTACAGCCTACTTACTCCCACTCATAAAGATACATAACAGTTATTAATAACTAAAGATAGGATTTTTTTTTTCAAATATATATATATATATATATGTGTGTGTGTGTGTGTGTGTGTGTGTGTGACAATAGTGAATCTTGAGAATCTAAATTGTCTAATTGTATTAGTCACAAATTGAGCGCCATTGGCATATTACTAAATGATCAAATCTACGGCAGTGTTTAGATACGTGATCTCATTTGCTAACAAGATAACCTTGGATCTCAACAAGGGCATCCGATAACAATGGCCCGGAATGGCGATTTTCCTCCATATGAATAATTTCTCGTAAGACTCCTCAAACAGTCACGGACGTGTTCATGTCATTAAGTATGCGGTAGTATCTATTATGCTCCGAAGTGTTTCTGAACCCAGGAAGGAAATCCGAAAGGAATCTTAGGACTGCAGCAAGATGTTGGGGGTCCTTGGAAACAAATGCTGCTTCTAGGAACAACGAGGGCCGGATTGTATCCACCTGAAATTTGAAATTAATTCTAACGCTTGTTAGCAGTGAAGTCTCAACTTGTATCAAAATCACAAATACGAGCCTAGGGATTTCACTCCTACTACTAACAAGCAGTCCTTGATGATCATTTTTCTACTTTGGTAGTGGCATACTTCCATTATAGCCATAAAAATTGTCATAATTAAAAGACATCAACAATTTGAACATTACTTTTTTCTTTTCCGCCAAAGAATATTACATTGTTGCTGAGATCATCCCGTGACCAATTCACCAATCAAAATAAACTACAGCATTAATTTTCGAGGAACTACCAGCATCATGATCCCAATAACTTCACCGCTCACTTTTTCTTACAAAAGAATAATCTTTTTATTCTTTTAATTACTTTATAACAAACCTAGTCTATGGTCATATATATGCAAGTCTTTAGAAAATTTTCAGTGCAGTGATTGATAAGAAGTCTGATTGAGATAACCATCAAATGGATATGCCCTCTATTTCAAAGACAAGCATACCCTTCTGCTAGGGAAAATAATTGGAATATAACAACAATCCATCAGACCTTATTCAGCAATGTAGTCATTTCCTATGTTGCACAGCTAAACTACTTTCAGCAAAGCACTATCTTCCTTTGAATGATGAGATCAGCAGAGAAAAATGGCAAGATTTCCACACAAAAAAAAAAAGAAAACAAATCTACAGCAAAGAAGCCCGCAAAATCATTAGATTACTGCAGCACCAGTGTCCCCAAATTTTTAATTATCTTATCCTCCTTTTAGGCTGTTACTTGCTATTAAGAAGTATACAATAACTTCATAATTCAGGAATTGGTGTGATAGAAATTACCTTGTACTTCCGTGCATATCTTAAGGCTTGCAGGTAGTATCCATCTTGTACTAACAATAAGAGGTAATCCTGATGTAAACCAAGCTGCCTAAGCATATCCAGACCAAGCTTCCTAGTTTGGGAATTCTGACGACCAGACTCGAGGAGTTGTAAAGCAACTTCCTTAGAGGGCTCCAGAATCTGTAATGAGGATCTGACCTTAGCATCAAATTAATCATAGATTAGATGAAGACCACTCTCCTCCCTAAGAATAGACAGAAGAATTGCGAACCTTGTTTATGACAAACAACCCAAGTTCTGCATATCGCTCATTGCGGGCCAGCAGTTGAATTGTCAGAACATACAGATTTGGGAGTACTCTAACCTTTTCCAAATTGGCACTGCATCAATGAATAAATAAGCATTTGGGGGCTGATTCAAAAGGAACTGGGGGTAAAAGTTATGATCAAGAAAACAGAAATGACATATGCAATTCTTCATCATTTCAAGCCACCCGTTCCAACTGACCAACTAGATTTGAAGGTTATCCTGAATCTAGTTCTTAGTACAGATCCAAAGGATAATCAAGCTAAACCATTTCAGGAAGTCATGACTTTTCCAGAAAGTCTTATGCTCTCTCTCGAGTCAACCGCTTTACTTAGGAAGTATAATATCCATCAAAATTGAAATTACTGGTTTTTAAGTCACAAAGTGCAATGCTTTCGGTTCTGATAATAATTTACTAACAGTTTGATTTATTTTAAATATTGGCAGAATTAGAACCTGAAAGAAAAATTCTCTAAATCTGCACAATTGAACAGTAATAACCTCCGTTGAAGTCTGATGCACATATGGTATGTATCTAAATTTCACATAGGAAGCTATGGATCTACCAGTATAAGGAGATTAATGATATAAGTTATTAAAAAAGGCATTCAGAGCCAAAACAACTTTTAAACTAACTAATTACCTACCTGTGAAGGAACTCAACAATGATAGTGACCAAGTAAGAAGGGTCTCCGACCATTTCTTCATCAACAGGAGCAAAGACAAAGCTATACATCTCATCAGGTGAAATTGCCGGTGAAGTAAGTTGGGACTCCTCTTGCCCAAGCTGCAGAGATGATCGCATAACATGAGAACTGTGAGCCTGGGTCTCAGGTGTATAGTCCTTTGGATTTGCAGACCTGGCCTCACCCTCAGAATCCAAACTTGAAACAGTTGAAGATTTATTAAGAGATCCACTATCTACTCTAGCAGCAGATTCATGTATAATGGATTTTCCAAGGGCATCTGCTCCCATAGCAGACATATCAGCACCAGACAAAGGGCTACCATCATGTTGTACACCAGAAGCTGATGTCTTGTCTGATTTAGTTCCCTTAAGATAACTATTAGTTTTAACTGAATGGGAGTAAGAGGTGACTAATACATGCATAGCCTTGGCTACCACAGACACAGGCCTACGCTCTAGAATAAGTGTGCGTATTATACCCAAGCACAATTGTTTGGCCTGAAAGAGTAAAAAATGATGTTAAGATCTTCAAAAAACAGTGATCAACTTATTCAAACCAAATAAGTATCGGTGTGAATACTATTATTAACTGAAGTTTAAAACCACTTAATGCAATATCAATATAATTCATTTCCTTAGGGGTCCTCATGGACAAGTAACTTTGCAAAATTGTATTCCCAGTGTAATGCCTCAATATATGATTCTCAGGAATTATAAATTCTTGTGTTCAGTATTGCTAAGTATCTAAAACTCCCAAAAAGTGTGAAATATGACTGCACATAACAATCCTAAATACCCAGCTGGATAAGTATGAAATTACTCACTTTTGTATCTACCAAGACACCTTTTCCAGGCCTTGCAATAACCATCAATTAGACTAAAAGATATAATAATACCCGCCATTTTAAAAATTTTTATCATATGGCAAGTGAGAATCTCAATTGCCTATCCACTGTACTCTAATTCTCATAATAATCTCACATCATCAATACTACCCTCCATTACCTTGACAGCATACCTGTACCCATGCATCATACCGTACCAGGAATTACAAGCTAGAATTGACAGATCATCCTCCAGCAACTTCAAAATTGACTTTAGAAGCCAAATTGCCATATTTATGAACTAAGCTAGCAAATGTTTTTGCATCCCCTAGATATACAGCAGTCACCACATATGGTGGTCAAAATTCCAGTAACAAACTAATAACTACACCACAGACTGGGTTCAAATGATGAAGAAGCAGCCATTAACGAGTGCTGCACTAGTGCACCCAAAAGAATTATTAAATACGAACCAAAGAGAAAGTGAAGAAGGGAAAAGGTACCTTGTTAGCTTCCAACTTCCGCCTCTGCAAGAACTCTAATACTGATGGAACCTCTGAGCTACTGGCAGAAATTGCCTGCAACATAGGTTAATTTATGAAAGAAAGCACACAAAATTGATATTGATGCATAAATGAACATAGACTTGCCTCTAAGTCTAATTGGATCTTCCACAATAACTTATTTGCCACATCACATATCAGGTCGGGAACTAGGAAAGACCATGTATCGGCGTAGGTAACTGCCTCATGATTACTCACAACATTAGCATCTGAACTCTCACTTTCTCTACTACTAGGCCGTGATGAAGAAGTGCTGGACCTTGGGAGTCCCCTTAACAATAGAGGAAGTGGAGCAGATATTGGAGCTCGAGAATCTGCAAATATATCATATAGTATAACAACCTTTGCATCAACTTGATGAATAAGAAGTACATTGTCGACTGCACTCACAGCGATCCTGCTGGAATATATTGGCAAAGAACCCTGCGCATACCATGAATATCATTATGTCAAAAGATTCCATAGTACAGTGAAGAATGTTGCAAGTCAACCACCGCAATCACATGAGATCCGGGACAGAGGTGAATCAGTAATCTATTATTCGTGCACCAAGCTAAAATGCCTTCTACAAACTTCATGAAACTACTACAAAGGAGAAAGAAAATTACCATAAATCTTGAAGAGTGAGAATATGATATAAATGGGGATAAACATAATTATTCTGAATAGTCCCAAGTTGCAAGTCTTGAAGAGTATAAAAGCTCATCACCAAATAATAATAATAATAATTATTATTATTATTATTATAAGCAAATTGTCACAGATTGTTGCTTCTAACTAATTGTTATCTTGAACTTGCTTTTAATTTTATTTACATTTCCTGTTCATCAAATTTGTTTGACTTCTTTTATAGGTTCTTCTTCCTATATTTAAAGCATAGGTGTTTTAGTATTCATCAACATAAAACAACCAAAAATATTCCTCAGAGAAAATTGGCATTTAGTATTATTTCATGTTCTCTAATTTTCAGATGAATAAAGCATCGAGGAATTTTAGAGAAATATACCTGCTGTATCACAGCATCACGGTACAGCCTATACGAATGGAGTAGCATAGCAACTCTATCAAATTGCAGACAGTATATCCTACCATAACTGTGAATGATCATGACAACATAAGGAAAGATACAATTGTCATTTATGTGAATTATGAATGTCTCGGCACGAAGTTATAACTGATACCTACACTGTAACAATATAGATGTCTTCAGCTGCTAAAACAGGCTTGCTATTTGCTTCAGATTTGGCCATAACCATCTCAAACCTTGGCAGGCGAACAATATCTGCAGATGAAATCTTAAAAGAAATGTACTGCTGTATTAGGCAAATCAAAGAATACAGAAAGAAAATATAAGGATCTTGTCTAGGTACTTTTACAATAAGCAAAACTTGCCACAAGTAGTAAATATCTTTCTGCTCTATAAATTAACCAGAACAAATAAGCAAGTAACACATAGCCCATACCTGAAATCCATGAAATATCTTGCACTGCATTCCAGAAGCAAGAAGAACCAAGCGACTTTCATGTGTGTAAACATACCAACTCACATTCAATTTCTTTGTCTCCACCAACTGAAGTGATTTTGACTCAGAATTATATGCATACAGGTCTAGCCCACTGTGGAAACAAATAATTGTACTTCAGTATATCTTTGTATAAAAATAACAAGGAAACTTTCCTGGAGTTGTGGAGATTGCAGCAAGTTGCTGTAATTTATTGGAGCACAATACAGGAACTTTTATGCATATGTTCGGACCATTACAATTCTTGTGGAATAGAGTTTCATTTTTGTTGCTTTATGGTGCTCAGCCAAAGAAATCTTTTAGAGGGACCCTTGCAGAGATATATGAAGAGAGTGGAAGGTTGTATTGTTTAGGTGAATTTTTTAAATTCCTTTTTCTACTCCCCCCCCCCCCCCAACAATTATTTTAGTACTTCTTTCTTATTCTAATAAACTTCTTTGACAAAAAAAAGACAACCCAAAGAATAAAAGAAAAAAAAGGGGGGAGGGGAATCAACAAAGAAAAAAATAAGCTAAGAAGTAAATGAGGAAAATATTATCGCTGTTTTTAGCAGTCACTGCTAATTATTTAAGCATTTAAAATATATATTCATTGGTCATGAATTTTAGTGTGTTAAGAAATAATATAGAAACATATACTAATGTATTTATCATGCCTTTTCCCCTGACAAATCATTTATTAATTGAAGACAAATTACATGATAGATACATTAGAAATTAAAAGCTTCAGATGGAGGCCAAACCTCAACAGGTTTTATGAGCAGGGAATAACCAAAAGAAAATAACCAACATCAATTTCAGAACAGGAATAACTCACCCAAGAGCACAAATACATAAAGAATGTGCGTTAACTTATTTAGTCCAGAAGCAACAAAAATTTTGATTGAATGGAGATTCTTTCAAACCTTAAGATTTTAAAAAAGGAAGTTTACTATACCTGGTCTTAACAAGAACAATATCACAAATATGACTATCTGTCCAAAAAAATCCAAGTATGCTTTCAGATTCTGTCCTGCAAGTATAAGTAAACGTTTCCCCAGTCTCTCTATCCCAAAATTGTATCTCATGATCTGACCTTTGGATTGCTATGACCTTCGCATCTAAAGAATACCGAATAGATATAATGGGGCCATCACTTATTGAATCAATGGTGGGACCAACATGGGGATCAAAGGGAAGAACTTTCCATGAGAAGACCTAAACATTAGAAACAAAAATCCACATTATGTGATTCAAATTTCAAAACTTGAACAAGAAAAAAGGAACTCATTATATAAATTACAGATAATTTTTAAAGAATTTAAACAAGTGGACGTACATCAAGTTTACATCCCTTAAAAAAAAAAAAATTCAAATCACCTGATCAGATGTTGGGGAGAGTAGTAATTTATTTCCATCATCATAAAATAACCCCTTCGATCCAGGAGTGTTGCACCGTAGTGGCGGTAACTGAATATAAGCATGTGAAAGGCCACCAGATCCACTCAAATCTATATTAGGCTTTGAACTTGATGCTTTCCCAGACATGTTTCTAAGTCCCGTTTACACGTTGAGAGAAACTTACAGCAGATTAAGACAATAAACTGTCCAAAAGATTCAAAAATGATTTAAACTAGACAGTAAAAGATTTTTTCTCCTTTTTTTTTTTAAATGGCATATGGTATTACAATAAATACATAAGAGCCAAAGAAGAAACCTTTACCCACAAAAGTTGTAGTTCCTTCCCTTAAATTGACGAATGACAACTTCTTATCTGCAAGCTTCTCTTAGCAGCCTCCAAGCTTTGTACTTTGTGTATTCAATACCCCAAAACAAGGACAAACAACTGCGGCACTCTTAAACCTTCTTTTTGAGCTTTTTAGAACAACATTTCTTGATAAATAAGATATAAATTAAGAAAAATGACAAAAGAGATGTAACATTTCTACAATAAATATAAGATATCAGATTTTAGTAACAGAGGGGAAGAAATATATGAAGTTTACAATCAGAAACACCAAGAGACTCCAAAAAAGACCTTCCTATAAGAGAGGATAATCCTGATCATGATTGAATTGAATAAAGTTCGCAAGTTTCTCTTTAGTCTTTCCAAGTGAGATATTTCCTTTTTAAATGCAATCCCAGAATGAAGGTATCAGGAATGCCAACACAATTACAGTACCATATTATGCATGCAACTTTTTAATGCCAGAAATTCCTTAGCACACACATCGCGTTCAATCTCTGGAACCTTTGCCGCAACGCAGCTTCCATATTCCTTTGCCTAACAGGTAAAATTTAACCAAATTAATTTATTAAAAAATAAAATGGGAAGACTGAAAAACTAAAGAGAAAAAGACAACACCAATTAAACAACCCATCCCATCCCCCTCCCAATAACAAGAAGCCTTGAGCATAACATGACACAACTCCTTGATCAATACATCAAACTCGATTATTGAAACTAAAATTGATAAAATCAGATCAACTGTTTACTTTAAGTAGTTCAGAAATTCTTTTGAACATAGATCATGAAAATCTTTGTTAAATGATTAATTAGTCCAACATTCATATGTTTTAAGCACTTGGCCCCACAGAAGCAAAGCTCCATGTTTTATCAAATCTCCAGACACAGAAGCACCTCCATCACAATTTTCATGCCCTGGAATGATGTCATGCTTAGGTTATACAAGTAATTGCATTACATAACCATGAAAATAAAATCACGAGTAAGTTTAAGATAAAAGCAAACCTGAGATGCACAATTCACTAAAATACGATTGAATATAGAAGTAGTGTTCTTTTCCTTCATGTCCACAGTACTGCAAAATACACATACAACAAAGAAAACAATTATTCACTTTTTTATAAAAAGAAAGAGAGGGCACAACTTTAACAACATGTTTATATTTGAAACTTTCAAATTATGCTAGAAATTTTCCTTCATCAAGCTTTTTTCATATAGATAACAAGAAGATTTTCTTCATCTCATGGAATCAGTAAAACCACAAGGCACAATACCATAAAAATTCCCTCAGAATTAAAAACCTGAAAATCAGGTTTCTAGACATTCTCTTTTAAATGTAAACATAAAAACCGTTTTATTAAACGAGGATAATTAGTTGCAATATAGAATCAAGAGTCATTCTTCAACAAGAGTCCCAAAACATAAATTGCAAGAAATATTAAGTACATATTCAGATGTCAAATGGATAAAATAACATCATGGCCAAGCATATGAAATGCTACAGAATTAAAGACAAAATTATTTGATCACCGTCAAAGAAGGCTCTGTTAGCAAAATCAAAGGACCATAAAGTGTAAATTATAATCCATCTAAAACTTATAAAACCAGTTATTTAGACACTCAATTAAAATGCTTCTTAACTTTTTATCTTTATTTTTGATTTTATATTTGTTAATGCTGTTCAGCCAAAAGAAAACCAAACACGTTCATTTCTGATATGTCACTTGTAATAAAATCACAACTTATTGTAACTTCTAAACGAAGCAGTAACTGAGTTTTCCATAAAGAACAACTTTTCCAATTCTCAAACACAGAGAAAAGCCACTTAGACATAATAGCAGTGAAGCAAATGAGATGTTGCTGGATGCTTATTCAAAATTATGGTGCCTTTGCGAGAGAGAAGGTAAGTTTATGAGGCAATTACTGGCATATACGGTAGCAAGGATAACAAAAATCTGGAAAAAAAAAAAAAGAAGAAGCAAAGATAGATTAATTAAAAATTATAAATACACACTAGGGATACTCAATGAAGTACTCTTAAAATTAATGACCCATATTTAAAAAAGAGAGAAACAATAAAAAAGAAAAAGAAAAAACCTCTAGTGAAACACATAGAATTCGTCTAAATGCTACAGCCGAATAAACCTAAATTATCAAGAAATCTAAATTTGCAAGTCTAGCGTCACAGACAGATATTTCACTCTGAATTCTATAAAAAAGATATTCAACCCCCTTACGAACCCCGCTTCGGTTTCCACACATGCCGAGCAACGGAATTTTCGCAGTCCTTAATAGGTATGGTAAATCAAATTCGTATGCGAAACAAGGAAAGCAAGAGGGAACAGCGACTATTAGAAAAGAAAGAGTAGACACCTTACGAATCGGCCATCGTGGGTTGAGCCTCTGCAATCACGAAGAACGCTTGTTTTTCCAATGGACTCAGACCTGAACTGAACTACCGAAGTACCCAACCTAACAGTCTGTCCATTGTTGAAGCATTGGCGTTGTATTTTGTTTCATTTTTTCTATTTTTCTGATGTGTGTCTGTATTTTGTTTAACGTGCCAAAAAATATTTACAATAACTACTTTATTTTTTGGTTTTATTTTCAGTCAACTATAGCTTCATTTTCTATGGACTGGGCCAGAAGTGTAATGATATGTTATTTGGGCTGGCCTTCTTTTCATGGACATACCCAATTGTACCTTAGAGCCTCGCATGCTTTTGTCATTTTCCTAATAATTTTCTTTGCCCTCGACTCTGCTGATGGAAATGATCTTATCTATATATTATAGAGTTTAATTTAGAAAGTGACATGTATATAGATGATTGCTGAAGTAAGAAGGTTTAAATTTGAGATTTAGGTTTGAAAAATAAATTTCAATTTGATCATTAAAATATAAAGTCTCTTAATTTAATATCAAACATTTTTCATCCAATCAAATGATTTATCTGTTGGGTAAAATAATGAATATTTAACAAACTTACTTATATGACATAAATATCATTTCATGTGATCATTATCTCATAATTTAATCTTATTTAAATGTCATTTTCTCTTGAAACGACATTAAAACTTCATGTTATATTCTTCTTTTTATTTTTGGACCTCTATAAACTTTCAAGTCCATTGGGCAAGTATTCAATTAGTATTATAGGGTTTTTTTTTATTTGGTTTAGCTAGTTATTATTTTTATTATTGTTGTTGTTGTTGAGATGCCAAAATGAACAATTGAAGGTTTCACTTTCCAGCAACCAAAAAGCTCGTAGTATTTGTTCTTACCAAGCAATTGTGCACATATTTTTAGCTTCCTATATGGGAAAACAACATTCTTTTAGAAGAAAATGATATCTAACAAGTCTAAATCATAAATTAACAGTTTCATAGAATTTTATTTATACCACAATATTAAGTTTGTTAATTGTCCCTCGTTTGGTCCGAGGAAGTGATTATTTTAATTGAAAAAAAAAATACATTTGAGACTATATTGAGGTATTTTATTTTTAAAGAACTCAATTAAAAAAATGATATTTTAAAAAGTAAATAATTAATTTAATGTTCATTCTATCATTAATTAATTTAAATATTCAATTGTTAATTCTATCACCAATAGTTATTCACTTGGACTCTACTCTTCTTGTCAAAACTTACTTTCTTATGATCACATACAGCTACGAGGAAAGAAATGCTCATATGTATCAAATTTTCACAGGCCTGCTGCCCAATTGTTATGGAACCACGTCACTTCTCAAAATGTAGTTTGAAAGCAAGAGATTTTGACCCTCGATTAATTTTAAAGATAATAATATATCTTTAAAAACCTTAGAAAGAAAATTAAAAAAAAAATCAATACACTACAACTTTAAATGCTCTGCTCTAGTATACTTTCAAAATAAACTTGACCCATGATTGAATTTCATATTTTATTTTACAAGAAAATTTATTAGGTTTTATTTTTGAGCTAATTAAAATTTGATAAAAATCAAATCTACAACCCCACCCATTGTCAACTCTTTTTCAAAATAACGTTCAACTAAATGCTGGTTGCATTTTTATTAATTGGGAACTATCTTATGTTGAAATAAGTTTAAGGTGCTAGGTTCATTAATATCTACCATCGTACGCCAAAATTAGACAATTTACAGCTAATGGGCTCCTTGTTTTTGTTTTTGTCTAGTGTTCTTTCTATTACTGCCTTCAATGATTTAGTTTTGATCTATAGCTCGGGCCAAGGTGTAATGGGCCACGTTGGACCTTCCTTCTTTTTCTACCAGCGGATTCAAACTGGGCTTTAAAGAAGTTTGCTATCAAGTAAATAAAATTTGCCTGAAATATCTTCGTGGCGTTTTTTCTCGAGCCTGCATTTTTTATAGTGTTTGGGGTATAATAATGTGTACTGTGGCTCCCAAGTAAGGGGGTGATCTTTTTTGTTATTTTAACCTCATTTTTAAAATTTTTTTTCACTGTTTAGCATCGTTCCTCACAATAAAAATTTTTTTTTTTCCTGTAAGTGTGGACTTGTACAGATATTGATTATTCTTGTATCCTGTATTAATTTTTACTATATGTAACCTTTGTCTTTTGACTTAATAAAATTTTTGACCAACAAAAGTAACATTTTTCTCACTATCCAAAAAAATGTGACAATTTTTTTCTAAAAAAATATTAGTACTAAAATATCATTTTGATCCCCACCATATCCTCTTTTCCACACTCTACTCTTGAAGAAGACCTTACCTTATCAACTTATCATATGATTGGTTTATTGGTGTATACACTGACATTTTGCTTATTTATTTTAACTTGTCTATACTTATTTTTAAGTTGAAATCAATATATAGGTGAAGGATAGACATCATACGGGTTACAAAAACGGAACTCACAAAACACCCCATCTAAAAAATTGCAAATTAAGGGACTTTTGATATAAAAACTTTGTTATATGTATACTGAATTGAAATCGCTCAAGGGACATCAATTAGGTAGCAGAGTTAATATTTGTTTCCTTAGCTGTGGTTGATAATGTTATTGAGTAAACAAACACAAAGTCTATGGGGATATATCCAGTGGCCCAAACCATGCATATATTAATTCTGGCTGTTCCTAATAGTTGCCTTTCTTAGCTAGATTCCCCCAAAAAAGAAGTACATCCAACCCAATACTTGTGCTACATGTAATTCCTTAACATCGTCATAAATCATTTAAGCCAGCTGTTGATTAATATCTCTAAATCAATAGCTTTTTTTTCTGACATTCATTCTGATTTTTCCCCAAAACCGATGGAAATTAATCAAGGGAAAGCTTGCACTATTATCTATATTGAAGGTGAAGGATTATAAATTGGCGGTGGGATTGTGCAATGTTGTCTGATTATACACACACACACACACACACACACACACATATATATGGGTAATCCTACAATGCTTCTAGTTGTAGATGCCTTAAAAAGCTATTAATAGTGATAAAGATGGACCCCCACAACAAAATCCATCAACATCAAAGAGCTAAAGCTATTGGCCTCTCTAGGGTTGCAACTCAACGTGGTTCATCCGCAAACGGTCCAAAAGGAGATGACGATTATGACAATGCAGGTTTTCAACTTGCCCCTTCTTCATTACGTTACGCCCACACCTTTTTGAAGTAAACAATTACAGACATATGTCACAAAAATGTTTGCCATAATCATAAATGAAAAAAAAAAAGAAAGAAAGAGAGAGGGAAAGAAAAAGGGTAATGTGAATGTGAAGACAGAATTGCATGTTTAGTCTTGTATAACTAGTCATGATTGTTTTCCCGGTTTGTACTTTGTTTAGCTTTTCAATTTTGGACTCTATGCATATGTAAGGTGCATGTTATCTTTTTGTGGGGTTGCCATGGATGCTTTGTTTCACAATTCACACCCACTTCCCCATCAAGGGCCCTACCCTATTAAACATGAAAGAAAGGGTCAAGTAAGTTAATATTGTGTGGACGAAAGCAATGTAAAAAGAAGATAAAAACGCAGGATATTAGAGTCTGCTAGCTAGCTACCTTGTTTGGGACCACTTTGAGGATAACAGAAGAAGACACATATATAGCTGAGAAAGAGCTAACTATCTGGTTTTCGATGCAATTAACCCTGCGTCCTGTGTGGCCCCTCCCAAAAGTACTTGAATTCAAAACCGATCCCTCTCTATTTCACTCTAACTCGCACAAATACGTACATGTACAAATCTATATATATTTGGAGATTCTAAGTCAAGTACCATATATAGAAGAAAGCAGCTGCAGACATGAAAGAAATGTCAAGTCGCCTATGTTCCAATATATACGAGAAAAAAAAAAGTATAAATATACGAGAAAAAAAGCAGATTAAATTACTCTTATCTTTTAAGAAAGTTTTAAATTTCACGATTTTTTATTTTTAAAAAAAAATTTTTATTTTGAAATCAAAAGATGTATTACGTTTATTTTTCTTACAATAATTAATCTTATTTTAACTACAATACTCTTAAATCTATTGCTTATATAATAATTATTAAATGTATATTTGATTAAGTATAAAAATTCAATTTTATAAATTTAGCCTAATGTAAAATAATTTGATAAAAAATTTATAATTATTAAAAACAAATAACAGATTCACAAAATAGTTTTTTTTAAGACTAACAAATTTAAAAGATAATTATTAATAATATTTAATTTCAATAATGTACTAAATTTATATTAATAACCATGAATATTTTCATAAATTTATTTCTCTCTAAAAATTACACTTGATTTTTCTTTAATTTATTTTTCAGTTAATGAAATTAGCTTTTTACATAATATGAATTTTTTCTAAAAACAATTTTGTAGCTATCTTTACTATTATATTAAAAATAAAATCACATTAGCTAAATTGGAAGATAAATTTATGCATTATATATTAAAATGTTAATAGATGTGAATATAACTTTTAAAACAAGAGAGGTATAAGATGTAATTTAATCAAACTTTAAAAGAGGTTAGCATACTCTGAACCTAATAAAATTTTTGAATAAATTAACCTTATGACTTTAAATAAAAAATAAATGACATCGAAACAAAGGTCCAAGAATTATGTTTTCCAATAAATTATATTTTTAATAAAAATAAATATTATCTTAAAGGTATTTTGGTCATTTTATATTTTCAGGAAACAAGATTTCTGTGTATAACAGAAAAAAAGATTCTATAATTTGAACTTCTTTTAAGAATAAATCAGTAATTCACAATATATATATATATATATATATATATATATATATATATAATAGACACTTTATTAAGATGACGGTCATTGATATTCTCAGTCAATAACAATATATCCTAAATAAAAATAAAATAAATAACTGTGGTGTTTTAGCATGTAAAAACGAGAAGACTAGTCACTTTGTTGGTGTAGTTTTGGTAAGGAAATAAAAAAACTCTATGGAGTTTTAGATGATATTAATGAACAATTAAATTTTCTCGGTTGTTATAGACACGATTAAAACGGATTAACTCGTACTTTATGCAGAAATAATTCAAAGACATATCATGCAGAAACTTTCTCTAGCGTCAACATCTTGATTTATGGAAGTGGACCAGTTTCAGTGATATAAGTAAATGGATGGGAAATTGTTCATGTGAACGTCGTTAACTTGCAACTACCAAGTTCATATACTATTCTGTGCTATTTTTTATGTCAAACTAACGTACAAAATGTGAATGAATCTCTCTCTCCCTCTCTCTCACAGGTTGTTTGTCAGAAACAACAACAACAACTTTACTAACGAAGTCTATAAAATTTTCATGGAAAATTTGATGAACCCATCAGACAGATTAATTTGGGCTGCCCATCCCATGGACATCAAGTCTATAGAAGATTGATTTGGATTTTCAGAAAACTTACTGCACTATAAGTTGCTTTTAGATATATATATATATATATATATATATATATATATATCAAAAGTTAAAGGAAGGAAAAATGTAATTGTAATGATTTCAATGATGCTTGTGGAAGTGATGGTTCTTTTCATGTGTAATTAAAATCAAGGCTCGGGAACCCCAAATCTTTATTTGTTGGAATTGCAAAGCTATGAAACTAAACAAAAGGTAAAGGAAGAATTCAAAAAGTAGAATTTCGTTTGTTTTGTTTCATTGACTAATTTATAATTGAAAGTTTTACAATTTGATTAAATAATATTAAGTATTTAACTACTCTCATCAACATTAGGAATTATAATCCAAAAGTTAAAAAAAAAAAACAACAAACTAACATTTCTTAAAAACAGACGTTATTAACATTTAGTTTTTCATCAGCTAACATTAAGTTTTGCTACAAAAAGCAAAAATAAATAAAACAAAAGATCTACACTTTAACTCGCCAAAAGGTGCTCTCAACGTCACTTTGATTGCTCAACTCAACTTTAGATGCTTAACTTAACTCAATGCAAAGTTTTCAACTTTGGTCTTGCTCAAAATATTCACTTCACCCATAATTTGTTCAACTCTCTCGAGTGCGCTCAACTATTTTTAACTTAATACAAGTGTATTCAACTTCAACTGCACTTAACTTCTATTTGAAGTGATTTTCAAAATTAAATTCACGCAAATACTTCATCTTAACTTTTGAACTCCAATATTCTCTCATTTAACTTCAAAATTAGCTTAAATAAAAGCAAAAAAAATTAAAACTTCTCCTTGATGCAAGTGCTGAATCTAATGTTAAGCCTTTCTCTCAAAATTTTGAACTTCTTTTTTGTAAGCTCTTGGTGAAGCTATCTGTCATTTGATCTTCTTTATTACATTGGAGGAATTGAACTTCATTTTCTTTCACTATTTCTTTAATCGCATGATATTTTATCTTGATATATTTTGTCATTCCATGGAATATAGGCTTCTTAATCATTGTTACAATTGACTTACTATCACATAACATCTTTGTGGCACTATTTTGAGGTATCCTCAGGTTATTTAGCATATTTCTCAACTAAAATGCTTGGTTTACAGTAGCTGAAGTTGCAATGTATTCTGTTTCAACAATTGATAAAGCAATAGTTTATTGTTTCTTAGGACTTTAGCATACACTTTCAAATCTAAAAGTAAAGCAATATCCTAAAATGCTCTTCATGTTATTAAGGGAACTGGCCCAATAACTATTTATAAATTCCATCAAATTAATGCCAACAAATCTTTTATAAAATATCTTAAAATCCAAAAATCCTCTAATATATCTTAATACTTGCTTGGTAGATGAAAGGTAGCCTTTAGTTAAAGTATTCATAAATCTTGTTAGAACATATATGGCATATATTATATTGGGCCTGGTGACAAAAAGGTAAAAGAGTAGCCAAATTATGCTTCAATATACTAAAACATCTATTAAACCTGACCCATCGTCTTTGTTTAACTTACTTTCTTAAATTGCTGGTGTGTTTATGATCTTAATGTTACTTAGGCTAAATCTTCTCAAAACCTCCATGACATATTTCTTTTGAAAAATAAAAATATCTTAAAAAGATTACTTTACCTCAATTCCTAAAAAATAGGATATACTTCCCAAATCATTCATTTTGAAAGACTCTTTTAATTTGTCTTCCAACAAGTTAAGTGACTGAAGATTACTTCCAATCACCAATAAATCTTTAACATAAATAGAAACTATAAGAATTTCATTCTTTTGTTGTCAAGTGTATAAGATAACTTTATTACAACTCCTTTTGGCATACCAAACTCTAGAAGCTTATTTAAGGTTATAGAAAGCTTTCTTCAATTAGTATATCTTATTATTTTCTTATGAAAAATCTTCTGGCTATTTAACATAAATTTCCTCCTCTAGAACTCTATTCAGAAAGGCTAATTTAACATCAAGTTAGATTATCTTCCAGCTTTATTAGATTGCAATTGAGAGAATCTTGCAACTACAGTAAAGGTTTCAGCAAAATCTACACCTTAGATTTATGGATAATCCCTTATAACTAATTTTGCTTTATACTTGTTTATGGTCCTCCTGGGATTTAACTTGAGTTTGAAAACTCATTTTGTGTCAATTACATGCTTGTTAATTGGTTTTGGCACAAATGCTTATATGTTGTTTTTCTTAATCATCCTTAATTCCTCTTTCATAATAATTCTCCATTCTATTGATTTTAAAGCCTTTTCAGTACTTATAGGTTTTAGAAAAGTAATGTTGCATTTAACATGAATATCCTCAAGGGATCTTATTCTTTTGATTGCATTATCTTCATCAGAATCATCATCTTGGAAAGTGCCAATAAATTCTTCAACAATATTTTCAATATTTGGATACTTGATTGAAGGAAGTAGCAGCTATCTTCTTTTAATTCCAAGCTCTACTTTTATCAAATTTCACACTTTTGCTTATAATAATTTATTGTGCAACAAGATTAAAAATCTTATATCGTTTGGAGACATTGTTATAACCTACAAAGACACCAATTTATTATTTTTAATCAAGTTTGTTCCTTTTAGCTTTGAAAATATAGGTATAACATAAACTTCTAAATACCTTAAGGTGACTTACAAACGGTTTTTAACCTATCCATACTTTATATGGGGTTTTCTCTTTCAGGGCTTTAGTTGGAAGTCAATTCCATAAATAAACAGAAGAATTAACAACCTTTGCCCATAGTATTTTGGACAAATCCTTCCTATACATAAGATATTTAGTTATGTTCATAATAGATCTACTGTTCCTCTCATTCACACCATTTTGCTATAGTGAATAAGTTACAACGAGTTGGTGATGCATACATACTTGTTGAAAAAACTCTTTAAACTAATTAAAGATATACTCAATCCTATTGTTGGTTCTAAAAGTCTTAATTTTTAATGAGCACTGATTCTCCACCATTGTCTTAAACTCAGTAAACACTTCAAACTTCTATTTGAGAAAATAAACCCAATAGTATCTCATATAATTGTCAATAAATAAGAGGAAGTGTAATGACCCTAACTTTTAAATATATTAATTAAGCTTAATTGGTGTATTAAACACGAATACTTAAGGTTAATGGATGAAAGCATGGGAAAATTTTGAACCTTTTTAATTACTCCTAATCACCAAATAGGTAAGCAAGAAGATGCATAACTAATGGATAATAAAATTATCATATAAGATTTCCATTCCATTCACTTTTAATTATAAAAAGCATAAAACTCATTTACATTAGTCCACAAGTCAATACATGTCATTGTCATAGTGAGAACTAAGGTTTATAAGTTAAAATAAGAATTTGGAGACTTAGGTTGTGACTTGAACAATCCTTACCGTGGCTAAGTTAATTACTGAAATCTAAAAACTAAATTATTAGACTTGCTCTATGACTTGGTAAACCCACGCCACAACTTAACTTGTTACTAGAACTCAAACACCAAAATATACAATTCTTGTCTCGGCTAGGACCTTTGTGCCACTGCAAAAGTGCTATCAGGAACTTACTATTCCTTAAAGCCTGAGTCTCACTGTGGCGATGAGTGCCCATTGAAACTTTCCCAACAAATTCGCCTAATTTTTGTCGCGACAAGATTACTTTCTAGTATCCCCTAAACCTAAAACTCTCGAGTTGCACCACAGCCTAAAAACTTGTACTGTGGTGCTTTAAGCCTCCGTTACCTCGAATTTTATTTTTTGGCCATGACTCAACTCCCTTCGGATCTTACTCTCTCACTTACACACTTCCTAGCCAGTTACCATTAACTCTAGATGAATTCTTGGACTTTTATAGCTAACATACATGGTTTTATAAGCCTCCTAACTCCCAAATACCACAATTCACTAATCTTCATTGTTCATAAGTTTAAGGATGGTCCACTTCAATTAATCATCATTACATGTCCACAAGTTTACACATCTTAACAATAATAGGTACCTAAGCTTCTAATAATATCATTTAGGTATATAATCCTACAGGGCTTCTATACAACACTATTCAAGATAAACATTCATTATATAGCATAATTATACTCTTAAGTAAATCATTAATGGTTCTTTATTAGTAATAATCTATATTAGATCATAATTAAGTACATACATTAGATTTTAGATACTATAAGGTCTAACTTCCTAATGGATTCATTCTTAGTTATAGAATATAAAAAAACCTATACTTGGCAATATGAGTGCATCATAATTCTATATAAAGTAAATTACAAAAATGATAGCATCTACTCTAAAACAAAATGGTCCAAATGTAGAGATCCAACACAAAGTCTTAAGTTATGGATGTTTATCCACTTACTTTTCCTTTTCCTTAATCGAGAAACCTTTACTTGAAATTGTTAGTCTATAAAATGGGATGAGATATAAATTTTAATAATCGAAGGAAAATTTCATATATATATATATATATATATATAATTTAATCAGCATAAATGCATATTAAATATAGTTACCAGAAGTATCATCATAATTAATAAATGAATTAGTTGGACTACTAGTGACTATTATCTCATACTAGCAATCACATACATCATATTAATGGCCAATAATATAGGGAAAGGGTCATCCATGGCCAACTCTCTCTTAAGTACACTTTGGACTCAGTGCATTCATGAGTCTGATCATAACTCAATACTCGATCGAAGCAAAATGCACGAGTGGCAACCACACCATAGCTCCACCAAGGATACGTTCACAGTCTACTATAACAAACAAGTAACCAACTAATCAATTAGTATAGCAAAACATAATATGTAGCAAATATCATATTAACAATGCATATATGTAAGGAATTTAAATTAAACTTGCAGTTACCTTACTTAGTTGAGTTAAGTTTTGAAACTAAAGGTAATTTCCACTCTCTAAAAATCCTAAATTGCCAAAACAAGTTTTTCAACTCATTATTTATTATAGAAATTAATTACCTATTCATTCTTAGTACCAAAAATCACTTAAAATCACTTACTTAGCTTCTAATGAAACTTAAATTCCGATGTGAGCCATCCTACACCAAAAAACTTCAATATCTTACTCCAAATTATAGGTATTTTCATACAAAATCAAAAGTTCATAATGTAAGTCAACTATTGGGGCTAATAACTAGCGGAAAATATATCAAAAATGAAAAAGAGATACCCACCTAATGGTTTTTCTAGTCTCTACCTCTGAAAATCAATAAGAATCCATTAAAATAACAAAGGTCATATTTAAAAAGAAGATGAAAATCCTCTAAATAATAAACCAATCGAATCAAAATATAGAGAAAGAAGGAAAGATTAAGTTTTATATAACTCACATTGGTTAAATCCTCCTTTAGAAGTGAAAAATGGTAACAATATGCTGAAGAAACCCTAACTCCCTTTGAATATCTGAAATTTCCTCTTCAACCTCTTCTGTTTTTGGTGGAATGGGAAGGAGGCTATAGAAATTTTAGGGTTTTAGTGAGGTATTAGGCTAACTCAAGGGCCCATACTCCACTTAGGCCCATAGACTGCACATTGGGTTATAATCATAAGAGTTTGAGTAAATCTAAATGAATTAGGCTACCATAAGATAGGGATTGGACCTCTACATATAGTTTTTGCCATAATTAAATTAATTATAGAGCTCAAGCATTTGATGTTTTCTTTTACTAAATTAATTACTCTAATTAGGCCTATAACTATAATTAAATCTATTTTATCTAGTAATGGCCAAAAGTTATTATTTGCTTCAAAAACCCAAAAATTTCATTTCCTTAAAATTTTTGTTCCCCATAAATTTCTTTAAATTCCTTTTATTGATCCTATAATTCTCCACAATTACTGTTAATAAACTTTGGGGTGTTACAAGAAGTACATGCTACCATTCAAGATTGATATGCTCATTAGTCTATACATATATGAGTAGATGAGCTCCAATTTGCCAGCTAGTCATAAGACTTGATCAATAGAAAAAAGCACTTTGGCTAACTTTCTTAATTGACATACTCCACATATACCATTGCAATCACTTATAGATTGCAAATCTGATACTAGCTCCTTTTCTTAGAGTAGTTTTAGTGAAGAAAAATTAACATACCTGAGTCTTTTATATCACATATAACCATTTTCTTCCAAACCAATATAAGCTCCTCTTTTATGGTCATTTAAGTTAAAAGGAAAAATATTATTGTTCAATCTAATGAAGAAAATCTTTATGTTAGCATAATCAAATATTCCACATATTTTACTCTTAAATGACAGTAAAGTTTTTTATCAAGAAATTGTCTAACTTAGAGAAGATTTTGACTAAACTCAGATATAAATAAAATATTTTTTATAAGTCTTGTGCCTAAGGGTGTTTAAACAGCAACATCACCTCTCTCTTTGACATTCACAAGCCTACCATCTCCAAATCCAACTTTGGAGAAATAACTTTTGTCCAATATTCTGAAGGTGTTCAAATTTGTCAACATGTTATGCGTGTATCCATTGTCAACGAGCCAAATATCAGTATTCAAAGTTGTTTAATCTGTAACATTCTTTAACAATAGTAGCTTCAAATAACTTTTCTTCATCAGCTTTATTATTGTCAAGTACTTATGTAGGTTGGGCTTGAAGCTGCTGTCTTTAATTTACCTTACATACTTTATCAATATGACTAACTTGCTTCCAAGATCAACACTGAACTCTAGGTTTGAACCAATTGTAGTTTTCAACATGGCTTATCTTCTGGCAATGAGGACATGGTGAAATTTTTTTATTTTTTTAATTTTATTCTACTACCATACTACTATCCCTTCTTCTATATACCTTTTTCTCCACCATTATACTTTTTCGAAGTACCATCATTTTGTGGTCTTTGCTTTTATGTCATTACAGTGTAACTTCTCTAGCACTTTATTTTTTAAGCCTTTTCTTTGCTCTACTACTTATAGCGCATTTACCAGCTCTGCTACAGAGAGTTATGCCATGTCCCTTATGTCTTGCAATGAAAAAATCTTTGTTTCAAATCTCTTAATAAGAGTTAATATAACTTTTTCCACAATCCTTTTCTCTTTCATTTTTTCCCTAAGCAACCTGATCTTGTTCGCTGTTAGTGTGGCTCTACCAATGTAATCATTCACCTTGTCAAACTATTTCATTTTCAGCAATTCAAACTCCTTTCTTAGATTGTAAATATGCATTTATAGAGTTTATCACTCTTTGAAACACTACTTTTAGCTTCTCCTAAATTTCATTGGCAATTTTGCAAGCCATTATCCTAGTGAAGATTACTTTATCAATGACTAAATAAATGACAAATCTATACTTATTGGCTATCTCTTTTGAATGAGATTTAATCTGATTTACAGTTGGGTTGGTTGGTAAAGGATATACATCTTTATCAACTTTTACAGACTCTTAAAGATTAAATTATTTAAGGTAAGTTTTCATCTTAATAGCTCTACTTGGTAATTTTACTCATTGAAAATGGGTGGAAAAACTCTAGAAAATGTTAAGGAGGCTATAGCATAATAAGAAGAAAAAGTAATGGCTTAAAGGTGGGTTGTGGTAAGTTTCTTCACTAGTTTTTTCAATTCTTCAAAAGGTCTTTAAAGCTTTAGTACCAAATGCTAGAATTACAAAATATGGAACTAAACGAAAGATAAAGGAAGAATTTAAATAGCAAAACTTTATTTCATTCACTAATTTATTATTGAAAGTTTTAAAACTTAATTAAATAATATTAAATGCTTAACTATCCCCTTAACCATTAGGAATTATGATCCTATAGTAAAAAAACAAAAACAAAAATAAAAACAAAGACAAAATGACATTTCCTATAAACAAATGCCATTAACATTTAATTTTTTACTGGCTAACGTATTGAGTTCTGCTACAAAAAGCTAAAATGGATAAAAACAAAAAGTCTATGCTTTAATTTGTCAAAAGGTACACTTAATATCACTTGGGTCACACAACTCAACTTTGGATGCTCAACTCAACTTAACTCAACGTAAAGTCTTCAACTTTAATTTTACTTGAAGTATTCATTTCATCCGAGGTGTACTCAACTTTTCTTAACTTAAGTATGCTCTCTTTTAATTACATTCAATTTTGATTAAGTTAATTTTTGGAGTTAAGTTTACACAAATATTCTCTCTTAACTTCTTAACTCACTACAAAAAAAAAATTGCATTTAGCGAGGGACAAATCCCTCACTGGATTTATTCCTTGCTAAAATGGAAGGACAAATCCCTCGCTAAATTTGTTGCTAATTCCGTGCTCGCTAATTTTTAGCGAGGGATTTTGAAAAAATTCTTTATCTAGCGAGGGATCAGCGACCCCCTCGCTAATTAGCGAAGAACTATCCCTCACTAACAAGTTGAAAAAAATTCTCTATTTAGCAAAGGATCAGCGAGGGAAATTGTCCTCACTAATCCCTCGCTAAAATTACAATTTTTTTTAAATCCCTCGTTAAAATGCAAATTATTTTTTGTAATCCTTTACTAATTTACAATATTCAAAATTTTGATTCTACATTATTCTTATAGAGTCATATAACTAATTAACCAACACAAACATAATAAAAGTAGTTCTATTTGATTAAATTATAATCACCAAAGTCATAAATAGATAATAATCACCAAAGTTCTAAATAAAAGCATATCATAAATACATAATAATACTTAATAAGCTTAAAATATAATATCAATTATTATGCCTAGAGGAATGTGAACTACTAGCACGTTGCTGTGGAGTTGATACCCTCTCACCCAAAGACCAGATAGCCCCAAATATGTCCTGCTGTATAGAAAGTTTCAAGTCTGATATCCTCTGATCCAATGCATGTTCTATCCTTTCCTCCACTGCACGACTAACAGCAGCTTCAAATGCAGGCAGTTGAACTAAATCATCTACATTCAGTGTAGGATGAGGAGGAGGAGGAAGAGGAGAAGGAGCTGATTGAACACTATTATTAATGTGGAAGACCGAATTGGCACCAATGCCACATACCACAATAGCATGTGATCCAAGTCCATAAACTCTACCAGTCTTTTTCATCCCACCAATTGCTTTCAACCATGCTTCAGCCACCTATTCTAAAGGGAGGGTGGCTTGAGTCTCAATAAACTCCTCATCATCTACATCAAGTTGTTGATCGACACCATTATCAACCTCATCAGAACCTCTTCGTTGCTCACCTTCCCCAATTTGTTGTCCTTCCTCAGCCACATCTCCTGAACTTCCAGCCACATGCTTTTGAATATTTCTTTTATATGTTACCTAAAAAATTCATATCAATTAGTAAGCAAATAGAATTTAAGATATATTGTTTAAGAACTTAAATAGATATCTTTTCATTTTTAACATCTAAACTTACATATGTATTTTTTGATTTGTCATCAACCTATTCATTATCCCTTTTTCTCTTGGGTGTTGCCAAATACACTTGAGATAACATAGGACTCTTTCCGGTCTCTTTCTCCTAAAAAAATAAATATGATAAATAAAAGTTTAGCATCAAGACATGGATATAAATAAAAGGGTTTTTCAATTTCATAACTTTATAAACTTACCAACTTAGTAGCATGTTCATGTGAGGTAATTGATCTTCCAGTATGCAAAGAAGGATTTGTTAATCTATTTTTTGAATTGATAGTTGAAATCTCCTTAAACCTTGGGATCCTCCAATGTTCTACAAGTTCCTTCCAATGATCTGCACTTATCCAATTGGGAACATAATCTTTTTTCTTTTTCAACTTGTCTTTTTCTTTACTGAATGTGTCAGAAAGTCGTCTTGAACCAATAGCTTCAAACGCATTTCTAATTATATCTCTTTCATTCTCTTCCCAATAATATAATTTCTAGAATAATAATCAATTTCATGATTAGTTTGAAGAAAATAGGAACTTGATGATTATATCAACCACTTATTTGTAGGCCACAAATTAAACTATATACAAGAACTTTAGCATATATCCAATAAAAAAAATTCAGCATATACCCATTGCTTTCTTAATGTAAAGACACACCAGAACCTATAAGAAAAAATGAAATCAAATAGGAAAGAATACATTAAAATGAAGAATGAAAATTAGCATTTACTTTCAACAACAAACCATATTCTAACATAACCTTCTTTCACTAAATGCATACAATTCAACATATACCCAACAATAAATTTCAGTATAATCCCAGCAATTTATTTTCAGCATATATCCAACAATAACCTAGTAAACCATTGTCTTAGTTATCAATTACCAATGAACATGCTAATTGATATATTATATTTGATTCAGCATATATTCTAACAAAAATTCAGTATATATCTAAGCCATGGACTAAATTATCAGCAAATATTTTAGCATATACCCATTGTATTCTCAATGTCAAAATACATCATAAACTGCAAGAATTGAATCTGTAAATAATCATACCTATCATGACATTCATGCAACAAACAGAGAAAATATACATATAACAAGTGTGCAGTGAAGTATTGCCAACTATGAAGAAATTAATCTTATTCAGCCAAAGTTTAAAACTTCAAACAATTATCTTCAAACATACATTTAGTTGTTCAAACCATTGGTCTCTAATGTGATTTGAGACTAAAGTCTAAGTAGGCCATGCGACTGAGAACGATTTCTTGAATATTTTGGTGATATCACAAATTGCATGATGTGAAAAGAATCTGCAAATATATATATATATATATATATTTTAAGTTAAAAATTTAAAAAATAAACCCAATCCAAAGATATATATTTATATTAACATACGAATCCCTATTGCCGGATACACGTAAATGTGGTCGATCTCGCCCAATACATGTGTTGACAATATCTTCTGAAGGATCTTGACATTGTGATACACTGGAAATTGTTTCACCTCTTCCATTACTGCTACTCCCTCTACCCATTGACACTCCTCTTCGACCTCTTCCTCTAGGCATAGCTAATCCTTAATATGAGAAGCTATTTTATCATATAAAAAATTATTTATAATACAAAGGGACCACAACCATTTCAAGTAAAGGATCTCCTATTCATAAACAAGTATTCCACATTTAGCCAAGTAGTTTTAAAAATCAAATCCAAGTTTTAGATGAAAAGAACATAATTATATGGTAATAAGAATATAAGTAATAATACATCATGGTACAAAATAAGAAAGGTAAGCTTCAAAAGAAAGAAAGAAAAAAAATTAAAAAAAATCTTAAGTTGAAGAAAGGTGAAGTACAAAAACAACAAATTTAGATTGATTCCCTATCTTCATCCTCATCATCATATTGGACATTTTCATTATTCTCCTCTTCACTTTCCTCTTGAGACTCAAATTCAGATTCTTTAATGTCTTCACAATCCACATTTTCTTGATTATCAATATCAATCATTTCACAATTGAGATCTTGTTGATCTACTACAAATTCCTCTTCCTTTTCTTCACCATTTGCACTCAAATGATTGAGTCCATCATTTATATCAGGTTCAGTCATATTAGAAGCTTCTCATCTTGATATGCTAAATCTAGTGAATCGATCAAACTTCTAGCTTTTATTTTATATACAACCCACCAATCAGCTCTTTCCTTTCTTCTACTAGCATATTCGACAAAGTAAACTTGTTGAGATTGTTCAGCTAATATGAAAGGTTCATACTTCAAAAACCTTCTTTTGTGGTTAATATCAACCAAACCATATTTATTATACATCTTTCATCCTCTATTGACTGTGGGATCAAACTAATCACACTTGAACAATACAAGTGTTGTTCTTTTTAGACTTGGATTATGATATTCTAACTCTATTATATTATTTAACAATCCATAGTAATCATTCTCAGAATCACCATAATATGTTCTTTTGATGCAAACACCACTATTCATGGTTGTCTTATTTGAGCCATATGCAATTGTATGAAATTTATAACCATTGACATTATATTGAGGCCATGTTTGCACTTCTTGAAAAGGACCAGAGGCCAAATACTTCACTTGACTATCAAATACACCATTTTTTAGATCGAATACCCATTAAAAGTTAGTGAGACCAAATAAATGTCAAATAATTTATATAAGATAAAAAATTAAAATCTTAATACTCTGAATGGTGGAAATTGAAACTAACATATTCTTTTAGCCAAGATGCAAACTTATTGTTTGTCATGCTTTCAATCTCCTTCTTAGTTATATTGGAATTCACTGCCACCAGTTCATCTTAAAAAATCCTACATTTTTAAAAGTAAAAATGTCAATATAACACAATATTTAATTAAGTGTAAGACTTAAAAGTCATTTTCTTCTTACTCTACAAATGGCTCAATCTCAGCATAGTTTAGAAGCACATATATTATAGCTGCATTGAATTCCTTATCACTTAAAAATCTCTTACGCATCTTCCCACTAGCACGACCTGGATGACTAAAAATTAAGAGGCATCCATCTGGTGTATCAACCTCACCACCATCATCATTTCTACCCACTATGTTTAACTTGGTTTCAATGTGAGGAAGAAAAGAATATGAACTAAAGTTTGAAATTTCTCGAATCAAATATGCTTCACATATAGATCCCTCCACTCGAGCTTTATTCTTAACCATATTCTTCAAGTCATGTAAAATCCTATAAAAAAACATTTTACAAGTTATTTACAATGGATTAACATCTAATTATTCATTATTCATTTCAATAATTATTAAAATAATTTAAATATCTTACCTCTCAAATGGATACATCCACCGATATTGTACTGGGCTACCAACTTTTGCTTCATATGGAAGATGGATTGGTAGATGTTCCATAGAATCAAAGAACCCAGGAGAAAAAAGTTTCTCCAATTTGCAAAGTGTCACAACAATATTCTCCATTAGTTTGTGCATTCTCTACTTGCAACACAATTGAACATAAATCTCTGAAAAATATGTTGACTTCAGTTATAACATTCCAAATTGGCTCAGGTATTAAGTCCTTCAATGCAATTGGTAGCAACTTTTCTATGAATATATGACAATCATGACTTTTCATCCTAAATATTTAAAGAGAGGCCATGTCAACACACTTAGATAAATTCGATGCATATCCATCAAGAAGCTTTAAATTTGTAACCCATTTACATACCAACTTTTTTTGTTCCTTTGCCAAGGTATAAAATTCTTTCGGCTTAATAATGCTATCATCACCCCTTTTTTTCAATTCAAGCGCTGGACGGTTGCAATATAAAGAAAGATTTTTCCTTACATTTACATTACCCTTCGTCTTACCCTTCACATCCATCACAGTATTGAATATGTTGTCAAATATATTTTTCTCAATGTGCATCACATCAAGATTGTGTAGTATGAGATTTGTGCACCAATAAGGCAACTCCCAAAATATACTCTGTTTGGTCCAGTTATGTTTATCCCCAAAACCAGGTAGCTTATTTGTCCCCATTTTTTCCATAATAGATGGTAAGTTACATACCTTACCCCATACTTCTTCACTAGATAATCTTTTTGGAGAAAATGACTTCTCAACTTGGCCTTTTTTAAAGGACTTCCTATCCTTACGAAATGAGTGGTCATTTGGTAAAAAACTGACGATGAGAATAAAAAAAACATGGCTTTTGTCCTTCTTTCAAGTAAAATGCTTTAGTTTGGTCTATACATATATGGCATGATCAAACACCATGAGTACTCTATCTAGATAACATACCATAAGCAGAAAAATCATTTATAGTCCACATAAGAGCAGCCCGCATTTGGAAGTTTTGTTTTTTGAAAGAATCATATGTTTCTACCCCAACCTCCCACAATGTTTTCAACTCATATATAAGAGGCTGCAAGTATAAGTTTATATTTTGGCCAGGGCTCTTTGGACCAGGAATGACAAGAGTTAGGAACATATAACGGGTGCTCATACACATTTCTGGTGGAAGGTTGTATGGTGTGACCATTATAGGCCAACAAGAATAAGTATGTGACATTTGCCTAGAAGGACTAAAACCATAAGATGCAAGAGCTAATCGAACATTACAAGGTTTTACAGGAAAAGAAAGATGGCAATGATCAAAATGCTTCCATGCATTCCCATCACTGGGATGACTCATAACCCCTAACTCTCAATGAGTTTTTGAATGCCATGACATATATTCATCTATTTTTTATGACATATATAACCTCTGTAATCTAGGGGTAAGAGGCATGTATCTCAAAACCTTATAAGGTATATTACGCTTTCTTCGATCACCTTTCTTCCTAGGTTTATAAAGGGGATGACCACATACTGAACAACTGATTTTGTCTTTGTGTTCCTTGTAATAAAGAATACAACCATTAACGCATACATGTATCCTCTCATACCCTAACCCAAGCTTACTAACCATTTGTTTTGTCTTATATAAGTCACGAGGAAACTTTGCATCTTCTGGTAAAAGTTCTTTGATTAATTGTAAAATACGATTGAAACAACTTTCACTCATGTTAAATTCAGATTTGATATTCAGCAACCTTGTTACCATAGACAATATAGAATGTGTTTTACACCCATCAAAAAGTGGCTCCTTTGCAGCTTTCAACATTGCATAAAACTTTTCAGCCTCACAATTAGGAAGCTCTCCCACAACTTCAAACATTTCATTTCCATTAGAGATCCCTTCCCCATTAAAGACATTTGGATCAAAATTAGGACCAAAAGCTTCTAAAACCATTTTGCAATAAGGATCCATAGTTAATACATTGTCAGCCCCCAATTGAGAACTTAAATTGACATGACATTCTTCTCTAGCTATAGCTACATAGGGTTCTCCGTGAGAGACCCATTGATAATAGTCAGGCACAAAACCATACTTGTAGAGGTGAGTTTTGACAATATCTACATCAACAAACCCTTCATTATCATACCTTGAGCAAGGACATCTTATTTGGCCTTTGGACACAAAATCTTTTTGATGCATTGCAAACTCTATAAACTCATTTATGCCACTTATGAATTCTTCAGTTATCCCTTTTTGACTTGGATCCAATCTATTGTACATCCAAGTTCTATCAACCCTTATAGTATCTACATTATAAAAAGAAAGCTTAAAATTTACTATTGAAAAAGGGATAATGCTAGCAACACTTGTAAAGACACTCAATTTAAATGATTAAGATATATGAATTATTTTAGTATAATTTTAACTTTCTAAACAAAACCTTTTAGATCTCATTTAAATGCATTGCAATAGTTTAGCTAAATCAATATGAAACAAAGGGGGGAAAAGATCAAAGCTTCAACACCTCAATCAATTGAGACAGCTACTCATTTAGTCTAAAAGGTGGTGTTATATAAATGCAATGAAAACTACAGAAGTATAACAACAAGTGAGGAAGCAAAAACTAGATACAAATCATCAGGTACCATATAAAAAAATATAGAAACCATCATTTCAACATCATTCCAACACCATCAACAACAATTACTTTACAAACAGAAGCTAGTGACTTCAATATATAAGCATACACAAGTTGAAGAATAATACTTAGCCAACAATACAAGATAAAATTGCTAACATAATTTTTTAGATACAAATAGCCAAACTAGCTCAAAACTCATGAAATCTAGTTTTACACAACCAGAAGTTTGATTACTAAAGTTGATGAAATTTTGCCTTATAATTTGCTATAACTATCCCTTAATTTGCTGGACCTAATTAGCTACCCTTCAAACTCTAGTTTGTTGCCATTAGATAGAACCATAATGTCATAAGTCTATTATTTAAACTACTTGGCCAGAAATAAACAAAGTGAAGGGAATTTACCTCTCAACTTTGTGCTTCTTGCTTCCTCTTTTCCCTTCCAATAACAATACTAAAACTAAAAATCAAGTTGAAAACTATATCTAAAACAAAGATATATTAGTCAATATAATGATATTTGTTACTTATATGCAAGTTGAAAAATATGAAGAGTGAGACTGGAGATAGTTCCAATTAATATTATAAATACATAAGCAAAATTATTCACAGTGGAAGGGAAAGACTATTTACAGTTCAAAAAAAAAAAATACATGAACAAAACTGTTACCTATATACAAATACATGCAATGAGATTAATGATTCATAGTTTAGAAAAAATAAATAAGCAATATTACTTGAAGTCATGAACAAAGACTCATAAGTGACTTTGGGCACTAAAAAACACCAAAAAAAAAAGAAGAATAAAAATGACTTTGGGTACTACAAAATGACTTTAGGTACTACAAAGAGAGAAGAATACAAAAGACACACACATATTGTCTATAGAGGAAGGACAAAAAAGCCTAAGATTGAGAGAAGAGTACCATAACGATAAAAGGCATACATACCTAAAAACATTTTGTTTATTAGTTATTAATTTTGTAGAGTATTTACTATATATTTAGAGTAAATAAATGGAAGAGCTTTAGTAAAAGGGAATAGCCCTTAAGGGGTGATTTCGTTAAGCTAATAGGAAAAGGTAGCTCCCCATCCCCAAATCTTTAAGGCAAGCCACGCTGTGAGATGGTGAATGGGTAAGAATACAAGTTTTCTATATATATGCAGTGGGTCATGAAATCTTGCACAGATTGTCAGAAAGGCATGGCAAATTTTATGTAGGGATATAAAAAATGTATAATTTAGATCCTCATAGATTGATAGAATAAGTAAAAGCGTATATGAGGTTTATTTACTTTATTGAATAACTGAACAAAGTTCTAAAATGCTTCTGATCAGAAATAAAAAATTAGTTGTCATATGAGGTTACCACCAACTAAAAAATAAAATAAACTAAAATAAAAGCAAGTCCTTTACTAACAATTAACAAGATATTTAGCTTTAAGAAAAAAGTACATAATGAGTTTGGTCCTGTGATACCATACTTGAATTCTAGAATTACTGACATAATACATGGTATATCTCCAACAAATTCAAGAAGGAAAAAATAATTGAAAATAAATCTTTGGTTAAAAAATCCCTTAAATATGATCTCAGTTCCTATTTATTCTTTCTCGTACATTAATCTCAAGAACCTCAGTTGTTTCTAGAGAAAATAAACTTTGATTAGACTTCCTCTTAATTCCTTGACAATAATTTTGTGAAAAAAAAGGACATAACATGTATCTATGCTAACATGTATCTTCACATAGGCAATGATGGGGAAATTATGTAATAGATGCGAAGTTCCTGCATATAGAAATATCATAATACAAGGCAAAAACACATACAATTGAAGGAAATTTGTATTAATTTGCCAAAATTTCTACAGAAAAAAGCAGAACATACTAAAAGGTTTTAAAGAGTGATTTGTATGAAACTAGGAAATTTGCTCTGCATCTTTTAAGCACTAAATTAATTGCAAAAAGCATGGTCATTAGCTTTGGCGTGGGGGAATCCAACAAATGAAGATCAGTACATTCTTTAGAGACTTTAATTCAACCATTTCATCCCCAAAAAAATCTTTCAAGTTACAATTTCAAACAAGTTCCAACATTTTGAAACACTCTAACCTTAAATGCCATGCCTTTCTCTAATTTCAGCCATAATCATAAGGAAAATGTAGATATCTTGATAGAACAGTCCAAATTTAAGCTATAATCGCATGGAAAATGCAAATACCTTCACTGAACAAAGAGAAATGCTTGTCAAAATGAAGAAATTATTCTATAGCTTCCTTGAGAGCAGCTTTCTCACGGTGACAGAACAGAGTTTACGTGTAGCCTCCTCACCATCTCAGCCTCGCCCCTCGTCATCGCATCCTTGCCCCTTGTCGTCAGTGCTCCCTCTTGCCGTCAGTGCTCCATCTCGTGATGCTTGCCAAAACGAAGAAACTCCCCTGAAGCTTCCTTACTGTCGCAGAACAGAACAGAGTTCGCAGCCTTGCCCCTTGCTATCTCAACCTCGCACCTGTCTCCCTTTACTGTCAGTGTTCCAGCCTTGCCTCTCCTCTATTTGGCTAGGGCTCCTCGCATGAGTGTGTTTGGAGAAGGAGTTTTCCTCGCGTGATTGCAAATGAATATTAACTGACGAGTGAAAAAAATAACATCGTAAAATCTAAATTTAAATTCAGATACTGAGCCAAGACCAATGTGCTTTTTCTTCTCATGCTGATTATGCTTCAATAATATTTTTTATTTTAACTCTATATTTTTTATTTTAACTTTAATTTTTATTTTAATTAAAATGATATTTTCAATAATATTGAATGGAGGCTTCTTATTTTAATGTTTTATATTATATTTTACAACACATATATAAATATTGACTTATAAATTTTTTATTTTATATGTTGGTAAAAAAATTATATATTTTTATATAATTATTTACTTACTAAATATATATATATATATTATAATGTTCAACACATGATAAAAATTATATATAAATATAAATTTCTATATTATTGTATTTATAAGATTATTTATATTATAAAATTTCTATATAATTATAAAATTTCAATTGGTGCCATTTTAAGGAAGGAAAATATTTCTTACGCATAGAAGGACATTAAGAATATAAAAAATTCTTAAGGTTTTTATCAATAAATTATTTTAGCGAGGAATAAAATTTTCCTCTTTAATTTCCTCGCTTATTAGAGAGGGATAAAATCTGCCTCGCAAAATCCCTCGCTAATTAGAGAGGGATTTATGATGCCTCACTAATTTCCTCGCTAAATTTAACTCAAGCTACGAAATCATTATCCCTCGCTAATTTTCTCGTTAATTTGATCTTTTAGAGAGGAATGAGTGATCCCTCGCTAAATTCCCTAGGTAAATGGCTTTTTTTTAGTAGTGACTTTAATACTATCAAGGTGATAGAAAAATAGCTTCACCTTGTCAATCAATATAGCGAATCCCTTTAAACTTAGTAAAATGATAAGATAATAGGAACTTGTGTGGAAGATTAGAAATGGTAGTAAACGGGACAATATTTCGATCGATGTACAAAAATGTCTTATATATTTTTTATGAAGGAGAATTTCTCACATTTGTCAATTTCAATAGTGGAATATATATATTATATAAGCAATTACAAATGTGTGTTTTATTATCAAAAAATTTCCTTGTTCGTCTGTGCATTTTCTGAGAATTTTTACAGTTGAATTTTTTGTGATCATAATATGTGAAGTTGTTATACGTATAAATAGCTTTAATACTGATACTTCTTCCGGGCCAATATTTCCCATAACGTTTAAATCACAGCCCCCTTGAATATCAGTGCAATCTGGTAATAATAAATTAAATAATAATATAAAACAATATGTAAGTAAGGGTGAAAGAAAGATAAAGAAGAAGAGATCAAGCACGTGTGAAGAAATTGAGAAAGAAGAAGGGAAAATAGGAGTAGATTTTGTCTGGGTTAACTTGCTGTTTAGTAGATAACCTATCTGCATCAATTAATTACATTGGAATATGAAAAATAAATGATTAATTAAACAAAAAGAAAGAAAAGAAAGAGATCTAGCAACTAGATCTCTACGTACGTAATTTAGGTACGGTCCCCACAATGCCAATTCAACATCTGAAAAGATGCCCTTCTGTGGTCCAAAGCACTTTGGTTCCAGAAAACAATGATATCATACCCACCAAGTTTTCAAGTTGAGGAGTTCAAATGAACTATCTCAATACTTCAGTGACAGTTAAGGGTCTTCTATGTAGAAAAACCCACTATCCATCAACCATCATGGTCTTGTGTGATCCATGCATCTTGTTAACTTCTCGTGTGTAGTATATGTGCTTGATGATGTTCAATAGCTGAAGCACTCCATCCTTCAAATTATGAAACGGTGGGCCCTCACGTTCCCTCCACTTGCATGTCAATTTTTTCTTGCATCCACATTCTTGCTATGTTTTCTTCGGCTAAAATATCTCTTCCTTTTTATTTTTATTTTTGTGTTTTGCAGATAGCATAGAGAATAAGAAATAATTATTATTGGAAAATATTTGTTGATTAATTCTTTCATGACATGTTTAATACATAGGGCGGAAATCAAATAAATCAATCATTATTGGAAAATATTTACATTAATTAAAAACTATTCTATACCTTGTAACCAAAAAAAAACTTCAGCGTACCTTATTATTTTTCCTAAAATTAATATATATTTTAGATTGATTCTTAATCACCAAATAAAACGTGAACCGTATATGTCCTGAGGCCATTGCTTCGGTAAAGATAAACAAGGAACCATATATAAATTGAAATGTTCGATTTAGACAAATAAAATCTCCTATATTTGACCATAGAGGTATGAAGAAAAAAAAAAAAGGCAGAGAATGGAATAAAAATATACACATATTGAAAAAATATTGTAACATAATTATATTGTCGACTAACATTTTACAAGGTCGTTCTCTCTGCGTATATACACAATTTATTGCCACGTATTTAAATTTTAAACTTTCAGTGCAGCTAAATAAAAATAAGCGTAGAATATTTTCTCCTTTTCCAAGAATTTTCTTAATTATTGATTTTTTTATTATAATATATATATATATATATATCTTGAAGTTAAAAGATAAATTACAACATATCTTTTTATAACAAGTATTGAATATACGTTTGGTCAATATAAAAGAATTATATTTTTAAAAATTTAATATGTTTTAAAAATTATTAAACAAATAATTTATTGTTAAAAAATAACATATAATTTTTAAAGAAAGCTAACTAATTGAAAGATGCTAATTAATAATATTTAATTTAACACTAGCATGTTTAAAAATTAGAAAATATATATTTAAAAAAATATAAGCATGTTCTTAAATTTGATAATAATTTAGAATATATTATTTTTTATAATTTTTAACACAAAATATATAATATTAAAATAATAGTTTAAAAAATACCTTGTAGTAAATTATATTTTTAATAAAAATCAAATTTATCTTTAAATTTTATCATATTTAATATTAGTTTCAAAAAAGGTTTATTATATATATATATATATATATATTATATATATATATATATATATATATATATATATATATATATATATAATAGAAGAAGATGGTGTAATGTTGAGTCACAGATAAAGGAAAATAATTTAATTATATCAAGAAATACCAAATTGATATGTATGCTTTTAAAGATGCGAATGGTAATCCTATGTAAAGATAATTTTTTTATATAATTTCTATGCGATGGCTATATATTCTTATAATTATTATTCAAAAGTATTTTATCACTCTTTTACTATTTTTTTAAGTAAGAGTATAAAGTTTATATTTATTTTTAAAATTATTTTTGTCATTTCTTTTGTGATCACATTTTTTTTGTTTTGCATACCAAATGAGACTTAAGTATACATTTGACTTAATTTATAGACTTCCCTCATTTATTTATATAGATAAATTTCAATCCTCTTATTTATAAGCTGACGTCCATAGTCGTAAACATTGTTTTACCAAACTTGTGAAATGCTGAGTGTAAATTTCCTTAAAACAGAATAGTTGTATAATGGGGAAGTTAATTTTAAGATCGTGTGATCTACAGAGTTAATTATCGAGAATTATAAAGTTTTTTTTTTTAATTTCGGTCTAAACAATGAAGAAAAATGGGTGCTCTCATTAAAACTTTCTCCATCAGGACGATCTCAGCACTTCTCCAACCATCTCATCCAAAATGACACCCACAAATGAACCCTACTTTCGTTGTTAATCTGAACCTTAAGTACTGAAACCGAAAGATATTAATTGATATCAAATCTAGATAGACACGTCTTGCATATATTATAATGTTCGTTGGATAGAAGCGCTGAGAATAAATCAAAGTGTCAAATATATATGCGTCGCTTGAAGTAAAAGGGACATTCCCACTCTACAGATCTAGCTATTATTTGGCCACACACCACAAGAAAGCACTTCCATATAATTAAAAGGCGAACATGTATACATGTGGATAATAAATACATGAAAGAGCGAGCAAATTGGGAGGTCCAAAGTTGTAGCTATCAATGGCAAATATGTCACATTCAAGACACGTAGTGGGGAAAACTGAAGAGATAGGGAACACGCAGACAGTGACCCTTCTTGTTCTTCCCATAGGATAAGCCAAATATTATTAACCAACGCGGCTATAAGGGAAGGAGAATTAAGATATATAGAACATATATTTGGCTAAACAAGAAGCCACCAAAATCTCTCAGCCTAGCCGGACCAATATATGCCATGCCTGGCTAGCCACTAGCCAGGGTTTTCAATTTCTTCATCAATATTCTCAGTTCTGTCTGACTCTTTTGCTAATGATGGTGGTGGGCGAGCACTGAAATTGGATCATCCATGGTCACATGTCTTTGGGTTCCCATTAAGGACGCGAAGTAATTAATGAGATTTGGCTAGTTGCTGAACTATGTATGGCCTGATCTTGTAATGTCAGGTATATTTTATATTGTCGTTCTTTTTGTTTGCATATGAATTGGGCATTGAAATTTAATGATGAGAATTTATGAGTGCCTTTTTCATGTTAATAACTTCAAATTAGTCAACTAAAGTAATTCAGTTCATTGATTGTGCAAATTAATATGATTTATTCTTCCATGGGCTAGAACCATCATCCAGTGTTTTTTTCATTGAAGTGAGATAAGGATATATTCACAACGGCAATTTAGTACATTCGCAAATGAATTAATGTGAGAATTGTAATTGCTTGAATGCGAAAAACAAGATTCATATAAATTACCAACACTCCACAGACACAAACACAAAAAGGTTCAAGAAAAAAAAAAACCCTTCATTAATTATCAATTTTGCTAAAAAAAAATTATCTCATGAATACAAATTAAAGAATCCTTATGTTCCATATATAATCACATCTAAAAGCTACGTACATAAGGCACAATGAAACTAAGCTCGCAGCATATCCAATCACGTACCTACCATCGTTGTTGACATAGTTTACGATTTAATAATGATGCCATTATTGAGTAAGTTATAATTCAAAGGATATATAGATCATAGGGGTTTTATATCGCTAGCTAGATCTTGAAGATGTACGAATAGAGGTAGCTTTGGGTAAAAATAAAAAATTAATAATGTACGAACATGTACATGTGCTGCTTATTCATGGCCTCACCAAATGCAAAATTATATATAGTAAAAGCATGTCCTTTTTTAAGAGTCATGAAATGTCACTAACGATGTTGCCAAATCAAGAGGCAAAGCAAATGGCAAATGCTCATGTTCACATCAGATAATTTTCTACTTTATTAGGGCAAACATAAGTGGTTCAGTTGCATTGAAACCCCATATGTTACTATGGTCCCCTCTCTCCAAGCCTTTCATGAGCGTGACCCTATTGGCAAAGAGATGACTTGCATGGTTGTTGTTAGGTTTAAGGGAAAGAGAGATGGGTTTTTAAAGAAGAAGAAAGAGGCCCACTGTTTTTCTTTCAGATGGATGCGCAAAATTATCAACATTGGGAGAGGGATTAGAAGTAATTTAAAAGTATTTGTTGTCATTTTTTTTTAATAAAAACGTACTTAATTTGTTGAAACCTCTTTTAACATAACAGCATATTATTAACTTAATTATTTAAAATAATCACACTATGTTTTATAATTTAATTAAAGAATACTTGACAACAAAAACAAACATCGATCCAAGTTTTATTCCTATTCACAAATCACTTAAGGCACTGAACAGAGAAAAACCAAAACCATAATGGCAAAGGTAGATAAATTGATTAGATATAGATCTTTACCTCAAGTACTTCAAAGGAAGTTGGTTATCTTAATGACAGCCCAGAAAGTAATTATGAGAGGGAAAGAAAGTAAGGATAGTGACTTGTCGATGGCCAAGAAAGGAGTAGAATTATGAAAGAGTGAGAAGTAGTTGAAGGGTGAGAGAATAGTGTATATGGCAATACGAGTCAAACATGCATGAATAAAGCAGGCTATTTTTGCAGAAAGAGGAAGAAAGGCCGCCAAAAATAACATTATTAAATCACTATTTTGAATGAATTCCATGAAATATTCGCTGAAAATTTTAGAGAACCCTTCACATACAACTCCTAAATCATGACAGCAAGAGAGGTCGCCCTCCCTGTCTTTCTCTCTCGCCGAATAAGGGGTAACTTTTTGAGCTAACATAAACGTTAACGATAAAGAGACTTGGGCAGTGTAGTCATTGAAACAAGTGAAAGAGAAAAATATATTCCCTACCTTTTATGTATGACGAAAGATAGATTTATTTGTTTTTAATTTTTACCTATAATATATTTCTGCGTTCTGCAACTATACCAGTAAATGCCATTCATTGCTAGTTTTTGATAAGTTATAGTATGCTTCACAAATATAAAATTGGAAGTTTACGTTAGAGATTTTTTTTTTTTTTTTAACGCCACAATGCCTTGAAAGTTCGGATTGGAGAAAGAAACGGAAAAATATCAACTCCAAGAACATTATACTTCTATAAAAGAGATGCTACTTTATATTTTTTTTATTTAATTCTTAAATTGTTATTTAGATAATTTGTCTTTTAATTCAATCAGTGATACAATAATTTAATATTTTAAGTTAAAAATTTTTTCAATTATTTTTAAACCTAGTTAAAACATATTTGTTATAAACTAAATCAGAAGGACAAATCACTCATATTGAGATTAAAGAGACTAAATTATTTTAATAAGCAAAAGTGAAGTAATTGTGCATTCAAACATTTCAAATAATAATTTTTACACATTTACTCAATTTTCATAAATATTCCTTGTTTTTAATTATTAGCATGAAATTAGTATCTATCAATAAATTATTAGTAGGAGTTGATTCTAAAATTTCAATAAAAATTTCTCATTAACTTTAACAAATAAAAGTCCTATCTAGAAAAAAAGTAGATTGTTAATTATTTTAGTTTAATTATCACTTTTTTTTAATTTGATTTGCTGTTTTACCCTTTTTTTTTGTTTGAGAATTAACTGAACCAAAAAAGTTCAATTAATCAGAAGAATGCCGAATATTACAATACTGCTAGGTACATACTACATCTACTTACGGACAAATTTGTCAACGAATCGTTGTTATCATGAACAATAATGGCCTAGCTACTGGCCACCTTCATCGATCTTGGTTATATGATGATGACTTTTTACGATAATATATAAAGATTGATGAGAGAGGAGAGAACAAGTTCTCAAATAATAGAAAGTGAAAAATTGGAATCATTAGTCTCATGTTTACCGGGAGGGAGGGGTTTGGTTAGGACTAATCAAGGTACGTTTGGGATAGTCTACATCGACTTGAGAATACTGCAGAGGTTAATTTGAACTTTTAAACTAAAGACATCAATTCCGTTAAGGAGAGCTTCTGACAAAGGGAGGATTATCTAGCTAAATGAAAGAAAAATAAAGGGCATTAATGAGTAGTGGCTCATGATGATTAAGCAAAACAAACATGTAAATAGTATAATTAGACAACAAAGGAGAAGGACGAATAGAAGAGTAGATGCACTTAATTAGTTACCGAGGGGAAAAAGGGAAGAGTAGGTGTGTACTTAAATAACCATAGCAGAGGAAGAGAAAATTGGCAAAGAAAGGGTGAGATATAAGCTCTTGGATATTCGTGGAGTCTGATTTGAGGACCACTCTTTTCAAATTCTTGCAACACATACAAAAGTGCTAACAAAACCCACACCAACTATTTGTAGGTTTCCGCTCGATCCCTCATTCTACCAAAACTCGAAGCATGAGTATTTATAGCAGCAACCCTGATCAATTATAATATATGCATATATATATATATATATATATGTTCACATCCATAGTTCCCCCCCCCCCCCCCAAAAAGATAACTTATCTGTCTTTATATGAAATGGTTAATAATTTAGATACGCGTTATTATCTAATAATCAGCAATAACAATATCAAATTTTCTTTCAATTTACAAAAATGTTATCATTTATCTAATACAAAAAACTTCATTAACGTTACTTTGACCCACATTATTATTAAAAGGCGAAACTAAATTTCTTCTCAAAAGAAAAGACAGAAAATCATGCTATACCCTATTTCTTATTTATAGTATGTCCTATGGACTATATATTAATTACGCGACAAGATTACAAGAGAGACGGAAACAAAATTAATATGCAGAAGACGGTAAAAATTTGGGGTATAGCGGTGTAATAGGAGCACTTGTTTGAAACTCGCAAAATTCGCTTCCCCCATGGCCCCAAAAAAACACGAAACACATAACAAAACAAAAGATCAAAAATGCATTTTAAATTCAATAGAAAATAGCTTCTATTAAATTGCGAAAACAATAATGATAATTCAATTCTAATTTACTGGAGACAAAATCATATATTTTAAGTTGTCTGTGTAATTAAAAATTCTTTATCATGAATACTTTCATCCTTGAAAGGAGGTGATAAAAGAATTTTTTAAAAAAATTATAGGATTGTAAAGGAATACTTATAAAATTTAGCGGAGAGTGTGTTTGGAAAGATTATTTTAAGAGGAAAAGTAATTTTTGTAATTATTTGAGTTACATAATTAATTTTTTTTATTGAATCAGCGTGAAATATATTTTTAAATTGGTTAGCTAAAATTTTAGCCCCAAAAAAATTATTGACCTAATTTTAATCAAGTAATTTTAAAACAATTTAAAATATCACCATAATAGGTGGAATTTAAATTTTTCATCCTCCTTCAATGTTGGAGATTTTATTTTTAATATGAATTTTCATACACGTGTGTTCTCATATATATTATAAACACACGTGCACAAAAAAATTTACAAATACTAGGAGTATCACACAAAAATTTATAAATGTAAAGAATTTGAATTATTACAGCAATTCAAATTTTACATTTGAATATTCATAAAATTTAAAATTATACAATCCGAATACAACATAAGTAAATAGTGTGTATTCAGTACCTTGGAACATCTAAAATTTAGATGTATAAATTTTTTATAAAGACAAAACTCCTAATATTAGAAATTACTTTTCTGCAATTAAAAAAAAAAGAAATTACTTTTCAAAATGTGGATCCCACATATTATATTTATATCTCCAACTATATAAAAATTTACAAGTAAGAAATTCAGAGTATTCAAACTTATTTACCCAGAGTTATATCCTGATGGGATAAAATTGAAAAGAAATTTTTTTAACTTGATCTCCTGAAGTACATTGTAAGAGATCCCGATCTTGTTTACGCACATGATTTTATAATTAAATTACATTTATAAATAAATAAAATATAACCTTTAGTATGACACTCCTTAAATTATGCGCGATACATATTGAATGAAATATAAAATTCTTAGCAAGACTCATACTTGAATGTGAAACCAGAATTAAGAGGAAGGGAAGATGGGACTTGGAGTGTTGAGAACCCAAGGGCTGACTTAAACTTTGTGGCCTTGTCAGGCTTCACTCTCAGATGGATCAGCCCCAGTTGTCCATTGAATATCAGAGTTCTGACCCCACCCCACCTCTGTTTATAGGGTCCCACCTTCTCATCCCCTCCCAAGTACATCCCTTCTCTCCTTTTCCTGCTTCCTCCTTCTCTTCATCCTCCATTGCCTTTCTTCTTCTTCTTCTTCTTCTTCTTCTTCTTCACCTAATTCATAATTTCCTACTCCTACCTCTCTTTCTGATATTTATAGACCCACGCCCCCCCAACCTACCCTCTTCCCTCTCATGGACAAGTCAGACAGAGAGACCCATGACTTCATGAACGTTCAGTCTTTCTCTCAACTCCCCTTCATCCGCCCTCCACCTCTCAAAGAAAAGCCCATTAGGCTCTTCGGCATTGAATTCCCCAACGCCGACACACCTTCCGCCCCCGACGATGCCGACTCGGCTGACACAACTAACAACAATGCTTTCGACCTCGATAACAAGGACACCACCGCTGCCGCTGACAACGGCGAAAGTAGCCGCCGATTCGAATGCCATTACTGTTGTAGAAACTTCCCCACTTCTCAAGCCCTAGGCGGCCACCAAAACGCCCATAAACGAGAGCGTCAGCACGCCAAGCGAGCCCACCTTCAGTCGGCTATGGTGCACAATAGCTTCTCCGTGGACGCCCCCCAAGTCTACGGCCTCATGAACTACCGGCTCGGCTCGGTTCCCACGCCGTCAATGCCTTATCCGACGTGGCATAATAGTAACTCAAGCGATGGAAGGCTTTATGGAAGCCACGGTACGAGCTCCTATTCTCATCTGCAACCCATCAACGGTAGCCCCTTGGCCTTGTGGCGAATCCCCACCGTCCAAAATAACCCTACTACTTTCAACCGAGACCGTTCGTTGCACTTACAGCATCCATTGCCCTTGTTTGCTGGCGACGAAATTAACGTCAGGGCTTCACAGGTTGTTGGGTCCGCTTCGCAAAATCGGCTCGTTTATGACTCTAAACCCAGCGTCCATGACCATGTGAGTTTGGATCTTCATCTGTAACGATGAATACTATCTCCTCCCTACGAATAGCTTTTGGGGGTTCTCTATATAAAATATATGAAAACTTTCTTTCTTGTGTTGGAATCCTATGGCTTAATCCTATATATAAGATGACCCATATATCACTTCGGTTCTTATTTTTCTTGAAATTAACAGTGATTACTTATGATGAGATGATTTAATATGTGAATGAAATTGACATATTTATTTATAACAGCCTTCCGCTTCTGATCCTTTTCCACTTCTTTTAAGCATTTCTTGATTTTAAACGCAGAATTAGGGAACTATACCACCTTGACTGCTTTCTCTCAGTTCAAATCGATCAAAGTTGCATATATAAAAGATATAATGCAGAATTCTATAGTATCATTTCGTATTCTGTATAATGTGTTAACGTCCTTGTTGGTCTGCTAAGAGAACTGTTCACACGTGTGGGGATGATAAAGCGCAGAAGACAGTTGGGTGCGCATGAAGGTTTTGTCCAGACACACACGTGTGCGTAAATCCATCATAGGGTGGAGACAGGTGGGGTGATGAGAAAGGACATGGGTTCTGATTCAATGCAATGTAATTGAGAAAGGTCATTATATAAAGGGTTTTCATGGTCTGCTCTAAAATTGCAGTAAAGAAAGTGATTTTTCAATGCCATTTTGCAGTTGCAGCAATGCTGCTTGCCAAACTTCAATAATACATGTAAATCCTACTCTTTCAATTTGGAGATAGAGAAAGGAGAAAGAAGAAGATACATGCATATATATATGTATATATACTATATGAATGTGAGCCTGTCGACTTTATATTATGTCTCATATGTCTAGCTTTGGTACAAGGTAGAACCTCCTTCAATTGAGACCTAGGGCTCGGGGTACAAACCGGGCAATATCAAGGAACATATCCCACAACAACATTTTCATGTATCTTCAGATGTTCGTTGCAGAGGTAAAGGTTGATTGAAGTTGACTCATACAGCAGCTTATTGAACCAAATAGTCCTGATGTAAGAGAATTTGGAATTCTATATTGGGAGAGATATCTATAGGTAGAGGTGGAATTAATAATTGTTACGGTGGGTATGATTCAAAATTGAAGTGACATGACAAGAGTAATTACTACAAGTTGATGAGCACTGCTGAAAATTAAAGTGACAAGATTTATTACTAAGTTAAGGTCCTACAAATAAATGCCTTGTTTACGCACACTAAATTCATAATTCAGAGGGAGTGGCACCAAGGACTTTCATGGCTTTAAAATGGCAAAACTAACCCCTCAGAAAAGGTGTGTCTTTCTTTTCCCTTTAAGAGACTTTAAGGAACATATGGACATGGTAGTTAGGCTGCCATCTTCTATTTTCCCATCTCTCCGTTGTCTGATACACAACAGAGAAAGAGAAAGACAGAGATGTTATTGTTAGGTGGGTTAGTTTTCGGTGAGTGGAAATGTGGGACTTGGAGATTCCTTCTCTAGGGAAAGAGGAGGAGGACATGTTCTCCTTAACATTATGTACACTGATAGTTTAGTACTGATGAAACTGTCTACTTTAATCATCTGTTACATGGTGGCAGCACAAAGGGTCAGAGATTTATATGACAATGGCACTACCCAATGTATTGCCTTACCTATAAAATTCAGAGAAAAGGCAATCAGTCACAAATTGATGCTAAAGTTCCTTCTCAAAATTGTTGGGGTATGTGATTTTGACTTCCATTATACCAACTTGCTGAATACTATTTTTCCCCTTCATTTCTTTCCCTTCCTCCCGGAAGAAATTTTGACTTCAAATTCCAACTTCCAATTTCTTGTATGTGAAACAAATTTCACGCGTTATATCACCTACTTCATCGTCATTTCTGGACAGTATCCAAATTCAGAGGATGCTTGAACTTTTTGTGTTTGGGCTAGCTTAGTAACAATTAAATATTATTTTTGTTTTTCATAAGGAATATGTAAGAAACAAAATATTAACAATCACGATAATTGGTTATGCGGTAATTTTAGTTTATTATGATCATTTCTTGTATAATAAATTATATTGCCAAAATGCTTAATTTATACAGCAATTTATAAAAAACATTAATTATATAGTCTTTTGTAGTTCAATTTTGTTCTACTAATAGAATGTCAATTTTTAAATTTCATATCGTAAAAATTGATATTATACATTATCTTTAAAATCTTTGTAACATGAATATTAGTTAATATTAGTTATTATAAAAAATATGAATATCGCTTCCCGCATACTCACCCCTAACATATATTCAAACCAAGGAATACTTTGAATGAACACAAAACTTGCGCCCATTATAGCTAGTATTACTTGATTTCATTAACTATTCCGCATAAGACACTCTTAACGCATTTAAGGAAACTTAAAAGACCTGCATTCTCATCTGGTCTGTTGAAGGGTTTATTGCAACTCGGCATGAGGTATCTGCCCGTATATGATGCAAAAAAAAAAAAAAAACTTGTGGGATTATATATCCTTGGTTGTAAGTGTAAGGAGATAATACAAAGCTTGAAGCATTGATTAAGATGTTTTCGACAGACTTGCATTGAAATTCGGGGGACCCGTACAAATGATTTGTCAACTGTTTTTCACCAAGAAAAAAAGTATGTGAACAAGAGCATTCAATAATTGGCTGCCGTATTGGTCCTCTTTTGTTATAGATATTAACTGACATATAATTTCTATACCTTTTTATGATAAATAAAAAATATAATAGTATTATAATATATTCAATTACAAGATATTTCACATAATTAAGATTTATTTTAAGAATTAGATTTAGTTATAATTTCTTATATTTTTATTATTAAGTCTTCTAACAAATATATGACATGTATTGAGAATTTTTTTAAAAATTTAATCATGTAATGTTTAACAATAAATTTATATATTTATATGTAAAAATTAAAAATTATATATTTGTCATATTTTCATTAAATAACCTTGATAATAAAGATATAAAAAAAATACCTAAATCTTTTCTTTAATTTAATTTGAATTCATGTTCTAATAAAAATCTGTTCCAATTAATGCAACCTTCGAAAAATACCACCTAGTTTATATGGATTTATTATGTTCTTCCAGAGTTCAAAGGGTCCAAAAAACAGAAATTGGAATCCCACCATCACTCCTTTCTAAATCAATAACCATATCCAGACATATTGCATATTCATTTTCAAGCTTCAATCATGTAGTAGTTGGTTTTCTCAAAGGTCTAACAAGGATTCAAGATATAATTTGCCTTTTCATTCAAATAATTCAAAAGGATAAAATTAGTGTCAAAAATGCCCACCGAAAAAAAAAAAGGAAAGTGATATAAATAAAAGACAATCCCAAAATACTGCCACGGCGTTACCATCAACCCAACCATCCACGGCCCCACAAGTAAATGCAACATATAAAGCGCATGTGAGGAGCAAAGATAATGAAGGGACACAATGAAGAGAAAGAGAGAGAGAAGAGTAAACACATAATAATTAGGACCACTTCTCCTCCTTACTTTCACGGAGAGAGGGAAAGAACAGTGGAATTTAAGAAACATCGGCCCACACCTCAATTAAAAAGTTAGCAAGCGAGGTTGACAGTTTATACAGTAACCTTGTTGAGCCAACCTGCACAGAAGGCGCACTTCGAACGCAAGAAAAAAACCTTCCCCTTATATCCTACTCCTATTGGTGCGGGACGGTGGTTAACAATGTCGTAATAAGCGCCAGACGATCTTGTAGACCCATGCTTGGTCTTGTCAAAATATCTATCGATTCTCTTGCTTTTTAAATTGTCCGCTTAATTATTATAGAAACACGTATGTAACCCAGCTTCCTAGAAATATCATATACCAAGTCTTGGGAGCGGCTGAGCTACCCATTTATCGCTCCAAATACAGGACCACTAGTGGGCCAATGTTTTTTTTCAATTGAATCTCACTCTGATTAGGCACATAACGTTATCATGTCTAGTTGGTCAAGTTTGATCCATAGTTGGGTGTGATTGCACCGGAAGAAAAGTCAGATTTACCAGGCCAAGCCAGGTTTAGCCCTAACACAATGTACCCCTGGTCCTACTTTATCCAATTTATCCTTTTATCAATCACAACATAAATTCACCCATTTTTTTAGCCTCAGCAAATCTCTTAACCACTTAACGCTTGCATTAGATCACTAATTCTGCAGGAAATTAATTCTCAGCAATCCGCATATACATTTTAATCAGCGACATAAATCTTTGATCAAAACTAATAGGAATCTGCCACATGCATTCTCTTTGTTACAAGGACGGGAGATTCGAACTTGAGAGGTACAAAGCAATAAATGAACCTGTCATTGGGATGTTTCAGTTAGGGAAAAGGGAAGCATACTAGTAAATCCTTAAGCAAGAGTTTAACGATGACTAACATAAATTTCTCTACGATAGTAAATCCTTAAGCAAGAGTTCAACGATAACTGACATAAATTTCTCTATGAAAGTACCTCAAAACTCAAAAGGCTAAAAATCTCTTAATAAATAATGTTTTGTCCTTACTGAGGTAAAAGATTTATGGGGAAAGTGTTTTAAGTTTGTAGGGAGCAGTTGGGAATCTCAAGGTAAGCGTATCAGTGTAAGAGCCATGTCTGGCTAATAGCTAGGGGTATATAGTAAGGGATTTGACTTGACAGTTAAGGCTAAGAGAGGCATGGCTGAGAGAACATGGGACTCTACCTACAGGTTCAATACATGGAGATAGTGGGCTAGATAGAGGGCTAAATTTCAATACGCCGTGGGATCATGGCAATCCATGTACGTGGAAGACGTGCATGTCATCATGGCTGTTGACAATTTGAGGTAATGTGTTTAGGGCATGCCAAGAAGGGTCAGCAATAAATACTACCTACTTAGGAAGGGAAAGGTTAGAGAGGGGAGAAGTGAGCTCAATTGTAACAACCAAGTATTAAATTCTTACTTGGTTTACTTAGAATGATTATGCTTAGCACCAAGGCACCTTCACTTCAATCTTACCAAGCCACTTCCAAGAACTGTTCATGGAGAAAGAAAGATGATAACCACTGCTTCACGGCACTCCAAATCCTGTCTAAGTTAGGTGTTGCAAGTGGCATTTGACTGCACCAAACCCACTTTGAGAACATTGGTTTCTCGCAATATCAAAGCAACCATGGTGCAATTTTTCAAGTTTGCACTGTGTTGGCTCTAAGGGAAGAAATAGCCTGTTACACTCTCTTTCACCCCAAACTTCTTCAAACAGGAAGAGTGCGATAAATTAGTTTACTATTCACAGGACAAATTCATGGTGTACTCTAAAACACTTTGCTCAGCAAAGAATTTATCATTGAAAGTTGCATTAGCACTAGATGCTATAAGTGATTAAGTACAAGTTTAGATATGTTTTGAAAAATCACATTTATGTAAATCTTGCAAAACGTGGTTTGAGAAGTAGCAAACGTCCATCCAAACACAGCTTAAGGGTTGGAGAGGCCGATGTTAGCATAAGATCAGCACCAAGGCTGGCACAAGATCAAGGCCAAGGCACATGCATAGGCATCTGGGAGATCTTACTGCATGTATTGTGTGAGAGACAGAGTTGTTAAGTAATCTTAAAAGACAGGATTGACAACCTCTCTATTTGATTGGCTCCTCCTTGGAGTGAGACACCTAGGAGAAAGCTCTTATTAACTAAGAGGTAATCCCTCTTCAATGGGAGGAGTCAACAAGAATTACCACGACTTTTTTATGAGTCAATTAGTATGAAAAATTGTTAAGTAAAAAAAAAAAAAGAATGAAGATATGAATAAAATTGATATAAAATAATCCTTTTATTCTTACTTAGACAAACATAAAAAAAAGACAAATATTATTGAGCAATAATAACAAAGATATAATAAATGTTGATAAAAACATTACATTTCCTTTTCCTTTTCCATCATGCAACCAAAAAAAACTGAGTAAAAAACTATGCCTCTCCACTCAAATTATTGTGATTTTTATGTTGATTAAATAAATCATTAAATTTCTTAATAAATAAAATAAAATAATGTCTACATAGGACTATTCTTATCTTAGAGAATTCCTGACAACTAGTTTCTGCAACTTACAAAGATTTGAATCCTCTCAATTTCATTGTAGAAATCAACTGTTATTTTTTGAGAGAAATCAACATATAATATATGAAACCCACTTAAATGATAGGACCCACTTGAATCGTTTTTGAAACTCAATTTCAAAAAGAAATTTAAAGGATTCATTTCTATTGGAAACAGCTCAAAACTTTTTGTTTTCTTTCTCAACAGATTTTTCCTTCATTAAGGCTTATATATATATTGCACAATCCAACAGATGGGGCATTACAGCACAAAATGTAAATGGATATAGAAATATTATTCAAGTAATAAGAATCTCAATATTGAGTAAAATACACTAAAGGACGATCTTCAAATGATATATACATCTAAAGGCATAGATTTTGGGGGGGGGGGGGGGGGGGGAGGAAAAGTGGGAAAAAAAAAAAAAAAGGCATAGGGTAAATATATGCCCTGTATATGCTCCTGCCAGAAATTATCTAAGCCTCTGTTGCTGAGTCCAAGAACTGTAATTTTCTTCAATGTGCCGGGTAAGAAGTGAGATTCAATAATGTGAAGCGCTCGAGGCAGCATTATAGGATATTTCAGTGATTTGTGTAAACGTTGGAAGCACATAACCTACAAATTTCACATATCATGTAAATTTGTCATAGGTATCCAGATGTTATAGAGTTTAACACCTCTAACTGATGTTTGCCAATGGAAACTGAAAAACAAACCAAAACTCAAGCAGCATTTTCTGACATCAAAACTACTATCGCAAGACAATTAGTAAAATTCTGTAAAACAAGCTATAAGTGTGTGGCAGAGGCAACTATAGCCCAAAGTAAACGGGGGAAGAGAAAGACACCCAGTTCACAAACAATACTCGTGTACTTTCAATTCAACTTCTTTATATGGCTGTTTACGATATTAACTCAAGTTTAGAGGTACATCTTAACAATCTTTCACAAATTCTTCCCCCTGCTGTCCTAGTCTTCACAAAATCTATATTCAAATATATCATATACTTATTTTTATGAAATATGATTTTTTCTTTTTGTGGGGGAGGGGGGGGGGGGAATTAATTACATTTGCATCATACATTAAATCAGTATGTTTTTAAAATCTCAAGAACAGTAACTTAACAGAGGGAAGGTAGATGTTATACTAAAATGTAATACAGGAATAGTCTATGTAACTTCATCATATTGCAGGAGGCCCATGTAACTTACTACAAATAATGAAATATCCTTTTAATTTCATTTTGCGTAGTCAGAGCTCTGCTTGATGGCTAGAACATCAAAGACTAGAAAGCAGATAAAATTTCATAATGATAGTCCACTGCAATACCCGGATCATATGTTCTCACATAAATAACGCAAATAAAGAGGAACCAAATTATCTCTAAATGGAAAATTTTTATTTTCTTGAAAATCGATACAATATTAGCTCACAATGACGACCAGAGAAAAACTGAAAAGGAAGAACTTGAAAATTATAATTATGATTCTAAGCGCTAGACCATACACAAACAAGTAACTTGAAGGAAACAAACCCCACCCCCCCCCCCCCCCCCAAAGAAAAAGGGAAAACACACACACACTCTCTCTCTCTCTGCTGTCAGAGAATAACAAGATTATGGGCCTGTTTGATTTCCTGTTTCCAGAACAGTTTTTTGTTTTTAAGAACAAAAAAATAAAAAAACTTGTTTGATAATGTGTTTTTAATGAAGTGTTTTGTAAAACAAAAAAATAGAATTTTGTTTTCGGAAACAGAAAAATCAGAACATTTTTTTGATGTTTTGTAATTTTTGTTCTGCAGAATCAGGAAAAAAACAAAAAATAGTTACTTTTCAAAATAATGATTCAAACGGATTTTTTAATTTTTTTGTTCTCAAAATTTGTTTTAAAAAACACCTGTTTTAAGAACATTAAAACAAAAACAATTTCAAACAGGCCCTGTATATCTCCTAGGACTCATAACTGACAATTTATCAGGGAACAAGGGAACCTGCATGACTAAACTTGATGCCAAAATTCTCACCCAAAGGACTCCGATCGGACAGATCTATAATTACTATCATTTCACTTCTTAGTTCCTTCAAATGTTCAATGGACATAAAAGAATCATCAACAGTACAACTGTCAAAGGCAGCAATAGTGGAGAGGCCAATCTTACATTCTGAAAAGATAATTTTCCTCTTTGCAAATTGTATATAGAACAAAACATAGAAAGCAAGGATAGGGAAAGACCTATTTGTACAATCACACAACAATTAACATCTGATTCTAAGTCCTTCCATCCAGACTACCATCAACAAAGAAGGACATGATCAAACATTTCGTACTTCTTCTTTTTTTTTCACATTAAAGCTAATACCTTGGAATAGCTGCTAGAAGATGTCAAAATTTCTGTTAAGGGCAAATTAAAATATATATATATATATATTATCACAACTCACAAGAATGAAATCAAGTTCCATAATGCATACTGAAATTATGAGGCCCTAATGTAAACCTAATATATAGGCAGGTACAGTATTTACCTCCAAAAGCAGCACTTGCACCAGAAAAAATTAGCGGCGGAGGAAGCTGTGAACAAACAAGAGAAAAAACTAATTAGCTAAGGAATATGAACAAGTTCTGAAGAACAACTTACCCTACTAAGTGTTAAAATGCATAAAGATGACAATGAATTCTGCGATAGATCCAGGCTGAGCATCAACATTAATCTCAGTAATTGTAACGGAATCAAAAAAGGAAATTAAAGTATACGCACCCCAACTAGAAAAGGAAGCCACTTTGGCCCCTCAGACGATTTTGAAGGTATGGGATACCTGCTACCAAAGGTTAATGAGAAGTAGAAAGCAGGAATGAGGAATATTATAGAATAGAAACTTGAGCCAGGCTACTCAAAGGAAAACACGGGAAGAAAAAAGCCAAAAAAAAAAAAAATATGGAAAGAAACAAAAGAGGAAAAATTGGACAAGTGGATACAAAACTGTATATGAGCTGCATGCCAAATATTAGAATTTCAAATTTAAATAACAACATAATAGTTCCCAAAAAGCATGTGACTCGTATCGTGTACAAGATCACAGGAAAGGAGTGAAGAACTTACCACGGCAGTGGCATCGTGTAAGACGGAAGTGGTGGTCCATTCGCCTTTTTTCCTGAATCTACAAGGTCAGAAACAGGGTTGGCAGCGTCATTTGCAAAGCATAGAGGTGAGGAGAGATAGAAGAAGAAGAAGAAGAGAGAATTACAGAATGAGGGTTAAGAAAGGAGAGACGGCGAAGGCGTCGGCCTGGGATGATGGTAGGATCGTGGTGGAGATTGCCAGTTCTTAGCTTCTCTTGATATACCTCTCTCGTCCCAATTCCCACGCCTTCGCCTCTGGGTTTAGATTGTCTGTAGTCCATCTTCTCTCCAGTCATCCAGTCTTAAAGGATTAGTTTTTTTTCTTTATTTTTTGCTCTTTGAAAAATAAAAAACATAACAGAAAGAAGAAGCAAATACACAGACTGGACGGACTGGAAGGAGAGAGAGGACTGGAGAGAAGCCGCTCCGTTCGCCTCTTTGCTTCCACTATTGCCCAAGGTCTTCGTTCTAAACCCCGAAGAGTGCCGAACCCCAATTGGGCTTCATCTTGGAATCGTACTAGACCAGAAACTAGCCCAACCTACGACATACCCCTACATAGACATTTATTAAATTACAGGAAAAACATTCTTTGTATAATTGTTATAGCGATAAACCGCAGCTTATTTCAATTTATTTTACTCTCAGACTACTTAAAAAAAAGTCACAACAAATTTAAATCGGTCAAAAATTAAAAGGAAAAATCAACAAGAACCGAACTTAGCAATGAATCGACCGATTTTGAATAATAAAATTCAAAACCATGGGCCCATTTGAAAACCTACTGACCCAATCTAGGAAGAAGGCTTCGTCTACTTAATGTCAGAGAATATGCTCCTCTTATTTGTTTTTATGCAATGTGGGACTTTGTTTTAAACTTCATAAATGCTCAAGCCTTATGGTAGTGCTACACTTCTTTACGTTCTTAGCCTCAATACCCATTTATCGTTGTTGGCATTTGGCTTGCCCAGAACGTAGACAACAAGTGCATCCGCAACTTTTGATGACCGGTGGCATCCTAGGCATCCTTATTCCTGTCGTTTCCCTCGCTAACTTTGTCAGTGTTTACTAGAACAAACAAGGCCTCTTAGCTTTTCTCCTCTTTCGTATGGCCCTTCTCATCACTGTCATTCTCATTTTCTCCTCTTTCGTAAGAAATCCAAGCTTGACAGCTTCTTAACCTAGTTAAGGAACTATATCACCAGTTCTGGGAGTTGGAATAAGATTAGGCCTTGTTTAGTCGATTCTAATGTCTGCATTAAGCTCACCCAAAATTATATCACTGTCAACCAATTCTTCAACTCTCATCTCTTTCCTTTATAGGTCCGTATCACAACTAACACTTTCATTCTACCATATTCTATGTGCTTGGCATGGCAAAAAGGAGATAAACTTGTTTCTCCTTTGTAATTTTTCTTTGATAAACTAGTTGATATGGCTTGACTAGTAGACATGAGGGTATTAGAATATTTCATAATTTAAATGATATTTTAAATAAAAGATGTATTAAGATATTTCATATTTTGATATTAGATATTTTGAAATTAAAATATTTCATGTTATTTGAATTTTAAATTTTAAATACTCTAGTTAATGGCTCAAAAATCAAGAATTAATTTTTCCAAATAATGCAATTAGTGGGTGAGTGAGTTTAGTAATCAATTAACTTTCTAGACGACTAAATACATCATTCTCTGTAATGGAAAGATGATGATGTATTTTTGTTTGATCCATTGTGGTGAGAGGTTCTTTGACAAAAGTGACTCTCCTAAAAGTTATCATCACTAAGTTTTCACTACTTCTCATAAGAAGCCTTTGACAAAACTAAATGATTCTACTCTTTGTTTTGGTGTTCACAAATTACAAATCTATAAAAGAGTTGGTAGATTTAAATTTTTGCATCAAAGTCATAAGTATAGTTGGAGGTATTTATGATATTATTAATTACTTTTGCTAATTATATTTAAGTTGCAATTTTATTGTATTTAAATTGCATAATAGTTTTAATATCTGGTATCAAAGCTTGACTTTAATTACTTCTGTCTACTATGTGAATAGTGAGATGAACCCTCCATTTTTATGGAAGAAGAGGAATTTGGGAATTTATCATTGAGATTTAAATTAATGAAATTAGGATTTTTTTTCATTAAATTGAAACTAATTGATTTAAATTGTTGTATTTTCAATAAATTACTTCTGTCTACATATGATTACATATGTTTGAAATTCATGGAATACTAATGCTAAAACCAAAAATACGAACCATACTTGTTTCTTGTTACCATCCAAATTTTAGATATGCATATTTTGGCATGGTTATGCATTTTGTTGGATGAGTCTTGATTCATATATAGTTTTTTGTTTGTTCAAGAGCATGATTAAATGAATAATGTGTGCACATTTCTAGGTTGCCTGACATTGAAATGCGTAGAATATCATTAATATACACATTTAGATATGAAATTTTTTTGCATGTTTTATGTTGAGATCCATAAAAACAAAAGCCTATGAGTTTCTAAGCATTTTTGGGATTTAAAGCACCTAAAATGGAGTTCTATAGAGGGAGAAAGTGACGAGTCAAAATGCAAGTTTAAATTAGGTCAAGTCCTTTTGGTTGCCTGCCTTGTCATTATGGTCACATACCAAAACAACATGTCATTTTGGTATTAAAGGCACATCGTTTTGGACTCATTAAGATGACATGATGTTTTGTGGCTTAAAGTTAAATGCATTGTTTCACTAATAAGAAGTTGGGCGAGCCTTGTGATGGACTTGTTTTTTAAGCCTATTTTTTCTCTGCGTTTTAGGTTGAAATAATGGGCTTATATCTTATTATTAATTTTGCATATATCCAAAAGAAAATACTACCTCTGGAAATTTTTATTAGAAACAAAAAACGGTTTCACTAATATTAAAAAAAAATAGTTAATATCAGTTTAACTCATTGATTAGGTTTAAATTTGATAATTCTTTCCTATTTTACCCATCTTCATTTTGCATGGGAAAACGTTATGCATTATTAAGTGTATTGGGTGTAATAATAAATAAAGGGTAAAAAAAAAATTTATTATTTAATGAAGTAAAAAAATATATCATGTTTCTTATATTTTGGAACCAAAAAAATCTCTTTAAATTTCCTTATAAAAAATACCAGAGGGAGTACAAACAAATTAAAAGGACAATAGGCCATGACTAGTAGGTTTATTTTTGGAAAAAAACATATTTTTGGATGGAAAATTTGATTGGGCCCTTTTAAGAGCATTTTTTAGAATTTTTAGTCCATTTTGGTTCTAAAATTGCATTAGGCCTAATTTTGAACTTGTCTAGAACTTGTTTCTAGTCCATTGGTTATATTAATTTATGTTTTGACCATAATTGATTTTTTATTGGGACCAAGCATGTTATAAAAAATTATTCTTTGGTGCTATTTTATTTGTCAAAAATTTGGATAAACTATCATTAGGCAATTTTAACAGATTAAGAGATTTTGTAAAAATTACTTTAGTACTATTCAATTTGTCTAAAATTTTAGAAAAATCATTTCAGGCAATTTTAGCACATTTGAAACTTTACAAAATTCATTTTGGAACTGTTCTAATTTTTCTAAATTATAGAAAATTATTTTAAACAAATATTTAGCACATTTACAGAATAATTATAAAGGGAGAATTTTTAATTAGTTAATCACATATAGTTTAGTTGATTAATTAATTAAATAAAATTCTCATAAGGACAAAATTGATTTTAGTGTCCTTTTATTTAACCTAAATTATGGAAATTTATTATCTTAGACAATATCTTGGCACATTTTGGAATGAATAATTTAAGTGTCACTTAATTTTTGGCCTATTTTGGAAAAATGATTTTAGGCGATTTGACACATTTGAAATTTTGAAGACATTATTTTTTGTGCCATTTAAATATGTCTAAATTATGAAAAATTATTGTGAACAATTTTGGCACAACTTTGTTCAATCCTAAGAAAGAATGTTAATCAATTAGTCATATATAGTTTAGTTGATTAATTAATTGTAATTCAATCATGTATGACTTTATTAGCACACACACACACACACACACATATATATATATATATATAATATGCATATATCAAAGCTAGATGTCTTGTAGGTTAAGGAATAGTTATAGTATCCTTACATAACTATTTACACACATTCTTGATTTGTTTTAGCAAACATAAATATCACACGAGGATTTAAAGACATCAATTGTAATTAGGTATATAATTATAATATTTCTTGGCTTACATGTAGATAATTGTAATTACATGCTTATTTAGGATGGAATGAAGTAGTATTGTGTTTTCTAAGTAGTCCACAGGTATTGAAAAACATGAATACACTATAGTTTCATCACTTATGATACACAACTTTATAGCATGCTAATGTCTTTGTTGATAAGGAGATTTTAGTGATACAGTTGTTGTGTTAGTATGACTTGCATTAGTAAACATACATTTATGAAAATTGTAATGATTGATTGCCCCATGTAGTATTTGTGCAAGCATAATTAAAGTTAAACTTAATTATGCAGTATTATCTTTTCTTCAATAGCTAAAATTGCTAAAAGATTAATTCTTGATTAGAGGCAATTATAAAGCATAGAAGGAGGCAATCCTTCTTTATTCAAAGTAACCTTGACTATGCTTTATGATAAGAGAAGCTTCATATACTCATAATGCTAGCATACAAGTTAAGATAATGTCATATGATTGTTAAGAGTGATTTAATCATCTTAGCATAATGTTTATTAAATCTCATTCGAGGAATAGTTATCTTCGGGCCCTATTTGAATGTGAGAAGGTCAAAGGTCATTTATAAGCGAAAGATAAAATCTAAAATTCATAAAATAACTCACTAGCTACTACATCAGTGATAAAGTTAGTTCTTCACAAAGTAAATTAACAATAAGGGTGTGCAAAAGCACATAATACAAATGTGAGATATAGTTCTATAACTCAAATCTATTGAGATAGATATTTTTATTTTTGTTATTGGTGCAAACAATCCTTAATTAGCTATCTTATTATAGATTTCCTATAAACACACATATGATAAGGTGGACAATAAATGTCTTATTGGACATGTGTGTATAAGAAGACAATAAGGTCATTTTAAAAGGTAATGAGGTCTTATATTAGATTCATTTAATTACAAACTTCAAGAAAAAAAGCCATAAAAAAAAGATGTATATAAGGAATGATTGCCCTAAAAGGAAAGGCCTAATTGGAAAAAAAAAAATGTACTTTTAATTATAACTTGTCATAAGTGAAAATTCTTTTAGAGTGTGACATAAGAAATTGAGATATATCTCCATTGAGAGAGTCAAGGAGTTGATATTAGATAAGGTTTTTAAATTGTTAAATCTTACTAACTTTGATTCATGTGTGGATTATATTAAAGAGTAAATAGATCAACATACTACTTAAGGAAGCTAGAAGAATTTTTGAATCGTTAGAGATTATACACACAAATATTTGTTATTTTAATTTACATTTTAATAGTAAAAAGTATTTCATTCTATTTATTAGTGACTTCTCAAACTATATGTATATTTACTTACTTTATAATTAAAGTGAGGCATTTAAAGCTTTTAAGGTGTATAAAGTAAATATGGAGAAATAATTTGATGAATAGATTAATATTGTCACACCCGAAAATGTGACCGCGAGGCGACAAATCGAAACCAAAATTAAAAGAAAAAGTAGATATAAATAAAATTCAGGAGTCACCACCAAAAATTTATTTTGAAAAGGCAAAACTTTGAAAAATTTTTTTTAATTTAAAAAATAGTCTGCAAACCAAATTCGGATTTGGGAGTCAATTGTGAGTGGGGAAGGTGTTAGGCACCCCACTACACCCGTTCTTAAGAACGATTACCCTAAGTTAGTTGTGTAAAATTATCATGGCCTTTAATCTATTTTAATTCTCCTTAACATATCACATGCAAAATAAAAGGTGAAGAGATTGAATAAAATAGAATTAAGAGTAAAAAGGAAAAAGAAATCAAAGAAGTAAGATTTAAAATAAGAAGAAAGAAATAAAAAAATTAAAATTAAAATTAAAAGAAAATAATTATTTACAAGGGCCGACTTGACCTAGGATGAAAGCTTAGGGCCTACGTACCCCAAAATGGGAATCAAAGTCCACGTAATTCGAATGAAAACTATCTTTTGGTTTTTGTTTTTGTTTGGTGGTTTTTGTTTGGCTTTTAATTTTTTAATTTTTGATTTTTGATTTTCTTCTTTAATAAAAAAAAAGAGTACAAATCATTTAGACTTTTGCGAACAAAACGAATTTAAAGTTGATTGATGTGCTTTTATTTGCAAAAGACAAGACTAATTTTATTATTCTCTCTCTCTTTTTTCTTTCCTTTTTTTTTCTTTGTTTTCCTTGTTTTGTTTTTTGTTTTTTGTCTTTTTCCCTTGTTTTTTCTTGTTTTTGTCGTTCTTCTCTTTTTGCTGTTCTTTATTTTAAAATTTTTTCTTATATTTAATTTTGTTGTTTGGATATTATTTTTTCGTGAAAAGACAAAAAAAATAAATTACTTTTTCTTTTAGCAAATAAAATAAGTTTTGAAATTGATTGATATGTTTTGATTTGTTAAAGGAAAATTTAATTTATTTTTTCTTGCATTTTCAATTTTTTTCCCTTACTTATCGTTTTTTTTTTTCTATCATTTTCATTTTTTTGTTTGTTTTTTATTACCCTTTTTTTGTTTTTTGTTTTGTCTTATTTTGTTTTTGTTTTTGTTGTTATTTTTTGTTTTTGTTTTTTTTTTCTATTTTTATTTTTTTTTGTTTTTCTTTTTAGTTTTGTTATTGTTGGTTTTTTTCTATTTGTTTCTTTTTTTGGTTAATTTTTATTTTGTGTTCTATTTTATTTTTTTTTTCTTCTTCCTTTTTCTTTTTTATTTCTGTTTATCTTTGTTTTTGTTTTGATTTGTCCTTTAATTTTTTTTGTCTTTTTTTTATTTTTTATTTTTGTTTCTTCATTCATTTTTTTTTTAATTTTTTTAGGGCATTAAAATATTTTTTTTAAATTTTTTATTCTATCTTGATTTTTTTTTATCATTTTTTTGTATATATTATTTTTGTTTTGACTTTCGTTTCTTCATAGTCAATTTTTCTTCTTTTCCTTTCCCCCTTTTTTAATGAAATTCTTTTATTAGATTTGATTTTTGTTCTTGATTTTTTTATTTCTTTCGTCTTGATGATTTTTTGTTTCACTTTTCCTCTTTTTTTTCGGTTATTTTTTTGTTGTTTTTTTTTTAATTTTTGATTGATTTTGTATTATTGATTTTTTTATATATATATTTTAATATTTTGTTTTGTTATTATTTTTTTCTAGTTGTTTCTATTTTTATTTCCTTTTGTTATAGTTCTTGTTTTTTTTGGTTTTATTATTTGTTTTTTTTTGTGATTAATTTTATTTAAAGATCGATTTGATACGAGCCGTTGAAAGCCAAAACTTATTAAAAAGTAAATTTAATACCTCATGAATACCAAGGAGGCTTATTGCCCCACATGATCCTTAGGCTCACTCTTATGTATATGGGGAGACAAAACTCTCACACGGTAATTCTAAGAAATAAAGTTAATAAAAGATAAATATTCAGCACATACCATATGCATACAGGAAGCCTTGATTGTGTGTGTTTTGTGTTTAGTCAAATAGACATCATAATTCCAGACAATATTTACAAAGATGAGGAGAATAGAAATATGAAAGAACTAAACCACAATCACTTGTATGTCTTTGTGTTCCTCCATTTCCTTAACGCCCTCCTTGATGACCCATAGCATGTATGGACATTTGCTCACAAGTCAAACAAAATAAATGCTGGTCAGTAAAGTTTCAATAAATCCACAGTTTAGGCATGGAAATGAGTTACTAAAGCAATAAGCAATTGGCATAAAGATAATTTGTACTAAGAATTTTAGACAAGAATGAGGATAATAATTGGCCAATTCATGTATAAGTATCAATTCGCACGTCATGCAAGCATCCAAACAACAACGAAACAATCAATGGTACTATGGACAGCTTATTGAAACAAGTGAAAACAGGACAAGGAAGCAAGCCTTCTCATCAAATTAAAGTGATCTTTAAGCAAATGATCACTTTCTCCTAGGAGAAAATTCGTAGCCCTCTAATAAACCAGCATATATTCTCATGACACCTAGCAAGTAATTCTAATAAGGCTCAAACTCATTTTTTCATGTTGACCAGGTCATGACTTAGAGTGAAATTTCTTAAAATCAAAGTAAATTCAAAACCTAATCCAAGACTATGAAAACAATATTATCCCAATAGAAAACCAATTAATATTATTGCCCAACAACTTCTCAAAATGCCTATGTACTTTCTAATAAGAAAAATCCCCAGATTCAAGACGAGATTTGCCTCGGGCTTAGGTAGGTCAAGATACACCCAAGAAACAGAAATATACTCTAATCCGATTGTTAGAGGTTAAACAGACACAACAAGCCAAAACAATTCCAGATAGTTCAGTATAGATAAACAACCTTTAAAACAAGCCTCAATCCATCAATCCAAAACCCAGGCAAGCTAGAACCATGCATCAAACATTGTCTATGAGCCAATCTTAACATCGTTGAAACAGAAGGGACTAAACAAAATCTAACCTATCAGATAAAAAAAAGATCCAACACTCACCGTTCATCAGAATACCTAAAGCCAAAAGAGGCAATTCTTCCTGTTGACAACGCATTCTTAGAAAACCAATCATCATTTTATTAAACCAATAGGTTTTCATTTCCTGTCTCCTCCCAATAATTAGAACAATATTCACCTACCAGTAATACATAACAGCAACATAAACCAATAGGAAGGAAGATGAAGCCGAAATAATATGCATTCATTGACTAATAGCAGTAATAGCAGCAGTCATCTTTATCAGCGAATCAATTTGAATAGAATTCATAAGACTAAAACTGGCAAAGGTTGGAACTAGGATTAGAATCAAAACAACGCTTGTAGGGAGAGGCAACACATAACTAGTTTTTAATCTATCAGCTCTACTTCTATAAAAGCTTACCTTCTTTTGTGTTTCGGATTGGCAATTCCCAGACTTCCTTTCTCGACCTCAGCCGCTCACCATCTCCAGATTACTTCTCCTTTGACTCCCTTTCTTCTAGGTTCCTCCACCTTTGATTTTAAACCCTCAGTCTTTCTCTCCCTCCTTTCGAACTACCTCCTATACTTCTTCTCTCGCCTCTTCCCTCGCACTCGATCTCTGTTCTTTTCTCCCTCAATCTCCCTTCTCTGTTCCTCTTCGATCTTTCGCTCCCCTTCCTCATCTTTCTCTCGGCCCTCGAATCCTCATTTTTCCCCCTTCTAATCTCGAAACTCCTCCCCTTCCTTTTCTTTCTGCACCCAGAACCTTTTCTTTTTTGTGCCTCCCTGCTCGTCTCGTGTCCAGAGTCATTTTCTTTTTGTGTGTCTGCATCTCTTCGAAGCCCCTTCCCCGAAAAAAGGAAATCGTCGTCCCTTTTTGTAGCCCTAGCTTCGAATCTCTCTCAGGGACCACTGTTTGGGTGTGGTCCCTTTTTCCTTCTGCATCTGTGTCTCCCACTCCATACTCGAGTGGTGCTCCTCCCTCGTCCTCTCTCTTTTGTGCGCGTACGAGCGTCTTGCTTCCGCATCTGGGAGCGTTGTGAGCTCTGTACGTGAGTGAGAAAGTGGCCTTTTGGATACCAGAACAGGGGACCACCAACGGGTAGGGTTTGGTAAAATGGATCCAGATTGTGGGTTGTGGGCCTCTGTTTTACCTCAACCCATTTAACCCATTTTCTCTCTCACGGGCTTCATTTTTTTGGGCTTTTCTCTTTTTATTTTTATTTTTATTTTATTTATTTATTTTTTTTAGGTTGGGCTCTCTTACATCACGTCTCAGAAATCTTAATTTAATTTTTTTGTTTTGGGCTTCCCCCTTTTTTCAGTCATCAATTTTTTTAATTATTATTCTTTTAGTTATTATTTTTTATTAACTTGCTTTTAGCCTTTTCTTTTTCTCTTTCTTTGTGATTTTTTTATTCTTTTCATTTATTTATTTATTTATTTGATTTGATTTTTTATTTTGATTTTGATTTTTTTATTTCATTGTTTGGATTTCTATTATTTTTCTTTTTGTTCTAATTTTGGATCAATGGCCTTTTACCCTTTTTTTTTTTTTTTTTCTATTTTACGTTTGGGTTCTTTCCCCATTGATTTTTTATTGATTTTTTTTTAGTTTATTGGACTAAAAGGACCCATTTGATTTTTTTTCTTCTTTTTTTTGTTTTTTTGTTTTTTATTAGTTTAATTTTTATCATGATTTTTGGAACCTGCTTGGACAAAATACGGTGTTCACAAATGTAATAAGGTCAAATAGAGGAAATGAATATTTTAATAGATATACAAGTGATGGACAAAAATTTATTGGAGAGATGCACTTAGGATAGTAGTGTCTATTATAAATAAGGTTTCAACAAAGTTTTATTTAAGACATCTTTTGAAATTTGGGATGGTTTAAACCTAATTTGAAACATTCATGTTTTATAGTATTATTCTATAGATATAAGAGTGTGTAACTCACCAGAAAGGAAGTTAGACTCCAAAACTAGCACTATATATTTTGTTTGCTATCTAGAGAAATCTAAGAGATATAAGTTTCATTGTACTTCACATTTAATGAAATATGTAGAATCTAGTAATATCAAATTTCTTAAAAATGATAGAATTAGTTGAAGTGATCAATATCATGACATAGTATATCATACCCATGATATGATTACATAAAGTGAAAAAAAGAAAAAATTTTGATTCTAAAAAGTGAAAACCAAATAAATAAGAGTTGTCATTAAAATTTTACTTTTAAAACAACAAAACTTTAGGAAAAATAACTTTTTGAAGAAAAATAATTTGTAAATCAAAAATAAATTTGGGAGTTTGTTGTGTATGAGAAAAATATAATGCACCTCACAATACCCATTCTTAAAAAAGGTTACCTTAAATTAACGGTGCAAAATGAATATGGCCTTAATATTGTTTTAATTACCTTTATAAATCACATGCAAAAATAATGAAAATAAAATAAAATAAAATTACCTTTCTTTAATGTTATTCTTTTTATTATCTTATTTTAATATATATTTTTGCACTTTTCAAAATAACATTTCATTTCAAATGGAAAGAAAATTTTATTTTTTTATATGAAGTATATATTTATATTTTAATTCATCTAATTTTTGTCTAAAGAAAATTTGAGGAAAGTTTATAAGTCTATAAAAAAGGAATTTAATTTTGTTCTTTCATTTATTTGTGGAATGAAACTCTAAACAAGTTTGCTTACTTAAAATTTTAAAACAGTAAGTTTTAAATTTAGAAAAGTTTATTTAATGTTTTTTTTGGGTGATTAGCTTTCAACTTTAAAAATTATTTTTTTTAGTTTTTTTTTTAATTTTTAAAAAAAATTAAGAAAAAAGTTTTAAAAAAACTAATTTTTATATTTTTATTCACTCAAACGCTAATTTTTTAAATTAAAAAAATATTTAAAGAAAGAAGATTTATTTGGTTTCTTTAATAACTTTTGAAGTTTAAAATTACATTTTTATTTAAAAAAATGTATTTAGGAAACTCTTTCTTTTCTTTTCTTTTCTTTTTTGGTTTGGTTTAAACCTTAAAGAAAAATAGGTCATTAAAATCTAATTGGATTTTTAATTAATTTTTAAAAATTTTTAATTTTTTTAATTTGGAGAAATATTCTTATGAAAAGGAAATTAATTTGATTTTTGTAAAAGGCTAGCTTTTGAACCTTTTTTTATTATTTTAATTTTAAAAAAATTCATTCAATTTTCATTAAAAAAACTATTTTATTTTTTTAAACCTTCTTTTTAATTTTAAGTGAAATTCATTTCATTTTCTAAAAACTAGTTTTTTTGGAATTTTTAGAATATTTTCCTTTTCTTTTTTCTTTAATTTTTCTTAAAAATAGGATTGATTAGATGTAGGCCATTAAAAGTCAGAATTTATTAAAATATGACTAAGCAACCCAATAAATACCTGCGAGATTAATTGTCATATGTAATGCTTCAATTGACTATTATATGGTTGAGAAGACAAAGGATCCTATATGGCTATTGTAAAAATAAAAAATATAATATAATAGTAAAAATAATTACAAGTATACAATAACTTGTGATTGTGTATATTTGTGTTTAGTTAAAGATCATAATATTACATATATATTTACAAAGAGTGACTAAATAAAATATGAAAGTTGGAATCTCTCATATGCCTTTACATTTCTCTACTTCTTTGTGTTCTTCTTGTTGACCTAGAGCATCAATTGACATTTGCTCACTTGTTAAACAAAACAAAATATTAGACAGTAAGATTTCCATGAATCCACAACTTAAAGATAGGAATAAATCACTAAATCAATAAGCAATTGGTATTGGGATAATTTGTACCAAGACTTTTAAACAAGAATGATAACAATAATTAATAAATTCATGTGTAAGTTCAAATTATGCTTTCTCAAGTGTCAATTTACACACCATTCAAGAATCCAAAAGGGCAACAAAACAATGAATTTATCATTTAAGTAGACCAAGATAAAATTAGCTACTCAAAACAATTAATGATACCATGGACAACTTATTAAAACAAGTTTGTGGTACAATGAAAACAAGGCAGGGAAACAAGGCAAGGAAACAAGTCTTTAATATCGAATTCAAATGATCTTTAAATAAATGATTGCTTCATAGCATACCTAGAAGAAAATTCCTAACTCTTTAATAAGCTAGCACACATTTTCACAACACCCGATAAGTAATCCAATAAAGCTTAAACTCATTTTTCCATGCTTTCATTCTAACACGAGATGCACAAATAATTTCACAATCCAACTTTTGAATTTAGAAGATTCCTTTTACTAAGCTGAAAAAAAAAATTACTAATGGTCCTTGCAATGCATCCCAAGCCACTTAATCAATATTGTAATAACACTATCAAACAACACTAGGGATTAGGAAATATCTTTGACCAAAAATCTAAACCAAAAGTCCAAAATTCTCTCAATGGCGTAAAAGAAAACACTAAGCTCATTCCAAATCATTTAGTTAATTAAATAACATCATGGGCTTCCACATTTAAACAAGTAACTTTCATAAAACCTTAGATAATCGACATGATATGTTAAGCTCCACCATCAGGGGCTAAAGGAAGGCTTAAATTCAACAAAGTGGTGTTTAAATTTTAAAACCAAAAATAAACCAAAAGAGAATAATTCACAATATGCAAGAACCTTAATTAGAAAATACTTACATTAACTTAGATTTAATATGAAAAATATAGTACACCTGTGCTCCCTAGTTTCGAAGGCAAAGAAATAAAGGATATAAGTAATGAGGAGATATACCTCATTGGATTTGCTTACAGAAGCTCGTTAGATTTGCTTCTTCAATAGAATAGTCAACAACACTTTCTACACTTTCACTATCATTCTCAATAACCAAGCTTCCCTTTGAAGTTTTACAAAATGAAACCAAAAAGTACTCTTTTTTCCACTTTTGAGTTTCAAAATTCTTTAGCCTTTCTTTCTCTTCTCCTCAAAATGTCTTACCTCTCAACCTAAAGAAACTGAGCCTCAAGGAAAAAAAAATCCCTCATGGCAATCTAATCTTTCATTTTTATAGATGAGAAACGCATCCCTTATTGGCTGCAACAGTAGGAATCGTGATCCAAGTCGTATCCAATAGCACTGTTTTTAAGAGGTATTCCGTCACACATAATAAGTAATGCGACAACTTTTTAGGATTAAACGAACCAATTCCACAAGAATAGGGGAACAGAATAGCAAGAACATAATAGAAGAACTCAGAAGAAAAGGAAGATGAGAGATGCAAATCTTGTTGCAAATTGAACTTATAATAAGCGCATCCTTTTATAGGCAGAAATCATAGGTTGAATGTTGGATGATTTTAAGGATGATTAAAGAAATCCATTTCTGAATGTTGGATGATTTTTCTGATGGATGAAATCAAAAACAAAAAACATGTAATTAAAGAAAATAAAATCCTTCAATATTCAGAAACACAAGGCTTCATATCCAGAACCGTTAAAATTCAAGGATATTCTAGAAGGCTGTTTTTAAATTAAATAATCTATATTTTGAAAAATAAATTCCAACAAAAAGTGTCCAATACTGTATCTAATCTCACGCAAATGGGGGGAAAGGAAATCAACAAGTTTCAATTGTGATAGCTTGTTGTTGTGTGTACGAGCCCACTCCTCTCCTTTGCCCTTTTACTTGCTCAAGAACTCATTTTAGTATATATATACTAAGGCTTCCTGTTTTGAGCAATATGGGACTTCCTTTGACACAAACATAATTAAAGCTCCAACATCCTTTTCAAACACACTCGAGCATATCTCTCCTCTGAGGTCGTTAGGAGAGAATCTTCACACTCATGTGAAAGATGATGTTGAGGAAAGCATGAATTTCTACCAGCCTAGAGAATGTCCTATATTCTATTAAGCAATCAACCTTCATAATAGGTTGAGAATGTCCTTTTTTTTCTATTCATTTCCATTCATTTATCTTATTTTATTTCTTCATCCAGTGAATTATTTTCTCAAAAATCTTGTCTAACACAAAGGTTTTTGAAACCCCATTGAATGATTTATGTGTTACAACAAATATGCATGATTTTGAATTTGATAACAAAGAATTAATCCAAATATTTGAAAAAAAAAATGCTCAATAAGGGAATATGCCTATACGAAGAAATAATTGAAAAAGTAAACATGGAGACTAAATAAGATAAAAAAGAGATAAAAATAGTGGATAACCCATAAAGAGAGGAAATGATTCAGCTCTTTAGGGAGTATATAAATGTGTTTGCATAGTTTTATCAAGACATGTCCAAACTTGATCCAAAAATCACTTTCATTAAATTTCTTTATTTCCAAATGTTGAGTGAAAAAATAAGAATTAAGAAGGATGAGCCCAGATATATCTTTGAAAATAAAAAAAGAAGTTATGAAGCAACTATATGCAAGTTTTCTTCAAATGTCCACATATCCTCAATTAGTAGCAAGCATGGTTTTTGTCCCTAAAAAAGATGAAAAAGTTCTAATGTGTGTTGATTACAAGGATCTAAATAAAGCTAGCCTAAAATATGACTTTCCATTGCCCCACATTGATGTTTTAGTTGATAATATAACATAAAGTCACCAATATTCATTCATGGATGGTTATTCAGAGTTCAATTAGATTCTTATGCATGAAGATCATAAAAGAAGACTACTTTCATTATACCATAGGGAACCTACTGCTATAGAGTGATACCATTCATATTAAAGAATGTTAGTGCTACTTATCAGTAAGTTAGGATGGTACTTTTTCATGATATGATACATAAAGAGATTAAAGTATACGTAGATGACATAATGGCTAAATCTACATAAGGGGAAAGTCATGTGGTAGTCTTTAGAAAGCTATTTGAAAAGTTGCATGAATATAAACTCTAGTAGAATCCCAATAAATACATCTTTAGGGCTTTAACAAGGAAGTTATTAGGCTTCATTGTGAATTAGAAAGGAATAGAAGCAAACCCTAACAAAGTAAAAGAAATTCGAGAAATGTCACCTCTCTAAACAAAAAAAGAAATACAGAGCTTTTTAGGTTAGCTAAACTACATAGCAAAATTCATTTCCAATTTGACTGCTACTTATGAGCTGATTTCAAATTGTTGAAGAAAAATTACGCAAGAGTATGGGATAATAACTGTCAATAAATCTTTGAAAAGATTAAGGATTATTTGCAAAACCCCCTGATTTTAGTTCCTCCTATGGCATGGCGACATTTGATTCGCTATTTGAAAATCTTGCCAGGGTCAATAGATGCTATATTAGGGCAACATGAAGTTTCTAGAAATAAGAAATAAGCATTTTACTACTTGAGTAAAAAGTTTAATGAATGTGAAATGCACTACTCATTAATCAAACAAACTTGCTACAGGTTAGTATGGACGACTAAGCGATTAAGGCAACAAATATTCTATTACACCAATTGGTTGATCTCTAGTATGGATCCCATGAAGTATATCTTTAAGAGTTTGTATGCCATTAGAAGAGTTTCGAAATGGTAAGTGATTCTATCTAAGTACAATGTTAAGTACATAACTTGAAAGTCCATTAAAGGATGCGTGATAGCAGACCATTTGGTAGAGAATCCTTTAGATGAATACCATTCGTTGGGCTTTCATTTCCCTGATAAAGATATATTTTACTATAAAAGGTGATGAAGATGACAAAAAGAGTAATGAAGAGAGATGAAAAATGTACTTTCATTTCCTTGATAAAGATATATTTTACTATGGCATTAGGGCTATGATTTTATCCCTGAGAGGAAAACAATTATCAGTTGCCATTAAGTTAGAGTTTGAATGCACTAATAATATAGCTGAATATGAAGTTTGTATCAACAAGTTGCATGTAGCTATAGTTCTTGGTATACAAAATTAAAAGTTTTTTGTGAGTCAACTCTTATGATTCATCAAGTAACTAGAGAATGACAAAACAAGGATTCAAAATTGATCCTGTATTAAAAATTTTTTACATAATTGATTCACTAATTTGACGAAATCAATTTCCATTATATGACTCAAGGCAAGAATTAGTTTGCTGATGCTTTAACCGCTTCAGCAATAATGATCCAATTTGACTATAAGATCTAAGTCCAACCATTCCAAGTTGAAGCGAGAAGTTCACCAACATACTGCTTGATTATAGAAGAAGAATGTGATAGGCAACCATGGTATTATGACATTAAAACTTATATGACAAGTAAAGCATATCTGGCTAAAGCCATTGAAAATGACAAAAAAAGACTATTTAATGACTGGCCAAGAACTTCTTTATCAGTAATAATGTTTTGTACAAAAAAAAAGTCATAATAACACATTACTACGGTGTGTAGACATGAAGGAGGTAACGAAAATAATGATGGAAGTTCATGAAAGGATATATGGTACATATGTAAGTGGTCATATCCTAGCTAGACAGATCCAGAGATGTAAGTATTTTTTGTTGACAATGGAAAAAGATTACATTGAATATGTTAGAAGGTGTCACAGATGCCAAATTTACTTTAAAAAAATCAACACTCCACTAGTTTCATTACATAATCTTGTGGCACCTTAGCCATTCTCAATAGGGGGCATTGATATTATTGGTTTGATTAATCCCAAATCTTCGAATGGACACTATTTCATCCTTGTTACTATTAATTATTTTACCAAGTAGGTGGAAGCTAGTTCATTTGCCAGTGTCACTCAAAAAGCTTTTTGCAAGTTCCTAAAAACAAATATAATTTGTCATTATAGATTGCCTGAAAGGATTATCGTAGACAATGCTTTAAACTTGAACAGGGTAGAAGTCATTAAGCCTTATGAATGGTTTAAGATTAAGCACCATAATTCAATACCATATTGACCATAAATGAATAAGATAGTGGAAGCAACAAATCAAAATATCAAAAATATTATTCTTAAAATGACAATCATCTATAAAGACTAGCATGAAATGCTCTCATATGCTCTACATGGTAACTATAGTATTGTGCATGCTTCAACTAAGGTAACTCTTTACTCTTTGATTTATGGAATGGAAGCTGCACATCAATTGAAGTTGAACGCCCATTTTTATGAGTATTAGTTGAAACCTATTTAGATGAAAGTAATTGGGTAAGAATACGATATAAGCAATTAAATATGATTAAGGAATAAAAACTCACTGCTATGCTCTATAGGCAATTATATTAGAAGAGGATGCCAAGAGTTTTTAACCAAAAGCTTTGCCCTAGAGAATTTAAAGTTAGTGATCTAGTTTTATTTTTTAAAAAAATCAAACTAAGATGATGCTCAAGGTAAATGGGCTCTCTATAAAAGGCCATACGTTGTTAAGCATGTCTCATCAAAAGGTGCGCTAGTCTTGGCTAACATGAATGGTCATGAATTAGCTAAACCGCTTAATCCACATGTCGTCAAACAATATTTTGCATTAAAAAAAAGCTCAGTGAGTTGAAAACTCAAAAGGGCAATATAGGCAAAAGTTAAAACACCATAAAATAAAAATAAAAAAGCTCACAAGGTTGAAAACTCAAAAGGATAACTTAAGTAAAAGTTAGAGCATAAAAAAAATTTAGAAAAACTCGTAAGGTTAAAAACCTAAAAAGGCAACTTAGATAAAAGTTAAAGCATAATAAAATATTGCTAAGTTGAAAATCAAAATGGCACCCTAAGCAAAAGTTAGAGCCTAAAGGGAGAAAAAAAAAAAGAAAGAAAAATAAGAGTTATGAAAAAAAAACACAAAAAAAAACCCTTAAGCCCCACTTTTTCCCATTATCTATTGCGAGGAAAGAAAAGCATACCAGACATTAACTTTTGCAAAGGTAGGCTATGCGATTTGCTCCCTAAAGGATTGATACCTCCTAACCAAATCTCCACAAATCGAATGGCATGCATTCTTGATGGAATAGATAGAGAGAAAAGCCATTATAATGGTTGGATGGATGAGAAGATCATGGGAGAAGCACACTCTAGAAGGAGAAGGGAATCATATAAGGAAGGCTTATAAAAAGGGTAGACCAGAAGAGGATGGGGGATTTTTTTAAGGAGTTTTGGCTGGATACTTTGGAGTTTTTAGTTAGAGTTTTTTCAACTGGAGTCTTTTTCATTAGTTAGAAGCAAAGATGGTGAAAGAGGGATCTTGAAGAGAGAGGTTTTGGTTTCACTCTAGACTATGTTTCGTTTTGAGGAGTGGATACGATAGAGAGTAAGAACCAAGAATAGGCTTCATTTTGGTTTTAGGAAGAACAAGGTGAGAAAGGCGATGACCAATTTTTCAACAAATTAGAATAGATAGGGGGATTGAGACGGATAGAGAAAGCCAAGCTTAAGATAAGATTGAAGAGAATAAAGAGGCAATTCTCTTCGAAAAGAGATCATCGAAGGAGCAATCTAAAAAGAGCTATGAAGTTCAATTATTGGATTTGTGTGAAAGGTAAGCTCCATTGTTCTTTCCTTATTTGTAGTTCTTCTGTGATTAAATGTTGTTGGATTGCGAATAATCATATTACTGGGCAAGGATTTCAAAAATTAAAGCATGAATGCTTTAGGGTTAATGGCTCTATAAGAGTATAGCAATGGATTTATAATTCGTTAATGTTGATTCTTGATGCAATTTTATGTTTGATTTAGGGTAATATTGACTCTTGATGTGATTTGTTTCTGATAGGAAGATGGTTCATATGTATGTCTGTTTCTCCCTCTTGTTGTTAACATTTTCATTAAATTTTGCCTAAATGTGGTGTTCTGTTATATGCAAGAAGATGTCAACCCATTTGTTTTATTAAATTTTTCTAGTAGGAATAAATTTTGTTTTGTGCTTTTTGTTGTCCTAAGTGTATTATGCCATTGGATTTAATCAAAGTGAAATAAGGTTTTGTTTCTTGGTTGCATTTGGATTTAACTAAGTTTGAGATAAATCATGGTTTATTTATGCTAAAGGTTTTCTAATAAATGTTAAAGTATTTTGCCATATGATTAGGCATGTGTGAATTAAGAAATTCAAGTTGCATGAGTTATTTTAAGAGTTACTAGACAGTGGCTACAACTAGATTCCTTTTGAGATAATATTGTCTCACTATAATCTTAGGAGTTTATTCTTGAATTTACTTTGATTAAAAGTACCTATGTTTTTCAGTCATGACTTGTCAAGCAAGAAAAGGGTACATTGTATGTGAATTTTATTTACCGCTTGGTTGTGATATGTCCATCTTGTGCATATTGATTATATTATGAATCTACATTATATAATTTTCTTGTTATGCTGAAAGATTGCTTGACTCAAATATCTAACAATTGAAGTGGGTTGATAATCAAGTTCAATGAATCAAAGGCTTGTCCATTTTGATAAATTTAGTACTATAATGTGCATTGTGATCTTTTGGATGTGTTTATCAAGATTTGGGAAAACAATTGAATGTATAAATCCATATTCAATTAAATTCACCTCATTTTTTTATGCTTATGAAGCTCTTATATGCTATTATCTTATTTGTCATGTAAAACAACTAATTCATATTAAGCATGATTAAATAGCGTGGAGAAGCCGGTGAATGTAATGACAAGAAGGCGATTATAGTTTGGTTCTTTCAAATTCATAATTAGTTATCCTTGTGACTATTACTTAAATAATACTAAACATGTTATTTGATTGCACATAAAACACATACAATTACAAATTATTGTATGCATGTTAATAAATTTACCTATTTTCATTTTTATTTGTATTTTTTATTTTTCTTATAGAATAGTTGTATGAAACTTTTTGTCTCTTTAAGTATACAGGGGATCAACTAAAGGACTATGTGTAATAATAAGTCTCTATGATATCTATTGGTTTTGTAATAACATTTTAATAAATTTTGGGTTCTAATGGCCCATATCTAATTAATTTTGTTTTCAAAAATTTTAGGAAAAAATATTTTAAAAAAGATTCAAAAAAACATACTTTTTAGAAAATAAAATATATTTCTCTTAAAATTAAAAAGGATCAACAAACAATTTTTAAAAAATCAAATGGATTTCTTTTAAAAAGAAAGTAAAAAAAAAATCAAAAGAGGTTTAAAGGTTAAATAAGTTTTTCCTATATAAGAACATTTATTCAAAATTTCTTTTGAAAAATTACAAAAATATAAAAAAAATATAAAAAATAAAAAAATAATTTTTTATTAAGATTTAAAAAAAAGGAAAGAAAGAGTTTATCAAATAAATTTTAATAGTTTTTTTAAAATTATAATCTTTTAAAAAAATAAAAATAAATAAATCTCCTTTCTTTAAAGGTTTTCTAAATTTTTTTAAAAAATAGCATTTTAAAAAGTAACAAATATAAAAGTCAATTTGTTTAAAAACCTTTTCTCAAAAGTTTTCTCTTCAAAAATCAAGAAAAATAAAAAGTAAAAGTAAAATAAAAAAAATAATGTTTTAAAGTTCAAAGTCAATATCTAAAAAACAAAAAGATTAAATAAACTTTTCAAATTCAAATGTTAATGTTCTATTTTTTTTAGTAACCAAATTTTAAGAGTTTAATTCCAAACAAAAAAAAGAACAAATTAATTTCTTTTTTCTTAAAACGTATAAATTTTTCTCGAATTTTCTTTTGTCAAAATTAAAAATAAAAAACCTTTTTACTTGAATAAAAATATCATTTCCAAAAAGTTCAAAAAAAAAAAAAGTAAAAGTAAAAAGAAAGAGAGTAAAGAAAAATAAAATTAACTCAGTTTTAGCAAATTAAAATATACAAATATACCTCAAAGCTATTTTGTTTGCAAAAAGGCAAAAGTAATTTTGACTTTCTTTTTCTTTTCACAAAATTAAAAAAAATCAACCAATGGACACTATTTTTTACCCAATTAAACTACGTAAATTTTAATCCTTTCAATAGAATATATAGGTTTTAAGCTCTTATCTTAAGTCAAATCTGTCCTTTTAAATAAATATTTTTTTCTACTTATTTTTCTTTTATTAATTATTTTTTCTTTATTTTTGCATGTGATTGATGAAAAAAATTTAAAAAAATATTAAGGCCATATTAATTTTACATAATTAACTTAAGGTAACCATATATAAGATTGAGTGCTATGAGATACCTAATATCTTCCCTATACATAATCGACTCCCCAACCCATTTCTTGTTAGCAAACTATTTTCGTTCAAAGGGTTTTCCTAAAGTTTTGCTTTTTAGAAATTAAAATTTTAGTAGCAATTCTACTTCATTTGATTTTTGTTTTCAACAATCAAAATTTTCTTTTTCTAATGTCATACAATCACATTGTAGGTGTGAGAGAAGGTACAAAGGATTGTATACTTACATTTAGGATAACCAACAATTTGCAAGATGTTAGTAATATAATTTAAGACTTTGAAAGATATGTTGACTCTAAAAAAGATCAACATTGTGACTATCCTCATGTTTGTCGAATGAGCCACATCATGGAAGAGTGCATGAGCGTTAAGTAGTCATTGATTGCTATTTTATCATGAAAGATTGACTTTATATCCTATTTTGAGGTAACTTCACAAGGTTTTGATTAAAAGGGTTTCATCACTGGTTTTCAAACTATGAATTCATTTTGAGCCTACAAGAGATATTGTGAATACATAAATACAAGTGGTTACATAACACATAAGGAATAAAGATTCTTTAACTGATAGTTAAAGGGGTTAAAGATTATATGTCTTATATGAAGACTTGGATCATATTGAGTTTTTATTGGTTTGGTTGAGATATGTTTAACTGATAAAATTTGATTTATAGTTTGTTATATATATATATATATATATATATATGTATACAATTTTAGTGAGACTGACAAACATTTAAATTTGGATTTGAATAAACATTTAGGGTTCATAAAAGGTTATTAGCCCCATAAAGTTTAAATCATATTACATGTGATACATGGAAGGTAATATTTGATTTTAAAGGACTTACTACTATGATTCTTATAATATTTGTTTAATTTACCTATAACATGTTATTTGGAAAATCTTATTCATGCTAAATGGGAGAATATTAGAACATTTTATAATTTAAATTGTATTTGGATTATTTTAAATAAAAGATATATTAAGATATTCCATATTCTATATTTGGACATTTTAATATTAAGATATTCCATGTTATTTAAATTTTAAATATTATGATTAGTGGCTCAAAAATTAATGAATTAGTTTTTTCAGATAATGCAATTATTATATGAGTGGATTTAGTGGTCAATTAGCTTTCTGAATGACTAAATACATAGTTTTCTTTAATGAGAAAATGCTTATGTATTTTTGTTAGACCCATTTTGATGAGAGGTTCTCTAACAGAGTTACTATCACTAAATTTTTATCACTTGTCTAAAGAAGTTTCTGACAAGACTAAACAATTTTACTTTTCTTTTTGGTGTTCATAAATTATAAATCTACAAGAGAGTTGGTAGATTTAGATTTTTGCATCAAATTTATAAGTATGATTGGAGATATTCATTGTCTTATTAATTATTTCAACTAATTTTATTTGAGTTGCAATTTATTGTGATTAAATTGCATGATAATTCTAGCAAAATCATCATTTTGGAAGCATTTTGAGGATTACGAGGTCTTTCACACACATTTAGGTCATATTTGTGATTAGTTTATCCTTGCAAGTATATCTTTTACCATTACTATTTGTTATAGGATAAATTATATTAATTTTACTTAGTTAAGTTATACTATTACTATTACCATTTAAAGTTAGTTTTATTCATGTAATCATGTTTGACATTGTAAAATTTATTAATAATTGCCTTTTGTTTTTTATTATATGAGATTTTTAATATATAAAATTATATATATATATATATATATATATATATATATTTAATTATCACCGTTTAACTATTATCAGCTCAATAAATTATGAATTAATATATTTACTAATTCAATAACAAGTTTAACTTTAAAAATTTTAAATATATGAAACTACACTTGAGTCTAGTACTAAATTATAATCCAATTACAATGTTAATTTTTTTCAAACTATTATAAAAATAAAAATAAAAATATTACAAATAAAGTTAAAAGTAATGTTTCATAAATTGAAAAGAAAAAGTAGAGATGAAGAATTATGCAAGAAGAAATTTAGGAAAAATGATATAAACATAGGATAATATGCAATTATATGGCTTTTTTATATATGAATTTTTAAATAATATATAATATTTTATTTATTGTCATATTTTAAAAATTTTGTTACCAAAAAATTATAATTTATAATTTAAAAATTATATATAATTAAATAATGACTATGCGTTACACCATTATATGTAACAAAATAATCATTTTTATACATTTTTATGTCAATTTATATAAAAAAATTATTGAAACATTTTACAGATATAAATAGTAAATAATATAATAACACCTATAAAAGCATATCAAATTAAATACTTGTTTTAATTATATCCATCACATATGAATATAATTAATAAAGAATTGTTTATATCTAGTGATACCTAATAAAATTAGTGATTTTAATATTGGATAGTCAACTCTTCTACCCCTAATAGGAGGAATGGTTAAATATTCATCATGAATATAGACATTTATTGAGAGTCAAATAAAAAATACCAATCAATTGCATGTTATCAATTTTGTCTTATCATATAACAATCATTCAGCTAGTTCTAAAGAAAAAAAAAAGGCAATGGAAATAACAAAATAGGGTAACCTTAGGTTAATTCATACCTAGTTCATATCATAAACCATCCATAAAGGTCATAGCACACTACAAGAAAGCAGCGAATTTGTCACAGAATTTTCTCGCGGAAAAATTTTCGTCACAACTTCTCACGGAAATTATCACTAATTTTATCTCAGAATAACCCTTTTCACGGACTTTTCTCACGGAAAATATCCGAGAGAGGAAATGGAGAAAATTCCGTGAGAAATACGGTCGGAATGGTGGCGCGAAAAGGCGGGAAAAATTTCTCGCGGTAATTTTCCGTCGAAAAAATTGAGATAATCTAATTGGCAATATTTTTTTTAACTCTGTAATAATTTCACACGGAATGAGAGAAATTCTCACGGAATTTTTCCGCGAGAATTTCTCGCGGAAGAATTCCGTGAGAAATATTGCTACTTTCTCACGGAAAATTCCGTGAGAAATTCCACTTATTTCTCACAGAAAATTCCGTGAGAAAATTCCGTGAGAAAACACGATATATCTCCCCCACTTCTTCGATTAGTTTCATTTCTGCTGAGGTTTCCTTCATCGGCGCTGAGAAGCTTCGACTTTGCTGTGGGTCTCCTTCACCGGCTATGCAAGCTTCGATTTTTGCTGTGGGTTTCTTCACCGGTGCTGCAAGCTTCGATTCTGCTGTGGGTTTCGCTCACCGGTGCTGCAAGCTTCAACTTCTGCTGTGGGTTTGTTTTTCCAGCGCTGCAACCTTCATTTCCTCGCAGATCTGGGTTTCCTTCACCGGCATTGCAACCTTCTTTGGAGAAAATTTGATTTTCTTGCTGCATACCTTCATTTTTGCTCTTGTTCTGTGGAAAAAACTGTTGGAGAAAGCCGATTGGATACTCCACTCAATTTATCTCAATTTTTTTTATCATTCTAAGGTATGTATCATTTTTTTCAGTTTATTTTTCATGATTTTTCAATTTTGTTGGATATACATAATTGACTCCATCATATATTGTAACTCGAGTAATTTATGAAGCTTGTCTGTATGATACCTTGATTCACAATCTTTTATATATTGATATGGCTCACAAATTGAAATGCCAAATGCCATGAACTTTCGAGTTCTAGAATCATAAAATGTCTGAAAACGATTTAAAATAAAATGTGTCATGTTGTCTATAAAAAATAACTCTCAAAGTTTTAACTTGTTACAATTGTGATCAATGTTTGAAAATGCAGTGATATGAAGAGAAATATGTCTCTTGTGCACTTATGTAACTGCACAACCTAAAACTATAGCAATAATGAACATCCCATTTAAAAGCTTAAGTTTACTAATATATTATTGAGCAAATTAATTAAAATAATTTAAAAGGAACCTTGATGTATTTGCTGTGTAATTTTGTCAACAAGGTAATATGCATGGCCTTGTAGACTAAATTTGTCTGTGATATTACTATTTACGGTAATAATGTAATCATTGCTGCCAATACTTTTTTAAATAAAAAGTTGTGCAATATTTAAATTTAATTAAAAATTTTAACTACAACACCTTTAATTAACTTAAATATATTTTTTGTATTAAAGTTCATGAAAATAAAATATACTCTTTTTTATTTATACATATTTAAAAATAAACTTAACTTTTTAATTTATTTTTATTTATGAATATTTTTAGATTTAAATTAATAAAAATATTTAAATAAAAAAATTAAAAATTAAATTAAAGAATATTTTTTAAAAATAAATAAAACTTTTTTAAAACAAAATTTCTAATCATTTGGTAGATTAAAAAAAAGTTACAAATATTTTCAATCATTTCTAAGCACATGTTTGTTAGTTTTTTGATGATAGATTTAAATAAATGGAAAGTGAGATTTCTTTTTTTTTTTTTTATAGCCATTTGACAATATAAAATCCTATATAAAATGAATTAGACATTCAATGAGTAGTTATTCTTTTTATCCACCAATTAAATAGACGTATCTTTAGTTGCGATAATAGCCGCCCCAAATGAGTTATTTGAAGAAGATATAAGGATTTATGAAGGTTTGCTGTCATCCTTAGATTACTAAGGCAGTATTTAAATTTTTAAGCAATATACCACTAGTCAATATCATTGTTCTAATTTATGAAGTTAATTTTTTTGTTTTTATTTTTTGGTTTCATTTAAGTCATGGATTTTCCTAAACATCGACGTTGGATGTATAATAGAACAGAGGGTAATCGTCAAAGGATTACACAAGAGTTCTTTGCAGGCGTAGAGGAGTTTGTTCAATTTGCAAGTCAGTTAGATATATTTAAACAAGAAGGGAGGTTTAGATGTCCTTGTGTGAAATGTAAATGTGTGAGGTATCATAAGCCAGATGAAATTAGGATGCACCTGTATAAAAAAGGATTTATGCCTAATTATTACTATTGGCATAATCATGGAGAAGAATGTCCACCATTAGCTTCGATTGAGACTAGCATTCATATGGATTTTAATCCATATGAACAAATGGTTAGAGATGTAGCTGAAGCATCATTTGAGAGATATGATATGCCTGAAGATCCAAATCCAAGTGCTGCAATATTTTATGACATGTTAAGAGCTGCACAAGCTCCATTGTGGGATGGGTGTCAAAATCATACAGTGTTGTCAGTGGCTGTAAGATTGTTGAGTATCAAATCTGATTATAACATTCCAGAGGCATGTACTGATGAGATTATCACATTGATGTCTGAAATTTTACCTTCTAATCATCGAATGCCTGCTAACTTGTACCAAACAAAAAAATTAGTTTCAAAACTTGGTTGTGGTTATCAAAAGATTGACTGCTGTAGCAATGGGTGTATGTTGTACTATGGTGATGCAGCAAATGATAGGGAATGTCAATTTTGTGATGATGCTAGATTTAAGGAGGCAAGAGTTGGAAAAGGGAGGTTTAAAGAGGTTCCTAATAAACAAATGTGGTATTTACCAATTATTCCAAGACTCCAGAGATTGTTTGCCTCTAATGCCTCAGCTAAATACATGAGATGGCATCATGAAAATCGTCGTGATGAAGGCATGTTGTCCCATCCATCAGATGGAAATGCTTGGAAGCATTTTGATCAAACTCATCTAGAATTTGCATTAGAGCCAAGGAATGTCAGATTGGGTCTTTGTACTGATGGGTTCACTCCATTTAGTTTGAGTTCTAAGCCTTACTCTTGTTGGCCTGTAATTGTTACGCCATATAATCTTCCACCCGGTATGTGTATGCGACGAGAATATATGTTCTTGACAATCATAATACCTGGGCCTCATAATCCAAAAAGTAAGATTGATGTTTTCTTACAACCTCTAATTGCAGATTTAAAGTTGCTTTGGGGAGAGGGTGTACAAACATATGACATTTCTATGAAACAAAATTTCAAGTTAAGAGCTGCTCTTATGTGGACTATTAATGATTTCCCAGCTTATGGCATGTTGAGTGGTTGGCAAACTGCAAGAAGATTGGGTTGTCCAATTTGCATGGGTTGTTCAAAGGCATTCAGATTAAAGCATGGAGGAAAAACTTGTTATTTTGATTGTCATCGTCAATTTTTACCGATGAATCATCCATTTCGTCGAAATAAACAAAACTTCCTAAAGAATACCACAGAGACTTCACCACCACCATTGAGGTATTCAGGAGAAGAAGTGTATGAGCAAGTTCGAAGCTTTCCTAAAATAACTGAATTTTCAAGTCTGTCTTTGGAAGGATACGGTCAAGATCATAATTGGACTAAACGTAGTATCTTTTGGGACCTACCCTATTGGCATGACTTGTTGAATCCACATAATATAGATGTAATGCATACAGAAAGTAATATTTTTCATAATGTGTTCAACACAGTAATGGATGTGAAAGGTAAGACAAAAGATAATGTGAAAGCAAGGTTAGATTTGGCTGTCTACTGTAAACGACCTACTTTACACATGGAAGATAAAGGAAATGGTAAAATGATAAAGCCAAAGGCAGCATACACATTTAATATGGATCATAAAAGGGCAATATGCGAATGGATTAAATCTTTAAAGCTTCCAGATGGTTATGCATCTAACTTGGACGTTGTGTTGATGTGAAGAGTTGCACTTTAACAGGGATGAAAAGTCATGATTGTCATGTGTTCATGGAGAGGCTATTACCAATCATATCCAATGGGTTGCCAGCCTCAATTTCTAATACTTTAACAGAGTTAAGTCATTTCTTTCGAGATCTTTGTGCTCCTACTTTACAACTAAATAACCTTAATGTGATGGAGCAAAATATTCCTGTCATTTTATGTAAACTTAAGAAGATTTTTCCTCCTGGTTTCTTTGATGCCATGGAACACTTACCTATTCACTTGGTGTACGAAGCAACAGTGGGTGGACCTGTACAATATAGGTGGATGTATCCATTTGAGAGATTTTGCAGACACTAAAGCGAAAGGTGAAAAATAAGGCACATGTTGAAGGATCTATTTGTGAAGCATATATACTTGAAGAAACTTCAACTTTTTGTTCTTATTACTTTGAGTCACATGTTCATTCAAGAACTAGGAGAGCTCCTCGAAATGATGATGGTGGGGAGTGTAATGATCAGCCTCCTATTTCAATTTTCAACTATCCTGGTCAGCCTCATGGAAGATCTACTGGTAACACTCGTTATCTTACTGATAATGAGGCTAATGCTATAACGTTGTATGTTCTTCTCAATTGTCCAGAGGTTAAACCTTTTCTAAAGTAAGATTCTTTCATAACTTAGGTACATATATAAGATTAACTTTTTGTCGTAACATTTTCACTATTTAGGATTAATTTTTTTGTGGTATATTTGTAGTTTGTATGTTGAGGCATTACTGTCCAAGAATTCTACCTTATCCAATGAGGCAATTGATAAGTATATTTCATCTGAATTTCATGATTGGTTTAAAACTCATGTAAGTATTCAATTTATGAATAATTGGTTATATGGTTATGGAACTAAACTTCTTATATTATATTTTCATAATATCTGTTCTTTGATTAGGTTTTGAACCCTACAAATGGAATACAAGATGCTTTATTAGTTTCATTGGCTTGGGGTCCTTTAAGACTAGTACATACATGGGATCAATGGTCTGTTAATGGGTATAAATTTCATACAGCCTCTTGGGCAAAAGGAAGAAAGACAAACAATAGTGGGGTATGCATAAAAGGAAATAGCCATGGTGAAATTGAATTTTCATATCATGGTGTGTTGAAGGAGATTATACAGTTAGAATTTACTGGCCTACCAACTAAGCAATTGACAGTTTTCAACTGTGATTGGTATGATCCTACCAACCAAGGAACTCGAGTTTGCTCTAAATATGGTATTATAGAAGTCAAGGCTAAAGGAACATACAAGGGTAATGACCCTTTATCCTTGCCCAACAAGCTGATCAGGTATACTTTACACCATATCCAAAATCGATATCCAACAAAAACGGTTGGCTTGTTGTGATTAGAACAAAAGCAAGAAATAGGATTGACGCCCCTGGTGATGATAATGTAGAGGCACCATTTCAGGAAGAAAGCAACGGTTCACCTCAATTAGTTGATACCGACATTAATGATCAAGATCTAAGAGACAATATGGGTCAGAGCGAAGAAGTGGATGGTGTACAGGTTGACACTTTTATTGATACAACTGGTGAAACTGAAGAAGAAAATGAAGTTTTAGAAGAGGAACTATTAGATACCAACTCATCCGATACTCAAGAGGATCCTCTTACTGATTATTCCTTAACAAGTGATTGACAGTGTTCGGTACTAACTTGTTATTATTATTTAGCATTTATTTAACATACTTAACTTATTTTCTAATATTGATAATGATAATGCTTTACTTATTTTTCTTTCTAGATGTCAGATAGAGGTCGTAATAAGGGTGGAGGATCTGCGGCACCCAAAAAAGGAAAAGGAAAGTTTGTACAACAATCTGAGCCGATTCACATACCATTATCTGCTATACAGTCATCATCTTCGCACTTATCTCCACATGCTGGGACCCTTCCTGGATCAGCATCTGCATCATCTTCTTTTCCGTCTCCACACATTCAAACACCACCTGATTCCTCAACCTTCATTGGTTCAGAGATGCCTTCTACACATATTTTGATTACAGATGGATCATCTTCTCATCCTATTAGATATGAGCCAGGGACGAGGTTGAGTGATGGACGACTAGTTATTAGACCTCATGGAGTTGATGAGTAAGAATTCTTTAAATGCAACCTTTTTTGTACTGTAATTATTCCATTATTTTTATTTTTATTGCATCATTTTTTTCATTTGCAGGTTTTATCCACATATCCCACCCGTCACCATATTGTCTCAAATTATTCATAGTAAGTTTGAGCATGGTTGGCCAACATTTACTAAAGTACCTGATATTGTGAAGAATTTATGGTTTGCAGAGTTTAAAGTAAGCTAATTTATAACCTTATAAGTTATAATACATATAGTTAATGTGTTGCTCTGATTATTTATAATATTAGCTTCGCTTATTTTTAATACAGAGATTGTGTGCTTGGGATCCATCTACTGAGCGACGAATTTACAAGATATGGAGGAAGAAGTGTAGCACTATTATGCGTGCGTCTTTTAGAGACATTCGTACTGGTAAAACTAAAGGTGATTGGTTATCTCTGACAGCTCGAGCTGAGTTAGATGAGTATTGGCAAAGTGATGAATTTAAAGCCAAGTCTACACGTAATAAGACAAACAGGGCTGCAGATACTGGAGGATGCCTACATAGAGGAGGGCGTGTTCCATTTTCAGAGCATAAGAGAAGGATGGTAAATATTCTTTATTTGCAATAGTTTTTTTTTAATTACTATTTCTTTTTAAATATTTCCTTTCAAATATTATAATTCTTATGTATTTTAACTAAGTGTTGTAGGAAATAGAGTTGGGTAGAGAGGTTCAGATCCCAGAAGTATTCAAGAGGATCTAACACAATGAGAAAAAGGGAGGTTGGATTGGTAAAAAAGCCTCTGATACTTATGTAAGTCATTTAACTTGTTTGTTAATCAGATTGTTACTATAATTTGTTTATGTACTTGATATTCATTTGTTATTTGTTGTAACAGAGCCAGTATGAGCAGATGAAACAAACTCAAGAGTCAGGATCAGATGATACTGATTCTTCTATATCGCTCAAAGTTGTCGGTGGAAAGAACAAAAGAGGTCGTGCTTATGGGTTTGGGTCAGAGGCTGGTCTTCTTACTTTTGATGGCACACAGCACTTTGGATATGGCCCTGGTGAGCTTTCACAAATGAGAGCACATTTAGAGGCCTCATTTGAGAAGAAATTAGAAGAGAAACTATCAAAACAAGCTCAAATTTATGAGACAAGTCTTGCCAAGATGCAAAAGGCACACGAAGACAAGATGGAAGCTTTCATGAAACAAATTATGGCTCACATGAGTATAGGACCTGAAAGAGGTGGCACTTCGTATGATGGACCAACCCATGCTGATGATGGTGACAACGATGGTGGTGGTGGTGCTGGCAGTGGTGGTGGTGCTGGTGGTGATGATGATGATGATGATGATGATGATGATGATTTTGATGATGTGGATGATGATGATGAACAGTGATCCTAGCATTTTTATTTATGTTACATTATGAAATGCAAACTTGTAATGCTAAATATATATTTGTCTTAAGTTTAATGTACTTTCGAATTTATAAACTTGTGGTTTTGTTCTTATCAAGGTTTTGTTATTGGTTAGTTGGACATAAATACTGTATTTTTTGACTGTTTGAATAACTTGTAATTATTCAAACAGAGGTAAAGGTATAAAGGCAAGTTAAATGAATAATTTTCTCATTTTTCTCGCGGAATTTTTCCGTGAGAACCCTTCTTGTTTTTCTCGCGGAATTTTTCCGCGAGAAACATATTCTCGCGGAAAAAATCAGTGAGAAAATCCGTGAGAAATTTCACGAACTTGCCACCTATTTTCTCTCTCATTTTTCTCACGGAAATTAGTTGGCGAGAAACTTTTATCACAGAAATTTTCCGTGAGAAGATATGTTTCCTACGGCTAGTTTTTTCACGGTCAGATTTGGGTGAGAATTTCCGTGACAAATCACTTTATCACGGAAATTATGCTGTTTTCTCACGGAAAAATACCGCGAGAAATTGCTTGTTTTCTTGTAGTGGCAATTTACTTTGTCTAACTATGGCAAATAATCTAAATTCCAAATACATGTAAGCAAGGAAATGAGATAAACCTCAAATAAAAGCTCACTATCGAAGGAATGCAAATCAAGAAGGCTATGGGTAAGTCCATTGAGCAAGACTTGATTGTTATTGATCTTCCTCAAACTTAAAGATTAATACCCACCAAATCCCCTAAAGTACTCTACTATAAGACCTAAACTCTTGCACACCTAATGAGGGAGTATATGGTAAGCTCATCTTATTATAAATGTTCTCTATAAATAACTATTTAATGGTGGATATAATAATAATACAAATAGAATATACCATATTTTTACTTCTATCAACTTCAAACAATGAAATCTCATAAGAGAACTTGAAGAATTTTACTTGAAATGAAGCCTTGATGGCTGCCTAAAAAAGGAAGGTCAATAAAGTAATGCATCAAAGGAAGATAGCAATTAAAAACAAAAAGGAATAGTTTATAAAGGTGAGTTTAACAATGGTGAAGAGAGGAAAAAAACGTATCACCTCTAAATTGAAAAGCTCCTTTAAGAAAAGAAAAAAAATCACGTTAGTTGAAAATAAGAGAAAATATGAGATAATATATGATAAAACAATTTTAAATTTCAACTTTGAAAGAGATAAGTACAATTAAATGAGAGGCTAGTGGCCCATTTGTTTAATGAAGGAAAAAGAAAAAGAAAAAGAAAATGAAGAGAGAAGGAATGCACAAAAAATAAGAAGTTTTAATTTATATAATATTTATTATACTCTATTATCATTATTTAACAGTACTTATTTCATTTTATAACTTTTTTTTAAGAATTGGTACAAAGGTCATTTTTCATCTATTTCATCCACATTATAATTTCTTTTTCATTTTCATACTTGAAAATTATGTGTACCAAACAACTCCTAGATATTGGAAACGATGAGAAAGAAGAAATAAGTTGTCTACATTCTAATTGCATTCAAATTTACACCTCTTCACACAAATACTTATTCTTCATCTTTAGAATTGTAAGCGGTTAGTAAATGGGAGCATTGAATCATTGCATGTTTCACAACTCTACATGGTATATCATTGATGAATTTTTAAGAGTCTGTTTGGTACACAGAATCTCCTTTAATGAAGATGAAAAGAGAACATTAAATGGAATGTAATTGAATTTATTGTATTTGATATATCAAGAAAAGCCAAGAAAATGAAAGGAAATATCTTCCTATATATATTTATTTGGTATGATAGAAATAGTGATAGAATAAAAAGCAAATAATAATAAACTACCAAAATACCCTTAAATAAAAAAAATAATGTAGGAATGGAAAAATAGGATTAAAGAATGACAAAATTACCCCTTATTTTCTTTTTTTCTTTTTTGCAAGGTGAAGAAAGTAGATACATTATTTTAAATTTTATTATGTTTAATTATTTTATTTAAATAATATATATAAATATTTATAATTTTAAATGATGACTATAAATATAATTATTTAGATATAATTAAAATATATAATAAAATGAAAATGAAAACAAGATTTTTTTCAGGAATATATATTCTTATATTTTATTAAAATATTAAAATGAAAGTGAGAATTAATGAATAAAACAAATAAAATAATTAAATTATAATTAGAAAATACAAAATTATAATTCACATTAATAATATAAAACAAATTTATATTCATTATTACACTCCATTCTTCGTCTTCTATCTTCTCCTTTCTATTCCAAATTTATATCCATGTGTTTACTTTCATAGGGTTTGATAGGGATGTCTTTGACTAGGTTCTAGGTCTTTTTGACCATGGTGGAGATGGTATCAAAGCCAACGTAGTTGAAAAAGAGGACAACAGAGGCTGTGAAGATGCTGTGTGGATTGAAGGAGATGAAGGGGTGGTAGTTTTAAGGGTTGGCAATTTTAAGGGTTGGCTTTAACGAGGCTAGCAACGATGATGAAGGCAATGACTACAAGGTGTGGAAGACAGAAGCGGTGTAGTTGAAGCGAAAGAGGGCTTTGGTGCTAAAGACGAGAGTTAAGTCAGGCTTATGATTATGTTGTATAGAGATAAGGGCAAAATGGATAATTACGTTATTCGGTGCTAAACTGGAGAGCATGAACCTCCACTTGGTGGATGAAAGTGCACAATACCACCATTTTCCTTTCCTTTAAGCTTTTGGCCTACCAAACAGGTTTCATCTCCAGATTTAGTTTTTGTTTCCATTTTTGTTAGCCCACAAAATAAGGCATAAGGTCGACGGATGCATTGTGCAAAGTCAATAAGTAAGTTTGGAAAATTATGCTACATTTGGTATACAAAATGAGTAAATATGGAAATGGAAAAAAAAAAACGAGAATATGATGAAAAATGAGCCTCATATTCCTACTTAAAAAAATAATAAAAAGATATAGATATTGTTAAATAATATTAATAAGAATATAACAGATATTATATAAATTATTTGTATTTTGTTTTTCATAATTTTATCTCCTTTTCCTTTTGCATCATGATACCAATCATATCCTCAGAAAGAGATGCTAATATGGGACAAAAGAATTATGATGTGAAAGATTAAATTAGTGGTATATCAGATTCATTAATTTCATTAGATAAAATTGCTTTAATCTATTACATAAATTTTTTCTATTTTAAATTCTTTAATTCTTCCAGCAACCCACACACCAGCCTTTTGTTTTGTTTGATTTGTTATGACGTAAATGTATTTTATTTATATAATTTATATAATATTTTTTTAAATTTTTTATAATTATTATTCTATCAATCAAATTATTATTTTAACTATTAAATTATTTTAAAAAAATAAAAAAATAAAAAATATTTTATATCTCATATATTCCCGCGTATCTAATTTTATAATTTTATTTCTTTTAGGTTGTCTCAAACAACGGCACAAGTCTTTTTATTTTTATCCTACATTTTTTTTTTCCAGTTGTTTTCGGCGTGCTTCACCACGAGTCTCCTTCATTCCAGATTCCAGTCATATTTTATTGGCATCGATGACTCATGAGTATGCTTTAATAATAATTTATAATTTAATTATTAATATTTATTAAAGATTGCATGAGGTGCTTCTTTTTTATGGGACACTTTTACTGGTAATATTTCACGTTCACATTCTATTCCAAAATTATAAAACGATTCTCCTCCCATTCAAATTATTCTATAAGTTAATAAAATGGTTATAGAAAATCCCAAACCTCAACGAAAAAAATTATAGAAGTTTAGTAATATTTAGAATAATTACGCTGACTTTGTTCTTTTCAATTACTTCTTATCTTCTTTTTCTTACACCACTTTTATCTCCACTATCTTTTCTCTTATTAATCCCTCATTTTTTAATTGCACGCGTAAGTGATAGAGGCTTTGTAACGTATTAAATTATATCACACTTTGACATTTATGCATTATAATCATCTTCGTATACATTTTAAGCAGGGATTCTCTTCTTATATATATATATATATATATATATATATCTGTGTGTATTGGCCCCACATCAAAAGTTATAAAAAAAAATTATGTTTAAGAATAAAAAAATAAAAAAAAAATTATTTTTAAAGACTTTTATTATTAAATTTAATAATTTGTTACTAAATTTAATAATAATTATCTTAAAATAAACAGTAACATATTTTTAAAAATAATTTTTTTATTTTTTAAATCTTTTATTATAATTTTCTCAAATTTTTAATCCCGTCAATCATAGTCCATAGACATCTACCATGAAAAACATAGCATCGAGTACGGTTCCTACTCCACTTGTGCCAACCACTCACAATATAATAGTTTATTAATATGATACTGAGATATTTTTATTAAATTAATGATTTAATTCTTAAAAATTATCTTTTCCTTAATTTATTTAAAATCACTCTTTCTTTAATTTGATTTTGTAAATATATAAAATCACATAATTTAATTCTTTAAATGTTTTTTTAATTGAAATGAATCTTCTAAAAAGCTACAAATACTCTCTCAAAGAATTATTTTGATTAAAAATATAAAAAAATAAATTAAAAGGTTTTAGCTTTAAAAGATTAAAATACCAAAAAATCTTTTAAGCATTAAATTAAAAATATTTTTTAAAAAAATTGAATAACTAAATTATTAATTTACCTTGAAAATGGTAATCTAGCTAACCCATCATCAAATAGACCAATACCACTGCAGATTCATTTATAAGCAATAACGACGAATGCATATCACAATTGACTTAATTGTTTAGATTTAGACTATTTACATTTATTGTGAATGATCTAGATTGCTAGTTTTTTATTTTTTTAATCATTTAAAATTTAAAAAATTATTTTTATTCTATGTTCTACTTTTTAAAAATATAAATAAAGAAATCATTTAAAACAAATTTAAACAATTCAAATTTAAGCAGTTGCATCAATTGAGATCCCCTCGAGGAATTCAGTAATGGCAAAACCTCTGCCATCTATTAATGCTTCATTACCTTATGCCACTATTATTATTTTAAATTGAATCTTCTACTGTGCTCTATAACACAAAGTAAAATAAAAAATAAAAAGAACACAAAAAAATGCAATAACCTAACAAAATAATAAATAAATAATTTCAACTCATTTATTATTTAAAAAGTTATGTATGAAAATAAATAATAATAATTTTGTAAGTAAAAAATACCTATAATATTTTTATTTTTAATTCGATAATAATTAATAAATAATAGTAATTAATAATTAAATAAAAATAAAATAAATATTTTAACAAAATTATTTTATTTTATTTTCCTTATATACCAAACATGTCGTATTTTTCACTTGTCTGCGATGTCTGGTTTCTTGATCTGAAAAGGACACGCGGCGCCTCTGCATCTCGTCATGTTGGGACGGGTAATAACTGTCCGTACAATTGATATCGTGAATCTTTATATTAAATAATTGAATTTTTTTGCGAGTGATAAGAATTATGGGAAAGTTTGAGCTCTTTTAAATCAACAGGGCATTCGAAATTTGAAGAATTCAAATTCTCTTTAATTTTATCTAATTACACAAAAATCAAAATAGAACGAATACTTAAATATAAATATAGCAATACATAAGTATCTTTCATCGGGACGAAAAAGTAGGTGTGAAGAGTGATGACCGGAAAAATTCTGTAATGATTTCGTACTCCTTTATAAAGCAAACTAGACCATGTCAAGAACCACAATGCGTTTAGCTAGCATTATCGAGAAAATAAAAAGCGAACAAAAATGAAAACGATAAAAATACAGTAGTTCAGAGGAATTTAGATTCTCTCATGTATCTAATTTTTTTTTATTAAAAAGAAAATAATACAGAAATATGAGGGTTTAATTAATTATCACCGGATCTCATTCCTTATATCTCTTCCTCATTACATCAAACTGTCTGTGCATTAGAGAATCTGTAACCCGAAGTGAATGACCAGGACTTTACCCGAGGAAAGAAAAAAGAAACCACAAAGGACGAAGAATACAACTTTGAGGGATGCCTTCTCAAGGAGAAACAGAAAAGCAGTGAGCATCAATAGTGGAACACATAGACATTGTATTCCACGACGGCATCTCCGGTTCTCAAATCGATGGTGTGGGTCTTGGCCTGAGCGTAGCCACGTGCGAACCGGAAAGCCCCGCTCCCTCCAACGATCGGCATCTCCCTAATCGTATTGAACACCTTGTTCCGTCCCAACAAGCTTAGATAACTCCCATTATATTTCCCTTCCACGAACGCAAAGTTCATCACCATCAACAACCCCAATTCGTCTTGGGCCGCCGACGCGTATATTCCTTGGGCTTTACCCACGAGCTTGGAGCCCGGGTCTGGCCCAACGGTCAACGGGTCGTCGACCATCACCACCGCTCCAAACCCCGTGAAGGAGGTGTTGGTCACGAGGGCCTCCGCCACCCTGACGGCGGTGGGGTTCCGCCCGCTGACGATGTCGTGGAAGTAGAAGTGAAGGTGGCTCAGCTTCTCCTTACGGAGGCCCAAAGAAGATGGAGAGAGAGTCCGAGAGAAACGGGTGGGTTCGTCGGCGGCGGCGAGGGATGTGAAGAGGAAAAAGAGAGTGAGACGAAAGAAGAAAGTGGAGGGCTTTTTGAGAGTTTTGGATTTGGTCATGACTGGCGTTGGGAGGAGAAGTACTAGGCTCCTTTGAGGTCTGAAGGAGATTTCTTCAATTTTTTTCTCGAGACGCGATACATAGAATGGAGGATTGGGGGATTATATACAAACCGAAGTGGAAACCTTCGGAGTAATTGGCATTCTAAGTGGATGCGTGATGGAGGACTTTGATTTTGACTTCAGGAAGTTTTTGACGATAAATAAAAAATATAAAAGGTAATGATTTATTTTATAAGTATTAAAACAAGAAAGAAAATATTTTATGTCTAAGAAATGAATAAATTAAGGGGCATTTACCTGTTGACCTAGGCACTGTTTATCACAATATAAAATAAAATTGCAAAGGAAAAAAAAAATTCTAGGTCAACACGAAACTAGAAGAGAAATAAAAGAAGACTGGACTTTTGAATACCTTTTTATATTTTTATTATTTAATTTTTTTAACAATTATAATATGTGTAAAAAAATTTAAAATATTTAAACATGTAATGGTAAATTATAAAATTTATATAATTATATGTAAAATTTATATACTTATTATATTATTATTTAAAAAATTTATAATAAAAATATAAAAAAAATTAAAGGTAAGTAAACTACCCAAAAGGGAGAATAAAGATGAGTATAATTTCCGTGGAAGCTCGTCGAAATGGCTTGTGTGGCGGGGGCCTTGGAATTGACGACTTCATGGTTGAAAGAAGGAGGCCGGTCCCCCGCTTCAGAGTCCCCCCCCGCCCCTTCTCTCTATTTTTGGAAGCGAATAGAGACCACGTTTCTTGAGGTGTAGGGGACGTACCTTGACTAGATTCACATCATCTTTTCTCATCCTTGTATGACAATGCTATTAGTTAGCAGGAAAATATTGGGCTGCATCAACTAGGCAGAAAATAGCTAAAACTGAAATCGAGTATTTGAGTTAGGAATAACTAAAAATTAAATAAAAATAATACAAAATCTTAGAAGTTGAGACAAAGCACAAATATTTCCATTAGTAAATGAAAACAACTGGTTTGATTCCACAGCTTGACAGTAGAACAAAATTGTAATTCCCATAAATTTTCTCTTAACAATGTTTTCTTACCCTCATGAAAATGAAATAGTGGAAGTTTGAGTCTTTCAACATCGGAGGATGTATTGCTTTTTTTTTTTTTTAATTAATTCAAGCTATACATTATATATATATATATATATATATATATAGATGCAACTAAGGGTGTGTTTGGTTGGAAATTTTTGGAGAGGAGAAAAGGGAAGATAAAGTGTTTGGTTGAATAAAATTAGAGGGGAGGGGAGAGAAGGGGAGGAAAAGGAACCAAATTTGCCTCTCCTCCAAATTTGGGAGATTTTGGAAAAAAGAGGAAGGGTAAGGTATTTTTTAATTTTTAATTTATTTTTTTATCCCTTTTAATTTTTTAATTTTTTAATATTTAATAAAAATTAAGATAAAATTTTTATCAGGAATTTAAAATAAAAAAGATTTGAATTTATAATTTTTTAAAAAAATTATTGATATAAATAACTTTTTTATAAAAAATAAAATTAAAATAATATAAAGAGTAAATTTATTCAAATATAATTACCTCCCTTCCCCTCCCTTTCTGAACCAAACAATAATCTTCTTTTCCCTCCCCTTCTCTTCTCTTCCTTTTAACCAAACAAAACTCATTAAATCTCCTCCCCTCCTCTCCGTTGAACCAAACGGAACTTAAAGGGCGAGGGGGCACAGGAAAATCTTGAACATAGGAGGTTTGGTTTTAGGTGTGCTTAGATTTTGGCATTGTTTATTTTGTAAAATAAGAAGTTTATTTTTTTAAAGGAAAAAGTATTTATTTTAACTTTTATAGTGTTTGATAACTTTTTAAGCCTACTTTTAAAGGCAGGAGTAGTTTTTATTGTAGAAAAGGAAAAAGTATTTATTTTAACTTTTATAGTGTTTGATTATTTTTTTTATTTTAATTAAATAAAAAATGAAAAATTAATTAAATTTAACCATAATAAACATTTAAAATTATTTATTTATACAAATCATGTTAAATATAATGCCAAATTTATACATCTCTTTTGTAATAAATTGACAGTAAAACATATTTTTTAAAAAATTTACCAAATACACTAATATTATTGAAAGTGCTCATCAAATAATTTTAATAAATATAAATTAATTCTTTCTTATAAATTTTTAAGTTTTTATTTAAAAATAATTTTAAAATGAATAAAAATTCACAACAGTCCAAAAAGACTTTAAGATGAAGAAAAACGAACATCACTCCAAAGGGTCGCGGCTCGGTGATCATAGGGACAAAGGTTTACTTATCTTCACAAAAAATATAGAACTAGCTATAGGATAAGTAAATCTTTGTTTCCTCTTTTTTAAAGATAAGTAAACCAAACAGACTTACATGTTGGTTGTCATTTACAATTTACCAAAAACTAAATGCAATTTGCTAAAAAGAGAAAGTGTCTGTCTCATGATTTCAAAATTAATGGGGAGGAACCAAAAATTAATGAAGGCGAACATCATTATCTTAAAAAAAGAAAAAAAAAAAAGTCTGTCTCATGATTTCAAAAATTAATGCAATTTGTTAGCTAAAGAATGACTAATTCTCTCATAATAATGAAGGCTTGATTAATTAGTGCTTAATCAAAATTTGATGTTTAAAGTAGATGTGAATAAATAATAAAAAATGTATTAACTATGTGTTATAACTTGAGAATAAATACTAGATTTAACACTTCAAAACTAAGAAAAGAGTATGATTAGTTGATTCATTTGAAAAATCGATGAACGAAACACAATTTTAGTCTTTTTAGTTTTCCAGACCAATGACAAAAAAAAAAAAAAATCAGTTGAAAATTGGATAAAACTGTAGGTTAACCAATTTTGAATAACAACGGTTATAATCTAGGGCCAACTTGAGAACCCACAAACCCAATCTGTAAAGAATACACTGTTGGTCTATTTAATGTTGGAAAATTTGTTGTTCTCCTTTGTTTTATGCGACGTGGGAATTTAATATCCAGACTCTTTGCTTCTCTCGGTCTTCAATAGGGTCTCGTCACCTAGCAATTGGGCATTAAGGGTAGGGGAGAGGAATGAGGTATTTGGTTGAATTAAATTAAGGGTAGGGGAGGGATATTTTTAGAATTTTAATTTATTTTTTTATTTCTTTTAATTTTTTAATATATTAATATTTAATAAAAATTCAGATAATTTTTTATTAGAAATTAAAAATAAAAAAAAGATTAAAATTTATAATTTTTTTAAAAATTATTGATATAAATAATTTTTTATAAAAAAAATTAAAATAATATAAATGGTAAATTTATCCAAATATAATTACTTCCCTTCCCCTCCTCTCCTCTTCTGAATCAAATAATAATCTTTCTTTTCCTTCTCCTCTCCTTTCTTTCAACCAAACAAAACTCATTAAAACCCTTTCCCTCTCCTCTATTTACCTCATCTCCCCACTCCTCCATTGAATCAAATGGAGCCTAAGTTGACTTGAGCATGCCGACACATTAAGGAGTATAGAGCAAATGCCACTTCACCATTATTGTAAGCTTTGAGCATGATGAACACGTATTTGATTAGAAGGAGTAATGTGAAAGTCCAGAAAACTAAAGACCAAATGCCATAAATCTCTTCGTTGGTCTCTATGTGTCCAACATCTTTAGCAAATGTGCCCCTATATACATACAATAGTGAAGTGCTTAGATCTCCAAAAACAACTCCGAGGCGCCGGCATGCCACCGCCCGAGTCGTCTTCACAATTCTTTCTGCAGAAAAAAAAAAAAGACTACGTTCTAATTAAAAACAAAAAACCTAAGAAGGAATAAAGGTGGAAATTTCTCATATTTTTAGATATGCTCAACTCACCTTAGCAACAGAATTTTTAGGAATTCTAGTTTCCATATCCTTGGCATATTGAAATAAAATACCCAATTGCAGGAGAAAGGGCCTTCCAAGTTAGAGACTACAAAGGAAAAACACTGAGATATATATAAATGAATTAATATATAATAGTTTAAAAAATATGAAATAATAAAGTCATACTTTATTGCTTATTCATTAATTATTAATTAATTACTCTAAGTTGAATTTGTGATTATGAATGTTGTAGTGAATGTTTGCTTGTTTGGATTTGATATTAAGGTATGCAGTTATATTTGACTTTGCAAATTTTATTAATATTTGCTTCTTGTTACTTATTTTATGAAAATTTTAATATATAAAATTAAAAATATATATTTAATTGCTATTGACTCGATAACAGTTAAGTTAATAAACCATAAATTAGTATTTCTATTGATTTAATGGATGGCTTGATTTTAAAAATATTAAATATAGCATGTATTAGCATTGTATATAAATGATTAAGAAAATTAATAATAAAAGATATATATAAACATTGAACTCCACAAGAGCATTCCTAGTTTTAAAATCCACAGTGTAAGTACTTACACCCATAATGGGCATCTTCCTTACCATTGATAGCATGCTAGAGTTGCGCCCCATCACACTCAAATTGATACCATTGTATTCATCCTGTGGGAAGGCAAAGGGGAAAAAACTTTGTTGAAGTCCATTGAACACAACATGGCTAATTTTTTTAAAATTGTAATAAATTCTTGCTCAACACATTGAGTTAATATAATGTTAGGTAATTAATTATAATTTCATCTTCAAAATAAATTATTTAACAATTTTTGAAAACATATTATAATGAAGTGTTTTTATTCAAAAATATTGTTTAGCTCAGCAAAATGGGAGAGGGGAGCATGATTCCCTTTTTTAAAAAATTTTAAATAAAAATGCTAGATTTAAAAGGGTGGGGGTGGGGGTGGGGGGGGGGGGAGAAAGGGTTAAAAAAAGGTTTTTTGGTGGGGGAGAGGGGAAGCACGCCTGCAATATTTAAGGACCCCTATGATGCATGAATGCATGTCATAGCCTTTTATCTCCACCCTAGCCCTTTCGAAGTTGCATTTATTGCTAGATCCTTTGCCACCATGACAAAGGTTTAGTCCCCTCCCATCACAATGTCATTAAAGTAGAATTGCAAGGCCCTACATCCTTTTTGGTACTATACTTGTAAGAAAGAGAATGACACAAAAGAATAGAAGTATGTATAAAATCTATGTCATTTTATTAGTTTTAGAGAAAATAAGACAAGTGAAAAATTTTATTGAATGAATTTTTGTGTATTCCATTGAGATTTTTACAAGATTAAATATACAAAATATACAAAAGACTAAATTCTTAAAAAGGAAATAACTTAACTTCATCAACCTAGGATTAAGGGATTAGGCTAGATTAAGAGTTAACCTAATCAAACAAGAAAAAAATGTGAATAAGGAAAATATATTACAACGAATACAAACAAATACATTAACACCCTCTTTCAAATTTAAAATAAGGGAGGAAACCAGCTTTAGTTTGTCCATTAAAGTTTGAAATCAGCGTAGATGATGTGACTTGGTGAATGACTTGATAGGTTGGTATAAGGCACTAATAGGAAGCAAATGAAAAGCCTTACTAATAACATACTATATCTCAATATGTTTGATGCACTCATGAAAAATATCATTTTGAGCAATCTGAATGACACTACGATTATTACAATAGAGTTCAATGGGAGAGGTATGTAGAAGTCCCAAATTAGCAAGTAACTACCAAAACCAAAAAATCTCAAAAGTAGTATTAGTAAGAACATGATATTCAACTTCAGTATTAGAATGAGCTGCCAGTATTTGTTTCTTGCTACATTAGGAGATAATAGAGTCACACAAAAAGTACTCTAACCAATGGTAGAGCAACAATTAGTAGGATTACCACCCCCAATCAATGTTAAAGTAAGCACGTAGAGTAAAAGAATTGACACATAAATCAAAACCATGAAACAAGGTACCTTTAACACACAAAGGATGCGAAGGATAGCTGCATAGCAAGTGGTACGAGGTGTTGCTACAAAATGACTATCAATGTGAATAGTATAAGTAATATTTGGATGGGTGACAATGAGATAGATGAGACCACTAACTAACTAGCACTAAATAGTAAGATCCTTCAATGAGGTGCCATCTTAAGAAGTGAACTTTATGTTAGGTTCAAGAGGAGTAGATTTAATTTTACTATTAGATAAATGAGCATGAGAAAGTAAATTAGAGGCATATTTAACATGAGAAAGAGATATACTATCATCAAAAGAGAGCACGTCAAGGCCTAAGAAATAATTCAAGTTGCCAAGATCTTTCATTTTAAAGTTGCGACTAAGAAAATGTTTAAGTTTTGTAATGTTGAATGGATCATCACCTGTCATAATCATATCATTAACATAAAGTAATAATAAAACAATTCTATGATCAGTCTTATAAAGGAAGAGTGTTGAATTATGAGGACTAGAAGAGAAGCCAAGTTGACTAATAGTGGAACTAAATTTAGCAAACCAAGTCCAAGAGACTCACTTTATGCCATCAAGAGCACGACAAAGTCTACATACTTTGTTGGCTAAATAAGTATACCCCAAAGGAATATGCATATAAACCTGTTTATTTAAATCACTATTGAGAAAAGTATTTTTGACATCTATATAATAAAAGGTCCAATGCTGAGTCGTAACAATGGCTAAAAGACTGTGAATAAAAGTCATATAGGTAACAGGAGCAAAGTTTTCTGTATAGTTAATGCCATATTCTTGAGTGAAACCTTTATTAACCAAACGAGCTTTATATCTTTCCATTGAACTATTAGAATGGTTTTGATTTTGTAGATCCACTTGTAACTGACAAGAGTTTTATCAAAAGGAAAATCAACCAAGTCCCAACTATAAGTTTTCTCCAAGGCTTGTAACTTAATATGCATTGTTTGTTACCAACAAGGGTCACTAAAAGCTTCCTTGTAGAATTGAGGTTCATGCAAAAGAAGCATAGTAGAAAAACAATAATAGTCATAAAGATAATGAAGAAGAGTTCTTACTTGGGTGGGTTAATTGAAGGAGGGAAGCACATCGGAGGCAAGATCAATAAGGTGGTAACATCATAAAAAAAGGGTGTAGCTTTAGAAGTGCTGAAAAGAAAACTCAATACCTAGGTCACTAAGAAAAATGTCAATAGAAGGATTTATAAAAATAGGAGATGAAATAGAGGGAATAGAAGGAAACTAGGACAATAAGGAGAACATAATATGCTCCCAAAATATGACATGATGGGAAATGCAAATGCACTAAGAGCAAGGATCCTAACAATGATACCCTTTGTGCTCTATGACATAACCTAGGAAATAATAGAGACGAGTATGAGCTTGCAATTTAGTATACTCACAAGGAGAAAGAAAAATAAAACAAGTACAATGAAATGCTTTAAAGACAATATAATCAGGAAAAGTGCTATGAAGATGCTCAAAAGGAGAAATATTTTTAATGATAAAGGAAGGAACACGATTGATAACATAAACAACAATGATAGCAGCTTCAGTCTAAAAGCGCTCAAGACAAGAAGAAGAAATAAGGAAGGCATAAACCAAGTCAAGAATGTGATGGTACTTTCTTTTAACATGATCATTTTGTTGGGATGTATGAGGACAAGAATACTAAGAGAAAGTACCCTACTTTACAACAAAAATTAAAAAGTCTAGAGTTATAATATTATACGGCATTATCATGATGAAAAATTTTGATAGTTTTAGATAAGTATGTATGAATCATAATAGTAAAAATGATATAAATTTGAGGGAATTTAAAGCAATTTTTTATCATATATATCTAAGTAAGTCGAAAATAGTCACCAATAAATAATAAAAAATATTGAAAACCACCCATAGAGGGCGTAAAGGAAGGACCCTAAACATTAAAATGAATCAAGTTAAAAAGAGAATTTCATATGGAAACATTTTTATTAAATGACAAAGTGGGTTTTTTTACAATTTGATAGGAATATATAATGCAAAAATTTGTTTGTAATAATGCCTAAAGAACTATTAAAAAATTAAGGGGTATAATTTACTTGGAGAAGTATGACTAAGGCATTAATGACATAAATCTATGGGAGATGAGGTAGAGTGGAAGATGGAAGATGCAAGGAAGTAAGCTCAAATAATCTTTTAATTTTATGCCCAGTTCTAATAATCTGTCCTATTTGTGGATCTTGTACATGACAACTAATAAGAGAAAAAAATGAGTTTATAGTCAAGATTACATAATTGCCTAATAGAGATATGATTAAAATTGATTATGGGGACAAGATATATATCATGTAAAGGCAAAGAAGGTAAAGAAATAAAACAAATGTAACCAGCAGACATAAGAGAACCATTAATAGTATATACAAATTGAGTAGCATCACTAGAAGACAAGAAAGAAAATAATTTGGGTTGAGATATTATATGATTGCAATAAGCAAAATCAAAAAGCCAATAAAAGGTACTTGACACAGTAGCTAATGCAATAGGTGTATTAAAGGTATAAGAAAGAAGCTATTGAATAAGGGTTTCAAGATCACTGGAGAAAGATGGTTAAGTGGAGGATGAAGCAAGTATTTCATTAGCACCAACACTAGTGACAAAGAAATAAGACTTAGGTGGTTGTTTGGCACAAGACTGATTTTTACTATGATCAGCTCTATGAAAATGAGTAAGACATCTCTTAATCATGTGCCCTATCTTTTAGCAATGTTAGCAAATTATATATGGACAACTTATAGCTATATGACTCTTCTTTTTGCTATTGCGACATTCAATCTGTAGGCACTCAGAAAAAGTATTTATTGATTGTAGGCATCAATGGTAGAACATAAAATTTTTCTCAATCACAATAAAGGCCATTTCAGTATTATGCCTAAAGAGTCATAGCTGAGTTCCTTTGTATTTCAACTAGGGAAGAGCATCCTTAAGAGTAGGCAAAGGACTTTGGTGTAGCAAGGAAGCTGGAACAACCTCCTAGTATCAGTAAGGGCCCTTAAAAATTGAATTAATATTAAGCAATCACGATATATGGTATATGTAGTGAAATCAACATCACATTTGAATGATGGTTTAGAAAATACTATTTAATCCTAAATAGATCTCATTTTGGCTAAGAATTCATAAACAAGTTGCCTTTGCTCTTGTTTTAAGGTGTTGAGCTCTTTTAAGAGTTAAAATTGATTTGACAAATCAGAGGAAGTATAATGACTTGCAAGGTGATTCCATATCTCCTTGCCAGTCTCATAACATTCAAACTGTTGGTGAATATTGATGATAGAGGTATTTTTAAACCATGTAATAATCTGATGGTTTTTACTATCTTAATCTTTTAATCGTTCAACATATTTCTCCTAAGTTTCAATTTCTTCTCACACAGGATACGTTATAATACTAATTACAAATTGTTAGAGTTTGAGACCTTTGAGAAAACTACGCATTCATTCTAACCAGATGCAGAAATTAAAGCCATTCAAAATAATTGAAATATGTTGTGCAAGATCAAACTTTTCCATATTATTGGAACAATAGAAATAGGATAATAGATACGAGTTTTGCAAAAAAAAAAAAAAGACAAACACACACACACACACACACACATGTAGGCACGCACACATTTAATGGGAATAAAGATCTCACAAAAAAACCTTAAGAACAGGTCTAACTTAGTCAAGAATTGGTCTAAAAAACGGTGAATGGGACAACCAAAGAAGCAATTGGTTCATAGGATGCATTTTTGGCAGTTGGCATTGTGGTAGCGCGTGATGGCACATGCGGTGGCAAACAAGGCTAATTTTTGGATAGCAACATCTCAAGAGGCAAGTAAAGATGATGACGTGGTGCGTGGCAATGAAAAGGACCTCCAAGATGATAAATAGAACCAAACAAAAGAAAGCACTACACTAGGAACAAAGTTGTAAGGTCAAGAGTGAGGATTGTTTGATCAGAGCGATTCTCAATAGGATGAATCATCAAATATTGAAGAAAGGCTTTAATACCATATTAGTATCAGAGAAAACAACATAAAAAAAATAGTTTATTCAATGAATTTGTGTATAATTCATTGAATTTCTATAGAATTAAATATACAAAATATATAAGAGATTAAATTCTCAAAAAGAAAATAACTTAACCTAATTAACTTAAAATCAATGAATTAGGTTAGAGTTAGGAGTTAACCTAACTAAACAAGAAAGAATACAAATAAGAAAAACAAAATACAATTATTACAAATAAATACATTAACACGTCTTTTTTCACTTGCTTCATCTTATTTTTCTCTCTTTTTTCAATTACATGTCATGCATTTAGTTAATATATGCACAGAATCTAGATATAAGTACAAGTGGATTAGCTTCTATAAAAATGGGTTAGCTTCTCTTGCTCAAGTTATATGCTTGTGAGGGATAGGTTTCTCGAGAAAGGCTGCATATTTGTACTAATTAGCCTAAAGGAAAGAAGGGAAATAGGCACAACAAGATATTGGTAAGGTTATAACTAGAATTGAAGGGACTTCTGCCATTGTCATGAATGTTTTATGGTCAATGATTCAGGTTGGCTTTTTATAGTAACGTTAGCATTATTGTTTCAAAATTTAAAAGGAATATCTTTTTAATGTGGTGCAAAACTTGAATAAATTATATAAACTTATTATAAGTTTTGTTAAAATTATATAAATATTTTTTTATTTTAAAATATGTACATTAATTTAATTATATTTTTTTTATTAAAATACTCTTTATTAACCCAAGTATGTATTGAGTGATTTTTTTTGGTAAGATTTAAATTTTCTTATTTTCAGATTTACTATCTTGCAATAGATATGAAGGAAAATATTTTAGTTTTAAAAAAATACGTACTTCAATTAATAAAATATGTTTTAGTAAAAAATTTAAAATTAAAATTAAATATAGCATAATTTTTTATTTTAAAAAATAAATAAATATTTTAAAATTAAAAAAAGTTTGTTGTAATTTAAATAAAACTTATAAGAAAGTTTTTATAATTTATTCTAAAATATATGGAAAGGTAATCTTGATCCCTGAACACTAGAAGTGTCGTTTAATAAGTTAACACAAATTGATCACAGTTTATATTATTGAGGTGGTTTTATTTTATTTTTTTCCGTTGTACATGTAATTATGAACACAAGGAATCTTCTGAATAAAAAGTGAAACCGTGAGGCAATAATTATGGTCCAGGAAAGTGCCGTCCGCGGGCTTGCAGCCCAGAGAACATGGACACGGTTCAAGACTTCTTATTATTATTACGTGGCATACGGGTCTGTTGTTTGTTGCAAAATGACAGATCAACCCTAATAATAAGTATCATAAATTTAACATGGTAAAACTAGGTAACTCATCTTACGTATAACATTTTCTAACTCAATCCCTAAGAATATAATTAAATTATTTAAATAATGTTTCTTAATAATAATAATAATAATAAAAGAAAAAGATCTGTTAGTCATTATTGTCAAAGTATGCATTTTGACCCGATTGGAAGTTACATCAGCATTTCTGTTAGTGAACCTAATGCCATTAGAAATAGAAACTAACATAACATTTAATTAATTGAGAGATATCAATATATAAAAAAATTAAGGGCCAAAATAAGAGTTATCGTAAAATTAAGTAACCAAAATGATATTTTAAGCCAAAATTCAAAGACTAATACGAGTTTGAGTGGTCCAGCCGCCCTGCATCTCCTGCTGTAATTGTTTCATTTACGAACTATATTTGCTCAAGTCCCAAAAAAAAAAAACTGTTTTTATTTGTAGCCCCCATATAATTAATCTTTTTCTTCCCTCAACTGTCTTCAGTGTGGCAGAGAGACTTCACTTAACATACTGACCAAACACATTCCATCTACACTGTGTTTTTGTGACTTTTAATATTGACTAGTAAGCTAGCGACCCACTATATCTCCATCTCCTTCAAAGTGTTTTCTCCACTATGATGCAATGCACGATCTTCGTATTCAAATATTAGTCTAAACCCAGAAATGACCGTCCCCGTAAATGTCAAATTTTGTGCTCTCCCATTGGTAATGCAGTCCATGCACGAGTTTCCTTACATGACCGTCGTTTCCTTACATGACTTTCGCCGCATTCCCTTGGCAAATGTCCATTTTAACTTTGAAATTAACCAGCTAAACTGAACGACGTGCGAACAGCAAACAATTCCAAAAATCACTTCAGTCTTCCCGTTTAACTCTCTTAATGACACTGAAATGTTAGATTAATTTTATAAATTAATATTTAATATAGATTAACATTAATTAATTATAAAATAATTGTATATTATATTTTAAACAATCAATCTTGTATTTAATAATTGATTCATAAACAAATTGGGTTTTGTTTAAAAATATGTAAAACATGATAGGTTATATTACACGTATATTTATTGGATAAAGACCTCAGCCTATAGCCTTGTAGTAATTTTTTATCATAAGTCTGACCCATATGGAAAATATAAAAGAGACAGTTAATTATAAATATAATTATTATATTAGAAACTGCTACCATTTTCTTTTCTTCTCCATTCTAAAACCCTAAAGGGTAAATTGGGTTATGTGATTTACCTCTCTTGTTTATCAAACTAAAAGCACATTTATGAATTTATCGTGAGATATGCAATTTCTCTTATTTTTTTTATCAATAAATATGTTTAATTCATGCTATCAACACATGGTATTTGTTTTGCTCAATTAAATATTGAGATATTATCAATGTGCTTAATATCATTTGTTTCTCTATCGGATTCAATGTTCTTGTGTTAATGTACCATAAATCATTTGATTTCTTATCGAATTCAATGATTTTGAGTTATTTCTTTTAGATTTGTTTATGACTTAATATATATTAATTGTTTATTATTATTTTGTGCGTAATTAATTAATGTTATCCAAATGAGAGATTGTTAGATTAATTTTATAAATTAATATTTAATATGGATTAACATTAATTAATTATAAGATAATTGTATATTATATTTTAAACAATCAATCTTGTATTTGGTAATTGAGTCCTAAATAAATTGAGTTTTTATTTAAAAATGTGTAATGCATAATAAATTAGATTACATATATATTTATTGGGTAAATACCCTAACTTACAATCTTTTAGTGATCAGTAGTTTCTTATCATAATTTTGGCCTATACGGAGAAAGATAAAAGAAACAGTTAATTATAAATACAATTATTATATTAAAAATTGCTACCACTTCCATTCTGAAATTCTAAGATATAAAATAAGTTGTGTGATTTACCTTTCTTTCTTATCAGACTAAAAGCACATCTAGATTCATCGTTAGGTATACAATTTCTCTTATTCTGTTTTGATCAATGAATATGTTTAATTCATGTTATCAACATGAGATTCATGGAGTTACGTATTATTGGAGAACATAAATTATTTTGGTGCACAGTTGTTCCGGGAGAGGTGAAACACCCATTTCTGACACGATGTATTGTCTCGGATTTCAAGTCTATAGAGCATGAAAGGGAAAATGAAAGTCAGAAAAGATTCTAGAGGACGATGCAGCATTCTCTTTTTGATTAACTGTGTAAGGAGAGCAGAAATGTCTGAAAGCTTCTAACTGAACCGCATGCAAAATAACTAACAATTCCAAAAATTATTGTTAACTATTCTCTTTCATTTCAAGTTTAACCCTTCAATTAATCGAGTTACAAATATTTGTAATCATTGTAGCAGATAAAAACCAAGTTCTCGAACAATTTATTTCATAGACAGGAATAAACTTTGAGTTTGTTGAGCAAAACTGGAAAACTTGAAAATTTAGTGGGCGAAAAATTTATTTGAGTCTTAACTTTCTAACAATGCTGAAACTCATTAAGTTACATATTATTCTTAGAGAAGATTATTTTAGTGTACAGCTCTTTGAGAAAGCTGAAACTAACATTATTTCTCAGACGATTTAGTTTATTATTACATAGCGTCTGGGATTTCAAGTTTACATATAAGGAAAATGAAGGAACTAAAGTCCTGGCTAATCATGGAACACATAGACGTCATATTCCATAACAGCATTTTTGGTTTCGAAACTCAAAGCGTGAGTCCTAGTGAGAGCATAGCCACGAGCAAACCGAAAGACCCCAGTCCCACCCACGATAGGAATCTCTCTAATGGCGTCCTGCACGGATTCGCGCCCTAATACACTGAGAGTGCTGCCTTTGTATTCCCCATGGGTGAACACGAAGGTGGTGACCATAAGGAAACTGAACTCGGTCTGTGACGTGGAGGCGTACATCCCCTGCGCTCTTCCCACCGGTTCCGAACTCAGTTCTGGACCTTCCGTCAAGGGGTCGTCCGTCGTCACCACCGTCCCAAACTCCGTCGGAGAAGCGTTGGAGGTCGGAGCCTCCGCCGCCACCACAGCCGTTGGCTGTCCTCCGGTGATGATATCGTGGAAGTAGAAGTGCAAGTGGGTAAGTTTCTCTTGCTTAAGACCAAGAGTGCTTGTAGAACACAGGCGACTCGAGAAAGAGTGAGATGTTTCTGCAGTGGAGAGTTCTGGGGCGAAGGACAGTAATACTAGGCACGAGAAGAGGAGGCAGGTTCGAGCCATAGTTGTTTGGAGTATTCGATTGAGGTCTGGCTGTGATTCCTGAATGCGTACCTTTTTATAGGCATTATCACCGGTTGAAATTTCAAAAGAACCCCCCCCCCCCAAAAAAAAAAAGGACAAATTGCATTTAAATTCTCAAAATTTGTAAAATTTATAATAATAGACTTAAAATTGAAATTATTTTTAGGATTAAATTATTAATATTTATTATTAGAGTTTAGAAAAATTACTATTAAATTTTAAAAAAATTATCATTAAAATTATTTAAATTATAATTTTTTTAAAAAATCTAATAGTAACTTTCTTAAATTTAATAATAAGTCTATTAAATTCAGTAATAATTTTAATATTTAAAAATAATTTTAATTTTTAAGATATTTTATTTAAAATTTTATAAAGTTTGGGTACTTAAATATAATTTTTTTTGAAAAAAAACTTTGATATAAGACTGACCATCAAAGTCCATGCTAATTAGAATAGGATTAGAATGGATATAATTTGTTATTTTTTTGTTACAAGGTATCTTAATTAAAATATAATAAATATATAATTTTTAATAATATAATAAGTATATAAATTAATTAAAAAATTATATAATTATTTAAAAAAATCATGCACTTGTCATATTATTAGATAATTGTATATTTCTCATATTTTAATTAAAAAAATCTAATTACAAAAATATAAAGAACTGTTTATAAAATTTTTTTAATAGAATAATCTCTCATTGTAGTTACAGATTAAAATATTAACACCAGGCAAAACGATATTTGTAGTGCCTTAAAATTGATTCAGAAAACAAATATTATTATATTTAAAAGAGTAAATTGCATCAAGTTTTTCTAAAGTCTAGTTAAATATTTATACATAATATTTTTTTCTTATTTTAAAAATCATACATGACTCTTTGCCAATTTATTTTTTATCGATGAAATTAAATTTTTATGTAATAGACATTTCTTTTGTAGATGAAATTATTTGATTATCTTTATTATTATATTAAAAAAATAATATAATTTTATGTTAAAGCTTCACATCGATCTAGTTAATTTTATTATTATATTAAAAATAAAATTACAGCTTTATAGTGTGTAAAAAAATTAACTTTTAAAAAGAAATAAATTAAATATAAATTTTTTTCAATATATATCAGAATATTAAAAAAGTCAAGTATAATTTAGAATATAATTTAATTAACATCATGGGAAGTTAACGTAACCTATTCTTTTTAAAAGCGATTAAAATTTTTACAATTTGGTTAAACAATAATAATTTTTAATTTTAAACAATCCTATAATAGTGATATATACGTCAAAATATTATTGGTAATTTAAGTGTAACAAAATCATTTTGATTTAGTTACAAGAATGCGAGAGTCTCCCATTAATTTTTATTTTTTTTTACTAAGCAGAAATTATCTAGATTTTTTTGTCAGTTATATCTATGAAAAAAAATGTCATTTAAACCAAATTTTGTAACTAATGCGTTTAATTTTTAATTGAAAAAATTATTGTTACCTCCCCTTTTAAGGTTTGGGATTTTTATCATTCACTACCCATGTTGTTTCTAAGTACCACCCCCTCCCCTTTTACTCACATTTTTATGCAGCTTTCACAAGTCCACCCTACCGTCAATTTTTGCAATGTGATTTCGAAAAGAAAAATCTTCTTCAAGGAACCTTTGCATGTGAAAATCTTCTCTCTTTCCCATGGTAAAACCTCCGTCAATTTTTCTTTAATCTAACAAAGCTTATCATGCCTACTCCAATGGATCGACGCTCTCTTCACCAGACGAACCATTCGACCAAACTTCCTCCTCTTTTATCCATAAATTTGGTTTTGGCAAGAATAATGAAGATGCATTTAGTTGTTGAAAGTTTTTAAAATTTTCCAAATTCTCTTTATGTAAGTGTACCCCAGAAACTATGCGAGGAAGTGAAGGCAGTGGCTGATAAATCTGTCGGCGAGAAAGATTATCCAATCAGTTTCTCTTATGGAGAAAAAAATTTGTTTTGAAAAGCCTTTCTCTTCCTTCTCCATCGTCGAAACGCTCTTTAGACTCAATCTCATAAAATTCATGAAGCCCACCTCAAAACATTCACGCCCGTTCTCTTCTAGAAGTGTTCATCGTTTTGTTCACTGTCGTAGTTATTATGGAGACAGCAGTGCATTAAACCTATTAATGTAATTAAAGTCCTAGATTACTCACAAGTTACAGCGCATTAGTAATCATTTGGATCATTATAGTAAGTTATAACAGCGAGATACAAGCAAGGTGAGCCTTCTATTGGCTCAATTAAAACAGTATCTGACACATTAATCCAATGCAACTTCAGGTATTTTTTAAGGCAAGTGTCTGCTCTTATTTTCTTTGTACAAACAAAAGAAATACTCGTTTCAAATTCCACAGAAGAATAATATTGTTTTTTGTGGTTTTTTATCTAGAAATATGTTTTCCAACTCCAAGGCTCGAATGTGGGGCCTGTGTTGTATGTAAACGGCACAACAGCATAATTAAATAGAAATTCTAAATACTCCCATGAAAATTTCAAAATGCAGGTTACAATTTTACTTAAAGTAAACTAAAATTTAGCCAATGGACCACGCTAATACGCAAAAGACGAATCACACACAGGTATTCAAATTCTCCTTCTGCACTGCACTCAAAACAGTGAAAAAAAGAAAGACCCAACTCAGCTTGTCCTAGTTTTAAAGACAGGTCGAGTCTCAAAGTTCAGGGAAAATTCATCCCGTGTATACCCCCTATGTCAGGGATTCATGGTGAGCTTGGGGCAAGTAGTAGAGTAGAGCATAAATACTTTGACACTATCCTCAAATATTTACATTCAGATTTTATGTAAATCTATCTCAATATGTAATTAATGAATAATGATTGACTTATTCAACTTGAATGAGCCAAAATAGGTTGAGATAAGATGAATTGGACCAAAATTGTCATGAATAATTGTCTTTAACTTTTGAGTCAATTCCAAAGTAATAAAAACACTTGAAAAACAGGAATCAAAGTAGGGAGCATTTATTTATTTATTTATTTTTAAACGCAACATAAACCCACCAACCCACCATCTAATAGATTGATTGGCGGAATTGGAATTTTAGAAGGACCATATGATAATGATATAAAGAGAAACTCAGAAAGGGATGAGATGCCAAAGCAAAAAGCGGAAAAGAGTATTTGAAATGTCTAAAGAAAGGAAAGTCTATTCATGGCAAAATTTTTGTAAATGCCCGAGTCTCCCAAATGCAACAAAAGGGGAATGACGATGGAAATGCCCAGCGCCGGCTTGGGTTTCAACATAGCGTCTAGCTCTTTGCTTTTCTTTCTAGAAGATTAAAAAAAAAAAGTTATATCAAACTTATTTATTATCAATTTGTCATAGACAACTAAATAGTAGAAACTAAATACACAATTGAGGAATCAAAACTCACCACACTCTTTGAAAGGGTACTTTTAGAATGTGATTTTGAAAAGAAAAATCTCCTTCGAAAAACCTTTGCGTGTCATTTTAGCATGTTTGGTTACCCAATGGAGAAAGAAAAGGCAAAGTGAAAATTTGAAAAAAATGTTATTTTCATCTTTGTAATTATTATTTAATATTATTTGTAAATGATTAATTAATTATTAAAAATATGAGTATTATAAATATTTTTATCTATAAAATTATTATTATTATTTTTTTTTTATACCAAATTCTTTGTATACTAAACATGCCGAATCACCTTTTCAATTGTAGAACGTTATTTATAAACTCAACATTTATTTTACTTTACACATGTACAGACTAAATTTTAGCCATTGATTATTCTTAATGCATGGTACACCAAGAGTACCTAAAAAAAATCCTTCTTGTAGAACTTCTATTTACTTTGATGCATTAATTGTTGTCACAGGATAAAGGGGAAAATTAAAAAAAAAGAAAAAAAAAGTGAATTAACTATTATTTAACTTATTTGGTATATTATAATAAAAAAAAATTTCTTCCTTATTATGTATCATTAAAAAAAAGAAATAAAATACTTTTAAATAGGATATCATGTTATTTTATTATCTTTTACCTAATTAAACATATTTACATTAAATATAATACATTTTAACATATGTGATTAGATATATTTACCATTTTCTATTCTTTAATCATTGTTAACTTTTTTTTTTTTTTCTTGTGCGTTAATTTTCTACCCATTTACTTTTCCTCCCTTTTTCACCCAATAATGGATGGATTGAATTTAGGAGTTTTACGGATTCGTCTTCCATCTCTACCATATTCTCTCAACATTTCGTTTCCTTTTCTTACTAATATTTCCTGCTAAACAATGCATTAATCTAACGAAACTCATCATGACTCCTCCAATAGATCAAGACTCTTCACCAGACAAACTATTCGACCAAACTTCCTCTTCTTTTATCCAAAAATTTGGTTTTGGCGACAAAGAAGATGCATTTAATTGTTGAGAGTCTACTACATTTTCCAAATTCTTTATTCAGAAGGGAACCCCAGAAACCATGTGAGGAAGTGGAGGCAATGGGTGATAACTTTGTCAGTGAGACAGATTATCCAATCAGTTTCTGCTATGGAGGAAAAATTTGGATGTAAACATCACGATAGCTAACTAAATAGAAATTCTAAATCCACCCATGATAATTTCAAAATGCAGATTACATTTTTACTTAAAGTGAACTCAGATTCAGCTAATGGACCACCCTACCACACAGAAGACGAATCAAACCAAATATATAAGAATATACCCTTCTCTCACATTATCTGCAATACATAGATTCGTCTAAATAAAAAGGGAATGCAAATTGCAGGTGGCAGAATATAAATTATAAAGCAAGTAGGAAAACAAAGAAGAAGAATGATCAATAATGGAATACATAGACATTATACTCCACAATAGCATCCCCTGTTGTAAAATTGACGGTGTGAGTGTGGGCCTGAGCATACCCACGGGCGAACCGGAAAAGCCCACTCCCACCCACAATCGGCATCTCTCTCACCCGTGATATTATAGTGTTCCGGCCCAGCACACTCAAACTGCTTCCATTGTATTTGCCTTCCATGAAAGCAAAAGTCAACAGCATCAAGAAGCCCACCTCGCTCTGCGAAGCAGAGGCGTACATCCCCTGTGCTCTTCCCACCAGTTTGGAGCTCGGCTCCGGCCCCTCCGTCAAGGGGTCGTCCATCATCTCCACCGCTCCAAAAAACGTCTTCGAAGTGTTGGTGATCAGAGCCTCCGCGACTCTCACGGCGGTTGGGTTTGCTCCACTCTGGGTGTCGTGGAAGTAGAAGTGGAGGTGGCTTAATTTCTCTCGCTCAAGTCCCAGTGCGGTTGGAGAAATGTTCCGCGAGAAATCGTGAGATCTTGTGGTTGTGAGGTCCCACAAGAAGAGGAAGAAAATGAAGGAAGAGGGAAGGAATTTTGGAAGTGATTCGGCCATGGCGAGGACTGAGGGTTGAGCTCCTAGGTTTACTGGGAATCTTGCTCTGCCTTGCCACGCTATGCTGCTTTTATGTCTTGTCACGAGCAGGAAAGAAAAGAAAAGAAAAGAAAAGAAGGTGCAAGAGATCCATGGTATCTTGTGAGTACGGAGGTATAGATTTTAAAATATTTATAATTTCTTTAATAATTAACTTATTATTTGTTTCTTATTTTTGAACTTTTGGGATAAATTTAAATCCAAGCTTAAATTTTTTTCTTACTGAAGTTTTGTTCTCAGAACTTATACTTGGATCTAATTTTACACCTTAAAACAGGCGTTTACATCACGATATTAAGTTTACAAATTAAATATAAATATTAAATTTATTTATTGTGATCAAAGTGATTCTTTTGTTTGTTACGAAAATAATATGATGTTGCATATTATTAGATATCGAATATGTTATAAAATTTAAATAAAATAAAAAAATTAATGACATTAATATATACTTGGCCTTGAAAAATATGATTGTGTAGATTAATGATTTAATACGTTACACCTAAAATTGTGGGTGAAGTTAGTGCTAAATAGAAAAAAACATATGTTATAGGTATAGAGTGAAAACTTTGATCATGATGAACCACAATGGAGTCAAAATATGAACTTGTATTTTTTTTATGATGGTCCTAGGGATGGTAGTGGGAATGTTCTCCATCATCTTTCTCTTTTCTATTCATTTATATTTTGTCTCATCCTTGCTTTATCTTCTAGTAAGGGTTTTGTTTAATTTCTCATACCCCAATCTATGAAAATTATTCTGTGTGTTGAATATAGGAAATTACTATTTAAAGTTTTAATAATTAAAAAAATTATTGAATTATTAAAAGTATTATAGTGAATTGAGTGAAATAAGTTATATTATAAATTGTATTTATATTTGTGTCATTTAGAATTTTTTTTATTAACAGAATAATTTTAATATGAAATCATTAATAAACATGCTTGTAATACACTTATTAAGTTAATTACAGATTAACCTTTCATAATTTTTAAATGATTATAATGATAATTCTCATAAATATTATATTAACAAATTATATGCAATTTTATTATTTTTATTATTAGGTTTCTTAATTAAAATATGATAAATTTATAATTGTTCAATAATAATATAACAAGTATATAATTTTAATAGATAAATGTATAGTTTTTACAACTTATTATTGTATTATTGAATTTCTTAAAATAATTTTTTTAAAACTGTACCTAAGTCTTGCATAAGTCATTAAATGAAAAATATACAAATTTTTTGATAAATAAACTAATAAGCACATCTCAAAGGCGGGTTTGGGACATGAGTAAGGTATAAAATGCCCTAATCCCACCGCCAAATATTTACATTCAGTTTATCTAAATTCATCTCAATATTTAATTAATGGATAACAATTGATTTACTCAACTCAAATGGTCAGGAAAAAATTGGGATAAAGTGAGCCAGACCGCAATTATCTCCCTAATCATGAATGGTTGTGTTTAATTTTTAGTCATTTTGAAAACACTAAAAACACCACTTATTAAAATTCGGGAAAAAAAATTAAAAAACCGTAAACATAGCTTGAGAAAAACAAGCAAATTAGGTAGCATATGATTTTATTTTTATATATTTATTTTCAAAACGCGACATAAACTCGCCAGCCCACCATCTAATAGATTGATTGACGAATTGGAATTTAAAATGACCATAAGCTGTAAAGAGAAAATCAGAAAGGGCTGACAAAGTAAAAAGTGGAAAAGAGTATTTGAAGACTGTAAAAGGAAGGAAAGTCTAGTTCATGGCAAACGACTTAACGACTTGGGGTGTGTTTAGAAATAGTAAATCATAGTTGTGTTGAAGTAATAATTTATTATTTTAGAAAAAACGTGATTTTGGAATTTCCAAACACCCGTTTGTTTGCCAACAGTGTATAAATTCCGAGATTTGCCGAGTACAACCAAACAGGAATGATCATGGAAAGGCCCACTACATATATGGATGTTTTGCCGTTTGTCTTAATTTGAATTGTTTAAATTAAATTTGAATGATTTATATATTTATTAAAAATATTTTTTATTTTAAAATAAACACAAAGTAAGATAAAAAAAATTCTATTACAGTAAACTTATAAAAAAAAAGATAATTTAGATTAAAAAGTTAAAAAATTTAAAAATCTAAACTATCTAATGCTCATTCTTATAATGTGTAAGAAATTAAACTCGACGCACAATTGGACTCAGTTTTTAGATAATAACTAGCATTTTGTTTTTTCAACCAAAATTTATTTAAAAAAAAAAAAGGAAAAATGCTCTATGAAACTTGTTTATTATGCTCAAATTGCTTGCATTACTTTTTTAGTCAAATCTCCGTGCTAAATTATTTTTATAATGTTTTGACTATAAATTTAGAATATGAACAATCTTGAGGGTTAAGAGTACCAGGATTACCCTACTAAAGTTTTTTTTTTTTTTTTATATATAAAAGTCATACTTCATTGAATCTTAATTTAGAAATGGAGTAGATCCTTTACATTCGTTAGATTGATTACATTGCTCGCAGTCATTCCAATCCAAGTCGTTGAAGCAATCAAGTGGTCTGTGTCAAGCCACGTCAAAGCACCAATTTCTTTTTTTCTTTTTTTTTTAATTTTGGAATCAAAACACATCATTTTGATCTCATAAAACAATCGTTTTAATGATTGATACTTCTTCCCCACCAGGCGCATGAAGTCTTCACCATTATCCTCAATCCCTGAATCTGGTTGTTGATGTCCCCATTTTTCCATCTCCAAATTTGGTAGCTGATCTCATCATTTTTTAAAGCCACCATACTGCATCCGTGAGGGAGTGAGTTATAAGAATTCAAGGATATAACTCTAGATCCATCATTAGAAGGGAGTTTGCAGCATCATCATGTAAGAGTTTGAACTTTATGCATCACATGTTCTTAGCCAATTGGATATTTCAAATGTTCTTCAAATGCATGAAATTCTTTGTGATTATGTTGAAAATGGAAGACTTATGCATCACGTGATTTGTTGTTGCATCTCATTCAAATACTTCAAAATTCTTGGTAATATTCAAATTGGATGACTTATGTCACTTTTTTTACTCTTCATGAGTATGTTGAAACTGGAGGAAACTTGGCTTTTGGCACCAATGGAACACCCAATTAAACAAGATGATCAGAATGTATCGAGCAAACATGTTGTGCTTCATTTGCTTCAAGAAGAGGATTATAATGCTCCTAAAACAGCATCATTGCTTGCTTGATATTCACCCCCATTTTTATACCTAAAAGTAAAACAGTGCGTTTCATACCAACTACTTTAACGTGGCTGTCTGTGGACCATTCAATTGCTTTGACGGCTTGGATTAGAATGACTGCAAGCAATACAGGCAAGTTAATGGATGTAGATGATCTGTTCTAAACTAAGGAAAGGAAAAAAGAAATAATTTTAGCCAAAAGATTAATCTTAAGCATAGTTTCATAAATATTGGTTATTGTTTTTTTTTTTTTAAATAAATACATCGCATGTGAAAAAGATTAATCTTAATTACTACCGAATTGCATATTCAAAGATCTTTTGTTGGGGCTGTTACTCTTGTCAAAAAGCTGCTAGACGGGGCCATCATTTTAGGCAGTATAATATGAGGCCCATCTAATTGGGAAGTGAATATCTTGACCCTAACCAATAAGCCCAACTTCACAAAAAAAAAGGCCCATCCAATTAAGACGGCACTGAAACCCTAAAATACCACTCATAAAACGCACGCAAACACGGGGCTCTTGCGAAGAGTGGTTTCTTCCTTTGCCCAGCTCTCCATTTCCATAGAGAAATCCCAGTAGCTGAAAATGCCGGCTGGTCATGGTTTGAGATCTCGAACTAGAGACTCGTTCTCCAGGCCATTCAGGAAGAAGGGTACCATAGCATTGACGACTTACCTTAGAACTTACAAAATAGGCGACTACGTAGACATCAAGGTTAATGGGGCCGTCCACAAGGGTATGCCTCACAAGTTCTACCATGGACGCACCGGTCGTGTCTGGAACGTAACCAAGCGTGCCATTGGTGTCGAGGTGAACAAGCAGGTATAAAGCTCTCTGATTATTGCTCTCTAGAATTTGCTTTTGGTTTTGGTTTACCCATTATTCCCAATCGATGAATTTGACTATTGGTAAAAATTGTTTTGCTTTTGGTATAATAGCTTCACATATATCTATTTCCGGGTCTGCAATTAGCTTAGACGATTGGTACCTTTGTTTTGGAGCTCTTATCGATTCATTGTTGTTCATTTGAGTGGTAGTGAAGTCCTGGTTATGATTAATGTGGTGTCCTGAATTTTAACTCGTCTAACTTTCGTTGTGTGTTCGCACAAAGTTATCGGTGTTCGAAGTTTGCCTGTGATTTGTTGTGAAATGAATATATAAGAAATTGGTTGTTCTTATGGCTTTTGATTTCATGATGCTCATTAAAATATCATTTAATTTACACGGATAACATATAAAACAGTGCATTGGGAGTCATAGCAGTCTAATTGATATTCTGAGGACCCAATCTCATATTGATTTTTTCAGATCTGCTTGGTTTTTTTTTTTTTATAAACTGGGATTTGACTCTTTCTTATATCATGTTTTTGGTCATGCTTTAAATTTTCGTTGTTTTAAATTTGATAGAAATTCTGATTCAGTTTCAATTATGTAGTGGTAATACTCTCTTGAGTATTCTGTACGAATCTGATGGCTTGAAGGTGTTCCTTTGATGATTTGCTTACTTTTTCAATAATGGCACTTGGGAGCCATACGTTTAATTTGAGTACCGTTGCTAAGATTGTTGCTACAGCCTGTCTCCTTGTGCTGGTAGCCTTTCTCAAGCTCATTCGTTTTGATGGAATTATCAAAATCTTCTGTAGAGTGGAGAATTTTTCTGCTTTAACAGCTTCTTCGCGGACATGTTTTTCTTTATGTTTGTATATGTTGGCTCCCAAAATGGGTGAGATAATTCAAAAAGGAAAGTAGTCTCTCAGTGTTTGTTACAATATATTTTCGTTTTATATTTTCAATTCCTGTTCTTCGCATTCTTCTTTTCCATTAAATCATATGTACTTCCCATTACCATCTGATTTTATTCTGTACTCCCTGCCAGGCCTGCCTTTTCTTCTGGCTTAGTAAGCAATTTGCTCTTTGTAATTTCAATTGATATAAATGTGCCTAATCCAGGTTGGGAACAGGATAATCAGAAAGAGAATTCATGTGCGTGTGGAGCATGCGATGCCCTCAAGGTGCACTGAAGAGTTCCGTCTGAGGAAAATTGAGAACGATAAACTGAAGGCTGAGGCAAAGGCAAGGGGAGAGGTCATCAGCACCAAGAGGCAGCCCGTGGGTCCTAAACCAGGTTTCATGGTTGAAGGTGCTACATTGGAGACTGTAACCCCCATTCCATACGATGTCGTCAACGATCTCAAAGGCGGTTACTAGGTGTGAACATTGGCTGTTATATTGTTTGATGGACTGCGTAGCTTTATTTGGATTTGAATCCGAGGATTTTGTTATTAGACTCTCAGTTTTGTCCTATTGGATTCTAAATACAAAGATGTGTTCTTTTAGGATCACTAAAATGCTTTCGTACACTCGTACCGTGATTCTATATGCTGTTGGCTTCTGATGTGGCTTCTTCTCATGAAGCACTGCTAGTATAGGGCACGTGTTATAAGACTTAAACGTAGTTTCAGACTCGGTCTTTCAGATTTGAACTGCTTTTCAAACATCAACAGGGTCAGGGATATGGTTGTTTTTTGAGTTTGAGTGAATTAATAATCTGACCACGAACACAGAAATTGAGTTAGGCGGCTAAAGGCCAACCTGTGTGAGCAGAAAACAAAACAAACTTTGGGCGGCTCTTAATCTTATTATTAAAGACGATGCTTTCGATTTGCAAACTAAGAAAATTTGCTTTTGTGTCTTGTCTTGAAAAATATAGAAATTACCACATGGCGCACAGTTTAAAATTTTCATCAAAAGTAATGTAGAAATAATTCAAGTAAATACGTGTGTACAGATTCTGCTTTAATTTGCATTAAAAGGAATTATAGAAGTAGGTAGGAAGAAAGGAATAGGTGCCCAGGGGAGGCTTCTTGATACGAAGATACAGCTGTCAGTTCTAAAGAAACTGGGTTTTGCCTTTTCGGCTTTTGTCTGTGTTAAGTGTCAACCTCCTTAAAATATCAATCGACCTTCCTTCCCATCCCTTGTTATATAAGGACATTGCGTGTACTTATAGACAGACATAAAAGCACGAATTTGAAAAGAAAACAGAACGACCAAGTGGAGTTCAAAATAAAGATGGAAACACCTTGTATGCTCTGTCATCTTCTGCTCATTCTTATTTTCTCAGGTAATCATTCTCTTCCTTTCTTCTCCTACTATCAATCTTGGTTAGATCTACGCTTTCGTCTTTCTCTATGCCTCTCTCTCTCTCAATCGCACAGAGATACACACAACACCGTAGGATTCCTTCTGATTTATAGGGTAACTGTGAAAGAAGCGAAGAGGTAGCACAATTTCATTGATGACACAATTCAAAAGAAAATGAATGGATAAAATTTCAGGGTATTGTACTTTGGTTTCAGCTTAACCATAGACTGAATGGAAATGCATCCGTTCCTTCGCCCCCCCCCCCCCCCCCCTCAACAAAAAAAAAATCTCGAGAACCATTATATTTTGATGAACTCATACTGGGCGTTATTCAATTTTCCGAGGGCAGGTGGAGTGGCCTCTAACTTGGTAGTGCAAAGCGGTGCTCATGCGGTGAGAATCCCTGAACATACTTGCCACAAGCTGGTTCACTTGAGCAATTGTGACAATCAGAAATGCTTTCAAGAGTGCTCTAAACACCCCTACGGCGTTGGACAATGCAAGGACATCACCTGCTTTTGCACCTATTATTGCAAAGATCCCCCACTGTAATTCTTTTCTCTTCTACAATGGGTTTTGGCCATCTTTTCTTTGCCTTACAATACTTTTGTATCTTACTACAAGGAATCTATGAATAATGATGAGAAACAGATACATAATTGAGGACAAAACATTGATTTGTAATGCCTAGAGATTCAAGTTCCAGCCTGAACCCTCAGATTTGTGCCTTTTAATAACTTTGGCAAGGACTACCGACATATTATTCATTACTTTTGATTTGGTTTACTTGCTCTTTTTGTAGAACAGATGTAACTCATCAGACTGTAAGAAATGAACCAAATGAAAAGAGCCTGATTAAACCTCCTTTTATATGTTGATGTGAGTTCAGTTAGGTAATCTCAAGGGAAATATAAGTGCAGATGCAATGAAGGTGCGTCCCGACGTAAGCGCAGTGTCCTACCCGGTCGTATTTTTGCAGGCACTCTTGTCGACAAGTGGAGAGATCAAATTTGTTAGGATCCAGCTCCACTGAGCACCTATCATTAGCGTCTTCTCCATCCCCCAATATATAGAAAGGCAGAATGGAGAAGATAAACTATGTTTATTATATCCCTAAGCGTAGACGTATATAACAACAATAATATTAGACTCGGAACATGGTCTCATACCCGATGTAAAGTAAACTGGTGAAGACACTGAAGACGAAAAATGGGGTTGTAATATTGGTGATGCCGGTTGCTTGCTGGTTTATAGCGTTGGTCAAATTAGACGTTTCAGTGCATCTAGTTTGAAGGTCTTCTCAGATTTTGGGCAGTATTAGGATGGTTTGTTCTAGCTTCCCGACGTTTTTCCAGTTTGCTCTATTTTAATTCACAAATCCACATGTGCTCTCTTACTCTAATTTATTTTAATTTACTTCCTGGAAAGTTCATAGGTTTGTAATATTGTTTCCGTTGATTTTTCATGGGAGCCTCAAATTGAAGCCTATATAGAGTCGAGTGAGTGAGAAATCCAACTCAGCTTTGGGATTAGGATCCCTTCAAGCTTTTGGCTAAATTACATGTTAGTACGTACGAAATTGTATGTTACAATTGCAATAGCTGTATGGTAGAATGTGATGATGTATTGAAATATTAATTAACTGTGTAATAGTATTAATTAACAGATTTAATTTTCTTAATAATATCAAATAATTTATTTTGCATTTAACATTATATAAATGGATTGAGTATATATGCTATAGATAATATGTTATAGGTTAGATTATCTATAATCTTATTTACAGAACAAGTCCCAGCTCACTATTTATTTAAAGTTAATTATTCTATTAGTTAGGAGTTTTATTTTTACCTTAAAGCATTAGCCAAGATATCTATGTGTGAGGGGAACAGTTGCCACCCTTCGATATTTCAAAATTTTTATAAATATAATATTAATTTTTTATATTATTTTTGTCATATTTTAAAATTTTGAACCCCTTGAAACTTGACACATACATGTTTGGATTATATAATTTTTTTAAAAAAAATTATTTGACATTTTAATCAAAACCTAATGAATCCATACATATATCATATATAATTTTCACAACAAAAAAAAACCTTTATTATTGACTTTTTTTTTTTCAAGATATCTTTATTTACTCTCAAACGGGTAATTGCTTCTCTTTTTTCTTGTCTCTCTTTTTTTTTCCAAAGGTAAAAAATAACACATCATCTACACAATTGGAAAGATAAGAAGATATTATACATAGATAAAATTAAAAATATTATAGAATTTAATCCTTTGAATACTTTATTTATGTTTTTCAAGGGTGTATTTTACATTAGACTTGGTATTTATTTATTTTAGATAACAAAAATTTAAGAATCAAATAAATTATTTTAACTTTAATAGAAGATACATTGTGGTAGATCCATATCTAGCTCAATTTTTCAATATATATATTAGAGAGAGAGAGAGAGAGAGAGAGAGAGAGAGAGAGAGAGAGAGAGAGAGAGAGAGTGTATTGAGTTTTAATGTTATATCTTTATATTTCTTAAAAATTTGAATTAGCTGCATATATATTATATAATTTTTTTATTATTTAACATTTTAATTTGAACCAATTAAACTTACATATGTATTATATGTTTAACTCTAAAAAACTTTATTGATATTGTTATTGTTGATGTTTTTTTTTTTTCTCCTCTTATATTTTTCTGCCTTTACCTCCTTTTCTTTTTCTTTGGGTGTGAGTTTTTAAAATGTGATACTCATATTTCTAATATCCAATTTTTAACTTTTTGAGGTAATCTTTATATCCAATTTGAAATTTAAAAACTTAATTGTGTCACTTTAATCTTGAATATTAAGTGTATTAATTGTGCAACAATTTTATCATCTATTACTAATATAGAAGTGAATAAGTAAATTTGTAAATTGCAATTTCTAACATTTTCTTTAATCAATATATTATAGAAGTATAATTTTTTTAATAGAATATTAAATTTCTAAAAAAAATAACATTAAAGCAATAATCTTCATTCAGACTTCATAAATATATTTTTTAATAATAGTAAATTGATATTATCTTAGAAGATTTGCCATAAGATTTAGAAAAATAAATTAAAATTTCAGTTTTATTATTCTAATGACTAAAATAAGATTTGAAAAGCATACTTACAAAAGAGGTCAAGGTAACTTCACCCGATAGCATAGGGTATTGGCACCGCTATTGCTTTATTTGACGTTTGTGAAGCCTGAAAGCCCGTTTTTCTTATATGAAACGTGAGTTTGTGAAAATGAAAATTTGTTTGGTTCGGCATTATCCCATTCTATCAAATCATGATTCTTCGTTCCAAACCCCGTTTGACAATCATAGCCAAGACTTGCTTCTGCGTTGGTGAGAATGCATTGAGGGTGAAATTAATTTCGCCAATAATCCCTTCTCACTTTTACCCCTCAAGATCTAAACCTTCTTTATTTTGTTGCCTTCCTTCTGCTTTGTTTTTTTTGGTATATTTATTTTAAATATTTCTCAATTCCATGGGTTAGCTCTTGTGAAAAGGTAACAATGCAAAAACTTGTTTAAGATACTCTATTTCTATGTTACGTATAGACTTAACTAAAATATTTATTTTTAATTTATAATTTAATTTTAGTATCAACAGAAATAAAAAAAAATATTATGCTATATCATTTGTTAAATGCTATTAAAAAAAAAAGTAATATTATAGGAATAAATCAAATAAAATAATATAACTACTCTTTCTACTAATTTCACACGTAAAAATAATTTTAGTATATAACATCTAAACAAAATTAATTTTATTAAAATAACTTTTCAATTAAAATTTTTAAAAATAAATTACATTAATATAAATTTATTTTTATATAAAATTAATTTTATTAAAATTAATTTTACTCATCATCAATCCAAACACACATTTAGTAAGATATTAACAAATTCTCTCGCCTCCGCGTACAGATCCTTTATAGTTGTGGATCTAATTGAGGATCTAATTGCACATCCAAGAAAATGGTGGTTATCCATCGCATCCAAGGGTCAATTGCATGCCACATCCCCTCCCTTGTACCACACACAGCCCAAAATGCATCGTTTTACAAAGTAAAACGATGTGATTTGGAAAATGCTGCACTTACCCTCAAGTGAAACTTGAAACAGTCGCAATTGAAGATCGCTGAAAACCTAATTGAAGACAACAACCCCTACATGATAAGAAAAAATAGAAAAATTTATTCCATTTTCAACAGCTGCCACACGTAGTGGAAATGCCAGGCGAAGGAAAAACTTTCGCAATGGTCTGGTCTTTAGCACTTGGGAGGTCTCTTCCTGTAATTGCAAAAGGTAAAGATAATATATATATAGATTACTCTTGTTACACACCTGCCTTGAAGAACAATGATACTTATTACAATAGATATGCAACCGGCGATTAGACAATGACTTGAATGCATATAATGCATTTGGAAAAAGATAAAAGGAGAAAGAAAAAAGGAATAAATGTATATAGAAAAAGTGGACTTCACACAGATTCTCTTTTTTTTTTCTTTTTTGTGTTATTATCTTTCTAAATACATAAATGTATAAATATAAACGATCTAATTTGATTAAACATACTAAAAAAAGAGAAAAGGATGTTACGGGAAGAAAGAACATTCCAGCATAGTGCTATTTTAAAAAGCTCAAATATAAATTTCAAATATGCTACACATGAAATATCAAATTTATATACCTTCAGAAAATCTACAAACAGAAAAACAAGACTTAAAAAACATTATTTTGAGCTTCAATTGAGGATCTTTGGAGTATTTCTCAAATCGCATCATTTTACTTAGTGAAACAATATATTTTGAGCTATGGTTAGAGAAACCCCCCCCAAAGAAAACAAAAGCAGAGGACATGATGTGCAATGGACCCTTGGATGTGTTGGATAGCCACCATTTTCGTAATTGCGCAGTCAGATTCTCAACTTTAGAGGATTTGCACATCTTGCGTCCTTACAGTATTGTGAGTTAAAATATATCTTTGCTTGCTCTTTCTTAAGCCATTGCTATATTCATTTTGTTTATGGACTATAATATCATATTTGGTATAATCCAAACTTATTTTTCAACTTTAATTTGAGCATGATGATGATGACCATAATAATTATAATATAATTGCATAAATATGTTATTGTCTTGATTTTTATAATTAATTATTGGTTAAGAGTGATTGTGCCTAAGGTTTTTAAAGGCAAAACTATATGAATACATAAACAACAAAAAATTGATATACTAACAATTGCACTTAGCCAAAAACCTAGCGGCATGTTTGGTATGGGGTGAAACATGAAAAAAGAAATATAAAATTGGATAAAATATCTATTTTATCTTTATAATAATTATTTAATTATTATTTAATACTATTTATTAATTATTATTTAATTATTAAAAATAAGGGTATTAAAGTTATTTTTTACTTATAAAATTATTTTTTTTATACTTAACTTTTTATATATCAAATAAGTTGTAAATTCCTAAATTCAAATCTACATGGGGTCTAGATATAGGTGAACAATTTTAGATATCATCTTGCAATTCTTTTGAAACTATCAAATATTTTGAGGCTTCATTTATGAATGCTGTGATTTAATGTTTTACTTCTGAGCTGTAAGTGCTGCAAAAATAACTATCGTTTAGATAGAATAAAAGTAATGTATGGTCTGAATTTTAAGAAGACACATTAAAAAGAAGAATTGATAGATAGAATGTTAATAATTTTCAATAGTTGTTGTTAACGTATAGAATGGCCATAACATACATATATATATATATATATATATGCTTTTTGTTTTTTTCAATATTAAAATTTCAAGAAACTTTTTATTATTATTAAAATAAAGTTAAATTAAAATAAATAATATAAGAATGAAAATAAAAGACTTACCAAGTTAGGGGCCAAAGAATTTTGAATTGAAAATATATTGGAAGACTAGAGTTTTATAATAAGAATTGGAGAAATATGCGAGATTTGAATCTTTATTATTTATAAAAACATGGCAGCAACTCGTATTTTGGTATGAAACTAACAAAAACATAAGATGATATATATAAACAACAATGTAAATGTAAAGTAACAAGTTTACAATAAAGAAATATCTAGAAATTTATTTAAAATAAGAAAATCATTTTTTACATCTTAAATTTGTAACAACTAAATCCATTGGGGTGTTTGGATTCTCTAGCCAAATGCTTCTTTATATAGTTGTATCCAATTTATCTAGGCTGTCTAGATCTCATCTAAATAGTCTAAATTTAAAACTTTTTTTATTTTTTTTAATTGCAATTTTTTTTAAGTTGGTAGTTCAAAAATTATTTTCAAATCTATATAGTTTAAATGAGATATGTACAGTTGGATAGATAATGTATATACATCCCTTTGATGCTTTTTAGAAGTAACTCTAAATTTTTAAAAATTACAATTTGAGAAGCATTAAAAATAGTATTGTAAAAAAGAATAAATTATATAAACTTCATGTAAGTTTTATTGAAATTATATAGATATTTTTTATATTGACAAAATATATATTTTAATCAAACTTTAAACTTTTTTTTACTAATATACTTTCTATTAAGCTAAATATATAAATATGTATTATATTCAAATGTGTACGAATAAAAATAAAAAATAATTTTTTTTTCATTAATTTAATAAAAAATATATTTAGGATAATAAAGTGTATTTTAGTTAACAAATTTAAAATTAAACTAAATTATAAAGTAATTTTTATTTTAAAAAAGATAAGTGTATATTTTAAAAATAAAGATAATGTCCACGTAGAATTCAAATTGATGTTAAAAAAATATATATCAAAAGCAAAAAATGGCAATAATTTCAAATAGGCCCTAAATTGGAGCAATGGAAAGCTAACAGAATGTGGTTTAGATATTTTTGCTCCAACTATTTTATCATATTAAATACAAAAGTCACCAAAAGGAGGAGCCAATCGGGAAGGAAGAAAATATTTTAATTTAATATATTTTTAATTATGCTAAATATAATAATAAAATTAATTGTTTCAATTTAATATATTATGGTATTTATTTCAGTCTAATAAGTGCATTTCCAAATTCATTTTTTACTTATTATTTTTTATGTTTTTATTAATTAGAAACAAAAATAACATATTACTAACTTGAGCGTTTATTAAATTATTTGACATTTATTGTTTAATAAAAAATATTTTAATAATTGAAAGACTAAATTAAAAATTCATTTTAAAAATAAAATTAAAAGTGCAGATAAAATATATTTTCCCTTTTTTTTGGATATATGGATAAAATATATAATTACAAAGTATGGTAGAAAACTAGGGACTATAAAACATACACATATTGCGCCTGCCAAACCTTTTGTTAAAGTTTGTGACAAACTTAAAATGTAATTCATAAATTGCTAATAGATTTAATTGAGTTTATTAAAAAATTAGTTAGACCCATAAAAAATTTTGTACAAAAGTTGGTTTTGGGCTCAATTCATTTTCCTTTTTTATTTTTAAATAATTTTTGGCTTTTTGAGTCGTATATAAGACATGCTAAGATATAGCCTATCAAAGAAGCACAAATCAAATGCAAAGAAGGAAAAAAAAAAAAAACAGGGAAAGAGGTATAAAACAACTTCCACGTAATAAATATAATGAACACAGAAGGTGATTGAGGTAAATGTAAAAAATCCTGTGTTGAGTAATTTTGTTTGTCACTCCTTCAGGGTTTAACAGAGTAACTAATCCAAGAATGGTAGTTAAAATCAAGGCAATAGCAGTTGAAAAGTAGCTTAATTTTAGTTCGAAGGAGTTGAAATGTAGCGATAAGCCCAGGAGTGACATGATGCCCCACACCTTAATAGATTGGTTTCTGTTCATAGTATGATCATTATATCTGGGAGCTACTTGGTCAACCAAGGGGCTAATAGTTTTGAAGAATAAATAAAGAAGTAAAGCAACAGCAATTACTTGCAAAGAGGGATAGATTAGGTATTGGAAAATAAGACTCCGCTATTTTAATTTACATATTTGGTATATATAAGTGGAAAACGCTTTTGTCATTGTTTGCACAAAAATATATTTTGAGTTGTCTAATTTAAACCATGAAAACCGATCATCCTAAACCTAAGGATTTCCATAACTAATAAATAAATTTTATACTGTCTTTTGTGTTTGGTATATGCCATTTGCTAGTTTTTCTTGTACTTGTAGCTTTATATGAAAGTAATATATACATATATATAATCATTACAATATATAGATCAAGCTACCAAAAAAAAAAGGTTTAAGCTTGACTTGTTTTACATTTGAGTTTTTGTTTTTAAAGGGCTTATTTTTTATCAATCTTTTTTTCTTCTGGCTCATATTTGTTTGTTCAAGCTAAGTTTATTAGGTTGAGTAAATTTTTGGAGTCATGGTCAAGTTTACTTGCCAATTAATATCCTAACATAAAAATGAAAGCAAACCAAAAAAATTGTTATTACCACCAAGCAAATGATGTTGAGTAGCAATAAATATATTAATGCCCAAGGAAGATAATTAAGGATTGATTACTACTTCCTAATGAAAAATGAAATGTATTACAAAGTCCCCAATTGTGATAGATGAATATTATTTCACCAAACACATTGTTAGAACAATATACCCTAAAACTAGACTAAGATCACAACATTAGAAGAACTTATACGTCCTCTCTTAAGAGCCATCCAAAATAACAATTTTTGATCCTCAATTTCATCAAAATCATCTTACAACATAAGAACATTGAGGATGAGATACTAAGTTAAAATCTAAAAGACATGTCATGTGATGATATTAGGCAGTCAAATGATTTAATTTACAAAGCACATCCTCTGGACCTACATATGAGTTATAAAAAACTTTCTAATTCCAAACATATCATATCACATATAATATTAATAGAATAACAATTATATAATCTTCCTCTTCCACCAAAACCAATTTTGATTGTGAAAAACATATATTCAACCAATTGAAAATATCATATGGCCTTACTTGACCTTCACGTAAAGATAACGGTGATCTAAACCAAATTGTACGAGTAAAAGGACATAACAATAATAAATGATTGACAATTCTTGAAGATGAACAATACAATGGACAATTATCATCTATGAGCAAATGATGATCTTGAAGATTTGTAGTCAATGGAAGAATATTCTACAATAAATGCAAAAAGGTAGATGAACTTTTCAACGATGTTGCCAAGCGTAAAAATGAACAACTTTATTAACCTAAGTTTGATTAGCAAGCATATGATAACCATTTGCAACCTTGTATTGACTTAAGCTATTACCACCGCAAATTAATTTATTAAGCTTTCTCATGATCGAGATGGGTAGTTGAGAAAATTTCTTAACTAAATAAAATGGACAAAGTTGTGAAAGTGCTTAAAAATTCCATAATCCTTTATTATGTATCATGAGGTCACCAATAGTATGATAAGAATTTGGTGAACTTACTTGCGTTTACTACCAAAAATGATAAAACAATGAAATAGAACTACCATCCCCAACTTGCCATGGTAGATGATCGCAAATAGTCACATTTGCTCTTGCAATATCATGCCACATCCACATTATAATATAATGATTACTTAAACACCAAAAAATATTAGGGTAGTATTTGGGCTATAAATACTCTTGGAAGCAAGGCTCAATAATCAATAGAAATAAATTTTCATATGTGCTTTGTTAATAATACCTTGTTTAAAAAAAATACTTGTTTATGTCTAACTCCTTTTAGGTGTAAATGTACTTGCTTAGGCCTAACTCTTTTAAGATGTACACATAGACATAAGTCAAATTAATTAAGTATATTAATCTTATATTATAGATTCAAAAAATCTAAAAAAAATCACAATCAACATCTCAATTTCATAAAATAATTCTTAAACAATTCAAGGCATTATAATAGATAAAGATAGAGTTCATCAATGATTGAATCAATATTAACCTTATCGATTAAGAGAACACCAAAGCTTTTTACATCTGCACTTTTTATTTAATCTTTGAATCAATATTAACCTTATCGATTAAGAGAACACCAAAGCTTTTTACATCTGCACTTTTTATTTAATCTTTTTTTTTTTCACTTTATCATAAATATGACTAGAAATATTTTTTTTTCTTTTATTCTTATTTCAATTCATTCTTATTCTGATTAAAATCATTTGTGCTAAACAATATGATTTAGGAGTTAATATTTTGAATTTCTCTCTCTCTCAAACATACGCGCGCGTGCACATACACACACTCTCTCTCTATATATATATATGTGAATTATAATTAATTTTTTGAAAGTAAGATAAAATGAATTAGGTTAGTTTTTATTTTTTTAAATGAGAAACCAATTTATTAAATCTAAAACATTTACGAAAGAGTTGTCTTCATAATAATGAATAAGTTAGATTAACATAGTCATAAAAATATGGTTTTTACATTCATTATGGATTATGAATTATAATAAGAAAATTCGAATGTAAGATTAGAAATGATCGAGAAAGAACTAAGCCTCAAATTCAAATGGTAAAGATGTACAAATTATTCCGCACATTTTGTGTATTGTTTTATTACTTTAGATAAATAAAAATACATTCCTAAAATTAAATAAACAGAATTTAAAAATAGGTAGGTGGGTTTTATATGGAAAAAAAAAGAAGGAAAGGTAATACGCTGTGAATCCTGTGACGTTATTATGGCTGGAAGGAAATACGCCCACACAAAAAACAAAGAAAATAGGAAGAATGAAAAAAAAAAAAAGTCGTAAAATATAAAGCCTGTTCTCTGTCTCTCTCTTCGCCTCCCGAAAGAAAATGAAGCATGAGCGATTACTTCCACTTCCTCTGTAAAACCCTAATAATCGATCCCCTTTCTGTTCCTCTCTCTAATACCGAACTTTCTCTCTCAGAAAAATTCGATGCCTCACACTCTGATTGGTTGATTAAATCGACTTCAATTACTCGGTAGACGACAGCTTTCCTCTCTCGCAGGGACCTGAATTTTCTCTCTGTTCTTGCAAGATCCGCTGGTGGCTACGAATATGCTGTGATTTTCTGGGGTTTGCTTTTTGGTCCATTAAGGCTGGCTGGTATCTGGGTTAAGTAAATGGCGGATCCGCCTGGTATCCGCCTCTGTACGCGTGGTTTTTTAGGAGTTAGCAGAGTCGTAGGTCTTCGTGTTCGATTGTTGTTCTTAGGATTGCAGTTTTGTGACGATTGCAAGGAGTGAAGCATGCTGAGCGTGCTACGCGTGCACCTCCCCTCTGATATACCCATTGTAGGATGTGAGCTCACGCCGTATGTGCTCCTACGGCGACCCGACAAGACTGTTACCACCGACGATGTGCCAGAGTCAGCCCCATTAGACGGCCATTTCTTACGGTACAAGTGGTAAGTGCTGTTTTGCTCGCTTCTTTTGACTTTTGTGATTGTGTCTTTTTTTTTTTTTTTTGCTCTGGAAATCAATTGCCTTTTACTTTTGATGACTATGGCTAGTTAATTGGTGTTAAAGTATGTTTTAGATGATTTCAGATTGTTTTTCATGGAGTGTTAATGTGCGAAGTGCGAACTGGGAGGAGCTTGTGTGAATATTTTAGAATTGTGTAATTGTTATTGGAATTCGTGTTTAGTACATTTGCTCCTAGGTTTTTCTGGGTATGTGTATGAATTTTGGTACTTCTCTATCTTCTTGTATTTTTCATATATCTGAAGTTCATTCGTTTAGCGACGGATTGCAAGTCGACACAGTATTCTTATCCCCTTATCCTTGTGGTATTCTTAGCAGGTTTGATTCTTGTCATAATATTCACCTAAACAATTAAAACAAATTCATTTATTTTGTTCTTTCCATTTATTGAGGATCTTTCCATTTAATTAATGTTGGTTTTATTGCAAATAAAGTTTAGGAAAATATAAGCAGAGGATGAAGCCTCATTTGACAGTTGACACCTTACAAATTGACTGAAGTAAATGGAATATTAAGCTCTATGAGATCATATAATATGGATGGCTACCTGTGCATTCCACTACTTTAATTCTTTCTTTTGGTAGTTATTTTGCAAGATTCATTACTGCTAGTTCACGATGATTATTGAAATAATGCTTTATGTTTATTGAAAGTACTAAACTGCATGAGGCTGTGATGTATGAACGATTTATTTTGCCATTTTTTTTCCCTGGTCTTGTCCATAGTAGTATCAACGTTCACAAATTTCATTGCATATGCAGGAACTCAAATTTGTAATATTTTATTGTAAAAAAGTAATCATATGTTATTTATTTTTTGTTGCACAAGCTGCAAATGCATGTTTATTGACTTTCTATTCCATTAATTTCTTTGAGGTAGCGATTTTAATTATTTATTTCACAATAGGTTGATAAAATTTCTTTTGTAACTGTATGTAATAGTGAATATAATATATTCTGGGTAGTTTTTCCGTTTCAGTAAAAGATATTAGTAAAAAAAAAAAAAAATCCAAATTATGGATAGTACAGCCTAATTGGTATCCATATCTTTTGCTGGTAAATAGGCATCCTCTAAAAGTTTGCATTGTTCTGGACAGTATTACTAAATAAACCCACTATGTTAAAGATGAAACAATAAAAAGAGATATAAGGCATCTTATGTGGTCAGGAAGATCTATGTAATTTGAACCTAATTTTGTCAAGTTATAAATAACCAGTACACTGACATAGTCGCATTTTTTTTTTTTTTTCTGTGCAGCAATGCAAGTGTAAGCTCACATGTTTATAAACTGTAAAGTATTTCTTTGTTGAGGATGAGAGCTTATTTTTGTAGTTGTATGAACCCTATTTGTTTCTGGAAACTAGAGTGAAACTCATGAATTTGTGTATTGAATGGGATAGATTCTTGAGTACACAAGGTGCACTTTAAGTTTGTGCACTTGACCGATAGAAAGAGGCAGTTAGTTTGACATTTACTGCTTGGTGGAACTGAAATTTGAAAATGTCAAACAAATTGTTGATTTCCATTATTCTGGTTCTTGACTCTGGTGGTACACCATGCGTACCCAAGAATATCTCTTTTATGTCAATTCAGCCCTATATAGTAGAACTATTATATTTGGGTGTGATTAAACTATGAGAACTATAATTGTCTTCACTAAATTGGGTCTGTATGCTAGTGGCAATACACTTGGCCTCTCTCTCTCTCTCACACACACACACACACACACACACACAAATATATATATATATATATATATATATAGTGATCTTTAATTAAGGTCTACTGGCAAGGATAAAAGTGTCTGCTGTCACACTCATTGCTGTAACTATTTTCTTAAACTGAAAGGAACAAATGTAACTTCTAAGTTTCATGTTAATTTTCTCACATCAACTCTCAAAAAATCTGCAGACACAAGGCACAAATTTATTTCTTGTATATCTGAAGAGTTCGAATTTTTTATTCCAAACCCTTTGTATCATATATTGGTTTATTCGGTTGGTTCAGTACTTCTTAATTTTTCACTTATGAATGATTCACATATTTGTGATATGGTGTGATAATAATTAGATCAATTGAATAATAGTTATTTGTTATATTTATTAGAATAAGTATCTATTTGATCCCAGCTGTACCTTTATCTAACTTGTTCTTTCCAATGGTATTGAACTGTTTGAAAATTTAAACTTTTGCATGGATTGTTTGATTTATCATTTGGCTGTCCTTTGTGGTAGGTATCGTGTACAAAGTGATAGAAAGGTTGCTGTCTGTAGCGTACATCCATCTGAGCAGGCCACCCTGCAGTGCCTTGGTTGTGTTAAGGCCAAAATACCTGTTTCCAAAAGTTACCATTGCACACCAAAGTGCTTTTCAGATGCATGGCAACATCATCGTGTTCTACATGATCGTGCTGCAAGTGCAGTTAATGAAAATGGAAATGAGGAAGAGGAGTTATTTGGTCGCTTTAATAGTTCTGGATCTGGGGTAATCAATAATAGCTTATCTGGCTCTGCATCAAGTGCTGCATTGACAAATGGGTCAGCACCTTTGTATCCAGCAGCTGTTACGCAACGAAGTGGGGGTGAAACTTGGTTTGAAGTTGGACGATCTAAAACATATACCCCAACAGTTGATGACATTGGTCATATCTTAAAATTTGAGTGCGTGGTAGTTGATGCAGAGACAAAACTTCCTGTGGGGCATGTGAACACTATACTAACTTCCCGCGTCATTCCTGCTCCCTCCCCTAGTCCACGCCGCCTGATACCTGTTGATGGAATGGGTCCTTTAGATGCTGATGGACGTATAACATCTTCGGGAACTTTTACTGTTTTATCATACAACATCTTATCTGATGCATATGCCTCAAATGATTTATATGGTTACTGCCCTTCATGGGCTCTTTCTTGGCCATATCGCAGACAAAATTTGTTAAGAGAAATAGTTGGTTATCGGGCAGACATTATTTGTCTTCAGGAGGTACATAAACTTGCTTTTGGTTGTGGGTTTGACAATTGATAAATTGATTTGATAACTTGGCTGATCTTAAAGTCTTTTATTTTTCAAAAAAATTTTATTAAATGATAAAGCAAGCTAAAATATTAGCTCATTGCTATTTTTGTCACAATTTCAACTAACATGATTATCCAAAGAAGGGGGAGGGGTTAGGCATAATGGCTTATCATATTATGTCACTTCTGTATCAATTTATTGGCAACTGTTTTTTTCTTCTTTTCAGGTTCAAAGTGATCATTATGATGAATTTTTTGCTCCTGAACTGGACAAACATGGGTATTATGGTTTATATAAGAGAAAAACAAATGAGGTTGAAGAGAAATTCTGGTTCCTTGTGTTCATCATTTTGAATTTTCCTCTAGTTGTTAATATTTATTGTCTATTTGCAGGTATACAGTGGTAACAGCAATACAATTGATGGTTGTGCAACATTTTTCCGCAGAGACAAATTTTCGCATGTGAAGAAATATGAGGTTGGGAAGCATTTTTCCTGTATGATAGTTCTCTTAAGTTTGTTCACAAACTTAAATGATGTATGCTTGCATGCAGGTTGAATTTAATAAGGCTGCACAGTCTTTGACAGATGCCATGATTCCAACAGCCCAGAAGAAAACTGCTTTAAGTAGGCTTGTTAAGGTGGCAACATATTGCTTTAAAGATTACATGTCACTTTTGTTGCATGAAAAAGAAAAATTTCTTGTGGAATTGGTGTTTACCAAGTTATCTTATTGTTCTTAGGATAATGTTGCATTAATAGTGGTTCTAGAAGCAAAAGTTACCAATCAGCCAATTGATAATCCTGGGAAGAGGCAGCTTCTTTGTGTGGTAAGCTCTTTTACACTGCTGCTATTTCTGACCCTTAGGTGGCCTTGTGTTTTCATGCCTTCTTGATGCATTATGTTTATTTGATTTCTAGATTGTGTCTGATTTTCATTCTTTATTATTATTATTATTTCCAATTGTGCCCCTATTTCTGTGATTGTAGTTGCACTTCTGGGGCCTTTTTAGTGTGGTTATGACCTAATTTTAGCCGGGGGCTTGTATCCTTTTGGCAGCTCTGGGTTTGTATGACTGTTGTGGCAGATCTTGAGTCGCTAATCTTTTCCTTAGGTTAGATCTAAAACATTAAATACGGAGGACCACAGTAGATGTGCGGCTTTAATTTTTATTAAAATTTTTTTACTTGGAATTGGATGTTTCTGTGAGATTTATGCCGTTTCCTATCTCCACCTTTCACCTTTGGCGTAGCGCAAAACAAAATTTTCAGTGGTGTTCATTATTAAACACTAATTTTGCTCTTGAACTTCAGGCTAATACACATGTAAATGTTCACCAAGATTTGAAGGATGTCAAACTCTGGCAGGTAAGTTATTTCCTTTGTTCATTCATATTGAACAATGTGATTACTGTGAACTTAGTAGTTATCATTTTTTTATTCCCTTTTTATAGGTGCATACTCTCTTAAAAGGGTTAGAAAAAATAGCTGCAAGTGCAGACATTCCAATGCTGGTTTGTGGAGATTTCAATTCAGTTCCCGGAAGGTTTGCTGGCTGTTTTCTTGTGTTTAATTTTGACTTATTCTAATTTGTTCATATATTGGTATCAGTAAATTGTGTCTAAGGGTGGTATTGAACTTTGTTGCAGTGCCCCTCACGCACTTCTTGCAATGGGAAAGGTAGATCCATTGCATCCAGATTTAGTAGTTGACCCACTTAATATCTTGCGCCCTTACAGCAAGTTGGTTCATCAGTTGCCACTGGTAATACATTCATTGGAATGCAACCCTTAAAGAAGTAGCTTATTTAGTTTTTGTGCTTTCTTCCATTTATTGTGCGTTTTCCCCTTTTCCAGTTGCTGATTTTAGTTTTTTAATGCTTGTGAATTGCTCTCAATTACAGGTTAGTGCATACTCTTCTTTTGCAAGAACAGTAGGTCTTGGTTTTGAGCAGCATAAAAGGAGACTGGACAGTGCAACAAATGAACCTTTATTCACAAATGTCACTAGAGATTTTATTGGCACTCTAGATTATATCTTTTATACAGGTGTGCTATGTTGCTGTTTTTATCATCTGTTAAATGTTAAGATGTGGGTCACTTATTCATGAAGTGATGTGATTTGTGGTTTCAGCGGATTCTTTGGTGGTGGAGTCATTATTAGAGCTATTGGATGAGGAGAGTTTGAGGAGAGACACGGCACTTCCTTCTCCTGAATGGTCCTCGGATCATATAGCTCTCTTAGCTGAGTTTCGCTGCTGCAAGAATAGATCTAAGCGTTGACATTTAAAGGTACTCATCATCTTCCCCCCTTACTCTTTCCAATGAAAGCGCTGACATTTACTGGATTTCTTACCTCACCTTTTGCTCGAAGATTGCATCTTCTAAAAAGTGTTGGGTGCACAGTTTTCTTGTCTCTGTTTGCGTCTTTGATCTACCTATTTGTCCCTTGCTATATTGATTAGAGTTTGAGTCTCTTATCGTATACCTGTGTGCCCCAGTTATTTGATAAAAGCGGTTTTTAATGTTTGTAGGTCATCTCCAGAGACACGTAAAGAAAGAGGCTGAAAGAAGCATTTGGTTGATAAGTTATTGTAAGAATGGTAGATCATGCCTGTCTTTCCCAGGTATTTCCGTGTGGAATCCTTTCAATGATCTGCTTTGTATTATGCCACCCGTCTCATAGAAAAAAAAATTATGATTATGCCTTATTAAATTGCCTCCTCTCCCATCCCCAATCTTTTTCTAAAGCAAAAGTTCTCTTCATAATGTCCGCTGACTCACTTCGTCCTAGCAATTATAACCAATTTATCTCATCAATCGAAGTCCTTGTAATATTCAAATGGGCTCAGCATTTATTGTTTTGATTATTTGAAATAAAAAATTAAAAAATAGTACTTAAAATTAAATGGCAAACGGTCTAGAACAAGTTCTCTAAATTGGTTTCACCGACGGTTTGAAAGTTATCTTTGAAAATTTGCCGTGCCTTTCTTCTGATGAGCTTGATCCTATTTAGGGATCCAAAAAATACTTAATTATGAAACCATCACTTATTAAGATCTCTTCGTTTTCAAGTTTCACTAGTACGAAATGGAGAGTATCTGACTCCTGGCAGATAGATTTGATCATCTCTCTTTTTTTTTGGGCCCCGGGGGGGGGGGGGGGGGGGGGGGGGGGCTTTGTTAATGCTAACAACAATGGCACTGAGGTAAAAAATTGCAAAATTACAACAGACGCGTCAATAGTTTACCTAATGGCATTTTTGATATTCCATTTGATCTATATTAGACGGTAACTTTGTCTCTGTTGAATTTTGGCTGTAATGCAAAGAATTTCAATTTTGAAAGTTGATTATAGATTTTTGGCACTTTCAATTTTGTGTAATATGACACTTTTGGTAACTTCTATCTTTAAAACTTCTAACATCACATGTCTATATAGGCCAAAAAGACAAATCAGCAAAAATAAATATATTTGATCTGTCATTTTTAGTGATGAAAAAAGATATATATATTTTTTTTAGCAAAGAAAGTTTTGTCTATTATTTATGGGGACAGGTCGGAAGTATTTCTTATTATTTTGTCTCTTTTAATTTATATGGACAAGTAGTATATTTGGTTTGGTCTAGTATGATTTGGTTCGGTTTAGTTTGATGTAGTTTGATTTGATTTACTTTGGTTCGGTTCAGTTTGATGTAGTTGGTTTGGCCCAATTTAAATTGGTTTGATTTGTTTTGATTTGGTCTAGTTTAATTCGATTTGATTGGATTTGGTTTGATTTGGCACGGTTTGATCTTGTCTTGTTTGGTTTAATTTGATTTGATCCGTTTGGGTATAATCTGGTCTAATCTTATTTGGTCTGATTTAGCTTAGTCTAGTTCGATTAGGTCTAATTTGGGGTTAGAAGTTAAGTGAGAAGTTTTGCTGTACAAAAGTCGAAAGGCTTTACAATCATCTTTTAAACTTGACAGAATAATTTTTACAATTTCTCAAGAATTAAAAAAATTTGGCCTTGAATTTTTAACTTATTTGTCAGGGCAGAAAAGACCAGTGTTTAAATTTACTCAAGCCTCGTTTGGTATATAGATTTTTCTGTGATAGAAATGGAAATAGAAAGATGTATGGAATGTAATGAAAGAAAAATTATGTTTGGATGAATGAAAAGGAAAGGAATTATATTTGAATTTGTATTGTTGGTTGGATGAAATAGTAATAGAATAGAAAGTAATAAAATATAAAAGGCAATAATATCCAAGAAATGATTTCATATGACAAAGGCTATCAAAAGAAAAAAAATTTCAAATATGTTATATGATGGTCATATTTATTATTTTATTATTTTTAAATTGAATGTAATTGCCTTTAATTTAAATTTTTAGATGATAAATCTATTTTTATTTAGTTCTTTTATATTTTTATAGTTAATTTTGTAAGTGATATAGTAAATTATGTTTTTATTTTATTTCTTGTTATTTATCTTTTTGTAAACATTATAAATTATTATTGAAAGCAATCAAATTTAAAAATAATTGTTTTATGCTTAGGGGAAAAAATTGAAAAACAAACAGAAAAAAAAAAATAGGGAGGGGTAAACAAATGTTAAAAAAAAAAAACAATCTTATCAAATTGTGATATAGGCCTTCCACAAGAGGGTGAGATGAAACAGGCTTCTGTTGTTTGGTCGGCGCATTTTGAGTCAGAAATGTGTAGTCAGAACTCATTTTTTGGTTGTACGCGTTTCTATTGCAATGCAATTGGAAAGTGTTTTGACTAAAATTCAGGCAGAATTTTTTTAAAGAATTATTTGAATTATTTTTTTTAATTTTAACTGTGTTTTCTTTTAATAAGAAAATTTTTTGGACCTTGTTCAAGAATATTTTTTTCCTATTATTTGAACATTTTTTTAATTGGTTTTCACTTCTTTTTTTATTATTTGGCTTAATTTTTTTTAAAAAAATTGAAATGTAGTTTTTTAAGTTTATTTTTCTCTTTGAAAATTCATTATTCTTATTTGTTAAGTAATTTTTTTTTAAAGAAATTCACTTTGTTTTTTTTGGTGTTAATATCATTAGTCTTTTAATTTTTTTATAAGGCTATTATCTTCCTCCTATTAAGTGTGCATAATTACATTTTATATGATAATAATAAATAAAATTTTGTATGATAATAACGTTACAGTATTAATCATGTTGAAAAGCATATTGTGAACAAGAAAGGAAGGCAAAAAAGTCATTACTGATGGCATAGGGAAAAAGGCATGAAATAGAGAAAAAAAAATGCACAGTATTTATACTTTCTCTATCAGATTTCATTTTACCAAACAAGCTTTGGCAACAAATTGTGTTTTATTTTTAGTTTCCATTGTCAAACCAAATGGGCGTTAAGAGTGAGATGGTAAGGTTACTTGTACTGCTGATATCGAAATGACCAATCTCAGACCAATTCGATGATAGCAGTCATGATTTCACCCGAGGCAGAAGTGCATTCATAATTCCAAGGATCCCATTAATAATATTTCGAATTCTTCTACCACTTCTGGTGAGTTTGCATACCGAAACTGAATCGTACATAGTTTGCGGAATCCTCAGTCATTCATAAAGGAGAGGCGTTTTCTTTTCCTTTCATGTGTATTCTTTGAACGCAATAGGTACTATTTTTCCGAGGCTAGTTTAACCAATTTGATGGGGACATCATTTTAGGCAATCTTGTTTAGAATTCGTCGAAACTGCAATTCAAGGAATTATTTGAACTCTCAATAATGATGCAGTCATAATTAGCAAATGTAACGCTATACACCTATCTCCTAGCATGAACCATAATATAATTATTCTTTTTATTACTATTTTTGCAGTAAAGCAGGTAAATGTATTGTAGAACTGATTCTATTAGTGAGTAGTAACACCATAACTTTTCAGAATGTATATTCAGTTTTACATTGTCAGTACTCTGGTTTACAAGGTCCGATTGATAGTATTAAAAGGATATAATCGTAGAAAAGATGAAAAAAATAATTTTGAGAATAAAAATAATTTTTATAATTTTGCTTTTAAAAAATAAAAAATAAAAAATTATTAAATAATAATTACAAAGATATACAAGAAAAAATTAATCAATTTGCATAGAGATTACCAATTAGGCACAAAATCTCTGAGATGATACCCATTCCACGGATTTTAATGATTCCATATGCAAACAAGACAATTTTGTTAAAATTTGATAATAGAAACGAAATTGTGTGACTTGACTATAAAACTGATACAAGATTAATTATACAAGTAGACAGAACTGTGTCAAAGAAAACAGTGCTTGAGAGTATATCTGCATCTTTCATTGGTTAACGGGCTATCTTAAAAAAGATCGCTTTCATTTCGAAAGTTCGGAAAGCACCACATTAGCTGTGCACTTTAAAGCATTTCAGATTTGGAAACAACTGAAGCAACTCTTCGCGGCTCCGTTTCTACAAAAGGGTTTAACGAGTTAATCAGAAGAACTGGTGCAGTTAATGCCTGTAAATTGTCACATACAAGAGATACTTTAAGTTGGAATATTGCCTTAATGCCAATACATCCGTTCACATCAAGGGTTGTGATCTTGTTGGAACAGGATTTTGAGAGTGCCTTCAGACAGTTATCAGTCACGCCAATTATTCCAAACAAGCTGCATATTTGTCCTTTCAGAATATCAGTAAATGGATTGACCCAAAAGAATCAGCAAAAAGAGTCATTTTACGGGGAACTATTAATACAGAGAAGGTCACTTCATGCCGCCATTGGAGCAGGAATATCTATCTACAGATGTGTTCATGAATGATGTCTGCTAGTGCGCTACTTCATGTGCCAAAATCAACTCTGTCAAGGTATGAGTCAAAGGAAATTTACCAAAATTTGCATGGCTTCTGTCTCCGCGTCTCAGCTTGGTTCAATTATTAGAGGGAAAAAGACAGTTAGGCTTAACTTGTGTAAGTATCCACTTCAGCTCATTCACCAACAATTTTTGAGGGACAAATTTTATACAGAGTGACTACGTTTCTATAACAGAATAACCACAAAGTGAACTAAGAAGTGAAAAAATACTTGCACAAACCAAACTCTATTGTCTTTTTCCCATTTTTCATTTAACAAGCTGGACCTAGTTCAACAAGCATGCCAAATGAGTATCTTGTCCCCAACCATATCTTGAAAAAAAACTTTTACAGAAACGGGAGTACTAGGTAAACTGAAGGCCAACAACCCAAACCTAGTTGAAAAAGTATGCAAAATGAGTATCTTGTCCTCAGCTGAACGCATAGATATTCTATATGACTATATCTTTGAAAAACTTTTAGAGAAATGGAAGTACTCAGGAAAGTGAAGGCCATGTACTCCCGTTGCATGTAGTACATTCAGACACTCTAACAAGCAAAACACAAGTATAACATCTGATATATCAGTAGATCAAGATATGTCTAAATGTACACACCTTAGAAATTCAATAGAGGTGCAGCCCTGTGCAATGGATTTGACCCCCTCATCTGTCACACGTACACACCTATCACATAAAATAAGATGCAGATAATTCCAAAGAACTCATTTAGTTTAATATATTTACAGGTTGAAGCTTCAGTTACCATGTCAGATTGAGGGATACAAGATTCTTGCATTTAGAAATACTGAAAAGCCCTTCATCTGAAAGATTCTACAAACCAAACTATAAATTGTTAGCATTAGCAGTCCGCATCAGATAAGGTGCAGAGAAATCTTCAGAACCTCGAGATATATTACCTGGGCACCACAGAGATCCAAAAACTTGAGATGCACCAGAAGGGATATTTTTTTGTAAGCTTCATCTGTGAAACTGAACAAGAACAATGCTGTGAATTAATCCACAGAAAAGGTTTCCAACTAAAATATATATGTTTCAATGCCGACCTAGACAGAGCATAGAGATTTAGACTCTGAAGAGATAGACATTTCTGGAGTAACTGCTTCAAGCCAGCATCTGTTAACTTGATGCACCTAAGCACCAAATCATGAGATATGAGTACCAAAATAAAAGTATAATTCATCCCAATGTTCGATGTACAAGATAGATGTATGGAATGTAAATGCGTAATACAATTCAAGAGTTTGGAATTCAAACAAATAAAAATCTCTAGTTCCACTACTTATCACGACTATCATAAGTCACATGCCAGTATAAGATTTTCAGATTGTCAAAGCTGAAAAGTGAAAACTTTAATAAAGGCTGGTATTATTCATACATCAAGATTATATACAAAATAATCCCATAATAAGCTAGATCTCACAGAATGAGATTATGCTATAAACCACTGCAAATACCTAGTCAGGTTCAATGACTCTAGTTCCAAATAATTGTCAGCAACAAATTCCAAACTCCGGTCTGAAATATTCTGCAATTACCAAATTAGAGTGCCCTTAAGAAATTGTTTAAGACAGCTATTGAATTTTATTACCTGAATTTTGAGTTAACTGAACATTGAGAAAATAACTAAATGAATATCATTTAGTATCTAGCCATAATAAAAAGGCTAAAGGCGTAATCACTAATCAGAAATCATATTCCAGATATTGATAATTGTACTTTATTCAGAACAGCAGGGATCAGAAAGACACCTGAAGGAGAAACTAAATTACAGGCACTTCGTTAAAAGGAACAACTGCAGTTTAGTATCTTATTTTCTATTTGTATGTTTTGTCATGGAGTGTATCAAACATGCACGCAACCATAAAAATAGTAATTAGAAAAAAGGATGGATTGATCACAAAATGCCTTAAAGCCTATAATAACCATCTTACCACTTGCAAAGCACATGTGAAGATTCAAAATCAAGAATTATTATCCCAACAGTTTACATCAGAACTGTGGTACTTACACCCATTCTTTCCTGGGCATACTTTTGCACTTTTGAACAACATTTTGAGCAAAATTTTCCAGAGCTACAGAGAAGGGATGCATAAACACAGTATACGTAATCCAATATGTTAATGTGCACAGATACAGATGAAAAATTATGTATTGCTATTATTTTTTAAGATCTATTGCTAATGCAATCCAAAGCATCACATTACGTTCAAATACAGCTTGGGATATCTTAGTGGCTCACGTACCTTACAGCCACTTATGTTCAAATCAACTATGCGTTTGCAATTCTTCACTAAATGTTTTAGTCCAGCATCTGTTACCCTGGAATATGTTTCATGTTTTGACAATTGTTATTAAGAAGTGAAGGGAAGTCAAAATAAGATTTTCAGCTACTAATATAAACTTCACACATTAAGAAGACCTTAAAGCACCTCACATTCCAGTAGATGGAAAAAATTTTCAACTGTGGACAACAGCTGGTTATAGCTTCAATTCCTTCATCCGAGATTTTTTGGCAGCCATTCAGATTTAAGGACTCCAGGCCTTGAAGAGAATCGGAACACTAGGGGTAAAAAAACAACATTAATTAGAATCGCTCAGTCAATATAGAAGGTGAAAGTGTAATTTTCAAATGATATTGGGAATGACTGTTATTTCTTGACAGTTTGAGGAAGTAAAGTGTAATTTATCCCTTTTTTTTTCCTTTAAATAATGGGCCTTTGCCATCTTTAGGAAGACAACACAGTTCACTTTCTTAAACTATTAACCTGAAGCTTCTGCTTCCACTTCAATCCATGATCTGCTGCTTTTGTTACTGGAACATATTTAGCCAGAAATTCATATTACCGTTCCTATCATTAGTTAACTTAAGACTGCAAAAAATATCACCCTAAGATATAAGATTAAATGCCTCCTTTTAAGTGTCATTAAAGAGAAGATTTCTCCACCCTCCACTCCCTGAACAACAGCAAGGAAAAAAAATCAAGTTCCTTTATAGCCAAATTGAAATTCGTCATCCTTCTCATCTGCCTAAGCAATCCATATGCCTGCTATTGATTACAGAATAATAAGTCTAAAAGTTCAAATATCAAGAAACAATCTTAAATGTGGTAAATCATTTGATAGTTCTGATTATGATTATCATTGATACCATTTTGTGGCATTTGAAATATGGGGCAACCACGGAATGAAACAATCAGCAATTCAACATCTACCAGTAACAAGTATTTCAATATGGTGCTGGTTTTTAACATCGCAAGCTTAAAAATAAAATAAAATAAGATAAAATAAACTGTAAAATAGATTAAACCAATACATATGGTATATCAATTCTATGATTAAATTGGGTGCTTAAGGTTAGCAAATGTACTAATTTTATGCATCCCAACATATAATAAATTTTGTAATGTAATCTTTTATATTGCCAAATCAGAAGAGATAGGAATGCAGGTGTCTTCTGAAATACACTGTATTGCATATGGTTGTCCTGAAATTTTGAGATGATATTATTTTTCGTTTGAGAAAACAGGTTGTTGGTGCCTTTCAGCTTTGATGTATACAGATAGATAGATGCAAAATTCATAGCAAATGATAAAATATGCCACCTTACTCTTGAGAAGGATGAGATGTGTGTCATCAATATCTCGGGCGAATTCAAGGTTAATCTGCTTTACATAGCGATATCTAGGCTACAAAAAGATATCAAATTAAACCCCAAAACAATTATTATGAGTAAAATTTTGAAGAGAAATCAAACAAAAGCATCAAAATGACAAAGTTTTCAAATCTCCCTTTGGTACTTCTACATCGAAAACTAAAAAGACATCACCCATTGGTCTAAAAACTCAGTCTTATGATGATACATGCTTTCCCGCCTAGCCAAAATCAAGATAATTACACGTAACTGAATGAAACTATATGGTATCAACAATGCAATCAAACTTGAAAAGAAGAAGCTAACAAGAGAAAGAGCAGCTATAAGCCGATTCCCTGCATTATTCATCTCGCGAAAATTGAGTACCTAACCAAAGAACCAAAGCATTGTGTGGTGAATATAAAATGATCCACATCCTTGAAAGATTCATCCAAAGGCTAAAACGAAAAAAAAAATCCTGAGAAGATAAGAACTGCACCTGCCAAACTGATAAGCAGGAGATAAGAGTCCGATCAAGCCATGGGCTGATGAGCAAGAGAGAAATAAGGTCTCTCTGAGATAATCTGGGGCAAACAAGTTTGAAGACTTCGGGCACCGTTTCTCTGTTCCATATGAATTCCTTTGCTTCTGCCGCTGCTATTTCTTCCATTCCTACGACACCCGGGCTTCGTTTTGGCCCTTGGATCCCAGGTTAAGGGAGATTTCCAAAAAAGTGTGCGTGTGCTTGTTTTTAATGGAAATAATAATATCAAATATTAAAATCAGTTTATTATTATTAATATTAAATAATATTATTATTAAAAAATCAGTTTTATATATTATCATACCAAATAATGAAAATATTTGTTTTTTTATCGTTTATCCCAGATTGATGCTTGAACAGGACAATGATTTGAAAAAAAAATCAGACTTAGATAAAATTTTTTTAATTTTTTATTATTAATTTTATAAAAATATGATAAGCAAACAAAATTTTTTTTAAAATTCAATCAAATGATTTTATACAGTAAAAAAACTTATTCATGATATTTTTATTGGAGAGTTTCATTAAAAAATATATAAAAATTGTAAATATTTTTTTAAAAAATAATAAAAAACTAGTAGAGAGGAAAAATATTTTCAAATTTTATCTATTTAGACTTTTTGAAAAAGACAATAACCTTTTGATTATTAAAAAAAGGACAATTGCCCCTTTTTTCATTAAATTTATTTACGTATCTCAAAGATGAAGTAAAGTATAAATAATAAATTTAATCCATTCAAAATTTTGGGTTATATATAAATATCTCTTTTATTAATGAATTTTTAAAAATTTTTAATTTATATAAATAATTTATTATTATTAACTAATCTATTGTTTTATTAATGAAACATAAGATGTGAGTAATAATGAAACTCTTAAATTTCATTTTTCTTGTAGAAATAATTTTTTTAAATTTTAAATTATATATAAATAACCTTTTTAAAATTTAGATTATATGCAAATAATTTTGACATATTATATACCATTAATGAAATATCATACTTAGTGATAGAAAGTTATTTGTAAAAATTTATTATTGAATTTTAAAAATTAAAAAATATTTATACATAATTTAAAATTCAAAAAATTTATGTATAATTTAACCTAAATTTAAAAACAAAAAGTTTGGATTCAAGTTGGGTTAGATTTGGACAGAACCGATCCAACCCGACCAGGCAACACGTTCTGAGGGCTAACAAGCTCTGTACTCTCACAAGGCCTATGCTCTGTCGTTTGTGGGATAAATAACAGAGTGTGAATTTTATTTTGGATCAAAGCCCCATCCAGACTACCAGTTGCTGAAAATTTAGGGCAGAGTGATTCTCCCAGGTTGTGATGCTAAATTTTTGCATTTGATTATCCTTTTCGGTTCTGTAAAAGTGTTAGTAATGCCATGGCATTTGATTATATAACTTCCATACGAAGAACATAGGAAAACCATTCTGATAATATTGGATTAATTCCTCTATGAAATAGTCCGGTTTGCGAACTCATATTAGTTCGCAATCCTGTGTTTTTGGCCCTATTGAAAATGACTCCTTGTTATTCCTAATATCATCCTGTCAGGTTTTACAGTCTCTGAAACGACCCCTCTGATTCGGAACTTCTAAATCTCCATCTGGGTATTGTTAATTATATTTGTTCCCGCAAAGATGAACTATTTAAGAGACATTTCTTTGCTAAAATTAAAAGATTACGCCCAGTACGAGACTCCCAAACTCTGTCATCAATACCTCCAATGCCGAGGCATAGTGAAGGTCCGGCTCAAGTGGGTGAAAAACCGAAGTATTGATCACATAATTGACAAGGAAACGGATTTGAAGGCTGCTTGCCTCCTCAAGGATGCGATTAAGCGCTCGTCCACGGGTTTTCTCACGGCAAAATCTGTAGCTGACTGGCAAAAGCTGCTTGGCCTCACAGTCCCGGTTCTTCGTTTCATGCGTAGGTACCCCACTCTCTTTGATGAATTTCCACATCCTCGTTGGCCCAGTTTGCCTTGTTTCCGTTTGACAGATACTGCAGTACTGTTGGACTCGCAAGAACAAAGCATTTACGAGATCCGTGAGAGTGATATTGTGGAACGGCTTTGTAAGGTACTTATGATGATGAAAACTCGAACTGTGCCGCTGCTGTCCCTTCATCCTTTGAAATGGGATCTGGGTTTGCCGGATTGTTTTGAGAAAACACTTGTTCCAAAATACCCAGATTATTTTCGATTCGTCAAGGCCTCAAATGGGGTCACCTGCCTGCGACTAGCAAAGTGGTGTGAGGAATTTGCAATTTCGGCATTGCAAAAGAGCAACGAAAGCAGGGCATCTGGGGATGAGTACAGGCAGTTCAAGAGAGGGCAAGCAGCTCTGGTTTTCCCAATGAATTTTCCAAGGGGATATGGAGCACAGAAGAAAGTGAGGGCATGGATGGAGGAATTTCAGAAGTTACCTTACATTTCTCCTTATGAGGACTCTAGACAAATTGATCCAAATAGTGAATTAATGGAGAAACGAGTCGTTGGAGTTCTACATGAATTTTTAAGTTTAACCATGCACAAGAAAACAAAGAGGAACTACTTGAGAAGCTTGAGGGAGGAGTTGAATCTTCCGCATAAGTTTACCCGAATTTTCACTAGATATCCTGGGATATTTTATCTCTCCTTGAAGTGTAAAACAACGACTGTTGCTCTTAGAGAAGGGTATCAACGTGGAAAACTAGTAGATCCGCATCCTATTGCTCGTCTCAGAGAGAAGTTTTATCATGTAATGAGGACGGGGCTTCTTTATCGTGGTAAAGGCGCAAACTTCATAAATCAAGAAGACTTGTCACTAAATGGTGCACTGGATGAAACAGGGCAGGGAGAGTCTGAGGAGGAAGAGGTTGAGACAGGTGATGAATTCTATGAGGTTGAAGATTCAGAGCTAGATGAAGCGTCTGATGGCGAGTAATGTTCATATGACAGAAGCAGCATTAAAGCCACTTATATACAAGTAAGAAAGAAAATTACTTGCTCTCCAGTAGTTTAGCTCTATTCCAAAATGGTAAAACTTTGATGATTCTCTCATCAAACATCAGAGCTTGGATGAGTCTATTGGCTCTACTGTTTGATTTGTCTTGCCAGTGCATCGATGAAACATTCTTAGTAGTTGCTATTTTATACTTTCTTTTCTTCTTTCATTTTTTTCACTACCATAAAAGAATAGTGGATTTCTGGATGTGCTATTAATCTTAAAGGAGGGATGATTAAAGGGCTGGGATACTACAAGTTTGCATTCTGCTTCTGTTCCACTGATGCTTTAATCATTAAGGGGAAGATTCATCGGCATTTGTTAATTATGCTTTGTAGTATCTGGAAAATAAGTCTTGTATAAAAAATTTTAAATTGTAGTTGTAAAGGATTTTCCATCTTGGTTTCTAATAATGTAAGTGGGGCATTATGATCTGCTATATTAACATCTAGGAACTATAAAGATGTTGTAAAGCAAGAGCCATGCTTGGAAATTGGAATTTTTTGTCTGCTTTAGGTTGATGCATAATTGGACGAGAAATTTGACACAATTTCCACCCTGCCTGAAATTTGTTGTCTTACGTTACGATTCCCATTAGTTCTCTAGGCGACCACAGTGATGCTGATTTGTTTATATTCAGTGAATTCTTCACATCAGTTATTAACTCTGAACATAATTCTCCTTTAGGTTCAAGTTGCTTGCAGGTATTAATTTTTATAACCCTCTGCACTATTTGCTTTTAAAGGGTGTTTGGTGTAGATAGGTAATATCCTTTGGAATATATACTAATGACATTTTGGTGATATTTGAGTCTGCTAAAATCAATGTATAGTTGCCTGTTAATTTGAGAAAAGTCAACTTGGTTAAGTTGCGGTAAATGTGGCTCCGCCTGAGTTTATCAGATAAAAGTTGAAGTGGAGACATAAGAACTAAGATGGAGCTATTTGCACATTTGTGCAGACTTGTGAATCAAAAAGTTGTGTATTTAGCATTAACAATATCTATCTTGTTTGGGGCCAGCTTGTTGAGGTTTAGTAAGCATGTTTGGAGACCATTGAAACGACCCAAGCTTGAATGCCTCTGATGAATCTTCAGCCTTGTTTGTCTACTGTGTCAACTGATAACATTATCGGTCTTGTCTCCTTTGCCATTCTCTTCAGTGATTTTTCTATCAGAATTCTTCATATTTTGTTATTACAAAATTGAGTTGACACAGATTGTAGGAGATGATGATGTCTAGTTGTAGCAATTATGGAAATTATTCTGCAACTCTTATGTTTGAGAGCCCTCCTTCCATTTATGTTGACAAAGTCAAGTATGAAGACTGGCCGGTGCAGTTGAAAGTTTATACAAAATCAAGCTGATTAGCATATTTCAGGTTTACAATAGATTCAAATTGTTTATCTGGTGGGGTCATCTTAGGTTATCTTGTGTTTGGAGAACTATTATACACTGCTTAACCTGCAGGGCTTTCGGTGCTCGTACCTCAGCCATGTCCTTTGGACGTTGTGGAGTTCATACTGATACATGACCACTTGAGACAACCCACTTAACTCGTATAGCTAAACAAGTAGGATTGTTGTGACCCACAGATATGATTACTGTGTAAAAAAGAAGCCAATGTCAACAAATATCACGAATTCTCAACTAGGGAAGCAAATTGTTGTGACCATGGTATTTAACCAATCAAACTAAGAACCTTAAAGCTGGAAAATGTGTGGAAAATTTACGGGATTGAGTCAACCATTATTGTTGGTTTATTCCAATTCGGTACTGCCCTATGTCGTCTCATTTGCTAATTTCTAGCTCTTGTACAACTCCAGTGAAATGATGAACACTTGAATTTGTTGTTCGCCATCGCTCAAAGGGTCTGGAAATATAATTACCAAGTTTTTCATTAACAATCTTAATTTGCATCTTGTTTTCCTTGGATCATTTTCTTACCTCTTTATTGTTGCTGATAGTAGATATTATTTTATGTTGATAAATTTTAGGAAGTTATTATTATAGTTTAATAGTTATTCTCATAGTCCTAAAACAGCATGTAAAAGGATATCTGAATATGAATGGTCCATTCAATTCCATTTTAATCCATTCTACGTAAAAACGGATAATACATACCAAACATTATATTAGTGTTAGAGAAAACTTGTTGATTTGCGGGCTCCATAATTCTCTTATCTCTTGATATAACGTATTTACTATGTTTGTTTTTTCTCGGTAAAATGGATTCTATATACCAAACATTAGTATAGCTGCGAGATCGCAAAACCTATCCAATAAAAAATTCCAACATCAAAACGTCAGTAAATTAATCTCACAGGAAATCACTAGCCCTCTAATAATAGACAAAAGATTTTCAGCACTAAGGAATGCATGAATCCAGTTAAGCCAAGGGCTAAGATTAAACTATCATCAATGAAGTCTGAAATTATATACAATCACCAACAGTTAGAATGAATGGGTAAAAGGACACTAATCCCAAGCACTAGTAACCCCTGGAGGACCATACCCTCCACCATAACTAGCAGGAACCCCGTATCCACCTGCCCCACCATAGTAGTCCGCTCCTTTATTATGTTGACTCTCCCTCCTATAATCACGGCCACCAAAACGAGCTCCCCCAGAACGCCTATTTCTGTTGCCACCACCGTAGGAAGCTCTTGCTGCATAACGCGTGAGCCAGGCAGGTACTTCTTGATTTGCCTCTTGCATCAGATCAGCCAATGGCTTAGCCAGTGACAGATTATTGTCATTAAAGAAGGCCGTTGCTAATCCCATTTTACCAGCCCTCCCTGTTCTCCCTATCCGGTGCACATAATCATCAATGTCATTGGGAAGATCAAAATTTACCACATGAGCTACACGTGGAATATCAAGACCACGTGCTGCTACATCTGTTGCCACTAAAATTGGTGTGTTTCCACTCTTGAACGACCTTAATGCTAGTTCCCTTTCCTTCATAGAGACATAACAGGACGCACATTTATATTCAGAATTATATAATATATGGCTTGATTTATACAAACAAAATGGAAGAAACATATACAAGGACAAATTCAAATGCTACAGCTTCAACAAAATCAAGATCTGGATATCAATTAGATGCTGCCACAAAAGACCAAATTCAAATATCAGGGATAGATCGGACCGCAATGTCATCGTTCCCCCCCCCCCCCAAAAAAAAAAAAAAAACAAAGTTCAGAACATGGCTCCTACCCACTGTTCTAATTGTATGAGTGCATTATGAGAATTGATAAGAATGGGAAGCATCTGATTTTCATACTTAAGATGCTCAAAATTTATAAAACCCACTAGGAGAGTTTAGAGTTAAAATCCAATTCAACTCCCTTTCTACCCCTAAAAAACAATATATTTTTACAAAAATAAAAACAGATAGAGGAAAATGTGGTTTTAATGGAACCATAATATTGACATGTTTAGTACTTGAATATAATTTTATTTAGCTAAAGACAGTTACCTGCTGTGATCTGTCACCATGAATGCTTGTTGCAGGAAACCCATTAATACACAACCAATGTTCCAACGCATCAGCTCCTTTCTTTGTTTCCACAAAAACTAATGTCAGACCTTGCTGCAAAATCCACCCAAATATGTTTAGTGGTGAGCTGAATATGATAAATCATAAATCCATAAATCAAATATGCATATTCTTAAACAAGAAGTTCAGGGTGCATTTGGTTGGAGGATATAAGGGTGAAGGGAATGTAAAAAGTGGAGATGAAAAATGACTATTTTGCCTTTACTTTTAAAAAAGTGATTTAATGGATAGAATAATAAATATAAAGGCAGAATACACATTATACAAGTTATGTAAAGGGAATATGTTCGCGATATTGCCAACCAAACGAAGCCTCAATCTTTAAATGCAGCATAGTGTCAAAAAATAGTGAAGTTTGCTGATTAAAATGATAATAATTGTTATAATTATGGCATAGACACAAACAGTTTGCAGTGTAGACAAATTACCTTGCCATAAATTCCATTTTCTCTTTGAGCGTGAAGAAGGTCCATGAGATGGCTTCTTTTGTCAGATTCAAGGACATATTCCACTCTTTGAGCGATTAGATCGGTACTTGAACCAACCCTTCCAACAGCCAGGAACACATAATTCTCAAGGAAATCTGATGCAAGTCTCTGTATACAAGTGAAAATTGCGAAAGAGAGGTCAAATTTGCTATCTCAAACAAGCTTTCTCAAGAGACTAAACATAATCATTGATTGTTTTGTATAAAATTAAATCTAGCTCCTTGATTACAGTGTGGTTCTAAATAATTCAAGCTCTATTAATTGGACCTTCTCATTTAACTTGCAATGCAATATTACCCTCAGCATAAACTGTTAATAACACATTTCACAGCCAAACATAAGTATCTTAGCCACAATGGCCCAATCAGAAAGCATCATCACTCAAGTCCTCAACATCTCTCACAACTACATCACCTCATCCTCCTCATAATTATAACTATTGCCATATCTAAAACTTCCAAACATAGCCCAGGTCTTTTCTGGTCAACCTTTTAATTACAATCAGCTACTGTAAAACGTGATGGATTATGTTCCACATATATGTCCATGTAAATACCTGACTTTCCACACTTTTAAGTTATCAACATTTAAAGTACGTGCAAGAGACTAACTGAATAAGTAATAAAACAGAAAGTTAGCTCCTGTTGCTCAAAGAAATCCATATTTCCCTACTTCCACCCTCGTAACTTGTTATTATTATATGCAGCCTTCTGTCATTACATATGAAGCAGTTGATCAGGCATCTTAATTGAAGTAGTCACAAATTTCGCAAGTACAACAGCAGTGTAAAAACAATCTGCCCATTTAAAATAGACACCCAGCAGTCAAACTGCATTGGAACAGTCGCAATCAAGAACTCCTCCCTCTCATTCTAGCATGATCATGACAATTACAACATATGCCAGCGAACACACAATACATTAGTGAAATATGGAATAATTTTTTTTTCTTTTTTGTAAAGAACATTATATGAGAAGCTTGAGAATCTGATTAAAAGCCAGAATGTACCTGAATCTCTTTGGGAAAAGTGGCACTAAACAGCATTGTCTGTCTCATGCCTTGAAGAGGCATGTCCATTTGTTCAACTATTTTTCTTATTTGAGGCTCAAAACCCATATCCAGCATCCGATCTGCCTCATCAAGAGCTAAATATCTGATCATTTGCAATGACACCCTAGCCCTCTCTAGCAAATCTACCAGGCGTCCTGGAGTTGCCACCAGAATATCAACTCCTCTCTCAAGCTCCCGCAACTGAACAATGCAATAAATCATTATAGAATAATCAAATAGGTACAGGTGTTCATAATTTCAAACCACTAAGCTAGTAACACAAAAGCTGAAGAGAAGTACAAAAACTTCCAAGCATAATGAGTGAAGACATAATTATAAACACATATGTTACAACGAATCAGTGACTGGAGACGTGATTCTAAAGAAATCAAAGGCACTTTACTAGTTTGTATATTAAAAATCTGAAAACCATACAAGGATAATGCTATCACGTACTTGATTTGCAATGCAAACAAAGTTTACCAATGAAAACAGACACATTGAAATCATAATATGCTGAACCTCTCACCCCCCAAAATAAATAAATAAATAACTAAACAAAATAAAAAGAAGGGGGGAAAAAAGGGACCACATCCACTTCTGCCAAACCCTGTAAAATTACTCTGATTAATTTATCATAACCCCCCTACTGATAATCATCCGTCATTTCACTTGACTGAAAGAAAACATCTGCACATTTATCAATACCTTTCAAATAGCCTTACAACAATGAAACAGCCATTAATCTTTAATGCTCCAGTTAGGACCTAGGACAACGGAATTTGGATTAGACCGGTAAATCTTTCCAACCTTTGTAAATCACTTAAGCATTAGACTCTAGAAATAAGCAAATTCTTAGTCTAGTCTAATCATTTTAGAGGGATGCAAAGATTGCTATAAAATTTATTCATAAGAATTACTGTCAGTGTTGGTGGCTTTTACTCCCATCCCATCTTCAAACTCACTAGGTCAACAGACTACTTTCTAATCACTCTGCTTCTTAGCCCAGTATATTAAGCATTTAGAAGCAAGTGCATGAAACATTCAACACTAATTAATTCATCCACATAGAAAAATATCTTAACATACATTTAGAAATAGAATCTGAGGGAATGTTTTTGAAAACAATTAAAAAAAACAGTGGTCTAGTTTTAAGTAAAAAGAGTAAATTCCTTCCACTACCCCAGTGTTTTGTTGAATTTATATGGACTTCCATCCAATTTGGAAACCTACACAAAGCATATGTCCAACAACAGCCATGGGAGCGTACGTAGGTTACAAGGGAGGTTTCTTTGGGAAATAATTTAACAAAGCATATCCCCAACAACACCATAACAATACTATTGATATGCAGGAATCAAATTAAGTTACTATTATTGGGTCAGCAGTTCTACAATACTCTGAATACATTGTTGCTCAGTTGCTAACTGTCATGTATTAGTCAATCCTTTCAAGAACATATCTATCCATTATATACGCCAAAAAGCAAAACAAATGACTTCTGTATAATCAGTCTCTTCTCTATTTCCAGGCCCAATATCCTTCAGAATTCAGACCATATTTTACACCATCTTCCTCCCCACCTTTGCCATTCTTGAAACTAAAAATGGTATGATATTAGTTTATGAAGTTCCAAGATTGTAATTTTCTTTCCCATCCAAGACTGAAAGCAAAATCATTCCTTTAAGTACACATACACAATGCATGCAATGGTATAAATCTAATGTCAAGCAGGTGATGGAAAATAAAACAAGCAAAAGAAATTATATCATAGCAAGCAAATACATCAAGAAATCAGCATGCCATGAACATCAGAGGGTAAAAAGAACCTGCTGGTTAATTGGTGCTCCTCCATAAGCAACTACCACCTTGACACCAGTTTGATAGGAAAACTTTTTAGCCTCCTCATGTATCTGCAAGAGGATGAAACCAGAAATTAAGAAAAAGAAAAAAGTTGCAGTCTTTAAGATAATATATACACGTTACAGAAGCAAAGGAAAGTAGAAAATAAAAATGGAACCCCACCTGACATGAAAGCTCCCGGGTAGGAGACAGGATAAGAGCTAGAGGGAAAGCAGTTCGTGCTACACGTGGCCTTTGAACATGTGGCGTTCTCAGGATTCCACTAATAATTGGGAAGCAAAAAGCAGCTGTCTTGCCTGATCCTGTCTGAGCGCAAGCCATCAGATCTCGCCCGGCAAGAGAAATTGGTATGGCATACCTCTGAACTGGAGTTGGTTTGACATACTTGCACCTCCTAATATTTTGATTCAATGCCTCACCCAAGTCTATTTCTGCAAAAGTATTTACAGGTGGAGGCACATTCTCCCCATTAGTGTCCACAGGGATATCATCATAAGCGTCAAAATTAATGCCTGTGTTTTCTTGCTCACTAAAAGTATGATCTGTAGCTTCATCATTCTCGAATGGGTTCACCTCACGCTCCCTTCCACGGTCCCACCCTCCGCCTCTAATATTCCAACCCCCACCAGTTCGACCACTAGAACCATATTCCTGCCTCCCATAATCAGGCTTATTAAAGGAACTGCCCCCACGATAACCAGCAGTTAGCCCGCCATAATTTACCCGATCATTAGCTGGGAACGAGGATGGGTGTGATGTTACAGGAGGTTCAGAAGATGGTGGCTTATTACGAAGATGTGGAGGAACATATGCCGACCGGGAAGGACGAGCGCCATTGGCATCTGAAGCACCAATGGCTGAATTGTCGACAGAATCTGCCCATGAAGTTCTCATAGCTGCAGAAATTTGACTTCGTTAATCACAAGGAAATGTTAAAAAGCAATTCTGGTTCCCGATTGACAATCCTCCTATGCGTGCGCTTTATGCATAGACCACAACCCTGATCAGTCATTATGCAGAGATGATCAAGCTACATAGAAAGCAAGAGGGTTGCGACAAAAAAAAGTCTTGACCTTCAAATAAAATAGGGGAAAGGGGGTTATGATAGGAAATCCATTCAACACAGAACTTCAGAAGAAAAACAAAATTGACAGAGAGCTATCAGAAGATTGAAGATCTTATCAAATCAAAATGTTTTAAAATTTTTCAACCTGCAGGTAAACAGATCGAATTTTACATCGGAGTATGAAATAAATGCGTTATATGTTGCAAAAGAATGAGCGAATCAGATTTCTGAAAGCAACAAGTTATGTGAAATTCAACATCAGGTGACCGATTAAACGGAAAACAAATAAATAATGTAGAGTTTCATACCAATAGACGGAACGAGCAGATAATAACTATCAGAAAGAGAAAGCAAGTGAACTACCTGAATGAATGATGTATGGAGACGAGCTGCGATTGCGGCAAAATTGAAAACCAATTGAACTTTGAAACCGGGTTGAACACCTCGCGAAGATATCGCTCTCTTTCCTTCTCTTTGTCAAGGGATATTATTCAGATTTCTCAGCGGTATCAATACTCTTTCCTGTTACCATTATCAAATTCACTGGCTTTCGTACACTTTTGGGCTGGCCAAAAATGAGCTTGCGTGTGAAAATTCTACTTCCTATTACTGGCTAAAATAGTTTTTTTACTTTTTTTTTTTAACTTTCATTTATACTGTCCGTTGATTTACTGCGACGATACGCTAAGTTTTATTTTATTTTATTTTTTGGCCAGATGATAATTGCAATTGTGAGTTCTTATTCTAATTAAAGTTAATAACAATAACACAACATATATTCGAATATATTTAAAAGTAACAGTTATAAATAACATAACAATATAAGTAAAGGATGTAATAATATCTCTAATATATCAGGTTGTTAATATATTATTCAAAATATTAAAAGCAACTTTTTGTTACAATATACAATCCTTAATTTATCAATGCATCTTATGACTTGAATTTTTCATCTATTAAAATTGAACTTTGGTGTATTTTTGTAACAAACTAATTGACATTATTTAAATTTTTTTAAATATAGATCTCTAGTTAAAAATAGAAGTGTAAAATGAAATTAATTATTGACAGTGTAAAACAATTTAGCTAAAACTATTATGACTTGCGCTTTTTGTGTTAAAGGTAAACAAAATCGAATCAAATTAATTAAATTAAATCAAATTAAATTGTTAAAAATTAAATAAAATCGATTAAAATTAGATTTGGTTTTGTTTTTGCGACTCTAAAATTGATTAAATAGGTTTAATTGTCGATTTTTTTATATTAAGTCGAATCAAACAAAATCAAACTAAATTTTTAAATTTGTAACTAATTAAAATTTAATAATTTTTTTTAAATTAATAAAATTTTTTGTCAATTAAACTTGTATTAAAATTATATTCTATATGTAATTTAAGATGACTAATTTGTTAGTTTAAACTGTCAAATTCACCATTTTCACCGTAAATTTGCTAGTTTAAATTGTAAAATAATCGAAGTTTTCATTATTCATCACAAAAGGAGTTGGAAATTAATCGAGTCTAATTATAACAAATAATAACAAGTGACTTTTGGCGTTTGAACGGAATGAAGTCTATATTTAATCATTTCCGATGCTCATATCCATAAAATAAAAAATTGATTTAAGTGATAAAGAATGACCCTAACCAAAACCGAACACCCAAAAAAAAAAAAAGTACACGATATCTTGGTATTGGGCAGTTTCAAACATTTGAAAAATTTATTAAACCTTGCTCTATTAAACTTTAAAAGAAAGTATATAAACATGTTTCACACTGCCTATTAATCTAAAAAAGTATAATATTAAATTTAAAAATTATTTTCACTTATATATTCTTTATCTATTTTAATCACACATTCATATAGATATACTCTTTTTTTTTTTTAATAGACTTAACATGATCTTTAGATTTAAAATTATATAATATCAGGTTTATAAATTATTTCTATTTATATATTCTTCATCTATTTTAATTCTATCTAATATAAAATTTCTTCCTTCTCTTACTCACTCCACCAACGATGACTTATAAATTTAGAAGGCTTCATATTTCGAGATACTCCTGCAATCCTCTGCCATGTTATATTGAGGTGGTATGCAATGAACGTTAACAGCTTACACATGTACACAGAAACTGAGCGTCGTTTTCAACGAAGATACAGACTCGATGGTCCAACAAGCTTCCCGTGAGCAATGGTCAGTATTATTACAAACAATCATCGATTGAATTGATAAATTTTGGGGAAAAAGACGTTGTAATTTGATATTTTGAAGTTTGAGGTGCATGATCTTCAGAGATGATAGAAACAAGCCCGCCCACATGATACCCTCTTCCATGTGCCTCAATGTGCAGTCTGTACTGTCGATAAATGTCTCCTTGAAGTTGTATCAAATTTAAGACACTGCCCGAATGATTTTACTCACTGTAAAATAGAAGTCTTTAATGGCCAAAGAAATGCAAAATAAATCTTTTTTTGGTTCGAGTCGATAGGAGTTTTAGTTTTTAATTAAGGATCAAAAAAATAACGTATTTTGTATTTTAACACTAACATGTTCATTACTAACAGAAATTGATGCAATTAATAAGATTCACACTGAAATCTTTTTTTATTTTTTCTTTCCTAATGAAACTGGTGAAATTATATCAACTCAAATCATTGGCCAAGACTACAGACACCAAACAAAAACTTTCAAACTGTGCTGAAGTATGAGCAGCCTCGGTGGACGCCAGGGGTTCTAAAGAGTTCTAAACCTTCTTTGCACACAATAAAAGAGAACGTAAAGTAAATAATAATAATAATAATAAAATAATTTTACGGAAGGAAAATAATTTTTATATTTTTATTTAAAAATAATAAAAATATAATAAATATTAAAAAAAATAATCCTTCGCACAACCACCTGGAAGATACAAAAATAGATTTAAAATGAAACAATTCATGCCGAAACAAAATATTGATATGACATATTCATTCCCTGACTAGAGCTCTGGGCCAAACATCTCTTTAGCTCAATTCTTTCATTGAAAGAGATTCATTGTAATTTGTAATGAAAAAATGTTGATACAATTAAAGCTAATTTATTTTCTGGGCAAAAAAAGAAGAAGAAGCTAATTTATTAAATTAGTTAGATATTGAGAGAGCCATTAAATTTTTTACGTTAGGGGCCGGAAGCATTGGGACATCTTTAATTCGTTCTAACAAATTGCAAAGTAGGTTAAGGATAATAAAGACGGGAAACGTATTTTTGGCTCCCGTGTAAATCAATCTCTGTAAAATCCATTTCGTATTATTTCACGCGCCCTTCCTAATTCCCACCTTCTGTATCGTCCCCTTCACCGTCTGCACACCGCGAGCAGCTAGAGAAGGGCACCGGAGAATCATTACCTAGGGTTAGGGTTTGCCCTAATCCGGATTTTGTTCACCAGGTTCGTATCGTGCACAGAGCGGGATGGGCGTGGATTCGTTGTCAGCGGAGTCGAGCACCGATCTCGACGAGCAGATCTCACAGCTCATGCAGTGCAAGCCACTGTCAGAGCAACAGGTTTGATTTCTTTAATCTGAATGGTTAGGATCTGCTTCGTCGCTGAAGAAGCACAGGACATTGATATGTAATTAACGTTTAGTTATTTAATTGATTTATTGCTTTAGCAGTCTGGGTTTGTGCCTATCTTAGTGATCTATCTTGGAACAGGTTTCGTCCTTCACTATTTAGTTACCTTAAAATATGACGTTATATTGATAATCTTCGTTTTGTTTCTCTTTCTCATATTCGTTTTCTTTGTAGCTACCTTCAATGTATGTTACTCCTCCTGCTGTTATTATTTCGGACAGGGAAATATAAATATAAACTAATGCTCTTGTTTTCTGCCCCGCCTGTAGGTTAGAGTTCTGTGTGAGAAGGCTAAGGAGATTTTAATGGATGAAAGTAACGTCCAGGTGCAACCCTTTCGTCTTGTCTTTTAACTTTTGGCCTTCCCAATGTTGCGTTTTCCATTTCTGAGGACATTGTTCATTGGTATCACTTGATTCACAACTGTTTCTAAAGCTGCTTGTTTTGCATGAAAAGTAATCTTTTGTTGAGTGGGAAATGAGTTGTTGAACTAATTCTTTTTTTGTTTTTAATTTTTTTATTTGGGCTCTTTACTCTGTTGTCATTTGCTTTAGATGCTTCTATTTGGGAGTGATGCCTGTTTTGTGAAAGGAAGAAGTCACCTTTCAAATTTCAACCTTTCTTGTTCTTCAAATATTTGTATTCCTTGTGAGATTAGTTTAAAATGTCAATTAGTTAATAGTATTAGTTTAAAATGTCAATTAGTTAATAGTATTTAAGTTTTCCTATCCCAAATATGAAGTGTTAATTTCCATATCTCTTCTGTACAACAGCCTGTGAAAAGCCCTGTGACAATATGTGGCGATATTCACGGGCAGTTTCATGATCTTGCTGAACTATTTCAAATTGGAGGGAAGGTATCATTTCTGACCATGACTTTTTTTTTGTATCTAATTCTTCTGTTTCAGCTGGGGAATGTCTTAACTAACTAATTGAGACCTGCCAAAGAAAAAGCTTTTGAAGCTTGAAGTGCATCAGAGGTATTGTGAACTAAATTGCAAAATCAGGACCTACTCATTGAACTCACTGTAACCTTAATATTATTATGTTACAGTCCCTATACTATTTAAGTTATGCAAAATGAATTCTTATGGTATGGCTTTTACATCTTTGTCAGTGTTTTAAATGATTTTTTTTCTTAATGATTATATTGTGAAGAACTCTTTTACCAAGTTTAGATCTGAATTCTAAAAAATTCTTGTTTCATTGACAGTGTCCAGATACTAACTACTTGTTTATGGGAGATTATGTGGACCGGGGTTATTATTCAGTTGAAACTGTAACAGTAAGTACAACCAAGATAAATTCATCTGATTTTTTCATATTTTAATTGTTCCCCCCATTTTGTGTGCATTTTGAGAATTTTGTCACTTGCATTCATGCTTTAGAGTGAAATAAGGTTCCAGGAGAAAATTTTTCTCAGAGAAGTAGACTAGGAAATGTGGGTGAGCATCATTTAAACTGTCTTTTGCCAATAGGGTAAAACAATAAATGGAACCCTCATCAATTGTCTGATATCTTTTAAGTTTATATGACACATGCATATGTAAATAAGGGAATAGATATGTGTAAAGATTATATTAGAATCTTCAGCATTATTAGTGACTTTTCTTTTTGGTCAGATCTGGAAGGCCCACAGAGCTTAAAGGTGGAATAGATATGTGTAAAGATTATAGAAATTTGTATTATCTTACAATTATGTTTTCAACATAACTTTGTTGTGTATCAACTTGCAACTTGTGAATCGTGGGCAGAGGTAATTGCTGAGACTTTTGGGCAGTTGTGGGGGAGTTCAGCAAGTCATCATCAGATGGAATCTCAAAAAATTCAATAAATATATTTAGGGTGCTTCTTTGAGAGCCGTTTCTCATGCTTGCCTGTTTTGGGTGGATTCAGAACTGGCAAGGCCTTGGTATTGGCTGAAGGTATTCAAAGGTGAAAGAGGCCCTTAATTCTTGAGGCAAGAGTTGCTTGAAGAGCACTTCTCATAGTGAAGTAAGGCAGTCAATTAGGGGAAAAGAGGAAAACATCACATATGAATAGTTGACCAATTTTTAACTAATTGCAACATGATTTACCATATAAAATGCCTACTATAATATTCATTCAGCAGTAAAATTTTCAAGATAAGGTATGATAACAAGCCATAAGCCTAGGCCAGAGAGAGATTTAGACCCCTTCTCCTATCTCAATTTAACAAGTAAAGTATTTTGACAAATATCTTTATCTTTGTAGAATAAAAATCATTCCTTCTATTATTGTTACTAACACAATAAGTCGAGTATAATTCTTTTTATATTTCTTAATTTTGAGTAAAACCCTGTTTATCTTTCTAATTATCGATTTGTCAAATTCTGTGACATGTCACAGTTAAGATTTTGGCTACGTATGATTCTCTGTGTTCACTATGCTCACTTTTTTGTTTGGTCATTGGTGGGACAGGGAGTGGTGGTGAAGTACATAGATATTTATTACTTTTGTATCTATGGATATTATTTTACATTTGATTGAAATTAGTATATGTTAGAGAAGAGGTACTACAAGCTAATTAGTTATTCTATCCAGCTCCTTGTGGGATTGAAAGTGCGATATCCTCAGCGGATAACTATTCTTCGTGGGAACCATGAAAGTCGTCAGGTATGCTTTTGCAATTTTCTTTCATTTAAAATCATATATTCTTATGTTTTTCCTTAGGTTTTCTTTGGTATTTATTTCTGTAGTTATTACTAACTTTATTCTTAAGTGGCACGATAGATAGCTAGTTTTAGAAGCTTTGTAGTTGTAATAAATTGTAATGTCTAACCATTTGGGATTTGATTTGCAGATTTGTGTGGTAGTTATCTAGCTAATTGTTGCTTTATCTTTAATTGCTGGTGCAGATCACTCAAGTATATGGATTTTATGATGAATGCCTAAGGAAGTGAGTTTTCAACACCTTTATTTACAGGTCCTAGGAAAAAAAAAAAAAAAGGCTCTGTATGCTTATAATTTTGTAATTGTTTCTACAAACTTATATTTGTTAACTACTAATGTACAGTTTATTTTGATATTTTTGTGATCATGTGCCATGAATTTGTGAGAAAATTTTCTGTTCAGATATGATGAACTATTAGATTTCTTTAACATACTCGGGGTTTTAGCTATTTGTAGAATTTTAATATTAGGTTTTGGTTAGCTATGTTCTTGCTACTTACATTTACTGAACTGGAGTTCTTTGGTGAGCATCTGAATTATGCAGTTGAGTTGAGGCATAGAAACCATTTTGATTTGAGATTCTCGTATTTTTGAGAATTTCAAATTTTGATATTGAAGCATTGATGGATATGTAACATTCTGACATGGTTGTGTCACTGTTGATAGTCATGTTATGTAAGTTGTACAGACATCAGAGAAAAAAATGTGTCTTTGTGTTTTAGTTAAAATAAATACTGGTTTATAATGACGCAGAAAGAGAAGAAAATAAGTAAGGATATACGGTTGGATCCATTGTGGTAGACACAGCACCTAGATACACTGATACCATCAGGGTGCCTGTACAGTTGGAATTTGGGAAAACTTTTGCAAATTTAAATAGACTACTCTGTCAAAAGTAATGGTATTACATTAATAAAGAGAAGGAAATGATGTCATCTGGGGAGAAGGTGGTTGAGGACATGTTATGCTATCAGTATTAAATCTTTCACATGCCTTGAACCAGATGATAGTAATGGCTAAGAAGAATTCTTCGGGTTAATAAGCTGAAATTATGGGATAGTTGCAACTCTTGTAGTGTGTTTATAAGTTTGTCAAATAATCTAAAACCATTGAGCACTTCTCCGTGATTTTAAGATTTATGATTTGTTAACTTCCTTAGCTGTGTAGACTAAAGTGGATCTGGTGAGAAATTGCATGATCAGATATTGTTATGATGCAAATTACATTGGTGGTTTCTGATTAAAAAAATTTGAACTTTGATTCAGTTCTGTTGTGTTCAATGAAGGCATTGATATTCAGATTGGAGAGTTAGGATTTTTGAATAGTGTCATGCATGCTCACATGTGTATAAATTGAAACTTTATTTGATTCACAAATTGATAGAGTTGGTTAATATCATGTGCAATGGATCTGGATACAGATGCAGCTTGGTCTGCAGTGGATGATCCAACTCCTTGATAGGTCTGGTTGCGTGAATTTCTGAATTAGTTGATCTTAGATGTTCTGTCGCTTATTGACTTTGATTTTTCCACATAAGCAATGTAATTTCTTGTTCTGTCTTTCAAGTCCGTGATAGTTCTTTTGATTATGTATTTTCAGGTATGGTAATGCCAATGTTTGGAAGATCTTCACAGACCTTTTTGATTACTTTCCATTGACTGCATTGGTTAGTGCTTAGTACATACTTTTGTTTGCAATTTCATGTTGTAGAAGGGACGATATTTGTGGAGAATATAGTAAATTCATGTTAACTGAAGGGAGAAGGGGAAGAGTTCCTTTGAGCAAATTACATGCTCTGCCTTAAAATTAAGTAAATGTGAAATTATGATTAGTTCCCTTTTTTGTGGAGGTTGCAAGAACCTCCTTTGTTTAATATTTTAGATGACAAATGGCCTTTTACATGGTCAATTTGATAAGTTCTATATTCTCGAGTAGGATGCCAATGTCAGACTGTACTATATATTATTGTTATTTAAAATTTAAATGGTGCAATTCCATATATCGTAATCTACCTGAATTTGTTTTTGTTTTGCTGTGAAACTAAAGTAGTGGGGGTGAGAGTGTGTGACAATGGGTCAAAATTCAAAGAGGTAAGTTTTAAAGAAAACATGTTGATTGTGTAAGCATAATTAAGGTAATAATATATTTCGGGACATCAGCTTAATCCTTAGGCATTTCTGTCTCTTGAAAGGAAATTTTTGTATTTTTCAAACCTGATGCAGTTGTAATTTCACCGAAATTCAAGGCCAGTGAATATAATTTGCGTAAGTTCCTTTTTGTTAAATTTTTCTTGTGGTTTGTTCAACTGAGGTTCTTTGTCTTCATAATGATGTTCGATTAAGATGTTTGATTGATGAACAACTTCCCTGTGCTCACCACAATAGCTAAATGAGAAATTCGTAGTTAGTATTCAGTTGTTGGTCTAAAAGCATTCAACTTCTAATATAATATTCTTCCTTCCAGGTTGAATCTGAAATATTTTGTCTGCATGGTGGACTATCACCGTCCATTGAAACTCTTGATAATGTAAGGAACTTCGATCGTGTTCAAGAGGTTCCTCATGAAGGGCCCATGTGTGATCTGTTATGGTCTGACCCGGATGACAGATGTGGTTGGGGAATTTCTCCTCGTGGTGCTGGATATACTTTTGGCCAGGTAACTTAGATTTAATTGCTCAGCCCCGCTCGCTGTTGAGTTTGTTATCAGTTATTTACTTAAACTCGCCTTTTGTCTTTCAGGATATATCTGAACAATTCAATCACACAAACAACCTTAAGTTGATTGCTAGAGCTCATCAGCTGGTTATGGATGGATTTAACTGGGCTCACGTAATATGTCTCTCATCTTGCCTGCTTTAAAATGAAGAGGTTAAAGTTGTGGATATATTTATCGTTTTGTTGAAACAGGAAAAAAAGGTGGTTACCATATTTAGTGCACCTAATTACTGTTACCGATGTGGGAACATGGCTTCCATATTGGAGGTTGATGATTGCAAGGACCACACTTTCATCCAGGTCTTTCTCTCTCTCATTCATCATAATTTGTTCTTGTTCTACTTGGTAAGATATTGTTGGTGTTAGTTCTCTGCCTTGTATTGTCCATTCATAAATTTGAAGTGAATATTGCAGTTTGAACCTGCTCCTAGGAGAGGAGAACCAGATGTTACCCGTAGAACACCTGATTACTTCCTTTAATGTAGCTGCTTAATGTCACACTGACATTCTGGTTATGTCTACTTCGTTAATTTCTGGTAGTTGCGCATCCTTGTCTGAAAGTTTGCTGCAAGCATTTAAATCCATAGATAGACTTCCCATGCCTTTGTGGTGGTTGTGGAGGTAGCTTTGATGTATAATAGGCAGGTAACATTCAACTGATTTGTTACGCCCAAGAACTTGCTGGACATCTTGTTGAAGTTTCCTTAGCTTTATGGCTTTATCAGAAATATGTATCATTCCTGCAAAATGTGGATTTCATGACTTTTCCCCTTGTTTATTTTCATGTTTCATACCCGTTCTCAGGCTTTCGAAGCTCTGGGATTTTTATATCTTATGGATGCTCTGCTATGTTCAACCAATTTTCAGAAAAGATGCATGATAATGGTGATTCATTTTTCTCTGACTAAAATTGTTTTATTATTATTAGAGCTCGCACTTGTAAAGAGTTGTAATAAATTTTATAAAAATAATAGATGATAGAGCAATTGATCTCCCCCCCCCCTCTCTCTCTCTCTCTCTCTCTACCCTCTCTTTAAAAGTCTGAAGCAGCAGCTAGCCTGTGAACAGAAATCGTATTTTTAATACACAATGTATTGGGAGGGACGGGAGGAAACTGGTACCATGTAGGTAAATACAATATTTTGCGGATTGTTGACGAACTCGGTAAATTAGTTTATCCAAAACTTGTCTAAAAGTACTCGTTAAATTAATACCATAGGATATGACAAAAATGGAATCATCTCTTGCTTTAACAAAATTAGATTTACATAAAGATGTATTTCTTTTGGAATGAGGGGATAAAATGCTAAGCATGTCCTGGTATCACAAGCTCAGATACGAAAAAAGCGATGGCACGAGGTCGACCACAGACCATGCTAGACCTGCATACTGAAGAAATCTAATGCCGGTATCAACATCAAAGGCCTCGTGCTGGGAACGGAGCTTTTGCAAATAACCTTGTTTAAGCTTATCAGACTTCTTCCCCTGGATAGATCCGTTCAATGCAGGGATATAGCTGGTTGATTTTATTGGGATGCCTAAGGTGTTTGATACCACAGGAAGAGTCCATTTTGCAAGAGCCTTGCTACAGAATCTCACGATTAGAATTGTAGGTATTCCCACAAGCATTCTTCCTACAAATCCAGGTATTGTGATTGTGAGTTGTGGAGAGAACAAACAAGGGACAGAGTCATGGTGAAATTGATGGTATGTTTGCTGTACTCCAGCGACCTGCACAGCATGACCGTTGAAATTTATATATGGTAAAAGCAAAAGAATAACACGGGGAAGGAAATATAACACTAGAGGTGAAAAGGTATGCTTGATTGTTCCCTTGTCCTTGAAAAGGATATTTATACGTGGCAAATTGGATGCTCAATGGTGCCAAGGATGTAAAATCTAATATAAGAGGTGAACCAAAAAAATGCGGACTACTATCCATTTGTACAAAATTTTACTCTCTCGCATTTATTAATGAATAAATACCATATACCAAATATCTCTACCTCTAACAGTAAATTCTTTTATTTTTCCTTTGTTGGATGGTTGATTATACATTACTTGTATACATAAAATTATAACACCCGAGGATAAGAAAGCAACATTCAGATAAGTACACAGTACAAAATCTGAAAGCACTGGCATCAATTTTAACATAGTATGCCATTCATTTTTTACTTCAGTTCTACCTGGGGGCTCAAAAGTCCTATCAGAATAAAACAAGCAACTAAACAGAAGAGCGGTGATTTGAGGAACCAATAACTGAATACGGCTTTTGATCCAACACACAAACCTTAGGGAGTACTTAATTTTAATCCATATTGCTATAATTCAAACTTGCGATTCAGACTTTGCTTGACTTTTAACCTAGGCATCTCCAGCTATGGACTTTAAAGAGAGTTCTGTAGCTGATCTCACATATTACTGCGCCTGTGGTTGTCCTGGATAAATATTTTTATAAAATTCTCACCTCCTACATTAGCATTAATAGTTTTTATTTCTGGAGCTTGATAAGCCATTACTCTTAAGCATCAACTAAAGCACCCATATACCCACATAGGTCCTTAGAACAAGGGTCTTCGCTCCCAGAATTCTATTTGTCCTCATTATTTCTACAACTGATAAATCCAATATTATGGAATCATGCGTTTATTCACAATATATTGTTCCAGCACATATAGTGACATATATAGTAGAAGGATGATGAAACAACATCCTTAGATGATGTCGGAGGGTGAACAAGTACTTACAATTCCCAATGCAACACCGTTGAATGCAGCGTGAAACTCAAAGCTTGGAGTTGGAAGTTCGGGAGTTGGGTAAGCAAAGAGCAAGAGTATGCTCAGGGCAACCCAAAATGATGTGACTGCAACAAAAACAGATTATTAATTATGAGATAGAATACCAAAATAGCTTGCTAAGCTTACTCTAATAAAAAGAAACTTCAATTTAAAAAATCAAGTACTTGTTTACTTTTTTTTTTTTTTGGCAAGCAAAAATTCCTAAGAAATAATACGAAATCCTAAAAACTTATTGCAAGTTTGTATATAAACATTCTTTTCCAGTTAAAACCAGCTCTTTAAGAGTAGTTTTTCTAATGTGATAATTACAAATAATTTGATTTCCACAATTTGATTGCCAGCATGTGCTGCAACCTGCAAGTACTTAAATAGGTTAAAGCTCCATTATGATGAACATAATAATTAGAAGTAAGGATACCATTTTGTCCAGAGATCACAAAACTATCTATGTATTCATCAAAGTTAAGCCAAAATGCAAGGACCCCAAGTCCAATAAGAAGACCACCAATGATATCGACCAAACTGTGCATGCCAAGATAAATTCTTCCTACAAAGGAGACAGATATTTATCACACTCTTGCTGTGCATCAAGCCAACAGAAGGAAGTTGATAATGATGTAAAAGTAATGATAGACTCACCCAAACCAATGAAAGCCACAAGTAAGCTAGCAAAGACAACTCCAAGTACATTAACATAGGCACCTTGAATTTGAGTATGCGTCAGCACATAGTGCAAAAGGTAGCTGATAAACATCCATTCAAGGGAGAAACATCCATTAATGACCAAAGCAGAGAGTGCGGGGCAAAATTTTGAAACTGCTTGAAAGAATTGTATACCTTCTTATCAACCATATGGTAATTGACTTTAAGTCCTTAATGAAAGTATATTCAATAATTTGTGCAAACATATCTAGCGCTTTTTTTTCAATTTAATCCTTGGCCGTTCCAGACAATAGATAGAAAATGATATACGAATACATAAAATTTTACTTTGTTATCGGAGCTAAGCCTATGTGAATTGATTTATCAGGCATGTCATTTACTCAATCTCAAGGAATATATATAGTCTCAACACTCAACAGCGCCTGTGACACACTAACAACCTTAAAATAATACTAAATAAATTATAAAACCAGCCCTAAAAGCAAACGAGGAAAAATACCCAGATAAGCAGACCGTATTAAGAGTGTGAGAAGAAGGCAACCCATATTCTAACGCATTGTCTTCTTCATCTTTTGTAGTTGTTACTCTCCGAACAGGCGGAGAAGCGGGTCTTGGAGCTGATACCACATCCTATTGAACGACAGACACCGCAGGTAAGTATCTTAATCGGACGACAGACACAGAGAGACGAAATATAGTCTGGATTTAGTTGAGAGTATGTTCATACCTTTACACAGTTACCTAGATAATCACAGAACGCGATCAACAGGGTCATCTGCCTTGCCAATTTGCTATGCCCACTCTACATAGGCACCGAAAGCCACTGAATATGAATTCTCAAAATAATCATTTTTTTTTTTAAAAAATCACATTACTGAGTTTAATGATCCACAAAGGAAAGACACACTTACCCAGAATAGCAGAGGAAGAAAACCGGTGTAAAATGGCACAGAAACAACGCAAGACAATCCAGAGAAAAAAGCATCCAGGATTCCAAGCCGATAACCCTGCAAAATCCCGCCAAATAATAACCAAAACAATTACCAAAACAATTCGGCATTTACCCAATTTTGTTTTTGGTAGAAAAAAAAAACCTAGAATGTTTTAAGAATAAGAATCTGGGGTTTTCATTTGTTTTATCAGAACTTGTTACCTACCTGGATCTGAAGGACAGTAGAGGTTCCAGACTGGACATGGTGAGTTACCCAGGGTTGAAGGAAAGATCTAAGCCTGCGAGTCACATTGAGGTATGAAGATGAGACAATCCAGAAGAATAATCCCCCCAGAGCTGCTCCTTGCCACACTGCTGCAACCTCCATTATTTTCTCTCTCTGCCCTCTTTGGGAGTGAGGAACCGAAGAAAGAGCAGGGAGTCACAAAAAAGGTTAAAAAATTAAATTACAACCTGAAAACTGAAGGCAGATTGGCAGGACGGTTCGACCTTGAGGTTTTAATTTAAACATGGACTTTTTATTATTTTATATTTATAATAATAAGCGTTAGGATTTTGGTGTGGGTCCACAGATTCGTTGGATTTTGCTGGTAGAGGATGTTGTCGCCAGAACCTGCAGAACTTCCTACGCCTACTGAATTCTGATTCTATAGCTACAATGGAATTGGTATCTATTAGAAAGTTATTATTTTAAAAAAATAAAAATTATTTATTATATTATTATATCTATTTTTTAATTATTTTTAAACTAATTTTTTTTTAACTTTTTTCAATCTTTCTTTTTTGGTATCGAACATAATTTAAAAATTCAATAGAATCTCTTTTTTTCTCTTTTAATTCTTAAAAATAAAGCAAATTGTAATTAAGAAAGTTAGTATTCAGGTGAATTTTTTATGGCATTAATATTTCACTTGATTCTTTATTGTCTTTAACAAATTAACAATAATATAAATAACAATTGTTTGTGAAAAAAAAATATAAATAGAATATCCATGTGTTTGTAATCCCAACAAATTCAAACATTCATGTCCACCGAACTACTGGCTCATCTCATTAAAAGTTGCATTTATTATTAATGGGCCTTGTGAGAGCAACTCATCAGATCGCCCGTGAACGTCATGGTCTTGTCGTTAATTTCTGCACATATGCACAGGTATGTTACGTATGCTCTAGGTTTTATTATTATTATTTTTAAAGTAAAACTACATACAATTTTCTTTTTTGAGAAATACATGCGATTGTTTTTATTTTAAAAAAAAAATCATTTATCTCTATTTTATAGTATCGTGTATTTTAAATGAATTAAATTAATTTTTTGATAAAAAATTTAAACCTAAAACATCTTGCAATTCAACACTCAAATGATATATTTTTTTGAGAATAGATACCGTAATAGGCCACCATGTCAAGTGAGATCTGCAGGAAAGATGCAGACATAGCAAAACTCTCGTTAAATAGTGACAAAAGGAAAAGAATAGCTAAAATCAGTCCGTTGATGTCCACATCCTGATAACTAACAAACATAATTCCTTTTTAGCGTACAAGGGACACATGGAAGAGAGTAAACGACCTTTTCAGTCATTTAATTTGAACCTCATTGATTTTAATTTCATGTAGCGTTCATAAAAATTAAATTTTTTATAGTCAAATAATTATATAATTAAAAGGAAAGTGACAAAAAATATATAAATATTGTTATGAAACAACTTAAAAGATAAAAAAAAAATTAAAAAAAAAATATAGAATAAAAAAAATACTTTTCAAATTTTTATTTTTTCTTCTCAATGCAAATGAGATATATATTTATAGGTATAAGTTTATAACTTTAAAATCACATCTTAAATGTGAAATAACATACCATAAAGTGAGGTATAAATATAGAAAATAAATATTTAAAAAGTTACAAATTCTTGAACAAATATAAAAAGAAGAGTTATAATTCTTAAAAGAGATGGTCATCCACATCAAGAATTGAATCATAATATACTTTTCAATGAATATGGGGGTTAAGAAACTAAATGAACATTTACAATAATGAATAAATTCATAACAAATATTTATGGGATTTTTATGTTTATTTCTTTTTATCTTTCCAACTATATTATATTGAATCCCAAGTTTTTTAACTACTATACTAAAATAGAAAAAAACATAAAATTAAAAAATTATGCTACTAAAACTTATTTTGCATACACTTAAATTTTTTTATAGATTCTCTTTAATTTATTATTTTAACAAAAATAAGGTTTGAACGCAAAGTAGATACTCCTTCTATACAGGCTATTTAAGGGGGAAAAAATGTCTCAGGTTAATATAAAAAATTAAATGGGCAAGGGGAGATTTTGTGAGAGGGTGAGGTTGTGAAGTAATTCTTACATACACTTGATATGTCATGTCATTTATATACTCAACGGCACATAGACCCCACATATACTACACATAAACCCCACCTATATAAATTAAATCTTAGTTATTAATTTTTTTTAGTACACTGTGCTCTTGGTGTACTTAAAAAAATTTTGAAGTTGTGTAGATGATGAGAGGGTTAAGTGGGAGGGAGTAGTTTTGCATTTTTATTGAAAAATAAATAAATAAATATCTATAGAGTAAGTTTTAGTGGCCAGTTTTTCAATCTTATATTTTTTCTGTTGCAGTATAATAGTCACAAATAAGGTTGTCAAATTTATGAGTTTAAATAAACTCAAAAAAAAAACTCGTATCATAAAGTTTACATTTATTAATAATTATATATAAAAGAAATTATATAAAAAGAAATTTATTTAAATAAAATTCAAATTATACTAATTTTTAAAAAAATTATTTATATTCTATAATTCATATTTTTTAATATAAAAATTTTAATATATAAATATTATTTTTGTATTCTTTTGTACTAAATTGTATTAAATTTAAGAATTTGTATATTTTTTTAAATTTATTTTCATTCAATTATATAATAACTCATTAAACTCGATTTAAATAATACTGAATTAATTGAGTCTATTTGAATCAACGAAAAATTAAATTAAATTTGTCTTGAGTTTAAATTTATAAGTAAGTTGACATGAATTTTTTAAATAAAAACTTAAATTCTTTAAATTACATTGTCAGTTTTTCAATTTTATGTATTTATGAATAATAATTTAAACAAACTATGTAACAGGTTTTGATATGACGTGATAGCATAGTGTGCCCGCGGAAGCTACCAGCTATGTCGCCAAGAATAAAACATTTCCTTATCTTAAAGTTTGGAACGAGATTTGCATTACATTCAGATTGGGTTATGGTGTATTTTTCTCGAGATTTGTCCTTTTTTTCAAACAAAAATTTGCATTTTTGTTTTGCATTTTTGTTTAAAGAAATAAATATCTAATTACTAATTTTATATTTTTTAAAATATTTAAAAAGTTATCTTTTAATTAAAAAATAAAAATTATTCATCATTAAAATTTAAAAATATTTAATTTTAAATTTTTGACTTTTTCAAATTAATTAAAATTTTACTTATCATTAAATAATAAAAAATAAATAGTTTAAAAATCATAAATTAAAAAAATAATTTATCTAATGAAAAAAATTTAATCAAATTAAAAATATTATCATAAGTAATATATATATATATTAGATATTTTATATATTATATATATGTAATATATAATTATTTATTATATTATTTCAATGAGATGTTTATATATATAAATATATATATAATATTACTGAAAGAGATTAGTGGTTCAAATGGCAAAAAATTTTAGCTATTTTGGTAAAATAATTTTTCAAGTTGGCTTCAACCAATGATCTAACTAATTTTTTTTTAATTTTTACTAGCTTTTGATTCGGTTTTAAAAAGTTAATCAAATTTTTTATTTATGGTCTTATATCTAAAAGGCTAATCTAGTTTTTGAAACAGTGGTACTATTATAGAGGATTTGAGTTTTTAATTGTTTTATAGTCTTAAAATTCATAATAAATAATATTTTAATTATTATATATGGATTTGAAAAATGATAAGATAATTAAAATTAAAATTTAGAGCTTTAGAAAACTCAAACTCTACGTAACTCAGGCCTTGTGAAATTGCAGGATAAATGGATTATTTTCTGAAAAATTATAAGGTAATTGAATTTGCAAAGTGCCCCACTGAAACTCCTGTGCTTTAAACGGTCTGGTCAACATGGTATGTACCTGGTGCTACTGAAAACTTTCCGTCAACTCACATGATGCTCTCCTTTAAATTATCAAGTAAGATAACGCAATCCCGAAATCCTTATTAACTAATATATATATATATATATATTCCGTGATTTAAACAAGACCCCATTTGCATATGATAATTATAAACCTCGGTCATGAATTATAAACTAATCTTCTGGCCCTACTATATTTTTTGAGTTAAGGTCGTGCTCACAAATTAGGATGATTACAAGTCCTTCAGCTGTTATGTTAAGCCTTCGAACGTTTATAAATAGGCGAAACTGAGGATCAATTCATTATAGTTTTAATTATTGACAAATTACAGTAAGGATATATATAGGTTAAACTTGTGGCGAGGCCACATTCTATAGGTTGAAAGAAAAGGATGTAATTTATTACAGATGGTTGGAGGAGTAGGGTGGTGGTTAGATGTCACAAGAGTCACCAGCTACCCATTCCTCTTCCCTTCATGACATGTTTCCTCAGACCTGGTATATGCACATTGGTGATGTAATCTTCCCAATCTATGCCCTTTACATCAAATCCAAACTCTCTCTTTTCTTCTTCAGACATCATTTCCATTAATCCTTCAGTATTACTGTTATCAAACCTGCATAGCATTTGATAATTTATTTCTCAAAAATGTTTCATTTTTCACTTTCCACCAATTTGATACATGTCAATATCTATGCTTCTTAGTTCGTGCCACTAATTGAGGAGTGTGAAGTTAGTGTCTTACCTTCCACCATAAAATGTGTAAGGCTCATATATGTTGGCCAAGTACTTTGCTTGCTCTACTGATTTTCTGCATAAAGTTTCAAGTTTGTGGGACAATTTCTCCTGGGAGGAGACCATAGCTGTGAGGCCACTTTTCTGAATAGCATCTGTCCAGAGGTGAGCAGAGAAGTCTTCTGTGGAGCTGAACAACTTCATAAGTGGGACTTGAATTGCCCTTCCCTTTGAGTCAATGCAGGGCGAGGAGGTGTAGTGTTGATAGAGCAGTCTTGCCAGGTCTTGGAAAACCAGAGGGTTCACCACAGATGAAGCAATATGGTACACATTGATGTCTGGTTTTTGGGCCATTCCATGCCTCGCCATTGCTGCCACGGTTGCATTAACAACCATATCAGCTGGTACCTATAAATTACTCAGTTTAAGAGAGCAACTGTTAGTGTCAGATCGTTCAACTAAACTATGAAATGCTTCTGTTTTACTTTCCCTGGCATTGCATTTATCCAAACATATTGGCTAATTAACAATAAAATTGGACTGTTTGAAAAAATCTAAATGGTAAGTGTCCCTTACCACATCCAGTACTCCATTTGGGTCTACTAAGAAGCCTGTGAGCTGCCCTTTTCCATAGTACAGAACTATTGGATCCATCATCCTGGAAGTTAAAAGGAAGACTTGTAAGTTTTGTCATATAAATCTCATCAGAGATTACCCAAAAATAAAAAATCTCACAAGATTAAATAGACTTGATCTACTAAAGATAAGTAGACCAAAATAATCATATCTAGATCTATAAGTATATCAAACATATTTTTTAATAAAAGTTAAAATCTACCCCTGATATGTTTATATGTCTTTTTTAAAATAACTTTGTTGATTTATTTTTTGTAAATTAAATCAATTAATTTTTTTTTTTGTTCAAATCTCATTGTAGGTTGTAGGTTGGTCATAAAAGTTTTTTTTCTTTTTTGTAGGGAGGTGTTGAGATACCTGTTTCCTTCCATCCATCCAGGAAATGGCTCTCTGACAGTGCTCTCTATAACACTAGGTCGAATTATAACAACTGGAAGATCCTCTCTCAATTTATCAATCATCATCTCTCCCATAGCCTTTGTGAAGACATAAGTATCTTGCCAGCCGTATAGTCTGGCCCTGTTTCAAGCAATAACATCAAATAAGATTATGAAATTTAACACTACAAAGCTTAAGGACTCTGCATCCATTATCTTTCTTGGACTTTTTGGAAAATCGAAAGATAGAGACACTCAATACCTCTCAAGACCCAACTCCTTCATCTTTTGAGCTAGTAAGTTGTCTTCAATTTTTCCACTGTAATTTGAAACCAGCTTTATTTCCCCTTCAATGTCCAATATGGGTAAGACTTCTGTTGGAACTTTGGATATAAATTTTTCTCTGGCTATGCTATCTCCAATGATAAATGGCCTCTCTATGATTTTACCTTGTCTTTGTCCATTAACATATGCTGCACATTACAAACAAGGATTTTAAAAATCTAAACGTACTTTTGCCAATAATTGATTTCTAGGAATTTTTCACTCAGGTCATATATATCTGATTTTTCCCCATTTTTCCTTTTGCTTTTTACCTGTTGAAACATGCAGAAAAAGCTTAAGCTTCTTGCACTTTTTCGCAAAGCCCATAAGGCGGCAGGGCCCTCTGGTGTTTATGTTGATAGCAGTATCATATCTGAGATTTCAAAACTACTCAAATTATTACATTGCAAAACTCAAACGGCAAAATGTAGAAGCTCTTATAGATTTAGAGGCTAACCTTTCATCAAATGTTGTATTAGCTGCAGAATTTATGATTACATCTACATCGTCTGCCATAACATAAGATATATCTTCATCTAATCCAAGATTGGACTCACAAATATTGCCTACAACAGGAACCAGCTTGCTCAACATGAAGGCTTGGTAGGACTTTCCATGGGTTTGTCGAAGGCATTTGAAAAGCTCTGTATTTATGATCTAAAATCACAAAGAAAATAAACTTTGAATCCATGATTAAGAAGTGAAATCACCAAATTTAACAAATGCATACTGAAGAAGGAAAATATCATAGAAAGCATACTTCATTCTGCAGTCTCTCCATTGCAGCTTGCTTATTCTTTGCCTTGATCAAAAGGTACATTTTCCCCACTTCAGGCTCAGTCCTTAAAATCTTCTCAATAAGAACTGGATGAACCATAAATACATCTTAAAAACCATTTTCATGAATGAAGCATTAAGGAAACCTAGAGTTGCACAAAAAGAAAAAAGAGAAATAAATACTTTTTGCTAGAAACCCAGTTGCACCAGTGATGAAAAACTTCTTCCCTCTGAGAAATTTGACAATGCCTATTCCATCTTCCCCTCCTATCGAAGTGGTGGATGGTGGTCCAGCATAAGGCAACAAATCCTTCACTACAATCTCTGCCTGGCTTTTCCCATTTGGGGACAAGACCAAGCTTCCTGCGTCCATTACAGTTGCAGTATGATCTGTGCTGACCAGTGTTGATCTTTCTGTCAAAACAGAAGAAACCCCACCGGATTTCATCACATTTCCACCTCCTTGGCAACTCACAACAATTGCCTTCCTCCTAGAAGGGCACAAGTCATTATTTTCAGGCAATCTAACGAGCTTACCTGGTAAAACTGAGGAAGATGAACTTAGGGAAAAAACCCCCATGACTAGTTAGCAGGAATAATGAGAATCCAGTTCAAGGGAAAAGGGTGGTAACTAAAGGGTTTGCAGTTAAAAATATGGTTGACTTGAAACCATAGCTAATTTCTTACTGAACAAAAAGAAAAAACAAGTGAACAAACCCAGCTCTATAAGATAAGAGATGAGGTTTGGTTTGATTTTTAAAAGAGAATGAGAGGAGTATGAAAGGCAAAGAAAAGTGGGGTGGATTTAAGGAAGAAGGAGATAAGTGTTAGGTAGTTTTAATATTGGTTTATGAAATGTGAGAATTTCTCTCATAACGGCTCTCTTTTTGCCGCCCTGTCACACCTCCCACAAAGGCACCTAAAGCTGAGATGGCGGGAGCTCTCTTTATTTCACCTCGTTGATTAGTTAGTAATGATCTTTGTTAAATAATAATTTTCTTTCAGATATTCTTTCATAGGAAATATAGGGGACGAAAGGGTACGGGGAATTACTTCTCCAAGGGGCTAGCCACCACAGCAGAGGTCAGCGAACTAGAGCGCGTCAACCACGATTATTTACTTTCATGGTAAAAGTAATTGCATGACATGGCCAAAGAATTTATATAAGGATTAACACAGTTTATAATAACGTATAGCGTGTTTCCATATCAGAATTTAGATTTTCAACTTATACAAAATGAAGGGGACCCTCTTGATGTTCATTGATGGATGTCGATTGTGTTTTTCAAAAGAAAGAGGATCAATTGAATTAAGGATGAGGTAAATTTTAATTCAACCTAGTATACTCCGAAATAAAATCCCTCAATTGAGTTACGGGTTACTACATGTCTTGTTCTTATTTTGTATTTTATGGATCTTTGTATTTGTTAATAGAGTAGAAAATTAGTGGTAATCAAATCAAACTACTTGCGTAAAAATAAAAATAAAAATATAATAATAATTAAATTCTTTTGTCAAACCGCTTGCTTGATGCCAATGTATTTTTTCTATTCAAAATAAAATAATAATCATATAATTAACAAATATAAAAAGTATTTTAGTCAAAATAATTATAGTTGTAACAACTAACATCTATAAATTTGTAGAGTAAATGAAAAAAAGTGCGTATAATTATCTTAAAAAAAAAAATTAGCAACACGTTGAGAAATGACTAAACGAATCTTGACAGTTCCAATCCGGTTCATGCTTTCAATCAAAAGAAATTACAAAATGTAGGAGAAAAATTCCAAAGATATATTAGTCGCCATGTAAGCATCTATTGCAATTGCATTGAAAACCAAAACCTCGAAGCAATTGTTTTTGCCGAGCATCATGGTCCAGGCTGGCATCAATGTAACATATTCTAAGTTCTTCACCTGAGATGTGCCAAAAAAGAATTTTAGTGCATTCTTTATTATATAATTATTAATTTCACGAAAACAAAAGGGTCCTGGGATAATTGTAGCAAAGCAAGATTATCAGAATTGCCTATGTTTTCAAGACTGTCCCTTTAATCTTAACTTTCTTTCTTCATCCAATTGTCAGATTATTATCACATTAGTCAGGTGATAAGTACATCAAAATGAGTAGATTTAAAAATAAAAAATAAAAGTATCAAACACATTACTTCCTGGATGAGTCAACCTAAACACTTCCAAAAGGGAAACAAACAATTAATTAAATAAATTGCAATCTGGGACAAACCTGCCTCAACGTTACGAAGGGCCTTCAATTTTGCATCTGCATTATCTATCCATATAATGTGTGCATTAGGATCTACGGTAACAAAAGCTTAGCTTCATCAGTTCTCAATGTAAAAAAGAACATCTCTGGTAATCATTCATCCATGTTTTATGTCCATTTTGAGGACAGAACCAAGGAAAGTAAAAGAAAAATTGCAATCACCACAGTCATGATTGTAGAAAGATGGAAGTATGTAGACAGCATTTCCAACAGCAGCTTCGGCTTCTACAGACGCAACTGCGGATGAAAGCAGATCTTCATACAAACCTCCAGCCAGGTCAACTCGAAATGCATTAATACGAATTCGTGCCAGAACGCTAATGTACCATTGCTTGCTTAGAACTTAAAATGTCAAGATAAGAAGTCTCTCAACCTATATTCATTTGTCTTAGTGTGTACGTGTGTGCTTGTCCGCAAAAAGAGATATCAACATATGAAGGATACAAGCAATACTTTCATCTGCAATAAGTGTCTTCGTGAAGACATTCCTTAACAAGATAAAACCCTCTTCCAACTGAAAATGACAGATGGATAGACAGATCATGGCCATGGCCACACCTTGATGTCAAAGCTGTGTAATTAATGCTAATCAAATTTTAACTTAAACATCAATAAATATTTCATCCTATTCTCATAAATCAATTATACAAAAACAAACCACTTAGTGCAGAAAGCTTGGTCTTTCATCAATAAAATAATTAAGAGAAGCTTTAACAGCAATTACTAGTATATAGGATTTTGCATTCAAACTTTTTCAAGAAAATTAATTGACTTCATGCAAAAGTGACACTGCCAGCTTCATCCTCTCGGGTTCCCGCAGTGACATTTAGATGGGAAAGTTAATTTTCATTTCTTGAAGAAATCTGCCGACCTTACCATGCAAGTTTCTATTCTCATTATGAGTAAACCATAAATCTCTCACCTTTAATATCATCTCAGTAGTCAAACTAGCAGGTTGAAGTATGTCAAGACCATCAATACTGGCAACTCCTGATATGATCATGCAAGCCAACCGCTTTACCAGAAATGGATATTTCAAACCATGGGTCCTTTGCAAAGAGATCAGATAACTTTTACAGATCAATTTAGGTACCCCCGAAAAAAAAAAAGCAAAAAAATAACAATCTAAGGTGTTAACAATCAAATAAATGTGTCAATAATTTAACAAGCGGATCCTTAAAATATATGGATTGAAGTTCTAGAACTTCTAACATTCTAAATGTACCTGCTGATAATCAGATCATTTATATATAAGATTCTTCTGATAAAATTGTATGTGTGCGTGTCTATGAGTATGACTAACATTATGTTTTAGAACTTCAGCACGCTTGGCTAAAGTACTCAAGCCAACTGGAGATGAAACAAATAGCTCCTTTTATCATTCTCCCCTTTCCACTGTACTGTCAGTATCATAATTTCCCGGGAAACAGATAACAGAAATTAAGGAAGTCCATTAAAGAAGAATGTTTTTACTTCCATTTTGAGCAAAATTATGAAGCATCTGAAACCAACTTACTAAATTACAGAACAAGTTAGACCCATCAATATTGCATTAGGGGAATGAAATAATATATCGATCTTAATACCTATGAGGGAAGTTAAGAAGATGGTAGAAATCTATCACTACTGGAACTGGAAGAGTCAATCCTTTAATGCTGAAGAATAAAACTTACATACCGGCAATAGTCATCAAAAGCCACCCAATTCGCTTTCATCTCAACATCAAAAAACTCCTACAAAAAATTTAAATCCTTACATAAGTTTGTTTCAGTGGAATAATGTATTTAATGATGCAAAACCAACTTCTTGATGCAATTATTTAAAACACAACTAATCTAAGAATAAAAAATATTAATTGTAATCAAAAGTTTTTTCTTTTGCATAAAATTTGATGTCAGTATTAAAAGTTAGGGATTAACAGATAGAATCTTGACTAGATGCTGAATAACTTCTTATTCACTTTATATGGTTTCCTTTTATATATTACATGATGCTTTAAATTGAACCTACAAATTAGCAGGAGTATAAAAGCTGCGCAAGGATGCAGCATGCATGCCTTGTCACTTCTATACCCATATTTTACGAACTGCTTTCTTCGTCAGAAACATAATGCATTCATTTGTATATTACTGATCCTGTACTCCTATAAAGCAACAGTGAATCCATTAATCAATTAGAAAGAAAATCAACGACAATACTAAATTTCAACTGATCAATCCGTGTAATGCCATTTCGCATGATAAAGGAGAGGCAAAAGAATAACCACGACACTCAAAGTACACTCCTATATGCATTTTTCACTTGGAAACTTGCCAATAGTAAATTCTGCAAATCATGAGTGCGAAGCAGCCAAAATTTTTCAAATACGCTTTTCACAGTCTAAACCTCAAACAAGTGGCGAGCATTACTTAAAATTGCCTCAAATCATGTCAACTAAGGGGAATAAATAACAGCAATGTACCTTAGAGCGTTCTTTGCATTCTTCACTACAAAATGATACACCAGCAGCTTCAGAGCTGGTTGAATCTCGGAGCTTTCTGAGGCAAAAGTAACAAACAGTGTGGATAGCAGAGGGAGAAGGGTGGCACAGAAAGGGTTTGGCGGTGTGGATGAGATCTCCGGCTCCGATTGCCCGAGTGGCAAATACACCACGCCCAGCTGACTCGGTGATGCCCACTCGAATCGGAGGCGGACCGGGTCGACTCGGATTATCATGCTCTGCTGAGGTAGTGGAAAAGGAGGATGCCAGGAGTTGAAGTCTCTTTCTGCAATTTGCTATTCTAAATGGCGTAACCAACCCGCCCCAACGCCTACACAGTGAGTGCAACATTTACCTCCAACTTCTAATTCACCACCTTCCGCTGATATATCACAGTCGCTGACTCGTTATAGCCAGAAAAGAAGCGTAATTTCAAAGTATAAGGATCAGGGTAGCTATCTTCCACTGAGAAATGTAGGTGTATTGCTGGGCTAATTTCACTCTCGATGGCTCTGTCTCAGGAGTCAGAACTTCATCCAATTAAAAGTGAATTATTATTATTATTATTATGTCCCTTTGATTGTGTAATGCTATAAATACTTTAATTATCTTTTGATCAAATTTTGCATTTGATTTCCAATATAAAATTATAAACAGCACAAAAGAAAAAACAGCCACGAGAGGTCAAAGAAAAACAAAACAAAACAATTACTGCAGGTAGGATGTTCAAATTGAAACGGAAATAATTCAAGGGTCTAGACCCAACTAGCGTTTATCTTGAAAATAAGTGTCAAGAAAATATTATTTATAGGAGTGCTACCAAAAAATTTAAAATTTTGAAAAAGAAAAGCTCACATGGAAGATATTTTGAGCCATTAGCCAACCTAATATGATGAATGGGCTGATATCAATAAAACAATAGCACATCAACGTTAATTGTTCATCTCTATTCCAGTCCTTTTTTTCTTTTACCTCTCCAAATTTAGAGATTTTCCCAAGAATAATAAATAATCCAAGGCATGCATCAAGAAATCAACCAAATTACATATTCGTATACACATTACACAATAAGTTGCTCGTATCTATTATGTCCCAAATCAATTTTAGCATTAAAAAAAAAAAAAAAAGAGTTGCATGATCATCCATGCAAGGGTGATCTCCAATCTGGATCCTCCCGTGGAAAATCTGTCTGCAGTTCCTTAGGGGGTATGAAACAGTCCATGGATAATCCAGGGACGTTGAATGCAACATCATCTATGGTCCACGATTCTTCCAGGCGCGTGATGGCAGGGCCAGCCTTTAGACTGTCCCCAAACCTGGTGATGATAACCGTTGACTGGCCAGCGTGAGCTATCATCACATCCTCCACCGTCCGATAATCCTCGACCTTGGTAGACATCGCGATCTCCCAATACGTGGGGTGCGTCCCAGGGGATTGAATCCTTGTGAGGTAAGAGTCCTCGAGGTACACAAGCAGCCCGCTTTTTTGGCTGAAGTAACCGTATATTACGTGCTTGATCATCTCTGCGGTACTATCGCTGCGGTCCGTGAGGTTCCTCTGATCAGCTGACAGTTTTAACGCAAAGCAATCGACGCCTGAGATTTGCTTCTCTCCCATGTACTGCGCAGCAGAAAATACGGCAGACACTGCCAAAGGGTCTAGTCCCTACAAGGTACAAACCGCAGTGTCGTTTAAGCAGAGCAAAATCACAGAGTCTCCATCATTCTATACAGTGCCAAGCAGCACAGATGCTGATCAAGTCACTGCACTATTTTTCAGAGTGGACCCAGCAGGCTAGAACTATCATTTTCCCTCAAAAACATATTCCAGAATTTCAGAGGAACGATTTTTAAGTCATCTTAGTTCTTTTTTTTTTTTTTGGAGTAATGCTAAATTAACAATTAAAGCAAACAAATGATTAGACATGATGATCATATTATATGAGCAGCAAGCTCTGAAGATAAAGAAAAGTAAACAGAAGAGTGTAATTAGATCGAACAAATAATGGGAATTTAATGGGGAAACAAAGATCCATTATATTGGGCCGTAGCATATGGAATTGTTCAAGCTTATCATTTATTAAAATTGAATATGAACAATCACAAACCACCGTTATGAATAAAAATAAATAAATAAGGAGGAGTCTACATGAAATATATGTGTGTGTAAGATTTGATTATCCCTTTATTATAATAATTCTATTAAGTTCCAAACCCCATTAGGAAAAGGGTTCTTTCCTCGTTTTCAAGAGTAGAACGATTGAATCATTTAATTAATGAAGCCCCAAGGGTTAGGTGTTAAGCCTTAACACTTCAATTGTTTGATAGTTAAGGTCATTAATTATATTTCAATAATCACATTTGGCTGTCTTACCCTACTTTGAGATTGACATTAGATGCAGGATTTTGAGAAACTATGGAGGATGTAAGGGGAAAAGGAAATACCAGGTTTAGCCTCATCCCAACCTTAACAACGATAAAAGTAACAAATCAAAGTTTAGAACAAGATGTATGAAGGAGATTTGACTCAATAATCCAAGTGGAAGCCAATTTATAAAATAATAAGGTTCGAATAAGGAGTGATAACTTGCCTGAAGAGCACGACGAAGAGGGCGGACGCCACCTTTAGCAGCGTGGGCGCCAAGCCACGGAGTATGGCGCCAAGCCACGGTGCCGTCACTGCCGGCGACAACCTTGTGGACGCCGACGACGAGCTCTATGAGCCACATATCAGGAACCATTTGCCACATGACAAAGCATCCTCTTTCCGATACTCCGTTAGATCCCATTCCCACATCATCCACCACACCCATCGCCACTTTCCCCGTCGCAAACACATTTTTCACTCTCCCCTCCAACTTCCGGCAACCCGTCGCTGCCGTGAAGTGCTGTATTATATACTGGGCCGACGATGACACCTATTACATGTTCCAACTCACAATATTATAATCTATATGCTTTTTCCTTCTCCTTTCTCTGTTTTCTTTTTCTTTCTTTTCTTTTTCCTTTTTTTTTTTTTTTAATTTTCTTTGTAAGAGTAAATCAGATCATGCACATGGTAACATAGAGGGACGAATGCCTTTAGGGACGAACATGAGGAAAGAAAACCCTTTATGGTAGGGCATGAATGACAACTTAGTCATTAATGGCATTATTCATAAAGAGGTACCAGGTATAATTAAAGTGACCAAAAGAGAACCCATAACAATACTTTTTGCTCAACTTTAAGCCAATGCTTCTTTGATCTAAGAAAACACTCTAGTATATACTTCACTATATACTATTCTTCAACCTTGACTAACAAAAGAAGGCAAAGTAGCATGCTTGTGTGATGATTACTTATTTTTCTCCAGAAATGCTTCTTCTATATATTAACAATTTCTTTTGACAAGAAGTTGTGCCAAAATTTTTGCCTGTAAGGTAGCAGAGTGTCCAACAGCAACAGTAGTAAAACACGCCACTTTTGAAAGATATATAGGAAAAGTAAAAAGAAAAGTATACTAATATCAAATGATATAAATATAACTTATAAATAGTGATAAAACTTTTCCAGAAACATATAACTCCTACTATAAGAGAATTAGAACATGTTTGAGAATCTAAAGGGAAGTGTTGATGTAGTCCATTCAAAAAGGAGAAATTAATGGAAAGAGATAAAAGGAAAAATAAAAGAAGAAAGAAAGAAGAAGAGAATGGCTTGCCTGATGGAGGGGTAGCTGTGGTTGTGGGCGGAGATGGAGAGGGAAAAGCGGGCAACCGAGAACGCTAAGGAGGATGTTGAGGTGGTGAGACTTCTTAGAGAAGAGGAGGGAGAAATGGGTCTTGATCCAGTTACGCCATGCCTGATGACGACTTCCTCTCTTGGAGGAGGTGGTTACCAAGTCTTCGTCATTAATGGGTTCTTCTGAAAGGGGAGCAAGTCGACCCATCTCAAACTCGAGACTTCAGAGTGGAGACAGAGAGAAAGAAACTGAATTGGGAAGTAGGAGAGGAAAATGAGTGGAATGGCACTTTCTAAAGATTGACTTTATACTACATAGTCTGATAACTGACGTGGGTTTACTTTAAGTACACGCAGGCAAATGCGCGTGGGTGCCTCCCACTGGAACAAAAGAAAAAGGGATTACAAAAAATGTAATTACTGATTAGCGAAGGAACTTACTCAAATTATGTGGATTAACAACTAGATTAAAGAGTCTGATCTTTTATAATTCTCCATTATAAAATTTGGGTAGAGTCTGAAGAGAAAAAAAATAACAAAAAAAACAAATGTATCCAATATATATTTTTACTTTTTGTATCATTCATTTTTTAAACTTTACAAAAAAAAAAAAGTTATAAAATAAAAAAATTTAGAACATCTTTGCAGAAAATTGAATGCGACCCATAACTCTTGAGCAGAAGATTTTTGCCTTTTTCGTGACATGGTGACTCACTATTAATCATCTTACTATGTATTTAAGGCCCACTTCTTACGATAGTTATTTTATGGACAATCTACTCTTTAAATATTGATTTTCACCGTTAGCTATTCTTTTTAATATATAAGTATAATCAAAATGTCAAAGGAGTTGATTTCGCACTTAAAAGTGTATTACTTTGATTATTTGAGTTTAAATTTTAATTTAATAAAAATATTTAATTTTAATTCACACATAAACTAATTTTAATATGAAAATGTATTTTTTTTCAATAAATTAATTAACATTATAGCTTTAAAAGCACATTATTAAAGACATCAATTCTGACTTCATTTGTAAAATTTTAAAGACATTATTCTAGTAGTCTTTCAATAGTATACGGAACATGAACACAATTAGATGAGAAACCCAGGAATGGAAGAAATGAAGAAAGATGGAAAGACATGAAAATGCCTTGCGTTTGGAGATTCCAAGGGTGCTAAGCGTGTTGGGTTAACAGCTTTTTAGGGGTTGTTCCAAAGTTGGTCCATGCATTGTTCACGCTTTTTCAAGATTGGAGGTAGGAGTATCCTTGCATGAGGGATATCTTAGTCCTCCCGTATTCTTAAAATAAATAATGAACATTACTATGAAGAACAAAGTCCCCTGACTTTTATTACCATTATTTTGGAAAATGGTCAAGCGTGCGTGCTCTCCATCTTTTCTTAAAGTGGCAATACAATTCGAAAACTGTTCAGAAAAATGAAGAGAGAGAGTTACAATTCTGTTTCCAGGGGGGATTGGTGAACGTGAGGAAGGAGAAATCCACGAACCATACTCTGGGCAAGCTAAGCTTATCCTTGATTTCCCCTCCAAAACAAAAACAAAAATACTTTGTCTCGTTGTTTTACAACAAAGCTTTTAGTGGTTCTTCCTATTATCATGGATTTCCTTTAGAGGCCTGGCTTGAGTTACGTCTCGTTTAATTGGTACGATGTGATGAAAGGAGATACAGAAAGAATTTTTTTACGTCCAGTTTAATTTGTCTAAACGTTAGAAAAAGAAATAAAATTTATCTTTTTAGATAAATATATGAATTAAAAATATTTATTGTGCTTGATGTATATAAAGTTTATTAATGCCTTTGTCTTATGACATCATTTTTCAATTATATTTTTATTCAACTAAATATGCAGATATTATAATATTTATATTCTTTTTTATATTTTACCAAATATAATTATTTTATTTTATTTATATATTATTATTTTTTATTTTCATATTTAATAATTTTGTGTATCAAACGGTCCTTTTTTTCTTAAAAATGATAATAATGATAAATTGTTCCAATGTTATCTTGGTTGGAGACGTTAACTAGGTACGCTTAATATGTTAGGAGAATTTAACAATATAAGTGACTCTAAAATTTTTATCCGAATTTTTTCCCCCAAAATGTCAATTTCAATTCAAATGATTTTTAATTAAAAAAAAATTAAGCGAACCTAATTTATTAATTTACCTAGATATGCAAATACGTTCTTTTTTTTTTTTTTTGTTTAATAACAGATGCAAATATGTTGGATGTATATGTATGGAAAAGTGTATTTAATATATTTATGCATAAATAGTTTAAATTAAAAATGTTGTGACACAATTTAATTCAAATATCATCGAATTGCAACCCCAAACAACAAATAAGATGGATAATTGTCAGTGGAACATCAACTAAGTTGATTTTTTAGACAAAGGCGCAGAAGCCAAATTCTCTTTCTTCTCATGGTTTCTAAACTATAAAGTTTTATTCTAATTATAAGTTTTCATTAGAGCAAATAATTTCAATTACCAAGGAGGAAAGCACTCTTAAGATTGCTTAGAAAGAATTAAGTCTAAATAAAGTCTGAAAATACCTCTAACCTTAATGACTAAAAATATATGATAATTTTAAGCACTAGTACAAAAGGATAGAAATGCCAAAACATAACAGATCAAGATCACTGGATGGGTACAAAAACAATGATTTCTTAGTAAGAGTGACAAATTTTTTTAAAAAAAAAGGTAAATCAAGATGATGATATCATGATATATAACATCCTAAAACAAATATGTTGATTGTGAACTGGTTATGATGGTAAAGAAACACTGGGGCCTGGATCATCAGTGATTGTTCCATAGAATTATGAAATGAGATCAATGAAGATGAGTTAGCGGAATTTACAAGATATCGAAAAGTAGAAAGATCATAACTTAGTGAAAAGGCAAAGAGGTAAAAGGTACAAAAGTTGAGATCATGATAGTGATATTGGAAGTCCTAAAAGAGACAGTGAAGTTAATGATGGCGATGAAGTATAAGTGACGCTTGACCGTGGTAACACAAATAGTGATAGTTAACAAACTATGAATTTACGGTTTAAAAGACAGGCTGATTATGGTGGGTTAGTGGTGACGCAAGTTCAATTTCCTTAGTATTTATATATGTGATTATCTACGATATGACCCCAAATATCTTGTTTTCATACATGGTGAAGTAAATTTTTTTTCTGATAACTAAAATAATTTACTCTCACGTTATTGTGTAAGACGCTGGTAACATAGGTGAGATCAACAAATAGATTGCTTATTTATTTTTTTAAAACACTCAGAAAAAAAATTATGACAATGCTTCCCTAAACTTCTCTCGCGTATTTGGCAATTAGGATTGATTTCAAGCTGGATTTCAAATTTCATTTTACATAAAATTTTGTTGGGATTCAAACTGGAATCCTATAAAATTTTTTATAAATGTCAAGCTTGTCCATAATCAACTTTATAATTTAAATATTTTCTGATTCAGTACCTTATTTTTCCTTCCATTGTCTCCTGTTACCTCTCGGTTTGTGAGGTTAGAGAGTTTGTATGAAGAAGCTGATGCAGCTAAGGTCATCGGCATAATCATGACAAAGGGCTACATAAGCCTAACTTGTTGCAACAACTTCGTCCTTTATATAATAAATTCTAAATTTCAAGGACTGCCTTTTTCATACAAAACAGGACATAAATCCTCAGGCTAGTTTCAATTTCAGAGGTGGAGAGGAAATAAAATCACATGACTCTTCAAGTCCTGTAATTATTCACTAGCACGGGGCCATAATTAAAACCCAGTGCGAAAGTCACCGCAAGGGAGTCAAGCAACAATTGGACAAGGGGAAGATTGTCCTTGTATGGGAAAATCTATTTTACCAATGACAATAATTTGAACATTGTACCCACTAGAAGATGCCACCAAGATATGCGATCCCTCATCACTTGGCTATGCTTACTTGGTCGGGTCCACATTAATAAATGGAGGATATCACATGGTATCAGCAGCTCCAAGCAAATTAACTTAAATGCAGTGAAATGTCAACAAGCTAAGACTGTCGGAACCTGCTATTTGAGAAGCAAGGCAAACTTTACACTGCAATCAATCTTACACATCAAAGTTAGTCCGAAAAACTTATAGAAGTTATTGCTCTAAGACAAACATGGACATGTAAAACCAAATAGACAGAAAACAAAGTAGTACCTTTCGCAAGTTCATGCCAAGCGGAAACCCCTTGTAAATTTTTGAGTCTTACTTCAAAGCATGTATATAATGGCTAAGATCAACCTGGCCCGTAAGGCTTAGAAGTACCATGGAATGTGACCTAAATTAGGAGAAATTTTTTCCTTTAGAAATGGTCAAAAACAATTGGCCAGTTAATCTCCTCTCTTTTTGACCTCTTCTTCACCTCTTTTATTTTCTCTCTAGTGCGGGCAATGGCAGAACCTGATTGCTATCTTCAAAAGAGTAAACCGCTACTTGTTTGATAATTGTCTAATTTGAAACAAGCGTAAGCATTTACTCCCTTATACTCAAGATTCAAAATTCTCCTAGTAACAATTTAGGCATCACACTCAAGCGCCAAATGAAAGAAGTGATTACTAGTTTGCCCGAAGAAGTTGCACTTGAGTGCTTGACTCGTTTGCAGGGACGCCTACACTTGGAAGCCCTTCCCAGTGAAAAAGTGAAATGGCTTAGTCTACTTTATATTTTTTATTTGGTAGAAGTACTCTCTTAGTTTTTGAAATTCTATTTAGGTTTCATTTTAATTTTAAAAATTTATTTTGGTTTAATATAGTCTTTGAAGCTTTACTTAAGTTTTGTTTGTCTCTAAAATTTATTTTAATTTAATTTAGTTTTAAAAATTAACTCTACCTATACTGTACTTTGATATAAATTATTTTATAGCTAATTTCAAGTCCCAAAAAAATAAAAAAGAGGAGTTGTGTTAAGTAGTCCACAGTTAACGTAAAACTTTGTCAAATCTTTATAATATAAATCAACGATGTGTTAGAATTAATAGTAGATCATTATTAAGAAGCAATGCATTATATAGCTCAAGTATAATGTCAAATGAGCAAGAACTGCTACATCAATGTTTGGGTGTAGTGAAAATAAGCAAGTGTTTCTATATTTTCATAAACAAATGTGAGTAAAAAAGTTAGTTTATGAGAGTAAGATTCATTTTGGAATTTAGAATATAGATACATTTATAGGTAAATCAATGGAAATTGTAGATATTATGATTTTGAGAAGAATTAATTTTATGTGCTTAAAAGAAACTAAATAGGTAGAAGAAAAGGTAAAGAAAATAAACATATCAAGTTTTAAGGTCTAGTACATTAGTAAGATTAAATTTAAAAATAAAATAGGTATAATTATAGATAAGTATTTAAAAAATATTGTTTTGAATGTAAAAAAGTTAGGAGATAAAATTATAATATTAAAATTTGTAGTGAAAAGAGATAATTTTAGTATTATTAGTGCTTACACATTATAAGGGGAATTAGAAAAGCATTAGAAAATAAAATTTTAGAATCACTAATTAAAAAGGTTTAGTTAAGAGAATATCTTTAGAAGAAAAGATTCTCATAGGAAGAAATCTTAATGGTCATGAGAGTGTATCTAAAAGTTATGAGAGTTCATATGAGAGATATGGTTTAGGAGAAGCAAATACAAAAGGTAAAATTATTTTAAACTTTTCATTACTGTTCAATTTTATTATAGTTAATATTTGTTTTAGGAAACACAAAGAGTATCTTATCACATACAAAAGTGAGAGAACATACTTTTAAATTGATTTCTTTCTAATAAGAAAAATAGATAGAAAGCTTTACATGGATTGTAAAATTACACTTGGAGAGAATTTAATTATACAGCATAAGGTCTTGATGATAGATGTTTGAATTAAGAGGAAAATAAAAAACAAAAGTCAATATGGAATGTCAAAGATGGTAGCAATTGAAAAATGATAAAGAAAAGAGTTTACAGAGAACAATTTTAGAGAAAGGATCATGGAAAATACAAGGAAGTACTAATAATATGTGAGACGAAATAGTTAGATTATGAAAGTTGTAAAAGAGATACTCGATAAATCAAAAAATTTTAGATCTAAGGATAAAGAATTTTAGTAGTGGGACGTAAACATATAAAACAAAGTTAAAGTTAAAAAAAGTGTTATAAAATGTGATTTTTATATAAAAGTAAAAAAAATTGAAAAAAAATATAAAGTAAATAAGAAAGACACTAAGAAGGCAGTGAGAGAAACAAAAGTTAAGATATTTAATAAGTTATATCAATCTTTAGATATTAAAATTAGAGAAAAAAGTATTTATAAGCTTACTAAAAATAGAGAAAGAAAGACAAGAGACGTAGACTAAATGAAATACATTAAGGATGAAGAAGGGAGAATTCTAGTCGCAGAATAATATATTAAGAAAAGGTGGAAGTGTTATTTTTATAAGTTATTTAATGAAAGACATGAGATCTTGTTGTGCTCGGATAAGATAGACACTAAAAAAAATTATCAAAATTATACCTTTTATTGTAGAATTCAAAAGTCAGCGATAAAAGAAGTATTAAAGAAAATAGAGAATGACAGAATAATAGGACCAGATAATATATCTAAGTGAACTCATAAAGTTATTTAATAAGATTATGAGATCTAAGAGCATGCCAAAAGAGTGGAGAAAAAGTACTTTAATTCTTATTTATAAGAATAAAGAGGATATATAAAATTGTACAAATTATAAAAAAATTAAACTCATAAGTCATATTATGAAGTTATGAGAGAGGGTTATTGAATAGAGATTAAAGCAAGAGATTCAAGTTATAGAGAATCAATTTAATTTTATACTTACATGGTTGATCATGGAAGTGATATACCTGCTATGAAAATTGATGAAAAAATATCAAAAAAAATAAAAAAAGATTTACATATAGTATTTATCAATTTGGAAAAAACATATGATAAGGTACTAAGAGATATTTTGTGGAAAACTCTATAGAAGAAAGAAATTCGTATTACTTGCATTCAAGTAATTTAAAATATGTATGATAGGGTTACAACAAATGTGAGAACAGAAGATAAGCCCACCGAAAATTTTTTGATAACTATGGCATGCACTAGGGGTCAACTTTGAACCTTTGTCTTTTTACTTTAGTCTTAGATGTACTTATTGAACATATCTAAGAGCTGGTACCACAATACATACTTTTTGTAGATAATATAATCCTAATTGGAGACTCAATAGAGGAAATAAATGAAAAATTAGAGATGTGAAAACTAATTTTGGAAGTACATCAATTTTGTTTAAATATAAGTAAAACAGAGTATATGAAATATAAATTTAACAAGAGGCGCACTAGTTCTAGCACAAAAGTAAAAATTGGAAAACACACCATATCAAAAATCACACGGTTTAAATATTTTAAGCCCATCATATAACATGACGGAAAAATAAAGGAAGATATAAGTCATAGGATTCAAACTATATGAATGAAATAAAGAAGTACTTTAGATATTATTACAAATAAAAGAGTACTGCTCAAGTTTAAAGGTAAATTTTATTGTACAGTTATAAAACTTGTAATATTATATGGCACATAGTGTTTAACAATAAAAAGCTAACAAGAGAATAAATTCAACATTGCAAGTATGAGAATGTTATGTTAGATGAGTGGACATAACAAACAAGATAAAATTAAAAATAAATACATTAGAGAAAAAATTAGAATCGCACTTATTATGGAAAAGATTATAAAACCGCATCTTAAATCGTTTGGACATATGGAGAAAAGACTTATAGAAACCTCAATAAGAAAAGTAAATTAGATGAAAAATAATTTAATAATTAGAGATAGAGTGAGACAAAAAAAAATTATAAGCGAAATTATTAAAAAAAAATAGATTTAAATAGTTTATCCAAAGACATTATTCATAATAAAATTTTATGACATTATTTGATTTACTTAACCGCCCCCACGTAGTAAGAAAAACTACTCATTGTTATTATAGTCTTAAAAGTTTTTATAATACTTTAATACCATCCTTTTTTTTTTCTAATATAGCTCATTACCTAGTAACAAAAATATTCAACGTGACATTGCACATGGCTTTGTAGATTGGACGTGATGCTAATGTGAAAGCTCATATTCAACTCAAATTACATTGTTAATGTGAATTGAATCCAAGCTTTTACTGGCTTCTTATTTAGCTCATAAAATCACTTCTGATGCCTCATCAAACATTTCTACTAGTAAAATTAACAGCATTATAAAAAAAATAAAAAGATCGATATTGAATATTTTTTTAAACTTTAAAAATTATATTAAACCAAAATAAATTTTTAAGATTAAAATAAAATTTTAAAGGCTAAAAATATACTTTTACCTTTTTATCTTTTAGGTCACAGCCTGATGCTTAAACACCCAGATGGTATTTAGTGACCCATTGACTTGCCCGGGTTTATCCCACCCAGCCACTCCGTTGAGATTAGATTTCAAGCCCTATTTCTGACTCTCTTTCCCTGTGAATATACAATATTCTCAGCCAGCAGTGCTGGTCTTTCAAGGAACACGATGCAATATAACAACTGCGTGAATGGGCTACTCATTTGAGCTTTTTCTGGATCTTAATTGGAAATCAAGTTCCCCCACGTTCTTTCAATTCTTCTGCTTGGTGTTGGGGACAGTATAGGAGTAGCTTTTCCTCCTTAGCTTTCTTCGTTCACTGTCCTCCCCCCCCCCCCTCTTTTTTTTATTTTTTGGGGCTTCTACAGCACCAAAAATTAAAAACTAAAATCAAATTCTTAGCAAGTAGACCTACTGCCGGGAATAAATACTATTAGCTGTAGACAATTGAGTTTTCTTGGCTAGTCTTATTGGTGAAGCACATTCATTAGGTTCAAAGGTGTTAATGTCAACAAAGTCATGCTCACATCAATCAGCCTCTCAGCGAATAGTATTCTAATTACCCCAAGTAAATGCAAGCCTGCTAGATTCCCATATCACTGTTTTCAAACACTTCTATGTGAAACCACTAGTCACAAAAGAAACGGAGCCAGTAAAAAAACCTAAAAACATTTCAGTAAATAGTGACATTAACTACGGAACTACAAATACGAAAGTTAGTTCACAACTTCAGATCAGAAAACTAATAGAAGGTAAAAGGGGAAGTACTACAAGTACTGCCCCAGTAAAAGCCTTTTTACCACGTTAACAATATATGACAACGAGAAGCATCAAAACACGCAAGGCACCTCATTAAATGGAAACTACGGCATCTTCCGCCTAGGACTTCCTTTTCTAACAATGCCCTATCCATAAATCTCTCCAAATTTCATCCAGAGTAGTTGAGGCTTCAACTCCTGCTCCTGGTTGGACTATAGCTTCTTGATCTATAAGGTGATCCGGAGTATGATCGCTGCCTATATGCTCGGTCGCTTGGTGAGATTGACCTGAATCATGATAAGGGTAAGGAAGGCTCTAGTAAGAATGCAAATCTGACATATCACAGCAGTAAGTAGAAAACTAACAAAAAATGCTCATGTATATGCAAACCTGGAATAATGACTTCGTCTTGGAGGAGGTGAATACTCTGGACTACGACAATAGGTTAGTGCATGGCGTGGCAAAGGTGAATAGCGAAGTGGAGATCGCCTATAATCATATGCTCGACCCCTATAACACAACTTGTAAATGACATGCCACAAACTGACTGTGGTGCCAATAAAGACAAACCCAGGTACCTCACTGCAAAAAATAGGAAGTGCATATCTTTACCTTATGCGATATCTTGCCCTCATTTCTGAAGGCTTCTTTCTGCTCTCCTCAGCAAACAACACAGTCAACTCACGACCAAATAGAATTTGACCATCCATGTGGTATTTTGCATCTGCAGCATCAGCTGGATCTACATATTGTACAAACCCAAAACCCCGTGGCTCCGACTCATAAAAACCAAAAGGGTCTCACATACTATATACATGATGTAATATAAAAAATACCTGCATACCGGAGGAGGGTTGATTGTTGAAATCCACAAATTTAACCCTAACTCCAAAATATCATATAATCATATTCTGTTGACACTCCATACAATTCAAGAATAAACATCACATTGATGCTAACCTTGTGGAAGCCAAAGTATTAATTTGAGATGAAAATCGTCAAGACTTGAACTCCTTCACAAGGTATAAAACCCAACCTTCTGTGAGTCTTCATGTACAATAACATCACCTTGACCAGGATTGTTAAAACTTGATTGATGTCTTCAACATAACACTCTTATTACTTCTTTGTTGTCTTCAACACAGTACTCTTATTACTTCTATCACGTCTTCAACTCTTTCAATAAAACAACCAAATTTCCATAAAGTGACTTAATTATCATTAATAAAGAAGTGGCAAAGCTAATTAGTCACCATAAAAAATTTAAAATTCCTATCAAGAAACAACATTTTACAATTCAACTGTAAAAAATTTCAAAATGACTAAACAAGCAGCAGGATTCAAGCTTTGTTAGGCTCAATGGGAGCCCAGAAACTTTCAAGATATGGGGAGCTGTTTTTGAGTAATGAAAACATGCTTACCCAGTATAATAATCTCGAGGCAGGTAAATGTCCTTGAGAGGACCAAAACGGCCAAATGGTCTACGCAAATCTTCTGGCCTGTAAACCAAGTATTAAAGTAACAATCAATATTAGCTAACTACAGACTATAAAAGAGGTGGCAATACTGCCCCTAATTCCCTTTAATATCTCCCCTTTCATTGCATACATATTATAATTCCAATGAGAGTCTATTAAGCATGTTTATAAACAAAATTTCCCAATGTCATCAATTCAAGTCATACCATATATGGATCAATTGTCTTATCATTAGCAAACACCAGTAAAATTTTTAATCTTGAAACCATGTATCATGGTTTACAAATATATTACTGACAGAATAAGATTTAATAACACAGACATCACATGTAAACAGAAGCCACACTCTCAGTTTTTCTTCCAGGATTCCAATGGTATAGTATAAGCTAATACGATTTCATATTATACAGTGCTTGGAGAATAGGCAGAAGATTCTCCGGCCAGGATTTTCTATATTGCCACCACCACGTAACCCTTCACCAAGGGAGGTGGGATGCACCCAGGAAAAGCATCTTATACAAAGGCATTTCTTATTTTTCAAAGGAAAAAAAAAATCACTTGCCCTCCGTTGCTCCTATATTTTGATACCTCTGCTGTGGAATGGGCTGATGCAACAGTGACCTCATCACAATTGCTATGCCCGCCGTTGCCACAGAAGCTGCAGCCTCTGCTACAGAATGAACTTAATACAATATGTAAACATATTTTTATCCAAATTGTTAAATATTTATCCAATCCAGCCTCATATGATTCATCAACAAGAACATGATATTACAAATGCTTATACAATGAATAAAATACAATACTATCCAGAGCTCCTTATACCATCAAACCTTATCTTTGTGCCGAACAGGGCCTTATATTCATAAAAATATGATCGCCAGCATCAAGACTCATAAGGTAACCTACAATTTTTTTTTTTTGGGTTGGGGGAGATAAAAATTAACCTGAATTTTAGAAAGTGGAGCTAGCATTAGATATTAAGAGTAGAAGTTAAGGAATTCTTAATGCCAAAGGTGCAATTCCATCAACCATACAAATCAAATAGCATAAAAGTTACCTGCAATCCCTGTGGAGATTCCTAACCAAAAGACTTGTTGGCAGGTCCCTACCACGGCCTCCTCTGTAACGACTCTTAGGGCTAGGACTACAAAGTCTTCTGTTATAACCCCTAGGCGGTGAGGGGCTGTAACTGTAGCTTCTGCCCCTCATGTTGTACACTAAACTTGTACTCACCTATCAAAGAATGAAAATATTAAGACTCATTTGACACCACTAATGAGTGTCACCAATATAAACAAAAGAAACACAAGCAGTTTGTAAACAATAGACAAGGGTCCATTGTCATCCACACCTACAATTGCCTTTATTACAACAGACACTACGTAGTTAATGAATAAAGATAGAACAATGACAGAATGAGAACATTACACCACAGCCCTACTTGATACTCAGAAGCATAGGTTATTGTAATACAAGAATAATCCTGGGAAGCTCTGTGGCACAATCATTGACGGATTGAGGGAGGGTCCCTGCAGTGAATTATATGAGAAATATCTGAATTTTTTGCTACAATTGAAAATGGATTTACCTTACTTTATATCCATTTATTCGTATCTCTTATAAATAATTGTCACTGATTACATTGTCTTTCAATAGGAATTTGGAATTATCTCCAAAACGTTTTTAGATTCTTAAAGATCAAAATTATCCTACAGAATTGATCAACTATGCCAGAAATTGTGCTATATTGTTTTATAAATTTCGAGCCTATGCCTAGTGAGGATATGTTATATATATTAATTGTTTGGTCTGTTCTAAATGGAATTTATTTCAATGAAACTCACGATTCAGGGGAGAGGAGGCCGTTGTATTATTTTTATTGGGGTTCCCATATAGAAGTTTTTACTACGGAGAAGTCTACAACTATTGACAAATCTTTCTAAGAAAAAACCTCTCAAAATTTTGAAGTTGGTGAATCATCTCATCCTTGTCTACTGTCCACTGATTTAACCAATAATAATGAGCAACATCTATCAATAGCAGAAAAGAAAAGAATTGATATGTCTTTATTAGAAAAAATCTACAGAAGCGATTTTTTTTTTCTTCCCCAATAGTTTAATCCTGCATCCATCCTGAGCACAATCGTATAGATTGTAAACCAATATACCAAAAAGACTTCTGAAAACAAGGTTCAATGAGTAACTGAAAATCAACATTTAGCTGCATAGTCTATTTCCAAGCCCTTTTCATTTTAGGTAAGCCCTTTCCCAGACGAACTTATTTTAGCCAAACTACATAGCTCAGTGATAGTGAAATAAATTTAGATTTGGGTACCTGCAAATTCACCAAATACAAACTAAGAATCACAAATCAGATGAAAACGTAATGAAAAGAAGGCCATCATGATCATCGTGCTCATCGCTCTAGTAAAGACGGCGATGTAGGAAGATATGAACATATCAAAAAACAAACAAAGAACTGTGAAGAGATTGATCGGGCCTCATATGCGCACCCATCTTTAGCCTCAGAGAATGCAACCGGAGAGGTAAAGAGGAATAAAACGGAAAATTTACCTGCTCTGGTTGAAAACTGGCACAAGGCGACGTTGTTTCCCGAGACAGACGAAAAGATGGATATCTTCAACCAGTCTGATACTCCAGAAATTTCTGCCTCCGTGGTCTTTGATTTAATACATGAGGCCGCATAGACTCCCGTGAGGAACTTCAATGGCCACTCTTCGGGCTTCATTCGAAGCCCACCTCACCTTATCCGCACTAACGGGCCCTTCGTACTAAATTCCGGGCCATCAAATGAAATCCTAATATTATTGTATTTTATTATTTACGTGGAGCAATTCCACCAAAAATAAATTGAAATAGGGCAAGCAGCGCAGATTTTTTTTTTTTTTGAAAATTAGACATAGATACATTTAGATATATCTTTTACTATTAGAGTATAATCATTTTATAATTTTTTAATTTAAAAATAATAAATATATAATTTAATTATAAAATTATATATTTATTTACAAATATTATAAACTTATTACATTATTATTAAAAAAATTATATATCTATCATATTATTATTAAAAAAACATACTCTAACATTATATTTTTCAATTGGGATGTTCAAACTCTTCCACACTAACCATCTCTCATCTCACCTTCATCAAACAATGATTATCTTAATGTTATTGAAAAAAAAACAAAGAGAGATATAAGGTAGAACCCCCATGAATATATCTCATTGGTTCATTCCATATTTCTCTCTCTCTCTAACAAATATTTCCTGATCAGAAGAATATCAGTTAGCCACCCTCATTCCTTTAGACTAAGTTTTTAAAAAAAAAAAATTAAATTAAATATACAATATTACTTCTGTTTAAAAATAATAATAAAAGAATGCTGCTCTCACTGATTTCACTATTGCACAATTTATTGCACCAGAGTTCTTTTCCTTCTGTATAAATTACGAATACTACATACAAAACAAGCATATCCAAGAGAGTAGAATTTTCTGCAACGGAAGCAGATCTCAGGCTCACCCCAAATATATCCCCTGTGCAGCTGTAGGCGCACTCTTCCCAATAGCATCGGATCAGAGCCACATCGATTGATTGTTAGCTTCGCACTATTAGCGGTCGGATCTAGCAAGCCCTAACATAAGCCCGAATCTGTCTTTCCACGCCATAACTAGTTCATATACCAGGGCATACAACGAAAATGGACAAAGAGAATCCAACTCTCCTGTGAGAATACGATGCTTTCCCCCTGTGCCTTTATTAAATATCGAAGAGGACAAAGGAGGTGTATGCAGTTCAGTGAATATTGAACTCGCTCAAGAGGTAGGACCACACAAATATGAGTTTGAGTGTGTTTTATGTTAGGAAATTTTATATTTGGATGATTGGGTATAACTATAATTACATGTGGATGTGAAAATAAGAAATAAATAGATAATATCACTTGAGCAGTTATAATTTAACAAATATAATTAAAATATTTAAAATTAAATCGCATCTTAATTTTCTTTTTCTCTTACTCAAATAAGATTATGATACTTGTTAGATAATGAAAATTACACAAATATTTAGTAATAAGTGAATAGAGGAACCAAAAGTCCTATTTATAGTCTTTATGAGACATCCATTAAAGAGTCTTAACTCTTTACTTTTTTTCAACATTCATAAATTCAATTAATTCAAGACATTAAATAGAAGATATTTTATATATAAAATCAACAAATACATTCAATAATACATTAATCTTAAATATATATATATATATATATATATTAAATATGGATCATGTATATCTTAATACTTAATATAGATATATGATTTTAGCCAAATAAGTACATTTAATTATTGATGATTCTTTTTCCTATTTTGTAATATTTATATAAACTTTATCTATTAATTTTATCACTTATCTTTAACATAAATTATATCTTTAACATATTAATTCTACCCTAAAGTCTATTATAAATTCAACATTTCAAATTTTATTTAACCACATCCAGTGGTTCATAAGATAAACTGGTGTCTTGCTGAATACTTGTAAGCTCCAAGAACTAGGTCAGCTTGTCACCTTCAACTATCTTAGGTGTTCCAACCTGTCCATAAGATAAAATGAATGACCCAAGATACAAGACGAAAACAGGAATAGAGAAAATCAATAATCATAGATACCCAATTTCTTCTACTACGTTCAGAATTTGGAACTTCTCACGAAATTAAAAAAATAATACATTTGTAATCGTATTCCAATTTAAACAAGAGGCAGATGAAAGGAAGTATGATATTGGATTTCAGTAAGCACATAAAAAAAAGAATGGGTATAAGAGGTGGCTTCTGCAGACAAATTATAAATAAAAATGATGGAATCATTACTTTCACAAGCTGAAGGGTTTTAAAATATCACTAGTTTCTAGGCTGCAGTGACCGTGAAAAGTTCACGGGACTCGTTGTTATTGTCACATTCGAAAATATAATTGTGGGACATTTTTTTTTTTAAAAGAAAAAATTCTGATTTTTTAAAAAAATTAAAATTAAAATCAATAATTAAAGTAAAAAAATAAGATTCAAGAGTCACAATCAAAATTTTAATTTTTGAAAAGATAAAATTTTAAAAAACCTTTTATTTGAAAAACAAAAATAGTTTACGAACCAAATAATAGATTTAGGAGTCGATTGTGAGTAGGGAAGGTGTTAGACCCCATTATACCCATTACTAAGAACAATTACCCTAAGTCGATTGTGTAAAATTAATATGACTTCTATTCTATTTTAATTCTTCCTAATAAGTTACATGTAAAGCGAAAGGACATACTTAATGAAATAAAATTAAAAGTAAAAAAAAAAGAATAAAATAGAAAACAATTCAAAGAATAAAATAAGTAAGAAAAGAATAAATTAAAAGTAAAATAAGATGAAAATAAATAAAATTAAATTAAATTAAAAAAATATTTATTTACAAAGACGGACTTGAGTTAAGGTACTCTTCGAAAGAGATCAAAGTCCACGTAATTCGAATGAAAAATGTATTTATTTGTTTTTTTGGTTTTTTGTTTGTTTGTTTGTTTTTATTGTTTTTGTTTTGCTTTTTCTAATCTTTAATTTTGTTATGTTATGTTTTTTTTTTCTTTTTTTGGGTCAATTTTTATTTTGTGTTCTATTTTTTTTTTTTGTTTTTTGTTTTTGTTTATTTTTTTTTTGTTTGCATTTTTGTTTGTTTTGTTTTGTTTTATTTTCATTCTTGCTTTTATTTTTATTATTATTATTTTACCAATTTTTATTTTTTTGATTTGTTTTAATTTTTTGTCAAAATTTTCTTAATTTGTTTATTTTTGTTGAAGTAAAAAGATTAAAATTTAAAATGACATTTGTGTTCAAGTACAAGAATTTTTTTTTAGATATATGTTTTTTTTCTTGATTTAACCCTTTTTTCTTTCCTTATTTATTTTATTTTATTTATTTTAACTTTTTTTTAAAGGACCAACTCTAAAAGAAAATTTTGCTTTGGATTTTGGAAGAATATTTTTTCAATTTTTACAAAAGAACCCTTAAGAAAGGATAAATCTTTAAGACTCAAAATGATTTTTACTTTAAAAAAATTAATCCTCTTCTATTTTTGCTCTCTCTTCTTTATGAAAATTTTCTTTAAAGGTTTTTTTTTTTTTTTTGGGATGGGGCCATTGAAACCCAAAATATTAAAACGTAAAATTAGGACCCCAAAAGGTATCAAGGAGGCTTTATTGCCACACATGGCTTTTTGGTTTGTACCTATGTGCCTGAGGGGACCAGAAATCCCACACAGCAATTCTAAAAGAGAAAATTGAATTAAATTAAATTAAAAAATATTTACAAGCTTGCAGCATTTGCTTTGATTGTGTGTGCTTATGTCTAGCCAACTAAACAACATGTCTTAATACATTTCAAGTATAGGAAAACAAACTCAAACTAATTTTCTCTGCTATGCTATCCAATCTAGTTTCATCTGCAGCAGCGCGGAGCCATCTCTTTGATCTTTACTCAATTCTTGGTAAGTCTCCTTAATTGTTTAACATCCTTGAGCAGGGCTCATGCAAAAGAGATAAAAAGGATGGGGGGTGGGCCAGAAATCAATCCAAGATTTAAAGAAACCAAAAGCATTTTCTCAGCATTATCTAAAATACACACAAAGTTATTATTTCAGCCTTAATCAATCTATTTTTTGCGGATCATGATAAAAGTTCTTTTAGGTAGGAGTGTAGGTGCCTTCAGAACAATGTTTTGTGTTTTGGCAAAAATCAGATCACTTGTATGCATCTATTGAAGAGCCTCATTCAATAAATCAAAATTCATCAAGGTTACAGACAAAAACAGATCATCACTTGAATCTCAAACTCCTAATTCAGGGCAAACCAAAATTCAAGCCAATCAAAGTTTTAATTTCCCAGGTACAGCATTTGCAGTTCTTAATGCCAACATAGGCGACCGAATTAAAGCTGCATACAAGTTGCTATTGGTGAAACCAAATCATACCATATAAATGAATACCTTTAATTCACAAATTGCACATGTATTCCAATCCCATTTCCTAATCTACTTATTCAAATTTGACCCTTTTATTATGTATAATCCAATCTAATCTAAATCAACAATAGTGTTAGGATTCATTCAAAATCTAGAGCCATTCAAAATCTAGAGCCATTCAACCTTCATAAAAGATAATAATGGGAATCCCTTTTATGTTTATCAAGTTAACATTGCAATATGGGCTCCTTATAAAATCTGAGAATATGAAAACCCATGTATCCTTCCTCACAAAACTCTCCTGTAGTCCAAACCGAGAGATAAAAAGGCTAGCACTCTCTGAATTACCCAAACCCAATAGAATGTGCTATGACAGACTTAAAATCAACATTGGAATAAACAACAAATAAAGATTGAGCAAATAAATCCACCAACTGAACCAGATATGATAATGATAACAAGACTTCATCTAAACAAAAGAAAGGAAATCAGAATAGCATGAAGAATATACAGAAGTCTTTGAGGACCTTTTTCGGCTACATATATTTGGCACATCAATCTCAAGTTCGGACAACACAACAAGAAGCAACATTGAAACCAGCGATCGAAACATTTTTTAAGCCCAAGCCAGACAATAAGAAGCAAAACCAAAAATAGGATCAAGGCAAAACTCATCTTAAGAGATAAACCAAAACCATGTTTCACCAGTCCACAGAATCTAGCCGGGAAAACCAGCAAAGCTAAAAGTAAAGGCTATTGAAGCATACCGTCTCAAACCACCCTCTATATCTCTTTCTTTATGGCTCCATCTGCTGGCTCAAGTTTCTTTTCCTTGTGCCTTTCCTTCCCTTCTCTTAGCTCTGTTCTTCCTCTTCCCTATGTCTCTCTCGTGGAATTTTCTCTGAATTTGTGCTCCACTGCTTTCCTCTCGATTTTTCTGCTCTCCTAATTTATTTTTCTTCCATTCGAATCCCTTCCTTTCATTTTCTCCACTCGAAAACCAGAACCCCCCCCCCCCCCACCCCGTCTCTCAGTTTTTCTGGTCCCCTCTCCTCTGATTTTTCTTTTTAATCTTCTGAAAATCCCAGACTCAAAATGTTCCCTTGTGCCCTCAGCTTCTCTATTCTCCCTAATTCCAAAACCTCATCGGCTTCCTCTCCAAAGCCCCCTTTATGCTCTCTCGCCTCCTCCTTCCGAATCCCCCCTCAATCTCTTCTTCCTCGTTTCTTTTTATGCGTCCCCTCCTTCCCTCTCTGTGCTCAAAGTCGTTTCTTTTTTGTGCATCCCTCTCTCCCTCTGTTGCTTCTGTCGTGCTTTTTGTGTCTGTGTGTCCTTGCTTTATGCGTGCGTGAGTTGTGGTCCGCTGGAAGGCCTGAGCAAGAGAGAACCAAAGGAGAGGGGACCATTGTTTCATAATTAGGCTAGGTTTTGTGAAATGGAGCCCACCAGAGGAAGGGATTTGGGCCTTCTTTATGTTTTCCTTTTAATTGATTTTTGTTTTTATTTTTCTTTGGGATTGGGTTAGGTTTAATGAAATGGAACCCGCCGGAGAAAAAAGATTTGGGCCTTTCTTATTTTTTTTAAATTAATTTTTGTTTTTATTTTCCTTTGAGATTGGGCTTCTGCTGTATATATATTTTTTTAATGAACTTTTCTATTTGTTTCCTATTTTTAAGGTATATTGGAATCCTACTAACATGGGTTTTTGAAATTTGAAGGAAAAATAGATATAATTTTTTAATACTTTTTCTTCTTCTTCTCTTTTTTTCTTTTTTTTTTTAAATTCGATTTCATTTTTTTCATGGCATTTTTTATTTTTCTTCTTTTTCTTTATATAAAATTTAGCATTTGATTTTTTTTATCATATTTCTTTTTTTTTCTTCTTTTTTTGTTTTGAAAAATTTTGAGTTTTGATTCTTTGATCTTCTTTTGTTTTTTTTTGAAAATATAACTTTTGATTCTTTCTTTTTTTTATTTTCTTAAATTTTTTTTGAAAAATATAATTTTTTATTCTTTCATGATTTTTTTATTTTTGATTCCTTTGATTTTTTTTTACTTCTTTTTTTTTTAATTTTTTTCTTAATCTAATTTTATTATTATTTTAAAGTATATCCGGACAAAATACAGTGTTCATGACTATGAAACCCATAAAAACTAGAGCTAGAAAGATGCCACAACTGTAGCGGAGACTCAAGCTGAAATCCAGCAATAAACTTGTGGTGAAGTAATCATCTAAAGGAAAACTATACTTCATATGCACATTTTGTTAAAGGAAAAAAAAAATCTTTTTCTCCTACAATTTCCAGCGATAAATGCCATATTTAAATTCAATCCAAATTTTTAGTACTTGCTGGGTTTTCGCAGCTACGAAACTCTTTATGATTGTTTACTAGAACAGGTGCAGTCAACGGATGGACCCCAAGTCTAGCTTCGACGGCTTCTAAGAGCTCATATTCTTCCCTTTGCAAAAGACAAATTGTGTTCCTCGGACAAGTCAAAATTCATAGACAAAAAGGCTTACTCGTGCTGCACTAGAGCATTGATTAAAAATCGTCAAAATAGTTAAGGTTGAAGATTGCATGATAGAATATTGTGCCTGAAGATTTGCACAGAAAACAATTTTAGAAGTTGTTTACATAATATGTTTTGTAGAAAAAGGCCTACTAGCTTCCCAGAACAAAGGGATCTGCACTTTTTTATGGAAATGGCATACTTAAATAAACACGGGAAGAAACTATTTCATGTTAAGCTCTTAGCCTGCAAAGGAAGAAACTATTTGGCAATGTTTATCGGAACCGCTATTGCTTAGCCATATTAGTTGTAATATAATTTTATAGTTTTTTTAGTGTTGGTAGTCTTCTAAGAAATATTGAAAAAAAAGGTCTATTTAATTCAGTTACCAACTCAATTTCACTTACTTGTTTCTAATTATAATACTCCTTACCCCCACTTCATTTTTCCAAAACCAAAAGGGGATTGAAAACGCCTTTATCAACTCTAACCTAGTTTGACTTTTGAGAGCTCCAGTTTACCCTTTCGAGCTTTTATTCACTTATTTTCGTCGATCCGCATAACAAGAAAGAGAACTTATTAAACCTCCAAAGCCAAAGCAAGCAGGCCGTGCGCGTCGATGCGGTGCTTGACTGAATGAATAATTGGTATTTGTTAAAAATACTGTTGTTTGGTGACTCTTCTAACATTATTGACCATGTGAAGGGTAAAACAAGAACATCATTAACCTGCTTCCTCAGTCCCCCAAATCCAAAACCTCCAACTCTGTTTTCTTCTCTCCCTTTAACTTAAAATTTTTAATCACAATTAGTGAAAGGTTTATAGATTCTCCTTTAGATTTGATTTATAACAATTTGTAAGATTCAACGCTCGACATATATAAGACAGATATTTCCACGTTTTAACTCAGTCTCTTCCTCTTTTTTGTTTAGATGTTGGAGAGGGATGAACCCTGTTCTTACCGGGTCTTCGATCTAGTGAGAGAATAAGAGTTGACACACAATGTTAGGCCGGTAGATTTTAGTTTCTCTGCTATTGTTTTGCACGAGGAAAAGCCTATTGAATAATGGGAATGATATTTTTATAATTTTATATATTTAAATAATAGAGTTAATAGATTATTAGGTTGACTATAATTTATTTAAATTCAGAGAATATTAAAATTAAAGCAAAAACTAAGGGAGATAAGTGCAATTTTTCAATCCAGATTGTCTTTCTTATTCTCTATAGTGTTCTCTCTAATACCAAATTTGGACAGTTTAAATTAATTTAGATAGTTCAGGTTTTTTTTTAAATTTTAAATTGTTTCATCTATTCTTTTTTTATTTTATTTTAATAATAATAATAATAATAATAATAAAATATAAAATGAAAACAATCTTATAATTACAAATTTTAAAAAATAATATTTAAATTAAAAAAATAATATATATAAACCATCCAAATTTTAATTTGGTTGGTCTTTCATAAAAGAGAACGTAAGGGAGAAGAGCTATTTTGGCAATTTTTCTCAACCTGAACTAATTAACTAGAGCCAGAAAATTAAAAACCGTAGGGTAAGAATTAGATAACTAGAACTAAAAACCAATTAACTAAAAATCAAGAGTATCACCCGTAATTATCAATTGGATTTCAACCAACGGAAACGAAAATCTAACTAACTATAAATTAATAAAGTAAAAATAAAAATTTCACTTTTGTTTCATTTGATTAATACCTTTATTGTTTATTAGCACGAGATAGTTATTAATCCCTAATTTCCACATTTTTTGTATGAATAACAATTTTGATTTATTTAAATACATGCTTAAAGGAATCGGTCCTCTCAAGTCAAAGTGAACCGATGTAAGAATTAGCATGCCGAAAAGACAAAATAAAAAAATAGCTAAACTGTTAAATGAGCCATTTAAAGAAAGAATTTTTAAAACTTCATGATTTTTTTTTGGGGTGTACTTTCTGATATTGTTTTGTTCAATACAAATATACAGAATAGCATTTATATATTTTGTTATGGAAGTGAATTAATGTGATTCCAATCACAAGATTGCCGCAAAAGACCCTACATTTAAACAAAAGAACACTGACATCTGACAAGAAAATGCTAAAATTGAGGTAAATTCTACAGTAGTTCAGACTTTGCAGTTAAAATTTTCCAATATCTAGCGGTAGACAGCCAGGATTGAAGCAACAATTACATTATGGAACCTCCAGCAAGCAAGTGCGTTAGAACTACTGGGTTCGCAAGACACAGAAGCTTCAGTGAGTACCTGGCAGAATGGAAACAATAACAGTCCTCCAGAGCAAATACAGAATGCTCTAATTGCCATCTAGTGTTGCCAGGGCCTCATTAAGAAGTTTCCGTGCTTCCTCTCTCCTTCTGAAATAAATAGATATATTACATTTAAAAAGTGAATTAGAGAAGATTAAGACAAGACCGTGTCACAAACTTCATACTGATCATGACATTAGTATATTTAGAAAACCACTACCAGCAAACATGCACCTAGGTAAAACAAGGAAAACAAGGCATAAAGAAGGTAAGAAATCTGTTAATTCACCCATCTGCCTCCTAGTCGCAACAATAAAACCAAAAACAAAAAGTTCCTTTAAAAATAATAACATTTAAAGGTGATGTATTTGCGAGTCAAGTCACAAAGGAAATTGGCCTACTTCTGGAACAGCTGCCTCACATAACTGAGAATGAAACAGAAAATCCAGAATCCAGAACGAGCACCAAAAAAACTTCTGTTTGGGCTACTTCTAATGTAGCTTCAGTTGTCCTCTTTGGGAGGGAAGGAAAAAAAAAAAAAGAGTTTGGTTTTGGGACGGGAATGTTGAAATAAAGGAATAAACAGATGCCAAGACACTTGTTTTAAGAATTACGTGAACCAAATTTAGAGTCCAAACAATCATATCACTCTACAATAACATGATATCAAGCATAATAAAATAAGAAAGCGAAATTCCTTGGGTTGATATGCACTAAAGAAATTATAGAACATGCATACCTCTTTATGTCCTCCACTGCTTGTTTGCGGCGCTGTATCTGAAGTTCCAAAATGTGAATTAATGTTGCTCTTGCCTACAGATTGAAATACAAAAAGATAATGAATAATATTCCAAAAATATTGGTAAGATATCAACAGCATGCCTGCAGGCAAATATATGTACATATGTAGAAAACTATAATTAGAACCTGATGAGGACGCAGCGAATTTAAAAGGTGATGCAAGTTCTTGAATACAAGAGATATTTCTTCTACTCTCCTTGCATACTGCGATGGTCTCTCAATGAGAATATCAGCAAGCTCCAAAAGGTGTAGCTGCAAGTCTCCATTAAGTGATCTCAGCTCCTTCTTAAAATCTACATAAGGTGATTAACTTCTATTAGATAGAAGACTACAGAATCTAACAAATAGACATCGCAGGAGAACTGATAATGACAGAAAAACAGTATGAACCATTTATTCCCTTTAAGACCACTCACTTTATCATACTGGTTCAAATCTCAAAATATGATTTACCAGTCTATAATCAGCAATAATTTTTGCAGAAGATTCAATCCACTCAAATTATAATAAACAAGACTGCAAGAAATAGCTCAACTGGTTATGTACCCGCCAATAAGGCCAGGGCTCTCCTCATGACCCAAGTCCAAAACCTAGTGTCAGTGAAGTTATGCTTATTATTGTATTTGTTCTATGTTAGTGATTTAGTATCGCTCTTCCTCAAAAGTGACAAAAAAAGAATTGCTCCTCAATTGGAGTGCAGAACCAAAATTCACCACAGTTGCCAAGCAGCTGGGCAGCGTAAGAACAAATGACATCCAGTCTCTAAATTATGTTTGATTAAAAAACTTCTCAATAATATGAAGCATGAAATAACCAAATGCTTTAAAGTGTGGCTGATAATTAAAGAACTTTGTTACTGGAATTAACAAGCACCTCTAGTCTACATGATCCCCCCCTAGGCTAGTGTGTTCATATCAAGAATGTCTATCAAATGATGAGATAGATGAATCTTAAATTATTAAAAGAATAAAATAAAATAAAATAAACAAACAAACAACAACCAAACTAAGCATCCACATAGACAGATAGAAAATGAAGTTCTTGACACTTTATGCTGGACTGTCCCATTAGAAACATACCACCAAAGCAAAAATATTATTGAAAAATGAAAAATATACTACACGGCTGAATCTATTCCTAATAATTTATATGGTGGTTTTGTTACGTCATCAAATTGAACAAAATAAGGCAGAATATAGCCTACCAACATTAGGGCCTTTAGGATAAAGCTGGCGCACTCCCTGCTCTTCCAAGCTTGGTAGAGTGTCATCAGTCTATAAAAAAATTAATGAAGAAATTAACAGATGTTATCATACCAAAGATATTAACACATAGAAATGCAAATAAACAAGTTAAAAATATTTAAAAAGTGTGCTACTGTGCTCCAAATGTACCAAAAGCAAGTAGACATGCATGTCAGACTTACAGCAACAAACCTCCTGTTTACAAGCCTATCATCATCCACTCACCGGAAATGTATCTAAAGGCACCAAAAGACCTGCCTCATGTGCTGAGGCAAGGTGCCAGAACAGGTATTCACCTCATGATGACACAGGTGAGGCGCCTTTTCCAGGTGCTCACCTTTATGGCCTTTTGATACCCATTTAAGTGTGGTAAGGCAACCGCATTTGGCACCTTAGTGAAATTTTTTTTCTTGTTAGTTATTCTTTCAACCAGTTTTAAGATAATGCATCAAAATGAGCAAATAATGAAGTTCTAAATTTATTTCAAGCTGATTCAATCCATTTGCTTTCTATTTTACTAGTCAAATGCTATAGTTTTACCGATGTCAAGGAAAACTAGATGAGCCATGTTATCCTCAGTGTCCTTCAACATGTTAAGTCAAAATCAAAGCAACATGGGTAGAGAGAGGGGATAAAGGAGGAAGTTTGAGCAATAACTAGGTGATACTAGCTGACTTAACATATTACAAAGTTTCAGATGTTCATGTTTAAAGCTTAAAACATAATCCAATTAGCAATGGACACTTTAAAGAAACTCTAACCTAAAAATTATTATAAGAAAATATTTAAATAAAAGAATAAGTTCTACCTATTCTAAATGCATAAAATGTTTTTTTAATCCAAAATTTAGTGCAGCCACATCTTTTTGGTTATGAGCTTGAATACTTTATAAATTATTATAATATTTTATCTTGTAAGTTTACTATATTATATGAATTTATGGTTGAGTGGTTAATTTGCACGACATTTATATATTACAACAGTTTGAATTTTTGTATTCTTTATTTATATATCATTTCCCCTTTTTTTCTCCTAATTCAGTTGCGCATACACCTTTTTAGGTCCTCTCGCCTCATGGTGCTAGGGGGTATCTAGCACCTTAATGCCACCCTTCACTTTTGACCACCTTGCTCACTGGTATTAACTTCCAAGACACCTAATTAGGGAAAGAATCGATTTAAAATTTAAAACCCTTCAAAATGAACAAATAACTATAAGACAATTTAAAATCTCATCACAACCTGAAGAGTTAAAACACCAATTATATATGTGGAGACAGAATAAGGCTTTCCAAGAATTCAAATCACAGAAAGGGGGTAAATTCTTACAGTGTAATTGCCTCCAAAACAAACATAAGTCCCTTCTATAGGAGGGGGAGGCTCTGGAGCTGATTTAGGGTCCTGTAAGTAATCTTTGTAGAGTTTGTAATAGGGTGGTGGTGGTGGGTATGTTGCAGTTGCCATAACAAGGTCTTCCTAATAAAACCTTGAGCATTGAAAATGTAAATAATAACCAAATTAGGTCAAGCATAATGATGTTACTTTCAGAGGAAAGAAAAATGACATGTTCACATGACTGAACTAAAGGCAAGACTCCTCACAAGCCCAAACAAACAAATAGATAAAATCAACTAGTCATGCACTAGTCCACAAGGCTGGGGAGTTTCACAGGTTGGAAACTAATTGTGAATTTAGTTTCTTGTTGACATATTTGTTCTTTTAGTTCATGCTCTATCCCACACTGAACGTAAAATATGTATTGGTATTGAGTATACTCTATCTTTGGCCAAAAGGAGAAAGATAGCATCATAAGACTGTTTTTTACATTGACCAACTAAAGGAACGACTAGTCTCCATGCATATGGAGACTCAAGAATCCTTGGCCTCCAAAAAGGAAAAATTGTTCATAAGTAACAGAGTTACCAATACACTAAACAGAAGCAGGATATATAGGAATTATCTAGTTTGTAGGCCAACTCAATCAGTAAAAAAGAAGCTTAGAGCATAAATAACCCAACAGTTTCATCACATATACACAGAACTGAAGCACTTGCAAAGTTGTACTCTCACTGCCAAGACAAAAGGAGCTCCTTCCTATGATCACACCAGGCATTCTAAACAACTACTAAATTACTTGTTCAAAACAGTGTTAGCTTTATTCCTAGGAAAACGGTGATGTTATATAAGCTAATTTAATAATACACATATTTAATAAAGAGTGCACCAGCAGCATTACAGGGGCACATCGCCAGCTCTGAAGGCTGTGTCTCTTGCAATGAAAAAAAGAGACAGAACAGAAGAAAAAAGGGGTGATCAACATTAAAAAGAGAAACAGACTAGAATTGAATCAAATACCTAGCTGGTTGCAAAAAGCCAAAAATGAGAATGACATCGATGGGAGAGGAAAATTAGATTCAGGTCACACTTATCCGTCAAAAACTGATAATGGGGGGTGGGAAGGTAGTATTATTTTCGGTTTCGGGAACCTTCAATCAAGGTTTTCACGTGGGTCCTGGATACATATTTATGCTACATATATTTGTGGCACTTTCTCCACTAAGTTTGTATGCATGTTGCACATGTATGATCTTCTTAACTAGGTCCAATGTAATATAACAAATTCACTGAAAAACAGTCATTACTATAGCAGTAGGCGTCTTAAATCTATCAACACGAATGGATTTCAAGCACGGATCGTCTACAATAATCAACCAGCAACTGACAGCCGGGGCCATGACTCACCTAGCGAAGCGTTCAAACAAAATTAGAGAAATACAAGGCCAGCTCAAGCCTCAGATAAGACGAACCCGATGTCAATTGAAATCCTATGATAACTGAACTAGTCCGATTTTTCACTTTGTTTTCAGATATTCAATGGAAAAAAAAAAAACCTAACTCAGATACAGAAGCAAATCAGGGAAATAAAATAGTTTTCACGGCCAAAATTCATCACGGACGACCACCATACATGGCTGAAAAATTAGAGAAAGGAAAGAAAAAAAGGCGATTAGATATAAACCAACCTGCCGAGATTAGAACGAATGTATTGCGAGGAATAGCAATCTGAGAGAAACTGTGGTCTAAGGAAGATGTGAACAGCAACGGCGAACAATGCGATGGTATAGCTCTAGGCAGACGCTGCTTCAATTACAGTGGATTAGGAAAGAAATGCGAGAAAAGAGTTGAGTACCGATGACTGCCAGAATGCGACACTGCTTCAATTTGTTATATTTTTAGTTTATTTATTTAATTATTATTTTAAATATTAAATTTTTAAAAAATATAAATATTATTTTTTATCATATTTACTAACATTTTCCACGTCGTTTCCTTTTACCTCAGTTAACCAAGCACACTTAGAAGAGACGGGAGACGTTAAACAGGAAACAGGGTCAAACGTTAACCGCCATAATCCAGCCAAAAAACAAATAAATATGCCTTTTTAAGATTTTTTAATTTTAAAAAAATCCAAACCATTAAAAGTGTTTTTTTATACATAATTAATCCGAACAATTCAGAACGAGTCATCGATTTTTTATTTCTTCATACGAGATAACTATGATTTGAACGTAAAATTTTTTATTAACTATGACTTGAACTTAAAATTTTTTATTAACTACCTACATCCTTTAAACCACAGTTACGGCTTGTTAGATACACACAGGGTTAAGTATGAAAATAAAATAAAATAATAATTTTATAGATAAAAAATACTTATAATATTTTTATTTTTAATAATTAAATAATAATTAATAGATAATAATTAAATAATAATTATAAGAATAAAATTAGAATTTCTCTTGACTTTCACTTTTCTTTTTCTTTTCTTTTGGCCTATCATACATGCTAATAGTAAACCTTATTATAGGCTGAGAAGCATGCACGACCCAATAAGCTAGGCTAAAAAAAATATAGATATGAGCTAAAAAAAAAAGCTCGAAAAAAATAAACTCATTTTAAAAAGTCTGAATATAAAAAAAGTCAGATTTAAACTTTTTTTAAAGCCTGGCCCAAACTTGAGCCTCTTGTATTATAATTATTTTTTATATATTATTAATAAATAATATTATTAAAACATTTATTTATAATTATATATATATATATGAGTAAAAAAGATTATATAACATATATGATTATTATTATTTTTTACTTTTACTTATGGTATAATATATTATTAGGAATAAATTATAATTCAAATAAAATAAATTATTAATAGTAATATTATTAGAAAAATTATTATTTTAAGAGGTTTTACTATCTTTATATATATATATATATATATTTAAGTTATTTAAATTTTTTGTAATTTTTTATGAGTTATTTAGAATTTAAAATAAGAATAAAAGTATGATTAATAAGTAATGAAATAAATAAATAAATAAATATATAATATTTAAAACTAAAAAATATAAAAATATAAAAAAAAAAAATTACAAAGCAGGCCGCCCTTTTAATCATGCTTAAAAAAATTTGTAAATTTTTTTATGAGTCCAACCAATTTTTAAACGAGCCAAACTCGTGATCAGGTTTAGCTATTAATTGTTTATTAAATTCTTTTAGGAAAGTCATTTTGTAATAGGAGAAATTTATAAGAGTTTATATTTTATAAATTATTTAGTCTAAGCCAGACAAATGTGATATTAGACCTACTCTAGAGTCCAAGGATTTTAACTCTAAAACAATAATATAAAATCTAAATTCCTCTTATATACAGCCATTATTTTTATTTCTCATGATACATTAACATATATTTTTTTAATAAAAAGAGGGTCACAGTTGAGCATCGCCCATATAAATTTTAAAAAAATAATAATTTGATGGGTCACGGTTGAGCAATAATCGTCACCTATTTTAAAAAAAATTAAAAATTATAGTTATTAATCACAATTATTTGACTTTTTTATATATTAAATATAAAAATAAAATTTAAAGTTGTAATATTAGTAAAAATTTATAGTTGTAACAATGTAATTATTTAATAAGGGAAAATATTAAAAAAATTAATTTAAAAATCAAGTATAATAATTTAAAAATATTGAAAATGGAATTTATTTTAAAAAACAATGAATACTAACTTTAAATTTTTTAAAACTTGATAATTAGTAATAGTGTTAAGAAATTTAAGAAACAATTAAATAAACGTGATAAATAATATTGAACTTAATATTAAAATAATAAAAATTGTAACTAATATATGAAATATATATATATATATATAAACTAAAATTTTTAATTTATCATATTTGAGTCATAATTTATTTTCTTATTGATAATATAAACTTTTTCTATTATTGAGTTAAAGTTAAGACTAATTATTATTTCTAAATTAAATTTCATTTTTTATGTAAGTGTGCAAATATTTTTTTTTCAAAAATTGTTAGCAGTAGTAAGTCACATAACGAAAATATTGATAAAAAATAAAAAATTATTTGCCATCAAAATCATAAAATTTAAGAAACTAAAGATTAATTGTTTAATTAAATTTTCTTAAAATTATATAAACAAGTAAGAGTATAAAAAATTTGAATGAGAAATTAATTAGAATTGTAAAGTATTGTTGAACTCAATATTGAAATAAAGTAGTAGTAATATGTTACAATGATCTGAAAAATAAAAATACGAGTACAAAAAAAAAATAGAACGTTCAAAAAAATGACCTTCTGTGCCACATCGAATTCGTGGTCTTAATCGTTTATCGCGTCATCGAGTAGGATATTATTCTTCTTCTGTCTCTTGTACCTTGGCCTCCTGTTCGGCTTCTTCTTCATTATCACCCTCATTTTCATCTGCTTCGTTATTATTGTTTTCTTCTTCTTCCACATGTTGGTAGGCCACGGGATTAACATTCAATTGGAGGGACTGAATTGGAGGAATAGGCAAATATGGTGTAATATATCATGTCTGTTGTAATCTAACGTATGCAAAAGACCTAAAGTAAATTCAAAAGCAGACATTATTTACTTTAAGAATAGAGGTGTAAAAGGGGTAGAATCGCATGACATATAAAATGAATAGCTTATACCCTTGAAATCAGGAAAATACACAGGTGGCATGGAAGAAGATAGACCTGTTGTGTCATATTGGGTCTGTGTTGCTATAGAAGAATATGTGCCTACAGTATCATGGTGTATCTGTGACTGTGTTGTTGGAAAAGAAAATGGTTCAATAATACTATGAGGGTCCTATATCTCTGTCGAGGTATAAAAAAAAAGGACTAGGAATCGTAGATGCAGTGCTTACATAAGGAGTAGTATCACAATAAAGCCGATCGTCCACAATGGATACCCTAGTAGACATAAATCCACGAGCTCTCTTGGTCGTGCGAATAGGAGGAAGCTATGGTCCAGACGTGCAGGAGAAGCAGCTTGAGAAATCGTTATATCTTGATACTCGCCAAATGTATTGAGAATGCTAGTACAATCAGTAACCATTATGCGATCTAATGGTGAATGGTCATCCATAACAAGTACTCGTAACTAGGTGCAGTTGTCTTCTTAGCTCGCTGGACTCAATACCTAGTTAACCTGTAAAATATTGCTCAAACCAATCTAAGCACTAGTAAAAACCTAACCTATTTGAAAATTGTATTTATACTCTCTGCTAAATTTGTTGTCATGTGGCCATAGCCCCTGCCATCAATATCATATACCTGACACCATTGACCCTTGGATATCTCGTCAATTCAATTAGCAGCATGCGAGTCAAGTCGATTTATATAAGCTAATTCTTCATCAACTTTGTGCTACTCATACAAATAAAATATAGATGGACAAGTAATAAAATTAATAACTCATAAAAAATTAGATTATAGAATTAAACAAATTCTTATAAGGTTAAGTGACTGAGGATTGTACCAATTTTAGTGAATAACTTTTTCAATCATTGCATTCTAAATTTTTTGTTGATATTGCTAGCCAAATGTCAAACGCAAAACACATGATAAACTTGCGGAGGTTGCCACCCAATGCTCCAATTAGCTACATCCACCAAGATATTAGCTTGACGGTCAAAAATCAAGTAAAACTTATTTTTATCATTTACCACATGTGCTTAGAGGTTAAATAAGAATTATACCCATGCCTCATATATTTCTTCCTTTACTATTGCAAATACAAGTGAGACAATATTCATTTCACCATCTTGTGTACTTGCGATTAAAATAGTATCCTTATATTTCCCATAAAGAAAGGTCTCGTCTATTTAAACCATCAGTTTCAAATAGTTGAACGCCTCAATGCACGGCCTAAATGTCTAAAATACCTGATGAAATATGACTGACTCACCATTAATTACGCTAGTTGGTACATATTCCTTATGCATAAAGTATGAAATATTATATAGCAACTAGTCACCTAGGTAACAAAGCATATGACCTATCCCAATTCTCAAATACAAGTGAGATAACTCAATGTTTTTCCTTCCGAGCCTTCTTGTATGTGACATTATACCCAAATATAGAATGTACCTGCTTAATGACCTCTTGGATGGACACACCAGGATTTTCAGTCACCATCGATACAATGTATACTGAAATGACATCAAAGTCTAATTTTAGGTAATCTTGTGACAATGATGCTAAAACACATGTATGAGACCCATTGTATTTTATTATCTCCCAATGGTTTTCTTTCTTTCAATAACAAGCTCTGACCCTCTATTTGCATTATCTCTTTTCATATTGAACACACTGATATTTTTCATACTTCTTTGAAGAATGATACACCTTAAAAGTGTAATGTGCATATACCAAGTATATTTTTATTGTCCTACGAAAAGATCGCTAATTATTATATAACATGCCTATATGTAACTCTTGACTATCATTTATGTTTACTGTTGCCTCTTCCATTTTAGCATAATCAAGAACGCGCGCAACATCTACATATATTTGTTCAAGAAACGTAACTATTAAGTTAGCATAAATGTTAATGGGGGCTGCTGAATTAACGGTGGCATCTATGCAATTGGTATCTTCATCATCATCTGTATTACCACCATCATTGCAATCTCATCATCTTCCTCGAAGTCATCTATTATATCCTCTGTCTCTTCTAAATGAGAAAGAGGGCCACCAATTAGTGCATATGACGAATTTAGTTGTGCAATATCATCGACATGCAGACAAGATGAATTTGGTTGAGCAATATAGTGAACTAAACCAACAGGAGAATATTAGTCAATATCGATAAAGTATGTCATAAATACGGCAAGTTGATCATCTGTGATGTTGGCGTGGCTAGAAGATAGGAGTAGGTTTGCCACATATTCAATTGTAGTTTAAGTTGCCACATTTAAATCTATTTCTTTTGACGCTATTTCTATATACAATTCGACTAAACCAAGCTGTGATGGAAACTTTTTATTTGCTATCCACGTTACTTGGACATCGACATCCCTCTTTAACTTACATACTTGATACTTTGTGGGTCTCAATGAAGTCCTATATACTAATTCAGATACATATTGATTTGAATTGAAATGTAACTGGTCTGCAACCTCTTGTTTTAACCTTTTTAATGAAATATCATAATCGACACTTATTACATCAATTGTATCTACAATAAACATTGCACCTTTTTCGGTTTCGCATATTTATCCATTTGAATGTAAGTATATAACCTCTTTCTCATTGTTCATTTCGCCCAACCGAGCAAAATTGCTACTAACACCCAAAACATTGTACAAAATTTATAAACAACTAAAATCCTTTATTCAACTTATATATTTTTTCCATTACCAATTAATATAATTTTAACAAATCCTTTCATAAATATTCTTTTATAATATTTGTTCACAATATTTTTTTTATTGAAAATGTTAAATATTTTTATGTCTTTATCATCTTATATTTTAATAATTTCGTTCATAAAATTTATCCAATTTTATTATATTTTATTATAATATCGTCCAATATTAAAAATTTATTTAACAATACTATTTTTATGCTATTATATATTTTTATTTTGCCTACATTAAAATTTTATCATATTTTACTATTATACTTATGCTATAATTTTTTTATTTATGCTACTATACTTTTTATTTTGCCTACATTAAAAAAATTTATTCATTATTCTATTTTTATAATATTATAGTTTTTGTTATTGTCTACATATTATCATTTTTAACATTTTTTTGATTGTTTAATTATTTTCTAATATTTTTTTCACAATAATTTTTCCTATTATTTCATCTAAACAACATTAAATAATATTTTCATAATTTTTTAAAACTTTTGTCTAATTTTTAAATATTTTCCACTATCATTACATCATTTAATCATTCTATTTTTATAACGTTATTCTTTTCTTTATTTTTCACATATTATACTATTTATAATATTCTTTTCCATGACTTTAATTCTTTTGTGCTTTTTTTTTATCCAATATTTAGATAACATTTTTATAAAATAATTTGTTTAATATATTATATACTATTTACAATATTTCTTTAGTATTTTTTCCCTTTCTTCATCTTACATTTTCATACTAATATTTATTATCATATCATACAATAAACAATCTTTTAATTTTTTTTTTTCACATACATCCTTCTTCCTAAATGTTTTATTTTTTCTCCTTATTTGTACACAAATATTAACTAATTCTTTTTTTTTTTTTGCATCTTCACAAAAATTTTGATTTTACCTACAATATAGCTTCATTTTAACAAGAAAAATTATTTCTTTTACATTTCTACTTAAACCACTGACAATATATATATATTTGAAATTTAAAATTCTATTATAATATTAAATAATTTCATATTTTAACTATAATGTAATTATATTTTAAAAAATAAAATTATTTCATTCATAGTTATATTTAAATCACTAATAAAATATATATTTCAAATTCAACATTTAATTACATATAATAATATTTTTCATACAAAATTAAACTATATTGCATACCATAAAATTGTGAATGGGTGACTAATTTCTTCTCCTTCAGATCTTCTTTCTCACTTTGTTATAAAAAATGGCTTTTGTGATAGAATGATCTATTGGAACTCTTGCTCTTTCTTTTAATTGCAAGGAAAGGAAGATGTAAATGGGAAATATGAAAGAAATGATGATGTAGATGAAGAATATAGAGATGCTGAAGAACAATAAATAGAAAATGGAGGACGAGAATGAGAGATGGGGACGAAAGAAGAAGATGAATAAACTTTTAAGAAGAAGAAGCTGCAACAGTTATAATAGGATAGCATTTTTTTCCAGTGAAATTCACCTACGTGGCAGCGTATTCCTTAAACCACTTTTCATTCGCTGCTATATGTCTTCATCATCCTCTCCTTATATCAGGGTCAAAATTTGACCCTGACACTATGTACCCAAATATATATATATATATATATATAATATGGGTCACGGTTCAGTCAAAAGTTTTATATGAGTTAAAACCATGACTTTTTTTTTAAAAAAAATTATTTAATGTATCCTAGAAAATAAAACTTACGGCCATGTATATGAAGCATTTATAATCTCTGCCATTGCTTCAGAGTCAAAATCTCCACAAGTCCAGCCTACGAAAAAAATGGTCACAGCATTAAAAGGCTTAGGCAGTCTATTTTACAAAATGGTGAATGAAAATTTAATAAAAAAAGTTGCAATATGTTGCAAATTACTTTTACAAGTTTTACTTGTCACATATTATCAATTTTCACATTGTCTGTCCTCCTGTTGATTATTCTACCAAGTAAGGTTTGAAAATGTACTTATTACTTAATAATAAGGAAAATGATAAATCCTACAACCTTAGTATACAAGCATAAATTAAGAAATGCAAGTGTAACTTATAGGAAATAGATTATTTTTAATTATGAAGCTATATACTAAGACAAAGTCCTCAAAGAGTCTACACGTACGAGACAAACCTAGCATACTAGATAGATATCATGCCACCAAAGGCACATGTATTCCATATAAAAATATACACACACAAGTTGCAGGGAAATTATGAGTCAGTACATAAACACCTACTATATTTCCATGTTATTTTATCTGTATTTTACTCAAATATGTAATTTCCAAAGTCAAGATTGATCAATCTCTGAAGTTCTTAATAAATGAAGTAAGGACTTAAACCAAGAGAGAGAATATATTCATCTCAGTTTGTAGCTTTACAAACAATTATTGAGTTATTTTATGGAAATTTACCTATCTCGATGAGTCAATGGCATAACCATGAAGCTTTAGAACTATTCTCTACTACTTGTGGTCCTGGATCGGTGTTGATGTTATGGTGGAATAGAAGGAGGCTCCTTAGGAATGCTTTGTATTGGGTATATGTTTTGGCCAAAATTCTTCTTAAGATGATAGGAGGAGGGGATTTTCACAGTAGGTTCTTTGAGAAGCTTTAGTGGAGCTAAGCTTCGAAAGTAAGGGCTTTAATGGGTTTGGTAAACAAAGATATGTATATGAATTTGTAAGTGAAACAAATATGGAATTGTATATAAATCGATTCAAAAAAATAAATAAAATACATAAACTAGGAGGAACTGTATTTGAGTTGATTCAGAGCAATATATATATATATATATATATACACATGAACTAGCTATCTGATTTGCAAAAGAGAGAAGTACAAAGTTGATCCTTGAACTCTAAAGCTGCTCGACATCCGGTGATGGTGGCTAAACTTTGAAGTCCTCCAACTACATTGATCAGCGCTATCCAGGGTGATAGGGAATAAATATGTTATGATGGGTAGTTTTGTAATAATACAAGTAGGAGGAGCATTATTGTAATAGCATGCAAAAGCTTAATATAGAAAACGCAATGTGTAGCTAGAGCAATTATCGAATAGTATTAGAAGAATCTTTTTCTCTGAGTTTCTCTTCCTCTAATCTCTCTTTCTCTTCTGATTCTTCTTTATCTTCACTGTTTCCTCCCCAATTTCTCCTTCTCTATTTTCTATTGCCTATCATTAGTATCAGAATAATTTTGATTCAAGGGAGTAAATGGACTCCAAAAAGCTCTTTGCATTAGTGATGGATCTAGAGCAAGTTGTGGTGTGTATGGGAGAAGTTCAGAAGGAGACCGCAATCTTAAGGGAGTTTATGTATGACGATATGAGAGAGATGACTAGTGCAGAAATGGAAACACAAGCTGTTATGAAAACCTTTGTTGTTATGGTAGAACATGATGCACCAGTGGATATCAGAGCTCCATTGCCAACTATCACCAATGTACCATATGTTTCTGCTGACATTGAAGAAGTAGACGATGTTATCGAAGACCTCCATTCCATTTCTCTTGTAACATCTATAGATCTCCTCAATGTGTCTAAAAGATTACTGTAATCCATCAATGGTAACGATGTCATTGTTCATCCACCACTATCAAACTAGTCCTTTTAATCAATTTAGTAGATTCAAACCACAGTGAATCTAGGCATGAAGGAATGCTTTCCCTTGAATGACAACACCGGCAATTATTTGCATTTGAAGGAGCTATCAGGTTTCCAATTAAACCAGTTATAGAAGCGTGGACATGGAAGATTAAATGACTTTACTTACTGCTTACCACAAAAGAATATGCCACGGATGTACCATCTAACTTAGAAACAAGAAGGTGTATTTCTTTCTTCTTAAATTCCTTATTTATGGACATGCCTACAACACCCAAAGTTCGCAATATGCTTTCATTCTTAGTTTTAACATCATATTACATAGAGGAGGCTCTCTTCTCTTTATGTGAGTTGGAATCACCCAATGAATATGGTGTTTCAATACTCTTCTACTTGCAAAAGATCTTTCCAGATGAGTGGAACAACTTCCTTCAACGAGTGAAATGCTCCAACGAGGAAGAACTTAAAGGAAATGATGAGTTAAAAGAAGAACTTCATCTCTAAGCATCATATAAGGGCCAAACTCTGACTAGAACTGTGAAAGACATGATGTACTATAGACAAGCTTTGGAGCTTAAGGCTTTTATTGGTATGGCCAAAAATGAAGATTTGATGAAAGGCTATAAAGCCATAGAAAGTTTGAATGGTAACTCAAAGGGGGAAAAGGTTATTGTGGACACAGTGTTAGGCAATAGCTAATATGAAATTCACTTATGTGGTATCATGCCAACAATATGGTATTGACAAGCGATTTGGTGCTGCTTGTGCAAAGGACATATTGAGGCTTATGACAACATATCCTTCACTTCGAGTGCCCTATATTAATGAGGTAGAAGAAATTAGCAAAGACAAACCAAAATAGATCAACAAGGTTTATTACTCTTGCTTGGTAAAAGCTATGCCAAAATCCTATAGTCCTTCAAAGCTTGTTCAATATTTGGACCAGGTCATATATAAAATAAAGCTTCCTGGACCAACTATTTTGGGTGAGGGTAAGCCTAAAAATAAAAAATCATGCCATAATTTTTACACATAGGGAAGGCTAGAAAACAATAGATATGAACTAGGATAACTATATGAAAGAAGTTTTGAAAATGAGATATTTGTTGAAAGAGTTTCTTAAGAAGCATGATGGTGTGAGATACCCAAGCGTTCTTGGACTTAGGCGGCATATATTTATTGGAAATGTTTCTTCTCCCGCTTGGTTCATGTCAAAGTAAGAGACTAGTTTTGTCACAATTGATCAAAGATTGTTAGCTAATCCTCTGGAAGTTTGCTTCCATTATGGTCATCCTGACGTCTTTGATAGGCTTTTCCACCTCACAAGAGGTGGTGTCAGCAAAGCCTCCAAGGTTATCAATTTCAATGAAGATATTTTTGCTAGATTCAACTATCCACTTTGCGAAGGAAATATTACACATCATGAGTACATACAAGTTGGGAAGGTTAGAGATGTAGGTCTTAATCAAATTTCCATGTTTAAAGCAAAGATAGCTAATGGCAATGGAAAGCAAACTTTTATGGGAGTTGAGAACAATAACAATAGCTATGTTTGGATTGCAGCAAAGTGATTCCACCTATTGTTAGATGCTAGTTGATTAAAGTAAATATGTAATCTCACTTTGACCCTTGAGGACAAGGGTCTTTTAGGGGAGAGTTTTGATATGGAATAAATCTATCATGATGGGTAGTTTTGTAATAACACAAGTTGGAGGGACATTATTATAATAGCATGTAAAAGCTTAATGTTAAAACACAGTATGTAGTTAGAGCAATTATCGAATAGCATGAGAAGAATTTCCTTTTTTAAGTCTCTCTTCCTCTAATCTCTCTCTTCTAATTCTTCTTTATTTTCATTGTTTTTTCCCCAATTTCTCCTTCTCTATTTTCTATTGCCTATCACAAGGATTGCGAAGCAAAGGTTTGAGCATTTGGCAAAGATGAAAGGGAAGAGGATGAAATAGTATTAATGATTAATAGTATTAAAAAAAAAGATAGTTAAGCATAGGTTTAGACTGAGTTTCTAAAAAGAAGTTTGAGACTCTCACATTTTATATTTGGATTCTTTTAAAATGAACCCATTTTTTATTGATTTTTTTTAAGATTATACATCTATTTTTTGTTGAACATGTTTTTTTTTTTTTTACATAAAATCAGATCTATGACATGTGTCCAAATTTTTAAAATTTTTTGTAACTTTAAAAATAATTTCTTTTTGATTGAGCATTCTAAAAAAATACTTATTCGCACATAACAACCTACTCCCATTTAGCTTGGAAATCTTAATTAATAAATATATAAAAGAGATTTGTCCGTGTTCAAGAGTTGAGTCCATTATCTCAACTGAGAATGTAATTACTTGTCTTGTTTGTTTTTGAACTTTAATGCTATTTTGGATATTGTACATCTTGAAAACTCTGACTGTTCGACAATGGTAGATATCATTTGTGATTTCAGAAATTGGTTAACTAAAATTTCATAATATAAAACCCAAAAAAAAAAAAAATGGTAATGTTGAGAGCTTAAAAAGTTTAAAAGGCCTCAACGGCATTTAAGGTAATTGGCTAGAGATTTAGTCAAAGCAATATTGGACGGTTAGAACAGTTAGCTATAGAACAAAAGAATGGAGCTTCAGCTTCGCACCTTAAAATTAGCGATGTTTGATGCTGCTATCTTTCTTCTGCATCGTCTTTCATTGGTAGGGACATACGAGACAATTTTCCTCTAAAACTTATAAGAAAGCTTCTGCCTTTTATGCATCTGCATTTTCTTAGAAGCCTTTTCTACATCTTTATTTTCTTACTCTTTTGTGGGATTTACTTCTAAGATTTGGAAGGTTTGAGCCATTTCAAGTTTGAAGCGAGTGACGTGTTAAATCTCAAAAGCAATGGCGGTAAGTTTTTTTTCTTTTTTCTCTATTTCAGTAATTTTGGTTATTGAGAGCTTGAATTTTGCATTGGATTCGATTGGTTTTCACTTTGATCATGGCCATCGGATGCGCGTATAGGCGATTTTATTTACCCAGATCAATTGTGTTGAATTGTGGGAAATTTTGACCGATAATGAACTGGGTCTGGAAAATGCATGCGATCAATAAATTTCAACTTTTGAATGCTGTAATTAGAGTGAAGGAGAAGGAATAATGGATGCAACATTAGAGATCCACTCTTGGACTATTTGGGTATAAATCATAAAAGGGTAAAAAATTCAAGCTGTGAAAAATTACTGGTAGCAGAAAAACAACCGTGTTTGGTACAAATATAATTTAATCCTGATCCTTGAACATGAGGAACACCTTGTCCACTCTTTTAATTTTTTAGCTGATGATGATGATATCTTCAATTCTGAGTGCTAACCCTGGAGTCTTTCTTATCTCATACAGAACCAGGAAGTTGCAAAGGGGGAGGTGTAAAAGAATTTCCAAAGATGTGAGAGAGCATATAATGATGTTTTACTTATCAATTTGCAGGAGTTATCAAGCATGGAAGCTCCTACAACTGAGGTGGACCTTGGGCCCGAGAAGATTGAAGTTGAGAAAGAGGCAGGTCCCGTGTTCCATTGTGATCTTTATGATACAGAAGTAGTTCACAAGGTGGCCGAAGCGTTCCTTCCCGGGTTAGCCACTGCCTGTGTTGATAACACAGCAGGAGGTCTCTTCAATACTCCTGGTTCAGTGGCTGCTGATTTGAGGAAGGAAATGATAGAGTACCTTACCAAGAGAAGCGAATCCTTTGTTGCTGAGTTGGTTGTCTTAGAAGGTGGACCAGATGGGGAACTCCTGGATAACCCTTTTGAGATCATTTCTGTTTTTGTGGATGACTTTGCAATTGAAAAGAGGAATCTGTTCAGTCGCTTTTCGGGTTGGCTGCTAAGCGAAAGGAGAGAAGACAGAATAGATGATATCGTTCAGGAGATGGAAATGAATGGGTTTTGGACTCTGGATCGAAGACAAGCAGTTGCAGGAGCTTTAGTTAAGAATGTTGACTTCAAGAACCTATTTCATTGCGACATGAAATTTAACTCCTTGGAAGAACTTTCCAACCATGCTCATAATTGCAACTTTAGGACTATCATCTGCCACAACCAAGGGTGTGAAGCTAGATTCTGCGCAAGTCATTTGGAGAAGCATGATTCAACTTGTCCTTTCAAGATAATTCCTTGTGAGCAGAAGTGTCCAGACCACATTATGAGACGTGAGATGGACAGACACTGCATAACTAAATGTCCCATGAAGCTTGTGAACTGTCCTTTTTATGCAGTGGGGTGTCGGACCCCTATTACGCAGTGTTTGATCGAGAAACATCGTTCAGATGAACTTCATTCTCACTTGCTGTACGTTCTTCAAGGCATCTACAAGGAAGCATCTGAAGAAGATCTTAAACCACGAGTGGAGCAACTTATGCAGGTTAGTCTGTGGCTAGTGTTTGATAGACCTGAAACCTTTGATAATGAAATTTAGTACTGAATGTGATCATTAGAAAATACTTTTAGGCAGAGAAAACATGGCATTGCAGAGAGTAGGAGAAATTGAATTTGACATCCTCAAGCAGTTGATATGCCTAAATTGAGGCTTTAGATATTCATCTATAAAGATGTGGAATTGCAAGTTCTTACTAGTAGTTGCTATCGTAAAACTGTATTGCGCCATATTATTTGGGGAAAGAGATATGCCAATTTCTTTGTTATTTTTTATATTCAGACTTTTAATTTCTTGTTATAGGCATCATCAAACCGCAGATTAGCAGAGGCTCGGGATGTGAGATTTTTAACCTCCGTTGTCAAGGATCTTGATGCTAAGCTAGAGCCTCTGGTAATCACTGTGAAGACGACAAATGATGTAGAGAATAATGCAAAGAATGAAGATAGCAACGTCAAAGAAAAGGGCAGTGAACAGAACACACATACGTCAAGTAAGGAAAATTCATCAGATAAAGCTGAAGTCAGTGCCGTCATAAATAAGGATAGCGCTGATAATAATACCCATAAGGAAGATAGTGACATCAATAAGGGCAGAGAGAAGAGTACGGAGACTTCAAAGGCGGCAAATTTATCTGATGAAACTGAAGTCAGTGACGTGAACATTGCACAGGTTGACAAGAAGAACACGGATGTTGAAGATAGTCATTTAAAAACCAAGGGCAATGAAGAGAGCACAGAGACTATTATGAAAAGTGCATCGGATAAAGTTGAAGTCACTACCATAAATGAAGAAACTGCAGAGAGCAACGTCAAGAACACAGATACGGAAGATAAAGAGAACCAAGATAAGGAAAATGAAGAGAGTGTAGAGATTTCAGAAGTGATAAATAAGGATAGTGCCGGGAATAATGTAAAGAACAAGGATATTGGAGATGATACCTTGGAAGATACGGGTAGGGAAGGGAGCATTCAGACTTCCATGGTGGAAAATCTATCAGATAAAGCTGAAGTAAGTGCACTGAAAAAGGATAGTGCAGAAAGTGAAGGCAGTTAAAAGAGCAGATATACTCCATTGCAGCAAACTCATCGGATAAAGCTGAAGGCAAAAGTGAGAGCTTATATAATGAACTCTTAATAAATCTTTACTGCTAGAGGCGTTTCACTTTGCAAGTAACTTGTGACACATGCCGATTTCTCTTACGTAGTATGCTCTAGCATCATTCAAATATATATCTTCTTCTTCTTCTTCTCTGTTAACTAGCCTTTTTAAGTGCAATTTTTCTCCAGTTTCTAAAGTAAGGGCCTAGAGTGACGTTAAATATTTTCATCATTGGGTACTTTGCTTACAGCATCATTTTTTGTTCCAAATGGTTGATTAATTAATCTTTTCATGCTCACAAACATAAAGAGAGTGTTGAAGTGTTAAAAATAGCTTCATGGGAAGTTGTGTTTGAGACCTAGTTTTGGCAGCTAAGAAGTAGAATCTTGTGGGCTGTAGGTTACCTTTCTCGGACTCTGTTCTGCTTTTGCCAGATTAAAATCAAGAAATAAGCGGAAATACAACAAAACACCACCAATTCAGAGAAGCCGCAAAATTGCCATCGCTGTCCAAAATCCAAGCATTGGATATTATAAAAATATTTCAAATAACAAAGTAAGAAAAAGTTTGATGAAAAATCCGAACATTCTTGCATATAATAAACGACCCGTTGGATGCCATTCAAATAACTCTTTATTGTACTGAGTTGCATGACCATTTTCACTTTCACTAAAGACTATAAAGTCGTCAGTTTTCATATTCGCCGATATTTTTTGTTGTTGAAAACTGGGGCCAAAGGCCAAAAGAAAGCACCAAAAAAAAAAAAACTCCTTGGACATCGACGCCCCCCCTAAAGATTTTACATGTCAACACTTGCATAATTGGTGCAAGCGATTTCACAGCAAAGAGAATTGAGAAAGGAACAACTCTTGCTGCCTACTTCTCGAAGCGATGCCGGATCAGCAGATGGTTGAGGCCTGAGCTGAGGATGACTACGAAAGGGAAGAAGCTTTCTTTGTTTTTAAGGTGGGGGTCGGTTTCCGCTGCCCAAACAGTTTAACAGGGGCTTATTTATAATTTTATTATTAAATTTTTTAATTAAAATATATAATCATATGTAAAAATTATTTGATGATTATTTTATTTGTAAAATCATATCTTTATTATATTTTAATTAAAAATATAATAATATAAATATAAATAATCATATAAATTTTTTTTTCATTTAATAAATCCAACCATTACAAATTTATGGGTGCTCCAGGAGGCCATATTTTCAACTCAAAATGTGACCCACAATGAACCTTCGGATATGATAAAATGGGAATGGATCCTTCCCATTTGGGCCCGTGACTGTATTCTATGCGATCAACACATATCAACCAATCAACCTACCACTTGCTTCGTTATTTGACATGTGGCGACGAATTATTTTTCTGGTTAAAAAAATAGTGCATTGTCTCCCCGAAAGAGTAAAATCTGTTTTTGCACTTGCTTTGCACTACTCAAGCTTTCGCATCTGATGCTGACTCTGAACTCTTAACCTTCTCCTCCTCCTCCTCCTCCTTCTGTCTCTAATTATGTAGCCTTGTAGCAAAGAAATGTAAGGAGTAAACTCTCTTTTGAACTCTTCTCAAACTCCTCTTCACCACCACCAAAATTCTCCAATGCGTCCTCCTTAACCACGCCTCCTCATCCTCTCACCTCAACGTTTTTCTCGACCAAATGCTATCCAACCTTCCTTCTTCCTCCTAGCTCGACCTCAATCCCAAGCCCTTTCGGGATCTTCACCCTTCCAATCCCTTCCTAGACGACACACCACCGCCACCCTTTAATACTAAGAATGTGGCATTTCAGCATGATGAGCACACAAGCTTAGCCTCCAAGTTCAGAAACCACTAGATCAATAGTGGCCTCCAAAAGCCCAAAAAAGGAAAAAAAACAAAAAAGAAGTTGTCTCTCCAAAAGACCTAAAAATCTATTTTTGCTCATGCTTTACTCTGGTTCGAAAAGAAAATAGCAGAGTTCATTTGGTCAAATAATCCATTCTGCCTTGTTCCTCATTGCTATATCAGGACCAAATATTCCACCCTAAAATGCTTGCGTTTTGCTCTTTTGGGGAGACAAAAAGTTCAGCCAAAAAAAAAAAACATGCTTTGCCATGTGTTGCACAATTAAGAAAACGATGGATTGAACAGGTGTATTGACTGCATGGAATGCAATCCTTGCCTGAATAGAGAGGATTTGTTTCTTTATGTTTCATGCTTTTTATTTAAAAAAAAAAAAACTTGATAAGAAGTACAAAAACAATTTTACTTAAACTTAATTCTTCTTTGTTAACTATAAAGTGTGTTTGCTTTAAAGAAAAGAAATTAAAAGGAAATGAAAGTTCAATTTGAATGTCAATCTAACTCTTTTACTTAGAATATGACTGGAGAATGAACGAAGACGAAAATAAGTTTATTTAAACATAAATCAAATAGTGATAAAAGTTTCTACAAATAAATGAATAAGTAATAGATGAACAAATGAGTACTAAATAAATGAACGAGTAAAGAACAAACAAATGATAGAGTACAATGAAAAAATTTTCAAAGTGTTATATTATTCATATTCTCAATAATAAAAAAATTTAAATCAAATAAAATTAAACTCACATACTAATAAAATAAAATTTCTCATAATGAATTATAGAGTGAAAATATCATATAATACTCTACTTATATCATAATAAAATAGTAGATAATTGAATATAAGATCTAATTATATAATTTGATATTATTTTATTAATAAATTGACCTTATTTTATTTAATTTAAAATTTTTTTATTAGATAGAATATAATTAATATAACACTTGAAAAATATTTAATAATTTTTATTACAAGGAGATGATAGAAAGAACTACATGTCTAACTTGAGATTACGTAACAAACTATTTTATCCAATAATAGCAAGACAAAAACAAATAAATATATTAATTCTTAGTTTATTTATTTTCTATAAATTACGTTCCAACTGAAAAACACCTTTTTCTCCATTTGATTCACCTCCCTAACAGTAACTTTCTATATATAAAATGTTGCAATGCAAGAATAGCATAGAAGCCAACGTTTTGCAGCATTGAACTTTGCACGAAGCAGCCACCCTGTAATTAACCTTGTGAGCCTATGAAAATAAGAGGTCGATCAACCTCTTCCCCTTCCTCCCCCTCATTGTTCGCTTTCTCTTACATTTCTTCTGCTCCTTTTCGTTCTCTCTCTACCCTTTGTTGGCTCTTCCTGCCTCTGCCCAACCTCGCCCTGAAGCCTTTCTTCTTGTCCGGTGCCACACCCACAGGCAAAGGTAGGGTCCTCGTAAACCCCTCCATTGTTTCATTGCTCTCCCAGAAAAAAGCAATGTTGGTGTGGAGATCATTGTCGATAAAAATGATTATCTGGCTCAAGAAGACATAGACGAACATTTCAGAGGAGAAGGACAATTATCCTAATCATGGCATTGTGTCTTAACCCTGCTTGTCTTGCAATGCTTAAAAAAATGTGTGTGTACCAAATTCTTTTAGATTTGATCCTTTATTTGCTTCCAATGCATGATTGGATTTTGTAGAATCCACTATGATGACCTGGTTTTAACTCTTCTACCTGTCTACAGTAACTGAGAAGTTTCTATATCAGTTTTTGAAACTAAAGTTTATGTAATAACGCTAATTAAAACTAGTTTTCACTCAATGCATGGATTGGAAGCATGCATTGAATGAGAAGTCAAAATCCATAATTTTGAGACACAAAAATCTTGCTAGTGCTCCATACCTTTCACTCTTTGTGCTTTGTGTATGCTCCGTTACTTATGAGACAAAATAATCTGAGACGTCGAAATCCATATTTTTGAGACAGAAAAATCTTGCTAGTGCTCCATACCTTTCACTCTTTTTTGTCTGAAAATCTCTGAAGGCAAATAAAAAATTTTTGGGAATTGAGTTATATTTATGCAGCATTTTCCTTCCTTTTCTGTGGACAACCTATAATTTTACATGGAGATCGAGCATAGGCCTTTGTTGGTGAAGATGCCATGTGATACTAGCTACAGTGGCCAAGCTTTATGCGTTTTCCAACCTTTTTATTTTTATTTTCATAAATAGACCCTTTGTTCATAAATCTTGTTGATTTGAGATCTTGAGTATTTGAAGATATAATTGATGTGAAAAACCCTTTCTTGACCATTTGCTGATTTTGTTGACATAAATAGTCCCTTGGAAGCTATTCTCTTAAAATCAAATTTTGGGCTGCGAGATATCAGTTAGAGTCAAAGGCCGTGACTCAGAAACTGTCATTGAGAAATCATATCGTTCAGGGAAGATGATACTTGAAGGCGCACTTAACTTAAATGGGCGGGAGTTGGAGACTGTTTTCTCTTTTAAAACTCCCAGAGGAGATGTGGAGAATGACATCTCATGTAAATCAGTAAGCATAAAGAATAAAGACAACAATTTTGATCATTTGTCTATATCAAGTAGTAACTTGTCCGAGAGGAACCTCCAGTCACCTTTGCCACAGACTCCGTTTGCTACCCCAAGAGACGAAGCTGCAACAAGATTGCAGAAAGTTTACAAAAGTTTCCGAACTAGGAGGCAGCTAGCAGATTGTGCAGTTCTTGCAGAGCAGAGATGGTTAGTCTTAATATATTTGCACTTTTATAAACAAAAATAACCGGAATCTACCTATAGATTTATTAGTCACATTTGTTTTGTCCTCTCAAATAATCATCTTTAGTGAGAAAGTAATTATTAATATTTTACATTTTCAGATTTTAGAGTTTTTACTTCGAATGATCTCATAAGAATGCAATTAACTGTCAAATTCTATGTAAAGGTAAAATTAAAAAGATAAAAAATTTTAAAAAAGAATAGTCCTATATTTCTCATATTTTCATTTACTTTTGTGTGTCAAAATTAGTTTTCAATTCATATAAAACGCTTACAGGTGGAAGGTGTTGGATTTTGCTGAGCTAAGGCGGAGTTCCATTTCATTTTTTGATATTGAGAAGCCAGAGACTGCTCTCTCCCGTTGGACAAGGGCAAGAATGAGAGCTGCCAAAGTAAGTTCTAAATCATATGAGAGCCTCTTTTTATGTCACTGTCGTCGTTTACATTTTAAGAACTGCTGAGAATCCTTTTTTTGGGCAGGTCGGAAAGGGGCTATCTAAGGATGTGAAGGCTCGTAAACTTGCTCTACAGCACTGGCTAGAGGCAGTAAGTCTTGCTGCTAAAGTGGTGCAGAATAATTAAAATGCTAGTTTTTCTAACTTGTTGCTACTCTTTCAATAACAGATTGATCCTCGGCATCGTTATGGCCATAATCTTCAATTTTACTACGTCAGATGGCTCCATTGTGACAGCAATCAACCTTTCTTCTATTGGTAAGCTTGCACTGGTCCCAAAAGGGGGACAAAGAAAAAACATTATACTAAAATGATTGATGAATATTAATTAACCTTCAAAATGTAGGCTTGATATTGGAGAAGGCAAGGAAATCAATCATGAAAGATGCTCTAGATTAAAGCTTCAACAGCAGTGCATCAAATATCTGGGTCCAGTGAGTTTTCTTGACCCTTTTGACATTTCTTTAACTGTCTTATTGAGAATATCAATCTCATCTTACCTTAGGTAGAGGGACAGTGATTGGTCATATACTATTTTGTGAGAAGGCCAGAGTTTATGTATTTAAAGTAAAAATCCCAGAACTTGTGGATAGCTCAACTGTCAAGCAACATGGGAACACAATTTTATATGTTTTTCTTGGGCAGGTGGAAAGAAAAGCTTATGAAGTAGTAATAGAGAATGGGCGAATTCTCTACAAGCGGAGTAGGCAACTGGTTGAAACAACAGCGGATGCTAAGTGGATTTTTGTACTCAGCACATCCAAAACTTTATATGTTGGGCAGAAGATGAAAGGCATATTTCAACATTCAAGCTTCCTGGCAGGAGGAGCCACTTTGTCTGCCGGAAGATTGGTGGTAGAAAGTGGTGTCATTAAGGTACGAATAGGAAATAAAACAAGATTTCCGGAATAGATTGATTCCCTGCATTCCTTTGCTTCCTGTTTCACTCTGTTTATCTTAACTGTCATTAATCTTTTTTCTTTTTTCTTTTTTTTTTTTCACTCCAAAGGCTGTTTGGGCTCATAGTGGTCATTATCTTCCGACAGAAGAAAATTTTCAGGCATTCTTGTCATTCCTTAAGGAGCATGGTGTGGATCTTACAGATGTAGAGGTAAAAGATGCGATACCTTGCTTCCGTTTAAGATAGCTTTTGCCAAAACAAACAATGCAGGGATTTTATAGATGGCTGCTGGCTGCTAGCCATGTCATTCTGCATAGGAACTTGACTTGAGCCTTCATTAAATGGAAAGAAAAAGACAGTCCACCATAATAAAGGAAAAAAAAATTAAAGGCGGGTTTCTCACTTCCTTGTCTTATGTTAAATCCAGGAAAACCCTTGTGAAGATGAAGAAGATATGGCCCGAGAGAGAAGGGATCTTATCGTCCGAGGCAATTCTTCACTGGCGGAGTTGCCTCATGACATTGAAACCGGAAGTTCTGGCACATCGGCTAAGGAGATATCTGACTTGAGAAATGAGGATTCTAATGCTAAGTCCAATTCTCATCCACCATTGTCAAGACTGTCTAGAGGACTAAGGTCAAAATTATCCACACTTGAAATACCAAAACGAGGCAACGTGTCAGACATTTTCCGGACGCAAGCATATCCGTCAAGTAGCTATTTTCTGCCTCCAGTTTCGTTATCAGATGGTTATGAGACAGCAGAAGATGAGACAGCAGAAGAATCATCTATTGATGAGTCAGAATTTATGGTTTCCAAATCGAACTTGTTTGTCGAAGATCAAGGGGAAGGTGATAATGATCCTATTCCGAGAGAAGAAATAACGAAGAGGATAGATTCGCACAAAGTCACAAAGTCATATCAGTTGGCCTATCAATTATCTACCAGATGGACAACAGGTGCTGGTCCAAGGATTGGTTGCATGAGAGACTACCCTTCAGAGCTTCAGTTTCGAATTCTGGAGCAGCAAAATTTGTCTCCAAGGATAAGATCTGTTTCTCCATCTCCATGTCCTAGGTCCCTTCAATCTCTCGCTTCGTCCAAAAACCATAATTCTATTCCCTTTGACTGATCTTCCAATAGTGGTAGTGTCTCGTGCAGCAAGTACATGAACTGACAGTACACAGATGAAGGTCAAACCAAGTGAACCCATGCTTCTGTTGGGCAGAGAAAACCAAACTGACATTCTTTTGCAATGCTTCTGATGCCGTTCTTTTACCCAAAAAGTTTTTGTGGGTCGTGTGGGGAATAAAGAACCAGAAGAATTTTGCAAGCTCTGGTCCCAAATGGGAAAAAGAGAAAGAAGGCATCTTGCATCTTGTAAACCATTAATGAAGTGCAAGATAGTGGTGCCGAAACTTTCTAAGAGGGTTGCTGACTCCTTTTGTTCCATCCCTGAAATAACGTACTCTTTTCATTGCAAGATGAACGCACTCTCACAGGCTAACTGGAAGGAAATTATAAGCGGCAAAGACTTTTGTATAGTAGCCATCCATGGCTATGGAATATGGAATGTGTCCTCCTTTAGATGGTTGATTAATCTCTGAAGGTGTTCAATGTAACTGGTTTAGGCAACGCGTATTTGGGCATTGGTAAAGGATGAATTACTAATCCAATCAGCATATTTCGGCATGCATCGATATAAAATCCAAGCTTAGGATAGAGTTCCCATGGTATTACATCTAATTACAAGGAGATGTTGCAATATGTTATATCCACCAAGACCAAAAAAGGACTAGTTTATTTGTTGATACAACAATAATGTCTACCAATGCCTGTGTGCGTCTCTCCCAAACAATACGAACAGCATTTGCTAGATTAAAGGAAATAAGGCATATTCAGCATAAAAAAGATTCCATATAAATCGATAGAACCCCGAAATTGCTTCCTGCAGCATAGAATCAGACATTTTAATTGCAGCTGAGCAATAGAAGGGAGGAAGAGAGAGAGAAGAGAATACTTCAACACATAGACCAGCAAAAATGGTCTTGAAAACAACAAAGAGAAAAAAAACAGATGCAAAACAAATTTTGGGTTTCATACTATTGTTTGGATCAATAAAGTCGGAGTCTAGAAGTTTTAAAAGAAAATGGTCACTCAATCTTACAGCTCAGAGTAGTTGAACTTTTATTGACACAATCTTGGCCTTCATATAGACCCAGAAAAGGTGGAAAAGCCAGAACTAGCAAAGCAAGTACCCTCAGAAACTAATCCACATAATATATCCTTTATCCAAAATATATGAAGTTAATTTGCACAACATTTGTGTCAATCGACCTCTCCTTTTGGTGCCAAATGGTGCTTGAAAATTTAAACAGGCAATAAGTTGATATGGAACTGTAAAATTAACAACTTTGAATTAAGGTTTATGCTACTCAGTGAATGAACAGATTAATATAACCTGAATTCATTATGCTACAAAAAGATGGAGAATAAGATCCAAATTCTGAAATTTTTACAGCTTTATTCTTGAAAGTGTATCGGACACGTATAATGAAAATAGTAAAAGAGCTACTACGATTATTTTCAAGACAAAGGAGGTAATGTTTTACCTTGGTATAATTAGCTTGTTCTAATACCCAACTCTGAAATATAAGAAAAAATTGTTATGGCAATCAATAATTTCATATTTTGTGTGTGCATGATTTTTATGGAAAAAGAGAGAGAAATATATGAGAAAACACCAGACAAGTAGCTTCCACAGACAGTTAGGTTCCAATAAACATACATTAGTAAGAACTACCAAAAGTGAATGCATTGCAATCAGTGTCATTTTCTCAAAATTTCAACCAAAAATGCCAGGGATATCACCAAGAACTAGAAGTCTAGAACACACTAAAAAATATCGCATGCCAAGTTCCAGCATTGCAAAGTTAAAACAGGTTCCTTTCTACTAAAAGATACATGGGAGATAGAATAATTGGGGGAATCTCTTCCTTCTTTTCCTTGTTTGTCTCTGTGTCTATCTTCTAGGTTGTTAAAAACAGTCAGTCAGTTAGTCAACAATTATCTACACAGGGCCAGAACACAGGCTAACAATTTTTGGTAACATGGACAGAAAAATTAAATGTGTATTTACTAAAAATTACAAACTTGCAAAATAAAAGCAGGTTCCTTGGAACTCTTCTCCATTTGGTTGAAAGGTTTTGGGTTTAGGAAGGGGTATAAAGTGCTCTGGAGTTGTGTTCCTTTTACTGTGTACTGGTTTGTTTGGTTTGAGGATAATGTGAGAAACTTCAGCCAGATGTCCCTATCTATACAGCTTAGGAGTAGGATTGATTTCTGAGCCCTTATGTGGGTTTCAGCTCAAGGGCTTTTAGAGGGGTTTAAATATCAAACATGCAAAGGGATTGGAGTAACCTCTTAAGCCGATGTTTCTTCCTTTTTGTTGTGTTCATTTTGTTGGTTTCTCATTGTTTTAGGAGGATTCCTGATCCTCTTGTTCTCTATTTCCCTTCTCTCGTAAGTCTTAACAAGGTCTTGTTTCATTTAGGCTCTCTTTGTTTCATGGGAAAATGAAAATCTTTTAGAAAATTTTTCTTCCTAAAAAAATAATTCCTTAACAAAATTTTCTGCTGTTTGTTTCAATAAAAAACTTTTCTTCAGAAAATTTTTCTTTTGTTTGGGTTGCATGAAGAAAAAAAAAAAGGTAGCAAATGATAGGCAGTGGTAGTGGCTAGGTGTTGGTGAATGGTTACACAATGCAATCAACGGGGGCATGTGCGTGCGTGTGCATCTGTGCATATGGGTGCATGTGTTGATATGCGTGTGTACATGCAAATGAGCATGCATGTATACATGTGTGTACAAGCATGCATGTGTGTGCTTGTGTATATTTGCATGTTAATGTATAAGTGTGTGCATACTAGCGTGTATACAGATATGTGTTTGTACTCACATGTAAAGCGTATACGTGTGTGTACTTGCATGTGTATATACATATGTGAATATGTGCGTGCACTCCCATGCAAACATGTGTGTGCACATTCACATGCATACATAAATGTGTGTTTATACTTGCATATGCACATATGTGTATGTATACTCACATGCGTACACATTTGTGTGTGTATGTACAGTGGTAAGCTGTGATAGTAACTAGTTGAAGAAAATTTTAGATCACTGGAAAAAATTTTCCCCAAAAAGAAATTTTTTTCTAGTGAAACAAACATAAGAAAATTTCTCATATCACAAAATTTGTCCAAAGAAAAATTTTCTCTCAAAACAAACAAAACCTGAAAAGGGGGGGAAAACGAGAAGTTACAGGAAGAAGCACTTCCAAATAAAGGGGTGATCACATGCCAAAGTCCATATGCTTTAAGAACATATACTTAAATGTATTCAGTTGAATTTCCACAACATCAAATAAATTGGTAGCCACTTTCTCTAAACAAATATTGAATAGAGGAAAAAAGGAAGCATATTCTGCTTGGACTATAATATTATTAAATAAAGGGCGTAGGCAAAAGCAAGAATATAAAATAAAAAAGAAACAATATGAAACATGTATGAAAATCCACCTGGACCATAATGAGAGCCACAGAAGTTATGAATCCAAAGAAACAAACCTGAAAAATCAAGCTTGATGCCAAAAACATATGAGCTGGTATCAGTAACCAACGCCTGAAAGCCTGTAAACATGTGCCAGAACTTACATATGGTTTTGTTTTTGTGGAAGACAATATAAAGAACTCCATGAAAGTGACTGACAAATAAGGCAAGTTTATATTCACCTGTGGCAAATAAATTGCTGCCAGTATGGAAACAATATAGTTCATCAGCAAAATTCCAGAACCAAGGAAAGCAATGTTCCGAACTCCTAGTTTTGTAGCAAAGGTTGAGATTTGATACCTAAAATAGTTATTACATCCAATTCCTTATTAGATGTAGCATAAAATTACACGCAGAAGCAGAATATGCATTAAATACACACACATGCATGCACACCTAATGAAATAAAAAGAAAAAACTGTATCTGCAACTCAGCTAATTAAGACTAATAGATCTACAGCATTTATGCAACTTGATCTGAAAACTTACTTGCGATCCCCCTCAACATCTGGAAGATCTTTCGTTATAGCAATTACCAGCGCAAACAATGTTACAAAGGTTGTGATGAAAACCACGGGAGAGCTGCAGGTAGAGATACATGAACAAACATATGATAAGTTATCAAAATATAAGTTGGAATAATGCAAACAATATTGAATGAAAAGCTAATGTCATCCTGACCTTTATTGACATACTAGGGAAGCACAATTTTACTTGAAAAGCAGAATTGACTGACTCAACCATTTAAAGGTGAAGTCTGTCACAGTTGGTGTCCCTCATTCTAGGAAATCTAACTTTGATAGTTTCTTCTTCCAGTTCTATAACCTTTTTGGTTGGAACACCATACATTCATAGTTACTGTAATCTTCAGGGAGCCCCATGTTTGGACATTAGGGATCCATGACCCATTTTTGTTCACCTTAACCAGTTACAAATATGAAGCAACAAATGCTAAACTCTAACCAACCTCCACTCAAAGGTAAGTCCAAGAGCAGCTCTAGTGGCATAATACACACCGAAGTTAAGAAGAAAACCCCGTACCTGCACATGCTGCTTGTGTCAATCTTTGTTCAATAGTATGGACATATAAATCATATAAAAAATTGATTTCATCTAAAAGAATCTCAACTAAATCACTGTACTATCTATTTTATTTTTAAGAGAAGTCAACAAATCACTGGTTAGTACCGCCAAGATTGGAGGAAAAAGAGAATAATTCTTACCGTGGCAATAATAAGAAATGCTGCCACAGGAAACCTTTTCATTCTAAAAGGAGGAACAGAATAAATGGTGCCAAGAAAGAGGCCAAGAGTGTAAAGAGAAAAAATAAAGGGCCCAAAGTTCAATCCAACTATCAACAGGCCAGCTGCAGCAAAAAATATCACCAAGAACCATGCAGATTGGACTGAAAGATCTCCTGCAGCTATAGGTAAATAAGGTTTGTTTACCCTGAAAAACAAACATAAAGCTAACATCTGCACTTAGTTAGGAGGAAAGTTAACTAGCAACAGGAATAAGTTCAAATCCAGGAAAAGGAATCTCAAAATGAAACTAGTGTGTAGTTGATGCAACTTTAAAAGATATATTGAAACTTAGCAAGAGATAAGCAAAGACCAGGCAAAGAAAAAGATAGGGAGAGGGAAAATAATAGGAAAAATCTGTATACGTCTGCATCATACTTGTCAATGCTAATGTCATAAATTTGATTGATGCCAACTATATAACCATTCCCACATATCAAGGCAAAAAGACCCGAGAATGCTTTGAGCAAAAGTGACCACTTTATCAGATTTGTATTTTCAATCAACGCTCTTGCCACCAAAGCACTGTAGGTACAAAAAAGTGAAAATGAACTTAAGTCAAGTATGCCTGGCATGAAGTTGCAGGAAAGAAAAATCCAAAAAAAAAAAATGGCAGCAAGGTGTAAAATTACTCACACAGAACCTAATGCTGTACCACGTATAGTATGAGGCCTTAAAAATCTCCAACATGCATCTTTGAAATCTGAAACTCTGTCAGCAATTGGATGATCAGATCCAGCAGCTTCAACTTGACTGCAGGCCTGGCAGCATTCAATTCACATTAAAGTGATACAACAGATTTACCCAAAAAAAGGTGATAAAACAGACTCAAATCTCATATATCAAAACCAAAGTTAGGGAAAAATCAGTTTTTTGAAACCAAAATAAATATTTACAAGCTAAGGGCATTTTGAACAGAATCAATAAGTGCTAAAGATGAACACTTATGTGCTTAATTATTTCAAGTAGATTCACAATTTCTTCAAAATGTATCACCAAGAATTAAAAAAAAAAAAAGAAACACTGGAAATATAAAGTAACTATCTCACAACATTCAGGGTCAGTGTCTCTGCAACAATCCTAATTCACTAAGACTATCGCCGTCCCCTCATTATTTGTCAGTTCATCTTCATTACGTCCTTATTGCCACCTCACTGTATCATGCTATCGACCCCCACCATCACTGCAAACACTATACTGCCACCAATACCAACTTGACCACTTAGCTTGGCATTACTGTGTCATCTTTGATCATTGTGCAACCAGTCCAACATCACCATCCCACCCAATTCACTATCGCAAGTTCACAACGACAATTACCAGACCCACCATCAGATGTAACACTCATAGTTATTGCCATCACCTCATTGTTTTAGTATTAATCTTTCACCCATTTTAAAATTTTTGCGACAGTCAATGTCAATGCTCATCAGCTTGCCATGGCATCACCATGATTAAGTTCTTATTGTTTTTATCCTACACTACCATTCATCACTATATTGGTCGTATTACCCGCCCAACAACCAGAGTCCCACTATCAACATTATCTTCGTCAATTTGGACTCTTAGCATCGTCGCATTTCCACCAATACCACTGTTATTACGAGTTGCTTCCATTATATGAATATATTTTCAATTTTTATCATTACCAAATCAAAGCATCACAAAATTAAATAGCGTGTCTGTTCGCGAACACCTGACATGCAAAATTGGTGGCAACATTGATGCAAACTTAATTTGACTACGTGACCACATCAGACCAAGGATATTGTGCTCCTGGTCACCCTTAGACCTCCCTTTGTAATAAAATGCCCAGCAAAACCCAAGTTTATACACTAAAGCACAGATAGCTGAAACAAAATTCTAATAGGATGCGAAAAGAAACACAAACCCTGATGGAATTGGGTCTCTGTTGTCTCTTCGAAACAGGTCTAGGGCAGCTTGCGTGATCGTGTAGGCCAACTGAATGAAGGTGTCTGGAAAATCCTAAGAACAAATTGGAAGTTATAGGTGTTGCCTGACTGGGTACTTTCATGCAACACGAAGAATTCCATCTGGGAACTATAGCAGGAACCCGAATTAAAGTGTAAGAGGATGAGAGCTCCATGCGGAGCAGGGGACAGCAACACACACTGACACCGAAGCAAAGCAAACGGCAAAACAGGAGGGTGTGGTAACTAGGATCAAACCCGCAACATGAATGTGGGGTCACTCTTTCCCTGCGCTTCAAAATAGGATTAGACTTAAAAGTATATATTTTATTTTCGAGTTTTTTTAAATTAAAATATAAAAAATATATAATTTTTTAATAATACCATAATAAATATATATAATTTAATTAAAATTTATATGGTTATTTATAAAAATCTTACATTTCCCATAATATTATTAAAAATTATGATATTATTACAAAATCTGAGAACAAATATATAAATAACGGTATATAAACTTTTTTCTTTAAGGTGTTGTTTTGCAATTTTTGGTACCAAAAAAAATTTAAAATTAAAAATGAAGAAAAATATTGAATTCATAAAATATTTTTCTTCTCATAAGAAATATTTATTTTAAAATTTCATAAATTGCCACCAACAATAATATTTTTCAAAGAGATTATGTGTTGCATATATAATTTTTCACTCTACTATAAATGTCTTTCTATGTTGAAAAATGTTTTACAAAATTGACAATATGAAATTATTATTCCAGTTTTTTTATTCTTAAAGTTATAAACTTCTTTGATCATATTTCTTAATAAATACCTTTAGCAATTATATTAGAGTTTGAGTTAAATATTTTTAATTTTACATTTAAGTAAGCACGTTTTTATCTAAACATTGTCAATTTGTGCTTTTGATTATGATTTACGAGAGAAATTTCATATTTTACTTATTTATTTAAATAGAAAAATAAAATTTAGTCATTTAAAGCAAAAAATTAAAAGAAATTTAAATTACAAATTAAAAAATAATAATCTGCTTTTTTGCGTCTCAGCCAGAAGGCAACTTTCTCTGAAACGTGGGCAAAATCGTAATTTTAAGAATCACGGGTCCCTATAAAAATAAAAAAGTAGGGTTTAGTTACTCCATTCTCGTCTGCGGGTAAGATCAGCAGAGGTGCCGCCACCCACACTTTTCCTCTCTGTCTTCCATTCTTCATCTTTGCTTAGATCAGGTGTGTTCTGATTCCTATTACTACCTCCTTTATGCTCTTTTCTATCGCATCATTAATTTTTTTGCTATTGTTCCTTAGGCTCTCTCAAGTTGTATTTGAACTACTGTAACATGTCATGGTGCATATATTTTCACTCTGATTATAGTTTCTGTTGAGGCGAACTGAAATCTCTTAAGAGTTTGTGGCCATTTTGTGGTCGTTTACTGAGGAAAACGTCTGCCGTTCGGGTGGCATCAAATTTATAGAGATTGGGGAAATCTGGATGTGCTCGCTCTTGACATGGGTTATGTAGCTTTAGATGGAATTAAAGAATTAAACAAAAAAATCTTTGAAGCTTGGGAACACTGAATAAAAAAATTGAATTTTTTTTTTGAGTTGTGGCTTGTTTGGTAGAATAGTGGATGTCTGGGCTTTACTTGATATAATTTCAGAGTGAACTAATAATGGCAATAAAAAGGAGGAGAATGCTTTTATAAATAATTTTGTCTAACCTTTTGCCATGTAGAATGTCTACTTTTTCAATGTGTATGCTGTCCTTCTGTTAAGAAATAGTATTAGGTTTTATATTCATAAAATATCTGTTGAACTGCTGATGGATGTTTCTTTTTATGGTTTAGTCATTAAGAACTTAATGGTTTTTGTTATCAAAGTTTATTGAGCTTCCGTTATCCTTATGCCGAGTACCAATATATTGAGTGACATCAGTTCAAGGCTCATGTGGTATGATGATCATCGGAGTCCAATTGGTTTTGATATTAACTGTTAATCATGGGGAACTATAGGCATTTTCTGTGCAATTTGGTATTTTATTTCCCGTTGTTTGGATGTCTTAATCAGCTGCTGAACGTATTCTTCTGAATTTTGAACTTGGAAGAGCCAGGATTTAGTAGTTTTGGGTCATGACATGTTCCACACATTTGTCGCTTCACACACGTGCATTGTTAGATACCTCTTCTAGTCCTTGCCCTCTTTTCCATGGTGACTGTTCATTGTGTTGAGCAGGATGGAGTCTCAGGTGAAGCATGCTGTGGTTGTTAAAGTTATGGGTCGTACTGGATCGAGAGGGCAGGTGACTCAGGTTAGAGTCAAGTTTTTGGATGATCACAACCGGTATATCATGAGGAATGTGAAAGGACCAGTGAGAGAAGGAGACATTCTCACCCTACTTGAGTCTGAAAGAGAAGCAAGGAGGTTGCGCTAGAGGGTTCTTCGCTAGGTTTTTGGAGTTGGATATTCGAGCATGACTGCCTTTTGTGGTAATTAGTGGATGCCAAACATAATTGCATCTTTTGCTGTCCTAAAATATGTCTTTCGTATTATGACTGCAGTTTTGATGCCTCGTGTTTAATCTTTTAATATTGAAATGAAATATTCGAGTTCGGATTAGTTTGTGGTTTGATCTATATATGGTGCTTTTTCCTACTATTATCTTGAGAGACAAGATTGGGTGGAGGGTGAAGGTTATACCTCTGCTGTGCTATAAGCAGAATTTAGTCATACTGTGCTTTGCCTTGGTTTGTGGCTTGAGCTATACCTCTCATCATCGGGCTGAGTTGCATGTATATTGGTCAATGGCCTGGTAAATTCTGAATTGTTAAATCGCACTGCACTGCTATAAAAGATGACCACTCCTCTCAAATAATAATAAGATTATAGTGACCAGTTTAAGGCATGGGTTCCGACTTTAATGACAAGTTTAATACTGCACGAAGCAATCCCCAAACGCTTTTTAACGTAGAGGGTTCGGAGTTCATACTGCTAATTTTGGGAGTTTTAATATTATCCGTTTCGTATATCAATATCACTAGAGATGAGTCAAGTTTTAATTTAGAGTGCAAATATTTTGCCAATGGAAATATCATTCAAACACCAAAAAATAACAACGAAAGACACCAAACAACACCCAGAAACAGAAAGCCAAAAAAAAAAACACCCACACTCATGCCCTCAAAAGTTAGCTCAAAGGACTTCACGAATTCCCCTTTGATCTTCAACGTCCTCGTGGGACAGGATAGAGATCCAATGCCAAGATTCAGTTAGAGGGAATGGTGGTACCGAAACCCACCTAGAAAGGTTCATCCCCTTTGCGGCAACCTTCCCTAACCAATAGGCAGCTTTATCAAGAAATCTCCACTGAAGCTGGAAATATGCTAATTAACAATGGGGATACATGGGAGCTTTTCTTCAATCACCGCATCCTCTTCGTCTTATGCAGCAGCAACCTAATGCATCTCCTGTGTGCTTGCTTTTATCCATGCGTGCACATGCCTAACTATTCAGAATTAGGTGAGATAGAAGCAACTTGTTGTATTGTTGTTTTAGCAGATCTTGTAGTTCACATTATGAGTTGCAAACCAAAGTTGTCATAGCCTTAACCTGTTAAAGTGGGTACGGAAGCACGACTCTATCTTCCTCACATGCACATTCTTGGTGTCTTTTTTTTTTCTTTTTGGGCCCAAGTTCCTTTTTTCCTATTTTATAATAGATTTTCCAATGTTTTTTGTACAAAAACTCAAATTTTAATAGCCATATTTTAATCATTTAAATAGAATTATGTCTTCTATATTGTTCTCACATTAAGCCCATTGACAAGAAGCAATTTTATAAAGAGCTCAGTCACTTGGGCATTGGCTCATTTTCAGTATGTGTTAAAATAATATTTTGTTACCATACATAAATCTTGAAGACCATTTGACAAATAGAAGACTCAAATTTTAAAGAACTCAACTCTCGTATTATCTACCGGTAACAAAGATATGTAATATGACTTAATGTGAAACTAATGTAACCATTAAGTATTTGTCTCAACTACTCTTAACCTTAAAGCAACAATTGAATATTCAACTGCAAAGATTACTGCTAACAATTAAGAAAATACAAAATTAAAGCAATAGACAAATGCAAAAATATGAGAATTCAGTCAATTATTCAACTCATAAGAGAACCAAGATATGCCTAAGGAAAAACCAAATTGTTCTGTTTATAACTTGCTGAATCATGTGTAAGTCATAAGAATAAAAGCATAGTTAACACGTTCAAAACATCAAGCCACTTTTTCTTAACAAAATAAACATACAAAAGAACTCACATGCCAAATTTCAGCTTAAAATTCCTTATGAATTATTCCAGAAAAATCAAACAAAACAACTGAAAAATAAACAAAAATGCAAAACAGACCAGCCGCACATTTAAGAAGAATAATTACTGTTACCTCAGTAAATGAATCCAAAACTTGAAAAAAAATTTTATAGAATACACTAAACGTATATACAATTATTGTGACAAAATTTTAGATCAAGATCGTATCTGTGCCGTTCCGAGAAAATTCACCAACATAGGTTTTTGCATAAAAATCGGCAAAATAGAAGAATCTAAACATAACTCTTAAATTCAGAGAAGTTGCACATCCAAATGACCTCTAAAAAACAGCACAAAATTCTCCAATAATCAAGACATATGATTGAACGCATTCTCCAAAAAATCAGGACAAAATTCAATAATTCTCAGCAAATTCACAAAGTTTCAGAACAAAATCAAATTTTCTCAGCAAAATTGCACAATAAATTCAACCATACAAATGAAGAATAAGCTATTCTAACAAAAATTTTCAACTACCTAAACTGTCTTACGTCAATTATCATTAAAGAATCATATATAAGAATGATTGCTTAAATCTCATAAGTCAACAATGATCAAACAAGCAAATACTTTTTACATACACTACATGACATAAACAATTATGATATGAACACTAACTAATTAACTATGATTCATAGCATGCTTTTAAAGTTAATGTCAATCAAGGTTAGCATATCAATTTCTTAAATTAGGAACAACAACGCTCTTAAGATAATGTTCATCCTTTTGACATAATTATTGCACTAAAAATTTTGAAAATTATCATTGCCGATGGGGTTAAAAATATGATGCAATTATTTTAGGTTAGTATCTTATCCTATATTAACAAGTACACTAGTCATATAAGTAATAAAATAAATTTGAGTATGAGTATTAATTCCACGATGATGAATATTATTCCTAAGAACAAAGACAGATAGTTAACTAAGAGTTATGATGATTAGCTTCATCAATTAATATATATACCTAGTAGCTTAAATTATCTTAATTATTAGGATTCAAAACATTGAAAGTATGTATATATTCTAACCCACATGTAAGGCTTGAAGACTCTCTACAATGATTTCTAGACTGCAAAATTAAATTAGTAAACTAGACACTGATATCAAGTGTTATTTAGTTCATTATTAATCATTGAATTGACTAAAGATAATAAGTTCCTATTATATTAAGACCCCAAATGGATGTGTGAACATTCCTAATTCCTAATCCCCCTCTCTCTCCCAACACACACACACACACACACACAAGAAGGGGGAGGGACTTCAATCCCCCCTCTTTCTGCCAATGGACTTATCATATAGATTCTAAAACATGAATACATAATATAAGTAGGGATGATCATGTATAAGATTCTATAGTCCTTATCATTGACCTGATAAACAATTTTTCATGCTCACTAAATCTTAGAATTCTGAACCCATTACTTGAAAATACTTTAAAACAAATAAATTTTCTTGAATGGAGACTTCTTTATATAAAATCTAATCATAGAAAATCCTAATAAATATAAAATACTCCAAACAACAGGTACTATAATTCAATATCCATATAAGGTTATTTGGATGGTATTTTCTTACCTTTTATAATTTATTATATTGATTAATTTAAATAAATGTATGTTTATATATACACACACACACACACACTATGAGCCTAAGACAGGATAAGTATCACTTAATCCTCAAAATACTCCAAAAAAGAAAATTGATATCCGGATTCAAGCCAATAAATTTAATGAGTACTATAAAATATTATTTTGCCCATCCTAAATATAAGGATGAGGAGTGTAATTTTCCGAACTAAAAGAGAATAGACTGTCAAATGCTAAAATTTAAGGGGACGTTAATGTTATTTACCCTTTTATAAATAACTAAAGTTTTTTTTTTTTAAAGGGGTTTCGTCCTAGTTGTCTTCCCAATGCCTCTCTAGCCGTGAAGCTCAAGCTCTTTTACTTTTCCCCTCTGCCGTTGTTTCAATCTGCATTGTTCTCTTTGCTTATCAAGCCACGGCTGCTGAAGTGGCGGCTCCTCATGAAGTTGTCGAGAATCAAGATTCGACCCAGATCGAGGTGAAGCTTCGATGACGGTCAGGTATTTGGTCTCATACATGGTTACTCGATCCACTGCACTTTTTAACAAATGTGTTATCCGACCCATATGTTCCAAACAATGAATTTCTGCTGATCAAAATTTTCTATTGGTTTGTGATTTCTACTGTTAAAGGATGAAGTTAAGATTATCTTATGTGGTCATTTGTTTTCTGCTCTTCTACTCTATCTTTGCTGTGACAAAGAAGTATATTGACATTAGCACTTGTTCTCGTTATTTTAACTATATGCAATTTATACAATCTTCAAACTTTTAAGGAAGGCGCAGGCTTTCAATACTGTCGTAGTTATAAATTTCTGATATGTTACTAAGTCCAAAATTTAGGTATTAATTAGAACCGTCGAACGTTAACGGATACTTGACTGTCGTTTTTTTTTTTAAATAGTTAATGACTTAATTCTACTTTTTTGGAGGTGTGAATCCTAGTCAGATTTTGTTAATATTAATCAACCGCTATCCTGTCTTTGAATTATTGAGGAAACTAGTATTATTTTCTCTCCATTGTTTCCTTATTTAGTTTTTAAATTTTTGATCAGGTTAATGACATTTCTCTGGCTGATTATATTGGAGTGGTAGCATCCAAGCATGCAACTTATGTTCCTCACACAGCTGTTAGGTACTCAGCAAAGCGATTCAGGAAAGCCTAGTGCCCAATAGTTGAGAGGCTTACCAACTCTCTGATGATGCATGGTAGAAACAATGGGAAGAAATTAATGGCTGTGAGAATTATCAAACATGCTATGTAGATTATTCATTTGCTGACTGATCAGAATCCCATTGAAGTAATTGTTGATGCTGTGATTAACAGGTAAATGGGTGTGTTGGTAGTAGATTTGCTTTTTATTTGATATCTCTATGCTGCTAGTTGGTTTTCTGTAATTCTGTCTAGTTGGAGAAAGTAATTTGAGATTGAGGTTGAAGTGTTAATTTTAGTATTCTTCTCCCCCCCCCCCCCCCCTCTTTTCTAATTGGCATGATTCCCGTGATGTTGGAGGTTAACATGTATCTGCTCTACTTGTTTGTTTACTTCAGTGTTTAATTTGTATGCTATTCTATTTTATTTTACTTTCATTGATTTTTATTTGATGTGTATCTTGCTGTAAAATATGTGGAATTGAGAAAATCAATCTGAATTCTGTTGTGAACTTGAATGCTATGCAATGGATGTTTAAATTAATTGAGATCATTTGACATTCCAACAGGGTCAGATAAAAAATTTTCATTCTAGAGCATTCATAAATTAGCAACCTTCATAGTTCATAGTATAAAAGTCAAACAAGCTTTCTGAGTTTGAACTTCCATTGAAATACTGGTTTCAAGTTTGGTATGAGGAAAACTGGCTGAAATTCTCAAGATTTGAGTGATATTCAAATACAATGGTCACATTTAGTCCTGCTTCTCTGTTAGTTGGAGAATGGAATGATGATTATTTGTTTCCCTCTTGGTTTGATTGCCTGGATGATGGCACTTCAGTATTAGCTCTATCTCATTGCTCTCCTTATTTTCTTTTATTAGTATTTTGCTTGGGTTTTTTTTTTTTTTTACATGTGTAATCAAATATACGCTGTTTGAAAACAAAGGTTCTTCGCACAGGTTGATGATAGAATGTGAACTTATATGATGGTTTGATCTTATAAGTAGTTTCTGCTTAAAGGATGTGTAATCTTACTTCAGGAAGAATGAAGAACAAAAAGTTTGATCTGGTTAAAGCTGCCATAGGTTCTTAGCATTTGAATGCATTATCAATTCAGTGGGGGAGATTTAGATCTTCTCATCTGTTTTAGTTGGACAATGAAATGATGATTATTCGATTCCCTATTGATTTTGTTGCCTAGATGATGGCATTTTGATATTGGTTAGCTCTATCTGATCATTCTCCTTATTTTCTTTCGTGTGCATTTTAGTTTTTAAATTTTATTACATGGATAAAAAATATATGTAATTTGAATAGAGTATGTGATGTTTTAGATGGCTTGTTTTATAATATATAATTTTTTAAAATCAAATTAGATGGCTTGTTCCTACTTGTCTCAAGTGGTTACTGCTGAGTAGATGTGTGATATTACTTTGGGAAAAAAAAAAAAAAAGATCCGGTTAAAACTATGTTAAATTCTTGACATTTAGACCTACTTGTCTGTCAGAGTTGGAGAATGAAATGATGGTTAAAATTGTTTGCCTATTGGTTTGATTTTCTGTATGATGGCATTTTGTTATTAGCTCTATCTGATCATTATCCTTAAATAACTCCAATGCATCTTGCTGTGTTTTTATTGTGTGTACAAATGATTTTCATTTTTCAGAGGTCCTTGTGAAGATGCAACCCGAATTGGCTCTGCTAGCTTTGTTAGGAGACAAGCTGTGGATATTTCACCCGTCCGCTGTGTTAATAAGGCCATCTATCTTTTAAGGACAGGTGCACGTGAAGCTGGTTTCAGAAATATTAAGACAATTGCTGAATGCTTGGCTGATGGACTTATTAATGCAGCAAAGGGTTCATCCAACAGGTATTCTTGTATTCTTTTCCTGGCATTGCTCATCTCATTGCATTAATTGCTCTCATTTATACCTTTGGATGCATGTTTCTTGGTTTTGTCAATTTGCTGAAATTTATTTTATCCTTTACAGCTATGTTATCGAGAAAAAGGATGAGATTGAAAGAGTTGCCAAGGCCAATCGTTAAGCAGCTTTGGGAAGGTAGTCTCAGTGATGGAAAAGATTTTGTTTATTTTCCTTGCACTACATTTTTGACCATTGTTACTTTGAATTTCAAACACAGGCCTGGTACTTTTTTTTTTTTTTTGGTTTTAGTTTATTATTTTCCTTAGGATTCACAAGTTATGAACAATTTAGACTTAATTTGATAAAAAATGGTGGCGAGCTTAAGTTTTTGCCGGATCCATTTCCATTATTTTTTACCGTGTAATTGGTGGAGTTTGGCCCCTCTTCTCCTCCTATGCAAGTTCCCTGATCTATCTTCAGAATGATGATGCTTTTTGGGAATGCGAGTGTTTTTTTCCCATTATGTTCAGCTCATTATTCTGTCCAGCTAGAGGGTATACAAAAGTAGGACTTTTTAGTAAAGCTTTTGATCTCCTGAAGAAATCAGAGGAACTCGTAACTTCAAGGAGGAAAACGTCCTTCCGTTGCCTTGTACCTCAATATGAAACGATGGGTAAGAAAGAGGGAGTGATGAGATTATGGGAAATCTGCAGAAAGGAGGGGCACTTGTACAATAGAGATTATGTGACTGTCCTATCTTCACTTCTTAAGATTTTTGAGTAGTGGGAATCAAGGATGTTATATTGTGATATTCGCTTCCCAAACTTCATGAAAGGCCTTCTGGAGAAGGGTGAAACCACTGTTAACAAGGTTAATATGAATGGGGGAAAGCCAAATTCAGAGACGTGGTATGATTTGGCAAACGGATATCGTCGGCGCAATGATCATTGGAAGGCTGTCGAATGCATGGAAGAGTCAATTTCTGTTATTAGACGTGGGTTGAGGCCAAATAGGAGCACCTTAGACTACTTGAAAGGGAAAGGAGACGTGGAAGAAGCAGGGGAATTCGTAAGGTCACTCAGGAACAAGCATTTGGTCGCTGGGGATGTTCACGACAGGTTGATGAGCTGGGTTAAAGACATGGAATCAAGTGTGAATGCTATTGATGAATTGACAGGAGATTCAAGTGAGGGAGCATGTGAAATTTCAGAGCTCGACGAAGACAATGACATCGAATCCTGCCACCTTATCAAAAGTTTGGAGTTTTGATGCGAGTTTTTCAACATTTCGCCAAAGCAATCTATGTGGTATTTTTAACTATTCATTTATTTATTTTTATTATTTTATATGTGAAATTAATGTATTATTTTGCCAGTAATACAACAGTGTCCCGCAGAATTTGAATGTGAACATGGCCATAGCATTTTTGTTTGCCCATAAGTTAAAGTTGAACTTGGCACGCACCAAGTCACTAAGGCTACACTGCTCTTTTCTGCAGCGTGAATAAGTAGATTTTGAGTCAAAAATCACAAAATACAAATGGTTTCTTAAATATTTTATATCAAAATCAAAATTTTTAATAAAAAACCACATTTCTTAATTTTTGAAAATTATTTTATATATTATAACGTAATTAAAGTTTTGGTAACACGCGCCTTTGAAAAAGGATCCCAATCCCTCCGTGCAGTAGCCCAAAACGGGGGGCCCAGACTTCCTTTTACTTTTTTTTTTTAATTTCTGTCCAAGCAAAGGATTGGTTTTCTTTTAAAACATTTGAATTTTATCTTGAAAAAATTGTCATTATTAATATATTGGAACAGTCAAGGATAATTCATTATTTTGAATAAATTACATAGTTTTTTCTTGTTAAAATTATACACATTTTTTTTAAAAAAATGTATAGTTTAGGCTAATTTTAAAAATTTTTATTGAAATATCTTCTATGATCTTGAATATACAAATATGTATTATATTTAAATGTACATAAATAAAAATATAAAAGAGTATGTTTTGTTTTCAAATATAAATGAATAATAATAAAAAGAGTAGATTTTCTTTTCATTAAATTTAATTCAAATATATATTTAAATTAATGAAAGATATTTTAGTCAAAAAATTTAAAATCAAATTAAAGTATAAAACAACTTTCATATTTTGAAAATAAGAGAAAAGTTTGTATAATTATAGTAAAATTAAAAAAATGTGTATTTTACTCTATTATTTTTAATAAACTAAATTTATAATTATATTATGTAGGCATATAATTTCGATGCTTGTTGCTTAAAGCAACGTCAAATTTAGATCATCTATATACAGATCTTGACGATTCATATTATTATTGTTATTTCAATCTCAAATATTATTTTTTAAACAATTTATAATTAAAAGAATATTTTTATTTTATATTTTACTTCATTTAAAATCAAAAAATAAAATAATAATAAAATCTAAATTATTCAACTTTAATCTAGACTCTCCAAGTATACCATTGCTAATTAAGGATCAGGTGCAAAAATTTCGGTTTCTATTATGTAGTTTCTAATAGTTGGGGCAGCCAAGGATAAACATGCATAGCCCTTTTTATTAGATGTGTTTATAAGTTCAGCTTGTTTTTTAATCAAAATTAAACTGAACCAAACTTCTCCGTTTAATATTTCATTTGATTTTATTGACTTTAATTTTTAATCTGTTTGATTTATTTATTTTTTATTTAGTCTAGTTTGGTTCATTTTTTTTCTTTATTCAAAAGTGATTTTTTTTTTTAATTTTAGTTCTTATAATATGTAAATTTTGATTTTTAATATCATGCATATTTTAATATTGTAAATAATCATAGCATTAGAACAATTTTTTATCATTATTTTTCTTCTCAAAAATGTATCTTTTATGATTATATTTAATTATTCTACCGTTGCAAATGAATGTCATAAATAAAGATAAAATAAACAATAATATTTTTAAGATAATTTATTTGATAACTTCGCTTAAATGTAAATAGAGAAAAAAAAAATCTTAATTTTTTTATTAATAAAAAGTTTATATATAGATTGAGCTTAGTTTGGTACGGTTTTAACAAAACTAAACTTCAGAAAATCAAAAATTGAATTAATTAGATGAGTTTTATAATGTCAAAAATTAATTTTAATTTTTTTAATTAATTTAATTCAATTTTTATCGATTTGAATTTATTTGGTTGGATTTGGATCGATCTTGAACGCTTTCGCCTTTTATCGGGTCTAGCGGGGAATCTAAGTTCGAACCGTATTAGGGCGGCCTTGCCGCGCGAGTTCCCTTCTCCTTTCTCAGTGTCTGAAACAACCTCTGCCCACTTCCAAGGTTAGGGGAATGGAGCAACTTGAACTGAACCCTGATTCAGTCAATAAACTCAGTGAGTACTCCTCGTCCTCGGTCGACGACGATGACCCACCAGTTTTGAGCTCTGAAGCTCTCGCCGCCCTCAAAGAATTCCTCGCCGAGCAGAACCACTCCGTCGCCGACTCTGATGTGGAAACTGGCGGAGACTCGGAGGTTGCTTTGGTGTCCGAGGATTGGAGGTTGAGCCAGTTCTGGTACAGCGCAGAAACCGCAAAGACGTTGGCTGAAGAGGTTCTTACTCTCTGCCAAGGCATCATCGATTCTCGAGTTGCTTGCATCGCTTGTCCTACTCTTTATGCCTATCTTAAGGTAATTCCTGATTTTGATTGGATTTCTTTTCTCTCCGGCTGCGAGAGTGTTCCTGTTTTGTTGTTACTTTGCCAATAAAATTGGAGATTTGTGACCGTTTATTTGCTTTATAGATTAGGTACTTTCAGCGACTTGTCTAAGAGGTTTTCATCTCTATAGGTCTCATATTTACATTGTAGCAATTTTTTTTTTCTTCCTCTTAATAGAAGCAGGCAGTGCCTTTAAACCTGCTAGATAAGAATTGGAGTGGACTTTCAAGTTGGATGCTCTACAGTTTTATTATTATATTATAATTATAATTTTATTGGCTATAATCTAAGGCTTTAAGGCTTGGGAAAAAGAAAGCAATCCTCATTCTTTAGGATATTAAATTTTATAATGAAGTGGTTCATTGCCCAATATGTTGATTCGACAAATTTTTCTTTGATGTTCAGAAAATGGATCCGAATGTTTCCCTGCAACTTCTTGAGTATGACAAACGTTTTGAGCGATATGGCAGTGATTACACGTATTATGACTACAACAAGCCTGAGGAGTTACCCTCGGGATTGAAGAATGTCTTCAAAGTTGTGGTTGCAGATCCTCCTTACTTGGTGAGAATTTACTGCTGAAAGTTTTCTTACTGTGAAGTGTTCTGCCTCTTCACCTTCTATTGTTATTAGTTCTCTATAGTTCCACTTCTGTCAGTTGTCCACGAACTTCATCGAAAACTAGAAATAATTCAAGAGATGGGGGATTCATTGATCGTGTATTTTCTTTAATTATAAAGTCGACAGTCCAAGAGGCCTGCTAAGGTAATATTTATGAATACATTAGCGCTGGATTGCTTGTAATTATGATCCCCTGCCATTTTGATATTTATTCCTTAAAAATAACTAATTCTGTGATTATGGGAAGCTGATATGTAACTATTGTAGGTTTTGTAATCACTACTCAGTATTTTTGGGTAGAGGGTTTTGTTTTATATCGTGGAAAATTTTGTTTTTGCTAAGTACGAGATCTTATGGGTTAGACGAACTGACATAACACGAGCTCCGCCACGTTCTCGTTTATAGCTCTGTTCATTGAGTTGAGCCGCATATGTCATAAAAACTTAATTTCCCAATAGTTGATGCATTTAAAGCTGTGATATTTCTTGAGGTTTTCATGGGTGTCATTATGAGCCATATGAAGTTCTTTTCATATCTTCTCATAATTACTGTCATAGATGCACCTTTAGGTAAATGATTGAAATTTATTGTTATGACTTATGAATATCGATTTTAGATACAAAAGTGGAATTGATCATCTTGTCAAGATATTTTTTGGTGATAGAGCAAAGAGTGCTTGGAGAAAGTTGCTGAAACGATTTCTTTTCTAAAACAACCTGGAGAGTCATATTTGCTTTTACTCACAGGTAAAATGAATTTTCTTCTTTCACAGCTATCTAATATTTGACTGTGGACTGCATCATTGCAATGAAAATGATTATATAATGCTAAAGGAATGTACATAATGAGATCTGTCAATGTAAGGTATCACTATTACAAAAACCGTATGTGGGCTTTTAATTGTTGTATTCCATTTAATTGTAGGTGAAGTGCAGAAAGAAAGGGCAGCTGAGATCCTGGGTTTGCATCCTTGTAGTTTTAGGCCTCAGCACTCCAGCAAACTTGGAAATGAGTTTCAGCTATTCACAAACTATGACCCAGGGATGAGACTAGGCGGGTGGGAAAAATAGGTACTTTCCTTTGATTGCCTTAGATCTCTACAATATGGTAGCAGTAAAATGTCTTGAATAATTTTCTTTGAAATTGCATACACAAGGGTGTGTGTAGCAACGTACTTCTAAATAATGAGTTAAGTTCTAGATAGTCTAACATGAGAATCATTCTTGAAACTAGATGTTAAAGTCTAGGTGTCTGAAGCTTCGGTTGCAGATTTGATGGTGGGGTGATTGTACTATCTTGTATGGCAGTTAACTGCCACTTCGTGGCGAGCTCTGTTGCCCCTGATAAAATACAGTCAAAATTTTTGTGCTATGGTTAATTTTTTTTTGAATAATGTAACAAGCTCTAAAAGACTTGGCAGCAAGAACCCACTAATCCTAGTAATAGCAATCCTCCAACACTAGCAATTTTTCTTGAATAGCATATGGCTGGCTACCAGATATCCATAGAGAAACAAAATATTCAAACGTTTTGAACGTCCAAAATGAGAAGAACAGAACAGGCAAAACGGAGACAACATTGACACTACAAATCCTTTTTTTGCACCTAGAACAGAGAAGTTCCCTTCCCCTTCTTAACCCCTCCAATTTCAAAGTGCTTGCACCTCTTAATAGGATGTTGGGATACATGTTTGCAACCTTGGCATTGCAGCCTTAAGACAATCTTCTTGGGGGCTTAGCCTTTTTGTGGAACAAAGGCTTTGTCTGTCCACCATAACCTGACTGTTTACGGTCATAACGGCGCTTTACTTGAGCTGCAAGGCTATCCTTGCTCTTCTTGTATTGTGTGACCTTGTGTAGGGTGTGCTTCCTGCATTCCTTACTCTTGCAGTAAGTCTTCTGTCTCTGGAACGTTCGCCATGATGGCGATCACAAATTGAAGACCTTGAGCTCTGTGCCGCTAACGTGCTATGGTTAATTTTGAGTTTAGGCCCATCGAGATATTTTTAACTAGTTCGTCTGAGCTTTTGTCCCCAGTTCCCGCTACGCCTAGTTTTTGATAGTTGCGTTAGCAAACCGGTATGACATCAAAAATCAGATGCGACATGCGTATGATATAATTTTAATACATGTATTCTAGAAGTCCCTCGCAAGTTATAAATGATGCTAAGTAGTATTATTTTTTTTCATGTACCCTTCTATTTTTGTTCTCATGAATAAAGCACGATGCAGATAGCGAGAAGACAAGTTTCATTTCCGCAGTCTGCTTGGGTATGGGGAAGTCTTTTTTTGTTTTTTTTCGGTGCCGAAACTTTGAATCGACAACAATGTTATGGACAGTTCGGGTGAACCTTACAACTAACAGAACTTGTAAGAGTTTAAAATGATTATTTTAATCCGTATCATGATAACGTAAGTTATCAAAACTATAGAAGTTTAGGCCATAATTTGCGAAAGAACCAAAATCAAAGTTAGTTCTATGCAATTTCATCCCTTTTATCTTTCCTGGGTTAAAAAGAAAGGCTGATCAAGGTTATAAATAAAAGTCTTGTAATTGCTTTATAAGAAAAATCAAAGGCAAATAAATTACATGTTCTACCTTAATAGTTCGTGCGATGGATCAGGTTACATAATTATAGTGTATGCATACATTATATTCAATGCACATGGGGCATAATCTCTTGGCGCATAAGAGAGACCCAACTCCACGCTCCTTTCATTTGTCCCTGTGAAAAAGCGCCTTCCATGAAACCAGAAGGGTAGTCATTGTTTCTCGCTATCCTCCGTTGGTGGCTTCGCAATAAGGACTGGAGTTTGTGCATAGTGAGCGCAGTAGTCACTTACACTTCCTAGAAATGTCCTGCAATCCACAAAACAAATGACTTGCTTATTATAAATACAATTCACTATTCAGTTCACCTCCGACCATTATTGAAAAGAAAATATGCGTGTAGCAATTTTCACTGTAGATTAGAGTATGAAACTAGGTATTGACTTTTGCATCAATTGGAAGATGCATATTTAAAAGCATTGTCACTCAAAAGGGTTAAGGTCTGCGTAGAGCTAAGCTCTCCGATGAAGCTCTAGAATTAGAATCACCGTAAGAGACTAATACCTCGAAAGCGTGCCTAGGCCTCGGCTACCCACAACTAGGAGATCAACATGCAATTGCTCCGCAGCTTGACATATCATTTCCCTTGGGTCTCCTTTCAGAATTATAGTCTCTGCTTTCACCTGTATATTATTAACAGATGATTGAAGGGCACGACGATAAATATAAAAGATAAATTATCACCATTAATATTCAGTCATACCAGTTTATCTTTGCACATCTGTAATGCCCGAGACAGTATGGCTGCAGATCTTTCTTCCTGCGCTTTCTTCACGGAATCCACTACTGCTGACGTTGTATAGAATGCTGTTCACCCGACAATATAATTTATCCTTACTACATGTTGGCCCAAAATATTGCATCAAGGAAACCCCATTTCTTCTGCCATCTTAATCATTATCTAACAGTAAACATTTTCTTTTCTTTTTAAATCATAGTTTTCCTTGAAATGAAAAAACGGTAAGGAGGGAAGAATATACAAACCTGTTCCACCGGGTCCAACCGGGTATCCATAGTCATGGAACCTGGGTTGCACATGAACCAGGAACACAGTACCCACACTCTTCAGCGTAGCTTCAGGTGTGGCCAAGCCCACAGTAGCCATGGTGGTGAAGAGGTTATCGAGGGCCCACTTAAGCGCATAGAAGCTCCCGTCACTGTCGTCAATCGCCACCATCACTTTCATCTGCATCATCCTCTCCACCCCATCCTTCCCTGTACCCGTACTCATCTGATCACCACCAACAACAGCAGTCGCCTCCATTGCTCTTACGTACGTTTTCTGTGTGATCAACAGGGTATGAAGTCCGAAGGCCCAACGGAAGCTGCTTGAAATGATCGTTTTGCCACTAACGCGTTTCGGTTCACCGCCACCGATGATCTGTGTCTTTTCGCGTAGCAAATGTTGGACACCTGGCAGCACATGGGCTATGCAATTATCAATAGCGAATACGTGTAAACCTTACACGCTGACACACATTTATAAGCCACTCGACCAATGCAGGACTGCGGGGATGGAGTGGAAGAGAGTCAGAGGGAAGGAGGATCCTGAAGTCGTTATGGGTTTAAATTTAAAAAAAAAAAAAAAACCTAAAAATAAATAAAGTAAAACATTGCATTTTACGAATCCTTTTAAATTTTAGAAGATTTAAGTTCGGCAAAGAGAAGGAGAAATCTCCCTCTTCTTTCGAATTTAAATTTTTTAAAAGGTGAGGTTTGTAAAGTATATTTAGAGTGAGAAAAAATATAATATGAAGAATAGAAATGTATATAAAATATGATTTTATTTATTTATTAATTCTTTTAAAGACATTTAAAAAAATTCAAACTTTTTACCTCTCTAAGTTCTTTCACTTTTGGACCTTTTACATTACTAAACTATGTAGTAAAAAAAAGAATAATATTAAAAAAATAAATTATGTATAAAATTTATTTTCTTTCCTTCTATCTATTCTTTCTTTCCTTTTTTTATTTCTTTCCAAATATGTAGATTTACTTGCGGATGATCCAGATTTGATTATTCCTCTTTCTTTCTCTTTCATAAATGCACCATGGTGCAGTCAGGTTAAATAGAGACGACCCTTTCACAATTTATATTTGTACTTCATGCAAATAAATAAAGCATTAAATTTAAATTCAATTTTTTATATTTTTGTTATTCTTTAATTAAAATATAATAAATATATAATTTTTTAATAATAACACAACAAGTATATAATTTAATTAAAAAATTATATATTTACTTATAAAAACTTATACACTTGTTTTATCATTAAAAAATGTTATATTTTAACTTAATATAGCAATAATAAAAATATAAAAAATTGTATATAATTTTTTAATAAATAAATAAAACGTTATAATACTATTACCGTTTTAGTGAAGTGAAGATGTAAATCATTTGCATCGTTAATTATGATGAAATTTGAGAAGACTAGATTGCTAAGTCTCACTCCTAAATTGAAAAGGAATGATTCATTAGCAATGTATACATGTTGCATAGGTAGATGCGACCACGGTGTAATTTTTCTAAAATATAAGATAAGGATATAGGTACAACAATGTATATTAAGTAAATAAAGAATATTTTATAATATTAATAATTCTTACAATAATAAAATTAAATAATTAATTTTTTATGACTTAAAATCAAATAAAATAATAATTTAAGACTTTCAATTTCATCTTAAATTTATAGACGGTTTATAAAGTTAGTAGTAATATATAATTATATGACACGGAAATAATATTAATTTTTTATGACCGTAGAATTAATAATAGTTAATTTTAAATCTTTAAAATTAAAGTTAAAAGTTTATAAACACATGTACAATTTATCAAATGTGTATTTAAATAAATTTTTTTAAAAAATATTGCATTATATTTAATTTTAGAATACTTTAAAATATTCAAAGAAAAATACTAAATACCCACTTAAATTTAAAGGTACCCACTTGATAGTTAATAATATATGTGATCATTAAACACGTTATACCAATTTTCATGAAGAATCCTTTCAAATAGGAAAATTTGAACATAAAATAGTTGAGTTCGGCACCGGTGCATATGCTGTAAATCTGAATTAACACGTCTAAATATTTATTATCTATTCAATCATAAATATAAATTCTTACGCAAACTTTTAAAGTAGCCTTCTAATCCAATAACAACTTTCAATAATGAAATAAAAATGTTAGAATTATTAGATTAGACACCTGTATATACAGCAACAACTCATTTATTAATTTTCTTCCATTAAAAAAATCAATTATCCATAAATCAAGAAACTGACTCTCGCAATCGGACAATTAACGGTAATTGACAAATATCATTTAAATATATAATAATAAATATTTAGACTTGCGTTATTATGTAGAAATACGAAGAACTCAATTACAAAGTATTCAAAAATTCTAACAGTTTCGCCTTCATTTTTATTCCTATATGTTGCTAGCGCGCTGTTTGTCAATTTTATTATTGTGGCAACATGGAATGGGACACAGGATATCTGCCTACCAAGTCTGTCTTCATGAATCTCTTAATCCAAAAAAGAAATTTTACAACTGCTTTTTATGAAATAATATATCAGTGCAATTCATTTTTGGAGACTCCAGGGAACATATTCAGCAGGTATATGTATAAATTGCATATCAAATCTTCTTTTATTTTTTTCACCCAAAATTACCAAATCGAAGGAAATAGAGCTAGCTTACGTTGTTAATGCAAATTTAAAATGGAAAAAAAGTCACTCAAATAAAAGGGAAGCTGGCACTAGTGCTTGTTTTCAAGCTCCATGGGTGGTTTCACAATAAGGATTGGAGTTTTGGCATGATGTTCACAATAGTCGCTTGCACTACCCAGAATTGGATTCAGATTAGCTGCTGTAAGTCAGATTACAGCATTCACCATAGAAAAATTCTCAAGTAAACCTATAAAGATACAGAAAATTAATTATTTCTGCCATAATAAAAATTCATTGTAATTTTTTAAATTATCAAAATTGAAAAATAGTTTTTTACCTTTTATATATTTGTATTTAAATTTATTTTTTTTATTTATTAAAATAGTTGACAAAGTATTCACATCATATCCTTTATATATATGACCTGATACAATTGTATTTGCTTGAAAATATCAAGTAAACAATTAATTCAAAAATAAAAAAGAAAAATCTAGCAAAATGGAAGCTAAAGTTGTGACTAAGATGAAGTATGGATTTTAAAAATAAATAAATAATAATCTTCTAGATACTATTTTGAAGTTAACAAGATTATACCATATTATAAATAGAATCTAATGTAAATGGCTTCTAATTTGGGTTTTCTATTGCTGAGGCCTGAGTTAAGGAATTTTGACTCATATCTCATAAAAAAATAATTTTTTATTAAAAATTATTTTTAAAAATATTATTTACTTATGTCCTATCTTTGTACGAAAGTTAAAACCATTAATTTACTTCTATTTTTTCTTTTGATTTATTAAAAGGCTGTATCAAATTTAGGAAAAGGTGAGGGGAGAATTTTGGAGAAGGAGGAAGAGAGGGCATGGGGTAGGGGAGGTGGGGTATATATTATAATATATATCTATGCATTATTATATAATATAAAATATGTACTATATATATAATATATTGTATTATATATTAAAAAAATACACAATATATTATATTTTTAATTTTTAACATTTATTTGTACAAAATATTATTTGTATTTTACTAAAAATCTCATACTAAAATAATAAATTAGCTTAAAATATTACTAAATCTTATTTATAATAATATTATCAAACAAAATCTTCTTATATTATTTTTAGCCATAACTTAAATAACAACAGATTTCATTTTTTTAAATAAAATTTTATTTTTTAGTAAAGACTTAAAAACCTAAATTTATAATTTTTTTACTATAAAAAATTATTTCAATAAATATTTGTCATTATTTATTTTTATTTATTCATTTACTATAATTTTTATAATTACGTTTTATTTTTATAAAATAATATTTTTATAAATTTAGTTTTTAAGTTTTTATAAAATAAATAAAACGTTGCTTGGGTTATAGCTAAAAATAATATAAGAAGGTTTTGTTTAATAATATTATTCCAAATAAATTTAGTAGTGTTTGAAGCTAATTTATTATTTTGAATAAGTTGAAATAATTTTTTAATATAAAATAAAATTATTATTTAATACAAATAAATTTATAAAATTAAATTTTAATTAAAACTATAATATATTGTATATTTTTATATATTATATTATATTTCATATAATATATATATATATTATGTAATAATTCATATATATTATAATATATACCCCCCAAATGCCCCCACTTATCCCTTCCCCACAGTTTCCTCCAATTCCTTCCTTAAATCTGACACAGCCTTCTAATAAATTATTAAAAAAAGAAAGGGCGAGACGGCATCTATTTTTAGAAGTATGGGATATAGATAAATAATGTTTTTAGAATCAGTTTTTTCAAAAAAAAATTTTTTTTAATGGAATATAACTCAAAATTCTGCTGAATTAGTCTCTATGAAGTGAATTATTTACATTTAATTTGAACAGTTTTTTTAATTAAAAAAAGAATGTAAAATAAAAATAATTTTATTTATAAACTTCAAAAATAATGATGATTTAGATTAAAATATAAAATATAAACAGCAACTCAATTTTTCCGACAGTAGAGAAATCAAGCACTATTGGCTTCACCCTAACAATTTTTGGAAAAAAAAAAAAAACATAGATAGAAATTGGGAGTACATAGATCGGCAAAGAGATCGTGTATAGTAAAAGGATTTACTATACACCATTTTGGTATTATTTAATTTTTTTGTTTAAATTTAATATTTAATAAAAAAGATAAAAATTATAAGTGTGAAAAAAAAATTTAATTATAAAAAATTTAACTATACAGTATAATTAAAATTTTTAAGGTATAATTTTTTTTACAATTAAAATTTTTGTTCTCGTTATAATTTTTATCTTTTTTTATTAAACCTTAAACCAAAACAAAATTAAAAAAAAAAAACTGAAATAGCCTTACTATATTCCGGCAAGAGGATTCCTTGTTACTGGAATTCCGGATTCTATATATTGTGAGAGTGAAATAGAGATAACCTGCCGAGGCCGCGGCTACCCATGATGAGGAGATCAACATGCAGTTGCTCTGCAGTTTGGCATATCATTTTTCTTGGATCTCCATTCACAATAATACTTTTCTGCTTTCACCTGCATATTTAATATTATTATTATTATTATTATTATCAGTTATTTAATTAAGAACGGGGATATATCAATTTGAGTGATTAAATTACTTACTAGCTTCTCTTTGCACATTTGCAATGCCTGAGTAGCAAATATTTGTTCTTGAGCTTTCTTTGCTGAATCCATCATTGCAGATGTTGTATATAATGCTGTTCATGCCACCAAAAAATCTTATATTTACGATATTCATCTAAACGCATCAGATTCCCATAAAATCACTTTGAAAAGCTATACCAAAATTTAAGCTTCTCTTACAAGAAACATATATTACTCTTAATTGCAAGTCTATAATTGTTGCTTACATTGCTGATTGTAGAAGAACAACTATTCCTAGAGTAAAGAAATTAAACTCCTAATATGTTAACAACATCATCAACTGGATAAAATTCTTCTTTTGAAGTTGACCTTTTAATTATTGTTTTCAATAAATATAATATAACCGGCATTTGCCAACTTTAATTTTACTTCTTATAATAATAATAACAATAATAATAATAATAATAATAATAATAATAATAAGCATGCAACTTTTTTCAACCATAAATTTTAAGCAAGATTGTTCACAAAGGTTCAATTTGATTTAGTTTAGTTTTAGTAATAAATAATAGCAATAAAATAAGTATAATTTCTTTCAACTATGAGTTTTAGGTAAGAGTATTTAAAGATTCAATTTTGAATTAAAACTAAATTGAACCAAATATATTGATTGGTTTTGTAAAATAAATAATATTTTTTTTAGTTATGATCAATTTAGTTTAGTTTGATTTATATTAAAATTTTAAATAAGTTTATTTTTTTTTTTAGTTTTCCATATATTTCTTATACATGTGTATGTGTGTGTATAGGTGTGTGTTTTTACACTATCAACTAAATATAAATTTATTCAAATAATATTATATCTTTGAAATTATGATCTAATTATCTAATAATTAATTTATGTTAATTCTAAATTCTAATAAGTAGATACATCACAAATTGATTGGCTCGATTTTAACTTATCCAAAATCAAACCAAATAAAAAACTAAACTGATTAAATTGATTTTAATATATACAAAATTGTGTTGGATTTACCTTTTTCATTTTTATTCAAGTTTGTTCAGTTTTGACCTTGTTTGCTTCGGTTTGGTTTATTTCAATCATTTGATTCGATTTTAAATACCCTACTTATAGCACCTAAATTGACTTAGTTAGTAGGGTTGAACAAGTGACCTAACAGTCTAGTCCTACCAATCCCTTGAGGCAGGATTGGGTCAAATAAAAGAAAAAGTAAATCAAATCACGTATCTGACAAATTATATTGACGTGACTTAACTTTGTCTAATTTTATATATTTAAAAAAAATAAAAGAATTTATATAAATACTTTATTTCTTTTATGAATAAAATATAATTTTATAAAAATTTATAAAAAAATTTTATTTTATAATTTTTATCAAAATATTTGATAAAAAGAGCTTATCCAACCAAACCAACGCCGACTAACCTTGGTCAGCCCTTTGATAAACTCGACGAGGCAACGGGCCACACAAGCCGATGAATGGGTGACTGAGGCATCAAAGCGATTTGGGCCTTTTAATTGATCTGTTCTAATTTGATGGTTGAATTGCTCAGCAAGTGACCCAGAGCAATAAACGAGGCCAGCTTTATTTTGTTTTATAATACATAATTTTCAAGTATTTTTCACTATAAGTTTATAATAATTTTTTATAATATTAATTTTACATATTATTTTATAAAAATAAGACATAATATATATTATTTCATTTTGTAATTATATAAAAAAATAAATATATAAACTTATTAAACTATGTGTAAACATCATTCTTAACTTGATCATTAATATGATAATGATTTGCATTATAATATAATAAATGTTTATATGTGTGTTAAAATCAGTTTTTAAAATGTTATACTCTATATCTATATATTATATTTAATTAAAATAATTAATTTAATTAGTGACCAAATGGTTGATCCAGTGATTTGGCAACCTAATTTTCTTATTAATTTAATATCTGGTCAAATTTCAAAAAAATATAAACAATTTATCTCTCATCTTGAAAGTTTGGCTATCAACCTCTTAAATTTACATATTCGTGCAATTTGACCTTCTATCTTTAAATTCATCCACAAATCTAACGAAGTTCTTTCCTGTGAGATCATAACTAGGTAATCTCTGATAACTATCGTGGCATTTAGAAATTATCCAACAAACAAAAAAATATTGTTTTGAAAGAAAAAAAAAATCAAAATCCCATCATTTTTTTTTCCTATTTGCTGTGAACTAAGACATAGAACACACATATAAGTTCTCAATCTCTTTTCCTTAAGCTTGAATCAGTTCGAACGTGTGAAAAATCTAAATACTTAATGCAACTCCATTAAAATGTTTGGACAAATCTGCCAATAGAAAGGTCATATTGCACAAATCTGTGAGCTTGAAGTCAATTTTAGTGGTGATAGATTGCAACGAAAGAAGGACGATAAGTGAGGGAAAATAGAGTTACGAACCGGCTCCACCGGGTTGATGTGGTGGTGAAATTTGGGCAGAACATGAACCAGAAACACCATGCCTCCATTCCCTTGCAGGGTTGGCTCAGGTGTGGGCGCCACCACACCCCCCGTGGTGGCGAAGAGGTTATGGAGGGCCCACTCGAGCGCATAGAAGCTCCCATCACTCTCGTCAATCGCCACCATCACCGTCATCTTCATCTTCATCCTCCTTTCTTCTCCATCGTTCACTGTACCTGTGCTCACCTCATCACCACCCGTCGTCTCCATCATCACCCTTGCTTCCATTTTGCTTACGTTGAACGCCACGCGGTGCTTATTATGGCAGTTTTGTCCCTAATACGCCTTAGTTTACTCTTGCTTGTGTCTTTTCCCAGTTTGGATTTTCTGAGACTTGGCATCAGCAGAGATATGCAAAATTTTAAACGCATTACACCTGGATGCCTTTCTACTTGATCTTACCAAAGGCTTTGTTGAGAAAAATATAAAATTTAATTAAGTATTTTGCTTGCCACATGTCCTTGCTTGTTGCTCACTCTACCATTAAGTTATCCACTAACCCATGTTCTCCATGTTGCTTAGCATTTTCCCATGTTGCACCATTTTAGGAGATAAAATGCTTTATGGAGTCTATGTAGTGGCTAATGTGTTGCAAGTCATGTCCTACTATTTAGGAATTATTTTTATTATTTAATTAATGTTATCACTCATGTATTTGCCTATATAAAGGTTTGGCTTATGGAATAGAATGTGTTCTTCATTCTCCCACTCTCCCTCTCTCTTTATTATACTCAAAAGTTATTAGTGAATTTTCAAGAGTAGCCACTGTGGTATTTTCTGGGTATTGAGAGTACTCTTTTTCTTCTTCAGATTCAATAATTGGAGAAGGCTGCTGCCCATTCCAATTCCAAGTGCTCTCTTCATCAAAAATAACATCCCTGCTAATTACAATTTTATTGGTTAGCGGATTAAATAATTTATAAGCTTTAGATATTTCACTTACACCCAAAAAAACACATTTTTCACTCTTATCATCAAGCTTCTTTCTTTTCTCATCTGGAACATGGGCATAAGCGATACAACCGAAAATTCTGAAATGATCTACGGCTGGCTTTCGCCCACTCCAAGCCTCATGTGGAGTCATATTTTGAACAGCAAAAGTAGGACTTCTATTCAAAATATGAATACTCCAATTTACTGCTTCTGGCCAAAAACTCTTTGGAACTTTTCCTTTTGCTAGCAAGCTTCTCACCATGTTGAGGATGGTTCTATTCTTTCTCTCCGATACACCATTTTGTTGTGGTGTATAAGCTGCTGTAAGCTCTTTTCGAATACCATACTGCTCAATAAAATTTGCAAATTCCTTTGAGCAGTATTCTCCGCCGCGATCAGTACGAAGAGTTTTAATATTTTTTCCCATTTCATTTTCAACTTGAGCTTTAAAGCTTTTAAATATACTAAAAGCTTCTGCTTTCTCCTGTAAAAAATAAACCCAAGTTTTTCGACTATAATCATCAATAAATGTAATAAAATATCTTTTACCACCATTAGAGATTGGTGTTATTGGCCCACAAATGTCGGAATGAATCAGCTCCAATACATCCTTTGCTCTCCATGACTTTCCTTGAGGAAATTGAGTACGTGGCTGTTTGCCAACAACACACTCTTCACAAACTTGAGAAGGAGCAGAAATTTGAGGAAGACCAGTTACCATATTTTTCTGATGAAGAGTTTTTAATCCAGCAAAGTTCAAATGCCCATAGCGATAATGCCAAAGCCATGAGGCATCCTTCTCACTAGCCAACAAGCAAGATTGAACACTTTCAATCTTTAATGGGAATAACCTGTTTGAACTCATTTGCACAACAGTAATTAGCAGGGATGTTATTTTTGATGAAGAGAGCACTTGGAATTGGAATGGGCAGCAGCCTTCTCCAATTATTGAATCTGAAGAAGAAAAAGAGTACTCTCAATACCCAGAAAATACCACAGTGGCTACTCTTGAAAATTCACCAAATGATATTCTATCTACAGAAGTGGTGGAACCATCTCCTACTACTGAAATTGTAAAAGAATCACAATCTAATCGTACTAGAAAGAGACCAGCATGGATGATAGATTATGTAAGTGGAGATGACTTAACTGATGATGAAACAATAGCTCATTTTGCTTTGTTTGCAGATTGTGATCCCCTCACATTTGAAGAAGCCATCAAAGATACGAAATGGCGAATTGCCATGGATGAAGAGATCAAATCTATAGAGAAAAATAACACATGGGAATTAGTGGAACTCCCAAAGGGGCAAAAATCCATTGGTGTTAAATGGGTTTACAAAACAAAGCTGAACAAAGATGGTGAAGTTGACAAATATAAAGCTCGCCTTGTTGTAAAAGGTTACAAGAAGAATTTGGGGTTGATTATAAAGAAGTCTTTGCTCCAGTTGCAAGACTTGATACTATTCGATTAGTGTTAGCCATAGCTGCTCAAAATTCTTGGTATGTTTATCAATTAGATGTGAAATCTGCATTTTTACATGGTGAGTTGCAAGAAGAGGTCTATGTTGATCAACCACTTGGATATGTGAAGAAAAGTAGTGAAGAAAAGGTATATAAATTAAAAAAGGCTTTATATGGACTAAAACAAGCACCAAGAGCTTGGTATAGTCGTATAAATGCTTATTTTATTAAAGAAGGTTTTCAAAAATGCCCTCATGAACATACTCTCTTTACAAAATTTGAAAAAGGTGGAAGAATGCTTTTTGTATCTCTTTATGTTGATGATTTAATTTATACCGGAAATGATAATTCCATGATTCATGCGTTTAAAAGGAAAATGATGCAAGAGTTTGAAATGTCTGATTTGGGTTTAATGCATTTTTTTCTTGGCATTGAAGTTGTGCAATCATCACTTGGTATTTTTATTTCACAAAAGAAGTATGTTCTTCAGATTTTGGACAGGTTTAAAATGGGGGATTGCAATCCTGTTCGTACTCCAACTGAATGTGGCTTAAAGTTGGTGAAAGATGATGGAGGAAAGAAAATTAATACTACTCTATTCAAGCAGATGGTTGGAAGTTTGATGTATCTCACTTCAACAAGGCCTGACATCATGCATGGTGTTAGTCTAATAAGTCGATATATGGAGAATCCAACTGAGAGTCATCTCTTTGCTGCAAAAAGAATTTTTCGTTACTTGAGAGGCACCGTTGATTTTGGAATATTTTATAAAGCTAACTCAAAAGGCAAGCTTTATGGTTTTTCTGATAGTGACTATGCTGGAGATCTTGATGATAGAAAAAGTACATCAGGTTTTGTTTTTATAATGAGTTCTGGAGCTATATCTTGGTCTTCAAAGAAACAACAAATTGTTACTTTGTCGACTACAGAAGCTGAATTTGTTGCAGCAGCAGCCTGTTCTTGTCAAGTTATATGGCTAAAGAGATTGCTTGAAACACTTCAAAGTGATCAACAAAGCCCAACAACAATTTATTGTGATAATGTTTCAGCAATCAAAATTTCCAAAAATCCAACTTTACATGGAAGAAGCAAGCATATTGACGTGAGATACCATTTTTTGCGTGACCTTTGCAATGATGGTATAATTGATTTGGTGTTTTGCAAAAGTGAAGATCAAGTTGCTGATATTATGACCAAGCCTCTCAAGATTGCTGTGTTTGTAAAACTTCGAAAAATGCTTGGAGTGTGCTCTTTGAAAGACTTTACTCAAGGGAGGGCTTAATTTAAATCCTTAACTCTTAAACTTAATATTTGCAAATATTAGTTTAAGGGAGGGATTGTTGAGAAAAATATAAAATTTAATTAAGTATTTTGCTTGCCACATGTCCTTGCTTGTTGCCCACTCTACCATTAAGTTATCCACTAACCCATGTTCTCCATGTTGCTTAGCATTTTCCCATGTTGCACCATTTTAGGAGATAAAATGCTTTATGGAGTCTATGTAGTGGCTAATGTGTTGCAAGTCATGTCCTACTATTTAGGAATTATTTTTATTATTTAATTAATGTTATCACTCATGTATTTGCCTATATAAAGGCTTGGCTTATGGAATAGAATGTGTTCTTCATTCTCCCACTCTCCCTCTCTCTTTATTATACTCAAAAGTTATTAGGCTTCATGCACTGAAAGCAAGGGGACAATTGATTCAGAGGGTTAGCATCAATGTTCTAAAATTAGATCAAACGATGGATTAGAATAAAGAGTATTTTATAATTTAATAATTTAATCGTGATTGGATTAGTGTTAAATTATTTTTTTAAAAAATATATAAAAAATTATAATATATAATATTTTATAATTAAATTAATATATATGTATATATTATAAAATAATATTTAAAATAAATAAAAAATAATAAAAAATTGTTAAAGCATTTTATATGTGACAATATTTACACCAAAAAATGGGTTGCACTTTGGGTTTATAATTTGAAATAAATTACTAGAGAATATTTGCTAGATAAAATAACTGAATTAAGCTTTAAAAGTTGAAATTGACTATCATGGTTATGGCCAAGCATTTAATTTATTAGTTTTTTGTGGAACTATTAAAAAAAAAACCAAATAACATGCAACTAAAAAAAAGAGAATATTCAGGTATTTTCAAATCATTTTTAATCATTTAACCACTTTTTTATAAATTTGAAATTGAATTTATAGAATATTCTAAAGGTAGTTACCCAAATAAGCTAGAAGTAAGGGAATTTGTGAATTAATCAAGGGAAATGCAAATGTGCTTGAGGATCCATTCTTTTAAATTTTAGAGATATAAGTAATATGATTAGTTGACAAAACAATTAGTTAGCAAATAAAAATATCTTTTTATTCTTCAGAAAGGTTGACATGGTGTAAACTAATAATGAAATTGTTGGTTATGATCTTGCATTAGACTAGTTTTACAATTTTAAATACTTATTGTACATTTTTATTAAAAAATACACATATTTAATAAATCAAATACAAGTATTTACATTTAATTGTTTACATTTTTGTCTTTAATTTTTAAATTTTATGACTTTATTTATAATTTTTTTATTACCTGTATACTTTTACTTTTCTTTATTATTGTTTCTAACTTTATGTATTAGCTATTCTTCATATTGGATGCTTCCTTCAATAGTTTAGAAATTCAAAGTTGAAGGACAAAATTCCTTTTTTATAATATCATTTGAACATGGGAATTAAATATATGAATAGCTGATCGCTTCAGTTAATTAATCTAAATTGGCAAACAATAGACAATAAATTCATGTAAAATAAATTGAATAAAATTCATAAAATATTATAAATTTCTCTCACAAAATGTTAAAATTTTATTTTAAACAAACAAAATTCAAAAAATGATTTTTGATTGATTTAGTACTAAATTTGGCCAATTTTTACTAGTTTTTAAAATTTTTTATCAGTTTAACAAATTTTTGACTATTTTTTTGAAAATTAATTTTAAGAGTCAAATGAATTAATTTTCTAATTAGTTCAACCAATTAATTCAATTCAATTTTCACAATAATGGTTAGCACTGCTAACATTTACTGTTGGATTCAAATAACCATAAAGTATGGTTATTTAGTATTTATTTTATATTTTAATCACATTTTATATTTTTCTTATGTGCCAATCTCCCAAGTTTTAATGACATGACAAATAATTAAGTACTGCTTATGTAACTTTAATTAATATTAATAAAATTCCTGATGATATTTTCAATCCTTTACGAAGAGGAATAAAATAATGTTCAAAAGATAATGAGAAATAGGGAGACACATACATGGGTAGAGAGTTGAATATATATATATATATACATATTCTTTGAAAGGATAATTCTGGGAAGCTTCGTTTCTTTCTCTACTCAACTACGAATTCTGGTCCAGGTATCATCTACCATATTCTACACGGCTTAAATATTCAGACCATGTGTCTTTTACTGTAATTTTTTCATTAAAAAAAATTTGATTAGGAGAAATACAATTATTACTTCAGTTATTTATTCATTTTTTAAAATATTTCTTCTGTATCATTAAATCTAATTATAGATCGAATTGTAGGTTTACTTTTTATAAACAATTAAAAAAATTATATTTAAATTTCTAGATCAGATATATATACTTACATAGAAGGATGATTTTTAATATAAAAGTATATGTTGTAGATTTTAAAAAATTAAGGAAGATATATTACAAATTTCAAAAAGGATAATAATTACATATACATATGTAATACCTATGAAATTTCTTTTTAAGGAGTGACTACTCCTGAATCGTACAACGTAGGTTTGTTCTTGGGCTCGTTGTGGCGGGGACGAATATAGTGGAAGAGCACAATGCTACGTTGGGATAAGAAAAAACCGGTGAGCGGGCTCGGTGGTGGTTGTCGACGGTGGCGACAAGATTAGGGTTTAGAGGGGGAGAGAGGGTCACTCACGAGAGAGAGACGCTTTATACAATTGTACTACTTTTAATTTTAGCTTTTACGAGTCCGTTATAGAAGGATGGCGTTGCAATACATAATCCGAAAATTGGAAACATCAATCCACATTTATTCCCAAAAGTTGCCTATAATTTTCCCACTCAATTTGGCTTTCGCCTATGGTATGATACCAATTCAAGTTTCAACCTGTCAATTTGCTAGCCTGAGGCTGAGCCTCACTTCTATAAATTTTGCTTTCAGTTTCAACATTCGTAAACTTGTGTTTCGTCTCTTCTAATACATACAACTTAGCCTTCTGGATAAAGAATTGCTTATATTACGATCTAAGGTTCCAGAGGGTCCCAGTGAAAATTATTGAATGCATATAAAATACCCAAATTAGATTTTTTTTCTTTCTCTTTCAAATTTGGGCAATATCTGCATCAGCTTGTTTTATTTGTGAGGCAGATACATAATGGACAAATAAATAGATAACAAATCCTCTCAATTGAGAGGAAAGGATCCCTTAATTACCCTCGACCGAGGAGAAATTGATATGTTTTTAGAAGAAACAAAATATAAAATAAAAATAATTTTTTAATTATTAACTTAAAAAATAATGATTTATATTAAAAAATAAAAAATATTAAAATCTAAAGTCTCTGTTTAGGGCAATTGATAAATTAATTGAAAGAATTTGGATGCCAAATAAATAGTAAAATTATAACCTTGATGTTGACTCATTATATTTTTATTTTGTAGACATACTTCAAATATGCATATCCAATCAAATCTAGCATAAAAGCAGACATTCAACTAGTATTTTTATAAAAAGAAATATTTAGTCCTTTGTTTTTTTGCCATGAATTAAATTAAAGAGATAATTATATAAGTTCTTTCTCTGAAAATTCACTACTCGCAGCTTGATTACTACTTTCTGCTCCAGACGTAGGTTTGAAATTTCTTCCTATCTAGTGCAAGGGCTGTTGTCTGTTGACTTGACTTCGGTAATCTCACTTCTACTTCTTATTCTCCGTTCCTTTGGTTTGCTTTCATTTCAGGTTCTTGGATTCCACGATCTTCTTTAGAGTAAGCCTCTCTTCATCGCCTGGCAACCTCGGCCACCAATTGCAACTTGCAAGTCTCCGAAATATCCTCATTTCAGATCTCCCAACAGGAATCTCTCTAGTATGTATATAACTATCATTTTGGTTCTTTTTTCACTGCAGGAACTATCTGGGAACTTCTCAATTTGACTTGCTTTTTTCAAAATCCACTGGGTTTCTAGTTTGCTTCGTCTTTCGTTTATGCTTTTAATTATTCCTACAACAGGTCTGAACCTAGCTTTTGATAATAGATATACTTGATACTTTTCTCAACCATTGATGGCTTCCATTTTCGCAGATGCCAGTTGCTACTTGCTACTAGTCCAAAATGGAGAATCAGCAGGGAAAGGGTGCTGTTTTTGAAAAATTCACATGGAAAATTGAGAATTTCTCAAAACTCAACGCCAACAATCTACGCTCCAAGGCTTTCAAAATCTACGGTTATAAATGGTACTGGGTTTTGACCAATGCTTAAAATTTTTGTTTTCATTTATTATTTAATCCAATTACTCTTTATGTCAATGCTCGTCCTCGTTTCCTTCCTTAATCTTTAGGTTAATTAAGCTTCTGTAAATCAAATGATGAATGCTGTGGGTTTTAATCACATGCAGGAAGCTCTATGTGCATCCATTGAGGAGGGATGTGGACCATTTATCTTTGCATTTGATGGTTGCGGATTCATTACCGCCATATGGTTGGAGTAGAAACACGTATTTCAAGTTGGCTCTCATTAATCAGAACGATACTAACAAGTCAATTGTCAAAGGCACGCCAATGTTTCAATTAATTGTTCTCTTTATATTTTAATCAATTTAATTAATTATTGTTATAAAAAGATTGTTCTCTTTATTTATATATTATTTGCTTTTATTAATTTTTGCATTTTTTAATTTTCTTTAATATATACAAATAAATAAATTGTAATTTCATTTAAAATTTGAATGTTCTTATCGTGGCCATATCATATTTGTACTTTTCTTTTAAATTTGTTTGTCTCACATTTTCGATTCGTTTCCCTACTTTCTTAATTATTTTGTTTTGTTTTGTTTGTTTGTTTTTTTTTGGCGAACAAAAACTTATTTCAGCAAAGGGGTGATCTAAGTAGATAGATTTAAATGCATCCTCGCTGATCTCTAATGCAACATTGGAATATTTGTCATCGTAAACTGACAGTCCTTTCTTCTTCTTTTTTCAATTGAATATATATCATGTAATTAATTCTAATTCTTGATAAATGCACTTTTCCAGAAACACAGCAGAAATTCAATGGAGGGCATCGTAGCTGGGGGTCAATCTTCGTGAATCTTAAAGACTTCTATGACCCCAAACAAGGGTATCTCGTCAAGAATACATGCATCATCGAAGCCCACATTTGTGTTTCTGACGTTGTGCCCAAAATTCAAGCCAGCAACTTGACAAAAAGCACCATCTTCCCAACCCAAGAAGCTGATCAACAAGCTGGACAACAAAGTACAGAACCCACCACAAAGAACGAAGATCAAGGAGCAGAATACTCAGACGAAATTAGCGAGACACTTAGTTCCCGAACCAACGGGTCTAGTCAGACCGAAGTTGACGACGAAGTCCAATGCTCAGATTTAACACTAAGAGACCTCATGGATGTGGAGAGTTTTGGACCAGATGAAGCAGCTTTCGTCCCCCTATTGGAAGAAGCATGCACGTGGCATCCTCAACTGATAAATAGCCAAAGGAATAGAACTCGTTGGTTCAAACTATGGGCATTCACGTCTTTAGGCCAAGTTCTGTATTTTCTTAAGACAAAAAAAGTGAAAGACATGGACGAAGATGGGTGTAAGTACCTTCAAGGTTTATGGGAGGAGCTTGTGAAGTCCTCTGGGTTTAACTTGAGTTGGCTGGAGCCTTACGTTCAATCGGCACTGGGAGCGAAAGCTAATTTGGTAAAAGCTGAGAAAGTGAAGAAAGCAACGGAGAATGTGTTTGCTTTGGAGAATAAAATGAGGAAGCTGAAGGGAGAATTGGCTGCCGCAGAGATGGAGCATGAGGTAGCAAGAAGAGAGTTGGTAGAAATTAAAAAAGGTTTCCAAGAGATGGATTTGAGTGCTGGATTAGATTATGCCATGTTTTAAACGCATGAATGTTCGACACAGTCGCAGTATATATACTGTATGTTTGTCTAATACAGCTTTCAATATATACAATAGCCTGTGTACGCAAATATCCCTTATGAAAACAAGTGATAATTCATTGGAGCGGTGAAAATCTGCATAAAGATATTGACCATGGACTCTTATATGTTAAAGTTGAAAACCGCCTAAAGGTGTAAGAATGTAATTGAGCTTATTAAAAAATGTGTATATATTCTGTTTATACTAATTGCCTTCGCGTTTCAACTCTTTCAGTTTATATTATTTTAAAAATATATAAATAAATAATGCCCTTTCTAATGTATATTTTTGGTGCATAGATATAAACAATTGCCACATGTAATTTATATATGCTAGAAGACTTAATCATGACACAAGGTTCTAACTGATCAGGTAGTATCCATCAGTCATGTTGGTTAAGAGGAAGATTTTCAAAATTATTTCATATATATATATATATAATAGCAAAGATTAATTGTAAAGCAATGAATTTTTCAAATATTTTGTTCATATAGAAACCATACATTCTAAATAATTATATGAAATTCAACTGAAGTTTAATAGTATTAAAAAGACGGTTAGAGTAACAGACCATAGAGAGTTAGAGACCAAGGTATTTTTGCAATATATTAAAGCAAGTTCTTCCTTGGAACTTCGGTTGGACTGATCTGGTTAACATTTCTTAACGTTGAAATTTCTGAGTAGCTTCATTGCAGATACGTATCCAGTCGATCAGTTGAGTTGACTTTCGTGATCTTTCGCATACTTTCTCTCTCTGTCTTTCTTCTCATTTCAGGTTCTGAGTTTTGAGATTCAACGAACTCCTCCATAACGTTTTTCTCCACGCCTTCTCTTGGCCAACGCCAAGCAACAGTATCCACTAATCTACAACTCATTTGGGTGCTTTGACATCCATCATCAACTTGGACTCCGTTCATTATTCCTTCCAAATTCCACTCTGAATTTAAACGTGGATTTCTGGCATCCAATAACATTCTTAATTATATTGTGCATCTATATATAAGTTTTTGATGCTATATTTTTCTGGGCCATTTTGATACTATCAATTCACAAGCACTCTAACTTTTTTTTATTGGTCAGATAATTAATCAAGGTTGGTGGGTGTTAGAATGGAGAATCAGCAAGGAAAGGGTATCTTTTTCAAGAAATTCACATGGATAGTTCGAGATTTCTCGAAAAATAAAACCAAGAAACTACGCTCCCAGGCTTTTGAAGTTGGTGGTTGTAAATGGTAGGTACTTGGTGAATTTCCGATGTGCTAGTTAGTTTCCTACTTCCATACGACTAATTATATGCTATTATTAGGAGGGATAAAGTTCTAAGTTAATTAATAATTTCTGTATAACCCTAATAAATTTACCGTATATGTAATTAACTACATATATCTCAAACTCAGGCGAATCCTTGTGCATCCAATTGGAAAGGGTGTGGAGCATTTGTCCTTGTTTTTGAAGGTTGCAGATTCTTTACCATCATATGGGTGGACCAGATATGTCTATTTCAAGTTGTCTCTTATAAATCAGATCGACAGCGAGAGGTCCATTACAAAGGGTATTTGTTTTCTTATTCATTTTAATCATATATTTTTCTTTGTCCTGTTGTGTTTGTTATTGTTGTTCCTTACTGCCATCTACTTTTCAGAATCTAAACTATATGAATAGGACAACCTACATTTTTCTTTTCGCCTTTTCCCGTAAGATTATTAAATTTGCAACTGAATTAAGACAATGAACTCAAAGGTCGATACTAAATAGCAGAATCCCCCCGCAAAATATACTCGGTTCAACTTCTTTGAGACTTTAATTGAATTTACGTGTTTTAGATACAATGAGTTTATGTTGCCATTATTAGAACAATTAAGAATATATTTTATGAAGTTCTTTTTTAAGCAGATGTGCTTCAAGTTATTACTTAGTATTTGTATTTTATTTTTCAGAGACCCAACAGAAGTTCAATGCAGGACATAGGAGCTGGGGTGCATCCTTCTTGCTTCTCAGTGACTTCTTTAATACCACAAAAGGGTATCTTGTGAACAACGCATGCGTCATAGAAGCCCAAGTATCCATCTCAGATGTTGCTTTTAAGATTCAAGACAATTCCACCAAAATCATTAACCAAACACACGAGGGACAAGCAAAAACAGAAGAATCCAATGTACAGCTTGAAGATCAAAGCATAGGTTCCTCGGATGGAACACCAACTTTCAAGTCCTCCGATGAATCTATATGGAATGAGGCAAGTCAAACAGAAGAAGATCAGGATATTGTAGAGACTTCATATGAGACACCTAGTCCTAAACAAGGACGTTATGAACCAACTGCTCCCCCTTTGTACCCTTCTATAGATGAAGAACCTGTGGAAGTGCCCTTGATCCCTCTTAGTAACCTTATAGATTATAAGAGTTTGAAGCCAGAAGAAGTAGGTTTTGTTCTATTACTAGAGGATGTTTGTTCACGGTATCCTTCACTGATAGAGAGCCAAAGGAAAAGAAGTCCTAAGTTCATCCACTGGGCATTCATAGCTTTGGGTCAAGTTCTATATTTTCTTGAGACTATGAAGGTGAACAATATGAATGGATATACCTGTAACCACTTACAAGGTTTATGGGAGGAAGTTCAGTTATTTGGATTTGACTTGACTTGGTTGGAGCCTCACGTGCAATATGCATTGGGAATGAAAGGTTATTTGGAAGGAGCAGAAAAAGTGAGAAAACTTAAGGAGGAAGTGGTTGCTTTAGAGACTGAGACGAAGAAGCTAAGGGCAAATCTGGTTGTTACGGAAGTTGACCTTAATATAGAAAGAAGACACTTGGCAGTGGAAGAAAGGGGTTTTGAGGAGAAAGACATGGATGCTGTACTGGGCTATGGCATATTTTAGATGCATTGCACAATAATTTGCTATTATCTTTAAGTGTCAAGGAAATGTTACAATTACGATATGAGTTGATTTTCCCATGAAATAAGGGACTGCTATTATCTATTATAATGTAATTGTTTCTGTAAATTACTGTAAGTATGAGTTGAGAAAGCAACAGAGATTTAATCATTTATGACTCACATGAACCCCAAATCATATAAGTGTGCATGTCAGTATGTGTGTGTTTGTGTATGGATGGACCAGGATTCACAAAAATTCCATGAACTGTCAATAGCTTTTCTTTTTTCTTTTTAATTTAAATTGAGTCTTAACTCTTTAATGTGTGCTAAGATTTGCCAGCACACAACTAAGGACAAAAATCAGAAGAATTGAATCAAAATTTAATTTATAATTTTAGTATGTCAATTCAAAATACAACAAAATGTGTCATTATTCTTCTACAAAAACTCATAAAATCTTAAATTTAAGGGCAAATTATTATTATTATTATCATTATTTAAATATTTAAACTACGCAATCTTCTTTTCTATTTTAAAAATATGCATTCTCAATCTTTGAAATAAAAAAAGTATTATATTTATCTCTTTTGTTAAAAAAAAGTCATAATTACATTTATTTTAATCAAAACACTATTATAGTACTATTTATATAATATAACAAGTATTGAGTATAATATTTGACTAATATAAAATAGTTAATTTTCTAAATTTAACAAATTGTAAAATCATTTGATCAAAAAATAAATTATTAAAAGCAAAGAATATAGTTTTAAAATCATAAATTTAATTATTCTCTTTAAAGTAATTGGCTAATTTTGCCAAACTTAGCCTGGTTCTATAATATTTTTAAAAAATTATTTTATAAGAATTTATATTAAAATTTTATTATTTTAGGATAAAGTGTAATTTTACAAAAATTTATATGATAAGCCATTTTATAATTTGTAAAAAAAAATTTACCAAAAGAAAAAAGTCATGGTTAAACTAGTTTGGTCTAACCCAATTTTAAACCAAATTAGGCTGAACCTAAAAAAGTGTCATATATCAAAGTCGAGTAGAGTATTAGATTAAGTTAAAACTCAACCCAATCTAACCCACATGCACTTTTATAGATTAATGGCGGAGCATCTCTACATTATTTCTATTTTATAAAGAAATACCAAAAACTAAAAGATTGCCTAAAGAAATATGTTAGTAGAATTTGCAATGTATTAATTTTTTTAGTACGGACAAATTCAATATGAGTTTCAATCAGTCTAAAGTTGTCAATGTTATAAATTCACTAAAAATTCTTGTTCATAGTGAATAGGAATTGAAAATTGATAATGCAGCAACTATATATATGTATTTAAAGGATAGTTCCAATCTCTATAACCAAGAATCACAACAGAAAGAAAATGTCTAGAAAGAGGAAAATGGTGAGAAAATCATAAGGAAAAAAGAAGAAAGAGAACTAATAGTGTCCGAGAGAATATTGCTCAAATAAGAACGTTCATAATCATTCATACTCCATCCATAATTGGCAGTTGCTATTAGATCATTGCTTTTCCTTTCCTTATATTCCACATGGATCTTTTGCTCCTGTTGTTGTGTTGTACCACCAATTGCTCATATGCGTTGCTCGTGCTATCTTTCTCATTGTCCACATTATCATTTGTAGTGCCATGCAAATTGTCTTCATCAACCTCTACAATACCATGTATGACATTCCCCTTGTGTAAAGAGGGACCTTGTCCTCAAGGTCAAAAGTGAGGCATTGTTGCTAAATAAGTTCAACAGGTTCCTATGACAATGGAATGACTAGTCCCCAATTAACAAGCAAATGTGTAATTAGGTTAGAGCCTCTTTGTTTTGTGTGACTAGCTAGGATCCTTACAAGATGAAATACAGGACCTTCAGGTGCAGTGAGCAAGGGCAGGGGCATGTATAGCTAAGATTGGTCTTCATAAAATCATTTTAGAAGCAAAACATGGAAAAATGAGTGTATGCGAGCCTCAGAAGGTAAACCCAATTTATAAACTATAGCCTCAATGTGTTCAAGAATGGGAAATGGACCAAAATATCGAAGACCTAACTTTTGATGACACTGTAACCATAAAAAGTGTTGCTGATATGGTTGTACTTTAACCAATACAAGATCACCAGCTTGGAAAGTAACATCAGTATGTTGTTTATCCACATATAACTTCATTCTTCATTGTGCTTTTTGTAATGTCTTCTTCAATTGGTCTAATAAATGATCTCATTCCTGCAGTTGAGTTTGAACATCTGGCAAAACAGAATTATCCTAGAATGCTCTCAATAAAGTAGGTGGTTTACGCCCATATACAACTGGGAATAGTGTCATGCTAATAGCTATTTGGAACGAGGTATTATACCACAATTCAACCCAAGGGAGATAGTTCACCTATTTTTGGGGAAAGTCAAGAACAAAACAGCGAAGATACATCTCCAGACACTTGTTCAATGTCTCAGTTTGATCATCTATTTTTGGATGATATAAGAAGCTAAAATAGAGGTCAATGCCTTGCAATTTCTAAAGATGGCGCCAAAATACACTAGTGTATGTAGAGTTTCAGTTAAATATGATGGTTTTGAGGATTCCATGCAACTTGATGATATGCTATAGAAAAACCTTAGCCACGTGCTTATTGGTAAAATCAACTTGCAAAGGAATAAAATGACCATACTTGAGAGTCAATTGACAACTACCAAAATGATAGAGTATCCTCGGGCTAGTGGAAATGTAGTGATGAAATCCATAGCTATATCTTTCCAAATCTTATTTGGTATAAGTAAAAGGCTCAGGAGACCAACAGGGTAGAGTTGAGAGGCTTTGGTCTTCTAACAAACTTCTTATTGCTTAACATAATTGTGAACATCTCTTCTTGATATTGGCCAAAAGAAGTTTGCAGTTATTCGATGAAACGTTCTTAGAGACCCCGAATGTCCCCCTATTATAGGGGAATGTAGTTTTTGTAGAATTCTTTGCTTTAAGTCCAAAGCACCCCCAAATATACCTAGTCATCGCTTCCAGTAAACAAGTCCTTCTAATACTTCATAATAGGACATGGTAATAGGATCACTTTGTATTAGGTCAATTAATTGATGAGTCTCTAGAAGCTTACACAATGTGCGTTGAATTGCTTCATAAAAAGTGATCATGGTGTTTGTAACAGCCATATAAGAATAGTAGGATAGAGCATCCATAGCTTGATTGGCTTTTCCAAGTTTATACTCTATATGAAATCTGTAGCCCATGAGTTTGGGAAGACAAGATTCTTGCTCTAGTGTTTAGATGATCAGTTTATTTAAGTGTCCAAACCTCTCATGACTTATGCAGATGATGAAGTAACACCCAAATAGATAATGCTGAGCATATACAGATTTGCTTTGCATTCTCGATGATAGCTTTTTAGAAAAGAAAGCAATTGGGTGACCATTTGACTAAGGACTGCCCCAATGCAGGACCTAGATGTATCTGTTTCTAATATAAAGGGTTGAGTAAAGTCAGGCAGTGCAAGTATCGGTGCTTGGTTCATGGCCTGTTTAAGTTAATTAAAGATGTGTTGGGTCTCATTATACCACTTAAACATATTTTTTTGGAGCAATTTTGTAAGTAGACTTGCTATTTGAGCATAAGATTTGACAAATCTTTAATAATATCTGGTCAACCCAAGGAAGCCACTAAGTTAACTAACATTTGCTGGGTTAGGCCATTATAAAATTGCTTGGACCTTGTTGGTGTCCATCTCGACTCCCTCACCCAAAATGACATGACCTAAATATTTCACTTTCCGTTAACCAAAGGAGCACTTTAAGAGCTTCGTATATAGCTTGTGCTGCACTAACTTTGCCAGTACTAAAGTGATATGTTGTAAATGTAGAGTCCATATTGCACTATAAACTAGTATATCATCAAAGAAAATAAGAACAAATTTTCACAGATATTCTTGAAATATTAAGTTCATCAATGCTTGGAAAGTGGCGAGGGCGTTTACTAGCCCAAAGGGCATTAGTCTTCATTTATACTACCTTTAATGCATTCTAAAGGCCATTTTCTCCTTGTCTTCTGGTTGCATTTGGATTCGATGATAGTCGACACACAAATCTAACTTAGCATAAAACTTAAAGCTTCTCAATTCATCCAGCAATTCATCAATTGTAGGCATAGGAAATGAGTTTTATCATCACTGCATTAAGAGCTCGATAATTTACACAAAACCTCCATGACCTATCTTTCTTTCAAATTAATAACACTGGAGCAGAGTAAAGGCTGTTGCTGTGTTGAATCAATTGCTATTATAGCATCTTTATAACAAGTTTTTCAATTTTTGTCTTCTGGCTAAACGGATATCTATAAGGTTTGACTTTCACCGAGTTTATGCCAGGCTCAAGTATGATACGATGATTTTGTTCCCTCTTAAGAGGTAATCCTTTTAAGTGTATGTCTTCTGAAAATTTCTCAGTCATATAAGAGGCATTATCATTTCTAGAGCATGTATAAAATAGATCTCAACAATGGCATCTATATCTTGTAACCTTGTAATATGATGATATTGAGATTGATTGGCCTATGAGGTTTTATACCCTTTAAGTTTGACAAATTGCCCATCTGTAAAGAACTTTGTAGTTGAGGTGCTATAATCCGCGATATATAAACCAAGGGTTTCTAACTAAGAAGCATTGAGAACCACATTCGAGCTTGTAACAGGAAGTACATAAGTTGGAAAAACTAGAGTATGGCCTCCAATAGTCACCTTCAACTTACACACCATGCCCTGACACGGCATTCGTCCCTACTTCTTACTATAATGTTCAATTGTGGGGTAGGTTCTATAGCCAAACTAAGGTGCTTGACGAGTTGAGGTTAGATGAAATTTTCAAAGCTACCTCCATCTAAAAACACTTGTACTAGTTGTCCTTAAATAATCCCATCAAATTGTATCATGGCGGGTCTGCTTGACCCTTGGTATGCATGTAACGATAAGTGGTGTAAAGTAGGTAGTTCCCCAGAATTACCTAAGGTATCACCATTATGAGTTTCGTCATCTACTCCCCTTTTTCATCCTCCTTGCTCTGTAATATCATGTAGTGTTTGTTAGGCCATCTATAAGTGGGAGAATATTTCTCCTCACATGTAAAACATAGTTCCTTCTTACGCATGAACTAGATCTTCAATGATGACATTCACTTGATAGGTAAACTTGGCTTGCCAGGTGGAGTAGGTAATAAAGCTAGTAATACTTTAGTTCTAAAATTGTTGTTTGTCAGTGAACTCTAGCTAGGGGTCAATGAAATTATAGCACTCTTGATAGGGGTGTAGGTCAATGTAACCCCTTTAGGTCGGGTCGCCATAAACATCAAGTTCTTCTCATCCAATAAATGTGCCGGAGATGAAGCTTGTAATAAACTCATAGGAATACTTGCTATCACATCCTGACAAATCTCCATTTTTAACCCACTGATAAAATAGTCTATAACAGCATCATCGGTCATACCTTCCATTCGATTGGCCACCACTATAAATTGCTGATAGCAATTTGCAACAAAATCGGTTTGAGTCATCTTGAAAAGTTGAGCTCTGGGACTCTCAAATCGGAATGGACCAAATTAATCTTCTATGGCTTGTGCCAACACATTCCAAGTGGGTATTTGGTGAGCTGTCTGCATCATTTGAAACTATGGCACAACAACTCCTTCCATGTGTACTACTACAATGGTCAACCATTGTGCATCTAGAGTTTTATAATATGCAAAGAACTACTCTACTCGAAACAATCAATGTAGAGGATCAGTGCCATCAAACTTAGGGAAATCGAGTTTCAATTGAAATGTTTTGTAAGTATTGATAGGTATCGTTGAGCTCATCACCATTGGAGTTCCCCCTTTGTTGGAAGAAAGATATCTTTTCGCATTTCGATTGATATTATCCATAGCTTGGGTCAAAGATTCTATGGTTTTCTTTAATTGTTCCATTTGGTTGTTTAGAGCTCTAACTGTATTCTCCATAAGCTTTTCTAGTCGTTCCATTCTTGTAGCTGCTGAGGACTCTATCATATCAACTTGTTTTTGCATTTTCTTCAAATATATCATAATGTCTTTTAGACGCATCCCCTTTGCCATTTCGACTTTTAATGAAAGCACAAAAAATGTTATGAATTCATAAAAAAATTTTGTTCGTAGTGAATGGGAATCAAAAATCAATAACGCAACAAATATAATATATATATATGTATGTATTTAGAGGATAGTTTCAATCTCTATAACCAAGAATCACAATAGAAATAAAATGTCCAAAAAATGAAAAATGACAAGAAAATCACAAGGAAAAAAGAAGAAAGACAATTAACAGTGTCCGAGAAAATATTGCTTAGAGAGGAACGTTTATAATCATCTACACCTCATCCGTAATTGGTCATTGCTATTAAATCATTGCTTCTCCTTCACTTATCTTCCATGTGGGTCTTTTGTTCTTGTTGTTATGCTGCACCACCAATTGCTTATGTGTGTTGCTCTTGCTATCTTTCCCATCATCCAAATCATCATTTGTAGTGCCATGCAAATTGTCTTCATCAGCCTTTATAGTGCCATGCATGACAGTCAACTAGTAAGAGTCCTACACAATGGGTTTTGGAAATGGCTGTAGTTGAAAGGCTGAGATAGATAGGTAAGAAGCATGTGCAAGTTGAGTTGGTCCAATCGACTTCTCCTTAAAATCAGAGTCTCTACTGTGCAATTCAAGAGCTATGTAATAGGAGAGCTACATGGGAAAAAAATGAGGGATCAGCCTAACAAGAGGGCACGAGCATGACCGTGTGATGCTTAAGTTGAATAATAAACACCTTAAGCTATTTCTCTTTTGGTATTCTATTTTTCAGTTTCAAGTGTATCCTCCACTGCATTTGCAAACTCTATCACTATGTGATCCTCATGGACTGCACACGAAGGATGAAACCTCTCAAAACTCATTAACATGCATATATAACTCACCAATAACATACATGATAGATAGATATCAACAACAAATAACTCACCAACATCATACATGGCCTTTCTAAAAGGAAAAGCTAGTCTCTATTGTTTCCATGAGGACCATAAATTATTGCTATTTGCTTGAATGGATAAACAGAAATTAAAGAGGAATCTAAGGAAAGGATACCACTTGGTTAGTTTAGAAGTAATCTTAAAAAAGGGTTAAATTGAATTTTAATAATTATTTTTACTCTTTTTAAACTTTTTGATTCCTTCTAAAAGACTTTATATTCTTGATTAATTTTGTAAATTAATAAGTTTGGATTTTATAGAGTTCTTTATTATAAAGTTTTTGTAAAGTTTGGAGAGAGAAGAGAGAAAATAGAGAGTGGGAGAAGAAAAAAGGATATGAGTCTCATACACACTTTTATTTTTTGTGTTACTTTCTCTTTAAATTTTATAAGAATTTTATAATAAAGAATTTTAAAGAATCCTTATACAAAATTAATAGCACATTTTAAATGCAAAGATCATATCAAAGATATAATAAATTAGCATAATTAGCCTTTCTTTTGAATAATTCCATTAATGTTTTTCTTTTCTAGATTCCTTATTTGAAAACTTTTTATATTAGGATCCTTAAATTCCTTTCTTATAAATCTCTTTATTGGAAAATGATAGCTTTCATAACTATTTTTTAAGCTCATAGTAAATGAGTAAAACATTAAAGCTAATATTTTGGCTTTAAACTATATTTTATAATCAAACTGAAATAATTAAAATTGAAATACCATAAAATTTTTATAAATAATATTAAACGACATTTAGTCCATATAAGATGATCCAACAAAAAAGAGCCAAAATAATAATATGCCCAAACAAATATCTTTTCTAAAAATCAATTGAATAGGAATATTTGACATATTTAAAACAATTAATAACTCTTGATTCAATACACTTGATCTTAGGCCTTGTTTGGTAGTATAATGAAAAGAGAAAGAAAAAAAAAATTTATGAAATATATATTTTATTTTTATAATCATTACTCAATTATTATTTAACACTATTTATTAAACATTATTTAATTATTAAAAATAAATAAATTATAGTCATTTTTTATCTAAAAAATTAATTTTTACCTTTCTATTTTTATTTTTATATTTAACATTTTATGTATTAAACGAGCCATTTATCATATTCTCCAAAAAGGGGCAGATCCAAGTAGTATTTTTATGCTTTGCTTGCAGTAGATGCGACATGAATCTAAATAGATCGAAATGAGTTCTGTCAGCAAATTAGACCACTTATGCTACATTATAGCTGGACCAAGAATCTATAGAAAAGGATGAAATAGAAGCACGAAGCTAACTTAAACTATTACTCCACTTAAAGCACAGTTCAATGAATCTCCTCCTTAAAGATTAAAGAAATCACATCAGCAGCAATAATATTTAAAAAAAGAAAAAAGAACTTATAAGTAATAAAAGTATCAAGTTAAGGATTGCAGGGCAATTAAATCATAATCTCACCTTGTAGAAGTTTACATGAGTCCTTTGATCATATTCACATTCTATCCGCTCCAAACAATACTACATAAGAAAAGAGAAGGGTAAGGAAGAAAATTGAGTACTCGATCAAAATTACTAACTGAAATGGGAATGGATGGCACGCTAGGAATTATATAGAACAGATCATGAGGCTTTGAAACTTACTGCCACATTTAATTTCTACAAGATGAATGGATAGAACGAGTTGTGAAAACTGTACCAATGTAAATGACTACCTGTAATGTGCCAGTTCTTGCAGGGTTTTTAGGTGTACCCTGTGATCAATACATGCTGCAGCAAGGAAAGCAATCGTAAATCGAGTACAAAACCAAGGTCATAGGCACAAAAATACCTCCAGTATAGGTCGAAGCCTAAATCAAGTACATGTCTATACTCTATATTCCTTTATAAATCTGACCACTTTCTCATCGTAATCAAATCCTGAGTTCCCCACTAGTGAACCATAGCCAAAAACCCAAAGCACCATGGCTGTTTGACTTCTGATATAGTTAAAAAAAACCCACTATTAGTTAAAAGGAAAAAAAAAATTTCAGTAAATTAAAATAAGTTGATTTTGAGATGCTAATAACAAAACTTGTTCTTTCCACATAAACAAATTTAAATTTTGATGTGAACTTCAAATGAGAGAATATAGAAAATTTAGAAATTTTGCCGTGCTTTCCCTTTTTCTCTTTAACAGCTTATGAAGAAAAATCGGGAATCATGTCCTTTGAAAAACTCTAAACAACAATTACGTTTCAACTGAAATTGCTGATTTAACTCAAACCTTGAGTAAACTTCCGCTCTATAGAACTTTCATCAAAATCCTTTTTCCTCGACATTTTCCTCAGCCACAAGGCATATGCAGCAGTATACAAGTTAATATGCAAAGCAAATTTATTGGTATTTATCATAAAAGTGCCAAAAATGCAAATTCCAAACGCTAATCCTTGCAACACAAAAAAATGGAAAGAAAGGGGGCAAAATTTTCTACAGATAATCATCATTGCCTAACTTTGCCGATTATATATGTTTTGAGAGTAGCTACCAGATAAAAATCAGTAGATATAGAAACAAAAAAGCATGCGATGGTAAGAGAAGACTTAACAACAAAGTTACAATGATTTTAATGAAGAAGAAATGTTGTCTCTCAAAATACAAGCATAATATGATGACAATGATATTTCTCAACGTTATGATTTCATTGCTTATCATTCTTTTAGTTTTGACTGAAATAAGTGATAGATTATTTTTAATTATAAATATCATTAAAAAAAAGTTTAGAAATAAAATAAAAAATATTTTTTAACGAATTATATAGTTATTTATATTAAAAAAATTGTCAAAATGTTTAATATATACAAAATTATTGATAAAATTTATCATATTAAATGATGTTATATTCAGTTTTGATAAATTACAAAAATATATGTTATATGTATTTTTTAGCCCAAAATTTTTATGTATATGAATATATTAATTTTTTTTAATTTTTAATCCTCATAATTTAATTCTCGATCCATTCTTGATTAGAATATTATTTCTGTGTCTGCAAATTTCTGATTACAAGTGGTTGTTTTCTGTCATCATTATTGTTTGCTTGTTAACAACTACGCATGTCATGTACCTCCTTTTCAGGGGAGGATTGTGCTATGATTCTTTGCTTTTGTCATTGGAGTCTATACTTTTTTCATAAGAACGGGTGGCGAGTAGACCTGATCACAGGTCGAGAAGTCCGCTTGGCCTGATAGGCCCAACACGAAAAATATGAATATAAGCTTGAAAAAAAATTCAAAAAAAAATGAGTCTATTTTTTAAAAAGTCTGAATATAAAAAGGGTTGAGTTTGGACTTTTTTTAAAGTCTGGCCCGAGCCTGATCCTATCCGTATTATAATTATTTTTTATATATATCAATAAATAATATTATTAGAACATATATTTATAACTATAAATATAAATAAAAAAGAATTATATAACATATATGATTATTATTATTTTTACTTTTACTTTTACTTATTGTATAATATATTATTAGGAATAAATTATAATTCAAATAAAATAAATTATTCATAGTAATATTATTAGAAAAATTATTATTTTGAGAGGTTTTATTATCTTATATAAACATAAATATATATATATATATATAAGTTATTTAAATTTTTTGTAATTTTTTAATAAGTTATTTGGAATTTAAAATAAAAATAAAAGTATGCCTAACAAGTAATGAAATATATATAATATTTAAAACTAAAAAAAGACAAAAATATTAAAAAAAAAAAAAAGAGTTGCACAAAATGGGCCGGCCTGGGTTTAAAAAAATTTGCAAATTTTTTTATGAGCCCGACCCATTTTTGAACGAGCCCGGCCCGTGATCAGGTCTAGTGGAGAGTGTTTAGCGCTGCAAGCAAGATCACCTGCTACTCAGAGATATAAATAAAGATTTAGAGTTAAAAAAAATTATCCTACAAGATTTATTATCCTTATTTTAGAATAAATTATTATTGACTTTAATTAAAACTAGTGTTATTCAATAATAATAGATTGTGCAAAATAATTTTTTTTAATTCTAAGTGTTTATTCATAATTCTCTCTTCAAAGATTTAATATAAATGTTTAGATTCAACGATTTTATTTTTTTATTTTTTAAAAATATCAAATATTATTTTTTTAAAAAAATGGGTAGTGAAAAAAATATTTTTATTATATATTTTATTTTATTTAAAACAAAAAAATATGTTGAAATAAAAAAAATTAATTATTTAAATCAAATATAAACAATTCAAATTGTTCCTCTTGGAATAGAAGGAGAATAGGACGTGCTAGTTATATGTTGTTTTATGAATTTTTTTAATCTCTTATTGGTATTAGTGTAAGTCATACAATTGTACTCCAAAAAAAAAAGTTTTTAAAATTTTTATGCTTAAGAAAAAAAATAAAAAAATTACAGTTCTCATAAACAATAATAAATAAAAAAGCTATCACATCATAAATAATTTAAGAATAATTATTTTATAATGCCCAAAAATATTCTTATATATATAATAAATAATATATTCCGTTATTAATTTATTATATTTTTATTTTATTGTTAAATAAACATAATTGTAATTTTCTTTACCTACTTATCAAAAAAGTATAAATAACGAAGTGTGTCCTTTGAAATAATACACGGACTAAGCGTGGGGCCCATAACCATCCGCATCGGATGCCCTGAGACGCGTTAGCGCGCATAGGATTTAACGGAAAAAACCCCTTCTCTTTAATAATAAGAAAAGCACAATAAAACTTTAAATAACTTTTATGCCCAAATTGCCCTCATCCTTCTTTCCGAGTCAGTGGCCCTTGACCTTTGCTTCCTCTTTAAACCCATTGACTTTTATAGCTCAGAAATTCTCTCTCTGGGGTTCTCCCAATCAACGGAACTTGGAAGGTACGTCTCTCTCATTAACAACGTTGTTGTCTACCTGCTTCCTTATTGTCGCTGTTTTGAATCGTGATATCCATCATTTAGTTTTCCAATTTTGACTCAGAGCTCTCGGATTGGAAGCTATCATTGTGTGTGTTTACTGTTTGGGACTCTACTTAGTTGATGAAGCTCTGCTTTGGATGATCGGATATCATATACATATTCTAATCTTTAAAGTACTTTAATTTTTTGTATCTGTTGGCCTGAGTTTGCGTCAATCTTCATTTAGTGTTGAATAGCTCTGAGAATTGCTTGACCGCAAATTATTCTGGTAAGGATCAATCATCAGTTTAATTATTTTTTTTTTTTGGGATATGGAAATTAATTGGCTTTAGTTTTTTGTGTTAGTGCAGGAATTGGTGGTTGGTGCTAAACTACAAATGGATAATCAACAAACAAGTGATTTCACCATAGACAAATTCACATGGGCATTTGAAAACTTCTCTAGGTTGAACTCTAAGAAGTTGTACTCCGAGACTTTCATTGTGGGTGGTTATCCATGGTATTTGCTTGAATTTCCTTTGGTTGGAATTTACCGGATATTTATGTCCTCTTTGACATGATTTACATTTATGCGCTTTGAATATGATCTTATTTGGACTTGCCTTTAGGAGGATTCTTATGTTTCCAAAAGGGAACAATGTGGATTACTTATCTTTATATTTGGATGCTGCGGATGCCACGAGTTTACCTGACGGCTGGTCCAGATATGCATCTTTCAGTTTGGCTGTAATTAATCAAGTTCATAGGAAGTATACGATCAAGAAAGGTACCTTTCAGTTTGGGGATTTCTTTTCTCATTTTTTTAGCCTCCATTTTGGTTCTGTTTAGTAAGTTTTTGGATGGAATTTGTGTTTCTTAACATTTTCATATAGAAGCATTGCATTGAATTGATTTACGCAGTAGATGATACCATTAAAGTTAACACCGATAGCCTACTTTGCCATTTTCTGATACTATGCTATTCAAATTTTTTCTGCACGCTTTATTCCCTTATTGGCTCATTGGTAATGTCTTTTCATCTGTGGTCTAGAGTCCGTGATGATTGTAATTTGGAAATGCTGTAAAATGTAAAAACGTATTGTAGTTTATTTTGCATGTATTTAAGGCAAATTAATGACAATAAACACCTTTATATAATGAAAAACGAAAGCTAAAATCTTTCCCCATTTTTTTTTTTCAGTGATTAAAATGGTAGTGAGGATTGGTTACTTCACCGTTACCAATTGGGAAGCTTGCGGCATTAAGTGTTTTGAAAATATCAGATTGTTGATTTATTACTTAAATGCATTTTAATTGAGGAAGGTCAGGTTAAAAAACTTTCCTTTTGAAAGCATTGGTTTCTTCCTCACTTAAATGGAAAATTGAACTTCGCATATGAATCTATGACCACTAGTGATGTATTTTTAGAGATTTGGGCATATGAGATTAAAACTCTACTGATTAAATGCATGTTATTAACTAAGGTCCGATACAGATCTAATTTCAAAATCACTTGGTTCAATGATGCAAGAATATGATAAAATCATTAGAGAGTTCAATTGATTGACCAAATCTGCTATTAAGGAGCTGAAATACGTTACGCTACTGCTGATTCGTAAGCGTAGGACAACTAAAACTTACTTTCCCCCGTTATACTTTTCTATATCATTTCCAACACTAGAGACCGAGAGTTGGGACTCCTCATGTATACAATTAATCCCATACCAATTTGGTAATCAGGTAATTTCAACTTTTATCAGACACAATTGACTTTTGAATCTTTGTATATGGATTTTCCAGAAACTCAACATCAGTTCAATTCAAAGGAGAATGACTGGGGTTTCACACAATTTATGCCTGTAAGTGAACTTCATGACCCTGGGAGGGGTTATGTTATGAATGATACATGTATCATTGAAGCTGAGGTTTCTATTCCCAAGTGCGGAAACGAGAATCATGTGGATCAAGCAGCCGGCCTAACATCCCTGAAATCTGGAGGTCAAGCTGGACAAATGGAAGTGGAATCCACAAGGCAAGAAGATCGAGAGCAAGATGTGAAGACTGTTCCACCACTTTCTGCTCAAGTGTCTGTCGAGCCTATTGAGCATACTGGTAATTCTTCTTTGCCTACGGAAATGTCCTCAACACCCATAGGTGAGCTTATGGATTTCAGGGGTGTTGGGCAAATAGAAAAAGTTTTTGTTCCACTGCTAGAGGAAGTGTGTTCAAAGCATCCATCACTCATTGAATGTCAGCAGAAGAGAAGTCGTCGGTTTATTGAGTGGGCATTCACAGCTTTGGGCAGAGTTCTACATTTCCTTAAGACTAAAAGGGTGAAAGACATGAATGATGAGGCCTGTAAGCATCTTCAAATTTTATGGGAGGAACTTGAGACATTTAGATTTGATTTGACTTGGCTGGAGCCTCACGTTCAATCTGCCTTAGGCATGAAAAACCATTTGGAGAGGGCAATGCAGTTGAAAAAGTTAAAGGAGAACGTGAGTGCTTTGGAGATGGAAATGAAGAGGCTTAAGGCAAAGCTTGCTGCTGCAGAGGTAGATCTTGAAATAGCAAGAAGGGACTTGGGGCAAGCAGAAGAAGGGTTCGAAGAGAGGGATCTGGATGCTGAACTAGGATATGGGAGACCATAGACTAGTGAGATAATTCCCTGTTGGTTGTGATTCCTGTGAATAAATGCATCAGGGTTTTAATATGTATTAATAAATCTAGAGTTGGATGTGGTGACTGAAATGATTTCCTGTAAATTGTATTTTAAAATTCCTGGGTTGTAATGACCTAATTACCATACCGTAGTTTTTCGTTTTAAAATTTGGCTTAATTTATGTGTGATTCCAAGTTACAATATTGTTTCAGGGGCAGTCACATCTACATGCTCGAATTCCGAAAAATTAAACTAGGAATGTGAACGTGATCTCTCTTGCTAGTGAAAATCTCAGGTTTACGTGCATAGTTGTACTTAACGCGGTAGATATTCACGATACAAACTAATAATTTTTGTGCATATCTTTATAATTTGCTATTTCTGCATTTGTGATGCACTTTGAATGATCTCGAGTTGAAAATTCGTTTTCCTGCTATGTACGAAAAATCTCCATAAAGCAAACTATTCTATACAACCACATAATTGCTTAGTTTATATTGTGCTTAAAAAAATTAATTCGTGGCCTCTTATATTTTAATTTTTTGTTCTGTTCCAATATTTTGAAAAAATATTACCAATACTAGTCTGTACTTCTTGCCCCTAGATATTAGATGGATAATTCTTATTGTCTGTATGCAAGAAGACTTCAATCATGTTACAAGGTCCTAACTGGAGGAGAATTCATCAGAAATGTTAGTCGAGGAAGAATATCAAAATAATTAAAAAAAAATGCATATATATATATATATATATAGTTGAATAAGGCAAATATTATCTTTGGTGGCAAGCAACCTGCAGTTGACATTTTTTTTAATTATTATTATATTTAGTTTACAAAGAGATCACACTTTCTGATTAATCAATATAAAATCCAACTTTGAGAATCTGTGATCACAAAGTAAACTAAAAGGACAAATAAAGTAATAGAACACAGAGACGAAGGTAATACAAATAAAGTAATAGAACACAGAGACGAAGGTAATTTCCAATATATTAGTAAGTTGTTCTTTTAAACTTTGATTGGACCAGTTTGGAATTTCGTATGAGTTTGACTGCAGATACCCCGTTGACCACATTTTTTTTGTTTTTTTAATCTTTGTCGCTTTAGTTGATGAGATTCAACGACCTGCTCCTTAAACATTGCTCTGCACGTTTGCCTTGGTGCTCATATATAGTTTCTCTGCCAACATTAAAGCAGAAGTATGCGTATCTTTCTCTCTTAATTTGTTTTCTTTTTGGGCTCTCTTTTGATTCTATCTCAAGCACTCTCATTTTTTTTTTTGGTCTTCGAAAATATTCATTCCTTTGTAGTTCTTTTGGTTTGTATGTGAAAGCGCAGATATAGGTTGGTAGCTATTAGAATGGCGGATCAGCAGAGAACCAATATTTCTTTTCATAGATTCACATGGACAATTCGAGATCTCTCGGACAGTATAACCAAGGAACTACGCTCCGAGTCTTTTGAAGTTGGCGATTGTAGATGGTACGTACTTTGGTGAATTCCCAATTGTCAAAACTTAATTTTACATATATATATATATATATATATATATATGAATGTGCTATTTTCCCACCACATGATTTATCTATCAATTAATGTGGTTTGTTTCTCAATGCTCAGGCGAATCGTTATGAATCAAATAGAAAGGAATGGGGAGCAATATTTACGCTTGATTTTGAGCGTTGCAAAAACTTTATTACCATTGAGATGGAGAAAATTTGCTTATATCAAGTTGATTCTTATTAATCAGATGGATCAGAACATGTCCATTGTGAGGGGTAATTATCGTATTATTTCTCATATATATATGTACACACACATATTTGTAATTCTGTTGTGTCTGTTAATGATTTTCTATTTTCCATCTCACTTGCAAAAGCTAAACTATAAAAAGATCCACCATAGGATATATGAACTTGCATTTTATTTTATTTTTATTTTTTCACTCTAGTTAAAATTAGCAAATAAGGAATAAGAAGATGAAATCAAAGGGATAGAGACATGGGTAAATAGTTGTAGCACTCCTTTACAAAATCAATTCAGTTCAATCTGTTAATTGACTTTTTATACCTTTTTTTTCCTAAATAATATTTTACATTTGAACTTCCTTATACACATACATAAGTAACATTATTTTATGACTCATGAGAAAGCTGAATTTTTGTTCATAATGAAATTGACACGGGAGAATAAAATATGAAGGTGTCTCAAGATATTGAGTTTTGACTATGAGTTTCACGATTTATTTTTTCATGTAATGAGTTCATGTTGCCTTTACTATAAAATAATTTAGAATATATCTTTATAATTTTTTTTAATATCAGGTGTGATTTCTCGTTATTTTTCATATTTGTATTTTTCCAGAGACTCAACAGAGGTTCAATGTAGGATATAAAGCCTGGGGTTCACCATTCGTGCATCTCAGTGAATTCTATAATACTATGATAGGCTATCTTGTGAACAACACATGCATCATAGAAGCCGAACTATACATATCTGATGATCCTTTTAACATTCAAGACAACTTGATGAACCAAAACGTTGCCCAAGCCCATGAATTTCCAGCAAACATGGAGGAACCCATACAGCTTGGAGATCAAGGAACAGAGTCTTCGGATGACACATTAAGTTTCGCATCCCTTGAGTCTATATGGAATCAGGCTAGTCAAACAAATCTAGAAGTCCTACCGCGGGAAGGTCAAGGATCTGTAGGGCCTTCAAATGAGACACAAGGTCCTAGAGAAGTACACTCTGTACCTACTGCTCCCCCTTTGTATCCTACCATAGATGATGAACCTGAGGAAGTGCCCTTGACCCCTCCTCTTCGTGAGCTTATAGATTTTAGCAGTTTAGAACCAGAAGAATTCGCTTTTGTTCCATTACTAGAGGAGGCGTGTTCTTGGAACCCTTCGCTGATTGAGACTCAGAGGAGAAGAACTTCTAGGTTCATCCACTGGGCCTTCATCGCTTTGGGTCAAGTTCTATATTTCCTCAAGACTATGAAGGTGAAAAATATGAGTGACGAGACTGCTTGTAGGCAGCTCCAAGATTTGTGGGAGGAACTTCAGACATTTGGGTTTGACTTGACTTGGTTGGAGCTTCATGTTCAATCGGCCTTGGGTATGAAAGATTATCTGGAAAGGGCAGAGCAAGTGAAAACACTCAAGGAGAAAGTGGCTGCTTTAGAGATTGAAATGAAGAAGTTGAGGGTAAATTTGGCTGTTGCAGAAGTTGATCTTAATATAGAAAGGAGACACTTGACAGAGGAAGAAAAGGGTTTTGAAGAGATAGACATGGATGCTCAACTAGGCTATGGCATATTCTAGATGCTTCCTACAATAATTTACTTTTGGTGTGATATAATTTTGGCCTTTTTAATTTGGTAAGGGAATGTTGAGGTTATGGTAAGGGTTAATATTCCAATAAAATAAGAAAAAGAAAACCTGCATTTGATGCATATTGTTTCTATGAAAAGTCTAGTAGAGAAAGTGAGAGTTGTAAGCGAACATATGGATGTGTGTGTGTGTGTGTTTTTCCCTTTCTTGTTTACTTTTTTCTCTCTCCTCTATGTATGTGTGAATACACCCAGATATGAAAAAATTTCCATGAATTTGATTTCATGTTGTAATTCTGTTGTGGTTGTCAGTAGCTTTTGCACCGTCTTGTTAGTTAGCAGAAGGCTCCAGTACAAAGGTCTGCTATGTATTGATTTGTCGTTGATCAATAAACTCTCCTTCTATACTCCATTTTCTTTTCTGTTCTTCTTTCTTTCTGTGAGTCTATCACTGGTACCAGAGCCAGGTTCAAACTTTTCATGGCAAAAGTGGCATAGGTGTTTGCTTCCTGTTCTTCTCCTCCAGCTAGGTTAATTTCTTCTGAAATCGCATATTAGGTTTCCTCAAAATTATTTACTGAGAACCTTGTAATGCTCCACTGCTTCTGTTTACTAAACGAGGCATAGTGTCTGATAGGAATATGTTAAGAGGAGAAGATACTGTTCAAGGTGCAAAGCAAGAGGAAGGGAAGAGGATTTGAAAGCCCAAGCATTAAGGATCAAGATTAGAGAAAGAAAATAGCAAAAGGACCACACTTGCATTATGGAATCAAAGTCAGATAACAGAAGTTACACGTAGACTAAAGTTGTTACTGATTCCGTTAACTTGCAAGCAGCAATTACAGTATATAAGCGAGAGCGTATGAAAGACGGAGGCATGTTTCAGTCTCTTTCTCAAATAAGAGGCAATCTTCATTTTCTGTATAGCTTTTCTTTTTCATTTGTGCTCAAGTTCATTTTCTTGATAATTTAGATTCCTATTAATTGGTACTTTTGCCAAGAGCCGATCGACACAAAGGGGATTACTTAAATGCATTTTATGCGTGGAAAATTAAATAAAAACTTTGGTTTCGGAAGCATTGATTTCTTCAATAACTAAATGAAAAACTGAACTTTAAATTTGTTTGCTTTTTATTTTTTTTCTTATCTGAATTAAACCTTTGTTTTCCTTTTCTTTTCTTTTTAATCTATGGCCACCGATGTTTTGCAATAGATATGAGATTACAACTCTTGATTGTATGCATGTTATTTAGTAAGGTCAAGTAGAGATCCCCATTTCAAAATCATTTGGTTCGATGGTGAAAGATTATGAAACCATTGCTGATTTTAATTGATTGAACAAAGCTGCTAATATGAGCTGGGACGGGATACACTACTTTTGGGTTCCTTAAACTGTTGATAATGATATATATACTGGGGACAACTAAAACTTCATTTCTCCAATCATACTTCTCTATATCTTTTTCAACACTACCAGAGTGACAGAGTTGGGACTCCATATGTCTATTATAAATATCATATCTATTTCATGTTTCATATTTTGTCACACACAATTGATTCTTGAATCTTGATATATGGGTTTGCCAAAAATTCTCCATCGGTTCAAGGCAAGAGAGAATGACTGGGGTTTCACGTCATTTATGCCTCAAAGTGAACTTCTTGACCCTGTCAAGGGTTATCTTGTGAAGATCCTAGTGCTGAGGTTTCGATTCCCAAATCTGGAAATGTGAATCAAGCATAACTGCATCCCTAAAATCTGGAGGTCAAGCTGGAGAAATGGAAGTGGAATCCCCACAGCAAGAAGGTCAGGGGTGAGATGTGAATACTGTTCACCACTTTCTGCCAAGTTTCCACTGAGCCTATCGAGCATAGTGATAATCCTTATTTACCCACAGAAGTGTCCTCAACCCCAATTGGGGAACTCGTGGATTTCAAGGGTCAAGGGCAAATAGAAAAAGATTTCATTCCACTTCTAGAGGAAGTATGCTCGCAGCATCCATCACTATCGAATGTCTGCGGAAGAGAAGTCGCCAGTTTATAGAACGGGCATTCACAGCTTTGGGCAGAGTTTAGGACTGAAAGGGCGAAAGACATGAATGATGAGACTAACGGGGATCTTCAAGTTTTGAGAGAACTTGAGACATTTAAATTTGATTTGACCTGGCTAGGGCCTCATGTTGAAAAAGTTGAAGGAGAACGTGGGTGCTTTGGAGATGGAAATGAAGAGGCTTGACGCACAGCTGGCTGCTGGAGAGGTAGATCTCGAAACAGCATGAAGAGACTTGGTGAAAGCAGAAGAAGGGTTCGAAGAAAGGGATATGAGAGACCATAGACTTGTAAAAGTAAATGAAAATGAACTAGATCTTTAATGTGTATTAATGCATGCAGAGTTAGAATCGGTGACTGAAATGATTTCCTATTAATTGTATTTGAGACGTCCATTGTTGTGATTATCTAATCTGTAATTACCATATCGTGTAGTTTTTGGCTGCAAAATTTCGCCTGATTTATTTGTGATTTTAAGCTATTGTAGTGCTCAGGACAATTACAACTACTGAACTACATGGTCAAAGTGGGAAAATCAAACTGGGAATTTCAACGGGACTCATTTAGTGAAAATCTCAGTTTACTTGTCCAGTGAAACTTCACATACACCATGCCAGCTGATATTTTGTTTCCGTTGTTGTTATATTTTGACATTTCTGATATCCATGCTTTGACTGCTGTGAATTAAAATCCATTTCCTTGCAACATGAGAATTCTCCGTAAAGCAAACCATTAATTCAGTGTATGCAAAATAGAGGTTACCTTGGTTGTCATGCTCTAGCTTGAATTGATCTCGTTATCTTGGCTTAATAATTGTTTTGATTCTTTAATTTATTTAGGCTTTAATTTAATTCATTAATTTTTTTATTTAATTTTTTAACTTTCAATTTGTACTATATTTATTCCTTAACTTTAATATTTTAAAATAATCCCTGCATTTTCCTTTCAGTATTTCAAAATGATTTTTTTTTTTAACATTCCAAAATAAAAACAGTTTCCAGCAGAGGAGCTTTGAACAAGCACTTTACTCTTCTTCCACTACCTAGCATGCCCCCAAACGCGGAAAAAATGCTGATCAATCATTTTACATTCAAAAAAGTGAAATACTTAATGTACACATAAAAGTGGGGCTAAGCTAACTACTCATATTTTACTTTTTAACCAAAAAACCAGAAGTTAGGGGTTAACTCATACATAGCTTTCCATCTCCTTCATGACTTTTCCTATTAGATTTTAGGTGAACTCTCCTCTCAGTGCTGAAGTAGCTCTTTGAATGGCTCTAGCAACCCTCCAGATCTCATGTCGAATTGCTGCCCGTCCTTCTTTTTCACTGATTCTGGTTGACCAAGCGATAGAATCAGCAACTCCAGGGAAGAAATCCATCTTACTTTCATGGTCGCTTGGAGGCCCAAACACCTATACAAGAAGACACACCGTCAGGTTTCTCAATAAGAAACTTCGAAAATGATGTCTAATGGAAATAATGATCACGGGTAGGGGAACATAATCCCCGTCCCTGATCCTGTAAAGATATATTTTCCTCATTTCCAGACCTATATCCTCGCAAGTAACAAACTCAAGCTCCATCGCTTCCCCATTGGATCCTTAATCCCCGGACCCAAACCCATTTATCTGAAAAGATTTTAAAATGAACAAGTTTTCTCAAATTGAGACTTGTTTACGCAAGATTTATTCATATAAATCACCAATAAATAAATAAATAAAATGTCTTGAGCAACTATTAATATAATTCAGAACACACAATGTCTCTTTAGGGCTTTTTTTAAAAACTACATTTTAATATATTAAATTGATATATAAATAAATAAATGTGCATATATATATATATATATATATACTATGACCCTTTTTTTTTTGGGGGGGGGGGGGGGGGGTTTGGTTGTGGAAGGCATCATACTAGCTGGATCCAGACTGTCTAAAGTACAAAAAAAAAATCCCCAGACCAAATTTTCATCCCCATATCCAAATCCAAACAAGTAAATTTTGCAGATACCCGTAGGGTCTGATTATTTTGCCCATCCCTAAATGGAATAATAACTATGCATACAATGATGACAAATTGCATTGGTATTCTCAGGTTTATCAATATGAAACTTTGAAGATGATGTCTAATGAATTAGCATGAACGCTGATATGAGGACTAAGAAAACACCGACATGAGGACTAAGAAGCACGGACAGCTACGCGAGGATTAAGATGCATGAACAGGAATGCAGCAAAATCAAGAGTCCATCTATTTTTTGCAGTGCAGTGTCATGTGGTTGATAGAGGCATGGCTTTTTAAAGTGTTTGCGATTCATAGGTCATATTGCATAAAACATCAGTGTGAGAGACGAATTTCCAGCCAATATGGCACTCAACTTGCAACAGACAGATAGCAAACTAAGTGCCATCAAATGAGTTAAAATCCCATATATTACAGCTGGAAGATATAGATGTGTTAGCTACACACATCCAGAACAAAAATCACATTTCGCTGACATCCAATATTACAGTTCAACTCAGAGCTTGGTAGTAAGTAGAGATGGGGGTACCTACAAGAAATGGTGCTAGTTCTCCAAGAAATATAATTGTTAATCCCTTTCCAATACTCTGCTACAAGTCTAACCATTAGGGATTGTGAACAGGTAACGATCTGAAGCTTGAGATGCAGTTCAGGGTTGAGGGGTAATAACTACAATTATCCAATAGAGTGCTATTTTGACACGAAATTATAATAGTAGCCTCTAAAAGGCCAGGGATCCGTCCTTCAGTTTTAAATTCACTTCGAGAATTTTGGTTTGTGTTATGTGGTTTGATATCTGTCCATAAAAGTCAAGCCATGAGGTGTCATATTTGTCAAAGTGGTCCAAACTCACTATATTACAGTTGAAAAAATGATGAATTCTAATCAACAATTTCTAGATATAGAAGGCAGCACACTCACAAGATGCTTGAACCAATTCCTTTCTCGAAGTCCATCAGCATCCAGGAAGCCTTTTTCAGCAAGCATTAGTCTATCGTTTAATGCTCGCCTTTTTGTATGCACCAAGCAACCGGCAGTTTCTTGCAATCTCCGCGTCTGCAGTTCAAAACAAACACACATAAATAGATGGAGACAAGAAATAAAAAAATAGGAGCGACTATAGCAGCTTCAAGTAGTTATTATGTCAATACACGGTAACTGAGTGTGGTTACTTCTGTTTTACATTTAATTCATCATCAAATTCTTTGACAGCTGAAGCAAATTCTTGTATCGAGGTAGTTAACGGGTGCAGAGAGATTGATTGGTCTAAAAAGTTGCTCAATCTGTTCTTGTACACCTGGCCAAGGCAAACAAAAGTTACACAATACATAATACATGAATGTTCTACAATTGAGCGAAGTTTTTACCATGCAACATCTACATTACTAAAACTTATTTCAAGTCACCCCAATTTCTCTCTCTTCATCTCCGCCCTTCAAATTTCATCCATCCTTCCTTAATGAAGGAAAACCATTTTTTTAAAATTGGATAAGCCTTAGGAAACTTGTGCAAATTTTAAATATATGCAGAAAGGATGCCTATTATGAACTAAATACCTTGTGCTCCAAACTGTGAGCATCTCATCCCGCTAGGAAAGATTAAGGTATTTATTTCAAGCTATTTTTTTCCGTCATTTGTTCCACACTTCCAGTTAATCAATCATCATATATGTATATCTGCATTTAGTTTAGGAAACCATTGTTCAATTATTTAAGGCTGGTAAATTTCTAAGTTCCAGAAACCTCTCAGCTGGTTTCACACCTTCAAAAGAAAGTGGCCTCATAAAGAGCACCCATTAGAAATTAATTTTGCAATTAACTTTGGCAGTAAAATACCCTTAATTGGCTTAATAATCCAATTTACTTTCCTGAAAGACAGTACTTAGCAGGAAGTATTAAGTCAGTGAAGATAAACAGATACCTGTAACTGATCCACATAAGAATGGTAATTAAAAGGAAGAATGACAGCATCAGCCAGATGAAGGGCTAGAAGTCCCCAAACTCCAGCAACTAATGCAACATAGAACGGTTGACAATTTATTGAGCAAAAAAATTATATAAACACTAAATAGAAAATAATAAATCTAACCGGCCACATGGCGCTGAAAGAATGGATCTCCATACTCTGTCATCCATTTATAGGAGTCGAAAGCAGTGTGATAGACAGGAAAATCTACAGAAAAAACAATTACTATAAAATTCATTTCACACCCAAGACTATGGACAGGGGACAGATACTGTCATTAGCATAAACAGCATATTGAGACAGAAGTATTTTTTTACTGTCGTATTATAGCTCTGGCTTAAAGGGACCAACGATTGATCATTACACTTCTGGCTCCCAGATCGACTTAAGTTAGATACATATTCTAAAATAGTATCCACTTAATAACCAAAAACACAAGGATCACAATAACTCAGAGCCATACAAGAAATGAAAATATTAACTAACATGACAGACTGTTTGGTCCAATCCAAGGAACACAAAAGATACAAAATCAACTTCACCAGAAACTTAAGTGCTTTTTAAATCCTAAACTAGCCTCTCACATGCCGGAGAAAAAGTCAATAACAAAAGAATATCATACAGCATAACCAAAGTAAGCGCCTTCATATGTGATATTCCCCGTTGGCTTGGCTTTCCAATTGTTTTACTTGCATCATGCACTTGCCTTTTAAAACATCATACAGAATCTTTTAGTTCATATCAATGAGGTAACGTACCTCTTCCATAATACACATCAATAGATGGAACTCCTGCATGTTGCACAAATGGAGCAAAATCAGAATCAAGTCCACTGAACCTCGAAATCTGCAATCAACCCGGACAAGCACTAGTAAGAAACAAAAATACATTGCCCTGATTACCTCACAGACTATAACATCTAAATTGGTAACATTAACTGCACAAAAGAGAGATAGTATAATATATTGAATCGCGAATATTTAATTTCTATGCAGACGCAGGTGAACAACTATATAATTGAAATCTTTTCAACTTATCTAAACTAAGATTACTTTATATGTTTGTGAATAGATAAGAGATAAAAGAGGCACTACATTAGAATTTCCATTAGTAGCTGCCCAATTTTCATACACTGTTGTACCCTCAGAGTCAGGATCCTTGACCTGAAATTGACATACATGGCCGTTGATTTTCAGCATTAGTCAAAAAACCAAAGCAAGCACAATGTGTGTGAATTTGTGCAATACAAAGATGTTGCACCAAAAAAGAAGAAAATAATGCAGAAAAATTTCTTTTGTACCCTTCAGAAATAATTCTTGAATGCTATAATACTCTTTTTTCTTTTGAAATTCATTAAATTTAAAAAGGACTAGTCAAAGCAGTGAATTACAAAGGATGCCGTTAAGGTATGCTCATCCATGCTCAATTAAAAAATGATATACACACACACACTTACATACTCAAGCTACCTTTTTCGTGACCTCAAGAAGGAGATTATCTAGCTGAGGTGCAGAGCTAGCAAAGAAACCAGACCCTTGAACAGCACAGTCTACATTAAGGTATGCTACAGCTTTGGAACCCAGATTGACAAGGTTCTGTTCAACCCACTCAGTAGATCCTATCTACATAATTAAATAAACTTGATTAGGTAGCATATTACAGGAAGTGATACCATAATTGCAGTCAAGCATATTCATCTATTTTGAAAATGTCCAGATCTGTCTTCTGCAGAAGCAACTGACAGCGCTAGAAAAAATTTAAAATATATAAGCATAAAGCTGGTCAAAAGCAACAATGCCTGGCAAATGAGTATTCACCAAGACACCACACCCAAATCCAATCGAAGACATAAACTTTATTATTCTTTGCCTTCATATTAATATCTGTTACCAGATTATTAAAATGAAAGTAGATGCAATGGAAAATTAACAGGAAGGAAAAATATTAAAATTACAAAGGCTGTCCATTTTCTACAATTGCTGGAACCACCACACATAAGTTGAAAAAGTGAAGATGAAATTACGACCCACCATTCCAAACTCCTCTGCATCCCAACTGCAGAGGATGATTGTCCTCCGTGGAGTCCACCCAAATCGTAATAGGAGAGAATATCGACGAGCAATATCAAGTAGGGCTGCAGTCCCACTGCTGGGATCAACAGCACCATATGTCCATGCATCTCTGTGGTTGCCCAGCAGAACAAATCGATCAGGTTCTTCCAATCCCTTTATGACCGCAAAAACATTTTGAATGGTACCCACCTTCTTTTCCCCCTAAGGATCAGAAAAGTAAGACATAATGAAACCATGCATATTAAACAGTGTCTCATCAGCTTAACAACTCTTCTCTTTTCAATTTTACAGCTATCTTTTCATTTGAAACCAGGCATACTGAAATATGATTGACCTTAAATATTTTCAACTTATAAATGATAAAGAAACTAATCTTTTGGTTCAGTATCATTGATATTTGAATGACGAGAATAATGGCAAGAACAACCATATGATTAATACCTTAACATATGTCATTATCTCATCCAATACTTTCAATCATCAAAGGAACTCTATCTAGTATCTACACGTTTTTCACATTTGAAAAAACTTCTAGCTCAACCAAAGAAGCAAAGACATGAAGGCAGCTTTCAGACTTGCCATGACCCTTCCCCCCCTCCCTTCTTTTTCTTCCACCCCCCCTCCCCTCTCTCTCTCTCTCTCTCTCTCTCTCTCTCCCTTTTAAGGACAAACTTCAGAGCTTGAACTGTTTCCATTATCCTTCAGTCGAAGTGCCAAATACGCAGCTAAAATCACTTAGCTATACATACATATATACAAAGCCTTTTCCCACTAAGTGGGACATTCATACATACATATATACATACATACATACATATATATATATATATCCATATCCTGTCCATACACATATTTGGCCAAATTTAGTAAACTACTGGACAAGTTATCCACAGAATCAAACGACAAAAGACAACGCCAAAAGTCAAAGACACCTCTCCAGTCTCCGACAAAATATTCGACCACTAAAAAGCAGAAGATGACACACACACACACACACAACACACACACACACAGAGATGAAAATCACAAAAGTTAGACTCGAATATGGATCAAATGATCCCATCACCAACCTGGTACGTAAAATTGAGCATTGTCGGGCCGGGACCAACATGCCTGAGTCTGACCTTGGACCTTAGCGAACTCTTCCATTCCTGTGGCACCAAAGCGCCTACAAGCGAGTGCAAAATGGTCTCAGCGATCTCAGCGGAAAGGGGCATGGATGGAATTTTGGGAAACCTTTTCAAAACCTCACTATCTTCCAAATCCAAGCTCTCGCCGCCGATAACCCCAGCCCACCCAGGGCTTAGTGGGTCCCCTATGCCTCTCATGACGTGTCCTCTCTCAAACCCCTTACTAAACCTGTCCCCATCGGCATATATTAGCACCGCCACCGCACCGTACGCCTCCGCCTTCTCCACCACCGCGCCCCTGGTCAAACCGCCGCCCTTCCTCGCTAACACTATGCATCCGCTAACGTTCACCCCTAGCACCCCTAGCGCATGGTAATCCTCTTCCCTTCCGTAATTCACGAAAACCGCTTTCGCATACACCGAACCAGAGGGCGAGTAGGCATGATAAGGTGGCACCACGTCCTGGCCAACTTGATCGGACCGAACTATTTCAGTTAAGGGAAACTCCGAGAAGGACCCGTCGCTAAAATGCGCCGAGATGGAGGAGTGCAGAGGATAAGAGAGCAGGGCTGTGTAGTTCACAGTGTGGGTCTGAAGACCTAGGTCTCTGAAATGGCTGAGGACATAACGGGCCGTGTCGGAGGCGAGTTTTGTTCCGGCGAGGTGCGGGTGCAGGGTGAGGGCACGGAGGTAGGAGGCGATGGTGAAGTTAGAGGAAGAGGAAAGGAAAATATGGCGGAAGGAAGACGCATTCTGAGAAGTGGAAGATGTTGAAGAAGAGTGAGGGTGATGCAGGGTATAAAAACCCAGAATGCAAAGGATGAGTACGAGTACGAAGGTACCCAGAGGAGAGGGCTTTGTAGCGAATATGGCCGTTGGTTTTGACAGATACTGAACCATTTTCTGAATTTGAAAGGAAGTTGTGATTAGAGAAGAGAGAAAAGGGTCCGGTGGAGAGGGTACGAAATGAAGGAGCAGAGTAGGTTTTGTTATGGAGAGGAACTGAATTTCTGTGGCAGTTCGTACTACCTTCTAGGATATGCTGATGATGCATCTTGCTATTGTCTCAAAAAAATAAAAAAAGAGCAAGAGTTTTCCCCTTGTGCTTCATCCCACTTTAAAAATGATGCTTGCTTTTTGGACGTGATTGCAGGGTCGTGCTAAAGTGTCACCACAAAGCACAAAGATGACGATCCTCTCAAAGCCCAGATTGCTTAAACCTCTCATATTCCCCCTCTAAGCCTTGAGCGCCCTACAAGATAGTTTTGTCCTATCCGGCTCTTGTAATTTTATGTGTCTCACTTGAAATTTATCTCTTTTCATGTCTAGAATATCCATTCGAAGTAAGCAAATATTATAGGATAAATTATATTTAAGTAATCAAGTTTTATAAAATTTATAATAAAAAATTAAAAAATTAAAATTACTCCAAAAACTAAAATTATTATAGGATTTTAAGATTATAACTTTTTTAAATTTTAATAATAATTTTTCTAATATCTAATAATAAGTCCTAATAATTTTGATTTTGAAATAATTTTAATTTTAAAAAATTTTTATTATAATTTTTTTAAAACTTGAGCCTTTAAATACAATTTTTCCAACATTATATGGCTTTGATATATTAAATTGGTAAAATTACATAGGACCTGCTAAAGCTCAATAGAAAAAATAAATAAATCAATCAAATTTGGAAACAGATCTAGAGTTTTGTAATTAAGTACATCGTGTAAGAGGCATTTTTATAACACTTTGCATCTCTTCGGGTTTAACAACTTAGTCATTAAAATTGTTATTATTATTATTATTATTATTATTATCCTTGTAATTTACTTAACTTTTACTATTACAATCGAGTATTATATGATATTTACGTTTTGACGGGAAATAATAAGTATGTTAATTTAATTTTTTAAATAAAATAAATAGGAGTTTAACATTAACTAGTTTGTTATAACATTATTTAAGATAAACTTTATTAAGACCAATTGATCAAACCAAAAGCTTAGCAAGAGCAAAATTTGAAAAATAAAAAAATAATAATAATTCACTTTTTTAAACAACTTAATATTGGAAGTATATTTGAAATTTACGAATGAATTACTAGGAACTAACCAATCGATGCCTAGTCAAGGAAGAAAACCCCAAATTCTGGAAGCAATTAAGCATAATAGCCACCTTGCCTCGAAAAAATATAATATCTCTTATAGAACATGTGAAAAACTGAAATTTTACATGCATAAACTAACTTCAGTGTAACTTCCCCCAAAAATTATGGTAACGTTTATTCAATTTTTGAAGTGTTAAATATATGATAAACGTACATGTAGAAATAGGAAAGAACCACAAGTAGAATGTGGTTCAAAGTTTAATTATCTAGCCACTGAATGGCCAGTTTACAATTAATGATAAAATGCAAACATTTTCTTTTGTGGTTCACATTTTAATTACCTAGTCATTGAATGGCCAGTTTATAATAAATGATAGAATGCATACATTTTCTGAGGTCATCTTACGTGCCGTACTTTCTGACCAGAAGAAAAAAAACAACAAAAATTTTCTTCATAGCACCTGTTTATTAGATTACATCAGATCCTTGCAACTAAGAGGAAATTATAGAGAATATTTTAATAGTAGAGAGTTATGATAGTCTTTAAGTAGAAAATGGAGATGCATTCATAATTAAAATGTGAAGAGGTGGACGACAGCAGGAGGTGTGTCTTGTGTTCGTGAACGGTGGAGATTTAAGACACATCATAAATCTAAACCAGCAACTCCTGCCTCTGCTCACGCGAATATCTTGTTTTCTTCAGGGACATCATATTTTAGGGATACTAAGAATAACCCCAACTTGTGGCTATAAATCCACACAAAAGTAGCCCCTGCTAATGCTAGCTTAGCTCAAGAAGCAGATGTGATAACTTTTGCCTTTTGATCGATTTCTTTATTCATCTGTCTGCTATATGAAAAAGCACTGAGAATCACTGTCCCTGTTTGTTTCACCCCTTTCTTTTTCACTCTCATGCTCCAGGCCAAAAGTAGAGTAAGTGGAGAGAGCATTAGGCTCTTGAGCATCCAAATATGTTCCTCCCCTGAAAAAGATAAACGCTAACATAAATGTGTAATCATTATAATATGCTTTTCATGGAGCAGAGGAGCTTAAGGAAGACCCAGCTGTTCCCACGAGATTCTCAAGGTCCAAAGACATGTCTCCACCTGGACATCATGGATTTTCGTTTTCTGAACTGAAAAATGATTTGCTACATGCCATCTTGTCATTGGGCATTATCTTTGTCCATTGTAGAAAAATCAGAGATAGGTGTGCATAGTTAATCCTTTATCAAAGTCCCCGTTATGAACATGTACGATAATGAAACGGTTGAAGAAAAGTATCCAGAGGCTATGCACGGCCCACCTAAGTAGATAAGCTCGAGTTAGGACTGTTTGAAGGGGCATGCTCATCATCGTGTACTAGCAGGATTTTATTTTTTTATGAAATTTCAATTTACCACATTATTTCTAGGCTTCATTTATATAAAAGAATGAAAATCAACAATAAAAGAACTACAATTTTAATACGATAGAGACCTCCTCATTAATATCAACACTATTCGATAACGGGTGCTATGGTCCCCACAACGATGCAGACAAGACAAACCAAGGTGGCGGCGATAAAGAGCAAGCTATTGATTGTCACCTTTCACTGTATCATCTCAAGTCAGTTTTGTTGCTAGATATTAGGGGTATTCATTGGTAGATTCGCCGTAAGGACTCTAGACCGACTTAATCGAGTTAGATCGAATCAGTTAAAAATATAAATAAATAAAATTTTAAATAAAATTATATCAATTCAAATTGAATCACGTAAAAGACATATACTGTTCAATTTATTTTAATATTTTTTTAGTTATTAATATATTATTATTTTATATATATATATATATATATTATATTTATTTTATCTAATTATCTTTATATATTATAACTTTTATTATCTACTTAAACTCTCTCTATTTTTAATTATTTTTATTATTAATATATATATTTATTGATATTTCTTTTATTGAATAATAAAAATACATGTATTTATCTAAAGCTAATTATGTTAGTATAACTTATATTTTATTTGATAATACTAAATTATTTTTTTATTATTGCTAAAAATATAAAAATTCCAAAAATTTATTGTTTTGAAATATATACTTATGAGTCTATAAAAAAATATTTTTATATTAAGTATCAATTCATAAAAAAAAAATTTCAGGCAACTCTAAACCGCCATATTCTGTCTTAAAATTGGACTTGTTTCACGTCGGGTCGGGTCGAGTCGAGCCACTGGCATAAAAATAAGTCAAATATCTTAATCAGATCGGATATCAAACATACTAGATGTTTTGTCCGACCCTGCGCATGAATACTCCTATTAGATATGCTGCGCAGGCCAAGCCCACGAATATACCGAATTCAATTCGTAGGCTTGTGGTGCTCCTGGACCACACAGGGAAGGGAAGTACTCTTTCTGAGCAAATTCGCAACTGACAGAGACTCAAGTTCTCAGAAACCAACGTTGAACGGTCTGACAAAAGCAAAGAAATAATAAACAAGTTTTGGGGCTCATCATTGAGAAGAGAAAACTGATGCAGTTCAAATTTGAGGCTATGGACATCCACGGTTCCGTACAACAAAATAAACCAAATTGGGAACACTGGTGGCTTATGCACAACGAAGCAAAAAATTACAGCATCCCGTGCATCCTTGTAGACATACACTCCCAGCAACCCCTTATTATGTTACATGAAAATTACGGAGTTGTGTTCCCGAAAGGCTTCTAATGAGTGGGATGCAGGTCCAGAAGCATTCAAACTCCAACTATGGCATTGTAAGTGCCATAAGCAGCAAAAAATAATCCACAGAACAGTACAATAGAATCCAAGGCTTTCTGCCAAAGATGTAAAGAAGAGCCAAATAGCTTCAGGTGAAATGTGGCTGGCAAAACAAATGAGATCAATGCGCACACAGTACTCCCCACAAGTGAGGCAAATATGCCAAAAGCTGGCACACATGAAGCCAAGATTGCCAACCCAACCACCACAATAGCACGACTTACGTAGACCCCAATCTTTCCTAGTCTGGTTGTTGAATCATTATTGTCCCTGTGGCAAGGTTTGTTAAACCATTTCAGCCTTTTCAGCTTTCCTTCCACAATTTCATTAATAGGGTGTACCATGATTGGGAAAGTGAACACAAGCCCCAAGCATAACCCCACCTGTCATAATATCAATTGTGAGCTCTCGCAATGAATAATAAGAAATGAAACAATGTCATGAAGATAAAATATGAAAGTTGACGGCAAAAGAACTGTTAATTGGCTTTTTCCCATGCTTCTTCTAATGCTTAAAATTCGAAACAGTTATCTCAAAAGTGGGTTTTATAAGGCATGTATAAGCACAATTCAATGATGTGTATGGATATAATGTGAATGTGAACTATACACACTTAAACAGGCAGACAGACACACATGGTGGCATACACATGCAAATACACAGATTCAACAGACAGAACTTATGAATGGGGTGATCTGAGGTTAAACAGATTACTGTTCTAGAAATGACACCAAAGGATACATGTACAACACAATTTAGGTGACAATCAAGAGTTATAAATACCAAATACTAAATCATCTTCAAGCGTCAGGTGCTTCCGCTATTGTCCTCAAACGGTGTAACAAATAGAATGATAATAGCAGAAAACTCATTTCAATTGCATTTGAACAATCATATCAAGGATATCTAGGCTGATCTTAGGATTTTCCAATGTCACAGAGTCAATAAGTCATATATGGGACAGTACGTCTGCATTCTTGGAACAGTGCAAAACTGCAAGTCACTAGAATGTGCGTACTATCTGATTAATAAGTGCAATATACCATTTGCTTCAAATGATTTTTTTTGCTCATCTTTTGAATTGGATGAAATAATATAACTTCAAAGTTTTAACATGTCCAAGATATGCCAGAAAGATAACATGAGATATATATCATTATAAATCCAGAACCATCTAGCTGAGAAAAAGAAAGGGGAAAAAAAAAAAAAAAAGAGCAGTATACTGACAAGCTGAGTGTGAGAACACTATGAAAGAGTATCATGTTAAGCAAAATTGTAAACAGAACTTCAGAACTTCATGTATTAACCATATTACCTGCACCGCTAGAGATGACCAATTCCTCGGGAGATTAAGGGTCACAATATCTCTAGTTTCATCCCCATAAGCCATGTAACCAAAAAACCCAAAAAGAATGTACACAAGTGTTATCCCACCAAAGGTCTGAGCCAGCAATCTTGGGAATTTAGCTCTGTCCTGCATAGAATTCTCCAAGGCCAGTGTCATCCCAAACCCCTCAAAACAAAAGACTGCCATGCCTCCTGCAAATGGCAATCCCCCTAAGTTGGATGTGATTGCCGTCCTTTGTCCAAATGAGAATTCACCCCCTAGCGCCTGTTGTATATCTTCCTTCACCACAATTCCCATGGCTAGGACATTGCAAATATCAGCAAAAATGCTAAATGGTGCTAAAACAGATAAGCTCCCTATCCATGATAATCCAATTTCAATTGGCACTAACAAAATTATATAGGACGTGAATGTAAGACCATGGTGATGGAAAACAGATTGGAAGTTTTGGCCAATGAATACCAAATATGCAACGGAACCTCCACACTGTGCCACCAAAATTAGAAACTCTGTTAGATATCGACCAAAGGATCCAAAGCTCTTATAACCCAAATCTCCATATGTTCTTGCTTCGACTGATGATCCATTCGATGCCAACTTTTCTCTGCACAAAACCTGTATCAAGGAAAATTAAATGGAACCCTTTGAATAACAAGACATCTGCTGAATCTTGAAGGCAGAAAATATAAATAGAAAAAATGCGTCAGTCAATTTTAATTCAGGTTCTTTTAGGAACATCTTTCTTTTGCTTTTGCTAACGGAATAATTTGATGTGTACCCCACACACCCGAAAAAAAAAAGGAAGGGAAACCGAAGGTGTAACCAGTAACTTGAGAGTCGAGGGAAATAGAGCAATTATTAGCCACGATGACCTTTGATCCGAAAAAGAAAATCGAACTACTTTTAGGCAGAGAGTGTATATTTTCCAGGGAAAGGACCCAAAGGTTCTCTAAGCTGATAGCATGTGATAAATTCCTCGAGGACCAGAGTCACAGAAACAGGTTCTCATATGCAATCTGTTTCGGCCAGAAACTTCATAACAAGTTAACAACGTTCCCCGATCTACACCTCGGTGACTCAAATCTATACGAACTTATGTACAGATCAATTTCATAAGAAAATCAAAGAGAAGTGACGCTCACTGACAAGGAGGAGCATGCAATAGTAGGTGGCCGTGCCGACAATAGCAACTCCCAGCGAGCCAGCAAGCCAGCCAGCGATCCGAAAAGCAAAGGGCAATCCCAGTACACCTGTACCAACTATAGAGACTATGATATTTCCCAGAGTTTGAAGCCTTGAAGCTGTTCCACAAGGACACGATTCCAGCAGAGGGGTTGCGCAGCTTTTTGTGTCCTGCTCCATTCTCTTATCGATAGCCAATCACGACCTCTCGCTCATCCGCACTAGATACCTGACTCTCTGTTCTGGATTCAGATATAATTGGGGTTTGGGATTCAATTTTGACATAATATACGCATTTTCCAAATCCACCAAATTATGATGAATGGTCCTTTTAAAACAGGGAAATTAATAGTTACTGCCATTATGAGCCACCGTCCGGCTAAAATGCTGATTGGATCTACGCGTGCATGATATGATGGTGTCGATAATAGGAAGGGAAGGAGATAAGATTCTTTATTCCGCTTTCCATAGACGGATCGGAAAAGGAAGAGAACCAGGATAAATTTAACACCTCTTGGTTTGGCAGCAATCGCACTTATTGCTTACGGAAATGCTTTTACGTACATTACTATTTATCTATGGATTGATTCACGTTTACTATAAACAGAAAAATCCACGTTAACAAATGACCAACTCAAAGAATTAAAATACAAGGATGAAGATTCTTCATTATGAAAACCATTTCTGACAGAAAGCTTTTCTCCTAACAGTATCGTGATTCCTGCATGAACTTATTTGCCGCTCTGTAGGAGTTGGCGTGGCCAGTATTTTAGACGTCATCTAAAACTTGAGTACGATTTCATCATATGGTTTATGAAAGAAAGGAAACTGCTATTATCAAGTACAATAAGACCCGCCAGATACCCGGTTTTGCATTTGTATAATGTCCCGGGTTGTCTGTGTATAATCACAAGAACCTATAAACTTCTACAATGCCTCAAAACAATATGGTTGGCAAACACAGTCAATGGCATGGATCAGTTTCCTGCGAGGCCCGACCGCATTAGCACCCATATCCTTGAGCTTCTTCATGGTTAGATTTACCAATTGATACTTATTTAGACTCTTCCCCTGAAAAATTCTCACAAACTGCCCCAGTCCAAGTGATGTTAGCCACCTGCTCAACCCACCAGCTCTTTCAAGCTTTCTTTCTAGATTTGATGCCCGCAGACCTTGATTTAGAGTTGTGCCCACATTTGGGTACCTACTTGGTGCAAGTAATATTCTTGGCTGCTTTATAGCTTTGGATGTTTTAGTGACCCCAAGTAATTTATGTGACTTCGAATTACTGACTTGCTGTGGAATTTCTAATTCTATTCTTTGATCTATCCTTGTTGTCTTGGATAAAGTTCGATTAGGTAGAGGGGGAGGAGCTTTTCTAGCAACGTTAATCTCCTTTTGGGCAGTCAATGAAGTGGTCTTCTCTTGTTCATTAACTGAAGGAAGTACGGTAGACGTCACCATTTGAAGTTGAGAGTGGTTACTTGCTATTTTAGGAGGCATAAGATGTATATGACTCGGCCCATGGTTTGCTGTTATGGATCTTTTGGAAAGAGGAACAGCAGGGATCAGAATGGTAACTCGCTGCTTTTTTACAATAACCCAATCATCTTTGTCATGCTGTTGATCAGCCTCTGAGCAGTCAACAAGGCAAGATGGAGTACCACTTTTCCTGCCCGTAACTGTTCCTGAGTGTCTTAGCTTTGTTTTCACCATGAGCTGAGGACCTGCTTGTCATACAGCTGGTTATAGCATAAAGCCACTAACATCAACCAAATTTTCAGTCGGTCAAAAACTCAAAACAAAAAAAAAAGATCAATAAAAGATCAACTTGATGTTGAAAGTACATAATACAGATTACTCTGTCTCTAAGCACCACCAATCATAAACCAAATTATAGCATTTCACAAATAATATATATAAGAGTTGCTTTGGATGAAGGGCCCTGGAGTTTATAAGCGCAAAATTCATGTTTTGGAGCTTACAATTAACATGAAAAGAATAAAATTCCAGCACGTAAGGTGCAGATGCAACAAAAATCTACAAAGATATACAAGTCAGATTCTTTTTTCCAAAACAATGTTTCACGTAATAATGTCCTCAGATCAACCTCAAAATCAGACAGTTCCCTTACACAGAGTTCCAATAAATGCAAAGCAAGCACTGTTTTTTTTTTTTTGGGGGGGGGGGGGGGTTAGATGTAATGAAGAGAGAAAGAAATTCATTTTTTATGTGACAGCGTACATAACACTTAAGCTGATTAAGTCTTTGGGGATGGATTTACAAAGAGAAGTAACGGAAGGAAAATGTCTTTACCCCCAGAAGTAATTTCCACAAAATCCAAATGGTGTAATATTTTGCAACAATGCCTTACACAAAAGCACGTATTGGGTTAAACCATGAAATTTTATGCTACAGTCCTTCTAAAAGTACCATAAATGCTAATGAATAAAGCAAAGGCACTTATTGTCATTTCAAGAAGTCAAACAAATTATTAGATGCATGTAAGGCTTGAAAACTCCAGTTTTAGTCCTCTTTCCTGCCAACCAAGGTGTTTCCTACATAACTTTTGTATTTCATGTAATAAGTCGTTAAATTCTTCAAATTAAGATTCAAAGCTCCAAACTAGTAGCCCCCCAAAAAAAAAACCGCCATTCAATCTAGTAATCTATCTGTTGTTGCATTCCTAAGTGGTTAAGGAATTGTGGAAGCCTACCCTTATCAACTTATGGCTTAAACTGGTGGACTGGATGCCAGTCTCTTGAAGTTGGTGGAGTTTGAGATAAGTGTGAAAGAAGAGGGCAGCAAAACAAAATCTAACTTATTGTTGTAACCTAGTAGAGAATCTGATTCGAAAGGTATACAAGAGTGTTTAGTGGAAAAGGGACACAGAACTATATATAATGGAGAAGCATGGTCAAGCACATTACATTTGTACTTCAATTAATTTTCTGTATGGGACACCTTATGGAGTTCTTAATAGAATCTCTCAGTGGATCTTGATGGTAGCTTCTTGATCTAGCTGCTGATTTGCTTATCTGCTATGGTTTTCTCATCTCTATTCTTATCATGTTTCCAGGTATCCCAGTGCTTTTACCATTGCTTTTCTAGTAAGAACTAAAAAAGCTATCCTACTAGGATCAAAATAAGACTCTATTCAATTAATCCACTAAATTAAACACTAAACATCACAGAAATGAACACAAGTCTCCAGACTCATGGGAAAAAAGGCAAATCACAAAAGATAGATAAAAAGAGAATTGAATACCCTAATAGAAACTTCTATTTCTTGTAAATGTTTTAGAGTTTCCCTCCACATGAGACCTATAATAATAAACTAAGAGCTCAACTTAAAACATCATTCAACCACAAACTATTTTCATAACCTTCAACAGTGAAACATAGTGTTTGACCTTAACCTTGACAAGATGGAAACCATTATACTCCAAATATATACACATAGGCAACAAATTGGTCGTCCCTTTACATGCTGTAAGCTACAGGTCAAAAAATAGATGCCTAAAGTCCAGGCTAGTTTCTTTAAGCTTTTCCAACTTGATGACCATTACTAGCCTTGATGCTTGCAAGGACACCACCAAAAATATCTAGGATGAGTACGACTGGTGAGGCCACAGAAACAGGCACTTAATTTCAAACTTGGAATTTTAAATGTACAGAAATGAATTTCATAAAAAAAAAATCAGGATATTTAGGTATTCTAGGGAAGTAGCTTAAGGGATACTCCAGTTTGTTAGTGGTTGATTTCATTAGCTTGATTAAAGAATTAGATCCCAAACCAAATTCTCTGGGCTTCAAAATTGATTTATTTTCCTCATAACCAAAAAATCCTAGTGTCTTCTAAGGTCATGACCGTCAGGCAACAACCACACTTACATGGACCCGACAATTTGGAAGAGAAACTTCACCAATCTAGCCATAAAAAATAATGCTACGACTCTGTATTTCGGCCTAACTATATTTGAAAAATATGTAACAGAAATGGACATGCATTTTTCGAAGCTTTCCAATAGGATACGGGATAACACACAAAAAACTGCAGCAAATAGCTCCATAACATTCCAAATACTGCATATATGTGAACAGGTCACTGATATCATCACTGGAAAAGCCACTTGACTGACCAAAATCAGGATAATTGTAGCTATTTCACTGGAACAAAGTGTCCCACAAATTACAGAAAGCTACACTCGCTCCGTTTATCATGATTAATGCAAATGAATATTCGTAGACAGTTAAGACAGTAGGGAGAATCTTCTTCGGGATCCCAATATAATTTATATGTCTCGATCCTCAATGTTGTTTCTGAATTTTGCAACAAAAAGTATTGATTTACAAAACGATATCCTGCTATGAATGGAAAACCTAGTGCAATTAACAACACAATTGGAAAAACACTAAACGGTAAAGAAAGAGAGAAGAAACCTGGTGACCTAAGAATAAGAACAACAAGCGTCAATCTTGATTTAGGTTATCGACGAGACTAAACTTGGATCCTAGTTCTGGTGTTAACAACCGCCAAAAAGCCAGACCTCATGGATTTGTGGATTTTTTTTTTTTTTCCTTTTGGCCAAGAGAGACCCTACCTGACCATTAACAGTTTATCCGGGAGTTCCCCCCCCCCCCCTCTTTTTATCGTTGTGCCGGGTGGGAAGAGAAAGCTGGTTTTTTAATTTTTTTGGGTTTTTTTATACAGGTGATATTTTTTCCTTGGGTCAATATACACACGAGTGAATTTAACCTTCTTAAAATTCTTCACTTGATTGGCCAAAAAAAGGAAAAAAAATCTTCACGTGTGTTTAATTATATTTTAAATCGCTTTAGTTTTAATTTTCTTACATTTTATATGTATGTATGTATGTATGCGATAACTAAACTCTTCATTAGTATTATAAAGCAATTTTTATATGTGTTCTGGACATAAAACTCCTGGTTTTTATTTGATGCATGGTTTAGGATAAGACACGGTAATATATGCAGTACGGGATAATATTATATAAGCTGTCCACCATATAAGCTTTTTATACAATCATTTATTCGTAAGAGATCAATAAATAAGATATAAAATGATAATAACAATATGTATTGGCGGTGTTTGGAACATATAGATGGTGGTGAGGGTGGCAGAGCAAAGGAAGAGGTGGAGGTGTTAGCAATATAACAATAACAATGTCAGTGGTGAGAAGGACAATGAAAATAACAATAACCATGGTAGTGATGATAATAAAGTAGAAATAGTAGCAACATGATATGAGAGTGTTGGTGGGAACAAGATAGAGAAAATAATAGCGTTAGCAATAATAATAATGATAGCAACTATAATAATAGTGATGATGTGATAACAATAAAAATAATAGTAATAATAATGATTGAGAAATCATTACAAAAAAAATGAGTTTAGTCTTGATTTTTTAATAGTCCTACTCACGATTATGATTGTGATAAAACATCATGGCATAGTTATATAATCTGTGATTAAACTGTTCATGGAAAAAGGTATAACCACGATTTTCTTTAATCGTTGGTAAAAGCATGGTTATTCTATGCCATAACCACAGTTTTAAAAAATCAGAGTTATTCCATAATATTGCGATAGTTAATAATAACAACTGAGAAATCACTATAAAAAAATGTGAGTTTAGTCATGATTTTTTTGTGATTCTAACCATGGTTATAACTGTGGTAAAGCATCATAACCACAATTACACAATCCGTGGTTAAACCACAAGTAAAAAAAGTCATAACCATGATTTTTTTTTAACTGTTGGTAAAAGCATGGCCATTCTATGCCATAACCATAGTTTTAAAAAACTATGGTTATTCCATGGTATGGCCATGATTAATAATAACAATTGAGAAATCACAACAAAAAAATGTGAGTTTAGCCACGATTTTTTAGTAATCCTAACCACGGTTATAACTATGGTAAAGCATCATAGTCACAGTTATACTATCCGTGATTAAATTGTTCGTGGAGAAAGGCATAACCATAGTTTTTCTTAATCATTGGTAAGAGCATGGCCATTTCACTCCATAACCATGGTTTTAAAAAACTATAGCCATTCCATGGTATGGCCACGGTTTAATAGTTATGCGCGTGGAATGATTACAGTTTTAAAACTATCTATGGCTTATTATACTAAACCATCAACTATTAATTGTGATAAGCAACCTTTTCTATCATAGGTTTGTAACAATAACTTTTAATTGATATATCCAACAATCAATTTCTAATAGCAATGTTTAATAACATATTTAATAGCAACAACTATGTTTCAATAACAACAACTATAATATCATTGAAATGAAGAAAATACATTGATGGTCTAATAATTTGCAAAAAGGCTTATCCAAGTAATATGTCCAATTTTTATGGGGAATGACTATCATTTATTGTTTGGTATTTGCTGTTCCGATTACTTGGTCTCTAAAATTTCAAACAAAATATTAGTTGTCATTAATTAATGTGGTTGCAATTAGAATGTAAATTTAGAAAATTATCCTTTGGGAGTATGAAAGCCATGGTTGCTTCTACTTATCATTGTCACTCAACAATTGCAGCATTTTTAGTTTTTGCTTGTTATTGTTGCTCATCTCTTTTTAGCTATTTGTGTTTTTAGTTGAGCAACTTCATTTTGCAATTCTGCGTAAGAATGTCCAAATGAACTCTTACGAGCCCGACATCCAAATACTTAGGATGGACAAACACCAAATCTCATTCCTCGAACTAGACCACAGTGCTCTTTGCTTCCCAAGCCTCAGGCCAATGAATCATCACTTAAAATTTTTTGAGAAGAAAAGTCCTCAGTTTGAAACATTCCAATTCGTTCTTACAAATTCAAATATAGGGTAACAAATTAGTTGGAAAATAAATGCTTTCATTAAAATCAAAAGTTAGCACCCATATCATTAAAACACTTACATTTGATGTGATATAATTTAACTAAAAAAGATAATTTTGGATACTTTTTACACCCTTCAAATAAATTCTGTTATCCATCTTTCATTAACTCATAAAACTCTTTTGCATCATTATTTGACTTTTGGTTTAATGGTGAAACTGGACTCTCAACCTCCTCTACATTTTCGTTATTATGAACTCTAAATGTATTAAGAACCATGTCTTGCATAGGTTTATTTGTACAAATTAATTATTCTCTCACTTGTGGCTGTAACTGAGATTCTATAGTAAGTTCATTTTTAAGTTTCTCTCCATATTTAACCAAAAAAATATATCCTTGTGGGAAAGGTTTAATAGCCAAATGATTATGCATAACCTCTCTAATATGTCGTTTCTTAAATCGACATTTAGGATATGGTTATATGATTTTACCTTTTACACTTTCATTAGCAAAGTTTAAGAATTCATTCAACTTATCTAAGTATTCACGGGTATTTTGGGGTTTACTAATCTAAGACTTATCCATTTTTGTAACCTTAAAAAAACATCTTTAATCATTTAATAATTGAAAAGAAAATACCTTATTAATTTTTTATAGGTTATTATAATAAAACAAACTTCATATGTTTATTTTTTGTTTACTTTATACTTTTCAAAGTAATGTTAATAATAAATATTTTGAAAATAATCCAAATTTTCATAAATACCCATTTTACCTCCCTCTTATGTTTTAATTGCTTTGTTTAATATATATATATATATATATATATTCAAATCATTTTCACATATTTTAATTAATTAATATTAATTTAGTCTATCTTTCTATTTAATTAAAGGAAGTTAATATATGCAAAATTTCTAACAACAAGTATAAAACAAGATATTTAGTTTAAATTGATAAAAAATACTATCATAAAGTTATGGTCCATTATTTCAAATGCAAATAAGAAAACATTACTTTTAAAATGGTTAATTATTTTTTATTTTAAGTAATTTTTATTTTTCATATTAGCTACAATAATGTAATGCCTTTTAGAAGATTAAACAAAGTTCAAAACCTCAACCACATTTTATCCAACATTCCAACAAAAAAAAAAAAAACAAAGCTTCCATGCTAAAAATAAAGCTAGAATTTCAAATCAAAGAAAACCAAAAAACAAAAACCAATTGCAAAAGGTATAAAAACAACTCACAGAAAACAATGCCATGCAAGATGATAGAGCTCCTATGCTGAAGAGCAGAAATTGAGCAATGAAGAAGCATAAACTAAGCAACGACAAAGAAGTAGAAAGAACATGCAAAGAAGCAAATTGGGAAGGTTAAAAACAACTGGATTAACCATGGTTCATACAAAACTATGGTTAAGCCAAACATCTTACCATGGTTAATTAAAAAATCATGGTCAAATGTGGGAGGTTTAACCCCAATTTTGTAAAACCTGTGGTTAAATTTTCATTATTATGCAAACTAGTGGTAATGCTCTCCATGGTTTTAACTAAACCGTGGCTAATTATGTGAGTTAGCCATGGTTTAGTTAAACCGTGGCTAAACAACCACGATTTAAAAAAATCGTTGTTGTTTTTTTTCAACTTAACCACAGTTTAAAGAATTGTGGTTAAATTATAATATAACCATGGTTTATTCAACCATAATTAAGTAGTGTCCCCTTATCATTGTTTTTTTTTTTGGTAGTGAATATGGTGTATAGTAGTAATATATTATACATAATGGTAATAATAATAATATATTAATATACAAATAAAAAATAAATTTTGTTATTAAAAAAGTTATGCTAGGTTTTCTATCATTATTCATCATTCTCCTTCAGGGCATCACATAATAAATTCTAATGAGATAAACTTATATAATCTTTTGTGCTTACCAAACATCTATAAGTAAGGTTATTGAATTTACGAGTTTAAGTAAACTTATAATGAGTTATATGGTAACTCATTAAACTCAATTTAAAAAATATTAAGTTAATGTAGTTTATTTAAGTCAAAGGCAAGTTAAAATTGAATTTGTATTGAATCTAAAATTATAAACAAATTGATATAATTTTCTTAAATAAAAATTTAAGGTCAATAAACTTGATGAGTCAATTGGTGAATTTAACTACAATATTATAAGTATGGATTGTATTAGTTTATAATATTCTTGTTCAGGTTTATATGACACACCAAACATGCCTCAATGATAAAATAAGTAAGGGAGTATTCAAGTCATTTACTTGTAAAAGCATAATTAAAGCAAGGGTATTTGAGTTTTTTTATGCACAATAAATACAAGATCAAGAAAAAATGACCTAAATATCCTTATTTTTAGCCCAAACAAAAAAGATTAAAAAATTCTTTACTTATTTTTGTCCTAGTGGAAAAGGAGAATTTTTTTAGTTCAAAACATAAATGTAAAAATTGTTAATCTCCACAATATTAATGAAAATATTAACAATCCTTAATATAGATATATCTACATTAATATATATGACTTATGGGCATTTTAGGATTTCGGTTGAAAAATTATGTATTAATATAAATAAAGTAATATATATATATATATATATTGATATAAGATGGGAGCAGAATGTTATTTAACTTTTCAATATAATATTTGATTATTTTAAAACATAAAAATATTTATTTACAAATTTAAAAAATTAAATTAAAAAAATTGACATGATAATAACATAATTATAATGAAAGAGAAAAACTACTAGTTAATCCTGAAAACAATCGAAAGAACAAGGGAAAGAACTTTCAAGAGTATTAATTTGACCAAAGGCTCCTGTCGTATAACCCTTCCAACAATTGCGTCCATCTGAAAGTCTCCAAATATCTTCTAGAATAGTAGGAATTTTTATCGGAGGAGGATGATGACGGTATAGACCCCCAAACATAACCAACTTTCGGTAAACTAATTGTAAAAAGTATACGGAAATGCTTAGAATAGAGAGCACAGCTCTTACAGGTGAGAGCAAGAGCACATTCTTTTTCATTCCATTTGATTTAACCTTGACCCAACAAACATGTTTCAGAATCACAAAAAGAATACTTTTTTTGTTGCATGCCCGTCTTCGGAAGAAATATATATATATGTTGTATCCAACATGAGTAGACGAGGAAGGTATCGGGTCATTGGGTACATGTGTGCGAATTTCCTTGTTGCAATGGTTAACAGGACATGAGAAAACCGAAGGATTGCCATACTCCTTTCCATTCAGCTTTGTAACTATGTAAAACATGAGGTCATAAAAAACCTTCCTTTCGCGACGTGTTTTTTTCATCCTAAGGGCATGTTTGGTAGATCGGAAGCGGCCAGAAAGAAGACAGAAAGGAAGAGAGTAGTCGTGTAAAACGTGTTTGGGAAACTGGAAGAAATTTCCTACCTGGTTTACGTTGCCACTGTGTGAACCGTCTTCAGCTTCTACCTGAAAAATGATGGAATGACATTGTGCACTCTAAAAAGCTTAAAAACAAAAAGACACTCAAATGGCTGAAACCATTATTACTACAATCAATTTTTTAATATTTTTTCAAGGAACAGTTTTTTTCGGCACTCATTTCTTTTTTAATTCTATTTTATTAAACGTTAAGATGAAAAAAATATTCCCTTCCCTTGAGACAATCAAAACAGTACAGCAACTCTCAGTATTCTTGCAAACTAGAAAGCTGAAAAAGCTGGTGGGTCTCAACACAATTTTTTGTAGGTCTCACTAGTCCCCCAACTAAAAATATACTTCCTCCAATTTATATTATAAGGTACTTATAATTATTTTACGTAGTTTAATAAAATTATTAAATTATTTTAAATTTTTTAAATTTATCACTTTTTTTTTTATTTTTGTCCTTATTTATATATAAAAAAAAAAGTTAAACACAATTTAAAAAAAAAATATTTTTAAAAAGTCAATATAAAAGATTACATAATGCCTTATATTTTGAATCAAATAAACCTTTAAAAAAGTACTTTATATACTAGACCGGAAAAAATATTAAATATATAATTTGATCCAACAAAATAGTAAATTACAAACTTGGAAAGATTAACATCTAGGGAAAAGTAAATCTAGTGATTAAAGTATTATAAAATATTTTCAATAATACAATTGCATATTTACTCTAATATAAAATTAATTAATAAAATATTCAAATATGTATTTATTAGAAAACTAATAGACTTAAAGAATTTTATTTTTAAGTCTTCTCATAAAAGTAACATACAATTCCATTATTTTATAGACTTACATCAAATATCTGGCTACGATATTATAGTAATGTGTCATTTGCCATTAGTTAAAACAGAAGAAAATAACAATTATTTTTACACATTAATTGAATATTTTTCATAAGTCATAACTCCTCAACAATTGTGATGAATTATAGCTATCCATGATACTTAACACTATAAAATGTTATTTAAAAAAACTTGGTTACACGTTTACAATTAAAAACATAAGACCCATATAACAATATTCATAAGCAAGCAAATACGCTATTAATCTTTTATATAATATTACGTGATGTAATGTAAAGCTTATCTTACACAAAATTTTTTGGTTTAATTACTTAACATTTTAATTTATATTTATTGGTCCTTTTTTTATTATATACATTAAAGATTATTTTAAATACTAATTAAAGTTGAAGAATTATTTTTAAATTACTAAATAAATTAAAAGAAAAATATGGTATAAATTATTAGTTAAAAGGATTAAATTAAAAATATTAAAGAATTAAATTAAAATAAGTAAATAAATTAAAAAATGATACTAAAAAAAATAGAAAACTATACAAAAAGCAGGCAACCGATAACTTCGACCCTCCCTGTTGCTCTGGTCTGGTTGATCAGGTCCTCCTCTTCAGCTGCCTGTGTCCTTCATCGCGGAAGCCAGAGAGACGAAGCAGACCTTATAGAAATACTTGCGTCTACTGAAGTTTGTATTGGGCACTACCTCGCACAATTCTGTCCTCACTTCATCACGCTTCGCCCCTCTGTTAATCAGTTTTCGGCATGTCAAATTTCTTCTTATGGTTTTCCCGCTTACGCTCTTCGTCCAAGTGCTTCTGCGAAAATCTGAGAACCCCAAATTTCCATAACTTCAGGACCCAGAAAAATGCATCCGCTACAAATGTTTTGGACTTCGAGAGAACAAAGAAACCGTGGATGACATGGTCAAGCTCTGTGCTTCCTTTGGCTCTCGCAGTTTCTGCTGGATCACTTGCTTTTCAACCCCACTTCAACCCTTCATTGTGTGATGCTCCTAATTCCAATACCCTGTGGGTTTTTCTTCGGCTTACCCACCCATTTCTTTATGTCACATAGTGTCTATTTTGATCACTCAGACTGAAATTGAAGTGATGGGTTCCTTACATTCGTTTATGGACCAAGAAGATGATTAAATTATGCAAATCTAGCTTGGTGTGATTGGTGGAAAGTAAGCTGGGGGAAATGGAAGGGGGGGATTGAATGTTATCAATATATATTTCTTTCCTCACTCTTTTTGGCAACTCCTGACATTTTTCTCCTACAAATCACACTTTATAGTGCCATTGGCTAGAAGTGTTAGCATATTATTATTGTTTACACTTTCAAACCGTTGCCATGGTGCTTTAAGTCCTCAGCTAATTTATTCCAGAGCTATGTTTCGTCTCATCTTTGTTGTTGCGAGATAATGGAGGATGGAAAATCAAATTTGGGCTTATAGTATGTTTTTCAATGATAATACTAGCATGCATAAGCTCTGATCCCTGTACTGCTATATAGCAACTGATTCTTCTGATAATTTTTGGAACCGTTAAATTTCTATGGGTCTAAAATTGTCTCCACCCTTCTTAATGCTATTGGCTTCTAAAGAGATTACTAATTATAACACAGCTTGATATTTCCCTTGAAATTACCAGTGTAATTGCATAGCCTCAAAGAAAGATAATGACATGAATTTTGTTATATGAATGATAGAGGTGCCAGCTTGGGGGGAAAAGGTAGCACCCAGTTTGTGGTTAAGGGATCACAAAAAGAAATTCCGCAGGATCTTCTCAAGGAGTTGAAAGCCATCTGTGAGGTATGGAATTCAGTTTAGTTGCAAGGAACTCATAAATTTGAACAAAGAAAAGAAGTGAATACTTCAAAATGCTGGGATGGATTTTACTGTTCAATGATTTAGAACTTCTTGGCAAGCAAATTGGCCATTATTCCTTTTGTGAACTTTAAAAAGCTGGGTATAGTCTTAGTTATTAATTGGTTGGTTGGGAATGTCTTGTTATATTTTTTCTTAATAAAATATGTTAAAATAAAATTTAATGAACAATCATGTAGGGCACAAGAGGAAGGGTTTAAAACTTCAATCTTGTGGTTAATGGTCTGAGTGTTTTATAATTCTACAGGATAACATGACACTTGATTATGATGAGAGATATATCCATGGAAAACCACAGAACAGCTTTCACAGAGCTGTTAATATCCCTGATGTAATTGTTTATCCAAGGTGAGACTAATTATTGACCTTCAGCTGAGATATTTGTGGCCACCAAAGTTCTGAATATCCCCTACTTTTATGTACCACATGGTTTGGTAGAGTAATGCTGTGGTGGTGATACAAGTTTGCCTGTGATATTAATTTATGCCTTATGAGTTATGAAGTAAGTTTTTCTTCTCTTTTTTGGCTGGAATATTGCTTGAAAACGGACAAAACTGATATAATCTAGCTGATTTCTTAGTTAAATGATTATTTAGATAAATTAATGCTCAAAGTATGCTTTCAGATCAATAGATTGATTTATCTCCAATTGGTCTCTGAATCCCATGGAACTTCATGTTTCTATTTTCAAGTGTCTCCTTTGTTTGCACCTGATGCTTTTGTACTTAATTTTACTGAGAAGAGATGTTATGACTTCTGCAATATGAATTAGAGTTTTAGAAGAGAAACACTTTCGGGTCACAAATGGTAATGTGATATATGACTTCTGATGTGTCATACTATTGATTTCAAAAGATGTATGTATCTTCTCTATAATTTTTACCAAAAGATGAAAAAATCTTCCATATTTCATACAATATCAAGAGTTGGCATGAATAAACCCAAGAAAGTAGGGTAGATTATTGAAACACTAGAGACATTCTTGTAGTAAATGTTAAGGTGTGTATATTTTTTCTCTCATATGATAATACTAATCTTATTTGCAGATCTGAAGAGGAAGTCTCCAATATTGTTAAATCATGTAACAATCATAAGGTTTGAGTTTCTCCAACTCAACCCATAATTTTAAGCATGTTTAAGCTCATTGGTCTGCCTTTTTGAATTCTTGGTATAAATTTAGTGGGATCTGACCAATCTGTATCTCTGATATATCTTTTGCAATCCTGCCCTCTTTATTGCAATGTTCCATGTTACCTTAGATCCCCATAATAAACTTCATTTCTGTTATTAGTTTAGCTTTGCGCTGTATATAATGTTCATAATGATTATGTTTCCCAGAAAATGTTGACCTAGGTTTACCTTCTATTTATAACAGGTTCCTATTGTACCCTATGGTGGAGCTACATCAATTGAGGGTCACACCTTATCCCCTAATGGGGGGGTTTGCATTGACATGTCATTAATGAAAGTATGTACATGCTTATTTTCTATGATAGGGGAATATCTAAATGTACTTTTTTTCAAGTAGTGAGATTATGATTATTAAATGCGGAATTGCCTTGACATCTATTCTCAGTCGACATCCTTATCTTCATATATCTCAATAAATCAGGCATGTTAGACTAGTTGGAGGTTTAAGATTTTTTCCTTGAGTAGGCTTATATTCCAAGTTTTTTTAAGGATGAAGGAAGCTCATGTGTTTATGTGGGGAGAGGGAGAGGAGGGGTTCTTTTAGTGATTTTGCAAAGGAATTGGATGGTTCTTTTCAATCCATCTTATATATTATCATCCCTTTCTGTCATCTCTCCTTTTCTAAAACTTCTATTTACAAAGACACACAGAAAAGAAAATGTCTTTCATTAGAATTGGGATGTTTTGGATGCTTTCTGGTTTCTGCCTTATGATACTAAGAGCTCCTTAGGGCAACCAAGGAAAGAAAAAAAAAAGACTCAGAAAGCTGAAAAATTTTCTTGTAGGTCCTGTTGGAGAGGTGGGCAGAAGAGCAAAATGAGGGACAACTTTCTAAAGATAGAAAGGATTTCCTCTGTTCCTTTCCCTAGGATCACGGCAATAAACTAGTGGCACTAGTTTGATTGCATTAAAACATGCTTTATTGTTTACCTATAACTCAATATGATCAAACTGATTTTAGCATCACAAAATACTGAAGCCATTCTATTGCTTTTATTACTTACTTCCTTTCACAATGAAGTTAATTGAATATGTAGTATGAAAAAGTTGTGCAAGGAACTGCTGCAGCTACACTTCTCTTGATAATCAAAGCAATTTCAGCAAGAGTGCTATTAGAATAACCTGATTTATTCATGGATGTACCATTATGTAAACAATACATTTGCTTAGATATATTTAAATGTGCACCCAACATACCATGCATGCTAGTACACACTAAATAAAAGATGAAATTTTCTTTAGCTATCATCTTTACATTACAATGCCTGTTCAATTTGTAGAAAGTGAAAGCATTACATGTTGAAGACATGGATGTGGTTGTTGAGCCCGGAATTGGATGGATGGAGCTTAATGAGCATTTAGAACCTTACGGTCTATTTTTTCCACTTGATCCAGGTTAGTTGAATGTCATGGCAATACAATTTGTGTAGAATATTTATTTCCAATGTTTGAAAAGAAAATCTGGAAGTAAATAATGGTTTTCAATTGTATATTCCCTGAATAGTGAAGTTTTTACCTTTCCAAGCAGGTCCTGGTGCAAGCATTGGAGGGATGTGTGCCACACGTTGCTCTGGTTCTTTGGCTGTCAGGTCTTCACACTCATCTATATCTATATATTTTCATTTTATTGCTGACAAACATTGTTGTGCTCTGGTTTTGGATTAGTCATATACTTCTTAGTTCCTATTAGTCTTTAGTCATTAATCTGTGCATTACATGCCAATGTTATTTAGTCTTTGTAGGATTTGCATAGACACCTTGCCTTTTCCTTTTCACCCATATACATGCCTACACAAATGCACACATGTAAGGTGAATTCATATAGACCAATTTTCCTTTGTTTTTGCATTTTTTTGGAGAAGTATGAATTTAATAGCACCAATTATAAAATTTTAAAATCACAAAATGGCTATATGCGGCAATCACATACTTTAGCTTTGCTATGTCTTCTAGGCTTGAAAGTTTATGCATGCTATAGAATGATGTCCTTCACTGATTCAGTTCTAGATTATAATTAGGCCCTCAACCTACTTTTCATTTTTAGTTTTGTTTTTCAATAATAACCTTACAGGTGAATTTGTACTTAGCATCCCTCTTTTTTAACTTTTCAAATCGATTTTCCAAATATACAATAATGGTTAGACAAACCTTTATTACATCATAATCTCTTTGGAGCACCTAACATTATAATTCTAACTGCTACTTCTGTTTTTGTTTCAAATGCCTTGTCATTGAACCATGTCTCCCTTGAATTTTTATTGTTATTATATACCTATTTATAAAGGAATAGCATTCAACAGCACAAGCCCTTAAATGAGGTAAAAGTGTGACATTTTATTTCTAACCCATATTCGTTCATTCAATCACTGGACTGAAAGCATGGACTATATACAAATTGAACACTAACTTGTTTCTAAAATTTGTCTATACTAATAGGGTCAGCCAAGACTCATCACTAAGACCATTTGTCCTATTGTGTTAAAAATCGTTGACCTAAAAACTCAAGGCTTTTGATTGGGGGGGGGGGGGGGGGAAAGAATGGGTTGCAATCTTTAGTACTTTAGGTTAAATGTTTCTTCTCTAGGGGTTCTATTGCTTCCAAGGTCAATTATCTGGTAATGGGTGAATCAGATGTGGTACTCTAGTGAGCCATATATCATCATGTAAAATTGGCTCAATTTTTTTTTTCTTTGTTTCAGAGTTTCATTTGATGGAGTCAAGTCGACGACTATTCACACCACCACTAAGAAAAAAGTTGTTTTTTCTAATTTTTTAGCAATTCATGATTTTCTCTTAACATTCTAAACTTTTAATTTTCATATACTATTTAATAAAGGATACGGGATTTTATTGCACTCGAATAGGCTAGATACTAAAGAGGAGGACCAAAATTATATTTTTTATCATAGGATTTAAGAGTCAAAGGTAAATGAAGTATTAAAGCAAATGGAGATTGGTAAAACAGTTGGACTGGATAATATACCTATTAAGATATGAAAGGGTTTAAGAGTAAAAAGCATAAGTTGGTTTACAAAATTATTTAATGAAATTATGAAGTTTATGAGAATGTTGGACAAGTGGAGGAGAAGTACTTTAATTTCTATTTATAAGAATAAATGGGACATACAAAACTATGCAAATTATAAAAAAACTAAGTTCAAGAGCCATACTATGAATTTATGGGAGAAGGTAGTTAAGTGAAAATTAAGGCAAGAGGTTCAAGTTATGGAGAATCAATTTAGTTTTATGCTAGGAAGGTCACCCATGGAAGTAATATACTTGTTGCAAAGATTGATGAAGAAATATTGAAGGTATCAAAATGACTTACACATGGTGTTTATCAATTTGAAGAAGGCATATGATAGGGTGCCAAGAGAGGTTGTATGGAAGGCTTTGAAGAAAAAAGAAATTCGTATTGTTTATATTTGAGCAACACAGGATATGTATGATAGAGTTATAACTAGTGTGAGAACAAAAGGTGGGTCCACAGAAGATTTTTCGATAACTATTAGTATACATCAGGGGTCAACTTTGAACTCTTATCTTTTTACTTTAAACTTGGATGTGTTCATTGAAAAGATCCAAGAATTAGTTCCACAATGTATGTTTTTTGTAGATAATATAGTCCTAGTTGAAAAATCAAGAGAGAAAATAAATGAAAAATTAGAAATATAGAGACTAGCTTTAGAAGCACATGAATTGCGTTTAAATAGAAATAAAACAAAGCATATGGAATGTAAGAAAAGTAAGAGACGCATTAGTTCTAGTGTAAAAGTGAAAATTGGAAAACATACCATACCACAAATCACACGGTTTAACTATCTTAGATCTATCATACAATATAACGAGAAAATAGAGTAAAATGTAAAGTATAGGATTTAAGTGGGGTGGATGAGACGGAAGAGTGCTTTGAGTGTTATTTGTAATAAAAGAGTACCACTCAAGTTTAAGGATAAATTTTATTTTATAGTTATAAGACTTACAATGTTATATGGAACTGAGTGTTAGGTAATAAAAAGCTAATAAGAGAATAAGCTCAATATAGCAGAGATAAGAATGTTGCGTTGGATGAGTAGACACACAAGACAAGATAGAATTAGAAATGAATGCATTAAAGAGAAAGTAGAGGTCGCATCTATTATGAAAAAGATTATAGAATCGCGCCTTAAATAGTTTGGATATGTGTGAAGATGAACTATAGAAACCCTAATAAGGAGAGTAGATCAGGTAGAGAGTAGTCCAATAATTAGAGGTAGAAGGAGATCAAGAAAAATTATAAGAGAAAATATTAAAAAAGATTTAGATTTAAATGATTTGTCTAAAAATATGATTTACTATAGGACTTTATGGTATCGATTGATCTATATAGCTAACCCCATAGGAAAAAGGTTGTTTGTTGTTATTGTTGTATTCTAAACTTCTAATTTCTATTTCATGTTGCCTGAGTTATAGCATAAAATGTAAATCTGAATAGAGCAGTATTGCAAATAAATCCATAGTTAATTCCAGCTTCCATGCTATTTGCATAAATGCTTATTAATTTAGTTGAGATTGTTAAAACTTGATGCTATACTGTTACTCAAGTGTCTTGATCTTGTAAATGAAAACTGTTTAAGAAATCATTTGTAAGGTCTATTATAGTACTAGGCATAATGGTTCACCTTACTAATTTGTAGGTATGGAACTATGCGTGACAATGTCATCAGTCTCAAGGTTCGTTAATCCCAATCTTTGGTTTCTGATGCATTGATGTGATACTGTATTTATTATGCTTTTTGTGTTCCAGGTAGTTCTTGCCAATGGAGATATTGTTAAGACAGCATCTCGTGCTAGGAAAAGTGCTGCAGGGTTTGTTTTATTCTATTTGTTTATTGACTAATTTCACTTATAATTTTTTCCCTTTCATGTTCCTTTTGAGACATAGACAAATGAAAGAATGTAAGTAAATCAGGAAAGAAGAAGGGGGGAGAAGAACTGGTAAATTTTATGCAGAATACAAGAGAATATACATCAATGTGTGTGGTAACATATTACACCCCTTATTTTTTTTTTTCTTTTGTAGATTTATGTTAGCTGTAAGCCTGTAACTATTCCAAAATAATCATTATAGAAGTAAGGGGGAGTTTATAAAAGTAGAACTTATTGTAATAATCAAGAAAGTTCAAAGGCATAGGATAAGGTACCCTTAAAATTAGCCAAAAAGACAGAAAATGAACAAGGAAAAAAATAAAATCTCAGCAGATGGCAATCCTATACCTCAGAAGAATATTCGGTGTGAATCTCCTGTTGAAACTCTAGCATTACCCTCTAATGAGATGTAACATGACAAATTAACAAAGTACACAAAGGTTGGCATGATTAGTTGTGCTTTGATGTGGAAAAAGGTTGCATGATTAGTATTAATTTTGATTTAATTGCAATGTGATATTAGTTGCTTCATGCTTTGTGACTCAGATATGCAATAAAGTAGTGTCAATAATGTTGAATTATATGTCTTAGGTATGATTTGACCCGCTTGATGATTGGAAGTGAAGGAACTCTTGGGGTAATAACAGAAGTAACACTGCGGCTTCAGAAAATTCCCCAGTATTCAGTGGTATGTTGATTCTTTCTTTCATTCTTTAAATGTGTTTCTTCACCACCCCCCCCCCCCCCTCAACTTTTCTCTGGTCCCCTGAGCCATGTTTTGTGATCAATTTATTGAACCTACGTGTCATTGAACATGAATGATATATTTAATTCTCATGAAAATGTGTCTTCTTGTCTCTTATGATCCTTGACATATTTCAGTGGGAGTTGTGTCATCCAAATTACAAGCTTGGGTGGCAAGGTCACTTGTTTCTGGTTCCTGCCTTGGAAAGCTGTAATTTTTAAACAGTTCCTCATAGTTGGTTCAGCTTGTACCCTTAAGATATCTCTACTCTTTTTCTCTCAGTTATGCCTTTCAATAATTTAACTTATTCTCTTTCTAACTCCTAATATTATTTTTCTTCTTAGCTCTTATAATTAATTTTCATGTATTAATCTCTATATCTGCAATCCCTGAATGATGAAGTACAAGTTGCCCTTCATCTATTTATCTCGGTTTCAAATATGCACTCCTAAGTCCTAACAATAGAAAATATAAGATAACCTTTCAAAATATCTGGAGGTGCATTCAACTATCAATACATTAGCAGTTTATTTAAATCATCATGCCATCCCTTACTAAATTGGGTAAGAAAGGGTTTATTATTTTCCATCTCAGATGTCGATTCCTTCAATTATCATTTTCTTATTTAATATCTTCAGGTATTTCCTCTTGTATCATATAGAAATTTAATTATAGCAAAATGAGATGCAAAATCTGTTTATTTTGGTGGCCACTCCCTTTTGAGGAGAATGATTCTAAACTGAAGTTCTTTACCTTCGCTGTGGATGGGATTTTCCTTAGATGATTTACGTGGAGTAAATATTTCTCTAGATTACTTATTCATATGACATCTACTTCCTGCAAGTATTTGTTTTGAGTTGTTGCTAGACTTGTATAATTTAGTTGTACAGAAGCATATAGATTAGCTAAGTTGTTGAACTACAGGTTGCAATGTGCAATTTCCCTTCTGTGAAGGACGCAGCTGATGTTGCTATTGCCACTATGATGTCTGGTATACAGGTGGGACTGTGGCTGCAAATTTGATCTCTTTCTCAATTCAATCATGATTTTAAAGTTAATGCTGGTTAGGTTTCAAGGGTAGAGCTATTGGATGAGGTTCAAGTGAAAGCTATCAATATTGCTAATGGGAAGAACTTGCCTGAATGTCCAACTTTAATGTTTGAATTTATAGGAACAGGTGAAAGATGAATTTCTTTGTTCCCATTCTTTTCCTTAACCAACATTTCCCATACATATTTGTCTATTGCCTACATGCATCATGAAATTGGAGAAAATTTGTGTTGATAAGCTCATTCCTGAAGCAGATGGAAATGAGAACAAAATAAAGAACATGAAAATGAGAAATTTTACATTAGATAATCTCATTTTTAGGTGCTGAGTGAATTTATCTTCCTTCATGTGGAAAGCTTTATTGTGTGTTGATGATGTTGCTGCTTATACAAGAAGCATACAAGAACTCTCAAACTGATATTAGTAATGGATAAGAAGAAAGAATAGAACACAAAAAATAGAAAAAATAGAATGAGGATGTAATATGCTTGACCACAAAAGTGCACAGAGAGAATGAGGGAAAGTAAGCAAATCTGATTAGATGGGTCTATTTTATATTATGTCATAACAAAAAATAAAGAAAATAGAACTGATTATAAAATCATTTATGTTATTCACATTACTTTCAAAGTTGGTATTGTCCTTTTTAATGAATGCATCACAAGTAATTGCTATACCTAACTTATTGATATATATTCTTCAGAGGCATATGCCCATGAACAAACACAAATTGTTCGGAGAATTGTTTCTGAGCACAATGGCTCAGATTTTGTATTTGCGGAAGAACCTGAAGCTAAAAAAGAACTTTGGAAGGTAGTATTTATTCCTTTATAATGTTTGGCATTTGGCTTTTCCTGATCTGAGTTTGTGCTGTGAACACTCTTATTATTGTGGTCTTGTTCTTTTTTACTTATTTTACTCCACCTAACAGGCAAACTATGGGTGGTTATTGTCTTGAATATGGTTTATGATGAATGAATTTGTGGCAACATGTTCTACTCTTGGAACGAAATTACTTTTGAGGCCTGCTTTCCTTTATTTATTTGTTTTTGGGGGGGGGGGGGGGTGGTTCCCACAAGTATCCTCTCACCCTTTGGGTGTGGAACTAACATCTGCCATTCCCTACAAATGTTTTTCCACAGGCTCGATTCCCTAACATTGTGGAGAGCTAGAAGCCCTTTAACTGCTGAGCTCAAGCTTGCTTACCACTTGAGCCACTCCTTGTGGGTTGAAGCCTGCTTTCTTTTTGTGCATTTTAAATGCCTCTCTGTCTGTGGCTCTTTTAACTCAAAATTAGACTTATACTTAGTTTACTATGTTACATGCCTAGCATAGATTATAATTCTCAATACTTGGGATTCTCACTTGTTCTTTTTAAAACTGGAGCCTAAGCATAGACTGCTCTAATCAAATATTTAAAAAAGAAGCTAAAACTTGAATGAGTTTGTTTATCTTTCTTTTCTTCTAGTTGAAATCAAATAAGCTACCAACTCTCCCTCCCCTTGTGTTGTTAAGATGAAAATCACAAAAGGTAGTATTGGAAATCTCATTATGTACAAATAGGTGAACAGCAAAAGAAAGTTCAATCAGTAAACAACAAATGACAGTATAGATCTTCCATGGTTAAAAAGATTAGATTCTAGATGGCCTGATTTTAAGTTACTTCATTGCAATCCCAAGTTGTAGTTTTCTTTTAGGCTTGTTCTATTAGACATGTTGTACGTGACCTTAGTATCAGTCAATATGGCTAGTAACTTCTATATTTAGGCCAATTTCTTGTTTATGTGCAGATCAGGAAGGAGGCACTTTGGGCATGCTTTGCATTGAAACCTGATTTGGAGGCCATGATTTCGGTTAGTTCTGAAATTTGTATATTTCAATCTTTAAAAAGTTAGTTTTGTCCAGAAAGTTGTGTTGGCCTAATGGTTTCTCAATTCTCTTATGTTTGATAATTCCAAAAGCCCAAATCAGATAAAAGCCCATTCAAGTAAATCTTTTGGTTGATACTTTTTATACATCTTGCAGAAAGCATATAAAATTTTTGAAAACTCTGTTTTTACTTTGTCTCTTTGCTGAAAAGCTGAAAGCTGTCTCTACTGGGACTATGCTTCTGCCTTGTTTCAAAGTCAACTCCTTCCCTTTATTTATTCATCAAAAGTATAAAAGACAACTTGTTTTATAAAGTCAAATCTACCTACTCTTCTCTTGGACGTGCTACCTGACAGAAGAAATGATGAAAGAAACTCTGTGGTAATTGATTAAAGCATCTCTGATTATTTGCTAAGCATGCAAAAACGCTCAGCTACCTCTTGGCTACTCAAACTCTACTGTATTCCAACGGTCAAGAATGAAGGAGATGGATTAACGGCTAGTTTTCTGTGTATATATATGTGTAGTAGCTCCAATTATAAAAATACCAGAAAATATAGAGAGAATTTGCTTCATCTTCATAATATTTTCTGTGCTTTTACTAAGTGCTGAGTATCTGGTCTATTTAAGAGTCTATCTGTGAGACTTGTGCTAATCTGTTGATCCTTGTAAAAGTCTTGAATAGTATAACAACTGTGAGAAAGAAAAGAAGGCTGTGTATAAACTGTTGAGTCTGTAAAAGTTCTAGGTGAACTTGGAAACCTAGTGTCCTTACTATGTACTCTGATTTAACTTAGTGAAAATCTCTTGTGTATCAAAGGGACTGGACGTAGGTCTTAAGGACTGAATCAGGATATATCAGGTGTCTTTCTTCCTTTATCTTGCTCTTTATTCTTTTAGCCTCTGCACTAAAACCTTGTCGACAAGATTCCAGTTTGTCTCTTTGATCTTTACTTTTCAGTTACATTTTAGAAGATTCTGTCGACGAGATCTTAATCTATCTACAAGGTTTTCGTTTTTACAGTTTTGATTGAATTTGTTGGCTTTAATTGTGATAGCACCTATTCACCCCCCTTTAGGTGTATTCTTTAAGTTGCGAGTTGGGTGACATAATTAGTTGTCAGGAAACAACGAAAAATTTTCATCTTATCCTAATAAATGCATTGTGAACCCATATTTTAAAAATATCCATGTCTAACTAATTCAATGTGGATTTTATGGTGCATGCGCTTGTTGTTGAAAAACAAACAGAATGAGAAAATGGATTTTCTTTCAATGTATTTTTCTCGCCTATAAGGAGAATTGCCAGTCTTCTTAGAACATCTGCCCTTGTTAGCCCCTAAGATCAAAACAACGTAGAGAATGTCTGAAAAGGCTTGAAAAAGAAGTATCTGAAGCAACAACTTTTGCTTTGTCTGATATTTATATGGTTATCTTGATGTGCTCAGACTTGCTGCACTTCTCCAAATGATTTGAGTTCTAATTGTAATTGATTTGTCATTGTGTTAAGTTTGTTTAAGGACACTGTTCTCTTGTATTTTAATCTTAACCTCTGCAGGACGTATGCGTCCCTCTATCTCACCTTGCTGATTTAATTTCAAGGTCTAAAAAGGAACTGGATGCTTCGCCATTGGTTTGGTATGCCTGATCAGGGTGATTTTGTTCTGGATATTGAACTTGGATTAAATTTTGTTGAGATCCATGTTTTTTGATGATGATGAATGACTAAATGAACTGATGCTTATAATGCATATGCCTTCTGTTGCTGTCCTATTGCCAGCACTGTAGTTGCCCATGCTGGTGATGGTAATTTCCATACATTGATTCTATTTGACCCCACCCAAGAAGAACAACGGCTGGAGGCAGAGAGACTGAACCAATTTATGGTTCATGCTGCCTTGTCATTGGAAGGTACACTTTATCTTGAGTCACGCTCTTCCTGGATAATAAATTATTGAAATATGCTATTAATTAGTGTGATGTTTCTGATTCTCTAGACCAATAAGGGGTTTAATGTATCTATATGTTTTTTATTCTCTCATGTAATTATGCTTATAGCTCTTGTTATTTTAGGTTTACAATATGTTGCTTTCTCTAATCCTTTGTTGTTACATATGGTCCTGAAAGAAAATTGGTTTTTGTGACTTTCAATCAGGAACTTGTACCGGTGAACATGGAGTTGGCACTGGGAAAATGAAGGTACCTGATTATTATCTGTGGTTTTAGTGTTCAGATGATCATAGTTACTCATGCAATTTTCCAATGATGCATTAGCTATCATTTTAAAATATTGGGCATGGTATGATGGCAATCACTTATAGTTTAGCTCTAGAAACACTTTCCTACCTTCATAGTAATATGGCTGACCAGCAGCATCAAAAGTACGTAAATCAGAAGGCTTATTTAGAACACCGTACAATTTTAAAGAAGTACGCATAAAGAAGACACAAGCAATTTAAATTGGTTGTTATTCATTTTCGTTTACAAAAGTTCGCTTGTGAAGATTGGGTACAGGTCATAACTGAATGATTTGTGCTTATTTTAGAATTGAGATAGTACTTCATTGTCAAGTATGTATTATGCCTTTACCTTTTAGATATAAAGGTTTATCTGTTTGGTGATTAAATCCTGTTTCCTGATTGCCTTGTTAAGTACCTCGAAGAAGAACTGGGAGCGGAAGCATTGAGGACAATGAAAAAAATAAAAGCAGTCTTAGATCCCAACAATATCATGAATCCTGGAAAGCTCATTCCTCCCCATGTTTGTTTGTAAAAGCATGTTCACTCCCATGTTCAACCATGAGATGCAAGAACTGTTCAGCAGAATGCTCGTTATGATTGCTGTATCTAACATTCTTCGGGATCTACTTTGTATTATCTAAAGAAAGTCATACTGCACCTCACAAATTCAGTTCGTAGAAATGATTCAGGCCATTTCAGATTTTCTGGCCTATGAAGCTAAATAATGTGATTTTCTATTTGTTGTCTGTAATCTATCTTCACCCCTTAACATTATCGTAACTATCCTCTTCTCAACTTTAGATAATAGTCAATTGGATGATAGTGTAAAAGAATATGAGTTCATTTCCCTCTTGCTAAAGGTGATGTTTGGTACAAGAAACTTTAATTTTCCAAATGTCTAAAAACCTATTTATAAGATGTTTGGATATGACAAATATAAAAATTTTAAAACTTATGTGTTTTATATCTTTTAAATGATACAAGGATGTTATTTTTTTAATCAAATTGAATTTTTGTAAATAAGTAAGTTTTTAAGTGCCTAAGAAACTTAGACATACATATACCAACTGCGTCTTAAATGTTATGGTTGAGTACAGTCAATTTAATTATTGATGGCGTATGCGGTGGCGCATGATGGTGGATATTGTATGCTCACTTAATATATATAATTATTTTTAATAAAATTGAAAAGAGAATGAGAGTGTGAATATAATGGAATAATTATATTTGATATAATGTAAAAATAAATAAAAATATTATTTCATTTGTTTATTTAGTTAAATAAAAATAGTGTTAAAATAAATAAAAATAAATTAAATAATAATTACATAATAAACTTTATATACATTGAGTTTCATAATTTATCTCCAAACAAATAAGAAAGCATCTCCCTTTTTGTTTAGTTAGTTGCAACTCCCAAACAGGATTTTGTGATGCATCCTATCTTCTTTTCGTTTCTTAGTTGCTGCCAAATGGGTTGTAACATAGAGAGAAGGGAAATGAATGGAACAACTAATCAATGGGCTACGGATATAAAGCAAGCTATAAAAAAGTATTGCAAATTTTTTTGAAAAAAAAAAGTGTAAATTAAGATGAGGCAAATTTCTAAGTAGAAGAATGTTTAGTTTTGACAGACTGTGGTGTAAATAACACGTTTCAAATTAGCGTGCTACCAAGCATCAGAATGACACCATTCCTTAGTCATCACCAAGCAAAAGATGGATGGATAAGAGAGACCTCCATTGGTTATTGGGGAGTCCTGTTCGGATACACATAAATCAACCACGTTCGGCTTCGTTCACTGGACCAAGGGTCCTTTTCATCCTCGTCCTTTTCTTCTTTCCTTCCCCAATTCCAACACATACATTTTTTCTATTCACCTTTCATGAAAAATTATATTTAAAGATTCAGCTTTTGCAAAATTTATAATAAAAAATTCTAAAAATTTATTTATTATAAAAATTATATCATTTTTTAAAATTAAAATTACTATTAAATTTTAAAAAATTACAATTTAAATAATTTTATAATAAATTTCTTAAAATTTAATAATAATATTTTTAAATTTTAATAATAAGTAATAGTAACTTAGTCTTTAAAGATAGTTTTTATTTTTAAAAAGCTTTTAAATATAATTTTTTTCTTTTATATAGAATTTTATTGTAGAAAGAGAGAGATAGTTCTCAAACTTTTAATTATTTTTTCAAAATTTTAATTAATTTATAAATAATAATAAAATGTTATTTATTATAAATTTCAAAAGAGATAACTGATAATTCAAACTTTGAAAACAGTGGGCACCTCTGCCTTCGTTGAAAATAGTGGGCGCCTGTTGACCAATGGAATTGCTGATCCATGATTTCTGGGGAGGAGACTAGGACTTTGTCTCATTCTAGGTCCAAAACTCTTATACGTTCTTTAGGCCAAACAAAAGTCAGACAAAACGTAGGTTCTATGAAAGATTATAGGGCTCCACGATCGCTCTTTTGTTGACTATGAATCAACTTCATATGCCAATTAGATTTGCATAGTTGACCCCAACATGCCTTTGTCCAGAGTGGTTGTTACTCTTAAAAGGTCGTTTGATATGTAAAAAATTAAAAATAAAAAAATAATTTTATAAATTAAAAAATATTTATAATATTTTTATTTTTAATAATTAAATAGTTATTATTAAAAATAATTAAATAATAATTATAAAAATAAAAATAAAATTTTTATTTTTTATTTTTATTTTTTTCCTTTCTCATTCTTTACTACCAAACGGTACTTATATATTTAATCTTATTAACGTATTGCAAGTTAAATATATTTCATAAAAAAATTAACCTAATAAGATTGAGTTGATCTTAGATTCAACTTTTTATTTTTAAGTATATTTAGATTGAAGAAAATAAATAAATAAAATTAATTTAGCCTTTTTTAATTTAAATTTAAGTTTAGCATTTTTTAAATATATGTGTTTATATTTAGAATAATGAATAAGATATATTTATTTAAATAAAACTAAATGTTTAAATTATTAATTTTAATTTTAATTTTTTAATTCTTTTCAATCCAAAACATACTTTTAGAGTTAAATTAACTTGGAGAGCAATATATATATATATATATATATATATAAAAGTTGAATGTTTAAGTATTGTAACTAACCTATTTATAAAACTCTTTAAAACAAAATCTTCTCCCCTTATATTTCTTTTCTTTTCAAATTCTCTCTACTTTTCTCAGTCTCCGTAGATCTGTACAAGCCCATCCTCTAGTAATTTAAAATTTGATGATCACAACAATCCATGTATTACGAATAATTAATTAGTCAACAAAAAAATTGAACATTAATAATTACAAAAGAGGCCTCAACATCAAGTTTATTTGAATTTTAAAGATGAAAGAATTATTGATTCCTTGACAATATACTCACTATTTCATTTTGTATGTACATAAAAATGTTAACGTGAAGAAAAAATCAACAAAAGCACACATACAACAAGATAAACACAAAAGGACGAGAGAGCAAGTGGGTATGATCGAGAGATTGGATTTGCTTCTTCGCTAATCCACTTAGATTAACAATTGCTTTTATCACTTGTTAACTAGGCATGCCCTAAATGACAAAGTGCAAATGGCATCTATTATGTAATTTGGATAACTGATCAGCCATGCACGATTCTCCACTCACGCTTTTAAGCTTGTCATCGCATGGCCAAAAACATGATGAGGTTTATGATTACTCAAAAGGGGGAAGAAAACAACAATAGTTGCTATCTGATCTTAGATTTAAACCTAGATTATGAGATTTCATGGTGGTACCAAATAACACAGCAATTAAATGTAATCCACGTGTATCATCACGATCATAATAACTCCGAGAATTATCCAGTCATCTCCTTACAAGCATTACTCCTAGATCATTATTAAATTTGAGAGTATTTGGTATATGTAACATCACTCAAAAGCTATAGCAACAATGATATCTGTGCCTTTTTTTTTTTGGCTGTCTAATACTGCTGGCCAATTCAATTTAGGTTAGAACTTTGATCCTAATTAGTAGTATTGTATTGCAAACGCAACTGAGAAAAAAATATTAGTTAATTTTATTTTAGAAATATTTTAATATATTATATATACTTGTTCGAACTCATCTAATGCGTTATGCCGTGAGACTAGGGTAAGCCATGCCAGCACACGCTACCAGTGACTTAGCCCGTCAGCGAGAACCTAATTAATATATAATCATATTGCTTATTCAAAAATCAAAATGTACCACTAGCCAAACATGGCTTCTATTCATGGCTCCACCACTATTACTAGTAGGACCAACACACGAAACTGACATATACACGCTTTCACACCCAAGATATTTCATACTCAAATTAGCTTCTTTTTTTTTTTTTTCTGTGATTGGAATATTGCTGACTAAATATTTTGGTATTAAGATCAGTGATATTTTAAAACTTGATCCAAATTATGTCTCCTCTAGAAACGAACAAGTTATCAAACACGACCTTAAAGAAATGAAAAATTGAAAACATGGGTGATTCTCATGATGCCTTCGAAGAAAATATCCATAATTGATTTCATGTGAATGATCAATCCTGTTCACTGGATGAATTGTGGTCAACGGTAATATATTAATTTCAATTGTTATGATTATGATATAAGAAATTCTCCAACTGAGTGGAAGTTTCTAGTAGTCCTCCGCTTCAGTCCAGTGCAAACACTATGTCATATAGCGTGCAAATTGAAAATGTTACGCATCTATTCAAATTTCAAATCACTAGCGTTTTAGAACATTTTGAATATTCTACAGTAATACAGTTATATAAAAGGGAGAAAATAATATATAGAAGGATGAGAATGTATATAGAGTTTATTTCTTCTTTTTACACTTATTTTTTTTAATCTCTTTTTTACTGTATTATATATAGTAATTTATTTACTACAAAGGAGTCGAACTCATTTTAGAAAGGAAACATGTAGTCTAAGCAATATTTGAACAACTTATGTGTGAATAACAAATAAATAAATAAATTGTATCTATGCTATAAGTAGCATCATCGATTCAACATTTAATTTACGTGAAAATTTATTAGGTTTTATGGACCTCTTTTCTTAAAAAAATGATATAAATTAAAATAAGTTTGATTGTATATATAGTATGTCCATATATTATGAATATGGCTTTCATGAAAAATATACATGAACCAAGTTTTTCTTTTTTTACTTTTTTTTTTTTTAGTTTTTCACAAGTATTTACATTTTTTTTAAGGTGTGAAACTAATAATCTTATTAGAATTTCATTATCGCCCCTCCCACGAGTTATTTTTAGCGGATTCATACTCCTTATATTAACTAGCTTGTTTCATATATTCTAATTGATATGTATGAGCTCAGACTTATATTTGATATGCAAAGTCTCATCCTAGATTCTAATTAAGGAAGAAGATATCTTAATTAGAGTGATCACATTTTAAAAATTACTTACCTTGGTTATATTTTGAAATGGCAAAAAGTTCATAGAATCGTACGCGTAATAATTCATGTGAAAATATCAGATTTCAAGTATCTTAATTTTCATATTCAGGTAATTAAATTATGAAATTGTATAAGATTCAAAATCCACCATATGTATCACATAAATAGATAAAATTGCATATAACCTTCCTAAACTTTGGGTCATATGTAAATAATTTTTTAAATTTTAAAAGTTGACAAAGAATCCCATTAAATTTTAAATGATATGTAAATAACCCCATAAACTTTGAACATATATAAATAACTTCTTATACAAATAACATCCCTAAAAAGTGTGATACATATGAGAAGAGTTATTTGTAAATAATTTGAAATTTAAAAAATTATTTACATATAATTAAAAAATTTTATGGGAGTTATCTACATATATCCAAAGTTTAAAAAGATTATCGGTATATTATTCAAAATTTAAAAAAAATTCATTGCAAATTTTAAAAGTTCAACAAAATTTTTTGCACATGATCCAAAGTTTAAAAAAATTATGTGTAATTTAGCCACAGAAAAATATATATAAATACCATGAACTGTCTTTATAAAAATGTCAGCATAGGAAAAAATTCCATATGCCAATCCTCCAGATTAACAAAAACATTAGGAGAACCACTCAAAGCTCATCTAAGAAAGTCTATATTCAAAGAACACCATAAACCAACCAATAGCAATTTACCAATTATAAAAGGACAAACCAGTAGCCACGGATGCATGCGCCACCCATTTAGTAAACCTCTCACATCACATGAAATTACACAACTACCCTCCATATTCCCTCCCTATTTTCTACACTTGACGCTCTATATATTCATTCCCCTACAAAGCAATCAAATTAACTAATTAACCAAAACCTATTACCATTAGCCCTATGGGTTCCCTTTCCCGCATAGTTGAGGACTGCATGGGTTTCCTGCAACTCTACAGCGATGGCTCCATTTTCCGTTCCCATGACATCAAATTCAAAGATTCACTCATTGAAGACCACTCTGTGCTCTTCAAAGACTCTCTCTTTCACAAAAGTTTCGATCTTTATCTTCGTATTTACAAACCCCGGCCATCCTCTGATTCTGACCCCAACAAAATGCCTCTCGTAATGTTCTTTCATGGTGGAGGCTTCTGCTTTGGCTCGCGTGTCTGGCCCCACATTCATAACAGCTGCGTCCGCCTCGCTTCTGGGCTCCGAGCTGTCGTGGTGGCGCCAGACTACCGGCTGGCCCCGGAGCACCGGCTGCCGGCTGCGTTAGAAGACGCGGTGGAGGCAGTGAGGTGGGTTCGGAAGAGTGAGGATGCATGGCTGAATAGTGACGTTGACTTTGAGCGTGCGTTCATTGTGGGAGACTCATCTGGGGGCAATATTGCGCACCATTTGGCGGTTCGATTTGGATCCGAAACAAGAGATACGGATCCGATTCGGGTACGAGGTTATATACTGTTGGCGCCATTTTTCGGTGGGGAGATTAGGACCAGCTCTGAGGAGGGCCCCCGAGAGCAAGTTTTGAGCCTAGAAATACTTGACAGGTACTAATAACTAATACAGTAATACTACATAGCTGCAAATTTTTTATATATATATTTTTATACCATCTTAGGCTTGGCTTGTGTTCCTAACCCCGTATGTTTCTGAAACTACACCAACATAATTATTTTATGAATTATTTAAATTATTAATATGTTTGAACAAGAAATTAATTATTGGACATTATTTATTGAAAAATTATAAAAATCCAAGCTTGGGTAAAATATACAAATCATTACAGAATAGTTCATTAATAATCAAATTATTTAGGGATTTGTATGTGTATTAAAACTAGAAATAAAGATTGAAAAAGGACAGAGGTGGCATTAAAAATTCAAACCCTTTAATGCATTAAAAAAAAGCGTAAATTACACAAAATTTCTTTGTGTTTTATTAAAATTATGTAAATATCTTCTCTATTTTTAAAATATATATTTTAATCTAATTTTACATTTTTTGACTAAAATATTCTCTATTAACTTAAATATACAAAAATATATCAAATCTAAATATGTATAGATAAAAATTAAAAAATGGATTTTATTTTCATTCAATTTTAAAAAATTTATTCAGGTAAATGAAAAATATTTTAGTAAAAAAATTAAAATTAAACTAAAATATGACATAATTTTTTATTTAAAATGATATTTATATAATTTTAACAAAATTCAAGAAATCGATCTGTGTAATTACTCTAAAAAAAATTAACCACTATAGAGAAAAGTGAAAAATAAAATTGATATAGCTCCTCACCTTTTTTAAAAAAAACTTAATTTGAATATGGACCACTTCATACGAGTAGCATCAATTTCAAAATAAAATGATTGGAAGAAGTGGTTACGTAGGTGAGGAAAGGATACCAAGGTGGTGGGGGTGGTGTGTGCTGCAACTTGGTGTGTGACTTCCCTCTCTTGAAAATCACTACATGTATGAATATACCCACACAAATCATCTGTCATCACCACACTTGTTTGATTTTGTCCATATATGTATACATCTTTATGTGTGATGCATAAGGAGCAACGACAATTTGGCTTAAGATTCATTGTTGCTTGAAAATGATAGAATAGATCGATCGACGATTAGGTCACTATACTACAACCTTGTTAAGGTAATTTCAGCGCAGGTTATAAACTTACTGTTAAGACTAATTACTTTTATTTAAAAAAAACTGCGAAACCATCTTTTATAATTTAACAAAAGAGGTAAATTCACAAGACCAAGAGAATAGGCTATTTTAATACAGATCACTTATATATGGGAACTAATTCTTTCTTTTTTTCTCCTTTCTCATAATGAAAAATTCAGCAAATAAATAATATAAAAAAGAACTTGTAAAAGATGCTGAGTTAATGAGGAAATCCGATACTATTCCTTTTGTTATCACTTTTACATCATTGAACTATGTATATGTACTCAAAGAAAATGTTCTGTATCCATTCTTCTAAATCTTAAATATGTATAGTTAGAAATAAAAATATTGTTACATGTTTGGGATAATAACTAAAAAATATTCAGTATTCTAGTTAATTATAACACACTCTCTCTTTACATATATGTCTTAAAGGGAAAAAATAACAATCTTAAATTTATTTAGTAAAATGTGGACATACATAAATAAAAAGGACTTTGGTGTCATAAGACTCTATGGTCAACGTATACACCATAAATATACATAATAATTTAGGTTGACGAACGTGAGCAATTGGCAAATCAAAAGCGCAATGATGGTTTGAAAGGCTAGAATCCACACGTGGTATTGTGGATCCTACGAAATTAGAGCAATAAGCAATAAAACTTGCCCATGCCATCTTGGACTTCTTTATGTCACCCTCATGAGGCCACCATTTTCCACGTCAACAAATCTCGTCCAATAAACTGTGGAGATGGGTAAACGTATTTGTCATCAGCTTTTTTGCTGGTTGTTTTTTTAAAGGAAAAAAAATTGGATTTCTATTGCTTTCAACATCAATTGCTTCCGCAATTATTTTCCAATTTAATGGGTCAGATCTTCCCATAGCAAGTGGCAAACTTGCAATTCTATACATGCTTTTGCTTTGTGTGAATGTGTGAAATAGTGGTGTTAAAATAATACAGATGTCTTAATTTATATGAATATTATATCTTAAAACAAAATGATAGTGCTACTTAAACCTAACAAATTAGAATATTAGATTACATGGTTGAGAAATATTTGAATAGAAAATTCTAAATTCAAGTTGTGTTACTTTTCAATGTATCAAAAACTCTGAAAGAAAAAAATCGGTATAGCGGGCCACACATATAAAAAACCAAAATAATTGAATCTTCCAATATAAACCCACTAATTTAGATTTTTTTTCCTTAATTTCAAAGAACAAAATCATTCTGATACTTTTATCAAGTGAGGATGCGCCTAATCCAATAGCAAAATGAAATCTTTTTTAAGGTCTAAACCTTTTTTTCTTTTCTGGTTGTGCAGTGCTTTATCCAGTGTTTCATCAACGGAGAAATCCCACTATTGGGATTAAATATAATCAAACAGGGTTGTGATATTGATACATATATATATAGCTGTATACAGTGCTAATATATAATAGTATTCTTCATATTGAAACAGATTTTGGAGGCTTTCCATGCCTGTTGGAGAGAACAGAGACCACCCATTGGCTAACCCATTCGGACCTCTCAGTCCAAATCTTGGACAAGTGAAGCTTGACCCTATTTTGGTGATCGTAGGAGGAAAAGAAATACTGAAGGATAGGGCAGCAGAATATGCAAGAAGGCTAAAAGAACTAGGCAAGAATATTGAATACGTTGAGTTTGAGGAAAGAGAACATGGTTTTTTCACGCATGATTCCTACTCAGATGTTGCAGAAGAGGTCATGCAAATCATTAAACGATTCATGCTTCGAAATTCTACTTAGAATTTTCTTTAGCTTTTATATATATGTGATTGCTGATAATATTAAGAGAGTCTCCAGGATTTTTGAGCTTGGTATATGGTAGTTGGTGGGTAAGATTAATGAAGTTACGTTTATTGCTAGTTTGTGGGTAGGAAATGTGAAGCTAGATGCTGGTTTCAATTAGATAGTGCAGAATATGGTAGGATATGAGTTGTCATTATCTTTACCCATCAATTTGTGTCAATATAAATAATCCTATGCTGCTGCTGTATCTTGTCTTTTCACACATAGTGTATGCCTAATTTCTTGAGTTGGGTCCAATCATATATTATTGAAGGGAGCACATGCAAATTATATCTTCAAAATCCTGCATTGAATGTGGATTAATCAAATGATATTGTGATGATGATCATTATCATTGTTTTATGATTTAATTAAATATAGCCCAATCACTCTTGTCAGTTTGTGAAAATTGTTATCAATGTGTTAATTACATAAAACATGGGCTATTCTCTCCCCTATCCTCATCCAGTCTGATATCTAGAGGCATGAAAAGTAATTGCTTTTGTAAGGGTGGGTTTATTATATGAGCACTGATCGCATAATCTTGGAAACGGTATAATTACATGTTTTTTTTTAGACGTGCTTCAATTTTATTAGCTGCATAGTAAGAATTAAATAGGTAATTAAATGTACAAATCAAGCCAATTAAACGAGCCAAGCTGAATGGAAAGTTAAATTGCTTTGGCTTTATGCCTTTCCCTATAGAAGTGTACGGCCAATAAATAGTGGCCAAGAAACAAAAAGGAAACAAATTAGTAATTAAGAAAAATAAAACAACAGTTGCTGCAAGTGTGCGTTGGCTTATTCCCCTATTCCCAATTCATGCAGTTCACAGTACTTATTGGCTGGGAGGAGTATAATAACACCTAACCCTAATCCACTATTCCCACATCGGCCTTTCATACTTCTTGGTAATTAGTTACTGTTTCTTCTAGTAAGGATCATTGCAATTATTGTTTCGCACATGCCGCTAGCTAGGTCAATCAAGTTTTAAAAGTATGTCATATATTATGTTTTACAAATATATATATATATATAATTTTATAAATATAAAAATCAATTAAAATTATAGAATTATTAATTGATATATATATATATATATATTATTGATTAGATTGTAGTATTAAATATAAAATTAGAGATTGTAATTAAATTTTTAATGTTTGTTAATTTTTCAAAGTTACAAACAAGTATTGAAAAATTTCAATTATTTTCTTGGATGGATGATGATTATAATTTTGATGTTAATGATTTTGAGTTGGACAGATATTATAATAATGAATTTCAAAATAATAAATAAACATATCAAGAATGTGTTGCAGATGAAGATAATGACAAATATAGTTATGATTAAAAAAAAAAGTAAATAGTTTGAGCATGATAAGAATGATCAAGAAAATCTTGATGATAATATTTCCAGGCCATATGTTGGTATGAGATTTGATTTAGAGAATGTTGCATATCAATATTATAATAGATCTGCAAAACTAGTTGGATTTAGTGTGTGAAGGCAACCCACAAGAAAATCAATAAAAAATGACATTATTATTGGTTGTAAGCTATTATGTTCAAAGCAAGGGTTTAAAGAAAAAAAATTTAAAAAGAATGAACACAGAAGAAAAAGATGGTGTGGGAAGATACATGTTGGGTGCAATGCGAAACTATTTGTTTAAAAATTTGAAGATGTATTGTGGCTTCTTTCCCTTTTTGAAGGAAAATCATAACCATAAGTGTGTAACTCTAAAGTAATCTCACTTACTATCTTCACAAAGAAATATATATCATTGAAAGTCAAGGAGATATGATACAAAAAATGAGCAAAGCAATAATCAAAATGAACTACTTTTTTAGTGAGACTCATAAAAGACAAAATGTTGGGTTCACTAGAAGAGATGCTAGAAGTTTTTTGCGTACTAGGAAGATGAAAGAATTTTCTATAAGAAAGTCTCAAAATCTATTGAACTACTTGAAAGATATACAAGCATGTAATCCTCATTTTTTATGCAATTCAACTTGACGTAGATGGAAAAATGATCAATTTCTTTGGACCAATGCAAAATTAACAATAAACTACAATTATTTTGGAGATGTGGTATGCTTTGATCTTACTTATGAAACTAATAAAATAGAATGCCTTTTTATTCCCATTGTCAGTGCAAACCATCATCTCCAAACAATTTTATTTGGTTGTGCACTGATATTAAATGAAGTTGAGGCTTTATTTATATGGGTACTTGAAATATGGATGAAAACAATGCAAGGAAATCATCTTGAAGTAATTCTTAGTAATCAAGATTCAATCATAGGGGCAATTGTATATGTTTTGCCTACTACAATCTATCATATTTGCTTATGGAATGTGTTTCAAAATGCTAAAAAAGCATTTAGGCCATTTATTTCATAAGCATTGTAACTTTGGCAAAGACTTCTCCAATTGTGTAAGCAGATTTGAAATTGGTTGAATGACACTATTAAATAAGTACAATTTAAACGAAAATGGTTGGATTCAATGGATGTATGGTAAAGGACAAAAATGAGTTCCAGTGTATTCGAGTGATTTTTTATTTGTAAATATGTGTATAACTTAGAAGCGAAAGTATAAACAACTCCTTTAAAGGGTTTTTAAAAAGAAAAGTTCTTTTTTTAGACTTTGTTAAAGGTGTTGATTAAGCAATGATTAATTAACGTGAAAAAGTACTTGAAACTTGTTTTAGTATGAATCGAGTTTTGCCTCCATTAACAATAAGTAAGCAAATTAAGGAAGAGGCAGCTAAATTGTATACATTGACAACATTATAAAAGTTTCAAAAAAAGTTAATTGACAGTTTATGTTATATGTGTGAAAGTATGAAGATAAATGAACCACAATTTCTTGTAAATATAAGGTAAATGAAGAAAAGGCTAAGTCTCACACAGTGAAAATGCCTTCAATTGATTCTATTATAAAATGTAGTTGTGAAAATTTTGAGTTTATAGGGAAATTTTATGTAGGTATATTTTGTAAGTGTTCATCATAATAAATTGTCAAAACTTGTTAAGTCAATAAGGATAGATAAGAGATGCCAAACTTGGAAGAGTTATTGATGAAAAAGTTAAGTGTATACAAGAAGGTTGTCAATCTCATTCAAAGACATAGTATACTTTGCCATGATGTGATAAAAATTGCAACAAGAGGCTCTTCATCCATTGAACTTTATAAGGTAGCATCACTTGATTGCAAAAAGTCAAAGAACAGATTCAAATTGCAATAAAAAAGCAATATGCAATGGAGGGGAAAAAGTGCCAACATAAGTATTAGTTTGTAAAAACTAATCGTATTTATTAGATTATATATCAATTCAAGATCCACCAATCACAAAACGTAAAGGATAATTGGATAAATTAATCCATATATAGTTGTATCTACCGCAAGAGTAACATTTATATAAATTAAACATCATAAATAAGAGTAAGCCTAATATATTTGAAAGACTTACGAAATGATATAGATATAGTTATTTAATATAAAAAAAGTCTATGATAGTGATTTAAATTTCTTAATTTTAAGAGTTTCATTAGGGTACTTAGAATTCTCTCTCTCTCTCTCTAAACTTAGATGTAATTCTTCTTATTTTTATTATTAAATTCTCTAATTAAAATATAACAAGTGTATGATTTTTTAATTAAAATATAATAAATATATAGTATGATTTAGAAACTAGTAAAATTATACATTTATCATATTATTAGTAAGAAACTTTATATTCATCATATTTTAATTGAAAATTTTGATAATAAAAATATAATGAATTATATATAAATTTTTTCTATCATTAACGGGATTTTTTTTTTAACTTCATGAAAAATCAATTTCTATGAGAATTTAAGATTCATAGGAGTACTATATTTTGAAAACCCAAACCAAACAAATCAGCACATATTTTCATGATCATATTGGTTTTTCGAATCTTCTAAAAATTTCCCATACCAAACTCACACTATCGCGGATAAAAATACTTAATTAGCTCCATATCGGTGAAAAATAGATTTCTTTTAGTCATTTAAAAAAAATGAGAAGTAACCTATCATAAGTTTATAACCTAGCAGTTATGCACCTAATGGAATTTGTAAAAATGATTCAATACAATAATATTATTTAAAACGCATTATAATTATCACAAAGATATAGAAACAGACAACACCCACGTAGTAAACTTTATCATTTGCATTATTATTGTCCTACTTTCGGGTGAATAATGTGATTTTGTCTCACATCAAAATCTTTTTGTGGAGATTTGGTGGGTCCAAACACGGGATCTCCACCGCAAGAATCGAATCTGGCTAAGCTAACTACCGTCATTTCACATGATATAGAGTTAGATTTCTTCCTTCGAGGACTTTACGTGGTAGATCTGGGAGAAATCGTGAATATTTAAGAATTCTATGCAGTTTGGTCCTTATCCCCTCCTAGAAAAATTGTGAGCAACTTTGGGTGGAAACATCCGTAGTTTCTAGGCCCAAGTTCTTCATCATTTTCCCTCGAACCATGACGAAATGAACGAATTCATGTGCGTACTTGACAAAGTGCGATGGCAGAAACTTTCAAAACATAATAATGCTCCTCTAAAAGCTTTGGTTTTTATTCAAAAAGAGAACATGTTTTGTTAAGCATAATTTCTATATTCGGAATGTTTTAGATTAATTTAAATGCAGTAGAAAAATCTAGTCGACAACCCCTAATGTACGCTAGATTGCCCAGGATTCTGGTATTGAAAGATTGGATATAGGTGTCTGGCTGATGGAAAATAAATAAAATGTAACTTTTCACCGTCTTAGTTGTTGTCTACAATTTAAGACAGCAAGAGTCTGTGGTAAAATCATTTCATGGCCACTCAAACGACCATCAAAGACGCAAATCTTGGATTCTGGAAAGCGTTGATTAAACGTAAAAAACAACTTGAAGTAGTGCAGAGGATCAAGATTATAATATATAGTACTGAAGACCTGGAAATTGTCGTGTCTCCAATAGAGCTTAGGGCGATCAGAAAGCTAAGTTGCCTATGCTAGCTCTCAATAAATTGATGGACGAAATGCAAAAGAAAATTTTAAAACTACAGTCGATGATCAGGCTAGGTGCTCTATCCTAATAGAAGCATTAGCACGCGCAGTGTATATGGTTACAATTATTCTGTTTCGTTGCTCAGATAGTTGAGGTGAGGGAAAATCCAATGCCAGCGATAACGCACCTTGAAGACCACTGTCTCATAAAGTTCTCAAAACACTCTTTAATCCCAAAATTCTGGCCCAGCTTGGGTCCGTCAAGATGCATCTTGAGGCTTCGCTCATTGATTCACATGTCATTTTTGGACCAAAAACAAAGATCCCGGCGTGGAAATTGAGGAATGGGCTTATTTAGTACCATTGGGATTCAGAATCATAGTTGGCGGGATGGGCTTTTGCCTTTTGGGCATTCAATTCCCCATGGCCGCACACCATTCTAAATGAAAGCAGATTCCAATAATCAAAGCTCTTTTCTTTCTCCTATCTGAAGTCCCAAAGCTCAAACCCAAAACATCATCAACCTCCAAAGAAATGTGTGGCCCACCTACCCTCTCAATATTAATTAGGTGTACAACTTAGTCCAACACGTAATTACACCAACTTTATGTAAACCATTAGTTATTATTTAATTAGTGCCTCAAATAGCTATACGAATGCCAAGAGATTCAATCCTTCATTTCAGTATCAGAGTTGAGCTAAAAATTCTTTCCATGATACTGCCAACAAAGTTAGCTTTGTGAGTATAATTTGAAATGCAAAAGCACTCTGTTTTATGTTTTCTCTTGTTCTCTTTTCAGGAAGGAAAAGAATAATGACAGTTCAGCTTCAGCAGACAGGTCTTTTTTCTTTTGAGCCTTGATTCGTCCAATCTGAATGAAAGCCACCTGCATCAAGTTCCTCCATGAGAGCCAACGCCAATATCCAGAACAACAAAAGTATCCGGACTAAAATTATCTCTTAAATGGGACCATAGTCATTAAAAAAGAAGAAGAAGAAGAAGAAGAAGAAAGCTTTAATCATACGGATGCCAACTACATCTTTTTGGAAAGCTGTTCTCGGTCATGTTTAGCTTGACAAGCCAATTAGGTTTGTAACTTGTAAGTTATGTGTTATCACTATCACCAACCAGATTTCATAACCATTGTGGGATGAGGATCAAAGGAGTTGGTTCTCTTCGTTATCCTTGTGCATTCAAAATTTCAAATATATTTCTACACAGCAACGACTTGTTCACCACAGAATCCTACGTACCTTTAGTCCTTTACCATGACCCTGCACAAAAAGATATACCTCTAACTTAGAGCTTCACAATCACAAGGATTCTCAGCCAATATTCTTTTCATATATAATTTGATAATGAAGATGCATCAATGCATTTATGTTACTTTTCTTGGATCTCATTTGAATGCGACCAATCAAATAACATAAACAAGGGGTGGTCCTTCAGTTTAGGCGTTTGAAACTTTTAAGTTAAAATACTACTTCCCTCAAATCAAGCAACTAGTGATAAATTAGTGTCATGACAAGTTAAATATTTAATGCTTCGTAAACCTGCCGTTATCATCAAGTCTAAAAGTAAACACTTCGGGGCCCATTCTAAAGCGAGAACCTTAAGTAACAAAATGGTGCCCTCGACTAATACTTGACACCAAACTGAGGTGACATGGGGAAATGGGCTTAATAAAATCAAAATCAGAGAAATAAACAATTATAGGGAAAAATCTAATCAAATGCATTCGTTCGAATTTATTGGTTCTTTCAGTACCAACAAACTAAATGTACATAAGTATTTATATCTTTGTCAAAATATATAAATATATGTAACCCAAAGATTACTCACACAAATTCTAATTTATTCTTACACACACATATGAGTGTGATTGCCAAAATATACAAATAAGGTAAATCCAGATGTTGGAGTTTTATGATACACTTAATATGGATTTCATGACTACGTGAAAAGACATATAGCTCCGTTTAGTTCACATTATTATGAACGTATTCTCTTTATATAATTTATATAATGTCTATTATATCCTTATATTTATTATTATATTTATCAAATCACCTTTTAAAAAGTAAAGATAAAACAGTCATTTTTTATCTTATATACCCTCACCTATCCACATTTTATATTCTCTTCACCATTACATCCTTCAACCAAATATATCCTATAATTTACATGACATGTTACAAAATATAAAAGGTTATAACCATTACTTAGAGATAATTTCTTCGTTAAAACTATGTATTTATATTAAAATTTGGGATGTACATTAACCAAAGTGAATGCATCTTTTGATATTCTTGGTGATTATGTACATAAATATTATAACATGAAATAATTAGGTTTATAAATGTTAGACGCAAGTGAAAAATTATGACTCTTTGATGGGTTAATCATAAAAGCTATAATATATAAGGTCTTTGGTCTCTCTTTTCATTGATCATCTAAGTTTATGTGATTCTTGGATAAGTGTAATATTTGTAAGTTTTAATAGCTTTGAATTGCAATTTTTATATATAAATAATTTGATTCTAATGCAAAGTGTATATATTTCAACCAGGAAATATAAATTGAGTTACAAGGGCATTTTGAGGTAAAAATCTAATAAATTTAAGTTCACACATAGGCCATGCATGGAAGTAAAGAAAAACACATGAAAGTATAAATATTAGGTACCACATGACCTTTTGGTGCATTTCTGCATGGGGCTGTGTGACAATAGTAAGGAAGTTAACTTGTACAAAGGGTACTCTACACTCGTGCATTTAAGGTATTTATACACGGCCATGGTTAGGTCGTGTATGGCAATATTTCAAATAATTTAGGTCATCCAAAAATCTTTTTGGAAGAAAAACTTGAAACCCTTGGTTGAGATCTTCAAACACATGATTAAATAGCAATCGCAGGGTATGTTGCAATCAAGAAAGAGCTCTGGATATTTGAAGGATGCTTTAGAGAATCAGAGATTTTGTTGCTCCAATATCCATTAGTTTTCTTTTTCTTTCCTTCTTCTAACTTTCCTTTATGCATTTGTTTTCTTTTATGTTTAGGATGTTAGTTTTTGGCATGAGTAGCTATATTCCTTATTTTAAGATTTAGATGAATTTAGTTATGGATCAACTTTGATTAAAATTATTTTTGTATTGATCTTGTTCGAATTAACCAAATAGTCTATTTTTACTTCCTTATGAATAATTGGCCATTGTTCATATAACTAATTTATTGTGAGATGGATTGAAATGTGAATTACAATATTTAGATCATTGGATTAATAAACTTAGGTGAGAATTGTATAGAAATATAAGTCTCTAAGTGGATTTGTAGATTCAGCGTTTGTCAAGTTGTTACATGCAGACTTTCTTGTTCTTAATAGATTTATGTTAGGTGAGTGACCATGACAATATAGATAAATTTTAGTACAAATACGCATGACTTGCCTTGAAAGAAGATTTCACATAAATTAGAGAATTATCATTATTTTGGATAAAATTAAAGTGTAAGAGTTAATTCCTCGCCAGGTTGAAAAATAATTAAAGGATTCTAAATTCTAGATATTTTTAATTAATAAATTAAAGTCTTAATTTAGTTAATTGTTAGTTAATCTTAGTTCTTAATTAAATAGGTAGATTAGTTAAATAGTTTTAATAGTTATTTTAGGATTGAGTCTATTCTTAGTTTAGCAATTAATTAAATTGCATTTTGTGATTCTTCTAAATAAAAAAGGTAATTAAGAGAAATTAACACTTGATTAACTTTCTCTGTGGGGCAATCTTAATTAAAATCTGTATTACTTATTTAATTTGTACCATTATAGATTTTTTATAGCACCTATGAGCATGCAAACATTATAGCTTAAGTAAGAAAAGAGAAGGCTAAGACACTATCTTTTTAACAATTTTATTTGTACTTGTTATAGAGACCAAGTTCAATTTTATGGCTCAATGTATTTATTCTATATATTTCATAATTGATATTAAGGTATTCTTTCTTCTTCCACTTAATGGTTTTGTTTAATCATTCTAGTTTGTACATGAATTTAATCATAACAAAATATTTAAATCTAAAATATTATTTCATGTGGTATTAAAACAAGGTTATAGCTTATGATTTCAATTTGATTAAATTTATTTGTGTAATATATTTAATCGTTGTTTGTTGTTTTGTGAAGTAAAATGCATGCCATTGTTGGTTATTTTATAACCATATTATAATATTTAAGTTGTTTTTATACCTAAAGGTATTCGACATCTTAAATGAAAGTCGATAACAGTAAATAATAGTTGTCACTTTTAAGTTGTTTTATACCCACTTATATTTAACATCTCAAATAAAGGAAGATGAAACTAAATAAAATTTGTCACATTTAGAGTGAATCAATTCCATGTTATATTTTATCCCAAAGAATAGAATATATAGATCTTTCTAGGTTCTTTCTCATGGCATATGTCCAATTTAAAGATTGGAAAAAGCAATTGCTGATTATGTTAAGATGTTTGGACTTGGATTTATGTCTCTGAATTGATGAATCTACAAAGCCAACTAAATAAGTTTCTATGAGTTGAAGTTCAATTATAATAATTGGGAACAATATAATTGTTTGCACCTTATTATCATGAAAAGTAGGATTGCCAAGAATATTTGCAAATTTTATGATGGACTTTCTTAAAGCTAGAGAATTCTTGGAATCTATAAAGCAACAATTCAAACATTTCAATAAGGCATTAGTAGGTATGTTTATAGGTTCTTTAACTAATAAAAAAATATAATTGGATATTTGTTGTTTGAGAACACATAATGAAAATGTCAAACTTGTTTAAACATCTTAAATCTATAGATATGACCATTTTCAAATCCTTTTTGGTGTTTATTCTTAATTCTCTTCCTCTTCAATTTAGTCCATCTAAGATTAGTTATAACACATAAAAGGAAAAATGGACTATAATTGAACTTAGTGCTATATATGTTAAAAAGGAAGAGAGGTTAAAGAGAGAAGGATTGTACTTAGTCCAAATGATTCACTTGGTATCATAGAGTCATAATGGTAAATGGATTGAGAAAGATATAAATAATGCACATCAACTATCAAGTCAAGAAATGAAGGTTGTTACACATAATAGTATAAATAAAGGTTTTTTAAAGTGTTTCTTTTGTTTTGTTTTGTTTTTTTTTTTTGAAAGGCTATAAAAAAAGACTTGTTTAAAACATAAGAATTAGTGTGAAAAGAAAGGTAATTTGTTACTTATTTATATTTTGAAATCAATGTAATTGATGTTCCTTCTAATACATGGTGATTAAATTTTAATGCCGTGATTTATATATCTAATCCTTTCTATGAATTTTTTACAACTCAAACTTAAGAAAGAATGAAAGGATCATTTTTATGGGAAGTAAAGTACAAACTAATGTTAAAGCCATTGAAACTTATAAACTTGTTTTAAGTACTAGTTGTTCCTTAGAATTGAAGAATATCTTCATGTCCATTCTCTTTCTAGAAACTTGGTTTTTGTTTCTTTTCTTGACCAAGAGAGATGTTGTTTTAAATTTGCTAATGGAGCTTTTAAGATGTATAAAAATAACATTTTGTTTGGAACTGATATTTTATTTGATAGCTTATACAAAATTCACCTTGATTCTTCATCCTCTCAATCTAGTTTTGCTTTGAATTTAGCTACATCTATTAGCATTAACAAAAAATTATCAAAATGAAAGTTCATATATGCTGTGGCATAAAAGAAAGATTGGAAAGATTAGTCAAAGATGATGTTATAATAAATCTTGATGTTTTGGGTTTTAATACTTACATTGATTGCATTAATGCATTATTTGGTATGATAGGAGAGAAAAGAAAAGAAATGAAGCAGTACAAGAGAAAGGAAAGGAAACAACTATCATTTTCTTTGTTTAACATAATACAATGGAAAGGAAGAGATATTTCCTTTCCCTTATTTGGTTTCATGAAGAAAAACAAAAGAAATACATATTAATATGATATTAAATCACTTTATTATCTTCCATCTAATTAAATATATTTACCATAAATATAGTATATTTCATCTCTATTTATTTATATTAATATAAGTATACATTTTATTATTTATTTATATTTAAATTGCAAGATTTCTTATATGATTTTTTATTGTATTGGTAATATAATTAAATATATTTATGTATCAAACAAAAAAAATATTTATACAAAAGTTATGGTGTATGCTAATATGACGTGGGTTTTACAAAAATTTAATTATATTATTAAAGTTATAAGACGTATGATTTTCTCTCATTTCCTTCCTTGTTCCTCTAAACAAGGTATAAATTGTTGAAGTTGAAGGTTCTACCATCTTTTTTCTCTTCTTTCTTTATCTTTTCCCTCTTATTTAGGCATACCAAATAAGGGAAGCATGGAATCCTTCCTTTATTTCCTTTCCTCGCAAATTCTCCTTTACCAAAAAAACTATAAGAGAAAGCAAACTAAAAGCATGAAGAAAAAGTGCCACAATAAGTTCTATGTTACTTGAAGTAATATATATAAACATATGTGGACCATTTATGCCTTGTAGAGGTGGAGAAAAATATTTTATCACATTCATTGATAACTTCTTATGTTACGTGTATACTTGAAGGAAAGTTTGAAGCCTTTGAAATGTTTAAAATTTTTAAGGTTGAAAATCAATTGAAAAAGAAGATAAAAATTGTAAGATCTTATAGAGGTCGTAAATATTATCAAAAGTATGACAAACATTCCTTTTTTCAACCACTTTCTCCTTATTCCCATTTGTCACATTCTATTTTTTGACCGTCTTCTCCTCGTTATATTTATCATTGCATGTAAAAGCATCCTAAACTAATTTACTTTTGTCATTAGAAGGCCTATAATTGTGCTTATTGTAACTTTTGTGAGAATAATTTGGCTTGCTTCTCTCCTGTATCAACTTAACCTTTACAATGATACTTTGTGCCTTGGAAAAAGTCTATGTCACATTTACCTCTATCTTACCTCTAATATTGGCTTTAGGTTTAGGTCCTTTAAATATGTAACAACTTACTAGCTTTCAATTTCTCTCCAATCATTCCTCTTAGCAAGCTTTATGAATTTTGCAATATACCTATGGACAAGTTTTTAGCCTTGTGGCATCTCTGGTACTACTTGAACAAATTTTTTTCATAATCAAGAGGAAGAAAATCCTTCTATAATGATTACTTCATCTTATACTTTATAGGTTTGCAAAATAGTCATCTTCCTCAGAATTTTATAAGAAAACCTATTGTCCATGCATGTTCACAAGAACAAGTCTATTGATAAGTTATCTGCAAGCTACATTATCTCTAGTATGTGATCTTTTGTCATTCCTATTTATTGTGGCATTCAAGCCTAGAAGCATCAAGTCAAGATGCAATATTTTCAACACAAAACTCCAAATGCTAGACTTCGAAATCTATTCATTGTTCCATTGTCCTTAATGGTACCCCTTGATTTTAAACTAAAAATTGTGAGATCTCAACTCTCTAATCTTTGCCATAAGAATCACCAACTATTACAACCAAGTCATTGACCATTGGATTAAGTGAGTTAACCTTCTTTGAAACCAACTAACTCAGCAAACTCAAATTAAAGAAAATAAACTCAAATTGATAAGAGAAATTTGTAAACTTTATTTAACAATGTCATAAAAAAGGATAACAATAGTTATTTATAAGGTGGAAATAGCCACCCCTAACAAGCCTTCTAATTAATTATATTAAAAAAATACAAAAAAATTTACTAATAAAATAAGAAAATTAAAACATCCCTAAAACGTACTTAAATGATGGATTTTGGGCTAAAAAGCAACCTTAATTCAATAAAGCCAAATTAGGATACCAAGCTTACAAAGAATTTTACATTGATATGTATTAAAATCCAAAACTTCTAAGTCAACAATTATCATTGTTTAAAGTTGTTATACCTATTTTTCACCTATGGTTCTTTTGTTTGGATTTTTGGTGCTTAACCCACTTCCTAAATCATTTGATAAATGTTCTATATAGAACTCTTTACATTATTATTTATGATTCCACCATCCAATTCCTCTCATTATGAAAATATGATTGTTCCAAGCTAGTGAACTTACTTGAGGTCAATGTTCATCTCTCGATGTTCTTAGTTGTGTTTATAAAGAATAAAGTAAGCAATGTCAAAGTGGATAGTTTAACTTTAAAAGAATAAATAGAGCGATTTAATTTTTGGATAGGAGTAAGATATTTACCAATCTACCAACAGTAGAATCCCATAGCTAGACATGAGAATTGTTCAAACCAATGGCTATGTGTCATCCATCAGAAGCCCAACTCAAAATGGATAAGTTAACTTTAAAAAAAATAAATAAAATGGTCTAATTTTGGAATAGAAGTTAGATATTATATATTCACTAGCCGGTTAGTAGTAGAATCTTGTAGCTAGACATGAGGATTGTTTAAACCAACAATTATATGGTGCTTATTAGGAGCTTAACTAACACTTGTAATAAGGCCATTTTTCTCATTGACAGTGACTAATTTTGAGGTAGAGCTATATGAGGCATTCTAAAGGTATACAATATTTATAAGGGCAATGGAAAGAATGTTTCTATTACCTAGTCTAGTAAATTTAAATAGAAGTTGTCTATGATATTAAGAGCATCTAATTCAAGAATACGCCTAAAAAGGTAAATAAGTGTTTTTATGCAAAAAAAAAAAAAGTTTCAATAAGTTTTACAAATTTAATCAAGGAGTTAGGATATAGTTAACTGAAACAGTATTAATTGACTAAAAAACAGCAAAGCACAAATAGTAACCATTAGTTAACTATAATTAGAGTACGTCAATTAAAAGCTTAAGACAATAAATAAGCATAGATGAACAAGAAAAGAGGAAACACACAATTTATCTTGACTCAACATTAAGGCCTACGTCTAGTTTCCTTATACCTTAAGAAATTTTCTTCACAATAAAATATCAACACAATAAAGAAGATTTTTCTTTTTTGGTGATCACTTTTTTTAATACAAGGTTTCTTAGCTTATCTTGAGACAATAAATAAGCATAAATGAAAAAGAAAAAAGGAAACACACAATTTATCTTGATTCAACATTAAGGCTTACGTCTAGTTCCCGTATACCTTAAGTAATTTTCTTTAAAATAAAATATTAGTACAATAAAGAAGATTTTTTTTTTGTGATCACTTTTTTTAATGTGAGGTTTCTTAGCTTATCTTAAATAAATTTATACACTTATATTTTATACAAACTCACTTAAAACTTTTTTTATATAAATGTTTTACACTAAACTCACCATAAATTTACTTTTCTCACACTTAGAAAAGATTTACAAAAAATATGATAATAGATTTTGAAACCCTAAAGAAAAAGGATATAATAAGTTCACTCTTAGGCTTTCATAAGTTAGATTAAACTACAAATGAAGCTTAAAAAAATCAAGATGAAGAGAATAAGGTGAATTACAATATGACTTAGCTTTTTCTTTTTTTCTTATGTGTATCTTATTCTTCTTGTTATATAAAAGGCCTTAAAATATTTCTATTGAGAGTGCATTTCCATTGATTTAGCTTTCATAAAAAATATGTTCTAAATAAGTTATGAGTTGACATCTCCTTTTGTGCTTTTCGCATTTTATGATTTAGTTAGATATTTGTATACATAAAGTTTGAAACATGTATTAATGAGAATACACTTTTACTTTGATGTGATAATTTCTATGAATGATACAAATGTTTCTTTTGATCAACATCATGCTTTATAGTGTTTTTAATTTATATTTTAATGTTGTTGTAGTCTTGCATTATCAAAATTTATTTGTTTCATATGATTATAATTTCTTGAAATAGTTTAGATAACTCTTATAATTTAAATGTTTTCTATCCTATATTTTTAAAAGTTTATTCACCTCTTTGATATTATTAAAATAATAATTAAAATTTTTTTGAAAACACATTACCTAATGACTTTGCATAAGTTTCTTTGAGAATTTAGATATGGAGATGCAAATATCACTAAAGAAGATAATCTAAACATCAGCTACTATTTTTGAAAGCTTATTGAGAATGTTGAACCATCTTTTTGATAATGTCAACAAAGGAAATATATTTGTAGTACAAAACTATGATGTTGTTCTATTTTTAAAGCAAGTTTTAAAGGAGTATTGTCATAGTCTTAACAAACATATATTTAAAGAGAGCTTTTGATCTATGTCTTCAAAAAGTAAAAGAAGTACCTCAAACTTAAATATTGAAAATTTTAAATTGTTTCTTTTTTATTCTAAATAATTAATACTTTTATAAAGTTTTGTATTTGATAGTTTTGTCATTATAAAAAAAAAAGATATTGTTAGCTTTAAAATTTAACTATGATTTTGAATTTTTTTTATAATAACAACATTTTAAAGTTTAATTCATAAAAGTAATAAGTTAAAGAAAATTTATTTGGACTTGCATTTAATCCCATTTATTAAATATGAGATGGGAGAAGAAGTGTCCATTATTGACACCTATGTGAAGCTAAAACAAAATGCCAATAGAAAGTGTTAAAAATTCATTATATAATCACACCTTTTGTCATTCTTATATTGCAAAAAATGTTTTAAAATCTTGCTTTCCAACTAATTTGTGCATGATAATGAACAAACAAAAACAAAAAAAAAACCCCCAAAATCTAGAAACCAAAAATTGCTTTATCAAAAGCTTAACAGAAAAGTTGCACCTCTTACCCCTTCATACACTATAAATGCATTATAATATATTATTGAGAGGCATGCTTTTTGACTAACATAAACATAACATTAAATGAGACTCAATGGATTAGAAAAGCTTTGGTTTTTTTTTTCTTCATATCTCTTATAAGATGATTTAAAGAAGAGCAAGAAAACAAAAGAGGAAAAAAAATGGTTTTGTGTGACTTTCTGTTCATATGTTGAAGCAAAAGAAACTTAGCTTTTACTTGTTTATTATATTATTAAGCAAGAAAAAGTTTAACATTATAGTCACTTTATTTTTTATCATGTCTAAGGTATTATTATTTTATTACACTTTATCTTTTCATATCTTACAAATCTTGGAACATTTAATACTTGTATTAAATGCCATTTAATGAAAAAAATAAAGAAAAGGAAGTCTTTTCCATCCACCCAATGCAATACAAAAACAAGAAAGAAGAATAACATAAGTCTATATAACCAAAAGCTTTCTCCCATTGACCTCCGTAATCACTCAAGTTTCATGATGAGATTCTTTTTCTTTCAACGGCTAAATCAATAGAGTTGCTTTCTTAACAAAAATGTTTTGGAAGCTTCTATATAATAGGAAGAAGAAGAACAAAAGAATATATACATAAGAAAAGAAAGAAAAGCTAAGTTCTATCATAATCCTTATTTGCATTGTAGGGTAGATAGAGAAGATTTTTTTTTTCAAATGACATTTAATGCAAGTATTAAATATTTCAAGAATTATGAGATAAGAAAAAAAATAAAGTGGAGTAAAACAGTAATACTTTAAACATGATAAGAAATGGAGGAGGTGCAATGTTAAACTTTTTCTTACTTAATAATAGAATAAATAAATAAACAAATAAACATTAAATTTCTTTCGCTTCAACTTATGATTAAAAAGCCACACAAAACTATTTTCTCTTTTTCTCTTTTGTTTTCGTGCTCTTCTTTGAATCATGTTTTTCTCTTTCTTTCCTCTAATGTAATTTTTTGAATAAGAAATATGAAGGAAAAAATTAAAACTTTTATTATCCATTGAATCCCATTTAATGCTTTACTAATGTTAGTAAAAAAAAAAAGCTTCCTAATAATATATTATAATATATTGCAATATGAATAGATAAGAAGTGCAAATTCTTTATTGACTTTTAATAAAACAATTTGTTTTTTTATCATGCAGATATTAGTTGGAAAGCAAGATTCCAAAATATGTTAAAATATTCTTTGCAAAATAAAAATGACAAAAAATATCATTTTACAATACAATTTTGACATTATATATATATTTGCTTGACATTGATTATGGAAATTTCTTTAAATGCAAGTTCAAATAAAAGTTTTTAATTTAATGCTGTAATAAATTAAATTTAAAAATCTTGTTTTTATTAAAAGAATTCAAGATGATAATTGAAGCTTGGAGCCAATGTAATGTCCTCTTAAGACTTTAAAATCATTTTAACAAGCATTATAGTTCAACAAGAATTTTGCATGGAATTGAAATGAGAATGATAAGTCCTAGAAATTCAAGAAAGAGAAAATAATGATGAGGAGAGAACAAGGAAAATTCTATTGCAACAGATTGATGGATACAAATCACCAATTCTAGAGGTTTATAATAATTGCCTAACAATCTCCAAAGAAAATTACAAAAAACTCCCAACAACTAACAACTAAAACAATTATAATAAAAAGACATAAACAACCTAAGAATAACCCCCTTTTCCCAATAATGCCCTCCTTTAAGTTCATTCTTGACCCTAAGGATAAGCTGTTCAAGCAAATTGAAGGAAGTCTTACTAAATTTTATACCACATTTCTCAGGTAGCTTCTTCCTCTAATTCATCATTCCATTTGATAAGAACTTGAGTTACAAGCCTATTTGTCCTTTGCACCACTCTTCAGTTTAAGATGACATCTGGTTCTCTCTTTGTATCCATTGTGACCCATGAATTAGGTAGTAGTTGTGATTGAACCGCATTTGGTTGACACTTTTTTAGGACTAGGAAACATCGAAAGTTAGATGGATCCTCGAGGTTGGTGGTAGTTTCAAAGTATATGTAACAACCCCAACTCTTTCAAGAACTTGATAAAGACCATTGAAGCAAGGGCCTAACTTCTTTGTGAAACGTTTTTCTATAAAATGTTGTCTTAGTGGCTACAATTTTAGAAACATAGCATGTGCTTCATTCGATTCACTACTATAGTTAAATTATGTTTTAATCTTTGCAACATTAGTTCCTTTGTTGCAAAGCTTTAATTTATCACTTATATTGAGGAACCATGGAGTATATAAGGAATGTGCATAGGTAAGAGCTGACAATACATCACTTCATATGGAATAGCTCCCATATAAGTGTGGAATGTAGTATTGTACCACTATTCAATAAGAGATACCTATTTACTCCACTCCTTAGGTGCAATTCCAAGCTAGGCTTTTCAAGTAGGCTTACAAACATCTATTTAATACCTTACTTTAACCATTACTTTAAGGATGGTAAGCTAATGAGAGGCATTAAGTGACACCTAATTTTATGAAAAATTCATGCTAAAATTTACTAGTGAAAAGCATATCCTTATCACTTACAATGTTAGCTGGCACTCTATGTAGTTTATATATGTTATCAAAGAAGATTTGAGCCAATTGAGATGCTGTGAAAAGGTAAGCTAAAGGAAAGAAGTGAGCATACTTACTTGACCCGTCCACAATGACTTAGATGGTATCCTTTCCTTCTAATTTAGGTAAACTTTCTATGAAATCTATAATTATGTTTTGCCACACCCCATTTGGAATCACAAAGGCTGCAATAACTTGGGTTGAGCTATCATTTCATATTTGCACCTAAGGCTCATAACTTTCAATGAATTTTTTAATGTCTTTAATCATACCTTTCCAATAAAACATAGCCTTAATTCATTTCTAAGCAACTGTAACTCCTGAGTGACCTCCGTAAAGGGGATGAATGCAGCCACTACAGTATAAGGTTTCAGCTATTGGTTTGAGGTCCCACCACTACCTTCTTGTTAATACCTTTCCATTCCATTTGTATTTAGGATGTGAGGAGCTGCTAACTTGTAAATTTTGTATTAATTGTTACAAGTAGCTATCAGCCTCATATTCTTTAATGATTTTATATCATAAATTAATAGATATTGAAAAAGTAATCATCACCAATAATTCCCCATGCTAAGCTCATGAAAGGGGCATTTGCTGCTTGATTCTCCTTGACCTTTTTATAACAGATCTCATAATACTTCTATGAGTTTAGTCACCCAATTATATTGAGTAGGGGAACAGAGGTATTTTCAGACTTTGTTGGTTAGTGAGTATAGTAAAAGGCCTCATACTTAAATATTGTAGCCATTTTTCTATTGCATGCATCACAGCTAGTAACTATTTGTCATCAATATATAAGAGTCAGTTTCTGGACGATAATACTTTGCTTATAAAAGCATTGAGATGTTTGTCTTGCATGAGGAAAGCTCCTATACCTAAACCAGAGGCATCTATCTATATGCTAAAAGGTTTTCCAATGTCTAGTAATGTTAAGATAGGTGCATTAGTAAGAGCCTGCTTGAGTTCATTAAAAGCTTTTTTAGCTTATTAACTCTACTTGAATTGATCTATTTTGAGTAAATCAGCTAGAAGCTTAGTAATGATGTTATAGTTCCTAATAAACTGTATGTAGTAGCTTGTTAAACCCAAAAAACTCCTCAATTATTTCATTAAACTCAGAATAGGCTATTCCACTACTGCTTTAACCTTCTGATGGTCAATAGACACTTCAACTGAGATGAAATGCCCCAAATATTCAATCCTACTGCAAAGGCACACTTGCTTCTTTTAACAAAATAATGGTGTTCCTTGAGGTTGTTCAGGACATCCTTCAAATGTTCAACATGTTTTCCCATGCTTCCACTAGTCATCGAAGAAAACTAACATATACTTCCTTCATTACTTTTAAAAAATGGCGTTCATGGTTTCTTAGAAGTTGGAAGGAGCATTAGTGAGGCAAAAAAGCATTACCAAAAATTCATAGTGCCCTAAGTATATTTGGAAAGCAGTTTTGTACATATTCTTCACTATAATCTTGTTAAAGGTCTTATAATCAATGCACATCTGCCAGCTCTAATCTTTTTTTTTTTTTTACCAATGCAATTGGTGAAGCAAATGGAAAAGAACTATGTTGAATAACCTCAACTTGTAATAGCTCCTTAATCACCTTTCCAATGAATCTTTTTGAATAGTTGGGTATCTGTTGGGTTTTATGTTTATTGAATTTGAACCCTCTTATAGCATTATCTAGTGATCATGGTTAGGTTTATAGGGTGGAAGAGATGTTGGTTATTGGAAGACATCTTTAAACTTCTCAAGTAATTTTATCATTTCTGTATTACTCTAACCTCTTTTTCTATATTGATAGCATAATATAATATCCCATTCTACCAAGATAACTTGCAAAATGAAAGCATGAGTATGATTGATAATAAACTTCTACAATTCACCTTCCCAATAATTATATTTCTAAGATCTTTAGTTGCTATTAGTCTCATTTGTTTGCCTACCTATTCAAACACTATATTCCCAATTAATAATGCTAATGGTCTTCAACTATTCCATGCCGAACACCATATCACAGCCTATTAAAGGAATAAGCATATCATTTGTAACAAATTCCACCATTTGGGCTATCCATTTTAGGCCTTCATATACCCCCTTGCCTTGTATTTGACCTCTATTCTCCACAATAACATTAATTTCATCAACTAGCTTCACTTCCCTTATATCTCTTTACAAATATCAATATCAAGAAAGTTGTGAGTACTTCTTATATTTATAAGAATATGCAACAACTTTTTTGCTACTTGCCTAGTTATTCTCATTGTAAGAAAGATTGAGGCATTGCCTTAAGGTGTGTTGTCTAGAGAAGAACCGAGAGCAATGGTCCTAAGAAAATCATTAAAGGGAAATGATTGATTCTTTAGGTACTTTAGCTTCCTCAATCACAATGTCATTTTGTTGTTAATTAGTTTTCAATTCTTTTACTTCTTCCTCCACTTCCATGAGAAAAATTTGCATTTTCTTCTTTTAGGCACACTTATGCCCAATGTATACTTCTCGTGGCAAAAATAATACATATTTTTGCTTTTATACTCTTCCACTTCTGCTAGAGTCAATCTTTGCTGGAATCTTAGAATTGGTTTCCCTAAAATTCCCTTCTATATATGCTAAAACTTCTCACACCTCCCATTAGTGCTTTTCCATGGTTTGATCTCTGTGCCTTCCCCATTTGTCATTTCAGATTTACTAGAAGACCCTTTAGGCAAAAGTTGACTACCTTATGGGATCTAGTAGAAACACTCCCTATTTTCATTTGTATAAGTTGAATATTAAATTCTTAAAGCTTAGCCAAACACATGTGGTATTTAGGAGTGCAGTGGGATAGAAGAGTTTCACTCCCACAGCTAGCTCAAACTTTAAACCAGTTACATAACACAGCTCGACTTTTGAGCTTCAATGAGTTCTATTCTACACACCAATGCATCAAATACTTCTTAGAGCTCCTTGTTGTTTTAATTGCACCAATTCTTGCATAAGATCATCAAATAGAGACTTAAATTATACTTTAATTGCTTCAGCAAATGTCGACCATGTTAATATCCCATGTCCTAATTTTTCCAAATTTTGGAACCACTTATCAGTTACCTTGTAACAAACTTGATTCTTAATTACCATGATTAGACTTAATTATGTAGTTCACATTAATTAATTAAATTAGGAAAAAGTGAGGGAATTTAAATCTTGATATTATTAGAGTTATTAGCCAAATAACTAACACTATTTGAGTCTATAAATAATTTTAATTATCCTTCAAGACATTTGATTCATGTATCATTGATTTCAGACTCTCAAATCCTTATATAATATCCTTAAGTCATTACATAATATTATCATAACAAATCTCAAAGTTTCTAAGTAAAAATAAGAGTTTGAGAATCTTTGCTACGATTTGGACCTTTTTCGCCATGGCTAAGTTGGTTATTGGAATTTAAAAACCAAGTTTGGATACTCACATTGTGACTTGGTACACCTGCGTTGCAGTGTAAGTGGCTATTGGAGCTCAAAATCAAAATTTACGAACCTTGCATCACTACTCAAGCCTTTTGCATTGCGGCGAAGGTTTTTTTAGGAATTTATTATTCACATTTTTTTTATTCTTGCCATGGCAAGAAAGCCTCCTAAAACTCTCCAAACTTGCCTTTCGATGCTTGCTGCAGTGAGCTTCCTTTATGTCACGGCAAGTGTGCTTTCTATTACTCTCCTTGGGTGAATTTCTTGCATTGCGTCGTGGCATGCCTAGTTTTTGAAACTCCCTTGGCCACGACTTAAGTAGTTTTGGTTGTGACTTAACTTTCTTTTGCACCTAACCTTTCTAAATTTCATTTCACACATACTAGACCTTCATCTAGCAACATCCTAGTGTTATTTAACCTTAATTTGTAGGGTTTTAATGGCATCCTATTATCTAAATTACTTAGTATGCCAATTTTAATTAATTCAAAACTTAGGTTTTAATCTCTACTAATCTATTTACCATGTATCAGCAAATCATGGACTTTGACATGAGGAATACTAAAAGTCACTTCTACTATCATTCAAATGTATTAACAGAAGTTTCATATAATACTAGTCTAAGTTAATATTTAAGGTAACACATGATTACATTCTCAAATGATAAATCATATCTTAAAGTCAGCAAGATTCCATATCAGATGTAAATGAGTACATACATCATATTCCAAATTTGTATAAAACTTAACCCCCTATTAAATATATCATAGATCACCAAAATATAAAACTTCTACACTTGATAATATGATTACACTTGATAAACTTAAGTGTAGCATTCCCCACACAAGGTCTCAACTCCTGGATGTTTATCCACTTGCTTCCCTTTATCTTTACCTAAAGAGCCTTTACCTAAAATAACTAGTCCATTAAATGGGATGAGATGCAAATCTCAATAACCAGAGGTAAATTCCATTCATATGCTTCAAATTAATCAACATATATGCATTAAATCAAATAAATATAAGAAACATCAATCATATAAGCAAATGCAATAATTGAACTGCCAATGACTATTATCTTATATTAGTAACCACATATAATATGTTAAAGGCTATTAACACAGGGAAAAGTCCATCAATGGCACCAAATCTCTAATGAGTACAACTTGGGCTCAATGCATTCAGGGGTCTGATCACAACCTGGTACTCAAATAAAGCATGATGCATAGGTGGCAGCTATACCATAGCTTCATCATAGACTCACAAGATCTAATCACTACATATCAGATAGCCAATTATTCATTTAACATTCAAAATTATATATGTGTAGCAAATGCAAGATTAAATCGAACATATACAAAGAATTAGAATAAATCCCGATTACCTCACTTTATAGACAATTCTTAAAGACTAATAACAGTGCCAAAATCACCCTAGCCACTACAAGTTCTAAATTAAAATTTAGTGTTTCTCACGCCAAAAACTTTAAGATATCTCTCAATTTTCAGGGTAAATTTGTACAAAATTAATATTCATATTATAAATCAATTATAGGGGTCTCAAACTAGCAAAAAATGCATTAAAATGAGAAGGAAACACTTACATAACAACACCCTTAGTTTCAACCTTTGAAAATCCGGCATGAAAGCACCAAACAACAAGTTTAAGTTTTGAGTGAAAGATGAAAATGCTCTAAATAAGAAACCAATCAGTTGAAATTGAAGAGGAAGAGATGATTAAGTTATATATAAATTACCTTAACTGAATCTTGTTTTATGAGTGGGAAAGATAAAAATATGCCAAGAACTCTAATCACCTCCTAAGACTTTTGAATTTTTTTTACTCTCATATGTTTCTGCAGAATGAAGGAAACAATGGCAAAAGAAACTTTAGGTTTTAAGGTTTAGTTGGATTGTGGGTTGACCTAAAAGGCCAAATCCAAGTGGGTTTAGATTTTTAGCTTGTTAGGCTAAACTTTATGGGTTGGGCTGTAAAATATTTTAAGGTTGGGGATGAAATGTGTTGATCTAATAATCCAAAATCCATTTGAACCCATTTCTTTAAATTTTGGGTTAAGGCTAAATAGGCTCTTATCTCTTTCAAATTCATTTCTAAGTTTTGGACTTCTTAAAATTAAGTTAGGCCTACAAGAAGACGAGTGTTAGACTCTCCTATTTAGCTCATAACATAATTGAGTTGATTTTGTGGCCTAAATTAAATATCTATATTCCCTTTTTACTTAATTAATTTTACTAATTTTTTATATTAATTCTTTAATTCATTATAATTACTCTTAATTAATTTCAGAGTGTTACATAACTCATCTAAAAAAATACCTGCGAGTGTTATTTTATTGGCTTCAAGTGTGCCGTCTAAAGAAATGCTTGCACTTTGAAATCAAGCCATTGACATCCTCCCTTGTGAATTTTGAAAAATCAATCTTAGTGAATCAAGTGCCTAGTTGGTAATTGCTTTGTTGAGCTCCATAGTTATGATCATGATTCTTACTCGTCACTATAAACTAGTAGGATAATCCACAAACTTATTTTTGCAGGCCAGTTACTTATTGCTCCATTGAAGATAGGCGCTACTCCATTGCCTTTTGAATTCATTCCTTTAATTCACAAATGCTGGTTTTGGATTAAGTTGTGTTATCCATGGCCAAAGATCACTGCTAAGATACCAATTGATAAGTCCCAAAAATTAAAAAAGGAGAATAGAGGGAGGAAAGAACGAAGAGGAGAAGAGAACAAGAAAAATTCTATTGCAAAAGATTGATAGATATAGATCACCAATTCTGGAGGTTCATAACAGCTGCCTACCGATTTCCAACGAAAATTACAAAATACTTCTAACAACTAACAATTGAAACCATTATAATAAAAAGACATAAATAACCCGGTAATAACCCCCATTTTCTAATAGGGAATGTCAAATTCTATATATTTTATGCAAAATAATACCTGAGGTATATATCGTTTGGGCTTGGAATATCCTCGGGGATCAATTCAACCGGTGTTAGTGGCTTGCTCTTGAAGGCCAAGATTCGTATGCAGTTCATATTGAAGGCCTCGGTCAGTTGCTTCTGATAGGCTTCTTGTACTAGCAAGGTCAAAGCCAGGTTCTCTTTGCCCTTCTTTCCCTCAGTAAGCATGCAGTGAGCAAAATGGAAGTCCATGGCTGACCTATTGGGAATGAACCTGTCCAACTGTTGGCCAAAGACAAAATGTTGAATTAGACACTCAGAATTAGTATAATTAAATGCTTGTTGCAAAGGATGTAAACAAATATATATATATATATGTATGTTTGTATCAGTATGCGAAAACCTGTAATCCATTTTCTTTCGCTAGCTTCTTTTATTCATTAAACCAGAAAGGGGTTCAAAGAAAAGCCCTAAAAGACTTCATAGAGAACATCTGGTAGACCAATTTGTAATTTTTATGCAAAAGAACCTGAATTTAAAGCATATTGAATGCCAATTTATTGCTAGAATTACAGTTATAATAAAAAAAGGATATAAATCGCAGAAGGAGAAAAGCTTTGATCTGGCCAAAACACCTTATTACGTTACATTTTCTCGAGAATGTTTGGCACTGAGACTTGGTCTATCCGGAAGAACTCCATGATCCTGCATCCCTAATTTGATAGGGAAGGGAGGTGTAAGCGGGAGCAGCGTAAACAATACGAAAGGAAATAACACACAGAACCCTGCAGAATGCGAAAATGATATTTAAAAAAAAAAAAAAGCAGAAAACTGAATTTAAAAAACACAGAAAAAGAGAAAAGAATAGAGTGGTGGTGTGCTCTGCGCCTCGAAGAATCAGGGAGTGTTTGGTTGGGGGTTTTTTGAGAGGAGGGGAGGAGAGGGGGATAAGGTGTTTGGTTGGATAAAATTAGAGGGGAGAGGAGGGGAGAGGGAATGAGGCAAATTTACCTCCCCTCCAAATTGGGGGATTTTGGAGGGGAGGGGAGGGGTGGGGTGTGATATTTTTTAAATGTTAATTTATTTTTTTACCCTTTTTAGTTTTTTAATATTTTAATATATTAATATTTATTAAAAATTAAGATAATTTTTTTATCAGAAATTAAAAATAAAAAAAAGATTGAAATTTATAATTTTTTTTAAAAATTATTGATATAAATAATTTTTTTATAAAATATAAAATTAAAATAATATAAAGGATAAATTTGTCTAAATATAATTACCTCCCCTCCCTTCCTCTTCCCTCCTAAACCAAATAATAATCTCTCCTTCCCTCCCCTCCCCTCCTCTCCAACCAAACATAACTCATTAAATCCCTCCCTTCCCTCTTCTCCATTAACCTCCCCTCCTCTCCCCTCCGTTGAACCAAACGGAGCGTCAAAGGCATGGAGATCAGCATAGAAACTTTAGAGAGAATCGGCGATGAATTGCTTTACTGCGTCTACAAGTCGGTCTTGGCAAAATAGCATGAGAATTTGAAAAGGGAAAAGCGTTTTATATCTTTGCTATCTCATTTAAAAAGGGCTTTCCCGCTTCGCAATGGCAGATTTAATATCGAAGTAGCCGTTGAGAAGCAACGAGACGAAATACCCTTCCCAGAAAGATTCAGGCCTAGCGCTGTTTTGAAGCAGTGAAGTAAATGCGTTTATGCGCTGGGACTTTTCTTTTTCTACCTGGTTTTTTAAATGAGCAACCTTTTCCTTTATACATTTAGGCACGATTTAAAAAGAAGGAGAAGAAGGAAGAATTATAAAAACGAACTTAAAAGTAAAAAAAATTACTTTAAAAGATATATTATTAGTGGATCCAACTATTTTTTATTAAAATCAATAATAATCAATCTCCACGTTAACTGTTCAGAATATTGATTTTATTATATTTTTGATAAAAGAATAATGATTTCAGAGTAATAGTTAATTCCAACAAATTATATACTTAAAAAATTGTAATTAATTTGCGGAGTTTTTAATAATTTTGCTCTAATTCTAATGAAATAAATAAATATGTTAAAGACTAGTTTTAGCGAAGGAATGTAGATGATAGATGAGACAATACTTGTGGAATCAGTTTTCTTACCTGGGGCGCCTACTTAGCAGCAGCTTACAAATAAAGAAACATTCGAACGATAAGTTAGTATGGTCTCAAATCTCATTCCATATCCAATTCTTTTAATTATTAATTATAATTTAACAATCAAGAGCCCATCATGACCATAACAAAAAGTTAACTCTAAGTGGGTTCAAAAGGAAGCAAAAACGTGTATATTATCGTTGGTAGATCATTGCAAAGAATTGCTTTGACAGTTCTGTGTTATCTTTAAGTCTTCACCTTGTTTTTTTCCCTTTACGTTGCAGGAAAAAAAAAATCTTTTATTTAGAACACCAAGAGAATGGTGAGTTTCTGATTTTTTTTTTTGGGAGGGGATGACTGAAAATTAATGAATAATTATTTGGTTAGGTTTATCTTCAAAACAGAGGAACTAAATAGATTATTTGATGGCCCGCATATTAAAAATGGATAATCTGTTACTCGAACTAGCTTTTTTAAAGGTCAATTAATATCTGTCCAGATAAGATCAAATTTTGACGTAATGATACCAAAATTAGCATGGTCAAAATTTGCATAACAGATAAGTGGTCAATAACTACAAAGTAATAATATCTAATAAATGGTCACCCGTAAAATTTTAGTTAGTATAGCTATGCTAATAGATTAATTGAAAAACTCGAGGTTCACTTTTTTAATATGGAAATTTTTTTTGTTATTTTTAATTTCATAAAAATTTAATTTGATTCATTTAGTTTAGAAATAGACAATGTTATTTTTTTAAAATTTTTTAAAATAATCCAATTTTATATCTCTTTCTCATAATTCATCAAAAATTTATTGTTAAATTTAATTATATTGACTTGTACATTAAATTTGATTATTAGTTAATAATATTAAGTAAATAAATAATATTTAAATTAGTAAATTGGTTCCATCGATTATGCCATAGGGAGCCCAAATTAGATTATTTTTTAAAATAGAAAATAATATTATTTAATTTTAAATAAAAAATTAAATGAACTCTTTTATCAAATTTTAAAAAAATATATTTAGGCCTTTTAATATCCGAAATATGTTTTTAGATAGAGTGGTATCTTTTTTGTTTGTTTTTGGGTTGGAAGATAGAAGGATACCACTTGAACGACTTTTTCATGCTAAACGCACCATGAAGGTTTCATTAATTTTTCTTTTAAAGACCAGCCTTGTAGTTGTTGTGCCTACCCACCAAAAGGAGGGTATAAAAAATTGGAAAAGGAAAAAAAAGCAATGGAACTTTGAATTCATGTTTTCATGAATTAAACATAATAATATTGTACTTTTAAACATAATAATTTGTACTTTTATTGCATAAATAAAAAAAAATCATGCTAAAAATTGTGGAGAAAAAAAAAAGGAAGAATAAACGCGGTAAATACTTGTAAACTCGGAAAAAGCAGTATCGATCCGGTCACTCCTGCGGATACTGCAAGCCTTGCACCCTCGACCGTCCATCTCTCTCTCTCTCTCTCTCTCTCTCTCTCTATGGGACAGAGCAATTACGAATTCCAAGAAACCTAAGCCCAGACGAATAGACAAACCCAACGTCTCTACAGAAAACAAACAAAATTAAAATTCTAGGGTTTCCAAATCATCTTTCTCTCTCTCTTTTTTTTTTTTTTTAATCTTTTCCCTTCTATTTTCCTTCCCTCCAAACAACTTTCCCGCTTGTGCATTCTTTCCTCACAAGAAAGCGGGGACAAGTGTTTTGGTTCTCTTATTATTATATTGTTCCTGCTTCTTCTCGATTAGTTGCTGGTGGCCTCTTTTTCATAATTTTGCTTCGGATCTCAAATTGTTCGGCGAGGGTGAAATTTCCAGGAAATTGACCTTCAATTTCTGTTGCATACGACCTCTGCCGGCGGCTCGTAATTTGTTAAAGCTAGTCCTTAAAGGTTAATATTTCTAATTAGGATGTCTATTTCTGGCTTCTTTTGTTTTGCTTTGTCTTTTTGTTTTTTTTAAATACTTTTCTTTAGAAATCTTTAACTTTGGGGAATTCATTTCTCCGGTATGGTTTTTAGTTTATTTGAAAATCGAAAATGCTGGCGACGACTCTTATTCAGCGGAATAATTTTGTTTCCACCATGCAGGCGTTGTTAATTTGTTTTATTATTAGGTTTTATGTTGTTATCTTTTCTTTCTTGTAGGTTGGCGTGAGATTGTTTGATCTGAGAGGAACAACAACAAAGGATCTTGGGATGGTGGGAGGGCAAGAGGGTGACTGATGGTAATATGACTCGAAAGAAAGGATGTTAGAGCTCCTATGAAATCTATTATTCTCAGATTCTTGATTTGTCAGACCTTTGGTGATTTTCGAATTGTTGAAGTTCGAATTTGAATTGGTTTATGGACTCGGAAGCAGTTTCATCTTCCAGAAATTCAGTAAAATGTTGCAACTGCGCGTGTAGTTGCTTGTTGGCAGCTGATTGTTCAGGAACTTGGCTTCGTACTGTTAAACGGAAGCTTGATGAGTTTGAACGGGATGACAAATTCTCTGTACCTGAGTTGGATTACTTTGCAGTTGCACGGGTCCAAATTGAAAATGAATGTGAAGCCTTACGTGAGACAGTTGCTCGTCAACAAGAAACTATACAAAATCTATACGCTGAATTGGAGGAGGAGAGAAATGCTTCATCAACGGCAGCAAATGAGGCGATGTCTATGATATTGAGGTTGCAGAGGGAGAAAGCAGAGATTCAAATGGAAGCTCGGCAGTTCAAGCGTTTTGCAGAGGAGAAGACGTCACACGATCAGGAGGAGCTTTTAGCATTGGAGGATTTATTCTATAAGAGAGAGCTGACAATTCAGGCACTTACATGTGAAGTTCAGGCTTATAAGCACAGGATGATGAGTTATGGCCTCACTGAGTCCGAGGCAGCAGGTGAAAGAAACCAGAGCATGTGGGAATTGGGTGATCAATATGAACTTCCCACCTATGATTACCCTCCTTTAAAATGCAGTGGACATACTGCCATGGATGCTGAGAATGATGACACAGATATTGAGAAATATGCATTTGGTGAAACTCCTTGTGATCGATTGAGAAGCTTGGAAAATAGAATCTCCCAAATGGAGAGAAGTTCCTGTCATAACCAGGTGGATGGGGATTATACGGGGAAAAATATTCTAGAGAAGGTGGTAGTTGGACAGTCTCCAGGGTGGACTAGACATTTAAGAAAGATTTCCAATGACTCGAGTTCATTTATTGGGATGGGTAGAGAAACGGGTCCTGACTTTTTGATGGATTCCCCCAAGAGCTTTAGGAAGATGGATTATGTCTCACAACCAGATGACCATTCCAATTTGAGAAGGGTAGATTATGCATCAGAAGCTGGTGATGATATGGGTGACAGGGTTTATACTATTGACTCTGTTCATACTGGGACACCATACAAAGGGTTTTCAGAGTCCAAAGCTGGAGCTGTTTATGATGATTATACGACTTCTCCAATGGAGGCCCTGAATCATGCTGATTTTGAAGATCCCGACATAAAGAAGCTTTACATGAGACTTCAAGCTCTTGAGGCTGATAGGGAATCAATGAGGCAGGCAATCATTTCAATGCGCACTGATAAAGCACAGGTTGTGTTACTGAAGGAAATAGCTCAACATTTGTGCAAAGAGATGTCACCACAAAGAAGAATGACAGTGAGGAAGCCATCTGTTGTCGGCAGTTTTTCATTCTTGTCAATTTTTAAGGTAATTTAAAAAAAGAAAAAAGAAAAATCTACCAACACAATGCTTGTGTTTCTACCATATTGTGGATGTGACTGTCTTATGTCTGTTCATTGTTTTATTCATTCCATTCTTCATTCATCATTTGTTTGCCCTTCAGTTAAAGGTTTCTTGCTTGAGGTATCGATTTCCAAATTTTTGAAGATTTTTTACAAGCTAACTCACCAAGTGAATACAACAAAAATTTTAGTTTGTTCTTTAGTAGCGGCTGCGGCTAACTTATCAAGTGAATACATGAAACATTTTAATTTGTTCTTTGATAACAAATGTCCCCCTTGGCCCAAAAAATAAAGGAGAAAAAAAAATCCTTGATAACTTGAGCATCGTTTAGCAAATGGTTGTTGTGTCATTGTTTTCATCAGTCCAGAATTTTATGTATTACTTATGCTTATTATCTCATTTTGTATTCAGTGGATCATATCGTTGGTCTTTTGGAGAAAGAAAGCTGGTCAAAGCAAGTAAGTAGATATCGACATATTTTCTAATAGCTCTCAAAAATATAGTTTTACCTGGCATAAATTGATTTATAATTCTGTCTTTAATAACTGAGTAGTCTACTAAAGTTTGAGCCAAATCAGGAATGAATTCTCTCAACCATCTTAGCACAAGGATTTATTTTAAAGAGAGCACAATTTTTAGAATTCAAACAGCCGATGCTCATAAAACATAAAATTCACTGTAGAATGTTATATATTGAGACAGATGCCTTTAAAGGTCCACCATCTACCTGATGATATTTTACGTATGTGGGCTTTGATTTGCATTCGAAAATTATAGGAAAATATAATTTCATAGAGGGAGAAAACTGTTACCAAAATTCTGTGCTAGAACTTTTCAGATTGTCTCTGAATTGGTGACTATATTGATACAGTTACCTCAAAGCATGGGCATTTATATAGTAGCAATTTTACGGAGTTTGTGTCAGTTATTTATGCTAGTAATTTTTATTTGGTGAACCATTTATGCTAATATCTTTAATATTGGATTGAGAGGGTATCGTTTAATAATTCATTGACCAGATATTATCCATCATCCAAAATTTCTTTGACAACAGGTATATGTTTGGGCTACCAGCCAATGGTGGGGGCTTACTAATGCTTTTGGACAAGGGGGCCCGTGCAAGGCCATGGAGATGTGTCTCAAGCACCCAGGTGGGAGATTAGTGTTGGAATTTCTGTACTGGCGTACAGGGTAAGTTCGGATGTGGGAACACCGATCACAAATTGAATTTTAATCACACTACTACCACGTTGAGATTTCTCTCTCTCTTTTTTTTTTCCTGGATTTTTTTTCCCGCTGAAAAAGTGGTGTTTTGTGCAGTTTTCTATTACTTCTGTATGAAATTGAATGTAATTTGTCGGGTGGTTGGTGAAATTTGCAATGAGCATACTTGCTCGTATGGTTTGTTTGAGTTGAGCTCGAGGCGCATGTCTCTTAACAGTCCTCTCCTGTACATGACATTCTTTCAAGGTTCCTCTTTATTGGACCATGCAGTTCCTCTTCTTTTCTCTAGTTCACCACTAGTTTGATTGTTGGGTCTTGCCCATTTCGTTTCTTTCTGTATTGATAGTGGAAATTTGTATAATATTAATATAGCATATGATATCAAGTATCAGTGGCAATTTGTGGAATGGCTGACTTCTTGTCCACCATTTTTCTCTCTATTGAATTGGGGAATTGGGTTTGGCAATCAAACATATAAGAGGAACAAGAAGTTGACCAAGGCATATCTGGCAAAATGAATTCGCAGCTGCTCTGTCCCCATTCGCTTGGAGTCGAGTGTTGACAACGCGGGAATGTTGGAGAATAATAAAGCTTGCTTGGGGTATGCATGCTCTTTATTTTTAGGCAGAATTACAGTTAATGACTTAGAATTAAAAAAAATTATTTTGAAAGATTTGTTACCAATGAGTATCATTGGTTTTAGTTAAAGTCAATGGTAATTTATTTTAAAACAATGATAATAAGTCTTTTAGAATAATTTTTTTTAATTATAGATCCTTAAATGTAACTCTTATTTTTATGATGGCTAAAAAATGTTTGCATGTTTATTTTATGAGAATGTACTCTGTTAGCTAAGAATCTCAAGAGGAGATAATTCGGGAGAAGGGTCAATGATCCACTGGCTAATAATCTCTTTTGTTTTTTTCCTTAAAGGAGAAAGGAAGGGCAATCGGTGGATTGCATTTTTACATTTGAATATTATTGGAGAGGAGAAAAATGAAAAGGGAAAAACTTTTATTGGTCTATGGAAGTGAATTTAAGAAGTAATGGATCCAATGCATCTTTTTAATATTTCTCGCCTTGCACGCGATGTTCTTATGATGTCCTTAAAAAGGCTTATGAGATAGATAACGTAATTTTTTCTCAATCTGTTTAATTTCTGTGAATGGTATATGCCTGGAGCCTCTAATCTAAGCGCCCAAACATTGCAAGGGTGAGGAACCTTCATGAGCTTGGAAGGATGCTTACGATGATAGTTTATAAATTGCTCTCTCTCACCCTATATAAATTGAACGGTTTTTCCCCCCTTATTATGAAAAAAATATATAAATTTTTCTGAAGTTAAAATATGATCAAAATATTTTAAAAAAAGAATAATGATTTTTATTATAAATATAATTTAATAAAATGTATTTTTTTAAAAACTTTTATTTCATATTATTTGTTTTGTATTAAAAATAAAAAATGTAATATTTTTAAATTAAGAAATTACTTAGTTTTATATTAATTAAATACATATTTAATATTTGTTATATACATAATAAATAAAGAAATATTTTAGTCAAAATAAAATTAATTGTAGTTTATCTTTTACAACAAAAAAAGTAAATTTAAAGAATGTTATGTAATTTAAACATTCTTTTTTTAAAAAATGTGTAATATACTTTAATTTTGATCCACTTTAGTGATGTGCCTTAATTCTGAAGTAATTAAGAATTTGTTTGTAAAATATTTGAATGCGAAATATAATTTATAACTGACAGCCTAACATGAAGATGATAAATTATCGTACCAATAGTACTTGTATATTATACAAGTGCAATTTTAGATATTGAAACCTATATATTTGCTGTTATGCAGTTATGCCGATGGAAGTACAATTTATTTGCATGTTTATTTTCACGGAAAATATTATGATAAAAATATAAATTATGGGATTTTTTCTTAATTTTAGAGTAAATTACTTTCCCTCGTGTAAATCATATGATCCTCTTTATATAGAAAATTTATATTTTTTTGTAAGTAAAAGATGCATTATTATGATCACCTTTACAACAATATATAAGTTATAATTATATCTATTTATATCAAAATATTTTTATATCTATTATTTATATAATAACAAGCATTAAATATATATTCAATGAATATAAAAATAACCAATTTTTAAATTTAGAAAATTATATTGAAATGAGATTTTTAAAATATATTGTTTAAGAAGTTATATTTTTTAAAGAAAATAATATGATTTTGGATTAGATTTATGTGATTTTTTATATTTTTTCTATTAAATTTTATAATAGAATTATAATATATGTGAAATTTTTTTTAAAAATCCAATCGTATATCATTGATTTAGAAAAATGATATATTTGTTATGTTATTATTAAAAAAATTATATTCTCATATTTTAATTGAAGAATTTGATAATAAAAATAAAAGAAACTCGAGTAATTTTTTTTTTACTATTTTTAAGATATTTTAATAATGTTTTAGTTTAAGAAAATTTATAGATGTTTTCATAATAAAGAAAAGGATAGTATAATTTAAGCATTTCTTTGTTTTTTTAAAAAAAGAGAGTATTTTACTCTTAATTTTAATGAGTAAAATTTTATTTTAATTTTTCATAAATGAGGTATTTATCAATTTCATTTTTTATAAAATTATTTTTTAATTTAGTTTCTTACATATAAAACCTTTATAAAAAATATTCTTTTATCAAATTGAGGAATACTCATACGTAAAAGATTATTATTAATAACGATTTTATTTGTAGGAAATTAAATTAAAAATATCAATGTATAAAGAATTAAATTAATACAATAATTTTATAAGAGATCAAATTGAGAAGATAATTTATAAAGAAATAAATTAAAAAATATTTTATAAGTGAGGGAGTAAAATAAAATTTTATTCTAATTTTAATTGAAGTTTTAATTTAATTTTTTAATTTGTTTAATTTTATCCTTTAATTTAAGGTAATGTTTCAATCTTTTACTAATTATTAACGGTGTTAAAATATGGACGAAAATTTCACATGCGACATGTCTAAATATGGTTTGATTTCTGGAGATATCAATATGGGGAAGGTTTTAACTTGTTCCCTCCTATCCCGAAAGAGTTAATTGGGAGGAACCTTAAAATTCAACCCAAATTTTTTTTTTAAAAAGATTTAAGTCAAAATTTAAAAAATTAAAAATGAAAATTTTGTCATAAATTGTTCAACAAAATTCTCGGTAGTATAGCATTTTCTTCGTCCTTTTCCCACTACAATCTACATGGCTTGAAACAATGCCGGTGTGGCCATTGGAGAGCTCATCTCCTGTTAAGCAGGACAAGAAAGCGGAGTAGCCGTCATAATAGCTCCCAACTTTGAATAGCTTAATTCTGATACAGTAACATGTTGTAGCGCTCAACCTTGTTTCTGCAGATTCTTAACAAACTGAAACATGAACCTCCGAAAATGACTGGTGGTAATAATTTGATACTCAAAACGCTGAGGCTTAAGAATCCCAAGCTTGTGCTTCTGGAATCTTGCTCCAATCTTCGTGACCTCAACATCATCCATGCTCATATGCTAAGAACCCATGTCTTCTTCGACGTATTTGTAGCCAGTCGTCTGATTGCGTTCTGTATAGACGTAACCGTAGGAACAAGCTTGCTGGATTACGCCTTTAGGGTCTTCTCCCAAATCCAGAATCCTAATCTCTTTATCTACAACGCGTTGATCCGTGGCTGCTCAAGCAGTGAAAACCCAGAAAATTCATTTCGTTACTACATCCAAGCGCAACGCATAGGTATTCTTCCTGATAATATAACTTTTCCATTTTTGGTTAAGTCATGTGCCCAGTTGGAGTCTGCAGCTATGGGCACTCAAGCACATGGTCAAATCATTAAGCATGGATTTGAAAACGATGCTTATGTGCAAAATTCTCTTGTTCATGTCTATTCAACAGTTGGGGACATAAAGGCAGCGAGCTGCATTTTCCATAGAATTCATCGATTTGACGTAGTCTCCTGGACTTCCATGATCTCGGGTTATAATAAGTGTGGGGATGTAGAGTCTGCACGCGAACTGTTTGATAGAATACCAGAGAAAAATTTGGTGACATGGAGCACAATGATCAGTGGGTATGCTCGGAACAATCGTTTTGATGAAGCAGTTGCATTATTTCTAGTTCTTCAGGAAGAAGGAGTGGTGGCAAATGAAACTGTGATGGTGAGTGTGATATCTTCATGTGCCCATTTAGGTGCTCTTGAAACGGGGGTGAACGCCCATGAGTATGTGATAAGAAACAACTTGAATGTGAATGTGATCCTTGGAACAGCTATTGTTGACATGTATGGAAGATGTGGGAATATAGAGAAAGCTACTCAGGTTTTTGAGCACCTCCCAGAAAAGGACACACTTTGTTGGACAGCTTTGATTGCTGGACTAGCCATGCACGGTTATGGGGAGAAAGCCCTTCAATATTTTTCTGAAATGGTGAAAACAGGGCTTAAGCCAAGAGATATCACATTTACAGCAGTATTAGCAGCTTGCAGCCATAGGGGATTGGTAGAAAGAGGTTTGGAAATATTTGAAAGTATGAAAAAGGTTTATGGAATAGAGCCAAGGTTGGAGCACTATGGATGCATGGTTGACCTTCTTGGTCGCACAGGGAAACTGGCGGAGGCAGAGAAGTTTGTTCTTGAAATGCCGGTGAAGCCGAATGCTCCGATATGGGGGGCATTGCTTGGAGCATGCCGGATTCACAAAAATGTAGAAGTTGGAGAAAGGGTGGGAAAGATTTTGATCCAGCTGCAACCAGAACATAGTGGTTATTATGTGCTGCTTTCAAACATATATGCACGCCTTAACAAGTGGGAAAATGCAACCATTATGAGACGAATGATGAAGGAGAGAGGAGTTAGAAAGCCACCTGGATATAGTCTCATTGAGATGGATGGAAAGATTCATGAATTTACGGTTGGAGATAAATCACACCCAGAAATAGAGAAGATAGAAAGAATGTGGGAAGATATACTCCAGAAAATCAGATTAGCAGGGTACATTGGGAGTACAGGTGATGCATTGTTTGACATAGATGAAGAGGAAAAGGAAGATGCACTCAACAGGCATAGCGAAAAACTGGCCATTGCATTTGGAATTATGAAGACGCAAGCTCGTATTCCAATTCGCATAGTGAAAAACTTACGAGTCTGTGAAGATTGCCACACGGCTACAAAGTTCATCTCAAAGGTTTTTGAAGTAGAATTAATTGTGAGAGATCGAAACCGATTCCATCATTTTAAAGAAGGCTCGTGTTCTTGTATGGATTACTGGTAGTGAGCTATATAACCTTTTTCCATTTGCAAAATGCTCGTGGTTGCATATATTCTGGAGAGGCATGACATTTAAAGTGCATTTAACTTTTTCTTTTTCACCCGTTACTGCTCCGTCCGCATTCAATTTATGCCACCCCTCAGGAGGGAATTCCCAGGCAATGGTTATGGCCCTCGTGCTTCTTACCATTACATGATTTCTGCACTTGTCAACTGAGTTGGAGTGTTTGAATTCTTTCACACATCTATGAATAAAGCTCTCTGGGTTATTTGGGATATGGGTGTTTTCATCAAAAAGATCTTCATTTCTCCAGCACCACAACTATCAACAAGTAACCCCGAAGGTTAAGTTCCAATCTTGGCCATCTTTCCTTCCTCTGTTTTTGCCCAAGTTAAATACGAACCAGTCTCTGTTTTGGCAGGTATAGAACACTGCAGCCGCTTCTGGCTTTGTAAGCTTGTTCCATGTTCAAATGCTCCAATTATGATCCCTTAACACATGCATGCTGTCCTCAACGGCCGGCCATGTACAGTTTAGCTAATATATATACTTTTATATTAAATATAGTATAGTACATTTAAAAATCAATACTAATACTTTTTATATTATGATAAAAGCAATTATCGTAATAATTGCTCAAGAGCAAAGGGACAGGGGGTATGACCGTACGCGTAGTCTGTTACAGCCCGTTCGTAGAAAAGGGGGAGAGAAAAAAAAGAAAAAGAAAAAAAAATTTTGAAAAAATTTTAATTTTAATTTTATAATTATTATTCAATTATTATTTAATAATTTTTAATAATAATTATTTAATCATTAAAAGTAAAAATACTATATGTATTTCTTATTTACAAAATCTTTTTTTTTCCTTCCCCTTTCTATTTTTAACTTTTTTCATACCAAATGAAATTTTAATAATAAAAGAAAAAATTTGGTGTAGGTAGAGAGACTAATTTTGATTGGTTTTATGCTTCATGATTTAGTTTACAAGTTCTGTATATTAGCATAAAAATGTCTCTTTTATGCTATTAGCGTGAAATTAGATGGGATATAATCTGCATTCACCCACAGGCAAAAAATAAGAACTAGGAAGCCGCCTTCTTAAAGAGAGCTTCACACACACACATGCACGCACATCACCTTCAAGTGTCCACACGCGCATGCGCACCCACACACGCACATCACCTTCAAGTGTCCACACGCGCATGCGCACCCACATGTACTCGCACACGCACACTCCACCTTCAAGTGTGCACATTCTTTTTTTGTATTTTGGGAATTAGTTAAGTGCATATTCAATCTAACTGTTTGGGGAGCAAATCACCTAAATTCAAGTGAAGTGAAGAAAGAAAGAGAAAAAAAAAAAAAAAGACCCACTTGTGCGGAACACACACACACCCACACAAACCACCTTCAGGTGTGCACACAGGTTTCAACTGAGTTAAGTGTTTTTTTTTTTTTTTTTTTGGTAATTAGTTAAGTGCATGTTCAATCCAATTGTTTAGGGAACATATCACCTAAATTCAAGGAAAGCGAGGAGAGAGAAAGAAGAAAAAAAAATTAATAGGTTCTATTTACTTCTCTCTCTTCTTACTTTATCCCCTAAAGTACTTTAGGAGATCCAGATCCAATTGATTATACAGATTAGACTAATCATTATTTTATCATAATTCAATTGGTCCGTTTGGTGATTCAATTATGATAATTATGATAGGATCAACAAAAATAAAATGATATTTTAAGTAAATTAATTCCAACTTTTTCTTTTCTTCCTTTAAAATGAAACATGAAAGAGTAGGTCATCAATCTATGTGTATGTCTATATGCAAGTGCAACAGATGGGGAGATGCACAAATCCAAGCCAGTAACTCAGCGCCACATTCTTACATAGACCTGCTAGTCCGTGATTTTGATACAAGCAAGTCGATAATAATTTCATACCCCAAAAAAAAAAAAAAATCTTGTGATGAATGAATCCAAACGACAATTATATAGGAGTATTCAATTGATGCCTAGGAGTAAACACCCCTAAAAATAATGATACCATGGAGGCTATAACTAAACAGTATGTTCATTATTTCCCCTCAAATGAGGTTAAACCATTCCTCATGAAGTAGTCAAAATGCACCAACTACTACAAATACGCAATTGACACTGATATTGGAAAATTTTAAACACACAAGAAAGAGGTTCGTTTTCTTTTTCGCTTCTGAAGGGGGGTTAAGAAAAGAAAAGGGTTAAAATAAATAAATTAGACGGCAATGTGATTAAAATGGAAGTTACTTGTCTCGGAGATAATCATACAGGCGATAGGGAAGCTGTATAAGAGCCGTCAGAGTACTTTAAACCTTTTAGTACGCTTGACCACAAGCAAGAGGTAACTGTGGCTTCTGGAAGACCAAATGAACCACTGCAGTTTTGCAAGCTTTCACTAGCTGCTGCTTTAGATCCTGGCTTCTCACAAGTTGATTTAAAAGCAACATTCAAGCCAATTGAACTGGGTTCTGTCACAAAACTGTAAGCCATAGAAAGAAGTAAACACCACTCTCAAGTGTCAAATAACAAAATGCATGACACAAACATTATTTCTTCAAGATAGTGTATCTTAAATCCAGAGCATCACTCTTAAGATAGACTAAAGTTTATACTGCTGATGCTCATGCAATTCTGCTTATTATACGGAACTCTAGGTGACTCAGAACAATTAACAAAGCATAAAGTCCAGTATGAAAGAATAAGCTCAATGCAGTAAAGGATGTTGGGAGGAGTGGAAGGAATCCCGGGATGCCAAATTTCGTTTTGTTTGGTTTTTTTGAGCAACAATGTAAAGTATTTTCCCAATCACGTAAGGACAAGCCTCATTTGCAGACATCCAACCATAAACAGTATGGCTCCTTTTACCCAGAAGCCATAAATCCACATCAACAGCTCACCACCAGCCCCAGACAAACCCCCCAATCATATGAGATTGATTGAGCCTAGGACCTGGGTTGACCCAACAGTGCTACTAGTAGCTAAATTTCGGTTCTTTGAACTTGCATATATACCCAAATACTCTCACATTAATTTCCATTGCATGGACAAGATCGTAGAGGACTAGTCTCGACTTTCAACCTTAAAGGCTTAAACCCAATTGTTTGGGACAACTATTTATAGTCCACAAATAGTAACTAAATGGTATTGACCACATGAATTTTGTCCTATCTTAACAATTTAGTTCAACTATGTAACAATCATCATCATGTAAATGCTATCCATACCTTGCCTCAAAGCTTCTTCCTTCAGAGCCCATCAATGTACAAATACCACAAATAACCCACGGTGGAAGAAATGCCTCCTTAATTTCAATGCTAGAGCAAAGGCCATCAGATGAACCTTCTGCAGATTCACCACCTTTCCTAATAGATCCATTACATGAAGCAGCAACATGCTCAACGCTTCTCATCTCCATGCATTTAATCTGCGATATAGTAACATTTAGATTCAAATCATGTGTTATTTAACGGCTAGCGGAAGAAAATAACTAGTGTATCTCAATTGAGTTGGCTTCTCCACTAGCAACATGGTAATTTTGCGTCAATTGAGGAAAAGGAAAGAAAACCAAGTTTCCAAATTCCATGTAAAGGGTTCCTGTAATCAGTAATCTAGCAGATAACAGTTCATCCGCTCTACTAGTCCAGCACTCCAGGCCACAGATCCAAAAAATTAAGCAACTACTATCAATAATATTTGCCATGTTATCAGAGGCTTCAAAGATAATTCTTATTGTCCACCATACAAAACTCTACTGGAAGTGCTAATCCTGTTTAACACTAAAGCAATCTGGGTAGAAGGGTTGGCATGATATTCACTAATTGACATAAACGCTAGGAAAATTTGGAAATAGGGAAAGTACAGAAATTGAGGATTGCAAGAATTAAAAAAAAAAGAAAAATAGAGGTTGAGGACTTGTACTTCAGGAGAAGACAAGGCAGCATTTTGAAATGGCACAGGAGAAAGCAATACAGGTACATCCATACCAGACAGTGAGGTCAAAACAGATCTGCAAAACGGAAGTTTGTCAGCAAGAACACTAAATATACAAAAAGTGATTGAAGGCATGTTTGGATAACACTGGTAAATGCATTATGGACAGCAGAATTAATTTTAGCCTCAGGCTTATCTCAGATCGATGTCTGGCAAGGAAATGCTGAATTAATTCTCTGCCTTGGGAAGCCGCACACAGATGTTGATGCAGAAGTAAAATTTCCTTACTTCTGCCTCATGGTACATTAAAGTAAAATGCATTAGTTTTTGGTAATTTTGTTCGTCATCAACATGTGTTCTTTAGCACGTCAGAAGCTTGTTCAATTTTGATCACATGCGGCAATTTTGTTCTGTTTAATTATGTTTTGTATTTCTATTTTATTACTAGTCCTTTTATCAGTTAGTTAGAGTTTCATTAGGATAAGTTAATTGTATTTTAGTATTTTCGGACGCTATCCCTTTCCTTTCTGAACGTTATCACCTAACGCTCAGAACCTGTTTGTGTATCTTGTCTTTTCAGCAGTTAATAAGTATAAGAATAATTATTCTCTAAATTTTCTACAAATTAAATACCTAATAGTAATTTTAACTAATACAATACAAAGAAAATTCATTCTTATAAACTATGATTAATTCATCCAAAAAGAATTTTATAAAAATTAATCATCCACAATTAATTTTCTCCAATTTATTTTCTTCCCCACTTATCCAAACAAGTACAAACCAAATGATATAGAGTGTGAAATCTGGATAGGAAGCTACTAAGAAACTTTAACTATTAAAAGATCACCTGTAATTTAGTAAAAGGTCATATAAACCATGTACATTCTTGTTGCCGCTGAAAACCAGCAATGATTCTGGCCTATTATCAACATCAGACAAGGCACTTAACCGTCGAGTCTGCATTATTTTCAAATGAAAAGCACCAATCAATTCGAACAGATCAAACTTATAAATGCTGCATTTAACTGATATATCTACATTTGAGAGCACAAACCATATAGAAGAGGGGCAATCGTTTCTACCAGAGTTATCTATCCTTCTCTAATATCAGAATAAATGATGCAATTATTGATACAATTAAATACTCTTATAAATCTGGCATACAGCAAATATTTAATGGTTAATACTCAGTGGAAGACAAAAAGACAAAGTTTGTGGAAAGAGCCAATGCTTTATCGACAGAATCATTAAGAAATAAAAAATCAGCATGCTAGGTCCTAACCATAGGAAAATGTCCTTCATGATAATTCCAGGGGATTCATTAAAACAGCCCATAGGAAAATTATGCTACATGATTAGCATATAGATAAAAACCTGCCCCAGATTATGCTTCTCTATCTCGGAGAGCTCCACCAGATCTTCAGTAGTGACTTGCTCCACTTTAGAATGGCAAAGAGGCATAGAGAAACAAACATCCTAGTCAACAGTGTATATAACCAGATGTAAGATTGGACATAATTACAAAAACATATACCGAGGGGGAATGTGTCTGCTTGATGTGGAAACTAAAGTCATCTAAGAACATGCTTTAGCAGAATAAGATCTTTGCTCAATTTTTTTATTGAGAAATTTTTTAAAGACCACATGAAGTGCAATTGCAGCAAAAAGTGGCACTTAGACTTCCAAATCTTTGTTACTCCAGCCTCTAAGATATATGTATAATGAGTTGTATTTTGTAAAAACCTCTTCATCTTTGAAAGGAAACTATGGCCCCAGTTATTTAAAAAAAAAAAGGCTTTACATTTCACACCTAACCATATCCCCAGGATGTTACTGCTCAAGTGACCCAAAAGGCTCTAATTAAGACCCAATTCTATGGAACCATAATGCTAGCCAATTTGGAAAAGCACTGGAATGCAGGTCCTAAAGTTTAAAATTTTAATTGTCAGAGTACTACAGGAAATAAATGAGACCACAAAAGTTTTTCCCTAGTTATTATGCTTGCAATGACCTTTGAATCAAAAACTCATTGGCAACTAGGATAAGACTACCAATCTTTCATAAACAGAGAAAGGGAGAAGATACCTTAAACCTACTAGTTACTTTCAATAATACTTTCCTTAAAATTATTTAAGCAAAGACCAAATACTCTTACCTAAGACAAACATTACAGAAAAAACATTAACATAAATAAAAACCATAAGCAGCATAATATGTAAATTGCGAGTACTTCTTACATGCTCTCTTAACAGTGATCTAAAACCTCTGGTCGACTGAGAAATATAAGCATTGCACAAGCATTTAGATCTCCCAGAGCCATCACCACCGGTGAACATCACCACAAACAGTGAAGTGCAGACTAGAAAATGAAAAAAAAAAAAGGATTGATATCATGTTTTATCCTAAATAAATAAAAAAGCATAAGGAACTCAGAAGGTTCAAAAAATAGCAAAATTAAGCATGGGCCTTTCTAATACTACTGCAAGATATATTAATTAAAGAACCCATTGTGCTTATCGTATTGCAGTTGATCATCATAAAATAACATGTTAAATTACATTTCACAAAGCACCAACAATGTAAATAACCATGGACAGAAAAAGGAGCCAAAAATGGTGCAATATAAATAAACTTCCATAATTATTCTAACTCTGTCAAGAAAATGGCAACGATATGTATGTACAATTACCATAAAAGATGCCACAAATATTATTTCGAAGTATGTAATAGAGGTTCCTGAAAGATTCTTCCCAAGCCTCTTGACGTTTCCTTAAGAACTCCAATTCTACTGCAAAAAAGGGGAACTTAAGGAAAATAGAGAAAAGGAAGGGGATGGGCTCAAACCTTCTTGGGAATGTACTAACTTAAAAGTTGCTTGACAAACCTCCTTCTGCTATTGATGAGCTCAAAACTGATATGACAGAAGGTGGCAGGACAGATTGAGGATATGTCCACGAATACAATAGTTTAAAGCCTTGGGAATTGGATGTGAGCTGTGAATAACTACTAATATTTTGACCCTCGGAAGGACTATGTAGGAAAGTGACTTGAGGCAATGTACCATGCATAACTGATTTATGAATACTGAAATTTGGCAACCAATATAGCTTTCAGAGTATAACAATATTGGGCAACAAGGATAATTGACACCAAAATTAAGCAGGCAATAAATAATTCATATAATGCACATCAATCGGTAATGGCAAGCTACATCAATGTGACACTTGGATAAACATAAGACAATTTGGTTACTTATCCAAGGTTCCCATACATATGTGAAGACCATGAAATCTACACAAAACAGAAATTCTACAGTTGAAAAACAAAAATTTAAAATAGCATGGTTAAATTATGAAACAAAAGAATATGTAAGCAATATATTACCTAGCTCATTCAAATATTGAAAAGACAAAGAATCCAAGAAAATACTTACTACACTATGGAGCATACATAAAAAATGTCCTAGTTCCGTCAATACTAATCTTATAGGATCAAATGCCAACCTTTTTCCTTTTCCTTTTCTGCACTATCATGGAAAAGTGGACTACAATAAAGCAAAGAGACCAGGGCAACAATCTTATATACACCTTGCAACTTGAACAATTAGATGAGAATGACTTAACTGCCTTATGTAATAACAAGATTTAGCTTCAGGTTGCTATTTTACATTGACATTAATCTAATTGACTTGGCATAACAGCCCATGCTAAGGAATTCATGACACTTAATATGAGCATCTTCATATTAGTAGAGGCATAAAGGGAACTTGAGTATTTCAAATTTTAAATACAGAAAGTAGAAAAGATGAATCTTGGGGTGAAAACATTTTAAACTCACTCCATTGCATCCTACCATCTTCAAAGCCAAAATCCAAGTCCACCCTAAGTTCTTACCCATTCACAGGAGAAGACAATACCACCCGTATACTGGTTTTCAGAGTGAGATCCAGAGGAGCCTTCTGGCCAGGTAAATGGCATTCGGAGAAAAAGTTTCCTGTATTATTCAATGTAGAATCTCCACATCTTTCAGATGAATGAGCAGCTAAACCATTACTAACATGAGGTTCAAGGGTAGCTAGTCCTTTTAATGCTTTACCCTATAAAAATAAGTGATAACCTATTTACGATAGGGAATACAAAATACAAGTGATGAAGTAAATACCAAGGAAAAGGGTTTTCTGGTGTATACCAAATCAATAGCTGCCGGGCCAGAAGATCTATCAGCAGCCGATGAAAGCTCTGTAACACTGAGAAACTTTCCTTGGCTGCACTTTTGAATCGTTTGACAAGCTTGCAATACACCATCTTTGCTAACTTCACTTGCAACAACATAATTCTCCAAGCTGACACTAATTAGGAATAGGATCAACACAGGGAAAAATTAACTCAGATTGAGGTCAAGAAATTGCATAAACTATGAGCAAACCATGAAATTCCTTGCACTCTCTTGGCAGCTGAATTAGAGAAAAGAGAAAGATTCTTCAGGCTACTAGTTTGCTCCTCCGATGGATTTTCCTGAATAAAGTAATATGGTTACATCCTTCAATCTCAACCGCATTTAGAAGCAGAGGTTTATAACCTTAAAAAGATGTCAAGTGAGAAAACTAAATATAGGTCTCATAATAAGTTCAGAGAACATAATAACCTTTGCATTTTCTTTTCCAGAGAGCATTCTAAACCTGGATTTCTTGGAAGGAAATACTTTATCAACACGTGTGTCAGTGTATCTTGGGTTTCTTGGTAATGCTGGTCTTTTAAGCCCATTATCCACCTCACTGGGTTGCAAATATATACAAAGCAAGTTCTCAAAATATAGTGGAATAACTAGTTGAAAGAGAAGCAGAAACTTACTTCATAGAACCACTCAAGGGAGATGCAGATTCATCTGTAAGGTCCACCACATTTGCCCTCTTCAACTGCTCTCCCTGCCGAGCATGCACAGATGATATAAACATGTGAATTTTGCCTCCACCAGAATTCAGTACTAGTTGACATTACCCATACAACCAAAAAACCAAAAAAACAAAAACAAAAACAAAACAAAACTAGGAAACTTAAATAAATTGTGCTGTGAATATAGAGGGATGGGGAGCATTAAGCCAGAAACTTCATTTCAGTAGCAATGAGAGATTAGCAGATGTGGTACAACACAATGAATAAAGGAGAATTGGAGATGCAACGCATCACAGAAGGAATGCACGGGGCAACAGTTTTTTCTTTTTTCTAACATCAATTTAAAATAAACTATGAACAATACTTTAAGGAAAAAGAAACAGTTTATGTAAATGTATACTCCATATGCCTAAAATTCAAGATCTATTTTAACCAAATGCAGCCAATTCAAAATCATCATGATGCTTCAAAAATTCGTGGGAGGATGCAACAAGCTAAGCGGTAAGAAGATTGACCGTGTAAGCCTTAATATTAGAGAACAGATAATTTAGATATATGATAACACATGGAAAATATCACAAGCTCCAAGTAAAACATATGTAATAAATACAATTATATATTAGTCTCTTCACTTATATCCTTAATTTTGAAGATTCCATCAAATTGGATAACCCAAGCGTTTCCATCAAAGTCACGATATGAATGCTTAAACGGAAGCCCAAATGCAAATAAAATAAGAAGAAACTTACCCTCAGTTCTGATGGTGTCTTTCTTTTAACCATTGTGCCACCATTTAGAGGGCCTGCACCAATTCGATGTGACCTGGAAGGTAAAGAACTTGGTGTGACAACTTTTGCCATGCCGTGGTTTCGAGAACCACAATTGCAACTTCTTTACCGATCTAGATACATCCTAAGATTTGTTTTAAGTGTAGATTAGCAAGTAGCTGCAATTGATTTCACAAAAACATAATTTCCAAAATTAGAGAACAAGCAATATAAACCTTTACATATACGACAGGAGAAGACAAAGCTCATCCATAATACCAATATTATACTAAGCGCAAATAAACGCACATTCAGAAGCTGAGAATTTGATATGTATGGTCTAACCTCTGAGAATCAGAAAATTTTCCGAGAAAATCCGAAGTGCCCTAAACTAAGATTAGATCAAAGCGCACAGCGTCGTATCAATGGAGCCCGAAGTACGAGTTTGGGCGAACTCCGATCGCAGAAAGCCAGAAGGAGTGAAGTGTGAAGTGTGAAGCGACTAGCGAGACGCGCAGGTGGGAAATTGGCGATGAAGTGAATTGCATTTACATTTAAATGGAAATTTTATTTCCCTCCTGTTTCTGACGCCGTTAGATGAGGCGTTCATGACCGTTTTTGCATTCTGGTTTCTTAATTTTGAATTTTGGCACTTCTAGAGAGTGGTGTTTTTCGTAATCGCAACGTGTCTCTGAATATTTAAATAATATTTTTGGGTTATGGATAATTAACTTCGTATCCTGTATCACTACATAAAGGCTCCGCAACACGAAAATAATTTTAGTTTATGTAATACTTATTATATTTTTATAATAATTATTTTATTTATCATATTATTTTTAAAAAATAAAAAATATTTTTTACCTCACTTATTCTTAACTATTTATTTTTTATATTTCTTTTACTTTTACATCTTTCAATTAAATTGTCCAAAAGTTTAATGTTATTTGTTTTAAAAAAATGAGACCGACATTCAGTAAATTCTTTATATATCTATATATATATAGATAATATATAGATACTTGGATTAAATATTGTATCTTTTAATATTTGATTAAAAAAATTGAGTAATCGCCAGTGAGTGGGGGCGTAACGTACGACAGCTTGGGAAACGACGCTATATCCATTGGACTCCAGGCTTCTTGGGGAGGACTACAGTACTGGGCGTCTCTCTCTCTCTCTCTCGCTCTTTTTAAGTTTATTTTTTTATTAAACTTTGTTTTATCCTTTAAAAATTTGCTGCGCTGCAAAGATTTTAAATCCTTTTCGCGACACTTTATAATAGCCATTTGTTAAAACAAATTATTAATTTTTTAAAAATTCATTTAATTTTAAATATTTGTATTAATAAAAAATAAATAACACAATTTTTTCACATATAAAATAGGTATAAAAATAAAAATAATCAAATAGTAATTAATGGATAAAAAATGAGTAGTTGGCCAAAAAAGTCATTTATCTAATTTTTTGCTAATTATTGTTTAGTAAAGGATTGGAGTGGTTATTATTGTCGAAATTTTTTTTTGTTTGATTATTATTTTTTATTCTTTTTATCCATGAGGAAAAATTAAACTCACAACTTCTTAGTAATTATCCACTTTTGATTATTAAGCCTCACCTAATAATTTTTGTTCAATTATTATTTCACTATGGCTGATTTTAATGCATCAACAAATTCCTTCTGTGAATTTATATGCCATACTGCTGCAAAGTAATATTTCATTAATAATAAAAATAAAATTAAAGTCCGACTAAATGTCAGAATATATATATATATACTCACAATAAAAAAATAACACTATTTATAAATTATAAACAACATAATTTTATTTTTGACTGTGTGCTTCAACTTTTATTTTTTTTATTTTTATGATAATTTTTAAATTATTTTTTAATTTAAAAATGCTGCATGACTACGCAAATTCTCATACAATAGGCCATCCTTAGTTTTTATAAAAAAAATGTCAGAATTTTTTTAGAGAAATTATTTATATTTTTCTTTTTTATACAATTAGACTATAATAATTTTTATTTCAAATATCATGTTCAGTGCTTTAACCATTTCTTCAAATATCTAAAAAAAAATATTGCAATTATAGTTTCGTTAACTCATTGAGAGAATTACAATATTTCTTTCTGTAGTTTAAAATAAAAAAATTGATGTATGAACAAAAATTAAAAAAAATAAGTGAGGTTAGTTTTGTTTAAATATAACAATTATTTTTGCATGATAATTGTTTTATTTGAATTTAATTTTATTTAAATTCATATTAAGTCACTCAATTCTTTTATTAATTATATGAAAGATAAATTTGTAATTGCATCTGAAAAATTTTGTAAAAAATTTTGTAAAACATAATATGGAATATTTCTGTGATTTAATAATATATTTTCATGGAGCCTTTTTTTGGTTGCCAAATTATGAAGTCATTTAATATTATATTAATAATAAAAATATGAAGAGAGCGAGCGTAATATTAATTTTTTTAAAAAAAGTAATGTTACCATTCCTCGTAAGGAGAATCTGGCGAATCGTGTTATGGTGCAATACGAATCCCCAGAATCGATGCGGTTCCCTTGGACGAAGCAGATTCAAATGCCCTTCGCTGTTTCCCAATTTGGTGTAAAAGCGTCAACGGAGAACGCGTTAAAGACATAAATTTGATGGGCAACAACTGTGTAGGACCAAACCTTGGTGGGAATGGGTTCTTGCAATCTGTTTCAGCTGCTGTTTGGCGAAACCGCCCTCCGGAGGGCAGGCTTCCTCCGCCGAATGCCGCCACCACTGATGAAACTACGGCAAATGCAGGCTCTGATTCCTCCAAGGCTTCCACTGCTCCTAAAGATTCTGATCCTCCGGACCCAGGCCAGAGTAAACCACCTGAAACGGTGAAGATTGCCAACGTCGAACCGAAACCGCCGGAGCCTGAAAAGCCTCCGAAGCTGGAGGCCAATGATCCGCCGTCTGATACAGCTGATGCAGCGAAAACTAACAAACCCACTCACGTTAAAAGGGTGTCAAGTGTTGGACTTCAAGTAGAATCGGTGTTAGGAAGAAAAACTCAAAACTTGAAGGATATTTATAGTCTGGGGCGGAAGCTAGGACAAGGGCAATTTGGGACGACATTCTTTTGTTTAGAGAAGGCAACTGGAAAAGAGTTTGCTTGTAAATCGATTGCCAAGAGAAAATTGACAACTCAAGAGGATGTGGAAGATGTTAGAAAGGAGATTCAGATAATGCACCATTTGGCAGATCACCCCAATGTGATACAAATAGTTGGTGCTTATGAGGACGCCGTTGCTGTCAACCTTGTTATGGAACTTTGTTCTGGTGGGGAGCTTTTTGACAGGATCATAGATAGGGGACACTACACTGAGAGAAAGGCGGCTCAGCTCGCAAGGGTAATAGTCCGTGTTGTGGAGGCGTGCCATTCTTTGGGTGTCATGCACCGGGACTTGAAGCCGGAGAATTTTCTGTTCGCCAGCCAGGAAGAAGAATCACCTCTTAAGACAATAGATTTTGGGCTTTCTGTTTTCTTTAAACCAGGTATATTCATAGTGAGCAGGTCCTTAGTGTTAAGAATCGTTTTATATTTTAGATTATTATTACAGCCGTTAGTAGCATTGATTCGAGACGCAGCTATTTATGCTGCAGACCGTAGCATCTTCCATCCGTTCATCATATCCGTTGACTTCGATGATCCATGGTTCTAGACTTAACCTATGTTGCTGTTGAGTGGGAAATAATTTGCTGTTTTATGGAACTAACTAAATTAATGTTTTATATCTTATTTTAATCTTTGGGTTTTTTTTTAACAGACTATGAATAAAGACTCTTCTAGGGCCATTGTTGTCAGACATTTGAAGTTCTCCTCTTATTGTTTAAATGTTGGTCAAATTAAGTAAGAGTCTTTATTTTACCATACGTTGTTCAAAAATAAAAAGTAAACCAACTTGTTTGATGGTTTCTTCTGCCATTTGTTTTCTCAACTATCTCCCCTGTGCTCCGTTTTACTTTCTTTTTCAAAATTTGTATTTTAAATCAAGTAATTCTACATGTAAAATTGCAAATTACTTTTCTTTATTTCATTTAAAATCTTCAAGCAGCTGATGTTAGTGTGTTCTGATGGCTAATTTATTTTTAGTTGAAGGTACAGAAGATTTTTTTCCCTCAGTTTTATGTAGATACAGTAGGATAATTACTCCCCAGATACATAGATCTGCATTCACGTAAAGAACCTGTATGTTTTAGCAGGAGTGGCCTTTCTACGGGTAGAAAGAAAATTGATGACCCGCTGACTAAGTGTGTTAGATATCAAATATGTGAGCACATTGCAGGGTTTCATACACTCAAGTTGCAGAAAAGCATCATAATCAATAACCTTTTAATAATCCTATCCCCGAATCTTAAAAACTATTGCCTGGAATGATTATGCTGAGCAGCCTGAGTTCAATTGCAGATTAGCAAGATGCCTATGTTCCTGGGTCCTGTATGACAGATTGTGTACCATTGTCTTTAAGCTTGTGGACACCTCATTTCTTGCAGTTTACTGGGCTTATTGAAAACTTTGTATTTCAAATTGAGAAAAATATTTATCCTTTCAGGTCAAACATTTACTGATGTGGTTGGCAGCCCATATTATGTGGCCCCTGAAGTTCTGCGGAAGCACTATGGTCAAGAATGTGATGTTTGGAGTGCTGGGGTGATCATTTATATATTACTATGTGGAGTTCCTCCATTTTGGGATGGTGAGAAAGATATGCCATTTGACTTTGTCATGTCAATCCTCTTTGCGATACCTACTGTGTTTGAGGTGTATATGAATCACATGTAAATTTCTGAAATCTTTTGCAATGGATCAGAGACGGAGCAAGGAATTTTTGAGCAAGTTTTGAAAGGAGAACTTGACTTTATCTCTGAACCATGGCCTAGCATATCTGAGAGTGCAAAGGATCTTGTCCGTAGAATGCTTATAAGGGACCCTAAGAAGAGGATGACAGCGCATGAAGTTCTTTGTAAGTATGCATGTTGTCCTGTTACATGATTTGTCTGAGTTGCAGTCTGGGAAAGTTTTCACTTTCATACTTATATATCGCCACATTTTACTTTCATGTGATGTAATAGATTTTCTATTTGTGCAGGATATCTTGATTTAATGACCTTATATTTATATAACAGTTTATCTTGTTAGTTACTACTTACCACAATCACTAAAAGTGGTGCTTATGCTGTCTGCAACAGATTCTGACGTTTTATTCCTAGTGGTTGTTACAGAAAAGCATATTTCTCATTAAATTTGGCATTTTTTACAATTTTCAGCTACAAAGAATGTGAACTGTACTGGCCAGTTCAATTAAGAATAGAGGAAAACGTAATTAATGAACCCTAAGTTAAACCTAAACTTTGGTCTTAGTTATGTCAATAGACCTGCTCATATGATTGTTCTTAATAAATACCATACATTGAGGTCTATTAAAAATATACTCAAATTATTTATCTTTCAATATAAAAGTCCATTTAGTGGAGCTCTTGATGTGCAGGCCACCCTTGGGTTCAGGTCGATGGTGTTGCTCCTGATAAACCTCTTGATTCTGCTGTCTTGTCTCGTTTGAAGCAATTTTCTGCTATGAACAAGCTCAAAAAGATGGCCATCCGAGTAAGTCCCTACCAGCTATTTGAGATTAGAATTCCACCTTGGAAGTTATCTAACATGTTTGCTGTGATGTTTTTCTGTGTGTGTATGTGTGTGCGCAGAGAAAGATTTCTTTCTGCACTTACATTAAATCAAAAACTACAAGTACAACTTTGTTTAAGCTCCAGACACTATGGCAGTTTATTGCTGATTTTTTTTTTTTCAGAGTCTTTACTGAAAATACCTATCTAAAATAAAACAGAACCGTGGTTTTTGTTGTTTATGACATTTACACTTTGGAAGCATTGAAAGTGTAGGGATGATTTTGGGAGGATTAAAATTCAGAGTAAAAGTTACTTTATGTACTTTGAAAAAACAAAGGGGAATATCATAGAAATGAAAGTTAGGAGAATAATTAACCTAAATTGCACAAAAGTCTATTTCTCCAAAGATGGAGGGAAAGTGAAGAGAACATTAGAATTTCAGGTGAAAGTATTCTAAATTACACAAGTGTCCTTAAAATACCTTCTCAACAAAAAATTAGATGTGGATGAAAATTTGTAATTTTAAATTTTCTTTATCCCCATATCCTCTTTTATATGACATCCAAGCAGCAGATAGAATTATTTTCTACTTTCTCATTTCCATTACCCTTAGTTCTTTCTCTCTTTCATTTTATTCCCAAACTAAGGCTTGAAATCGTGCGAGCTTGGACTGAAGTGTGAGACTACTGCTCCATTTACCAAATAGCAGTGATATTCATATTTGTAATCCTTGGCATATAAGTTTAGCTCTTCAGCAGAACTAGGATGTAGTTTGAGTTTGTTTCCTTAGTTATTTCCTTCTGGTGTATATTTCTGTGCCAGATGGCCTTTTTGATGGCTCATAGTGTTTTTAGCTGTTTATAAATGGAAAAGTTTCTCTAACAAATTATTTGTTTGAATAATATTGTTTTTAAACTGGGTTAGAGTTTCTTCTGAACTCTTATTCTGTGTTGTCATATGTATCATCTGGTATGACTCACTGCATTATCCTTTGGCAGGTAATTGCCGAAAGTCTGTCTGAGGATGAAATTGGAGGGCTGAAAGAAATGTTCAAGATGATAGACACAGATAATAGCGGACAGATTACTCTAGAGGAACTGAGAAATGGATTGGAGAGAGCAGGAGCCGATCTCAAGGAATCTGAAATTCTTTGGTTAATGCAAGCGGTAAGTGTTTGCATGCTATACACTGTGTCAGTTTTATCTACATGTTGTTTGTTCAACACAGATTAGCTTTCTTCTGTTGCATCTCATTGGAAATAAGTATATTTTGGCTTCGAATTTCTTCTTTTATTTTTTCTTTGAAATAAATGTGCCATTTTGTAATCTTTGGACCATTTTTTGGTTGAAAATGATTGAGAATAATATCTTGAATTGTGTTGGACCTGAGACTAATAGAGGTGTAGTTGGGCTTGCTAAAGCCCATAAAGCAGGGCATAGGTGGGGTAATGTCTATAGGAGAAAAAAGGCCCATTCAGTTGAGTAGGGTGAGTTTGTTGAGGTTGGACAGAAGAGAGATTTGCCACCTAGACTTGGAGGTAACTAAATTTGGCGTTTAGCTAGAGGAGAGAGAATGCAGCTAGAAGGGAATTGAGTATTACAGCAAGCTCAATGGGAGAAGGGAGAGGTAAGAAAAGTGTGAGGAATTGGAGGAGAGAATCTGGTCTCTCAAAAACCAAATAGCTTCGTTATCATTTTCATCGTCTCTCACTCTCTTGTTTTCTTGTCATTTTTTACACTCTGTAAATCCATTTGAGCTCTTTCTTCCTGTCTTCAAAGGAGAAGAAACTTAATTACAGACTTCACATAAATAATACTGAGTGGGTTCCAATATTTTGGTATTAGAGCATTGATTTTGAGGCATGGCAGCTACAAGAATGGAAAGTCAACTTGATACAGTTGAGCAAGTAATGGATGAGTTGTAGAAAGGCCAAAATGAGACGAAGGAGGAGATAATGTTGATGATGCTTTACATGATGGAGTGTTGTATGCACCTGGATGGTATTCGAGCAACTGTTGAAGCTGGAAACAGGGGTTGAGCAACCACTGAGGGCCCATTTGGTTTTGTGAATGAAAAAGGAAATGTAAAGGAAAAAACTTGTGTACCTTTAATTTGAATTTGAAAAGATATAGATACTATTGAATAATAATAAGTGATGATTGTAAGGGTATCATAAACATTGTACACAACTAGGTGAAGAGAATACGTCTATGTTGCACGGAACCAAACAAGCCCTGAGGGTTAGACGAGCACTCTAGTGCTGGTAAGGGAAGCTAGTGATCGCAACAACACTCAACCCAACTCACCAATGAGGATACAAGAGGGTGGGAATGTGGTAGAGTTGATAAAAAATGTGGGGAAAAAGGAACCTAGCATGTTTTGACACCTAGAGCTCCCTTTATTTTCTGGAAAAGCTCTAGTTGGCTGGCTCTTCAAGGTTGAATAGTATTTTTTTGTGAATGGGATTGCTAGGAAGAAAAGTTAGATGCAGTTGTAGTGAGCTTGGAGAGTAAGACACACTTAATTGGTTCCAATGGTTGGAGACCCGAGCTCTTGTACACTCATCGAGGGAATTTAAGAAGGAAATGCTAGACCATTTCCATTGTCATTGGGGGGAGATAGTTTTGAGAGGTTAATGAGCCTTAAACATGAGGGAACCGTAGAGGAATTTTGGGGGAAGTTTGAAATGATGTCAACTCCATTGATTGATGTTCTTGATGAAGTTTTAATGGGGTTTTTAAGAATGGTTTGATTGATGAAGTGAGAGTAGAGGTTACATTAATGCAACCCCAAACACTGAAGCCAGTCATGGGCCATGCTTCCTAAGTCAAGGATAGAAATATAATCATACAAAAGGCGAAAGGAGAGAGAAAATCGAAGAATTGGAAGGCAAGTACATGAGTGAAGTGGGTTAGGGCAAAACCTAGATTCTCATGATTCTCTAGTGCCGTAGAGGCTCTTAGGAGTGGAATCAGCAAAGTGTTGGGTAAGAGCCTTGAGAACAAGGGGGATGATGATCCTAAAACAAGTAGCAGTAAGATAAACATTCCAGTGACTACTACCACCAGTAGTAGCAGCAACAACTTCAATAGAAAAAAGTTGACAAAAGCTAAGATTAATAGGAGAAAGGAGTTGGGCCTCTCTTTTAAATGGAAAGAGAAGTTTAGCCCCAATTATAAGTGCAAAAATAATGCACATGTTGTGTTTACAACAAATGAGATTGAAATTCCACAAATGGAAGAGGAGGAAAAAGAAATGATTTCGATGGAGTTGTCATTAACAACTACTGTGGGCTCACTGGGCACAGGACTATGAAGATGATAAGGAGAGCATATGAAGAGCAAGTGTTGGTTTTAATTGACAGTGAAGCCACACATAACTTCGTTTCAACAAAGCTAGTAGAGAAGTTTGGAATTCAGGTGCATGATACTAGATGATACTCCATAACATGGGGTGGTGAAGGAAAATCAGTGACACAAGGGGAGGGCAAGGAAGTGAAACTTGAATTACAAGGGATATTAATAACTCAAACCTTTTACCTTTTCAGTTTGGGTGATGTGGATCTGGTGTTGGGGATTGAATGGCTAGATTCTCTTGGTAAATTAAGAGTGAATTGGGGATTATCCTACATAAAGATCAAGGTGGATAATAAGTGGAATTGCCTTAGAGGAGGCCTTTCCCTAGCTCTAACCCAAGCATCATATAAGGCAATAACCAACTCAGTGAAAGCCAAAGGAGAGGGATTCTTCTTGGAGTTTGGGGCAATAGACTTGGAGAAGGAGGGTAAATAGTAAGGAATTAATGAGGAAATCTAGAATTTACTTACTAAGTTCATTGATGTTTGCAAACCAATGGTGGGTTTACCCCCCCTCTTAGGTTAAAGGATTATTCCATCGTGCTCAACGAGGGAGAAGCCTCTACTCTAGTCCAGTTTTGTTAGTGAAGAAAAAATATGAGAGTTGGAGATTTTGTATATATTATTAGGCGTTAAATAAGATCACTATTCTAGACAGATATCCCATACCAGTCATGGATGAGTTGCTTGATGAACTAGAAGGAGCCACTTTATTTTATGGGCTTAATTTCAAATAAGGTTATTATCAAATAAAGATCAAGTTAGAGGACGAGCCAAAGACAGCTTTGTGGACTCACAATAGCTACTATTAGTTCTTGGTAATGCCCTTCGCGCTCACCAATGCTCTTCTACCTTTCAATCACTTATGAATGATATTTTCAGGACTTATCTCAAAAAATTTCTCTTGGTTTTCTTTGATGATATTCTTTTGTGCAGCAATGACATGGACTCCCACATTGAGTACTTAAGGATTACCTTGGAGGTGTTACAAAAGCATCAACTTGTCATTAATTTGAAAAAGTGTGTGTTTGGGCAGAAAAAGTTAGAATATCTAGGGTATATAATATCAAAAGGTGTCCAAGCTGACCCATCAAAAGTGGAAGCTTTGGTGAAGTGGCCAAAACCTAAGAACCTTTAAGCTTTGAGAGGTTTTTTGGATTTAATACGCTACTATAGAAAATTTGTCAAGAATTATGGCAAAGTAATAGCTCCACTAATGGCTTTATTGAAGAAGGATGCTTTCAAGTGGGATGAAAAAGCTTAAAGGGCTTTTGGATAGCTCAAATATGTCATGGTAACAATTAAGGGTGTTCATAGGTTCGTTTTTGGACAAAAACCATGTCAAATTGACATTATCGGTTTAGTATTTTCTTGGATCTTATTGGTTTTGACTTCTAATTAGTTTGGTTCGGTTTTTGTTCAGTTTGATTCGGTTTGGTCCGGTTTAGTTCATACTTTTTTTTTTTGCCTAAAAGTGATTTTTTTTTTTAATTTTATTTCTTATAATATGTAAAATTTGACTTCTAATATGATGCATCTCTTAACATTCTAATCAATAATAATATTGAAATAATTAATTATTATATACTATTTTGTCTATAAAAAAAGTATTCCTTATAATTATGTTCAATGATTCTACAATTGTTATTAAATATTATATGTAAAAATAATAAAATAATAATATTTTCAAGATAGCTTATTTGATAAACTCATCTAAATGTAAGTAAAGTAGAAAAAAAATATCACTATTTTTTCTTATTAATAAAATACTTATGTATAATTTGGACTTAGTTAATAGAAGTAAAAAAAAATTATTAGTTCGGTTTGATTCGGTTTTAACTGAACCAAACTTAACAAAACCGAAAAACGAACCAAACTAATCAGTTTTATAATGTTCAAAACCGATTTTAATTGTTTTTTAATCAGTTTAGTTCAGTTTTCATCGGTTTGGTTCAGTTTAATTGGTTTGGATCATTTTGAACACCCCTAATAACAGTACCAGTGTTAGCCATATCAGATTTCAGTGCCCCATTTAAATTGGAAGCTGATGCTTCGAGTAATGGAGTAAGGGCTGTACTAATGTAAAAAGGGAAGCCCATGGCCTACTTTAGTCAACAATTATTAGAAAAATCGAGGCAAGGGTCTGTTTATGACAGGAAACTCATGGCCATTGTGTTAGCAGCAAAAAATATGGCAACACTATTTGTCTAGGCAGCCATTTGTGATACATACAGATTAGAAAGCACTGAAATACTTAGGGGAACAGCGGGTAATAGACCTTGACCAGAAGAAATAAGTCTCTAAATTGATGGGATATAAGTTTGAAATAAACTATAAGCCTAGGGTGGACAATAGAGCCACAGATGCACTGTCTAAGAGAGATGTGGAGATGGAATTCAAGGCTTTTTCTCTATGGCTATTTGATGGGCTGGAAGAATTGGAAGAGGCTGTCAATGAAGATGAAAAATTAAAGGGTTTGAAATGGCAATTGATCACAGGTACAACAAAGGGGTACAACCTCAAGAGTGGATGTTTACTTTATAATGACAGATTGGTGGTACCTCGACACTCACCAAAAACGAAGGAGTTAATTAGAGAATTCCATAATTCTCCCATTGGTGGGCACTCAAGCTACTTGAGAATGTACAAATGTTTGACTGAAGTGGTTTTTTTGGGAGGGGATGAAAAGGGATGTGTAAGAATGTGTGGCAAAGTGTGAGATTTGCCAATGTAATAAATAGGAATCATTGAGCCCAGCTGGGTTATTACAACTCTTACCAATTCCTCACCAAGAATGGGAAGACATTAGTATGGATCTTGTGGTAGAACTTCCCAAAGCTAACAGATTTGGCACAATAATAGTGGTGGTGGATAGGTTCACTAAGTACATCCATTTCATCTCTCTTTCTCATCCCTCTAATGCGAAGGACATAGCTGAGGTATTTGTGAAGGAAATAGTCAAATTACATGGCTTTCCAAAATTCATAGTATCTGATAGGGGTAGGATTTTTATAAGCCAATTTTGGAAAAAATTGTTTATGCAGTCTGAAACTAACTAAGGTATAATTTAGGATATCATCCAGAGTCAAATGGCCAAACAAAAGTGCTTAACAAGAGCCTTGAAACATATCTGAGGTGTTTTCCAAGGACTAAGCTGAAACAGTGGTAAAGGCACTGCCATTGGCTGAATTTTGGTTTAATATCACATGTAATTGATCTTCAAGTATGACTCCATTCAAGGCCTGGGAGGGATTCACCTACAGTGTTTAAGTGGCATGATAGTCACTCAATGGTGGAAGAGGTTAGTGAGCAGCTAAGGGAGCATGACTTGATTTTGGCTGAGAATTTAAAGTCTACTCAAGCCAGAATGAAGGATCAAGCCGGCAAGAAAAGGAGGGAGGTAGAGTTTGAAGTTGGAGATATGGTTTATTTGAGATTTAGGCCTTATAAATTGAGATCTTTAGCTAAAAAACAGAATGAGAAGTTGGCTCTTCAATTTTATTGGCCATATAAGGTGATAGAGAAGATTGTCAAGGTAGCTTAGAAGCTAAAATTACTAGACACTTAGTGTTTCATGCTTCACAGCTCAAGAGATCTATTCATGTTGATGTGCCCATACAAACCATCCCCAACGCACTGACCAAAGAGTTGGAGACGCAGGAAAAGCCTGAGGAGGTCAAGCAAACTCGAAGAATGACTAACGGGCAGCACCAGGTTCTGATTAAATGGGAAGGATTGCCAGATTGTGACTGCCTTTGGGAAGATGTGGAAGTGATTCAAATGCAGTTCCCAACTTTCCATCTTGAGGACAAGGTGAGTTTTGAAGGCGCTGGAAGTGTCGGACCTGAGACTAATAGAGTTGTAGTTAGGCTTGCTAAAGCCCATAAAGAAGGCATAGGTCAGGTAATGTCTATAGGAGAAAAAATGCCCATTCAGGTGGGAAGGGTGTGTTGGCTGAGGTTGGGTAGAAGAGAAATCTGCTACCTAGACGTGGAGGTAACTAACTTTGTCATTTAGCTAGAGGAGAGAGAGTGCAGCTGGAAGGGAATTGAGTATTACAGCAAGCTTGATGGGAGAGGGGAGAGGTAGGAAAAGTGTGAGGAACTGGAGGAGAGAATCTGGCCTCTCAAAAACCAAATAGCTTTAATATCATTTTCATTTTCTCTTGTTTTCTTTTCATTTTTGATACTTTGTAAATCCATTTTAGCTTCTTTCTTCCTCTGTACAAAGGAGAAGCTTAATTACAGACTTTACATAAATAAGACAGAGTGGATTCCAACAAATTGACTTTCTTACTGTACTGACTTGTGAATGAAACTTTGCCAATTTTGCACATGAAAAGAGGGTTGAGGTCAAGCGGGCCTAAATATGGAAGAAAGAATTCCTTGCATTACTGGGCTCATTATTTTGAAGAATATCGGGAGAATCTAAATTCTGAAAGTGCATGCAATCGTAGACATAACGTCAATTGTTAAACAAGTACTACAGGGGAGGGGGTTTAACTTGTTTGGTTTGATTCATTTTAATATAATTTACAAAAGAGCTTAATAGGCATTAATTATTTGCAAGATATTTAAATTCATAAAGGAATGACTCGGTGTAATGTTATTCTTTCAAAACAAGGATGCTATTTTGTTCTTCTTCCTGATATGTGATAGGTAGTATATGAAAGGAGAAAATATTCTTCTTCTTCTTCTCTCCCTCTGTGCTCTAATTTGGCTATCTTTTTGTGGAATTATATTGTGAACGGAATGTTAACTCTTCATCTTGAGTCTTGATGTTGTTGTGAGGTGAACCCAGCCTGACAGCACCTATGGATCATTGTGTTCAATGGAATGAAATTACGCACAATTATGTGTTCAACCAAAGGATTGGTTTTGTGTTCCATCTGATTAATCTTGTGGCTTTTGTTGTTTAAAATTCAGGCAGACATTGATAATAGTGGTACCATCGACTATGGTGAATTCATAGCAGCCATGCTTCATGTAAACAAGGTTCAGAGGGAGGATCATCTATTTACAGCTTTCAACTACTTTGACAAAGATGGGAGTGGGTACATTACACGAGATGAGCTCCAACACGCCTGTGAACAGTTTGGTCTGCAAGATGTTCAACTAGATGACATAATAAGTGACGTTGACCGGGATAATGTAATTTATTCTGCTTCACTAGCTTACTACCTTTCCTCTTGAACATTCTTTTGATGATTGTTATTAGGTCTTTCAATAGATTTATAACTTGTGAAAAGTTTTGTTTATTAGAGGCAGTGATGTGATGTTGAATTGTGAAAAATGTTCATATGTTATGATGTTATTAAAGAACTTGATACTATGCTATACATTCGAAATTTTTCCATGTCTTTTTCCTGTCCATTCTCTGAAAAAGGAGAAACTTTATGCATCCCATTTCTTCTTTTACATTTTTCTCCTTATGTAACTTATATATTGCGCTGCTTTCAGGATGGGCGAATTGATTACAGTGAGTTTGTTGCAATGATGGAAGACGTTGGTATTGGCAAAAAGGGACTAGAGAATAGTATGAGTAGAATTGCGGATGCTTTCAAGAATCAGTGAACTCTTGGCCATGCCAAATGAGGAATTTGGTGAATAACTTAGGGCTGGCATCTTCTCCTGCACATGGCAGATCATGTAAGTGAATGCTCTTTATATAAATTTGGAGCTTTAGAGTTTGTTTGCATTGAAAAAAATAGAGGATAAGAAAAGAGAAATACAGGTTTGATTTAGACATTTCACTTTATTTAAATATAAATCAAACCTCTCTTTACCTTCTAATTTTTTCTCTCCTCAATCCAAACACACTCTCAGAGAAAAGGAGTGGGAATGCTTCCCGTGATTAGTGTTTCTTTTGATGCCATTGCCAAGCCGTCTTGCAACTCAAATCGTGTATGCATGCAGCGTATCATGTTGTATCTACTCGTGTATTTATCTGTACCATTGCCATTTCCAGGGTATACACTGCCATCAGTACCCTTTGTTTTTTTCTTTTTTTGTAAATCTCCATTTTTGCTGATAATGCACTCCAACTGGTCTGATAAGATGCATATAGTGTTGAAATAAAACGCCAGAATTTTGTGATGACAGAAAAAATGACCATGACTATTTGAGGATAAGGTTACTAGTACTTTTTGGGAATCTGTATTTTTTGGCCACGTACTGCGGATCTTTCAACATACGAGATTTACTGCTCCACTCCCTACCTTCACTTTGTCCCCTTTGGTTTAGGCGTCAACTTCTTAGGTTCTTCTCAACAAGCTGCATCGTGTAATTAATTATATTTGGCCCACTAGGTTGCCTTGAATTTGTGCTCCTTTTTTTTTTTGGTCGGTTTGGTATGTGAATAATTAAATTGTCTACCTCAACAGAAAAAGACAAGAAAACAAACCATATTTGTCAAGTTGCCTATGCAGTCTTGTGGACGCACCCATTGAATTATTTAGCAAATGAATAGTATGACGTTAACATTTTTTTTAAGAAAAATAATTCTATATGAACTAAAATTTAATTTAAACTCCAGATTCAGCCTTCAAAATCTCAGTAAGTAGCACAAACAACTGCTTTTCTCTCTTCTTTTCTTTTTTTTTTTTCAATTTTTTTATGTCGCTTTAACAATCTAACACGAAAATTAGTTGTGGCCTCTTGCTATTAGGAAATGTTAGAAAAGAAAAGCCTTCATGGAATTACATTTTTCTCTAGTTGAATGAAAACAAATTTGGTATATCTCTGTATTTATAATGAGATTATTTAATTTAAGATTAACAAGGGGCTATTACTTAAGCGTAAAGAAAGTGCAAACATAATAGTCGCATTGCTATTCGAGGCATCTTCCTCTGGAATTGAACTGTCTATTCAGTCATGCGTAATAACAAAAAGTTCTTCGTCGTATCCACCCAAAAAAACTCTTGGGTGCCATTTGGTTAATTAACTTATTAAGATTGAGAGAGATTGATGAACATAAATAAAGTTAAAAGGAAAAAAAAAATCTGCAATCTATATATAAACAGGAAGAGTAATATGCATTAAGCCGTAAAACAGCAGGAAGACTTCATATTTGCCCCTTTCTATAATTTGATATATGATATCTTTTCCAACTAAAAGCCATGGCATGTGTGAGAATTTAAGTAACATATGTACTGTTTAAGAATTATGTATACGTGTGTGCTCCTTATCTAATTTTTTCATCTGTATTTGTTGATTTATATGTGTACGCATCACTAGATTGAGTTTTAATCATAAACATCACATTTACAAAATTTAACATCAATTCAATATTGTTTGGCACTCCTTTAATATATTACAAAATTGACATATATAAATTTTTCAATTTTTGTAAAATTTTGTATGCGAGATCAATATAGTAATTACTTTTTATTTAATGATTAGATCTAAAAAATTTATTTATTTTATAATAAAAGACTAAGAGATGTAAGGGCTTCAGTTTTTACACTAGTGTCAGTTTATCCCTTCTTTTGTTTCACATAATTAAATAAGTATATACCTTGGCATTGGCAACTAGCTAGGTAGGTCAACTACGCAACTTCACAAGTGCAATTTATGGATCGTATAAGGGGAAAATTATAATTTAAAAATTTAAGTTAAAAATATTTATATTAAATAAATTTTAAAGTCTTTTAATCTAAATATCTTTAATTTAAGACTATACATTATAATTTTGCCATCATGTATAATTGTCCCCCCCAAAAAAATATCAATCACAGTTGCTAATTTGATGGGAAGAGGGTGGGTAAGATGAGAGTGCGTTGTACCTGAGAAATTGTCCTCCCCATATACGCTATCAACGAGTTTTATAAAAAAGCAAATATATTATGAAAGTCCTACCAAGTCAGTTACTTTTTATGAAGCTTGCATAGTGTCATGGATAATGAACACGATCGAACCCACCGTAAAATCTGTCCTGACACACATGGAGATCGCCAAGGATTTGTGGGATGACATCAAAGACTGTTTTTCAGTTACCGATGGAGCCTGGGTGCATCAGTTGAAATCAGAACTTGCAAATTGTAGACAACAAGGAGCTTCCCTGATGAGCTACTACTCGAAGTTGAAACAGTTGTGGGAGGAACTAGCCAATTATGATGTAATTTCTGGGTGCAAGTGTGGAGAATGTGAGTGCAATATTGCAGCGCAGTTGACAAAGAAACGAGAAGAAGAAAAACTACACCAATTCCTGATGGGATTGGATGATGCATATAGAGCTGTGAGATCAAATATCTTGAGCACATCTCCATTGCCCAATGTGAGCAAAGCGTACTCATTGATTTGCCAAGAAGAACGGGTGCAAAATACTTCAAAGGGTAAAGAAGTAAAGGCAGAAGCCTTAAGCTTTTCTGATCAAACTTTTCATAGTATCAGAGCTACAGGATATAGTTCTGCCTCTTTAAACACATATCATGGAAAGAGAAAGTAAGAAATCACCTTACACTTTGTCTTCAAATGATAATCTTGGAAATTTGATTACCCAGGTGCAATTGAGAGAAAACAATTATGATGAATGGGCTCGTACTATCAGGATGGCACTGCGAGCTAAGAAGAAATTTGGTTTTATTGATGGAACAGTGACAAAACCAGAAGAAGACTCGGATGAGATGGAGGATTGGTGGACAGTGAACTCTATGATTGTGTCATGGATAATGAACACGATCGAGCCCACCGTAAGATCTGCCCTGACACACATGGAGATCGCCAAGGATTTGTGGGATGACATCAAAGACTGTTTTTCAATTACCGATGGAGCCCGGGTGCATCAGTTGAAATCAGAACTTGCAAATTGTAGACAACAAGGAGCTTCTCTGATGAGCTACTACTCGAAGTTGAAACAGTTGTGGGAGGAACTAGCCAATTATGATGTAATTTCTGGGTGCAAGTGTGAAGAATGTGAGTGCAATATTGCAGCGCAGTTGACAAAGAAACGAGAAGAAGAAAAACTACACTAATTCCTGATGGGATTGGATGATGCATATAGAGCTGTGAGATCAAATATCTTGAGCACATCTCCATTGCCCAATGTGAGCAAAGCGTACTCATTGATTTGCCAAGAAGAACGGGTGCAAAATACTTCAAAGGGTAAAGAAGTAAAGGCAGAAGCCTTAAGCTTTTCTGATCAAACTTTTCACATAGTGTATTGGTTTAATATCACTGATTATTATACAAATAAAGTGACACTATATATGATACCTTAAATTTACTTATATCCATAACCCACATCCTACTTCGTGTTTATCTTCTCCCTCTCTCTTCCGTATGTATATATGTGAGTCAATGAATTAACCTTATTTAGTTCAAATGTTTATTGTGAATTTGTGATACACGCAGGAAACTTTTAAATGCTATAATTGATTTAAACCAAAGTCAATTGATCAAAACATGATTATTCATATGAATTATTTTTTATAATACTGTAATAAAACACCATTATAAATATGAAAGTTTAATCCAACATATGTTGAATATATTAACTACTAGCTTGAGTCTATTACAATTAACATGTTTTCACTTTGACATATGCGATATTTCATTGTGTTTCTATTATTTAGTAAATTAAAATCATATAAGAAGTTTTAAAACTTCAAATTTCATTCCTTCACTTAGAACTTCCTTTCTTTTTTTAATAGTATAATCAAGAAACTAAAATCTTTTATGATGTTTGACTAATTTCTCGCATTATTATATATCTATTTACTTGTTAGTTTATTCAACTCGACGGTAATCACGGAGTTGAATTGTAAAAATATGTTGAGTTTATGGTTGAAGTTATTCTTAAAAGACTTATTTAAACAACATAAATTATATTTTCGAATTTTAGAGGCCAAGCAAAAAAGGAGGAAAAAATATAAAATAGGATGATATAAACGTGATATTGAGGGGGTCCACGTGGACGCAAAATGGAGGAAGAGCCGCCAAATGGTGAGCACGTGTCAGGTAATGTAGGGTGGTGGAGTCGCCTGCAAAAAGGGCAGACCTGAGCGGTCCAGAGTGAATTCCGGAAGGTACACGTGGTGAAGGAAAGACCTGCTGAGCTGTGCATTTTGCTGGACGTAATTATTTGTGAACATAATAATGATTTAATTAAAATGAAATAAATTAATTAATAATCCGTTAGGAGATGCATTGACTCAGTGCACCTAACTTTGACTCTCCACGTCTGTCACAATCACGTCCTTCTCACGTGACTTTCCCTCCTACCCACGGCACCGCCCTGTTCGTCCATTATTTATTGTGGCAGTCTTGTACAGAGAGAGAGAGAGAGAGAGAGAGAGAGAGAGAACCTTTAGATCCAATCCATTATCAATTCTGTGCCTTTTAATACTCCATCCTTAATATTTTATAAAATTATCAGTTTTTTTATCATCGTTGAATTGTTTAAAAATTAAATGTATTAGGAATTTCATTTTCTGAAGACTATGTATATATACAATTCCTTAATTAAATTAAAACCTATATATATAATATTTGTAAATTTGACTGTTTATTACCAATAATTAACTAATATAAAAGCTATAATAAAAAGCATAGTTCCTTAATTAGTGGTTAATTATGCAAAAGCAGCAGATGAATAATCTCTCAAAAGCTGTACTTGAAAAAGATCTGTTGCAGATATTCAAAAATATGTTTTCATCAGTAAATTTGATTGCCTAAATTACTGTGTAATTTTCAAGTGATTACAATTTCTCCATGATACTGAAATCAAAGAGAGAAGAGAAATTCTATATATCACAAGCATCAAAATTAGATATGCTCAACATCTATAAAAGCATAGTTTAATTAATTAACATTATTTGAGGCTTGTCTATTTATGATTTTATTTATCTGAAAAAATAATAATAATAATTGACAATTTTGGTGAATTAAATCAGCATGAGGCATAAGTATAGAGGCCATAATTGCGGAGAATAGGGGTGTAATGTTGTGAGGAGGAAATGGGAATTGAGAAGTGATTACGTGGCGAGTTGTGGTGGACGAAGGGCTATCAGCCATCCACCAGCGAAGAGGGAAACCACCAAGCATGTTCTTTTGTCCCCCACTATTATTCTTCGCTCATCCTCATCCTCATCCCAAAACACCCTCCTCCGTTGTCAAAGTACATTTTTGTCCTTTTCTTTCCACTCAAATTACTTTGCGTTCTTTAGGACAATTAATTTTAGCGTTCTAGCCAATGGCGCTAACAAACCTTAGATGAAAGATGAATGCAATCTTATCTCATATGTATAAAATCCGTGGGTATTACAGTTTATTTACACTGTTTGTTAATACTATTTCTAAATTTATATCAGTATAATATTATTTATGTATTGTTCATGTATTATTTATCCTTTTTTTTTTTGGGGCTATGGGTCTCATTTTTTTATCCGTGGATTTTACTGTATATTAACACTATTTATAAAATCATACTCGGACTGACCCTGCAAATTTCGTGGGGATTAAAAAAATTTCAGTGGGTCCTACATGAAAAAAAATGAAAAAACTAGAATGGGACCCCACAGAAAGAAAAAAAAAAAATGAACAGTATTAAAGAGTGACAAGAAACACTATCGCACCCACGGGATTTTATATATATATATATTAATGATTGATTAGCATAATACTATTTATGATTCATGTATTATTTATTTATATTGTTATTTTTTTGCTGTGGGTCTCATTTTTTTTTAATTTTATTTTTCTTGTGGGTTTCTTTTTTTTTGTTATGGAACTTACAGAAAAAATTTTGAATCTCTCTTGTAAAAGAAGGTGCTAGTTACCATAAAAATAAAAAAAATACTCCCTTTGATTTTATATATATAAATTTTTAAAAAAATTTGATTTAATCTAAAATATAAAAAATAAACTATTAATATTTAATATATTAATTATAGTATTTTAATTACATCTTTTATAGAATGAATCTTTTAAATTATGAGTAGTAATATTTATTAATTTTAAAAAAATTACATACATTAAATATTTATTCTTAAAAAATTATTTTTATTTATGACAAAATATAAAAAAAAGTGATTATTTTTTAAATTCTTATGAGTTAAATTATTTATTTGATATATATAAGAGCAGATGAAGTATATGATTATCCGCCTCCGAAACTGTTTGGCTTTGTATTATTGAGAGTTGAAACTGTTTTCCCCTCACCACGTGATACTAATTAACAAACCATCGTCTAAGAAAAAGATAAGTGTTAATGATTGTTTATTTTTACCAAGAAAGATTACACATATATATACGTTTAAGTTATATATACAACTTCCTTTACCACAAAAAGAAGTCTTTTTTTTTTTTAATTTGTAGATCATTAAATTATATGTTTTGCTATATTAAGGGCTTGAGCAAAATCACATGCACGTCCATTTATCATAATTTTGCAACATTATTAGTTACTGTCTTATCAGGGGGCCATTATCCTCTTCCCAAAAACTAAGCTGATGAGGTGTGCGGCGCTCCAACTTATATGTTCAGAATCAACTCCAAGTCTATTCGATGTAGGCTCGTGACATACTCACTCACTTAATCCATGACGTTTTCGTCACGAATAGCCCATCGTTCCATTCACAGTGGAGTCGGATGCCATCTATCCTGACAGTGACTGTGAGGCTGGCTCTGATACCACTTGTTACGGGGCCATTACCCTCTCTCCAAAAGTCAAGCTGATGAGGTGTGCAGCGCTCCTACTTAAATGCCCAGAATCAACCCCAAATTTATCCGATATAGGCTCGTGACAATCTACTAACATAATACGCAGTTTTGATGAGATTTCATTTTTACTTTAACTACTTTATTTAGTATTAATTTAATTTTTTAAATTTTACTTTTATCTTTTACTTTCATTTTAATTTTAATGTAATTTTTAACTTTATTTTAAGTTTTATTTTTTGTCCTTAATTCTATTTGATTTAAATTTAATTCTTTAACTTTGTATCATATTTTACTTCCATTTATTAATTTAATTTTTTTCTAATTTGACCATTAATTTTAAAATATTACTCAATTTTTTCCATCTAACACTATTAAATTAAAACATTCAATAGAAAAGTTTTATGTAACTTATCTGTAAAATAAATAAAATCATTAGTTAGATTAGAATAAATTTGACAAAAAATGAAATTATGAGACAACAATCAAACTTAAAGTAAATTTAAGAAATTAAATTAAAATTAAATGAAAGTGAAACCTAAGGTAAAGTTAAGAGATTGAATTGAAACCAAATGAAATTGAGAAACAAAAGTAAGAAATAAGAAAACATTAAGAGACTAAATTAAAACTAAATAAAATTAAAAGATAAAATTAAAACTTAAGATTAAGATAAAAAAAACTAAAAATGTATTTTACCTTATAACAGGTTGTTTGATACACGTAATTATTATAATAGAAATGAAAATAAAAAAAAATATAATTTTATAAATTGAAAATAATTAGTATATCTTTATTTAAAAAATAATAAAAAAAGATAAATACTATTAAATAAAAATTATAAAAACATAATAAATATTACACATAAAAATAAAAGTAGAATTCATTTCCTTTCTTGATATCAAGCACGCCTAATATGTAATCGAAGTTTTTGTCCTCTTCCTAAAAATATATCAGCAGAAAACTAGGCGAGCACTGTTACCAACCCACGTTGGAAGAGGTATAAGTGGGGAAAAATTTAATTTCTTATTTTTATTTTTACAATTTTAAAATAAAATAAATGATAAGAAGATCAAGTCTCAAATGCATGGAACCCGTTGACATTTTTTAAAAATTACTGATATACATACAGCACTTAAATAAGAGAATTAGTTTTCTTCTATATATCTCCTCTAAAAGCTAAATTCTAACAGCAAAAGTATTAATCACTATAACACTGAATAAAAACAATATTAAAAACCATACAACAAAGTACCACGAAAATTTAGACGGCTGATATAAAAGCGCATACAATGCGAACTTGAGAAAAAGAGGAGAAAGCATGAATAAGACGATAATATATTGTACTTATAACCCAACCTAACCGTAAAGCATGAGTAAGAAATATTATGTTTTTTAGTTAATTATTATACAATAATTATTAAATGTTATTAAATATATAATATTTTACCTAATTCATTAGATTTATTAGTATAATTATACTCATTGATTGCACAATATGATTAAAAGTTATTAATTATTAAATAAGTTAATATTACAAGCAATTATTTAATAAAATATTTTATATATTTAATAATTATTTCGTTATAATTAGAATACATATATTCCACAATTCATAATATTATCATTCTAATTAAAAAAAAAACTCCCAGACCTACTTGTATTCCAACACCAGAAATTAATAATCATTTTAGACAAGGCACTACATATGGATGGGCTAGCAATCAAATTGTGGCAACTTGTTAAGAACCTTTGGGAAAGTCCAGTGGTGCCCGAAATAACGACAATCCAATTTGAATAGAATTATACCTTTCATGAAAGGTTCAAAGAAACTTTCTCATAACTACAAGTGAGTTGAACTTAAATGAAGAAATTAAATGAGATAGAAAGGACAACGAAAGGAAGTGGACATATACTTGACAGCGCTTTCTAGCTATCACTTTGGCCTTCAGCAGTAACAATATGAATAATGAAATTCAAAGAACTTACATAAATAGTTAACAAACACGAAATGTCATGGATCTAACTGAGAAGGGAAATGTACACATCTGTTTTGCATGCAAAATTCCAAAAGCCCTAGCTTCCCTCTCGTGCAGGTAACCTTGGATGAAAGCAAGACCTCAAGTGGCAAAATTTGCAGGCCGCTCCAACCCAACAAGATCGTCTTTAATGGCTTTTGTCTGCATTAGGGCTACTTGATAATTAGCCGGCACGTCGGCCACCCCATGCATGCATATAAGGTTAACCTTCATTAATACCAAAAGTACGAACATGCCTATATCAAGCATGTTCAAATTAACTCGTTCCTCGGAATACTGAGAAATGCATGGAAAATGAGAAATGAGAAAAATGTTAAATCTCAGACACGTGTACGGCAAAGATGGCCCGATTGAATGTGATTGTTGAGGCGACGATGGCTAATTATGTACGTCTTTATGTCACAGGTCCGGTACTTATCAACAATTCAATTATATGGGGTAGTTGATATTTGGTGGGACGAACAAGGGTAGTTTGGTAAGCTTACATGGGCATCTTTGTTGCTTTTTATAAGAGTGTCATGAGCGTGCTTCCCAGTCCACATGATGGGGTTCGTTTATCGCTAGTTATGGAGCAACTCTATTCCGTTTAAGATTTCCAAAAGGTAAAAACAGCTATCTCTCTGTCGAGTACTCGTCTTCTACTTCGGAACTTTCTTTTTGGCCAGAAACGGTATGGCTAAATTCAAATATTATCCACTTGTACTATATGTTGCACTATAATATTATTCAAAGTTTCTTAAAATTTTGTTATCCTCTTTCATGGCCAATAATATTCTTTGTACCCTTAGACGGTTACATCATATATTGGATATCTCTCTATAGCTCCCACTGTTTCAGGAATCTCATCTTCTACAGATTATTTGTCATAGAGCCTCATTAACCCTGTTCCCTCCTCGTTTCTTTTTAATTAATTCTCCATAGCCCTGGAAAGAAATTATATATAGCATGACAGTTTCTGGTCTGGATTTAATTTTAAGGCAATAAAGTATTTTTCTAAATCAGTGTTCAATCAAGTTAGATAATACTCTACACTAAATCATTTTTTTCCCTTAATATATATAATAACACAATCAAAATGATTAGAGTGTAATATCAAACCCTTAAACAAATGCATTCCTTGTGACTCTAGTACTGAACACTAAAAATTATTTCTTTCTTATTTAACAGTTTTAGTCTAACTTTAAAGATGTTATTCATTTTATATATATATAACAGTGGAGATCAGAAATGGAGAAAGCAAATTCATCTGGGTTAGCAAGAACCAAATCGGACCAGCTGGCGGAGACAGTGGTTGCAGCGCTGAAGTCAGCCCCGTCGAGCGAGTCAATTAACGGAATGGTGGAGAGTGGTGGCAGCGGTGGCGGAGGAACACTGTCGAGGAAGTCAAGTCGGCGGATGATGGCGGCGTCACCGGGGCGGAGCGGCGGAGGGAAAAACACCCACATTAGGAAAAGTAGGAGTGCTCAGATAAAGGTTGACTTGGACGAAGTGGGTAGCGGTGCGGCACTTAGCCGAGCTTCAAGTGCCAGCTTGGGCCTCTCGTTCTCCTTCACTGGCTTCACCCTCCCTCCAGATGAAACCGCTGACTCTAAGCCATTCAGCGACGAAGACATTCGTAAGTTTCTTTATCGTTCACTAAGCGAACAAATTAATCATATGCTCCCCTACTTTAAAAATTGACACGGGATTCATATAGTTTAAATTTTATATATTTATCTATCTTGAGTTTGAGGATCTAGGTTTGATGCGCAGTCTATAGACGCGGGAGAGGGACCCAAGGGCTATTTAACAGCTTCTCATTAAACAACATAACCCTTTTCTTATTTGCTAATATAGAAAACGCAGGGAAAAGTAACTTCCCTAATGGTACGCGTCCGTGACTTTGAGAAATTCGTTGGGCGGTGCTAAACTGCTAATTATAACTGTTCGCAAGATTTACCTAAACAAGGAAACGGAAACTGTTGTAACATTTTTACGTGTAAGGTTAACATATATAGGTTTATTAACTTATAAAAAACAAATTTATTAAGTCCTATTCTTGTTCACTTGTAAGTAGAATTTAGGATAAATTACTCTCCCCTTAAGAATAGATATTTAAATTATATAACTTTTCTTTAAAAATATACACTTATCTTTCTAAAAATAAAATACAATAAAATATTTTTAAGAATAATATTATTATTTATTAAAACTATAACTTATTAAAAAAATTATTTTTATGACTTTATTTTAATGGTATTTATTTTGTACTGAAAATCATAAATTTAATTTATTTTAAAATTTTGTTAGATTTATGGCAATACTTATGTTTGTTATAACATATTTCATACAAATGTTATTCTTGAATTAAATTATTATCTATATATTAGTTATATTTAAAATAATTTTTTGAATATATTATTTGTTTTGAATAATTTTTCTCAAATAATTTCATAATTTGATAAATTTGGAAATTAGAATATTTTATATTAGCCAAATATATATTTAATATTTATTATATTATATAAATAATAGGTATAGGGATATTTTGATAAAAATAAATGTAATTGTATATTTTCTTTTATTATAAGAAAGGTAAGTGTAGTATATTTTTTATTTAAATAAATATATATTTTTAAAATAAAAATAAATTTGTATAATTTAGACAAATGCCAAAAAGGAGAATTTATCCTAGAATTTAAACTTATTATATAAGAATTTTAAATAGTCTTTTGAAACATAACAGTCCATTTAGTTAAAAGATATAAAGATAAGGAGAATATAAAAAAAATAGATAAATAAAAATAGGTAAGATAAAAAACAATTTTTTACTTTTATTTAAAAAATAATAATTTGATGATTATAATAATAATGTAATAAATAAAATAATTATTATAAAAATATAATAGATATTATATAAATTATTTAAAGGGGGTACATCCAGACAGGGATTTTGATTGCAGTACAATAAACAAAATTTTAAATGATTCATATGAACTGCCACCAATCTTTATTCCTCAAATATATTAAGTTATATTTTAAAAAAAAAAAAGTACCGTGACCCATTCAAAAATTTAAAAAAAAATTATATAAAATGGGTCACAGTTGCCCATTTTGAATATATATATATATATATATAACAAGTCACGTTATGCATTTTATTTTTATGTTTTTCTGTATTTATTTTTTAGGGCATTGTAATATAACTATTTCTCTCCATTAATTATAAAATTTTACTTCCTTTAATATTGAGTTCAATAATATTGTACAATCATTCTTAATTTCTCATTACATTTTTTTACACTCCTACTTATTTATCTAGTTTAAAGGAAGTTGCTTTAAAAAATTCATCTTTATTTTCCTAAATTAATGTTATTCCTTTCATGGTAAATAAATTTTAACTTATTATAATTATTTTCATTCTGCAACTTATTACTACAATTTTATTTTTTAAAAACTAATTTAAAAATTAATTTATATTAATTCATATTTAAAAATTAATTTTAATTTTTAAAACGAAAATTAATATAAATATGAATGATAATGATTTTAGAAAATGAAAGAGGTTTTAAAAAAATTATCATTTAAAAATTATCATTTATTTTTAATCATTTTATCAAGTTTAAAAAAATATTATTTACTTTTTCCTAAACAATAATCTTCTATTTCTTTGTGTCTATTTTTTTTTATTTTACCAAATTTAAATTATTTGACATTTAATTTTTTTATACCACTTAGCCATAATTTTTTAAATCCTCTTTCATTTTTTTTAAATCATTATCATTCATATTTATATTAATTCTCATTTTAAAAATTAAAATTAATTTTTAAATATAAATTAATATAAATTAATATAAATTAATTTTTAAATTAGTTTTAAAAAATAAAATTGTAGTTATAAGTTACGGAATGAAAATGATTATAATAAGTTAAAATTTATTTATCATGAAAGAAATAACATTAATTTAGAAAAATAAAAATTAATTTTTTAAAGCAACTTTGTTTAAACTAGATAAATAAATAAGAGTGTAAAAAAATGTAATGAGAAATTAAAAATGATTGTACAATATTGTTGAACTCAATATTAAAAGAAGTACAGTTTTGTAATCAATAAAAAAATAATTATATTATAATACCTTAAAAAATAAATATAAAAAAAATATAAAAATAAAATGCATATCGTGACTCATTATGTATATATATATTTTTAAAATGGGTCACCGTCTAGCAACCTTGACTCATTTTATATATATATATATATATATATTAATGCATATGAGGATTAAAGATCGCAATCAATATGAATCATTTAAAATTTTGTTTATTGTACTGCAGTGAAAATCCGCATCCAGACGACGCAGCAAACCATGGGGTTTGAAATCGTAATTTACATGAGTTTGATATTTACCTCACCCTTTCTTCTACTGTCAGACAGAACTTCATGTAGCTAGGTCAAGGATGAGTCCTGGTAGGTCCAAAGTCCAACTACCTTTGCTCCAAACCCGTGATTAAGGGTCGAAAAATAAGTGATTCTGGTAGTTCCCACCACCAAAAGGACTACATGGTCCCTCAAATATACACAAGAACGTCGTGTTCTAATTAGTTATAGCAATTATCATGCATGCTGAATTTTCCCTTGACTATGTACAGTCCAATTTACGGATATTATTTTGCAATAAATATTTAGGTTCACCCTTCACATTTAATCTCCTTGCAGTAGCAGTAGTAGTACGCGTGTAAGGAGCCATTCAGAACACAATAAAGCGAGAAACAGGGACACGTTGAGTCCTGTTCTCTTCAATCTTTCCCTATGATAAGGAACACGTTGCACTTCTTGGACCACTGCCCATCACTTTCAGACCATGACCGTGGAAGACAAAAGCACCATACTTCTGGAGTCCTCTTGTTATTGTTATTGGAGCTGTCCCTTTTGTTTTTTTTTGTTTTCCCTCTATATTCCTATTTCGTGGGAGGGCGCATTTTCTCATTGTTGGGCCCTTCATTAAAATTTAAGTTGACTTTTTTCACGCCTACGTTAGCATGACTTACTACTGCGGCGACTAGTCTTTTGGTCAATGTTTCGCTTTCACAACAGTCTTCTTCAATTTGACTTTCATAAACCATATATATTTATATATATGTATATTGCACTTTAAGGAATCCCGCAGCATCAATGCTATGAGAGAAACCCATGAAACTCCTTTATATACAGCTTTCAATATCTGATTTCAGATATTTTTCCTGCTAAGAACACTACCACATATTTCTTTGAGCATACTTACAACATGAATTATATATATAAGCAAAACAGCTAGCCGCTGCAATAGAATAAAAGGCTTTTGCTGAAGGATCTTCTTTTTCCTTCGTTGTGTTGTATAAAAAGGGTTGCATATGTATATTGCAGCGGAGGATATCGAAGCTGGAACTTGCCACCCAAAGTTTCAAACGGAACCCACTCTGCCGATTTATCTGAAGGTATTAAATTTACGTTTGAAATGTAAGCTCCTATTCTTCTCCATTAATTTCCACGTCTGCAGCTATACTATGTATTGGGCAGGAAATTAAAGATGAAGCTTCATTTAGCTATCAACACCACCAATTGAACATGGCTATAGCTATAGCATGGTCAGGTTCAGTCTTGTACGGAGTTTCATTTCATATGACATTGGTGTACAAGACTACCCCTTCTTTCCAGTTAACCATAACTAATTAGCATTTAGTAGAACAGATAAGCACGTGCACATTAATTTCTCGTATACCTCAGATCTAGGCTCAGGTTTGAAACCCAGATGGTTTCGAACTCAGAAAGAAGGGCTTTGTAGTATGCGTAGCTAGTTAACAAATTACAAGAAAATTAAAGATGTCTTGATGCATTGAGCTTAACTTTGATGCTCAATTTAACCAACTAAATATGACTTCAATCCTTTTTCTGTTGTATGCAGTTCAAGGATGTGAGCTACAAAGTGGTGATCAAAGGCATGACAACAAGTGAGGAGAAGGATATCTTAAATGGGATTACTGGTTCTGTGAATCCCGGAGAAGTTTTGGCATTGATGGGACCCTCCGGGAGCGGAAAGACTACCCTTTTGAATCTGCTAGGAGGCAGGTTGTTCCAGTCCACTGTTGGTGGCTCTATCACTTTCAATGACCAACCATATACCAAATTTCTCAAAAGCAGGATAGGATTTGTGACTCAAGATGATGTACTGTTTCCTCACCTTACTGTGAAAGAAACACTTACATACGCAGCCCGCCTACGACTCCCAAAGACATTCACAAAAGACCAAAAGGAAAAACGAGCTTTGGATGTCATCTATGAGCTTGGTTTAGAGAGGTAATTTTTTCATCAAACGCATAACCAAAGAAAGAACACAGTAAAGAATTTGTCTTTATGATCAAATTATTATGTGTTGTGACAGATGCTCTTATTTCATGTAATTTAGGTGCCAAGACACTATGATTGGTGGCTCCTTTGTTCGCGGGCTATCTGGAGGAGAGAGGAAGAGAGTTAGCATCGGTAATGAGATTATAGTCAATCCTTCCCTTCTGTTTCTGGACGAACCAACTTCTGGTTTGGATTCTACAACAGCCTTGAAGATTGTTCAGATGCTACAAGACATAGCAGAGGTACTAATTACAATTCTCATTCTTTTCCCTTCAGGATCAATGAAATTTCATGGCAACCTATCGACAAAATACTTCAATTTGATGGCAGGCTGGTAAAACAGTGGTGACAACAATTCACCAACCATCAAGCAGACTCTTTCATAAATTTGATAAGTTGGTCCTTCTGGGAAAAGGGAGCTTGCTTTACTTTGGCAAAGCATCTGAAGCAATGTCTTACTTCCAATCTATAGGATGTTCCCCTCTTATTGCCATGAACCCAGCAGAGTTTTTGCTAGACCTCGCAAATGGAAACATAAATGATGTTTCTGTACCGTCTGAGTTAGAGGATAAAGTGCAGATAGGAAATGCAGAAGCTGAAACAAAGAATGGGAAACCATCACCAGCAGTTGTGCACGAGGTAAATTATCATTCTAGTATAAGGGAAAACTTGAGACTGCAAATTTTCCGTCTGATTCTAAATGAATTAATTATAAAAAGCAGTACCTGGTAGAAGCATATGAGACTAGAGTTGCAGAAAAGGAGAAGAAAAGGCTATTGGTCCCTATCCCACTTGATGAATCACTGAAGTGTAAGGCTTGTTCTCCTAAGAGACAGTGGGGGGCAAGCTGGTGTGAGCAGTATTCCATACTGTTCTGCAGAGGAGTAAAAGAACGAAGGCACGACTACTTCAGCTGGTTAAGAATCACCCAAGTTCTCTCGACTGCAGTCATCTTGGGATTACTTTGGTGGCAATCAGACGCTAACAATCCAAAAGGTCTTCAAGATCAGGTAAAAACAGATATAAATCTTCTTACCTTAAATTATAAGATGGACCTTTTCTTCTCTAAAACCTTAACTTCTCTGCATTTACAGGCAGGGCTACTTTTCTTCATAGCGGTGTTCTGGGGATTCTTTCCTGTGTTCACAGCAATATTTACATTTCCTCAAGAGAGAGCGATGCTGGCGAAGGAGAGAGCAGCAGACATGTACAGACTAAGTGCGTACTTTGTGGCTAGGACAACAAGTGACCTTCCATTGGACTTGATATTACCAGTACTGTTCCTGCTAGTAGTTTATTTCATGGCGGGTCTGAGACTAAGTGCCGACTCCTTTTTCTACAGCATTCTCACTGTCTTCCTCTGCATTGTGGCAGCTCAGGTACGCATTTATGCATATACATAGAAGGCAACACTATAACCAAAATAACCTATGATTCTAACTATGGCCGATAGTGAAGCAGGGACTTGGACTCGCTATTGGGGCCACACTAATGGACCTGAAGAAAGCAACAACTCTGGCTTCAGTGACTGTGATGACCTTCATGCTGGCCGGGGGATTTTTTGTAAAGGTAAGCTTACCTCTTTTTTTTTTTTCGATTGCAAGATCTTCATTTCATTAACCCATTCACGTGCTCCTAAATTTGGCAGGAAGTGCCGATATTCATATCGTGGATTCGTTACATGTCGTTTAACTACCACACGTATAAACTATTGCTGAAGGTGCAATATGAAGGCCTCACGCGAGGCATAAATGGGATGAGAATTGAAAGTGGTTGGACAGAGGTGGGTGCTCTGATAGCAATGGTTTTTGGTTATCGTTTCTTGGCCTACCTTTCTTTGCGGCGGATGAAGCTTCAATGTGGAGCTTAGAAGGAGTGTTACGGATTGAATTGCGAGGATTTTGAGATGGATTGAAATGCCGGGCATCAACATTGACAATGAGCTGAAGCTTCTGGTCTTTAATTTTCTGTATAATATTTTCTATGGTGCTGAAACTTGAAATATCAAACTAGCATGCTAGATGTTGCCTTGCCCCGTGTAAGTTGAGGCGTTACTCGGTTTCTCTGTTTTGAATTTTCCTAGTTGAAATTTTGAGGATGGATCAAGTCAAGAAACTTGGCATACCTCGCACATAAATTGCGAAACTGAATTAAAAGCCTCCTTTTTTTTCAATTAATGAATCTCTCTCTCTCTATGATTCAAATATATATATATATATATATTAATGAATCTCACTGGAAGTGAATATATGGTAACATTTGTATCTCTCATTTTCGAATAACGGGGGGCAAATGAAAAAGAAAGTAGAAGACAGAGGAGACCTTGTACGTAATTATTCCTACTTGGGCATTTACAAAAATCACAAATCATAGAAGTTAATTTTTAGGTTTAGGGGTGGTCAAGGGTAGCGCCGGTAAGGAATTGGGATGATGCCATTGTTCTTTGCAAACAAAGGTGGTGTGAGGGGAACGTGGGAAGGAGGAAGGAGCAAGAGAAGTCAACAAGGGTAAGGCCTATGAGGGTGAGGGCAATATTAACAAAAAGAGGGCAAACGATAAGGTTGATAACGGTTTGATGGGACGGCATAATTGTGGTGCACCGACGTGGAGGGGGCCACGTGGTAAGGAAGTTCACTCGGGGAAAAATACACGCAAGGGATTTTGGAAGACAAAGCCACGTGATAGAGAAATGGGGGCTGGATTTGAATGGCCCAACGGAGGAAATTTAAAAGAACGACTATGGGTTAAAGGAGGATTTGGACCTGCTTATGTTCAAGCTCCTCATATTTGTTCATGTCCTTCACAATTTTTTTTTTTTTTTTTCTTGGGGGGAGGGAATGGATCCCTCATGTGAGAGAACATGAGCAATCTCTCAAACATGAGGAAATCCATTTCCGTTAAAGGATGCGAGGATGAAAGAAAAGTCCAAATGAAGATTTGGGACCAATGAAGATTTGGAACTCATTTAGTCAAGTGATATAAAGAAAAGAATATAAAATATAAATAAATAAGATAAAAAGTAATTTTTTATATATTTATTTTAAAAAATAATTAAAAATAACATATATTGTTAAATAATAATTATAAAAGTATAATAGATATTATACATAACAACAACAATAACAACAAATTCTTTTCTCATTAAGTGAGATCGGTTATATTGATTAATCGATATCAGAAATCATATTTTTAGACAAATCATTTAAATTTAAATATCTCTTAATAGTTTTTTCTATAATTTTTATTGGTCTCCTCTACCTCTTATTATTAGACTACTCTCCATTTAATCTACTCTCCTAATTGGAGTTTCTATAGGTCTCCTCCACATATGCCCAAATCATTTAAATCGTGATTCTAACAATCTTTTTTACAATAAGTACGACTTTTACTTTCTCTTTAATGCATTCATTTCTAATTCTATCTTGTCTAGTGTATCCACTTATTCAACGCAACATTCTCATCCCTGCAACATTATACTTATTCTCTCGTTGACTTTTTATTGCCCAACACTCAATTCTATATAATATTGTTGATCTTATAGTTGTGCAATAAAATTTACCCTTAAGTTTGAATGGTACTCTTCTATCATAAATAATACTTGAAACATTCCTCCATTTCATCCACCCCGCTTGAATCATATGTTTTACATCTTCCTCTATTTTCCCGTCATATTATATGACGGATCTAAAATATTTGAACGGTATGACTCATGATATGTTATGTTTTTCAATTTTCACTTCCACACTAGAACTAGTACATCTCTTATTAAACTTATACTCCATATACTCTGTTTTACTTCTACTTAAATGAAATTTATGTGCTTTTAAAGCTAATTTTCACATCTCTAACTTATCATTCATTTTCTCTCTTAATTCTCTAACTAGGACTATATTATCTACAAAAAGTATGCACTTTAGCACCGGCTCTTAGATACGTTCAATGAATGCATCTAAAACTAAAGTAAAAAGATAAGAGCTCAAAGTTGATCATTAATGCAAATCAATAGTTATCGAAAAATCTTTTGTAGGCCCACATTTTGTTATTACACTAATTGTAACCCCATCATACATATCTTAGATTGCTCGAATATAAGTTTTATGAGCTTCTTTTTTCTATAGAACCTTCCATAATAGCTCTCTTGACACCCTATTATATGCTTTCTCCAAATACACCATGCATAAATCTCTTTGATTCTCTCGATATCTCTCAATCAATCTTTGCAACAAATATATCGCTTCTATAGTTTACCTTTTGGGCATAAAATCAAATTGATTTTCCATAACTTAAGTCTGTTGCCTTAGCCTTTGCTCAATTACCCTCTTCCATAATTTTATAGTGTAACTCATGAGTTTAATTCCCTTATAATTTGCACATTTTTGTATATCCCTTTTGTTCTTATAAATAGGGACTAAAGTACTTCTCTTTCACTCTTCTAGCATTCTCTTAGATCTCATAATTTCGTTAAATAACTTTATGAGTTAACTTATATATTTCACTCATAAACACTTCCATACTTTAATTGATATATTATTTGGTCCAACTATTCTATCATTCTCCATTCGCTTAATACTCTTTTTACCTCTAACTCTCGAATCCTATAATAAAAAATATAATTTTGGTTCTCTTCTTTAGTCTCTAACCTATCTGATTGCAATAAAATCTCGTGCCCTTCATTAAACAACTTATGAAAATAACCCTTCTACCGTTCCTTGGTATCTTGTTCAATGATCAAAATTTTTCTTTCTTCATTCTTAATGCATTTCACTTGATCCACATTTCTTGTATTTCTTTCTCTATTTTTAGCTATTTTATAAATACCTCTTTCTTGCCCTTGTAGATTAAAAATGATTATTTTATTTTCTTAATTCACATTATACATGAATATAAGGTGTTTTTTCAATTTCCATACTACTTGTATACCGCCTCAGTAGAGTTGCACATGGTGCTTGTCAACCTGACCATGTAAGGTTGGATTGGTCCAAGCCTAACAAAAAAATTTAAGCAAATTAAGTCAAGCCACATAATAAGGCTAATTATAAATTCACTAGTTTGCATGGGAATTGGATTATTCAATGAAAATGCAGCGGTGGGGATGTTTTAGTAGCTTTTATTAGAATCCTAAAGGTATAAAAGAGATGTTTTATATGAATTACTCACCAATGTATATATGAGTACACATAAAACACTACTTGATTGAAAACATGCTTGGACATGAACCTAAATGGCTATGATATAGATGACCGGACCTAAACATATGTGAATTGTCTTTGACATATAGCACTTGAACTTGATGACAATGACTTGATACCCTTCATATGAACATAGATGACTTGATATGACAAACTTGGATAACCTCGAATTATGACCATGAAAGGACCTAATATGCACCAAGGACCTTAAAATACATAAGACAATAAAAACGCTAAAAGATATAGTAATATGATAAGATAGGCTTTATTAGAATTTATTAGACTATTATTCTTTATTCTTTTCTACAAGCTTCCTATGCATGTATATTAAACTACTATTAAAGTGTCGGAGTGATATATCTGATTAAGATAGGTAATCTCTGTGAACTTTCTAGGTATGAAATTTAAAAAAATTCTTATTTATGTTAGGCCATAAAATTATAATGGTTTTGATGCTTGATATAGGCCGTGTTCTTTGTTGAAATAAAAGTCCTTATAAGAAATGGTCTTTAATTAATATTGATAATGTTTTTTGCCAAGATAAAAGTCTTTATAAGAGATGGTCTCTAATTAATATAGATAATGTTCTTTACTAGGATAAAATTCCCTATAAGGGATTGTCTTCATTCAACTTAGACAAAGTTTTTTGTTATGATGAAAGTTCCTATAAGAGATGGTCTATACATATCCTTTTACTAGGATGAAAGGTCCCTTGAGGGGATAGTCTTTGATTGCTTTATATTGTAAATTCACTTTAGAGGATGCCCTGGTATATAATAATTATTTTCATGACTTATGAACATATTTGATGTGTGGCAGGTTAAATATGTATGATGAACTATATAATTTATGATTATACTTTATGATTTAACCACCGTCATTAAATATTTGGTATTGATGCTTAGGCTATAATATGATTAGCTTGTGAATTATATATATAAAGAGTTATTAAAGGCTTATATGTTTGGCCTTATGTTTTATGATATTTTACATTGTTGCCAGCAAATGACATGATTATCACTTGTTTATGTGATGCCATGTGATATGTTGAATTTTTATGCTACATAAGTTGTCATAAGAAACTTACCAATAACTTATAGCTACAACTTGATGATTTATAAACTATCAAATAGTGTGAATAGTTTATATATATGATGCCATGTAATTGCTTATATGATGTTACAGTTTCTCAGAGAGATAAAATAAACAAAAATATGCTTTTTGTACAAGTGATAGCTAAACCATTATTAGTTTTCAAATATTTATTGTCTTATTAAGAATTTTATGATTCTCACATTGTGCTATAATATGTTTAGATAACCAAAATACTAGTCACTAGATATATTGTAGAGATGGATTGGATGTATGCAGACATCCCAAGCATGGGTCGAGTTCATAAGATTGTTAGTATAAAGATTTAGACTTTCACAAATGAAAATCAATTCATAAGTTCCCTTTCGTGCCTAACCATCTAACTTAGTTATGTAGATGTCATGGAATTAGTTTATGTTGTATATATATATGACTGCTCTATAAAGTTAACTAAATAATTTTTTATAATTCATATGTTTAATTGAATACGTTTAGAGAAGTAGACTAATAAGTCCCATTTCATGCGAATATGTTGACATAGATTAGAACCATGTATGTAACGGCCCTTAATTCTACATATCTAGTGAATGACAAGAAGCACATAAAATGAGTTAGTTAGTTAAAGGGCATTACACTATTCAAGTTAGATGGTTTGACTCAATTTTATAATTTTTTTTAAAATATCTTATAAGGACTTCAATAAAAGTTTTATTTTCTTTAAGGATCATTTATTAATTTTCACCAAAAATTTTGAAAAAAAAAATGGCTCAATTAGCTTGAGAAATTAGCTCAGTCCAATCTAATACCAAACCAAACAAAGTTAGGCCTAAGCATTATACATAAAAAAAATAGCCTGATCTAAAATTAAACAAACAACAAGTCAAACCAAATCTCAACCCAAATTGACCTATGAACAACCTTACACTAAAGGGGGCCTAAAAAAATTATTTTTAAGTGTAAACCTCTATTCCATCATGTAACAAAAAAATAATCACAAGTTAATTTTTTTATATTGGAATTATATTTCAACTTTCACAATTGTTAGTTTCTTAAGTTGTGCAAATATATTTAATTAGTCCCTATAGATTAAAAATAATTATTTTATTTTCTTAATTCACATTATAAATAAATATAAGGCCTTTGTTTGAGTTCCATACTACCTTTCTATCACCTACAGGGGCATAAAGAAAATTATTGCAAGAGATTGCTGCGAATATGCTTTCCTATGTGTTTTCCACCGTTGCCAAACCTCCTAGGAATATGCTAAATCCTCATGAAAGTTACCAGTTGTATGTTATCTAAAGTGAAAAAGAATGCATGAAAAGAAAAGCTTTTCTTGTTTGTCTGCTGTGTGTTAGTTCCTGTGGAGAAAATCGCCTACCTTCTCGATAATGGGCCTACTCCCCGTGTCTCAGTCTTGATGTTTCAAATATATTCTTTTGTATTTAAAAAAATGATTAAAATTTTATTTTGACCCACGAGTATTTTTAATTTTTATTTTTTATGAATAAAGTATTTATTAATTTTTTTTATAAAATATTTTTAATTTATTCCTTCATAAATGAGTGTTTTTTAATTTGATATTTTATAAATAAAATCATTTTCAATTTTTCTTTTTATCAATTTATTGTAATGCCATAACATGTAACATATTTTTTTTATAGGAATTGATAACATATAAATTAACAAAAAATTGATTTTTAGTTTCATTATAAAGTGATTAACAAAAAAATATTATTACTAATAATTTCATCTGTGAAAGATAAAATTAAAATATATTTATTTTATAAAAGTTCAAAATAAAATTTTACTCAAGAATATATATATATATATATATAAAGAAAAAGAATATTTCCTAATTATTTAATATTCTTTATATTTATGCGTGCCTGTCCTGTCTCTGATAAAAGAAGCGCCAACGAATTTGGATCCGGTTCTTCATTTTCGCTTGATCACTGCCCGTTTATCTTCTACCTGTCAATTACCTTCTCTCATTCGTTCTCATCTTCCCAAATTTCTGAACCCTTCGTGGTAATCTTAATCTCACTTATTTGTCTGTAAATTCGATTTTCAATTGTCTTATGATTGAATTCATGGCATTCATCTCGATTTGCTGCTGAATTTGGAACTTGAGTTCGATCGCTTCCTCCAATTTGGTGATTTATTATGTTGTTAGTTTCTCTTTACCTGCACCTTGGTAGAATGAGAGGTTCCGGTAGTGAGTTTGGCTTCCCAAAGTTCTATAACTGTCTCTTTTTTGGACGATTAGAAGGTTCCTTTCTAAGGTGAACGAATTTACTTCTAGGTTTTATTGGAGTCGGTGCAGTTTTTGAGATTCAGTCCTCCTAATAGAAACGAGTTCCTTGTAGCTCATTCGTTTCTTCGCAACGCTCTTATATTTTGTAATTGGCTTCAAAAAGTTCCATTGGTGACAGAGCTTTTCATTATTTTTGGGCGGGGTTAGGGGTTTTGCAATTTTTGCTTCAATTTCTAAAGAAAGTTCTGGCAAATTTTGCTAATATAGATGAGCATGCAATTTTCTACTCTAAATATTCAACATTATTTTTAACCTTATCAACTTTCGGAATAAAAAGATTACCAGATAAATTATCTTTTGCCAAAAAATAAAAAATAAAAAATCCCAGTATCCTTCTCTAATTCAAAACGAATAAGAAAGATATCTGCTACCATTTTCAGATAAATGATGCTTATACTATGCCAGATAACTAGTCATCATGAGAGTTGAAGTTACATTTTAGAATAGGGGGAAAGCAAAGCTTATGCATATGTCTATTCAGGTAGGCACCGAATAAGATGCCACTACAATCTTGCAAAAAGTTACTTTGTTGCCTTTTAGCAACTCTTCGTGCCTGTATACTTTCAGATGAATACTGAAGCAGTGTATTTACAGGATCAAGTTGGGGATTGATTGAATAAGATGGATAGGCTAAAATCTTCTGCGCGTCTCATGATTGTCTCAGATCTTGATCACACAATGGTATGCTTTATAGTTGTGCATCTTTGCAGCTCTGATACTCAATTATGTTTTTAAGGTGAATTCATTGGAGAATATGATCTACTTGTAGGTTGATCACCATGATGCTGAGAACCTTTCCCTCCTCCGCTTCAATGCCCTTTGGGAAGCCTATTATCGTCATGATTCTCTGCTAGTTTTCTCAACTGGAAGGTCCCCTACGCTCTACAAACAATTGAGGAAGGAGAAACCCATGATAACTCCAGATATAACCATAATGTCTGTGGGAACTGAGATAACTTATGGTAAATCAATGGTGCCAGATGATGGATGGGTAGAATATTTGAATCAGAAATGGGACAGGAACATTGTCATGGAGGAAGCAAGCAAATATTCTGAACTTACTCGTCAGGTATAATTTATAGTTAATCACAGTGATTGGTTGATTACTGTCCGTGATTCTGCTGTTGGTGTTTAGTATGACTTGTTAGATTCCCTAACAGAACTACTTTGCATAGCATCATTAAATGATTTGATAATTAATGGAGTTCCTATCTGGAATAACTGGTATTGCAGGCAGAAACAGAGCAAAGACCCCACAAAATAAGCTTTTATGTCAAGAAAGATAAGGCTCAAAATGTGATAGAAGCTCTTTCTGAAACGTTGAAAAAGCATGGGGTAAAAATATAACTCCTTCATCATAACTGCTTTCTTCACCAATACAGGAATCCTCATTTCTCATCAACTAATTTTTGTATGCATTGTACCAGCACTGAACTAGCAATTGGTTTTTCTGATATCATACTGTACATAATTGATATATTATATAGTTTTGTAATGGTACTTCACTTTTGGCCAGTTGGATGTTAAAATAATATATAGTGGAGGAATTGATTTGGATATATTACCACAAGGTGCTGGCAAAGGCCAAGCTCTTGCATACCTGCTGAAAAAATTTGAGACTGTAGGAAAGCGCCCTGTTAATACTCTTGTCTGTGGTGACTCTGGAAATGATGCGGAGCTATTCAGCATTCCAGGAGTGTATGGTGTAATGGTCGGTGGTTCACTTTGTTTATCGCCATACTATTCCTAATTGTGTTAGTTTGAAGTTCACTCTGTCTTTGCTAACTTAATCCATTTTAATCCGTCATGTAGGTGAGCAATGCCCAAGAAGAGTTGTTGCAGTGGCATGCCAAAAATGTGAAAGACAACCCCAAAATTATTCATGCCACAGAGCGATGTGCATCTGGGATTATACAAGCCATTGGTCACTTCAAGTTAGGCACAAACCTGACTCCAAGAGATGTTTCAGACGTTGCAAAAGATTTTGAAAATACATCCCCAGGGCATGAAATAGTGAAAATTAATTTATTATGTGAAAAGTGGAGGCATGCTGAAGTTGAGGAGTCTGAACAGTTTCTTGCAGGTCTAAAAGCAGTTTATGTATGTGTGCTATCCTTTACACCAAAAATCAAAATACTTATTTTTACCAAGGAATTCCATCTCCTGTACCTATCAAATAGCTTTGTTCTTTTTTGCGCTATTATTTTGTCTATTTTTATGATGATTTGATTTTGGTTGAATAAACTTAGCCATTGCTGTTCCATATCATGGGATGCAATCAATTAATGCATCTTTTCCATTCTATTTATTTCTCAAATATCTTCATTTTATTGCTCTGTGAGTGTTATATTATTCCACTCATTCACTTGGACGTGACACATATCATTGAACACTTTATTTAGGATTTATCTTTTTGAAATCTATCTCAATTATTCTCTTTAAATATGCAGGATCCATCTGGCACTTTTATTCATCCCTCTGGTTCCGAGCATCATATTGGGGAGCATATAAAATTTCTGAGAGAGTCCTATGGGGACAAACAGGGAAAACAATATAGGATTTGGGTGGACGGGGTATTGGCTACACAGCTTGGTTCAGATGCTTGGCTGGTGAAGTTTGATAAGTGGGAGTCATGTGGTGAGCATTTTTTCTTCTCCCACATGTTACCAGACTACCATGGTCTATGATTGTTTTGCTCGTTGCATTTCCCCCTTTTGCTCCTTATCTCCGAGAAAAATGCTATAGTACATTATATTCACGTGTTGGAACTCTTTACTTTATGTGAACAATGTATCTGTTTGGAACTGTGACAGGGCATTTGTAAGATAGTTGGCAAATTTCTGTAGAACCCTTGGGTTAAATTTGATTTGCATATCTTAATTTCAAATACTAATTTGCTGACCTTTTAGGTGAGACGCGGCAAGGGTGTGTGAACACTGTCATACTGAGCAAAAAGGTGGATTTGATGACTTTAATGCATTAAATAATTTTCATAAACTCCCTTTATTGTTTTCTGAGAAGATTGAAATATGACATTCAGGATTCGGGCCGGTTCACTTGGGTGCATGTGCATCAGACATGGTTGGAGTCAGGAAAAGATGAATGGTTGCTTTAGCTGGTTCCTGAGGCTTGATTCTAAGTTCCAGAGTGTCTTGTGATTCCTTTTGCAATAAATATGATTTGATAAACTGACTTCTGAATGTTAACTTTATAAAGGCCTATTATGTGAAAATGCCTTACGTCATGTGTAATTATACTGCGAAGCTCCGGATTTCGGTGCTTTCGTAAAATATGATTTTGATAACCTTATCCAACTTTACTATAGATCATTTCAATATGGTGCTCTGGTAGGTAGAAATCTCTTTTTTTTTTTTCCCTTCTTTTTTTTATTTTAATTTTTTACCTTTTTCTCTAGGGAGGAGGTCGTTCGTCGTTTGCCTAATTTACTGAATGTGTTAAAGGTATTTTACAATTTCTTTTCATTTTTCCGCTGGGTAATAATAGTATGTTTTGGTGGATTAAATAACCTGTAAACCATGGTGAAATTTATGGATTGTGTGCTTTGTTTTCTTCGACAATTAATATATTTGACGGACGAACTGGGAGGGGAAGCTTCAACAGCATTCAAGCTTCTTGTCATTTCCAAACAAATTGAATATATATATTTGGAAAAACTGATTGGCTTTCAGCAGAACTTCTAACAGCATAGTCTCTTCATTTATCCGGAAATCTGACTTGCATTCCAACCGAAATAAACTAAATTGAAAGTATTTCTTGCAAGTATTTACTGTAACTATATGTATGAACATCAGTTTCTGGAAAGGTTATCTCCCTACCCAAAATTTTTTTTAAAAAAAGGTTTTCTCTGCTTTATTACGCGTTTTCGGAGGGTCCAAGATATGACAGTTCAATCAATTTCATATTTCTTATAAAAAAAAAAAAGGTAAAGGAAGAAGAAAGCGAAGGCCCAACAAATGACTGGTTAATCATTCACAACATGAATGGAAAAAAGAAAAGGAGAGGAACGTCAATAAAAGGGCCCAACCGGGTTCGAACCGGTGACCTCTTGATCTGCAGTCAAATGCTCTACCACTGAGCTATGGACCCTGTTGGTCGTCCGAGCTATAATGGTTTACTATGTAATTTTCAATTTACGATGATTCTATTTCACTCCGATTAGAATGACTCAGAGCTTTCCCTCCCTCATGGATTGACAGCCGTAGTTTATTTTTGGTAGGGTAAAATTAAAAAAAAAAGAACAAAAACAAGAATTAAATAAAATTCTATAATTTAAAATTATATTTGATATAATATAGAGAATAATAAAAATATTTTTATATTTGAATGTTTGGTAAAATAGATATGATTATGAACTATAAAGTTTGTTGGATTCTAAAAAAAGGGATATGAGCTTTAAAAAATAATCTATTTTTAAAAGCTTGAAAAAAAAAAAAAGGTGAGTTCAAACTTTTTTTTAAGCCTAGCTTAAACTTGAGCTTGACCCATATTGTAATATATATATATATATATATATATTTCATATTATTAATCAATATATAACATATTCTTACTAATAGTTGTATTGTTTATAAGCTGCAAATAATATGATTGATGCTTTGAATTATGTGTCATTTTTTCTTATATATTTTTTTACCTTCAAAAATTTGCATCCAGTCCCATGCAATTGCGCATTAGTTAACAATATATTAAATTAATATATTTCTTAAACTTTCATCTTTTTTTTTTTTTTAATGATGAGTAAATTTTACTTCTTAAGGTGATAAAATTTGAATTTCATAGAGAATGAGTGATGTCAATCAATTAATATTTATTTACAATTGAAAATTTAACTTATTACACTAGTCAATTATAAGATCCTTCAATGTTATTTTTTTCAACATATCTAATAGTATAAATACTTTTGATTTATATGTAATGTGTAAGTATTACCCATCATCAAAGAAAAAAAAATTGATTTAAATAAAGTTAGTTTTGATCTTAAGAGTGCACTTTAAAATATGAAATAAGGCTATATCTATTATATAGTATTAAACTGATTGCTAAATTAATAGCATTAATTATATATATATATATATATGTATTAAAATTATTACATAATTCACGTCACTCAAAAATAAAATAGCTCTAAGGTAATGTATAACAGTTTTTTCTTAAAACGTCGAGGTATATTGAGACATTGATATCCAAATGATATATTTTTAAAAAATAAATTAAAAAATTCATATGATTAGTATTATGTTAGGAAAAAAAAATGGAACCAAGCTTGAGTCATTTTGTGTGTGAATAATATCGGGCTGAATTTAGGCTCAAATTTTTTGTGCCTAACCAATTTTTAAATAAACTTGACCCATAATTTTGTAATCAGATATATTCAACACCATAAATTAAATAACTATAAATCCTAAATTTGTAATTACATATATTCCAGACTATGAATTAAATAACAAATGGTGGGGCGTAGGGGATTCTTAGGTGGGTCATGGTTTGCAGACAAAAATGAATGAGAGGCAGACAGAAAAAGATTCAGAACGCAAATATTCTACTCTATGTAAATTCAGCCGTCATCCTGTGGGTCCCCCTTCACTATTTGAGGTCTTCTCTGAACAAATGGCGTCAACGCCCTGGTTGGATTTGGGGTGTTAGTCTAGGTCAAGAAAATGGACTCTTTGCCTTACGAAGAGCCTTCCTTTTCCACATCTTTCATATAGAAGCACCAACAACCACAGCCACTTTTCTTCCTCCTTGTCTTTATTTTCCAGTCTCAACATTTTCTTTCCTCCCCGTCTACCCGAAAAAATGATTCTTTCCCTCTTTTCCTCTTTATCTTTCCATTACGTACCTTTTTCCACGCTCTTTTTCTTCGACGATTATGCGTGATATCTAACTTGTATCGCTCTAGTCCAAATCCAATCCAATATAAGAAAAACGAAAGGAAAGAAGATGGAGAGCAGTACGAGATATGGATTGGTGGCTGTGTTCGCTGTATCAGGAAGCATGGTTTTCTTGGTTCATCAACTCCATAAGCGCTTGCTCTCTGATTTCATGAAGAAATTTGAACTTGAAATTCGCGGTACACCCTTTTTTTTTCTTTTTCGAACATGGAATTTTTAATCTCATTTTCTTTTTGGCCGAATTTTCTTTTCTTTTAATTGTCATGTGGTTTGTGGGTACAAGGTAATTCTGAGAAACGACAAGGGAAGAAGAAGGTACGATTCGCAGAGAAAGTGATAGAGCTTCCAGTGGAGAAGAAGAAGGGCTATAGTGAAAGAAACGTGAGTAGGGCAGGAGAGCAGCAAGGCAGAGAATGGAGGGTTGGTGCTTCCAAATTAGAGGACATCATGCCTCCCAATAGGGCAGTTCATTATAGGGGGATTATCAAGCAAAGGACCCTCAATGCCAAACAGCGTTTCTGACTTTTCTTTTCAGAACACATGCTCTGCTCGGTTCAGTTTATTAATCTGCAGATTTTCTTCCTTTTTCTCGTCTTGTTTCTCTGTCATTCGTTAACGTGATAAGGTCTACTTGTTGAATTCCAACATCATCCATGGCTCCACTCCATTATTTATGTATGGATTAGAGGGCAAATGCTGGTTAAATTAGGTTATTTTTTAGTAAAATGTTAATCTTGAAATTTTAGTTGTCCTGTGAAGGCCCCGACAAGACCAAGATAAGAAAACAAGGGGCGATAATGGATCTTGTCTAGTTTTCTTCTCTATAAAATAATTGTCCAACCATTTGGTGAAATGGTTGGATGAATAGGTGAAATGGATCTCTTTTCCTTCTTTCATAAAATCTCAATCATTTAAATCAAAATTTTAATGATTTAATTTTTTTATTTTTTTAAGTTAAAACTTTATTTTTTTCAAAATTCACAATTAAATTTTTTTTTATTTTACATTATGTATCTTATGAAATTTTTTTTAATTTAAAATAAAAAATAAATAAATCTAGACCATCTAAATTATCTAAATAATTTAGATCATCGACTGCAAAGACCCCTGTAGTAGATCTAGATCCTTGAATAGGTGTTTTTTTTTTAATTTTTGTATAATGTTTATTTAAGTTTGAATTTTGAGCTCAATATTTAATATAATTTATTATTTTAAGTACATTAGGTTAATATAAGGCTTGTTTTTAAAATTGTTTAACTAGAAATTTAATCTCGATTAATGTCTAAATTGATTTACAAAACTTTTTCTATAAAAAAAAATCTAAAGAATACGAATTACAAAACCACGCAACTTTGCAACAAAAGGCATTTTCTTTTCCATCGCCAAGCATCAATTCCAAGAGATAATTCTTCCAATACGATTGGTACATAAAATGTTTGGAATTGAAATAGGAAATAAATAAAATAAATAAATACAAAATGACATTTGTTTATTTACTTAAAAATTAATAAAAAATAAAATAAACGTTATAAAAAAAGTCTCTCTCTTATTCTTTTCCTTCATCATATCAAGCATAGACAAACCAAATATATAAAAAAAGAAAAAGATCATGACGTCCTTTATCAAGAAAAACGAGCAATAAAAAGAATGAGATCATTAAATTTCATATATACTTGGTGTCAAAGAAGTAAGAATAATAGCCCCCTTAACAATTTGTTACACATTCACTCGCTCCCATGCTCAAAACACTATGGGGATGGAACAATTACAAATAGAATTAGTTGATAATTTATCACTAAAAAAATAGATTTATATGTAATTTTTAATATATCTATTATTTAATTTTTTAATTAAAACATAGTAAGCTTGTGATTCTTTAATAATAATATGATAGATATATAGTTTAATTGAAAATTAAAAATCATACAGTTATTTGTCAAAGCTATACATTTATTATATCTTAATTACTAAATTTAACAATAAAAATATAAAGTATTTTATAAAAGTTTTTTTTAAATACATCTTGTATCAATTTAATTTCTTATAATTTTAATATTTCATGTCAATCTTTTGATTTTCTTTTTAAATTTAGTTCTCAGAAACCTAATTTGAATATTTAAATGTGACATCAACTGGTTAGATAATTACAAAATGTACCATTTTAAATTTTTCGTCAAATTTCAAAGTGATAAGCATTTAATAAACATATTAACTTGGGATTATATCTCGTCACTACTTTTTGTTAATTGTTTGTTATAATAAAAATTAAAGTGGGGACTAAATTAGAGAGGGAAACAAATTTAGAGGACATATATATTAAATGAGATGCTAAAATTTTGGAGAATTTAAATGCTACAACATTTTTTTTTTAGCTAGGATCAAACTCTTTATTTAAACTTATAAATATATGCGCTTTAAATATTAAAAATTAAAACTTTCTATTTCTTTCTTAGCTTTTAACCATTTTATTTTCCCCACTGGACAAGTCGTAATTCGGGATATTTTGACATTTTGATGCAATTTATTAGAGAAATCCTTGTATAGTTTTGGATTATGATTCTATGAATATATCTCAACGAGCGGTCCAAGTGAATCAGATGAACAGGCGAGATATAACTCAAAATTTAAATAAACACCTTTTTACTTCTGACTTTTCTTGATTATAAAACTTTCTTGCTCGATGTTTAAAATAATGTAATTAGGATTAATTTAATCCAAAAAATTTAGTGACTTGCCCTCTTTCTTTTTTCTATTATTATTTTTTAATCTTTGAAAAGCTCTAGTCTCTATTTCTGCTGAACCATTTGAAAAATTGCTGAAAAGGCTTTTTACTGAATCTTCATAAACTATCAAGTACTAATTTTGCTTGATTCTGAAACTGGTTACAAATAAAATTGAATTGCTATAAATCTAGCAAAAGAAAAGTATTTCTTCTTAAGGGTAATATTTGCAAAACATGAACCTAAATCATTAAGAAAATGTCTAACTTCTCATTCACCCAATTCAACTTTTCTCCTTAGGTGTTTTTCGAACTAACACGCTAGTCAATCTCACATTTAACAGAGATATACAGATTCAATATAATCCACGCGTATCACGATCATAATAATTAATTTGCACCTTGATTATGTTGTATATGTAACATAACATCGTTCAAAACGCCTCCTTAAGCCATGGCAACACAAACCACAAATGTCCTGTAAAGTCACCGTTTGACTTTATTAATTTATAATCAAGAAGTTGCTATTAATGTAGCATCGTGACTCTCTGCTTCTGCACTTCATATATATATATATATATGGATCTTCGATCGTAATAATTCCCCTACAAGGTGCAATCAAACTAATTAACCAAAACACATGAGCCCCGTGGATTCCCCTCCCCACATATATAGATGAGGATTTCATGCATGGGTTTCCTCAAACTCTACAGCGATGGCTCCATTTACCGTCCCAATGACATACTAATGAAAGCTTCAACCATTGAAGACCCCTCTGCTCTTCGAAGACTCTCTTTCACGAAAGCTTCCATCTTTATCTTCTTTTTCACAGACCCCTCTCATCCTCTGACTCTGATCACAACAAGTTGCCTCTCGTAATGTTCTTTCATGACGGAGGCTTGTCTGGCCCCACATTCATAACTGCCTGACTACAGACTGGCGCGGGAGCACCGGCTGCCGGTGGCGTTGGAAGATGCTGTGGAGGCAGTGAGGTGAGTTCAGAGGTAGGCGTTGATGGGTGAGGATGCATGGCTGAATGGCAACGGTGACTTTGAGCGTGTGTTCATTGCGGGAGACTCATCTGGGGGCAAATATTGCGAACCATTTGGCGGTTCGGTTTGGATCCGGAACAAGAGATAGGGATCCGATTCGGCTATGAGGTCATATACTGTTGGGGCCATTTTGGGAGGTTGGAACCACGTCTGAGGAGGGCCCCGGGGAGAAGTTTTGAGCCTAGAATTACTTAACAGGTACTGATATTAAGAGCGTTCTCCTACTTCGAACAATCTAAACTTTTCAGAATTTTAAGTTCAATTATTTTAGGGAAAAAGTTTAGACGTATTTTATTTTTTTATTAAATTATTTTATTAATGTATAAATTTTAAATAATAATATAATAAATATATAATTTTTAATTAAATTATTTATTTATTATATTTTAATTAAAAAATTATATGCACTTATTATATTTTAATTGAAAAAACTTGAAAACAAAGATAAATACCCAAGTCTATATATCTTATCCCTATAATAAATAATCTTTTATTATTATACATAAATATAAAAGATTTATTAAAACTTTTAAAATTTTAAGAGTTCAATTTTTTTATGGTAAAATATTTATTATAATTATAATAATAATAATAATTATTATTATTATAACTATTTCTTATCTTTTTTTTAATAATAATATATAAGTTTTGCTTGTGTTTGTATCTTTTGAAATTATATATATATATATATATATATATATATAAGGTTGTCAAAAAAGTGGATATGTGTATATTGTTTTTCTTGGCTAAGCTGAAAAATGCTCTAAATTTTATAATATCAAATTAGTATTCTTAAACTAAAAGTAGGCATTCTCAAAAACAAGACTTGAAAATTGTTCTGTTCGAACAACTTTAGCAATAGTCACGTTTGAACTAGCAAAATGATCCAAAAAAGAAGAAATAAAAATACAAAATAGGGTATGATCTGGCGACTTATTTGACCACTAAATAAGTCAAGTATTTACGGAGCTTTCTTCCCTGCAATTGCAAAACGGGGTTGCAGGGAAAACCTTAGTGTATTCTTTTTATTTTATTTTATTGGGACAAATGGTATTGTAGGATAAAAATTATAGAGAAACTTTATATAATAAGAAAATTATTTTATTGATATTTTAACCTCAACTATTTTATATATAATGTTTGTCAACTCATTATTCTTAAATTTTTGAGACCTTAGTTAAGCCCTTCAACTTTTTAACTTTCTATATTTTCTCAAAAACCCACCCAATCATCAAGAAAGTAGAATTGGGATGTTTTTGAGAAAATAATATTGAAAAGTTAGTTAAGATTTCAAAAATTAGGGGATAATAAATTAACAAACACAATATATAAAATAATTAAGGTTACAATAAAATAAATTTTCTATTATTTGGGATTTCTTTGTAAGTTTTATCTTATCATCCATCTAGACATTCTATTTTCCTCTGTTAGTGTCATATGTTGTAACAAAAAAGAAGTACATTGCAACTTCATTTTGGGATTGCAAGTTACGTCCATGGATAGTACTGTCCCCAGTTGGCGTCTGGTCAATCCAATGATTTTGTTAGCGAATTAAAGGTGTAAGTAAGTTAGCTATACACTACCATATAATTCTGTTATTACAACTGCATATACAACTTCATTATTTAGAATTTTTATTTATTTATTTTCTCATCAATTATTCAAATGTACATTGGCAACTCCTGTGGTGAAGTTGTGCAGGATATGAAGTTCCACATTGAGAGAGGAAAAGTGTTCACGTTGAATAAAATATCAGACAGATTATAGGCTTGACTTTTTGGACATGAGATAAAGTTCAATTGTGTGCGTTTGGAGCTTGTGAATCGCCATTGTTGTGGAAGTTGAACCGAATTCTAATAATTTTAACTTTTGGCTCATTAAAATAAATAAGTTGTTTGATATCAACTCATAAAATTAAATTAATTTTAAAATGAGATTAAATTCGATTTATTATATTGAATGAAAATGTTTGATTTCAATTCGAATAATTTCACTTAAAATTTACTGAAGATGAACTAAATAAAATTTCATGACATCAACAAAAATATTTACAATATATATACACATATAATCATGCAATTATACATAATATTTAAATATTTATTTTATTTTATTTTTAAGTAAAAATGTTGGAATTTAAAAATTTTAATATTAAAATTTTAAATTCAACTCATTTAATTAAATAAACTTAAGATTATACTTAACTTCATTTATTTACAGGGGAGAATACATTTTAGTGTTAGTGTTATGATATGATATTGTTGGAATGATATTTATTGATTTATTGGTAGGAAGCCAAAATTCAACTCTCTCTCTAACGGAGAAAGAATGATGCTTGGGAGATGCTAATGTTTGTCTTGAATTGTTAACGTCACTTTAATTGGAGAGTAATGCCATCCCACATTCCTTCTCCTCACACCCATATTCCACTCACCCCCTCTTCAATCCCTCTCTGGCATTCATATCCATCTGAGGCTGTTCCCATCCCCTCCCTTCTTTGTCGGACGCCAGAGGGCACACCCCACATTAAGCAACAATCCAGCACTCACTCTCTCAGACCCCTCTTCTTTTTCATTTCTTATCCTTAAATTCCTCAGCCTCATATCACAAGTCCACCCTATTGTGCTTTGATTTTATTATTGTTCAAACAGGGTGTGCATCCTCATATACTTCTTTCTATTCCTCTATATTCCACTCCCTTCTTCGCCGATGAACATCCACACCCTCCATTTTTTCAGCAGTTAAATGGCTACCTTTTCCTGGGATTCTAATCCACTTGTTCCCACAACAGATATGACATTCACGTGTCCAAGGGTCGCCCAGGTTTAGCCGTTGACGCTGCTTTAATTCTTAAATCGGAGGACTCTATACTTCTGACGCACGGAAAAAAGAAAAAAAAAAAATAGCAGGGAAACGCAGACAAGCATAAAGAAATTGTCAGAGATTCAATTTCTCTCTGTATTGGAATCAATTTTTACCCCCCCAAGCAAATTTCACCTACCATACCACGATCATCTCCCATTACTATGTCGAGGGCCAGGCAAGTAAAGCTCCAGCAGGCGGCATCCAACCGCCGGCAACCGCTGCTGAAAAGCTATTCTGCCGCGTCCTCGAGCACCCGGCTCGGCGAGGTGGTGGGGGGCACCGCCGCTGAGTGCGCCGCCGTGTGCTGCTGCTGTCCCTGTGGGCTGGTGAATCTGCTAGTGCTGGCATTCTACAAGGTGCCGGCGGGGCTGTGCCGGCGAGCGCTGAGAAACAAGCGGCGGCAGCAGCTGATAAAGAAGGGGCTGCTGCCGCTGAGGCAGCGGCGGTGCACGTGCGGGTGCGAAGAGAGCGAGATTCCGATTCACCCCATCTGCTGCATGGACAACTTTTCCGACATAAAGTCTCAGAAATCGGAAGATTTGGATAAGGAAGCGGTGGAGCTGGAGAAGGAGATGTGGGATATGTTTTACGGCACGGGATTCTGGAGGAGTCCTTCCATGAGAGAATCTTCTCAAATTCAGATTCCTATTGCTAAGTCCACTAAATCCCTCCTCCAGGTTACTTCACGCTAGCACAATTACCTTTGAGGTTATCACTCAAATCTTCACAACAAGAAGGGTGTTTTGTTCTTTCTTTGGGATTTGTGAATTTGTTCTCGATCGAATTGTCATGTACATGAAGTTTGTTCTCGATTGGGCGTGGAGTGGAGTTTTGGAATGCATTTCAGAGTGTTTGAAGGGTCAAAATATGTTTCATTGAGTCAAGAAGTAAAATGTTGATGCGCCAATGAAAATGTATCTGGAGCTTTCCTTTGGGTGAAATGGTTTGCATTTAAAATGCCGATTGCTTTGCGTTTTGAAGGAAATATAGAAACATAGATAATTTCCAGTTTTGGGGGATATATAAGATTCGATTTTTACTTTGTGATGAATCTAATGGCGTCTCAACTCATACGTTCACTTGTCAATTGATGAATTGAAAACAACATTTTGCAGTCAAAGTAAGATTGGGCCTCGCTTTTTTCCTCCTAAATTACGGTATTGGTGTAGTGATTAGATGCGGTTTAACGATAGAATATGAATAATTTATCTTTAGAAAAAGTACAGTATTGATTTGGCACCCCTAAAATTTTGAATACGGAAGGTATTGATTTTGGCCTATTAACACTTGAAATTTCCAATATTGAAACTTACGAGTGAATGTAATCCATATAGATGTTCAAATGAAGATTGTGTTGCGAGTCTCGGAAAGTCTCAAAGAGATCCATCTCATCTATATTTATTAAATCCCTACAGTTACTGATATCTGAATCAAATCCACGAAATTTCAGCAGTTCCCTTCGTTGGTGAGATTTAAGAAGAAAAGATATTGCGAAGGCATGGGTTCAGTATCTACTATCACAAATATGAACTGCATATTATTGATTGAGATCAGGAGTATCTTAACGGTTAATCTTGCGTTGGAGCTGCACAGATTTGAAGGCTATGTTTGTGGGTGAAGGGAGACAAAGCTTTCCACAAAGGGGTCATAGTCCAATCTATGGTTTGCCTGGCCGTGGAAACTGTCCCTATACTTGCTTTAGATGGGGACCTTGTTCAACTTGGATATGATCATGTTGGAAGGGACTCAATGATGGTTTTGATTGTGAACGGGGCATCTGACTTCATGATACTACTAATATGCTAAGTTACAAGCCCAGACTCATGTGGGCCCTTCATCTCCACCATCTCTAAACATGAAATTGTGGCAGAGCTTTTCAGTGCAGCTTTGGAAACGCACAGACTTATTACTCAAGGTGGGGTATCTATCAATGTTTTTTGTTCCATTGTTCACTCGGCACAAGTACCAAAGAATTTACCCTTTTTGATTCCTCGCCATTTCTTATTTTAATTTGTTTGACCTTTTTTTTAATATATATATTTGATTTGGGTAGCACATTTCCTTGTAATGCTGACCCACCTTAGTATTGACAAAAATTAGTAGGTAAGAAAGACATAACAAGTAAAATTGGTATTGTACATATTTGATAAATTATAAAATAAGCTTTTTTATTAATATCATTGCACTTTTATTTGAATCTTTTATATATGTATATATATATCTCTCTATATATATATAACTTATAGAAAGTTGTGTGCAGTTTATTTTATTTTATTTTATTTTCACTATTTTTTTTAATTTAAATTTGATTTTAGCAACATAATCCTTCCTTGAGAAGCCCACTGTAGTGTTGAAAAAAATAATAAGACATAACAAGTACATATTTGATAGATAACAAATACAAGTTTTTTTTTTTAATATCATTACATATTTATTTCAATTCATCCTAATTTGAAATATGATGAATATTTGTAAAAAATAAAACAAATGCAAATGATTGTTACGTGTTTTATTTTCATCTCAGCGGTTTTCAACATTTTTTATTTCTCTCATTTTCGTCTCAATCAAACACACTTGTGACTGTTTAAGCATAGTCCCTCATCATATCATATCTGACAACAAATTAATCAACAAAATTTAGATTGTCCATCGATCTGAACATGAGTGTAATAAATTAGATTTTAGACAGGAAACTCTATAACTGGCTCTGAAATATCACAGTCAACAACAAGATTAAGTGCGGGTAAAATATTCAGATTATCAGTATTCCTAAAATTTATTTATTTGGATCTGGTTATGAAATTTTTTTTAGCTTTTTTAAAGGTTTAAATCTAAATTTGAGTTTGAAACATTTTATTTTATTCTTTGTTGTGATTTTATATAAACAAATTTTGGGTAAATAAATTTAACTTGAGAGAAAATTTTGTTTTGAAATTTTTTTGAGTAAATGTATTTAGTTTTGAGAATTCAAGGATTTAATGAAAACTAAAACCTTTTTATTTGCTAAATATAAGTTTTCTTTCAAATGAAATTTTCAATCATGACCGAACAGAGCAAAAGGTAAAGATCTTAATTTTTTTAAAATTGTTTTCTTTTGACAATATCTTTCTGAAGATAAACTGCCTCCATCAACTTAGGCAATTTTTGATCCCGCCAAGCCAGTTGACATGTGGAAGAAATATCTTTGTTGATACCAGACCAGCATTGTCTGTTTCCAACCGTATGTTTTTGGGTGTCATATGCGGTTTTTTTTTTTTGGTGAATTTAAAGTCAGCCTTCCTTTCCTGGGCTCGCCCCAACAATTTTTGTGCCATTTTCTCATAGTCGAAAAGCCCATAATGAGCCTGGTCTGGTCCACGAGCACATGGATAGTCTATATTGGAAAAAGCTAATTGCACCCCAACGAACAAATAAATCAGAGCTTCATGAAATTCTGATCTCACAAAGAGATCTGCTTGACTACGTAATTTCTGATTCTCATCATACTGGCAATATCCTGGATTTTTTTTTTTTCATTTGTGGAATCTATAGGAAATTCTATTATGACGAGCTATGTCTTTGAACATCTCGAATATTCTTCATCTTAATAATCACATTGCCAGTTTATTTTTTTCTTTCTCTCTTTTTTTTTTTAAATACACCAATGAATCACTCCTGATTTGTTTTTGGGTCTGAAATATTGATTGATAATATAGTCAAATTGCCCTATGTGAAATGAATAAATTATTGTTAGTCTCTTCTCATTAATCTAGTTCTAACTAAATTAGGGTCAGGATTATGTATTTTTTAAAATATTAAAATTGAATTGATAATACTAAATTTAAAATAACTAAATTAATGCTATTAAAATCGTGCAAAGACCAACATAATAGATAACTCATAAGGTTGCTACTATTAAGTAATTTTATAAAGAAAGAATTGGTAATAATATTTATTTGTAAAAATTAATAATCATCCAATTTATCCAAGTTAAAATAAATCAAATAACTACATCAATTATTCAATCCATATATATAATTTCTATTTAAAATTTTCCCAATTTTCCATAGGAAGGGTTGTGCCTTCATTATTGAGATAGGAATAGCATGGAACGCTTTCCCTCTCTGGATTGCACATTGTTGACCAACCTGTCCCCTCTATATAGTCTATGCATCCATTTATGAGTTTGATGCAATTCCCTATAAAGACAAGGAGTGGTTCATCAACTTCATGGCCTCAACCAAACAATAGATATATGAGTTTAAACCTCTCTGTTTGATTGCAACCTTTCAATATTCCCGCTTTTAGTTGTCTAACATTTTAAAAAAATATTGATAATATAATTTAATTGACTAAGTAACTTAATATATTTTAAGAGATAAAATTATGAAGTCATAGAATATTCTACAACTAAATTTTTTTAATACTAATATATCCTGAAATTTGCCCCCAAAAAATCTTTTAAAATTTAGTAAAATTTAAATTTTTTAATAAAAATTAATTATTAAAAAAAATAATATATTCATATTTTTTTTTGGGGGGAAAAATCTAACCAATTGAAAGACCTCAAGTCTTTGATGCTCTGAATGCTTTGAACCGCAACCCATCATGCCTTCGTCTGATTGTTGAGAATGTTCTTATCTTGGAGAATAATTTTAGGGATTTATCTTTTAAATGGATCCTTAGGCAAAGCAACAATGTTGAATATTGTATTGCATAGTATGCAAAAACTTTGAATGACTTTGAATTCTAGATAGAGTCTGGTTGAGATTTTTTTATTGATATACTTTTGGATTTGATTTTAACAATAATATTTGATTACTATTATAACTATAATAATATTTTAAAATGAATTTTAAACAACATTTTATAATTAATTAAATTTATTGTCTAAAAAAATAATATTTAAATATAAATTTTTAGGAAACACATTCTTAAATAAATTAGTTACAATAAATATAGTTTTAAGGTATTTTTGGATTTTAGAGAACACTATAATGAATTAGACGAGTATATAATTTAGATATTAAAACTAAGTAAAAATAAAAAACAAGTTAAAATGTTAAAAACTCCTTTCAACTTAGAGAACCATACAATTTTAAAAGTTAGTCATAAATCCCTAACTTTTAATTTTGTGCAATATAATCTTTTTTTTTTTTAATATTAACACCACTTGTTTATGTAGACAAAAGAAAAGTTAAATAAAAAAAAAATCTAATCTTTGATCCTAAATTGTAGAATTTTTTTTCTTTTAATTTCCTTTCACATTTTTTGTAACAAAAAATTTGTTTATTATTCTAGAATAATAAGTTAGATGTATTTTTTCTTTGTAGTTAAATTTTCTTTTTCAATTTACATAAACTAATAGTGTTAAAGTTTTGAATAAAAAAAATCAAGAGAAAAGTTATATTCTGCACAACTAAAATTTTAAAACATCCAAGATCAACTTTTAAAATTGACTAAAATAAACTATATAACTCTTAAGTTAATGTGTGTGTGTGTGTGTTTTTTTTTTTTTTTCAAATTTTGACCCCAAAAATATGTGCTTTCTGTGCAGTAGTGTTCCTCAGCCTTTTCCCCCTCACAACTTGGGTCTTACTATTCCATTAATTGCTTTATTTGATTTTTTTTTTTAATGGAGGCAATGCTTTATTTGACCCTCAACCTAATGCTAAATTCGAAAATTTTGATGTTTTTAGGTTAAAAGATTTGAGTTTAAATTTCACTCAAAATTTAATTTATAAAAAATTTTATCTAATGTAATATTATATATATATATATATATATATATATATATATATATATATATATATATATATATATATATATATATATATATATATATATATATTGATTGTAATGCCATATATACACTCTTTTTCATTTGTTAAATTATTAATTTGTCAGGAGAATGGAATCTTATCCTGACATAGACCATCCAATTTATCTTTTGCGTGCAATGCAAAGATCAAGAAAAAAATGGAAAAAAGAATACACACAAGGGCCATCCAGTGCTATAAAGGCGAAGAAAACGAGACCGGCGAGTTCTTGATGTCCCCCATTTGATGCTGTACCTGTGGGGGCGAGGGGTTTGTTTCCCAACGCTCACAAAAAAATTTAGAAAATAAACCCATAATTGAAGGTAAATTAGAAGACCTATTCTTTTTCTTCGTCTACATTACCGTCTTCTTTTTCCATATTTATCATATTTTCTCCCACTGAATTGTTGGGTTTTCGTTTTATTTGCTATGGATCTCTAGCATTCTCTGGGTTGTGAATTCAAGGCTCGATCTCCTCTTGATGTGTGCTCCCTACATTTCTTGATCCCTTTTCTGGAGCTTACCAATTATCAATGGAGGTAAACCCATTAAATTTTTTATACATTAAAACTCCATATAGCTATCAAGGCTTATTGTCTTTTTTGTGTATTTTGTTTTAATCACAAAGGGACATTGTTTCTAATCTGGGGCTGATTTAAATTACATTCTTTGTCTCGAAAGTAATTTTTTTTTTTTAGGCGGTGAATGTTGTAATAGCTAACTTTTTCTGGATAATTTTAAAGGATGAACGATTGTTTGAGGCATAATTTTGAAATAAGGAACATAGTTTATACTAATATTTTCCAGGCGGCTAGTATTAGGTTGTATTACAAATTTACATTAGCGAAAAAAGGTAAAAATTTGAAAGCTATTAACTCGACCTGAGGAAACCTTCCATGAAGAATTCATGAATCTTACAGGGTGCATTTTTCTGGTAGATGCTACATTTATTTATAGGGTTTATAATAGTGCTAGTGGGTTTTTTATGTCAGTTGCACCGTATACTTTGGGAAACTTTCTGTTAAAAAAGTTATTATTATTTGTGTTGGGGATTGTGGTTCAGTAATTCTGATGGAGGAGTTATGCAGTTAGGTTAAGCTAATTGAGAGCCATCCATTCCCCTCCCCCCTCTCTTTTTTTCTCCTTCCTTTTTATTAATTCTTCCCCATCAGGTAGAATCTGGATTATGAGTTCACTTATCAAAGTCTAATTTGGATAATGACTTGGACCAAATTTCCTTTCGTTTTTTTTGATAAATATGATTTATTCAAGGATAACAAAAGATTACATTTTCTAACTCTGAAGTTTGGGCTGATATGTTAAAGGTTCCAGAGGTGGAAGACAACAACAATGAAAGTCATATGACATCAGCTGCAGCCTTTGTGGAGGGGGGTATTCAAGAAGCATGTGATGACTCTTGCAGCATATGCCTTGAGGATTTTAGAGAAAGCAATCCTTCCACGGTAATGTTCAGTTTTTGTGTGTATTATTGTTTTACAAATTCAATTACATGGCAAGTACGATTTTATTTCAAAAACATTTGTTTATTTCTATTCTCTCTCGTTTTTCAGGTTACTACTTGCAACCATGACTTTCACCTGCAGTGCATTCTTGAATGGTACATCTTAATGTATCGGATTATGTATTATGTTGCTTCCTATTATTTGTGCTTGGTATCAATGACAATGAGTATTATTCATTGACTTTCTATTTAGTCTCTGCAAATAGAAGACAAATGATTAAAATGGTTTCAATGTTGACAAATATCCACTGTTATTAGAACTGGAAAGCTGAAAGTGTTGGTATAATGGTATGCTATCTAACCTAAGCTGAATTTAACTTCCACGAATACCCCATCTAATGATTTTGTCGACTATTTAATTCCTGATTAGAATTTCCTCTGGTGCAAAATGTCTGAGTCTCATCATACTAAGCAAACCAGAAGACATATAGTTGAACCTCCTAAATTTACTGCCGCCAGAATATTAGTATCCCAGCACCCATTAACATGTAACTGGTGATATACTTAGACATGCCAGTTATCCATAAACTGAATACCACCTACAAATCGATGGCACCTATTAACAGAAAAGAAAAATTAGAAATAAGCATAACTTTCAGAATAGGTTGAATGTTGATGGATAAATTTTTGTTTATCTCTTAGTTGTTTGCTGTTCAATTCTTGTGTAATTTTTATAAATGTGAATTTGTCAAAAGTTTTCAATCTTTAAAACTGGCTATTTTGAGCTGCTGATGGTTGTGAATTGTTTAGATGTTTATGTCTCTGAAAATGGAAGAAGATACACTCTTATTTGTAGGTGCCAGAAGAGCTCCCAGTGCCCTATGTGTTGGCAATCTATTAGTTTCAAGGATTCTAACAGGTTTGATCATGACTTTTCTTTTGGCATCTACATTATATATATATATATATATATAAATATATATATATATATATTTAACTGTTTTCAAACTTGAATGTATATTGTTACAGTCAAGAATTGCTTGAGGCAGTGGTGCAGGAAAGGAGCTTGAGGGTTACTCCATCAAGAAACGCTGCTATTTTCCATCATCTGGCTCTTGGTGATTTTGACTTGCAGCATGTCAGTTATTTATCAGTATTTGAATGTTAATTTGATTGTCTTGTATCTTATGCACATCACAATTCTACCATTATCTATGCTATCTTTCTCTTACTGTAGTTATCCATGGGAGTAAATGATGCGGATATTGAAGAGAGGATAATTCAACATTTAGCTGCTGCTACAGCCATGGGAAGAGCTCGCCACCTTGGTCGGAGGGACAGACATAGAACTAGGCCATCTCATAGTCGTCCTCCCTTCTTAGTGTTCTCAACTCCTCCACCTGGTGCTGTTTCAGCCGCTGGAGGAGGGACTGAACCAGCTGCAATTCCTATTGGAAATCTGTCTACCCCACTTACATCCGAAGGAGATGAACCATCACAGCAGAACCCAAGCCTTCAAACTCAGAGTTCTTTAGCTCCTGGATCTACTGTCATGGCAACAAATCATCAAGGAATTTTTTTTAATGATCGGTAGTCATAACCCTATATTTATTTTCTTATGGTCGTTAGTTGTTGTGTGTATTAGTGAAGTTATCCACTTTCATACCCTCTGCATGTGTTTGCTTGCAGAGGCTCTGCTGTTCATTCTATCCCAACTAACCAAGGTAGAGCAGGGCCATCAGAACTTCAGTCATTTTCTGAGTCTCTGCGATCCAGACTTGGTTCAGCGTCCATGAGGTATGATTAGTTTGGAATCCACTCTTTTGCTTTTGTGTGTGACTTAAGACACAGATAAAAAGCACACATTGTGGATGAGCGCCCTGGTTTTTTGTCAAATCAACATATCTGATATTTACTTATCTTGTGATCAAAGATACAAAGAGACAATTTCAAAGGGCGCAAGGGGATGGAAGGAAAAGCTGTTCTCTCGAAATACTTCCATGTCTGATATTGGTTCAGAAGTTAGGAGAGAGTTGAATGCTGGAATTGCTAGTGTATCCCGATTGATGGAGCGCCTTGAAACTAGAGAAAAGAATAATAGAGCGGAGGGTAGTTCCTTGTCAAATCATTTGGCTGCAGAGACAAGCAACCCAAACAATGTCGAAGCTCGTGGAGAAAACACTCTGCGTGACAACAATACTCCATCTGCTTTTTCTGCTGGCCCACGCTCAAATTGAGATCTGTTATGTTTCTGCTAATGCATCTTTCCTCAGCATCTCATATTTGAAGGTATGATTTAATCTTGGTCTTGACCTTCTAGGTCCAGCCAGAACAGATATAGTCATCCATCTATGAACTAAGAAGTACTCTTGCTTCTGATTTAATCTGTTATGTATATGCAATGTTTCTGGTCATTGTCTTTTACTTGGGGATATCTTTGCACACTGGTAGGAGTACTATTAATGGTATTGGAAGGAGTCTCTTGTTTTGCTTTTCATTTCCATCTCTTTTGATTCAGTTGCTATGAGGCATCAAGCATGGTTTTAACCTTCTTATCTGGATCCCTTATGGTGTTGTTGCAGGCTTACTATTACTCCAGACATGACATGCTGAGGAGCAGATGATTTGGAAAGTCATTGCTATTATATGCTCTAATTTGCAATAAAATGTAGTATCTCAAAGACACCTGTGCTTCAAGTTATACATGATTGCTTTTTTATGTATATATGATATGGATATGGTACCGGCAATATTGATCATTACTGCGTATTTAAGGAATTGGCGTCTACTCTGAACATAATATATCCTAGGGAGGGAGTCCCAATTCAATCCGACTTTTGTCTATAAGCTGTACTCACACGTTTGGTTACCTATGACATAAGATCAAGCTGGATTTTCAAACTACTTGAAAACACCCTTCGCTGACTTATATGTACACCTGGCTGACTTTAAGTGAATTTTATTCAATCTTTAACCGCCAAATATATTATAAATTTAGATACAATATTAACTTAATTGTGATTCATTGGGACTCTAAATTTTTGTATAAATAATGATTTTTAAAGCATAAACTAATTAAAATATAAAATCATTGCTACGATAACGTTCATAAGATAGCGCAAGCAGTTCAGGTTGCTTTGCTATTGCTTCATGAGCACTAATTGATAGAGTAGTTTAAGGGTAACCGTGATAATTTTTTTATGCTCTTAACCTTGTGAATGTGAAAGTAGCATTTGAACAAATGTGAAAAGAAGTGAAGCAAATGCTTCTACAAGCTTTTTATGTGGTTCCGTGTTTTTTCAAATTTTGACGTTTTAAAGGTTTCTATCAGTGAAAGTATTAGGGGTAAAAAGATCACACATGAAGTACGTTGGATATAAATTAATGTTAGTTGATGCTTTGTGAATCTTAAATAGAAGCCAATATGAAGAGAAAGAAACAAGTATATTCACGTCATGCAAATATAAATTGTGAGTTTGAAGAGGGAATAAATAAACGAATAAAATCAAAGGAGGAGATGAATAAGAAAATTAGAAGGGCAGGTGAGAGCAGGGATGGTGACAAAAGAACCACCGACGGATGAGACGTCGCCGTTTCAATATAAATATTTTTGGTTCTAATAAACTAGGGTGGCTGAGGAAACCTGTCATCATAGCTTAGTGAGAGTCACGCGTAAGAGGGGCGCTTGAAGGAGGACGTAAGGAAGGACATTGATTTGTAGCTTAGCGTAGAAATAAGGCCATTTTTATTCATTTCTCTCGACACCGACACTTAGCCTCACATTATACCTACACACTTCTTCCCTCGCCTTCCTTTTTCTTGTTAATATAATAAGTAAATATTTTTTATAATCTAATATTATATCACTAATTTTTTTAAATTTATTTACATATTATAATTTTATAAAAATAATTAATAATAAAGAATTTAAAAGCTAGATAAATTTTTTTATATTGATCCTTTGTTGTAAATAATATTTTTTTTAACCAAGAAAAAGTCAGGTTAGGTTCACATGAAATATTCATAATTCAATTTTTCTTATTTTCACATTATATAATATTATAACATCTTCAAAATGTTGGAACATTATATTAATATTAAAAAAAAAAGGTTAAGCCAACTCATTAAACAAAGCCCCATACAAATCATTCAGGAATAAACGTGGTGGGATTGAAAACTAGCTTTCACCTTTGAGTGTGAGCGGTGGCTGCCTTCTCTTCTCTTTCTCTGAAAGCAGAAGTTCCCGCGTGGTCCCCTCAGCCAGCCTGGCCAAACTCTCTCTCTCTCTCTTTGCCTGCCATTTTCTTCTTTGCTTTTTAAGTCTCAGCAATAACTCTCTACCAAGTCTTCTCTTCTCTTTTCCCTTGCCCCCGCGTGTCCCTTCCCATCATCCAGCCTCAACCAGTAAGCAAGCTCCTTCCCGACCCACCAAACCAATTACCCACTTCACTTTACCTCACTCCCCTCAAATAATTCAACAATACAGCCCTGTTTATACTCCAACTTCGCCACCAAAATCGGCGCTTTCTCCACCATGGGCACCGTGGATTCTTTCCTCTATGGTGTCTCCTCCTCTAGACCCTTCTTCCTCTACTTCACTGCTTTTCTCTTCCTTTCTCTTCTACCATTCCACTCCGCATTGCCCCAAAACCCCACACAGAAATTCTCCTCTTCTTCAAGCTCCGGTCAGATTAACTCTAACTCCATTCTCGTGGCTCTTCTCGATTCTCATTATACTGAGCTAGCTGAGCTTGTGGAGAAAGCGCTTCTCCTGCAAAAACTCGAGGACACCGTGGGGATGCACAATATTACCATTTTCGCTCCCAGAAATGAAGCTCTGGAGCGTCAGCTCGACCCCGAGTTTAAGCGATTCCTGCTTGAACCCGGCAATCTGAGGTCGTTACAGACCCTTTTGATGTATCACATTGTCCCCAAACGAATCGGGTCGAATGACTGGCCCCCTGACAGTTCTGGAGCCGTTCCGCACCAGACCTTGTGCAACGACCATGTTCATTTGGCGAGCAAGGGTCCTGGAAACAAGGTTGTTGGTTTAGCCGAGATTGTTCGCCCCGACGACGTCGTTCGTCCTGACGGTGTGATTCACGGCATTGAGCGGCTGTTGGTTCCGCGATCGGTGCAGGAGGATTTCAATCGCCGGCGGAACTTGCGGGACATCTCGGCGGTTCTACCAGAGGGTGCGCCGGAGGTGGATCCCAGAACCCACCGGTTGAAGAAACCCGCACCAGTACCAGCCGGGGCTCCGCCTGTATTGCCCATCTACGACGCCTTGGCACCTGGTCCTTCACTGGCCCCGGCGCCGGCGCCGGGACCCGGTGGTCCTCACCATCATTTCAATGGTATGCGCCAGGTGAAAGACTTCATCCATACTCTGTTACATTACGGTGGGTACAATGAAATGGCAGATATTCTGGTTAACTTGACATCTTTAGCTACCGAAATGGGAAGGTTAGTCTCAGAGGGTTACGTCCTGACGGTGTTGGCTCCCAATGACGAGGCCATGGCGAAGCTAACCACAGACCAATTGAGTGAACCGGGTGCACCGGAGCAAATAATCTACTACCATATCATACCAGAGTATCAGACGGAGGAGAGTATGTACAATGCTGTGAGGAGGTTTGGGAAAGTTCGGTACGATACGCTGCGGTTGCCGCATAAGGTTGTGGCTCAGGAGGCTGATGGGTCTGTGAAGTTTGGGCAAGGTGAAGGGTCTGCTTATCTGTTTGATCCTGATATATATACAGATGGGAGAATTTCGGTGCAGGGTATTGATGGGGTTCTTTTCCCGCCGGAGGAGGAGCCAAAGACAGAGCGAAAAACAGTCCCAGTTGTCAAAGTTGCCAGCAAACCAAGGAGAGGTATGATATGATACATCTTCTCTTTACTTGATTTTCTATCGGCTGTTATTCTTTAATTATTTGTATTGCCTTCGGGGGTCATGAGATATAGGGGAAAGTAAATTTGAAATTTTATTAATTTGGGGTATAGGTCCACTCAGTTATTATTCTTTGCTGAGGCTTTGAGGAAAGCAACTGAGCTAGCGAACTCCTGAATTTTTTTAGTACTGTGTTGCATATTGACATTGGCAAAAGAGAAAGTTCAAGAGATGGATTTTCTTCTTTTTTATGTGAATGGGAAAATTAGAAATCCAGCTACTTCTGGGTTAGTCAGATCGATCGAAACTAGTCGGGAAAAGTTATCTGGATCATAGAATTTGGCAATTTTTGTGTTGGCAATCTGGGTAGCAAGGAAGATGGGTCATGGTATGATTGTTTATTGCTGTTGCTGTATTTTACCTTGGATTTGAATTTGATAAGCTTTTAGTATTTAGTTTCTGAGATGGCTGGAAACAGCCTAGCTTTGCCATACGGCGCCAGTTCAGGAATACAACGTGATAATAGACTACTTGACTTCGCCTTTTACCAAGTGAAATCTGTGTTGGTGAATTTTGTTGCATTTGTATTGAATTCTCCATTGTGGGCTAGTGGCTTCTGGGTTCAAGGCACTTGCTCTTCATAATCTAATTACTTGGTGAATGGAAAAACTCTGCTAAGTTGAAACAGCTCTTATAAGGGCATTCTGGCTATAATTGGGGACCTAAGGCCAAGATGGTGAATGTTGGAAGCTGGGCTAAATTATCAGATCGAGAAGACAGTGAGGTGTCATGAATCTCCAAAAATGATCTTTAATATTCCGACGAGTCTGTTCCCTTGTCCCAACTCGTCCATGTGTATAAAATAATTCAGTATGCCAAGCTGTGAACCACATTCTATTTCCGCACCCACCTCAATTTAGCTGCCGACACAGTCTGTCTGACAACTATACACCCCCTTGTTTTGTTGTTTCATATTTTTCATGTATTATATTTATGGTCAACTGGCATGTTTCTTTTTAACTTCAAGTCTTAAGTGCCCTTTTTTTTTTTTAATTCAATTAGTTATTTGATAGACACTTAGGAGAGATATAAAAATCAACTTGCTGCTGTCATGCTTATTTTCTCATTCAATCAATATACTGTAGCAATATGTGAAAACCGTGGAAGTTGTCCAATACCTTGTTATCAGTTGACTTGACATACAATTTTACCTAATTTCATGTGGCAGGGAAGTTGCTTGAAGTAGCCTGTAGCATGCTTGGAGCTTTTGGACAAGTCTGCTAATCAATTCGCTTTCTCAACTAATAGCTTTAAAAAAATTAAAAAAATAAATAATAAAAGAGTAAATTTATGTAAACAAATTGTTATATGGTAAGTTCACCCACCATTCAGTGCATGGTTTTCATTTTGCCTCATTCATTATTTTCTTAAATAACCGTTTTTTTTTTCTTTTTTTTCATTTACATTATGCAGTTGTAGGAGCAATCAGTTCAATACAAAGGATGCATCTTGAATTTACAATTGGAGGGAGCGATTAAGTTGCAGGATTTCCGTGGAAACTCAGAAGATAAAATTTTCTGTCATTTTGCATTACATACTGTAATTACATACCATTTTTTTATTACTCTTTTGTGTTGATTCTCCATCTCTGTCCCTGTGTATGCATAAATAACCTTGAAATAGGACACTGCTCTTCATCACGGGTTGCAAAAAATTTTTCCTTGTCTGTGTGAATCAAATTCATACATAATCTACTTCTATTCTCCCTCCCTATTTTTACTTGAAACTCTTCGCTAGTCCTACTCTTATTTGTTTCGATATTTTGTGGCTTATTATTAGGCACTATTGCTAGAGAATGATTTGCTGACTAACTGAAACTGACTTTTCAGCAGAAAAGGAAGCAAAAATAATTATAGAATGGACCTTAGCTTCGTTTTACCGTTTTAGTGTAAACTTCTGTAGTTAAGAGGGTACTTAACTGAAAGCAATATTTAGGGTACGTGGGTGAGGGAGGTTGTTGAGGGGTTAATATTTGTGAATAAGACAGCATAGCTTACATGGCGGGTAGGTATCAGCTGTCTAAGATAGGAATGTGAAGGCTTTGGGAAATCACATTTTATTCTTGAATTATAGTTTAATTATAATATTAGTATTTAAATTTTAAAACACAATATTAATATTAATTTAAAAAATGAAACAATTATCTATTAATTAACTTTAATATTTAATAGCATGTGATTGATAAACGTTTTTTTAATAGAAAGTACAAATCAATTTTTAAAGACTTGAAAGTTAATTTATATTGATTACATGATTATAAGACATTAAATTCAACAATAATTTCGGTTTATATATGTCAGAAATATAACATCTTAAATTTCAATATTAATATTATAATTAAACTATAATTTAAGGAGTTAAAATGTACTTTTCCAAGACCTCTTCTGTGGATGTCTTTTATTAAAAATGTAGTTGTTCTTAATTACCTTGCTTCAATGTGTGGCCAGACAAACAATGTGTGGATACTTGTTATAAAAATGTGGGTCTCAAGTTATAATTTACAAAAATGGTTTTTTAATTATTTCTGGAAAATATGGCGAGGCGAAGTCAAGCTATGCAATATTCGTCTGTCATTCAATAATAAAAAAAATCAGTTTTGCAGATGTGATGTTGGTTCTTTCGTAAGAAACAATTTACTAATAAAGCTGACCCCAACTGTAGTATTCCTTGATTGCCTAACAAATCATTCCCCTCTCCTGACTTTCATTTGTTTATTCCTCTAGACCCCCGGAAAATTCGATGAACCAAGCAAACGACGACACGCTACATGATATCACAGAGAATAATAGACTCTGGGAACAAAAAAAAGTCGTGAAACACTGAATTTTGCATTTGTTAAAAAAAAAGGAAAGTTCGGGATGAGTAAACCTAATTACAGGTTAGATTTGTTAAAAGATGAGGTGGGTGCATAAAAAAATTTTGCATTAAATTTGACCCTCCTTTTGATTTTTGTTTTTTGGGTGCTTAAATTTGAGCATCCTGTTGGCAGCATTCCAAAGTAAGATTTTTCGGAACCGATTTCTCTACTACAGTAAAACAGGAGCAGAGTGTGCTTCTATAATCTGAACCATCCAAAATTAATCTGAATGGTCTAGATTTTATTCTAGATTTTTTTGATTTTTTAAATATTTTTTAATTTTTAAAATGTAAAAAATAAAATAAAAATAATTTTATATTATAAACTTATAAAAAAATTAAAATTTGATAAAATTAAAAAAATTTAAAATAAAATCTGGACTATCCAAATTAAATTTTAGACGATCCAAATTACAGGAGCATACTCTACTCCTGTTTTACAGGAGCAGATAAATCGGTTCCGGATTTTTCATCCACCTCAAACAGTATATACAATGAATGTCCCACTAGACTAGCAGGGATAGATCCTAACACCAGAGCAATCAGATACACTGGAACCTTCACTTATGTTTATTTTTTTGGGGTCAAGTTTACTTATGTTTTCATCTAGGTAAATTTGATTGCAGATCATGTTTTGAGGCTTTTTAAATAAAATTTTTGGGTTTTGGACGCAAACCATTTATAAATTGACAAAAATCAATATGAATAGTATTAACAATATATAATAATCAATAAAAATGTATGCTAATGGGGAGAATTTTGAGACGTTTTAATATCTTTAGCATGTTATAGTTCATACTGAGTTGCTATTCAAATATTCAAAATTTTTCCCTTATTCCTTCGTTTTATTGTCGAAGAACCATGTACCATAATAATTTTGGATTAGACTTCTCTAAAGGGGATCTTGTATCTCAGAGGGTAAAACATATAAATTATAATCATTCAACAAATAAACGGTAGATATTGTTTCATATTATTTTAATAAACTTTTTGTTTATATTATCTCTAGACTCTTACCTTTCCTCTAACTAATTCAGAGACTTTATCATTAAGAGGGCAGTTTCAAAAATTTGATACAAGGAGAAGCATCATTCATCAGTCGCAGCGTATTATAAGGGTTGGGTTCGGATTTTAAAAAAAGCATCCGTTTTATATTTAGTTTTTTTAAAAATGGATTACTTTTTTTTTTTGGCTTATATTTATTTGTTTGTTTACTTTTGTGTTGAACTTATTGAGTCAAATAGTTTTCGTCTCATAATCAAGTTTAGGGATGAAACGCTTTCAAATATAAGAGAAATTCTTAAATAGGTCTACAAAATTTGATAGGCCAAATTAATTGTAAATTAATATATAAATTATTAAAATGCTTTTAAATAAAATTTTCATTTTATATGTTTAATTATAATTGATATGATTTATCAATTTATTAAATTAATCTACCAAAAAATAATTCATAATTGTGTGAGCTCAAAAATGAGACAATGTCAAAAGAATAAAGCCTATTGCCAAAATATTTTCCTTCATAATGAACGTAGGATGGCAAAGGCCATGAAGCAACCTATCAACAAGTATATAGAATTGGAGCCATGGAAACTAAATCCGCCATGCCATGGGAACAAACACAAGAAAAACTTGTCCGCGATTTGTTAACATACTGATAGCGCCTCCCTGTATCCAATCTTAAAACCATTGCCGCCCTTTTGACCCTTTTTACCCAGCTCTGGATTGTCTCTCTGCATCATAACCACAAATTCATTGTAATCTATTCGCCCGTCCTGCAAAAGAAAGATATCAGGCATAAGTGTAATTGATTTGAAATCAATTATTATCTATGAGAGTCACCTTACACTTTTCATTTGATTAAGTTAATGCAAAATATACTCACATTATTCTGATCTGCTTCTTTGATAATTTCTTCTAAGTGGAAATCGTCTATGCCAAATTCTTGGCATGCTTGCTGAAGCTCATCTGGGGTGATGTAGCCACTTCCGTCTTTATCGAAGTAAGCGAAAGCTGCAACAAGGTGGTCTTCCCTCTCAATTTTATTTAAATGCAATGTGGCAGCTATGAATTCTTTATAGTCAATTGTGCCACTATTATCAACATCTGCCTGTATTCCCAAAACAAGTTGAATATATGGAGTCAGAACAATGTAAATGTCCATTTCAGTTATCATGATATTGACATCAAAGAATAAAACATGTTCATAGAGCTAAAATGAAGTGAAAATGTGAATATGTCTTCTCTGTTGACATTCCACTGTGGTCAGGGTATAGCAGCATTCATCTTATTGGTGAAATGAATTACTCAAACAGAAGCAAAAGAATTAAAAATGACGTGAAAACGTAGGTTTTTTGTGAAGTGAAGATGACTGTAGATTAATACTTACGGCATGCATTAGATCGTGTATTTCTGATTCATTGAGATTAGCACCAAATCTTTTCAGTCCATTCTTTAGTTCTTCGAAGGTAATTTGACCACTGTTGTCTGTATCTATCATCTTAAACATTTCTTTCAATCCAGCTATTTCTTCTTCAGAGAGCTTCTCCGCAATCACCTGCGACAAAAAATCAGATTATGTCTTCAGACAACAACTCCGCGCTCTCAGAAACTTGCAAGTTTTAGTTAAGAAGTGGACACATTCAATTTTTTGCGCAATAATGCCGGTTATCACTCTCAAAAGATATGAATATAACATACCCTAATAGCCATTTTCTTGAGCTTGTTCATGGCAGAAAACTGCTTCAGGCGACATAGAACTGCGGAATCAAGAGCCTTGTCTGGAGCTTCTCCATTAACCTGTATCCAAGGATGACCTGCAACCATTAACAGCTTTATCATTGACATCAATATGGCTTCCTTTCTCCCAGTTTTTAGTACAAGCAGCCAGGGGTATAACAAAAAGCATACTGCTAAAAGTGAACATTAAGTGGCATTTTGCAAATATGGTATCGTAATGAAAGTGAGCGGAATAACCCATAAGAATTCATATGTCACAGTTATGTCAAAAAATAAGAGCATAAAAACTCACAAAGAACTTCATGAGCAGTTATCCTTTGTCTTGGATTTCTAACAAGCATCTTCCTAACCAAGTCTTTAGCACTTTCGGAGATTTTAGGCCAAGGATCTGATGAGAAATCTAGCTCCCCATGCAAAACCTCCGTAAATATATCTTGCTCTGTTTCTATTACCAAGCAACAAAAAATATAAATAACAGTCGATCAGAAAAACATCTGTAAGTATATACACATATTAAGCAAGACTATTTGGATCATCATCATGTGGTAGGCATTTTAAGAATTCTTAATTACCAGCCCAAAATGGAGGCACCCCACTTAACAGAATGTAAATCATCACACCAGCACTCCACACATCTGCTTCTGGACCATAACGCTTGCGCAGAACCTCGGGTGCAACATAATAAGGACTTCCCACTACGTCTGTGAAAGTTTCTCCTGTATTCATAGAAATTATATATATAAGGACACAAACAGGAAAGTATCTTCACTAACATACAGACTAGTAACTATTAACTACCCATTACTCTGCCAGAGAGGCTTATTAAGAACAAGTAGAAAATGTTAAGGACAAGACTTGGGTAAAGTTAATCAGGTGTTCACTATCAGATTCCTATATCAAAACATAACATATGAAATTTTTTTTGAAAGTCCCAACTATATAATGTTGAGCTATAAAACATATTCATTTGTATTTTTCTTTGGAGAAAATTATAACAAACAGCTGAGAATTGTAACTAGGTTTTGTCCCAGTGTTAACTGCAAAATGAAAGGAAAAAAGGCATTGAGCCAAACCTGGTTTAAAAAATGTAGACAATCCAAAATCAATGGCCTTAAGGGGGGAGTCTTCATCCTTACAAATGAAAAGAAAATTCTCAGGCTTAAGATCACGATGCATCACTCCAAGGGAGTGACAAGCTTCTATAACACTAACTATAGTCCTTGCAAGTTTTGCAGCTTTTCTTTCAGTGTAATGCCCTCTTTCCACAATCCTATCAAACAACTCACCCCCTGCACATAGTTCCATCACAACATGAACTGCAATAGCATCCTCATAAGCCCCTTTTATGGATATCACATTAGGGCTCCCTGCCAAGTGATGCATTATCTGAATCTCCCTCCTCACATCCTCCACATCATCATTTGTCAGCAATTTTCTCTTTGCAATGGACTTGCAGGCATACTCTTTACCTGTAGCTTTCTCCACACAAAGGAAAGTCGTCCCAAATTGCCCATGTCCAAGCTTTCGCCCCAAATTATAGAACTCCTTAAGATGGCCAGTTTTTGTTTGCAAAACCGATTCTGCTCGAAGCCCAGCAGATGCAAGCCTCTTCACCTTATGGGGCTTCTTTGGTTTTGCAGGCTCCACTGGTTTTACAATCTCTTCCCTTTGTACACTTGTCGGAATCGGTCCACTCTCTTCCGTATGCCTCAGCTTCACCGACTCAGGTAGTTTTGATTCCTCCATTGGCTCTGAAGATTTGGTCTCTTCGTCCTGGTTTTTAGGTTGCGGTGGCTTTATCTCCTGTTCTGGTTTTGTCTCTACCTTAACGATTTTCACTATCTCTGGTGGGTTGTTTTGAACAGTCTCTGAAACATTTGGACCTTCAGTTGTATGCGATGATTTACTGGTATGAGAAACCATATCCCCATTTGGTCGTGACCACCAAAGTGAACTCGGAATAGTGAGAAATAGTGCATCCTTGGAGATTCTCGATCCAACGCAGTTGTTACCCATTTCACACGAGTCACTTTTTTGTTCTGAGCGTTCAGCAAACAAGAACTGAATGAATTCTAATAACTCAATACGCTATTTTAAGTGCAAACGAAAGCAAATGAATATTCGTAAATGCTGTGAGGAACTTACATGGAAGTCCTCAAAGAGGAGCATCAAATGGGAAAGGAAAATAAAAAAGCTGGGTCCAACTCATTGGCATTCCGTGAGAAGAAGAATGAGGTTAGAAGGAGAGGATTTCGCGTAAGAGGGGGAATTTGAAGGCGTAAAAGAGGAAAATTTCTGATGATTGAAGCTGAAAGATTGCGAGGGGAAAATGACCCTTCTTGTGAGACAGAGTGCTAACGTGAATCGTTAACAAAAGAAAGAGTCAGAATAGGAAAAGTCGCATATGGTATGAAATCTTTGATTGTGAAAAGAAAAAGGAAAGAAGAGGGAAATAGAGGGTAACAGAAAGCGAGTGACCGGTTTAACTGTTGCACAGAATGTTTCAAATTGAATAGAAAACGCGTGCCAAAACCTCGAGCTAATCGGACGGCTCTCAAAGATGCCCGAGTTTAATTAAACGGCAGAGATTTTCTTTTTCTTTTTTAAAATTGAACTTCCATGGTTGAATGATGTTCTTGATTCCTACGAAATTGCTGGGGTCGGTCATATGTGAGGCCTCAGTGGCACTGGCATGCGCCAAGCCGCCCGCAGCCGGCTGCCGTTTACAGCTGTTCAATATGCTTTTTTATTTCAGTTTAAAGATTGTATTATCTTTTCTTTGCCATAATGATTTTATTTTGAAGGCTTTGGGCTAGTAAACACCCGTATCTACATTCTTGTTGAAGTGAAGCTATGTTCAAATACTTCTTTTTTTCTTTTTATTACATTGTGGGCACGTTTTTCTATTTTCCAATACTTAAGAATTTCATTTTATTAGAGAATTAAAAGAAAAAAAACTTAGAAGATTCCTAACTAGCTATAAATGATAGAATTAAAATGTTGGTGAAATTGCCTGGGGCCTTGAGCTCAACTAAAAATTGTTCCCAAGTTAGATGATTTTGGGATATCAGATTAGTAGGGTGCCATACTTTCGCAGCAATCATTTGTTCCATTTTCAGCGGTCAGACACTGTTGGACCTGGTAAAAGGATATACTTTATTAAAATTAAACTGACAATTTTAATCTTTTAATCCGTCAACTAGAAGGTAGTGTTTGTAGGCTGTACCTGTTAGCTTAAATATGTAATTTAATCAAATTGGCCCTTGTTATCCAGCGCATCAGCTTCCCATTCAAACACAAGATACAACTTGATATCTTTTATTTGCTATACTCAACTTTTCAACGCTATAATTATCAAACGTTTAGGTTTTAAAGACGAGGTAACGTGGCAAACCTTTATTCCTTTCATCCTCAATATAAAATAACGCTCAAGATAAAACAAAATTTTATCAGAAAGCAGATTGGCTGTGCCCCACTAAATTCCATTGGCAATTCAGTAGTCTCAACGGACCCCCGTTTGGGAGCAACTGATTCTAATATTACAGGGAAGAAGACTTGACTGTATGCACTTAGTTTTTGTGGGAGCAAATTCCCACCAAATGAGTTTGGAACACGATGCAACAGTGGGCTCGAAGGAATCGCGCAACATGACAACCACTTCCAGATGAAAGTCAAGACCACTCAAACGTGTTTATCGATATCACAATTTAATAAATTACAATCTTGCACGTCTGCACCTATATTAAAAATTATAAACTCGTCTGTTCAGACTTCTTGAGCACGATATTTGACTTAAGTCTTTTCTCCATTTTCAATAAAAGCTCATACACAATCGTCTGGAAAATTTGGGGCAAGTTATAATGGCGAATCCAATCATTTGAGGGATTTTTGGTGCTACACTGAATGAGCAATTGGGAACTTGGTAGCTGTTCATTGATAAACTCAGAACCCTAATTCCAACACATCAGCCACAGGTAAAGAAATTATGAAAAAGCCGAGGATATTGAAGAAACACGTTATTGGAATACATTCTTGTAGTCTGCGCGTTCACAATCTACTATAAAACTAAAGAAAAAAATATATCCAAAAAGGCTGGCGTGTATTACGTCAGTGGCTCCCTTCAAACGTCTTTAGCCAATGCAGATAGATCAGCATCTATGGATCCATACTCTTCGGTTTTGGGAGAGGCTTCTCGTCGAGGATATTCATCAATAGGTATCCCTTTCCTCATGAAACGTGAAGAGGATGAGTCCCCATCAAATATTCGTGAAGCTCTCGTAAAAACATCACATAAGCCATTGCTCATTTCTTCAGCTGCTTCAAAGAAACGACCGAGACCTCCAAAGAAGTCACGGTCAATGGCTTCAATGTCACTTTGCAGCTCTGATGGACCAAACGTGGATGACCCTCCTCTATGTACCGCATCTGTGACATCTTCTTCAGTAAACTCTTTGTTTGATTGTACCACTTCAACAGGCCTGAGGAGAAAGGTAAGGGGGAGGGGGTGAGAACGAGATTAATTAAACCTTTCAATTCAAAGTAAACCCACTAAAAATAAAAAATAAAAAATAAAAAATAAAAAAGGAAGGCAAGACAAATGGAAGGAGGGATAGGTCATAGGTTTCAACTGTTATTCCCATTTACCGAGGGCTGCACATAACCTAATGCTGGAAACTAGAATCAACCCTTTGGAACATCTAAACCAACCTAAACAAGAAAACTCAAGCTCTAAAAGCTTAAGCTGCTTACACATCAAATATCACCTTAGGATTAATTTATCACACTTGATACTATTATGCCTAAGATTCAAGGTCACATGATGACAGACAGTAAGATCTCAATATGATATCTCAGAACAAGTTTGAAATAAGGCTCTACATAAACTCAACCCAGAGCCATCATCATAGATCTGCAAGTCAAAATTTATGAACAGTTCCATGAAGAGTTCCATTTTGTCCATCAGAGCTCAAAAGGGCATCTTCCCACAAGTTCGAGAGAAGCTTTAAATAAGCCCCAAGCTCCTTTGATGCCACCAGGTAGATAACCTCATCCCTTTATTGAACTTTGTAGCCATGAAGCACCAATATCACCTAAATTGGTATCTTTTCCTTTTTTTTTCCCTCAAAAATTAAAATAGGTTACACAGGCAAAAACCTGTTTGAAAATGTCCAAAACACAAATCAAAACATGATGAATTTTTGTTTCCATCTATTTCAATAAGCACTGAAATGTTTCATGACACTGAAAAATGACTCTGAATAATACCAAAACATTACCAATTGGATTAACACTCATCAGAAACCCACTAAAACATTTAAATTTGTTTAAGTTTTGGTTTATTTAAAACATATCTCAAGTAATACTTTAAAAATAATTATACACATAAATGGTTTTTCATATTTTATTTAAGGCCAAAATGCATATAATTTTCGAACTTTGGATCATTTGCAAAGAACCCTCTTTAATAGAACCCAAGGAAGCATGGGAAATCCACTCTTAAAAGTGCATTGTTAAGGGAAAAGAACTACTCTTCTACCCAGTATCTCATACTACTTGATATAAAACTTATGCATCTCATATTACCCAGTCTCTATCATAGCACCGTCCTTAAAAACCCAACATCCCAGGTACTACACTATATGACACTTCACTTGGCCTTCTCGCCGATCAAACCGTTCACAAGTAGCCCTCTTTGTGCCATTGGCCAACTAACTTTGATACCAAAATTGGTGAAACTCTTGCTGACTTTCTATTATTGAATGGAAAACAAACCACCTTTGCCAATAGTAGAGATGAATTACAGCAGATAAAAAGGAAAATAAAATGAAAAAGAAGGGTCTAGCTTTCGAGAGGCTAGTCCCTTCTCATACAACTTACAAATCTTCCTTGCCTACATCTCACACACTCCATATCCTATACTCCCAACCATCACTATCATTTTCTCTCTCCTCTAGATACCTAGTCCCTACCATAGTTAGTTATGCTCTCTTTTAATTCCTTGTTTTGCCCCTGTGGAGCCACCTCACCCTATTTCTTTCTTCCATAGTAAGTGCGCACGTGTGTATTCCCTTTGTTGTGTCCATCATTGCCCCCCAATCAGTTGCACTTCTTCTCAAGGTGAAAATCTAGAAATTGAGTCTGAATGGCATCATACTCCTCCTAGGTATTATCACAATCAGATAAAAGTTCATTTCTCAAGGACTTCTACTTGCCCATTAGTCAAAGTTCTGATTTTCTTGATGGCTTTGGGTTGCACTTGCAACTCCATATCTTCAGTGAAAAAATGAGGGATGTCCTATGTGAGAACTGATGGATGTAAAGATTTTTTAAGGTAAGATACATGAAAAGCAGGGGAGGTTCAAGCTTTTAGGGGTAGGTCTAGCTTGCTGGCCACTGTCCCATACTTCTGCAAAATTCTATAAGAGACATAAAACCTGAGGTTCAACTTCTCATTGGTTTTCTTGGGTAGGGATCTAAGTGCACCTCACATTGTCTCTTATCTGCCTGGTTTTTCACTTGAGTCTGAGTCATCTCCAAATTAGTCTTAAGTTCAGCCAAGATTGCATTTTTGGCCTTCAGCTGTTCATTCACTTCCTCAACACTGGAATGGTCATCCTCCAGACTGAATAAAGTTGGTGGATCCTTGCCTTAAAGAAACTTAAAAGGACTCATGCCAGCTGATCTGTTAAAAGTAAGGTTGAACCAATACTTAGCCCAACTAAGCCATGTAGCCCATTGTTTAGGCTTATAGCTTGTAAAGCATCAGAGATAACCATTTCGGTTTGTCCATCTGTTCATGGGTGATAACCAAAACTATACTTGAGAGCATTGCCCGATTGCTTGAACAATTTTTCCCCAAAAAGCCTAATGAACAGCCTATCCCTATCCGAAACAATGGACTTAGGGAAGCTATGTAAATGGATTGCTTCCTTAATGAAAACAGTAGCTACATCCTTTGCTGAAAAAGGGTGTGCTAGAGCCAAAAAATGAGCATACTTGGTGAAAAGATCTACCACTACCATAACTGTATCAAACCTTTGAGATTCAAGAAGAACAGTGATGAAATCCATAGTCCATACTAATATCTTCCCACACATGTTGAGGTCTTGCAAGAGGTAGCAAAAGACCAACTTGGCTTAAAGCTTGGCATTTGTTGTGTTGACAAGGGTCACATTTGGCAATGTAGGATTGTATATCCCTTTTCATACCATCCCAATGAAATAATTCAGCCAATCTTTATATCTTCTCAAGTAACTCGAATGGCCCCCAAGGGGTGAATCATAGAATTCTTTAAGCAAAGTAGGAATTCGGGTAGAACCTTTTGGAATTTCCAAGTGCCCCATATACAGTAAATAGCCATGTTTGACGCCATAATCTGCAGAGGTAGGGTGCCCCATTGTGAACTGATGTATAATGGAGGCTAACTTGGGATCCTGACGTACTTCACCCTCCCATTCCTCCCAATTCCCAAGCAGCCATAATGAAAAAGCATTTAGCTCTAATGATTCACCTCGCCTTGATAATGCATCAGCTGCTGAATTCTCCTTCCCAGGCTTGTATTGTATTGCAAAACAGTAGCCCATAAATTTTGAAACCCACCTTTGTTGGTCAGGATCAATCACCCTCTGTCCAATCAGATATTTGAGAGCCTTTTGATGAGTTTTGATGATAAATGAGTGCCCCATGAGATGGTAATTACATTTCTTAACCACCAACACAATTGCCATCAATTCTTGTTCATAAACAAGCATAAATGAGATTTGGGAGATAAGACCTGGTTGTGAAAAGCAATGGGCCATTCCTACTGCATCAACACTGCCCCAACCCCAAAACCCGATGCATCAGCACTTTATGACAAAGGGCCGTGAAAAATCAGGGAGGGCCAAAACTGGGGTAATGGTCATGGCTCTTTTTAGAACTTCAGAAGCCTGTTAGCAGCTTCATTCCAACAGAAAGCATCATTTTAAGCAATTTTGTCAGGGGGCAGGTTTAGAGCTTCAAAAGCCTGTTCTGCAGCCTCATTCCAACAGAAAGCATCATTTTAAGCAAATCTGTCAGGGGGGGCAGCAATCTTCCCATAATCTTTCACAAACTTACGATAATGCCTGGTAAAGCCCAAAAATCCCCTTAAGGCTTTCAAATTTTTAGGAACAGGCCACTTCAGCATACTATCAATCTTTGAAGGGTCGGCTTGTAACCCCTCTCTTGATATTATATAGCCAAGGTATTCTGACTTTTGTTGAGTGCACAAACTTCTTAGTAATGACAACTAGTTGGTGTTTTTGAAGTATTTGCAAGGCCTCCCTAAGGTGGAGCAAATGGGATTGAGAATCCCCACTATAAATCAAAATATCATCAAAGAACACCAAAACAAATTTTTTAAGATGCTCCCTAAAAATTTCATTCATCAAAAATTGAAATGTAGAGGGTGCGTTGGTTAAACCAAATGGAATTACCATAAACTCATAGTAACCTTCATAGGTCTGAAAGACAGTTTTGTGTTCATCTCCCAGTTTCATTATGATCTAATAGCCTGACTTTAGATCTAGTTACAGGATCCCACTAGACAAAGCAAATAATTTTAATCCCCAACAACGTAAAATAGTAATTATCCATACTGCTGTACTATTTTTTTCTTTTCTTTCAAGGAAAAAAATGTCCAGTTTCTCTTGTGCTTAAAAATTTATTGTCTCATATTATATCTAAAAAGGACTTAAAAAATAGATATGAAACTCACCCCAAACCAAGTATTATATGGTTTCAAAAAATTTGCAAAAGTTATAGAAAAGGATAGAAGGAATTCACATGTTTTCTTAGATATATATCATCATGTAGGCTTCTCCCAAGTTTGTTAGTTTTATATTCCTTCTTGTTGATAAAATTAACATGGAAATTGCAAAACATTTTTATCTCAGGGCCAATCCCAAAAAGCAAAGGATGCAACGGAGTGGGACAGGCATTGACAAAGGAGCTTCCAAGTGGGAGGACCATGGACATCAATGACTATTAAGTGTGATGTTAACTAAGCACAGAAAGCTTTCCCTCCCTTAAATTTAGAGACTTCAGCAAATCCCCTGTCACCATGTTTTACATATATTTTCTAAAAAGAGATTTGACATGAAATCTCACTACTTCCATTTATTAAAGCAGAAGGAGATGTCATTAGACCTCATTTCTACGTAAGTCTTTCTCATACAGTGTTTTGCATCATTTGCATTCATTGTTTTCTAATCTTAAATGTCAAGAAAATGTCAGCGGACCTGCTTCCTAATCTGTAACTGATATTCTAGATTTCCATTCAAAACATCAATCAAATTAGTAAAAAAGAAAATATCCACACCCTCATAACCTAAGAACAAAATACGCCTAACATCATTGTGACCTACATCAATTTGGTACCTAATCAACCATAGATTTCAATACAAGAAAATGATATATTGGCCAACAACACAAGCCGCAATAGCAATTTGCGCCACTTAAAACCATCAGATTGCATGCCCACAATTATAGCAGTTGAATTTCAATGGGCATACATGTCAATATTTCTTGGTTTGGGGAATGGGGTTAGGCAATATAGCACCTCTACAATATAACTTAAAACCAAGCTTTCAACATCTCTTTCACAATAATTAAGTAGCTCATAGAGGAACGTTTGGCACTCCACTTCACATGAATTTTTTTCCTTTTTTTTTTTGTTCCCGGGGGGGGGGGGGGGTGCTCGACATGATAAAATACCTCCAAACTGCTTCTAGTTCAGAATTCTCAACATTTGTATCATATCATTGTTCTTTTTACAGAAAAATGAATAACCAGTTATGATAAATTGAAAATTACTTAAAATCGGAAGGCTAAAAAATGTAAGAGAGTCAATCCCGTGAATAAAATTTCATTATTTTCTACGCTATATCCTAGAAGGAAAAGAAACCCAGAAATGGAAACAAATATGATGGAAAACTGTAAACAATGCTATAACCATCCCTGAAAATTTTCAAATAGATCGATGTAATTGGTTTGAAAAATACAACCCAGAGTTTGCCCGAGGGACAAAGGAAGGAGAACCAACTTACCAAAATCCCTCATCGTAGCAGACTCAAATAACAAAATAGAGACCCTGGGGAAGGGGGAAAAAAAACTTACTTTCCAATACAATCCCTGAGAATCTCTTCTGTTTTCTCGCACTTCCTGACGAATTTTCCAGGCTCGACCTCCTCCGTTCTGCACTGGGATTTCACGACCTTTCTGGTGGAACAACGCCCCTCAGAAGGAGGGTTAGATCTCCCAAATTCGCTAATGTCACGCGAAGATATTTGTTGGTCGTCTTCGTCGTCTCTCCAAAACCATCCCATTCTTGCTTGAGTCCGGCGAACAATCGCAAATTCAAGATTTCTACCACAGCTTCTGGTTCGGTTGGAAGCTTTCAATTAAACCGGTGTGTTTCGTTGATGGGTTCTTATATAGAGGCCCTGTTACTTTCTCCAAGGACAAGTCCAAATCCAAGTGGCTCGATGATTCTCCTATTAATGATTCCACACCTTCATTTGTACCTTCCAGAACCAGAACTAGTGGGCTCAACTGGAATATACCTTTTTCTCCCCCGGGGGGCGGGCGGCGCGGGGAGAAATATTTTCTCTAATTTTTGTAAAGATGATTGGTTTTCTCTTGACTTTTCAAGTAAGGATTATTATTTAGGTGAAAATTTTTTTATATTTTTGTTATCAAGCTTTTAAATTAAAATATAATAAATATATAATTTTTTTAATAATATTATAATAAACGTATATAATTGTTACAAATAATTATATAAATTTATAAAGAATTATATATTTATTATATTTTAATTAAAAATTTAATAATAAAAAATATAAATTTTTTTAAAAAATAAATAATTTTATAAGGTTCTAATTAAATAATAATAATTTTTAAGAGAAAAACAATTTCTATAATCTTTAAACAATAATGTTAAGTAAGTCAGTTGAACTAAATAGATGTGTCACACACTGGTGGGACTCGAACCCAAGTCGTCTGATTAGAAGTTAGGCGCCTTATCCATTAGGCCACAGGTGCACGGGCTTCAAAGGGACCCTCCGATGAGAATCTTAAACAAATCTACACCTTTAAATCCAAAGGTCATGTCAATTAGGATGGAAAAATTTAGTGGTGACCTTCAACCTGGCATAATTACTACTCTGCTGAAGTACTACTTATTTTTCGACCAAATGCGGCATAACAATCAGTTTGGCCGAAGGGTACAAAGAACACATTTTAACTAAAGTATACTGAAAAATTAATGAACGTTCGTATTAATTATTTCTCATTTCACAAGAATTCTTCGCCTAGCCTATTATAAATCAATAGAAATATATAACTACGAACAGAGGAAGGGGAAAAAATAAAAGTTAATACAAGATTATTATTACCTATATTCAGAAAATAAATAAATAAATATATATATATATATATATATAAAGCAATATTGCATATCAACGCTTCTCCAATTTTTCCTCGAGTGCAAGACAATTTTAATCCTTCTTATAAGCAACAGAATAGGAACGTCTGATCCGCAAAAGAATAGCCTAGTGTTTACACATATAGCAGATGGAATTTTGAAAGGAAATGATTATTCAAGGAAAAAAAAGGCCCTCGACGGCATATATAACCACTATGATGTTACAACACGTGTATCAATTAAATGCGCGAATGGCAAGTTGACAAGAAGCCAGTAATTACCCTACTTTACTATCTTTTGCTCTTCGCCATCGAACTTTTCCCTCTTAATGGGGGCAGAAAACAACAGTATTGATGCTTCTTTAGCCTACTTGACTTATTTGGTTGATCTGAAGCCATATCTTGGATTGCAACAACGTCTGATAGCTTGTTACCGCGCAGAGTGTTTTGCTCCAAAGTTGGGGTCTCTGTTGCCCCATTTTCCGAACATAAATCAGCCTGTCTTGCCTCATTAGGCACTGAAACATTCTGCTCTGGAGAAGCTGGTACTACTTTGTTGTAGCCTGTATGCCTGTAGTGGAAAAAAACAAAATCTTACTTTAAGTTAGACTGTACCTGTATGCCTGTAGTGGAAAAAAACAAAATCAGAGTTAATTAAATGTTATATTATTTATCATTAACAACAATCTGGTTTTTTGGCTCATACTTCCCGATAAATCATATGGAAGGATAAAAGATCTCGCACAGATAATCTTTAATTCCTTTAATTAACCAGAGAAACAGTACCACAAACGCTATCAGTAATCACCTTAAGCTGTGAATGTCAGAGTTAGTCACAAGTGCTTCTTGAGAGTTTCCCTCCAGTATATCTTTGTTTAATGCTCCCACGGTACTAACCTCATTTTTCGAACACAGTTCACCAAGTTTTCGGGAATATGAATAAACTATGTCACCCTTTTCCACGCAGGGAGACTCTTCACAGGCGAAGCTGAAGCTAGGAGAGGGCTGGCGGGAATGAAATCCATATTCTCGAACCATTGAAATGGCCTTCTCTAATGTTTCTAGAGCTTGCTCTACCTCTGATCTGATATGCACATTCCTTTTGCCCTTCAACAAACTCCTTGTATTAACGTCCTCAATTGGAATATCATTTACTTTCCCGTCATCCTCCTCAATGTGTTCAGTTTCTTGAACATCTACCTCCTCAATCTCACCATATGCTTTGCTATTATCTAGTGCTACTCCCTTCCTTAATGTGGAGTTATCAGCATGATAACTGCCCTTATCCTCCTGAGACGCATCTTTTGTCTCATCTTGCTTACTTTTAATAACATCATCTGGGAGAATGTTTATACCTTGCTTAAGCTCTTCAGCATCCATAGCCTTCTTTGATCCATTAATACCATATAGAGCTTCACGAAGTCTCAAATACAATGGCTCCCCCAAGGCCTTAATAAATTCTTCATCATGATCCATCATTGAAGCCACTGCCTATAACAAAATCATGGGTTGGATAATGCGACAAGATGATTAAAAAAGAAAAAAGAAAAATAATGATAATGCTAGGATACTTTATATACACGAGCAAGATAATGACAAATCACTGAATCCAATATTCAGACTAACCATTGCATTTAAAATCCCTTTTTTTCAAAGGCTATGAGTCCTGAAGACATGGCAAATCCTACTATATAAGTTAATATAATAAAAGAACTCATGGGATTGATAAATTGGTTAGAAACTATTGCAGCCTTACAATTATTCATATCTTCTTTATTTCTTGATCAAAGAATGAGATGAGCTTATTGTTTATATGCCAGAAAACAAAAACAAATAAATCTTAATTGAATGCCTTATAAAGGACATAAATATGAAAATAATCTACAACCTTCTGATAAAGTCTGAAACCATTGCCGATGAGCTGCCTTGAGATGAAGTTGATAAGTGATGGAGGTACAATATCCAACTTTATATCCATGTTTGCTATTGTCCTACAAAATTTGACAAAATTTAAGTCTCTAAATCAGTGTTGCCGATCAAAAATTCCTTTCTGTGGCACATTTTTTACTTTTCGCAGCATGAGGTCAGAAAGTAGAGCCCAACAACTAGTCTAATGCCACTTTGTATAAAGCCTGTTTTATAACATAGTTTTTTTGAGAAACAAGTAAGAAATGACTAACTTATAAAGGCGACATAGGAAAAGCTACCAATGAAAACCAGCAAAGTCGATTAGAAAGACCAATCAAACCAGGTAGTCATACAAAACAGCAACCAAAATAAATGATCAAAGTAAGAACAATACAAATTCCCCGAGTGATCCCCAAACCCAAGCCCACCATACTCAAAATCTTCGAATAGCTGAAATTTTATTACTATCAATGAGTAACAACAAATTTTAAACCCAGGACAAATTAAAAAATGATTTAGGACCCTCACTGTTGCAAACACAATTTGATACTCATATATCTCAGCCACAGTCTGAATGTATTTTTAACTTTAGATATATTCATTTGCCAAATTATGAACAAAGAACCTAGTTCATAAGGATTTTTAATAGAGAAATAAAACCGTGTATATTGAATCTAGTTATATGCAAAAAGTTTATTCCTGTTTATTTTGCCTCTTCTTTAAATCAAGCAGATCCTACAGGATCTACTTGGCATTGACAGTGGACTGTGACAGGTGACTGTTTCCCCCATTTAATTCCATAACTCCAATTATATATGAAACTCACCGAAAATAACTTCTTTCTGATGTCACCTTTTGCAAAGCAAAGCCTCCCACCAAATCAATTCTAACCATATCCTTTGCTTCAGGAATTGCCTCGTTGTTGAAACCATTAAGGGTCCCATTAATGCTCTTTGAATCAGGAATCTGAAACCAAATTCATCAGAGTAATTGAGGCTTAGATCTCACTTAGAGTTAATTAAAAAAAGAAAAAGAAGAAGAAGAAGGTCCAGGTGACTACCGTATTCAGAAGAACAACAATTAAGTCATCCTGATAATACTCAAACAGATAATAGTGTATTACAGCCTCCCTTGTAGAAAGTGGCCATGGAACCTTCACCCTTTCTTCCAAAATTTGAATTAAAATAAGCATTAGAAAGTGAAGATTTATAGTATAACAGAGGACATTACAAAGCAATTTTTTTTTTTTTAATCGATGATGGCAGGACCAACCTCACTAGAGATAATTGTTCTCCAATCTGGACCTTCTGCAAACAGTCACTTAACATGATTTTGAAAGTGGGAACAGTAAACTGAGGCCACCTGAGAAATGAAAAATGTGACAAGGGTGTCAGCTTTTTAGTTACTGTTTTCACCCCCAATAGAAGTTAATGATATATACACTGAATATTAAGTACGTAACATTTTTGTGTCTATATTTCTTTTAATTAAAAAATATATTCATGCCTTTTTCTTGTAGCACCCTCCCAAACTCTCCACAACTTAACCCCCCCTTTTTTAGCAGGGGCAAAAAGGGGGAAGAAGAACAGAGAGAAAAAGGAAAACATAAAAGCAAAATTAAAAAACTTCAACCTCTTTGGTTAAAAATGCACCCAGCTCAAAGAATCAGTGAGATTTTCATATTGGTAAAAGGCACTCAATATTCAACTATGGAATTTTTCTTTTTTCTCTTTTCTTTAGTAAAAACAACTAATTAATTATTACTTAGATTCAAATCATTTATAAACTATGCAGCAACTTCTTGGATCACATCATAACAGAAATGGATCCCTCTCAGTTTCTCCCTGAAATTGAAATGTATAGGGTCCATTACTCAAGCCATCCCCACACATTCAAGTGGGACCTTGTAATGTTCGGTTTTCGTTAAACGACAGAAACGGACATGTTCCAAAACAAGTCCCCAAAATGAATTGGTTAAAGTTCCAAAAAATTTGAGTAACATTCTAACATCCTAAAAATGAGAATTGTAGCCTCAAACGGAAGGAAAAACAGAACTAGAATGGAGAAATAAATTTTGACGGAAACCTTACGAAACGTGATAACATTTTCGTAATTTCAGGCAATTTTTGGAAATCACACAAGAGGACTTTTTAAACCAAAGTTTTGAATTCTCCGGGATTCTCAGAGACCTTGAAAATCATGGGAAACTCCAGGACAGTTAAATCCCCTCCGGTGGACGTTTTCCAACATCGGTGTGCCCGAACTTTAACGGATCTGCTCGAAAAGATTTTAGTTCCAATTTGAGTGATTTCAAAGGTATTTTTTTTAATTGGGAACCTAAATTTTATAATGGAAAAGACGATTCTAAAAAAGGAGTTAAAACGAAAGAGAAACGAAAATGTAAAGTATGAAAGGGCAAAATAAAAATTTTTGAAAAAGTTACCTTACCCTAACTATATATAGGTGGCGCCTCACACTCTCCCTCATTTCATTTCAGATTTTCCAACCCTAAATCAGAAGCAAAGCCCTTGGAGAGTGGCGCACAAAGAGAAAGGAAGAAGGAGGAAAAATTCAAGTCTTTAAATATGGAATTTTGCTTATTTTTCATGCTTTCTCTCCACTAATCTCTTCTCTCTTCTTCTCCATGATTTTTCTAAAGTTTTGAGGGCTGTTTTGAAGGGCGAACAAAGGAGAAATTTCAAAATTCAAGTAAGGAGGCCAAGGAAAGCAAGAACAAGCAAGGAAATTCAAGGAAAACAAAGTATTTTGTAATTTTTTCACTTGGTCTTCCTCCTCCCTTTCTTCAAGCATATTTCGACCTAGGTATAGGCATAGATTTTCAACTAAATTAAGGATGATTCTTAGGTATTTGATGGAAAGGAATAAGAATATACAAAAAAAATCATGAAATAGACATTAGAATGCAAGATGCAAAACTTAGGGTTTCTAATGCACCTTTCAAATTCTGAATTTATGTGATGCTTCTTAGGTCTAATTTAGAGTATAAATGAGTTTTTGAAATACCAAAGATACTCCCCACAAGCTTCTTCCTTCAAGAAAACCAAAAAAACTCCATATGGCCCAAATGGTGTCTATGTCTTGGCCAAGAGGGGATTTTGTAGGTGGGAGAGTTTTAAATTTTTCTAAAGCCATTCTTGAGTCATATTTGATGAATGAAAATAAATAGATGCCTTGGAAAAATTTTAGAACTCATGAAAAGTGATTTGGTGTCTTAGGTTCCATATTATAACCTAAAGAAACAACATAGTACTAGGCCTTTTGTTTTAATGATGTAATGACTTCAAAAGACTTAAAAGGAGTCAAGAATCATATTTGAAAGAAAAGAATGAGGCCTAGAAATCATTTGAGGGGTGTTGCTTCATTAGGTGCCTTTATGGACCATAATGGGGGTTGTAGAGTAATCTAGTGTTTCACCTAGCTATGTGACCTTAGAATGTGTTTCATGAACCTAATTGGCTCCCATATATTGTATCTAGGCCAAGAGAAATCACTTCCACCAAATTGTGGGTGTGTGGCCGAAAGAGGAGGCTCGAATTTCAAGGAAAAAGTATGTGAGTGTACACAAGGTAGCTTTCTCCACCTTCTCTCATATATGGATGCGTGTTTAGTTTGTTTTAGAATGTGTGTATATGTATTTTCAAATTATGAAAAGTATGCTAGTATGCCTTTATATACCATGATTCTTGATGCCATGTTATACTTTCAAATGAGTACATGATGGTTGTATGAGTTTGCTTGAGTGTGGAAAGGCCAAGAACTCTTCCTTTTGGCGAGGATGAGCCAAGAACCCTTGAGTTTGGTTGAGACATAGCAAAGAGTCTCCCAAAAGCAAAGTGGTCTCCCAATAGTATGATTGAGTCCAAAGCTCTTAAAGAATGGGTGAGGCAAGTTCAAAATTCATAAAGAGAAGTGTGAGACTAATCTAAACACTTGGTAAACTCTTGAATGTCTTGTATGATTGATTCATATGCCAAGTTTGCTTTTAAAATGCCCATGACTTCCAATTTCTTCATGCATGCATTTAAAAAACTTATTTTGCACATATTATGTATGATTGAATGGGAGATGAACTATTGGGATTCTTTGAATCTCATCCCCTCCTCTCCAATGATTTAACATGCTAGGTGGACCAAGTAATTATGGTGAAGGGAGCCAACAATAATGAAGAAAAGAGATTGACAAGTTTATGCGGTATTTTGTCCATTTTGAAACCATAATGATGGTTCATGATGTATATGATGTTATAAATGTACTATGAATCTTGAGACATGTGTAAATATACTATTATGTGATGTTTAGATGTATGAATATGATATATGACCTCTAGCATTTATTTTGAGTATGAAATGTCAAAGTGTGTAATGTGGAAGTTTGACGAAAATGTATATAAGTGTGAGTTGAACTGCCAAAATGAGATGCATGAGGTTTGGGACCCTTTGGGCAGCTTATACAAGTCTTAAATATGCTTTTAGACTTGCGCAAAACATGTCAACACCAAGAGAAGGCCATTTGGCAAGTTTGGTAGCTCATATGGAACCAAATTTGACCATAATGGAACCCTATGTCACTTTTTGGCCAAATGAGTTAGTCTTGAAATTAGGTCTCGTTGAGAGCTTTCTGGATAGTTAAAAGATCATAATTTTTGGAGGTCTACAGAATATTTGATAATTTTTTAAAATTGACAAAATTTATTATTTTAGTCTGCTGCACTATTCATTTTGTTCGAAATTGTTTTCTATTACACGAGGCTCAAATAATGTCTAATTGCCATGAAATTTTATACAGAGAAACTAGACAATCACAATGACTCATGCCAACTGGAATCACCTCATTTGGAGGTCTAGAGAGAGAGATATGAATTTTTAAAATTTCTGTCCAGTATCAGTAAATTTGCCCAACCAGAAATACTGTTCCATTGAATTCCAAAGTTTAGGCTTAATGAACTGATCTGAAGATATTTTTTTCCTCTAGTTAATATCCACAACTTTTCATATTGGTATCATTTGCATAGATTAGATTTTTGTGAAATTAATTGGACATTTTTAAAATTTTCTACAGAATTCTGTAACAGTTTCAGAATTAAGTCAAACTTTTGGACCATTTTGGATGTCAAATGTCCTATGTGATGAGTGTTATGATTTGGACGTATTTTTAGTGTAAAATAAACATCCAGAGCTTTCCAAAATGATCAAGAACACATGTTTTCGATTTTTTTAGATTTAGTTATGATTTTCTAAAGTTTGCCTAGAAAAGAGGCCAATTCTAGCCGAGAATGAACTTCCATTTTCCATGCTCCATTTCGGTTTCTATGAGTTGTGGGCATGATTATGTGATACAAATGAATTGTTTGGATGTAGTTAAATATGAGAATATATAGTATGAGCTCACACAGTCCACGCGATACCGATTGAAAATTTTTAGTATGATGCAACGTGAATAAGCCCGTTATTTTCGGTCTTCTTTTTTATATGCTCTTATGAAAATAATGATTGTAAGGCTTATGAATATTATGAAATGAGGTAGAATTTATGGTGTTACAGACCTATTACTCAATTGGGCCACACACACTTTATGGCTATCTCTCCTCAAAATTGACAATCTCAATAGTGTCAATTTCAGAGAAAAATTGAGAGAATCCATTTTCCATCATAACATAAATAATCAAATGAATGAAGAAAACATATCTTGAAACTATAATCTTCCCATAATCTTCCCATAACTCACATTAAATGGTGGTATGGTCATTGGGAAAAGGTATAAAAGGAAGTCCAATAAGTAGAGGTAGAGGAAAACCAAGAAAAACTATTTTCATTAAATGGTATAACTTCCAACCTTGCATAGAAATTCATCATAAGCATAAATATGACACTAAATATGATACTCACCATTTCTTGTAAAGGGACGTCTCCCATGACATACATAAACCTGCGATGAAGAATAAAACTCATTAAATTTTATATGTTGAAATCAAAGTAGTTGTTGTCAAAAGGATGGTGCTAAAATTTTGGTTACACCAGTGTGACTTACAAACATCTACAGGCCCATCAACATAGCCTTCAACTAGCAATGTGTGAAAAGGAGTTCCCCGTGGTCCTTCACGATACATAACACGAAACTCTTCATTATCCTGTTTCAACTGTAGAGAGAAGCATGATAATAAATATGTATCAAGGATTTGATTGAAAAATTCATGAATCTACCATCCAAAGCATAATCAGAATTCATTATACAAATGTCATAGAAATAACATTAATTCATTAAATTCTCAACCAGACGGTACTTCTGGACTAAAACTACTAAGCCAATGAGGTCACTCATCTGTTGTGAACTCTTCACTTATCTGAAAGAAGTCATCTATTGTATGCATAGAAAAATAAAAAATCCAGTAACCAGAGGAAAGAAGGATGATTTTGGCAAGGTGTAAAAGGTTTAATCAAGCAAACACAACTTGAAGAGAACTGCACAGACTAGATAACATACCTTCCAATCCGTGTGTGATGTGCTAGATCTGTCACTATCGTCTACAGAAGCACTCCTCAACATATCAAGAAACTTAGACACTTCTGCAGCCCTGGTTTCCACTGCTTTCTCCTCATATCCTGCACAAACCAAATATAATGAAAACAAACTTAATGAACCGATATAATAGTTGCATTCACTTCACTTATCACCAATGCAGCCTGAATAATTTGAAAGGCAATAAGAGAATATAGTAACCTTCTATTTCTTGTTTTGAAGAATGTAGTTGCCTTTTGACAAGGGTTTTAAGCGTCTCCTCATTTATCAGATCAGCTGAGGCAAGTGTCTTGTCCAGCCTCTCTCTATACTGCACAATCTTTCGCTTCTTTTCCATCTTCACATCCTCAAGGAAAGTTGAAAGAGCCTTGTCTCAAAAGTCATGCATGAAACTTAGGCGTGAGCAATTTGCTGGATTTTAAATCATCTTCTATGCCTACAGTCATAAAAGTTCAATGCCGATAATTAAGAATAGCCATTTATGTATGATATACATCTCCCTGTGCATGATCAGATATCGTTAAGACACAAAGCAACGCAGAGTTAGCATTTTTTGTCAAACGATTGGCCGCTAAAGGTTTCGCTTCGTTGACCCTAAATAATGATAGTTCTTGGTTTATCGCCTATGTTTTTTTGGTTAATGCAGCATCACGTGAACCATAAAAACAAGAAAGTTATCTAATGTTCACAATAACACTCCCCGTTGAAGCTCTGAAGTCTGAATTCTGCCGTTGTTCTTGACAAATTTTAAATCCAAAGCCACTCGCGGACACCAATAAAATTGAATTAATTACCTCCAGACAAGAAACAGAACTAACATAAACTTGAAGCCTTGAGAATAAGAACCATTAGCAAAAGATTGAAAACCAGCATGAACTTTCCAACAAAATTGGCCAACTAAAATCGAAACCAAATTAGAGGTTCCATGTTAGTATATATAATTTCTCATAAAGTAGATAATGAAGGAGTTAATTGAAATTGAATTCAAAGCTAAACAAAGCTTGAGATACCATGAAATTGATCGAAACCCGCTTACATGAATGTTTCAGCAGTTATCCTCTTTTAAGTGTTGTGGACATAGCCCAGAATTAGAGAACTGAAATACCCACCAACAAATGCAGATCTAAAATAGAATCATTCATCACCACTAAGAGGAGACAGCGAGAGTTTCCAGACGGAAGGGGAACATGGGGGTTAAAATTATCTTTCTGGGGATTAAGGAGAACGAATTGGAGACAAAAAGAAGAATCCCAAATCAACACGGGAAGAGCCTGGTATTAAATAGATAAAAATAATAGTTTCTTTTTTGGCAAAAAAAGAAGTAATAGTGGACTTTGGAAGAGGTCACGCGTGTGGTACAGAGTCGAAACTCGAAAGCAAGTTTGAAGCGTCAGAGTTCGGTGGGACCACTCAACAACAACGAAGGAAGGAATAAATGAGATATGACGGAAGCGAAGAATGGTGAGGAGAGAAGACTGAAGAGACATGGGCAGTAATAAAATATTGCGAGTTTGTGAAGAAGGAAGAAAGGTGAGCTGTTTTTTCTTCCGTTCCATATAATTTGCTCATTCAGTAAGAAAGGAACAAGGCACGTGTCTTGTCTTCATTGATGGTCACGCAAGAGCTTCGGTGATATCGCCTTCTGCTTCAGCGAATGCGAAACGGCGCCAGTGCATTCATTCAAGTTGGATTTGGTATAATACTAAAAAGTTATTTCCAGTAAATTACCGTCTCAGGAGATGCTGCCAAAAACTAATCAAGTTGTTTCAAATAAATTCCCCAGTAAGGAGATAATGACGCGATTGAGACGCACAGAATCTTTTGCAGTGTGTCCACAAATTTCTGATATTATTATTATTTGTTTTTATTATGTTTCTGATATTATTATTATTTGATAATATTTGTTTTTATTTTTTAAATAAAGATATGAAAAATATTTTTTATTGTTTTATTAATTATATTTCTATATCTAATATTTTATGCCCTAAACAATCTCTTATTTATTTTTTTATACAAACTACAATAAAGACTAAATTTGTAGATTGGTCAAATTTAATATATATATATATATATATTGCGATTAAACGAGAACAAAGACTCGAAGATTGTTAATTTTGAAATCAACTTAATTTTTGTACGAGTTACTAAATTAAATTCAAATAAGATAAAGGAATGACAAAACACAAACTCATTATGTTTTAGGGATCACAATATTAATTTAATATTTGATAAATTACTGAAGTTGATCGTTGGATAGGTGAGAATATATACGGATAAAAATTCTGAATTTTGTAGAAAAAATCATTGTCGTTTAATCATAAAAAGCTGACAAAAAAAATTGCCTATTTTTTACGAGTTTCGAATATATGCTTGCATTATTGTTGACAATGACAATATAAACTAGGTATTTCTTTTCTTTTCTCTTCGTTTTTGAGTGAACCAACGTGGCGAGAAATCCGAAGAAAATTTATATCATACACTAACAGCTTAGTTGATAATATACGTGTTGAGATTGATTTCAAAACTGTAATTCATTTATATTTGTCATTTACGTAGAAAGCGAATCTAAGTTCCAGTTGATAATGATTAATTCATAGTTTAGAAGTTTGATTCTTCTTATATTAGATGCGTGAATTCTCACTTCTTGGGTTCCACTGTTTATGTTCCCTTGGCTACACCTTGTATTTATCACCACACTGTTTCAAACGTATGAATTCATCCTCCTAATATAGCTTCGTGAAAAGTTGCCATTTGCGTGAATGGGAAGCTAATTATTACATTCACATGTGATGTGATATTAGGCAATCTTAAAGTTGATGTGCAAGTAGTGTGAACACACAGATCTCGTAATGAACGTAACATATTTTGAGAATTGTCAACACGGTTAGAATAGTTGTTGACATGAAAATCAAACCAGATCAGAGGAACTTAAAGTAGGATGTTCTCGAATCTCCTCTTATAATACCGATACAATTAATAAATCGGTGACCATGTTGTGAGATTTACTTTTGGTTCTAATTTGTTTATTTTTAGGTTGACTAAATTATATAAATTTTTTTTTTGAATTTGGTTGAAATTATATAATTTTGTTTAATTCTGTTGAAATTATATAATTACTTTATATTTTTTAAATATATACAAATTTAGCTTAAAACAAAAAATTACTTTACATTTTAGTTTAATTTTAAATATTTTTACTAAAATATATTTTATTTAAAATTTTAATTAAAAATTGTATATATTTAGATTATTATAGGATATTTTAATTAAAAAAATTTTAAATTTGGTTAAAAGTATATAATAACTTATATAATAATTTGTTATTTTATGAGAAATTTATGTATATTTTAAAAGTAAAAGAAATATTTGCATAATTTTAATAAAATTTAAAATTTTTTGTATATTTATTCTTTTATATTTGAAAATAAATTAAATGCCATATCTAACCGAACACTTTGCTTGTAAAATTCAATGGAAGCACATGAATTGAAAATTCTCAACTTGCATAGCTCCTCCTCCTCCTCCATTTGCACGACCTACCTCTGCCAGCAATGCAAAAACTCGAGTGGTTCCCATGTCTTTCAGAATTAAGATGACAGGTACGTCATCCTTATCCGTATTTATTATGCAGAAGCCGTCCCTGAATGAATGAATAGAGAAAAGGACACGACGGACATTGGAGAGCATAGCTCAAAAATCAAATAGTTTGCTTGAACTCTGCATTTTTTTTTTAAATTCAAATATACATGTAAAAATATTTATAGTATTACATTTCAGTCTGTTTCTCACCTTTTATATAATCATTCCATTAAAGTTATCGAATTAGCAGCTTATATGCAGTATTGATTTGACATATTGTGCAAATTTGATAACATGCTCAAAAAATTTTATGCTCTTGCGCATTTTCTTAATTTTAGTTTCTTCTTCTCATATTAAACAAATTAATAAAAATATATTTAATAATTTGTATATTTAATTTATTATAATATAATATTATTATAAACCTGCATATTCCATAATTTTAAAACTTTATAGGAATATTTTTATAATTTTTTATCTTAACATAATTATATTGTAAACTCAATGTAAAAAAAGTCTTACATAAAAAATATGTTTTTTTAAGATTAGAAAACAAAAAGGACTGGTGCACAGAATCATCTGTTGATGATTAGAGATTATATTATTAAACTAATTATTCACGTGAAATGCATTTTAATGTTTAATATTAATAATATGAACTTGGACGTGTATATTTTATATTGATTCCATTTTAAATTAAAAGGCTAATGCTACATACTTTAATTTATAAAACTGAGATTATACCCTTTAATTTAAAAAAATATTAGAATAAATGTATGATTTAATTTTTAATAAATTACTCTTATTTTAATTTATTCTCTTAAAGATAAAATTTTTCAATTTAGTTTCAGAAATATTACTTTTTTCCCATTTTTGTCATCCAAAGATAAAATCTTACAATATAATTCTTTAAACATTTTCATCCAATCAAAATAGTTCATTGAGAAGCATTTGTGACTCTTTCTTAATGACTATTTGAATTAGGAAAAAGATATTTATAAGACTAAACTAAAAAGCTGTATTTTTAAAAGACTAAATTAAGAAGAAAATAATCTTTTAAAAAATTAAAAATTTTTGTATTTAAGTACTCAACTAAAAGAAAACTAATTTTTCAAATACTAAATTATAAATTTACCAAAAGATTAATAAATTGACATCCAAGTTTTAAAAAAATCAAAATAAATAGTTAATTTTATTTATAAATTTGTCTTTATCTCCATTTTTTTCCTCTCTCTCTCGTCACTTCTATTTTTAAGTAAACTTGAAAAGTTAAGCTAACGGTATGGGTTTGTTAAAAAAAATCACAAAAATTTGATCTGAATCTGAATCCAATTAAAAGCAAATAAAAATAAAAATAAAAATATTTCGATTAAATATGGTAAACATATATGCCTCTGTTGGGTCACTGAATAAATCATTTGTGTTGTATTAATCAGATTATGACAATGTTCTCCGGGGAGGAGGAAACGGTAGGAGGTACTTACACTGTATCTCATGCAGTAAATGCTGTGCAACGACAATATGCATATTCAAATACCTCTGATAAAAGTGATGAGAAGTGCGTGTTTGTTGTACTATATGATATGGCCTTAAAGTAAATGTCACGAGGTATTACCTAAAAAAACAACAGCCGTCGATTAATTTGATCCAAAAGAAATACTGAACAAAGTATTTACTGAAAAGCTATAAAATCTGAAACTTGGAGTCAAAGAAGCCGAATTCGACTGTATGAAGCTCCCCCAAAACTCCACGTGTCAGGCTACTACAAACTCGAAACCGTTGGTTCTGAGTTTCGTTCTCCAACACCATGTGTCACGCTGCTACAAACTCGGAACCACTGGTTCCGAGTTTGTAGGCGTGTCAGGCCTAGTCTGGCTCGCCTGGCTGACGTGACCAATCACGTAGAATGAGAGGGGGGCAACGCCACGTGTTGCAGCAGGAGAGGATGATGAAAAGGCAGAAGAAATTTGATTGGTCGAAAAAAAAAAATTAAGGAAAAATCGGCTAAACTCTCTTTATAAATGGTTTCGGCTTCCCTCTTCGAATGCTAATTCACTTCATATGCGTGGTGGGGTGCTCATGAGTCTGGGAAAAAAATTTTCATCTTCTTGCTGTTGTGATCTCAGTCAAAAATTTTGACGACCTCCAAGAAAATTAAGTTGAAGGTATTTAATATCATTTAGTCATTTATTTTGTTTTATATTAAATATGAAAAAAGATATTAAATTTAGTTGTTATTTTTTTAAAAAGAATTAGTGAAATAAAAAAAATTAAAGCAGAAAATAAATATTGATGTAAATGGAAATGAAAATTATTCACATTATTTTTTATTAGTTATTTATGTTAGTTGTTTATTATTTTTTTAATGGATAAAAAATATGGAGAGTCATTTTATTTCATTTTACTGATTTCATTTTTTGTTATTTAATATTTACTTCTATTATTTGTATTAGAATAAATTTTTTATTTGGTATTATTGATATGTTGTGCTTATGAGAGGTAAAAATATATATTGAAAACTATATATAGGCAAAAAACTATATATTTAAAAAATATGTTGAAAATGGAAACTATATATAGGCAAAAAATAAAAAGAGCAAAAGATGAAGCAATAAAGAAATGAAAAATGATTGAGGGAAAGAAAAGGGAATGAAAAAAAAATTGTAGTTCAAAGATGAAGGAAATTTGAATAAATTATTAGTGAGATGAAAAAAATAAATAAGAAAGTATGAAATAATAAAGAAAGTTGATGATATATTTAATGATATATTTATAATAAAATATCCAAAAAAAAGAAAGAAGAAAATATGAGATAAAATAATTATGTGAAAAAAATTTGGAGAAATAAAAGTGATGGAAAATAATTAAAATAAAAATATTAGAAGAAATAAATAAGTAATACATCTTGAAAATGACGATATAGTGTAGGAAAAAAATTTTAAAATGTAGTTATTATTTTTTAAAATAGCTGAAAATATATTATATGTATATATATATATTCCATTTTTTTAATATATGTGGAAAAAAAACTACATATAGACCCAAAAATAAAAAGATAAAAGGATAAAGAAATGAAGGAATGAAAAATTGTTAAGAAAACAAAAAGAGAATAAAAAAATTGTATCTTAGAAAGGAAGGATTTTAGGAAAAAAATGAGTGAAATGGAGAAAAAAAAAAGTAAATAAACAAATGGGTAATATAATAAGCAAGATTAAAAAAAAGATAATATATCAAATAATTATTATATAGATTGATAAAAAAAAATCCAAAATGATCAAGAATTGGTAGAAAAAATTGTATTAAAAAAAAGGAGAAATGAATAAGTCATGAATAAATAATTATATTAAAAGAAATAGGATAAATAAATAAATAATGCATATTGAAAATTACCTTGTAGTGGAGAAAGATAATATGTTGTATTATTTATTAGGGAAATGCATTTAATACTATATATTATTTATTACACAAAAGTAGTTATTATTGTTTATTATTCATATATGTAAATTTTGCTATCTTAGATTATTTATTTATTACTGTCTATATATTGGAATGGTTTTAGAAGATATATGCAAATATGTTGGAAGTAAAGGAATATGTAAAAAGGGAAAAAGTGTAGGAATAGAAAATTATATTGAAAAAATTAGGATATATATTAGAAATTAAATGTGGGGATGATTAAATGAAACTGTGAATGTTGGAATTCAAATGGCAGTAAGAAATGAACTTGTTTGCATTTATGTAAATGGGAGAATCTTTGATAGTGTTTAAGGTGCAACATTTCAATGCCCCATCTCAAAATATATAACAGTTAGCACCGGAATCACATTAGACGCATTGAAAGATGCAGTGAATCATAAATTATGCCTTCCCTTAATAAAGTTGTGACTGAATTGATATATAGACTGTCAATATCACTAAATCCTACATGGTACCAATTGGTTGTTTTATAGGATGATTTTGATGTTCAGCGGATGTGGCAAGCTCATTCACGTTTCTCAAGGCAATTGAATGCAATCGAATTATATACGAAGACCTCACTTACAGGCTCACAAGGGAGTTTAGAATTGCCACCAAACTCCTCGCAATAATATTAGATCATCCCGAGGGAGACCATTTCTCAACCAAGCTCTTCCCATCTAACTTTTTGCTTTACTGAGCCTCTTTCTCCAAATGGGTTTGAAGACAATGTCTTAGAGGATTTTGAAAATAAAGACGAATATAATGTTGAACTCGATCCTGATTATGATGATGGTAAGGAGGATGATGATGAGATTACTGAATTGGAAAATGATGGTGGATTAGAATGCCAATATGTAGACCTTGCTGCTGTTTTCTTCTCCTAGGTTAATATGGCCTTAGTTAGTGGGGATGGATTTGAGGAGGTTTGGGATGGCATAGACTTGAGTATGCAAGACTTGTATATTGGATTACAATATCCAAGTCAAAAAGCATTATGTCGTGCTATAAAATTGTACTCTGTGAAAGCACATCACTCTTTTAAAAAATATTTGACATCTGAAAGTACGAAGAATTTCGGTGCCTTAGCTATGGGAAAGGATGTAATTGGCGAGTGAGGGCGTGTAAAAAGGGTAAGGGAAAAGGTTCGCACTGGCAAATAACAAAATATGATGGACCCCAATTGGAAGACAAGAATATCGGCCAAATCCCGACGGTCCAAAGTTAGTCCCCAATCCATCGATACTCTGTGAGAGGGGTCGACTGTGAGCCTCTCGTTACTGAAATGAAATGGACTTTAGGGCATCAAGACAACCAGTTCGGTGTAGGTTATATCGACAACCAGGATATAACCAAGCAACTTGCATATATCGCCAACGTGATGACTAGGCGAAAACTATGTTGCACTAAATAATTGTAACTTAATTGTACTAAATATTTATATTTCAAGATGTATGTGTATTAATTGAAATGTCACTCAACTTTTATAAAGAAATCAACTAAATCAGTTTAGTGTGTTGTGTGTATTTTTTTAAATTCAATTAAATTTATACATTTAAATTGACTATATACTATATTTTTTTAAATTTTGTCATAATTGACAGGTGCGTTGACATCATGGCCGCTCCACAGCATGTTGTGCATCCAAGGCTTGAGGATGATTCACTATTATACTTACAAAGATTACATGTATCTGAAACCATTTGGAATGGTCAGGTTAAATAAGTTCATTGCCCTTATTATTAGCATCAACATATTCACTGATAATTGACTATATTAACTAATAGACTTTCTCTTTTTTGTGAATTTTTGAAGGATGATCGTATTCTTCGCCCCCAACGTGTTCAGCATGAGGATCGTTTGGGTGATCTATCTCTGGCTATAGTGGAATATTTGAGGCAGGCTGGTTTTTACAGCGTAGCTCGACTTGGCCACTTCGAGTATAATCCATCGCTGGTTAGTGCACTTGTAGAGTGATGGCACCCAGAGACACATACATTTCATACTACTTGAGGTGAGTGTACAATTACTCTTGAGGACGTTACTGTTCAATTAGGCTTACCATGCGAGGGTCCCTATTTCTGGAGCAACAAACTGGTCATTGGCAAATACATGTGAGTAGCTCCTGGGCATTCGACCACCCGCTAAAAAAATTGATGGCCAGCAGCTCACTATTGCTTGGTTAGCGGAGAACTTTGCTAATTTACCTGATGATGCTGAGGAGGAGGTTGTCCGGTGCTTTGCTCGAGCCTATATACTTAGATTGATAGGAGGCTTTTTATTTTTAGATAGATTTAGCCATAAAGTATATTTAATGTATCTCTCACTGCTGGATGACTTTAAACAAGCAGGTAGGTTTAGTTGGGATTTAGCAGTATTAGCTTACTTATACTGCGAGTTATGTAATGCAACATATAGAGATGAGAAGGGGATAGGTGGTTGCTTGACACTGCTACATTTGTGGGTATGGGATCGATTTCCAATACTCGCGTCAGAGAGGCCATTGACCCCTGACCCTCAGATAGAGGATTGTCCTCTACTTTCACCTTTTTAGGGTTCAGGTACCCATTGCATAACTGTTATATTTGTAAATGTATCTTTTTACATAGCCCTTATTATTTTTATTTCCCGTTAATGACTGAAAATCGTTACAGATGGAAGAATGTTGGATGATCTCCTTGTCCAGGTATGCGAGCCCTGAGTTAATATCGAACCTTACTGGATGCTATGGGAGACAACGAGGTTAGTTGTTTTTTTTTTTTTCTCTTCCTTATGTTCATAATAATTTTAACATTTTTTTATATTTTATCTTTTCATCTGTGTTACTTCCAGATTATTTAGTGCCCATACCAGTCTCAAGATGTGCTTGACTTAATTCCTGCGTACTGTTTAGCATCGCCTGATATTTGGATTGCTTCAGTGCCCCTCATATGCTTCCATATCATAGAGTGGCATCATCCTGATCGCGTCCTTCGCCAATTTGGTCGGCATCAACCTATTCCTCAAGCACCTGTCAAATTAGATTCTCTTCATGCTCTACAGCTTCGCGGCAGAACCCAAACCAACTAGAGAACAGAGCATAACGCCTTTGTCCAACAATGGTATAATTGGCAAAATGTTAGAGCGCAGTCTTCTATTATTGACGAGCCATTTGATCGCACATATGAGTATATGAGATGGTACTGGCGATGTACTCGATAATGGATCCACCCCGTTAGCGCTACAACTGGTTATACGGTAATTTTTTTTCATTCCTAATACATCTGATCTCTTACTTTATATATATATATATATATATATATATTAGTGTATGTATGTATTTATTTATTTTACTTACCTGTTATGTTAACATTCAATTGCTCATTTCTTTTTATACAGGCTGATTTAGCAAAAAGTCTTTATCACATGCACTTACAAGACTCTTTGCTTCCAAATTTTAGCGAGATTGTAAGTTGGGACTCTAAAAATATATTATTGGCTCTTAGTGAACAACGCTTTTCACTGTTCTCCCAGCCTGCTGAACCAGCACCCGATTTGCCTCGACCTCAAATTCCAATTGATCGACCAGGGAAGCGACGTTAGGATTACTTGTCATCCCAGCAGCCCACTGTTACATGTCAGAGGCAGCAAATGGAAGAGCCGGTGCAGCAGGATATTAGTAGTAGCATGGCCGGTCCATCTTCATATATTCCGACTCTAGTGCCTCAAGAGATTGGTATAGCCGGTCCATCTTCTTCTGCCATAACTAGCCAATTTTATGACTTTGTGGGATCCAGCCCTTCATATTTCCCGCCCTCATCACCGATGTCTCAGTTTGGAACACCCGAGCAGCAATCTGGAGGCTCAGGCTCATTTGTTGACCTTTTGTTTGATACATCTGCATTCAGTGCTGCATACGCCAGTAGCTCTTTCGACCCTGGGGGATTATCGCAGGTCGGATTTGTGACACCACATGGGCCGATTACTCGAGTTGAGTCCCCATACGTTAATTTAGATTCTTCACCCACGGTATAGGAGCAATAACAACCTGAAGAAGTGAGACAGTAGCGACCACAACATGAAAGAAGGAGACCTCGTTGCGGCACCGGAAGTCATCTCTTATAGTATTTTTGTATAAATTTTTATGTAATTTATTATCACATCTTATATGAATTCCGTAGTAACCTGCATGTCATTTTATTTCTTTTATCTTTATCAACTTAATTTTATAGTTCATAATTACAAACTTTAAAAACTTAACATAACTTTTCAATTGCAAACTTAAAAGAAAATGATTCAACCAAACAAAATAAGGACAAAGAAATTTATAATTTAAATTATTTTTTTAACTTGCATAATTAAATTTAAATAATCCAATTATTGGCATTACTGATCAAATCTATTTTAGTACAAATGATAACACGACCACTTGAAGTGATCAATCAATTTTATTTTTTATTCGCCAAATAATGAATCCTTACGTTCAAAAGTTTTTTGCGTTCTCCAATACTATAAAAATTTTACCAAAAGCAATAAAAGAAATTAGCCTAAATTTTTTTTGTATAGATTAAAATATTTTTCAAAAAAAATTATTTTCATCTATGAAGAAATATTATTAAATAAGTAATAATTTCTTAGTGGATTATAAAAAAAAATTGTCTGAAAAAATTTTAACTATCTTTTACAAAGAGTTATTACATCTAAATAATAGGAAAATGTATTATCTATTAAGCAAATATCTCTTTAAACATATATTTTTAGGGATTAGAATCGTTCTACAAATTTTATTATAAATTTTTGTATAAATCCTTAGTTTCTTTGAAAAATTTAATTTCAAGAACAAATTTAAACTAATTTCACTTCAATTTATTAAAACGAAAAAATATTTTACAAGAAGTACCTAATCATGATTCCAACCGATTAATAAGACAAGTTGAGGTAGATTCTTCTTTTAATTATTACAACAAAAATAAATAAACACATATTTATTTTGTTGGGTATTTTTTTATTTCTTTTGTCTTTATCAGCTTCGTCTTATTGTTAATAATTGTTTATTTTTAAAAAATAAGCATTTATTTCTTATTTCTTAAAATTTATGTAATTTATTATTATACTTTTATTATGAATTTCTTAAATTTATTATACATCAATTTTTTTACTTTTATTTATTTTCGCTTGTTCTTTTTATTTTTTATTTTATTTTTTTCTTTCATTTTTTAAAAAAAGATGTTCATCAAATGTTTAATTATTCATTTTTAATTTCCTCATTTATTTATATTATTTAATTAATTATAATAGGTCTTCAGATTTTATCATTTTAATATTTTCTTTTATTGAACTTGGATTCATTGAATCCGAGTTCAAGCTGAGATGAAACTCAGATTAGTAGAGTTTGAGTTTCAGTAAATTTGGCTCCAACCAGTCCGAGTTCATCATTTTATTGCTTTTCGGGTATATACTTTTTTTGCTACACAACCTCAATCAACGGAGTGGGTAGTAGGAAAATATAGCATAACCTAAGGAAGATGATGATTAGTTATTGGGGAATCAAATGAATGAGATGTAAATTAAATTGAAGAGTGTAACAAAACATACAACAGTCACAGGGAGCAAAGACCTAAAAGGGCTGGGGCTTTTGCCATTTGGTTAGCTAGGGCAAATGTATGGTAAAATAATATTATTAATTAAGAATTTTAAAAAATTGATTAATACGAGGCAGGTTTTAAAAAAGATTTAAATTTGACTTATTTTATATTTAGATTTTTTAAAATGAATTTATTTTTTATCATATGTTTTCTTAAAACTTGTATTTTTTTTTCCTAGACTGTATAGGTTTTTTGGTCATAATCAAGTATAATTTTAAGTTTAGAGGTCAACTCTCAAAAATGAGAAGTGAAAGATTTGATCATTTAAATTTTCTTTTAGTAAACCATTTTATAAAATTAAAGAGAGAGAGAGAGAGAGAGAGAGAGAGAGGAGAGAATATATAAAATCCACTAAATAAATCCCACAAATACAGATCCTTTATAGTCACTAATGTAACTACAAGAAATACAGTCAAGTTTTTACCTTGATATGTGTCATCCCTTTTGTTGTAGAAATAAAAATTTTAATTTTAAGAATAAAAGTTTTAGCTATAGAAAAAAAAATTAACTATAAAAAAATAATTATAAAAAAAAATTACACTCCAAAAATTTTAATTATGAAAATAAAAATTTTAGTTGTAAAAAAAAATTACACTTCATATTATAAAACTCATAAGTCATTTTATTATTTACTTAATTTTCTTTCAAAATTGAGCGAATTAGTATTGGTACCCTTGCAGTACTCTATTTTGGTATTAGAGTCTTAATTCTTCAAGATAATTGGAAGGAATTTGTTATAAAGAGAGTAGAAATGATTTTTTATAACATGTTATCTATTGAAGAATCTTTTGAACTAGTTAGATTATGTTCCTCTTTTTCTTTCTCTAAATCTATCACTTCTTTTTGTATATCTCATGCCTCAAACAAAATAGATAATCTTGAAGAAATCACTCATATTCTAAATAAATCCCATCTTGAAGAAGCCATTGCATCCATCCTCAACCCTTATGAGTTTTATTATCGAAATTGCTCTTTCACCAACTCTATAATAAAACTTATTTCTTCCAAACATATGCCCATAAAAAAGATTGTTCAAGGAACCAAAATAGACCAGTGTGGGTTACAATCTACCCAAAATGAACAGTATGTTACCTTGAAAATCCCTACCAGCTTTATCTATCACTGGATCTGTCAACGGTATACCCACCTTTACCTTCGAGCCATCAGATTAGTGTTTATCCTTCATGAACGCAAAAGGATAGTGGTAACAGCTTGTGTTTCCTTTCTTAATACCACCTGTGTTTCCTTTCTTGATACCACATACATCTCTTTCCAAAAGCTTTGATCAATGCAACTTTTGTCACTCTTAATGGTGGTAGTGTTATTCTTACCATAGTTTCTAGTTTCAATATAAAGCTATTATATTCTATTCTTCCCACCAAGCTTAAAGTCCAAGTTTAGATTATTGGTGCAGAACAAGTTGAAAATGCCATAACAGGTACTCTTTACCATTAAATGATTTATCATCTAAAAAATCATACTATAGACCTTTAATTTTTAAACCCAACTAATGATGTTCTATACATGATTTTTAATAGACCGAATAACACTACTATTATCCAAATTCCCAAACAAATTCCTAAAATTGAGCTTATACAGTTGATGCCTTTGGAATAGGTTACAAACTATGAAAAAGAGTTTCATGGAAGTCAAAAGGTTTTCCATACTACTGTGTTCTCCTGTAATTGAAATTCTTGGAGATAAGATTGTTAAATCAGTCTTTAAAAAACCTGGAGCAGAAGAAGGAACTTATTCAACCTACTCCCACAGATCTACAACTCATCAATCAATGATGACCACTCTTGTCATTACACAAAAGCAAAAGAAATGTATCATCGCAATCCATTATTTTTACCCTAATGGCCATTATTCTTATGTTGCAAAAATTAATGGTTATGTTATATAGTACTGTAATCTTTCCATATGTGACCTTGATTATGGCTATCATATAGATAGTTAAGAAGGCCCTAAAGATAATGAATGGAGGCGACAAGATTCTATTGCAATGGCTACCTAGAAGCAAGTTAAGAAGATAAAACTAAGATGAGGTCTAGGATTTTGTGCTAAAAAATATCATAGTGATAATGATGATAAATGGGTTGGCATCATAAACCCCAAACCAAAACCCAAATTCATTCATGAACTGTTAAAAGAATAAGGTCATGAGGACCTTTTTCCACACCTTAAACTAGTATCACTCCACAAATATTGCCACAGCCTATTCCATGCCTGATGTTTTCATTGGCATCAAAGACCTATAACTTGGAATTTCCTCTAATAGAGAAAAGAACCAATCCAGAGACTAATGTCACATATAAGCCATTCTTTACCTCTATAGAGGTTGCTTCAAACGAAGCCATAAGGCCAGTATCGTAGGTTGAAGAAGTATTAAATTGGCACATTCATAATGTTACAGCTCAAAATCATATCCTTTAAATGATTGATTTTTGACTTAATAATCTTATGAGTTAGGCGGCTTAAACAAATTTTCATCTTAATGGGCTTTCTTTACAAGTCTAACAATTATATTAGCACTTGCAGCAATAAGTGGCAACTTTGGACGCAGAATTAAAAAGCTTTATCAAGACAAGGTACCTAGGCCCTGCATTTTCACAAAAAGAACAAGAAATCAATAGGCTTAAGACTCAAATTAGCCAAATTGAAAGAAACATAGCAAGAGATCACTCCAAGAGTATTTACGATACATATCCTTTCTTACTCACTTTTGTTCATAACCCATATCCTTTTCCACCATATTTGCCTTACTCTCTTGAAGTAAATTATCAAAAATGTTTTAAGATGAATTATGAGGTTTTTTTAAAAAAGAAAGATTACCTCAGTCCAAGCTAACTTAGTTAGCTTTCCAGATAAACACCTCCACTTCTAACAAAACCACTATAAAGACCTCAATATACCACAAAATTTGAACCCTTTATTTTCTGGACCCATTTGACTAGCACCTTAAACTCTTAAAATTCAAAACATCTCTTTCTTTACTAAAAAAGATTTATTCTCCATCCTCAAACCAAAGAAACAAACAACCAATGCAAATAGAACCTCCTTCTACCCATCCAGAAAATCAAAAGTCCTCTGAAACCATTACTCATGCGAAAAAAGTGACTTATTATGATTATATTTTAATTCTGATCATACTGATAAGATTAGATTAAAACCAATCATTTCTGATAAGTCTAATAATCATGCTAATGTTTCTACCTTATATATAGTCAATTTTAGTCCTATTGAAGAAGTTGAAAAGTCCAATCTAAAAGATGAAGACTATGCTGAGCATCATTCTTTTACGAAAACCTCTCCTGACGATGCATAAGTCCAAATTCGTCCTACTAATGGACCATGATTCACATTGGATAATACACCTCCTAAAAAATAGAGAGAAAAATTGCATGAGTTCTCAACATAAATAGACCTTCAAATGACAAGATCAACTATTAATCTTAAAGTAATCCTTACAGAATTTACAACCAGATTCACAGGAACTCTCTAAGAATGGTTTCAAAGCCTAAGAGAGTATAGACAATTTCAGTACACCCATGCTCTTAGTGCCAATCCACTTCTTGGCCTGATTTATAAAGAATTTTTAGGAGATTTTCATCTTATTAATGAACAAAAAAGACAAAAGTATTTTTAGATGCGTTGTTGCTCTTTAAAGAACAAAGATCTTGATCATCTTTACCAAGTGATGGCTAAATGGTATTACATGCTTAATGAATTCAATAATGTCAATCTCCATCACACTTTCACAGCCTCTTTATTAAAAAAGCTTCAACCAGAACTCCTATAAGCAATTTAGTCACTTCAAAGAGACATGCCAAATATCTCTTTAAGAAAAATCTACCAGCTTACTCTTGCTACTCTTGAAAAATTATGTGAATAGCACAAAATGTTCGACTTGATGATGGAAAGAAAGCTTAAACTTCAAAAAGCTTGCCAAAAGCCATATTTTCTTATCAAATGAAAAGACAAGTAAAGATGTTCTTGCTCTACAAAAAAGAAATCTCATTTCCATAAAATTATCCTAAAGGTTATAAGAGTTTTTTTTTTTTAAATGCATAAGAAGCCTATGAGATTTTTTAGAAGAAGGACCACACAATACAGAAGAAAGGATCAACGCTATGTTTACGGGTGAAAAAAGGCCATTTCGTAAAGTAATGTCAAAACAAGTCAAAGAAAGATATCAAGCTTTTCCAATAACTTCAAGCCAGCATTCCCCTTCAGCGAGATAAAGAAATAGAATAACTCTTTTCAGAGCAAGAGGATGCTAATAATTCATTGTATTTGCCTTGTCAGGCTTACCTTCTTTAGATTCAAACTTTCCTCAGATTCTGAAGTTCCATCACCTCTAAAAAAAATAATGATTCTCTCAAATATAGTTATTGCCTCCAGCCATGCAACCAAGCAAAACAAGTAAAACCACCCATGCCTTACATTGAAATGCAAGTTCTTGATGTTATCACCTACATGGATACAAGAGCCTCAAAGAGTTTAATAAATCCTTTAGTCTTCCCTCTTAAAGCTTAGAAAAAACATTCTAAGTATTCCAATGGCGTAAATGGAAATTTTTTTAAAGTTGATCTTATTATCAAAAAAAAATTTGGTATAAGATTTTTCCCTAGCTGTATCATATGGATAAAGGTCTTTGAAAGTAGTCTTTCTAACAAGGATATCCTCATTGGCGTTGACATTTATTGTCAAGTTAAACAGTTACAAATTTTGCCAAAGGGTTTTGGATTTAAATAAAATTTTAAGCCATACACTATAATTCTTAAGATTTTTGAACTTCAACAAGTTCATCTTAGGTATGAAGAGATTAAAGATTAGCTTATGCAATTTTGTCCTAAAAGCCATGACTAGTTCTCTCATCCTTTCCCTCTCAGAAAAAATCAAGACTTTTTCATCCAGCTTCTTTTTAAGAAGAATGAAAATATCAATCCAACAAAGACCTCTTACTTTGGCATGAATCCTGATGATTTAGGCTTAGCCAAAAAAGAATGTGCAACTTTATTAAAATAAGGTCTTATTAAGCTTATCGAGTTAGATTGGGCTTGTTAGGCATTTTATATGAAAAAAAGATCAGAATAAAAAAGAGGTAGGAAAAGATTAGTCATTAACTATAAGCCTTTAAACACATTCCTCCAAGATGACAAATTTCTATTATCAATTATTAGTTTACAAACCAGTCTTCTCAAAGATGTAAAGGTTTTCTCAAAGTTTGATTTTAAAGCTGGATTTTGGCAATTAGGCATTAATCTTTTTTAGAGATATAAGACAACATTTTGCATTCTTAATGTTCAATACCAGTGGACAGTTATAACATTTGGTCTTAAGGTCACTTCGTCTCTTTTTCAAAAAGTAATGATAAAAATTTATGAGCCCATCGTTCATAGTACCCTCATTTACATTGATAATATTCTTCTTTATTTCAAAAATGAAAAAAAAAATCATACATGGCTCTTCCAACAATTTTTGGATATCATCAAGTAGTAGGAATTATGCTATTAGCCCGCAAGAGCCAATTAGGCCAAACCAAAGTAAAATTTCTTAGAATAAATATATCCAATGGACATTATTATTCAAGCCGATACATTGCTCAAGAATTATTCAACTTTCCAAATGAAAATTTCACCACAAAACAAATCCAACAGTTCCTTGGGAGAGTCAATTTTATCAGAGATTTTATCCTTCATGCATCAAATCATACAAGCCAGTTGTCAAAATCTTAAAAAATAAAAATTCCTTTCTTTAAAGACATGAACAAATAGTAGTTGTGAAGCATCCTAAAAAGATAACTCAGAATCCTTTACTTTTAAAGATTTTTGACAAAGGGAAAAAGATATTTCAAACTGACGCCAGTGATGATTTTTGGGGAGTTGTCCTCATAGAGGAAATTGAGGGAAAGCAATATTATTGTGGTTATGCAAGCGGAGAATTCAAGGACTTTGAGAAGCACTATCATGCTATCAAGAAAGGGATCAAAAAGTTTAATTTCCACCTCAACCCTTATGAATTTATGGTTCAGATGGATAATTCATCATTTCTAAAAATTTTAAAATCTAAGAAAAAAGTCCTTTCAGATAAACAATTATTTCAATGGAAAGACTAGTTCTTATGCTATAAATTCAAGGTTCAACATATTAAGGACCATACCAATCTCATAGCAGACTATCTTTTCTGACCTAAGATAGTACCTTTTATCTTCATGACTCACTCAATTCTTGAGTGTATCATCCACCATCCTCTTCAACCTTTAGCCTAAGTAAAAAAAGATTTTTCATCATGTTCTTTGAAGCCTAGAAACCCAGCAGAATTCTAACAACTTGCTGAAAAATCTCTTTTCTATTACCTCCATTGATACCTTAAGGATTCATCACTTCCTATTTATTCATCTTACTTTATTCCTCAAATATCATTTCTCATTCTTTTTAGAATTCGTGCCTATGTCACTGAGGAAGCACTATGGTACCTATGGGCACTCATTGCCCTTTACTTTGGCACACAGAGTTTTCACCTCTTTTAATCTATAACTTTCTCTATCAAAAGGAAAACCAAGACTCTAATTTTTGGATCCTTCTTGAAAGGTTTTCACCATTTTATTGGTGGCGACAAGAATTACATAAATCATCTATTAGTATAAACTATGAAATAATCCTGAAGCAACTGAAAAAGTTGCCAGCATTTTCATCTGCCACTGTATTTATTATACCAATAGGCAAAATATACTCTTAACTATAAATTATGCATACGGGTGGAATACTTTCCTTGATTGGCCAAAGTAGAAAGAACAGGCTCTCAAAAGTCTTAAAATATTTTTATGTAAAATTAATAATTATCAAAAGAGTCAATTTGTTTTCTGCACATCTTTAGGTCCATTTCCTAGAGAATTCATCCTTGGAGAATCAAGGTTACCAGAGGTCAACATACCAAACATTGAAGCTTGGACTCTAACTTAAATGACCATATTTCTGCAAGGGTCAAACTCTCAATCTCAGCCCATTCAAGTGCACAATAAACACATGTAAAACTCTCAAGACCCTAATGCACTTGATGATTTTGATAAGATTAAAGAATGGTTGATCTCATGTTTTAAAAGGACACAAAAAGATGACCCAAATGACACTGATAGCTTTGATGACCCAAACTCATCTCCTTCACATGAGCCTATTAAAAAGGGACAAAGCTTATCCATTGCCAAGCTATCTCACACGCAATTATTGTACTATAGTTTGTTGGTTTGCTTTACTTTTTAGGCATGCTTTACTTTCCAGCTTGTAAAAATAACTTTAAGAAAAGTCTATCTGTATTATTGTCCATTGTTTTTGTAAAAGTAGTATGTCTACTTATATCAGCCTCTAACTATAAGTAGTGTGTTTCTCTTCAACTCTCAGTAGAAGAAGTCTTGTATTCAAGTTTGTCATATAATAAAACTTTCAGTGTTCTTTATGGCTTCTTGCCAAAAGTTTTTATTCTTTTGAAATCTTTCATAACAAATCTTTTATGATTATTTTGTTTATACGAGTATGCTCTGCATTTACCTAACACAAGAATCATATGCATAAGAAAGTATTGTTAAAAGAGAACAATCTTAGCAAAAAGTCTTGCCTTGTCTATGAGTTTTTCAATTAAAAAAGTCTTCAAGAAAATCCTTAATCTTAAAAGGTTAGGACACAAAAAAAACCCAAAAGAAAAAAAACTAATTGTTCAGGAATGGAGATTCTATTGAATCTAATTAGAATATTAAAATAAATTATTTTATTTAGAAAAGACAAGGTATAAAGCCCATTTCGCCCTCATTAAAAGATAAGTGTAAAAAAGACACACAATATTCTTTTGCCAAAACTATTCTCATTTGACTTTTGAAAAAAAAATCAAGCTTGATGAAAGTTTCACCATTAAAGGTCCAGCAATTATAGATGGTATCTCTTCGAAAATGATCTTTGAAGATAAGAGTTGAGTTGAAGGAATTGATACTGATACTCTCACGGTACTTTTTTAAATTTTTGAAAAAATTATCTTTATAACTAGAAGTTATAAATATTTATATAAAGGATTTTAAATTTTAAAATTATTTTAAAAGTTCAACAGATTAAAGATTTTTGTTCTTAATTAAAATTTTTGTCATCATAATTAAAATTTGTAGGATATAATTTTTTATAATTAAAATTTTTATCTTTGTTGGTAAAAAAAAGTTTTATTTGTACAATTTAAATTTTTAGTCTTCATGGTTAAATTTTTTTTAAAGAAAAAATTATTATTTTCACAATTACAATTTTTAAAGAGAATAGTTGTCTAATTAAAAACTTGATTACATCCCTGCAACCACACTAATGATTTCATCCCGAACCAAATTTCACTCACCATTTCTCTCTAATTTTACTAAAAAATTTTTAAAAAGCAGAAGATCCAACCTCTTGTTTTCCGGACTTACAAATTGCGTGACCATTGTTTATTCAAATCAGCTTGCCGCATGGCAACGGGCGCATTGATAGGGCCACGTGGCTCAGATCGTTGAGAAGCAGTCTCCAAAGTCCAACCAAACAAAAGTATTTCTCTCTCTTGTGATCTTGTCCTAGGATAACTCTATCCACCTCTTGTCCCAAGTTAGGGCTCCATCACCTCGTCCTGTTTTTGAAAGAGTTGCTTGGCTTGCTATTCTTCGCTGCTGTTTGTTTTTGTAAGTCTGAATTTTCCACCGCCATTACTCCCTGACTCTGTTTCTATTAGTTTATCTTCTATATATTTTTTCCTGCTGACAATATTTGGGTAAAGCGTCTATCTTTTCCCCCCTCATCCTTTTCCTTAGGCTTCCAAACACAGATTTAGGATTCGGTCAAATATCACTGTCATTGCCCTAATCTTTAGAGCTGTTTGTTGTTTGGGAGATGAGCTTTGATTGTTTATTGAATGATCTCTTGCTCTCTCTTCCATTTGGCTGCTGAAATTGTAACATAATCTAAATCAGAAAGAAAAAGAAACCTTCAATTTTTAATTTTTGGGGTTGGTATGCTCGTTAGGTTCATTCGACTTCGCAAGAAATTGAATGAAACGGATCAAATAGAAGAACATAAACCTTCTGTGATTGGAAGGTTTTAATTTTCCTTTCGCTGCTTTGTCATCATTTTTTCTTTCAGCAGGGAATTGATGGTTTGGGATCAGATATTATGATTGCATTTTGTTGAATCGGTTTAGCAGTGAAGTGGAATGAACTGACCCCTTTAATGAGTTAAGGTCCTCGTGGTTGTAGACCTATTATTATGATACCGGTCAATTTGGAGCAGGATATGTTATCTTAATAATTTGACCAACCTAATAAACCTGTGTCATCATGAAATTTTGGACGTATGTCTGACTCCTTTAATCTGCAATGTTGTGGCAACTATTGTGAGTGTAGAGGATTTGCTGCAGCAAATGGGCATGATAATCGTTGTCATAGCTGTTTCACCTTTACATGTTATTCCCTCCCTGCTTTCAGAGAGGCTACACTACCAGAAAAGACTCATTTTTCACCACTGCCTCTTTCTACTTATTACTGCTTCCGTCTTCTAACTAAGCGACTATTTAGGAAGTGAAATGAGATGCACTTCGAAAAATTGGCACTTGGGAGCTCACATGGATAATATTTGCCAGATTTAATATGTATCATGCATTGGGCTGCCTATAAGGATGTTGTAGCCTGTAAAAGAATAGTTACCATTATTATTGCTATTGGTGGTAGAAGACAATGTAGTAAAAGGATTTTGTGAAAAATGATAGTGCAAGTGGCAGATCAGGTTGTGCTCAGTAAATAATGTCATGTTTCCTATTTCGTAAGTACTGATCCATTTGAATTGCAGGTGATGAAATGGAGGACTACTTAAGGGCTAATTGGACTCCATCTCAAGACCAATATTTTCTCGAGCTTATGCTGTTCCATGTGCACAAAGGGAATAAAACTGGCAAAGCATTCAGTAGACAAGCCTGGGCAGACATGATCGAACGATTTAACACCAAATATGGTTTTAAGTATGATGTAGATGTCTTGAAGAACCGACACAAACGATTCAGGAAGCAATACAATGAGATGAAAATGCTCGTCAATCAAAGTGGTTTTCGGTGGGATGGAACACTAAACATGGTGATAGCTGATGATAAAACATGGGATGAACATATCAAGGTACACACTTTCATCAAACATTTCCAAAAGCACTTATAACCTTGACCTTGCAATTAGCCTGTGAGTATACATGCAGGCCCATCCTGATTTGCAAGCTTACAGAACTAAAGTCGTGCCATACTATAATGAGTTGTGCATAGTATGTGGCCATGCAGTTGCTGATGGAAGATACAGTCTTTCATGTTTTGATGTAGACTTTGAACGTGAAGGTGGGAACAAATGCAGCAATGATGAATTCTGTTTGTTCTGAAAGAAACCTTCTCTTGATTTTCTTGTTCAATTTTAATTTATTACCGTGAATCACATATAGTTTGAACTTCTGTGATCTGTCATCAGAAATTGCTTCAAAAGAAATGGATGACCAGAGTCCCACCAGTAAAGGAGTGGATGATCAGACTTGCCTTAATATCACCAATCACACTAAAATTGACTGGTCTCCAATGATGGACCAATTCTTTGTTGAACTTATGCTGGACCAGGTCCGTAAAGGGGGCAAGATTGGTCGTACATTCAAGAAAAAATCATGGGCAGACATGATAGAAGCATTTAATGATAGATTTGGATGTCATTACGGAAAGGTTGTCCTGAAAAACCGTTTTAATGTCCTGAGGAGGCATTACTGCTCTATAAAGGTCCTCCTTGGCAAAGAAGGGTTTAATTGGGATAAGACACAACAGAAAGTGGTGGCTGATGATCAAGTTTGGCATAAATGCATCAAGGTATACGTTTCTTTGGTCATTGTGTTTTTACTTACATATTTCTTTTGAATGATTCTACTATCATTACCCACTCATAATTGCAGGTACATCACAACTTTCGGCTATACAAAATTAAAAGCATGCCTTTTTATCCAGGCATGTGCATTATATGCTGCAATGAAGCTACACCTGAGAGAATAACAAATGTGTGTTGCAAGTCAAATCTCGAAAAGGGATTTTCTGAGGACAAGAATTCTACACGAGACACTCAACCGCTACCTATTGCAGATAAACGAGAATTGCATGTAAATGGTGGAAAGAACTCTACCCGAGACACAGAACTACTCCATAATGCAGATAAGGGAGCATCTCATACAGGCAGTGAAAGGAACCTTACCCGAGAAACTCAGCTGCTCTCTAAATCAGATAAACGAGCATTGCATTTAGGTGGTGAGAAGAATGTTTCTGGTCACCAAAAAAGGCGTCAACCTGAAATGCCTCAAACCTTGAACGAGACTAAGAAGGCAAGAAATTGTAATGGGGGCATGGAAGATGCTCTGAAACATACGACGGTTGCGGTCTCGGTCTCGTCACTAACCAAGAAAACAAAGAAAGAGGGTAAGTTTTCTATAGATAATGTAATCAGCGTGCTTCAGGCTATACCAGACATGGATGACGATCTGATATTGGATGCCTGTGACTTTTTGGAAGATGAAAGAAGAGCGAGAATGTTTCTAGCGTTGGATGCTAATCTGAGGAAGAAATGGTTAATGAGAAAGCTTCGTCCAATGTAATTGATGAGCTAGATCATGTCAGTTTTTCTTGAATCTTGTGAAACTTCTTGCAAAGCATATGGTAATTATAATACATTGGCATTCAATTACTGAACATAATGCTATGATTCTCTGCCTAGTTAGCGTTAGTATTGAACATTAGGGAAAGATGATATTTGAATGTAGGTTAAATGACGAATAATTTTTTTAAACTTTAAATCATGTGTGGGTAATTTCTTTAACTTTTAAAACTTGATAACGAATCCTTTTAAACTTTTAAATTTGTGCATATAATTCCTCTGCTATTCATCAAATTGTTATTTTATTAACAGAATATAATATGTCAAGAGAGTTATATGACAAAAAGTTTACAAAAAATTTAAGGGAGTTATTTATAAATAAAAATAAAATTTAAAAAGGTTTATTGTCATTGACATATCATACTTCGTTAATAAAATAATAAATTAATTAAAAGATGTTATTTGTACAAATTGAAAAGTTTTTTTAAAAAAATTATTGTCAAGTTTTAAAGATAAAAGGGCTATCTATATGTGACTCAAAATTTTAGTAGGATTTGTGCAATTTAATCTTAAATTTATTTTGGTTAATAAATGTGTTAACAAAATGATACATTTTAAGTAACAATTTTTTAGGAAAAAAAATTATATACAATTCTTTATATTCTTACTTCCCAATCCAAATAAGATAGGTATATAATGTTTTAATAATATCATGATATGTATAGTTTTTGCAAATAAGTGTATGATTTTTTAATTAAATTATATATTTGTTATGTTTTGATTGAGATATTTGATAGCAGAAATATAAAAAAATTGTATATAAATTTAATTCTTTTCTAAAAGAATGTCATGAATATTGAACAATTTTCTTTTTGTGAAGAAAAATTAACATATTTAGCTGAAGTGGTTTCAATGAATCGTTTGGCTTATAATAGAATTGAGACAAAAACATTTGCAGTTGATGATAGGGCTAAGAGCCTAAGACCCTAGTTTGACAATTCTTTTTTGGAAGTTATGTAGTGAAAAGTAAATTGTCTCTAATTTACTCACCTTATCTATCAATCTATTCTTTTATTATTATTATTTAATTGTGTAACTGTCTTTATCTCCATCATATGTGAGTTGACTTAAGTTAAATTTTCATTTAGTTTAATACCTAACCCAATTTAGCATCAAATTACTTTTTCTAAACTTGGTGCTTGATCTTAGTTCTATATGATTTGATTTAGTATTATATTAGGTTGGTTTAGTATGGTCACCTTTTTTCTCAAAATTATTGGTAAAAATTATAAAATATTGTTGAAATAAAATAAAATTTTTAAATAAATTTCTATAAAATCATATTTTTTCTGTAAAAAAAATTTCATATAAATTCTTATAAAATATTTTTTAAATATATATATATATATATATAAGATTAGATTAGGTTAAACCAACTGACTTAATCTACTTAAATTTCTTTATTAACTTGGCCAAACACGAGCAAACAAGATTGAACTAGCCAAGCTGCAAGGCCAATTGTTGACTCCTAAACTTTGCTTTGCTCAATTCAACTCCTCTAATAGTCTTACTTAATATCTCATATTGTTTATCAAAAATTAAAAAATTATAATAAATCTATGCAAATGCAATGTAAGCATACATTTTTTTTCTTATTTGTAAATTATAATAATTTTTCATTTTTACCACTAATAAACTTTATATATCTTGTCAAAATGATTTTGTACTAAAACAAATATTGATCTTTTGTTTTGGGCTAGACTAAAATAAATATTGATTAGTTCCTACTTTTGCCAACATTGAAATAAACTAGCCCTATATATATATATATATATATATATATATATATATATATATATATATATATATATATATATATATATATATATATATTCACACAACTAAATGCGTAAAACGTGTGTGCGTGCACTTGAGCCTAATATAAAACTTAATATAAGACATAAATTTTCTTTATCAAATAATCTTGAATAAATGACATAAATTTTCTTTGAGTTTTATTAAAATCACATGAATCCCTCTTTTATTTTTAAAGTATTCATTTTAGTTTAATTTTAAGTTTTTTTTGGATTAAAATACTTTTCATAAAAAAATATGTATGAATGGTTAATTAAAACTATTTTAGTAAAAAAAATTAAAATTAAATTAAAATATAATATTTCAAAGAAATTTATATATATTTTTTAAAAATAGATAAGAGACTCATATAATTTCAATAAAATTTAAGAGAAGTTTTTATAATTTACTTAATAATTTTATTGAATAAAATCAATAGAACAAGGTCAAAATAAGAAAATATACAGCCAAAATGATAGTCCCAGTAGAATTAAAAGAAAAAAAGAAAGACTTATATGTATCATTTTATTTTTTTTAATTAAAATATAACCAATATAGAATAAAAAAAATAAACATATGATTCATATAAATAAATGTAGAATTTCCAATTAAATTATATACTTATTTGTTATTATTAAAAAAGATACATTATTCATATTTTAATTAAAAAACTTAATAAAAAAATATTAAAAAAATTATACCCAAGTCTAATTGAAAAAAGGTAAAGACAGCTTTAATTGATTATATTTCTTAATAATCATGTAGTTTTTAATCATCTTGGACCTGGCAAAGTCTTGACACGAAGTTATTATTAAATGCAATTTAAAGAAAAAACAGATATAGAACTTTTTCTTAACAAGAATAAAAATTATATAGGATTAAATTGGAAGGGTCCGAACTCGGAACCTCAGAAGTACAACTTAATCATTTAAAATTATTAGTCCCATTAAGAATAAGCATTAATAAAAAATGAGAACTTACAAGGCGTCAAATTTATAATTTTCTACCATATAAGAGCTCAAATTGAAAGGAAGCTACATCTTCTCCCCAAAAAACAAAATTGGTTAATATTTCAAAATATATTTTCAATGTTTATATACATGTAGCAAATAGATGTGATGATCAATCTTCCGATAATAATTTAAAAAAAAAAAAAAACTTTTAAGAACTACCCTCTTTCCCCTGTGGCTTGTAAAATATGTGCAAGACTAGATCCTTTTTTCTTCCCTGTACACTTGGTAAATCCCAACGGGTTCTAAACTCTCCTGTAGAAAAGAACGTATGCAGCAGAAGTCTTTACCATGTCCTCACTGGTAGGGACAACCCTGCTATCATCAAACTCGTACCATTTGTCAAGTCCATACTGCATGGAAGCAAATACAGTTGGATAACCATAATTTTAATGAATATACGAAAATGCCTATAATAAATTTAACATTGAGAAGCAACATGCACAGAGGATTCAGCACAAAGCCAATAGCATCAAAACAATTCAGAATGTAAGTAATAGCTTCTCCACTGTTCATAGAACAAATTTTTTAGAAAACCAATTATGCCAAAAGGATAATATGATATACTGTCAACGATAAATACAATAGTCAAGCAGACAAAACACTAGGTGATAATTATAAAATGATATGAAGTTTTACTATTTTATGGGAAGCTTATGTGATCCCTGCACTCACGAAAAATAATGTTTTGGAACTAATTTTTAAACAAAACTAGTGAAACACATATCAGATACCTACTTTTTATAGTCAATACATGTCTCAACATTATTTGTCATTTTCCAAGTCTTAAAATGTGAGATAGGCTAATTGAATACTCAATTTTTTTGGGTAAACAATCAAATACGCAATTGAAAATGAAGAGATTAACTGATTAAAAGCCATATCCTATAATCAGATACTTACACGAACGAATGCTGTATAGTGACCTCCTCCCAAGCCTCCATAATGACAACTGATTGCATACAACTCGTAATGGTTGGAAGATGGGCTATTCTTGTGGGCAACAAACGTTGAGAGGTCCAAATCATTGATGGGGAAATCAACGAATGTTTCTAGCTTGTTCTTGAAGTATCGGTTGAATGAAAACCTCTTCAAATGAACAACAAGAATTTCAGGTAATCTCCAAAGATCTAGTTTTTTAGTCGCTTGCCGAGGTTTTTTGCAGCTAGGACAGTACCTATTAGTACACCGTATTGCAATATGAAACATTAGACAAGCTGAAATATGCCTAGCCTTTCAGGGCATAATGAACAGAAATTGATTAACACATAAAACTTGATACTTGAAAATTGAAATAGCTTGGTATTTAAATACCAATTGATCAGATCTGATTAACAAATTTAAAAGTTCAGCCCCAGCAGTTGCTAGATTATGTCAAGATATAAATTTATAGAACACGAATATCTTCATAAATAAAGTAACAGACTTAATATATCTACTAACCACATGTCTTCTGGCCCAAGAGGCTCCTCTTTTAAGAAGGCTTCGAGGCACTTGTAAACAGAAACTGATTCTTGTGTTCTCTTGGTGAATAACTGCGGCTTGAAAACCTCAGGCAATGAGCTGAGCAGGCATGTATCATACTTTTTAATCATCTTATCCGACCATAAGACAGCCACCTCCAGCTTTTTGGGTAGCACAGTGAATGGTAATGATTTGTTCATTTGTATCTTCACATTCTCTGTTCCTAGGGGTGCAGTTAAGTAGAATTTGAAGTCAGCCTCCAAGTCAGAATCTGAATCACTTTCCAAGCATGCAGAGCTAGTGGCATCACCCAACTCATTATCTTCACTAACTTTAATATCCACATCATCATCATCATCATATTCATCTAATAAATCTTCAGAGGACAACAGAAATGGATTAATTAACTTCAGAAACTCCCTACGAATGTCATATCCACAAGTAACACTGGGCAACCTGGCCACAATAGGAATGCCAAACAAACTTTCTACCAACTTCTCCCTCCCAAAAATGTAATGCCTGAAGCCATCGCACAGCAAATAAAGCAGACTCCAAAAATCAGCAAAGAGCAGGGAAATGATTAACAATAGAATATTACCAAATACAGACTCATTTACCAAATATAAACTAATAAGTATGAAGATTTACACAATATGCTTACAGAATCCTCCATTATTTTAAATCATTTTACTTTATTCTATTTGAGACAACCAGCACACATTAGCCCTCATAAAGTTTACAATGGCATATATACAAGTAGGACAACATTAAGAAAAATATGAAAGTGTACTTGGGTTATGTCTAGTATGTATTAAAATGTCTTCCAATGTTGAGAAGTGTCAAATATAAAAGTCAAATCTATTCTATTTTTAAGACTGTATAAAGGTCTCAGAGTGACTAATTGAGAATTGGAGTCATTCATGCATGCCTCCTTTCTTGAAAGGTTGATGCTTCATAAGTTCATGATGAGCAGAAAGGAGAAAATTTAGGTGCAATTCCTTTAGTGCTTGTTATCAAATTCTAACTTTGTATAAGCCATTCATATTAACATGCCAAGAGCATTTGTTAGCTCATTTGATCACCTAAAATTCATACATGAAGTAGAGTGGAACCTGGAGTTCTTTGTTCTAAAACTCGGGTTGATGACAAACATACAAAGATACTGTAGGACAAAACTGACATAACTTTAAAAGATCATTACTATGCTTAGAAAGCTTACTTCGTCACCTGCTGATGCATGAAAACAACCAAGGGGCCAGCCTCAATATTTTTTGGTAATCGATAAGCAACAAGTTTGTCCTCATCTCTAATCAAGGCTAGCGAATCAGATGGTTCCTCCAACAGACGACAGATGCGATTCTTGTATATCTGGAATAAGTAAGCCCATGAAGTCAGCTTTGGATTAGAATACACACTTTGAAAATTGTTAGCACTTGCCCAGTAAATTATATTTATCACCAGTGAAGCAGTGATCCCCTGCAATACAATTCTACTTAAAAACTATAGCAAGTTACCTCAGCCACCAAGAGAGTTTCATCATCTCTTAAGGAACATGCAGCACCTAAGGCCCCAATAAGATCCATCAATAATCCACTCTTGGGTAATGTTATGGTAAATGTGGAAGGCAGTGTAATCCCATCAGTGCTCAGGACAGTCAAAGTAATCGTCCGCATCATTGTAGAAGGTAACGGCAAAGATAGGTACATAAAAGGGTCAAAAGTTATAGAAACCTTCTTGCAAACAGGGCAAACTAATGTTGACCGGAACTGACCCTACGAGTAAAAGGAATGAAAGAAATTTAATTTTAGAACAGGAAATTATCTCATGCCAGTAGCTTAATATTCAAAATCAACCAGTGAGATAAATTGAAATGATCCTCAAACCAACACTAAATAGCTTTCTGGAAAAGTCAAATCTTGAATGGAATCACAGGCAACTATCCATTTTTCAATGCATCATTTTGTACCACATAAATTTCAGGGGGTGATGTTGAACCTAGTACAAGGAAAGTGAGGCTCAGTGTTAGCTAATTGCCAGTTTTACATAATGATAGAGACTAAGGTATAATGGGATCCCAAAGTCCTACTTTGAATAATACAAGATACTTAATAGGCTACTTAAATAAGGTGATTCTCCTACCTCAATAGCTAGTTTTTGGGAGAGTGTTTTCTACCTTGCTTAGGTATCTATGAATTGGTATCAAAGCTGGTAGTTGACGGGTCCGAAAGAACTACCTATGGCAAGTTCTGATGGTTAGAGGCTTTTGATCAGCGGAAGGTTGAGTGAAGTGTCGTCGAGTAAAGTGTCACAAAGTGTAGCTACCAGGATATCGACTTTTTGAGGGCGGCCAATTAATGGAGACTAAGTATGGGATGCCAAAGTCCCACTTTGAATAGTGTGAGATATTCAATAGGGTACTTAAGTAAGGTGGTTCTCCCACCTCAACAGTTACCTTTCAGAGGAGAGTTCCTCACCTTGCTTGGGTGCTCATCACATAACCATAAGTTCTTCTGATACACCCAGCAATTCATTCGTGAGTAGTAATCCAACATATTAAACTTGGATCCTCAGTTAGGGACAAATAGAGGGACTTTTTCTATCAAAAAAGTTTTCTCTGAGTCACTGATACAGAAACCTAGAGAACATTGTACACAAAAAGACATGTAAAAGCCCAAAAAAATTAATGAAGATGCGAGATTTCTCACATCACATATAGTAGGAATCTCATAAGACTCACTTGGCACAAATCAACTATTATGGAGTCATTGCGAGCAAGGTGATTCCGCCAATATTCTTCAGCCACTTCTTCATCTGGACGACCATCTTCATCTTTTACTTCGTGGTAGGGCTTGCGCTTTACACGATTAAGGTCTTCATGGAGTCCATCCAACAAAAAAGCAAGAAGTTCCTGCACGATAGACACATCACATTTTAAGAAATTATTTCACCTCCATATTACAAAATCCCATAATTTATTGATTATGAGTGGAGGGAAAGTAAATTTGTTTTAACATGCAAATCATGTAGCAAATGAAAAAGTACTAACTTGAGAATCATGCTGGTTATAACCACTAAACTGAGGAGCAAAATTAGCAAGTTTCATCTTGAACATTCTTGGTGCCACAGGCCTTGCTCCAGGAAACCATAGCTTTCTAAGTAAATCTCCAAAAGCTAAAGCAAGTTCTCCCTGAAGCAATTTTCAAACAGAAACAGATAAACTCAGGAATACCAAATGAAAGATACTTAAACAGGGTATAAGTGAGAATGTAACGCCAAAAGATGGAAAGACAATATATAGCATACATTCATTCCCAAGGGATTTTCATAATTTATTTCTTTCTGGTAATCTCCCAGGAAAAAGTCAACAAGCTTGGGGGTGTGAACCAAACACTGAATGGCACTATTCATAAAACAAGTATTTCCAAGATTCTGTAATCCTGTCAAGCCCAAAGAGCCAACTTCTCTATAGCTACTCCTTCGAAAGGTGTTGGTAGCTGTCACATAGGGATTTACATTCTGAGTGGTTCCATTCATCATAACAGAGCCACTGTGAGAGGAACATCCCATTGGAGACCTATCTACAGCTATATCATTGCTTCCATTAACCTTTATAGAATCAGAAAGTCCATAAACGTGCAGCTCCAGAAGAACCTGCATGGATAAGAAGCGGAAATGCTATAAACAGACCGAATAACTGGATTCCATGTTTTCAAAACTATAAATGAATTTTCCAAACAGATGTCTGAATTTTTAAAAAAAAAAACTTGCAGTAAAATTGTTAGTGTGCATTTGAGTTTCCAATCAAAGTGCAAAGAATCCTCCGGAAAACAACCTAGAACACTGACTTCTTCTATAATAAAAACCACTATCAAAATTTGTGGAATGTTGCAAGCTAAATAACTCATCAAGAAATAAATTAACCTCACAAACATTTCAATCCATGGGGAAGTTAAATATAGAACCAAATTCAGTAGCTGCAGCTACTTCATTCAATTCTGATGCCTAATCATCTACACTATGGTTTAACTTCACTTAACAACTAAAGCTTTTGGGTTGAAATGGTCCTTGACATGGTATCAAAACCTCAATGACCAAATGGTCTAGAGATCCATCATTGCCACCCCCATTTCTCCTGATTAAAAATAAGTTTCAGCACAAAGTATGTTGGACTTGTGTTTTGTTCCCACTTCAACCTAATGCGCTTGTGCTTGTGTCAAGGAACTTGTAAGAGGTTATAGTATTTCATAGGCACTCATTTAATAACTTAAGCTTTTGGGTGAATTGATCCTTGACGCATACAATTCATTTCAAAGAAAGACCTGCTTCAACAAAGACCAATAAGCAGTAAGAAATGAATTAATATTCTTTACTTAAACTCTCATTTAGCCCTCACAGTCAAACACCAAATAATTTAACAGTCTAATCACGCCCCCAGCTTGGTATAAGTGCATATAGTATCATATCTTCCCACATCCTAGTTTTCTGCTCATGGTAGGGAACAGGAAATAGGTAGTAAAGGGTGCTAAGAGTCATTAAATTTTCCTGACTCATCAAAACATGCTAAAGTTTCCAGAACCCAAGGAATTCAACAAAATAATCACCAAAACAATAATGTAAGTGCTGAAATCAAATTCCAAAGGCTGAAGAATTCAACATAACAAACACCCCCAAAAAGAAAAAAAGGACAACAACAACTACTAGGTACATACTTTAAATTTTAAAATCACACCAACAATTGTACAGCGTCTAGCTCCTCACTGGGCTCATCCCACATAAAGTTGAAAATTCTGACAGAATTAAGGAGAAAAAGGAAATAAATAAGATGAGTCCACAACTCACCCCTTTTTCAAGTTGCCCAGGAGACTCGTTTTCATTTATGAAAAACTGGGTTGTCTGGCCTGAGAAGTCCAAAATGTGCACCTGCACATTCCATATTATACATCAACAACGGGACATGTACAACCTCTATACAAAATTAATTGTGAGATAACTCACTGGATTATACTCAGAGCTGAAAATATTGCAAGCTTTCTTGTAGAAGTCAACCATATTTTCCTGAAACCATGCTGTCTATTATTAGCCATTGATAATATAAAGCTACTCAGAAATAAATAGAAAATCAAATGCCTTTCGTAGGGTTTATTCCATTCAGAAGAAGAAAACACTAAAATCATACCTTTTGGCTTATCTTTGCTACCAATGAATTTGTTTCCCAGGAAACATATATCCTAACTTGCAAGGAGAACAAATCTGGCAAACTATCTTCAGTATAGAAGAGGCTCCCAAAATCCATCACTGCATTATTAGAATCACTACACCTGAAATGAATCCACTTTCAACTTCTATAAAATATATGTCATTGTAAAGAACCGTTTAGAAAAATATTATAACTTGAAATGGAAAGAAGTCCATCATACAATCCTCAGCAGATAAAGGTTAATCCTAACCTTCATGAGAGTATTAAAATTATTATGGAGATGGCAAGTGGGAAGAGGAACAGCAAATCAATGTTCAATTTCTATCAAAATACACATAGAGCCATCCATAAAGCGTAGCATAAGTTCCACTTGGACACCAATGAGAAAGTGTGGGGGCCAAGGAATATGAACATTAAAGCATTGTAGCTTCCCATTCTATAGGGCCCGATGGTTTATGCATCTAGTATAGCATTGGAGTTTAATAAGGGCATGTGCACCAAGTGAGCTACTCCTAACAAAAAACACAAGCTGCTGTTGTGTGACCGATTTTTCTCCTCTATTTCAGTTCTGAATTCTGATGATCCTTATAGTTTCTGTTTTTCCTAGCTAATGAAAGGGTACTTATATAAATGGCCCAACATTTATTGAGGTAGCAATGATAAATTGCTTGTGCTTATTAGCATTTTTACTTTTTCTTTTGCGAAAAAATTATAGGAACAATTCAGAAATTATGGCAGATAACAACTACAGCCTACTTCTTTTATATAAGGGATTTAATTATTGACTAGGTTCCGTGCTCAGCATATGTTACATGTTTACCAACTAAATTTAGAAGTCAGCCATGTAAATCTGGGAGATGATGGCAATGCTATAAAGAAATGATGCACCATTTGTGGCATGTGTTCTATGAGTCAAAAAATTTGTTTATATGTCATAATTTAAAAATTACACACACTGCATAATCATGCATTAAACACAATTAGAGTGAAAAATTACCAACTTCGGGCACAGAAAGATGACCACAACCATAACTTAAGGCATTCAATATGTCGTTAACATATTGTATTTCAATAAACAGTGAGCTACAAATGAGTTCAAAGGGAAAAGGGAATGACAGAATATATGTGTGTGTGTGCGTGTTCCAGACTCACCGTTTGAGGGCACGCAACCACAATCCTTCAGGAACCAACGCATATTGACGGCCTGAAGACCCCACCTCAATATTCATCGTTTCCTCCTGGTTGTCTCCCTTCCTTAAATGAAGCACAATTTCTGAGTCACACTCAAAACCAGAATTCGTTGATACTGAGTAAAGGACATTTTCTACACGATCAGCATCCCCTTCTACTTCTTTCCACCACCTGCAATCCAGTGTAAAAATAAATAAATAAATAAATAAATAGGCGAGTACAATTGCAGTTCAACCAATCCAATCTTCAAACTAAAATTCAATTTAACAAAGGATGAAACATAATTAGGGTTGAATATAAGCAAACAAAGGAATATCAGTTACGAATTCATTCAGCTTTAAATTTTTGCCTGCAACAGGTATCACAGTTGCTTAAGATACAAGGATCCCACCTTGACCACGTATTTAACGACACACAGACATAACCGTATCTCTCAAAAGAAAACACCAGAAAGAAAGAAAGAAAAGGCAATACGGCAGAAAAACGAAATAGCTATCCAGTCCATATTGTTTTTCCTATTTATTTTATTCCTCGTCAATCAAACAATGAGATGAAAAGGGAATAAGAATAAGTGAATCACCTGTAAAGAACCAAGTAGAGGGGCTCATTCTCCAATTGAGGGTCTTGTTCTCGAAAGAAGCGACGTAGGGGACGAGAATCGAGGTCCCAAAAGTAATCGTCGTGATCGGCGAAGAAATTGTCCATGGTGAGGAAGGAGAGGGTTTTGGAGAGTAGGAAGCGAGCAAGGGACTTGCAGAAATGGAAGGTGGAGAGAGAGAGGACAGTAAGCTTCTGAGAGAGAAAGCGGGTCGGTTTGACGACCAGGGAAGAGAGGCGGATCTTCTCAGAGAAACGGGTCATAGCCTGGAAAACCCTTTGCCTCAGACACCGCCCGTTTAAGAACTCTGATGCCCAAATAATGATAATAATAAAATAGTAAGAGAAACACGCGCTCAGGACTTGGGGAGGTGGCGTGGAGAGGGAGAAGTAGTAGAGTACACGCGCCAATAGGAAGAGTTGGGGTGGACGTGGAGATCCAAATCTCATCTGGATGCTGCCAGGTCTGCCTGGTTAGTCCGCTACACTTTCTCACTCGAGCGATGATGTTTTGTTTTTAATAACATTATATTTCTTAATTACGAAGTAATTAATTATTAAATATAAAATAATAATTTATTAAATTATTTAAAATATTAACTTATTGAATAACTAATAATTATTTAAATAATTTATTTATTTTTGTATAATTAATAAATATAATAATAATAATTTCATTAAAATAAATAAAATATTATTGTATATTTAATAATATCTAATAATTATTACATTGTAATTGAAAAATGATATTCCCTATAAACACTATTTTCGCACAGGCAATAATAAGATCATAGGGGTCGCATGAATTTGGGGGTCCTCAAATTTTTAATTGGGCTAATGGGCTTGATGCTTTTGCCGTGTGTTGGGAAGAAGAGACTAGTTTGACCAAAAACAAACATAGAAGGAAAGCAGGTGTTAACTTCAAAGTGATAAGGCATTTTCTGGCGTGATCTCATTGCCTTGAAATTTTTTCTCGTCCCATTTATGTACTAAAAATAAATTGGCAAGAAATCCCGTCATTGTCAGAACACCAATTTAAGTAATTAGAATATATCAATTATTATGTAAGATAATATTAAATATTTATTACGTGATCATAAATGCTCTTGTTGGTTTTTTTTTTTTAAATAATGATACTATAAATTCAAAATCATTATGTAACTTAATTACAATTTAATAATTATTAAATGGTTAATATTTAATTATTTTAAATATTAGATTATTCAATAATTAATAATTTTTAATTTTTAATATAATCAATTTTGTTTTTGATTGAATTTATATTTATATTTTTATTGTTAATATTTTTAATTAAAATATAATAAATATATTTTTTAATAATAACATGACAAATATATAATTTAATTAAAAAATATAAAATTTTTTATAAAAAAATTTATACTGCTTATGGTATTATTAAAAAATTATATATTCTTTATATTTTAATTAAAAATTTAATAATAAAAATATAAATAATTTCATATATATATATATATATATTAAGAAATTTATGTACTCAATGAAAACAGTTAACGTGTTGAAATTATATTGTGGCCGGACATGGGCTGCCTTTTATAATTTTATACATTTAACTACAAAGTCTTGCCAATAAAAGTAATAAGCTAAAAATTTGTTCTGGGCTTACAGAAAATGATGAGAGAGGGTAGTGAAACTGGGCTTGAATGACCTTAACTTGATACCCAACCAAAATGGCCCAAGACTGAGCAGAGAACCAGACACCGTCTATTACAACTTGCCCTCAACAATTTCCTTTAACTTTTGGTCCATTACGTCATTCTTCAAATCTGGGCTTGGCTCTCGAGTGAATATGTTTCCCTCATGCTTGAGTCCATAATTATTCAATCAGAAAGAAATGGTTCATTAATATTGAAGCCCTGAACTCGAGTAAAAACAGTAGGGTCATAGTCATAGACATTCTACTAGTCCCAAAAAAAGAAAGACAGGCCAAGTAATAGAATCAACAATCCATTCAGCTTTTAAGCAGCTTCCGTGAAATTTTATTTCTATTTCTTTCGTTCTCTTTATCTAAACCACGCTCTTAATTATGTAGCCCTGGAGACTCCAATTTATTCAAGTATAAAATGTGCTAGTTAGTTCAGCTAATCTTACCCAAGAGATGGGGATGATAAAAGAAAAAAAGAAAAGAAAAGAAAATTATCGTTAAAGATATTAATGAAATTGTGTTTGATAGTTTTTCGTAGAGCAATATGAGTGCGTACGATAATGATAGATCCATTTTGTTCGAGTATGAATGCATGCTTGAGAATTGAGATTGAGACCTTGCATGTGTGTGTGGTTCATGTATTCCTAGTGGTGTGCCACTTTATCATAAACGTGTTTTGTAACTTCTTCGCTATCAATCATGACATCTAGAAAGCTTATCTTCCTTCCTTTGCCTTCTTTCTCACTATCAGCAACCCTTCAAGCCCATGATAATTTTGTTGGTCTCAAATTCTCAAATAACGCAACCCCACATGCCTACAGTGAAAAGCTATAGCTAAGCGATAGAAGCAAATGGTGTAGACCTATGATATAGCAGGAAAGCAATTTGTCGTTGATTGGGAAGGCATCGTTTCTGGGATTCCTTCACACACGCCTGTGGATGGAAACTCAAAGTGGAACTTGTGGACCTCTCGATGCCTTCTCATCCTCCGCCACACTAATGACGTATAATCATGTCTGCATTTGAATTTTGAACCTCAAAATATCCAAACTCCTTCAAAAGTTTTCTCCATTTCTTTCATTACTTCCACAAAGTAATTCATTTAGTTCTCGTGAATCAATTGGATTACACGAAAAAAACAAAATATATTAGTCGTATGAAAAGTCCCACAAAATCTATGCCACGATTTTTATTACTTTGATTAATTCTCAAACCTAATTGGTGTGCATGAGCGATTCGGAGTTGGCAAGTTTTGTTTGGTTGTGAATTGGTGACTTTCATTGCTTGCCCAATAATAATACTGTCCTAACGGGTTACAGAAATCCAACTTAGACAACCGCATCAGCTAAACCAAACTTAATACTCACTTCTTTTTAAAAGTTCCAATTATGAAATATAAATTCATAATTGATGTTATGAAATTTTAGCGTTGATGCTAGATTATATAAACAGTAATTCTGTCGTAAGTAATATTTTAAAAATTGAATTAGTTATTGAACTTTAAGAGAAAAAAAAAAAGAAAAATTCCTATTTTAATGGTTTGATCACAATTGAATCGAAGCTAAATTATTCTATATATATATATATAAATTGTAAAATATTATTAAAATAGATATATAAATATAAAAATTAGTTAAAGTATCTTGTATAAGATAGTAAATTAATGTGAAATCTTTCTCATAAAATACCAAACTTTCAATTTATATAAAAATTAAGTTTTAACTGATTTAATATTTAATTAATCATTTTTTTTTTATCAAAATTTAACTTACTCAGCCAATTTTCAACTGATTTTTTATTTTTTATTTTTTTCAAATCACGGATTCCATCCAATTATTAATCATTTGGTTGTAAGGTATGAGTCGGTCCATTGGGGACCAATTACTATTTCATTATCAAAAGCAATGGTGCTTGACATATGTCATTGGTCCTTTTAATATTGGTTTTGCAGAACCAAAATTTAGTATGGGTGGGCAATATTATCCCCAAAGTTTGGTTTGATCGCAAAAGCGGGCAGACGGCCTTTGCCACAGAAGAAAAAAAAAAGAGGCATCTGTTTAGAGCTTATTTGTTTATTTTCTTTCATTAACGCTGCCTTTTTTTCTTTTTTATTTTCTGCCTGCCATTTCGATTTTGTCACTTTCTTGGGTTATTGGGTTCTCTACTGATTCATGCTTCACGTCCTTCTAGGAACAAAATAATTGTTTCCGTTGCTTTCATTATGTCTCTCACATTTATAAATAAATTATTTTGATTCTGTGCCTAACTATGAATAATGATTTTGTCTTTGCATTTGAAGCACTACTCCATTAACTGGAAAAGGAAAAAGAAAAGTTTGTATCACATCTTAGTTTAATAATTTTTACTTAAATCTCTAAAACCCACCAACCTTGTACAATATATTTTAGCTGTTTAATCATATAGTATAGAATCACACGTTGCTTTGAGATGCGATCGAAAAGTGCATAAGCACCCATACAAAAGATTTAACGGGGCTCTATCAAAGAAATATAAAAGATAAAATAATGGAATGATCAATCTAAGAATATCATCTACCCTAATTATAATGTAATAATTATTTAATACAAAAGATAGTTTATTAAATAATAATTTAAAATATTAAAAAAATTTAATAATTAATAATAGCTCTTAAAAGAATTAATCTAATTTTATAAAGAATATAATTATAATAATAAATTTAATAAAATAAACAAAATAATGTTTTATATTTAATAATTATTGTGTCATATTTAAAAAATGATAATGTTGTTATCATCATTAAAATAAAAAATAATAATTTAAGAGGAAATTCACTCCAATTGGAATTATATGTTTGCCCCTAGGGACTGGTCGGTAACTAACTAACTCCTATCTCTTGATGTATCTGTTTCCTATAAGTCCAAAAGAAAAAAGTTGGAATTTTTAATACGGCTCAAGACTTTTAACCGGCCAATTCAACTTTATTTAAAATATAGTATAATGTTAATGCAATGACTGTTCGCTTCAATAAGGAGTTTTTAATCACGACTTTAATTGACAGTTTTGAATTGAGCGAGAGTCCTCGTTATTTTCATTCAAAAACAATAAACTAAGCTAAGCAACTTGGTGCATATATTAATTTGAGCTAACTTGCACGTCAATCATATTAAGTTTTCCCTAGAGTGATTTCGAAAATGCATTTTATATCGATTTGATATATTAATAAAACAAATTATTTTAAATGTTAATTTTAAGAATTAAAATTTAAACCTGCGTAGTGAAAGTTAAAAAAAAAAAAACATATTTTATTAATCATTAGAGTAATCTTGTAAACTTTTCTAATTTGAATATTTGAGTATGACAAACTTTCCCAGATTTGGCTATATTCCGTTTTTGTTGTTTTGGTGGATCTAGTTGGCTTGGAGAGCAAATTGCTTCTTTTTATCGTTGCCGACTAGTTGAGAGTCTGGACCAAAGTAATTGTAACTGGACATAAACCATCTAACAAGTTAGCACATGCACATTTCTTGGATTCTCAAGACGTATATTAGGCACCATTACCAACTGTTCAATTCCTGCAAAGAATATGTTCCTGCCTTTACTCCATCCATTCCCTTAATCCTATTCCTTCCATCCCCACCACTCTCACATGCAATATATTCTATTTGTGACATATGGATCATTAAACTTTCTTCCTAATAATAAACCCTGACCTCATACCCAATTAACTAATTATGTACCACTGTACTTTACACTTCACACACACATCACTTATAATATAGTCTACTTGATAATTATTGATAAAAAACATATTTAGTTTTAAATTATTTTTAATTCTTGTTATACATATATATTTATGAAATAATATGCCAATTATTTTATTATCATATTTACATCTGCAGTTTTTCGTTTTTGTCCGAAGTGTTTTGTAAGGGTTGGCGTCGTGGTGCCGAATCTAGAGGATAAGAGACAAAGAGGCTGATCCAAGAATATGCATGCTTGAAAATGAATATAATGATTTTAAAAAAGCAAGGTACTACTGTATGCGACAAGTGACAACCTTATTGAGGGGCTAGCACTTTTTTGACGGAAAAATCAAATATATGTAACCCATGACTTGAGCTCCCGGAAGCGTAAAAGACAAAATAGATTAACTATACAACCAATTAGTCTAAAGATTAAAACTAGGTCAGTCAAGGGATTTCGGACACTTTAAACGGATAAGATAGCCCCATAAGCCTTGTGACTCATAACTCATAGCCAGCTGGTCTTTGGTGTCGTTTATGACTTAGCACATTTCTGTTGTATCTTGCAACATAAGCCGAAAGACACATTTTGGAACGGTAAATTAATGTAATGTAACGTAACTATTAACGTTTTCCGTTTTCAGTTTTGAATGCCCTAACATTGACACCTTTTACTATTCTTCATTGATATTAAAACGGCGTTCCGTAGGATGCTGCGCTGCAGCCGCAACGGCAACTGGAAGCGGAACTGCTTTGAGTCTAACCGAAAACGACGTCCATCAGGGCTGTGCTTTAAGTTTAACAACTTTAAAACGACGTGCAACGCGGTTGGTAGTACTCAAAACGCAAGCGTTGTGAATTGTGCTGTGTGGTTGTTACCGGATGTACTTTTTTTTGGGGGGTCCACTTCACCTTTTTGACATTTTCTTTGATTTGTGGCCAACTTTTCACCCGTTGCTTTCAGGGGGGGTTTGTCGCCATAAATTGCTTTGTTGTGTGTGGGCTTAATTTTCAAGGGTCCTTAGGGTCTCAAATCTCCATTGAAATATTCTTTGGATATATGGAGTGTATTTGCTTTAAATTAAATTAATAAAAGAAAACTATATCCAAAATTTAAAAATAAGATTATAAAAATACTTAACAATAAAAATTACGTAACACATGCATAATTAATTTAATTTATATAAATTAATACATAAAGTATCTTGTAATTAAAAATGGATCAGTGACCATGTTTTTTGATGCTTTATCTTATAGGTGAGCAAGACTAATTAGTTGTTGCTATTTATATTATAACGATTGGATACCTTAATTTGTTTTCGTCAACGAGGGAAAATCATATTGTCATTTGGGAAGGTAAGGAGTTTACTCTGCTTTCCTCCCAAGAGCAGTCTTATTAATTGTTGTTAGCTATGATTGAATACAATAACAACACCTTCTACATCATTTAATGCTAGTTTATCTACTGAATATTACAATGAACTCCCATTGTTTTACGTTTATTAAACTTATTATTCGAGTGGATATGTCTATTTGAATTGGACAAATTTTCAGATTTCACTCTTCAATGTTGGATTTGGGATAGAGATGATGTAAAATGAATATCCATATTCAATGATTTGATCATTTCATTTCATTTCATTGACTTAATAATAATGCAATATATAAGAGTGCCCAGTGCCCACCATTTGAGAAAAAAGGGGATTGTGAAGTTTTCCATCGTTTTCAATTCACATGCACATGAAGACAAAAAAGAGATGTAATTTGTAATGGTGAAATTGGACTCTTTCCACATATCCATATCCACATCCACATCCACATCCTCCTGAAAATTATCCTCCATGGCATCATTGCAGCGATGCCGGGAATCTAATGTCCATCACACAGTTTACTTTCTATTTATTTATATCATTGAAAATTAAGAGAATCTCAATTAACACAATTTAATGTCCTTTCCATAATTACTTATAAATCACATATATAACACCATAAGAAGACATAAATCTCGAGTACCTTTTAAAAAAAGTATAAGCCTAAAGGAAACGAAAGTTTCAGCGTACCAAGCATTTAGAGACAGAGACCGAATTTTCTTTTTAAACAAATGAAGCGTAAGGTATTGAAAATGTATAATGAAAAGAGGGGTGGAATAGAAATCAAATTTATGTATATCAAAATTCTTTTAATACTTATGTTTAGAGAAGATGACATTTAAGTCGAAACTTTTAAACGCATGTATAAAATAGTTGATATCTTGCAATCTAGGTTAGCCGAACACGCAGGTAGAAGGTTTTTAAATAAAAAAAAACGCGAAAAAGAAGACTTCCAATTAAGAAAGAGTCTCGTTTACACTAGGGGTGGGTACGCAATGCATCATCCTAACCCGCGACGCTTTGTTTGGTAGAATGAAATGAAAAAATAGATAAAATAAATAGAATGTGACACTCTATTTAAAAAAAAAAAACATAAAAATTAAGTATTGATAAATAATAATAAATTATATAATAGATATTATGTAATAATTTTTTTTTCTCTTTCTTTCTCCCATTCTTTTCTCTCTTTGATATCAAACATGTCCTAACTGAAAGATTCTCAAGGCATTTTTGTATGCTTGTTTAGTAAGAGTTATTATTTGCCAAACTGATAATTAAAAATAGAATAATTATACCAACTGTTCGGTTTGGATTTATTCATAATTTTGTTTCTCAACAAGTTGAAATTATATAATTGGTGTTCATGATATATTTACATACTTTAATGCGAAAGAATTTCGAATAAGAAATTCATTCAAGTAGGTAGTCATTAATAATAAAATTAAGTATATATATATATATATATATACAAAATAAATTGTTTGTATTTTTATAAAACTCTTTAGGTTTAATTACATAAATCAACAATAATTATATATCTTGCATTCTATTCTTTAAAATACATCATATATATATATATATATACATAAATCAAGTCAAAATACATATTTAGGTCTTACTAGCGAGAGTTATAATTGAAATTCAGAATTGTGCTTTGCCTACTAGTGAGAGTTATAATTGAACGTATAAATCTAGGGAAGGCTATAACTAATAGCCTGCTGGCTTGTTGCGTTTGGCTTTTATTAAATCAAAACCAAAACCTAACTTCCACAAGTTTGATGAGTCACTGGCGGTGGAGCGAAAGATATTTTTATTGGACCCCAACATATGAGGTTAATTTTGACATTTACGGCAGGGTTTTGAGACTATTATTTGGTAGGACCCTGATCAAGCGTATATATCCTTAATAAATTGTTAATTGAGTATTCTGTTTAAATAAATGTCAGACAATTGCAAAATTTATGCTTATTTGATACTTTTATTAGCAGAAGCCATGTAATCATATATTAATTAAATGTCAAATTGAAGATAAATAACAAGAAATAAGGGCCAATATATACTATTCTAGTATTGGTGAAGCGCAGAGAGAGAGAGAGAGGTTTAAAATTGAATAGGTGCTAACTGCTAGAAATTGCAGGGAAGTTGATATGGAAAGCTAAGCTGTAAAGGCTCAAGTGTGTTTACAAAGGGAATGTGCAGAGGATCCCAATCTAACTTTCCAAGCAAAAAATAAATTTAAAAAAAATAAAGAATAAAACCGACACGCTACGCATGTGGTGCACATGAAGTTAAATGTAGTTCCTCCCTCTCCACAAGGAAAAATATCCAATGCATCGTTTATGATTAATCATCTCAAAAGCTAGAGTTATAATCAACCATGCATGGTGGATTTCTATGACACAAAACTATATATGCGTTCTCTTGTAATCTCAAGCTCTGGATTATGAATAAGATTATATTAAAGTATAATTCTTTATATTTCTACTATCAAAATTTTAAATATAACTATATAAACTTTTTTTTTTTAAAATTGTAATTTAAAATCATAAATTCATCTGTGAAAAATATATGATTTATTATGAGTATTCCATTTTGACCCATTCTTCTCATTATCAAAAGTCAGACCTCCTCATGCTTAATGGGAAGGATAGCTTTAGAAATAGTAATAAATGGGAGCAGTTAGACATTATAATTAAGCATCATAAAAAAAAGCCAAATATCAATGTGCTTTTTAGTTATTTTATGTGCTTGCCTGAATCAGTGTTGAATCTTAGTCTTTAAGGATAAATAGACTAAATCCATGTTCGGCAATGAATGTTATATGGGACAGATTACGAATGCTAATTGGAGCATAAGTTATTGATTTCCAGGGGCTTCAACAATTCCTTACAAGCGACGTATGAAAGTGTTGAATACCATGAAATGGACTAAGCTCAGTGTGAACCCGTGCTTGTATTCTCTTCAAGCTTTTCACTTTTCTGTCAAACTGTCATTTTGTCCACCACCCTCGCCTTAAATTACAATTCCATCTAAACTTAACTATTCTTGGCTTTAATTCCTCAATATTTAAAGTTTAAATCTTACATATCACCTTTTTTTGTGGTGTACATAAAAATGAACATTTATTAAAGATTGGTTTCACGTGTTTTTGTTCATCATATTTACCTTGTGAATATCCTATGTATGTTTGTGTGTTGACCCCAAATAATTCATTGATTTTAAAATTAATAAAAGTATCATTGGTTAATATAATTATTTTTATTTATCACTATTATGAACTGTTAAATATTCTTAAAGTCATAGTTTAAAAATATGATTTTTTTTTCCCAATACATATCAGTATACCATTTTTTTTTTACTGAAAAAACTACTTAATACTGGGAGCACTCACCAAACGGGAATGTGTACAAAATTAATTATTGATAATTCACATATAACTTTTTTTTATCAAACCAGCTAATAATTAACTTAAGCAAATTCTGATAAAACGATTAATTTAAGCAAATTATAATTAATTGATAAATTAAGCAACTATTCTATAGCCTAGCGATTAGTGGTGGCTTTTTATGCTAAAGTAAATAGTAAATGTGATAGATCATGAGATAAAGAAAATATAATTTTGAGTTTAATTTTAGGATAAAACATTGAAAGATTAAAATTGTTTTCAAGATTCTCACGGAGAATAAAACGGAATGAATATAACCAGGATAATAATAAATTAATTTACCACCTCTTCCTACTCTTTGGGAAAAGGAATGCAGCGGGTTGCGAGAAAAAGAGAGAAGTAAATTATAAATTTTTTAATTTTGTTAAAATTGTATTAATTTTTTTATTTTGTAAAAATATATAAATTTTTATTAAAATTATACATATTTTATTTTAAAATTTAAAATATATAAATTTTCTTTAAAACAAAATGTAAATTATACATTTCTTTCTTAAATTTTGTTAAAATTACAAAAACTTTCTTTCTATTTTTATAATATGTACAAATTTAAAAAAAAATAGAGGAGAAATTTGTATAATCTTAGACAAATTTAGAGAAAGTATATATATAATTTATTCTTTATTTTAAGACAATTTATGTATATTTTAAAAATAGAAGAGAAATTTATAAAATTTTAAATAAATTTAAGAAAAAAATTATATAATTTATTTTTATTTTAAAAATTTATATATTTTTTGAAAATAAAAAATTATATAATTTTACCAAAAATTCAAAAAGAAATTTTATGTAATTTACGCTAAAGAAAAATGAAGATGGACAGTGGGGTTGGAGTCAACTACCTAGTCTGGCCAGCATGCTCGAGAACCCCAAACAACCCCTAAACCATTAACCATTCGGGGGTTTTAAGTTTAACCCAAGTTAACTTCCCTACTATAACTATTTTCTTCTCTCTCCTCATGTAACGGCATATTCTCTCCGGCCTCCCTCGATTTCTGCGGAGATTTTCTGGCAACTCCCTCCTTCCCTTCCATTCTTTTCCACCTTTCTTTCCCTGAATTTTCAAGATCCCAACTCCGTTATTATCTCTCCCAGATTCCCCAAACCCCCCCTTCTTCTATTCCCCATCTCTTTAAATTTTAACCCTTAACCTTTTCAGCATTACTTTCTCCCTAAGACCTCCAAAAAAATGGTGGTGAAGATGATGAAGTGGAGGCCATGGCCTCCTCTTGTTTCCAGGAAGTACGAGGTCAGGCTAATCGTCAGGAGGTTGGAAGGTTGCGATCTGCTGCGGGAGTCTCCGGAGAAGGGGACTAATGGAGTCCCGAAATTGACGGTCGAGATTAGATGGAAGGGTCCAAAATTGACCTTGAGCTCGTTGCGACGGACTGCCGTCGTCAGGAACTTCACGAGGGAGGTGGGTGTGGACGCTGTCGTCCAGAACGGCGTCGTTGAGTGGGACGAGGAGTTCCACAGTTTATGCAATCTATCGGCATACAAAGACAATGTGTTTCACCCATGGGAGATCGCTTTCACTGTTTTTAATGTCAGTCTCTTTTTCCGATTCCCCATCCTCGCCTCTTTCCACTTTTCCCTATAATACATGTTCTCTCTTATTCGGATTGATGAAATGCTCTAAATTTTTAAACTAATTTATCGGTATCAAATATTTCCTGGTTTCCGGTGAAAAGTTTTATTGCTCAAATCAAAATCGAAGAATTCTTGTAGCTTTTGTTTTGTTAGGTCGGTGATTACTTTTTGGTTTGGTTCATTGGTTGTCACCGTCTCCCTGCCCCTCTCTTTTACTTGTTTCTTGATATTTGGTTGGGGATGCATTTGTGCCTATCAGCCTTAAACGAAAATCTCGTTTCATTTATTTCTTGTCCATCGATATCGATTGGGGCGTTTTAATTTGTATTACTGTGCTACTGATGACATATCTATTGACGTACTGTTATCTGATAGAAGATCGAAGACTTCATGATTTTTTTAGAAGTGAATTTTTGGAATTTAATTGACTCTTTGGTCGTCATAGTTTTTCCTGTGAAGAAAGTTTCGATTGTGGGTTATTTGTCTAATTTACTTGGCCAATATATTTTTCTAGTTCGATAGGCTTAGTGGGGGCAGAAGATCTGTATCATTTTTAGTTTCTCAAAATAGAATTTGGATGTATTTTTTATATTAGGGATCGAATCAAAGGTTAAAGAGCAAGGCTTCCGTCGTTGGAACAGCATTATTGAATGTTGCTGAATTTGCATCTGTAGCTGATCAAAAGGATTTTGATTTGAACATCCCACTCACACTCCCAGGAGGTTCTGCCGAGTCTTCTCCTTCACTTTGTGTATGTCCCTCTCAGTTTTTTCGTGATTGTCCTACCATTTGAGCCATACAACATACAAAATTTGCAATCTTTGCATGTAGGCTGCTAGAATTAGCAGTCATTGTTATTTTCTGATTCGTGCTTCCAATTTATTTTTGCATCACTCATAACATTTCTTGATCTTGCAGATATCAATTAGCCTAGTAGAGCTAAGAGCTGCTCAAGAAAACACGGAGATAGTTCAGAGATCCGTAATGCCAGTACCATCACCAGCTCAGCCAGGAGAAAGTACATTGGCCGAAAAAGATGACCTTTCTGCGATCAAAGCTGGTCTTAGGAAAGTAAAGATTTTGACAGAGTATGTATCCATCAGGAAAGCAAAAAAGCCATGCCGTGAGGAAGAGGGCAGTGAAGGCAGGTGCTCTGTCCGAAGTGAGGATGGTGAGTACAATTATCCTTTTGACTCTGACTCTCTTGATGATTTTGAGGAAGGAGAGTCGGATGAGGGAAAGGATGGTTCCAGTGTCAGGAAGTCATTCAGTTATGGAAAACTGGCCTATGCAAACGCTGGAGGATTATTTTATTCGAGCATGGGGCTAAATGGTGATGATGAGGATTGGGTTTACTACAGCAATCGGAAATCAGATGTTGGGTGTTTGCAGATGGACGATTTAACTGTGTCAGCCTCTGAGCCTTCTTTATTACAAAGTTCAAAGCGCAGTATACTTCCTTGGAGGAAAAGAAAGTTGAGTTTCAGGTCTCCTAAAGCTAAGGGAGAACCCCTGTTAAAGAAGGCTTATGGAGAAGAAGGTGGTGATGACATAGATTTTGATCGTCGGCAACTTAGCTCAGATGAATCCCTTTCTCTTGGGGTGAGAATCTGCTTCCAACTTATTTCCTCTTCATTGCTTCCATAACCTCTCTATTTTTCTGTCACAAAAGAATGGCTTTCTAGGTATCTTGAAATATGATACTGAGGACTTTGTTATTAGTAATTAGTGACCAGAAATCTCATCTTTGTTGGTTTCTACTTGCCGGGGGTTAAGTTCTGAGTCATATATTTTCCTGAGCTTCAGTTGCAACCCTGTCCAGTTATCTTAATCGTCAGAAAATTAACAACATAGCCCTCGTTGGTCTAAGTTTCAACATTTAGAAGTAGTGATTGAAAATGATAAAAAAAATGTGGTTTTTCAAATCTTTATTTTGCAATGGTAAATGTGCTAGATACGCCTATAGTTAAAAATTAGTAACATTAACTTTTGAACCTTTCTGCTACTTTTGTTGCATACTGTTGTTGATTAGCTTATCAGTGCTAATGTTTCGCTCTTTCTGCCAGTGGTACAAGACCGAGGATGACTCATGTGCAAATCGATCATCAGTCTCTGAGTTTGGGGATGACAATTTTGCTATTGGCAGTTGGGAGCAGAAAGAAGTAACAAACCGAGATGGTCACATGAAGCTTCAGACCCAGGTCTTCTTTGCCTCAATTGATCAGCGTAGTGAACGTGCTGCTGGTGAGAGTGCATGTACAGCTCTTGTTGCTGTAATTGCTGATTGGTTTCAAAACAATCATGACCTCATGCCCATAAAGTCGCAATTTGATAGTCTAATTCGTGAAGGCTCGTTAGAATGGAGGAACCTATGTGAAAATGAGACCTACAGGGAACGATTCCCTGACAAGCATTTTGATCTGGAAACAGTTGTTCAAGCTAAAATTCGTCCTCTTTCTGTGGTTCCTGAGAAGTCCTTTATCGGATTTTTCCATCCAGAAGGGGTAGATGAGGGAAGATTTGACTTTCTTCGTGGTGCCATGTCATTTGATAATATTTGGGACGAGATTTGTCGAGCTGGACAGGAGTGCCCCAGTAATGGTGAACCCCATGTTTACATTGTTAGTTGGAACGACCATTTTTTCATCCTCAAAGTTGAAGCAGATGCTTATTACATAATTGACACTTTGGGGGAGAGACTTTATGAAGGATGCAATCAGGCATATATTTTGAAATTTGACAGCAGCACAGTAATATACAAAATGCAGGATGCCTCCCAGTCGTCCGAAGAGAAACCAGGTAGTGAACGGCAAACTGTTGCGGCAGTATTAGAGCGGGATAACGAACAGGTCCAGCAAGTAAACGGGAAGGAGCTGGTTCCTGTTGTGGAGGCTGAAGAACAGTTGAAGAGTGAGGAGGAAGAGGAGGTTGTGTGCAGAGGAAAGGAAGCTTGCAAAGAGTACATCAAAAGCTTTTTGGCTGCAATCCCTATCAGGGAATTACAAGCAGATGTCAAGAAGGGTTTAGCATCATCAGCGCCGCTTCATCATAGACTGCAAATTGAGTTTAACTACACCCAGCTGTTAAAGTCGCATTTTGTAACTCCTGTGGCCGAAGAAGCATCAGAAACTCTTGCTCTTGCAGTAACTGAGGTTTCTAGATAAGCGTACTGTTAACTGAAGTGTGATTATTCTAACTTGTCTTAAATAATGGGTGTTTTCTGATTTGAGGTGAAATTAACCAAGGGAAGCCCATTTGAGCTTTTTGGTGCTATAGGCTTGGCGCTTGCCCGTGTTTTGCCTGATGTTTCTTGGGAAGGTTATTTTATCTTGTAAATGGCTCTGTAATTTCCTTTTCATGTGAGCGCAAACTTTTTGGCATCTAACATGAATCGAAAGATTCTACTTGTGAATGGCTTACAGCTTTTAGCTTTTTGTATACCCTCACACACGTTCTATCTGTTTTGCACTTTTTGATTTTAATATTTCAATTTTCTATAACTGATGGCAAGGTTTTGGTGCTCCCTCCCAGATACTTTAGGCGAAGATTCTAGACTCGACTTTTTCCCACTGAAAGTTCTTCACTCTTTTTTTTCTTTTCTTTTTTTAAATATTTCCTATATTATTTCTTTTATCTTGATAAATATACTATGAAATTTGATGTTTCCCAAAAATATTAACTAAATCTATATCAATGTTTCAAAAATCAAATTAGATATTAAACCTAGATAAGAACTGGTTGATGATTTAATGATTAAATTGAAGTTGAATTTTTTTTAATATATAAAAAATAGTCATATAATATTTTATAATTCAGTTAGTATATGTTATTTTAAATATATTAAATATTTAATAATATCAAAATTAGTTAAATTATTTTGTATATAATAACAAATTGATATAAATTGAATTGGGTGAAATTTATTAAATGTTACAAGTCTTCACCATAAAATGTTAATTCTGACTTGAACAAAAAATAAAAAATTAGTGCAAAATCAATTCAATGCCAAGCTTGACTTGTTTACCTTAATCAATTTTAGAAGTCAAATAAATTAGAGTTCTGATTAATTCACCAATGTTTTGATCAAGTTGATCAATTTGGTTCAGTTTTTTCATCTATAATAATAACAACTAATAACACAGCATGCAAAAGACTTAACCCATGAATTTCATAGGCTATTCATGAAATTTGTCGATGAAAGATTTTGGTCAAGAACTGTCAGTCAAAATAGCAAAGTGCATATACTTGTTAAAGAAATTGTTAGACATCTATACAATACCAAATTTCTATTGAACAGAGAACAATTTCGATACAGCTGCATCACATCTCCCTTTAATAAACATGTTTGAAGGATCAACTGAGAAGAGTCCGAAAATCCAACCAAAACTTTATTTTACGGACTTTTTTTGGGATCGATTCATACAAATGTTGTTTTATGGACTATTTCGAAACCACCAACAGGCCACTCTCACTCCTCAAAGACTTGATCTTATGGGCTTAGGTATATGTATGCATGGGCTTCTCGAGCCCATTTTCTTATGTGGCTATTTTAATTCAATTGTTGACAATTGTTGTTTTACTGCATTACCAACGAAAAGAAGTATTCACAAAGAAATCCCTGCCGTTTAGTAAGAAACTAACATAATTAAGATTTGAACTTGTGATAATAAACGTGTATGTAAAAAAGTTAAAAATGAAAATGAAAAAGAAAACAATAATTTGATAGATAGAAAATATAGATAATATATTTATTTCTAGTGATTAAATAATCAGTAATAAATAGTGTTAAATAATAATTATAAAAATAAAATTGACATTTTATTTTCTATTAACATACTAAACATGGTGTTAATGACACATTACATATTTGTTTTCACTAAGAAACTGGCCCTTGGATAGGTTTTGGCAAATGAATATCTTAGTTTTTCAAATATTTAAGATATTCTTATATTGTTTAAGACATATTTAACATGAAAATATTAAAATTTTCATATACTTTATATAAATATATCTAAAAATTAAATATTTAATAAATAAATTATCCATGCACCAAAGGAGTTTTTCCTCATCTATTTTGCTTTGCTTCCCACCTTCGCGCCTTTGTATTGGACCTCTAATTCTTTGTACCTATTTTCTTCTGATTAGCCCATCGTACAATCTAGTTCTTCTTCCAAGAACAAGATTAGACTAAAGCACTTAAGCCAGTAATAACTCAAAAGTTTTGTCTGGCAAATTTAACACAGTATTTTATGCCAATCAGATAAAAATTACAAAAGATCTGCCTTTTCTTAAATTCTTTTGAAAACAACGGCTTAATTTTCACCAGACCAGTTAAATCTCATCTCATTTTCACTCATCTATGTCTTAATTATTTAACTACAAATTATTAACTGCAACAACTTTCTTTTTTCTTCTAATGATTCAAAATTATACACAAAGTGCTTTTCAGCATCTAGCTAGCATGAGGATTGACATGATTAGATTGATTACCTTTAGTTAGTTAATACATCAACTATCACTTTTTGCAGCAGACCTTATTATATGAACCATTTGAAAATAACAAATGCTATCATAAAACATTTATTCCTTGGCAATAATTTTATCCCGTGCAACCCTCTATATATATATATATATATAATATCATAGATTCTTTAATACTTTCAAAATGACAATATTTACAGTGAGACTGATGATGAGTAATGATGATGATAGACCAAACATGTTTATAAGATCAAAAAAGGTGTCACAAATTCATTTAGTTATACGTATTTCAGTAACTATTATTTGGGCATTCTGTTCAATCTTTTGCATTTCTGCATTGGTATGTGCTATTTATAGACTGAAGAATTAAGGCCCTTTGTCATCTTTTCAAAAGCCAACATATGGCTTGTGCATTAATCATGGACACTTTGTTGTATGCCCCTACCATCTTTTAGGTACATAGCCTTTTTCCATACAGAATATTAACTTCTTCAAAATTCAAGAAGAACCATGTGCGTGCTTCTGCCCAAGAGCTAGCCAATTATACCCAAAACTAATGAGTTAGCTCAAACTTGTTAGCGTTTGTCAGAAACAGATAGAATCATCTTGCCTCTACTTTTATTCTCAACAACTTTCTGTTCTTCCATTTCCCATAATCTTCATCTAATTCCTTTTTTCTTTTGTGACGAACGACGACAAGAGTGACTACAACTTATTAACCAAGTTCTGCCCCGGAAACAGCAAATGTTCCTCTGAAATCAACACTATCTTTTAGTGAAAACATCAAAACCAATAATCCATTTAATCAGCAACCAAAACTAACTTCTCCAAGTATCTTGTTTCTTAACCTCGGCTAATAGTTAATCCATTGAAATAACTTCAGTACAGTACCATTCTAAGGACTACCAGATTACACATATTACGCGTAGAAGACTAATAAATATAGAACAAGACAATTATACAGTACAAAGATCAAGGCCAAGATGATCCTAGTTAGATCAAGTTTATTCTAGCAGCAAATGGGGCATTTGACAAGCCCATTCTCGTTGCATTCAGGACATCTGATGCACAATTCGTCGTTTTCCCCATTGCTGGTGAAGATTTTGCAACTTCCACAACAGTTGGAGCAAATAGCAAACCCCACGTTAGCACAGCCAGGGCAAGGGCGATCGGATAAGTCAATTGGTATTCCATGCAGAAGCTTCCCAAGCCTTCCCATCTCATGCAATCCAACCACTTCATCAGCTCCTCCAATGTACCTCCCTTTGATGAATAGCTTGGGAGGGATCACTTTGCCACCCAAGATCTTCCATAGATCCTCTCTGTATTCTAAGTGCAGTGACACATCCCTTTCATAGTATAATACTTTAAAGCTTCTCAGCAAGAAATGGATTGTCTTGCAGTCCTGAAAGGTTTTCCTTATACCTCTCAGGCTTGTCGTGTAGAGAATTACTGATTGGCTTCCCCGTGGTGGGCATATCTCTTCAAAATCTGTCAGAGATGGGTATAGTTTGCTGTCTTGAGTGATATTGAGCTCCATTTTGGTCTCCGGCGAGGTAGGAGCCACTAGGCTTTGCTTTTCAAGCTGTGTCTCTTTGGACTCTATGGTGGATGTAACTTTGTCTTTGTTGCTAAGACTGAATTCCAATTCCATTTCTTCTTCCTCAACATGCTTATCATGTTCACTTCCATTAAGGCTAACATCCAGCCCAATCAGGTGGTTGCCCTTGTGATCTTGATCATCATAATAAGGGGGTGGGGTGGCACATTTCTGGGTGCAGAATATCTCTGGAGGATTGAGCTGAAAAACTAGGCCTTGTTTCAGGTTGCTCAAGGTTGGGGTGAGTTTCAACTTCCTAAGGAACCTGCCTCTCATTGCTTTCATGTCTTCTAGCTCTCTGGATCGGATGGCATGTGTTGTTGCCCACTAAAAGGAAAGAAGAAAAGAAGAGGTGAGAGTGACTGGTCGGATGGACACTATATAGAGGACATCGAGGGTTGACGATAAGTTCTCCTTTAAGCTTTCCAGTGGCTATAATATAAAGTGGAGACTGAAAAGCTGTGTAGTGTTGGGTAGCTTTACTAAGTTATGAATTATCACTGCATGGTGTGGGGACAAGGCTGACCCATCTCCCCCTTTTTTATCTGATTAGAATGTACTGACCTATTACCTACCATTTGGTGCCTCAATTATGGTATGAACCGTGAAGGATACTTGTCAACTAGAAACAATTAAGTGGCTAAAATTCCCCAACAAGATTTAGTTGATGGGGAAGCAAACCAGTCTTAAGCTCAATATGACAATATAGCACATGGTTCAGTAGGTTAAGCACCCGCTAACACATAGGGTGCCCTTGGACCACAACTTGTTGCTTGACTCAAAGGAGACAAAGTGTGCCAATGGCCATGATTCGGCACCAATTGAGTTAAATAGCCATATCCTCCATCAAACTAGAACCCTCGGGATAAGCGTTTAACAAACCAAGTGACAAACCTTTTTTCTTCAAAGAATCACCGGATTTTTAATCCTACAATCCGCAATCACATGCAGCTATCACGCACAAAAAGTGGTAGACACTAAAGAAAGTTTTGCAAGAAAAAGGAAATTAAAAAACCAATTAAGATGGTGACCAATGCGTCTATTCCCAAAAGCGCATAGTTAACAACCAACCAATTTGAAAAACATGAAAAATATTTATGCATACATAATTAGAAATAAGTATTACATTATGTATGCATCAGCGGCGGAGCCACATTGCTGTAAGAGGGGGCATATGCACTCTCTCGCTTTGGAGAAAATTACAAATAAAAGGATATAAATTTTAGTATTTTGCACCTTTTACTTTAATATTTTTCACACCCTACTCTCTATATCTTAAATTATTATATTTTAAATTAAATTGCATCTCCTAGCCCAGGGTCTTGGCTTCGCCACTGGTATGGATGCACTTAATGATTATAGAGCAGAGTACAATAAATTGGATTCCACATGTAATCCCTAATGTGTGAATTAGGGAAGGGACATATATCATTACACCATCACCATGTCTAAATCCTCTGAGTATGGTCATAAAGTACATAGTAGATTTGTAAACCACTAACTGCTGGCAAGGTTTGGAGTATTTTACAAGGATCCAAGCATTGAAAGGGTTATCCTTACAAACAGTTTACATGTATGTAACTGACCATATGTTTCAGGATCATTATTTAAGTTCACTCAGATATCAGCCACAGAGGAGACAAATCCAATATTAAATCCGAATTCAATGCAAGTCAACTCATTTTTGTTTCCATCATACATCTTCATGTTCAAAGAGTAAGAACCCTGCAATTGGCAAATGTAAAACATGGTAAGAGCCATGATGTATCATATTAAAGTGACACACTACAGTGTCAGATAGAAAACGAAATAGAGAGACGTTGGAATTAAATACTCCTAACAACAAAATTCATTCCTTCACCAATTGTAGCTAGGGTGTCTTGAAATTTAAACACCTTGAAGGATGCCCTTTGGCTATTAGACAGTTAGACAAATATGCCATCGACAAATATAAGTCCATAATAATAACTGACAACATGGAGGAAACCAAAAATGAACAGTGTGACCTCACAATGATTGAATGATACATTCTAAATCCAATCATCAACTTTCAACCAGTATCGGTGCACAGTCAAGGAAAAGGAGAAACACAAGCCAACAAACTCATTATGCCAGTAGAAGGCGCCTAGATATCTGCGCTTATGGCACAAGAGTTAATTTCAGGACAAATGACAAGAGATAAGAAAGATAGTGGTATTAACTAAAGTAAACTACCCCTGGGCAAGGCTTAGAACCAATATTTTTAACAAAAACAAACTATGATTAAATTTGACATTTTATCCACTAATAATAAGAGATGAGCATGAATGTGCGCACACGCAGACGGAGAGATGGAGATAGACAGAAAGAGCTTAAGGAGGCACTTTATTTTGTCATAATAAGTCTGGTGGGTGCTTTACACAGTTTCAGAAAAAAATATGGTGAAAGTGAAACAACGAGAAGAATATGCATGGAGGGGGAAAACAAGGATTTAATAAGCATTTATTAAAAATATTGCAAATTATAGTCAAATATCATACTAGTACCATTCAACAAATAGGTAAGATGAGATGCTAAGTTCCATCAGATTCCAGCTGTGTTCCAGCAAATGAAATTACATAGTCAATGGTTTTCTTAGATGTGAACAAGTGACTAAAATTTGGGTCAGTAAATAAGGATAATGCTGTCTTACAATTTATATAAAACAAACCAGCAAACTGCTTCTAATTACCTAATTTCCATTTGAATAGATGAATATTTGTACTCCCCAACACCCAAACACACATGCATCTTAGTAGATTAATAAAACAATGACTTACAGGAGGAGTGAATCCAGGTAAAAGTTGCGTATGAGCAACTACAAAATCACCAACTGAAACAGGGCAAGTAGTCTCTCCACAAAGGTCATGGGTCTCACTATGTATGTGCCACCCAAAATATGCGACATCAATCACCAGAGTTCCTCCAGATATTGCTTTCCCTGAGGCAGGACACAAACTTTGATGTGAAATTCATAATCCGAGGCTTTATCTTTTGTTACCTAAAGGTAATACTTGCCAGAGTTTAATATTGTTCACTTGTTATTTATACAATCTTAGTCCTGTCATAGAGTTTTTCATATAAAGACAGGACATAAATGGTTTTTGTCAATGGGGAAAAAAAATTACTAGAGAAGGATTTCAACAAAACGAAAGGTACAATATTTTCTCCTTGCTTTTCCGATATGTTTTAAAGCCTGGCTTAGAGAAAAAACAAAGACGTCCCTTTCTTCCCAAGACCTCATACCATCCCTCCCATGGTCTTGGAACTTGGTAAAGCAATTAGTGCTACAAAACTAAAATGGAATTCAAACTTCCAATTTAACATTGTAAAGAAATAAATACTTAAAATAACAATTCTTCAAAACCCATGTACGTAAACAAGCATCAAATGGATTAAAAGAAATATGATAATGATAAGAAACAGGAAACAATAAGCAAATAAACAAGTGAGAAGGATGTAATAATAATATTGCACAGTACCAGTAGCTGCAGCTATGCTGAATGTGGCAGGCTGGCCTCTAGCAATGGGATTAGGAGATATCTCAACTCCATTGACTTTAACACCATAATCGGTTTTCTTATCTGCATATATAATGAAATTCGTAAGTAAATTAAGGTATGAATTTGTTTCACAAAATTAACACATTAAAAATACCAACAAAACATTTCACTAATTCGGCTATTGGGGGGAAAAATCTACAATATAATCCATCAAAACTTAACATTGATGTCAGACAACAAACAAAGAGATCATAATACTGGGCAAGATGAATGCTGGATTACAAAACAAAAATTACCCAAGCAATTATATTCCGTCCGTGAAAACACAATTTTTGCAACAGTCATAGGAAAGAGGCCATCAACGGTGAACAGGGCTCCATAGGAAATGGAGCAAGTAATTTTAAGTTTCCAGGGAAAGTTTCATTTATTCATTCCAACGAAAAAATCACCTTGAATCAATTACGAAATCTATATCTAATTAAAAAAAAAATCTGATATTAAAAGGGACCAATCAAGCAGAAACTTTAATTCAATCAATGGCATCTGGAAAAACAAAAATTTGAACAACGTGGAAGGGTTAATGAGAGTGACCGCAGTACTGGACATCGGTGGCGTGGGCCAATGCGCAAATCAGACACAGCAGTAAAGGGAAGGGAACAATGAACTTGAAGGATATAATCTCCATGGATTCTGATTCTGCAATGTGTGAACGAAGAAATGAGGTATATAGATAGCAAGCTGAAACGAAGAAAGGCTGAATGTGTGTGAGTGTCGAGGATTGGTTGGTGGCCGAAGAACGTTTGGTATGTTCTTGACAGGCTTTTCTTCCTGACGCCGTTTCTTCAACGCAACCGCCCACTTCGATCTGGGTTCCCCCGAAATTTTTTTTATTACGAGTAACTAAAAAAAATTAGTAATATTATTTATTAATAAAAATATAATTTTTTTTTGTTTTGTCAAAACAAAATAAAACTGTTGTACTCACTTTTTACAAGAATTTTTTTCTTTAAAAATTTACATTCAATTAATTTTATTTTCATTATCAAATTTTTTAAATAAAATATGACAAGTGTAAATAATATAACATATAAATAATTTTTATAGACAAATATATAATCCTCAATTAAATCGTACATGTCATGTTATTATTAAAAAATTATATATTTATTATATTTTAATTAAAAATCTAACCTTAAAAATATAAAATATTATATATAAGTTTAGTTTTTCTTTTAAGTAATTGTATTATTTTATATTTTAAAATTAAATCATATATTTATCATTGAAAAGTATATATATATATATATATATATTATATTTTAATTAAATGAATCTCATTTTGTGTGGGGTAAGAGTAGTTTTTCCTTTTTATCCATTATTATAATTTTTTAATAATATTTTAAATTGATATAATCTCTTCAATATACCCGTGAAATTGAATGTTGTCCCTAATATTGAAACAATATCAAAATGACATAAAAAAAAAAAAGAGATGAATCAATAAAATTAAAGACTCGCTTCATCAAAATTAAATTAAATTAAAATCTCACAAATTACTCTCATTAAAAAAAATTCACATAGTATAGAGTAATGTAAAAGTAATGAAAGATATTAAAAACAATGACAAGAATAAGAGAAAAAATTAAGAGGAGAAATAAGTAAATAATTTTTATTTACTTGAACACTTCATACTTAATATATAATTTTTATTTATAGGCCTTTACTTGTAAAGATAAATATATAAATTATAATAAATAAATAAGTTAATTTACACAGTTGTATAATATAAATATTTTAAAAATTATAAGATATATATATTTCATTAAATATAAATAAAAATATAAAAATTCAGTTTTTAAAAATTATCAATATCTATATAATTCTATTGTTTATAACACTCTCTCTTAAATACCTATTAATAAACCTTTTTAAAATCTTACTAACCAAAACAACCAGCCTTTTCCTCCTTCTTTCATAAACAATACAAGGGCTAGAATGCAATTCATGATTCACTTCCCTTTCGGAGCTTCGATGTTCTCCTCATGTGCCTTGAGTGACTTCCTTCGTCACTTCTTGTTTCCCTTCTTCTGGGACACATCGCAGGGGTAAAGCCTTTACCTGGCAGTTGGCTCCACCATGTATCTTCTTTGCATCGTGGACGTCTATTGGTAGTGTGAACCATTCTGTTCCATTTTTCTCTGCAAGATAATGCATCATGAGTAATACTTCCAAATGATATTCTCTTAACGTGGCCCTGTGGTGTTGCTTCTAAGATTGGATGGTGCCAGTCTCTCTTATTTCTTGATCTTAGACATTCACAAGAAGGCAATCAATGAAACGTTTAATAACCCTGCCCTTAACATGATTGATTGGCAATGAGTTTAGCTTTTATTGTTCCTTCATTTTAAGCTTTACATTTTTTATACACAATTTAATTCTCATTCATCTATATTAAGTTTCACCTTTTTTCCCCTTCTCGATCAAAATAAATCTTGAGTCTCCAAACTTACAAAAACGAAACCAAATTCTATATTTATTCCTAGTTATGGAACAAGATTAATAGTTTCCTATTTTTGAGAAGGGTCCATGTCTGTATTTAAACAATAAAGGGTAGAATGCAATTCATGATTCAATTCTATGTAGTAGACAATGAAGGACTACAAGGGTTTCCCCTCAAGATAATTTCACACAAGGGGTATATAGGAGAAGAATTTACAACACAAAATTAAACCAAAAAGTACAAGATAAAAAAACTCTCCAAGGACGTAAGAATGATCTTCGAGTTACCAAATATTTTCAAAATTCTCATTCTGGTTTTAGCCTAACTAGGAACCCTTGTGGTGGCCAATGGAATCACTTCAGCCAAAGGGGTTGAGAGTGGGGTTGGGATGGGAGATGTTCTGCAGATTGGACACGTGGGATGCATCCTCAACCAAGTGTCTATACAATTGAGGTGGAAGAGGTGGCCACAATCAGGTAGTACCCGAACCATATCACTATCCTTGTAATCGGCTAGACATATGGAGCAAGACGTGGCAGTGGAATCATCAGATTTCTTGAGCTTCGCTTCAGAGAAGAGCAGCTTCGGGTAACTCAGAATTGTAGCTTCATCTATCCCTTCCACATCAACTACCGAATGGTGTTGTGGTTCAACAGCATTAATCCTGCGCGTAGGCAGAGCACTGGGAAGCTGTGAGCGGGTGCAGAAGTAGGATCCAAGGCTGATTGTTGTGATGAGAAGCAGAACCCCAATTGAAGCTCCTATGCCATACCCAAACCTACTTATGTTCCCAGAACCAGAGGAATCTGTTGTGTTGTCCATGATGAAGTTACAGGGTACCAAAGATCATATTGAAGTCAACGGTAGCTATATATATATATATATATCAGCGATGGAAGAAGAAGATGCATTTGGGATTACGTTAAAAGGCAGGAGAGAGAGGGCCAGCTGAGCCAAATATGTGATGTAATTAATTGGAGACAAAGACGGCGAGGCATTGCATGTGAATGTACTCTGCTTTTTCTCAGCATTAGATGATGGTTACCTGCTAACAACCACGAGTTTGCCAAGGTCAACGATTCTTGTTTACAAATTGAGTTAACGTCTGCTTTGCTAAAGAGCTAGCATTAATAAATTTTATCCTTCTCGGTCAACCCCATGCATTACCAGGAAACTTGTTAAATCTTATAGTTTTATTAAAATTTGACTGGCCAGTTATATTATAGTAAGCCCATTGATCGATTCAACTTTATTCGGCTAAACGATATCGACCTCCTTGATGAGGTTCCACCCTAAAATTTTCCATCGTTAAGTTAGAGATTAAAATATAGAAATTATCATGCCTTGTGAGGGGAAGAAGGTTGTCTAGATGGAATAATTAAGTGTTAATTCGGCAAATTTCTTATCGAAGAATTTTCTCTATCGGTGATGCAGGTGCTACTTAAATATAATAGTGATTGGTGGAGAATAATAATAGTAACATATTGACACTATAGATTTTTAGTATATATTAAAAAATTAAATGCACCAATATCATTGGTAACGTGTTTTGTAATGTGCTAATGTGATACCAATATTTAATTAATATATAAGTTACATTTAATGATAAAATCTTTATAAAGTTATCATTATCATTTGTTATCAGCACAGAAAGAAGTTATGTATTGATAATCAATTATATGATTATATTTTAGTGAAGTTACTAATACCTTAAATAATTATTACTAAAATAACAAAATTATTATTAATTATATTGGTACACTTAATGCTCCATATAGTTATAGAGGACAAAATTGAGACGGTTGATGCCTAGCATTAGACAACATATGCTAGCACTTAGCAGTACTTGGGCATCTGGGGGTACGATCTTTGTCTTTATGTGAAAAACAATGATGTGAGATTCTTGGTATAGTTTTCTTGTAGATGGGGACGCATGGCATGAGACACGAGTCCGGCCATTCAACTATAAAAATGAGTTTTTCCTTAATTTATAGATCTGATTAAAAACCAAGTGGCTGGCTAAACAAAAACCAAAATGACGCAAGAATTTTAATATTTCTTTTGAGAAAAATATATTTTTTATTCTATTAATTCTATGAAAATTTTAATATGAACCCCTAATTAAAAAATTAAAAAATATCATCTTCTTACTTTTTAAAACTATCCAAGTTGTTTTCATATCACACTTTTATCTAGAATTTAATATCAAATTTAACAATATGTTGAGTTTCAATTAATAATATTAGATAAATAATTAACATCTAAATTAATAAATTATTAAATTTGGTGTTACGTTTTGGATAAATTTTAAACATGTGCAAGACTAGATTATTTAACAAATAATAATATTATTCATTTTTAAACTTAAGAAAATAAATTAAATTTTTTAGAAAATTAAAAAATTAAAAAAATTCTATTTTAATCCAGAAGAACTTTTTGAAGAAAGAATAAGGATGAGTGGACATTAAAAGATTTTAAATAACTAAAAAGTTTGTGTAAAACAAAATTAAGTACAAATAAATAAAAAATAAGAACATTTAAGTAGTATTTATATGTCTCTATATTAGACTTAATTATAGGTTGAAAAATCCATCTAACCTAAAAATTATAGATATACGTCCCCCTCAAAAAAAAAAAAGCTCATTTTTGCAAAAACTTTTTTTTTAAAATGAGTCAAGTTGGTGCTTTTTATAAAGTTTAGTTCCACCTGAGCCCAATCGGATAAAATTGTTTTACAAATTAATATTTTTAAGTTTAATTTATTTCTCTTCTGTTTTTCAGTTTAAGTGTTTTATTGATTTAGTGTGATGAATTTATTTTTCTTAAAACATGGATTTTATATTTTTATTGGTTGAGATATTGTTTAAATTAATAAAAAGATTTATCAAGAATTTGGATAGAATAGCTTTAAATAATGTTACTTTGAATAGATTCAATTTCATTTAACTCTAGTTTAAATATCTCCTTTTTCTTATAAATAGTTTGATAAAAATATTCCAATAAAGAACAAAATTTCCTTGTTTACTTGCTACACATGTTTTATAATGATAATTTAAATGAAATAATAAATGTATATATTATTGCCTTTAGACTCAATTGTATTCAAATTTTATTTTTAAAATTTTTTGCATATAATGATATTATAATAAAATTGTATAAATTAAAAGTCTTTTAATATTTAAATATACGTTGAAATGTGAAATTTTGACAAAAACCAAATTATTTGAAAGAGTAGGCAAGGCAAACCTAACTGGTTTTGGGCTTGAATTTTTTCTTGCAGTGCCAGGTCAGGCCCGAATCCAAACCTGCTTTTTTAAACACACTTTTAAACAACTATACCTCATTTGTATACGAGCCCAACCAATAAGGTCTGCCGCGTATAATTTCTTAGATTAATATATCGTGTGGTGAGAAACGGAGCCCTTTTAATGCTTCTGAGAAGTCGTATAAAGTAAAACGCGAACACTGTAGGACCTAAAACGAAAAAACGACATTGGCCCTATAACTGAATGAACGGCAAAGCCAAAATTTACGCGAAAAAGTTCTACCAAGGGCAATGTCTCCAGTACACGCCTACCGATTCCGTGTCCTCTCCGCCCCATAAGCCGAGGCCGAAGCAACATCCCAACCTACCATGGCGGTTCTCAGAACGCTAGCGACGTCGTTGATGATCGTGATGACGACGGTGGCGGCGGTTGTACCTGTGGATGCAGGTGATACGAACGGGGTGTACTCTCCGTGCTTGGACTCTACGGTGGAGAGGTCTGATGGATTCAGCTTTGGAATTGCGTTCGCATCGAAGGACAAATTCTTCTACAACAACACTGTTCAGTTGTCCCCTTGTGATGGTAGGCTCTCTCTCTCGTCTTCCAACTCTCAGATCTCTGTGTTCAGGCCCAAGGTTGACGAGATCTCACTCCTCACTGTCAACTCCTCTTCCTTCCCTGCGGTTCGTACCCTCTCTACCTCTTTGTAAATTTGTGAGAAGAATTTCTGGATAGGTTGTTTGTTTCTTTGTGGACTTTATAGTGCGTCTTCTCTTGCGTTCGAGATCAACCAGACTGAATTCGATTGAGGAAAATTATTGCGGTATCCTTTTTCTTAGGATTTTGGTAAAATTTTGCGCGATTCGATTTGTCGTTGTTGCTGTTGCCTATGTAAGATTACAGATGCTATGGCTAGTTATTTGGAGTTTCAAAGATGATAGGTTTTTTTATTGTTGATATCATTTTGCGATATGCTGGTTTATAGGAATTTGAATTACGGTAGTTTTGTGGGAGTATGCGACCTTTTCGCATCTGGTCTCTAATAGCAGTAAAAGTGTAAAACTAATAATGATTGAAACCTGGCGTCATCTAGGTTAGGTTCCTCGGAGTAAAATTGCGTGGCATTGATCCAGCTGCCTATATATTTTCAAGCGAACGCTATTGATAAATTTTCTGGTTCCATAAATAGGGAGCATTACCTTTCTAGTATTTGCCTTATGATGAACTCATTGAACTGTCAGTTTTTTGTGGATCAACGTGTATATGGCTAATTTTCTGTGTCTCTGGCTATTCATTTAATCTTTTGATGTGGCTAGGAGTCCTATGGCTATATGGTTGCATTTGCTGGTCGAAAATATGCAGCAAGGTCTCCTCCTGCTTTTGTTGCAAACAGCACGTATACTGTAACCAGTTTTACTCTAGTAAGGAGATAACGAAATTGCTTTTCAATATTTTTGTTTTCCATATAATTTTCGAAGATAATAATCCTTATTGAGAACCAACTGAAATTTGGCATTGCAGGTCCTTGAGTTCAAAAAGGGCAGGCTGCAAAATTTGTATTGGAAAAGAGATGGTTGTGCTAAATGCTCTGGAAACTCCAGCTTTGTCTGTCTCAACAATCAAGGTTGTGCACTGAAGACTAACAGCTGCAAAAGCCAGGGAGGATCTGTGGATTGCAGTCTTGGGATACAACTGGCGTTCTCGGGCACAGATAAACATCTTTCAGTTCTCAACTCCTGGTATGAGGTAGAAAAACTTCGCCAGTATTCACTTTATGCCCTTTATTCGAATCTGAGAGATTCCCTCACTAGCCAGTATAACAAGTTTTTCTGATGCTCTTTAGGTGGTCTGTATATTTCATTTCTGCTGTTATGGTGTGATTCATGTGTTTACTTACATCATCCATTTCGTGTTTTTATAATTATGCGTCGATCCCTGATTCCCCTTTCCAATCAAATTATAGTCGGGAGAACTGAGAACCATAGGTGTGTAAATTTGTATATCAAAGCATATCTTCATTTTGCAGAATAGGGTATTTGTAAATTTGTTGCCAATTGTTCCTTGCATTCAAGATGGATGCAAAATGACTTAATCAATAGGCAGTCCTTGTGAATACTTTGTTCGTTCCACAAAAATGTTTCACATATACATTCTTTGTTAAAACTCAATTGTTTTGAAAGAGATATAAAAAAGGTACATCAAATATTGTCTCACATGTAAAGGATAAATATTAAACCCCGCATGATAAGTTATTGATTGACTAAAAGATTTAGGGCATGTTTGTTTGGGTTACAACATAACTAACTAAGCAGCACCACAATCATCTTCACCACCATAAATTCCTTCAAATAGTCCTGCACTTGCAGCTCCCTTCCTTCACCTCAACTTGCAAAGCTTCCATCAAAATTTTCCGTGTCAGCACCACCATTTTTCCAGTAATATTAACAGAGGCTCTCCGAAATTCGGCTGGTCTATCTCCATATTAGTTTTGCTGAAGTTAACGTTGAAATTGGCGTAGGGCAGCATTATATTATCTCGTCCAACTTCACCACTCGAGCTTCCGTTAAAAAAACCCAATCCTCTAGTTCCATCATTGTTGCCTCCACGGTTGGCTTGAGGCACCAATGTATCAATACTCACAATGTATGGGCGTGTTGGTTTCTCCATCTCCCTCACTATTTTGCTGTTGTTGCCAACATTACTCTGACCTACGAACCATTGTTGCTCTAAGGCTTCTCTGTTGGAACCCATTTGCCTATCAACTCGGTTCATCCATGCATCAAGTTCATCCAGTACTCCACTCTCCAGTGCATTATTAGGAGCAGTTTTGTGCTGAAAATGATTAACCCGCTTGCAAGCCTCCCTCATTTTTTCATCCACATAACCAACCAAACGCGTCAATTCAGTAATATCGAAATGAGTTAGAGAATGCCTTCACAAAAGATATGGTGCATGAGGATATAGAGATCCACTTGATTGTTATTCTTGTGGTGCTTGAGGAGTAGCTGAATTTTGTTAGTCCGCTCCTCCATATAATTCTCTTGGTTCGCCATCCTTCTGCGCTGCTTCATCTCTGCCACATTCTGGAACCTCACAAGTAATTCCCTGGCTCTATCAGGGGCTGGCCACACCTCTGCCTTCTCCTCTCCTTCACCATAGATGATCGCACATGCCTCCAGGTCACACGGGATGCTCAGCTCCTTCACCATCGTCAACAACCCTACCTTCCTTTTCTTGAAGCTCGCTTTTTTAGATGTAGCATTCTCAATCGATGTCGGATTCACCTCTCCTCTTCTCATGGCTAAGACCTATGGCTGTGGTGGATACTTCTCTCTTTCTGTCCTACTAAGCTTGAGACTGCAGGTTGGTTTGGTTTAAATAGAAGGAGTAATGTGCGGAAAGAAAATAAGATGAGAGAGTAGTTAATGGCAAAAAAAAAAGTCCATTGGAATTGTTGGATAATGTTAAGATGTAAGAAAATTAGTTTTTTATTGGAGGTGAAGAAACACACATATAATTATTAAGGCTTTAGACAAATTCGAAGAGTAAAATTTTATTTTGATTCCTCAAATATTTTTCAAGAATGAAAATGAAATTGAAAGGGGACAAGGTAGTTTTATAAATAAAAAATAATCATTATATCTTTCTTTTTAAAAAAGTTATAAAAAGGAATGTATATATTATTGAATGGTTACAAGAATATAATGAACATTATTTCAAAATTTTCACTTTCCTTTCTTTTTTCCTTTGGTATCCAAATGGCCTCTAAAGGAAACTATCAATTTCTAAATAGGAAACTATTTTGTAAATTCATATACCAAACAGTTTTATAAAATAAACAGGTTATGTAAAAGGGAAAAATTATTGTCAATGATCTAAGAGTTGTTTGATATGTTATATAGGATAAGGTTTAATAATATAAGATTTAATTAAATTTTAATATTGTACAATATTTAGTATGACATTATTTAAAATATTATATCATATAATATAATATTATTTTATATTTAGTGATATACGGTATAATATTGGATATGATAAAATTTGATCTTTTTAATAAAAATAACCTTTATTTAAAAACATATTATATTCATTTAAATTTATTATGCTATATTTATTTTTGAAAAAATAAAAGTCTCCAAAGATTAAGAAATAAAAAAGTAGTAATGATTGTTGTGTATATTCTATAGCCATTTTTCTTTTTTCTTTTTCTTGGGGGGCTAAAGCCTAACTTGATAATAAGCTTCATTAGAATTTTTAATGGTTGCTTGATTTCCTCACATAATATGAAAAATAGCCCAGATCTGTTTACCAAAGAAAAAAAAAATCTCAAATTTGCACATATTTTCATAAATAATAAATTCATAAATATGTAAAAGAGACCACTATAGCCAAAAAGAGTTTTTCAAATATCACCAAATTATAAATATCACTAAGTTTTAACAGCAACTACAATAAAATTTGATTATTAAAAATTGAATTTTATTAAATATTAAAGTTTATTTTTAGTTTGAAGACGCTAAGAACATTAGTTATCTTTAAATAATCTTTCGCATTGAACTTTATATTCACTTTGAAACCTTTCAAAGTAAATATACTTAGAAGAAGTTCTATATAAATAAACGACCAATCTTATTACATTTTATAGGTGGGAGTTCTTCTAATCTCATCAATTCATCAACAATGACTATTTAATCATCATAAAAGTCATCCATAACCTTCCCACCGTCACATGGCTATTCCATTTGGTCTCCTTTTTCACTTTTTCCTCATATTTTGTGCCAGTAACTTCATATTTCATTATCATATATGTAAAATATTCATACAAATCATAATTAAGAGCAAAAATACATTACAGTACACTATAACTTCAGAATTATATATATATTGGGCGTGTATCAGTACAATTTAACACGTAGGCTTGCAATTATTCTGTATATTGGGCTTGCACCCATATATCTCCCCTCTTCAACTGAAAAAAAAACATTTCAGAATTCCAGGGGAAAAAAAAAAAAACATTAGGCTTTGCAGCTAGGGAATTAGCTAGCTACTTTTTATGCAGATAGGGTCTACGGTATTGAGAGGGAGATGGGGTGTTTTTTGGAATCGGGCTAGAGCACACGGGATAAGAACTAGGTTTTAAGTTTCTTTAAGTTTTTTTTTTTATAAGAAATAAAATGTACATTAAAATTAAATTTCAAATTACAAATTTTAAAAAATGATGATTAATATAAAAAAATATTTATAAAAAAAAAAAGAAGCTTAAGCGGGCTGAATCCTCTCTTGTGCGTATAGAAGATGAGCCGTACAACAAAGGATTCCCATTTCTGTTTTTTGACTCTTTTCCTTTGGGCAGAAAGTTTTCTTCTCTCTTGTGTGGAGGAGTTCATTTCGCACGGAAGGTGCTGGGTTATGCAACTACTAAATGAAATAAATATTGCATTCATGATGAGAGAAATTGAATAACATATAATATTTCCATACGGAGAATTGCATTCACGAAATAAATATTGCATTCACGTATGTACCGTTGTCTGCAGAATTGCCATTAGGTAAATCCTCCAAACTACTATTACATATACTTCCATCTTATTTAAAAAACACACACACACACTCGCACGCACGCTCGCACGCACGCTCTCTTCTACTAGCAAAATTAAAGAACATCATCTCGAAGGAGCAAATCAGTCCCTTTGCAAAGCTTCCTCAAGAAACCCATTTGCTGAAACTCATGTAAGGACCTTATTATACATCTCTAGGAATCATTTGTCTGCTGAATTGCTGTTAGGCAAATCCACCAAACTGCTATTACATACATTTCCGTTTTACTTTTTTTTTTTTTTAAAAGACACACTGTTCTACTAACAAGATTAAAGAACACATCTCAAAAGGGAAAACTACTCCCTTTGCATATGACACAAGAAAAGCTCCCTCCAAATAAGACAACAGTCTCACTCTAAAATGAAGTTAACAGGCAAATATGTATAAATAAATAGATGCAAATTAAAAGCAAATTAGCAAAGCAAACTAAAACAAGCGACTCACTTTAACATGGAGTTCAGTTCATCTTTTCTATTCATTGAAATAGCGAAAAACTGTCAACGAGTCCTGAAAGATTTATTACGTTGGACTACGGCATAGATATACATTGTGATATATCTTTCAAACAAATCACCAAGTCACATTATCATCAGTTCCAGTGTTAAGTCATTTTTTAAGATAAAGGAGACAGATTTGCGTAACTTGTATACAGAGACAATTGTTGTTTCTTTTGCTACAGCAAGAATAAAGCATGTAACGTACATTCTGAAAATATTACAAAAAAATTGAGGCAAAGAACAGAGTACTGCCTTTATAATAAAAAACATTACAATATTTAAAATTTGAAAAATAACAACCCACTAACAACTTGATCCTAAACTTGCTCCACGATTACAAAGCATGAATAACAAAATAACTAATTCCTAAAAAATAGAAACAAACTTTGACACAATCAACTTTACAAAAAAAACGTACATGGACATGTTTCAGTCCTGAAGCATTTTCTTAACATTCCTCCTTGCTTTAGGAGCTGCACACACCAAGTCTTGACCTCAAAAACTCGAACTTGCAAGCAGGCAATGGTTTGGTTAAAATGTCTGCAACTTGATCTTCTGTTTTGCAGTAGACAAGAATTACATCTCCATGTTTCTGTACTTCCCTTAGGAAGAATAATTTGATGTTAAAATGTTTAGTCTTCTCATGAAACACGGGATTATGAGAGATAGCAATAGCAGCTTGGTTGTCAACAAGAATCTTTTTGCTTTCCTTCTGCTCCAGATCAAGATCAAATAAAATTTTCCTCAGTCATAAAGCTTGATTAACAGTAGCTGTTGCAGCAATAAACTTTGCTTCGGCAGTGGATTAGGCTACAGTTTCTTGCTTCTTCAAGCTCCATGAGAAAACACCAGAGCCAAGAGTAAAACAGTAGCCTGAAGTGCTCCTCATATCATCAATGGAACCTCCCCAGTCACTGTCAAAAAAACCAACCAGCTTGAACTCCTTGCTCCTTGTGAACTTAACACCAAAATCACTTGTGCCTTTTACATACCGAATCACTCTTTTGGTAGCCTTGAGATGCAATTCACTTGCACAATGCATGAATCGAGACAAGATACTTACAGCATTCAAAATATCAGGCCTTGTTGCCGTGAGATACATCAAGCAACCAATCAAACTCCTGAAATATCCTTCATCAACTTTGTCAGCGCCATCTTCTTTACACAGCTTCTCTTTTTGATTCATTGGAGTGCTTGCTGCCTTGCACTCCTCCATCTGAAATTTCTTTAGTATTTCCTTCGCATACTTTTTCTGGCAGATGAAAACTTCACCTTGCCCTTGCTTGATCTCCATGCCAAGGAAGTAGGACATTAACCCGAGATCTGTCATTTCAAACACCTTCATCATCTCCTGTTTGAAATTTTGAATATGATCTGTATTGTTTCCTGTAACCAGTAGGTCATCAACATACAGTGAAACAATAAGAATGTCAGTACCAGTGTGCTTGACATACAAGGTTGTTTCTGATAGACTTTTCGCAAATCCAAAGTTCAGCAAATGTTCATCAATTTTGCTATACCAAACTCTTGGAGCTTGTTTTAGACCATAAAGGGCCTTTTTGAGAAGATAGAATTTATCTCCTTCACCTTCACAAATCCTTGGGGTTGCTCAACATAAATTTCTTCCTGTAAGACACCATTTAAAAAAGCCGATTTGACATCCAACTGGAACACTTTCCAGCCGTTTTGTGCAGCTATTGCAAGCAGTAACCTGATTGTGTCTAATCTAGCAACAGGAGCAAAAGTATCAGAGTAATCAACACCAAAGATTTGGGCATACCCTTTAACCACAAGCCTAGCTTTGTGCTTGTTGATCGAGCCATCGGCGTTAAACTTGGTTCTAAACACCCACTTGACTCCAATTACCTTCCTGTCTTGAAGTCTGTCCACAAGGATCCAAGTCTTGTTTTTCTCTATCATTGACAGCTCCTCCTCCATTGCAGCTATCCACCTTTGATCCTTTTTTGCTTCTACATAGTCGGCAAGTTCACACACAGCAATATTGCACCGTTCATAAACATCTGAGAGCAACCTTGTTCCTTTCACGGAAGCATCATCCACTGTTTCATTCTGCCAGTCTTCTTCTTCTTCTTCTTCGATGCTTGAACCAGAAAACTTGAGTTTCAGCTCTGCCACGGTCTGACCCTTCTTCTCTGCAACATCCCAGCTCCACTCTTCATCCTCCACGAAGTGAACATCCCTACTAATAAGAATATTTCCAATTTGTGGCTGGAAAATTTTATAGGCCTTGCTGACAGTACTATAGCCTATAAAGATACCTGGTGAAGCTCTCCTATCAAGCTTGTCACGCTTGCTCTGTGGAACATGAGTGAAACACAAGCAACCAAATACTTTAAGGAATTTCAGAGATGGTTTGTAACCATACCATGCCTCAAATGGTGTCTGTCCTTTCACTGCTTTTGTGGGAAGCCTGTTTTGAAGAAACACAGCCGTATTTGCTGCCTCTGCCCAAAAGTTCTTTGGCAAATTCTTCTCATGCAGCATGCATCTAGACATCTCCATGATGTATCTATTTCTCCTCTCGCTAACTCCATTTTGTTGAGGTGTGTAAGGGGCTGTAAGCTGATGCTCTATGCCTGAATCTTCATAAAACTTGTCAAATTCTGTCGAAGTATACTCCTTCCCATTGTCAGACCTTACAATCTGAATTTTGCAGCCACTTTCATTCTCAACTCTTGCCTTAAACTTCCAAAAAACTTGAGCTACTTCTGATTTAAACTTCAAGAAAAAAATCCAGCACATTCTGGTGAAGTCATCAATAAAGGAAATATAATAGAGATTACCTTTTAAAGAAGGTGTTCTTTGAGGGCCTGAAACATCTGTGTGGATGAGCTGTAATTTGTGAGTGGCTCTCTAGGTTGACTTCGGGAATGGCTTCCTTTTTTGCTTTCCAAACTGACACGCTTTACAGCTTGAGATTGCATCATTAAGCTTGGGAACATCAAGTGCTAACTCATTTTCTCTTAGTTGTAGCAGCCCTTGATGATGATAGTGTCCGACTCTCTTGTGCCAAATCTGAGTGACATCTTCTTTGAGAGAAAAAACAGATTGCTCCTCCTCTAAAGGATTGAGTGAGAAACTCTTTCCTTTCATTTTTACTTTGAAGATATCTTGATTAGCTGCATCCTTAATCAAGCAATATTCATCTTCAAAAATAACTTTAAAGCCTTTTTCAATGAGTTGACTCACACTCAACAGATTTTGTTCAATGTCAGGAATAAAGAGAACATCTTGTATAAGTTTTGTACCTGTACAGCTTGCAATCGCAATAGTCCCCTTTCCTTTGACAGAGATATAATCCCCATTGCCAATTCTGACTTTGGTGATATTAGTTGGCTTCAAATCTCTAAACAACTCGTTGTCATGAGTCATATGGTTAGTGCAGCCACTGTCAATCAGCCAGCTTTCGTTTGATTCACTGCCCACGAAGCATGTAGCCACAAACAGTTGATCCTCCTCTTCCTGATTAGCAACCTTAGCTTCTTCACCTTGCTGTTGATTCTTGCTCCTGCAAATTACAGCCTCATGCCCCATTTGGTTACATTTGGTGCACTTGGCGTCTGGTCTTCTCCAGCATTTGAAAGGAGGATCACCTTTTCTATTGCAATGTTGACATGGAGAGTAGGATCCTTTCTTGACTCCTGCTTTATTGTTGGCTGAAGATTCTCCAGTAGGATTTTGATTCTTCTTAAAAAACTTCTTCTTCTTGTTGTTCCTCGCATTCTCATGATGCTTGGCTGGCAAGGCTCCTTCAATGGCACCTTCTTGCCTCATGGCTCTTCTCTGTTCCTGTGCTTGCAAAGCATTGAGAATCTCTGCAAGAGTAATTTGAGTAAGATCTTTGGTATTTTCCAAGGCTGAAATAGATGCCTCAAATTTTTCAGGCACTGTTACAAGAATTTTTTCAACAATTCTTGAGTCCTTGAACGCAGAACCAAGTAATCTGATTCGGTTTGCAATGTCCAATAGCCTATCAGAATACTCTTTAATTGATTATGTTTCCTTCATCTTCTGCAGCTCGAATTCTCGAATCAAGTTTAGCACACGCATTCCTTTGATTCTTTCATCTCCCTCATACTCTAACTTGAGATAATTCCATATCTCATATGCTGACCCCAGAGTCATAATCCGAGTGAAGATAGTAGATGAGACTGCAGCGAACAAACAGGCCTTTGCCTTGGATTTCTTTGTCTTCTTCTCCTTCTGCGATTTGATTTGCACCATGGTAGGATTGTTTGGGAGAGCAGGAATTTCATAATCCTCTTCCACTGCTTCCCAAATATCCAAAGCTTCCATATACGCCTCCATACGAACTGCCCAAACTTGGTAGTTGTCTCCATCAAACACCGGTGGAGAAATTGAAGAGAAACTGGAACTTGCTTCGACGTCCATGACACAGCAACCTCACACACTCACTCACAGATCCCTTAAGAATGGAGCTCTGATACCAATTGTTGTTTCTTTTGCTACAGCAAGAATAAAGCATGTAACGTACGTTCTGAAAATATTGCAAAAAAATTGAGGCAAGGAACAGAGTACTGCCTTTATAATAAAAAACATTACAATATTTAAAGTTTGAAAAATAACAACCCACTAACAACTTGATCCTAAACTTGCTCTACGATTACAAAGCATGAATAACAAAATAACTAATTCCTAAAAAATAGGAACAAACTTTGACACAATCAACTTTACAAAAAAAACGTACGTGGACATGTTTCAGTCCTGAAGCATTTTCTTAACAACAATATATAAACCAAATCAGAGCAGTAGAAGCATAATGACATTTAGCATTACCACTAGATTTCGAAAATCCAAAACTCAAAGTTTCATGATTAGAAATCCCTAACATTCCTTCTGATCACCCAAAAACCCAATTAATAGACTGAGAAAGCAAAGAGGACAATAAAGGCGTACTTGATTGGAAATATTGAAAGATGACACGGAGATCTTCCTCTTCAACAGTGTTGCAGTGGAGCGGTGTTGCGCCGGTGGTTACTGGGGCTCGTGCTTGAATGGCGGAGGATGAAGGGTGTCTAAATTCTCCACTCATTGTTAAGATAAGTAGTGGATGCTGTTTCTTGAAAGAGCCGTCCAGATTTATTTATTTATTTTTATTTTAAAAGATGTAAAATGTAAGATAAAAAATATTTTTTTAATTTTCAATTAAAAAATAATAATTGAAATTAAAAAATTAAAAATGAATAAAATATAAGCCATCATAATTTAATTTGGATGATTTTTATAAGAAGCAACACTCTCTACTCATTTAGCCAATAAGCAAAGAATCTGAAAACAAATGAACTAAGGAATAGAATAGGGTTATAATAGAAAATGTTTGAGATAGGTTTTATATATCAAAACTTAATCAAATATAAGTTCACCTTCCAATATTTGATAAAGTTATTTATTATGTTAATATATAAAAAAATTGATAGATAAACTTATATGAAACAATTGATAAATTCATAATATATCATATTAACTTATTCTATCAAACATATTATTATTAAGTAAGAAATAAGTTATTGAAACCATCCAATTCCTATTTTTATATGAAAGATTTTTGCGATTTGACTAAAATTTAATTTTCATAGATATTAAAATGATATCATTAATTTAGTTTCCACTATTAGTGATTTAAAACGTTAAATTGCATTTTAAAACATTTTTATGAATACAAAGTCAGAGCATGTCAATTTTGGAACTAGATCCTCAATCGACAAGGGATCTGTGCAATCAGATGCAATCGAGCACAAATTTGGCTATCCATTTGATCAAGCCTGGGACATCACCCACTTTTTTTTTTTTTCCAATAAATGATAAAGCTGCAAAGCGCACCGTTTCACCGTTTTTCTTTTTTCTTTTTTTTTTCCTTGGGTGACTCTGCGGAGAACCAAAACGGTTCGTTCTGGATGATTCAAGGCTGGCATATGCTGCGTTTTGCGCTGAAGCAACAAATAGGAGAGTACCTTTCGTTTCGATGGCTGCTCCCCACATTAGAGCTGCGCCCATCAGAGCCTGAGTGTGATCCTGAGGCACAATCAATCGCGAGGATTTTCAAAGATGAAACAAAATGGTCCTTCAATTTGTCTCAACCAGGCTTTGATCTTCAGCAAGCTACATTATTTGCTAATACAGACAAATATGTTCTGCTTCATGGCTTCAATATGAACAATAATAACAACACCATCCTCAAGGAGGACCTCATAAACGCAACTGAAGCACAATTCACCATTTCGTTTCTTCCCCTGAAATACTCTGCTGCCTTCATCAATGCCATTGAAGTTGTTTCAGCTCCGGACATCTTGATTGCCGACAAAGGCGCCGCCCTATTCCCCGTCGGCGACTTCAATGTCCTCACCTCCTTTGCTTTCCAAGCGGTGTACTGATTGAACAACGGCGGACCTCTGATCACCTTCGTGAACGACACGCTAAGTAGGGTTTGGGTCTCCGATCAGCCTTCCTCACCAACAGTAACATGGCGAAAAATGCCTTGCAAACGCCATCAAATTCCTCGTTCTGTTTTGTCACAGAGTCAGAAAAAACAACAAACGATGAAACGGTTAAAAGGAAAAAATATTGGGTTACGTGGCAGGCACGTGTCAATCAAAGATTTGATTTTTTGCATTTTTAATTTGAATTTTTTATATCCACATATTGAATATACATAATGGATTTGGACAAAAACAAAGAAAAAAATAAATATAAAAAATAAATTTTATATACGCTTTTATCTTTTTATATCATATATTTTCTCTCTAAATACGTAAATATAAAAAATCCTCAAAATGGAAGAGAAACAGATAATGACTGACTTAACGGTTTATGGGCATGTTTGATAAAATACTAATAACAAAAAATTCAGCACTCAAAATTTAACACATTGTAACTTATATGAAAACTTTAACTCAAAGTGTTAGTGTTTTATAAACATTTTCACATTAACTTCTTAAATGTTAAACGCACGCAAATCAAAGAAAATTTCTGACATATAATAAAAACTAATGAAGTTATTACATTAAAAGAAATAATTTTCATTTAAAAATTTAAATAAGGAAAGAGTTGTTTAATATAATCAAAACCTTTTTATGCGTTGAGTGCTTCCGGCAAATTTCCTCTTAAACTCATTTTTGTTAAGAATTAAGCAAATATCATTAAATCATTGTCAGTCTAAAATTTTTCAATTCGGCACTGAACTAAGTTTTACGGTAATTTCTGAACTCAGGTTTTGAAAATTTTCACAAAATTTATGATCTCAAGGTAAAGCTTGCAAGTCGAGTGCCTTTTATTGTCGTTGGTGTTGTTTTTGTTTTTGTTTTTGTTTTGTTTCGTTTTTTCATATAATTATTTTAATAATTTCAAGTCAACCTCTTTTTTTATGGGGTCAAACTCAAACAGAAGCCTAATTTAGGTTGTGGGTTTTGCTTTAGGCCCAGTTGTGGAAATGAGCTTAATGTGAGGCCCAATTCATTTGAATTATTTAAATTTGGAGTGGTAGCATAAATAACAGACAACTAATTACTATTCGACCAAAAAAAAAAAAACAGAAAGAAAAGAGGCAACTGATATAACCCTTGTACAATTTTTTTTTTTTCCATGAAAAAAGAAAGATTGCTGATTAATAACTCCTCTCACTAACCCACATTCCCACTAGACTCACTGATGAACAAAGCTTAAAAGCCAGCTCACTCTAGATTTCATTTTTTTAAATTTTCTCTTCTAAAAAACAAATAAACTTTTAGTACTAAAGTAATTTTATAAGTGGTTTAAATAATCAAAGCATGCAAGCATTCTTGATGACTTCTTTCCCATTTAGATCCTCCTTTTTCCCCTTAAAATCTGAATTTTGTTTTCAAACTTGGAATACAAATCTATATTTGTTAGTTATAAGTACGTCCACTAATATATGAAATTTCATAATTAAAAAAAATGTTGCCTAACCCACAAATAAACGCGCATTAATATTAAATATTTGTTCTTAGTGTTCTATAATATTAATCATATATGGTTCGTCAACGCGCAATGATAAACCATCCCACTTGTGCTTCATTGGTGGTGCCTCTATCACAAAGAATTAAGAAAGTCATGGAGATATCGTTGGAGAAGATTATTAAGTAGGTTTTTCATTTTTTTAAAAATCCAAAGAAGATTCAATGAAGAATTGTTTATAATAACTTAACAATCAGATTGTCTAAAATCTAATCTGCCCTCGATGGGAATGACATGGATTTAGAAACGCTAATCCACTGGCTTAATGCTTAGTGGTGACCCCATTTCATCTGAACCTATCATACTTTTTATCAATCACTCTGCCACAAATGAGAAAATATATATATATATATATATATATATGTATCTAAAATCAAGCATGATATACGTTAATTTGTCTGAAACTGCTAGTTTACACTCATATAACTTCAACGTGTAATTATTTGGGTTTGGCCGGCTGCTTTAGGCTATGTTTGGAAAGCTTTTATGCAAATGGAGGTTGCAAACGTGATTTTCCCATCTATAAATAACAAAATGAAATAGAATTTTAAAAAAAGAAAGAAAGAACAAAACAAAATAAATTTGCCTTTATTTAAAAATTTACTACAGATATAGAGGAAAATGCATACCCTTTCCTTTGTTACTTTATAGATACTAAATTGCCATATACTTCTCTTGTTTAAAATATGATAAAACTCTAATAACCATCACAATATTTAGATTTCAATATCAATTTAAACACAAACAAATGAATTTGCAACTCTAAATACATAATATCCATGATAACACTACCATACAATGTTAAAAATCCAAAAAATAACAATAATTCTAAAGATTTGGTGTGCTTCTAAAACAATATTCAAAATACTAATCGCGTGCATATAATGTTAGTTTTCATGCAATATAGTCAAAATTAAATTGCAAAATCAAACAACATAAAAATTGTAAAAGCAAAATTAAGGATCTAATTTCTAGCCATGCTATTTGATGTAAAAAACCCAATTCAATTAATCCACAAAAAAAATTGGAAAAATCAAAAGCACAATATATATATATATATATATAAAGCAGAGAGATATTAGTCTTAAAGAAATTTTTTTTATAAGCATGTAAGTCACATTGATAGATTGTTGGCTAACTTTATTTATCAAGAACTCTTAGAAAATACTAACTTTAAAATCTAACCACTTTTCCATTAAAAAAAAAAATCAATTAATTAACACATAGATACCCACTACCCACCATTTCAAAATACCTAGCAAAATGAGATCCTTAAAGATAAGGACTATTAGTTAGATATTTTGAATGTAATATTCAAAAACAAATTATGGAATATTTTAATTTGACTCTATTTAAAATATTATTTAAAATATTCCAAAAATCAATAATTAAATAATAAAATAATTTAACATTCTCTTACTTGATCCAAACATAACTTGTTAGATAACACATTTATGAGTAAAATAAATACATATTATAAGAATCATGTTAACAAGTCCTTCAAACAAATAAGCATTAGTTCCCAAGTATTACCTATAACATGTCTTTTTAGCTTTATAAGATATAAAACCTTCATGAATAGACCTTCAATGTCTATTTGGGTTTTAACTTATATATTTGTTAATCTCTATCAAAATATATATAAATATATGTGGAGACAATAAGTTAAAATTAAAAATTTTATTTTTTTATGTACCTCAATTAAACCAGATATGGCCTAAGACTCATCTAAGACATATGACTCTTAAACTCTTTCAAATGTATTTCTTTAGTTAAAGGATTAGTTAGCATTTCTTTCGCCAATATGTACTAATGATCAATCACTTAATCAGCTTAACTCATTTTCTCAAAGCTAAGCACTTGATGTTGATATTTTTACTTTGACTCCCACTATTATTATTCTCAATTAAAAAAACTATAGCTGTATTATTACAATACATTTTGATGGGCCTAAAGATTGAGTCCATAATCTTAAACCCATCAATAAAATTTCTCAATCATATAGCCTATGAAGTTGTCCCAAAAGATGAAACAAACTCAACTTCCATGGTAGTCTCCAAGAAATAGCTTCTTCAGCCAATAAAAAAAAAAATTATAATGTTGGCTTTTTAAGTCAACACACCCTGTTAAATTTAAGTATAAATAATCAACAACTTTTTAATTGTCAATCTCTCAACTGTTTAATTGTCAATCTCTTTATAAGTAAACATATAACATTTAATATTTTGAAGATATCTCATGACTTTTATTATAACAATCCAATGATCAATTCCTAAATTACTTTAATATCTTCTTAGCATGCATAAAGCGAAACTATATTAGGCCTTGTGTATACTTGTATATACCTCAGGCTTCATATTGTTGAAGTATAGAGAACATTCTCCATTTTTTTTTCTCTTTTCAACTCATTATCAGGACATTTAAACAAACTAAATGTATTCTCTTTCACTATTGTTGCCACATTAGGTAAGAAGCCTATCATTTTAAACCTTTTCAGAATTTTATTTATACAAGCTCTTGTAATAGTCCTAAGATGTTTTCAAAACCTACCTCTATAGATTCTAATGCCAATTGCATAGGATGTCTCACATATAATTTTCATTTTAAAATTCTTAAATAAAAACTGTTTTATCCCATGTAGCAACTCTAACTCATTTAAGGCAAGCAAAATGTCATCTATATATAATACTAAGAATATGATTTTACTTTTACTGACTCTGTGGTAAATACATTAATCTATAATGTTTTCAACAAAATCAAAAGATGTTATCATATCATGGAATTTGACATACCATTGTCGTGAAATTTGTTTAAGACTATAAACTAACTTTTTGATCTTGCACACCAAATTCTCACCGATGGTTGAGATGGACCTCTTAGGTTGTTTTATGTATATCTCTCTTTCAAGATCACTATTGACGAAGGCAGTCTTAATATCTATTTTGATATAATTCCAAATCAAAATAGGCTATTAATAATAAGATGATATAGAGAGAATCTTTCTTAGATAAATGAGAGAAAGTCTTTCTATAATCAATTCTTTCCTTTTGAGTAAAACCCGTAGTAACTAACCTTGTTTTGTAATGTTTAATATTGCTTAGTAAATCTCTTTCGATCTTAAAGACTTATTTGCAGCTAATTACTTTGCCTCGTTAGGCAACTTTGTAAGGTCCCAACATTGTTATTTGTTATAAATTTCACTTCATCAATTATAACATCATACTACAATTTAGAATTTTCATAATTCAATGCCTAAGAAATTGTTATAGGATTATCCTTAACACTTATGGCATAATCAGATTCAATTACATGCACTAAGTAGTCACCAAGTATTACTATCTTTCTTGTCCTAGTTGATCTTTTTAGTTCAACTTGTTGAGGCTATTCAATGAAAATATCTTTTACCACTAATTGAAGTACCTTTTCATCATCCTATGATGCCTCATCGTTAAAGGTGGAGTAAAGATGCTCCTCATTGCTTACATTATTAACTTGGACTTTAAAAATCTTGTCATATTCTACATTCATCATAACAGAATAGGTGTCATGTAAAATAAATATTCCATCTTAATTAGTGGTAGTTTGTTATATATGATCGTTATTATTAAGTAGGTCATGTAGTTGATCATTCCTACTAATTATATCATTCTTAAGAAATTTAACATTCTTAAATTCTATAAATCTTATTGAATGCGAGAAATAGTAGAACTTGTATTATTTATACTTCTTTGCATAACCCACAAAATATGCAATGATAGTCTTTGAGCTAGCGTCTTTTTATATAGGTTATATACTTTTACTTTGGTAAGATAGCCCCATACACGTATAAGATTCAAGTTGGATTTCTAACTTTTTAAGATTTCAAACATGTTTTGTATACTACCTTTGTTAAAACCTTATTCAGAATATACATAGTTGCATTAAATGTATTTTTCTATAAGAAAACAGGAAGCTTATAGTTACTAAGTATACTTCTTATCATATCCAATAATATCCTATTTTTTCCTGTTAGCAACACTATTCATATCAAGTGAGTTAATCATGATATATTGTGCTACAACACCATGCTTCCAAAGAAAATCAACAAAAGAACCAAATACATGTCCATCACTAGTGTACCTACTATAATATTCACCTCTCTTATTAGATCTATTAATTTTAATTTATTTTTCTATCTATTTCTTTACTTCTATTTTATTATAAAGTAAGCAGATGTATATGTATTGTGAGAAAATATCAATAAAAGAGATAAATTATTCTTGACCATTTAAACATAAATCAGGATAATAGATATCAATATATATAATCTCTAATAATTTTAAACTCTTCTTGGCCTTTTTATGTGCTTTGTTGGTATATTTAGTTTCAATGCACTCAACATATAGACTAAGATTCACAAAGTTTAAGGTTTAGAGAATGTCATCCTTTACCAGTCTTTTGATCTTTTTTTATGGAAATATATCTCAATCTCTTATACTACAAACTAATAGAATTTTCATTTATAATACATCTCTTAACTCCATTATTACCATGCACAGTAACATAAGAACCAATAGTATCAAATATGGTATGAAATTTAAATAAATTATCAGATAAGGAAATTTTTTTAATAAGAACTTATTCTTTCAATAAATTAAAATTTGTTTTAAAAATATTCGTAGTAAAACATTAAGGAATTAATTTAGAAATTGAAATCAAATTCTTAAAGAAAAACTAAGAGCATAAAATATCTTATCGAGGTTCATTACATATATAGAAGATAAAATTATTCAGTAGATTCTAACAACATCCATATTTTAACTTAATCCATTGTTAAGAAACACTTTATACTAATTGGGATATAAACTCCTTATGTTGAAAAGTCTATACATAGTAATCGAAATGTACATTTTTAATGTATTAATCCATCATGTATTATGACAAACATCAACTAAATGAGATTCAAAATATATATTAGATAAATATATACCTTTCTTTGCAAACCCGATGTTTCTCTTGGCACATTCATCTAAAGTTGCCCCCCTTTTTTTCTAGAAGAAGCATTTGGTAACTTCCTTGTTCACCACATAAACAGGAGGTATGTACTTTTTCTTGCTATTTTTCTTGTGACATTTTTGCTTAAAGCCACTAGTACTAATTGAATGAGCCTCATTACAAAAACCTTCCCCATTAATTATTAGCCTATACTTTTCTTATATACATATAGACAACAGTTCATTAACAATTCATTTCTCATTATATGTATAGTATGAGATCTTGAATGCGACATAATTTGAAGAAAGTGAGTCGATGATTAGTTGAACCAAAAATGGTTAATTTGGCTCAATTTCAAGGGCCTTCAATTGAGAAGCTAAGTCTCTCATCTGCATTATATGTTATTGCCTTACCCCTTTTACACTAGTGAGTTTCATTATGCACAATTAGGCTATAAGTATACCTTTAAGTGACTTGTTAGATGAAGCAAATTGTGCATCAATGGCCTTAAAATACTCCTTAGCTGTCTTACATTCTGGTATGAACCAACAAATGCTACTATATATACGTTATTTGATTGTTATCATATTGAGGCAGTTTGACCACTCCAAGTGATCATATGGCATTTTAACATCTTTATCATAATCATTCATGGGTTTTGGAGGCTTTTTCATATGAAAGGCAAGGTCATTGTCAAGGCATTTCAATTAAAGGAGGACATCTTCCTTTTAAGCTTTCTAGTTGCTTCCATTTAAAATAATTTTGTTGATATTATCTACTAGCAAGCAAGTAAGATATAGAAGATGGTTGTAAAATAATTCAACACATTAATAATGTTTACTTAAAAAAATTATAAGGTAAATCAAATATCACATTTATCATAAATGCATGCTTACTAATGTAATTCATATTTACACAAATTATATCACTAAAATCTTCTTGTGAGCAAAGACATTAGTATACCAAATATTTATATAATATAAATGACAAATCTAGAGTGCATTCATATTCCTTAATATGTATGGGCTACTCAAAAAACACCATGCTACTTTTATTCTACCCTAATTAAGCATGCAATTATAATTATCTATCCATAGGCTAAGGTATATTATATCTATATATTTAATTACAATTAATATTATATATATATATGTGATTTTATTTTCATAATGCATGCACATATATATAAAATACGCTATAGCGACTTCTTAATTCATATATGCTAACCACAAAAATATTTGAGTTCATTATGTGTATTAGAAAATGTCTATATAAATGTATTGATTAATTTTATATTAATGAGAATTTATTTTAATTAATTAATCAACTAGAATATATGTGATTAATAATTTAAAAATTCTTTCTTTATAATTATTACATAAATGTGCTAAAAATTTATCTAAAACAACTCTATATAATTCAAACAAAATTATTTTATAAAGCCTCAAATGTACTAAAATTGCCTAAATAAATTTTCTATAAATTTAGACAAAATAAATAACACTAATAATGATTACTTTTTTTAATGTGTCAAAATTATCCAAAATAATTTTTCTTAATTTTAGAGAAATTAATTGAAACTAATTATAATTATTTCATAATTTATTTTGGTCCAAAACAATAAAAGGTTAAAAAAATAATAAAAATAATATAAGGGACCCAAAAATAAATTATTGACAATTCAAAATAGACAAAAATAAAGTAGAAACAGTGAAAAAATGTCCTAAAATAAATTTTCACCCAAAAAGAAATTTTTCTATCCAAAAATGGCCTAAGCCCATTTGTATATGGCCAATACCTTTCTCTAATTGTCTTTTTGTATGTTTTTGGTTGTATGAATAGTAACGAATGGAACAAATAAAAAAAAAAAAAGCCTACGGAAATTGAAAGCTTTAAACTAAAATAATGGAAAACAGACTAATAAACCAAAAAAAAAACTCCAAAATTGTAACCCAAAATGCATTTATGCCAAACTCCTCCATAAATGAAATGCATCATTTCATTAAATGGGCCGAGATAACCACATGTAGTTTTTAAAAACATTAAAGTGCTTTTCAATTAAACTATTGAACAATATGTCATTTTGACTAAAGCCAAAATGACTTGTTATTTAAGTTGTCATTGAGTTTTAGTTGGGTTTGTTTGACCTGTTGTTGGACCCATTAGAAGACCTGTTGCTTTTTGATGTTTTTGGACTCCTTTTATGATTAGCATCAAAATTATAAAAGAAACAATGTTCAAATATCAAAACTAAAAAAAATGCAAGAATCTCATATTTCAAATCAATAACAGCAGTTTTTAATAGCTTGGTTTTAGTGATTCTCTAGCCAATTTAAAAACAATTAGCTATTTATAAGAATGCATATTCAAATATGATAGGATGCATAAAAAAAGAAAGGAATATAATCAATAACCAAATCCAAACTGCCCAATATCTCCATATTCGAGTTTTAATGTTAATAAACCTTGACATGAAATCATTCAGACAATTCAATAACCATAAAACATTATTTTTACCAATTGAATGTCATAATTCTACATCTATATGAGAAATTCAAAATTTCTCTATCTAAAAAATTTAAGGATTTATCTGAGAAACTCATAGCTCCAAACAAATACACTATTACACATTCAAAATTCCATTCAATATATTTGAACACAATGATTTCAAAAATTAAATCCTATACTAGAAAATCCCTAAATTCCTCTAATCTCATAAATTAGTGTTCATAAAGCTGGTAAAGGTAATTAGAGTTAAACTTTAATACCATATGTTAACTTTTATGCAATTTAGTCAAAATTAAATTCCAAATCAAATAACAAAAATTGTGAAAGCAAAATTGAGAATCTAACCTCTAGCCATGCTATCTAATATTTAATGCAAAAAACCCAATTCAATTAATCCATAGAGAAATAAGAAAGGATAAAAAGCATAACAGAAAGATAGTAAAGAGATATTAGTCTGAGGAGAAATTTTTTGATAAACATACAAGTATCAGAAACATTAAAAAATGATAATGTTAAAATTTAACCACTTTTCCATTAAAAAAGATCAATTAACTAATGTGCAAATATCCATTATTCAATATTCCAAAATATTTAGCAAAATCAAATCCCTAAGGTGAGGATTATTGATCTGATATTTTAAATTTAATATTCAAAAATAGACTATAGAATATTTTAATTTGACTTTATTTAAAATATTTCAAAAATCATAAATTATATAATAAAATAATCTAATATATAAATCTATAATGTGATTGTTTGTTGCGTAGCTTGGAATAATACACTTCAACATTAACTCTCGCTGATCAAATGAAAGTTACTTGTAATTGTAAGTGTAGAAAGTTGTATAGAAATTGGCTTAGTCATTCATTTTCTTCCAAGTTTTATAGAAATCACCCAAAGGAATGGATTATTAGGCAACTCTCTCTTAATTGAGAAGAAAAGAGGTGATGAGTATTTGAACAGTGACAGAGAGGCGATCAAAGATGCCACTAATATTAAATAAAAATCGAAGAGATCTACAAGTTGAGAAGGAACAAGAATTTCCCATGAAAATTTAAAAGATGGAGATGATTATGTAAGAATAAATTTAAAATAATTATATGAAATTAGAATATTAAATTGATTACCTGTAAAAGATATAATGATAGATTTAGGATATCCCGTTGATTCTAAATAGTCAAAGGTTTGAAGAGACTAGGACTTCTTCTATGATTTACACTTCCTATCACAACTTATAATGGGGTAAATTATGAAGTTATAATTTGACATGAATATAGAGGGGATCTAGTCAAGTTATAAATAAATTATAGTATCCACCTATTATGGCCTTATAAGTTATGGGCTTGCACTTTTATTCATATTAATCAATTAGATATTCAACCCAAAATAATAAGATCACTAATCATAATAAGCGAGTCTAAATGCATCTCACATGAATAATAAATTAGCTTGTTTTTATTTAAAATAAAAATTAATTGATTATAGCCTATAATAATTCTTATAGATAATTCTATATTATTAATAATAGTTGTGCGAATGAATAAAATAGAAGTTACCTGTTTAAAGAGAAAATGTCTTCAGCAATATTATATTTGCAATGAAAGTGTGAAAAGAATGGCAACAAATTAGGTTGTAAAAAGTGAAATTGTAAATCAATAAATAAAATTTGGCATTCCTCCTCTTCCACCCAAATTGGGAGGGAACAAAAGTTGCTGTTTTGAGGGGGAAGAATGGAAACACCTATCCGTGTATTTCCATTCTCTTCCTCTATTTTTAAATCTTTCAAACAAAATAATTATTTTTTTATTTTTCTCTTTTTATTCATTTATTTCCATCTATCCAACACATAGAATTAGAGGGAGGAAAGAACTCTAAGGTGGGTTTGGTTTCTAAAACTGAGTTTTTGTTCTTTATTTTTATTTTTTGAAATGTATTTTTATTTATAAATTTTGATTATTTAAAAAATATGTTTGTTTTGTTTCGTGAAGTTAAAAATTTGTTCATCTTAATTTATTTTCAAATCACATTAACTTAAAATAACCATAAATTTCACTTTGTTTTTTATTTAACCATCAATATATGGAAAAATTCATATGGTTAGAGAGCAATACAAGTGTATGTCTTCTTGTAAAACTATTAAAATTTTACCGGTCATCGATGGAGACGTTGAAAGTCATTTTCAGACATTTTTTGCTGTCAGCATATTTAAAAGATGTTTTTATAAAATATTTTCTTCTAAATTCTACCAAATATATTTTCACTCACTTTTTATAAAAATAAAAAACAGGAAATGAGAGAACAAAAAAGACTTCAAATTCGTTCAAGTCCAAATACTATGATGGTATTCAGTAATCTTCGTCGAATAGTGTTTGCTACATTAATATTTTAATGTTTTAAGTACTTAAAAAATTTATTTATAGAAATTTTGAAAGTAAACTAATAAATTAGTTCCCAAATATTTTGGAGTGCATAGCCTTTTTCTTTTTTTAATCCAACTCATTACAAGTTAGTCTTTACATCGAATATCTCATGGCTAGTACTATGCAAAATTTGCTGTCTTTAGAATTAAGCTAGTTGGTTTGTTATAGTCTACACTCGTTAGAGTTTAAAAAAAAAAAAAAACAAGGGGTATATGGAATTTTAGAATTCTTATCTCCTGTTTAAACAAATCAAAATTGAACAAATTTAAGATATATTCATCATTCCCCTATGATAATTTAAAGTTATATAAACTATTCAAGAGAAATCTATTTCATTGGAAAAACGGCATAGTCAGCGTAATTTGGATAACAACTATGAGTTACTTGATAGAAGGACAAATTTCTAACAAATTAGATATTTTTTTGAAGATTAACTCACACACTACTTAAAATTTAGGGACTAAAGCTAAATGAATATATAAATTTGGGAACTAAATTGTTAGTAGAGTAAATTATATTAACTTCTTTGAAATTTGATTAAATTATATTTGATATCTTTCTTATTTTAAAAATTGCAATACTCAACTCTCTTCTAATTTGTTTTTTATCTATGAAGCTGATTTTCTAAACAATATATAATTTTTTTTTCAAAAATAATATTATTTAACTATCTTTATTATTATAATAAAAATAAAAACATAATTTCATATTAGAGCTTAACCTAATTACTTTTACTGGCATATTAATAATAAGAGCATAGTTTCATGATTTTGCATAAAGTGAACTTCTTTAACATAAAATAAATTAGAAAAAATTATCTCCAATATATATCAAAATATTAGGAGCATAATTTTTGAATTAAGAGAGATATGAAATGTAATTTAGCAAAATTTCTGTAGAGGTTAAAATAACTTACTTTTATTAGTTTACTCAAAAGTTGAATATATATATATATATATATATCAAAATCTATCTGTATATTATTTAATATATATATATATATATATAATATATACGAATTTTATTTTTATTATCCAAACATAATAATTAATCAATTTTTAGGTGTTTAAAAAATTAAAATTCTCAAAAATTAAATATCAAACTTCACAACGAAAAAGTTATCAACTTTAATTTGTTAATTAAACTTGGACTAAACTACAACTGAAATTAGGAAAGTTATTTCCTATGTGAAATATTACGTATATAACTACACAAAACATACTTAATAAAAAAGTCGATGTGCAAAAATACTTCAAAAACTAACAAAAACAATGCAGCTCAAATATTGATTTTCAATTTTTATTTTTATTTTTAAAAATTGTGCACCGATCAGAGTGTCCCTAATAATTGATCTTGGTTGCCAGTTCTATAAACCCTAATCATTAATTTTCATGACCTGGTGTGGTACTTTTGTTAATCAATGTGCAGCAACAAAAGCGTTTTGCCTGAATTCTGAAGTTTCTTACAAGAGTTAGATGTTGATTTGTCATAATGTCCACCACCTTTTCTTGTGAATAAAGATGTTGATTTTGGACGCATGCTAGCTTTTCTTCAATTGTGATCATCAATGTCCTCTCAGATGACCATGACTTCCCTTGAATCTTCTTGAATCTCCCCAATAAATTTGCCTCTTGCTTTTGTAATTTGTATGTATGGTTAGTACGATCAAGTTTTTGAACACAATCACTGCTTGATGATTATTATTAATTAATTTGCCTCCCGTCTAACTTTAATCTGTGTTTGCATTAATAGAGTTCAGTATGTTTTTACCATGTGTCTATATTTGTTGCTTAGTGTAAGAGCGAATTAGTGAATTCTTCACGCCCCGCCTTGCCCTATATCATTTTTTTTTTTTTAATTTTCTATAGCACGTTTGTTATACATTCAATTTGTTTTCAAACTTCCACTTAGATTTTGTGTCCAAAATAGATTTAACTTTTTTTGTTGAGTCATTGTTTGGAGCTTATGACCAATCCAAACTCCACCTTGCACATTTGTACCTCAAACCCAACATTTGTTGCTGTTATTTACTGTTCTTAAAGCCACTTTCTCTGCAATTTAAACTTCGCACCTATCTATCTTCAATTTCTGGTGACCCAGACACTAATGAATGTTCTAGAGTTTCGGGGAAATTTAAAAAAGAAAAAAAGTGTGTGCTTTTCAATAGAAAGTGAAAGCAAATATTTGTGTCTTTCTCACCTATTAAATCATCGATGGCAGCCTTTGCGTTTAGCGAAAGGTTAATTATGCCAGTAATGTTATTTTATTATCTTCAGTTTGGAACAGGGAATAGCTCTTTTGCTAAATAAGAAAAAACTAACACAAGTGTAAGAGGTTACGCACAGAGGCTCGTGTTAACATATAAGAAATTTTCAAAAACAGAAAAGAGAAGAAATAGGTATATATATTGTGTTAGGATAGAAATTATAGATTTAATTTCATTGGAAAAAATGGTTATACCTAATGTACGTGTGTGAAGTTTCGGACCCTAGTTTTAAACTTGACAGATATATAAGGTCATAACTACAATACTAGCTCAAGAAATTCTTAGATATAAATTCTAGCACGCATAATTTTTTATACTTATTTTATGCATAAAATGATAGGCTCAAAAATTTTTCAATCAACTAATACTTTGGAAGAGGAAGAGAGTAAGTTGAATTGTGAAGAGAGGGAAGAAATTTTGATGTGTCTTGGTTGATGAACAATCCTAATCAGTTGAGTTGACTTAATTGTTTTATATACACGTCACCCAGCCCCTTCCAAACAAAAGAAAAAAAGTATAGTAAATAGCTTATAGCTAGCTTTTAGAATCGTTGAAATGATAGAACCGCTAAAGTCCTCTGATCCTCAGACTCTAGCTAGTTCTGATCAATACTTCATCATCGCCGTAATATATGATTGCTAATTAATTATGGTGAATTCATGTGTTGTGAGAATGAATTTTTAATTTGCTGTTTTATCAATTTTCGTTTAACTTTATTACATTATAATTTGATCTTGTGAGTTCTACCTGCACTAAATGAACTACGCTAAGTACTAACGCTTTGTTTGGATGGAGGAGAGAAAAGGTGGGGGGAGAGAAAAGTGGGGAGGAAGGTAAAATATTATCCCTTTACATGTTTGGATGGGGGAAGAGGGGAAGGGAAAATGAGAAGAGAAAGAAAAAATTGAAAAGAAAAAAATATTTTAAAAAAATTAATTATTTTAAATATAATAATAATATTATTTTTTTAAAAATTAAAAAATATATAATTAATTAAATTATAATTTATATAAAATTATTTATAAATTATTATTTTAATACTATATAATATTAAAATATTTTTTTAAATTATATATTATTTTAATATATATATATATAATCATTTTAAATATTATATATAAATATAATAAATATTTATAATTATATAAAATATTTTATTATATTATATATAATATAATATTTTATTATATTATATTTATATATATATCTATATATATATGCGTTGCCAAAAGGCAACGCATATATATATATATATATATACTGGATGCATTGCCAGCAAATTGGCAATGCATCCGACTGAAGGTTAGTCGGACAAAGTGTCCGACTAACCTTTGGTCACAGGGCTGTCTGACTGCAAATTAAAAAAATTAATATTATATAATATTTTAATATATATTAATTTAAATATAATATATATAAATATAATATATAATATTATATAGTATTATATATATTAATATTATTATATTATAATATATTATTATTATTATTATTATATATATGTGTTGATTTACAGTCGAATGTTTTTTTTAATATACATAATTTATTGATTTTAATATTAAAAAATATATTACTAATTTATATTATTTATAAATTATTATTTCAATAAAATATAGATAATTATTTATTTCAGAATTTTATAAATATTACATAATAAAAAGCTTTATTATATATATATATATATATATATATATTTGCTCAGTTGCTCAATTTTCTCCAGTAATCTCTCCATATATGGAGAGAAAAAATTTGTATGGGTCCCACAGTAATTTTTTCCTCTGATTTTCTCTCCCCTCCTGTTTTCTCTTCCTGCCAAATGAGAGAAAATTTCGTTTCCTCTTCTCTCCCTCCCCTTCTCTCCACTTTTCCTCCCATCCAAACGCACCGTAATTGTTTTGTGTCCCTAATCTAGCTACCTATATCGATATGACCATCTTAGGTTAGCTAGCTAGCTAGTTTCCTTGATTATTCATAATTATCTTGTAAACTTTAAATAAACGTACGTCATGAAGGACAACACCTTTAGAAATGTAACAGTATATAACATAAACATGAGAATGAGAAGATGATTTTCTTGTTGACTCATATTTCCATCGTCTGTTGCAGAAAACATCCAAAGAAGTAATTTAATAATCGTAGATAAGGTGTACTGCATACAATAAAGCACACAATCAAAAGCGTTCTCACTATATATGTGGATCCACTTGAGCCCACACGGTGATGCAGGGCCAACTTTAAGGAATATGGAGGTCGCTTTCTCTCACTCCCACCCACAACCTGCTGCTTCTGTAGTTATATTTTAGCAGGAAAAAAGCAAAGAAAAAGGTTCTCTTCACACATATATCCACATGGTGGAGGTGTCTGCTAGTCTTTATTAAGTGCAAAAGTTGAGGTTCCGTATTCTCAATCGATGTGGATTGCAAATCAAGCCCCCCACCTCTTTCTTTTCTACGTGCCCTTACGCTAGATTTCCACTTGGATCTCCCTTGTGCTTTTGCATCTCCACGCGTCACTATGACATGCCAAATGCTATAAAATTCTTAAATACATCCCATTTGTAAAAGTTATATGACAAACTAATTATAATATATATATGAAAGGAATTTACTTTGGATATGTTTATTCTGTTTGGATTCAAGGATAAATAGAACAAATTTTACTCTATAGATTAATCGGGGATTATATAAATATGATGTTTTCAAGTTTTGAATTAATGATATAATATTAAGTTTATAAGTATAATTCGGCACAAGAATTTAATGAAAGCAAGATTTATTTGATATTTTTAAGCTTTCCACTTATTTTTCAAGAAAAGAAAAGTTAAGAATTAACTGTCACAAATTCATCAAAATATAACTGTAAACACTTTAATCTTTATGATAGATTTAGTGTAATTATCAATAAAAAAAAAAGGTGTCTAAAGAATTTGGTTTCCTTATTAAGGCAAAAACCCTAAAAGTTCATGAACTTAAAGGGGAAAGGAGGAAAATAAAAAAAAGGCCCCATCTAAGTTGTGAGTCTCTCTTTGGTTGCTTCTTTACCAGCTGACTTTCCTTAAGGAGGAGGGAGTGATTGTCTATGTTGGGTCCCATCCATACCAAAGAATGTACTATTTTAGAAACTACTACACTGCAAAAAGGTTTTTCAGAGATGGAAGACCTAAATTTAAGACGAAGTTATGTTAAGGTGTTTGTTAAGGCTAGTAAAACCAGAATGGCAATCATTTGAGGATGTTCTTTGTGTAGTTTATCCGTGGAGTTGAAAAAACCATCATTTTTAGTCTTATCTAACAAGATTTTGAGGAATCTAAACTGAATATTCGTCTTCCTCAGATGTTTTTCAACCAGTTTTGTCATAATTCAAATTCTTCCCAGGAAAAAATTTCTATTATTTGCCCAAATGGATAATACATGTTCGGGGAAACTTTATTGGGAAACATTGACTTGTTCGAATAAACGAAAAGGGATGTACTTCCACAACTCTCGAAAGAGAGTGATAATTAAATTAGTAAAATGAACCGAACAGGAAGAGGATGTACCTTCTAAAGTAATTAATACTCACAGGGGTTAAAAAAAAATCTTAGAACAATAATTAGGCATTAAGTATATAATTATCTTTTTTCAAATAATACTAAAAAATAAATAAATTGTATTTAAACGGGATTCAATTTGTTATTTAGCGGCACTTTCATTAACCATCAGTAATAAATTGTCACAGATTACTTTTTTACTTTGGTAGTGTGAGGGAACTAATTAAATAAGAATTTCTATGATGAATTCTTGAATGAATTTAATTTGCTATTTTTTAAAAAATAAATTTAGCCACTGAGAACACGTGTCAACAACGAAATTATACAGAAATTTAGACACTACTTTTAAAAAAATTCAATTTTATTTATAACGTGTGCCTTTGTAATCTAAAATTTTAAAGTGACATTTTCTGTGAATTTACATATCATGAGGGCTTCTATTTAGCGGGTTCGATTCTTATTTTATCTTTTTCTTTATTCTAATTCTTAAAAATTGTACTTCTTTCCCCAGAAAATGTCATGTGTCTTCATATTAATAGATCAAATATATATGTACGTATATATATACATACATACATACATATATATATATATATATATATATCTATTAGTTTATGTTTACAAATAGGGTAAATTATGCAGATTTTTTTATTTTTAAAATATATATTTTAGTCTAATCTTAAATTTGTTTATTAAAATATCTTTTATTAATCTAAATATCCAAAGATGTATAAATAAAATAAAAAGAATAGATTTTGTTTTTGAATATGCCAAATAAAGAATAAAAAAGTAGATTTTGTTTTTATTAAAATTAACAAAAGAATATATATATATATATATATATATATATATATAAGTTAATAACGAATATTTTAGTCAAAAATTTAAAATTGAATTAGTCTAATTTTTTTAGTTTTATAAAAAAATTGTGTATATTTTGAAAATAAAAAATATATAATTTTGATAAATTTTTTTTAAAAATCTATATAATTTATTTTTACGTGAAAGCCTTTCCAACTAAACCATTGACTACTCTTTTAAGTAGTTTAAACTGTGAAAACCAAAAAATAATGAACAATTTCTCCTGCCTACTAATTAAATTATTCCCCTTCTTATTATTAACAGTGTACCTCAATTCCTAGTGGTTCACACGTATACAATGACTCATGATGAGAAAAGCTAGGGCCACAACTCTTTACTCACAGAAATAAAATAAAAAAAACAGCTCTTATTTTGTGTTATATTGATTCAACAGATCATCTCACATAACGCAAGCACAAAAATGAAATAAGATCGAGTTGATTATATGATGAACGTACTGCAGATTTCATTTTTCCATTAATTGTTGTAAAATAAATGTTACAATTTAATAATATTTTATGCTAAGTCCGATCCACGTTGAATGCTATATAAAGGCAGCTTAGACTAAAGTTATTGGGGTAAAAATTAAAATTTTAAATATCATATATATATATATATATATATCAATTCTCTAATATTATTTAAATACATGTAATTTATAAATTAAAAATTATCATATTTTTTATATTTAAGTATCTTATAAATAAGTTTTCAACTACTTAAAAAAGGAAAAACTTTTATATACCAACGTAAAAGGCCTTGGTTTTCCAGATATATCCGACCTAACAACGGCTAATTTAACATGAAGGACAAATGGACCTTGTCTTATCTTTTATATATATATATATCCTGGGTTTATTCAATAAGCCAAATTAAGCTTTACCTAACTTACGAAGACGAGACAGATGAGGAAAATTGTGAGACAAATATACGAAGCTGACTATGACATTTTATATATTGAAGAACTCAGAGATGATAATAATTAACAATTCCAAAACTATAGTTTCGTTCGTATAGGGAGGCCGAGGATTCTGCTCTTTCTCAAATTTTTGACGCAACAAAAATGACCTTTCGTCATAGAAAGGAACACAGAAGGATAGGAAACAAGTCTATGCACAACAATTACAATACTATGCATTAGTATATAACTTGGTTTTACACTCTACATTTGTTATTTTTTAATTTTTAAATCTTATATATATATATATATATTTGTCTCGAAAAATATCTCTAATATATATATATATATCCAATGATTACCATGCTTAGATCGATTTTGATTGTTTTCCTATAATTTACTAAGTTTCTAACTTTTGTTTACGTAAATAATTAAGACCATATATGTGAGATTTCATTTGATTAATATTTTTATTTAACTTGATCAGTTCCTAGCGCTAGGTCATACTTATCTCATTAGCAATAAGAAACTAAAAAGAAAAGAAAAGAAGGAAAAAGAACCTAGTGAGAGAAGAAGAGCTCGAGACTCAAATACCGAAATCCGTAATGAGTAATCCCACAAAGTATAATACATCTAGTTGACCACATCATCAATAAAATAACAAGGAAAAAGAAAAACTAAAATGGAAATTAAAAAAAAAAAATCTCTAGACTGTTTCTGTTCATCTAAACTTAAAACCAACCAAACCAAGATAATGACTGTGCAGCTTTAAAAAATAAAAAATGACAGACCCAACACACTGATATCAAATATGTGGTCCTTCCTTCTCTATCTCTCACATTATTATTATTACTATTATTATTATTATACCTTTTCGTTTCTTTTTTCCTTTAGATAGTGGTTAATAATTATGGTCTTCGCCATGATATAATGTAATTGTTAGGTAAAGGTTCATATCGAAAAAAAAAGAGCCAAAAAAAGTAATTTTAGGGGGAGATGATAAAAGAGCACAGAAAGCCAACTTATTTGTTACAGCTAAACACCAAGTTGGTGTTGAAAACATTAAGCCGGATCATGAAAATGCGGTTCAAAGTTGTAGCGTGAAGACAAAATCTTCAAAGGCGTCACTAAATATATCCCAATTGCTCATGATAGAGAGCCAACTCCAATGTTCCATAAACCAGTTATTCTCTCCTATATTCTAATTAACACAATAAAAGACACATGGCCGGCTTGTGTTAAAAAAAACAAACAAACAAACATAGTGTAGTTACCATATATTCCAAAGGGCTAAATTAAGAATGACTTGTGACTTATCTTAAGAGTTCTTGTTAGATTAAGTGAGGACATACACAACATTAATATAATATCCAATAAATAATAAAATGTGAAAATAATGCAGTAACTCCATCCATTGCTTCGGGAGTATAAAATTTTCTGCCAAATAAGGATGCTTCTAAGCTCAAGATTTCACACTTTAATGATGGTGCATACAATTAGTACTTTGTAAATTGAAGTTACGTAAAAGCTAAGTTTAAGAACCCTTATTTATAGGGAAAAAAAAAAACATGTTGGCTCCTTCCCATCAAATGTGTCCAGAAATAAGGGAGGTGGGATGAAATATTCTGTAACACCACCTTTAAAGCTCCTCACCGCTCTCTAGCTGTTGTCAATAAGCCAAATGTGTAAAGAGAGTTTTTTATATTTAATTCAACTATATATATATATATGTATAAAATTTTGCCAACAAGACTAATATAAAACAAGTCTGTGAATGCGACATAACTAGTACGTTTTACCATAAGCACTGGCTATAGAGCGAATGGTATTAACACTGTAATTTGCTTTTTGCAAATAAATATAATTTCCTGCCGGAAGCAACGCAGTGAATGTCGGGGTGTTTAATTAATTAAAGCCTAAATAATCATGGAGTATATGTCAATTGGTAGAGCTGAAAAGGGCACACCACTGTTATGGTACCTTGCTGTTTGTTCATTTCAACACGGCTCAAGATCTTTTCACAGTCAAAATTATTATTATAACTATGTTAGTGTTGCAGATTTGCGTGGTCAAAGTATCAGTGTTTTGAGACACAAGAAAAGTCACCAATTAACCAGTACGAAAGGACACTATTACATTTTGAGGGCATAATAAAAAAGATCATGAAAATTTTAAAGAAATTTAATTGTTCTGTTGAAAAGGATGAAATTTTTATTATCAATTTAATTTATTTTTTAGAGAGTTTTCTGAAAATTAAATTCCAGTTTCACCATATTAAGGTGAAAGAACGCACTATTTTAGATTGTTTAAAGAAAAATTATAATTTTGGATAGAATCCGAAAATTCCCATAACTATTATAAAAAGATGATGGAGCTACTATCCTTAGACTTGTTATATGCTGTCACTGCTAACACATAAAGTAAAGTGAAACTGATAGCTGATTTAATTGATTAGGTCAAGTTGATTATTTTTTAGAAGGGTTTAAGAGATGGAAACAAGGGCTTTATTCGTAGCGAAGCAGTTTTAAGCAATTGGTTATTTTAAAAGGAAGGGATTAGAGTGACAGAAATAGATAAAATAAAGCAAATGAGGGTATTCTTATCCATCTCTCACCAGTTGATGGCCCACGCCAACTCATCCTAAAATTGTGTGTAGACCCAATTTCTAAGGAAGTGAGCCTACTTAGGTATTATTAAATTCATAATTAAAGTCCTTTTTTCATTATATAAAATGAAATACAACAGGCTATATTTATGCTGCTGTAACATTTAAATATCTATAATTTGACCAATTATAACCATATATATATATTATTATACATTAATATATTATGAAATTCACAAATATCTAAGACCCACTGGCAATTAGTTAAAATTTAATAAGAAAACCGCTAACAGACATTGCCCCCAAATAGGTAGGAGCATATAGTACGGTCCCCTTCCTACGACATTGTTTTTTTCACCTTTCTCATTATAGTTTTAGAAATCTTAACATGAATTAAGAAAAAAACACAAACCATCATGAGCTGTCACTAAATTATATTTGATAATTTTGTTAAAAAATTACAGTCAGTTCATTTTTAATAAAATTAATTTTTATACAATTTCTTAAAAAAATTACTTTCTTGATTATCTTTACTATTATATTAAAAATAAAATTATAACCTTATATTAAAAATTAACATTTGCATAATTATTTTTATTATCCTATTAAAAATAAAATTATAATTTCAAATTACACAAAGTTAACCTTTTTTATAAAATAAATTAAAAATAAATATTTTTACGTTATATAAAAAAAGCATATAATATACTTTAACCAAATTTAAAAGTAAAGGGAGAGCCAAATTTTGGATTATTGAAAATGGGAGCGAGAAATGAGAGGGAGAAATAGAGAGAGAATGGTCGGAGTGACGAGAGAAATGATAAATGTAAATAAATAGAGGGCGCACAGTAAGAAAGGAGGGCTTCCATTAAAGCTCAAGCCCATTGGTGGTTGGCGTGTAGTTCCATTACACTTGTACTCTTTTATCGGCCGTCTTCCTTACTTCTACTCGTTTTTTTGTGAGCTTGTGTGCTTATGCTTCTGATTCTACCAACATGGCTCCAACCTGATGGGGTTTCGCTGCTTCTGCGTTGAATTTGATGCACTTACTCAGATGTGAGTCCTCTCATCTCCCTTTCTTTCCTTTTTCCTTCTTCTTTCAATTAATGGGTCTTCTCATACTCAAAACTGTTGAGCTTTTTTTTTTTTTTTTAATATTATGCTTATCCGTATTTCCCTAGCTGTGATTTCTCGTCTCTAATGCCCAGATACCTGCTTTCTGCAGTTTTTGTTCCATTTTTAAGTTTTGAATTCTTTCTAGCTGGGGCTTTCTACAACAATCATTCTCTAGATTAATAAACTGTGTAAATTTTCTTGTTCTGATATATATCTTTTTGATTCAGCTGGGCTTTAACTGACGTTTCTGTGGAAGACTAGGTACTACCAAGGTAAAACAGATTTTTTGTGCACGTTCCCTCTTTGCTCCCCCCGCCCCCCTTCTCTTTTTTCTTTTTCTTTTTTTAAATTATTTAACTAATCTTTCTCTGCATATTTTCACTTGTTCAAATATACTGGTGGTTTTTATATTTAAATCCTTGGTTACAGGAACAAGTATACAGAAATAAGATAATCATCATTTGGATCATATTGGAGTGTGTATATGGCCATGCAAACTGCATATTTCAAAGAAGCTGAAGGAACTGTCAACAATTCCGTTGGGCATATGTCATCTGTAACTTCAACCCCGTGGTGGGGTGCGTTGGGGTCCCAATCAATTTTTGGGGAGTCTTGTGGCCAAATGAAACCTTTTTCATTGGAGATTCCCAGCTATGTAGACCAACTTGCTGCTACCAAGCAAGCAGGAAGAGGAGCTGAACAAGTGTTTGATAGAGGACATACCACTCAATTCACTATCTTTCCTGGTAATCTCCTACTTTTATTTAGATGATGGATCTATCTCCTATTGCATTGCTGAATTTTGAAAGCGTTGTGACTTTAACAAAAAAGACGTCACAAAAACAAGTTCCCATCCATCTTTCTGGCGAAATTTTCTGAGATAAATGTCATGTGAGGTGGCCTTTGATAAAGAAAGATATAAATGGTACATTTTGTGTATCGGAAATTTTAAACGGGGGGAAGCTGGAGATGTGGATGGCCTACTCTTTATTTACTGCAGAAAATTGTCTTCCTGTTTATTGAGTTCGATTCCCATAAATGAAGTGGCATATGACTTATTGAGTAAATGATAAGATGTGTGATGAGCTTATCGTCCTACGTACAAAGGTAGTACTCTGTTTTCCGTACTTGAGCTCATTTTTGTTTAAATATACTTCCCATTTCTTACAGTCCCACTTGCCTACTTTGAATAGTAGCGTTTAGCTTACAATAAAATAAATTTTGGGCTCTTGCCACCAGTTTAATTACAAATATCTCCTCTTAATATTCCTTGGCAAATTTTTTTTTTTAATAATAATTAAATGAAACATAAACATTCTAGAAAGAAAGATAAGCTAACAATGAAGCTTGTTTAGAATGATGGGCTTTTTACCATCACCACATGGAAATGGGCTATGTTGATATTAAAGACCTGAATTTTGGAAGTTTCTTTTAAGCATGCTGATTTGAGCATTGCAATAGTAAAAGAGGCTTGACTTAAGTATTTGAGGAAATCTTCTTCCACTGTTGCCTCATAGGGGACTTCCTTTTTTGCCATATCATGGGCTTCAATAGCTGATATACTTTGGGAGGAAGTAAATAGATTTAGTAGTAACAGTCAAAGGAGGGGAAGGTATTTTTTGGAAGTTTTCTTTGCCTTCAATGAAGTTCCTTTCATGGCCAATTAATCTTATTATTTAATAGATTGGCAGAGCATTAGGTGAAACTAATTTGATGCAGAAGTGTCTATATTGGTTACAGATGGGTTGAAATGGTGTACCAATTGAGAGTCTTTGGGAAAGAGGCTTGTATCAATCGGATACTTTTATCAGACTTAAATACATACAGCGAGAAGAGAGAGAATAAAGTCATAATCTCCCCCTCCCCTCCCCTCTCTTCTATCTTTTACTGACTTCGAAAGCTCCATGAAGACAAGGTGCTGGTAATTAAGTTATCAGGAAGTTCTATTTATTAGCAGATAAAAGGGGATTATTCTTTTATTTCCATCTGCTGACGACAAACACACTTGATCTTTCTTAATGATTCTGGGCATAAAGTTTGAATATAAAATTATGCTCCAATTCAATTGTTGGTTGGTACAATTTATGTCAGAGAAAAGTATTTCTTTTCTAAATCTGCAATGGAGAATTCTTGCAACAGTTGACGCTTCAACCCACCTGTGATTAACTGGTCAAATGCCTTTTTTTTTTCTTTAGATGATTGTAAAATGGCAGGTGATCATAAGTCTCAGACTGGCATATCACTTCAGTCATCAATTCCTGATCCCCGCACTCGTGTTGAGCTAGGAATTAGTCAGCCTGTGGTAAAATTCCTCTCAAAATGACCCCTTTGATGCTTTATTACTTTATTTCTGGCCAAATTTCCATTTCTTTTGGTACCTTTTACTTTGTAGATCTGTGCAAAATATCCTTATCCTTATATGGATCAATTTTATGGGCTCTTCTCGACTTATGGACCCCAAATTCCGGTTAGTTTTTACTCCATCAGCATCTTAATCTATATAAACCATGCTATTCTTTTAACATGCTTACATGGGAAATATGTGTATCTATGCATAGTGTAGCCATATATGAGAAAGCCAGAAACTGACTTAGAATTTCCCTGCCAATTTTCTTATGAATCTCTAAAATATAATCTAGTTGACTGTGGATGGCCCAAAAAAAAAAAAAGACCAAACACTAAAAAACAAAAATAAAAACTAGTTGATTGTGGGCTTTTCATTATAGCTTCTAATAATCAGGTTGATTTTAAACTACCTATGATCGCAGACAAAAGCTAGAATTGTCATGTTATACGCATTCTGGGTGACTTGAAGACATGTATAACAGAGGGATTTATAACTGAATAATAAGACAATAATGAAGTAATCGGAAAAAGAAGAAAAAGAAGTGCAAGGTGAAGTAACAATTACTGTACAGAAATGAAAAATAAAAATATTAACATAAAAGTAAGAAATGGAAATGCACTGATCTACATCCATGAGTGACATTCATATGCAAAATTAGGGATGATCATGGGCAAGGTACTATAGTTTCCATCTCTGGATTCATATTTGGTGGGTAAAAAATTCTCCATCCTTCTTAAATCCTTGAATACCAAGACACAGACCCATTTACCCAAAAAAAAAAAAAATTTATAATGAGCAGTCTTTTCAAGTTGAAACTCATTTACACAAAATTTGTTTATATAAAACCACAACAAAGAATAAAATGTCTCAAATAACTATTAGTATCATTCAAAATCCATATAATGCCATTTGAATGGTAATTTTTATTACCTTTTTATAATATTTTATATTAATTAATATATATTAATTGTATGTATAAATATAAAAATGCTATGGATATAGGAGGGGGATGGGTATCATATTATCCAGATCCGAACCCTTTTAATACCCATATTCAGATCATAGTAGGTAAATTTTACAGATATCCGTAGGGTATGATAATTTTGCTCATCCTTATATAAAATGTAGTCTATGTAGCATTATTCTTTGGCTTTTGGTTATCTCCTGGTAATATGCTATAAAATTTCCGCTAAATACTGATTCAAATTTGTATCCATGTGTAATAAATCAGGGCCGTATAATGCTGCCACTTAACATGACATCCGATGATGGACCAATTTATGTTAATGCTAAGCAGTACCATGGAATCATCAGACGTCGGCAGTCCCGTGCAAAGGCTGCACTGGAGAAGAAATTGACCAAACGTCGCAAGGTATAATCTCTTATGCCATAATGTGACCTTGAAACAATGTAGTCGTGGTATGATGGTCTCACTAAATCAATGTGGACAGTGGCACATAATGATTGTCAGGTTGCTGAGCAATAAGTTGATATGTTTTTAATCAAATGACTTTTATACCCATGCTTAAGTAAGATTAAGATAACCAAGAAATATTTACGGTGATTTAAATTTGTATGATATTAAACGTCAACAGTCACATTCCTTCATCTTTACCTGACGGCCATCCTTGACTTCCAGCCCTATATGCATGAATCACGCCATCTCCACGCAATGCGGCGACCAAGAGGATGCGGTGGTCGTTTCTTGAACACAAGAAACTTGAACGATGGAAATGCGAAAAGTGGAAGTGAAGGGAATAAAACTGGTGATGGCCAATTGCAGTGCAGTGGTTCTCAGAGCTCTGAAGTGCTGCAATCACCAAAGGAAACAAGTGGAAGCAGTCCACACATGTCGGGATCAGAGGTGACTAGCATATATTCAAGGGGAGGTCTTGATCATGGCTTTACGCTGAGCCAACTTGGATCAGCTGTTCATCACTCTCTGGCAGGCATGATCGATAGTCACAGTGGGGGTGGCATCGTTATTCCCACCAAATGGGTTGCAGCAGCAGCTAACTGCTGCAGCCTTGAAGTTTGATTTGGCAAGGAAACAAAGTGGGATTGGTGCAACAACGTTGTACCAAATCCCCATCCTTGCTCTGACCAGATGAAGAAGCTTTGTTGTGGTTTCCTTGTGGTTACTGTGACGAGTTTCATTTGTGAGGCTTGCTCCGACATCTGGTTTGAAGGCAATTCATTCTTGGCTCATGAAAATTTACTGGCAAATCGTCCTTGGCTCATTAGTGATTATCTATAGAACTACTGTCTGTCTCTCTGCTCAGGCCTGTCGGTCTTCGGTGTGTTTACACATGCTAATGACTTGGTATCCTGATACAGTAGAAGATGTAACGCGTCTGTGTTTGTTAAAATAAGTGTGTGGAATTCTAGTTGCATGTGTGCTTTTGAACTTTTATAAGCGTGGTAGTATCTTATTCCGAACCTGACTTTGTGAAGTTATGTATCATACAACTCTTCCTGTGATGTTTGTTTGAAAAATAAAACATTGGTCTGGACTCTCAATATCCCTTCTCCAGCAATCCCATGATTTTGGACAATGCTCCGAGAGCCCCATCTCTCAAAAAAGTGAGTTCAATTATCGTCAGATTTTTCTTTTAATTTGCTTTAAGTAAATTTTTATTATTATATAAGCAGATGTCGATATGATCTAATCATGGTGAAGAGTTATTCTCTCTGGAAAGCAAATTTCTTATAGCAAAATCTTATGTTCGTATGCACTTTGATACAAGTGGGGATCTGCAAGGGCACCGGTGGATACTTTTGAGGGGACGAATCCAAATAATTGAGGGAAGTCACACGGTGTCAACAAAGTAACAAGGTTTAATTAATAAGAAAAGAATTATATACAGATTTTTAAATATTTGTTATTAAAATTTTTAATTAAAATATAACAAGTGTAAAATTTTTAATTAAAATATAACAAGTGTAAAATTTTTATTTTAATAAGAAAAGAATTATATACAGTTTTTCATATGTTTATTATTAAGTTTTTTAATTAAAATATAACAAATGTAAAATTTTTTAATGATATCATAAGAAATATATAATTTTTTTAATTAAATTATAGATTTGGTATGTTATCATTAAAAAAAAATTATAAAACTATCATATTTTAATTAAAAGATTTGATAATAAAAATATAGGCAGTTGCACTTACTAAGATGGATCCTAGTTAATTTTGGGCAAAATGGTATAGTAAACACTCGGTACTAGATGACTCGGTGTATTAAGGAGATATCTTCATGTTATTTTACCACAAATTTTCAATTTCAAATGTGGCAAAAGAAGTTCAAAGGTTTCTTCTGACATTGTTCATATTACTACTTAATAATTATTTTGTTCTTTTTTTTTTTTCATTTCGTTCTTTGGCCTCTTTTAAGAAAAATCTATTATAATACACTAGTATGTATATTCCTTTTTTTTTTAATATACAATTACAAGAAAAGATAAACAAAACAAATGAAAAAGAAGGAAAAGGAATTAGCAATAAAGTGGATAATACATTTGTTTTGTGAGTTTGGCCTTCCAAAACGCTTTCCTGTCATCTGGGACGGAGCAAGGAAGAAAGGATTTGAAGGAGACTATGAAGCAAAAAATGTCCTTTTTGATAACCATGTTGTTGGCCAAGAAAGATTTGCTTTTCATAACCGCTTGTTGCATTTGGTTGTCTCCGAACATGATCTAGAGGTAATAATTCAATGGGTGGGGATAAAGTCAGTCTCAGAAATCCAAGACAGGATCCTTCTGATGACTCATAAAATGGAAGTTTGCCTAAGAAGCTCCTTTCGATTGATCATGATCCACCTCCTCATGAATTGACCTTGGAAGAAAATTAGAGTACAAATTATAAGGCCCCTCTTGCCTTTCTCCAGCCTCTAATATCCAGTGGCAATTGACCAACCACTATTTTGGAGATCATGTTGAATAATTTGAGGAAAGGGTGAGCTAATACTCTTCTTGAGATTGTGATTGTTATCCATGTTAGCCCGCGTTAATTCATCACTCTTAAGGCTAGTCAATATCTGCATCAATGCAGTACTACGATTTGCCACAACACCCTTATGAAGGATCTCATTTCTAGTAGACCAAATATTATATGGGGCTGTAATAATGAATTTTGTGTAGATTTCTATAAGCTCATCCTCAACACAATTTGAGAACCATGTAAAAAGCCACTAAATGATATTTTGGTCTTGGAAAGCATCCACTGTAAATTGAAAGGAGACGTGAACCATATAATTCTAGCAAAGACGCGAACTATATAATTCTAGCAAAATCACATTGAAGAAAGATGTGGTTGATGAACTCCATGACATTATTGCAGAATGGGCAGTCCAAAATAGTGTTAAGATGGTGTTCCCTTAGAACTTTAGTAATGGGTAATGCTCTTTGAAGGAGTTTCCAAGTAAATAACAATATTTTGAGCAGGAACTTAATTTTTCAAATCTTTTTTCAGTGAGTGAATTATTAAGTCGAGATTCAATTCTCATGTTTTTTAAGACAATTATATCCATATTTTGTGGTGTATTTACCTCTTTGGTTCCTAGACCAAATCAGGTAATCCTCCTTGTCTAAGATGGAAAAGGTTGAATGGTAGATTTGGCTTCTGAAAGTAAATGGATAGATATTATTGATCATAGAAAAATTTCAATTTGAGTTGTCATGCAAAATATAATTAGTAACTTTTTAAATATTGCAGTCTTGACTTAATTGCATAGGCCACCATGAAGAGTGGTTAATAAGGATAGAATTGTCAAAGTTAATTTGCCATATAAGCCTTGATTTTATCAAAAAACTAGACTTTGCTATACCTTTCCTTGTCTAAGCCTAACTGGAATAGTTATGCAACTCGCCTTTAGGAGTGCTGTTGTAGTATTTGAGCCGAAGGACTTGTGAAAAAGGAATTTTGGTTATTGTCAATGATTCTCCAAACTTGCTGGGCTAGGAGAGCTTTGTTGAAGAGGTTGATGAGTGTAAAGCCTAGGCTTCCTTCTTGGATAGGGAGACATCCATTCTTTCAATTTCATAAATGCATCTTTGGCTTACTCTCATTGTGTCCCAAAAAAAAAAAAAAAAAAAAAAAAACAAATTGATCCAAGAAAGCTGAAATATGAGAGAGGAACTGAGAACTGGGTTTATCAAAGTTAGCCTAACTACTTGCAATAAAAGATTGTTTTTCATAGTTGAAACTCGGAATTTATCTTCTTCATTATTTTATTATGGATTTGATTCTTGTTTCTCCCAATATTAATTCAAGTGCAAAGGTATTTTCCTAGTTTGGAAGTATATTTAATTTTGAAAATGCCTAAGAGGAATTTCTTAAGCATTTGTTTTGTTGATAAACTGCCTTGAGATCCTATTATATGTTTTAATCATGGAATGAACAATATCATAAGCTTTCTACTCCCTTTTGAAAGAATAAAATGGTGTCATCTATTCTTGCTAACCTTGGTACTAGTCCATCGATTCTTGATTTCCTCCTTTGAAATCATGCAAGATAAAACATTTGCACAAAGAATAAAGAAATATGGGAAAAGCAAATCTCCTTGCCTGATACCTCATTTTGGATAGAAGCTCTCGCTTGGACTGTCGTTAATCAAAACTTGATAGGAGATAGTAGAGACATAGTGCATTATCATATTTATCTATTGATATGAAAACCTCATTTTTATGAGAACAACCTAAATGAAGTTATGAGATAAGATGTCATATGCCTTAGAAATATCCATTTTCTGAGCACACGTTGTTTATTTGATTACTTAAATTTATGAATTTAATTCATGAGTTTTGAAGTTAGGATGATGTTGTTAGAGATAATCCTTCCTTTAATGAAGCACAATGATTGGGAGCTATGTAAAAATTCATGATGCCTTTTTTTAAGTCCACTGTAAAGAATTTTAGATATTATCTTATAAATCACACCACAAAGGTTGATCAACTTGTAATTACTCTAAGATTGAAGATTTTCACTTTCAGGGATGAAAGCAATAAATATTTTGTCTAAGCACTTGAGTAAAAATTCTTTATTTTGAAAAACCATGATCATGTTTGTCACATCATAACTTATTATCTTTTAGAAATGATTAAAAAAATCTTTTACGAAAACTGTTAAGATCAAGAACACTTTCAACTTCGATTTGAAAGACTGCTTCTTGAATTTTTGAAGAGGTGAACTCGGCAAGGAGAAATTTTTTGATAACAAAGAGATTAAGATCATTTAAGACTTACATTGTATCTTCAAGAGATATGCTTCTAGAATTTGAGAAAATGTCCTTGAAATACTTCACTGCAAAGAGTTTAATTTTATCACAACCTTCAACCCAATTTCTTTTTTAGTCTTTAATTTGTTATATAAAAATCAGCTTGAAAGCGATTCCTTTTTTTTTTTTTTTTTAAAGGTGGTCCTTTTCTTTCCCCCGACCGACCGATATACACATGAGGACCTTTTTAAGGCCATCTAAGCCCCGTTAGAGCTAAATTGAACGAAATCCCAAATTATCGATTATCGATGCTTTCGCTAACGTGTGCCCCTATCTCGTCAGCCGCTTGGAAGACTCTTCGCTAGGGGTGCGAAAGCGCTATTATCTTTCGATGAAAAGAAGGAATGACCCGGGGATAGTCAATACTACGACTAAGCGACAGGGGATTTTGGCCTTAATTAGCATATGAAAAGTGTTTAGTATTTTTAATCTCTTTGGACCAATTAAGTTTATCTTACTTTTTGTAATCATAACATTTCTTCGCAATCATAAAAGGATTCTAGTTCTTGCTTGAATACTCTATTTTGAGCCTAACCTAAGCTTCTTCAAATGCTAAATAATTTTGGCTGTTAATATTCTTCTGTAAAATCCTCAATTTATCTTCCAAATCCCTAATTTTAAAAAATAGGTCGCCCGCTCTTGTTTGTATATTCAAACCATCTTAACTTTACTAACAATACCACTGTAGTAATTATTTAAGAATTTTAATTTTAAAAAGGGTTAAATTTAGTTCCAAACCGTAAAATTTTCCGATGTCTTTTTCATGATTTCCTTCTTGCACACTGGTAAGGAGAGAGAAAAGGACAAATGAGAGAGTGAGAGAGAAAAAAAATCCGAAAGCGAGCGAACCTTATCCATCTCCCCGGTCCATTGGAAAACCTCAAATATTGCCGCTCCTCCTCCTTCAATTGTCTCCAATGTCCAAGTCCTACGCCTGATTATTAATATCTGGGTTCTCAGCCAATTCACTTCTTACGGTTTCAGGCTTGTCTCTCTCTCTCCCCCCTCCGCCCATGGCTGCCGCAGCTACTGCTTCCTCTTCCATATGCAATCGAATCTATAACCTCTACTTCACTCCTTCTTCCTTCTCAATCACTACCAAATTCCCTCCAAGACCCATTTCTCAAAAACCTCTCAACCTCAATCTCAAACCCCAATTCGTCAATTCCACTCCTCTCTCGCTCTACCATCTTCGTTTGGCTTCGGCTGCCTTCGATGGATTCGAAGTCGCTCAAGACAGCACAAGCGCCCAGCAGGAAGACCCAGAAGCTGAACCCTTTGAAAAATCAGAAGAGGAGGAGGAAGAGCAAAAGGTGTCACACTCAAACGAAGCGGGGAGGCTTTATGTGGGAAATTTGCCTTTTTCAATGACTTCCTCCCAGTTATCTGAGATTTTTCAAGAGGCTGGCAATGTGGTGTCTGTGGAGGTTTGCAAATTTCCTTCTTTCTTTCAATAATTTCTGCTCGTCATTTACTTTTGTTCCCTTTTTTGTGCTTCTTTTCCTGTTTGATTTAAAAATTTCAAGTTCTTTTTTTAATCAGGTTTTTATAATAATCTAATTATCGATTGTGCGTATTTTGTGTAATTGAATCATATAGATCGTGTATGATCGCGTCACGGATAGAAGCAGAGGATTTGCATTTGTCACGATGGGGAGCGCTGAAGATGCCAAAGAAGCCATTCGAATGTTTGATGGCTCCGTAAGTTTCACACGCACTAACTCGTACCGAATTTAGTACATACAAATCTTAAATGAACTATTGACGTAAGCCTGATATGCAAGTGTATATTGAACAAGTGGTTACTCTAATTTGAAATATCATCCAATACAATAAGCTCATCTAGACCTGTGAGAATTCTTCATCAAAGTGCTTATGATGTAAAGTACTTCTAGGTCAAAAAGAAGATGAGAGAAAGCAATGTGGTTTCTAACTTATGTTTATAATAACGTTAACTCTACAACTGAGCAAAGTTTAAAGCAAATTTGAATGAGTGTGACTATGATGATGAGCAGCAAATTGGAGGTAGGACAGTGAAGGTAAATTTCCCAGAAGTGCCAAGAGGAGGGGAAAGGCTGGTAATGGGGCCAAAAGTAAGGAGCAACTACAGAGGCTTCATAGACAGCCCTCACAAGATATATGCTGGAAACCTTGGTTGGGGGTTGACTTCAGAGGGTCTCAGAGATGCTTTTGCTGGGCAGCCGGGCTTTTTGAGTGCCAAGGTCATATATGAAAGGGACACTGGAAGATCTCGAGGTTTTGGATTTGTCTCTTTCCAAACTGGCGCGGACGTTGAGGCTGCTTTGAATGCTATGAATGGTGTGGTAAGAACAATCTTCATAGCTTGGTTTGGCAGCTACATCATCTTGTGATATCGCGATCTTAGTATAATCACTTTGTTTGCAAACGTAATGTTTTTCAGGAGATTCAAGGCAGGGCTTTGCGACTAAATTTGGCTGCAGATAGGACAACTGCATCTCCTCCATTAATGGAGGAAAATGCACAAGATAATGTTGATAGCTCGGAATTGGTGTCCAGCGTCAGCACATGAGGATTTTTGCCCCCTCCTCCATTTCCAGTTTTTTCTTAGTCAAATTGGTATATACTAACTACACCTCCAGGCAGTTGTGGTATTTATGGTTAGAACAGATACTCAGTATATTTTTCAAGGAATCGGTGTTAAATTAAATCCATAGTTCCGTTATTATGAAAGACACGCTTTTTCAATATTTTCCCCCGTGAGGATGTCAAACTTCTGCTGAGGGGTTGAAACAACACTGGGTAAGAATAGCACTTGATTGCTATGTAAGACAAAATAGCTAATTCATATTCAAATGTATTGAAAACTTTTACGTTCAGGAATATCACGTTACCTCCTTCCGCCACACCCTCGCATAACATAAGGCATTTCCACTCGTTAGAAAATCCTTTTGAGTTTGGTTTAGGTTCAGTAACATCACGGAAATAGTGATATGCACGTTGTAAAACTAATAACGAACATAAAAATAACAGACCACATTTTCGAAGACATGTAGGATTGCAGTGCAGCAATCTGTTTAATTTACTCTCAGTAATACTGGAGAAAATTATCATTGCTCATGGAAATCTTTGGGCTTGTTGGGTTCGTGTGTAAGACTACACATCCGTGTCCAACTTGAGAAACAGTGGAGGTTTGATCAAAACACACACAAAAAAAAAAAAAAAGGGAGAAGAGGTGGGGGGATATAAAAGGAAAAAAATGACTGCAAAGAGATTTGCTCTGCACCACGAAGCGCACGGCGAACAATCATATTGTAACCCTAAACACTCATCTGTCATTCATGAGACTGCTTTCTAGGTAACACTTTGACAGAAGGGACGATACTTGACAATCCCCTTTCTCACTTCAAGAACAATTACTCAAAGCTCTTCGGTAAAAAAAATGTTGAGAACCGAAAGGCCCATGTAAAGCAATGAGAGGAGTAAAGCCGCCTTGAAGTCCGTCTATGAAGTATTGCCACCAGCTAGAAGAGCATCTGCCGCAGAATCCAAGTCATGAGGGAAAAAAACCCTGCAAACCAAATAATCTTATAAATTTTCCAGATTCTGTAATAACCTATAAAAATGCAGCCCTGCAATTATGACTAATATCCTATACAAATAGACTCTTAAAATAAGGAGTCGTATCTGTATTCAGGTCTTAAGGACAACTTCAATAAGATGTAATATAATTGAGTCCTAGCAGCTTAAAAATCGTAAATAGGAAAAGAAAGAAAACTGATCAGCTACAACAGCAAAATTCCAAAATAAATCCATTTTACAATATCAGACCTTTAGTACAGATCAGAACAAAAAAACAAAACGAGAGCTATATGTTGGAGAAAAAAAAATGATATTGAATTATATCAGGTGTGCAGCAGAGTTCTTAACAGTATCCATTTCATATGTACATGCACAATCATGCGTCTAACTGATTCACGCACCCAACATCCACATGGTAGCTCGGTGTACATGTGATAGTGAGTTGGTGACAAAGAAATTCAATTAAGGCATTTATCAGCCAATTCAATTGTCTGACCTGGTGTAACCAAGTTTGCCCTTTTTTCCCCACCACTCTATTCACATATAATTCACTCAATTGAAATACTCAGCCATGAATATAAAATTTAGTTTAGGATCGATGTTTTCACAATTGACCACTGAAAGTTTCCATCAGCAATGGACAATCCCAGAAACTTGGATGGAAACCACGTTACCTGCAAGTGTTGTGGTACAATGTTTCACTGAGTTTACCAAAGTCCTTGATGCCTTTACAGCCGGCCACCACCTCAAGAACTTGCCTGGCAAATTACAAACATATTGTTTAAAGAAAAAGGTAAATCTGTACCTAGTTTTAAACCCGCTTAGACATAAGTCTAAAGTAGATAACAATGGCAAAAGTTGAGGTTAAACTTGCCAGATAATATTTAAATGTTGGTTTAAAAATTAGAAAGCTCCAACATTCCTAACTATAAAACCATTGGCAGATTTTTCTTGAGATGATAGTATAACTATGATGTACAGCAGTTAATCAATTTAGAAGTTGACACAATGCAGGATGAGCAATATCATTTCACTAACCTAACTAAACAAGGCTCATTCCGGCCTTTAACGATGCACTCTTGATCATACTTCTCTTTCTTTCTAGAAGGCCATGTGGATTTAACAAATCCAATCCCCGCATGAGTGTTCTTGATTTCACAGTATGGTGAGTCTGTTTCAATCATCATTCTCTCGACAGGAATACCCTTCACAACATCAAGGTTCTCAGTCATCTTCAATGAGCAGCCATTTATGCCTGTCATAATACCACATGCATACCATTAGTGAGATTCAACTGGGATTTTAGCATTCAGTTATGGTAATCCTAGATCTGAAATTACAAATTTAGGCAGTAAATTAGCTAGGAAATACATCAGTTGGTTTGTAGAACGGTAGAAGCACAACGGAAAAGCCATTGCCAGCAATTGCTACCTAGATCCGTTAAGCATTGTTCTTAAAACTGGATAGGACTAGCTAGTTCAATCAGTTGAACTATGAACCAGCCTGGTTATTGATCTGGTTAGCCTATATAAACCAAAGCCAGTCAAAATGCCACATATATTTTTCATCTTTATAAATTCTAATTTATGCTTATATATACCCAATATCTATTTCTTCTCTAAATCTATAATAAATATGGGCTTCAAAACAATGTAATGATTATTAGATGTATCTACATTCACTATTTTGCTTTTACTCTTTTTTGCTTTTAATTTTACCCTTTCATATGTTACATATATGTGAGATATAAGTCATCTTTTGGTAAGCAGAAAAAATAAAGCTCACAATATTGAGAAGATTGATTTACCTATGTACATATTATCAAATGAGAGAAGCTTAATACAATCTTCCGCACTACCAGTAAATGAATGGGCCACTCCAGCAGTGAACCTGTCATATAAATGGAAATGATAAAGTCCATTTAACTTCCACTAGTCATGATGCTAACAAATACAAGTGGTAGAAACACATTAAGTTTCTATATTAAAATTTAAGTTATGAACTTTTAAAATATGCGGCAATATATGAAAATGAGCTTGATGTTGTTTCTTATATGCTTGTAATATAATTCCTATACTGTATGAGCTGTCAAGGCTTCAAAGCATATTCTCCAACTCAATCCTGTTTCAAATTTATACATTATATTATCCACCAGCAGTTAGCAGGACCCAATTCAGCTCTAATAAGCTATTTTTTGTTTTGAGTTTTATCATTTACTGCATACCAACATGACCAAAATCTTTGCAAGGACAATGCTAAAAAAATTGGCAGGGAACTGTGGGTATTAATGTGTCCCCAAGTATCACTGCTGGTAATATTAATATAGACAGTAAGTAACACAATGCAGTGTCCTAATGTATTTTATTATGATAGGATCCAAGGAGGTGTGGGGAACTTCCCCTTAAAAGTGCGTTGTCAAGGGAAAAGAACTATTCTCCTTAAATATTATACCAAACATCCTATACTACTTGATGTAGAATTTAGGCATCCCAATCTATCCAATCCCTATAATATGATGGAGTCTCATATCAGGAAGTCACAAGTAATTTTTCTAGTCCTTAAATGACATAATTCTTTCCCCTTACAAGGTAGTTTTTTAAGGATAAGTTCCCCATGCTTACTTAGTCTCTCGCAATTGGTATTAGAGTTGGACTAACCTCCACGAAAAAGGTCATCTACAGAGGGTGTGACCTAGTGACCCAAGTGCAGCCGTCGACATCGGCTTTTTAGAAGTAGTGCTATGATAGAGTCTCATATCAGATAGCCACAAGTAATTCTTGTGGCACTTAAATAGTATGGTTCTTCCCCCTTATAAACCAGTTTTTAAGGATGGTTTCCCATGCTTGCGTAGATCTCCGTCATATTCTTTTACATATTAAAAAAAAAATCATATCTCCAAGTAAATAAAAGAATACAAGTTAAACATCACATACATTAAACCATTATCACTTGATTATCTAACAATAAAACAGTGCGCCCTGGCAATCATACCTGTCCCTATTTCTCTCAACCAATTCACAGAAATCTGCAGCAGCTGCTCGCATGTGCAAAAACATTGGCAGCTTAGTGACATACGCTAATTCAAATTGCTTCTCAAAATACCTTGCTTCCACAATAAAAGAAACTATCAATAAGATGATATTAATAATATAAGGAAACAACAAGAAGAGAAAAGTGCTCATGTATTTAAAATACTTATGCTACAACTGCATACTTCTTTTGAATTTCTGCAGGGCAAAAGTGAAGCCTGTCATAGTCTAATCCACATTCTCCAACTGCAACCACCTTGCATAAGAAGACTATTACTATTATTTCTAAAGAATAAAAAATATGACAGGACAATAATTTGTTTTATCTCTAGACTATAAGCATACCTTTCCTTTTTGAATTCCTTCTTTAGCCAACGACAAAAGAGCCTGAAAATACTTTTCTGGATCTCCACCCTCCTCAAATTCCTGAACCAATAAACTAAGCCATTTAAAAACACTTCAACTCAAGGCACCTATCCGAAGGAATTTTCTGAGGGAGGAAAGCAACCTTGCAACGTGTTGGATGCACACCAACTGTGCAGAAAAGTCGTCCTATATTCAACCAATTAACCATTCAATGGCTGAAGAGACAAATCCTGCATTTTAAAGTCTATATGGAAGAGAAAGTAAAGGTAATATGAACAAACCATCTGTTTCTGCAATTGCAAGAGCTTCCCTTGATTCCTCAAGGGACCCACCGGTTACCTGCAACATACAAATCAAGTCCACACGTTAAAACCCATTACATTTTATGGGATCAAATTTATGTCCATTAAACATATTATATGCAAGAATAACTAATCATTAGTAATCACATTCCTCTTGTTTGCTGTTTTAGGGATTTATGATATGGTTTTTCCTCTTTTGGGATTTGTTGGTATAATGCCATCCTCACTCATGGAAGGTCATCTTGGGAAGGAACAAGGAATTCCACCATGTCAATCAAGGAAAGATTCCTTGGAATCAATTGAGGCTGGTATTGGACAATTTGACTCAAAACAAATAATATAACCTTTCACCGGGTGGAAACATCCAGTGAGACTAAAATGAAGAATTCTTCAAACTTCTTTTCCACCAGATTTCTTATCCTTCTCCTCGATGTCAAGTTTTTAGATGTTGTTGAGTTTCGTTTTTGAGGAATTTTCATTGTTGCAGGAAGTAAGCTCTTTCTATTCTTCCACTGCAAGAAATTCACACATTTGAGAGATTTTCGACAACTATATAACCTTCCAAGAAAAACTCTAACCCTCTCACTTTTTAATTACAGCATTTGAATGTATGGTTATTACTTTAAAAACCTCAAGCATCTCAACCTCTCAGAAGTCAAAATTCATGCTTGGACTTCATGGATCTCCAAAAACGAAAGACCACTTAATGCTCAACGTTTTATGGGGTTTCACGAATGTCCCAATTCAAGCCTAAATAATCCTCTAAACAAAGAAGATATGAACAACAAACACTCCTAATCAAACCTTAATTTCGTCCTTTTTTTTTTTCTAATCGACTCCAAGTTTCACATTCTGGGTTTCATCGCTTTGCTTAACTTGCCCTGCCTCGGTCTATAAGCTAAAATTACATCCTTTTGTATTTCACAACCTAGTAACCAAATTAGAGACAAAGTTAAAGCTAATAGCGAAGTAATCTATATAAAATAGGGAGAAAGAAAGAGTATCAGGATATGGTGTACAATAATTCGGTCGACCCCAGCACTCCAAGCTCTGCTCAAAACCGTTGCAATATCCGAGACGTGACATTGCTTGCCGTTGTAGATTCCTTTAAACATTCCATCTGTTGGAGAAGCTTGGTGTTTAAAATTACTGAACTAAAGAATAAATAACAAATACGAAGTGTGATAAACAACAACTATTTGAGAAAATGCCTGACCTGTGAAATTGACAGCTATATCTGGATCGATTGCGCCAGAGAAGATTAGTTCAAACCCTGAAGATTAATCGTAACAAGTGAATCTGCAAATTAATTAGTCTACACAGATAGTAACTTACCTATCATTCGAATAGTTGCCATGCCTCAGCTCAGAAAACAATTTCCTCACAATGGACTGCAAGAACCCATTTTGCTTTGCTATTTTATACCAGCCCTGCTACCGGCAAACCACCCCTTCACCGGTAACACCAACACAGGTACACAACAAATACTGTTTCCATTTGCCTTTGATTGAGGTTTTCTTTTTAATGTTAAAAATGATTATTATTAACCATTATTATCAATTTATCTTTTTTTTTTCTTTTAATGATTAATGAATGAGTAGAAGGGTTCTTTTTATTCACTAATTACAAATTAATATATAATTAAAAAAGCATATTTGCAAGCCATTTGAAGCAATTCTCAAAATCTCTCAACTATTAAAAGAATATTATATGGTGTTATATGGTAATAGTTCGGTATATCATATGACGTGTAGTAATCATTAAAAATATGTTAAATTAGATTTATTTTAAGCTATCTAATTCAGTCTTATATAAGGGTCCGTTTGGTTCAAGGTTTTTGGGGGGAGGGGAGGGGTTTAAGCTATCTAATTCAGTCTTATATAAGGGTCCGTTTGGTTCAAGGTTTTTGAGGGGAGGGGAGGGGCCCCCTCCCCTCCCCTCCCCTCCAAACCCTCCCCTCCAAAAGTGGGGATTTTTGGAGAGGAGAGAAAATTTTATCCTTATTTGACAAAATTACCCCTGCTTTTTATTTTCATTTAAAATATAATATAAATCTTATTTTTTAAATTGAGTTTAAGATAATTTTTTATAAAAATAAAAAATATTTTTGAATAAAAATAAAAAATTATTTTTAATAATAAAAAGCAAGAAATTTTTTTTTTATAAAAATAAAAAAATTAAAAATTCTAATATCATAAGGGTATAATTATCCATTTAATTTTATCTCCCCTCCTCAACCAAACAATATATTATTAAAATCCCTCCCCTCCCCTCCCTTCCATTGAACCAAACACTTCCTTAGGTATTAAATAAGATGTAACTTTTCACGTTCGTTTTATCAAATTATTTAGAGCGGCGACAAATTTATTCAATTGGTTGCCTTTCCGCGCAACTAGTTGTATATATTAATTGATTTGATAGGTGGGAAGCATATATTAATTATATAGCTTGCCTAATCAGTGAATTGGTTGTCATGTTGATTTAAATTGAAAAGTAATTTATTATGCAATTATATATAAATATTTTTTTTGTAGGAGAGTAACAGTCTAATGACAAATTTATTAATTTATACCTCATATTATTATTTATAATTATAATTATGTTGTTCATTAAAAAATAATTTAATATTTCATGTCTTACTAATTATTTAATCGTCACTATAATTATATTCATTAATCACACAAATTAAATTATCTCTATTAAGAATTATTAATTATTAGATTTGGATTCAAATAGTACTTCTACTAAACTTAAGTGTCAAGGAAATTTAATATATTTAAATTTGATTTTTATCTTATTCTTTTAAAATGAGAATCTTCTCAAGCAAAGATCTTTCTCTTTTTCTCTCTCCCCTCTCTTCTTTATTTAAGTTTTGTAATATATTTTTTAAAATAAAATTGAAGTGAAAATGTGCCCTTCTGCTTCAAATGATGTATTGTGATTTTTTTTTATTTCCATAATCTAAAAATATAAGCTGATATTTTAAGCAATTAAAAATAAAATATTTAATAATAATTACATCATAATTAAAATTTATAATATTATCACTCAATTATTATTATTATTATTATTATTATGCTCCATATCACTCAATTGTTTACTGATGTTAGGCTGATCCACGTTCTAAAATCAGAGGACTCATTCTACTTATTCAATTCCCAAGTAGACAGAGATATCCAGTTATCGATCTTATATTCAGCAAATCTTCTGTTAACAGAAGAAGAATTTGAAGAACAGAAGTAGGCAGGGGTTTATAAAAAGAAGGCTAAAAAAACACACGTACAAAAATTAATTAAACTCCTCCGAAAATTAACAAGAAGCTAAATCACCATTATGATAAAGCTATAAAAAATTTCAGAAAACCACAAAAAAAGTATATTTATATATACGTAAAACCTTGTGAAGGCGAAGGCCCCATCAGTTTCTTAAAAGAATGGGGAGAAGTATAATTAGGATGATAATGAGGAGAAGTAGAATGGCAAAACAGGTCCATTTGCGGGTGTTTTTCTGGTGCTTCTTTGCAACCTGCAGCTGGCGAACCCCACCCCTTACGAAGGAATTAGCTCGAGCCAAGTGGCTCTCTATATCGTCTAATTGTTCACCTTGAGATTGCACCAACACTGCCATGTCCATGAACACTTGGTGCAGCTCATTCAGATTCCTTTCTATCTCCCTCACTGCATCATTCCTCTCTTGAATCTCCCTTATCGTCTCCACAATGCTAGCTCTCCCCTGCTCTTGAATGGCCTTTCGTAAAAATGTTTCGCTTTCACCTACAGTACTCCACATTATTTGGCATCAGACTACGAGTTCTTGTAATAATGATGATAATTGAAAGGACATCTTTTCTTCTTTTTATTGTTTTTGTTATGTTAAAATTATTTATCTTCACGTGTTTTGTAGCTCTCATTGTAAATTATTCATATACACATTAAACAAATTAATGTGGACCTTTGTAAGGGAAAGACAACCTTCCTCTTTCTTCATATTTTATAGACTAATTAAAATCTAATTTTTTTTACCCATTATCCGTTGTTATACCTCGTATATAAAAAAGTTGAAAGCATTGTCCCTCTGAATTTCATATAATTAAAATCCTTAAAAGAATTGAATTTATATGAGCAATCTTTAGAATTTCAAAAAACCACTACTTTCTACAAGATATTGAAAAGTGCATTCGCAAGTCAAAATTAATTCGAATAGAATAAGGCATTATCATCATTTCTTGCAGAGAAAAATAATGTTAAACTCGTAAAAAAGTTTTTTTTTAAAAAAAAAGAATTGACCAGCGGAAATTAGCCTAAGAAAGAAGAAGCAGGCATGGTCGTTCCACTCACCAGTGGAGATGAGGAGGTCAATGGTTTTGTCGTCGGGATTCTCGCCGGTGACAGTGAAGTACCTACGTTGTACGGTCTCCCTGTACTCCGAGGATATCTTTTGTCTCAGGTTGTTGAAGCTGTCCATGGAATCTTTCAGCTTCTTTCTCAACCCGCTCACCACGGAGGTCCGAGTCCGGTCGGAAGAAGAGCCGGGTCCGCAACCCGGTAAGATCCGGTTGGCTTCGTTGGAGTGGTCCAGTGCTTCCAACCGGACCTTAATGAGCTTAGCTTTCTTGAGAGCAAGAGCCACGTCCGCGTCCATGCGAGACCGCAGGTCCTTCACGGTGTCGGCGGTGTGAAGGGTCTTGCTCTGTTCGTGGGACCCACGGAGGCTCTGGTTGAGCATGTCCAGCTCCTTGAGCTCCTCCTTAACGGACTCCACTTCTGAGAAGAATTTATCGAGGTTGACGCCGTCACTTGACGGCGATGTGGCCGTCATCTGGATGACGTGGTGCTGATTGTCCGGCGAGACTTGCTCGCCGCGGAAGCGGGAGAATGAGCCTGAGAACAGGTCGTTCATTTCTCGCGTTTCAACTCACAACGAAGGGAAGATTTTCTGAGGAAATCAGATAAGATTGAAGAATCTGAATGAGCATAAATTGAGCAAAGTAATGGCGTGAGAAGGCCGCATTTTAAACTTAAGATTTGGCTTTTTAGTGGAAGTGGGGGAGACTGGTCAAATGGAAGGCCGGTTCAAGTTCAATTGGCGTAAGAGACAGGGAGGGAGAGAGAGCGTTAACGGGTCTAAACAAGGTTGGGAAAACAGAGACGGGACAAATGGGTACATGGGAAATTTCCTTCCTTTTTTATTTTTTATTTTCTCGGAAAGGAAGCACCTCAGAAATAGTCAAATGGAAGGGACTTAGTTGTACCAGCCGAAGAAGTTTCCTACGCTTGTATGGGTTAGAAAGAGCAAGATGATTGATTGGTAATAATGATGAAAATTCGAGTCTTCTAAAGGGTTGGAAAGAGAAAAAGAAAAGTGTATAGATGGGATGAGACTTGGTCGTTAGTATATGTACGATCTTTCACCATGCAGCTGATTTTGCTTGCTTGGAGTTGAAAGCGAAAGATCCACGAAACTCTTTTGTTTCAGAACAAGGAACTAGAAGGGTCTTTTTCAGTTGAAACTTGAAACTAAAGTCCCAAAGAATCATTGTCTGGTATAGGCGGTGTCTTTTGCGCCATGGATTGGCATGGAACTAGTTATAACGAGGCCAAATTTTCGATTATAGTTGTAACTTGGGGTCCTTGCTTCATAAGACATTGCGCACAGATTGGTATAACGTACAAATTAATTTTCATTTTTTTAAAAAATTATTCTGCCAATTTCTAACTAAGTATAAACTTTCAGCAAAAGCCCAGTATATATATATATATATATATATATCTCCCTAATTGAGTGGTGTTTTGTAACATTTTTTTATTAAAAATTTATAAATCTTAAACCAATAATGATCCACGAATTATGTTATATTTTATTAGTGTTTATAGTAATTCCGGATTTACAATTAGAAACTTACTTTGTTTTTTCTTGATGTGATCTCAAGTATTTTTTTTTTAAGTGACTCAAACATCATATCTTGAATGAGGTGCATAGAAAGAAGTACCATTCTAATATGTCGTTTGGCTAAGTTAGTTTAGGGTTAAAAAATAGTCTAACTGAAAAAAAAAAAAAAGAAGAAATTGTCCAATTCGCAATTTACGAATTTTCCACCTAAAAGAAAATGGTGTTTGCAAGTTTGAAAGATTAGCTAGCCAGAGGGAATAGCCTTTCTAAAAGAGAAAACTCGATTTTTTCCTTCGGAATATCAATCACATTGCGCGTGGACTATGTATATCGATTGATTACATTGCTCTTTATTATTCTTATTAATTGTACCACGAAAAAAAGAACTTATTTTTCCTTTGCACCTTTACATAAACCCTGCCTTCGATTATAATGGCACAAATTAAAATATATATATATGGACTAACACCAAAGCACAACGTGAATATAATGAGGGAGGTGTTACCTAAGAACTGAGAATAAGTACATTTAAGTCTTACTATCACCATTGCAGATATGCCCTGCCTTATTTAGCTCATGCAAAGGAGGCTCACAATCTTTAGAAAAGAGAAAATATGCACAAGAACAAAATATATATATGGCGTACCCAATATAGATAACGTAAAGATCCCAAAAAGAATGCACATAAGCCACCAATAAACAAGAAACTGATCCTCCCATAAAGTTACTTAGAGAAAAAGAATGTAATGCCCAAAATCATAATCTCCAACAAATCTACCACAGCAGAGCCATCCACCTTCACCTTCTCACATTTTAGATATAGAATAATCATCCTACTTTTCCTCGAATTGACATAAAACTGTTATAGGTCACCCTATAGAATTCCTCTCAAATCATGTCAGTCTCACCCATGCCAGATCCGAGAGCGTAAAATCTCTAGTTTCATAGCAAAATAAATGAACCCAACAAGCATCGGAATCCAGATTACTAATAAAAGACTCTCGATTACTAGGTCTGAGCTGCAGGAGGAGGTGGTGGTGCAGGTGTTTGGGGTGATGCTGGCGGACTGCCACCATTATGCTGCCATGGCTTCACAGTGAAGAGCACCACAATCAAGATGATAACAAGCAGAAGCGTAATGGCATAACAGGTCCATTTCCTGGTGTTTTTCTGGTGCTTCCTAGCTGTCTGCAATTGCTGGGCTCCACTCCTTACAAACGAACTCGCTCTCGCCACGTGGCTCTCGATATCATCCAATTGCTCCCCTTGTGATTGCACCAGCACTGCCATGTCCAGGAACACTTGATGCAACTCCTGCAGACTCTTTTCCAAATCTTTCACAGCATCGTGCCTCTCTTGAATTTCATTGATGGCGTCCAGAATTCTACCTCTACCCTGTTCTTGGATGGCTTTCTGAAGGAACGTCTCACTCTCACCTGCATACAAGTATAACTCTCAGATTATAGAATCTCCAAAGTTTGTGTCAAATTAGAGCTGGATAAGTGGATCTGAACTTCCAAGAATCTGTAAAAACACCTCTGCATTAATTTAACTAAATTCTAAATACCCATCTTAATTTGGGAGACTATAAAGACACTGACAAATATCCAACCAATTTTGTAGGTTCCAGTGTATTTCAATTTAAGAAGTTATGGTAACACAAAAGGAAGGCAGTCATGCTACAATCATTTCCAAAATTGTTTTGTCAATATTTTGGCAGACAACTTCTCTGAACTTATAGGAATTATTTAAGGTAAGTTTCATGAGTCATGTTCAATAAAAAACTACATGAACAATAATGATAATAAAAGAATACACGTGATGTCACCTGTAGAGATCAAGAGGTCGATGGTCTTCTCGTCGGGATTCTCACCGGTGACCGTGAAGTACCTGCGTTGTACGGTCTCCCGGTACTCGGCGCAGATCCGTTGCCTAAGGTCACTGAAACTGTCCATGGAGTCCTTCAGCTTCTTCTTCAACCCGTTGACCACGGAGGTCCGAGTCCGGTCCGACGACGACCCGGGTCCGCAATCGGGAAGGCTCCGGTTGGCGGCGTTGGATCGCTCCAGTGCCTCCAATTTGACCTTGATGAGCTTCGCCTTCTTCAGAGCAAGAGCGACATCGTTGTCCATTCGAGAACGAAGGTCCTTGACGGCCTTTGCATTGTGAAGGGTCTTGCTCTGCTCGTGACAGCTCTGCAGATTCTGGTTCAGTCTTTCAAGCTCCTTCAGCTCGTCCTTGATTGATTCTACGCCCTCGAAGAACTTGTCGAGGTTGACGCCGTTGGTGGAGGCCGCGACGGAACCCATCTCGATGACATGGTGGTGCTGATCCGGCGACGATTCCTCGCCACGAAAGCGAGAGAAGGAGCCAAAGAACAAGTCATTCATCTTCAGAGGAACAGCTTATGGAGATTCAAAGCGATAAGGAATAAAAAATTAATAATGAGAACCAACAAAAATAAGGAGACAAACAAGAATTAAAATATAACAAAAAATGAGTGAAAAATGAATTTTTTCAAGGTTATGGGTCTCAAACTCTCAGTCATTAATAGAAGGAGAGAACTTTTATGATTATGGGTCTCTGGTTCATTCAACCACTGCGTCTGTGAGATTTAAGAGAAAGTCAATGTCTTTTTTTTTTCTTTGGGGTGGGGGGGTGTTGGAGGATGACATGGCAGATGGCAATCTCGAAAGAAAACGCGTGGAAGGTGGCTTAGTTGATCTGTTGCCTCAAATGGTAACTTGCAGTTGCAGGGGCTTGTTTCTTAATATGGCGGAATTTTGCTTAAACGGTTTAAAGGATAAGACAAAATTTGACCTGTGTTGCGATTGCTAGGTAAAAGATAATTTTACAAGTTGATCAAATCAAGTTTAAAGGGATATATATATATATATATATATATACTCAAACTCAAGTTTTGGTTATATTCTTTTAGATAACCACAAAATCGATAGGCATCCCATCATTTGGTATTTTGAAATTTGAACAAATGACTTGTTTTAATATTTAGAGTACATGCATTTAAAAAGAAAAATGAAGAAAACAAAATAGAGATCCGAGATTTCATCTAGCATTAGGGATTATGAGCGAGGAGAAAAGGGAGTTACAAATCATCCTTATGGCTGAATAAGACTATAGCTTTTTTTTTTTGAATTATCTTAGTTGAATCAAATTTTTTAATATATGGAAAATTCTCATATACATTATTTGACAAATAAATGTTATTTGCACATTTCGAAATTTGTTTTGTTTATAAGATGCGTAGATATCTAAACCTGATATTCTCTGTATATATTATCTTTTTACGCTAAAGTTATTTGAGAGATAAAAAGTTAAATATAAAAATAAAAAGAGGAATAAAAAAAATAATTTTTGAGATAAAAAATGATTTTAATACTCTTACTTTTAATAATTAAATAATAATTAATAAATAATATTAAATAATAAAATTAATATTTTACCAAAAATTTTCTCACTCTCACCCTTTGCCTCCTCTCACCAAACGGGCCTAAGCTGTTATGATAGATAACTCATTCATGCATAAATTTCAGCCATTTCTGCCTCCCCCATTGTCTTAAATCTATTCGTATTGACCAAAGAAACAATGATGGATCCCTTATATGAATAACAAAGTGATAGAAATTGACTTGGTCAAAAATGAAAATGACTAGTCCATGCACATAACTTGGTCGTGAAGATTATTATTTCCGCGAGCAATCTGTCTGATCATCAAATGGCTGGAACTCTTAATGCAGAGCTCATTACGATGGATCTTATAACACGAGATATCTGATAACTTAAAAAGGAATTTTTTTTTAATTTTTAACCAAAGACAAGGACTCAGGCTGCATGCAGGACCATGGAACTTGACCACGACCAAATTAATAATTAGCCATGAACCATGGAACAAATTTCTGAGCTGGGGACCAAGGACATGAGAATTAACCAACTCAACCATTTTGTTATATCATACATTAATTTTTGCTAAATACTCCTCCAATCACTAGCAGTACTGGCAATCCCTGCTTTTTCTCCAAGAAAAAACAGGAGAAAATTGAAACATTACATAGAACTATTAACCTTCATTTTGAAGAGACATGCTTCCATTAAACGAAAATGAGAAACACGTCTACTAAGTATTGATTCTACTGAACTGCATTTAAAAAACTGAGTCCAGGTATTTCTTCCTCTATCGAATATTTCTCCTACATCTAATTTTTCAAATGCAGGGGATCCAAATCTGATTATAAGTCTCTCCTTTCTGCCTTCTTCCTCTTTTTTTCCTTTTTAATATCGGGTTTGATATTAATTGTAAGCTCCTTCAACAACCAAAGGTTACACAACTCCGAACTGCGTCTACATACGTACCAGATACGTTAAAAGTATGAAAATCCACCACATTTATGGCGCATTCATCCTCAGCCCCACGTAATAGCAGTAGGCATTCAGATTACTGGACCCGAACTCTCCTATTCTCAGCTAACCCTTGGGCAGGTTGGATGCATATAGTAATGTCAACAGTAAGATTGTATTTATAAGAATACTTGATCAAAACTTGCTTTATCAAACTGGGTCAGTCCAAATGCATTAGCCTGTTCAATGAAACGTATATTTCCACAATTATTCTTTAAACAAAATTTATATTTTAACCCTTTCCTCTCCCTACGTATCACAACTCCTTGTTCCTGTTCATATTTAACAACACATTGAAACATATAATATACAACCCACAGTCACAAATCAGATATGGAATTCAAGCGTCTGTGAGTAATTGAGTATTTCCAACTTCTCAAGTGGATTGGAGCACCGTTAAGTAGTATGTATATCCCAGGCATTTTCCTGACTGCCGCCTCGTTTCATCTTGATCTCCCCGACCCTCAGACGGGAGAAGATTCCAATGCAACGCATAATTTGACAGATCATATATCCCAGGAGAGAACACGCAGATCTGAAGAGGAATTTCAGCTAAGGACATAGGCTCAAGGTGGATATTGGTAGAGCTCGATCCAGACCATATATACGGGGGCACACTTCCTAGTGATAAAGACTTTCCCGGTTGGATCCCAATAATATTTGACGTGACTTTTACTTCGTTCACTGGTGTGACATCATGCCACCCTGCTTGATCATCAGAAGGAGTTGCTGACTGAACCATGTTTACAGCGTTCAGATGGCCACCATTACCAGCAGAATCTGAGGTGTCAATGCGCACAAAAACAGTGGCACCAGAGGAATTGAGAAGATGCATCTTCAGATTTATTTCACAAAAGGATGTAGAGAAATTATGATGTAAGGTTCGAGGGCCATCCAATAGCCATGAAATAGGGCCTTTGCTTGCAGTACTATCAAGCGAGATTACAAGAGATTAATATAAACCCCAAAAAACGCAAGTAAACAAGGAATACATGAATGGCTAAAATCTATCATAAAGTCAATCAGAAGCCTAAGGTTTGGAATAGAACTTGCCTGCAATGGCATGCATGATGAGACATAACATGAGAAGGGTCAGAAAAACCAGCATTACTTTTACTCTGCAGCGGCCGAGAGATCAATACAAAATCAACAGTGTTCAGGTCTCTCTGAGCCTACAAAAAGATGAAGCTCATATCAATAATAGGAGAGTGAGAAGTGAAAACAATTCAAAGATGAAAGTATAAGGACTAGGCAAAAATCAGTCCTAGATGATTCAGACTCATTCTTAAACTTTCTCAGTAGCCAACTTAATCCTTACAATTTTCATTTTTATTCAGCATTGTGCTTAAACCTATTGCTGTTGGAGCAATAAGTGTGTGTGTGTGTGTGTGTTTATAACATTCATTAATGATTAAACATACTAATTTATTATCATTAACTAGTTAATTACCCAGCAATGAATGACAATATACTCATGACTTCAAAAAAATTAGTATTAATAACAATGATAATAATATTATTATTATTATTATTATTATTATTATTATTATTATTATTCAAATTGAAACTTCAACTACACTAAATTATAACAATAAAATTCATGTTTGGGTTATATTTATTAGGCTTAAATACACTTTTAATCCCTCTAGTTTCATATAAGTTTCAATTTGGTGCCCCCACTTCAAAAACAATGTTACACTTCTACTTTTTAAAACGTTTGATTTTTGCCCCTTCATCATATGATTTATGAAAAATTTAACGTCAAATTTAACAATTTTCTGACTAAGACATTACTTATTTATCTAGCATCAATAACTCTCACTCAAAGTTATCATCCAAGTCAGTAGATTGTTAAATTTTGGACGGAGATGTGACAGAGGCAAAATTAAATCGTTCTAGAACATATGAGGGCAACATTGTCTGCTTTGAACTAGAGGGACCAAAATTTTATTTAAGCCTATTTACTAGTTTTTAAAATTTTCTAATTTTTTATTTTGGTTTTAAATAAAGATTTTGGGTAAATGGATCTGGGCATGAGGGGAAAAAAATTGCCCACATTGAAATTTCTTCAGATAAATGGATACAACTATGGGAATTTTAGGATTTAATAAGGATGGGGCTACCCAACTGGGTCTTCGATTTGTAATCCTCACATGTCTAGTTCAGAGAACGGTCTCATATAGTCATTTTATATGGGTCCAGACCTGGGTAAGTACCCTACCCATGCTCATTACAGATGAAAATTTCTACTGCTTTCTCACTCACCAAGTATGAAATCATCAGATCACTGTTATTACAAGAACCACGTAATGGCAACGAAAATATTAGATAACAACTCTAATACCAAGAAAAAATATCAGAGTTGGACATAATACAAAAGATAAATGTCTACCTCATGTGGTAATTCCTGCTGCAATCTTTCATAATAGTGGAAACTGACCAAAGGCTCGCTACAAATATCGTAAACTGGATCCTCACTACCTTGAGGAACCAATTTGATATCATTTTTGACAGGCATGGAGACCAAAGATATATTGTCCTTAGAAGTCAATAGTCTCCTGCAATTCTGATGGCAAACACTAATCTAATTCAACCAACTGAAAGAATCACAAATGAAGACACTTTTCAAAAAATTTTAGATTGCCAGTATTTCACTGACAAAAGCATATGTAGCCAAAAACACAGGGCAGAATGGATAACAATGGTTGTCAGATCAAATGAAGTCAAGGGAAAGCACACAACTTCAGATAACTAAGCATTGCAATATATAAAATCTGAAATATGATGATGTAGGCTCTTCCTAAATTTCTGCACTCTAGCTTTACAGCTTCTAGCTCATTCTTATTTTTTTTATTGTTTATTTTCTATTACTTACATTTTTTTTATGTCACATTTTTTGTTCTTTCCGTTGGAAAAATTGAAATATTTTAATAGAAAAAGAAGTGGAAAAAATAATAAAATAAAAAATCACCATAACCTACAACTACAACAAATCAAATCATCGCAAGAAGCTTGCATTTATCTATCTTCAATACAATCGGACAAGACAAAAACACAGGACTGGCTTACATTTATGCAAATGATACAGTGACATTTTTACAACATTTTGGACAGAAATAAACTATGAATAATACCAGTTAATCACACCCCCCCCCCCCCCCGGGGGAAAAAAAAAGAAAAAAAGGATTCATAACCACATTCTATAACAAAATAAACACTTAATCACTCTGTCCAACATTTTGCTTCAAGTCGTCTGCCTTTAATTAAAATTATCCCATATTCCCAATCCCAACAATATATCAAGAGAAAGAGGCAAAGAAAATTAATTATATACTTTTCCACTAATATACATTATTAAGTTCTCCATCAGGAACTTAATAGATGATTATCAGCCTAACCTAAACAATCACTTTAGCTATACTTGACTGCTTTCCTTATTGATCTTTTCACATTCACTAGTACCCCTTAAATGAAGCCTCTGTGCCATGCCATCATAGAAAGCATGTTTTAGAGAAAGATCACAAAATTAAGGCCTCTAACACAAACCTTTAGTGTTAGGAAACATGATATTGCTTGACCAGCCATCAATGATTGTGAAGGAAAAATAGCATCAGGAGGCTGAAGTAATGAGATTTCCCAGTCGCTCCCAATAGAGGACAGCTGATTAACTTGGAAACTTTCTGAGGCTGTCCTGTTAACAACATCCATTCGTACAAGGAACTCTTGTAATCTCAATGGAGAAGGACTGATTTGAAAAGATACATCCAATGATGGCAATACCTACAGAAACCCAATATTAGTACTAAGAATTAACTAGATTTACAACTGGTAAATATGAAAATGAGAGACATTTATCATAACCTCTTTTGTCTATACAACCAAAAAAATGACAAAACATAATTATTCTATAAATTTCCATAGCCACAACATTAAAGACATACAGATACAGTATAAAGAAAGAAAAACAAAGCAAATTAAGCCAAAAAAATTTCACTTTAAATAGCTATTATATCAACCTGCAGATTGTATTGCATGCGAAGAGTACGGTATCTGATGACATTTGATATATCCCCAATCTCATAATATATGCTTATGTATAGAGAAATATCACCAGGAACAGCTGCCCTAAACCAAAGAGGCCATGAGAAGGATGTAACACCTTGAACTGACGTGCCCTGAAACAGAGTGTAATTCATGAGACCCTGAGTGAATAGTATCCATTTCAGATCAAAGTGATAATACACAACTTACATGGAAAGCATTCAATACTAACCTCTGGAAACAGAAAGACTGTGTCAGACACGTTAAATGGATTAGCATTTGCACCAGTCGGTACTGAATCTATCTTCTTCATTAAGCAAGCAGGAAACTGTAACTTCATATTTTCCTGATTCCCAATATTCAGAAATCTAGGATGACTTATCTTCATCTTCAGATTCTGCCAAAATCCAAACTGAATAAGCATGGAGACAATGTATGCATGAAAGAGCAGAAGAAAAGCCAGTTCAGGCCTAACATGGGGAAGCCAGACTACATCTGTCTTCAGGTGAAATCATGTGCCTGCTGTAATTGTAAGCAGGTTTAATTGGCGCCAATACAACAAATGAAGCCCTAAAATCCCCACAGTTACACCAGGCCAATAAATAACAATTCCTGATATTCAAAGGTTTACCACCATACCCAGATGGGTTGATATAGAAACAAAATACAAGAAATACAGTTATGAACTGAAAGTAATAACTATTTACAGTAATTAAATTCCAACAGTGGTACCTTAACAGGACACTCTGATGGGTTCCTCAACTCCAAAACAAGGTGCCGTAAATCTCCCAAATAAGCCTTATCAGGGAAGGGGTGAATGGACCCTTGAAGCTTGGGTATGCTCTGTGATATTAGGAGAGGAGAAAGCTGGTTTAGTCTAATTTTGAGAGTACAGGAAAGGGACTCAGTTGAAGCGAGAGTAATGAAAAGGGACAGGATGGTAGCAAACACCTTAATCACTAAAAACTTAAAGTTTTCATTAGGCAAGTGCTTCCCTTTCCTTCTTCCTTTTACAATATTCTTCTTTACATGACTAAAGTCAAAGTCGTGAAAGCCAACTATAGAACCCAACAATTTCCACCTAACACCAAGAATTTCCAGAGTACCTTCTTCTCTTGGAGTAACTGATAGTTGCACCTGAATTGATAAAAGTGAATTTTGTAAAGTTGGCAACAAGTTAAGAATGGAAATTATAGATACAAAATATTTTATTGTATCTCACATGAGAAGATATATCAAGAAGTAATTAGCATAAGAGGGGAGATTAAGACTTTGTCTTACTAAATCAAGAGCACAATAAAGAAGCCAGATACATAATCCAATCTCAAAACAGGTGAAAAGACAAAGAGTTATTTTAAAATCCCAGCTTTATACTGCAATGCAATGGTAACCAAAATGTTGCAAGGATCATTCTAGTGCTACAAGTGAACAAGCTAAAAACTGACCTCCCCCACCAGGCCAAGAAGAATGAAAAGCAATTCAAGAGAGTAGGAAAACTTTTCAACTCTTAGCAGACATTAATTAACATTCCCAACTAATGATAACTTTATGATCACAAGAAAATAGGAGAACCTATAGTTGATAAGTTCAATTTTCACATAACAACCTGCCTTGTTCAAAAGGTAGATGACCTGGACAAAGGAGATATCACATTTGGACCTTTATTCAGATACCACTTTGCCAGAAAGACCAATTATCTAAAGCTTCCAGAACTGAAATCTAGCATAACTTTACATGAGGTTCAATTTTTATTAAATACAAGTACATAATTAAGATGCAAATATAGAACTTCTTGTTTTTCACAATGGAAATCAGTTCACATAGTTTCAGTCAAAGCAACATCATTTCACTAAAAATGCAGCTCTGTTTTTCTAACGATGATAGATCCAAAGCAGAGGAGCCAAGATGAGAATGAAATTCTAGGATGCTATAAACTCACCATGGTTGTTTCACCACCTCCTAATAAGAAGTCAACCTCCAACGCCAAAAATGAAGAATTGTCAGATCTCATATCCCTGCAGTGATGTAGCAAAGAGATAAATTTATCTTTTGCATACGACACAAAGCAAATGTGAAACTAAGTTAACATGCATACCCGCAGGCTGTCAACTCTTCACATTTACCAGCATTATCATTTTCCATCCTTGAACTATTTTCATCTGTACAACCATTGACAAACTATTAGCAACCACAAGACAAGGGCTACTAATATGAAATTTTGATAGAGAAATTTTAAAAAGATGATAAATATCATAATAATAACAGGTAAATGACAATGTTAAGGCAAACTCAGCTTACCAGCTGAGACTTCAACAGTACTAGGAAAATGCTTGCATATAAGGGTAATCCCAGATACAGGAATTGAGATTTGCAGAGGGTTTCCGAATTCAATATTCACCTTCACGGCTTCTGTAATAGGTTGGTGAAATAACGCATAAAAATTCATAAGAATCACCAAAATGAGAAAAAGAAAAGGGGGGGAGGGGGGAGTATGCTCGGTAAGGTTAAAATTTGCCCAATTACACTTCAAGTTTGTGTTCTTTCAAATATTAATGGAAGTAGCACAAGACCAGAGGTCATCTGATTTTTTCATAAACATCTAAATCTGATTGTCCAATGTTTTTAAGACATTAGAGATTAAGCTAATGGAATTATTATTCATGCTGACTTACTGCTCCCAAGGTTTAGTTAAACTTGAAAGGTCCTTGCCTTTACCCTTTTTCAACTTTACATAAGCCCTCACCCAAAATTTGTTTCATAGTATTCAAGGTTCCAATCCTCCATAAAATTTCCAATTTTTTAGGAACCAGAATGACCTCTTATGGTCTTGCTTGACTCATCATACATCCGCAAATTTGGATAGACTAGGAGGGTGCGGTCTCTTACTTCTGCTGTGTTTATCCCAGTAAGTCTTTCTTCCAATTTCTTATCTAGTCTCAAATAAATTTCCTTCTTGCTAAACCACTTGCAATATCCAAAGTTCCTAGTAAGGTCAAGTCTTCTGATTGAAAAGGTACTTACAAGGATTAAGGCTTACTGATCAGCTATATGTTTGTAGACTACATAACATTCTCTCCTAATACGTATGTTTCGTGTGGTGCTACTTTAAAAATAGCTACCTCTCCTAATATGTGTGTTCTGTGTGGTTCTACTTTAAAAACAGCTACCCACTTGATTTAACAGTGTTATTTGGCCACTTCTGTTTGGAGTTTTAGGTGAATGTTTGCTATTTCATTTGAGTCTGGAGCAGTTCATACTTCATACTAATAAATTTTAGAGAGTTTGGAACACGAAAGGAGAGAAAACTATATGGTGGTCAGTGGTGTGCAGTTTTTCCAATTCTATGGTGTATGAGGTAGGAGCAGAATGCTCATATCTTCTAGGATGCTTCATTATCATCACCACTGTTGCCAGATTAGATAGTTTCCATGGCTTCACATTGGTACTCTGCCAATGACTTATTCAAGGGAATCTCCCTATCTGTCATGCAGAGGGACAGGAGCTTTATTTCATGATAAGCTTGTTTACTTTTGTTGTTTTCTTTCTCATTGTCATTAGTAAGGAGGATATCTTATCCTCCTTTGTATTCGTACCTTGTCTCTATTCAAGTAGTGTTCTCTTGAACTACCAGCAGCCCACAGCTAGAATCTATCACAAACATAAATAAACATAGTGGTTCAAATTTCAAACTTTTGTGCTTGTGTTTTTTCCTTTATGGCAATTTTTTTTTAAAATAGAAAAATAACTGATTGAGATAAAGAAAAGCAGTACAACAATGGAGGACAATGAATCCTCCTACAGCAAGAAGCAAAGCCTAAAATAAAGGACTTTAGCTCAAAAGAGCTTTCCAATCACTTTGTAAGTCCATTCATGGGCCAAGACAGTCCAGCTATTTTCTCAAAATGTAGGGCAGAAAATGATCGTTACTTATCCTTCAATATTCAGGAGTAAAAATAATATTGGAAAGCAAAGTTCAAGAGAAGTAAAATGATATAACTGATTAATCACTCAATGTAGCAACTCCAAATGAAGTTCTATCATGTTCATACCTCCTGCAACACAAACATTTGATTCTCTGTATTTTTTTGAGGTTAGCTTTGATTGCAATTCCAACCAATTAGTCTTGGTAGTAGAGAATGATGGTATCATTTCTTCCTCCAAGGAACGCCACAAGCCTTCTCTAGTGTTAGCCTGAAAAGTTTATTAGCAGCAACACTTAAAGCTATGAGACTACAGCTATAAACCCCTGAACATTTCAAAGTGCAAACACAAATATGAAGATACAATACATATAGAGAGAGAGAGAGAGAGAGATCATTTGAGTTTCCTTATAGCTCATATCAAGAGAAGCATACTTTCAGTTGTTAGTTGGTAACTAGGTATTCAACTTAGGAATCATAAACAGAGACCTAACATCATCTTTTCCGATTAAGTTGATTCTGTGCACCACAAAAAGATACTCCAACAAGGTATAAAACTAAAAGATTTGTCCAAAGCCTGAAGGAATGGGGTTGTGGGTAACCAGTTACATATAGCTATTTATAAAAGTCAAGGACTCAGGATACTTTAAACCTTTCAATCTACTGGGCAAGTGGTAAGATTTGACAGGCTGGTCAACTTGTAATTTCTAATGCTTTGCAGCCTGTATACCATGAAGACCTGATGAATGGAAGTTTTGGTTGGCTATGAATCATTTGATATTAAGAGAATTTTCCATAACTGTTCTTTCATTACATGCTGAAAAGATTAAGGGACGTAACCAAGTATCCATGTATGCACTCAAGGGTGGCTATGCATTTTGTAGGTTAAATAGATATTTAGACTAGAATGAATAGTAAGTGTGAAAGGCCTCTCCAATAAAAAGGACCAAAATAAAAGTAAGGGTGACAGAGAATAAGATCACCCAAGATAACATGCCAACACAATGCTACTGTATACCACATTATTCATAATAGCGTCTTCCCCATCATCTAGCAAATTATCAGTCTGCTAAACAGCAATCATCAACAAGGGCCAATTAAATAGGGAGGGGAGAACAATTTGAGAATTAAAACCCAATAATTTATGTTTCTAGACCCAGGAAAAACTTGGGCATAGAAAGCAACAACTTACAGCTGAAGGCGATCCAAAAGTTCGGTGGTCTTCAAAGACAACCTTGAGTGAAGAAATGTTGATTACAGGCAACTGAAGTTTTGATACCTCAAATGTTCGTCCTGTTTTCTATCATATAAAAGAAAAATCAAGACAAAGTGTTAAATTAATTAGCTCTTGTCCAACTCAGCATCTAAAAACACATTCCAGAACTAACAAGCCATAAAGTGATTTGAGTAAAGTGCCGACTATATCACACATTAAAACCATAGTAATATGCAAAGAAGCTTATTTACTGCAAATCAAATTATCAATCATAGGACCCCATAAAAATTTTATAAAACATCAACATTACTTAAGAATAAAATCAGGTTCTAAAATATAATCCTCTAAACAAGCAAAAATGAAAAGAACAAACTAGCAGGTTCTAAACATTCGAAGAGCCAGTATCACCTGAACTATTTGAAGAAAGTCACCGAAAAATAACTCCTGTGTTGTCTTGGACTGGTGACTACAAGCCAAAATTTCCAACATATGCTTGACAGCCACATCACACATCCCAAGAGAAGCATACCACCTAAAACAATCATCTTTGTTAAAAAGGACAAAAAATTCACAGAATGTAGATTTCATGGCTTCTGATGAAAACCCATGTACTTTTGCTGAATCAAGTGCAACTTACTGTCCTATATGGAAATGAACATGATCTTTAATATAACTCCACATAGTTCCCCTAAAAACAGAAAGACCACTTCTGTATGTTCGAATTGCATGTTTGATCTATTCAAGAACAGGCAGGAAAATTAGCAAGAAAAAGCAACACATCAAAGGGATAATGTTTCGGGACAACATTGACAGACCAATACCTGATCACACTTCTTATAACGATCACCAGAAAGCACAAGATGAAATCCAAATTTACGTAACATAGAAGGTTTGGACAACAAGTAGCAATAGGATGCTTGTTCAAGCATCACAGCAGAATGTAGGATATCCTAATACAAAAGAAATTTGTCAACCATAGAAGAGATGTTTCCCAACTTACTCTTTCTTAGAACTAAACAGATGCACTACCTCACCACAAATGCGAAAATAAACTGGTGCTGCTTCTTTATATAGATCTCTTGTCTTCAACATTTCTATCCACCAGAGACCACATCGTGTGGCATTTTGCTGACCAGATGATCCAAGTTTCTGGACATAACAAACTTATAAACCAACAAATCGAAGCCAAAGGAATAAAGCAGTAACAGAGCAACATCCAAGAAGAAGCTTATTATCTAATTAACTTTCATCATCTAAAAATAAACCATACATACTAAATAAGTGTTAAAGGCATTTTCCATGCAATACTCAGCTTCCTTTCTTGATTGGTCCAACATAAAGTACGTAAGTCCCATCATTTCCTGAAACAGCAGGGTATGCAAACCAAAAATGATGCATGTACTAATCATTCCACAATCAGATAGCATATAATAGCAGTATGGATCTTGAAATAACAAAAGAATAGGAAGGGAAATAACTGCAAATGTTCAAGAGAGTAACACAAAAGAAATTCCATTTATCTCTTATTTAGAAAAGAAACAAATAAATCTACTGTAACAGCCTTCCACCATTTCATCCTAACTCATGTGACAAACCATGCATGATCAGAAGACCCTCTCCACTTGGAAATTGGAATTAATGAAACATGAAATTACCTGTACACCAGCATAGCGTTTCCAAGCTTTATCAAGCTTGTAATCTGTGGAAATTAGGCGATAATTTGACAAGGCAAGTTCGTAATCCCTTAACATGAAAGCATAATCACCCAAAACTCGAATTTGGGATTCAATGGAGCTAAAGGTATACCTTTAACAATGAAAACAAAGACCATATTAAAAAACAAGAGGAAAGAAATCAGAAGCATTGGGATCTTAATAAGATAGTAGTATGGCATACATAGGACCATGGACAGAATCTGTGCTATCTTCTTTCCCTTTTCTCCACCATAAATTTTTAATTTGGTTTCTGAAGCCTTTCCGTGATGCAGAAACCTAAACAAAAGGAAATATTACAGAAATAAGACAAAAGGGCAATGAGAATGGTCAAGATAATAAAAGACAGAACAAAACCACAAAGTCATTAAAGAAAAAGGCTGAGTATAAAATACTTGTTGATTGAGCATACGAATCTTTTGCTCCATGCTTGGAATGATGTGTTTAGATGATAAATCTTGCATTAGATCTTTAATCTGTGCTCAGGCCAAGAAACAGGATAGTAAAATGCATCTGTATTAAAGAACAAATATTATGTAATATATCTAACAATTGTCTGAGATAGCAGAAAGAATGCACCTTATTGATATCATCAATGTTTAGAAAGCAACCGGGATCTTGACCAGGAGAGACATCAGAATTCTGTCACAAATTACAGAGAACAATATTTATATGAACAAAAAATACCACAGAAAACAGAAGCCAAAATTTTACATGTCCCAAGGTTGAACCAAAAACTTGTATTACTTTCACAGAGTTTCCAAAAGGAAAGAGAAAAAGAATATATAAAAGAATTAAGAAGCAGAGGACAGAAAGAAAAAACCATTTCTAATTTTAATGACAAAATAAATTACAAGACCTTGAAACAAACTTACGTAAGAAGCCGTATAGCAGAAAAAAACTTACATACGAAGCCCAAGGGTTCTCTACATGTTTGATTGGAGCATCTGTTGAAGAGTTAATGCAAAGCAGTGCACAGTCACTAGTACCAAATGTACTCCTCATTTCAGTCAATATTTTAGTTGCTCTGCAAAAGAGAAAGAATATTAAAGAATTCAAAACAAGTATGATGCTACATACAAGTAACAAATTCATTTTCACAGAAATATCATGGAGTATGAACAGTAAAAATATAAGGTCCAATAAGCAACAGAAAATTTTTCTTACTTTTCCTTTCCTGAAAGCAATTTGCATCCTCGGAGAATGAAACTGGTCAGAGGGTTTAAAATTATTTCGATATTACTTCACTTTAAAGTTCCCTGACAATGTAAACTTTGGCAGTAACAAGAGGCAATGACAGCAACCCCAATTTTAAGGTAGATTCAGTGAGGAAGTTTCATCCTTGACCATTTCTTTTTTAATAAATAAAAGATTAAATATGTTAGAGATATTAAAGGAGGTTTAACGGAGCTTTGTGTCAACCAAGAAAATTGTGTCTAGCAATGGCGTTTACTGGTGGCCAGAGGAGGTCATAGACACTCATGGGGGCAAGTAAAGAGAGAAAGGACAGGGTAAGAAGAGAGAGGGAAAGGCAAAACATAGACACCAGCTTGGTAAGGGGAAAAAAATTGTTTTCTATCTAAGTTGCTACTGTGATGGGTTGGGTGACATGGATGTAGAGGCAGGAAGATTTTCTAGTCAGAGAAGGGGCAATCACAGAGGGAACTTTAGCTATCTTGTGAAGATGTTAAAAAACTCAAAAATAATGCAAAAATTAATTCTACATTCTGCAATGTAGCAACCCTGTTTTAAAGGAAATATTGAAAACAAATCTTAAAATGTATTTGGTTTTCCATCCATTTTTTATTGGTTTTACAAAAACATTTTCCCCGTCCTCAACCAAAAAAGCAAAATCTGCAAGCAATCGGATCAAATGCATTCCAAGTTTTTGATGTCAGCAAGGAGTGAATGGGTGAACTGTATGAGACTATTTCGAGGAGTCCAAAGTATTAAACAACGAAAAGATCAACAACCACAAGTGACAGTCACAGATCTTGCGTTCTAATAATGGAGACAATTAAATCATAAGGATTTATTAAATAATATAGATTTACATACTCTAGACTAGGTGCTCGCTTAAATTCAATGACTCAAAGAAAAATAGTGTTAGTAGGTTCTATAGATAAGAGAGAAAGAAAACCCACAAATAAGGAGGAGGATAAGATATCCTCCCCTGCAAAGACAAAAAAGCAAGACACAGCATGTAAAAGGCTCATCAAAACAACTTCCATATCTGCAAGAGAGACCCCCTTACAAAAGGTTTGGCATTGGAAAGTATAAAAAAGGAGTGCTCTCCAAACTATAATTTTAAGGTAGTCAATTCATCATTGATTTCTACAGTGAATTACTTGAAATTATTCTGGATGAGCTAATTTCAAATTCAGCCTGTAAAGTTTTATATATTTGTTATTAGTTTTTTTTTTTCTTTTGCTATTGTATACACCTTGAGTGGTAGTGTCTTGTCCCCTCATGCCTTCTTTCATACAGAATGTTACTTATAAAAAAATAAAATAGTTCAGTTTGGCACCTACTTTGGACAAAAGAGACCATCTAAATATCCAGCAACAATTAGTAGAAAGAAAAAGAGGATAAGTCAACAGAAAACCAAAAAAGAAAAAAGAAGCTTCAAAAGCTCCTCTATGTAAACACCAAAGAATGCTCCACTTCCTGCAAAATTCATATTTCTATCCCAATAAGCATTCTAGGACTCCACTCCAAGCAATTTATGCTAAAATAGGAACACAGACCTCCCATCCCAATCATCTCAAAGAATGGTTCAATCCAAGAGATGCTAATCTCCAAAATTTTCTTTTCACATAAAGAAGGAAGTTGTGACTCTATGTCTAAAAAGTAATAACAACAAGTATAATGTTACATGTCTCTAAGAGTGAGAAGCTAACAACGAAATAACATATATACCTGTCAGCAGGGCCATCTTGATTATCATGCACCAATAAGTAATGCTTTAAAATCTTCGGATCCATCACACCATCGTTGAGAAGGGAAGGCAGCTTGTTGGTGTTAAACAGGTCAACAAATCTGTTAATTGGTTGTTCATCCTTAGAAGAAACAGTCAAAAGACCTGCAAGTTATTTACAGATGAGAGAAAGGGGGGAAATTCAATCAATAAAAAAGCTTAGAATAAGAAGGAAATTTCCATGAGGGCTTATTCTGTGTATAAAAACTACTATATTTTTCAAGACAATTACAAACAAGATATAAGAATTTTGACTGGTTCCAAAACCTTACATGCCACTGGATGATCAAAAGCTTCATGGTCTGAAAAGGAGACCACACGGATAAGTTCTTTATTAAAAAACTGAAGCCAGGATGGCGTATTTCCAGATTCAGAACCTAGAACAGCAATTGTTAGTCAACCCGTGCAAGACAATTACAGAATCTCAAATACAACAACAACAACAACAACAAAGCCTTTTCCCACTAAGTGGGAATTACAGAATCTCAAATACCTAAAGAAATAGATATTCTAAAATCTAAGAAAAAAAAAAAAAAACACACACACACACACACACATTTACTAAATTAGACACAGTACCGGTAACTTCAAAATAGTAGAAGCAGCAGGAAACAAGACACATTATGACTGAACAAAGATTTTATACAGTGAATACCACTTACTGTCGAGTACATGATTAATTTCTGGGGCATCCAAACCCAACTCAGAAAGCTCTTTCTCCCCTGCCTCTGTGATAACTTGCTTCAAATGCTCTTTAGCTACCTAGTTAAAAGTGTGGACACACAAATGGAACCAGATAATAAATTCTGAATGCAATATACACACACACACACACACGCTATATTTAGTTATGTAGTGCGGATTACTTTTTCTTAGGGAAAAAAATTACACTTATCAAGTGAAATAAACCAGAATCCCGACTTTTCTCGGTTTCCCACAACAAAATATTGCTAAAAATTGACTTAACACGAAAAGGCAATAAATAAGTTCAGATTAAAGATTGTTTTAAGCATTTGTTTGTTATGTGTTCCATGTGAGCTGAACTTGTTTCAAATTCCTTTTTCAGCTGTTTGGTTGTCTAGAAGTCTAAGAATATATTGTCATATGTTAATCCATGTAATATTTCCAACCAAGCCATAGCCGTGTCATGTACCAAGGAAATGACCCGGTGGACAATTACCTCCAAATCTGGCTTTCTGACATCCGAAGCATAATATAACCGTAATTTGAACTTCTGAAGCCTATATGACTGGTCGCTGGCTGTCCTTACTGGCACTGCAACATACAAGCCGAACATACTTGTCACAACCCTTGATATCACGCACGAAAATGTGGGCATTGTCAGAAGTTGATGGATTACCGTCGATATTGTTAAAGGAGCAGAATGGGGTCAGCATCTGAAGGAAGCTGAGGCCATTCTTTAGGCAAGCCTCCTCGACGAAAGGAGTAGAAAGGACCATCACAACCGGAGTGATCTCGTCTAATAACATCTGGCCAAGCGGCGTCTTCGCCGGATCCATGACCTTCTTCTTTCTCCGGCTGTAGGCAGTTCGCCTTCAAATTGCGACACTGGTTTGGTCGCCTCACTGGCTGAGTCAGATGCGACCCGTTGGGGAATTGATTCCCCAGGTATTTTGGCCGCCCTCTGGGATCGGATCTCGACCGTGAATGGAGAGTTAGGAACAAGAGGAGGACGGAACGGGTTTACTGAACGACGTCGTCCGCCTTTTCGGTCTGCGACTCTCTGCATACGTTCCGCTGGAGTTTTTTTTTTCACGTCTCGGAGGAGTTTTGATAGCGTCCTTCAAAATTTCCAATGGGACCAGTACATGTTTAAAAATATATTCAAATTTCTTATTGATTCTCGATATATAATCGAGAAAAATATTTATATATATATACATGTTTAAAAATATTTAAATTATATGAATTTTTTATTTAAAAAAATTATTCTCTCAAATTTTTAACAAAAAAATATATATTACAACTATTTCTTTACATTACATTTTTCTTTTTTAAAAGATGCTTAAATTATACCATCTTTTTTATTATAAAAACATACATAAAATTTCAAAATTAATATTTGATCAAAATATTCTCACAAATAATAATATTTTTATTAAAATTATAAATTATTATAAATATTTTTAAAAATTTTTATTTGATATCATTTATTTTGTATTGAAAATGATAATTTTAATTTATTTTAATTTTAAAATTTTAACTATTCTTATATCGATTAAATACATATTTATTATTTTTTATATTATATAAATAATAAATTTAAAGATATCTTAATTGAAATATGTGAATTATGGCTTATTTTTATTATAAGAAAAATCCATATAACAAGTTATTATTTCAAATAAAGAAAAATGTAATTTTTTAAAATAAATTACAAAAATCATATGATGTAAATAGTCCAAAAAAAAAAGAGTGTAATTTACTCTATATTATATTACTGAAATTGCATTTGACCAAAGTTCTATCCTTAAAGATCGTTATCCAATGTTTTAATGGCAGTTGTCTTTTTTTATAATAACACGAAGCTTAACCGTGACATCCTTCTGCTTTTACTACACACATTGCTTCTAAAGACCTGCAAATAATGGCCAAAACTTCTTTGACATCCATTGAAAATGGGCTTTATATATAGGTTCATGTTCACCCCCTTACACTTTTTACTTTATTTTCTTCGCCCTTAGCATATATTGCAGCGTTCAAATTCTCTGCTTCGGTGGAAAAGGGTGTAAAATGACACTGTTCAGGTATATGGAAGCCAATCGCAACCATTAAAACGGAGCGATCTTATCTGTCTATGAAAGCCCCAAAACGGTGCGTCTTAGGACTCCCTAAATCAGTCATTTGGATATGTACAGTGATGGATATTGAACAATAACTGTCCACAATTTGAGTTGGAGGTTCTAGTTGGATTTAGGAAAAGAGTTAGATATAGGATTTCCCTAGTTCATTTCTAATATTTTTCACACAGCTTTTGCATTTGGGTTTTGTTTTCATGGATAGCTAGTGTTTGATTCTTATGTTTCAGTCATGACACAATTCTTTTCTAAATAAATATAGCTTGGTCTTGTTGATTATAGATCACTTTTGTTACAGTATTATTTTGCTAATGTCTTGTTGATCATGTTTGTTCTTTCATTGCGAGTTCATTTGATTTTTGGTTTTTGCTCTGTTTCTATGACTTGCTAATATATCTTGGTTTCTGAAAAACGAATGAATATTGAGAACCTATGAGAATAAAGTTTTGCACATATTACCCATGATAGATTGTGGAATATGAGAGACAGAAGGTTATGACTCGCTGTGGATTTAATTACTAGTCCAATTGTAACAAGGGTAATGCTTTTGCTGCCATTTGAATCTAATTTTGTTCATGATCTAATTGATGCTTGTCAATTGTTTGAGAAAATATTTCAAAGCCATAGCATGATATTGTTCCACTAATAATAAGTTGTGTGCAACTTTAGTATTTTCCTTGTGTTGGCATTAAGATTATTAGATGTGTGCTTGGGAATTTAGGATCAATATGCGCAATTGTATGTGGGTAATAGAGTATGCGTTTCTTTTCCCTTCCTTGCTTAAACATTATTTGGATATGGGAATTAACGCATGAGGTGGAAATAAAGCTTTGGTCTCATATGGCCAAGAGAAGGAAGTAGGTGCGAAGAGAGAATACATATTGTTTCAGAAGTCTATTCTAACAAGTAAAATCAAATGCTCAAGTGCTTTTGCTATATGAGAGAATTAATAAAATTTGTGGGTGAAAATTGTCGGAGACTTCGTTATACTTGTACAATGGCAATTCCCTAATATTTATGTCCAAAAGTATTATTAAATACCAAAGCTCTGATTCAATCATATTAACTCTGTTGTTGTTTTTTTCTTTTTTTTTGGTTTGGTGCTTCAATTTGACCGCATGTGGAGTGGCACTTGGGAGAAAAGCCGTTACTCCAACAAGTGGAATGAGGAAGATTCATTTGGGAGAAAAATAATAATTAGAAAAATAAAAATTACACACAATTGATTAAAAATAAAACCTTTCCATTCATTCATCCAAACATTTCCATGCTACCTTCAATTTAAATGGTCAAGTTAATGTTGCTTTACATAAAGAATTACCTCTTTCTTTTTTTCTTTTTTTTTTCAGGCATAAGTCATAACATTATTCGTTCAAATCGAATAAGAATGTTGATATATTTGATTGGTTTAAATAGCAAAAATATCAATAACGGTCATCGTAGAAGGAATTTTAGGTTCCGTTTAGTTTAATAGAGGGAAGGGGGTTTAGTGAGTTTTGTTTAGTTAAAAGAGAGGGAAAGAGAGGAAAGGAGAGATTATTATTTGATTCAAAAGGGGAGAGGAGGGAAGATAATTATATTTGGACCAATTTATCTTTTATATTATTTTAATTTTATTTTTTATAAAAAATTTATTTATATTAATATTTAAAAAATTATAAATTCGAATCTTTTTTTATTTTTAATTTCTGATGAAAAAAATTATCTTAATTTTTATTAAATATTAATATATTAAAATATTAAAAAATTAAAGGGGCAATAAAGTAAATTTTAATTTAAAAAATATCCCTCCCCTCTTCTCCCTTCCAATTTTATTCAACCAAACATCTTGTTCCCTTCCCCTTCCCTCGAAAAACCCCCAACCAAATACACCCTTAGAAAAAAAAAAAAGAATAGTAGAAATGGAGACCTAGGGAAAGACCAGGGAGAAAAGACAGATTAGGGAGCATTTACTTTTTATCAATGTTTTTAAAATCAGACTGGTCATTAAACCAGTGAAGTCACTGGTTTATGGTTTATTGATTCAACCGTGGTTGAACCGTGATCAAACCGGTGATAATTTTAAATAAATATATATATTATTTTATATATTAAAATTTTAAAATAATAAATAATAACAAACAAATATTAATAAATTTTAAAATATATTATGACTAATTGTAAATAAAATTAAATCATACATAACATAATATTTAATTTTAAATTTGTTTAAAATATACTTGCATAATTTTAATAAAAATCATATGAATTTTATTTTTATTTCTCATCTATTAAATTAAAATTTTAAATTATAGACAAGATAATAATAATGGTTTAATGAAAAACATATTATTCATCATACTAAAAGTCAAGATTCGATTCAACTATTAGCCATTTTGATATTTAAAAATAGAACCATGATAAAATATTTTAAAATAAATTCATAATAAAAGTTTTATATTAAATATTACATATTATAACTAAAAATGCATACTAGCTTAACGGTAAGGGTGTGCTTATATGTCAAGAGGATCCAAGTTTGAGTTACACCAATGTCATTTTTGCTAAATAAATTACGGACCGATTCAACCGATGACCCATTAGTTTTCTCGATTTTTACTAGTTTTTGATAAGTTTTTACTGGTTTTTGACCGATTCTCAACTCAGTCGATTTTGAGGGTCAACCAGACCGGACCATAGACCGGTTCCTGGTCCAACCAGCCGATTCGATCCGGTTTTCACAACATTGCTTTTTATGAATATTGAAGATGAAGTGTAGTGTGTTTTTGGCCGAATTGGACTAATGGAAAAATTTATGATTGACATTGAGCATTAATTTAGTTCACACATTGTTACTGAAAGAGGTGATATTTCTATGAATTTAAGTAATAGTAATTATATATATATATATATGTCTATAAACTTTTGTATTATTGTCTTTATTATCAAAACTCACTTAATTAACCAAATTTTAATGTAAGTATAATAGAATCGGATTGTCTCATTCTGTAACACCATATATTTCTAGCTTGCTTCTTATCATTCCTAAGTCTCACATGATGGATTGAACAAAAGGGAATGGAAAAATGGCATTAAAATAATGCCTTATTTCACGTTGCGTCGCGTATGAAAGTTTTATTCGATGTCACGAGAACCATATGAGTTCACTTGTACGCCTAAGAAGCTGGAGTTCTCCTCTGCAATTGGGCAGAAGCAAGTCGGTTTAGAGAGAGGGAGGCAGAACATGGCATATAAAGAAGAAGAAAGAAGCTTCCTTTAACACTTTAATGCCAATTTTGTCCTTCGTTCTTAACATTTTCGTTTCTCATTCATTTTAGCTCCTTTTTGAAAACCGTCTTTTCCAATTATAAAATTTAGATTCGTTACATTATGAAAGCCATTGCCTCATCTTCCAACCTAAAGCTTCTAAATTTTTCTCAAGGGTTTCTCCTATCTTCTTTTATCATATAAAGTCCCAAATTAAGCTTGGAACTCTTTGAAACATCCCCTAGCTATCTCTAAGGGTTTTGATCGATTTATGCCTCCATTAAAGACCTATGGAGTTTGAGATTTTTCCTTGATGGATGGGGCACTTGGGAGGCTCCTTAGAAGTCTTAGAAACTCAAACAAACACTCACATATGATAGGAAAGTCTTAAATCAACCTAGATTTTTAACTATGTTCAAGCACCCTACACTTTTTCAACTTGAAATTCAATAGCTTTTACTTGCTTTCAATAATAGATTCTTCATCCTTGCACTCCAAAACCTCTAATTCCTCCATAAATTGGACAAAAAACAACCCCTAAGAAGTGGGCTCATGGTGGCCAAATTCGTGCAAGAGGAAGGGAAAGGAAGAAACTACCAAAGAATTGAAGTTTTATCTTATTTTCTTGTTTCGTTTGGCTTGTTCTTCCACTTGGTTGGCTTACTCCCTCAAGTTTCAAAATTTCCTTCTCTGTTCTGCCCCCAAAACAGCACCAAACTCTCCATTAAAACTATAGAAAGAAAGTTTGGGAGGAGAGGAGCAAGTTTAAAAAATGAAGGATATGGAATTTCTTAAAGTTTCTTACCTTTTTCTTGAATTTCTTCCTCCAAAATCTTCCTCCTCTTGTGCGCCTAAGAAGTTGGAGTTCTCCTCTACAATTGGGCAGAAGCAAGTCGGTTTAGAGAGGGAGAGGCAGAACGTGGCATATAAAGAAGAAGAAAGAAGCTTCCTTTATCACTTTAATGCCAATTTTGTCCTTCGTTCTTAGCATTTTCGTTTCTCCTTCGTTTTAGCTCCTTTTTTAGAACCGTCTTTTCCATTATAAAATTTAAATTCCAAATTTAATAAAATGCCTTTGTAATCACTCAAATTGGAAATAAAACCTTCCCGAACGAACCGGTCAGAGTTTGGGTCAACCAATGTCAGAAAAGAGTACATCGGAGGGGCTTTACCAATCCCAAGCCTTTTCATAGTTTTTGGGGCCTCTGAGAACCCTGAGTAACTCAAAATTTTCATTTAAAAAGTCCTCCTAAGTGTTTTTCCAAAATTGCACTTATTTACGAAAATGTCACTGGCCTTTCGGCAATTTTTTTGAATTACTTTGGCGCCAGTTTCTTGGCAACTCAAGGCTCAAATCCTCATTTTCTATTATTTAACATTTTATCCAAATTTTAGCTGGTCTTGAATCACTCATCTCAAGGGACTTACTTTTCAAACCAACCCATTTCTGTATTGTTACAACATATCGGGTGTTACACATTCAATTAGTAAGACCAAGAATTAAACCTTGATTTTGTCTAGTTTAAACAATCATTCAAATTGATACTTTTAAAAATCAATCAACATTGATTAAGAATTAAATTTGATTAGTTGATTTTGAGCTAAAATTAATGCAAATAAATTGTATTGAATAAGTTTTCTTTTAAATTTTTTTAACATGTGACTATTGTTTTGATTTAAACACACATACGTATTGCTCCCCAAACATATTGGCACCATTTGACTTGCAATGACTTTCGACATATATTCAATATGTGGCTGCTCATTAAATTCAAACACATATATGCCTTGCTTCCAAAACATATATGCGCCATCTCACCTGCAATCCACTTCCAACATATAATGTAAGTTTTTATATAAATAAGTTATTAGTGGGTTGCTTCCAAAACATGCCTCCTTTGTTGGATTCGAACTCTTATTGGCATGAATACCTTAAACACACACACACACACACATGTATTTATATAAATAGATTATTAATTGATTGTTTACATTTTTCTATGAAAATGGCAATGTGGACCATAACTCAAAGGAATCATCCCAACAGCTTAACCAGTATGTCACTTTATTTATTTATTTTATTAAGGTAGTACATGATATTATATAAATATAAATATAATATTTTTTAAATTTCTAATATTTAATTTAAACATTGATCAACTACCATTTTTTATACTATATTCAAACTCTTAAGAGTCAATTAAATTTTATTATACAAATTTTTTTAAAAACCTAATAATAAAAATTAATATATTAAATAGTTAATTTTTATAATATCTTAATTTCAATGCTTATTTCAATAAATTAATATTTAATAATTATATTTATTAATAAATACATTATTTTAAGTTTAAATTTTAAAATTAAAAAGTCAATTAAATTTAAATATTATATTATATTTATTTTTAATATATAATTAATAATAAAATATTTTAAAATATATTAATATTTATTTATAATCATTTATTATACTATATTTATCGTTTTCTATTAATGGATAAGGTTTACTTACTATTTCTTTACTATAATATAATAATTCGTTTTCTGTCCATGGAGGTGTACTATTCTCGTGTATTATATCCTACAAGTGTTAAATTAAAATATACAAGATGAATATGAATTAAATATGCAAGCTTCAATTAAACAAGAAGAACAACCACCTTTTAACCCACCTAATTTACAAGCTCCAAGATATAACCAGACTAATACAGACACTAGTACACCTGTAATAGACAGAGAAACAGAAATAAGAGATACTGAATTAAAACATAAAGAACCCTTAAAAAATGATAATGAATTTATGTTTGAAACCATATATATACCAAGTAATAAAAGTAATTTCCTACCTCCTCCATTAGAACAATATGAAACTAGATCAATCCAAAATGCAGGAATATGGTTACATTTAGATTGCAATTTAGATCGAGAAAAAAGATTAGAAGAATGGATTAAAGCCCAAGTAATAGCTTTATTACATTGAAGTATATATATTAATTCAGCTAGTCTTGTAGTTGAATCTAGCTTCACAGGAATAGTATTAGAATGATGAAAAAGTTTAACTGAAAAATTTAGAGAAAATATAAGAAAAATAGTAGGATATAATACACGAAGAGAATTTTACGCTTTACTATTAAGAAAATATGAACAAGTATTAAGAAATGAATTTTTAGAAAGAAGTGTAGGAGCAAACGAACAAACTAAAATAGATAGAGCTATAACTAAATTACATAACATAGAAATCTGCACTTTAGAACTAAATAATTTAAATCAATATATTTGTGAATAAAACTGTTATTTATCATAATACTGATCCCCAATTAGTTCACACCTTATATAGTTATGACTTAGCTCACATTTTTTATATTTACAAATATATTGATTGAAATCATTTGGTTCTAAAATGCAGATTTCTATTTGATGTATAACTCTATCTATTTTAGTTTGTTCGTTTGTTCCTACACTTCTTTTTAAAAATTCATTTCTTAATACTTGTTCATATTTTCTTAATAGTAAAGCATAAAATTCTCTTCATGTATTATATCCTACTATTTTTTTTACATTTTCTCTAAATTCTTCAGTTAAACTTTTCCACCATTTTAATACTATTCTTGTGAAACTAGTTCAACTACAAGACTGGCTGAATTAGTATCTATACTTCGATGTAATAAAGCTGTTACTTGGGCTTTAATCCATTCTTCTAATCTTTTTTCTCGATCTAAATTGCAATCTAAATTTAACTATATTCCTGCATTTTGGATTGATCTAGTTTCATATTGTTCTAATGGAGGAGGTAGGAAATTACTTTTATTATTTGGTGTATATATGGTTTCAAACATAAATTTATTATCATTTTTTAAGGGTTCTTTATGTTTTAATTCAGTATCCTTTATTTCTGTTTCTCTGTCTATTACAGGTATACTAGTGCCCGTATTAGTCTGGTTATATCCTGGAGCTTGTAAATTAGGTAGGTTAAAAGGTGATTGTTATTCTTTTTTACTTGAAACTTGCATATTTAATTCATATTCATCTTGTATATTTAGGTATCTTAATTCTTCTCTTATGGAAGCTAATTTGGCTTCTTCTTGACCCATTCTTTTTTCTATTTCATCTTGTTCTAATTCATCTAATATTTGCATCATATTGAGTTGTTTGATTTCTTCCTTTTTGGGTTCTATTTTAGGAATAAAGCTTAACAATAAGTCTTCATCATGATCTAATCTATCCATTAATCGCATAAAACATAATCTTTAATCTTCTATTTTTTTTCTCGTTCTTCTGGTGAAATATAATCTATTGGTTCCTCAATAGATGATATTTCCGTCATTTTAGGTTTATGAATCTCATCATAAATTGTCCGTAAATTATTATTTATTACTTCTTGGCCATACCTTAATTCTTCAACTATTACTCAGGTTTCATATATTTGTTCATTCATTGGTTTATGTTTTATTTGATATTCACATATATATTAATTTAAATCATTTGGTTTTAAAGTGCAAATTTCTATTTGATGTAATTTAGTTATAGCTCTATCTATTTTAGTTTATTCGTTTGCTCTTACATTTCTTTCTAAAAATTCATTTCTTAATACTTGTTTATATTTTCTTAATAGTAAAGCGTAAAATTCTCTTCATGTATTATATCAGATACATATTTTTGAATTTATATTTATATTTTTTATATGGTGATTTATATTTTTTGTGAGTTTTCTTGTTCCTATATTTTCTGTCAAGTTTACATCCCCATCTATGAGGAGTTTCGAATTGATTACATCTTAAGATTAATTTATTTGTTTTATAATATTTTTTATTTCTCCATGCTTACTTACATTTATTAGATAAATATTCTCGTAAATAATCTTCTCATCTACCCATAGTGTCTAAATGGGGTATTAAATCTAATTGATTATTAAAAGCATTTCTATATTTAACTAAAAGAGTTTCTGATAATAGTTTAGGTAATTTATGATAAAATAAATCTAAATAAAATCTTTTTTGTTCATAATGTGAAAATCTTGCTTCATAATAATATTTTTGATATTCACAAATATATTGATTTAAATCATTTGGTTCTAAAGTGCAGATTTCTATTTGATGTATAGCTCTATCTATTTTAGTTTGTTCGTTTGCTCCTACACTTCTTCCTAAAAATTCATTTCTTAATACTTGTTCATATTTTCTTAATAGTAAAGCGTAAAATTCTCTTTGTGTATTATATCCTACTATTTTTCTTACATTTTCTCTAAATTTTTCAATTAAACTTTTCCATCATTCTAATACTATTCCTGTGAAACTAGATTCAACTACAAGACTAGCAGAATTAGTATCTATACTTTGATGTAATAAAGATATTACTTAGGCTTTAATCAATTCTTCTAATCTTTTTTTTTTTTATCTAAATTACAATCACCATTCGAGATTTATTTTTTCGAATTTTAGCATGTCCCATGACTATCATGGCTAGTGAACAATAATTTGATCTACTTTCTCTGATTAGATCATATTGCTTCATAGACCTCTGCATGAAAAAGGGCAGAGTTCCTTCCATAACCCGGTTTAGTTTCGATCAAACCTATTATCAGATATAAATCACTTGAAGCCACAATAATTATGAAGCAAATCGATTAGCTGAAATCCAACAAAATATTCCAAAAATAGATTTAACCCAAAGATTACACTAACTCCTTTACCTAAAAATCAATCCAAACTCCTTGAACAGTTCCAATATTTCCAATTAGTAATAGATAAATTTAATCATTACCAAATTTCTACACCTACAATTAAATATAAACATGATATTATATAAATATAAATATAATATTTTTTTAAATTTCTAATATTTAATTTAAACATTGATCAACTACCATTTTTTTATATTATATTCAAACTCTTAAGAGTCAATTAAATTTTATTATAAATTTTTTTTAAAAACCTAATAATAAAAATTAATATATTAAATAGTTAATTTTTATAATATCTTAATTTCAATGCTTGTTTCAATAAATTAATATTTAATAATTATATTTATTAATAAATATATTATTTTAAGTTCAAATTTTAAAATTAAAAAGTCAATGAAATTTAAATATTATATTATATTTATTTTTTAATATATAATTAATAATAAAATATTTTAAAATATATTAATATTTATTTATAATCATTTATTATACTAAATTTTAATATAAATAAATATTTAATTATTATTGATTTAAAGCAATGTCTTTACCGATTTATTCACAGATCCGAATTTGAAAACATTGTCAAATTTTAACCCAAAGCATAATTTTTTTTCTTTTTTTGCCATAAAACGAAATTATGCGTTACTATTAAAATGAGTGGGTTCCGTATACGAGGCTCTAATAGATCCTGAAAAAATAGAAAAAATAAAGAAATTTTGAAAAATAAAATTGTGAGTCCGCAAAGAATAATTTTTTAAATAAAAAATTGTTAGGTTTCGAAATTTTTTTAGGTCAAAAACAGCCTAACATAAAAAACCAATAAATTTATAATAAAAATAAATCTTCTTTTAATATATATCTATATTGATGCTCACCAGTCAGTAAACTGCAGTGTTGTAAATGTCCGTCTGCTTTTTACCCTTGCTTTCCTTCGGAAAACGCCTGCACGCTCCAAAACTTCTCCTGGGTACGCTTCGAATCTCGACATCCGTCATGTCTTACCGGCCCAATTTCCAAGGTGGTGGCAGGGGTGGCGCGACGTCTTCCGGACGTGGCGGCGGTGGCGGTCGCCGTGGTGGGCGGGGAGGGCAAAGGTGGTGGGATCCTGCATGGCGAGCCGAGCGCCTGAGACAAATGCAGGCCGAGGTAATTGTACGGAACAAATTATGCTCCCATAGGAATTTTTTTGCAGTTAAACAAATAATTTTAAGATAGATTGGGGGCGATGTCGATTTTTTTTTTTTGGGTTGTTGGTTGTTTCTGAGGAGTTTTGAGTAAAACGGGGTGCGGAAGGATTTGGTACTGCGCAGCACGCTGCTGCACAAAACGGGGTTGAGTTACAAAGTTTTTAATTGACAAATTGGTTTGTAAAACTAAAAGTTCAGATTTTTTGTTGGTCTCTCTCCGAGGACACGGGCGTGTTAAATAATTTTCAATGCTAGTTCAAAGTTGTTTTAATAAATACTTTCTAGAGACTCAAATATCCTTCTTCTTTTTTTGGTGGGGTGTTAATTGGGGCTTTAATTTTTTTTTTTTTTTGTGAGATGCAGAAGGAAGTCTTCGATGAGAACGAGTGGTGGGATAAGATTGAGAAGATGAAAGGAGGAGGAGAGCAAGAGATGATCGTTAAGCGTAATTATAGTCGTGAAGACCAGCAAACCCTCGCTGACATGGCTTATGAACTTGGACTGTACTTGTAAGTCCAGTACATACTTTAGAAGTTTTGTTATTCTGCAAAAAATTGACGCGGGACTGCACTTCTGAGCGTAATATTTTACCATGTTTCTCGAAATGGAATTTCTTTCTTCAATTGAAAGAAAGAATTTAACGTGTCGCTCATGTTATCAGGGGTTGAACTGCAGGATGTCCTTTATAATTATAGCAGATAATATGTAACTGCTTTCCCCTTATTTAAAAAAAAAAAAAATTCTAATGCTCTCTTTTTCACTGATATTCTTTCATTTTCATCCCCTATCTTTTATCCCCCCTTCCCAGAATATTTGGTTTTAGTTCCATCCCAGATGTTACATCAATGCTGTTGTCTGCATTTATGTGCTCTGTGCCAGCAGTCTTATGTTGTCACCTTGGATTAAGGGATATTGTATTCTGCGTAATACTTTACCTAATGCTTGGCTGTGCTGTGTTTGAATTTGCGGAGATATCCATTTGGCATACTGTGCGATACATACTCTGCAAAAGTTGTCTTCATTTTGTGAAAATGTAAAATTTAATTTGATATTTTTATTTTGTCTGACATTTTCTTCGCTTGATTTTGTATTTGGGCAAAGAAAGCCATGCTTATAACAAAGGGAAAACTCTTGTCATTAGCAAAGTTCCACTGCCTGATTATCGTGCTGATCTTGATGAACGTCATGGATCCACACAGCAGGAGGTGCAGTATATCACTATTTATATGCTGAATACCCTTTTATTGCTTGCAAAATCTTGAAAATGCATTCATGATTCTGAGCCTTCTGCAGATTAGAATGCCCATGGACATTGAGAGGAGGGTAGGATCTCTTTTGAATAACACACAGCCAATGGGGGCAGTACCAGTTAATGTGGCTTCCATAACAACCAATGAGAGGCATAAACAATCAATAACTGTTATGAAACCTGTTTCTGCAGAGCAGACTGATTCTTCGAATGAGAAACTTAGTGTTGAACTCAAAGAGAGACAGGACAAAATGCAGGTACATAGCCTTTTTTGACATGTAAATGTCGATGAAATATCACTTGTTTACAGTAATTGTGCGAATTACTTTACTTCTTTATGTTTTCTTTTTTAAAGTTTTGTCAGAGTTAAATTTTATTTATTTATGTGCAGGCAAGTGATAGTTTGAAGGCAATGAAGTCATTTAGGGAAAACCTTCCTGCATTTAAAATGAAGTCCGAGTTTCTAAAAGCAGTTCAAGAAAATCAGGTGGACAAATTTTCTATCTGTAACTTGATATAAATGCCTTATGTAGCATTGTTAATTGACTAGCGTCGTTGGGTGTATCCCACACTTTTATTCTTTGTTAGATATTAGATGATTGAAAGAAAATAAAGGAGGTTTAAAATTTCAAATAACTACCCACCATCCCTGACTTCCTATTTTTAGGTATGTAAGAGGTTATATACTTATCTATTACTCAGGGTTCAATATTTTAACGTTTGCTGATCCTTGTAAAAATAATAAAAGAAAGCAAAACTTTAACTTGGAACATCTGCTGATCGAATAAAATTTCAATATGATGCATGGTCTGATTGGATTTCATTTAAAGTTTTGCTTATAATTATTCCTTAATTATCATTAGTTGCAGTAGTTCAAAGATTATAGTGATGGTTCCATATCAAAAAGTAAAGTTTGGCTTGCATAATGTACAGGTATTGGTAGTTTCAGGAGAGACAGGTTGTGGCAAAACAACACAGCTGCCACAGTTCATTCTAGAAGAGGAGATATCATGTTTGCGTGGAGCTACTTGCAACATAATTTGTACTCAACCTCGTCGTATATCTGCAATTTCTGTTGCAGCTCGAATATCAGCTGAAAGGGGGGAGAGTCTTGGTGAAACAATTGGTTACCAAATTCGCCTTGAAGCAAAACGTTCTGCTCAAACACGCCTCTTATTTTGCACCACCGGTGTATTGCTCCGTCGGCTGGTAATTTAAGATTCTTTTCCATCTGAAACATTCCTGTTTTTTATGCTCACAATTCCTGTCTAACATTGTTTGAAATTTGGGGTGTTTCTTGAATTGTTATTGGTTTATCTTGTCCTGAACATAATTCCCATGTATTAGTTTTTCAACATTTTTACCTGGGAAATATTATATCTTTACTTCCTTGCTCCCAGATTGTCATAGTGGTGCTTGTGTAGAACATATATAATTCTACCTTGTTAGGAGAAAGGTGGAATGACTTCAAGTTACAAGATTAGGAGGATCACTGGATATTTGTGGTTATTTATCTTTAATTTGGAAGAGGAAAATGATTTAAAAAAAAAAGAAAAGAAAAGTCTCTTTCTAGTACCTGTATATAGGATGTTCATAAATTCTTCCCTGTAACTCATGGCATTTATTTTTCTTTTCTGTGCATGCCATTGATATTTAGGTTCAAGATCCAGAGTTAACTGGTATTAGTCATTTGCTGGTGGATGAAATCCATGAAAGAGGCATGAATGAAGACTTTTTAATCATAATTTTGCGTGACCTTCTGCCTCGCCGTCCAGATTTGCATCTCATTCTAATGAGTGCCACCATTAATGCTGACTTGTTCTCTAAATACTTTGCAAACGCCCCAACAATACACATACCGGTATTGCATATTATATAGGTTTCATGCGTTTTGTTTTTGTTTTGATGCATATGTGGTAATTGATTTTGTGTACTATGTGCCAGGGATTTACTTTTCCTGTGGCGGAGCTCTTCCTAGAAGACGTACTGGAGAAATCTCGATATAGCATCAAGTCAGAGTTTGACAATTTTGAGCGGACTTCAAGGAGAAGAAGGAAACAAGAAGATTCTAAGAAGGATCCTCTCACTGAATTGTTTGAGGCATGTATATTGGACCTATCATACAGCATACTCTCTGCATGATGTATAAAGATGCCATGAGCTCTCTTTTGTCTTCTTGGATTGCATTTCTGTCGGATTGAGACTTAAGTGTCATGTCTTAGTCTTTGTTTTTTGAAAAAAAAGGGGGGTTCAAGTAGAGCTTTTTGTATTTTTATAAGTGTGGAGTTTTTAAATGACATGACCTATGGCTATAAATGCTGCATTTTTTTAATTTCATCCTTGAAAACTAGCCCTATAGCAGCTAAATCTTAGTCACGGGAGACAGACCTTGCCAAACAAAGTTGCAGAGTGATTGTTTGAATGGTTGAAGGAGTAAGAGTGAGATCAAGATTTCAAGTGTGACTGGGTTAGATAGGGTCTTGGAGGATCAGGTAACAACTATGTAATGAAAGCAGTTTTATGTTTCTGTTGAAAGGCAGATTGCAATGATTTCCCACAAGGGATACTCTTTTTGTGTTGTCATCAACAAGGGATAATTTCTTTTTTTTTTTTGGGCAATGGACAACTTACTTGGGTAGGCTGGTGAAATGTGTGTTGGCAGTGTGACCATGTGGCATGGAAATTTGAGATGGTAATTGCTTGATGGGAGTTAGGTGATACCAGCCACCATGCTAAATGGCTTTAGGTGTTGGGATGTAGAAGTGTAAGTTTAGCTTATGCTTGGTTTGGAATGTGGTTCCTACTTGTAAGATGCATTGTTTTTTAGTTTGAGAAAAACTTTTGGATTTATGGAGCAAAGGAGCTTCTTTTGGAGAGTTGAATGTAATGTCTTTATCTTTCCTTTTTATTGTAATGCTTCTATTTGTCTTACTAATAACTTTTTCAGCTTTTCTTTTTGATGATTTTTCTAGAGTTTTGTTGACCAAGATTTTCTTTAGGCTTTTCATGTAACCAATTATATGCTAAGTTTTCTTTCTTTTTGAAGGCTCTACACTGCCCACTATTGTCATATATATTGTGTTTGTGTGTGTAGATTTACTTATGTAAATATATGTATGTGTATAATGCTTTCATTTTTTTTCCTTGTTATTGCAGGATATTGATGTAGGCAATCACTACAAAAATTACAGTTTACATGCTATAAAGTCTCTTGAAGCTTGGTCTGGTTCGAAGATTGATTTGGGTTTGGTATGTGCTCTCTTACTTTTATTTTTTGTAAATGAATCCGAATTTTATTTATTAGATGTATCAGCTGTTGGGCTGGTTCTTCTCTATAGAAATTCAGAGAAAAATGGAACCCTGAATCTTCATCTTTCATTACAACAGGACACACAAATAAGGGAAGTAGGGAACAAAGAATATCCCAATCAATCCCATTGACTCCGCTAATTCAATCAATCCTAATAATAATTCATAATGACTGAAACAAAAAGGAAATAACACAGTTGACAAATCAGGAAAATAAACACTAATTAAGAGAGCAAAAAGGTGAGATAATCAAACAGGATCTCTAACACTTCCCTCAGGCAAGGGAATAGATGTCTAACATTCCTACCTTGCAAATTAACCCTTAAAACTTGACTCTAGGCATAGCATCAAGTTTTTCCTTAATGAAGTGCTGATCAATTTCAACTTGCTTTGTTTTATCATGATGTATAAGATTTTTTTTTCAATACTGATTGTAGACATAATGTCACAGAATATCTTCACAGTTTCAGTCATAGGAATTCTTAACTTATCATAAGCCTTTTAAGCCCCAAAACTTCACATATCCCATATGGAAGAGCCCTAAACTCAATTTCAATACTACTTCTAGCAACCACTATTTGTTTCTTACTCCTCCAGGTGGTAAGATTCCTCCACACAAAAGTGTAATACCTTGAAGTAGATCTTCTATTAGTAATTGACCCTGTCCAGCTGGATCAATATAAGCCTTTATACTCCTATTTGTACCCTTCTTTTAAAAAAAAAAAAAACTTCACCAGAAGTCATCTTCAAGTATCTCAAAATTCTATAGATGGCTTCTATATGCACTTCACTTGGTTTATTCATATACTTTGGCTAGCAACACTTACAAGAAAGTCAATATTAAGTCTAGTGTGGGAAAGGTAAATGAGTTTTCCAACCAATCGAAAGGTAAATGAGTTTTCCAACCAGTTGAAAGGTAAATGCGTTTTTCAACCAATTTTAGTACCTAACGATGTCAACGAGAGCACTTGTTTCAACCCTTTCTTATAACTGGACTTCATAGGGGTATCGGTTGGCTTATAGCTAAGTATCTCAGTTTCTTTAAGTAGGTCAAGACTGTACTTCTGTTGGAAAATTGAAATTCTATTTTTTGATTGAGTCACTGCCATTCCCAGAAATTATCATATTCTTTGACTCGGGTGACTATTAATCTCATGATTTCTTCCTCAAAGTTGACTGTGACAACTATATTGTTAACTTAAAAAATTAGAATGACAATCTTTTCTCTGGAAGAAAATTTCAAAAAGAGTTTATGATCAGCCAACCCTTAAACATAACCATAGCACTTCACTACTCTTATAAATTTGTCGAATCAAGCCTTTAATGACTGCTTGAGGCCATACAAGGACTTATTCAACTTATACACTTTATTTCTGCCTTTAAAAGGATAAACACTAGGAGGAATCTTCGTGTATACGTCCACCTTAAGATCCCCACTCAAGAAAACATTCTTTGCATCCAATTGATGTAGTTGCCAATCTAAATTTGCTGCTATGGAAAATAACGATTTAATAGTGTTAAATTTAACAACTAGAGCAAATGTCTCCTGATAGTCTATACCATGGGGTTGATTAAATCCTTTAGATACCAATCTGGCATTGTTGTTGTTTATGCTTCTATTTGGGCTGTACTTTATAGTGAATATCCGCCACAGGTCTTTTCCCTTCAAGGAGATCAATGATTCTCCAAGTACCATTTTTCTTTAAAGCTGACATTTCTTCTTTAATGGCTTGTTTCCATTAAGTATACCTAAGGCTCTTGAACACTTTGAGGTACCTTTTCAAAGGAAACACTCGTCACAAAAGACTTATATCTTGGTGAGAGTCTATCATTGCAAACAAAATTCAAATAGGATTTTTTGTGCAAGCTCTAACACCTTTGTTCAAAGCAATAGGTAAATCCAAATTTTCAATATGATAATCATCAACTATATCATCAGCAATATGCATACCTAGTTTGAAGTAGGACGTATGGTTGTGCCTCGTGGAGACACACAAGACTTTATAACCATCTTCTTTCTTCTAAAGTACACTTGGAGCTCTTTTTGCTGTGTACCTTCATTTTTGAGTTCAAGGGTATCAATTTGGGTTGTAAGGTTATCTGGCCTATGGGTTCCAAGGTTAGGGTCATTATGGGTCGTTTGGGCTTTAAGGTTAGCATTGGGTGGTTACTAGTTTAAGGTCAATTTGGATGCAGCCATTGGTGTCATTGTTTTGGGGTTATTTAGGATAGAAAGGTTAGGTTTTGAAAAATGTAACATCAAGAGTTGACATAAAATTGCTTAGTGATTGGGGAATAACATTTGTAACCCTTTCTTTATGGGAGAGTACCTAAGACAAATGCATTTATGGGTCTTAGGGTCAAGTTTAACTCTGTGATATGTATGAAGAAAGGTAGTGCAACAAAATAATTTAAGAGGTAAAGTTGACAAAGTGTGAATATCAGGGTAGGCTTGAAGAAGTTGATTGTTTGGAGTATTGAATCCCAATGTCTTAGAAGGCATTCTATTGATCAAATATGTGGCCATAAGGATGGTTACCCCGTAGAAATTTTTTGGCACATTGGTAGACACCATAAGAGCCCTAACAAATTCCAAAAGATGTCTATTTTTTCTCTCGATAGCCCCATTTTCTTAGGGGTGTACCAACACAAGTGTTCTGATGAAGAATACCAAGGTTGTCAAGGTAAGTTTTCAGTGCTCAATTTAGGCATTCCTTCCCATTGTCATTTTGGAGAACTTGGATGTGAGTATGGAATTAATTGTGTCTCAAGGTACTGATTTTTTTTAAAAATGAGGGACTTTAGACATCTCTTTCACAAGATAAGGCCAAGTCAATCTAGTGTGGTCATCAATAGAAGTTATAAACCACCTTGCACTAGATACATTGGGAAGTTTGGAAAGGCCTCATACATCATTATGAATCAATTCAAATGGGTGAGTAGGTTGGTATTGGTAGGGTGAATAATGAGTTCTGACTTTTCTGGACAGTTGACATGCTTCACAAGGTAAAGTAGTTGAATAAATTTGAAAATAGTCTCTTGGGGTAACCAAAATTAGGATGGCCTATTCTTTAGTGTCATAACACTAAATTGTTGGATACACTAATAGCAGAATTGCTCTTCTTGATCTTATTGTCAGCAATGTGGATGAGATAGAGTCCTGCATGTTCCTCAGCATTGCCAATTATCTTTCCTAATGCCAAGTCCTGAAAGTAGCAACCAACGAAGTGAAAATTATTCACACAATGTTGGTCTTTGACCAATCTGCTGATAGAAATTAGGTTGCAAGTCGGCTTAGGAGCAAAAAGCACATTTTTAAAGTTCAAGTTCTTAGAAATTTTTACTGACCCAGTATCCTTAACCTCAAAAGGATGAACCATCAGCAATTTTAACAACTAGATCGTAAAATTTTCAAAACAAGGGTTACCATTCCTGTGATATGTAATTCTATAGTCAACCGCACAAATATTATTTTTCTGAACTTTGGAATTTAATTCTAGAGAAGTGTTACTTGATTACGTAAGAAGTCCTGTATAAAACTAATTGGGACTTTTGTCCTAATTGCTGTCCTTCAGAGGATGTTTTGTATTTGCTATTTTTGTTCTCTGTTAAACCAGCTTTGTCATTAGCAAGCAAATCCTTTTGTGAATTTGAAGCAATAAGAAACAAGAGATAGTAAGCAATCCCAGTAAGAGGTGGTTCACTCCCTTCCAACAACCTTACCATTGGGTTCCGACAAACAAAGGAGGTTGAGTCCAATAGTTTTGGGCGAACGATGAGAAGGCAATGCATCACACGCTCTTACGTGTCGGCCTGTGGGATGAGGAGTAGCTAGACATGGTGGTGCATGCAGAGGCGGGCGATGGTTGAACTTTGGGTTTTGGCTGATTTGAGGACAATGAGGGGGTCTGAGTTGTCGTCCATGACATCAGTATAGTGATTCTAGAGTTTAGATGTTATTGTGCTATTTCCTTGTAGCATGAGGGTATGAATCAGGCTAGTGAATGACTCTTAATACTATGTAGAAATTCAAAGAAAAATGAAACTTTGAATCTTCATCTTTCATTATAGTAGAAGGACATATGTATAAGGGAAGTGGTGTACAAAGAATCTCCTAATTAATCCCATTAAAAATTAATCCCATTAAATAAAAGTGCAGTATAAGGTAGTAAAATGAAGTATAAAGAATAGTATAATGAACTTAGACGCTAACATGTACAATACGAACATAGAGTCTAATATGTATACTATTTTGATACTCTCACTCAAGTTGGAGCATATAAATCATATACACCAAGCTTGTTATATGTGTAATTGATCTGAGGACCCATGAGATTTAGTGAATATGTCTACTAGTTGGTTATTTGAATTGACGAATTTGGTAGCAAGAGATTTGGATTGAATCTTTTCTCTAATAAAGTAACAATTAAGTTTGATATGTTTGGTCTTCTTATTAAATACTAGATTAGAAGCAATGTACATTGCAGCTTGGTTATCACAAATCTACTATATCTGAAGTATAGTTCCAAATTTCAATTCTTGAAGGAGCTACCTTAGCCATGTAAGTTTGCAAGTTGCCAAGGCATGATACTCACCTTCTACGTTTGAATCCTACAACTACATCTTGTTTCTTGCTTTTTGAAGAGATTAGATTATCTCCAATGAAAACATAGTATCCTGAGATGGATCGTCTATCAATAGGAGAGCTAGCGCAGTTTGCATCAATATAACCAAATACTTGAGAGTTTCCCTTACCTTCATATAACAATCCTTGGCTTGGAGTTCCTTTGATATATCTGAGGATATGGATCATAGCTTTCCAATGACTATTGCATAGAGATTGTAAGAATTAACTAATTGCACTTATAAAAAATGAGATATCTGGACGAGTGATAGTAAGGTAGTTAGGTTTTCTAGCTAATTTCCAATATCTACCGTGGTTTGCAAGAGGTTCCCCTATCCGAGCAAGAATTTGACATTTGGATCCATAGGAGTAGGGATTGGTTTGCAATTTGACACACTTGTTTCATCTAATATATCTAAAGCATATTTCTTTTATGATATAGCTACCCTAATGTGAGCTTGGACCACCTCGATGCCTGGAAAATATTTTAGCTTCCTCAAATCCTTGGTCTGAAAATGATTGAACAAATGTTGTTTAAGTTGAATAATGCCATTTTGATCATTGCCTATAATGACAAAGTCTTCCTTGTAATCAACTAGATAGATGCATTGGTCACTCAAGATGTGACAATAGAAAATAGAATGATCTATCTCACTATGAATCATCCTAAATTCCTTAATAACTAAGCTGAATCCGCCAAACCAAATTCGAGGAGATTATTTCAACTCATAAAGCGATTGACATAGGTTACAAACCTTATTAGACCTCCCCTAAGCAACAAAACTAGATGGTTGATCTGTATAAATTTCTTTTAAGTTCATCGTGGAGGAAAGCATTATTGAAATTAAGCTGGCAAAGAGGCTAGTGGCCCATGGTAGCCAGAGAAATGAACAAGTGAACAAAGGCAATTTTAACTAGCGGGGTAAATGTGTCCATATAATCAAGCCCATAAATCTTTATGTATCCTTTGAAACCAAATGAGCCTTTAGACAATCAATGTGCCCGTCAAGGAAAACTTTATTTATGTACTCCGATCAATAGCAAATAATGGATTTGCCTTCAAGTCAAAAGACCATATCCCAAGTGCCATTAGAGTGCAAGGTTGGCATTTCATCAAGCATTGCTTGTTGTCATCCAAGATGAGAAAATGCCTCACTCGTAGTCTTAGGAATGGAAATAGAGTCCAAAGAAGACACAAAAGCATTATAACGTGTAGACAACTGATGATAAGAAGACACAAAAGCATTATAACGTGTAGACAACTGATGATAACTCAAAAAATTGTAAATAAGATAAAGATTACAAGATAAGCAAATACCTTTGTGGATGGTAATGGGAGGACATCAGATGGCAAGTTTGAGACAAGAGCCAATGTTGGAGTAAGGGGTGAATCTACAGGTACATTAGTAGAGCTTGTTGGAGGTTAAAGATGAGGATGACAATGATAAATCTGAAAAGAATGGATAGGAGCGGCTCTAGGAGGATCAATTTAAGAAAGTGGAAGAACACATAAAATTGTCCTTAATTGTGGATGGAGAAAAAAATGAGATGTTTCACAAAATGTCACATTTGCATAGACAAAGGACTTCTTGGCGCTTGCAGAGTAACACCGATACCTTTTTTGAAGTAAAATACCTAAAGGAGACACGTTTAATGGATTTAGCTGCAAGATTATCTTTCCTAGATGTTAGATCATGAACAAAACAAGTGCAATCAAAAATTCGAGGGGGAAGAGGATAAAGAAACTCATTAGGAAACAAAAGAGAGGGGGAATTTGATTTTGTGAGGCAAAATAGGCATACGATTAATTAAATGGCAAGTAGTGAAGATAGCATGCCCCAAAAAACGAAGGGGCACATTGAAATGAAGAAGCAAGGTACATGTTTCAATAAGGTGGTGATTTTTTACGTTTAGCATGGGTTATGCATACAAGAAGATTTGTGAAGAATGCCCTGTGAAGAGAAAAAAATTTTGGAACGAAGTCAATATATATATATATTCTCAGGCATTATCCCTACTTAAAACAAATAAAAAGATACCAAATTGATTTTTCACTTTAGCACAAAAAGCCACAAAATATTGAAAACCAAAAATAGAAGAAACATGACATAGACCCTAAATATTAGAGTGAACAAGTTTAAAAAGGGATATAGTTCAATTATTGGCATGCTTTGGAAACGAAGCATGAACTTGTTTACCTTGTTGACATGACTCACTCTAGTGGCGTTAAAGTTGAAAGAGAAATAACCATCTTTTAGAGTTTGGAGAGGTTAGAATGACCCAAGCGACTGTGGACAAGACTTGATTTGATGGTGTTATTGGCTACTGGAGATGTAGGAGGCGATTTGATGGTGTTATTGGCTATTGGAGATGTAGGAGGCGTAAGATGATAAAGCCCCTGTGATTTATGCCTTATGCCAATCATTCGACCTGTACTTTAGTCTTGTAGAGAAACACATTTGTCAACAAAGGTAATGGAGCAATTAAAGGTATGAGTTAACTTAATGATAAAGATAAGGTAAAAAGGACATTTAGGAATATAGAGAACAAAATTTAAAGTGATGGATGGAAGAATTGTAGCTTGACTAATGCCTTTAGCTATAGTTTTAGAACCATTAGTTACAATAATAGAAGGAAGAAAAATAGAAGTAGAGATGCAAGAAAGAGGATCTTTGTTATCAGAGATATGTTCCAAGGCACTTCAGTTCGGGACACATGGTCCATGAGAGGATCAAGCAAGGCAAGCAATGGAATTACCAAATTGGGCTATTGAGGCAATAGCCAAGGCTTGTTTAGTTGTTTGGTAATGCAAAAACTCATCATAGTCATCTCTAATCAATGTAATGGATTGGGAGGCTTGTTCCTTAGTTGTCTCAATAGATGGTGTTTGTGCAACATTAGCAATGCGAGATGGGCAACCGTAAGGGGACCAATGAAGATCTCAAGTATGACCTAACTTACTACATTGAGTGCACTAAGGGCCATTTTGGTTACCACTACATCTTCCAACTCCCCGACTTCCTTTATCACTAATTTGAGAGGTTAAGGCTAAAATAGGAGCATCTAATTTTTCTACCATGGAAATATGTGAGGAAGAAATGCGCACTAAATAGTGAGAACATCATCTAAGTTGGGAATGGTAGAACCTTCCAACATCTAATCTAGAATAGGTTTAAGGTCACATTGAAAATTGATCAAGGTCATAACCATGAAGCATTTATCCTATTGCTTCTCCTAGTCTACTGCAGATGTGGTAGTAAGCATCAAGGACCCTAATTCATGCTTTAGGGATTCAGTTTTGCATACATAATGGTGGTATCTATATCCTAATGCTTAAGGTTGAGAAGGCTAGACAAAACATCATAGTAATGCCAAATATCATTACTATATATTGATGCAGCCTCATTCCAAACCTCATAACACAATAAAGTACATAGTTGGGCATCAATTTTCATCCAGTTTGGTCTATCTACATTATGAATGTTAGTTTCTCTCTTACTCAAATGGTCTAAATTACCTTGTCCCTTGAGCCATAGTTGAATAGATGCAACCCAGGATTTATAATTAGATGCTTCTTGCAATTTTTTTAGATGTAATCAAAGGAAAGCTATTAATGGCGGAGGAAAAGATACCTTGACTTGGGAGTTTTAGAGCCAAACATGGTTGTTTGGATCGAAGGTAGCTCTTAGAATACCTTTGGTAATATAGCAATATTGAAAAAGTGCAAAGATAAGACCAATGGAGGCCAGAAATCAGCAGAGGGATCCACACCAAATAGATTTGGGCGAACGATGGCAGCGGAAAATGCACTCTCACACACCAGTGTGTGGGATGGGGCATTGCTAGACATGGCGGCGCATGGCTAGTTGGATGGTGGTTGGACTTTGGGATTCAGTCAATTGGGACCTTCCAAATATGATGGTGGGGCGTGTGTTCCAAGATAAGGGCAGGACCAAGGTGAATTCTCTTGGACAGCTGTGAAAACCTAGAAATTAAAAGGAAAATAGGAAGCTAGGGTTGGAATGAGACACAGCCACAAAAGGAGACACTATTGGCCAGGATGATAGCAAGCTCTGGTACCATAAAAAGGGAGAGAGAACTTTTTGATGACTATGTAAGGTTTATAAACTCTTTACATTGTTGTCTTATTTAGAAGGAAAAATAAAAGTGTAGTTCAAGGTAGTACAATGAAGAACAAAGAAGAGTACAATGAACCTAGACGTTAACATGTATAATATGAATATAAACTTTAATATGTACATTATTCTGACAGACTCAGCTAATTCAAACAACAAAATCAATCCTAATAATAACCCATAATGACGGAAGCAAAAAGGAAAGAAGACCGTTGACAAATCAAGAAAATAAACACTAATTAAGAGAGAATACAAGGTGAGATAATGACACAGGATCTCCAACATTCTTGATTCAGTATATCAGCACAAGGGCTCAGTAGGCAAAATATTAGGTCAAGAAACAACTAGAGTTTGATTTATTTTGCTTTAGCTAGCACAAAATTTGCTACTTCCTCTTTTGTAGGCGGATTATGTATTCGGTGTTCTCAACTACAACTGTTCCTTTTTTTCTTATCTTCTTACTTATTCTTTGTAGAGCTTTATGCTTATGTTCAAAATATCAAGTTCATGAGTTAATTTTGGTGATTCCTTTTTCACATGGTAGCTCAAATCCTGTCCCATTCCATTTTATTTATTATGATGTTTCAGGTAGAGGCAACAATTGAATATGTATGTCGAAATGAAGGTGATGGAGCAATTCTTGTATTTCTTACTGGCTGGGAAGATATTTCCAAACTACTTGACAAACTTAAAGGAAGTAACTTTCTTGGAGATCCTTGCAAGTTTCTAATCCTTCCTCTACATGGTTCAATGCCTACCATTAACCAACGTGAAATATTTGACCATCCTCCCCCTCACACAAGGCAAGCCTTTTTCTTTTGCTGATCTTATTAGACAGATTTCTGCTTTGGAAATAAACTGAGAAAAGTTTGAGGAATTTTTATGTGTTCATTGTGGGTCTCTGCAAATGGTTTATTTAGGGGGTTGTCTCTTGTGGATCTTCAAAGGGATTGGAAGGCTCTTTTGAGTTAGAGCCTGCGTTGTTTTCTGTTGTTTCTACTTTTGGAGAGGACCTCTTGTCCTCTGTCTTTGTTTCTCTTTTTACTATTTTCTTCTCATCAATAAATTCTTTTTTCATTAAAAAAAAACTATTAAATTGTACCACTGCTGGCTTATCCAAAGTTAAAACATGGCTTTGCATGTGAAGTGTAGCATTTTTTTTTTCCCTTTCTTGTATTTAGTTAGCAAGAACATGATGGTAAGTTTTGCTTGTGAATAAAGTTAATAATTTGAAAGAAAGCCACCATTTTCCGTTTATTTGCTATTTATTTATGTACTTGATATTATTGTTCATATTAGTTAATGCATCTAATTGAACTGTTTGATTCATGAACTACATAAGAGCTAAAGGAAGCATTCAGAAAATTATGGCAGAAGTTGTGTCTGTTGCAGTCATCTGAAATAATCATAAATCATGGCATTTAGTCAATTATTAAATGACCATAGATTAGTTGGCTCAAACAGGTGGGTGCTATTTGGATGACACTCTAAATAAAGCCCTTTAATCTTGTTTCAAGATTGTTGCCTTTCGTGGGTGCATTGTGTATGATCACCCCCTTCAAAGTTTTAGTAACTGACTAGATCATTCTCATACTCCATAAACAAGATTTAAGACTCTCCCCTTCTGATTTCTGTCATCTGATCATAGATATGTGCAGGGCAGAATATTTGCTGTCCTTCTCAGTACAAACTTTTGGAATATTTACCTGTCTTGTATTGTTGGGATGACACATTAGTTTTTTGTTATTTGTTTGTTACGTTGTTTGGCTGGTGCTTTTAGAATTTCATAAGAGAATTTGATTTTGTTGTCATTGTGGCCTTTTATCCTGTGAGTGGTGTTACAATATGTTGACCATGTTTATCTACTATCTGCTTTGTTGTTTAGATTAGATGCTTGGTAAACATATGACTGTTTTGCTGTCATATGTTTCTTAATTTCTTGTCATTTTAGCATTTAGGTTTTGATCAATGCTATTATGCCATTGTAGAAAAATTGTGCTGGCTACAAATATTGCCGAGAGTAGCATCACCATAGATGATGTTGTATATGTCATAGACTGTGGAAAAGCAAAGGAAACCAGTTATGATGCTCTAAACAAGCTTGCCTGTCTGTTACCATCGTGGATTTCAAAGGCTTCAGCTCGTCAGGTATTGAGATTGTAGAGCTGCATTTTAAATTTTATTGACACATGGGTGTTTTTTGCTTGGGGGAACATCTGACTCTTCTGTGGCTAACTGGCTGAGCTTGCCATGATTGCTGAATTTGTTAGTTACTCTATGTTATGTTTTTAATTTATTAATGGGGAAGACTATGTCAGAGACGAGGGCGTGCTGGTCGTGTACAGCCTGGAGTTTGTTTTAGGTTGTATCCTAAAGTGATCCACGATGCAATGCTTGAGTATCAGTTGCCTGAAATTCTCCGAACACCGTTGCAAGAGTTGTGCCTGCATATCAAGAGTTTGCAGCTTGGAACTGTGGGATCATTTCTAGCAAAAGCACTTCAACCACCAGATCCTCTTGCTGTTGAGAATGCTATTGAACTTCTAAAAACAATTGGGGCATTAGATGATAAGGAGGAGCTTACTCCGCTCGGTATATTATGCTGGATATTATTGTCTCAATTTGTGAGTATGGGCTTTGGATGTTATCTGAACCAATTTTCATCTAACAGGTCGGCACCTTTGCACCATACCCTTGGACCCAAATATAGGGAAGATGCTTCTGATGGGTTCTATCTTTCAATGTCTCAATCCTGCCTTGACTATTGCTGCTGCTCTTGCACATCGTGACCCATTTGTCCTGCCCATAAGCAGAAAAGAGGAAGCTGATGCAGCAAAGCGATCTTTTGCTGGTGATTCTTGCAGGTTAGTTATCAAGCCAGGCACAGTGCTCCTTTCTGATAGTATTACTATAAATTTTACTATTTTGACCATGCTTGTCTTGTCTATTGGAATTCTAAATGTATTTTTGATTCAGTGATCACATAGCCCTTCTGAAAGCTTTTGAAGAATGGAAGGATGCAAAACGTAGAGGAAAGGAGAAGCAATTCTGTTGGGATAATTTTCTATCTGCAGTAACCTTGCAGATGATTGATGATATGAGAATCCAGTTTCTCAATTTATTATCAGACATTGGATTTGTTGACAAGTCTAGGGGTGTTAACGTAAGATCTTAGTCTCGATTTATTAATTTAAATATCTTTTCCCATGCCTTCTTTCAAATTTGTTTTCCCTCTTTTGAACATGTTTTGGTTAACAAATTTCTAATTGACTTATTTCATCTTTTATGGTATTGGTGCTCTTCCCATTTTCTGTTGACATCTAAAATTAAACAACCATTGTTATAATGTATGTCTATGCAGGCTTATAACCAGTACAGCCATGATTTGGAGATGGTTTGTGCAGTTCTTTGTGCCGGCCTCTACCCAAATGTTGTGCAGTGCAAAAGAAGAGGAAAACGGACAGCTTTCTACACTAAAGAAGTTGGGAAAGTTGATATACATCCTGCATCCGTCAATGCAGGGATTCATCTCTTCCCTCTGCCGTACATGGTGTATAGTGAAAAAGTTAAAACGACCAGCATTTATATTAGAGACTCCACAAACATATCAGATTATGCTCTACTTTTGTTTGGCGGTAATCTCATTCCTAGTAAAAGCGGGGAGGGCATAGAGATGCTTGGAGGTTACCTTCATTTCTCTGCTTCAAAAAGTGTCATTGAGTTAATAAGGGTAATTTCTCTCATTCTTTTCTCCCTAATGTGGGATTCTTTGTTTGTCCTTCTCCCCCCCCCCCCCTTTTCTCTCTCTCTCTACAACCTTCAATCTTGGCTTGAGCCATGCTTACACAAAAATATCTCATGGTAATGAGATTTGCAGAAATTGCGTGGGGAGCTTGACAAGCTATTAAACAGAAAGATTGAAGAACCAGGATTGGACATTTCTGCAGAAGGAAAGGGAGTGGTTGCTGCTGCTATCGAGTTACTGCATAGTCAAAATATAAGATAATCCTTTTCCAGGGCTGACGGCATTCAGTTTTGACTGCTTCCATTCGTGGAAAATTTCTTTAGTGCACCATATTGTTTGTTCAAGCGACTATGGGATTGCATCTGTGTGCAGGTCTCGGGGCCTCCACCTGTATGGAAGCAATCCTATATTTTGCTTGTATAACCAATATGGTGCCCCCAAGAATTGCTCCCATTCATAACCTCCCCAAATCTTAACTAGCACGATAGAAATTTAAACAGTCTTGGTAGCATTGTTCTCTAACTAGAGTACATATGCTCAATTTTTCTTCACTAGATTATACTTGTGTGTTGTGATTGACTAGCAGTGATCATCTTCTGTCTAGATTCTCTGCGGTTAGGCCTGAATGCACCATGTAAATTTATGAGAAAGATAGAGAGAATAAGAGAGGAAGAGAAAATCACGTCTCTCTTCCTCTCTCCCATTGTAAGTACTGCAGGGATCCAGTGGCAATCATTTTGTAGTTGTTACACTAAGCATGTGGCAGATGATATTTTTTGGCGTTTTACTCAGAATTATATCTAACTATTCAAAGAATGACTGTCGAAATTTTACAGCCAGGACAACCCAGATGTTGAAGCTTAATTTTAAACGAAACAGGACTTATTCTTTTCTCGGTCTAAACAAAATGAATTGAAAGCAGCGAGCTACTAGCAAAGAGGGAGAAAGAATGGCCCAATAGCGGTTGATCACTGAAGATCAAAGATTCATCAATTCTAAACAGGTGGACAAAGACGTTTGAAAAACCGGTAAGAGGTTTGTGCAGTAGTGTTGCATATAACATTGTACTACTGATGTGCGTTCTGATGTATCAGCGGGTGAAATATTGTTACAGAGTGGGAAACTTCTACTTACAAGATCTTTCAATTACTCTGAGAAACATCTGTTGGTTGCGTGGGAATCTTATATTTTGTAAGATACATACTGAATTATGGGGGTGCTTTTTAGGTAGTATGGGTAATTTTAATCCTCTTATATTGTCTTATTTAAGCAAAGATGTTTAGATTCACGTGCCAAATACCTATATGCTTGGCGAAACAATATAAGAATTTTCTTTGAAGGCCTCTTAAAATCATGTTATTTCATTGTCAAGCATTATCTATTAATTTTCTTTGTTCGGCAATTCTTTATACTGTTTTGAGGTCAGGACGTTTTACGAATGAGGATTGTATATTAGGCGATTACTCTTTGCCATCGGTTTTCATTTATGTATTCATGTTTCGTGAGCGTTTTGCCACATAACAAAGTGACTTTTGACTTGCTTGAGCAAACTGATCTGCAATTTCTCCGGAGATTGTAATATCCGAGGAATATTGATGAAAATATGGGAGTAACATGATCCGAGATGCCCACGATCCAAGAAATGGGAGTCAACGATGGAAGTTTATATTATCATCGTGAGAGAGACATTCCTTCCTAAAATGCTTGCTCTTCCTATGTGCCTCTTTCCTGTACAACAGACACAAATAATTTGCTTATCAAAGTCACATATGTTCAGAGAAGTGAAGCAGAACTTCAACTCCTGGGTTAACAAATTAGAAAAGAAGATCCTATGAGTATCCGATAAAGGGATATAACTAATGATTAATAAAGTTATATGTTGTACCCGAGCAATGATTTTCATTCTCCTTAACTAATTAGCAAGAAATAAGTGAGATCAGAACACTGATTATGACTCTACCACTGCTACAGATCTGCTTGGTGTATGGTAAAATTTTCTTTATGAAGGTGGGAACGAGTGGCAATAAGGAGAGTTTGTACTTGCTGAATAAGCGAGAGTGGGGTTGGGTTGAGATGTTATACTGTTCGTGGGAATGTGCTTCTAGCTGTCCGAAAGAAACCTAAAATTGTACTACCGAGGACTTTGCTTCCCCAATATTCCGCATCATCATGCCACGTGGAGTAAACACCGACACCATGTAATTAGCCTACGGAACTGTGAAACACTACCCGGATTACTACTCCATGCGTCGTCATGGGCATGCCTCGATACACATTCTCCCATCTCGTGCATTCCAAAACCCAACTTATATAGAAACCCTATCATTCCATGCCAATACCTCATATAACTCAACTCTTCAGCTCCTGTTCACCTACTCGATCTCTCTCAAGTCTGAAATCTCTCTAATTTTTTATTATAAAGTCCTCAAGTCTCAGATGAAGGGTGGGAAGGGTACTAGAGATGATGGAGAGAGGGTGGAAGCATAATATAGAGATATCACCAAATTGTCCTAGGTGTGGATCTTGCAACACCAAGTTCTGCTATTACAATAACTACAGCTTAACTCAACCTCGCTACTTTTGCAAAGGCTGTAGAAGGTACTGGACCAAAGGAGGATCCCTCCGCAACGTCCCTGTTGGTGGTGGCTGCAGGAAAAACAGGCGCCTTACTAATAAGACTTTAAGACGCCCAGCCCTCCCTTCACCAAATGCTGCTATTGGCCATTATCATGATCCCTCAATTGTTTCATCTTCTAGCTCCTCAGTGGCGTCTGATCATGCTCCACATATTGATCTTGCACTAATTTATGCAAATTTCCTCAATCAAAACCCAGATTCAAGCGAGAAGCCCCGTCATCAACTCATGCAAACACTAGTTTTTGATCCTTGCATAGAGAATTCGAGTCTATCCGACAGGGTATTTGGTCTTTCTGAACCATCCACAGTAGAATCCCATTTCAATGTTGAGGGTAACCAAATGTATTTTGGTGGGTTGTTCAACTCCATGCAGTATCATAAGGAAGACAGAATAATTGATACTACCAATTTTGAGCTACCACCATTACCAGGTGAAGAGGCAGCCTCACATGACGATATCATGATGTGGTCCGATTCTCCTGATGAGATGATGGTAGGCCAGACCTTGCAAGCGCCACTACCACCACTTATTGGACCTCAACCTCATGGTAATGGTAATGGTAATTGGGAGCCCTTTCATTCCCTAACGAATGTTTCTTTTCCCAGCCCTTGATTATATTTGTTTCTGTTCATTCTTGCCTTGTTTCATGTATAGGATGGATCAACATGCATTACTATTACCGAATAAATCCAGTATATGTGTAAACAATTTTACCCTTGTGGTATGGCTATTATTACAAGTTTTACGCTTGGGTTTCATTTATTGTTTTGCCAGGTCATCCTGATATATATGTTCATGCTCCCAAACTAAAGAAAGTTTTATAAATTATAGTTGGAATGTTAAGTTCTGCAAACATTCCTTATTTCAAGTCGACTGGAGTCAAGAAACAAAGGGTAATCAGAAATCGGTAGCGCCTGTGGCTTTTGTACTTGGTTCTCTTCCACTTACATGAAACCCGACGGAACCAGAAAAAATAGTCCGCGGGAGAAAATATATGCTTAATACAAATACTAATACTATCTATTGATTAAAGCAATACAACTTTAACTATTTATTAATTAATATAATTATAAAATTTAGTAAATTTAAAAACCAAATACACATTAAAAATAAAAAAATTAGAGAAATATAATAAAATTAAATTAAATGTAAGTGTCTTAACATATATTAGAAGTGATATTAGCTATTAGAATTATATTCTCTGATTTTTAATTAAATAAAATTCATCTATAATTTCTTTTATACTAAAATTCTTTACAATTTTCTTTTCAATATAAACAGTTAAATTATCTACAAGAATGTTATATTTCATTTTATCACGTAAGTCTTACTTTTAAAATGATTGGGGGCAAAAGTACGGAGTATATCACTAACGTTTTTTTAAACAAAGGAGATATGAAAGTTTTTAGAGAAATTTTAATATATATTATTATTTTTATTTGTTTTATAAAATTTATCAATGTAAGAGATATTATGTCTTTGAAAGTATATATTTGATATTTCAAAAATTAAAAGGGGCAGAAGAAAATTTAGGAGAGCGGATTAAAACTTTTAAAAAAGAAATAATATTATATACATCCATAATACATATAAATCTTTTTAGAGGGGGATTGCCCCTAAATTGTATGACCTCCGTTCCTCCGTCTTTGCATGAACCGACCTCTTGTCTTTGTGGCTCATACAAACTAGAAAGGGGTCATGCATTTGCATGGGAATTAACAAAAGGGTGTGAAACTCATACACTGTCACTCTTTTTCTTTTAATATATATTTGATCATACATGTTGTATTTGTCTTTTTTCAATTTTATTAAAAATTTATAATAAGAAAATTTGGGAGAATCTATACATATTAGGAGGATAATGCTAGAAATTGAAATAAATGTTTCAATTTCTAAAAGTTTTCCCAACTCTCATCCTAGCTAAAGCGGCAATATGCCATATCAACAAGGGAGAGCGGTGCACCTTGAAATCTACAATTATAATTACTAATAGGAGAAAAAAATTATTTAATTAACCTCTAGCCATAAAAAATTTATAATTACTAATAAAAGAAAAATATTGTTTAATTAAAACTAGAGATAGGCAGTACAGCTCAAAATTTACCATGGTCTTTAATCAAAAGAGCAGTGCTGACGTGGATTGCCACATCATTTTTGGACGGGATTTCTAATTAACAAAACATTTGAAGACATTTAACTATATTACTTGTATATGGATCTCAAGTAGTTCCTTCAAACCTCCCATTCTCCAATTCCTACTCTTATTTGACTCATCCCTCCCATAACAGTACACCCCCAATCTCATTAATTTCTTTCTCCATATAATATAGACACATTATTGATCAAATTAGTTACATCAGCTTAAAGTATCCTCCAAATTGATATATGTCGACGGAGGTAGGTTTCAACCTCCAAGGGGGGATTTAAATAGGAGAAAATATATTTTACTTCTTCCATAAATAATATTCAATTTATATGAATTTTGAAACGTGACAAAATATTTTATGAGTTTTAATTTGAATGTAACAAAATATTTTATCACAATTTGAAGTTTACATATTAAATTTGTTATTAGACTATAATTTATGAAGATAAAACGTACTTTTCCCATTCAAAATATGTGTTGAATTAACTAGAAGCCTTTGACAAGGGTCGGTAGGGTCCTCCTATTTTTTAACCACCTAATTGGTGGTTCTTAGTAACCCTCCGAAATCCATTTATACTGTACATGACTTAACTACCTTGGACATTTCCAAAGTTGCAGCTGGGGGTTACTGAGGCCAATGCCAATATTGAATTTGAAATTGTGATGTGAGGAGCCAACCTGAGCTCATTTCTCATGCCTGGTCAGACAACCAGAGTCAAACATGGTGTTTCATGCTATGGAGCGACCTTGCATTGAATGTTAATTGGACAGCAATTTCCAGGTGGGGATGAGAACAGATAAATTTTTGGACAAAATTTAAAAATAATATTTATTATCAAAATTTTTAATATATTTCAACAATTAAAATAATTTAATAATTTAATATTACATGATTAATTTTTTTTTAAAAAAATTCATATATGAGATTTATGGTGCATTGTTTTATCTGTACATTAAGGAATTAAATGTATTAATAGAATTAGTAATAAGTTTTTATCATAGTGATAATGGCTTTTTAAATGTATTAATATCGTTTAACTAATATACTAACAATCAATATCTTATATAATAATTATTTGCACATTAAGCAGTAAGTTACCAGCAAGGTGAGAAGTCACTCTCAAAATGTTGGTAACTACAGATTATTACCATTCATTTTTGGCTACAATACATTAGTTAAATGTTATTAACACATTTAAAGAATTACATTTGAAGTTATTACTAATTATATATTGGTACACTTCATTTAAATTGAAGTGCGTGTGGAATCGAATTCTATTTTCATTTGAAAAATCTATGAAGAATTTTATTTGTCCTAAACTCTTATGCAGATGTTGATAAAATTTTCATCTTTAAAACGGGAGAAAATAATATTTAGATATTTTCCTAGTATTTTTCTCTTATATAGTATCAACTTTAATATTATAAATCTTACGAGATCGCTCATCAAGGACGCTGTTCTTGCCGCAAAATGGCCGTTGACGGAATAACTTTAAGGGGTGGTAATGTGGCGTTACCGTGTGCAAGCTGTACCTTTCCATACATCAGCGATTATTATTTATCCCATAAAATAATTTGAATAATCAGTGGTTTATTGATTTTGAAGAATTTCTGTCATTAATTTAGAATCCCTGCACCTTGTTCAATAATCAGCCTAATTAACTTTGGGCCGATAGGTGAAGACTTTTTCTAAACTAACTGGTTTTGGCGTTACATTTTAAACGAACTAGGTAGCTCTAGAACTTTGAATATCATTGTGTGCACGCTGCTATGGATTCTCATTTTCTAGAAGTTCAAAAATCGCATCTTCCTAGATAAACATAACGATTAGCTACTTAACCATTCTTATTCAACACTGGCTGTTCGACCACATGAAGATTAATTTAATGTTAATGGAGCAAATGAACAGCCCGAATAAAAATCATACAGTGTGTTCACAAACTGGAAGATTACAATATCTGACCAGTTAATTACCTATCAATAAGGAACCAATCTTATTTGGTCCAAAACGGGAAGTAAATTAATTACCGGAATGGTGCGTAAGGTCTACTGCGTTGTACGTTACGGCTGAGGCTAAAAGACTAATTCTGCAGGTTTAGAAGTATTAAAAAAGAAAACGGGCAATTCAAACAGTCTGTTAAGAGTCTGTTTAACAAATTATTGTTTCCTCTTACGGACATAGCTAGGTTGGGCAACCAAACGTAGTCACTGATGACAATATCATTATCCATGTTCAAATATTGTTCATGTTCTAGCTAGATCATGACCACCAATTCCCAGTTTATCATCTTGAAGCAGGCCCTGGCAGTGCCTATCTATATGGCTCATCCGTCAAGGGGGGAAACAGATTAAGGTCCCTGAAAACCACGCAGTAACTCCATTTTCATTCCCTTCAAAACATCCAGTGCTACAATATTATGAATCAAATTTCAGTTGTTCCTCTTATTGTGTTTACTCTTTTTTCCCAGTTTATTATAGTTATAGTAATATTCAATATGTATATAATTGCGATTTGATCGCCATAGTCATATTATATTTTTCAATACTTTTTTTAGTACTACCAAGCAATTAATTTATAAGATGGAAAAGAAAACGAAATTGGTTAATGACATCATTTGTTCCAGTAATCCGTTATAAGTATACTCAATGATACGAAAATATAATACCATAAAACCCAATATCAATCACCCCTCCAATGACCAATCTATGCTTTATGGGCTATAATAATTGATTCCCACACAAGTATTTATTCCTTACGTCTCTCCTCCAAATAATTCTGTACACAAAAGTTAAACAACAAAGAGAGGAAAATATCCCCAAGAAAAAAAAAATGTCAGAACTCTCATTGACACTCAATTTGGATAAGAAGAAAGCAAATTGCTGGGTATGCATGGAGAATTCCTCCAAGCCCGAGCATGCATTTGGAGAATCTCTCTGGCTTTGTCCTTGGCCTTGTTCCCACTCTCCACTTGAAGCACTAAACACAGCTTCGCCACCACCCCGACTTGGACCATCTCCTGCAAAACGCTAGGAGTCGCAGAGAACTTAGCAATGGACAGCAGAATCCTCACCGCCCTATCGTTGGCCATCGTGGACACCCTCAGAATCTTTTTCGACACTATTGCGATCCCTGCCCCGTGACCCAGCAGCTCCGCTCTCCCCTCGGCACACCCGCACAGCAACTCCAACAACACCAACATCATCTCACATGGCTTCCTATCCTTACAATCTAGAAGAAGCTCTATCAATACCGATACACCCCCTGCTTCCACTGCTCTTATTCTGTTTTTCCCCCAAGGACATATTTGGATCAGTGTTCTTAGAGTAGCCTTTGAGGCCCGCTGGGATATCTGGTCTTTCAGCAGTTGTACTAATTCAACGAACATTTCAGTTTTTAGATGGGATAAAAGCGTAGAATCAGCCACTTCAAATATCGATTTTAACAATAAAACCGCATAAGCTCGTGACTCGTAGAATCCCCTCTGCATGATTTTGGTTAAGCACTCAATGAATGATCCGTTTTCAAAGGCTATGAGAGTTTTAAAGCCAGCTTCGGACACGTGGAGGCTATGGAGGATGCTTAAGGCTTCGTCTCCTGCGCTCGTTTTCAATTCAAACCCATAATAATCCGGGCTAGCCTCTTCGGGTGTACATAAGGAATTTGTGTTACTGAGTACAATTGATGCTAAGAACTCAACGGCGCCCGCGGCTTCTATGCTTCGTTTATTGGCTTCGCTTTCGGAAGCAATGGATTTGAGTGTTTGGAGGCATCGAATGGGTGAGTGAGGGGATTGAGAAGCGTCTTTGAGGATTTTGGCGACTTGGGTTTTGGTGATAGGAGGTTTGGGAGTTGGGATCCTTTGGATGCCGTGAGAAGCGTTCATGGTACACCATGCTTGAATCAAACGACGAAGGGTATGGTTGGGAGTGAGATCAGTTGAGTCTGATACCGAGAGTGGTTGTTTGGTGACGGGGCATGTCTTGTTTTTCCCGGGGAACAGCCATTTCTCGATACTCTCTCTGTCGTAGGTAATACCGGAGGAGACGGTGATTGGATCTTTCATAATTTCTAATGAGATGGGGCACAAAAAGAATGGAGGAACTTCAATCTCATCCATGTCTCAGACCTGAAGCAGAAATGAAGTCTGGAATCTAAGAAAACCCCGGAAAGAAAATTTAAATCAGATGAATTTGAGTGTTTGATGAATTGAGAAGGAGTAGAAGATTGCTGCAATGGTGAGGTGCGAGTTGAGAAAATGAGAGAGGGAGGGGGATACTTATTTATAGGAATAGCGTGTTTCAAAGTCAAAACACGGCAAAGACACAGCCTGAGCACCTCCAGTCCAGAGAAGAGGAGAGAGAGAGAGAGAGAATGACTTTTCCAAGAGAGATGAAATGGAAGGCCTCAAAGATGACTACCTTTACCTAGTCATATATCAATAATGAACAGTTGAAAAGCAGAAATAGCACTTGCCCATTTCGTTATCCAAACCCCTCTTTGACTTTCTCTCTCTAGGAGCGGCAGTTGTATATGGTTATGCTCATTGCTTTGTTTACCTAGCACTCCGGGTTCGTAACGTGGGGGGTTTGACTGCTTGCCGACAAATATGTGGATCGATCAAAGGGGGCGAAGGTGGAATTTCTCTGTTCAGATTCAGAGTCAGCTCTCTCCTGTAACTTCACACTCCCTCCCTCACTGGCATCCCGGTCGTCACCGTTACTTTGACCATCATGTTCCAATTTTTTTATTAACACATTCTTGCTTTTTACATATCTCTTTATGTATTATTTCCAACATTAGATTCAGTGGATATTGTTCATATTTCTCTTCTATGTAACTTTTTTGTTTTTGGCGTTTCAAATATTTCATATTTTTATAAAATGAAAAATACAAAACCTTTGGAAATTATGAATATAAATTAGGCAAACTAATCTGGATTGTTTCTATTTAGATCTTAAATACACTAAATAAATTTGAAGAGAGATCGAAAAGAGAAGAGAGTGAGGAGACCTCTTTTTCTCTCTCTGTTTCTTTCTTCTTCTCCTTGCAAATTTATTTAATCTATTTAAAATTTAAAGAGTAATGATATTATGTTTCTTAGAACACCATAATTTTTTAGTTATGTCACAATAAATATTAAATATAAAATAATATTTTATTAAATAATTACTTAAAATGTAAATTTATTTAATAATTAATGGCTCTTAAGATAATTAATTTCACTTTTGTATAACTAATAAGTATAATTATAGTAATAATAGATCTATTAATATAAGTAAAATATTGTTTTATATTTAACAATTATTATATCATAATAAAAAATATAATATTTGTCAAAATATAACATCATTATTCAGATCTAAATGCATAACCGAGTTGTGATAGTTGCATTTCTTATTTCGGTATATATATACATTTCATAAATGTACGCAATCCTAAATAGCAAAGTCAATAATTATATATATATATATATATATATATATATATATTATTGGATCAAATAATAATAATAATTCTCATATAGTAGACTTTAAATTAAATAGTGTAAAATAGTATATATACTGATAAAGTTGACCTTATGTTTGTTTATATATTTTAAGTGGCTTTTGTATGTAGTTAAATAAACTTCTTAGAATACGTATATAAGATTGAAAATGGTTAGAGCATCTCTTAAGCTTAACTAGGCAAATTACATAATTCTTTGTTTTAAATTTTAGTTCATATTAGGAGGACTGAGATATTATCTTTGTTTGAGATATAAATTAAGATGAGAACAAGCCGGGATCGAGCTGGAAATGACTTGCAAAAATTAAATCAGACTTCGGTGATTGTTGAATACTTCATTGTTTTATACTATATATAATTACTTCATAAGCAATACACATGGCCGGTGATTGGTCAGAATTTGAAAATGAAACATGATAATAAAGAAAAATGATCCAGTCATGCATGTATATGTGTGTGTATATTTATATATAGATATAGACACACACACACACACAGTACCACAGGTTCCGCGAAGTATACAATTTATTCAAAAAATAAAAAAAAATAAAAGAAAAAAATGTATGCACGTCGTATTTAAAAAAAATGTTGTCTTGGGCTATACACTTTGTACTATATATATAGTTAATATGACAAGTAATCTCATGGTCTACTCCCAGCTCCCATAAAATATCTTACAAACAAAACACGAATTAGATATTTGTAAATATGTAAAACCTCCTCCAATATTAATAATTGAAGCAGCAGACAACTGTTTAATTGAACAAATACAGAGTGGACTTCTACTCATGGGTTATGTAATATTACACATATTAATTATCCTTTTTGGGTTTTGTAACTCATTCAAATATTGTCGCAGTTCAATCATTTTGATAAAGTGGTTTATAACTGACGGTATTAAAAGTATATATGGATACTTATTTATAGAGGATTTATTGTTTAAAATAATTGCTCTTTATGATCTGATTTGAGTTACGATTCGAATTCTAATCAAAGTTTTACGGCAAATAATATCAATTTGACTAAAGGAGATTAATTTAGTTTTCTTTTTGTAAAGAAAAATTTATTGTGTATTTCGGATTTTTTTTCTTTTGGTTTTTTGTCAATTTTCTGTTTGAAGACAAAAGTCTCACCCACAGACAGAAAGCACGTTAACACACTCTGAAAAATTGGGAGTTAATTTTCTTTTTTTGATTTTCGTAGACAAGTAACCAATTGACAAATCTAATTTTTAATTTTAAAAAATCCAAAATTCAAAATTTAATAAGTAAATTAAAATAATTGATAATTAAATAATTAATTTAATATAATTAATTAAATTAGAACTTATAAATTTGGATCAACCTATCCTAAACATCTCAAATAATCCAACGATGACTTTAAAACTGACCACACCGCTCTCACATGTGGACCTGGTTCATTCTGTGTTACTTTCGCGTAATGGCCACCTCTTAATGTCGTGAATAGAACTTTGATAAAAGGAGCAAGACAAAAAGAGATGGCTAACAAAAGAAAAAGGAACAAGACAAGAAAGAGAGGGAGAAAAATGAGAGAGTAGAGATGATGTTGATATAACTCAAAACGTCGGCCGTGATTAGTGTCACGTGGCTGACCCTAGATGCAGTCAATACTCAAAACGATATCAACACTCTATATATATGTATAGTCTAGGCGCGAAATGTCAAAGGCGAGGGGCCAACCTTTCTTAACCCAACCCACTGGCTATATATCCAACGTGCCGCTGCTGCATGCTGACCACACTATGCTGCAAGTGGTGCTACTTCACTAATTCTCCAACCGTCACCTTTATCTCCATTCCCATTTTCAAATAAATGTGCCACGTCTACAGTGTTCATCAACCATAAGTTTCTAACTTTTCATTAGAATATTATATATTTCACGCCAAAATTCGGTGAAACTTATTTTATTGAAATCGAAAACTTAAGTTGTCCTTTTCAAGTGAAACCATAAATTACACCTGTTCTACTTAGATACAAACTCAGACGCAGACAAAACTTATTTGTATTTAAATTTAAGTATTCTATAGAAAATATTATTGGATATATGGCTGACATAAAGTTTTGTTTTCATATATAGGAATATTTTAATTTCATTATTATTATATGTTCAAAATTCGCATTTTTTTTAAATAAAGGAAAATTTATACAATACGGCTTGTCTTAGGGAACCATGCATTAAAGAAAAAAAAGATTGATGATAAATTTTAGATAAGTCAAACACGGAATATATTTCATAAAATTATTGTTATTTTTATTACAAAATGGGGAAGATAACACTTTTAAAAAAAATAGAAATTTTGGTTGTGGTGTCTTAATTGTTTAGCCAGGGTCTTACAAACCCTAACTAAGACAAGGTTTAATTGTTGAGACAACTATAATTAATCTCAAAAGTCCAACTATGGTTTAAATAAAATTACAATTAGAATTTAAGTTTAACTATAATTTTGTCCACACCACAACTTGAACAAAAAATATCTAGTTACAATTTTAAGAAAACTATAGTTGGGACGTAGGCCTAACTGTAGTTTTTATAAACCACGCTAGGCTTACCCTAATTTCTATCATCTCCTTTGTCCCCCAACCCCCTAGCCTAGTTGCGCCCTTCCCTCTTTCTTGGTCACTCCCTACCTCATTTCCACTTCCCTCTCCCTACCTAAACCATGAGCGGCGAGTTGCAAGGGCCTTGATGAAGTAACAAGCTATTAGGATCCTTTGCAAATGATGAGCTGCGAACGACCTTTGTGAACAACTTCGCTTATATGTCCACCTTTCTTAGGTGAAAATTTCCCTCTCATTCATTTCATTTTCTATATCCTTCGAAAATAGAACAATGAGTTGTAAGATTCACAGCCTTTTTATTTTTCAATTCCTTTTCTTTGTTTAATCATATTGAGGAATTCCCTTTCAATTCATTTTATGTATTCTTTGAATATGTTTTTTTTTTCTAGATCTATATCCTTTGAATGCTTATCATGTTCTATTTTCCATTTTTCATCAATATTTTTTTTCTAGATTTGTATCCTTCGAATGCTTACCATGTTAGATTCTAAACTATTAGAGTATGTTTGGTTAAAGGATGTAATGGTAAAAAGAATATAAAATGTAAATAGGTGAAGGTAGGTAAAAGAAGAAATGATTGTTTTATTTCTACTTTTAAAAAGGTGATTTGATAGATAAAATAATAAGTATAAAAGTATAATAGAATTATATAAAAAAATTACGTAATGCAGTGAACCAAACGAAGCATTAGACTTCAAAAAAATTGAACACCAATTGGTTGATTATTTGTTAAAAAATAATTTGATTTCCCATCACTCATTATTATTGATAGCTTCGTGGTGATTGATGAAATTTGTAATTCTTGGGTTTTGCTTATTCTAGTATTGATTAGAGGAGGAGCTCTTTTGCATTCAAAAAATTGAGAAGTGCTTTTGCGTCATTTTCCTTTTACTTTTATTTGTGTCTCTCTTTGTTTTTGTACTTTTTTTTTTGGGGTTAGGATTCAACTTAGAAATACAAAATCAAAGGAGTAATGTGAAATAAGAGAATCTATTAGCAGCAATAAATTTATTTTTTAAGGTAACAATTGGATATGATGATACAACTGTGGCTATTGGAAAAGTAAAGTCAAGCATATGTGAGCTAGTATTTGTTGTTTACTTTTGAGCTTGATGCTTTTTGGTCTTTGCTTGGCCCTATTATTTGTTGCTTTCTTTATGTCAGTTATTTTTTAAGTCTTTGCTTGGCCCTATTATTATGGCATGAATAATTGTTGTGGGTTTGTTTTTTGAGATAGATATTATCAAAGTTTGAGTGTGTTGTTGCTTGAGTTTACCTATGACTTTGGATTTTATTTTTAATGCAAATATTATGTTATGACTTATGACTATCTTTAAATGTGTTCAAAACTAGTAGTTTCCTATCGTTCTTTTTAGTTGCTTCACATATGATAGATTAGCTAAAAGTCATAGTTGTGGCAATGAATGCTCAAAACTAAATTGGATTACCTAATCTTCCTAGACACTTCTAGTCTCTTTTATTTTTTAATCTTAAATTATCATCTACTAATATGGGGAATGTTGAACTTGAATCATATCATGTTGCTAAAATTATATCTGTGTCTATGCCTTTTTGTACAAATTGATGGATGATGAAAATGAAAAGTTGAGTAAGATGGATGGTGATAGAAGTAATTCATTTAAAAAAATTAATTTAGTAGCAATTTAATTTGTTGATAAAAATTATAGTTTAGCTATATTTTTAAATTATAAGATTGGTTTCATTGTAGTTATATGTTATTTATGGTTATAGCACCGCAACTAAACTAGAGGGTAATTGTGGTTTTCAAAATTGCAACTTATTGTGGATGAATCAATTATAGTTTTTATTGCAGCTAAGTCTTAAAATAACCACAATTATGATGGTTTTTTTTCCTTGTTAATCAAATGCACACCTAAGTTGATTTGAATATCACTCAAATTTTATGTAAAAGTTTATTTCAATTTCTCAAGAAAATTTTTTCTAAAAAAAAATGGAAATAATTTCTTTTAATATTTTTAGTCCATCATGGGCTTGGGCCTATATATATAAAGGGAATTAGGCTCAAATTTAGACTTAAATACTTATATTTGAGTCTAAATAAAAATTTTAAAAGTGTGATAGACTTGAACTCAAACTATGTTGTTTAGTTTAAGGTTGAATTTGAAAAAGAATTTTGAAAGTGAGTTGAACTTTAGCCTAAATTTTTTATCTTTTTTTTTTTTTTTTCTTTTTAAGGTGCTCTACTACTATCTTGTGATCAAATTTACCAACTATTATTATTAGTGGTAGAGCTAAGTTAAAGGGAGAAAAAGTTTTTATATCATATTTAAAAAATTATACTTTTATAGTGTATTGTTCAAATAAAATGCATCCCTTCAAACTTTTGAATTAAGTTAAATGAGATTAATTCACTAAAAATAACTTGACTTTCTCCCTCTTAAATCTAGAAACAAATTTGAATTTAAATGAGTAATGAATCAAGAATCATTCTTCATATTAATATCAGCAATTCCCATATTTACATATAAAAACATAGTTCTATATATATCTACTCAATATTGAAGTAACGCATAGTAAGAATATATTAAAAATATATATTATCACTAACAGTATCATAATAATTCTATAAATAGAATAGATTAGCATTTTAAAGGAAAAAAGTTTATCTAATAAAGTATAAAAATTTATAACTATCAATTTGTAAAAATTTATATTTATAAAGTACAACAAAAACAATTTATCTAACAATACTTTAAAAAAAAACACTATTTTCAAAGATAACTATTGGTATATTTGAAAACAATATATCAACATGAGCTTGATCATATTCTATTCAATTATTATAGAATTACTAATTAATTATAAAAATATATCAAAAGTATATATTGATTAAATATAAATTGAAATATTAAAAAAATATTGGGCAGAAGACAATAGGGGAAAGGAGAAGAATCAATATATAACATCTAACAACCCAAGGGCAATTTGGGAAAAAAAGAGAAGAAAAAGTGAGAGGAAATGAAAAAAGAAGAAAAAATGTAGGGAAAAAATAGAAAAAGAAAAAAGAAATGAAGGAAAAAAAGATAAAATATGTATGGGTTTAATGGATTTAATTTAAAATGTCAAATAATAAAAAAATGTATATATTCAGTAAATTTTATGAATTTAATAAATTTTAAATTTTAAAAGATATAAAAATATAATATTAAAATTTAACATTATATACATGCAACTTTTGCAAATTTTTGGAGAAGATTTGCCGCCTCTTCACATTGTGACTCCGCCATTGATTGTCATAGCCACCGGCACTTAACCCGCAACTATTATTTGTGTCACATTACTAAAACTACATTTGCTTTAATGTTTTGTGAATCTATTCTCTTTATATAATTTATATAATATTTATTATGTTCTTATACTTATTATTTAATCTATCAAATTATTATTTTAAAAATAAAAATAAAACAATTATTTTTTATTTCACTTATCCCCACCTACTTATATTTTATATATCTTCTATCATCACATCCTTTAACTACATAGAGTATAACTATTATCTTACTACTTTCTTTTTTTAATGATCTAAAAAGATTTCATGAAATAATTTTTTTAATTGTGTTTATATTTGTTATAAACACAACAACAAATTATTTATAAAATTATATTATTAAAAAATGTTATTTTCTTCCGAAACAAAAAGACTGAAAACTCGTAGCATTATTCATGGTCATCCATATTCTAATTTATAATTGTTCGCATTAAATATGTACACTATCCATATTCATATATGTCAAATAAAATGGTAAAAGCCTAATTGGCCATTCATATCAACCCACATTTTTCTACTATAATTTTTTTTTTGGTAAAGTTCTTAGTATAATTCTTTATATAAAGTCTACACATTTTTTTTTATATTTTTTTAGAATTGAAGTAAGCGACTAACCAATAAACAACTATATCCATATGCCGATTCCCGAGTCCTAAAATTGAGGAGTTATATTACGTACCAAAAGAGAAATTGAGGAGTTCTAAGAAATCTAGAATCAAAACCTAACCGCTTCTTATTCATAAACCCTGAAAAGTTACTGTAATGGTATAGTAATTGAGCCCTTTCTTGGCTGTGGTTTAACAGAGTTAAGTAAAAAAAAAAATTATATATAATTCTTTATATTTGTATTATCAAGTTTTTAATTGAAATATAATAAGTGTATAGTTTTTCAATAATAATATAATATATATATATAATTTTTATTGACAACCATAAAATTTATCAATTAAAATATATACTTGTCATTTTTTAATTTAAAATTATATATTTATTATATTTTACTTAAAAAACTTGATAGTAATAGTATAAGAAATTACATCTAAGTTTAATCCTTAAATAAATCAAAGTGAGGTAATTATGAGTTCTGATTGTAGAAATCTAACTAAAAATTAAATAAGATGGTGATCTTCTATTTTGACAAAAATAGGCTTCAACGATTCTAATTTTTTGTCCACCATCAACCCTTTATTTTGATACCAGATATCTACCAATATTTACTATATTTTATGAATATTAATATGATGTTGTGATTCTTAGACTTAATTGAAAAATATTTAATGTCATATAAGAAATGGAGAGAGAAATGAAAAGGAAAAAATAAGCATAACTTAATACGTTTTAAAAATCTTTTTAGGATATATCAAGTCAAGAGAGAACTCAATTTAAAATTATTATAAAAACATACTATATTTACTCAAAATAACTTGTTTACAACTATTACATAATCACTTATTTTATACTAGTTTTGATATAAGGCCCCTTCCCTTTCTAAACATTAACTAGTAATAATTAATATTTCAAAAATTTAAATGATTATACAATTTCTTAGCATTGAAAAACTAAAATTCTTTTTTTTTTTTTTAATGATTTGTTCAAAAACTCTAAACTAGTAATTTGCATCTTTCATTTATTATTTTTGAATTTCTTCGTCAATCTATTATTCTTGAATTTCTCCATCAATATTATTCTAAGCTTTTTGCTAAGCCATATAGTGTTAAATGTTTAATCATGCTTATTAGGGGGATTAGGCCTAGTGGTTTACCAAGTCAATCGTCTTCCAAACGCTAACATGAAATCCATGAAACAAGTTCGTCAGAAACATGTGAAATTAAAGTATTGTTGACTTGCTTTAAATGTGATTGATTAAGTCCAACGAAACTTGCATTTGCTGCATGATTAGGCTCCTTCTAACAATTACATATGAATCACAGATATATAAACCAAATAGTTTCGTCACATTTTTATTTTTCAAATACTATTAACGAATACTCATAAGTTTTTAAAGCCATTCTTATAAATTAGTATACACACCGTTTCATACAAAAAAAGAAACAAGTAGCACTGCCATGTCAAAAAGTGCCTTCAAATGAATATCATAAAACAGCGATAATGAGCTTTCCAAAGTGATCGATCATAAGGAAGGTTCTGAAAGCGGACATTGTGGAGCAATTCAAAAGCATTAAGGAGCGATCACAAGGAACCATTTATACTGGAGTTCTATTTTATTTTTATTTTTTCCTTTGGCCAGAATTTAAACTGGAGTTGTTTAACTTTCAACTGGAAACAAATATGGGTCATCTACGAGGTCAAAAGCACCCCATGATAAAACAACATTCTGGGGCAGTTATTTTATTTTATTTTAGTTGGAGAAGGTCTTTTCGCATTCACCAGGTAAAGTAGAGCAATTCATCTAGAGGCCTTGACCGTTTAAAGTCCCATAAAAAGACTACATCGTCTTTTTGTTCATGGTTAGTGTCAGAATTGGGGTACTTGTAAAGTAATTTTATTTTAGTTGACTTTATCGTTGGAAATGTTATTTTAATGTTTAAGTATAGTAAAATAAATAAATATATATTCAATTATGAATACAAAAATTAATATCCTACTATTTTATAAGTTATAGTTATTATGTAAATTTTTTTTTGGTTAATGTATTATATAAGTCATAGTTGTTATGCAATTTTTTTTTTTATTGATGTCTCATACTAAATGTCTCAAAATTTTTGAATAATTAAAAAAAAATAAAATATCTACTTATCAAGCATTATTTGGCTAAAAGATTTATTTCATAAACATAGCGTTCGATTTTTTTATTCTGAAAGAGTCTATATGTCACGTTGTGCTGAATTATACATTATAAACTCGTCGACGCAACCGATTTCTTGGAACTATCACATATAATAATTTAACTCATTAGTTTCAGCACAACAAAAAGGTTAACTCATTTAGCCAAATTTTGGTACTGGGATATTTGAGATGGGTCATTACATTGAACATCTCAAGACGGAGAAGAAGTCCAAAACTTTGGGATGGGTATAGTCTAAGCTGGTTCAAAGTAATAATTTGTGGCAGGCCCTAGGCTAATTAATGATCATGGTAGATATTTTATGTCATTATCAAGCCCTACCAAAAGATTATTTCTATCCAGGTTTTCCATTTTTACAAATTTCAATTAATTAATTTGTCCTCTATGCAGTCACATGAGAGGGAGATATTTTTGTCAAAATTCAGGTTATTTACATTGTCCGATATTTATTTTTAATTTTTATTTTTCAATTTAAGCGCAAATTAAGATGAAGTTTGTTTAGGAAACTTTTAATTATTTTAGTGTTTCTCTAATTATAAAAAAAGTACAAGTACTAAATTTAATTGTTCGATAAATTTATAAACATATACTTCTTCAAAGTTATTGCTAATGATCTTGAACAGTTTTAGAATATTAGAGACATAATATATAGGTGTATGCATTTATAATTTTACTTGAGTGTTTGACATTTACGAACATGCCGGATAGGAAGAACCCACAAACAAAACCCGGTCCACTAGCAACTTGGTCCAACCATGAAGCCCGTTTAGCATACACATTGGCCCGCTCCTAATTTGACATATCTCATTACAAAATGATCTTATATTTTAAATTAACAATAATTGCAATCTTTGGAAAACAGTGACGGATGTCAGGGGCAAGGGGAGTGTTTGCCTCCGACCGTAATTGGCTATATGTAAGGTCAATATATTGGTTAAAATCATTTATGCATGATTTGAAAGGTTAATATATGGGCTACATGTATTTACTTTTCAAAATATATTTAAGTGGATACTACTTGTTGGAAGATGTTTGTGTCTAAGAAAAATTTTTAATTTTTTATATTTAACTTAAATTATATGACTTGCTATCTAAAAGTCTTTCTCATGTTGTAAAGCTATTTAAAAGAATTTTTTTTTAGTGATAAATGTTAAAAAAAATTAAAGTAACAAAGTTTTTATATACATAAATTTGTTAAATTTTTTTAAATTTCCACCCCAATAATTTTATCCTAGATCCGTTCCTGAATGGAAATATGTAAATATATACATAAATACTATGCAAAATTTCATGCACTTATAATATTAAATATTAAATTTCATGAAATATGATCTTGACATATTCTACCATTGAATTAAAATTTATTAATATGATGAAGAAGCGTATTAATTAGCGTTAGGAAAAATTAGACATTAAAAAAATTTAACTTATTAATGTATACTTTATCTTTGAACATATACTAATGAAATATAAAATTTATGAGCTTGATTTACATATATGAATTGTTAATGAAATATATGGTGAATTTTGGGAGAAAGTTGTGATATAAAAAGTTATTCAAATCGATTTATATTGAATATTGATATCAGTCGATCTCCAATTCCTATGGTAATCAAGCCCATGTGCGTATTAAACTTTCAACTTATATATACATAAAAAATATATAATTCAATATTTGACTATGTTTGATTACTTAATGTGATAATATTTTATTTTATATTTTAACTATCAAATTGATAAAAGTCGCCTTTTTTAAGACTATATTAGGTGTATGTATGAACTCCTCCTGTTTCTCTTCGGTGCCGAAAACAAAAAAATTATTGTCTCTTCTGTTATGGTGAGATGAATTTTTGAGTTTCGATTGGAAAAAAAAATCTTTTTCTAAAAGTGATTTATTTTACATAACTCATGTTTTGAACACAATAAAGTGATTGAATCAATGCTAGGCAGCCAGCAATGACTAATTAAATTAAAGCCAATGCACATGATGTAAATTCTCAGTTTCTCAGCTAGAAGTACAAATAAGTAATGCTTGCGCATGATCACTGATCACTCTTCTCTGTGCCTTTCATTTTAAGAGGTTGGACCAACCTCATACATATACAAGAGAACACCGTATAATATTTTATTATTAGAAATTGGAAAGAAATCTATTTTCAGTTGCTTAGCTTGAAGTTGAAGGCATTTTCATTCACCTATGCTAGCTTGCATAAAAAGATCGAGCAGGAAAGCAGGGAGAGTTCTTCCAAACCTCAGAATGAGACTTCAGTATTTCCAGTGCTTTGTCTTTTAGATATGTGGGATGATCAGCCTGAAGCAACATGCAAAGCTTGGACAAAGTCCCAAGTTTGAGCATCTCCAGAATTACCATTTGTGAAGCAGATGACTTTGATATGAGTGACAGAATAAATATGGCTCTCTCATCTGCAGCCGGCGAAACTTTTAATATTCTCTCTGTCAACACCGCAATGCCTCCGCTGTGACTCACGAACTGAGCTCTGCCATTAGCACAAGAACACAGATGAAATTGTATTCCTAATATCAGCTCCGTGGTTCTCTTCTCAGGTGCTCCTAATTCAATCTCAATCAATTCATAAACTGCACCCGCTTCCACCATCAACTTGCGATTTCTTCCCCATGGACAAGCTGCTAATAGCACTTTCAAACCAGCGTTCATCCCTTGTTGGGTTATTCCATTTCGCAGGATTTTCACGATTGTTTCAAAGAATTCAGGTTTCAGTCTCTCCAGAACGCTGGAGCTGGCCATCTGGATGATTGTTTTGAGCACTATAATCGCGTGGGATTTCAGAGTCAAAGAGTTCTCCGTTATTTCACAGCTTAAAACCCATATGAGGGAATCCAATATTTGGTCATTTTCCTCGAGAAGCAGCTTAATTTCCTCTGCGGAAACCTTAACAAACTGCAATAAACTGAGAGCCTCTTCAAGACCCTCGCCAATTAGTCGTTTCTTGAAACAATCCAAAACGAACATGATCATGGCTTTGGGAACACCAGCCTCTACTAAACACTTTTTGTTCCTTTCGTTCTCGGCCGCGAGCAGTTCCAACCGTCTGAGCGTGTTGAGATACAAGTGGGGGCTGTGGAGGTGTCTGAGGATTTTGAGGACCTGAAACTTGTCAAGGGGTGGTTTGGGTGTGGGAATACGATCGACGCCGAGGGAGGCATTCTGGGTGCACCAAACTTGGATAAGGCGGCGAAGGGTGTGGTTGGGGGTTAAGTCAGAGTCTACTGGTAGAGGCTGTTTGGTGACGGGGCAAGTGGTGTTCTTGCTGGTGATGAGCCAGCGTTCGATGGAGTCTCGATCGTAAGTGATGCCTGTTATAGCAGTTACTGGATCTTTCATTATTTGCAGGGATATTGGGCATATGAAATACTCAGGAATTTCAACTTCATCCATCAAAATGAAACCGATAGAAATCAAGAATCAAGCCAGTTAGTAGTTAGTAAAAAAATCAAAGACAAAATAACAAGGGAGAGGCTTCAGGATCAGCTACGAAAGATATAAAGGTGTGAAAGGAAGAAGCTCAAGTAGGGGTAAGAGAATGCGGCTTGACATATATATAGACAATTAATATCAGATAAAGAGAAGGGTTAGCGTTGGGAACGAAACGGGAGGAGAGATAGTGGTCATGGGTCATACAAAGAATATAAATGCGACGTGTGAATTTATAAGTGCAGAGTGTTCTACATTCTAAAGGAGCGACCGTTCGACGGTCAAAGGAAGAAAAAGTGGTGAAAAAACTAGAGCCTACTTAAAAGGCACACGGAATTGTAAGGTAGTTATGTAGCTAGGGGCAATATGATCTTTGCGCTTCCAATGGGATTCTAAGGTCCAGTTCTTTTATATATATATATATATATATATATATATAAAAGAACTGTGCTTCTGTAAGTAGGAAATTAAAGCCTCGTTTCAAAAATGGGTTTGTGTTGGTTTCCAATAATATCTGGAGAACTTCTGTGAGAATCAATAATTTCCAAGGGATAGGTATCTTTGTTAATCTTACCAACTGAATCTGATCAGATGCAAGTTGCAACCACATATATAGAAGATCATTTTCTTGTCTTTATAGTTTTAATGAACAGAATAAAACACTCTTGTGTCACATTATAGCTAGGGGCCGGCCGTTATTATATATTCCCATTGTTTGACCATACAGAACATATTGTTTTCTCTACTGTTTTTATTAACTGGTTAATTGTATTTAAATTATAGCCAAATAATCGGATAGAATCTTTTTACTTTTTGATTAATTTCTTCTTTCTTTTTTTCTTTCTTTCAATTGATAAAAATGAGTTACCTATATATACAACCGGATAGCACGTTCTTCTTGCATGTGAACATTGCTTTGTACCCTCAGTTATTTTCTTTCACAAATTTATAAAAACAACAATAATTTGTAAAATATATTAAAATTTCTCACTACTCACTAATTATGCTAAATGTGTTTATTCAAGTTAAATGGTTATTTTGAAAAAATAAATTTCTTGTGAGCACACTTCAATCAATCACGTTTTCTAAAAATAGAATATTTTAACCTATAGAACTGATCTGATCCAATTCTATTTGATTGAACATGGTTGATCTCTCTTTGTTGTGAAAACGAACTGTCATCTTGAAAATGAGTTAAGGCCAGTCCATCCTTCAACCCATCTTGTTTGTGTGAATTCAAAACTGATCAGCAATTATTTTAGATATTATAGAATCCAATGATTTATTACTGTAGTGAACAAGGGAAGCAGCAGAAAAGTGGAAAACTGAAGAGACACAGAACAATGTGAATGGTATTTTTTGTTGATTTAATTTCTATATATAGTCATGTGAGGCGAATACGTTAGATGAAATCCCACTCCCAGTCAAAAGGGAGACCCAAGTAAACGGGCGAGTTTATTCAGATTCAGATTGATTGTACGCGGAATCCCATCAATAATCTTGATTGTTTCTGATTGCATTTGGTTTTTCTGCCCAAACAAACGCTCCTGATTAAGCTGTTTCCTTTTGTTTTAATTCAAATACAAGGCAATCCTCACGGCACCACTTCTATTATATAACATATACCATTCTCAATTGTCTTACAGGCTGTTATGCAATTATTTTAATTTTCTTTTCATATCTTTTTTATAATTTTGTTTCACACTCTAGAAGGATCGAAAAAGAAATAAACAAACAAATCATGAGTTGAATATTAGTGAAATAGCTAGTGGCCACAATACAATTAATTATTAGGGATAAGTAAAAGACAATAAGTAAGTAATCTCGGTTGCCTAAGCTAAATCCATATTAACATAATAATTACAATTTTATAAAATATAATGAGTGGATGTATACGTAAAAAATTTAGAGGATTCAAGTAGGGAAAGCCACGTATAACTCTTTTGAACTATAGTTTAATTATAATTTTAATATCTGAACTTTAAAACATTACTTTAACTTTTCAAATTATTACAAATAGTAAAAACATTATATATGAATTAAGTACAACAAACATTTAAAAATAACGTGATTTGCCATATGACACTTTATGTTTATAGCATTTTTCTCAATTTTTCTTCTTGCACGTTGGTTAATCTACATTTCTCTCAAAATTATGTAATTTTTAAATATTAATTTTAACTTATATATAACACTTTTTTTGTATAATAATTATTTAACGGCTAAAGTGTTGTATTATACAAAAAAATAATAACTTCGGCTATAATGTAAGAATTATATGTAGTTTCTTCATTCAAATATTATGGCTTAAAAAGAAAAGGAAATGCAAAGTTGTAGTAATTAAAGGACTTTGTTGATTGACCCCAAAAAAAAAAACAAGGGTAAGGGACTGGTTGTGAATGGCGTGCAAGGGGGATTACATGGATCTAGAGCGTTTAAGGGCCCATTGGCCAACGATGCCGGCTGGTCTTTGAATCCATTATCTTCTTCCAAGTCAACCTTCTTGTCTCTTTGCGATACCCTGAGCTGATTTGCAATTCCCTGCAACACACACTCAAACTTCTCTCCTTTTCAATTCTCAAGACCATTCCATTATAGTAGACTTCTCTCTGCATGATTTATATCAGTCAATTTTTTAAAATCCACTCGGTTTGTTTGTTATGTGATGAAAAGAATATGTTGATAATTTAGTGGCCATTACATTTATGATTATCATTGTCGACCAGTATTCAAGTCTGAATCTTACAAGATGATTGCATTCGTAAAATCTAGTCCTTTAATTTTAGTCTAAATTTCAACCTCAATATTGCATGGGTCTGCATATAAGTATAGGAATTTTGATAGCCATGTTCTATCATCTCGAATTTCATATTTCATATGACGTAAACCACCGTAATATTAATTCAATGCTGAATTCTTGTTAGAAACTTATCTGAAAATTAACTAAGGATGCATACTTGCTGTTTTAATTATACCTTGAAAAGGTTGCTGCAACATATCTTTTAAGTGCTCCCAATTGGCGTGTAAGCCTTGCTTGATATTTCTTCTATTTTTATAAGTATGCTTAAGGCTTCGATGTATAATAAGATATATCAAGTACAAATTTTGTAAAAATGAAATATATAGTAAAGTAGTTGATGAAGCTACTCATGATCAGGACACAAACAAATTGATAACATTCAAACATTAAATAAGATTTTATTGCTTTAGACATATTAACTTGTATTTTAGCTCTTCACAAGACTACCTAAAAGTTAAGTATTATGTTGGATTCCTTGATTCATTAATTTCTTTTGGGTTTACCACATGATTTATAGTAATAAATAAATTTCTTGTACTCAATATGTTCAAGTTAATATTAGATTCTTCAAGATTGTTTGAGACAACGGCTAAACAAAAAATATTGTTTGGGCCTAAACCTGACTAGATCCTTTGTCTTCCTTGCCTAATAGCTAAATTTTTCATCTAACATGTTCATAGTAAAAGAAGAATCAGCCATCACAGCAGCTATAAACTTAGCTCGTGCTACTCTTAACTTGAATTTCAACTTTTCACAAAACACTCAAAGGTTTTGTATTGTGTTAGATTTGCTGATTCACTAATTTCTTTTGAAGTTACCATATGATCCATAATAATAAATGGGTTTCTTTAGCCCAATATGCTTTGGCTAATCAATTAGTATTGTTTAGACCTAAATTCGATTGAATCCTCTAACTTCCCTGCTTGATAGTTATCCCTATCACTGTTAGGGTTTTCATCTAGCATGTTCATGGTGAAAGAAGAATTAGCCATTACAAGAGCCATGGACTCCGTTAGTGGGACTCCCTACTTGTAATTTAGTTTTTCACAAAACATTTAAAAAAGGTCAAGTGTTATGTTAGATCCTTCAACCACTAATTTCTTTAGGCTCTTTTAGATTGTTTGGGTCATAGTATTTAAAATTTGACTGAATTGGTCGGTTAGATCAAGAACCGACCTCTTGTCTGGTTCAAAATTAGCACAAAATCAATGGGTTATTGAACCGATCAAACTCGATTAAAGATCAGTTGAATTGGACAATTCTTTGTTGAAACCGGATTAAAAACCGATGGTTAGACCAATTCTTCTTTCTTTTTCATATATGAAGGAGCAAAAGTAGTGTCTCGCGTTTTAAACTTGCGCCAAAGAGAAAGACCCTATCATACTTTACACACTTCCCAATTGATCTCCTTGTTAATATAATACAAATATATATATATATATATATATATTGGTTAAATTTTTTATTTGATAAATAAATTTTTCAAATTTATTATTTCTCAACCTTTTGCTTCTTATTTTTTTGATGGCAAGTATAACCTTTATCATTATGTTTCTATGATTGCTTTATTTATAATTATAAAGTTTCAATGCTATAGATTAAAAATAAAAATAAAATTCATATAATTTTTATTAAAATTATATAAATACATTTTAATATATAAAAAATTAAAATTTAAATGTTATATCATATTTGATTTATTTTTATGTATAATTAGTTATAATATGTTATATATATAAAATAATATATATATATATATATATAATTATTACCGGTTCGACTTTAGTTCAAATATGATCAAACAAATAAATTTTGAATCAATATTTTTATCGATTTAATGATCAGTTCAATTTTAAAAATATTAATTTAAACCAATAAATCTAACAAAAGATATTGTTTAAGCGTAAATTCAATAAAATCATCTATTCCTTATTTGATGATTCTCCTATCACCGCTAGGGTTCCCACATAATATGGTTATGGTAAGAGAAGAAGCAACTATCTTAGAAGCCATGAACTTAGTTGGTGGAACTCTTACTCAAATTTTAACTTTTTACAAATCATTCAAAAGTTAAGGTTATGTTAGATAGCTTGATCCATTAATTTATTTTGGGCTTATGATATGATCCACAACAATAAATAAACTTTTTAAGTCCAATATACAATAGCTAATAATTAATTTTTTAAAGTTGTTTAGGTTAATGAGCCAAAAAAATGTTGTTTGGGCCTAAACCTAGTTGGGATCTCTGCCTTTCTTGCCTGAAGGTTAGCCTTACCATTGTTAGGGTTTCCATTTAACTTGTTCTTAGTGAAAGAAGAATCGACCATCACAGCAATCACGGACTTGGTTGGAGAACTCCCAACTCATATTTCAGCTCTTCACAAAGCACTCAAAAGTTGTATGTTGTGTTGGATATTTTGATTTACTAATTTCTTTAGGACTTACCACATGATCCACCATAATAAACAAGTTTCTTGAGCCCAATATACTTCGACTAATATTTAATTGTTCAACGATGTATGAGATAAGCCGAACGAAAAATATAGTTTGGGTCAATTGTAGTTGGATCCTCTGTCTTCCTTGCCTGATAGTTGCCCGTCCCCAGTCAGAGGACTTCCATCTTAGCATGTTCTTGGTGAAAGAAGAATGGCCATCGCAATAGCCATGGATGTGGCTGATGGAACTCCCAACTTTGGACCATATCTATGTTTATTTGGACATAACAGCGACCGCTGTTTCTCCTTCTGGCAAGATTTCTGATCATGGGCAACCGCAGTTATAGCAGTAGTGATGAAGTTTTTCATATTTTATAGAAATCCATGTCTTTAGCAAGTATTTTCTGGGCAACCGGAAACCAGTAATAAAAGCTTCCTTAACGTTAACGAGCACCCTCACCCTTAAAAAACTCCTCATGATATTCCCATCTACAATTGAATTTTCAACGCATAAAACTTGTCCTATCCTTTGACCAATATCAGCAGCATTATTAAGGGTAAAATTTTCAAGGGGCAAACCATGTGTTTGAATCCAACAGGGGGAATTGTTGAAGTCTACCTCGGGAATGGCTATTTGGGGAACCATCGCTGTAGATTGAGCAAGTAACCCATGACATTCCATGGAGCTTCTACAAGTATCTTCTTTGGGATCGTCTCATTTGCGAAGTTAAACAGGAAAGTGTTTGTGTCCATGAAGCTTCTTCCAGTATCTTCACAGCATTTTTGTTGAAAGGCTTCTCTACCATGATTTTACACCCTAAAGCTCGCTTGGCCAACAAAAGGATTGAGAGTTATTCTTCTTCAAGCTCGATCTCATCTCTTTCCACCATAAATAAGCTACTAAAGGATAATTCTGGCGATTTACCTGCAAATACTCCCTTCCCAATGCTCGAGATCACTATTATGAGTATTGAACCTTTAGGATGGAATGGAAACCACCCTATTGTTGGGCCTCCTGTTTGGGGTTCACAGAAACCCTGCCTTTGCAATTATTGTGCCTTTGGGAATGCAGATAGATCAGTCACCACCTCAAACTTTGTTGGAGGAGACGAGAGTGATAATGATTGATTGAAAAAATAGAATATGGATAAGTAACAGAAGAACGATATTAACCCGCTTCACATTTCAAGATAGGAACAGAGCTAGTTGCCTAATTGCAGAGAGGAGCTTACCTTCTCAGGAACAAAATAATGAGAACTCAAGAGCTCGGAGCTCCGTTTGTTTATTCGATTAAGGTGCGTTGTCGTTGCATTCTGTAGAGATCACTGTTTCGCTTGATTTTACTTTGGCCCTTCGCTTCCAGATTTCCTTTTCCTTTATGCCTCCTGGTTTATCTCTGGCCTCTGGCCTACCTATTTCCCACTTTATGAACTTTATGAAATCCATCATATCTATTTTTTTTTTTTTTGGCTCCTACCAAATTTGTTGCTTCTCAGATTCTTATTCTTAATCAATTAATCTGTTTTTAACCCATCATACTCTCCAAACCCCATTGTCTGATTTGATCTCCAGGGGATTTCGCTTGTTTAACTACTTAAGACAGTACCACAGTAGTTGTATTGAAGAGACAAATTCAATTACTTTTATTTGTTCCAACATATTCATTAAGAATCATAGATTTGTAGTTTGGAAGTTATGCTTTCAGTCAGTAATAGAAAAAAACTCTTAAGTGGGTATTTGTGTTAGAATCCGAAAGAGGTCCAAAGTTAATTGAGTCCTTATCTTTTTCCTTTTCATGCTATTGTTCTGCGCTCCAGGAACTCTTTTCTGACAACTTGGTCATATATCGTGAAAAATGTAGGCCCTCATTTGGGGTATCGGCACTTACTACATGGTTGACATGATTGGTTCTCAGAATGTCAAGAATCAGACTTTGACTAAGTTCAGGACTTAAGCCATGGTGTCAGAAATGCTCTTGGCATTTTCCCGGTGGCTAATTAGCTTGGATGCCCAGTTGCCCACAGCCACAGTACGAGAACTAATTACTACTTGTGTTAACTATTTAGAAGCATGTTGGATATTTTGATGGTAAATTATTGTCCTCGATGCTTAAATTGTATAACTTTTTTTTTTTTAAATACAGGCTTTTTTAAAAACTTAAAAAATGACTAAAATACTTAAAAGGTAACACTAACTCTTTTATTTGAAATATAATTTATAAAAAATGTAATTCTTAAACTTATATTTCATCATTATTGTTTTTTGTTGAGGGAATGGTTAGGACATCGGAATTGAATATATTCTGTATTCAGATGCATCTGAAGTATGGTGTTACAGGTACCAGGTTGCAAAGAGAAGACTATCATTTCTGAGGGATGCCAATGATATGACTAACTGCTTCACGCATCCAGAGAGTCTTTTCTTTATATGAAGCTACTGATCTAAGACACCTTCCCTGGTCAATCCACTTAGAAGAGAACTTCATTCCTTTCTTGCACGACAGTGGAAATTTTTGTGGAAGGCATCTAAATTTGGTTATCTCCATTCTTATCAAATCTATAGTGAAGGGCAATGAAAAGCACTTAGTGCGTCTCTAACTGTAAAGAATGCAATTCTTCGAATGATTGGTTTCACAGAGCAAGCATAATCATGAATTATGCTTGACCCGTTGGATCATGCAATTGTACTAATTTTATTAATTCGCCTGGGCCCTTTTGTTCATTTGAAACTCCTTCAAAGGCCCATCAATACTCCAAAGGAAAAAAAAAAGAAAGAAAGAAAGATGTCCTAACATTGCTCTATTTTTAAGTACAGTGAAAGAAAATTATCAATGTATTTGGAGGCGAAAGTCAATGAAGATATTAAAAAAGACGTACATGGTTTGACTTTTGAAGTTCATTAACTCACCTCATTTTTGTGGAAGATAACTATGATATTAAGTAACCGCATTATTATAACATAAAAATCGCACGCTTAATTGAAGCAGAAATCTTTGAACAAGTAGAACTTGCTTGTGCCAATCCATCATCCAAAATCATTATCCCCAACATGAGTTAACTATAATTTGAACTTCATTCTTTTCTGCTCTTCCCCAGTAAGTATTAGAATCCGACGTAGTATATGCCATTCAAAGAACTAGAGCTACGTTGGACCGTGGATATATACGCGCTTGTGTGTATATTGGTGTTTGGTTTTTTTGGCAACATATAGTCAATGCATATTGGTTTCAGAGTAGTTATTTGTGTTGCTTGCTAATAAAGTAATAATTAAAGAAGTGATATTTTGAAGAGAAGAGTCTACATAATTGACACCTGGGAGGTATATATTAGATTTAGAAGGCTTTTGTTCAAGGAATTACGCCCTAGAACAACCAAAGTGCGCTTGGACTTTTGAAGGGTTGTTGACTTTATTAGTCCAAGCAATTAATGACCAAACCGAAAATATGATATGAGTGCTTATTAATGGAGCATGTACATGTAAGTCTAATTCTATTAGTTTAGTTTAATTATTCAGTTTTAATCAAAAACTAAAAGGACACCGTATCCTTCTTGAGGAAGCTATCCTAATTGATCTTTTACATGTATTGATTATATTCTATGTCATGCATGCAGAGGAGAGAAACCACACAGAGGAGAGAAACCATGCAGAAGAGAGAAACCATAATATCATGGGTGACGTGGATAACGAAAACAATAACATGAGTGAGGTGGGTAACGTGGATAATGAAGACGATGGCACGAGTGAGCCACATGCCGTGAAAGGTTTGCGGAGAGGCAACCGAATTAGAAGAGTCACGTGGAAGGTGAGGGAGAGCATTTAAAAGAAGACCAGGCACCTAAGGATGGGGGGATTTTGGATAATCATCTCTCTCTGTTACTGTTTTTTCTTTCTGTTCTGATTCTCTTCCTTCTGTTATTATTCAGTAGTTAATCTTGCATCTCTGTCATACCTATTCCATGAAAACCAAGCTGTAGCTACCATTGTTTTAATATAATAGCATTGTGGGATTCCCGATATCACTGTGTTCATAACAGTTTGGTGCTTTCATTGAGAGACGCATGGCGGAAGGAACTCGATTGAAGGAGTTAGCTGCAGACATGAAGAAGGTGCACGACCATGTTGAGCAAATTGAAGTCGCGGCAAGTGCAAGAATGGAGCGAATCGAAAAACTGATTGAAGCCATGACCAGGACACCGAATGTTCGCATGGATCGTCTGGAATCGTCCATTGAAAACATGACTCGTACGATGGAAGCATTCAATCGAAATACGATACAGAATCGAGGAAGCACTAGTGACTCACAGAATCCACCCATGGTTACAGTTTCGACTCAACCCTTCCAACTCCGTCAGGTAAAACTCGATTTTCCTAGATTTTATGGATCAGACCCTCTGGACTGGTTATTCAGGGCAGAGCAATTTTTCGTATATTACGAAACACCGGACGCTCAGAGGATCACTATTGCTGCTGTTCATATGGAGGGGAAGGCAGTACCATGGTTCCAAATGATGCAGAAGACTCACCAGATACCTACGTGGAAGGCATTATCGCAGGCTATAGAAAACCAATTTGGACCATCGAGATTTGAAAATCCTCGAGCTCAGCTTCTCAAGATGACTCAGAGAGATTCTGTCAATGAATATTACCAGCAATTTATGATTCTTGCAAATAGAGTCGAGGGAATGTCCGATGATGCGATTATGGATTGTTTTATTAGTGGGCTGAAACCTGAGATCCGCCTAGAGGTGATAGCAAGGGCTCCGTTGAATTTGATGGAGGCTTCATCTTTAGCTCGACTTTACGATGAGAAACAGTCATTTTCAGTGATCAACAAGTCAAGAAATAATCCAGTCTCTGTGACAACTAATAGAGGAATGACGGGAACGCCGCCAACTACAGGGAGCTCTGTAGCGAATGGAGTTCTGGGAGTTAAACCACTACCTCCCTTATTACCAACACCTCCATACAAACCAGGCTTACCCATTAAGAAAATGTCCCCATCAGAGATGCAGATGCGGCGAGAAAAGGGTCTCTGTTTTACATGTGACGAGAAGTTTTCTCCTGGACATCGGTGCCCCAATAAACATTACATGATTCTCCAATGCGATGATGAAAGTGATCAGCAAGGAGAACCAGACCCTGACACAGAGATTCTATCCCTGAACAATGAGCCAGCAACACTTCACCATTTATCCTTGTATGCATACCACGGTTCCAATGGCCCTGCAACCATCAGATTTAAGGGAACTATTTCAGGACATCCAGTACAGGTATTCTTAGACGGTGGAAGTTCTGATAGCTTCATTCAACCGCGAGTGGCTCATTACCTTAAGTTACCCGTGACACCCACACCTAAGACCAAGGTAGTGGTTGGAAATGGAGAAAAAATGCAGTGTGAGGGACTGATACGTGATCTTAGAATCGTGATTGGAGGTCATGAATTGATTTTTTCAGCCTATGTATTGCCCGTGACAGGTTCAGATGTAGTAATTGGAGCATCTTGGCTAGAAACCCTGGGTTCACACATTGCCGATTATAGTCAATCAACAATCACTTATTTCCAGGATGGTAAATTTGTTACTCTAAAGGGTTACAAATCAATTCCAGCAGGCCCCATGCAGTATCACCAATTCACTCGAATGCAAGATACAGAAGCAATTGCTGAGACATACTTGCTCCAGATACTAGAAGGTGAGACCACTTCATTAAATGCAGTGGAGTTTCCAACCAACATACATCCAGACATTAAAGATATACTACTTCAATATCAACAATCTTTCCAAATCCCTAAAGGATTACCTCCAAAACGAGATCATAATCATCGAATCCTACTAGAGCCTGGAACTGGACCGGTGAAGGTTAAACCATATAGATATCCCTTCAGTCAAAAAACAGAGATAGAGAAAATGGTCCAAGAAATGCTACAAGAAGGTATCATCCAACCGAGCACTAGTCCTTACTCAGCTCCAGTTTTACTTGTTCGCAAGAAAGATGGCACGTGGAGATTCTGTGTGGATTATAGAGCCTTGAATTCAGTTACCGTGAAGGATTCTTTTCCAATGCCAACAGTAGATGAATTATTGGACGAGCTGGGGGGTTCAGAGTTTTATACTAAGCTGGACCTGAGAGCAGGGTATCACCAAATCCTCATGCATCCAGATGATCGTGAAAAGACTGCATTCAGGACTCACCAAGGCCATTACGAATGGTTGGTCATGCCATTTGGTCTCACCAACGCACCGGCAACTTTCCAGTCTTTGATGAATTCTATTTTTCAGGCTTATTTGCGAAAATTTGTGTTGATATTCTTTGATGATATATTGATTTATAGTGCTACTTGGCCTTTACACTTGCAACACCTCACCTGCGTGTTGGAGAAACTAATTCAACACTGTTTATATGCTAAGCTGTCTAAATGTTCATTTGGGCAGAGGCGAATTGAGTATTTGGGTCACATAGTGTCAGGTTGTGGGGTGGAAATGGACGCGAGCAAGATTCAAGTAATGCAACAATGGCCCGTTCCAGCAACAGTCAATCAATTACGAGCATTTCTCGGACTGACCGGTTATTATCGTAGATTCATAAAATCATATGCCCAGATTGCAAGCCCGCTTACACAGTTATTGCAAAAAGATAATTTCAAATGGAATGATGAAGCCCTACAAGCTTTCAAGAGATTAAAAACAGCTCTGTCCGAGGCTCCTGTATTAGCTTTACCTAATTTTACTCAGCCTTTTATACTAGAGACAGACGCTTCGGGTACAGGTATCGGGGCAGTTTTGAGTCAGGCAGGACACCCCATTGCTTACTTCTCAAAGAAACTCTCACCTCGCATGCAAGCCAAATCTGCCTATGCACGTGAATTACAAGCTATAGTGGATGCGGTAGCCAGATTCAGACATTATTTATATGGTCACTTTTTCATTATAAGAACAGATCATGAGAGCCTTAAGCACTTGAATGAACAGGTAGTTCAGACACCAGAACAAGAAGCATGTCTTCCAAAGCTCATGGGGTACAGATATAAAGTGGAGTACAAGCCGGGAAAATCGAACCAAGCAGCTGATGCACTTTCTCGTAATTGTCATATGGCCACCACGATTACTTGTAATCGATTCCTAGAGGACTTGCAGCAATCAGTACGAGTACTATCGGCAACTCAGCAGTTAGTGGAGAAGGTGAGTGCTAATCCTGAGGCGATGAAGCCATTTCGAGTACAAGACGGATTGGTTTATTGGAAACAACGACTTGTTATTCCAAAGGAATGTCATGATCTCATTCAATCAGTTATACGGGAATTTCACTCGTCTATCATAGGAGGACATGCAGGTGTTCTTCGCACTTTCCATCGCATTGCCATCAACTTTTTCTGGACCACGATGCGTAAGGATATTCGGGAGTTTATACAACAGTGTGATGTTTGTCAACGCACTAAGTTATCCCAACTACACCCTGCTGGATTATTGAGTCCTCTACCAATTCCAAACCACATATGGGAGGATATTGCCATGGATTATATCACGGCACTACCTCCTTCTAAAGGGTACTCTGTTATACTCGTCGTTGTGGACCGATTGTCGAAGTATGGACACTTTTTTCCCTTACGAGCTGATTTCACCAGCCAACATGTTGCTGAAGTGTTTATTACTAATATAGTTAAGTTACATGGACTACCACGCACAATTGTCTCAGATCGAGACCCAACTTTTACTAGTTCATTTTGGCGTCACCTATCCAAGCTTCATGGAACAGAGCTTCGGTTCAGTTCAGCATATCACCCACAAACTGACGGCCAAACGGAATCTCTCAATAAGTGTCTCGAAATGTATCTACGGAGCTTTGTTCATGACAGTCCTCGGAAGTGGGTGGAGTTTTTACCTTGGGCGGAACTTTGGTACAATACGTCCTTCCAGACCTCTATTGGAATGACACCATTCAAGATTGTTTATGGCCGAGATCCTCCACCCATCATACGTGCTGCTGATAATGACACATCCCCACCTGACCTTTTGGCCCGTTTGAAAGAACGAGATACTCTTCTTACCCAGCTTAAACTCAACATTGAAAAAGCTCAGCGTCAAATGAAGTTTTATGCTGATCGCCATCGCACTGAACTCTCATTCCAAGTTGGTGATTTAGTTTTGGTCAAACTACAACCTTACCGTCACCATTCTCTACGTCTTCAAAAGCATAACAAGCTGGGATGTCGATATTTTGGTCCATTTACTATCTTACAGAAGATCGGTTCCGTCGCTTATAAATTGGCATTACCTGCTGAAGCTCGCATTCACCCAGTCTTTCATGTCTCCCTGCTTAAACGTTATTATGGCACAGCTACCCAGCCATATTTGCCGTTACCTCTTCACACGATTCCTGAAGGCCCACTGCTCCAACCCATTCGTGTTTTAGACGTTCGAACGCAGTTTGAGTTGGGTAACAATCACACTCAGGTGTTAATCGATTGGGGACCCACAATTTCACCTACTTGGGAATCTTTAGACACGATTCGCACGTCTTATCCGGTTTTTGACCTTGGGGACAAGGTCAGACTCTATGAGGGTGGGCATGTCATGCATGCAGAGGAGAGAAACCACACAGAGGAGAGAAACCATGCAGAAGAGAGAAACCATAATATCATGGGTGACGTGGATAACGAAAACAATAACACGAGTGAGGTGGGTAACGTGGATAATGAAGACGATGGCACGAGTGAGCCACATGCCGTGAAAGGTTTGCGGAGAGGCAACCGAATTAGAAGAGTCACGTGGAAGGTGAGGGAGAGCATTTAAAAGAAGACCAGGCACCTAAGGATGGGGGGATTTTGGATAATCGTCTCTCTCTGTTACTGTTTTTTTCTTTCTGTTCTGATTCTCTTCCTTCTGTTATTATTCAGTAGTTAATCTTGCATCTCTGTCATACCTATTCCATGAAAACCAAGCTGTAGCTACCATTGTTTTAATATAATAGCATTGTGGGATTCCCGATATCACTGTGTTCATAACATTCTATCTCAATAGTAGTTTCCACTTTTGTAATAATCATCACAACTATCTCACAAAGATACTTCTCATGTTTTCCCTTGCGTGGTCGCAACTCCATCCCGTTAATATCTAATTCTTTTTCTAAATGATCATAAGTAAAATTCATTTGAAAACTATTTTGGGTGATATATATGCATGGAATGATTTTGAAGTAGGCCAGCTTTAGGTTCACCCTGCGATTCTTCTGCCACAGTTGAAGGATTAGCTTTCTTCCATGGACGATATATATGCACATTGTAATCACAGCACATGTACCGCCAATCAGAATATATTGGTAATTTCCCCAAATTTAACTTTATGACATGATCAATCCATCTATCCCATTGTCGAAACTTACAAAAATAATATACAATCCTCAACCATATAATTCCAAATCCTAAACTATCTTAGAATTCAAATGGTTTTGCAGGGTATAAACTATAAACCTATACTAAAGTAAAATTCCTTCTTTCTTTACACTACCATGGATTCTCCGTTATTCACCACGCATAAGCTGCCGGGAATTTGAAGAAATTGTGAGAGACCCAGTCTCTCTCCCTTCAATGTCTTATTTAAGCCACAAAGTCTGGCAACAATTGTGCAGCAAACCTCTTTGGGTTCTGCATATTGATGTTCTCAAATGCAGCTGAAGAGTGAGGAGTTGAAGTGCTTATGCCACCAAACTCGTTTGGTTCACCCAGGTCCATCCTCCTCCCAAGTTGAATGCTCTGGTTTGGAAGAAATGTTTGATGGGTTGCTGCTGATAATGAGTCACAGTGGGGAAGACCAAGAGTGAGGGAAACCCCATTACCTGAGAACCTTGGTGTGAATTGCTCTGCCTCAAACCTATCAATTTCTGTAATTGGGTATTGCCCAAATCCCCCAATGAAGTTCGTTTGGTTTCCCATGAAGCAGTAGCCATCTCTGCTTTGCCTCGCATCCCCAAATTTCATGGAGAGTTGCTCATCCTCTGCCTCTTCTGGCTTCATATCCCCGTTAATTGGGGACTGCAGAATCTCATGGTTCCTTGGTTTCTTGGGACTCGGTTTTGCGATCCCATCTAGTTCTGAAGACCCCATGAAGCTGAACCCTGTGTGGTTTCTGACATTTCCCCCAACTGGTGATGTTGATGGTGTAGTTACTGAAACTGTTGGGGTGTTCTGGTTTGTGGAAACTTCTTGTTTGAAATTGAAACTTTTGGGTTCAGAGGCAGAGGCAGAAGATTTCTCGTGTGGGCCTACAGTTTTTATGACGGGATCTTCGCTGCTCTTGCTTGATTTCTCCTCACCCCCGTTCTGTTCTTGCTCCTTCATCTCCTCCAAGTACATTTCTTCCACCATTGGCTTCCAAAGCCGAACCCGCGCATTTATGAACCAATTCGAGACCTGTATCATTGCAAACCAGGTTAACAAGATTAATACCATAATTAAGAGACAGAATTGCTGAGAACAGCGAAGACTTTTAAGTACCTGGCTCCTGGTGAGCCCTGTTTGTTTTGCAAGCATGTGTTTGTCTGAATCCTTGGGGTAACTGAAACCAAACTCAGTAGTATCAAGATAAGGTTGACAAAAACCAGAATCTTTATTGTTGAAAGTTGAAACAAAAATGTGAAATGCTTACGGGTGGAGGAAGTGCTCGAAGAGCCAAGCGCGAAGAACAGAAACGGATCTTTCAGGCAATCCTCTCTGGGGTCTCCAAGCATTGTGCTGGATCATTCCCAACTGTTGGAGAGCTCGCTGTTGGCGTAGATGATGGTCCACATATTTAAGCCTCGGACCTTCCATTTTTGCACCAAAGCAATCTTCCTCTCCTAAGCTCTTGTTAGCGGCTCGAATTTGGCCCGTTATTGCATCTTTCAAACACCGAAACTGCTTGGAGATTGTTTGTAGTGCTAGTGCCGTGTATGTTCTCGCCGACCCAATCCCCGCGGCTTGTTCAAATGAAGAACTCACTAGGTGCATTTGATGGTGGTACTGTCTGTACCTTTGCTCCACCTTCAACCAATTATAACAAAAAATGATTAATCTCGAACCAAATAAAGTGATGCTAATGCGGAAGATTCGAACTATAAAATTCATCTTTTATGTATCAGTCCATTAATAAACTTTGTGATTACTACTTGAATTATAAGGTTTTTTTTCCTTTTTTTAAATAGAAGGTGTGCCAAATCCTGACCTCTTTGTAAATTAAAAACCAGCTGATTTGAAAATCTAAATTTTTAACTCAAAATACACTTACAGAGACATACCTCTTCAAGCATGCTGATTAACTTTGCCTTCTTCATCTGAATTTCTTGTCTCTCCGCAGTTGAGAGCTCAGAGCTAGGCTTGGCGCTTCCCTCCCCGCCAATTGAACCATCTCCACTGGCCGCCGTGGATGACTCTACAATCCCCTTTGTTTGCCCGCTACGTTTCTTTGCCATTTCGCTCTTAATCCCATCGTTCACATTCACGACCTCGTCTAGCAGCTCCTGCGCTGCCTTCAAGTACTTGGAGCCCAGAAGAACACTCTGAATCCCCGAAATACCATTGGTCACCCCAGACGCCGAAGATGATGACCCACCTGACACTCGTACATCATCCCCTGACATAGCAGGCGCCTGACCCTGTGATGGTACGTCACGCTCAACCCGGAAAGACCCCATCCCCACTTGCTGTGAGGAAAGGCTCAGGGACAAGCCCTGCTGGGTGCGTGGGGTCTCACGCGCCGCCGTGTTCGGGTCAATTGTGCTCCAGAGGTTATACTGCATGCGGGGAACGAATCCATGCAAGGCAGAGACGTCGTGATGGGGATGCATGGAGTGGTGTGTGGGGTCTTGGGAGGCGGCGGGGAGAGGGATACCCACGAATTGTTGGGTGTGGGTGGTGGGCGGCGCGTGTTGGAGAGATTGGGGAGGGAGCGAGTTGTTGGCAGAATTGAGGAAGACAAGGTTTCCGTGATGCGATGGTTGTGGCGGAGGCGTGTCGGAGTACTGGACGTAGCCTGGGTTCATGAGTACAAGAGTTTGGAGGCCATCAGGTGCTTGGATTTCTGAATTACCATGAAAGTACGTCGCCATCGTCTCTGGCTATAATATTTCTGTTTGCTTTTTACTTCACTGAAAACAGACCACGTTAGTTGGGCTTTCAAACTTGACTTCTCTAAACCAAAACTAACTTCACAAACCCATGAATTGACTCCCCCCCCCCCCGCGGGGTGTTGGGAGGGGGGGGGGGGGGGAGGAAAAAAAAAACTTCTCTTCCTCTCTTCTGTTGCAGACACGAACATATATATATATATATATATATATATATAAAATTAAATATAAGACCATGAATACTCTACCTTCAACCTTGTGAATCACTCCATCAGACACATCAGAATTGTAGCTACTTAATTTCACTGTGACCGAATTGGTCTTCTCAAATGAATCCTGAGAAAAATAAACAGTCAAGACTCAAGATGAAGAAATGATATGGATCCCCAAAGCATATGAAGATCTAACAGTTTTTCTGTATAGGTTCATGAACCCAAATATTCGAAATTTATAGAATTCCAATTTATTTCAAAGTTGTAGAAGAGTTCTATGGTCTTAGTCATCGTCGTCTTTCCAAGTACTTGTAGGAAACGAAGAAATCGAAAGAGAGGGAAGAAAGGGGATTAAGATGGGAAAGATGGAGGGTTCTATAACGAGATATGGTAAGAGGAGGGAGGAGGACGGAGAAAGGAAAAGGAGAGGAATTCATTATTTATGAGTTGATGATATGGTAGTAGTACCTGGGGTGATGGAAAGTAGAGTGCGCACGTGCTTCATCATCGTCTCTGCACTGCAAGGGAAAGAAGAATTTCAATTACAATGACCCCAAACCTACGGGAAATGAATTTTCCGAAAGAGAGAGACACGCCCGCACATAGACTCACCACCAAAGCAATACAGTTATAGCTAACATACATCAAAGCAGCAAAATAGATGGATCAAACCCGACCCTATCAATATATATATATATATATATGGTCTATCTATCTTAGGGATTTTATCAGTCCCTTCACTTACAAAGAGGAAAGCGCTCTGTCAGACTCAAATCTCTGCAACTCCGCCCCAACTGAAAAGGGAAAAAAGGAGTTAAAGAGAGGGATGGGGTTAAAAAGACTTGGGAGAAAGATACCCGTCTTTATTCAACCCATTATCCACACACTCATGACAACAAAAATTAAAACTTTTTATTATTTCAAATTCTGGGGAAAAAAATTGTCTGACGACCCGGGATTTTTACATGTACGTATTAGCTCCTCTTATTTTTGTGACTTTTTTTTTGGGAGAGAAGCACCTGCGAATAGATGAAAACAGGGGAACTTCATTTGATTTGACCCCTTTCATTTCAAAATCACTTGATGCAGCCAAGCAACCCTTGATGAGAAATCAATAACTTTTGGTGGGATATAGAGAGAGAAGGGTCTCTGCTCAGAGAACTATTATTAAAAAAGAAAATTATGAAGAAAATGATAAGGTGTGTCAGAAGATCCAAACAGCTGAAAAACGAGGAAACGTCTCCTTCTACAAAGTTTAATTAATTATTTAAGAAAAAAAGGAAAAAGATAAAGAAGGAGGGGATTATGAAGCACCAGAAGCGGGGTGGGCTGGAGGGATCTCATAGCTCTTTTCTCCATTAAATATCTTCTTGTCGTTTTCACAATTTTCAAGTTTTTCTTTTCAACTTATATGGGGATTTTTTGTGGTTGGATGCCTGAGTTTCAAGATAAAGCAATTAAATTGCCAAGGAACATAGAACCAACTACCATGGCACCAACTTCAATGCTTTCAAAGCTGAAAATATATTCCTACAAAATAATTTTAACAACAAATCTATATATATAATATTTCCTGGTAATGAGTTTTTTCCAGATTTTTATTATAGGTATAATATCAAGTTCACAAGTTTAGCGGACTATTAGTAATTGGGAGTAAGAAAATGAGTGCATGTATGATGTGTATATGAATCATGAACCCCTAAATAAGTGGTCCCACACCTTGGCTCCATGCATCAGACCAACCAGGCATCAGCAGATCATAAGCAATAAAAGCATAGCTCTTGCATCTTTGAGCTCTAGAAATTAATCTTTTATATATATATATATATATATATATATATATGTATGTATATATATAAACTTATAAAAGAATTTTTACAAAATCCTCTGATTTCAAACTCTTCTCTACGTTTTCGTTGATAATCTTTGATGGCACCGAAAGGATCACTAAATGGAATAACCAAAGAGCAAATCAACAATTATTTATTTTCTTATTGTATTATTAATTACTCAATAATTTAATAATTGACAAAGAAAGAAAACGAACGACCAAATAAATAATTAGTAATAACTCTTTAAAGTGTGAGGTAATCCCATCATTTGCATGGAAAGGCACAGAATAACTAATAATTAATATAACATATTCTGAACTATAACAGCTATTTTTCATTTTTTCTACATGACAACCTTTAAAAGTTGTCCATCGCCATCAGTAACTATTATTGCAAGAACGAGCCGTGAGAAGTTGAAGCCGTGTGACGTTAATAGGACTAAAATTTTCGAAGTTGGGAACATTGATTCACGTAGCTGATGAGTATGATCCATTTATCCAGAAAGCAAAGTAGTGGTGGGTGCGCTGCTGATATATACTATATAGAGGTGGTTACTATGAATGGCCTTTTTGTAATGAAGCTGTCATTCTCGTAGTGATCAATATTTCAACAGTATTTATTATTTCATGCATCTTTCTTTCATGAAAACACACATTGGAACTTTTTGTTGTCACTGAAGTAGACATTAACACAGCCAGCTTGTAAAAGCACATTGGATCTGCCACCGACACTTGTAAAAACGAGAGAAAAAGAGTGTGTTCTGTTACTTATTATGAGCATTCAAATGTCAGAAGGTGCACTTGAATGTACAAATGATCAAGAGTCGCATGTGGATCTTTCTCCTCTCCTTTTTCAATAAACACAAAAGGTATAGCCTTATTCTATTGTCATGTAAGATTTCTTGAAGTTGACCAATTTTCAATTTTATATAGAATATATAATTCATGGACAAAGAGAAAAGAGTACAATATATGGAATTAATGGGGAATATTATTATAATTAATTAATTCCACTTAAAATGCTTTACATTAGTATATGAAACACAATATATAATATGTTGCTTACAATGAACCTCCTCTTGTCCTAAGGGTATAGAAGCTCCTTTTTTACATTTATTTTTCTTCATACCTTTTTTTTAAAAAAAAAAAAATTAGGGCTCCACAGAAAAGGCAAGAAAAATTAAAGATAAAAGGAGAAGATGACATCTCATGAATATCTTCTTCTTAATTTTTAGGGCACAGACAAACATAGATATATGAAAGTGTTATGTGCATATTTATATATATATGCATGCACATATGATCATTCCAATTAGCGAATTACGGGAACAAAGAAACTCAAAAAGAAAAAGGTTAAAATTCCCCCATTGGATTTGGCAAGGACTTATGCTTTATAATTGAATGCATGCCCCTAAGTGTACAAGCTTTGAAAAAGTAGTACATTATGGAATCCTAGAATCTAAGGTGGAGGTTATCATCATGATGGTGACACGGAATTTAATTACTCGGGATGCTCTTTAAACAAAGCATTTGCGAAGTTTGACAAAGGGTTAAAAAGTCTCCCAATGCACAAGTTATTATCAAGTCATTGAATATTTAACCCAAGGTTTATATATATAATTAACAACACTTGCTAGACATCAGTCATCGCCAATAAGCTGCAAATTTGAACTTTTGTACATGACCGTACTGGTATCTCTTAAATGGAACTTGATTCTGTTGATTTGAACTTAAACTACAAGTGGCACACATCGCATCATAGTAATCCCAAAGGCCTTTGCCCCATTATGCTACTCGTCCCACTCTTTCCGTCCATGTTCGTGTATATATTGGGTGTGACTATATAATTATGTAAAAGGGGATTTTGTAAGTGGGTATGGTCCCTTGTGTTGTTGTGTATGCTCTATCTATTTCAATATTGTTGTCATGGAAGCTCTTAGCTTGCTGATGCTTGTCTCACACTTTTCTTATATTTTAATTTCTTTTCTCAAGATAATGACTCGAAAAGAAGAGAACAGTGGGAAAAGTTCTTAGATTTCTTACTTAAACAATCCCATGTAGTTAGCATGTGTCCAATAAGAGGATTGCGAAGGAGAAAGTCGGTATGTGGAAATAGCAACAAGTAAATATAAGTCACATATGCACGCACCCACCAATCATCAGAACAAAAACCTAGCTTGTTGCATCATCATCTTGGCATAATTAAGAAGCCAGAACAAAACTGATAAAATAAAATACAACATCATCATATTTATTATCAATTTTCGAATGTCTACTAAAACGTGTTTAATTAGTAAAATGATGTAATTTATTTAATATTTTGATGCCTAGAAAATTTTCAAACTACAGGGTTTAGATTTAAAATCTTTACGGCAATTGAGCTAGCTGTATGTTGTTGAGAATGTTAAGCAGACACAGATAAATGCAGGGGGGCTTAAGTCATAAGTATGATAGAGGGGGTGGACCCTGATGTTTGAATAGCAACAAAGGAGTGTTTCGTGATCTCCACTTTGTGATTCTTTTTTCTTGGATAGAATACCCGTCCGGAGACGCAACTAATATTATTGGGTTTTGGTGATGAGTGAGGAGTAAAGACCAAATAGTAAAAGACACCTAATTAATATTGCCGCTAAAGTAATGGGGCCTACTTCACCTTGCACCTACTTAATTACGACCTTGCTGCCTTTTCTTCCACCACCCACATCCACATGTAAGCCTACCTACATCAATACGTAACACACATTTTGAAACCCCCCCGCCCCCCTTTAAAAATAATATATATATATATATATATATATATATATGAAGAGAAGATAAATGCTTCTGTATCTGTATCTGTAGATTTATGGGGTTGTAATTTTATATCAGACAGCTTTTCTGCCCCCAACTTCTGCCAACCTCTCTGCTTTTGTTTTGGTTTGTGGTTACTTGGTCTCATATTGGTCACTTCTTTTTTCCAGCATATGTAATGCCCCTTAATTGTCAAGTTCATTGAATTACATGTACATAATACATCCTCTTTCCGCTTCCCCTTTTTTCCCAAGTACCGGCCCCCACCCTGTCAATCTCTTGTCCTTTAGCACAATTTCTTTTTTTCATTTTCCCATTCAATTGTCATTTAATTTCCTCGCCCTCATCATATATGACTTGTGTTTAATTTTTAAAAAAATAAAAAAGATAGCGATGGGCTACAGCAACTAATTATCTTTTGGGAGATCAATAAATGAGTCTGTTTAATGAGGATTTTCATCAGGTGATTTGCTACATTTTATAAATTAAAAATTATATATAACTAATCTGAGTCATGCTATAAATCCTAGTACCCTCTCATTTTTCATCTTGCTTCTTGAGTTTTCAATATGTCGCGTGAGTGTCAATTCGTCTTTTGTCTAGGTAGGAAACTAGGGTCAGAGAATGGAAAGTAACATTGCAGTAATTGTTGTTTGAAAATTTAACTAGCATCATTCTCATGATAAAACATGATCGTAACATCAAAATAGCCATAAAAGTCGAGTAATTAATTAAGAGTTTAAGACATATGATGTAACTGAGAAAGAAATTTCAATGATTGAGCATATAACATTCCAGAAAGTATGGTAGCTAGCTGATTAGTGACATTTATGAAAGAAGATAATAGGCTAACTCCCATTATATAGGCCAAACATTCATAGACAATAAATAAATAAAAACAGTAGTGTGAAGTTAAGAGGACGATTTGCTATTTGAATTTGGCTGTGGACAAAATTAGAGAGACAACAAGCATTTGGTGTCGTTTATCAAAAACATTAGAAAATTAATTAGGTCGTGCTTTATAATTAGTGCATTTTTACCCATGTCAATACATGAAAAACAAGGCCGTAAAATACATTTCTAAGCCTCCCAAAATTCTAACTGGATAAGAAATTGCAACCAAACCCTAAAGCTGGAGCTCTTGAGTCTTGATACTAATTGAAACTTGAAGAAGGCAAAATAATATAGACAGCTTCCGCTTATCTTGGCTATCATAGAGCATGCAATCATGCGTGCATGTGCTTTCATCTGCGCTAACATATGCTTACGTGCAACTTGTTCACTCCATATCACTACAGACATGCTTACTCCTTACAAAGTCTTTTGGTTCTTTTCACTATTAATTAAAAAAAAAAAAAAGCCAATACATGGTCGAGTCTGTTTTTGAAATTGATATGTTTTTTTCAATAACTAGGCATGCGTGCTTATGTTCTTGCTTTAGTCAGCTTTATGTTTTTATTTGCTTTTTTTTTTTCTCTTTTCCTTTTAAAATTATTTAACAGCCATTTCCCAAAACTTTAACATAGTATATTATTATTATTATTATTATTATTATTTTGCATAATTGGAGAGTACCGAAGACGTCGGCTAGAGGAATTCAAATCAAATTTGAACCCAAAAAAATATTATGTGGCTAGCTCTTCAGACGATATTAGGGCCTAAATTCACTTTGAAATAAACAATAGCTAGCTTGACAAACATAAAGGAATAGTTAAGGTCACGGATAATCATTTGAAATTCTTGTTTCTAGCTATTTCTGTGACGGTTATAAAACAAATTACGTACTTACTCCAGAAACATGGTTTGCTAATTAAAATTAAGACAACTAGATTTCCTTAATTTCTTACTACCATGGATCATGCAAAGCACTCAAGTACCTGCTCCAAAACTGAATGTTCTAACATAATTGATTAACGACCTATTACTTTTATTTTTTTCTTTTTCCAATTGTTATAATTTTAACTAAAAGAACCAACATTCTAGGCAAAATGAAAAGGAAATTTGAGAAAAAATATGTGTGGATGTATATATAAATCTCCTTTACATCGCAGAACCGAAAGGTTGAAGAAGTGCCATGTCACAGGGGAAAAAAATTATATAAATCTCCTTTAAATTTTATTAAAAATTATACAAATTTCTCATATATTTTTTAAAAAATATACATATTTTTCTGAAATAAAAAGTTATCATATATTTTAGTTTATTTTAAATTTTTTTACTAAAATATCTTTAATTAACATAAATATATATTTTTTAAATTAAAAAATCTAAAAGAATTATATTTTAGTCAAAAAATTAAAATTTAATTAAAATATAAAATAAATTTTTGTGTTAAAATAATTTTGTATATATTTTAAAACTTTTAACAAAAATCAATTAAGAAAAAAAGAAAAGAAAAGTAACGAAAGGGGAGGGGTTAGGCGGGGAAAAAAGAAGAAGGCAAGGGTCCTATGTTGCGTGCAAGTTTCTTGTAGACCGTCGACAATTTATATTCTTTTAATTTTTTCAAATTTTGAATTTTTTTGTTTTGAAATATATAAAAATATCTAATAAAAATAATCTTTTAACTATAATTTTTTTTTTTTTTTAAAAAATGATTCAAATTAAAAAAAATTTTAAATTTTAAATTAAAACTGAGAAATGGGATCCTCCTATCCTATACGTCCTTGAACCCACGTGCCAAACTCGTCTACCGCTTAAAGCACTTTTGTTGAATTCTCGGGTTGGTGTGGAGTTGAGAGTTTGGAGCGTAGTTAAAAGGGTGGTCCCCATTCCAACTGTACACGCGTCAACTCCAGGGAACCGCTGGCTCTACCCTCTCCGGGAGATTCGGTTTTTCTTCATAGTGGTGTGGGGTCCCACCATCCAATCAAAACCCAGCACTGCTTTTTTAAATAACAAGTGTAATGCCACGAATATAGGGGGTCCCCACGTGGGAAGCCAAGGTCAAGAAAGCAACCAATCACAAAGAGAGCTGAGTCTCCGGGCAACCGCCTTTTTCTTTAAATGCGGATTTTTCTATGACTTTCTCCTTGTCCCCTTCCATTATTTTCCACGTGTCTTTCCTCTATTGCCCTCCCCCTTCCTTTTTATTTTCTTCTTTAATTTTAGTCCCCCTTTTCAAACTTCTTCTATCAGCAACCGTTGGATCATTTCCTCACATGTTATCCGCCATCCAACGGTTGTGATCCGTGGATGGGTTTGCCCCGTGTCTGGGATCGCTTGCATCAATAGATTGGGAAGTGACGCAAGACGTACGCAACTGTTCAAAACGACAAAATCCGCCATGGGTCTTTTAAAATTTTGAACTATGCAGCTTTGGAAATGTCGTAAAATTTTTTGCTGGTCAATTCTCCACCAACCCCAGTTCTGTCTTGTTAGTGAGTATTCAACGTAAAATATAATTCATCATTCCACCTTGAATCTCTGCCAGTTATAAATGTTTAAATAATTTAAACTTGAAGTTGATTAAAAATGTCATATAAAACAATATTCGAAATTCCATCTTAGATGAGTTCTATTCACAAAGTTACTAATATTCTTCAAATGTTAATAAATATTCTGTTTCTCATGTGTAAATTTGTATCGAACTCAATTATTGTAATTCTTTTTTCTAAAAAAATCAAAGCAGAAGTGCTTCTACTATTATTAAAAGTTAGAGGCATACAAAAATGTTAAAATTGCTTATAAAACTATTATCATCTTTCAAAATAAAATACTTCCAAAAAAATATTTAAATTCTCTTCTAAAATTGTGAGAACATCTTTATGGTTTGAATAAGTATTTATTTCTATGTCATCCAATCTAGAGTACTCCCAAACAATTTTTCAAAGCATATAAAGGTGCAAGGCGAAACATATGGGGCGCGCGGTGAGATCACGTGAGCGTCATGCGTTCCAACTGTCACCTGTTAATAATTTAAAATTTTCCAAATAACTTTTTGCGAACGTTTTCCAGGTGCAAGAAAAATGGATAACATAAAAGGCAAGAGTCACAGCAATCTGCATAATAATTTTAGTTGTGGCCCTCTATAAACAAACCAATTATTTTGAACTGGAAAATTTAAAAAAATAAAATAAAATTATTGTCAATTACATCCTAAATTATTTGTATTAATTTTGTCTTATTTATTTATCAAAATTTTAAAAATATCATTTTAAACACTAACTGTACTAATTAAATTTAAAAAAATTGACGATGTGTTGTTACACATTTATAAATCAAAAGAAAATTTTTCGTTCAATAACAAAAAATTAGTAATAAAAAGATAAAACCGATGTCATTTTTAGGGCTAGATGATACGAGAGAAAATAGAGCAATATCCATATAAATACTTTATAATTTACTTTAGCAAATTAAAAATGACTGTCAGTTTACATATATCAGTATGTTATCAATTCTGTTAATTTAACTGATAGAATTAATATTTAAAATGACATTAAAAATTTTTAAAAATGCATAAAACAACATTAATATAAAATAAATATTTGAGATGAAATTGACTGTCACCTCAAATTTTTAAAACAAAAAGGGTATTTTTGCCTTTTGAATTTTATTTACATGTCTTTTAGCTTTTTAATTATTTGTTTAAATAATATTTTGCAATAAGTTAGAATCATCTAATTAATTATATTAAAATTTTGACAACTACTTCATATAATTAATATATATATATATATATATATATATATATATATATATATATATATATATATATATATATATATATATGATATAGATATATCCTTGTTTTTATAAATGTATTTTTTTAAATAGGGAAAATTGAACTAGGACTTTTAATTTATAAATTATTTAAATCCTATTTACTAAATTATGACCTTATGTTTCTGTTTATAAACCAGTTGATTTAAGACAATTTTAAATAGAGATTTGAGATATTTTATATTTAAAAAAATGGGAATGTTGAGATGGATGATGTGTAAAATGAGTTTGAATCCTCTGAATCAAAAATATTACGAAGTAGTAAAATAGAAAAGAAAGAGAGAGTGTTGTATGTTCATTTCATTTTCTTGAAGTACACCGCTACCTGCTTTTTTGGCTCCCTTCCTTGGCACTATACATTCTTCAAAGGAAACAAACTCGTGTGATAGAAATAGTGAGCGGAGAAGACCATTGGTTCCCAGTTCTCAAGACTGGAGACAGCAAGCCACGGACAGCTTCCTCTTATCTTCAGAATAATATATAAAGAAAGAATAGCTACCTTTTGGTACATGATCAGGAAAGACAAATCAATTTCAACACACAATGTCCTTCTCTGTTCCCTGTTGGGGATAATTTTATCTAAATATGAAGGGTCCCTCCGCCCTCAGTAAATAAATATATTATTTTCCTCAGCTGGGCTGCGAGGAATATTGATTCACCCTTCACCAAGTAATTATCCATCATCATCACTCCTATCCACTAATCCACGTTTCAACTTTCAGTTTAAGACCACTTTTTCTTTTTCTTTTTCTTTTCTTTTTTAACAAACAAAAAAGGACAAGCTCACTATACGCCGCATGATTCACGCAGGCCATGGAGCTAACCGGACACTGTGTATTCCAGTAGGCGGTGGAGGGCGAGGCCACCAGCCAGCTAAGCTATGTGCCAAGAAAATCAGAGAGAGATGGGGGTTTGGGTCTTGGTCATCTTTGTTTTGTTATGCCCTTTCTTCCTTTGGGAACCTTTTACTTAATTACTACCCTAATGCACTTGGACGAGATTACTAATTAATACCAACTACAGCTACCTTTCATATCTTGTCTCTTTGAAGTTTCAACACTTCCTAACCTAATCTTGTGTTTCTTTTCATTCATTCATCAATGCATTCACTGCACGCACGAAGCTATATGGCTCCTTCATTTTCAATGACATCTTTTATATCATGATTCAAACATCAAGTTGTCACTGCTCCAAAGGTGTGTGGATTAGTGATCAAGCTCACTTTTCGTAAAGTTTGATTGGTGATAGAATTTTTTTTTTAATTAAGAAAAGAAGTTTTAGAATGGTGGCTCATTGGTATCATATGAAGTTTTATAAATTATTGATCATTGGGCTTTGACCGTGCATGAGGGTCAAAATACATATGTCTCAGTCTTTAAGCCAAATTCTAGTTCAACTGGACTATATCAATATCCAATTCAAGCTATATATATATATATGGAGAATTTGAGCCAACCATTCAGCATTGTTATATTTTTCTTGTGAGGGATGTTCATCCTTATAGAATGGATCTATCCAATACAAATTACTAGCTAGGAAATGCTTTTAGAACAAAGAGGAAGATAAAGGGAAGGCGGGGAAGGTAATTATCAAGTTAAATGAATTTCAAAATGGTAATAATTACGTAATTATGAATAATAATATTAAAGGCATAATTTGGTTGTTGAAATCTCTAATTCTGTCAACAAACATCACATTATAGCTTCTAATTGAGCAATTATATTTGCTTGAGGCTGGAATAGTCGTTGAAAGATTCCATTTCAACTTTGTATACCCTTGCTTCTGAGTCTTCCCCAGTAGGCAATAGCTACCAAACAGCGGGCCATGTGTCAATAAAATTCCAAGCCTTAGCTAAATTATTGGATTATTATCAGCAGTGTATTTGGATATATAATTACGTTTAAATTGAATGAATGGTAGGTATATAAAAAAATAAATATGAGAAATAAGTAAATGAAATAAAAAAAAAATGCTGTTACTTTTAAAAAATAATAAAAAATATTATTAAATAATAATTTAAAAACATAATAAATATTTAAAAAAATTATATCACGTACTAGCAATCAATTAAACGTGTTTTTTATTTGCAGAAACTTTTACTCTTCTTTTTAACGTCAGACGTGGCCCGTTTGCATCCGCGGATTACCAAACTAGTCTTCAGTTAGGCTGTCCCCAGACCAGTCTCGTTTGACCCTTCTTTTTTTGGCTTGTTCCATTAGATAAGATAAGGACATGTTTGAGGCTGAACTGTGGCATTTTTCAAGAAACCCTTCAAACCCATCATTTGGAGGAGACCACCCTCTAACCTGAATATTGATATTAGAAAATTGGACTTCATTAGCAAAAGGGGATTCAAAGGAAAAAGGAAAAGAAAAAGAGAGAAATTAAGAAGGACTTAACTATTCTAGATCTGATATATATACTCTATGGTATGCGTTTGTTTCCATATCCCAATATTTAATCGTTATGAAAGAGAAAGACAAGTATCGTAGATTACCAAGTTACAAAGGGATTAGATGGCGACGTTGGATATGTTATTCTACGAAACAAGTTCGGAAGCTTAAAATGTTTTCTTCATGAAAAGATAGAAGCACTATCCTCAAATTTTTTAACTGTATATAAGGGTAGTAAGCAGTCCATGAAAAGATACTTGAGAAACATACTTTATGTGAGAGGATTTTGAAAGCAGATCTCCAAGCATCACGAAACTAAATAAACAAATTAAAAGGCTTCTGAATCTCATCGAAATTGTAATGTAGGGAATTTTGAGCCGGAATTTTTTTTTTAATCTTTTGTTCTTCGTGATTTGGACTAAAATTATAAAATGAACTTTGACCACTTTTCACCGAAGATGTAGTATGCGGATGATGTGTAATTCTACAAAGATATCCTTTGTGTCTTCTTTCAGACCCTACGTTTTTCTCTAAAGAGAGTTGAGTAAGGGAAAGGACGTTTTCATCTCTAATGATAAATTTCCTTTCTTTTTTTTCATTAACTCTTATAATAATGACTATTCTTTTTTGAATTTAAAATTTTAAAATTTAAATTCAAATACATAAAATAAATATTAATTAATTAATTAAAATTGAGTTACTGAATAAGTAAACCTATCATAAACCGCTCCAATTCTAACAATAATCAATTGACCAAACAAGCGGCTCATGCAGGACTTCTTGTAAGCCAGTTGTCTTATAGCTAAAATGTTCAAACATCCAATATTAAAATTGAAGTTACTCATTTGCTTTTTGTGTTTTATTTGATTTTTGAGTTCCTAGCATCTTTCAGCAGCTTAGTGCCTCGAAAATTATGGACGACTCCAAAGGTCCTATCCAACGGAATAATATACTTGTCTTCTCTACGTAGTGCCCTTCATTATCAGGATCATATAAGTTGCTCTCTCTTTTCCTATAATTTCTTCCCCTCCATTTTGTTCATGTTCTTAATTAATTATATCTAATATGTTCAATAAATATCTAAGAGTTAGGGAACACGACGAAATTGGAGGATTGGATCAATCTTGGCCATGAGGAAGATAATATTTTTATTTTCCTTTTGTCCAAGAGTCATTTAAAATTTTTTTATTATAAAATTTTCGTAAGGTTTAAAGAGAGAAAAAGTTATAAAAAATGAAAGTGTATATAGAATCTTTTTTTTTTTCTCACTTCATTTTTTCTGTATGATCTATCCAGACTCGACCAAAAAAATTCATAATAAAAAATTCAAAAAAATTTATACTTCTTCCTATTTGTTTGTTTGGTCAGTTTTGAACTTTCGATGGCCGGAAGATGTTTGGTATATGAGCAATATAAAAGAAGGGCATGTGCGTGATTGAGAGTGGCAAGAAAACTGAGAGAGTAGTGGTTGGGCCAGTGAGTCAACTTGGTGAACTCTGAAATAATAGAGAGGAGATATGGGTCCTGTATTGCTGCTTTTGTGAACCGTTGTTTGTGTTGTTGCCGTTCAATCATGAGATTCCCATATACGTATGTGGGTTAGTGGTATCCTACATGTCTTTCACACACAGTCCTCTTTTCTAAGCCCAATTACAACATACAATATTCGCTACTTTCCCCTTTTGCTTTAAACCTTCCAAAATCAAAGACTTTGTGCGCATTCCAACCTCATCTCGTTCACAGCATGCAATATTTTCCCTGTAAGTTCCTTATCTGCTTTGTGATCAAAAGCAAAAGCAGAAGAATTTGTGGGCGTGACCAGACCACTACAACTACGAGGTCGATAGCCACAAAATTCCCCCCGAGGCCCTACTAGAAATATGAGCTTTTGGGCCGCTTTTTGGACATAGGGATGCTGCTGCTGCAAGGTCTTTGGTACTTGACGCGTATGATACCATGTATCCATTAAAACATAGCCATTTTCACTGTGCTCTAAAGAGACAGAAACTTTGGCAAGAAATTTTGCGTCTCGAAATCTATTCTAAAGAGATCCTATATTTTGAGTTCCTCTCTTTTCATGCTTTAGGATGGCATATATAGGGTAGCTATGATGAAGAATCATTACAGGCTCTATCTCTTTATTACAATCATTGCGTCTGCCTTCCATGCTGACCAACCACACGTTTTCATTCAAACAAAGAAAGGACCAAACCTCTAATCCTATTTTCATGTTTCAGCTGGAGAGTGAGAAACTACTTAGTTTCCGACGTAGTGTAGGAATTTTTTGGAGTTTTTTATTGTAAAACTTTTGTAAAATTTAAAAAAAGAGAGACAAATAAAGCAAAAGCCTATGTGAGGTCTTTTTTATATTTTTTTACTTTTTTTTAATTCCTACAAAAACTTTTTAATAAAGAACTCTAAAGGATCCCATTAAAAAATGTCACTGGTAGGTTCATGGGCCTCTGATTTTACAATCTTGAGAAACAATGTGATATTTTGCACTTTGGGCTCACTGAGATAAACATGGGCTTCTTCGGTACCTGAACATAGCCATCAACTAATTGGATCAGTGACGTGGGTAGGCGCAGGATCAGACCATGAAAGGAAAAAGTCAGCCTCATACTTTGTCGGGTCCAAACCCAGTACTTAACTTTTTTTCCACCCTTTCATTTAGGTTCCTTTTTTATAAGAAAACTCTTTGTAAGCCCCAAAAAAAACATTGTTTTCATTAAAAAAAATACTTTTATAACAAGATATTCTAATATGTTTTTAAATACAGACACAATAATATTGATTATTAAAATATTATGACAGTTTTATCAAAATAAAATATTATGGCGGTGGTTGACGCAGATAATAGCGACGTTGATAATGTGTTGGAAAACTTGAATTAAAAAAAATTATGTGTCATTTGGTTGATTAATGCTTTGTGTCTTCCGTCCACTCATTGTGTTAATTATCTACCGTTCATTATAAGGCACAAGAACCTTTGTCCCCAGCATCCATCTTTGTCATTTCAATATTACTCTCTCATAGTTAGGTTGACCTAACGCAATAGCATATTCTTGAAGTGATTTACAATGCGACGATGGATCAACGGGTTACCAAATCAGCATGGAGCCTAAAATGTCAGTTCCAATCTAACTAAACTATCATTGATTCGCGAATACAAAAATATACTGAGCTTTTGCTTTCAAATACTGTTTTCTGATGTCATAGCTTATTTCAACAACAACTAACACCTACCTACCTAAGGTGCCACAACTGTCCTTTCAGACAAATTAATATATATAAGGTTTGAATAAAGCATACCTGATTATTTTTATGAGACAATTCCTTCTAATTTGTTGAATCTTCAATATGCTATGGCAGCTGCTGGTGCAGAGATATCACCTTTCATATTTCGCGCTCTATGGTGAAAACTTTAATGGTACCTCCTTGCGATTAGGGTAACCACTTTGGGCATGACCAGCTTTCATAATGTGACAGTGTAATTCTTTTAATTTTTATGTGTAATAAATTATTATAATATCATATATTTTATTACTTTCTATTTTATTCTTTCATTTTTTTTGTTTTATTGTTATTGTCTTCTTTGTTATATTTTCCTTCCTTTCAGATTAATTAAAAAAAACTCCAAAATTCCATTTTTTTTTTGGCAGATCTAAACGAGGAATACACTTCGAATATTTTTTAATTAGGGATAACAATTAATAGTCACTAATATGCATGTTAAGAATGAAAGCGATGCATTTGAAAGTACTGCAAAACCTCATTGATCTATGAAAGAGATAAGCGACAGAAGTTATTGTTATATTTAGGTCAAGCATTATCGACTTCATTTAAAAATACAACAATTTAGAAAGTTGGGTGATGACGTGGGAGGAATATTATATTAAGAAATAAGGCACATTAAGGCATATACATACAAGCATCAATTTTCTGGACTTGATCAGGGAGCTCCGTTGTATTGGCAGGCCATAACAATATATCTGCGTTTTTGTTTTCTTCCATTTTATAATTTGCTTAATTGAAGTACCATCACTTTACCTATTTGTCGTACCAACTGACAATCACCATAGAGGCTGAGTCGTACTCTTTTTATTTTGTGCTATTTCTGCGAGTGATATACAAGCTGTAAAGCTCCAACATGTGCCAGCCAGTGCAACAGCAGAAAGCACCATCGATAAATATATATATATATATATATATTAAAATTATGCTAACAACGATATGATAAATATTAATGAATATTAACTTGTTGTATAAGTCAGCTCGATTAATTGATCATTTAATAAACTAATTTTTTTTAAAAAAATATAAATATATATTTATGATTAATTATTAATTAGTTTATAAAAAAAGATTGACACCATTCAATTTCATATTTCCAAGAAGATAACATAAATAGTATTAATGTAGATAAGATTTATATAGCATGGTTTCACATTCGTCATGGACATGTATGCAACAACTCCATTTTATAGGCAACACTTATACATATATATGGTGACGCGGTCAGCTTATCAGCCAATAAGCTGGTTTTTTTTTTTTTTAATTCCACCTCATTGAACAAGATCCAGTGCCTTGTGCTATAAATTTCTAGGAGACTAAATTATCATTTTAGCCTTAACAAGATGAGATTTAATTATTTTAGTTTTCTTAAAATAATAATTATTAAATTAGCCAGTCTATTTTGTTAAATTATACTAATTCAGTCATGCCATCTAATAGAAATGTTCACCCGATTCAATATTTCGCTGAACTAAAATGTTAGTAATTGAATCAGGATACATCTAAATGTTTGGCACCAAAAAAATTGATAAGCTTTAATTTAGGAATAAAAATAGTGACAACAACCCCCCTCAAAAAAAAAAAAAAACACATATATGGTACTATCAAACGCTGTAGTTTAATTTCTGTGAGCAAATATTTAGAAGAATTCTTAATCATTCACATTAACTACTATTATTTTAAGTAAAAAAATATTATTCACATAAACAACTTTGTCAAAATGAATTTAACAGGTCTTATGGCAAAATGGATTTAATGTTTCTTTTATAAGATTGAGACTGATTAAATGATAATTATATTTTAAATATTAAATTAATAAAAAAATATTTTTAAGGATTAAAATGATAATTTATATTTCTTCAAATGTGAAATGACAACATTTGCCGCCAAAGTTTTTTGAGTATCCACCCTCTAAAAGCCTTGCAATTATACTCGAGTTATTAAAAAAAAAAAAAAGTTAAATTTGAACCCACGTTTTTATGACCGGTGACGATTGCCTTTTATATAATTTTTGCAATCATTTAATTTTATGCATTTGTAGTACTATGTACGGCAACGTTTGAGTTTAGATAATTATATAAAATTCTCATTAAACTTACATAGAAATACCTGTAATTATAAGGAATTGTGAAAGCAATAAATTAACATGTGTATAAGTAATAATCTTCTATAATCATAATACTGAATCTATTCTACAATCTGACCTAAGCTTGTCCTTGCCGATTCAACCCTAACTATCATTTACCTGTGGACACACACACACGAGATTTTACTTCTTAGTTCATTCTTTTTTTGTACAATTATTATTTTATTTCTGATTTTTGGCTCTGGCGACTTATTTTTTCAATAAAACTAAAAACCAAGCATTCCACTTGTCTTTGCAAGTCGAGTTTATCAATTTTTTTCAAGTTACTGTGGAGGCAATAGGCTTTTAGGACCAAGTGTAGAAAAGGATAGGATGGATATCAAAATTACATGCATTAAAATTTCTAACACTTATGTTTAGGGAAAAAGCCAGAAAAAAAAAAAAATACTATTTGAGATGAGGCTATTAAGTGATAGTTTATCAAATTAATTGCATGTTGAGATATTTTTAATTTTGTATTTATTTTTTTAAGAAACATTGTAGTTTACTTACCTTGATATTTACTTGCAATTTCAATATTTTCCTAATTAAAAAAATGCAATTTATCTTTGCTGTATTAGTTTATTACAATAAGCTTCTAATCCTCTAAATTAAGAAATTTTAAGAATGTAATGTTACTAATATACTATTCATATCATTCAATATTCCTTTGACGATCTCCTTTTCATCATCCCTAATAAATTAAATTTATCCATAACCTTCAAATTTAAATTTTAGTGCTACGGTAAATTAAAGAAACTATTTACAAAAATCTGATTTAAAAGCTACAAATCTGGTTCAAACGCGTTTTTGGATCACTTACCGACCTATGAAAAACCGTCAAGAATTAAAAGAAGTTTTAAAAGACATTAATTGAGGAGTGCAGAAAAAGCCATGCCAGTTGCCGCTGCTAGATTTTTTTGGTCCAAGATCTTTGGAGGGATCGAAAGAGGAGAAGAATATGTCCTTCAAGTGACGGTTTCGAGTTTAAGCCCAATTTCCATTCCATGCTCTTACGTTAGCACTTCTAATGGCTATGACCTATTTTTCCCTTTTTCAATTGTAAGTTTCCTCTATCTTTCCCATGTTATTGGTATTGTAAAAAGAATTTTTGTATCTATGGGTTGAATGCATTGTTTAGATGGAGTCCATTAGATTTACCGAGCTTTGTATATATTCAAAGCAACTTATTCATAACACATCACCAATTCGGCTAAAGTATAAATGAGTTCAAATGACCGAATTAAACCCCAAGGTTGACGTTAGGTCGAATAACCAATCAACTTCTTTAATTTTCCATGCCTGAAAAGGAGTCTAAAAAATATCAGAAAATATGGAAGGTATAGTGAAAGCATATGATTTGAGTCAGATTCTACTCGCTCGTGACTTCTGACTCAATATATGCTTAAACCATTTACATCGGCTTAGTCAGATAACCAAGTCAATCGTTGGCCCTCGTTCGGTGAATTAAGTTTTATTTTCTTTTATTATTTCAAGCTCACAAATGAAAAATATGATCCACGTGGACAGCAAAGCGTCACTGTCAACAACTTGATAACTAGTTCTGCTTTTATTCCACTAGTCATCTATCTTCTTGCCCAGTTGATTTGTCTTATTTCACTCGTTTTTTTTTTTTTTTATCATTTTGTTAGTTATGACCTAATTTAGTGAAGTCACATCTACTTTAATTGAACGAATAAAAGATTTAGACTTATTAAGTGGGTTGCATGGTGTTCACTGATCCTTTTCATTGAGCCCAAGAAATGAAAACTTGTTCAAAACTCTTTCATTTTTTCATCTGCTGGACGTGAAACATAATTTTTTAGTAAGTAGTGCTATGTTCTTATTTCTGAATGAGCATATATGTGTGTGTCGTCTGACCCATCAAATTATAAGTCTAGAGGGTGCTCAGTATTCTCCATTAATTTACAGTGGCTAGTGTTTAAATGGAAAATAACAACTCTTTCTTGGCACGAATTTCGGTTAGACGTCTTATGCATTAATGAGAACATATACATATATATATATATATATATATATATATAGCAGCAAATCAATCCAGGTAGCTGAGCTTATACATTGAAGCAATTGTTGCACTTATAAATATTCTAGGAGTATGTAATCGCATCGAGGTCAGCAATGAATTCTTCAAGTCAGCGTATAAATATGTGGTTGATTGACCCTAACTCTTTGCAGCCACTAGCGTTAAACATGCATGCTAGCGTATATATTGTTTTAAGAATATCATCCTTTTGTTCTCTTTTTTCTCCTTTGAGAAAATATTTACTATACTATTGTAGTATTAAAAAGGTTTAGTATTAATATCATTTTTATTTTAATAAATAAGCAATTCTCATCTAAAATTTTTAATTCAATGCAACCAAAATTTAAAATTAAATTTTATAATTTTTATAAAAAATATAAATTAGATTAAGTGATAAAATATAAATCAAAATAGTACTGAATGCTCAATACTACATGAGTATTAGAAATAACTTCTTTTGATTTTGAACAAGTTTATTCTAACATGTTTATTGGCAAAGAGTTTACTTTTGTTCATTTGCTCACTTTCTGAGCCAAATTAAACAATTCAAGTACCACTTATATATAAATTTGAATTAACAATCTGGGCTGCTGTGTAAATGGATACTTAATTATAACGAAAACAATTTAGGCATACCATAATTAAGTTGTGTAGCCAATTTTGATCTTCCTCAACATAACCAAATATTACAAGGTGGAGTACAGATCGATGAGTAGTATTCATGACAGGGACTAACTAGAGTGCTATAGTGTGTGGGAATTACTTGTCCTAGTAGAAGAATCACGACCTTTTACCGTTGGTATATAATTTTAGAACTTCTCCTATTCTTATTTCCTATAGCTCTAAAAGTAGGGGCATTTAGTGGGATGAATTCTTAAAGCTTAAAGGGTCATGGACTTCTATAATTATATTAAATTATTAGCTCCTGTTGAACACTAGAAGCAGCAACCCATGCACATCCAAATGACCAAACTTTTTTGTCCTATATATATCCGTTGAAGGCATATTTCCCCTCAACCTCAAGCATCTCCATCAACTTTCCTTCCTACCCATAGCTAGCTCCTGTTTGGTTTGGTTAGCCTTAGCCATGGGTATTGAGTCAGTAACACAAGTAAAGGAGGGTGGTTGGTGGGGCTGCCTCAAGGCTTTGCCTCACAAATCCAAGGTTATCAGCTTCGCAGAGGGCATAAAGAAGATTGGAAAAGATGATCCCAGACGAGTCACTCACTCACTAAAAGTGGGAATAGCTCTCACGCTAGTCTCCTTGTTATACTACTGGAGGCCTCTTTATGATGGCTTCGGTGTTGCGGGAATGTGGGCGGTTCTTACTGTCGTTGTAGTGTTTGAGTTCACCGTAGGTAAGTTTATATGGATGATTACCAAAAAAAAAAAAAAAAAAAGTGGCTGTACAGAATTCGAACTCTTGAGTTTTTCAATTATCTTAAAATTCATAATAAATAATATTTCATTATCACGCACAAATGTACCTAAATTGTGTGTGCTTGTTATTGGTGTCCAGGTGCAACCCTCAGCAGAGGCATAAATAGAGGATGTGCTACATTACTAGCTGCTGCTCTAGGATTTGGAAGTCAACACTTGGCTAATGTATTTGGAGAAAGAGGAGAGCCTTTTATTCTCGGGACCCTTGTCTTCCTTCTGGGTAAATAAACAAATATAAAAGAAATAAACAGTAAATGTGTTGAATTTGTGGGGCTAATTAAATTGTTTGTTTTTGTGAATGCAGCGGCAGGGTCTACATTTTTTAGGTTTTTCCCAAAGATAAAGGCAAGATATGATTATGGGATGGTGATATTTATATTGACATTCAGTCTGGTTACAGTGTCAGGGTACAGAATGGAGAAACTCTTCGAGCTAGCTCATCAGAGACTCTCAACAATTGCAATAGGAGGAGCAACATGCATGATCATCTCCTTATTCGTTTGCCCAGTTTGGGCAGGCGAAGACCTTTACAAGCTGGTCGCTTCCAACATTGAAAAGCTAGCTAATTACCTCGAAGGTAAATATTCATATAAAATGTTTATAATTTCACGTTCTTGCATGCGGTATCCGTTGTGCGTTTCTAATTAGACTCTTCAAGTCATAATTGTCAGGTTTCGAAGGTGAATATTTTCAATGCTCAGACGATAAAGCGAAACCTGAAAAGTTAAAACTTGAAGGACATAAGAGTGTTCTGAATTCCAAAGCAAGCGAAGAGTCCTTGGTGAGCATTAAAAAATGTCTCTCTTTTCGAGATTTGATTCATCATTCCTCATGATCTTATTCCACAATATCCACAGGCAAATTTTGCAAGGTGGGAACCAGGACATGGCCGATTTCGCCTTCGTCACCCTTGGAAACAGTACCTCAAGATTGGAGGACTTGCTCGGGAATGTGCTTATAAGATGGAAGCTCTCAACGGTTGCCTTGGCTCTGAAATCCAAGTAACATAAATCATCCATCTTTATTTATACACGAAAAACACATGGTTTTTATCCCTCTTCTCATGCACCTACAATTTTAACATACTATATATATGGATTTTGCTTACTGCAGGTGTCTTTAAGATTTAATAGGAAAATTCAAGAATCGTGCACAAAGATGACTTCTGAATCAAGCAACGCCCTAAAAGCATTATCTTCATCCATCAAAAAAATGAAAGACCCGTCTGAAGTAAAACCCCACCTGGAGAGTTCTAAGACCGCAATTAAAGACCTCGAAATTGCACTGCAAACTGCTTCCTTAGAAGACATAGACTTCTTAGCTATAGTCCCGCTCGCCACAGTGGCATCCATACTCATAGAAATTACAAAGTCAGTGGAGAAAATCTATGAAGCTGTCTCTGAGCTCTCCAATTTAGCTCATTTCAAGAAAGTGGAGCCCAATGTCTCGCCGGAGAAGCCACACCTCCTTCATCGAGGAATTATAAATCCTACCGTAGACAGTTATAGTGCCGATCATATTGAAATTACCATCCAAGATTCGAACACAGACTCGCCAGAGAAGGAAATTGCAGCACCAAATTAATTCCAACCCGAAGGGTGCATCTTGTAAATAGGTCGATGTTAATTGTTATTTGTTACTAACTTAAGAGACTAGTAATTCGCTACTCAATAGTTTTTCTCCCTGGTTGAGTATAACTAATTAAAATATAGTCTCTGACCTCATCTTAGCTTTGTAATGTGGGATATTAAAGGGAAAAACATAGGGGGAACTAGCTAATTAAGGCTCTGAGCCGCACTTGGTGCTTCTCTTTCATGCCTTTGATACATCGATCATAATAAAGCCGAAAGAAAGTGCGCCAAACAAAAGTAACATAGGCAGTGTGGCTTTCCTTTTAGATGATTGAAAGCTTAAACTCGGGACTCAAATCAAATTGATGGATACCAATTGTACATGTGGGGCCTTAAGTGTTGTACATGGTATATATTGACAACGATCTATTTAATTGAAAACCAAAAAAAATGTTTATTAAAGAAAAGGTTAAAGAAGAAGAGCACAACAGTAGTGACTTACAAGAGATCCACTAAGAACGGCATCTATTGACGCTTCAAGTATGTTACTTTGTGGCTTATGAACAACCAACAAGAATAACGCACTGCTACCTCGCAGTGGAAAGATGCTTTGCCAAATTGGACACCGACGGCCAAAATACTAAAATCCTTGTTTGTTTGAATTTAGGTATGAAAATTATATAAAGATTCGAGTCTGAATGAATAATATGATATCAATCCCGTTTTATACCCCTAACACACACACACACACACACACACACACAAACACACATATTAATGTAATATATTATAAAAAAGTAAACAAAAAATCATTCAAATAACATTTTATGGGTTTTTGAACTATATTAATAATTGTTAGAAACATTTTTTTATTGTAATTTTATATGAAAAAATTTTACGTAAATGAGTCTTAACTTAAAAACAAAATTGTTCATTTTAAAATCTTTTCCTGTAAATGGATTCAAATATAGAGATTTAATGAGTCAATAAAGATGGAATATTTTACCCACTAAATATGGATAAAAAGATAGGAGCTACAACACTCTACTCATACGCTATCCCTAATTATTTCTCTATAATTAAATGATAAAATCCTTTCTTTTTTTGTTGGGGGGGGGGGGGAGGTGGGGTTGGAATAGCATATCATTTTTAGAAATTTTAACTTGGGTTCAATATTACAAACGCCTTCCATTAAATATCATATTACAATCAATACGTATAAAATTTAAGTAATATATTGTTCATATGGTATATACCAATGATACCGTATATATTGGAGCTACCACCTATTAATTAACAACAGAATATACATAAGGAAGCATATGATTGACAAATTCGAGTGTGTGCGCGTGTCTGTATATATACATATATACACACACACACATATAATTAAAGTATGAAATATTATATAATATATAAGATTCGTATTTTTTATATATAAATTAATAAAATTAACCGTTAGCAAAACGATGTCTCAAGATATATTATAATCCTCCTCCGATACAAGTTTGAGACACTATTTCAGAATACATTACCTTTCATCTTTGACAAAAAAAAAAAAGAAGTTCTGTAAAAGATCAGGAAAATTAATAATCAGACGTGTCTTCATCTACTGAAATATATGTTGAGACATAGCTCTGACAGCAATTGGAAGAAACCATATGCTTTATATATTCCACGGTGAGACAGGGATATGTGGCCAAGGCATTTGAGAACTGTAGCACTTAACTTTTTCATTTTTAATACAATTGAAGTTCCCAACAAAATGTCAATAAGCATGTACCTACAAGGAAATCTTAAAATAAAAGAGAGTGACATGCACCTAACATGGACTTATTTTGGATTCATAGGTATATTTAATTATAGAATGAAGATATATATATATATATATATATACGTGTTATAATGTTAGCTCTTTATTTTTCATTTACACATTCGTGGCCAATTAAAATGGGTTAATATGTTCCCTAATTCCTTCATATATAGTCGCATTTTGATAAAATCATCTCTAATCAACTTTGTTGCTTAAACGTAATAATGTTGATATTTTTTTTGGTTGGTATCCCTTAATCTGTATAGTGACAAAAAAAAAAAGAACAAGAATAGGTCTTAACAATATTAATTTGAAAAACTTAGGAGAAGAATCTAACAATATTCTTGCGAGTGAAAGAGGCTTTTGAGATTTGGTAAACACAGTAAAGAGCAAGGCTAATCCAAATCATGTAAAAACCAAATAGAGCTAATTAAACAATTTCGCGGCTATATTTTACCACTTCTGAGGAAAAAAAATAAAAGGAATAATAAAACCAGAAAAGAAAAAAAAAAAAGTGGTAGTACGCTTCTGTTTTCTGTCTTCCAGTCACAGAGACAAGCAGGGAGTGGCTACAATCCCATAAAGGCAAAGCCATGTATTAAAGGCTGAACATTCGACTGCTACCAAATCACTTGGATCTCATTAAAAAAATGGTGTGGATGATAAAACTAAGAAGAAAAGTTCTTAGATGCATCGAGCTATCGGAAGTCTCTAGAAAATATGCACACCGTTAGCATTAGCTTGACCTCAATGTCTACATACAATGTTCTTTTGGCTGCCTGAAAGAAGTCCAAAATGGGGAAAAGCTTCATATGTTTTTTTTTTAAAAAAAATATATGCTGCCTTAACTAAAATTTAAGTAGAAAATTCCCCAACCCTTTACTCTTAATTTAGGGTTAGGAACATAATATATAAGTATACAAGCCTGAACTCTCTCCAAGAAGAAGGGAAGGAACAAAATCAAAGAAACACAGAACAAATGCGATGCAAATTTTTTATATACAATATCAGCAATATTCTTTGTTAGGAAACTCATGCTCAGTTTGTCATTTTGCTTTTTCAGTCCAATTGATTTGCACGCACTGAACATTTGATTTTTCAGTACATATATGTTGTTCTCAACAAGTAAGTTTTCCTCAGTGGATGAAATATTCTTGAAGTGCCTTTAACTATATCCTCCCTTTTCTTCCTCTCAAATTTTATAATTCCCCAATACCTAACAAGATGCATATATTCTGTTAATGGTACAGAGGAACAGAAGTAAGTATGGGCTTAATCAGATTAATTACAAACAGCAACTGGAAGATTCCAGTACCTTCCCACTGTGAAAGCCATCTTTTCCATCTTCATATATATATCTTCAGACTTTTACTAAGAGGGTTACCACTTACCAGACTTTCATGGGTATCGCGTGCTTTGACAAATTGCACATTGAAATGACTATTACTTAATATCGCACGTGCACTGCACGCATGAAAAAGTTGGGTGGAATGGCAAGCAATATGGCATGTAACTTCAGCATCTATAAAAATGTACTGACAATATAGTAAAAAAAATTCCAACTTGACGTAGAATATATTGCAGGTCAAAACTTGTCAGATGTTAAAATTTTTGTTGTTTAAAATATTGTGTATACCTTGAACCAGAGTTTGGCCCAAAAAAAAAAGAAAAAGGAAAACCTTGACCCGGGGAAGGAGAATGCGCAAACTTCTGTTTTTGCTGCTTCTCTGTTTTATACTTCGTCGTTTCTCTTCGTTACACTGTTCTTTCTTTCTTGAAGGAAGAAATGGTGTAAAGACTCTTTCAATTCCAATGCGTCATTAGACTGATTAAATAGATTTTGTTCACAGGGAAGGACCAAACAATCATATTTAAAGGAACTTATTTAGGTTACCTGATTAAAAGCGTGATGTCTGTACTTACTAAAATTACAACTGAACGATTATATTATGATTTCTACGATTTTATTTTTTTTTTCCCTTAAAAAAATCCCACTATACATTGGATGAGTTCTTTATTTAATATTTTTTTATGTAAAATCCTCTTCAAATATTATATGAGTATTTGTTATAATAATTTTCATTCAATGATAGGATCCCCTAATCTTTCTCGGGAGATTTAAACTGTATTTTTTATCATATTCCAAAGTTTTCCCGAAAGAATAGCAACCTCTTCTATATCTCAAGACACTGATTAAATATTGTTATTTTGGAAGACAGCGAACCGGATTTGAAGTGCTTCAAAACGAACGATTAGAGAGGGTCAAATCAAAGTAAAATTATTTTTTAATTTTTAGTTTTAGGTTCCAAATTATAAATTTAAAGATAAAAAAATATAACCAAAAAATTTAAAATTATAACTCAGATAAAATCATATTTTAAAAATTTTAGCCCTGCAGTAGAATTAAAATTTTTAAAATATAATTTTTTTATCGTTACAATTTTTTAATGTTTTAGTTTAGTTATAATTTTTATCTTTAAACTTATAATTTATAATTCCTAAAAAAAAAAAAAAGGCTAAAAAGCCTATCTGCATCATCTCCAATCACTAGGCGACTAGAGAAAATTCATTTTAAAAATATTCTAATGGTTAGATAAAATTACGAAGATGGATGCCTCAATTGAAAGGGAATAAAAGAAAAAATTCCAACAGGAGGATATATATATATATATATATCTATATATATATATATATATATATTGGTCGATCATCTTGAGCTGATTGGAATGGCTAGGATTAGCTCTTATTTGGGCTACTTTCTCACACTTCTGGTGCCTAGTGCTTACAAATGATCAGAATATCGGGCGCCCTAAAATTCCCCAACACAAATTATTATTACTTTCCATACCATCATCGTCATTTCTCTCAAAGGATATGATCTAGACACTCGGGCAAAGTTTCATTAAGATAGCCACTTCATCCTTTGACTTGTGGCATCCTCTTGTTATGATAATTAATTTCATAAGTTTCGTTTGGTTTAATTTTGAATTAAAATCAAATTGAATCAAACAACTTAGTTTTTCAAAAATTAAGACTTATTCAATTTTGTATTTTCATCTGTTGGTTTTAGTTTTAACTCAGTTTGATTTGAAATTGATTTGGTTTAATTTAGTTTATACTTTTGCTTATATAAATTTTAATTTATCCTGAAAATTTTACTATTCAATATATAAATCCAAAACATTGATAGATCTATTCGTAGAAAGTTAAATAATACTTGTTCTTAAGTTTATAAACAGATATTGAAATTATATATATTATTTTTATTTATTTTAAATTTTAAAAGCTAATAACTTTTTTCTACCTACTATTTTATGAATTTGATTTAAAGCTTTAAAATAAAAATTAAAGAACATGTATTATTTAATATATATAAAAAATATTAAAACTACTTTGATTCAATTTAATTGAATTTTAACCGAATCAAACCTTTATAAACCGAAAACCAAACAGCCTTAGTTGATTTTGATATTGAAAAAACCAATGTAAACTTCTATTTTTAATTTTGTTTGATTTTAAGTTGATTTAATTCCATTTAGTTTAATTTAACTAATTTAGTTCGATTTTAAATACCCTTAGCACACCGCATATTTGTCCATTTTTCAGTCAACCCTTTATGGCATTTTACTCTCACGTTACATAGGGGGAAACGTGTTACATGGCAAAACTGAAATTTTGGCATTCTAGATGTCTTTGAATAATAAGCTACATAAACTTTGCAGTGATCACATAAAAGGCTCCTAATTACCAATAACTATTATTAGATTTAACACTACAAATTCAACCTGGTAAATCTATTTACTATTCATTGAGGCGGGAGATGGTATTTACAGCGCTGACCGTCATAGTCGAATCTCCCAGAAAGTGCTCCATTACCTACTCAATCTATTCACCAGCCATAAATAGGTTTTTCTACCTGTGGGGGCAAGAGATGAAGGTCTACACAGTGCTGCTTATCATAATCACGGGTACCAGGTATTGCTCCAGTACATAGTCTCAGGAATTCATTACCGGTAAGACAATAGTGAGCAAATGCCAAGCCTCCATCTAGTAGTTCCGTCAGTCTAGGCATTGACGCGGACCTTGCAACAACCTTTCTATTGTATGTACCCGATTTTGCACCATCCTTTTCTTTGTTCAAGACTTTGTCAAGCTCAGAATATTCCATAAATCTTTGAGTGGCAGCTTCCCACGAAAGTTGATATCTTTGCTCAGGTGTAAGAGGATGAGGTTCGTTTGCTAATGCTTCTTTTACTTTTGCCACAAAGTCTTCAGGTGTCTTGTAAATCAAACAGTTGGGGAATGACATAAAGAACTTATTTGACGGATGATCAGCGCACACTACAAATTTTCCCATGGCAAGCGCCTCAGCTGTAGCTGTGCACAGCACGTCACTAATACTAGGATTTATGAAGACTTTGTAACTTCACGAAAGGAGAAAAGCAGTGTCAAAAGGCGAACCAAATTAAATAAACGCCATATCATTACTAGTATCTGGGTAATTGAAGTTTAAGCCAGTGTCGCGTAGGTGAAAGTCCAAGTATAATGGCATCAAGGGAAGATATAAACAGTTTCAACATTGCAAGTTTCTATGAAGATAGGGAAAGGATAACTCAATTCCATGTTTCAGCAGATGCAAGATGTTACGTTATTTCCCCAATTTAACTTAGATATGGTTTATGATAATGCAGGGGTCCTTTCCAGTGAATATATTTTAATATTAAAAAAAAAATGCTCATTTCAATTTGTCCTTACCCATGAAGAGAATCATCTGCATGGTCTCTTCCTTTTTGAAAGTTGAGATTTAAATCCAACCTTCTAGCTGCACTCTGAACTTCATGAGCGTCCTCTCCATTTCCAAATACATCCAACTTGAAGCCATCAAGGTCGCTCTTATGTTTTGCTAATAAATCTATCAATTCCTTATATCCCTTCGCCCATACCATCTTGCCCAAGAAATATGCCCCTTTTGTAAAGGCTTTCTGCCCAAGCTCCCTCTCTGCAGCAATCTTCTCTCCAATTTTCAAGAACTTGGGATTCACACCATGAACATTGCAAATTACAGACTTGGGTAAATCCTGAGTGGCAGCCGAAAGACGAAGGACCTGGATAAAGAAGATCATAAACAATTTAGTTCCTTCTGTCTTGTTAATTTCTCTAATAACAATCTAACTCCATTAAAAATTTATATAGAAAAAACATCAACATTAATTTTGATTATTTCACAACTTAATGACAGTTTACATACTCGGGATTAAAATCATACCTTGTGGCAGTAAGCTCTTGTCACCCAGTTGTTTATGTGTTTCACAAGGAATGCTTGGAGAGCCCCATTTTTCTCCCTCTTAATGTATTCCAAGTAATTTGTGTGGACAATACCAACAACATGGTTGAATTTGTCTGTCCAACGCCTACCATGATGGTACCAATTCAAATGCTCTGGTTCTTCCAGTATAGCAATGTCAGCTTCCTTAGATGGTATAAACTGAGAAGTATCTCCAGCAGGGATAATACTTCGTCTTTCTTTTGAAAACTAAACACAAGAAGGACAAATACCTCAGAATTGACCGTAAGTTAATATTATACAAGGTAGCATATTGCTAAATTCATATAAAAATTACCTTCCCAGGATAAAAGGAAACTTTGAAGTCTGCCTTAAAACCAATCCTTTCCTCAAGCCAATTCCGTATATAAACTTCCTGTTCTTCTGGTGAACTGAAAGTGAGATTGCCGGGATAAACTAGCTCTTGATCTGATTTACAAAGCCATGGAACCAATAGCGTGACTTTTTGCTTTGCAGATTGTGATAGATATGCAGCTCGAAATAGTGGATTCACAGCTGTTCCTGTCATCCAAGGAAGACTAGCAGTTGTCACTATTGCAACATGTCTTTCAGTGCCTGATGAATCATGCTTTGCATGGTCTGTCCAGAGCCCACCATCATACCGGTGCCCTGTGCTCTGAAGGACACTTGCTATTCGCAAATCCAATTCATCATTTATGTTTCCATTCCCAAGAATAGAAGATTCTTCCCCAGACAGAGACTGCAGAAGAAGTGGATTTTTGCGTTTGCTATACAAGCTTTCCACTATCTTGTCACATATCTCTGCAATCACATTTGAACAAACTATTAAAATACACAAAAGGACAAAATGAACTCTACAATGAATAGAAGAAACAGGAAACATAGCTGATCAATACATAATAAAGGAATACGACTTCTATTGACAGGTATCAAGCAGAATAAAACATGTCAAATAATTCCCAGTAAAATTTTATACCTCTTCTGACTCCAAGTTGATCCAAAAATGGCCCAGATTGCCTAATAAAATAGGCCAAAAGTTCAGGCACATCCAATGGTGGCACTTCCTGCAACAAATGTTAAAGGGAAAAAAATATTAAACACAGTACTTGATGTAAATCATGGGCCCAGGTGCAGAAATATAGGAATCAATTTACAGGAAAGCTAATGAAGCGTGTAGAAGAATGATATCCTAATCCTATATGTAAAATCAACTATTTAAGTATAGCCTTTTTATCACGCTCGAGTCAATTAGCTCCCATTTCTTTAGCATAATTAAATTACATATTATCCAATCATCTTGCAGCACATTTTTCTGACGTTTAAGTCAAAATATAAATCCACTAATATGACATACCAAAAAGCATATTATGCACATTAACTGAAACAGATAATGCTTGATGCACAATAGGACAAAATCTCAAGTGATCAAGTCTAGCAGGGCTTTCGGGTACAAGGGCTGGCGTATCCATGTTTAAATAATGTTTAATCACATTGTATCCCACATTCCCTCTTTATAGTATTGGTCATAATACACAGTGGTCTAACTGAGGAAAGTTAGAGCCTCCCATTACCATATAAATTTTTGTTTCTTTACACCAAAGAAGTGCATAATATTTGAGCCAGCATGTTTATAAAACCAAGAGTAACTAAACGAATTTGACACAAACCTTTGACTCTTGAGGCTCCATGCGCATTGATTTCTGCAAGAAATGAAGATATCAAATCTTAGAATATAAATACTTATAAAATTTGAGCTCAAATGTGAAACATGCATAAAACCACTTAAAAATAATAACTACTAAATACGAACATCTAATAATAGTTAGCCACACACCTGAGCTTAGCACCTAATTCATTAATAGAATGCAGACACTGATGCAAAACATAAAAGACAGTAATTATATCTTTGGTTGCAATTTAAATTGGGAATAATTTTATAGGCCCAACATTGAAGACAATGTCAAAGCTGAATGGTAATAGCCTGTTGTTGCATTGTACACATGAGCTTATTTGCAGAATTAGGCCACGAGTCATCACCAAAATTAACTTCAGTTATTGGTCTAGAAAAAGCACAGCTGGAAGGCATCGACACCATGCTCACTCAAGTTGCTATGTAATACCAATTAGCTTCATTAAGGCTTGATTAAAGCATAGCCATCTACCCTAAAAATCCAATATGTCTGGTCTTCAGACAAAATGAGTTTTTTTCGTAAAAGTCCCCTAGATACCATATACAATTCCATGCAAACACGTCTGAATGAAATTTTATCATTGTGAATAACCCCCAAAAAAAAAATGCATATGTAGCTATATAATATATTTAACACAATATAAGTCAAATTAGGAGAATAAAAGCCTGAAACTGGTTCGAGAAAGCATTATGCGACTCAGTGATCTTATTGCATGCTTTCACCATTATGAAAAAATTCAGTTAAAACTAAATGAAAAATATATGCAAAGTGCGTAACTCTGTCAATAATGCTAATTACCATAATCCTCTTCACTTTCTTAAGACCAATACACCTTTTGCCAACAGGATGGACAAAGAAAAAGGGCCTTAAGTTATTATTTATTAAAAAATTTTCAATTGAACCAGACAGCAGCCCATATATTCATACCGATGGTGTTATTTGCCTTCAGTTAATATAAGCAACCTTAAAAAACAAGCAAGTATCACTTTTGCAACCTGAAATTTTTTCTGCCCTACACCTTTCTATAAATTAAAAATAGGCAACTTAGCTTCACAATCCATTTTAATGAAAATCTTTTCAGGAGAACTTTTCAAGTATAAACTCATGAGAAGAATATGAGCACCGTAATCCAAAATTCAAAAGAACAGAGTATGCTGTGTTTGTCAAGTTTCTGAAAGGTTTAAGCATCCTCTACGAGCATAAACTTATCGAAGTTAAAAAGGTTTAATAACTGTTCACCCAAAAAAAAAAAAGCTTGACATCTCATCACCTTCAATAAAACATCATATCACGTGGAAATTTCTTCATTCCTTGTAAATTATAAAGAAATAACTGGAATGAAGCTAAAATCAAGAATAGATAGTCCAGATTCTTTTGTTCCTTTTGACCGCTTATTTGCCCCTGAAGGTTGCCCTTGCCAAGATAGTATCAAGTTATGTATAACAAGAAAGCAACTATTATGCAATTCAAGCTCAAAGTACGCATGGAAACACTGAACCGCTTGCTTTTACCATTAAACCACACAATTTAAATTATGTTCCAGGGGAAAAATAAAGAATTAGAAAGCAAGAAGAAACATACCAAGCTTGATTTTAGTTTCTCCACAAATTCGCCATTCTTAAATCCGTCAAAAATCTCTACAGACGACCTCCGTTTCTCAAACTCTTTTAACGTTGTCTTCAAGGCTCGAATTGGCTCCCAATCCCTAGTGGGCTGCCCTTCCCCATCCGCTTCACCCTCTCCTTTCCACTCCCCCCAGAACTCCCTAAAGTTCAATCTCCTAGCCCTCTTACCCCTATCAAAATCAACAATTTCATCCATATCCTCAACCTCGGATACAATTGCATTCTTTATCGCCGATAAGTCGATCCGAATCCTTGACCTCGGCCGCCACTTCTCGAGAACCTTCTTACTGAAATTGGGCGAAGAATAGACTCGTCGAATTTCAGACAGCTTGGGCTGCAACTTCTTTACAAAATCAATCTCGGCCTGCGGCGGAGAGCGTATGGCCGAAACGGAGAACGGGGAAGCCGAATTGAAGAAGTTCTCCAGCTCGCGGTCAAACGAGGTAGCAAGGTTCTTGAAGGAGTTGGCTCGGTCTCGCATCAATCGGAGATCGGCGTCGGCAGAGTCTCGAACCTCCCGCCAGCCCTTGGAGATAAAGGAAAACGCATTGGAAGAAGAGGAAGGTTGACTCTGGGTGGCCATGGCGGCACCTGAACTAGGAACTAAGCAAAGAGCTTTTCGTGGTTCGTGTAGAATTGAGATTTCACAAGTCCTGAACAATAGGGGAAACTGCTGGGAATGCTAGAACAAGAAGAAGCAGAAGAAACCAGAAAGAAAGTATCAACGCATTACAATTTCGGATGGGATGGACTATCAACAACGCATGATGGGTGACATGGATGAGAATCACGTGAGGCGTGACATGGTGGCGTTCTATTGGGTCGTGTAGGCTCGCGCTAAAGTGTGCTTATATTCTAGAGGGCAGAATATGCTTGTTGGGTGTAAACTAAATTCCGGTGATGAGGGGCTGATGCAAGGTCGAGTGGCGGCCACACTCGGAAGTTGTTGACGAATTACATGTTTTTTTTTTTATATATAAATTGTTTTGGTTCGTTGCTAAATCATAACTAGTCAGGTGTAATACATTTTACTCCCTAAATTAGTTAATGATAATATTGAAAAGTAAAATTACTAATTATTTATTAAATTTAATGTTTAATTGTCACATGATCAATAAAATCTCACTTTTGAACCTTCATAAGTTGTGCTATTTGTTTTGAAAGGCAAGTCAGTTAATAATATCTATTTAAAAAAAAAAATCTTTTCTAAAGTGACATTAATAGTTTTTTTGTTTTCTAAAACAAATAATGGAAGCCAGTTTTTAAAAGCTGACTTTCTTACATAGTTATTAAACATTAAAGTGAACAAATAAATAATTAATTTTTTTTGAAAGTGTGTTTATAAGTTTTATTTTCATTGAAAATTCAAATAATAAACACTTAAATGATTAAACATGAATCTTTTCCTTCATAATTGTGCAAAAGAAGATCTTTTATATATTTGAAATTTTTTTATTATTAAAAAGTATAAGTCTTAAAAGTTGAGAGTGAAAAAAAGGAAAGAAAGATAGAAGTCAAATTTAATTATATCCGATCCCCTTAACATTGAACTAAAGATCATGCGTTATTTTGAATGAATATTTCAACGTGGTTTAATTATTTTCCAATTTTATGGTACGAACATTCAAACTTAAATTTGTTTTACAAATCATGACAGACTTGGCTATTAGAAATTTAGCGCGTCGCCCTGTATTAAGTGGAGTATGCCTTTAGTGACTTTAATTAAGCACCGTGAAATAATGCGGACAAAAGAGGGAGATTTAGGTGGAAGCCAAATAAGCGTGACACTTGACAGCGAAGAAGAACCAACCACAGTTTCCCTTACTTTCTTGGTTGGCAATCAAACTTTTGGGGTCTCATTTGAAGCCAATGAAGATATTTGGGGGACCGAGCAATCCAGTTCCTCTCCCAGGAAAGCAGCATTTTGCCTACAAGGCATGGACGAGTGGCTTGCTGCTGCCCCCATCCCTACGTGTGGAGTGCTGCCAACGTGAATCTTTGTCCCTTCGTGTCCATCTTCTGGTATCCAGTCTGCAGTTCCACAACACGTGTCATGAATTTCTTTGCTTATAAGTGGAGGTTTAAACTTGAGGTGCGGATCAAAGAAATAAAAATAGAATTAAATTTAAATACAATTTTTTATATTTTTGTTATCAAATTTGTTAATTAAAATATAATAAATATATAATTCTCAAATATATAATTTAATTAAAAAATTATATATTTTTTTGTAAAAACGATACTCTTATCATGTTATTATTTAAAAATAATATATTTATCATATTTTTATTAAAAAATTTAATAACAAAGACATACTATGTATACATTTTCTCCACAAAAATAATGGTCCTTTGCAGAGGAAGAAAAATAAGTTAACTAGATATATGAGCAACGGTAAGGATCCAACGTAGTACTTTGTTAATCCTAATAACAAGGGTGAGATACATGAGCTACGGCAAGATTCAAGCGTAGGACTTTGTTAAGTCTAAGGGAGTATTTGATTCAACCAAGAGAAAAGAAAGAAAGAAATTTTATTGATATCTTATTTGGTTGATTTAGAGAGAAGGGGAGGGGAGAAATTTTAATAAAATCTTGTTTGGTTAAGAAGGGGAGAGGAGGGAAGATAAAATTAAATGAATAATTATACTTTTATGATATTAGAATTTTTAATTCTTTTTGTTTTTAAATGTTTTTATTAAAAAAAGACATTTTCTTGTTTTTTATTATAAAAAATAATTTTTTATTTTTATTCAAAAAATATTTTTTTTCATAAAAAATTATCTTAAATTTCATTAAAAAAATAAAATTTATATTATTTTAAATGAAAATAAAAATGAAGATAATTTAGTCAAATGAAACTAAAAATTTCTCTCTCTTCCAAAAAATCTCTACTTTTGGAAGGGAGAAATATGAGTCCCTCCAATTTTTTCATACCAAATAAGGGGAAGCCCTCCCCTCCCTTCCCCCAAAAACCCTCCAACCAAACAATGCTTAAGGGGAAGCAATTTGGCCAAGGCCCAAACCTCACCGGAGGAATGCACTTGAAAGCATTTTGATTCTCTCGGAATATAGTAACCACAAGATAGTATATGCTACTATAATCTGATAATTGGATTCACTATAAAGAAAAAAAGAGAAATTTAATAGAATTCCCTATCTTCTCTAAACAAATTTTCAGGTGCCAGCAAAGACTGCAACTTTTTGCACAACAATGGAATGAAATGTAGTTGTACATTTAAGTCAGGAGATAACATAGCCCGGACCGCCGCGTAGAGGTCAAGTCAGTACTCGAATCCTCGCTACTACTTCAAACAAGCAAAACTGCATTTATACAACCGTCATTTTCTGGATTATTTGTCACCTGGGCATATTTACCTGCATTTATCACAAACACAACCAACAAGTTTATTTTAGTAAAATTGTCAGCGAGTGGTAAAAAGACACAGATAACACTGATAATCTTACCCCATACAACTTTCCCAGCAGGGGTGACCAGACCAAGTTCACTGACATTCACCTGAAATTCAAAGTAACCAGTAAAATGAGTAACGTTTTTATTCTCAAAACCCGTAATATACCACTGCCCAGCGAAAGCAGGTCATCAAACAAAATGGCGAGTTGGAATACAATAAGGCAGCTTAATCCCATACGGACTTCCTTCATTAGAAAGAAAAGAACCCTCCAGGTAGATCAGGAAATTTACCTCAATGATAGTTCCCTTGGTCATGACACCAAGGGAGGTGTACATAGGACCATTTGGATTTTTCTTCACTCCAATTATCTCTAGATTGAAGGTACATTTTAGTTCTGGATGAGTCACATGAGCTTTAGTAAACCGCAATCCTGTAGGACGAATGAACCGCTCATATTTTGGAGGTTTTCTGGTAAAACCAGGCCCAACAAATGTAGCTTTTGTGACCATCCTCTTCCATTGCTTGGCTGCAAAATTGTAGGTTATAATCTGTCAGATGCATTTCCAGGAGGTGAAAAGGATCATTACACATCCTGTCTAATATAAGCATATAACATCGATTATGGTTCTTAAAATGAAATGTATCAAACAAAGAAAGATCATGGACTACATTCGGCAACAAGAGAACCCTTGAAAGATCACAAAACCCTAGCTTAAGAATTAGCGTTTTATATTTGCCACAGCTTCAGTGATTGGTCCAAAAATAAATTAGCCACAGCCAAATGAAAGAACTTCAGGCACCTCAACCAATTCAAGTAAAAAGATAGAGATCACTTGGCTTTGTCCATAATCAAGCTAAAGAAAAGCAAGAACAAGGACTTGTTAAAAACCAACATAACTTGCAGAAAGATACTGAGAAGACATAAATGTAAATACTAGTCCAGTAAAATAACTTCCTTTTACCATTTTTAACATGTTGCAGCAACCCATATCATATGCCTAGAAGTTAGAAATTTAAGCCAATTATTATCAACATGGACAACTAAACCATAAGGAGCCCAGCAAGACACACATAATTACATTTTACTTACTCTTTCTTTTACCGGACCTGACCACTTTGAACATCTCATCTTCAGCCACAGGACGTACCTAAACCAAAAAGGAAGCATGCAATTAGTGATTAGTGGCAATTAAAGGCCCCTTCCCAACACACACACACACAAATTACACACACACGGGGTTGGAAGCAAAATAAAAATTAGAAATAACGTTTGACATCATTGGGAGCAAATGATTGAATACAATCTCACCTTAGGTAGAGGAACATCCCATTTCCCAGCCTTTTCCTTCCTTTTTTGCTTAATGGTGTTGCTGAGAACCTTTTAAAGGAAAAAAAAAAACCAATGTCAGTTCATTTTACATAGAATTCAGAGGAATCTGATCGATCTTTCAATACTGCATGTGTCAAGTGAGACATACTTTTGCTCTGGTTGTATTCTCACGATCAAGTAGATATGCTGGAACAGCTCCATTGTGAACATCATCATCAACCTTGCGCCTGGATGTTGACTCTTCATGCATGGCTAAACTGTTGATACACGATTGAATTTATCTCTTATGAATTTGAAAATCTCGGGGAAAGATGAAAAATGGTGAAAAAGCACTATACTAACAGTCTAAAATTAACCAATTATTCTCAAATAATCATAACATTCAAAAAATAAATAAATACATCAACCATAAATTTGTTCTGGTATCCAGACACACATTGCATATCATCTATGAAGATGCTACGACTGTCTCAGGACCCATATGATAAGCTATGGCCTATAAAAAAGCTCATCTGTTATTTAGGACACAAACAACACATGAATTTTAAAATTTTCATATGTGTCATATATTCAAATGTTTATAATTAAGTTTCCAAGTACTCGGGTTATTACATACTAAACACCAACACATTCTTTCCTTTGCTATTCCTTCCATTACCAAACCAAGCCAAAAAGAACCCAACGGAATTCTAAAAACAAAAGTAAGCCGCAAGAAAGGAGGGGAAGGGGGGAGAAGAGAGAAGCAAGCCTTCAGCCATGAAATGACACATATAACCAAAAGCATAAAGTTATTGGGCTAAAGACATGTTTGATTGACCGATGTAAATAATAAAGACAGTTACACATTGACTGACACATTCCAATGAGTTTGGCATCGTATTTGAAACCATTTTGAAAAGACAAGAATTACGAGGGAAAACAGCTCAAAGTAAAAACTCACGTCTTCTTCATCTGAGCCTTTTCGGCATAATTTTTCTTGGCAATCATCTTGCCCTTAATACCCAGAGCCTGTTTCACTCGAATTAACAAGAGGCAATAAGAATAATGGAAATACAACTAAAGCTGGTTAAAATGAAAGCAATTAAAATCTTAACGAAAAAAAGAAAAAAGTATGACCTTCTGAGCAATGGCAGAGCGCTTATGAACCTCACGAGCTTCTTTCTTTCGCTTGCGCTCGAAGTGGTCAAGACGGTAGCCATGACGCTTTCTGTGAAGTTCTATGTAATCCCCTTGCGGCTACAATACAAAGAGAAAAGAAAGCAGAAAGGAACAGCAAAAACTAGAATCAGTATACGCAGGCGATACTCAAACTGTAAAGGCTGCATATTGAAGTTGGAGAGTAAACCATGGTGACGGCGTCGAATGCCTCAGATCAGACCGAGCCGAGAGACAGTAATCGAGCACAACCTGGTTGACGTGCATACAACCCTTTTTTTTTTTTTTTATTGATTTTATTTTGGTTTCAGGTGTGAACTGGAAGAAGGTCACCGGTGATACTGGGCTTTTTTTTAATGTATGAACCCAATAACAAAGGTTGGGCCAACAATTGGTTATTTTGCATCTGGATCTGAGCCTTGATGAGACTGATGTCAAAAAAACAATGACCATGAACATTTTGTATAAACTAAATTATCCCTTATCATATTTAACAAGGAAGGATTCTGGTCATTGAGGTATAAATTATAGCGTAAAATAATTATGTGAGCAAATGTTTTAATTACGAAATTAATCAATTAATAATGGTTATGTCCATTAAATTTGGAGCTTTATTGAAGTATTAATTGGTAGTAAAAAAATATTTTAAATTGATGAAACTTCAATTAATATTGAATACTCTATTTTGTTATGAAAATTCAAGCAAAGGATTCATTCTTTCTTTTCTTTTTTTTGAGTCATGCACATGCTGAGAGAAGGGCAGGCATGGAGTAAAAGTGGTGGATGCGTATAATAGCAGGTGAAGATTAGTGGATTTGTATGAAAGGTATTTTAGTGGGTGTAATCTTGAGAAAGTGACCATCCCCCAGCTTGACAGCCTAGCTTTGCCTGCTGATTATTGTAGCATGTGCAACACCAACTCACCCCATCTCCTCTACGTATCACCCCTTTTTTGTCTTTAATAATTGCCGATTTGGTGGGGGATTGTTTTCTCCATCTACGATGTCTGCTTCCTCTCCCATATATTATAGTCGGGACCCAATGTTAACCCACGTTCGTACAAGACATTACCATTTCAACTTGTTCCCTTCTCTCTTCCCGCTCATCAATTATGTATCTATCAATATATAGGTTATTACAATAATTTGAATGCTTATCAATTATGTGTGTATCTATATATATAGGTTATTACAATAATTTGAATAAAAATGTGCGTGTCTCTATATGTATCATTTTCAACAATTACAAATAAAATATGTTTTTGAATTAAATTTAGATTGTCTTAATATTACTTTAGTCAAAGTGAAAAGAAAAATAAAAAAGAGAAAGGCAATGCTTACATTTGCTCTCGTGAGTAATACATAAGTGAGTCTCAGCTCTCTTTCTCCCTTTCTTTCTCACTTTATTTTTATTTCTTTTGAAGTAATTTGCTTTTAGGAGAAATACTAATAAATCTATGTGGTAAATTACTACTTTAATTTTGTAAAATTTGTATGTGTATAATATTAAATTTTGATATTATACTCTAACATATTTTAAAATTTTAAACTCACTCTACTTACTAAATTCATTAATTCATTAAATCCATAGTGTATGTGTGTATATATATACTATTTGACATTTTAAACTAAATCTACTAAATTTATATACATACATACACACACACACACACACACACACACATATATATATATATATTCTCTTTTGCTCATTCTCTTCATTCCCTTTTTCTTTTTCTTTTTTTCTTCTTACCTTTCTCTCATTTTCCTCATTTGCTCCCACTTTTCCCTTTTTTCTTTAAGTCAAATTATCATAAGTTTGATCAAGAATTAAAAAATCAGACCAGACCTGCCGGTTGGACCGATTGGACCGAAAATAGATCTCTAGTCCAGTCTGGTTGGCTCAGAAAATCGATCTATTAAAGAACTAGTCAAACCAATTAAAAATCGACTGAACCAATCAAATCGAACTGCCTGAAAATCGATTTGAATCAGTCACCCCAAATTTTCTTTTTTTTTTTGAATTTTTCTTTTATAATAGGATAGTTTATTTTGAATAAATTTGATAAATTAAAAATAAAAAATATTAGAAGAAAAAGAGGACTAAAATATAAAAAAATTTAAAAAATATAACATAAAATAAATAAAAAGCACATATTTGATTATTTTTTGTATTTCTTCCTTATTATGTCCTGTCTCATGGTAGCATTTCTCTTAAATATAAAAATATTTAACTAAAATTACCATTGTTTAATGATAAATGGAAGTTTAATACAATTTAAGAAATTCAAACATTTAATATTAAATACTTTTAACTTTTAATTATAAGTAGCTTTTGTTTTTTATTTAAAAAATAATTTTTCAAACATTTTAAGAAATACTGAGTTAATAATCAAATATTTAAAATTTACTAATATTTATTTGTTATATTAAAAATTTAATACATAAATTTTAAAAATATACATTTAATTATTACCAGTTCGATTACGGTTCAACCGCAGTTCGACTAATGAATCATAAACCAGTGCCTCCATCGGTTCAATGACCGATCCTATTTTAAGAATATTGAGTTTGATAGACTTTACACAATACTTCCTTTTTTCTTTTCCTATTGCTCCATGCCTATTTTTTTTTTAATTTTCAATTTATATTCAAACTATGTGTATCTTTAATATATTTTTTAATTAGTAATGTTACAATAATAATTAAATAAAATATAACTAAATTTAAATATTAATGTATTATTTTTAACTGGATTTAAAACAATTGTTTCTACAAATATTTAAAAAAATTTTGAAATATTATTGAATAAAATAACATTTATTGTACTCTATAGATGTAAATTTTTACAGATTGATAGTGATAGATTTTTATTTTTATATCAAATAAAATTTTTATATTTTTTTCAAAATATTATTCTAAATTATTCATTGAATTATTATGATATTATTGAGTGATGATATATATTTTTAGTTTATTTTTATTATACATTGCATATATAATCAATAAATAAATAAAAATTTTGCCTTCATATATATAGGTAATAAAATTATTGATATTAATATGAAGAACAATGCTTGATACATTATTTATTTAAATTCAATTTTATTTATAAATTTATGAGAGCACAAATTATTTGTAAGTTAATGTTATTAATTTAATCTAAAAGTTTAAATAGGATTATTTTGTGTAAATAATAAATAAATAATATAATTTTTAAAAAATAAATATAAAAATATTATTTAAAAATTTTCTCTTTTGGTTCCCCCTGACCCAAAGCCCTAGAAGCACTTACTCAGTACACGGAAATGGGTCCTATTATATAGCTGGACGAAACTGAATACTGGCCAAGCTTATCGAATTGGGTTCGCAAGACTGAGGGCAAATAATATCACTCCTCCCATCCCATCCCATCCCATCCCGTTCCAATCCCAAATCTGCGCCTATAAAATTCAGATCTTCTTAATTGGAATCTTCATAAATTGTTTAATTGAATAACTCGAATGGTTGAAATTAGATTTAGATAATCTAAATTTAAGGTTTATTTTAATTTACATTATTGTTTCTTAAAGTTCATAATTTAAAAATTATTTTTAAATTGTGATTTAAAAAATAAGAAAAATATCAAAATTAAAAAAAAATTAAATCTAGACAGCTTAAATCAATTTCAACACTTCAAATTCCTTAATTAAACAATTAACAAAATTACTCAATCGAAGTGATTCATTTTGACGCCCACTTCATTTTGAAAAGCCTTTTTGAGCGGGGCGGTAACTGTTGGAATTGAGACTTTCGGCGTCCTTCTTGCATTATACATTGTCATGAATAAATACCGTAGAAAACTGCTGTGTGTGCGCAGGAACGAGGAGGTAATTTAGGATCCTGTCCCTTTCTTTATGGGGCCGAGGGGGAGAAAATTGCCTACTAACCAACGTGCAGGGTCATCGCATTCTTGTTTCAAGGTTTTCTAATTACTTCCGGGGCCATAATTTGTGTCGGTTTGATATCAACTTTGACAAAATTACTGGACGTATTACGATAATAGATTCCGTGTCAATTTTTTCATCAAATATGGAAAATGAAAAACAAAGTCAGTCAATCATCCGAACATCACGAAACCCATGACTTAGTGCATGTTTGAGACTCTGATACAAAATCACGTTGACGTAGAAACATAAAATCAGAACTTTGTATGAAACATGATTGTGAGGGACAGTAACGCATTTTCAAACACACCATTCAAGATATCAACCAAACCATGACTACAGATGTGTCCCTTCCCTTCATAATGTCTGATATATTAACGCGTTTTCAAACACACCGTTAAAGACATCAACCAAACCATGACTACAGATGTGTCCCTTCCCTTCATAATGTCTGATACATGACGCGTTTTGCGCTGCAAATTTGTCTTATGACAAAGTACTTCATACTTGATACTCTACATATATAATGCGTCCCTTCTAAGCCCTTTTCAGATATTGCAATCTCCCAAATATCTTGTTATATATTTGATCACCCGAGATTAAAGCGCACAAATTGATTAAAAAAGGCACGAAAAAAGCACAAATGGCCCTGCAACTTTTGACTCTTTGAACCCAAAGAGTTTTTCTATTTTTCGTTCACCAGACACTAGAAACAAAAAGCACGGAACTGGATATGGGGCCCAACTTTGTCCGTAGTCTGTGCCTCGCTCCAAAGCCAACTTTGCACCGGCATGGCCTCCCACCCATACTTTCGAATCATTATTCACACTCATGACAGGTTCTCTGTGCCTTGCCCTTACCCCACACCACCTTTCAAGCCTAATCTTCAAAGTTCAAACAACTGAAATTTGTATACAATAATGGCGACGGATAGACGGGCCCCACAACTTTTGGTATGTTTGTTTGTTGGAGGCTAATGATTGGTTCAACATGTCCAGCGCTACCGCTTATAGATATGGTTTTTGAAGAGGTTCATCATCATCATCACACATCTAATACGACGCCTTGTGTTGGTGACAAACCTGTATCGTGAGGTTCCAACACATAAATATGAATGAATGATTTCAACCACTAAAAATAACAAAATTAAATGATATGATAATTTACCAATGATCCGTTTCCACATTATAATATAAGCATATATTTTCCTTTTAAGTTGCTGAATATTTGTACTTGTGGATTATAAATTAGTAGTAGTAACTATCGTTCGTAAACTTTGTCATAACCTAAACTTTATCGAACTAATTAATTGTTTAAAAGTATAACCAAAATGTTTTATTATTAAGATTTTGTAAAAAAATTTAAATAAAATGTGATGGCACTTATAAATCATTTTTGGTCGAGTATTATAGTATTGTTCAACCTTTTTATTTATTTTTTGGGTGTAATTAATAAAAATTGACGTTGAACTTTGATACATGCACAGAATTTTAGGTGGGGAAGCCAATTCCACTCTGAAATATATAGATTTGTTCAAACTCACTCTTTGATGTTTTTTTTTTCACCCCCACTCAAGCAAACTTTATTTCTGGAGAATTTTTATGGAATCAATTATTTTGCTTTACATTATGCGCTAGGACGTCAATTTGGTTCTCCTTTTTTTAATTTTTTTTATTAATTTAAAAAATTAAATACAAAATGTATAAGATTTACTTAAATAATGAGTCTTATTTAAATAGGTAATATTTACTTGAATTATTAGTATCATATATTCTATGACTATCTTCTTTTAAAATTAACCAAAAAAAAAAGGAAATAGAGAAACGTTGCTGCACTTCACATTAATTCAGTTGATCGCATTTCGCCATTTTGACCAATTAAACAAACAGAAACAAAAACAAAAACAGCTGGATTGCAATAATCTTTGTTGCTTGAACTGTGGAAAATGACAACTTTAAGTCCATAATATCACAACTTGTTAAATCTTGCATATGTTCCTTCTATCATGATTCACGAGCGATACAAGGAATCTTAGATGTTCTTTCAACATTATATGTTCTCACGTACTTTAGATCATAGAATTGGGTGTAAAAAAACCCTATCTATTCTTTCGGAATTTGATTACTTTTAAGCATATTGCAATTCTTCATTATAAGATTCTTTAAGTCGTAAAGATGGGAATTCTCCCCAACCATATGCGACAATTACTCATAAAAATATATATACCAGCTGTTGAAGTATATGTTAATTAATTCTCATTTCAAGTGGTATGATTTTATTTTTAAGAAAATAAATCTCACTTTATTATGTCAAGCATCTTTACTTTGAATGAAAGATAGTCGAATGGAGACTTCACTCCAAGAAACGGAAATGATAAAAACGCAAATAGTGATAATTATAAATTTAAGACATCACTTAGATGTAACTCAGCTCAACGTGTAAAATTACTTTACATCTCTCTTAAATTATTGTCTTAGATTGAAAAAGAAAAAAATATCGAAGCGACAGTTTATTTAATGGTTTATATGCAAAATAAAATCTAAGCTCGTCTGGCATTCCACTAATCTCGTCACTTACAACTTTTTTTTTTTTAAATGGATGAATGAAAGAGGATGGAACGAATTAATGAATGAATGAATCTTTTTATTAAGGAAGATTAAAATGTGAATCTAATTCCCATCAACTTATTGAATATAGTGATCTTATATATATATAACCGTAGCTATATGAGAAAGCAAGTGAAGACCGCAAAGGCCAAGGCTCAACCATTTTTAGGGCTCGAAATCAATATATCTACCCCCATATCCACCCCTCTCCGCAACATATTGCTAATCAATTACGATATTTTTATTTGGAACCTCTTCCATGTATTATCTTATTCCTTTTGACCATTGGATTCAATACCAGACAAAAGAAGTTTAAGCTGAGCTTTCGACATAGCTGGAACACATTAGATGAGCATTAGCAATTTTTCAATTCCTCTCATAGTTTCTCGTCTTACTTTATACCCTGCTCGCAAGCATCAGATTCTGCGCCAATACACTAGCATGTTGACTAAATGATACAAAAGAAAAATGTGTCATGGGACATTATAAAATAAAGTTATTTTAAAAAAATTGATCTCCAAAAATGTTACTTTTTTTGAGATATTATAGGTTCAATTAATTAAGTGATCATATAGTATTTGAGTTTTAATACACATTATGAGTATAGTTAGTGGTCAATTAATAAAGTATAAACTAATAGATTTTTTTAAAACTTGTAATTTGGTGACCTGATAAAACATCATATAAATATAGGTTATATTCCCTTTGTAATCCTAAAACTGTGAGCTAGCACTATTAAAAGTTATTACCAAACTTAAGGAAATAGAGAGAAAAATCTAGTTAGACTATACTAATTTGTCAGATCGATATTTCACTGCAATAACTAAATTAGATATATTCTTTTGGATTGATTGATTATAAATTATTGTTCTAAATATTATATATGAAATTCATTACTTTTCTATGTTAACCAAATAAAACTTACATTATATACACATCTTAAAGATGATCCAATGAGGAAAAAAATTGACTTCACACTACCCAAAAAGGAAAAAAGGATTGTTCTAACTGCAATTTTTTTGGAGTTCAGCCATTATTTTCACCACATTTAATAGGCTTAACTGCAATAGAACCATCTATACAATATATTTCTCCACAGTTACATTGTGCTTTAACCATTGTTTTTCAAATTGCAATTGTTTTTCAAATCGTAAGTAAATCGTGATTATGGTTTAATGGTGGTTTTAAAACCACAGTTAAATTAAGGTTTAGCTGTGATTCAATAATTGTAGCTAAGACTTAAGATAGTTTAGCTTTAAAAAATTTTTTAACTTGGTTATACATTTTTTTTCCACTACTCATTAAAAAAAAAAAAGAATTATAACAAAGAATTTCCCCAGTTCATATTATTAGAATATATTTTTATCAAAAGGTAACCAGAAACAAAGTTGAAACAATAAAAAAATATGCAAGATTAAAGGAAGCAATTACAGAAGCTTAATTTATTTAGTCTTTAATCCATATACAATTTTCCAAACTTATAGAAAGTAAATTTGAAATACTTAAATATTGTTTCTTATTCTATTTACAGCTAAAAGTTTGCTACTTTAAAATCTTAGCCAATATCAATTGATATTAACAACTCACACTCAATTTTATCTTCTTTTTACTCTACATCTCCAGTGGCTATAAGATAGAGAGAAATTTTATTAGGTAGTACCACTCCATCATCCCCCACTAAAAGAAGAAAGAAAAATAAAATCTCAAACTCACTCTTTTGAATTCATAAGTTAGATTACTAAATTACTATTGTGCTTTTTTCACAATAGGCAGAATTCCAATAGTAAGATTTCCTGAAGAATTCATAAGCTAGATTATTAAATTACATTTCAGAATTTCCCAAAAAAAAAAGTTGTCAATTGCTAGATAAAGCAATATATAACCCATTCATTAAGATAATAGACTTGCGTAATATATACATGGATATTTACTTGTGTTTTCTCTTTTGAAGCACTACTTAATGCGATTAAAACCTATACTAATAAAAAACAAAGCATCAACAACTTCACAGCTTAAATGGGGAAATGATGAAAATTACATAAACAGATTGTAATTAAAATACCTGCTTGACAGCAACAAGCTCCCCAGAATCAAGGTTCGTACCCATATATATTAAATCAACATTTAGTATATGATTCTGAAGCTAAACGTTTAGCAGAAGAAGAAATTGAAACTATTTAAACAAAGTTGATATAATTAGATTTCTAAATGATTTAAACCCTTGATTTATCTACAATTGGTGTTATGTAGTTATTGAACCATAGATTTTAGCTATTGAACCATAAGTTTTAAAATTGGATGTTTGAAAAGAGCCATTGAAAGAATCAGAACCCATATAAAGCTTTCTAATTCTATATCAATATTAGTTAATATTTTATGACATAATGAACATGCATTCAAACCACATATTAAGGACTTTGAATTTCATGATATAAAATATATTATATAAACTCAAATTAATTCAAGAAACTACAAACTAAAAAGAAAAAAAGAAAATGGGTATAGAACACCCACGGAATCGAAAAAATGGGCCGCAACTTCATGTTTTTAAAAATCATCCACAACATCATGCATTTTCTATACGAAACACCCATAAATTTGAAAATGATAAAGGTGGAAGAAACAATTTTAAACTCACCTTTGGATGCTTGCAATGGAGGAGTGAATGTGAAAATCCACCAATGATGGAGTTGAGATACATGATGGAGGATGTATACAGTGGTGGCTAGTGTAAAGAGAGGGGAGGGAGAGTGCGAACAAGCTCAATGGTAGTGGAGGCTATAGGCTGGCAATCAGTCGGCATGGTCTGTTCTCTTGATGGATAGTAGCATCACAATTGGGGCTCGATGGTGGCTATTGGAGATTTTGGAGAGGATGGTTGTACTGGCTAAAAATTGAAAGAGGGTAGAGGGTCTGTGCCACGATTTTTAGGGGAAAGATAGGGTATTAGGGTTTTTTTAATGTTCTAATCATGATTTTAGTTAGAACACGTTCTTAACTGCAATTTGAAAACTTAGGTTAAGATACCATTTGTCATAACCACAATTTTTAATGAACCGTAGTTAGGATATTAATTGAAACTGCAGTTTACTAGAACCATAGTTAAGAATTAATCTTAACTGTAATGTATTTAACAATTGTGGTTAAAACTTTAGTCTTAACTGTGGCCATTATAATTGTAGTTAGGACTTTGGTTTAGTCGTGATTTTTTAAATCACATTTAGGTCATAGTAGTTATACTTTTAGTCCTAGATGCACAATTTCTTAAAGAGTTAAATTTTGTATTAAAATCTTGTAAAATAAGAGATTACATAGATAGCAAAATCGCCTTTGTAAGTAAATGCATTGGAAATATATATATATATATATATATATATATATATATATATATATATATATATACATGTATATATATATGTATATATATGTACAAGACAAATTAGGGCATGTGTTAGACACCTTCTTGATCAATATATTATTATAAATAGGGGTGTATTGTTCAAAATTTTAAAAACATTAAAAATAAAATAAATAGTTTTAATTTAGAAAACAATAGTATAATATTTTTAAAACAGCTAAAGGATTCATAAATAATTTTTAGAATATCTTTCCACATGATTCTTAGACAAGCATTAAATAGATTGTTTTGTATATAAAATTATTTTTAATAGGAATGGAATGAGGATGTAAATAGAATGAAATAATTATACTTGATATAATAAATGACCCAAATACTTCTATTTAAAAAAAGTAATGATAATAATGATACAATAAACTTTGCGTAAATTAAATACAATAATTATTCTCAATATGTACCTGTGATTTGAAAAAAAAGTGAATTTTATTTTCCTTTCTAACACTTGAACAATATTTAACAACTAAACAAAATGTAAAGATAGATTCCTTCTCCAACACCCATTTGCTACAAGTTAGCAAATTAGAGTTTTCAAAATGAGCTAATCCATTGAGTTTAGTTTGCTTAACCTACCAATTTGGTTGGTTGGGTTTGCCCACCACTTCGAAATTTTTTTTGATAGAATCATTTTTGACTTGTCCCACTTAACCCATAAATAAAACAAGTTAACTTGCATAACTCACGAGTTGCCATTTAAATATATATATATATATATATATATATCTCTCTCTCTCTCCTAAAGTAAAGATAATAATAACCCATCACAGCAACACCCAAGTCCCTCACTTCTTAGTCCTCGAGTGCATGACTAAATTCAGATGTTGAATTATAGAAGTTTTAGCTTTCATCTTCCTCTATTTTTAACTTTGACTTTGAAGTTTCATCCATCTTTGTATGCCTTTTTCATATGAGCTGAAATTGAGACCATTCATTTATCTATCTCTTTTATACCAATTATTCATCTATCTCAATCATTTTATCTATCTTGTAATCACTTTGATCTAAAGTTTTGATTTTCTTCTTAATTATTCCTTTATCTCTCTCTTTGCCTCAAGATTTGTAACCTTTAATAACCTAAAAACTCCAATCATTTTTTTTTTCTTTGGTGGACTTGGTAAGTCAAATTCAAGTTTTTAGCCCAACTAACTAGATAAATTTAAACAGACCAATCCCTTTGAATCACCACAAATTGAGTTGGTTTATTTGATAGCTCTATAGCAAATGGGGTAAGAAATGTATCTTTCAAAAGGTAAACCAAAGCCAAAAAGGGTGTAGATGATAATGATTCGAATTTGACTTTTGACTTCTTAAGGAGTAAATGAGCAACCTAGATTGCTTCTCATTCTTTGGAGATGAATAGATACTTTTCTAAATTTGTATTGTTTAGATTTGATTTAGATAATTTAAATTTGATATTTTATTTTTTAATTTAAATTATTATTTTTAAGTTGACAATTAAAAGACTACTTTTGTTTTATATTTTGTATCATTTCAAATAAAAAAAATTAAAATATAAAAATTAAAGACATTAAATTTGAACTATTTAAATTTAATTTGAATAATGTAGATTAAGATGATGAATGAATAAGTGGAGAAAATAGGAGGAGGAAATGTAATTTAATGAATGAGTTGGGGGCACCTATCCATCAGAAAAATGCTGCCCAATTATATCATATTAAAAGAGAACGTGTCGCAGTGATTACTGGAAATTGAACATCATTAGATTATAACTTATTAGCGAGATTACTGCCTAACTTTCTCTCATTGTATCTATTATTCTATTACACTGTTGATACTAATTAGCTCCTTGGGTTATAACTCATGACAACCTATACTTTGTTGTAATTAATTTTTTGAATTTTTAAATTTAACAATTAAGTCTTTAAATGTTTACATTTCAAACAAATAGATGCTTCTATTTCTTGTGAATATTAATTCATTCGTAATATTAGATATCTTTTATAATTGATGTAGTAATTTTTATTGTCTTTAATGTTAAAAAGTCAATTCTGAAAAGGTTTAAAGTGATAAATAAATTAACATTAAAAAAATTATTGAAATGTAAAAATTTATAGATTTAATTGTCAGTTTTAAAAATTTAAGAGAATATTTATAATGATTCAAAGTTTAAAGAAGCTTTTTACAAGTTTTTTTTCCCCCAAAAATTGCAATTTCAATGCACAGGCATTCAGTCAAGCAAGTTGGTATCTGATTGGTCTACCCTTTATTTTCCAGTACCCTAGTGCAGTATAATGCTCCTCACGTTCTAATCTAAATATTTCAGCAAAGCCTTTTATTTTTCAAAATAAAAGAAGAAACTTGATTATTCAAGGAAAACAATATGATATATATATATATATATATATATAAACTAGATTTTTTATTTTCAAAACATTAATTGATAATATTAACATAAACATATGAATCAACCTTATATTTAACTTCTCGTTTCCTCAATATTTTACACTTTTGTTTATTTTCTTTTTCATTAATTCTCCAAATTAAGAACTGTGCCAAATAATTCAGCAGGCATGAGACTTGTATAATACCATATGCCAGTCACAAGTACGACCAACCACGCCGAAATAAATTTAAAAAGAAAAAAAAAAGCTGAAAATGCAAAGAATCAGGTCATGTAATTTAATTTTTTTAACTTTAAAAATTGATTAAAGATTCTCATAATCTTTTTGTTAAGTTTTTATTCAAAATTTTAACATTACTTGTTTATATATGTCAAATTAGCGAAAAATACATTCAGCTAATCATCTCAAATGACAAACAACGATTTTTTTTGTTATTTTTCGTTACATGAACAAGAAAAAAATTATTTGTCATTTGTGATAACAAGTTGAACATTTTTTTTTTTTTGCTAATTTGATCCATATGAACAAATGATTTGCAAATTTAAAAAAAATTATAAAATAAATTATATTACATAAAATCGAAAGACTAAAAAGTTTTTAAATAACTTTCAAAGGGAGAGAATTAAATTTCACCACTTATTTGTTTGAGGAGTTATTGATAGTTAAAAAAAATTCAAAAGTCAATATCTTCTGCTCCTTTACCTAGGCAACGAAGAATTAATTGCGCCGAAGGGTCAAATTCAATTTGCATAAGGCATTGAGCACGTGACACCGTCACTGAAGTAATTTCCAACTATTATCCCAAATAAAAACGGCAACCTTAAAAACAGTGAAAAAAAAAAAGTAATTTCGTTAACGCTATAAAAAAGAAGGGAAGACTCTACGTCACTTGCACGCTCCTTTTGGTGAACAATTTGGATTATTTAAATTTGGTTTGAATGGTTTATTTTTTATTTTTATTTTTTGAATTTTTATTTCAATTTTTAATTTTACATGAAGTAAATGTAATATGAAAATAGTATTTTAACTTTTGTTTAATATAAGGTGAAAAGTTATTTTTTTATCTTATATTTTGTATTTTTAAAATAAAATCTAAAAAGTTAAAAATAAAAAAAAATAAAATTTAAATAATCTAAATTAAAAATGAACCATCCAAACTATTTCTCTTGGAGCACAACAGCAAATGATCCTGGTTGAGCAAAAAAGTAAGCACTTATATACTCGGTGCAGTGACAAACAGCAGTAAACTGATCATTAATTTCTACTAAAATCTAGAGGCACGTGGTATTCTTTTTGGTGTTTAAACTTAAAATGACTCGCTAACTTCTTTCTCCTATAAACAGTCCTATAATTACTCGTGTGAATGTGCATGTGAATTTGGAGTTTGGACAAATGCATGCATGGCTGTTCAAGTAGAGATTACATGTGACCATGTGACTATGATCATTTGACACTTAGGCAATGAACCAAAAAATAAAAAAAAGTATGATAATCTGTGTGTATGAAAAGTGTAGAAATTTGAAAGCTCCTAAATCTTTCGCGCATGTGAAGTGTGTTGGTCTATTACATTTTTGAAATTTAATTCTATGAATTACGAAGGGAGTTATTATTTAATGTGCAAACAAAAATCTTTTGAAGTTGGTTAGATTCAAATATGTTAAAATGGAAAACACATGGATTATTCTCTGAAGAAGAAGCTGAGAAAGGAAAAGTTTGTTCTTATATGTTCAGTAAGTAGCCAACGGGGTGGCTTCCCCATGCCTTAATTCTCTTCTCATCTTCCTTTCTAAACATTTTTTCTTATCTTGTTATGAACCTTTTATATTTCCAATTTAAGAAAATATGTTAATGATAGTCTCTGGTATAAGTTCTTGAAGAAAACAGAAGGCAATACGCAATCTGTAATATTTTAAACACATCTAAATTAACTTTACTGCGAGGTAATTATAAAATGAAGGGGCATTGGCAGGTCTAACAAATAACAAATGAAATAATTGTTATTATTATAACTTAAAGAAAATACGGCAAATTTTACAGTACATTTACTGGTATTGATACAATTAATATTTGTTGTTGTCTGAATCCCCAAATTCAAATAATTACAAGGAACAATCAAATCAAACATTCACACGTATAAGAGAAGTAGAAAAGATATTGAGTTATTCTGGTTTGTCTAATTTAGCTTACATTCATATTGAAGGTGATTTATTACTATGAACTTTTAGAAATAATACAAGAGGATCTCTCAATTTCTTTTTATCAGGATTTGAATTATTCTCTTATGTGATTACTCATCATAAGATTTCCCTTGTATTGAGGGAAAGCTCTACCCTATTTTTTAGTATATCCCAATTGTCGTGGCTAGGAGTAACTTCTTCCTGCAACCCCATTGTTGCTGGACTCCTTTTTCAACTTTAAAATGTTAATACTTTTTTTTTTGGGTAGAAAAAATGTTAATACTTTATTAAAACCTTATCTTTAATCATTACATGTAACCAACAAATATTAATATAACTAATTACTAATTATACTGATACGTTTTATTTTTTAATGTGCACTGGACAAACGTTAACATAACTTGCCACAAATATAATAACCATAATCATGGTGAAGAAGATATTTTTTGCAGAGCTAATTATAATTAAGTATAAGTAACGTAGCATCGTGGTAAATTAAAAAAAAAAAAAAAAGGCATCTTCGTATCTCGTCCGAGTAGGTCCAAGGAAGCAGATTCTGTGAGGTGGGAAGTGGTAAATTTCGCATGATCTTCACCGCACAGCTCATCCACGGCCTCACTGCTTCCACGTCACACAATTCCCTCCAATGATGACTGATCACAAGATGATGGCTGCTATACCCAGTGGGTAGTAGTAATGGGACACTTTCCAGAATCCAGAATATGGATGAGGCGTGTGATCGGATGTGAGTTTTCCAGTCCCAGAAGAAACTAGACATTGTTGTCTTTAATTTCAAGAAGTTGATTGCATTCTACATTTCTATTTTAGAGATCCTAAGTTATTTCCCACTCTCCGCATCTGAAATCTGCGGTTTCGTCTTGTATTTCCCTGCCAGATTTGATCAGATGGTATGGTTGAATGAAGCATTTCGTCAACTACTTGGGATTCAGTGTTTCAGATGAACCTCGCTGCTCCCGCCATGGACGAGCGTCTTCTAAAGCTAGTTTCAGCACTCATTCTCTCACTTGCTGCAGTAGGTTTTAGTGACACAGACCCAAATGACGTTAAGATTCTCAACCAATTCAGAAAAGGCTTGGACGACCCGAAGCTTCTGCCGTGGCCTGAAGATGGTGGAGACCCGTGTGGCAATCCTCCTTGGGAGTTCATCGTCTGCAAGGGAAACAGAGTTTCCCAGATTCAAGCTAAGAACTTGAGCTTGAGTGGTCCTCTGCCTCAGAATTTCAACCAGCTGTCCATGCTAGAAAACATAGGCCTTCAGAACAACAGACTCAACGGGCCTTTACCGTCTTTCAGTGGGTTATCCAAGTTGCAATACGCATACTTGGATTACAATGACTTCGATTCAATTCCCGCTGATTTCTTTGACGGCCTTGTGAGTCTGGAAGCTTTGGCATTGGATTCTAATAATCTTAATGCCAGTGCAGGATGGCAATTCCCCCCTCAGTTGCAACGTTCATTACAATTAACCAATCTTTCCTGTATGAGTTGCAACTTGGCCGGTCCATTGCCGAGCTTTCTGGGGAATTTGTCCTCTCTGTCTGTCCTGAAGCTTTCAGGCAACAATTTAACCGGTGAAATTCCGGAGACTTTTAATGGCACAATTTTGCAGGTTCTATGGTTGAACAATCCGCAGGGCGGCGGTCTCACAGGTTCTATTGATGTGGTGGCAACCATGACTTCGCTTACGAGTTTGTGGCTTCATGGAAATCAGTTCACGGGGACCATTCCGAAGAACATTGGGGATTTAACGTCTCTCAAGGATCTCAATCTCAATGGTAACCAGCTCGTTGGCCTAATCCCAGATGCTTTGGGTAAAATGCCACTGGACAGTCTTGATTTGAACAATAACCACCTAATGGGTCCGATCCCGAATTTCAAAGCAGACAAAGTCAATTATGAGGTTAATTATTTTTGTCAACCCAAACCAGGGGTTCCCTGTGCCTTTGAAGTCATGGTACTTCTGGAATTTTTGGATGGGTTGAATTATCCTTTAAATCTAGTTGAATCTTGGTCTGGTAATGACCCATGTTCCGGTCCATGGTTGGGAATAAAGTGCGATGCCACTCGAAATGTGTCTATAATTAATTTGCCCAAATTTAATCTGAATGGTACTCTGAGTCCCTCAGTTGCAAACTTAGGTTCTCTTGTTGAGATCAGATTGAGGGGCAACAATCTGCGCGGTCAAATACCTAGTAATTGGACTAGCTTGAGTTCTCTGGCATTGTTGGATCTCAGTGACAATAACATTTCCCCTCCATTGCCTCATTTTAGCAGCAAGTTGAACCTTGTGACTAATGGGAACTCTCTATTAAATGGTAACCCAGAAGCTCCTCCATCTGGGAACAGCCCATCATCTGGGAATTCTAAACCTTCACTTGATACTCCGTCTCCATCAACTCCGTCTCCATCAACTCGCACAAGTCCCAATTCCAATAATACTCCTAGATCAGAAAATTCCAGCAGGAAAATTTTGTTCGCAGTTGTAGGCCCCGTCGCAGGTGTTGCGGCGGCAGCTTTTCTGCTCATTCCCCTGATATATTGTTACAAGAGGAGAAAAGATAACTTACTAGCTCCAACTTCACTAGTAATCCATCCTAGAGATCCATCTGATTCAGACAATATGGTGAAGATTGCTGTTGCTAACAATAACTATGGAAGCATGTCCACATTAACAGGCAGTGGGTCTGAAAGTAGAAACAGCAGTGGAACTGGCGAGTCTCATGTCGTTGAAGCTGGAAATCTTGTGATATCAGTTCAAGTTCTTGGAAATGTGACCAAGAATTTTGCCCCTGAGAATGAGCTTGGCCGTGGTGGATTTGGGGTCGTATATAAGGGAGAATTGGATGATGGGACTCAAATAGCAGTTAAAAGAATGGAAGCTGGTATAATAAATAACAAAGCTTTGGATGAATTTCAGTCTGAAATTGCAGTTCTATCAAAAGTTCGACACCGTCATCTAGTGTCTCTCCTAGGTTACTCCATTGAAGGTAATGAGAGAATTCTAGTTTATGAGTATATGTCACAAGGGGCTCTCAGTAAGCATCTTTTTCATTGGAAGAGCCTTAAATTGGAGCCACTTTCTTGGAAGAGGAGGCTCAATATTGCATTGGATGTTGCTAGAGGAATGGAGTATCTCCATAGTCTGGCTCACCAGAGCTTCATTCACAGAGATCTTAAGCCTTCTAATATTTTGCTTGGGGATGATTTTAGAGCAAAAGTCTCAGATTTTGGGTTGGTCAAACTTGCTCCCGATGGCGAAAAATCTGTAGTAACGCAGCTTGCTGGGACCTTTGGATACTTAGCCCCAGAATATGCAGGTAATTTATAAGTTTAAAAGTTCTTAGGGTTACATATACCTATTTACTAAGGCAGTATATGGATTCTAAAATTTTCTTAGCTTTCTCTAAGGTGCATATTTCCTAGTGGAGTTCTCTAGCAGAATTGATGGCCAGTTAACACATATTTTCGGTTCAAACTCCGTCTTGAAATTGAATTGAATTTGAGGCTGTTAATGAAGTAACTAACTTTAATGGAATAAACTTTAATTTACTTTAATTATCATTTAGAGTATGTTTCATATGCATTATATATGGATTAAATATGAGAAAATATATGGTTGCTCTTCCAGAACTTACTCATGAAATCAGTCGATAAATTTTAAAAAATATTTTTAGGCAGTTTAATTAATCTTGAAAGTTGAGATATATAGGATTTATTTTTATGTTGACACATATTTTTAAACATCGGACATTCCAGAAAAATGACCTGGATAAACTGTGCAATTCTTTTTATCCAAAAAATGTGCATTTCAGTAGCAGATGTTTGGTACCACATGGTTCACCTTTTGTAGTCCTAATCTACTTGTTACATATAAATATTAAACTAATTTGGCTTCCATTTTTTGAAATGTTTCAGTGACAGGAAAAATCACAACCAAAGCAGATGTCTTTAGTTTCGGGGTTGTGCTAATGGAGCTGTTGACTGGATTGATGGCACTCGATGAAAATAGACCTGAGGAAAGCCAATACTTGCCAGCATGGTTCTGGCATATAAAATCTGATAAGGAGAAACTTATGGCTGCTATTGATCCATCCCTTGACAAAAAAGAAGAAACTTTTGAGAGCATTTCTATTATTGCCGAGCTAGCTGGTCACTGCACTGCTAGAGAACCAAGCCAACGACCTGATATGGGCCATGCTGTGAATGTTCTGGCTCCACTTGTTGACAAATGGAAACCCTTCGATGATGACACTGAGGAGTATTCTGGCATTGATTATAGCCTTCCCCTTAATCAGATGGTAAAGGGCTGGCAAGAGGCAGAAGGAAAGGACCTCAGTTACATGGACCTGGAAGACAGTAAGGGTAGTATCCCCGCAAGGCCTACTGGATTTGCAGACTCTTTTACTTCTGCTGATGGTCGCTAAAACAAGCGGTTTGTTCTCTCTCTTTTTTTCCTTTTTTTTTTTGGGTCTTTAGTACGTAGTTGTAGATAGCATGCTTTTGTGTCTAAAAACGCCACCGTGTCAATTGTTTAGTACAAGTGTTTAAATGGTCGATTTCAGCTTGAGATTTCATATGCTTTAGAAATCTCTCGTGTATGCTTTGTTTGTTTAACTACGAGATTCTCAAGTGTTAAATGCTTGTAGATAATAAGCCATGGTCAATGAGAGTGTTTGCCATTTGTTCATTCATTAACGTTCAGTGTTCCTTTGGCATGTGAATTGGTTTGTGTAAGATGGAGATTCTTATTGTCTTAGATTATAAATTCTCTTACCATGTATAAAAGATTTTAAATTTGTTATGTAATCCTTGCATTTGAAATGAGTTTTTCTTTTCTTTTCTTTTGGGAAATAAGGCCCGCAAATGTAGTGTTGGATTTTAGGATTTTGACGTCAATTTTCACGCTTGGCAACAGAAATTTAGAAAATTTCCCAATACTCTACTTCATTACGGGCTATCTTTTCTATCTACCAGTTATACTCCGAGCTTCGGGTTTTTCTAAATGCCTTGTCTTATGAAAATTTGGGTTTAATGATGCCTCATCCAGTACGATTGATCCCGCAAACAAAACTTGATATCTTGTTTGTTGGGGGTTCAATTTTCCAGGCTTTCATTCAATAGGAATTCATGTAACAACACGGAAAATTGAAGTGAGATTATTTCATTCATGAAACATTCGATTTGGCATGGAAGCTACTATTCTAAATCCTGCAAATGCTCCACGGTGTGAATCGATTTGATTTGGCTTGAGATAATCTCAGGTTAGTTTGGGTTTGAAATGTTATCAAGGCAGGCAAAAGCGGAATAAATGAATTTTTGATATGAAGACATGATAAAATCGTAAATAAGGAGCGATTTAATAATTACATAAGCTTCAATTTTTAAAATTAAAATAAGTTTGATATCTTGAGTTGAATTCTTTTCTCTTACCTTTTATATATATATCTTAAAAAAAGGATGGAGAATCGGTTAGAAGTAAAGTTGCGTTCGTCGAAATTAACAAGTAAATGAAAATGCAATTCTAGTAGATTATTAGCGCACGAGACACATTCGACTGATTTTAAGATCTGCAAAATTGCCCACTTTCTTTATCACAATGCCTGATCTGATTGTATGTATCTATGAACGGTAGCATACTACACCGTGAAGCTGAGGTCACAAGCGATGTAGTTATGCACGTGAAAAAAAACTTACTTGTGGATACATCAAGATTCAGTTGAAATCACTACAAGTAAAATTATGGGAGGAACAAATACGAAAATATGTTATGATTGAAAAAGAATAAAATAAATAACAAAAAAATTAATTTAAACATTTCCTTCCATTTAAAATTAAATTTCCCCTCCTTTCTCCCACCTCAAGAAATGAAGTGCCTAGGGTAGTGTAATCCTCGTTCGCTGTCAAGTGGACAACGATTTGACACAATTATTAACCGAATCTGCTTGGAGTGGCAGGCACATCGTGGGCCGTGGGTTGGTAGGTTGTTAGAAGAAGTAGGACCCGAAGTTGAAGGCAGCCAGCGACACTGTGAGTCAGTGATTACTCAAATGGCAACACCGGGACGCTCGCGCTTCAGTCAAAACCACTTATCAAATCATTATTTTGCGCATGGCAAACAATCACAGTCACATGCTATAAATCAACATTTGTGTGTGCATCATTTGTGGTTCGTCTTCAATCGAAAAAGCATGGACCTCAAGCGTTGCAAGTAGCAACAATGTCTGTAAACAAGCCACATGCCAGTTTCAGACGGAACTTTGACAGTGATTGAAATAATATCAGACTAAACGCTGCGATGGCCAGCTGTCCAGCTTGAATTAGTGTGGCTACTGGCTACGTGTCATACTCAAGGTTTACGGGTGCAGTCTACTTGGTTCCAATTACCGACCTATATTATCTCATCATTTTTTAAATTATATATATTTATATATATGAGTTCGTCTTATTAATTACGTTTCGTAATCGATATTTTTAAAATCAAATGAGTTAACAAACGGATAGAAATATTTATTTCTGATTTATTGATTTGATCAATCAAATTAATGATAAATAAATAAATAATTTTAATTTTGTATATTAAAAATATAATATAATACTACCTCCTGTCCTCTTTATTAAAAACAAAAAATTATTTTACTGGTATTAAAAAAAATAGTTAATATTAATTTAATTTATTAATTAGGTTTTAATTTCATAATTTTTTTTATTTTACCCACCTTTATTTACATAATAAAACATTATGTATTATTAAGTGTATTAAGTGTAATAATAAATAAAAAAATAAAAAAATTATTATTTAATAAAATAAAAAATATATAATATTTTTTATATTTTGAGACAAAAAAATCATTTCAAATTTTTTTATAAAAAAGATCAGAGGAGTATATAATAACAAAAAATAAATACTAACAAATTTTAAATATTTTATTATTTATACAAATTTAAACCACAATATGCATTGCAAAATATTGGGATTTTGTAAAAATTTTCTCAAAAGAAATCAAACATCATTCTCACAATCAAACTTTTTTGAATTTTTTTTATAACTTTTTTTAATTTCTTAATAAATTTATAAGTACTGTACTCGGCTTCTTTCTCTTTTTTAATTTCTTACTTCTTGATATACCCCCTATACACCTGTCTTCCATAACTCTGCAAAATTTGCAAAGTCTTTCTCCAAGCCTCCATTTGGCATCCCAGAGCAAGTCAATGCATTACATGAGTTCCTTCGCATTCCATTGCAAGCCTCCAGATCCATCATATGGGTTCTTCTTCGTCTATTAACTCTTTTTTCTTTTTCTTCTTCCGTTAACTCACTAATACCCGCAAACCCGATACGTCATCTCTATTCTTCAGATCCTTGTACTTTATCCTTTAGATTCTTGCTCTTCAGATGCTTTATCCTTCAGATCCGCAAACCAGTAGTCCAGCTGTGGCTTAAGGGTATGCTTTACCCATGTAAAGAGAGTCACAGCTCTATCCTCGGCTTTGGATCCGCTAACCAGTATTCTTTTTGGACTTTCTTACTCTCTCACTTTTTTTTTTCAAAATAAAATTCGGTTGACCAGTTGATATTTATTAATTTCTGTTCAATTCAATCAAATTTTTATTAATTTTTTAATAAGTCAAATTTGAAAAATAACCAAACCAATATCATAATCAATTCGTTGGTTTTCCGATTTAATAACCAATTCAATCTGATTTTTCAAAGATTATTCGTAGTAGTTCAGTGATGTTTGATAAGTCATTAAGATATTTCAAATTTGCAGATTCTTTAATATACCATATTTTCTTATTTAGTAATCCTATAGATGATATAGTATAAAAATATATCCAAGGAACTTTTTTTTTTTGGGGCGGGGGGGTTGTGGGAGTGGAAGATCTAGAGGGACTGATCTTGTAAGTAGATATTTAAAGCAGAATAGCGTTCCAGACAATCCATTGCTTGGACAATGGACATCTTTGTCAAGAAGAATTCAACTTGCTTTGTGGTCAGATAGTTATACCACTATTTTTTTCTCTTTTAAACTCGGACATATAATTGTGCTGGTTCGTGACCTAAGTTTTACAAGTATCACTACTTTGGGCTTTTATGCGTAAATATCCGCCTTAAAGCGCAGCCAGCAACAACTTTCTATCAAGAAAAAGACAATCTGTTGTGCATGTTGGATACCGATGGGCCAAAAAGAAATAATAATAATAATAATAATAATGATGATGAATTAGATACACTTTTCCTTGCTTGACACCAGTAAGTGCAATTCTTCCCAATGTTGAACATTGAAGACATTAATTGATCAGACAAAATAGGCCCATATACCAACATGAGTATTTCCACAAAAATTCTGGAGGAAACCCCCCAAAAAACAAACCTTGAAAAACTAGACCATGAACAAGAATTTCAGCAGCACTCCTAAATCACTTCTTTCCAGTTGAAACTTATCACCTCCTACGATTAACTCAACTCTTGCACTGAAATTAGTAATCTACAATATACATGCCTTATGGTTAGCGGGAGAGAAGTAAAGGAAGTGAACGCTACAGCTTTGAAGGAGGGGCAAGCCTTTCTCCATCAGAACAGCATTTCTATTCAAAGCACCGCGTCTCCAACTATCAGTAACACAACTTTAATCCAGTGATTCACTATTAGAACCTGAAATACATTAGATAAACATCCGAGTAAATCCAAAGTAAACAATAACATAGGGGAGACGTTCGAAACTCCGGTTTTACATTTTTTATTTGATGAAAATCTGGTTCTACATTTTTTTATATATTGGACACCACCGTATAGGATACTAAGGCGTAAGATAACATGATATTTAAGCGTCTTATGTTTGGTAAAATTTAAAGATGTGAGATCCCTATGATTTTGTATGATAAAGTAGAATGAGCAAATATTCAAAATGCGTCGGGGTATCTTAGACCACGCAAGGCATCTTAAACACTGGTATACCAAACAAACATCTATTACACCAAGATGAAGATGACACATTATCAAAGGCTCCAAGATCAGAAGTAAAATTACCTAGATAACTCTTGCATTCACAACTCTATATAATTATACAAGAGACTCCATCTGCCACAAACTTCTCCTGTCAAATTTAGATGAAGCTACTTTACCATCGTGCAACTTGTGACTGTAAGAATTGCTTAGGTAGCATGATTCTAAGATTAAAAAAACTATTATTTGTATCATAATAATGTTTCATTCACTGACAAAGCTTCCAAATATCATTTGGCAGATATTTTCTATGAGGCAAACAAGAAGTTCCTCACGCCCTCTGTTTTTACACTTTTAGGTTTTGTTCTGTGAGAATAACCAGTAAGCAGGAGCATCAGTCCCAAACTTCCCAGCGACAAGAGAATAATGTTTACAGAAACCATCTGAAGAGTGGAGATGTTGCCACTCTAATGATCTTACACAACAAGCAATGTACTGACCAAATTGAGAGAATTAGAGAAAAAAGAAGGCCCGGGGGGGGGGGGGAATATAACAAAAGGAACGTTACCTTCAGCAATCCTTACCCTCTGGACACATGTAGAAGAGGGGGAAATAACGTCTAACACAAGCAAATGGACATTTTAAACTTGGTCCTTGTAGTTTGAAATCTACTACAGCACTGGGCTTACCAGTATCATTGGCAGATGAAGTCACATGTCCACAGAGAAGCAGCCAACATGATAAGCCTGAGCAATATCTGGGTTCTGATCCTTTAAGATGTTGGCTAACAACATTTTTGAAAAGGAAAACTGCCAATAGGGACGGTGGACAGGAGGTAACAATAAAGCCGATTTTTTATCCATAGCAAGTAGCCGAGAACACTTACTACAGAAGCAGCAAAGAGAGATTCACAATTCTGATAACTGATACAGAAATCTAAAGAATTTGGAAACTGATACAAACCTGCAAGACCTAGTAAATAGAGTCTGGTAGCTGCAAATCCAGTGCTACAACAAGAGAGCCAAAAAGGTAAGAAAACCTTGCACACATATGAACAGCTACTGACCTGACCAAAATAAGCATTATGGTAAAACCAGAAACTTTGCAAAAAGAAGATAATTTTAGTACCAATAAACAATACAGAGATGTTTCAGCTTGGTTTCCTAGAAAATATTGTAGAGCTGTAGCTGCATATTCCTGCAGCAGCAGAACCGATAAGAAGCTATAATCAGAAAGACTATACTGGAATTACAAAACTATGAAGTTGGCAACAAAATCCATTACCGTGATATGTCTATACACATGATAAACTGAATAACCCCTTGCATGCACATAGCTTCCACCCTGTTGAAGATTGTAGACGGTTAAATACATTGGAGCAAGGTATCAAGCAACCATAAGATATAAGAATATATGGATGTAAATTTAATGTCATTTTAATAAGAAAAGAAAATTAAATTGAAAACCAATAAACACAGAAAGCTGCAGAATTAGAACAAAACGTACATATTTACAATGGACTATCTAATAAGCCAGATACATGATGAGAGGCTGAACAATTGAGGAATTTTCTGATGGAGTTAAGAAACAACTGTTACAACTGCAGTGGATGACCACAAGTCCATAAAAAACCATGTAAATTATCATGAAAACCATTTCAGAAGTGAGGATTTTGAGAAGTCAGGAGAGGCTCTTATAGACAACCAAGGTCTTGGTCTGTATATGAAGCATTGTAACTATTGAATTTGGTATGGAATTTATTCTAGCTTGATTAGCTGCGACAATGGTGTGAAAATAAATATTCAAAACAAGGCAGAGGTTAGCCATCTTACTTCCCTAGCTTTCTATTCTCTGCCTTAATCTTTAAAATGCAGTCATCAATGAAGTACATATAGGATATGCAGAAGAACAGCTTTGCAAGTTAGCTGCCATAAAAAAATAAAAAGGAAGCCAATTGATTCTTTCCCACGTATGTAACAACCATGGCTTCATGAGTGGGAAATCATATATTTTCAAAATACAGCATAGCAGTGATAGTGTGATGAACATCTCGTGTCATACACAGAAAGGTGAAATCATGCAAAACAACCAAACAAACAGTTCATACCACATAATAAACATTCTCAAAGAAAAAAGTAACAAGGAAAAATGTCATAATGATGTTATCAAGTATACCTCGTCTGGAGAAAAGAAAGCTACAGCATCGGGATCTATAGAGCCAGCAGGGTGTAAAGATACAACAGCTCTGAAGACAGATGGAAATAGCAGCTCTATCACAGCAATTTTGTCTGCAGCAACAGCTCCAAATGATCCTGGCCTAAGAGTATTTGAACCATGAAAATTATGTTCTAGAGGATTCTCATTTATTGAAGAGGACAGTGAAGAAGCTCTTTTTAACCAGTCCAATCGTTCAAAAGTTAAAATTTCCAAATTTGGCACTTCCTTTTCCAAACGCTTTAGAACATCTGGTAATGTTCTAAGATTACTAACTTCATCCTTATAATCCATCATGATTTCTTCAGAACCACAATTTTTCTTTGAAGCCGGTTCATTATTTTGGAGTCCATCATCAAGATGCGGGAAGAATCGCCTTTTCTGATCAGTGAAGGCTTTGAGAGCCAACCTGAAATCATTCAGAAGCCTAGGTGAGCAGTCACTGTTGCATGAATTGGTAACATTAGAAGCCTTGTTTATTGGTTTGACTTGACAAAAGTGGAGCACCAAAAGGTTGCCACGCAAACTTTCTGACATGGCTAATAATTTAAACTCAGACAATGTTAGTTTTGGCACTGAAATCTAATATAAATGAACTTTAGTGAGCAAGTAAGGCAATTGTTATTTGTCACCACTTACAGGACAAAACAGCCATAGCCTCACCTCTATTATAAACTAACATACAATTATAGTAATCTATTTCTACACAGCTTAGGTATGAGGCAGTTGTTCTGGCTCCCTCCTCACTTGGCTGATGCTCACAGCATGTATAACTGTCTCCAACTGTATTCTGGAGGCCATAATAAAATTTGAAGACCCAAGATGTTCACTTAAATATGCAAAAGATCTTGAGACCATTTATTCATTTAAAATTACTCCCCATTTGCAAACCGCGCTACTAATGTATGATAATCGGTTTTCTTTCATAACTAAGAAACACAGTTTGTTAGTTAGTCACCCATGATTACTAAAAGGGATTTTTTGAAACTCAGGCAGCGCTGATAGAAAAACAATTGCAATGGAACGAACCTAGTCCTGTCAACGGCAGATGCACCAGCTTGTCCCGCAAGCTGTCGTTTCCAAGCATATGCAACTACAGCGCCATCTGGACAAACCAAAGGCATATGCAGACCCCAAGAATTACTTCGCGATCGAAGTGACTCATTAAGAACCCCAGACTCTTCTAGCTGCCTTCCTAGCAATACAAAATCACAGAGATGCATAAGCAGAAAATGTTAATAGAGAGCGACAACGTTAAAGCAACAATGAAAAGTATCAAACCTAGGCTTGAAAGCAAGAAACCAAAAGTCAATAAAATTTAATATCCAAGTGGCAGAAACGGGGTACCAAGGGAACGAAGGTCTTGCAGATGTTGACGCATGGAAGCATCTTCTTTGATGAACAACTGCAAAGGCTTGGTGCTTTGATGAGGCTGTGCGGCGATGAAGAGAGCTTCAAGAAGACGGTCGGCACCAATTCTGATATCTGCGATGATTCGGGCAGCTTGGCCCAGCCTATCCATAGCTAGCGCTACCTGCTTCGGCGGAGCCTCCTCCGAGGGGCTTCCAGAGGAAGCAGGAGTGGAGGTTGGGATAACCGCCGCCGTCACCGGCTGACTTTGTTGCATTTGCGGAGTTCACCTGCGACCAATCTCGCTATCTCAGCTCCGGAGTTGCAGTGGAGTCTGACTTGATTGCTTTTGTCGGTCCGGAGGGCGTGGTTCGGACGCCCCGAGTTTTGGGCCCATTTCACGGCCCAGAATAATGTTTATTCTCAAAATTAAAAAACTACTTTATTGTTTTTTAAACCTCGTGTTAACGCTAAAGTTGATTTGTTTTTTGGGCGATGAAAATGGGGCCTAAGGCCCTTAAAAACACAAAAACTTGGAGGGTGTCGTCCTACTTTCCGCTACGCCGCATCAAACAAAGCCTTTCGGAGGCTCATGGTCATATAAGCCAGCCGCTTCGTCGTCTCCGGCACCAAGAAAGCAAAAGTGTCATCTTCTCTTCAATCGCAATCAGAGGTAGTTCCTTCATCTCTTTCTATTGCTCTTGCTCTCACCACCTGTGACGGAGACTGATGAGAGCTAGAATTATCTCATATTCTGCTTCTTATGGACAGAGCTTCGTTTTAATTTGCAATTCTAGTTTGTTAGTCTTCTTACTAGAAGGGCTTAGGTTATATTCAGTTGCCATGTAAACATTTATTTACTCTGTTTAAACTGTTTAAGGTCTCTTTTAATTGATCCTTTTGTGTATTTTCAGTGCATAATTGACTGGAAAATATGACTCGTTCTAAAGCCCCTTTAAAGAAACAGCATGGCGTAGACTTCAAGGTTTCTAAAACGCATTAGCTCTGTTCTTTCTTCCATATTTACTTACCAACATATGTAACTGTATCTGTTAAGTATGAAATTTCTTTGAATGCTCATTGATTTAAAATTTTCAGAAAATAAGGCGAAAGATAGGGAAGAAACTGCCACCACCTAAGAATGCTACAAATACTGAAATTAAATCCAAAGGTACTAAGTTCTTTCAGCTGCAACTTTTATCTAGGTTTTATTTTTGATATGATTGTTCACTTCACTGGTTTCATAACCAACTCAATTTTAAATATGCTCTTTTACTTTAGGAATGAAATTCTTCTGTTGTTGGTTCCTCAATTTCTAAATGACTTTACATGAACTAGTTCTATGCTAACACAAATTTTTGGCAGCAATCATTTTGCCGGAGCAGAGTGTGGCATCAGAGAAGGCAGGCTTAGCTGTAAACAAAAAAGGTTTAACATTAAAAGAGCTTCTTCAGCAAACATCCCATCACAACCCCAAAGTTCGTAGAGGTATATCCTTGTTGAATATGTCATGTCACTATGATAGCAGTGTCAGTAAAGCTCCGCAAAACAAATAGTATATGTTTGAAACCAAGTAAATGTTAAACAAACTGACATCAAAGATTCATCTGCACTAAGTGAAGTCAAACAGAAGTTTTAAACTGCCAATAGGTTAGTTTATTGGGACATGAAACCTAAGAATTTCCACAGGTAACCTTAAAAACAATTTTTTTCTGTAAAGCAGGCCACAATTGGATATAGGAATTGTGAAAATGATGAATAGATATTCCAGATAGAGGGGTTTTCTTAACTTTCAATTAATATTATTGCATTATTAAACATTTAAAAATCTGTGAAATCAAATTGCGAGTTAATTGTTTTCTTTGGAATCTTAGAAAATTGACTCAAAGGGCATATTATAATTGCTGCAAGTGTAAATTCCTGACGTACTTTTATACATTTTAACTGTCATGATGTTATATCTTTACTTATTTTAATTGATCTGTATATCTTTTCTTCTTTTAATTGATCTGTTGAGGCATTCAGCTTTTAATTTGTATACATGGTACTCAATGCTAATAAATTATTCCTTCCCCCTCTTCCCCCAAAAATTAAAGATTCATTGGCAGGTATCAAGGACTTGTTCATCAAATATCCAACGGAACTGAAGTTGCACAAGTATGCTGTTGTGGAAAAACTTCGTGAGCGCATTGGCGATGATGCTAAAGTGGTTCGAGATTCATTGTATGATCTATTTAAGTTAGTGATCTTGCCTGGCTGTGAAGAGGTAGTTTAATTTGATTTCCTTTGCTATCTTTTCTTACTCGTTGAATGGAAGCAGGATTATCAATATAGGAATAAAATATTCTAACCTGGTATAGGATTGATTGAAAAACTGTGGAAAGGTTAATTTTTTTAACTGTCAAGACATCCTAAAACAAGATAACCAGATTAAGTTGGGGGTAGATTGACATTTTGGGACTCAGTGACTTGCATATCACATATTTGTTTGGAATAGACTACTTTGCTGTCCTCACTAATCTTGGTTCTGGGGATCTAATTTGTTTTACCTTGATGCATCTTGTAATCATTATATCTAATGCTACAGTACGATTATCCTTTTTTACAATTGATTTACCTTATTATGATGTTTGTTTCTCCTTATATTTGGTAGGACAATCAAGAGCTGGTTGTTTCTTTGTTGATGGCTTACATTTTTAATGCAATGACGCATTTAGCAATTGACATTCGGCTCAAAGCTTTTGAATTCTTGGATCTTGTTGTTGAGTTTTATCCACCCTCCTTATCTTTATATGCAGAGAAGGTAACATCATCTGTCCATGTTGTGTTTTTCCATAAAAGATATGTTGGAAATTGCTGCCTGAAATGCATGTGCATGTATCCCTTTTTTTGGAGAAGGGAATGTTAGAGGGCATGGTCCCATGCTGTATCAGCTGTGGGCTCCTGCCGATGCTCCTGCAATGAGATATTGACTTCTGCATCCATCTGTCCCAATATGGAGCTTTTTATTCTTTGGTGTAATGATATGGCTTATGTCTTTAAACATTTTCATGCAAGAGCTTTTTATATAAAATCCATTTTCTTTCCTTACATATTGTCAAACAAAAGGAAGAAAGAAGTTGAGGCATGGAATCCCTCATTTTGAGGAAAGCTTAAAATTGATTTCAGGGGCCGTTTCAGTATTCTGTTCTTATTACCAGTTTCCAATGTTTGTGGAGAAGAGAGTGTAATTTCATTATAATCTTATTTGACCATATATAAATGTGTGTGTGTGTGTGTATGTATTATCAAATTTGGAGATTTGCTCCTTTGAAGAATATTGCCACAATTATTTTATTAATTGTGTTGCCGAAATGTATTTTCTAATTGTATTTGTTTTTCACATGCCTTTCCATAAAGTTTTTTACATTATGATGTTTTCATCTATTTGCTATCCTTTTATTCAGACCATCTGCATACTTGATACATTATATCTCCTGAATTTAAGTTTCTATCAAAGTCCCATTAATTGTATTGAAGTAGTTCTGTTGGGGCTTTGTATTTACTGTTTTGTTGGTTGCATGATAAACAGATTTTCCAGAATTATGAGGATATTTTAAGGAAGAACCAGTACTATTTACAGGACAAAGGGAAACTAAAGGTTGCTCTTGTTGGGTTGGTTCGCTGCTTGTCACTCTTGCCGTGGAATAAACGAGAAACTAATTTGCATGATAAGGTATCTTGTTTTCAATTAATAATGAACTCTTTGTTTTTGGTAATTCTATGTGCAGAGCTAAGTACCGTTGGCATTTTAACAATCTATGGGATTTTGTTAATTTGTACTCGTGAAGCTTTAGAGCAAATATGAAACATTATATTTGTTTATTATCATAACTATAAGTTAGACCCATGATTACACTCTTAGCTTTTGAGACCATATAAGGCATCTGTTCTTTACACCATCTAGAATTGCTTGCTTTGTTTTTCGCACAATGATTTTTAGTACTTTTGCTTGTTTATCGGCTGCTTTTGACTTCGCCAATTTGTTTCTAATGCTTTCTCTAATTTCAATAGAATGATGCTGGACAAAGGATATTGCATGCTTTTGCGGCTGATATGCCTGTGGGATCTACTGGTATGTTAGAAATGGATCATACATTTTGAAACAGATAATTAATATTCTGGTATTGATGAGTTTGAATAATTTTAAAATCGTAAAATTGTTTATTCAGCATTTAGATTCCTTATTCTTTTTTGTTCAATTGAGACACTAATGGTCTGACTGTCCTGCTGTATGCTTTATCTCTTTGTAGGTTTTTCTCATATCATAAAGAAACTAAAGGATCTGCTGCCAGTACTACTAAATAGTTTCCAGGAATTTATTCCTCTAGGTTGTGCTACACCAAATCTTGACAGGAAGTCCTCTGCTTGTATGCTGTCAATACTTAGTGGTATAGATCTGATAGTCAGGTCCTTTGTTTATGGGACTGATAGGAGGGAGACAGAGTCGCTGAGTTCTCGTGGTGACCCTGGTGTGACAATATGGGATGACACTATCTCTTCCTTAATGTTGAGGAAATTATTTTCTTTGTTTCCCCTCAATCCAGTGCATAATCATTCAGAAAAGGTATTTATTTTGTGGGTTTATTTTCTAAACCTTTTCTTAGGAAAGGGAGAACTATTGATGTAATGTAGGATGTGGAATCCAAGGATAAAATAGAACTATTCAGAATGACTGGTTATTCCTCTTTAATATCTCTTTGTTTGTTCATTTGACTTCATTTCATCAATTACAGTGTTTTGCTAAGCTAGTTATTCGGTATTTGATGATTACATGTTGCCCTGCTACAAGGTTGCCCTTGTAGGCATTTTGTGTTTCTTTCATAATTCTAGTTGGCTTCCCTTTCTAGCCTCTCAACATTTTCTTCTGGAGTTGATTGGAGGGGGCATGTTTTGTATATAATGAAGAAAATGAATAGTTTTTAAATGAGATATGCATTCCTGTTAGACTACATTTACTTTGTTTGGAGCTGTTTGTCGTATGATGCATTAATGATTCATATGATGAGGGTTGATTGTTTGTTGTGGAACTTCCAAATATGCCTCTCTGTCTCCTAGGCCTTCTCAACTAGATGTTATCTACCCGTCAAGCAACCTCCTGAGTGGTAAACCCAATTGTATTCTACTTTTTTCTGAACAGAGTAAGAAAGTGTTACATGAGTTACAAGATGACTCATACTTCTTTGAGAATGACTCAATTGTTTAGGCAATAGATACTGATTCTTCTTTTATAACCATCCATACTTGCTGAAACATTTTTACTGAAGTATTTTGCCTATCTTATCCTTCAGATTTAACAGCTGGCAACCGTTTTTGAATTGACATCAATCCCATTTAGTGTTGTGAGTATAGAAGATTGATGGAAGGAATGAGGACATAGAATAGGAAGGACTACCAAAACTTTCACCATTTTGATCTCATTATTCAAATTAGATCATTAATAGTAAGCATAGTTAATACTCTTACAATTTAAGAAGGAAAGGTGACCTTTTATAAGGCATGCCTTGTGTTCCAACTAGTCTTATATATGTAACACATATTGATTTCAAATAAAGAACTTTGAAATTGGCAAAGTAGCAGTTGGCAGTCCTGTAACTTGACAATTAATTGGTACTTTTAATGATGCATTTGTGGGAGTTCATCTTGGTTTCGGTGTTTGTACTGGATACTAGAAAGTTAACAGTGGCATCTGGTACACTGTTGCAGCCATTTTTTATGTAAAAATAAACATACAATTCAGACTATAAATCTTTCTGTGGTGGAATATCCTTTTTTGTTTTTTGTAGTTCCCCCCTCTCTTTGTGAAAAGTGGGGGTGAGACTAAAATATTGTACTTCTGGTTTGTACTCTTGATGGAATTAATTCCTTTCTTCTATGCTGTGCAGGAATATGATAGATACCTTGAATTGAATATGGTCATTACAAGAATATTTTTTCATCTCAATGAATGGATCTGTCATCCTCTTGATTTGTTGGAGAAGTTTCTAGAATTTTTGGAAAATGCACTGCTTGGGAAGGTTTGAACATTCACCAATAAATTTTTTAAGTTTGAACTATTGAGTTATGTAATTTGAAAGTGATTGGGCTTGTTACCGTACAGGTTTGCAGGGCTCCACAGTCAGCTAAGCCTGTCTGGGAAAGGCATTTAATTCAACTCCTTCCTTTTATTTCTAAAATTGTTTCACATGGGGCAAGCTATTGGACACCTCGTCTTCTTCAGGTTTGATGTATGATTTTAAGGATTTTGAATATTGGTTGTTTATTTTTGGAAGCCATTGACTGAATTTTCTTATTCTTTTTAAATTATGGAACTTATTTTTCTTTTTTTCTTTTGTTTTTCCCTTCTATATAATGAACACTTAATGAATGCAGGCGTTTACGCAGACATTCAGGGAAAGCAAACCAGCTTCCTTATTGAAATTGGCCTGCCTTTCTGCAATTGAGGATATGCTAACTCCTGTGAGTTTGGGTTAATTTTTATCCCAAATAATCACTTCAAGTTCAAGGCTTATGGATAATCAAATGAAAGAAATTTATACCTCTATATCAATTTAATGTGTTTCTATTTTGGTGCAAATTATAGATCCAAAGTAAGCTCTGTCTGGATGCAAGCAATCCTGAAAATCTTGAATTTCAAGATGCTTTAATTGCCTGGATAAGAGAGCTCCCATTGTTGCTGATCCAGGTTGGTGATAAACACTCAGCCTACTTGCAGGTAATCATGAAAGCATTACTTTATGTGAAGTTTTCAAATATGACTTGTGGTCTTAAATCTCCAATTTAGTACCTCCTTGTCCTTTAAATGTTCAATGTTTATTCAGGCTGTGTTACGTCTTCAACTTCGCATTGGACAGTGTGCTTTATTGAACTCATCACTTGTTTGCATATATGACAACATTCAATACTCGTTGCAGGAGTTTTACTGTACATGTCAAGAAGGAGGTAAACAAAAACAGTGTTGACATCGGGATTTATAGTTTATTACCTATGCTGTTATCTCCTAGCCTCTTATCACATTGCTTTTTCATCTTGCAGGAAATATTTGTTATGGTCCTTTTATCAGGCTTCCTAGAGAAGCTCAAGAGCTCTCTTTGTGTTGCCTTTACTATTTCTCTCATTTGGATTCAGATTTCTTAAAGACAATAGCTTGTTGCTGCCTATGTACGTTTTTCATCCTTGGTCAAAATTTTAACTAACTTGATTTCATATGTTTTTCAGTTTAGCCTTTGTCTTTGCTGACTATGTTACCTGTTATCACTTGCATGATGATGAGTTTCTTGGTGTGATAAGTTTAAAGATTAGATTCAAAATTTTCAGGATACTGTTCTCTTGATGCTGTAGTGTTGTGTTGTAAAATTAACAACTAATGTTATTTATGCCCATGACCTTTTCTTCTTGGTACTTGATGTAGTGAATTGAATCAAATGCTCTGTGAATTTTCATTTATTTGTTATGAATACTTTAAAAGGGAAACGTAATTTTTCTTAGACAATATATTTAAAATCTGTAGCTGGTATCTCATAAAAAAATGGATATATTTGTCTGACTAGACTATTCATGGATTACATTAAATAAAATGTTTTATATTTTTCAATCTAGACATTAGAAATATGGTTTCAACTATTTGAAATAAAGTATTTTAACATGAAATATGAGAGCTTTTTAAAATATTTGCAATGAAAATTTAATTTAAGAATAAAGTCCCCAAATTATTTGGGACAGAGATTTTGGAAATAAAGATACCTTGTGAAGTATTGAATAATTAGTAAATTGATGCACCAAAAAGAATCATTAGTGCATTGATAAGTTATAACAATTGAGTATACTCTTTTACGGTAATTACACTCGCTATTTGTGTTTTTACAATGTGACCAATGTCATTAAAGTAGGTTGCTTATAAATAAATGCTTTAAAAGGTTTTTATGGCTTAAAGTCTATGCATTTCTTAATGTTCTCTACTTTTGTAGGTCCTGATTTAGATCCCCATGTGTTATTTCGGACAATAGAGGTTCTCCATTCAGCGTACAGAGATGGGCATATTAAAATTGTAGATCACTTGAGCTTCTTCATCACCTTGCTCTCAAGCTTTAGAGTTTCTCATGGTAGGTTACACATGTATTTGGTCAACATGTTTGAGCATATGGTTGCTGGAGGAATTTTATTTTTGGGGGGAGGAGGAAGGGGTTGAAATTCGCAAAATTAAACATACAGCTTGTCTAGATACGATATTAATTTTCATGCCTCCCTCCAGATTTATTCCACACACCTATAAATTGCTGCTTCTCAGTAATTACTAGATAATATCTACTTTTATATAACATGCTTTACATGTTCTTGAGCTTTTGAAATCACTGAGAATGAAGAATATGTTCTTAGTCACTGGTCATGTATTTTTAACTTGCTAGGTAGGTAACTTCACTGGTGTAAGTTTTAGTATAGTGATCTAGGATGATTGAATTAGGGAATATCCACTTTTCTATTTTATTAAACATAACTTTTGTAGTCTTCCGATATCATATGTTATTCTGGAGGTGTTATTCATTGAATTTTGCAGAAATTGTTTCTCCTGGTTGGGGGAGTGACCCAAGCTTCAAAACTTTCAAGTCAATCACAAGTGTTCTTTGCTCATACCTGGCACAGATGGGCAATAACTCTCTTGTGCTACAAATGATAGAGAAAGTAATACTTGATCAGATAGTAAGTTGACTCAATTATTTCCCATTGATATATATATATATATATATATGTATTAACCAACCAATGCAATGAGCTTTCTTTTGCATTTAGTTCTCTTCTTTATTAACTGAAGTACTAGTTTTCCTTTTTGACTTTTCTGATGCTTTGGTCCATTCAGAGACTTTTTATAATCATGAGCTCTCATATGAGTATTAACCAACCAATGCGTTGAGCTTTCTTTTGTATTGAGTTCTCTTCTTTGTTAACTGAAGTACTTATTTTCCATTTTTACTTTTCTGATGCTTTGGTTCATTCAGAGACGTATCAGAATCATGAGCTCTCATATATGTACTAACCAGCCAATGCATTGAGCTTTCTTTTGCATTGAGTTCTCTTGGTTAACTTATGTACTTCTTTCCTTTTTTACTTTTCTGATGCTTTGGTCCATTCAGAGACGTTTTCAAATCATGAGCTCTCATACTTGTATTTTCTGTCACAGCTGCTGAAGCCTCCTCTGGATAACAGTTGTTCTCTCCTAAGAATGCTTGTAACGGTGGATGTTAAGCCTACAAGACTTTCTGAGAAAAGTATTGTCACTCTGGGATGTTATCTTTCAGAATATCTGATGGACGTTGTGCAAGTGAGTATATTGTTTAAAATCTGACAGCAAGTCAATGACATGCTGGAGCTATGTTGTGACCTAACCATTTCATGTTTCTCACTTTCTTCTTTTGGATGTCCCAAGTCAGGTCTCACATTGAAAGTTAAAATGATTTATTATTTGTTTTTGTCTTTTGCCTTATTTATTTTAAATGTTAAAAACAGCAAGATCTTTGATTAATATGATAAGTATGATAATACATTATATAAAATAAACTTACTTAAAAGATGTGCGTCCTTTTGGGAAAAAATTAAAAGTCTCCCTTAAATCAGTGAAAAGTCAAATGAAATATGTAAAGTTGGACGGAGTACTTTATAACTGACCTTAACATTTTTTTTTGGGGGGGGGGGGGTTTACTTTGCTTTGTCAGTCATGGTTTTTGGAATTCTCTAACAACTAGAGTATACATCACAGTTAAAACCAAAGTGACAATTCATTTGAGAAAATGGCAACTTGACTCCTTTCTTTGTGGGTGCTTAAGGTATGTGCTCAGTGTGAATTGAGAAGTCAAGGGGAAAACTCATTTTATGCATGATATTACTATTTAAAGAGAGTGTTTAATTCAAATCTATTGGGGTTTTGCTAGATGAATCCTAAATCAAACCTATTTCAGATCTTCTGTAATTTATTGTATTCTATTTTTTACTCTCATATAACGCTGTATTTCTCTCCAATGCCTTTTTAATCATGTCTTTCCTCAAGTTTCATCCTCAGTTACCCTCTCATTCTTTTAAGATTTTCCTCCGATTCTCTCACTCTTCTTCATCTGAATGTTTTAATCTCTCTCATATCATAATTGCTTAAACCCTTTCTCTTAAGTCTCAATCCTTTCATTATATTTCCAATTGAATCTATTCTCTTGTCAGATCTTACCATGTAAATTTCTATGGCCCAACATTCCATATGATAAAGTATGGAGAGCTAAATAAAACTTACCTTTGAGAGGAATTTCAGCAAAATATCAAGAATCATTTCTCTTATTCATCCTGTTTCCTCAATTCGAGAAAAATTATCCTTAATGATGAATCCCCATAATGGTTTTTTCTGATTATAAGTTTGTATTCTAGTTTGTCATAGTTTTCCCCTCTTACTCGTGCATGTTGTTCTTGTAGCGCAATGGATCCTAATTTTTGTTGAGTTTAATTATTTTATTTCCTTTATTGATTATAAATTTAACTGCCTTATAGTGCATTCCAGAAGATGATGATGAGCACCCTCTCTCCAGTCGATTAAATACTCTGCATTATTATCTGCTACCTTGTTTTTTCTTGTTTGATCAATGCCACAAGCTTATGAATCTTGTGTTGAAGAGCATGAGATCAGCTATAAGAGAAAGTAGTGTTTCAGCAATTTCTGATATTTGTACTCAGTCGAGAAAGGCCTGCTCCAGGAGGGTCAATGCTGTTGCTTCTCTACTTTTGGTGATGCACAAGGATTCTAAATTGCGACAGATAATGGCTTTATTCAAGGAAGATATTGATAACATTCTACAAGAAGTGCTTTCTTTGCAGGTTGGTTTGTGCTTGATGTTCAATATTGTTGATTGCTACTTTGGAACATGCTATTCTTGAATATTAAGTATATGTGATAATTCTTTACCCAAGAATGTATACAATTGGTATTTTATAAAAGTTGACAAAGCTAAAAGTTCAGAGATGTTGCCTTTGGGAGGTATGAGATGCATGTAAATGAAGGCTTCATAAACCTCCAGGTATCTTGAATATATGCATACAAACACATTCATCCAACTTGGGTATCTAAGATACCCAAGTATCCTAGTGCATGTTTGGAAGTGCGGTAGAAAAGTATGTTTATATGAAAGCATCAAATTTGAGCTTCGTGTGAAACGTGGTTTCGGGGAGAGGTATTGCGTTTCTAAACACACCTCTAGATGTTTGGATGAAGATGGTGGTGGAATAATGCCTCTGTGAATACTTGATGTCTGAACTTTTGCTTGTCTTGTCTTAAGTTTTTAACTTCTCAAAAATATGATAATTGGGTCTTTTCTTTGCTCATTTGCTTTGTTTTGGGTGCAGTCATCAGAAAATATCAGTGTGGGAATTGAAGAAAAGCATAAAATACAATGCTCATCTGATCGACTGAAAATTTTAACAAGCTCATTATCCTAAGAGATAGCAACAGTTTAGCATGGGTGTTTTAGAGCCAAGCAACAATCTTATCCATGTGAGTTTTCAAGCCTGGACCACCGTTATGTCTTGGGCCAAATTTTCTGGCGCATCATTCATCTTGAGACTTCTCATTCACCCGTGTTATTGTGGATGGTTTTTGGAATTTCTTATACCTTTAGGATTTTTGGAGTGATCTGTATATATATATATGGAAAATGCTGCTATTCCGTGTTGAAAGAGGTAGAATGTCTTGCTTTTTTTTTTTTTAAAACAATCTCAGTGGCCTGTTTAAGCTGCTTTGCAGCTGCATAACTATTACACTTGCTTTGCTGAATCCACTAATGGGTTTTCTTTTTAATAAATTTCCCCCTTAAACCCCTATTTTGTTGTATTTTGTCTTGCAGGTCGATGTTTGTGTGGTATAATCTTGCCACTAGATCCTTTTTCTTGTTGTTTAAAGTTTACATTTAGCCCATCAGAAATATCATAGTGTAACAATCATCGTCACCAAATATTAATTAAATAGAATGCCATCCGGTCCCAAATTTGTCTGTATATATTTCTGTGTAGTAGCAGTAAAACTACACTTTAGGTAGTTCTGATTTCCTTTGACCTAATCTTTGCAGAAATGGTCAGCATGGAACTCTGGTTGAATCCGCAGAAGGATGATTGGAACTGAAGATTGTGAGACAATGTTGTTGTCTTCATTCTATGAACACATGACTTGGTGAAATTTCTTCTTTCCGTTTTTCACTTTCATATGGTATATTTGCTAGTGAGTTTTATCAATGGTTCAACTTACAGAGAATACTGGACGGCAACTGTTAAAGGGAGAACGAATTTATTATGAGCTTTGTTAGTGGAACTTGACATCTTTGCTGACAATTCATGGCAAAGCGGGAGGATGTCCAGCAGTATCACTTTTGTGCAGTAGCCGTCATGTGAATCTCCGAAGAGCATTGTTGTCGTCTTTAACTGGTAACTTGGCTTTTTCCTTGTCTGTTGAGCAATTTTGAGGTCCGCTAACAGGCAATTAGTTTCCAGGTGGTGAAATGTAATATTTGTCTCCGGTTCTCTATAATGTCTTGTTCTAACAGCCTTGCAGTCATCAGTGTCAATGGCGTATTCCTCAATAAAATGATTAATGTTGCTCGAACTTCCACCTTATCTTGTTGCTTTTCGGTTCACTAATTATTCTCAAATTCGACTCAAACGTTACCCCCCCCCCCCCTCCGGGGGGAATGTCGAATGATAAATGGGTTTCTCGGGGAATCGATTGATCGAAAACTAGTTTCGGACCATTCAGTGTCCCTTGAGAAGTCTGTCATCCAAATGTACCTCTTAATCTCATTTTGCTCATGAATAAGTAATTTTCAATCATTTCGTCTTCTATTAACAAGGTACGTAATTTCGGCAATGTATGAAGTGTTATTAAATAAAGTAATATCTATGGGTTTAAATTACAGTGCTAACGTCTAAATTTTGAGGAAAAGAATTGGTTTCTCAATCAAAAAACCCCTCAGCTTCTGCCCCCAAATCCGTTAGCCCACCTCTGATCATGACGAATTTGCTCACAGAAGGAAGAACATTGAATCTTACCTACGTATCAAGGAAGGAAGACGTTTAAATCTAAGCATGTACGCCCTCACTCGATTAGAAACTCTTCTAATATCTGTTGCACTTTGCTGGAATCTATTGATTGTTGGGAAAGCTGGAGAACATTTCGCCAGGTATATAATGTGAAAAAATTTCTGTTTCTCCTTTTTTCTGCGACTAACTGAAAAAATGCGGAAACATTTACATTAGTCAACTTTATTACACTGTAGTAACACCTTTCAAAAAATCTTATAGGAATTAAAAAATGGTATTACATTTTACCCAGAAAAATGATATCACAACTAAAATTTTTAAAGTGCAATTCTTTTTACAGTTAAAATTTTGCTCCTCTTAATTGTAATTTTTAGATATTTTGCATCATTTTTTAATCTCCAAAGAGAAAAAAAGATGCTTAAAGGGCGCTATTGCACATAGTGGAATAAATTAAATTATTGCAGAGGATCTGTTTGGAATAGAGCACCTTATTTTTCACGGATATGGTTGTGTTTGAAAGAGGAATTTTGTATCATGTGTTCTGCCTATGATTATTATCTTCTTTTTTTTTTTGTTCTGTTTTCTCAGAAACCCTCGAAATCTAGCAGCCGTTTGAGCCCAACTAATCTTCTCCCACCACCCCCCCCCCCCCCCCCCCCCCCCCCCCCCCCGGCCGCCCCGCGCGGGGGGGAGGGGGTGGTGTCTACTTAGGGGACAAAGCTCTCCCAACACCTAATTTTTCCATTCATAAGGCTCAAACCTGGGATTTTATCTGACGAGAGCTGAGCTTTTAACCACTCGGACAGACAAGCATTGGTGCCTATGATTATTATTTTGTTCGAGAGAGCAATGTAAAAGGACTCAAATTGTACCCTGTTCAGTTACTGAAGATTCTGATAGCACCCGGAAAAAAAAAAAAATCCTTATTCCCCGCTCCTCAGTTTGGGGATATACTATATTTTATTTCTCAAGGGCTTTTGAAAGAAGAGTTATTTCACCAAATGATTGTGTGGTGATGGGTGGACCACTTTGTGTGCATAACCTTTTCTGATATTAAAGCAGTCGCTACTGTCTGAATGGGCCACTCCAACGCATTGCCAGCCAGTTGCTTGATGCCGAGAGGTAACTCAAACTCTACTGTTTGTTTTCCTCCTCTTGAAAGGTCTCTTCCAATGTTCAGTTGAAGTTGGTTATGATCTTTCGCTATGGAAGCTAGAATCATGTGAGCTAACTTACCATATTGGTTTTGTATCATAATTCTTAAGTCTGATGCCTTTATAAATTTTTATTCAATTCATTATTTTCACAGAAAGCTATAAGACAAAATACCCGTGGCTGATTGATTGATATATCAAATAACTGGTTAAACGAGTATAAGGATAAAATAATCGGGAAATTAAGTTCCTCTTCCTGTATTGCTGAATTCTTTTGCTGGAAATGCATCAGCCTGCCTTCCTGCCATATTCTGATTAATTAACACTTCTATTCTGTAATTCTTAAGTAGTCAGGAGATGTGGATGTCATTCTGAGTTAATTTTGGTATTGGCATCGGAAGCATTGACATGTTGATAGGTGGGAACATGGATCTAATCCTTAAGTAAGGTCTCAATCCCGAAAGTAACAATGAAGAAAAGCCTCAAGAACATAACGAAACAAAAATGTCATTGGTTATATACAAACCCCATCTGTCAGTAATTAATCAAAAAAGGATTATTTTGGGCAAAACATTTTCGTTTTTTAGGAAATTAGTTATTGATCCGTAGCCTTCACAAGTTATAAATAGGTAATATGGTCCAAGAGTATGTCTGAAAAAAAAAAAGAAAAGAGAATTCAGATGCATGTGAGTTTAGTTTCCCATTTTCCCCTCCCCTTACTCGAATAATCTCTCCTTGGGAATCTCCTAACCCATCAAGTAAATAAATGTGGAATATGACATTATGCCACCACTTTAAAGAGCTTTCCCTAGAGCATTGAATTCAACATTTAAATAGGGTGTTTTCTTGCCAGATCCACCACTTGTTCAGATAACATCCGTAACCAAAATTTCTTCGATTGACATGTGAAACAATTGATATATTTAATTACAAAGAAGACCCAAGTAATAGTGACAGGATAATAAAAACTCATGGGAATAGATTCAGCTTAGTGGAGTACCTGATGGGATCAATTATGAAGGGCTTTAATTTTGAGGAAGTTACTCAAGGATCTGAAAGAAATTTTCTAATGTAATTTGGAAGATCTAGATACTCCTAAGGGGAAAAGATTTAAGAGGTATATTCTCCCTCCATACAGAACATGTAGGTTTAGCCAAAATTTAAAAAAAAAAATTTGACTTAGAGTTTTTGTAGTTTATCTTTGTCAATTTTTAAAGTCAACCAGAAATTTTTTAGACTCCTAATTTTATACAATATAATTTTTTTGTCAATTTGTTGGTCCAAAACTCTAAGATTGCATGTCTACATAGGCCTTAAAATGTTAAATTAACAAAAAAAAATGCATTCAACTTATTATTTTAAGTAAAAAAGAAAAAGATTTTTTAATTATTTCTTTTCACTTTTTTTTTAATAGTAAAATATCTTTACATATTACTTGAAATGATAGATTAGTTGTAATTTTTGCTAACTTGACCTCCTTTCAATTTATATAGACAAATGATGATAGAATTTTGAATGAAATAATTAAAAAAAGATTATGTTAAATAAAACTGAAAATTTGGAACGACTATAGTTAACTTTTAGAGTTTAATAAATAAATTGCAGAACCCTAGATTGTAGGGTTTAGGGGTGTACATGGGCAAGGCCAAGCTGGACATCTAGTCGGCTCGATGCCCTGCCCGATTAAGACATTGAGCTTATTTTTATGCCCATGACCCTGCCCGGTTCGAACAAGTCCGATTTTAGGACGGCCCGATTTTTTTCTAATGAATTAATACTTGTAATATAAAAATATCTTTTTACAGACTCATAGGTATATATTTCTAAATAATAAACCTTTAGAACTCTTATATTTTTATCAGTAATAAAAAAATAACCTAGTATTATTAAACAAAATCTAAGCTATACTAGTATAATTAACCTTAAGTAAATATGTGTAATTTCATTATTTAATAAAAGAAATACCAGTAAGTATACACATTAATAATAAAAATAATTAAAAAGTACGGAAGGTTTGCGTAGGTAATAAAAACTATAATATGTAGAGAAAATTAGATGAAATAAGAATTAAATATATATATATAATATAATATATATATATATATATATATAAGATGACAAAATATTAATAATTAAAAAAAAATAACTTCGCCCGAGGCCTGACCCGACTTAATATAATTTTATTTAAAATTTTATCAATTTGTATTTTTTACCTAGCCCGACCCAATTAGACAGGATTAAGGTGGGTCCCTAGAGTGTATCGGACCAATGAACACCCTAGTAGGGTTGCTTAGCAATTTTTTTAATTGACAATTCGACCCGTATTGGAGGCTTCAATAGATGTACAGAACTAGGAGTTTATAATTTATTTATTTATTAATAATAAGCATTTCATTTCATTTAATGTACTTTCTTTTCAGTTCATTCAATTCCGAACAACTACATTCATTTGATCATTCTCCTCCTTTTTAATTAACCATTTCGTTAATCTTCGAAAATTTCGAGTCAACTAAGAAAAGCCTCTACAATGAATATCAATAAGAGCAGCCGAAAGGATGATATTAAGGAATGGTGTATTGAATTAGAGGAAATTAGTTTAACTTTGTTTGGCAATTGGTTTGATTAAATTTAATATTTTTCTAATTTCAAAAATTATATTGGACTCATATATATATATATATATATATATATATATAAGTGTATAATCCTTCAATTACAGTATAATAAATATATAATTTTGTAAATTATATTATTATTAAAATATTATACACTTATCAAATTTTAACACTATGACATGTAATTTTAAAGTAGAAAAAAACTTAAATTTAATTTCTTTCAACTTATATAAATATATGATGTTAAAGTTTTAGATGAAAAAATTAAGCGAAGAATTTATATAAATATATGATGTTAAAGTTTTAGATGAAAAAATTAAGCGAAGAATTATGTTATATAAAACCGAAAATTAGGAAGGATTATAGTTAAATTTTAGGCAAAATTATAATAAAAGATTTTAAATTGAAGGTATTTATATTAAAAAAATTTTAAAAGATCTTAAAATAAAAAAATTAACTTTAAAGTCCTAAATAATAATTTTTTAAAAAAATTTTAGAGTTTAATAAATAAATTGCCGAACATAGGATTCCTTTGCATTTAACAACACGTACTGGGGGCTTTAATAGAACTATAGAAGTAACTAGGAGTTTTCTTTAATATATATATATATATATATATATATATATATATATATATATATATATATATATATATATATATATATATATATATATATAAAATAGGCATTTCATTTAATGTCCTTCCTTTTCAATTCATTCAATTTCGAACAACTACATTCATTTCATCATTCTCCTCTCTTTTTAATTAACCATTTCATTATTCTCAAAAATTTCAAATCAACGAAGAAAAACCAATGAGAGCAGCCAAAAGGATGATACTACGGAAAGGGATATTAAATTAGAGGAAATTGGTTTAACTTTGGTATTATTTTTAATTAATATAACATAAAGGCAAGTTGATGTAAAGCTCCAATAAAATTATGATTTTATTTTTAATATAAAATAACATATTTAAGTAATTTCATTTTTTTAAAAATATATACTGTATAGAAAGTTAACATTTTTAATAAAAAAATAAATTGGAAGGAGACCAGGAAAATGATTAAAACAAAAGAATATCAAGTATAATATTTAATCAAATTTTAAAGGAAGTTAATGCAATTTACTCATTAAATTATGAGTAAAATATATGAATATTTTTTAAGATTTGATTAAATTATATTTGATTTTTTTAAACTATTATTTGATTCTTTTGACATTTTATATATAAGAAAAAATTTATATATAATTTATTATATATTTGTTACCAGATTTTTTAATTAAAATATAATAAGTATATAGTTCTCTAATATTAATATAACAAATATATATTTTTGCACATAAATATATAATTACTAATTAAATTATACACTTATCATATTATTATTGAAATATTATACATTTATTATGTTTTAATTTAAAAATATAATATCAAATATATAAAGAACTATACATTAGTTTTGTCCTTGTATATATTACAAAATTTGTTCTCCAATTTATTTTTTAACAAGAAAGTCAACTTTATACACAATGCATTTGAAAAAAATAAAATTAATTAACTATTTTTATTAATATATTATGAATAAAATTACATTTTAATATTTGAATTTAAAACAACTGTATTTACATTTATTATTATATCAAAAATAAAATTATAGTTTCATATTATGTAGAACATTAATTTTATTGACAAAATAAATAATTAAAAAAATTCTATATATATTGTAAAAGTATAGAAAGCTTGCATTGTTCATACTTTGAATTTTCTGAAAAATAATTCAGTTGAAGTTATTTGATATTAAATATAAAGTACTAATACTATAAGTTTAATATAAATTTTGCTTTGTACATATGATATACATAAATAAATGTAAATTCATAGTATTGGTATTTTATATTCAATATCAATTACTTTTGATCAAATTATTTTAAAGGACTTGGATTCGTATTGTTCATTGGCTTTAGATCCTTTATGTTTTGGGTTTCATGCCACATTATTTTTGTTTTAAAATTTTGTGTAATTTAAAAAAAACTTATTTTTTCAATTAAAATAAAGTATAGATTCCAGTCCAATTACACGAGACCCACTACTAGTTTAAAATATATATTAAATATTAAAAAAATCAAATAATATATTATTAACAGAGTTATATTAAATATAATTATTTAAAGCTTACAAAAAATTAATGTAAGACAAAGTAAGTTTAAAACACCAGGGTTAGCTGTACCTGACTGCAAGCTACCAGGCGTCGATTTCTTACCAATAACACCCATCGCCCATCACCCATCATCCGTGTCCATTTCAGTTTGGAGCAAAAGGGATGCACAAAATTAACAGTTTTAATATGGCTCAAGTGGAAACTGACTGTTTAGCAGCCACGATCTTCATCGAAGGATGATCCTCATGACTGGTGTTGGAAGCTTAATGCCATACCTTCTTGTCTGAAAGAGAATGCGACATTCCTGCTATTTCTGTATTTCACTTTCACTTTCACTTTCACTTTCATGTCAACTGATAACGTATCATTTCTGCATCACTGTATGTGAAAGCTTATAAATACCTTTTCCTATTTTTTTAGTGATGGCGACGTTGCAGCATTGCGAAATCGACATCATATAACACCATAGTGCGAAACAAGGCATTATCCTGTTTCATTTAAATTTCCCTTCTCTGCTCTTCATTTCTACAGCTTTTACATACCCGAGGTTAATTAAGTCATACTTTGCAATGACATAGTTAATTAGCTCCAAGGCACAAGTATTAAGGTTTTCGAAAAGTTTAATGAGAAAAATTCCGGCATTTTTCAGGTAATTTTTTTATTCTCTGGCGAAGACGACAAGTTAAATCGAGACAAGTCAGAAATGAATTAAGACCGATTTAAAAAAGGGCTTTTACAACACTTTCATAATATTAAAAAAATTTGTATTATTATCATTTACATTTTAACAAAAAAATAAATTATTTAAATCTAATATTTAATCGAAAATAAAATTATATAAATTTTAATCAGAATATAAATTAAATTATATAACAGAATAATAATAATTTTATTATTTAATAGTGTACCAATTTTTTTTTTTTTTTAAAAAAGCAACTTCAGAATACACTAAATAATAAACTATGAGTTAAATAGTCTTCTTTGGCCTAAAAAAAATATGAGCTCAAAAAAAAAAATAAAAAAAGACTTATTTTTTTTAAAAAAATTGAATAAAATATAAGTCATGCTTAAACTTTTTTTAAACTCAATCTGAATCTCAATTTGTCTTTTTTTTTTTTTAATTTATATTATTAATTTATATTTCACTTACCATTATTTTTGCTTTCTTAATTCTTATTGTTTTTTTTTGAAGTATTAAAATGATAATATTTAATGTAAAAATAAAAAATAAATTATAACATTATGTGACAAAAATTATTAATATTTGAATATAAAATGAATTAAAGAAAAATATTTTATTAAATAATATAAAAGTATTATTTAAATTAATATCACGAAATATCTTATTTTTTATTAATCAAAACATTAAATTTAAATTTTTTTTAAGAACAAATCGAGTTCAATCAATTTTAATCAGGCTGAGTCTGATCACAAATTGTAATAAACAATATCAAACCCTATTTTTAGGCTTTTTTTTTTTTTAACAAACTTCATCCAATTTTACATGAGCCTAACTCAGTCTGATGTACTAAGAAGTTCCTTCCAGATAAAAAGCGAGCTTTTCCGGGTCGTTTTGTGTTTTGCTTGATCCCCAAGTAATAGTACTTACACGTCATCAGGCCCTTCGGTTTCTCGATCCCATAGACTACAACTTTGTTTCCATAAATACCCCTCACCGCCTTTCCTTAATTACCAAACCATTCCTAAAACCCCTACACCTCCTCTTTCTAGTCTTTTATAAAAACGCTCTTGTCCTGTTCCTCTCCCACCGATTTTCCCATGTGTCTCCCTTCGCTGTTCTTCCGACGGTGATTCATTTTGCAAAATGTTGGAGGGCGGAGACGGCGTGCCCTTCTCCGTCGTCTACTTTGACGGCGACAGCACGGTCAGCGTTGGCGAAGTCACGGTGGACTCGGCTTTGAATTTCAAGAATTTCCAGTCGGATCTCAGCCGAAAGATTGGTATCTCTCCGCACCAGTTATCCGTGTATCTCGCCAGCCCACAAAGTAACCGAAAAATCCCTATCACAGGTAAAGTCAATTTCGACGCCATAGCGCGCGAGAAAGGGGGATTCTTCTTCGTGAAGCGATCCAAACGTTCCAGGAGGCACAAAACGCATAAAGAATTTCGAAATGATGAGCGTTATTCGTGGAAGAAAGAGGAGCAACCGAGCAAGAAGAACCCACCGGCGAATGTGACACTTCTGAGGCGAAACACGGGTATCGACCACCACCCTACCTTTCCTGGGTTCCAAACGCCGATTCTTGATCGGATCGAGTACGGAAATCGGGTGAGGAATTTACAGATTGAAAGGGAGCGGTACCTGATGAACATGGGACTTAGAGGTTTGTGCTTGGGAAGAGAATCGAATGGCGGTGGCAATAGAAACGCGAATGGCGGTGAATTGGTGTGCGAGGTATGTTCGATTGCTAGTGGAAGAAGAAGCGATGTGGGTTTCCATTGGTGTGTGCATGACGCAGTCACAGAAGGATTTAGGTCTCCGGCAGGTCCGATTGCCCGACCCATGAAGAACTCCGGTTACAGGGAGCGAGAGTGATTGGGTGTGATAGGGTATAGGATAAGGATATTTTAAAAGAAAAAAAAAGGGAAACGTTATAGCACATGGTTTTTGGGATTAATTAATGAGAGTTAGGTCATAACAGAGAAAGGGTATATAGACGATAGTGCCCCCAGATATGAGGAAGGGTAATATATTGTGCTTCTTGTGAGTTTTTGAAAGTGAGAGCCAGAGGAGGCATATGGGCTGCTTTCCATGGCATTGTTATATTGCATCTTGAAAAACAAGATTGAGATTGCAACTTGAATGTTGAAGAATGATTGTAACACATTTGTAGGCCCTTTTCAGTTGGCTTTACGAATTGCTTTGCACACTGTTTGGTTGCTCCTCTTTTTCTTTTTAAATTACAAGCGTTGCTTTTTATTTTCTTTTATCATTCGTTGTTTTTCTTGCGTAAAACGATTCACACCTGGTTATTTGCCGATATTTGCGAGTGTGGTCAACCCCATCTTTGATTTTTTCGACGAAGGAATATCCCACACTGATATTTCATGCCTTAATAATTGGCTAGTTCCGCGCAACTTCTGTGGAATATTTATTATTGCTTTTTGGTTGAAATTACATTTTTTTGATTCAACTCAATAAGCTCACTCCAACTAATTCTATAAACGCCCCATTTCTTTATCCCAAATAAGAGGCCCCACCTCAATTTCGAGTCTATAATATTAAGATAGTTTTGCAGAAGTTATTTGGTTTGGTTTCGATTTCAAGTATTCGGACGGACTAAATTTCTCCTTTTTCTCTAATGGCTTGGTTGGATATTTGTTTCTCCAAATTGCAGGACAATTGGGGAGCTTTGCATAGCCATACTGTACCTAATTGCTTTGATTGTCAACGACAGTTGGCATGCAGGAACGAGCTGGCCAAGGAGAATCAAAAGCCCTTGGCTATGGCAACGTTGCATACTATTAAAGCTCATTGAACTGAATATACATAGTTATAACTTCGTTATGGCATCCTCGTTCAGTTACTTGGCATAGGTCGCAAGGAACTATTGAGCTTATGCACTCATTTTTTAATCTTCATGGTTTAAATTCATTTTTCTTTCAAGAACGAAAACATAGAAAAAAAGGTTATCATCGTGGTTATCTTAAGGTATTATTCACGGGTCAAGGTACAAGTTCTTGGAGATACTCAAAAGCTAAGGAAGAATGTTATTATTATTTAGAGTAAATTATATATATATATTTAGTTTGGTTAAAATTACCTAATTTTTTTTGAAATATATATTTTAGTTTAATTTTAAATTTTTGTGATTAAAATATCTTCCATTAATTTAAATATATATTGGATATTTTCTTTTGAGACAAGAATTAGATGTCATGCACGATGAACAACCAATGGCTTCCTTTCTAAGTTCCCACCCTTGAACCCTAGCTCTATGAAGTCACTTGAAAATAATTTGCCAAGGAGAAGTACAAAAAAGATGAAGAGCACCAATAAAGAGTTCATTACAAAAGCCTCTAGCCTTAGGAACTATGGTGATGCATTAGCCATAGGTGAGGGTCCTAATCAACATTTGATGCACAAGACACAGACTTATAGTGAAATGCTCGAGAGATAGGTATTTGACAAAAACGTAAGCCTAGAGAAAGGAGAGATGAGTGAAGAAGGGGATAAAAGAGGGACAAGTAGTGATGAGGGCTATTTAGAAAAATAAACCTGATGATGAAGTGTTTAACAAAGAATTTGTTATTGTTGAATATCAAAGTAGCTTGATCACTATCCCTAAATTTGTGCTCTTAAATGCCGAAGAAAAAAGAATCATCCAACCATTTCAAAGATCCTTAAATGTGAAGTTGCTAGGTCATAAGATCATATTAAAGGTACTAGGAAACAAACTCTAGCATCTCTAGGCACGCAATGGAGTAATTTTTATAGTGGATTTATGCAATGATTACTTCATTATTAAGTTTTTGAATTTAAATGATTATAACTTTGCCCTTGAATGAGGGCATTGGATATTATTTGATCACTACCTAATAATTAAGAAATGGTGCCTAGCCTTTGACCTTATAAAGGAGTCCATTGACAAAGTTTTGGTGTAGGTTAGATTGCCTTATTTGCCTTAGTATTGTGATGAGAATTGCTCTATAGGATTGCGAATCTTATTGGGAAGATAGTTAAGGTGGATCTGACTACATCACACTTGACAAAAGGACGATTTGCAAGGATCAGAGTTGAGGTTGACATAACCAAACTCCTCCTTCCTACTTTCCTCCTTAAAGGAAGTGAGTATTATATTGAATATAACAGTTTTCATATGCTATGTTATTTCTGTAGACATTTTGGATACATTAATAAGGAATGCATTATGAAAAAAACTGCCCTTCTTCAAGAAAGAAACGCTGATAGTGACATGCCTGTGGAGGAGAAGAATCAAAACCCTCCCTGTACAGGCCATTAACAATGGTGCAAAGGCCAAGGCATAATCAGAATACCATTGTAAGGAGGCATGGAGCTATTGCTGCTATTGTAGACACCCAAGCCAACCACCTTATGTTATTGGGATTATAATTTGTGAATTTGGAGATGAAGGATAATGATAGGTGCAATGACCCCAAGATAGTAAAAGAGGAAGCTATTATTAGGCATGGTATTATGAGAGATACTCTAAAGGATATAGTGATAGTTACTAAAGGACTAGCTAGCTAAACATGTGACAAATGCATAAGCCATCCCTCAAAGCCTTTATTGAACACATATGCAAGATAACCTAACCATATGAATCCAAAGGAGCTTTTGAAGAAGAACATAATGACTACTGATCAGGTCATACAACTCACACCTTATGAAGCACTAAGAGATAATAGGCCTTTGGAAGCCCAATTCATGCAACACCTAAATCCTTATAATAGGGCCACCTTGAAGGAAATCTTTCTTAATAATCCATCTCAACAGCCTTATAACCTGACCTCATTGAGTAAAATAAAAAGGCTAAAAGTCATATGTCCACCTGATGATAAACATATGTATGGCATGGTTTCTTGCACTTTTCTCTCTAATGATAGGTAACGATGTGCGAAAGGGATGACTAAGGGTGAAATCCCAAATATGCAGTACTAATTTGATTTCATTTGAACCTTTAGTCTTGCTACCTTGTGTGGGTCATTTTTACAAATTTGCAAATTTTATTTTGGAATTATCTTGGGGTTGGTGGTAGGAACTTCTAATATCAAACAACTTTGATAACCTGTACCAAATGCATGGACATTTTAATATTTCTTGAAATGTATGTTGATAGTTTTCGTGCTCAAAAGTTGCTATATGAACTAAGGGTTTGATGGTTGTGTTTTTATGCCTAGGATGGGCTTTGTAAGAGGACTTTGGATGGCTTGGAAAAAGTGGAATGTTGACTTAAAATAATTGAGATGGACCTCCAGCCTTGCCATCCTTAGGTCGACTAGGATAGAAAGGAAGACTAACTTCTCACGATGATTTATGCCAATCCTAAAAAAGAATTCAAATAAAGACTTTGGGAGAGATTAACTTCTCTAGTGATGCTCACCAATTTAGTGACAACGTAAGCGTACGGGTTGTAAGAATAGTACGTGATAAATTAAAGTTGTTTCTTCAGAGAATTAATACGATTAGTGATTAGGCATTAAAGTTCTCATATTCATTTTAATAAAACAAATCAAATTGTGATTGAATTTTTGTGAAAATTAATTTAAATGTAATTAACAATACTAAAAGATGGTTTTAATCGAAAATAAATAATTAAAAACACCCTAGGAAATCTAATCCCTTTTTTGCACAATGTCAATAATTCCTTTTTTAATTAATTGGTTTAATTGTCAATTTTAGAGTCGAAGGTCTAATTAGGTAAAAATATCTTTCGATCCATTTAAACTCATATATCAACTCAACTCTTTGATGTTTCAAATGAGAAGTTAACAAACACTTAAGTTCAGACCTTATCTAAACTACCTAGGGCCTTTGAGTATATTTCTATCTCAAGTACAGATTAGAATATATCTACTCCTAAGTTGCTCAATTAATAGTTTATATAAGTAATTCCCTTCTTTCAAAGGCTAATTACTAAACCCATAATCAAACTAAAGGTGGCAAATCAATAGAATGAAACCATAATTCAAATTAAGTACTAAAATCTTCAATAATTAAACATAATAAAAGGAAAATAATCTTTAAAGCTTAAAGGTTCATAGAATTCTTAAAGGTTACAAGATTTAGCCACTCATGGCTTGAAATCCACAGACAAGTACAATAAACATATCACAAATACATCAACTGGAAGAGAAGATGGAATAGAAACACCTAATCGGAAGAATAATAGACAGAATCAATGATTTCTTGATCAATATGAAGCTTCCCCAACACCTATTGTGTATTTTTTTCACTCTCCCAGTCGACTAGAACGCTTCCTCTTTGCTAAATGACGAAGCCTTAGCCTTCCCTTGTGTTTTTTAGCTCGCAAATTAAAGTTGTGTGTTTCAGAGACTGACCTTGCTATGGTGAGGGGTGATTCTCGTTATGGCAAGAGCTTATAGACACTTAGATTTCTTTTGATCTCGCTATTGTTGGTACTATAGTTAGGAGCTTCCTAGAATTTGTATGCATCGTGACTTCCTCACTACAACAAAAGCGTATCTTCGCTACAGCGAATTGTGTTCTGGCTATAGCGAGAGGACTTGGTCTTCTTGCCTTTTTGTTTTTTAGCTTCCCTCTCTTTTCTTATTTCTTTCTACAATCTTTTACTTTCTTCTGAGATGAAAATCAATCATAAAATGAGGCTCAAATTGATAAAGATATCACAATTGAAATATTTTCTTTATTTTATTTGATTGAATACAAATTTAGCCATATTAGTCAAGAGAAAAGTACTTTACCTCCTTAATTTATCATAAAATATATCCTTTTCTCATACAAAATTAGGGAGTCATCATCTAACCTTTGCTATTACAGTGCTATGGGCGGTCATTGATGATTTTATGATATCAGAAGAGCAGATGAGAATTATGAAGGAGCTCTTGTTACTGAAAGAAGGTGTGACCTCTTTAATGATCAAATCAATGGCTATAATTTCTTAAAAATTAATTTTTGTCAAACATAGATATACTTAGAAAAGCCCTCCTATTGTTAAATGTAAAAAGTTTTATGAGAAGTTGGATGGGGGATTTTGTGATAAGGCCTGAAGAGTTCGTTTCCATGAATCCACCATCAAAGTAACGACAAGAGTTGATTGCTCGATCCACTACCCCGTAATTCTTGATCTTGGCAAGTGTCAATCTTGGCCAAAGACTTTTCCACTTCAAAGTTATATGGCTCACTTAGAAAAATTTTAAATGCTTTATTGCTAATAAATGGAAGAGATGGGCTACTCTACATGAGACCCTTCATAGTCTTACTAATGATTTAAAAAATTGGAATGTCAAAGTGTTTATGCATATTCTTAGAATGAAAAAATAGCTTCCCAATAGATTGGATTAGATTCAACAGAAGCTAAACTCTTTACATAGGCTATATCCAGTCTTCCTAAACTTAGAGAAAAAGTTTCACCATAAGCTAATTAAGGTGTTTAGATAGGAAGAGAACCTTTGGCTACAAAAGCCATGCACCCAATGGATTAATGATGGGGATCGAAACACTAGATACTATCATCTTAAGACTTTGATAAAGAGAAGCAGAAATAAGATCTTAACTCTTAGAAAGGAGAATGGAAAATAGGATGAAGACCAAAAAGAGCATTCGAATATGGCCTTTAAGTCCTTATAAGACTCTCTTTACTAAAGAAAACAATGGTATGCCCTTTTTTTGACCTCCTTCAATTTCTCATCCTTAAGCTTAAAATCCTATTTTTGAACAGGAAATCTATGATGCCATCTTTTCCATTGGGGCACTCAAGGCACAAGGACCTAATGGATTTTCAACTATATTTTATCATCATAATTAGGATATCGTTGGTTATGCTGTATGTAGATTTATCAAGCATTTGTTTAACGTAAAAAAAAAGATTCATGAAGTCAATAATACTTTTATTGTCTTAATCCTAAAAGTAGAAGCTCCTATGACTATTAATCAATTTCACTCTATCTCTCTTTGTAATACTCTATATAAATGTATCCCCAAGATCATTGTGAATAGACTTAAAACATTCGTTACCTTTACTTATTTCTCCTACTCACATAGGCTTTGTCAAATTATTCACTCAATGAAATGTATGAAAGGCAAGAAAGCTTTCTTTGTTATCAAAATTGATCTGAAAAAAATGAATGATAATGTTAAATGGGGATTCATTAGAGAAGTTATCCATGAGACCAAGATCCTTAATTTTCTTCTCAACATTATCATGAATTGTATTACTTTTGTCTCTTCGTAGGTGCTTTGAACAGTTTCTAAGATAGATACCTTCTCTCCTTTAAGAGGTATTAAACAGGGGAATCATTTGTACTCTACATGGAAAAACTCACTCATGTCATCCATATGGTTACTACTAATAATCAACAATGGTAAAATTGGACCCTAGGTTTCCCATTTACTATTCATAAATCATCTTATACTTTAATGTTGTGAGCATGAATCAAATTCAATACACATAGAATGTCTTAGCACCTTTTGCAACCTTTTAGGCCATAAGGTAAATGCTTGAAAAAAAGTATTTATTTTTCTAAAAATGTGGTCCCTTTGTCTTATACCAAGACTTGAGTATAAGACTTTAACTACATTATTGATAAGGTTAATAAGAGACTTGATGGATGGAAGTCAAATTGTCTTAGCTTAGTTAGGAGGATAACTTTGACTAAAATGGTTCTAGGCTTTATCCCCATTTATTTTATGATGGTTTTTAAACTCCCCAAGAATAATTGTAGACCTTGAGAAAGTGCAAAGAAATTTTATGTGGCACTATGATCCAAATATTAGTAAGGCCCATTTAATTGGGTGGAATAAGCTATACAAACCTAAAACCATTAGTGGGGTGGGGACCAAGAATATGGAAGCTGTGAATTATGCGTGCTTGATGAAGCCTTCTTGGTCCTTTAAGTGTGATTCCGAGGGTTGTGATAGAGCTTCTCAAGAGTAAATATAATAAAAGGCCCTCCTTTACAGGGACGCCCAAAGTTAGAGCCACATATTTGCCTCTATGGGAGGTTTGGAAGGAGATGGAAAAGGGCATTGTTCATGACATAAGGAATGTGAGAAATGTTGGCCCAAGACTTTGATGATAACAAAACCCTATCTTGATTTATGTAAAAGCCCATTCAAGATGTTTTGCCCTATTAAGAAGTATTTCTCATATGCACTTCACGATAAAAAGCTTCTGGGTAAAAACCTAATTCAACTTTTAGTTGCATAGTCCAAAAAGGGATAATGAGCTAAATGACAAATTAATTAATGCATTAAAGACAAACAAGATGTGGTCTTCACATATTCTGAGAATGGAACAGAAGAGCTTTATGCTACAAATATCTTTGATCTTTACACAATTATAAACTGTCTCTTTAACCTATATTTTGAGCCTCGTAATAAGATTTATGATGAGTTGATTAGATGAGCTGCATGGGAGAATGACTTTAACAATAAAGGTCTGCAAATGTTAAAAGATTTTGAACGTTAGAAACAAATTGAGGAAACACCAGCCAATATGAATGTTGAAGTTCTGAATTCTCTCTAACAGTTAGATGTTGCTAAAAGTCTATAAATATATAGTGCTATCAAATGCACGAGACAAAGAAATAAACAAGAAAATTACAAAATATATTGCTTAGTGTTTAGTTTACTTGGTTACAAAAAGTAATTAATGTCTTGAGCTTGAAAATTTCTCAAAAAAGAAAAATTTGTTTTTAAGAATCAAAATACTAAGTGGTAAAAGTTAAGGGTTAGATATAGAAAACCTTGGTGAAAATCTGCTATAAAGTGTTAGTGGTGAATATGGAGTAAAAACCACTTATTCTATCAGTTTTCAGTTCATAAGTAGAGAAAATCCTTTAAGAGTTTTAAGGGGAGTGGACGTATGCCATAGGTGTCAAACCAAAATAATTCTCTATGTGCTTTCTCTCCTTCAGTGAGTTCTTTATAAGTTTGTGGATCATATCTCCTCCACTTTTGGAGGACCATTTACAAATCATACAGCTTTATTGCACTTACATTTTTTTATTATTCCTCAACTTCCAATTGCACTTTATCTTGGTTACTTTATTACATTATTCAATATATTTATAGATTTTGTTTGTTCTAAACATTGGTCCTCCACTTTTGTATTACAGAAGAGGACTATTGGTCCTTCACTTTTGAAAAAAGTTTTAAATCATATTTTCCACCCAACACACCTATTCACCTCCCCTCTAGGTGTGATTATCACTAAATACAAGCTTCTGGTGGTAAATGGATTGTTGACATGAGACTTAATGAATGCTTTACTAAAATTGCTTTAGGAGGTGAAGAAACAGTATGGAAAGTGTTGGATGTGGTCACTATAGATGGCCAGTGGAATTGGGACTTGATTCAGCCTTTCATTTCTCATGAAGATTGTTTACATATGTATTAATGCCATCCACCCTTATGAAGTCTCTTGACACTAATTGAATTAGAGGGGACCATGAAGGAAGTGGCAAATTCGGTGTTAAAAGTGGATAAAAGCTTCTCATGGGTCAAAGGCTTAGCTGTTCTTCTTCTTTTTAGAGATTAATCTAGAAATGGCTGGGTCCCAAATGCGTTAAAGTCTTCTTATGGTAGATGGCTTTAACCATATTACATATAAAAGAACATCGTAGCATATGGGGCAGTGGATCACTAGCGTGCTACGGCTTTGGCAAACCAAAAACAATGCTGCATGTTTTGAGGGATTGCAAACTTGCCTCTGAGGTTTGTTATGAGTTGGTAAGAGAGGGAAGATGCTCAGATTTCTTTGCCTATAACCTTATGGTTAGCATTTAATCTACAAGATGACTTAAGAAGCAACGCTTGGATTCCATGGAGGATTCTTTTCGGCATTAGGTGCTGGAAGCTCTGGAAAAGATAGAATGCAACTATTTTCAATAGTGTCAACTAAGACCACAATACTGTCACTCATGCCATATGCCATATGGAGGTTTATGTCATTGATCAAAGATGTTGCTAATCACGTGCTGGAGACACCTTTGGTTGACTAGGAGGGGAGAAATAAATGGTGGCATCCTTCCCTTGATTGGGTTAAAGTTAATGTGATAGTGCTAGTAAGGGCAATTCGGGGCTAGCTGGATGCAGTGGCACTATTTAGGATTCTAATGGTGTTTGGTTAAGAGGCTTTTCAAGATACTTGGGCTGGTGTTCTTCCTTCCATGCTGAAGCATGGGGCGCTTTTACAAGATTAGAACTTGCTTGGAAAGAAATGTTTATAAAAGTTCTTTTAGAGATGAACTCCCTTTCACTAGTCAAAGGTCTAACATAATCAAATTGTGAATGTGATTCATACCTACCTTCAAAGAGAGATTGGGAAGTTAAAGTTTTTCATGTCTTCTACAAGACAAATAGATGTATTATTCTTTAGCTAACTACAACTTGAACTTGCCTTTGAGCCTTCATATTTGGGATTGGATCTCTTCTTTTCTTGGTTTATTTTGTTGTTCATATGTAATAGGGACTTTAACTCTCCATGATTTTTTAGTTTGTTCTTCTTTTGGGCCTAATGCCCTATTTATTTACAATAAATAAATAAATATTGTTATCTTCATTGTTATTCTTTGTCAAATTATATCAAAATAAGTACAAATAAAAATAAAAAAGAGCCAATTTAACTTTCATTAAATTTAATACAACTTTAAATTGATTATTATTTATCAACAAAAAATTAATTTAGCATATACCTTTTAAGTGAAAAGATGATAATTTCAGAGGGGACGAAGAGTCTCAAGAAAAAAAAAAATTGACATAATAGCTAATTTTTAGTTTTTTTTTTTAATTTTGTATTGAATTCATAATCATTTTAAAATTATTCATTTTATTTAGATAATACAAAATTTTTCCTTGCACATCATATTATAATTCTATATATTTTTTCAAGTTATTAATTTAAAGAAAGATATAAAAATATTAAAAAAAAATCCAATGAGGGAATAATTCTATCACTGCATAGCAAGAGAAATGAGCGAAACTGACCACTAATTGCCAAGGGATTTTCCACTGGAATGTTATTAGGGGGGAACTTAGTAAGGGATTAGCATTAAAAAACTTTCCCTTGCTAATTAACGATTAGTATACAGTGAGGGACAAGTTCTTCGCAAAACTTTCACTAAGTTGTTTTAGCGAGAGAGCATCAAAGAAATTTTACCTCACTAAATCCATAATTTTAGTTATGATTAAAAAAAAAAAAGATACATGAATAAACTTATGTGCACTTTTTAAATTGTTATGAATAATTTTTACCTATTAACACTACGTGATTGAAAAGAATTCCTTCCCATGTCACATGTTTATTGAAAAATTTAACATATACAAAGCTTCACCTAAATCTATTATACGTATGATAATTTAATAACAACTGTAGGGCACGTAGATTATTGTTTGCCTTCCTATAATTCTTAAAATAAATTTTTCTTATTCTGATTTAAAAATTGTCTCAATTATTTTTTGGGTGGTTATTACCATGGTTTTCCAAATCGCTATTTAGATCATAAAATCTTCCAATTAAGATCCTATGATCGTGCAATCTTATGCGATACACTTATACATAGGGAATATATCGCACTAGGGAGTTGTTTCAATGTGAGAGATAAAAGGATTAATTTTTAACCAATAGAACCAATTCAATAGTCTATATATTACGATGAAACTAGGTTTTACAGTTGAATATTGGCCTTTTTATTCTCACATTTCGCATCTAGAACTCAACTTACTCTTCCCCAACCGACATAGGAAATGAACATGGTTTCTTTGACTTTTTGAGCTTAATACCTTTATTGGACAAATGAAATCTTGAGTCAACAAAACTTATTTTTTTTCTTTGTAAGTTTTGAAAGCCTGACTTCATGTTGTTAAAGGAGATGACGATATGCATACGTTTGAAGTATTTGCATATTGTTATTCCATAATACGACCAAATATTGTTTATATCAAGCTTTAAAGGTTTGCATTAAAAAAAAAATTGTATACGTTATCTATATATATATATATATATATTTAAAAAAATTGAATTTCTATTAAGGTGGGTGAAACATAAATTGATTTTGCTATCGCCAATCAATTTTACCATGAATTTACTTTCAATTTTAAAAAAGAAATTTGATGGGTATTATTATAGCATATGGCAATTTATCATAACCAGTAACAATTTGCATACAATTATTTTTTCTCAAAAAAAAAGTCTGCCATCTATATATATTTTTTAACTTATAAATTTCAAAGATTACAACCCAAACGCATATTAACAAGCCACGCTTCTTAAGAACTATTGTTGTTTGGTTCCGTGGAAAATTTTTTATAAGAATGAAAATAGACTATGATGAAATAGAAAAAAATGATAATGTTGTTTTACATTTAAAATGAGAAAAACAATGTAAGAATTTAAAAACTTAAATAAATGATCATAATACTCTTGATGAAAAATATTAAAGTATTAATTTTATTTGTTTAATTTGTAAAACAATTTTGTTTTGTATATCCTTGATAAAAAAAATACTAAAACATTTATTTTGTTTTTTAATTAGTAAACAAATAATTTTAAATATACTAAAAAATTAATATTTTTATTTTTATTTGTAAATAAATGTTTTTTTAAATATCTTTAATAAAAAATTAATATATTCAATTTTTTTTTATTTATAAACAAAAAATTATTTTCAAATATTGGTATAATTTGAAAAAGAATTTTAATCATTTAGTTAGTGATTCTTTGGAATATTTGGCAATCCCATCAAAATTTTTGTGGGATGTGCATTCCCACATTTGAAAATGGGCTTTCCCAAGCCATAAGGATAGAAAGGATAATACTTCACCCAAACATGATTTTTTATTGATTTTCTTACCCTTTTCTCTCTCTCTCTTTTTTTATATACTCTCAAAGCCACCAAACCAACTGGGACTTAATCGGTGTTGGTTCTTGGAGAGTATCGACCAACGACGGTTCTTGGAGTTTTGATTGGCAATGTTAGTGACCAGCAATGTTTCGTTTCTGGGTGAGCAAGAGGAAAGCTGAGGGAAAAATTGAATGATGACGCTTGTTAGGGTACCGATCGGTGATGACTCTTGAAGTGAGCGTGTATTGAGTTTTGTGAAATATATATATGAAAGAAAACGAAAAAGCAAAGAGTCGTGTACGCCAAGCTGATTTGAGTTATAATTTGGACTATTAAATTTGATCTAATGGTCAAAATTTACTCCTCTCCTCATCTTTCACATTGAGACTACTTCATAAATACATGCATACATATATGAATACGTGCATACATACATATATATACATATATATACATATATATATATATATATAAATATGTATATATATATATATATATATATATATATATATATATATGAATTTTTTTAAAGGTCATATTATAACTTTCTAGCTCACTTTGCTACACGTTGTCTCTATGATCTTATATACTGATTTCTATTAATTATCAATATAATTTAATTATTTTGACATATCTTTAAGAGTTAAGTTTAGTTTAGCTTAGGTTTTAGGGAATAAAAGTATTTTAATCTTGGTTTCAATTAAGTAGTGTAAGTATTTTTATTTTTATTTGCAATTCATTTAAATATTAAATTTGTGTTTAATATTTGATGATTTTTAATTAAATAATTTCATTTGTTTTTGTAGGGTTTAAGTTTTGGAGTCCTAAAATCATAACCAAGAGTACCTAGAACCAAAATATCGAAATGATAGCAAAAATTGCAACATTCTTAAGATTGTACATTCTAACACTACAACGCCCAAAATTGCTAAATTTGATTTAAGTTCACGAGCACTAGCGTCACAACCAAGCAACTTCAAGTTGCAGTGCCACGTTGAAAAATCAAAAGCGTTGCATTTTAAAGCTCAAAGTTTGTTGGCTTGAAAGGGGTATTTTAAGGGTTTTCAAGAGCAGGTCGAGTTTTAGGTTATTTGGGGCGAAAAAGGCAACTTTGGAGCTTCATTTTGGCATGTAGAAAATTTGGATTTGGAGAAAATTTACTAATTAAATAATTTTTTCTTTTCTTCTCATACTTTCTTTTTATTAATGAACTAAGATTGTGTATTAGAATTATAATAAATCCTAACATGTAGTAAGATGTAATTATTATTTTTACATGTAATTAATGGTTTAATTTGTTTATTAAATCTTTGTTCTTTATGCGTCTAATTATTTAAAAACTACTAGATAATTTAGATGTCTTAGATGAAATTGGAAAAGAAATTTTAAAATTTGACACTAAAAAAAAAAGGGTTCAAATTGTGGTTAAGCCATCCATCAAGAGTGGTTTAACCACAATTTTACACAACTACGAGGATTTTCTGTGGTTAAGTCATGGGTTAACTAAAAATTTTTGCAAATTGTTGTAGTGTCAATGGATTTTTTTTGGGTAGTGATTTGAACTGCTGTCATAATTATTATTATTATTTTTTGAAAAAACTTCTTCTCTTTATATTAATTTGTCTCTGCTATGGCCCATTAGAGAATAAACTAATAATAGCAATACATTTACCAATCTTTCTAAATCATTTTTCTGGAGCACATTAACTAAAACAGAATTGAACTATCAATATGAAATTAGATTTTCATATTGATAGTTTGGCATTGTACCAAAATATAAGTAACCTACACTGAAACTTTATATTTGTAGATGACACCCTTCCAAAGTTATTGTAAAGAATAATTAGAGAAAACATCAATCTGAGCACTCATTATATTACCCCATTCTACTTAAAAAAAATAACAAAACAAAATGAAAATTCATCTAAAAATATTAATTATTGGGATTTGTCAAACAATGAATTAACTAAACAACTTCCAAAATTTCTCGCAACTCTTCCTGATTTGAAATTAATGTAAGATAATAATATCACATTACATCTTTCATGCTTAGATTGTGAAGTTATGTATCTCAAAATCTCAATGTTTTTTTTTCTATTTTACCATCTTTTTAATGCGTTAATGCTTCATTTAATGTTTCTGTTAGCTTTATTTCTTGCCTAAATCATTGTAGTATTGTATTATTGTAATTTATGAACTTGACATTTAATTTTTATGCTTTTAATGGAGGGTTGGCCCGTTTCTTTTTCTCTATTCTTTTGTTATTTATTATCTTTTTCTACATCTCTGAAAAAATGTAGCTTAGTGGTTGCAAGTATATTGTGTTCATGCTGTTGTCAACTTCTTAATCCTGTTTTCTACATTGAGTTTTTCTTAGCAACATATTACTTCCAAAATAGGAAGCCTCTTGGTCAACTTCTACTTCATAATATCATAATATCTAACCACATGCTCAAGAATAGTATTTGAATGCTAAGAGTCTATCTTATTTATAAACTTACATAGACTCCAATTTTTGTAGATAGGCAAATGATGTAACTATTAGTCCTATCAATTTGCTTGAGCTCAGGTTCCTACAATTTGTAGTTTACATTTTTGCCATCATTGTATACCAATAAACCAGAAAAACGAAGGGGAATTCATAGCTTGTAGGTTGAATTTTTTGACTAAGATATATCACCAACCAAATTTTGGCAAGCTTTTGGACATTTTATGAATATGAAATCCTCACAATAGTTGTTCATACCTTATGTTCAGGCATTTTACTATGCTCTTCAACTATTTTTATGCAAGATATTATCTTTGAATGCTTCAAATTTAACATATAATAAATAAGCAAAATAATGCAATACTACTTACAATGAAATAATCCTTGAATTTAATTGAGTTTCTCATAGAACCATAATCTTGTTAACGAGAAAGAGGAAAAAAAAATGTAGAAAGAAGAATCAATTTTAAAATTTGATTGAAAAGTGAAATTAGTAAAATGAAAATCACTATTGATAAGTAATTTGCAACGAATTAAGATCACAGCACACCAATAAGAATATTGATTGAAGAATGATAAAATGGTATTGTTATGAATAGTTACAAGTAGGATTTGCTTATAAGAAGCGCTTGGCTTGAGACGCAGTTGCGGCCTCTAACACCAATGCCTGAATGAATAGAGTCTTAACTTGCCAAGGTCTATATGGATACCCATTCCTCGCATATGAGTTTAGCAATGTTGTAGTCCCCTCCTTCAGTAGCCTTTTGAACATGTTCTCCTCATCATTCCTTGCTGTCGCCTCCGCCAATGTTAGGATAGTATGGTTTTAAGTTGCATTTGCAAGCATTGTTGGTGTTACAATACAAATTGCAGGTGTTACATGCGCTAAATTGCATATTAATGCGAATGCTGCTTGCGCTACATCAACAATATTGTGGTCATATTTTTCAATGCAAGCTGCAATTTGAAACCTTAATCCTATCTATACTATTCATATGTCATTAATCCAAACACCTTCCACACCATTGATGTCTCTAGTACCATTTTTTCAATCGATCTTAAGAGAAGCTATTGTTGTTTGAAAATTATGGGGCCTACAACTATCCAAAAATTTTGGAAGGGGCTGCAAATGTGAGAAGAGGATAGTATTAGGGTTTTTAATTGTGGTTTAGCTGCACAGTTCAACTATGCATTTTAATCACAATTTCACTTAAATTACAACTAAATTATAAAGGTTTAATTGTGATTTAGTTAAATCTCATGGTTTAACTATAGTTTGACTACACCATGATTAAACCTTAAAGTTTAATTGCAATTTTATAAATTGTAATTAAACCATGATAGTAAAATGTCAATATTTTAGTATAGTGTGACCAAAGATTGAGTAATGTAGGTACATAAGATTTATCTAATTGAATGGATTGATTCATCTATAAAATATGAATATATCTACTAGTCTCACATGGTCACATTAGAACTTATTTTTAGCTACGTCTCTTAGGCAATTGCATAAGGGAGTATAAATTAATTTAAAGGGAATACTTACAAGTAAATTAGAGTCTTAGGCTAGTGAAGATAATCACTAAAAACAAGGTAAAAAGATGTTAATTGATTTTCTATGAAATATTATGAGAGATCATAATCTAAGGTCTTTACCTCTTAAATAAGTCTAGAATTCTATATATTTTTGTTTTGTTCTTTTTATATATTTAGTTTAACTTTATTTTGATTTTTGCTTGCTATTAGTTTGATTTAGATTAAAGTGCCAATTTTAGTACTTGATAATTGTCTTAGTACCAAACCCTTGTAAGAACAATACTATATATTTATTATTATATTACATATTCGATACAATATTTGCATGTAAATTCTTGTAGTGCAACCATTTCTTGTTTTTTGATGTATCTTAACAATTGATGTTCTTACAATTTATTGGTTGGACTTGATCATTTATGTATCTAGCAAAGTTTAGGGTTTTATAACTTATGACTTGTTGAATCTGTGAATATTATCACTTGGTGACCTATGAGTTGTGTTTATGTACATGAAATTGTGACTTTTGCAACTTCTGACTTGTTTTCGAAGTATGAAAATGTTTTGATAGTTTTATGCTTATCTAAGAATTTTATGTGTGCGCATATATATATATATATATATATATATATATATATATATATATATATATATATATATATATATATATATATATATATATTATAAGAGGTAGGACCTTACCATCATCAATTCAATCTTACAATTTGATCTTTTTAACCCATGGGTTGATTTTACATAAGATTTGATCTAGACAGGCTATTTATTACCGCTTAATTACTCTTTGATATTTTGGACTTATTTTTTATCAAGCTTTTTGTGAATCCAACGAGTTGAATATCAGATATTAGAACTTGACACGTTTAACTGATTGAACTTAATATATTGTCAAACTCATTAATTTGATTAATAAATCGAGTTCAATTAAAACTTTTGAGTAGTTCACAAACAATATTCGATTCATTTATATCCCTTTTTCAAACAATTGAAAAGGTTAAAAAAAAAAACACGAGTTTTAATATATATATATATATATATGAGTTACTGTTTCTTAATATTTTATATATAATTATTTTCTCTATATTTTAGATTAATTTTTAAAGTAATTGAAATGGGTGAATATTTGAACCATTAGATATCCATAAAAGTACTGTTAATTTTAGTACCACAGTGCTGAGCTGTTGGCACAGACAGGGGCATCTTGAACACGAGACTTTTGCCCCTTCGGCATCCTCCATCTGCTCTGGCAGCTCCGCCAACCAATCCTGCTTCTAGATGCCGTGCTCTCTTTTTCCTATCATGGCTTGTTTATTGCTTTCTTTTCTTTGACTTGGACTCTTATTTGATAATAAAGTCAAAAATAAATTATATAGATTTTTTTTAATTTTATTAAAATTATATAATTTTTTTTATTTTTAAAATATACACTGACATAAATTTGAACAAAAAGTTACTATATATGTTAGTTCAATTTAATTTTCTTTTTACTAAAATACTTTCAATTAACATAAACACATATTCTTTAAAAAATAACAAAAATGTTGAATGAGAGACATTTAGTTTGGTAAAAAAATCTAAAATTAGATTAAAATATGAGATAACTTGTTTTTTTAAGAGAAGTTTATATATATTTTAAAAGTAAAAGAAAAATTTATATGATTTGAGCAAAATTTATGAGAAATCTATGTATTTCACTCTAAAGTAAATGAGTCCAAACTTAAAGGAAAAAAAAAACTAAAATACACAAAATTCTTTTAAATTTTAAATCATATACAGATAATTTTCTTATATTTAAAATATGATAATGTACTCCCTTAAATTTTTAAGTTTGTGCAAATAACCCAAATTGTTAATAAATTCAAACTTCATTTATTATACAAATATTTTTTTTTTAAATTTTGAGTCATATATAAATAACTTATTTGATACGTCGCACTTCTATTAATAAAATAATAGAATAACTAATGACATGATGTTACTTGCATATAATCTCAAGTTTGAAGGGCTTATTGTTAAGTTTTGAAATTTAGAAATTACTTGCACATAATTTAAAGTTTAATGGGTTATATATTTTTTAGCCTTATAAATAATTAAATGTCATGCATTTTACTTTTAATTTCATTTTTTAATTTTTCATTAATTATTAGTCTCATATTATTATTAGTTTTTAAATGGTAAAATTATCAAATTGAGATATTTTTTACCATAAATATATATATGTTTATACATGTACATCAATTAGTATAAAATGTTAGTTTGTTGATTTAATTATGACTTTATTTATGCAAAAGACATATATAATGACATAAATAGTCATAAATATATTGGGAAAAATAGTTTAAAGTGTTAATGAAATTTATTAGTGAGAAAAGTTCTTTTTACACTATATATATATATATATATATATATACATAAACTATTTGAGTTGACTGTTAGGAATTCGAACAAAACATTAGTCCCAATAATAATTTAAAGTTATCACTTAACATCATAACATAATTAACCACTTATTGAAATTATATAAGTGCATGATCTCATAAAACACTTTATGTCTTTCAAATTATATGCTTCTAGCCTGTTAATTAGAATTTAATTTACAAATTATTAACAGCCTAGTAATTAAATTAGTTATTTCAAATTAATTTTTTTGTAGGCATATTCTGAAGGAACTTATCATTTAAGTATTTCCATGGAAGCTTGAAAAACTTTACTAGAGAAGAGAAACTTGATTCCATATCAAATATTAGTGTATGAATGTGCAGTGTGAAGAGGGATTGGCTATAGAGTATGAAATAAATTTTGACAATTATAATAATGCTCGGTGTCCGGGATTTATGCATTTCACTGAATCTCACGGTAGAAACCGCTATGCTTGGACGTCAAGCTGCAACAACTGCTTGCGGAGGTTCCTGAATGCCAGTGACACATACATAGGCGACCCCTTCTCACATGCTTATTTGACCAAATCATATATTCATTTTAATATCAATTTCAACTGCAATTCAAACCTCATCTCAATACCTTTTTTCATGGTTGAAGCTTTTCAATATCAATTGGTAACGCCTATTTTTCCTTACATTAATTTTAGCTATGTGAATATGTTTGTTTGAATGAAAAATTAACGTAAGTGCCATTCATTTGCCTTATTTTACAGCTGATAAAGTGTAAAGGATGAAGATAGACGGAAATCAGATGGAAAGAATGACTGATCATTGAAGATTAAAATGGACTAATTCTAACGTTTTGAGAGCTTTGTGTCCATAGATAAACTGAAATATAAAAGGAGTACGTCTTTGTAAAACATTCTTAAAGTTAGTATTTTAATTTATATATTTCGAAAAAATATAGGCAAATCTTTATTGTAACACATTTGGATTTCACTCTAATATAACATTATGGTTAATTAACTCTTATGATGATTTTTGCTATTAGTGGAACAAGTTGGAGAATGTTTCAGAACCAAATTAAAAACTTATGAATTGCTCTGTGATGTTTCTTTTGAATTACATATATCTTTAACATTGGAATTTTCGTCCTGAATGAAAATGTAAATTTATGTGCGTGTCCAAAAGAAAGTGTCATTGTAGAAATTTTTATAATTTCTTTAAAAAAGCTGTTCATCGAATTGTTGGCAAGCGTAAGCAAAATATGTTTTAAAAAAATTACAAGAGATTGTAGGAGAGATCTCAAGAAAAAAAGAGGGAAGTTAATTACTATATATAAAAATGATTAATTAATTTTATGTGTAATTATTACACTCTGCTAATATATATTAATGTTAGCTGACAATTTTTAGAAATATAATTAATATATACGCTCTTTTTCTTTTATGCAATATATGCTCTCATTTATCTTTATGAGAGCATAAAGCATTTCCTTTTGAATCACCACCATACAAGGCCCTATTCCTACTGTCGTTTCTTGAACTCGTAACGGCATTCTGATATGAGAGTCTCCTTATTCGCTCTTTACCTCCAAAAACTCACTACCCACTCTCACTTTCTTCTTCCTCACTCACTCATATCACCTATTTCTCATCAGTGCTTGCCATGGCGGACTATGAGTATCCTCCCCTACAACTTTACCTTCCCTTGGACTTCGACCTCTCCCTACTCATCTCTTCCCACCCAATTTTCCCACCCTATCTACAGGTTCTTTTCCCCCTTCATTTTTCGCATATCTAAAAGTAGGTTCGAACTTACTAGAAGCAAATCTTAATTCTTTTGGGTTTATTTTGTGGTCGCAGGATTTCATAGGAGAAGCTGGGTATGGTTGGAGTGATGGTCCGATGATGCCAACCCTGCCATTTGAGTTCGATCTTGCACTGCTTTCTTCTGCTTACAATCCTTACCGCCGTGTCGCGCCATATGCATGCTTCCCTCAACCTTACGCCCACCATTATTTGCCACCTCAACCACCCCAGGTGATCCACTTGGGTCCCCTCCCACTTGGCTCGGGCTCGATCTGAAACCAAGTTTATTTTTTAAATTTGAAGTAGTTTAAATTTGATATACATGTTCTATAGTTGTTTGTGTAAATTAATGATTGTCGTGTACATATCTATAGTTTTCTCGTTTATACACATAGCCCTAATCAATTAAACGAAGCAGGTATTTTCTTTCTTGCTAACCTTAATTATATTATGAATATGACATGTAAAAGTTGGAAATAATATGTAGTTATTGAAGTTGTGAAATATTTGACGCAGTTATTTAGATTAAAATATGAGTAGTTTGTGTGTATATATAACATCAATTTTCTTAACCTATTTAGCTTTAATTAATAATGAAGCGCCTTCTGGTTTGATATTCGCAGGTGAATGTGTTTCTGGAAACCCCAGTAGTAGGTGTGCCGGTGCAGCTGCAGCCATACTACCTTCAACCACCTCAGCTAAATGTCTCTGGGTTTGGGAGACAAGGGACTGGTGTGTTTCATCCTCATGTTACTAGCAGCAACACGACCACTACCAGACCTAGAAAGAGAAGAGGTTAGTTGTTGTGCTACTGTCTTAGAGTTACTTAAGGATTATATATATGAATTACATTTTACCATTTTTCATCAGCTATGCTTACATTTTTTTACTTTTAACCAAAACACTTGGCTAAAAGCCCCTACATGTTCAATTAAAGTTCAATACAGCTTTTGTCAAAACTTACTTGCAGAGATATATCAGTTCACGTAAGAATTGTCATCTTATCAATTAAGTATTTCACAAGTTCCTCTTTTTCAAGAAATAAGTGTGTAAGTTTTCAAAATATTTAGATAAAAATCCGTACAATCCATATCACAATATTTCGAAGGAAGATCGTTGAATGCTACATTGTATTTTGGTGCAACGAGGACAGAAGACTAAATTGAGTGTAAAGTTTAACTGGTAGAAAGTTGATCAGTGACCTTGATTGCACCTTGATTATACTAACAGAATGAAGGTGTTTTTGGGTGAAATTGTTGTTGAAAGTACTCTAGCTCGAGGTAGCAGAATTACTGCACCTTGATATCAATTAAAGTGGTATATCAATGTGAAGCAACACCTGAATTGAGCTCACCAATCTGATAATGAATGGTGTGATGGGCATGCAGGACGAAGAAGGAGAAGGAACAGAAAACGAAAACAAGAGGCGAAAGCCTTGAATCAGAAAAATACTGAGTCGTCCTCCCAGGAGAAGGAAAAGCATTGAGAATCGTCATCTCCATTTGGCTTCTGGGATGGCCTTCCCTAAGGACTGGTATCATCTCATCATGTCCCCATGTCCTGTACATCCTCAATCATCATCTGCTTCAAAGTGCCTGTATATTGTCCTGTCTAGACAACATTGAATAAGAACTTTGATTCATCTCTCGTTTATTGTCCAGTTGATGCAAGGACTGTAGTACTAATTTGTATGTCCTGATAGTTATTGTTCTGGTTTGAGAATGAAGAACTGCAATATTTGAATGTATAGTTTATTTGGGAAATTAAGTTGCTTGACTTTTCTTCACTCATTCATTTGTTTTGTGTTTCCGTGCTTTCTGTTCGTACCTACTGATGACATATAATTCTGTTTTTATTCTGACGATTCCAAAATTAATCATAACTTTTTGCTAGATTAATTATTCAATATTTTAACTAGTAATCTATTCATAATGATTTTTTGTACATATATATCTTACACAGTTATATTAAAAATGGTTAAATTAAAGTTATCTTCAACATTTTTTCTCTGGAAAATATGAAATGAAACTATAAGTAACTCGGGTATATGATCAGTTCCTTTCCGCCCTCGAGACAGCTATGCTTCCCACTCAGGTAGACTTCGTAATTCGTCTGTGTGCGTGTGTGTGTGTTGTTTTATTTCTCATGTCGAACTTTGGTTTCAACAGGAATAACATCTTCCATACTTATGTTTCATTTATAAGAAGAAACCCATTCTTTGTTAGTCTAGGTCCTACGCATGTCTCATTCCAGATACTGGAAAGATATCTGGTATATATTCGTTATTCGATTCTAAAAATCCTGTCATTGATCATAAATTTCAGTTTGAATGTCAGCAAAGCCTGTGGGATTTGATATGGCTGATCGAAACCAAATTAATTTATAGCCAACCCATCAGTATCGGGCATGCGGCGCAGGTTAGCGTATTGGCAAAAATCGTTCTGCAAGTCAGAACGAAGCCTGGAAATTGGGTCGGACGCTCCTCCAACCCTCATTCCACCAAGACTTCTGCCTTTGCAACAAGATTAATTTAGCGCAAACAAATGGTTCAAGCTGGTGTTGGCCATCAACAAAAGCTATTTTGAATATCCATGGGGGGTTCCTTTCTTTTCCATGTAATCTGATGATAAAGCCTTCTTTTACTAGTTCAATTCATGGCCTCTTTTATTATAACCGAGTAATAGTTAGGATTTGCATTTATTTACTAATATTGTTTTAATTCCTTTTAGGTACTAGTCACGAGACGTATATTTTCAAACTAGTCCTACTCTCAAGGCTCTAAGCGTGATCTAATTAGAGGGAGGGGTATAAATAGTTATTAAGAAGTCGATTTTAAGCCTTTATGTCAACATAAAAAGAACAAACCATAATTCTACTCACCACGTAATTATGGATGTGTGTGCATATATATATATATATATATATGGAGAAAATTAAACTTTAAATTTAATAGAAAATATTTAGGTGAGATTATCTAAATTTAGATGTTATCCAGTAAATTATAATTTTTGTGTCAAACTTATAAGCGTTAAATTTGGATAAATAAAATTTCTCAATGTCAAAGACACAATTCATTCTTGTAAGCACGATATCTTGGTTACAAAAATAGATTTTACCATTTTAATACTGTGGGTTGTCGTTGTTGGCGCAGAATCTATTGAAGCTTCTTTAATTTAATTTGAGTGTCTCTCTTAAATGATCTTCCGAGGCGAGTGGTTCTGTTAGGGTTTCCGATATGAGTTGGACTTGTATTTAGAACAACCTTTCAACAAGTTGTTTTCATCACTTCAAGTGGAAGCCAAAATCGATAAAGCTAATTACCCTTTCACCTTCACACCCATTTCGTCCCAAGACATTAATGAGGAGGAATGCCCTCACTAGGTGGTCGACCTTCATGTTGACGCACAGCAACCTAAATATGTTACGGGACTTCAATCTGAATATATTACAAGAATATACGAGGAAGAATTGAGAGTTTCGGAATCATCATCTCTTTAGGATCAACAAGTAGCGTCAAACTAGGATCAAGTAATCTTCATGGCAATAAGAAGAAACATCATTTTATCCTTCCACCGATTGAAGTACGTTCCATTAGACTGATCTAGTTTGATGAAATCTTGGGTTCATAACTTTGAGGTTGGATTCCTATATAGTCTCCATTGTCTTTAGAAATATCATCTTAAGATTGTTACAAGAAGATGTGAGGAAAAGATAAGACTTGTGCCTATAAATGTGCGCAAATCATATTCTTTTTAAAGCGATATTTGCCTCCATTAATTTTGCTATGAGGTATATAGCAAATCACCTTAAGAACTAATCCCAAACACTCACAGATATATAGATAACAACTTTTGATATCTCTCCTATAAAACTATTAAAAATTTCAGAGTAAGAATTTTAAAAGGAGAAGAAAATAAAAAGTTGCTAAATTTTTCTGATTTGTCAAACTCTTCTTTATAATAAGAATTTGCACTGACACAACCTCTCATCAAAAGTTGCGTTTCTCTATAAAAACATATCCATTTGAAATTTTAAACAAACAATTGTGATTTTTGAATAATATATTCGTTTAGAATTTAAACAGAAATATATTTGAATTTAAAAAATAAAATTAGGGACTTAGTGAAATTGTTGAAATTATTTAAAATATAAATTTAATTCGTATTTATTAACTACACTAAGCACTTTTAATTTTCCCTCCAATTTACGAATTTAACATTTATTGTGACTTTTCACTTATATGAGCTTTAAAGTCTTGTGAACTCTCCAACGTTGACTTAGTGAAAACATATCGCTCAACTTTCCAAACTAGCTATGTATAAAACAAAATATTGTGAAGAAGAATGCCACGGGACCGCCTCCGAAATCGTCCTAACCATCTTGGGCTTTTGGCATTTCTGGTGTTCTGCATCATGCTAGCCTCAAATCATAGCTTAAACCCATATTCAAATCTGAACCCATCTGAATTCTTCCTTAATTCTCCAAGTGTTCCCACCCTTAATTACCTGCCATATGGGACATAAACTTATCCATATCCAATAATGGGATAAATTCCACGATTATGAATCTTCTCTACTCTTAGACCCTTTGTGATGTACAAGGAAAATAGAGCTCTGGTAGCGAGCTCTCCAATCAAACATAAAAATGAAGAAATATAGGCTATTGATCAGAATTGTTAAATGCCAACCGACTCTCTTTTTCTCTCCCTAGATTCTTCTCTTTAGCAAATCAAAGCACATTCCCTGAAGTAAAGTGAGAAGGTACGTAGTAAAAAATATAGTGAACTCTTAGATCATGAAAAACTTTAAGTGTATAGCAATTCTTTTTGTGTGGTGAAGGAGCCACTACAAAAAAATATGAAATTTGCAACGACAAAAATTGTTGTTAAAACTATTTAGTGACGAGAATGTAATCATCGCTAAGTCGCTGCAACTACAGAGGTTGCTAAAAAGATTTAATAACTAAAAAATTGTCATTGCTAAAAAAACTTTTTACGACGACAAAAATCGTCTTTAAATATATGTAATTTCGCCACTAAAACTTCTAAACTTTTGGAGCCGTGGCATTTAGAAGCAACAAATGTCGCTGCTAAAGGTTCATCAAGGCTCATGTTATCACAAAAAATATTTTTAGAGGTAAAAAAAGTCGTCACTAAATATATGATTTTAGCGGCGACAATATCTCTTGACACTAAAAACTTTTAGTGATAACTTTTGTCAATAGCTGTGGTCACTAAATGCATACTTTTAGCGACGACCCTTTAGTTTAAGAGATTTAACGGTGACTTTTTCGCAGTAAAAATCCTTTTATTTGACCTTTCAAGAAGCCTTTGTTAGAAATCTTTAATGACGACATGTATCTTGACGCTAAATATTATTTTAGCAGCGACATTATTAGTCGTTGAAATTCCTTTTAGTGGGCATTTAGAGAAATTAGTGGCCAATATTGTCGTCGCTAAATGTATGCTTTTAGTGGCGAAATATTTTGTCGCTATTAAATATATTTTTAGTATCAACTATTATCAATAATATTGGTACACTATTAGCAACGACTTTAGTCACCGTTAAAAATGTTATTTTATTTTTTCAGATTTTTAATATTTTTCTTAATTGTTTTCTTCAATCCTATTTGCTAAAATACATTTTATAATATTATAAATAGTGAAAAATAAATCTTCTAAATCTCTAATAATATATACCATTTTACAAAATCTACCATTTTAAAATATATAAGCAAAAATAGAGCAAATCAAACTTTGCTAATAAATTTGATATATACATTACTGTGGAGATCTATCCAACAAGTATAAATACAAAAATTTGTCATATAAATAATTTTTTAAGCTCACTCATACACTCCACTATTCAATGTTTAAAATAGCATTACAACATTGCTAAACAAAAGGAAAAGAGTAATAAGTTAGCATCGGTAATTGCTTGAATCTTCGTAATTCAAGGGAGGGGCACTAGCATTCAATTTAGACACTTCATTTTGTTTTGTAAATGCCAAGACTTTCTCCATCAAAGCAATCACATGTCTGACAAATTGAAATCACATTCCAATTTCAGTAAAGCATAATGTTTGAAAGATTATGTATGCCATAAACAAATTAATGTCAAAAGTTTAAAAGGAAAATGGTGTTATAAATTAAGATGCATTATTTATTTTAGTTGAATAATCCATCATTAAAACTCCTAATTACTCACAAAATTATTGAGCTTCTCCATTTGAAGCATTGTTCATCAGAGGTACATTTCCTTGTTGAAAAGAAACATAACACTAAGCTTTTTAATATTAAAAAGAAAAAGAGAAGTGCAAAAGATACCTGTTGGAATGTGGCCATAAAGGCAGCCATTTGAGCACGAATTTCAGCTTGCAGCTGTGCTTGCATTTGGGCTCGCTCCTATTGTAGTTTTTGCTCCATTTCTTGGCGCATCTCTTCACACACTTGTTCTATTGCAGAAGAAACTCTAGACTCCACTTTATATTCGTCGATGCTTCTCTTTCTCGAGGGTTTCTTCCCATATCCCTTGCCATGCATATACCCTGATCTCTCCCCTAGTACGGTAGCTAATATCTCATCTCCAGTCAGGCGTGCCTCTTCATTTGTTGTTTGTTGTTGAATAACAAGATCGTGAATGCGTGACTATAGTGCAAGACATAAGTTAGAAGTATGGAAAGTTGTATAAACAATTTGTTAAAATTAATAAATTTGAGACCATTACATGGATCTCCTGGGACTGCGAATCAGCCCACACTATCTCCCCCTCTTTTGTCCGATGAGTATGTTATGCCTCTCATACTCGATCAGCTGTTGCTGGCTCCCCTATTTCTGGGTCCCTCTACAAATTTTTCAAACATTAGTATTCAAAACTTTTTAGCATGAAAAAAAGTAGTAGTGAATATAGAAATGAATTTTTTTTAAAATACAATGAGATGCTCACCAAAGACTCTTCAACCTCTGCAAATGAGTGGGTAACGTATGTATGTAATGTTACCTGCTTTGACCTATTTCTACTACTTGCAGCCTGCATATAAAGCCAAAGTGTTGTTAATGATAATTTTAATTAATAATAGTACAACTGCAATAAAGTTTGAACTAAGGACCTGAAACTTATCGAACTTAAAGTGATGAATTAGCCAATCCCAATCTTCAAGGCTAATATCCTTTGGTTTTGCTGCTTGCCTCTCCTCGTCAGTCATGTAGTTCTTATATATTTTTTATAATGAAGACTTCCAATTCTTAAAGATTCGTTGCATCAAGTCCATGCAATAAGACTTGAATACCACCTCCTGCTGAGGATCACAAACTTCAAATTTGTCCTATGCATTAAGAATAGAATAGCGAATTCTAATTATAAGTAGTTATAATTGCAAACATAACATAGGTATTTGTACATTAGTTAAAGATATGCGTTTAAAATATATAACTTATTACCTTCACTTTCAACCACATAGTGTCCCCATCTTTGTTTGTAATATCTTTCAATCACCATCTCTTAAAGACACAGTAGTTCACACCACCCAACCAGTGTAACTAGATAAGTCTCGAGCCCTATCTCCAATCGGGGGTTCAATGGTCATAGACATGATAATTAAGATCTTGTTTCCAAATTTTATTTTAAGGTCAACTCTTAAACACTTGTACTTGCCCCGACCCTTTTTAACAGTGCTACAAAAAGCTAAACAATATGAAAAAAAGAAAATGATTAGATGATGATACATAAAAAACAAATATACCTATATATGACATAAGGCAAAAAATTAACCAAACATTTATATTGTTTCTCTTGCTTACCTGCACTACTCTGGTTTTGTGATAGCTGGGTAAGAGGTGGACTATCTTGTTCTTGTTCTTCCTCACTAACTGGCTCTAGTGGCAATGGAGAATATTGAGCTTTTAGTGCATCATGCTTAAGTTGCCCTCTCGTACGTGGTGGGGATGCAATATCACTCATGTTATTCTGCCTCCCCTATCCATTTCCACGTCTTAAGCCTCGTCCGTCTAGTCCAGCCCCTCTCCCACGCCTAGCACCTGACATTTCCTAGATCATTCCACATTTATTATGAGAACAAGGTAGTTTAATAATGTAAATTTGTAAAATTATAAAACGTTTAACTAAGAAATGAATTATAAGAAGGGAAATTTTAAAAATTTAAAACAATGATGATAATAATAATAATAATAACAACAATGACCTGATAGAAACTGTCATAATTATCGCTTATTATGTGTTATAATTTATTATGATAGAAAATCCTGTTGACAAGGTATTGGTCAAGTCAACAAGATCTTGGCTTTTCTAAGTTTCTCAATTAAAGAATACTTTGTTGCAAGATAACAAATCCTGTTGATTAGGTTTCAGATTTCTTTTTACTAAATTCAAGACCTTGTCGACAAGATTTTCAATTGTGTCAACAACATATTATCCAATCATTGAATTTAAAGATATTGTTGATAAGATCTTCAACCTCATTGACAAGATCTTCAACCTTGTCAATAAGATATTATCTCAGCCCATATATTGACATAACTTAATACTATTTCAATAAGGTCATTAGCATGGCTTTACATAATGTTCTCATAAATAATGCTCTATTTAGCATTTTAGCATTAAGAATTATTTTAAATTATCAAATCATAAAATATTACAGAATAGAAATAAAAACAAAAAAAATACTCAATGAAATAGGATGCTATCTACGAATTTAATATTTTAGTCATTTATTCTATGTATCATTAAATACCATAGAATCTTAGTTAATCTTAGTTAGTATCTGTGGTGTCAATATCGACTTCATCATCCTCCCCAAGTATGTCTTCTAAATCTCCTTTGTCAGTAAACAAATTCTCATCATTGTTATCAATGAATTCATGTCTTGCATTAATTGCACTTGGGCATTGTGTTCGTAGGTGTTCGTTTGAATGGCTTAGAATCTCTGAAGCAACATCATCCCTCTGCAACTGGACTACAAAGTCATTTTTCACATTATCATCAAGGACCACATATAGTTCGATTTCATGTTGTTGATATGCCTCATCGATGGGCCCTCCTTCAAAGTCCCCACTGACGTCATCATTAGTCACCTTAAGCATATTGAACAGGTCACAGGGATTTGTCTTAACAACAATGAGCCAATTTGCATCAACTATGTCATTTAAATAGAACACTTGTTCGGCTTGATATGCTAAGACAAATGGCTCATTAGAGTTAAGTGAATAATGAGTATTCACGCTAGTGATTCCAAATTTATCAACCTTGTATCCTCTTCCTAGATGAGCCACATCCCACCAATAACACTTGAATAAATGCACTTTTTTATGCCTAATATAAATAGATTTCATTACTATCTGTTATAGTTGGATTCTTTTTGCAACTGTATTGAGACACTTGTTAGAATATAATTTTGTATACATCACAAATTATTTTATAAATGAGAAAATAGTTCATTGCTCAAAACTTGATTCATAAGGGCTAAGATCACAAAGTACATTTTCTCCTTCTTCATCTTTAGTTTATCTTGGTATCAAAGCCACTCGAGGCAAAATGCCATGGATTCATAGACAAGCTTCACTCCCTCTGTTGTTATCTCTTCCACCAAACTTGCTACCAAAAGTCAAGTACCCTTTATTGTCACTCTCATGAAGATAGTTCCATTGATGAACTCTTTTAATCAAGCTTGCTTTGTCAAGTTGGATTAAAGCAACTTTCTACTATGGCATTCCATGATTTTCTTGGTTAATTGTGGAACAAGCTCGATGGTTTTGCACTTGGTACAAAGCCTTGCCCTCATGAATTTTTCCCTAATGATGCAAGGAATAAAAACCTAGATTATGAAGATTGGATTACAACCAACCGGTTTTTGCTAGACTAGCTTTTCAACATTATGACACTTTGACATTACCTCACAAATGATTCCGATGTCTTTAGATCTTACCAAAGACCTATATTTAGAGTGTATACTTGATCTAGGACCACTTTTTACAAAAATTAAGCTACAAAGGACACACAAGGGGTCCATGAAATTGAAAAGTTATCTAAATAAGATGAAAAACATTTTTGATAATTTGACCTTGGCTAGAAGCCATTTTTCTATGAATGATATTTCTACTCAAATGTTGGCTGATTTGGATGCATGTTATAATCCTATTATAGTGCAACTTGCTGAATAATCTAACATGGATTGATTTTTAGACTATTCTTTTGACATTTGAGAATAGACTTGAGTAGCTATTGAGTTTACCTATTTAAGTTTTGGAAACTCTTATGTAATATGACAAAGTTAGACAATTGCTCAACTTCTTTTAACTTTGGATAAGGAAATTAAAGAAACTCAAACCAGAGGTTTTTCGCGGTGGCAGAAGCAAAGCAAGAAGCACCAAAATGAATAAACCCACATGTCAAGTTTATGGCAATGTCAGACATACAACTACTCATTGCTACTTTCATTTTGCCAAAATTAATATAGGCTTTATTCCTGATTTGGACAAGAGAAATAAAGCCTATTCTGCATAATTTGCTTCACCTAGCACACTGAGTGTCCTAGCTTGGTATTTAGATAGCGGGGCAAGCAACCATGTTAGTAATTATGTTATTCAAGTTGAATCTCTTGTGAACAATCTTAGTAAGATAGGCTTGATTATTGGAAATGATTATAAACTTAAAGTTTTAAATTCTTGCAATTCTTAATTTCTCTATCAAAATTCTCACAAACACTTAGTAATGAAAGAGGTTCTACTTGTTCTCAAAATTGCTAAAAACTTAATCAGTGTCTCTAAGTTAATTGTTGATAATAATGTTTATAGTGAATTCCACTTATATGGATGTTTTGCAAAGGATAAGGTAACAAAAGAGGTTTTGATGCAAGAGGAGAACCAGTGAAGGTTTATACAAAGTAAAAGGTAACAACTCATCCACCCCAAACTCTTTCAACTTTCAAACCTTCTTAAATAGTAACATACCACCTTTATCTTCTTCATTTGTTTCTATTCAGCAATAGTGGCATAGAAAATTAGGGCACCCTTCTCATTATGTACTAGCTTAAGTATTAAATGATTATAATGTCAAGTCAAAAGTTAATGAAGATTATGGTTTTTGTGAAGCTTATTAGTTTGGCAAATCTCATGGCTTGCCATTTAAATTGTCTCTTTTTCATGCTAACAATCCCCTTGATTTAATTCATATTAACTTGTGGGGCCTTTCTCCTATCATTTCCTCTACTAGTTACAAATTTTATATAAGCTTTATTAATGATTTTAGCTAGTTCACTTTGATTTATCCTCTGAAAATTGAAGAAAAAGTAATCAATACAATCTTACATTTCAAAAATCTAGTGGAAAATTAGTTTGATTGAAAGATTAAAGTTTTAAAAAGTGATTGGGTAGTGAGTTTTGAAGATTTACTAATCTATTGAATTCTTTTGACGTATAGTTTAGATACTTATGTCCTCACACTTCAACTCAGAATGGAAAAGTAGAACAGAAACATAGACATCTTGTTAAAATGGGATTGAACTTATTTGCCTAAGCTAGTATGCCCTTTCATTATTGGTGGGAAGCATTTCCTATGGCAACTTATCTGATCAATGGGCCCCCACTCTTGTACTACAAGGATCTTCACCTTTCTAACAACTTCATCACACCAAACCAGACTACAATTTCCTCGAAATTTTTTGCCATATCTATTACCTTTTTCTTAAGCCTTATAATCATCACAAATTTCAATTCCACATTATGAAGTGTGCCTGTCTAGGCTATAATGGGTCTCACATATAAGTGTCTAATTCCAACTAAGAGAGCATATATTTTGAGGCATGTAGTTTTTAGTGAACATAACTTTCCTTTTAGTAGTGGTTTCTAAATATTAAATAGCAACCACAAATTGAAGCTGTTATTACTTCACTTCTGATTTAATTTCATCACCAATCTGATTAGAACCACAATTCCTTTATGAGTTCCTATGCAATCATAAAATCAACTCCAAACTCTAGTCCTTACATTATAACTGATAATACAATTCTTATCCAGTCACTTATAGGTTTAGGTTATAACATAAGAAGTGTCCAACTTGGTTCTAGCTATGTACCAAATGAAGAGATTAGTGTGGTTGATTATGCTTTTGTATAACATGAAAAGAAGGGTATCAATGATGTACAAAATAGTGAATCTAATTCTATGTCTTGTAATTAGTTAATAAAGACAACTAATCAAAGGGATCAACCTCAGATCTAGTCTCAACAAGTTGAATTAATACTTAACATGCATTAGATGACTACTAGAAGCAAAGATGGGATTTTCAAACCTAAACACCCATTTGTTAGCATTTTTGAAGTTGAAACAGAAGTAGCAATTAAGCCTACAAGAGTAAAAGATGCTTTGTTAATTCCTTATTGGAAAATTATCGTGGCTTCTGAGTATGATGCCTTAATAAGGAATAACACTTAAACTTTGGTTCCTTTTAACAATCAGCAACATATTGTTAGGAGTAAATAGGTTTTTAAAACCAAGTATAATGTTAATAGGTCCATACAAAAACATAAGGCATGGTTGGTTGCAGAGGGTTTCTAACGAAACCTAAGAGTCAGTTTAAAGAGACATTTAGCCTTGTTATTAAACCTTCAACCATTAAAATAATTCTCTCCTTAATAGTTTCTCTCGACTAGGAAGTTTGACAAATAGACATTAATAATGCATTAATGAATGGAGACTTACATAAAACAGTTTACATGATTCAACCTGAGGGATTTGTTGATCCTTTTCAAGAAAATCATGTTTGCAAACTCTCTAAGGCCCTATATGGCTTGAAGTAAGCTTTACAAGCTTGGTTTAAAAAACTTTAAAGCACTCTTCTTAACTAGGGTTTTTACAATACTAAGAGTAATGACTTTTTATTTATGTTTAGAGATAAGTCACACATCTTGATTATTTTGATTTGTGTGGATGATATATTTGTTATGGGTAATGATGCTAATGGTTTAAAAATGTTCAATCAAAGATTGAATAATCTCTTATCCCTTAAAGACCTTGAACCTTTGTGCTAATTTTTGGATTTCAAAGCTCATAGAGATAAGATCATAATGCATTTGAACTAGAGTAAGTACATTTTAGATTTGTTAAAGAAATTCAACATGTTACATGCTACTCCATGCCCCACTCTAATTGCCACTGGGAAAAATATATCAATTCATGATAGATAATTGTTGAAAGACCCCTCTATTTATCGAAGTGCAATAGGTGCTTTATAGTACCTCACTAACACTAGGCCTAATATATGTTTCATTGTGAATAAGTTACGCCAATTCCTCAATACACCAATCATCTTTCATTGGCAAGTAGTAAAAAGAGTCTTTAGTTATCTTTAAGGTACTTTTCATTATGGACTTCATATCAAACCACTTATGGTTTTGGACATTATAGCCTTTTTAGATGCTAATTAGGCATCTTGCCCAAATGATAGGTAGTTCGTTAGAGGTTCTTGTGTTTTATTTAGAGATAACATTGTTTCTTGGTCTTCAAAGAAACAAAATGTGATTGCATGATCAAGTATCAAGTCTGAATATAGATCCTTGGAGAATATAACTGTTGAATTATCATTAACATGCTACTATCAGAAATTGGTTAATTAGTTAAACACGCGCCTATTATTTAATGTGATAATATCAGCGCGAATGCTTTAGCCCCTAATCCTGTTTATCATGCTAGAATTAAACATATAGAGATAGATGTTCAAGTTTTAAGAACCAAATATAGATGTAGAGACAATATTATTCTCAGGATTGATGAGAAGAGGAAGTGATTTCATCTTTGGGCTAGCATCACTAAGAATTAGGTAAACATGAAGAAAGGCCTATTGTGGAATATTGGAAATGAGAAAAGAGTGCTTTTTTGGAAAGAGAAATAGATTCATGGCTTGGAAGCTTTTGAAAAGTATGCTATAAAATAGGTTCCCAAAAAGATGTTGAATGGTTATGTCGTTGACTTTGTGATGCCTTCAGGAGGTTGGCAATGCGATCCTTTAGATGGGTTTTTACCTATACATGTTATTCGAAGTGTTGCAATGATAAAAGCACCCTGAAAAGGAAGTAAGCAAGACTTAGTTTGATAGGATGGCAACATTGATGGATCCTTCTTAGTTAAATCTACTCACTAGTTGTTAGTAGGGTTTGAGGATGCCGAGGAAAGAAGGTGGAAAAAGATATGGCAGCTAAAAGTTCCTCAGAGAGTCAAAAGTTTTTATTATTGATGTCTCATGATATAGTTTTGACGAACACCAAAAGGAATAGAAGAGCGCTTACTTTAGAGGTAATGTGCCCTTCTTGTTGACAAGAAGCAGAGACTATTATATATTTAAGTCGAGGCTGTTGCCATGTAAGAGCTGTGTGGGAAAGATTGGTTCCTTACTAATGGAGGCAATAGTTTTTTATTGGCCAATTGCATGAAAAGATAGATCTAAACCTTTCTAGTTAGATGGCAAAGGTTCACTAGGGGTGAAGTATGATTTTATATGTTAGGTCTAGATGCTATGGAAGAGATGAAATGATGTCGTGTTTAATAAGAGGATGATAGATGAGGATAGCTTTTGGCATCAACTTCATGTGCAACTTTGAATAATGGCATACAATGATGGAGTGTGTGATTACAAGTGGCAACAAAAAAGTATTAAAATAGCAGGTTTCAATTGGATGGAAGGCTACATCTCGAGGATGGCTTATGGCTAATGTAGATGGCTCAATTAAGGGTGATGCAATGTTGGGTACATGTAGTGGAATCATTAGAGACATGTATGGAGAATTTGTAAGGGGTTTTTGCTTTAATATTAGTACCTATAACTCATTGCAAGCTAAATTGTGGGCCATGCTTATGGGTATGAAAGTGGCTTGACGTTATGGTGGAAAAATAATAATTCTTAAAGCGAACTCTTAGCTAGCTATTAGTTTGGTCTTGCAAAAAAATAATATAGTCAAATCAACTTTAATGTGATTCAAGAGATTTATATGATGTTAAACAGAGAGTGGCAGGTTCAAATCTGACATAACCATATAGAAAAAAATCAAGGTGTTGATCGTTTAGCAAACATGGCTTATGAGTGGTTTAGGGGTTTACATATTTCTAGTAGTTGTGCTCCTTGTTTTTTTCCTATTGTTTCTGAAGATTCTAAGGGTGTTTGTATTCCTAGGATGATAGATGTTTTGTGTTGGCTTCCAGTTCAAAAAAAAAAAAAAAGAAATAGATGTTCACTTTGTTTGGGATCAAGCTCTCTCTAGGTTGCTCTCTATTTAATATGTTGCTTCTCCGAATCAACTAGCTAATTGTCTTACAAAACCTCTATTCCATTCTTGATTTTGGTCTCCCTGTGACAAACTTAAGGTAGTCATCACACTCTCTCGTTTAAAGCAAGATGTTAGATCACGAGGAACCTTAAGTGTATAGCTTCTTACCGCGCGGTAAAAGAGCATGACACATTTTTTATTCTAGTATTCTTTTATTTATTATTTGTAAATAGATTAGTTACTATTTGTTATATCTAGATTCTTTCTACAACTATATTAATACACCTGTCAGAATATAACTGGTGTATACATAACAAATCATTTTAAAATTGAGAAAATAGTTCCTTGCTCAGTACCTGATTCATAAGGGCTAAGATCACAAAATACATTTTTTTCTTCTTCATCTTTGGTTTATCTTAAACTAATGAAAGAGGCAGTGGATTGAAGAAAAATCTCCCAGCTTAGGAGATCTCCAGGTTAACCAACTTCACTCCTATATATAGGCTAGCTCTAGGGGGTGTTGCAATATGTGTGAAGCAGCAGTAAGTGATCAAGCAATTTGCTAGTGGAAATTTTCTTAGGAACACCTGGAGTACGGTGCACTTAAAAAAATCAAGGGTTAGAAATATATTTGTACAGGTGGAGTCCATGTATAGTACAGGTGGGGTTCACGTGCAGAATAAATTTTAATCGTTGAGTATACAAATAACGTGACGCATCAAGTGTATGTAAGAATTGCTCTTTGCTAGTGGGTGTAACGTGTGGCAACAAGTGAGAGCAAGTGTAGTGTGTGCTGGTGAGTGACGGGAAGTGAGTGTCCAATGAGTAAAGAAAGTCAAAGTGTGACATGGTGTATATCACATTTTGAGTGTGAGCAATAAAATATTTCTTTCAAAGAGGTCCTCCAAGTTCTTGTTTTTTGAATCTTTTGCCACTTGGATTTCCAATAAGAATGAGAATAAGACGTTAATTTGGAGTTTGCGACCACGGATTATGGATGAACAGGTGCTTCAAGAGATTGCTAAAGATAGAAAAGAAGGTAGTGCTAAGTTAGGATTGAAGATAATGATAAAAGCGGAGTTCAAACACTAATTATACACTAACCACGCCCATCGTAATCCACGCCAATGCTCCGATTTGGAAGTGAAGTTTGCGCATGAACCAGGTGAGGCGGCGGTTTTGGTGAATGGCTAGCCCAGGGAGTGCTTAGGTCCTGTAGAATGAGGGTATATTTAGAACAATTAATTCGTAATTACATGGGACATTAGTTAAGGAAAGTTGATTTGCTTGTAGGCAAATGAGTTGATGATTAATTTGGGTCTCTTTAATTCCTCTTTGAGATGGGAGTTAAGATGGGGAAAAAAAAAAGATAGGAAAGGTTGGATTTGGATGAAGCCACAGAAAATATATACTGGGAATTCAATTTTGGTAAGAATTAGATTTAGACAGAATTTCTTATATTTTTGTTATTAAATTTTCTTATAACTATAATGCTAAAATTTTTTCAAAAAAATTCTTTCATATAATGTTATATTGTAAAAATTATATATTTATATATAAAAATTATATACTTATCATATTTTCATTAAAAAGTTTAATAGCAAAATCATAAAAACTGTATTTATGGTTTTTCCTCCTGTAATAATCCGCTTTATCTCTTTTAGATCATTAATTGTAATAGACATAGTCCTCTTTCACCAAAATAAGGATCTTATTACGATTTTGAAAGGCTGTGTTTAGCAGGAAGTCATTTATATGACTTTGAAGTTTGATTACCAGACTTTATTTTGGCTGGCTAAGAAAATAATTCAGTTCTTTTAATAACTTCTTTTAACCATTATGACAAAAATTCCACGCGAAGGAGAGAAATTGAAAGACACAGCCAAAAGTGAAAATAAAAACAACCTATATAACCAAAAGACTAGGGAAGGCATAAATTGATTCTTTGAAAAACCTATCATTTTCGAAATTAATGAAAGGGGCAAGAAGCTATGTTAATACTAATTTAACAAATTAATCATATGAGGCAACTAAATCAAGCAATTCAAAATCTTGTCTTCACATCTTTTCGTGTCTTTGTTCATTTTACTTTTCCGTTACCGAGTTTGTATACATTTGGAAGATGTGATTTTTCACAACCTAAACACAATTACAATTACAATTTGGCTCTATCCCCAGAATGGGATAAACTCACAGAAATAATTTAAATATTCACGCATTTTTTATTTTGTTTATTTGTTTTGCCTAATACAAAGCTCACATTACAACGAGGATTTAATGTATTGTTCCCATGATTCTCGATCGTGAGTGTATCACTCGTCGATGAAATTAATAAAAAATTTTATTCGTTCATCCTGATCATTTTTACTTTGAATTACAAATTCTCTCTTAATTTTAATAAACATCATTTGATACATTAGTCCCATTGTAATGAACCTCCTATTACATATGTAAATTTAGTAATTTTAACTATATAAAATTACTAAAATATTTATTGATTAATTATTTAATACTGTTTTTAATCCTCTACATCTTTCCCAATCAATCTATACCTGCATGATCAAGTCTTCCGATGCTATTTGCTTAGTTTTTCAATCTCCCTCATTGACATATCAAACCAAGTGGTTCACGTACGATACCTAATAGCATAATGGTTACCAAGAATGGCTTTAGCATTCAAAGCGTGGTGTGTGGAGAGTAAATTGATCTCATTAGAGCCACTAGCACTTGAGGAGTAATTTCCATAGTAATCAAAACTATACAATTTTCAATTTGAATTTTATAGTATATAATGATTTACAAAGCCAACAATATAAATTAATAGATAAATTAAAATTTGCCCTAAGTCATATAATTCATAATTTGAATCTTATGATTCATAATAAGTTACAAAATTAATGATCTAAATTGATTGTTGAATCGACCATAAATCATGCCATTCAAGCGAATATGGCATATTAGCACTACTCTATGATTAAAAAATGCTTGAAAACAATGAGTCGGCATGGGCTTATTATATTATTGTTAAATATTATTTATGTCTTTTTATAAATAAAATGTATATATATATATATAATACTTGAAGTCATTTGAAAAATTAAATGTTTATAAATTATCTAATTAATGAACTCATTTATAACTTATTTTTTAGTACTTTTTTCAATTTTTTTATTAGATTTATTATCTTGAGTATTTTATGCATATCATAAAAATATACATGTCATATTTTATATTTTAAGCTATATTTTACTTATTATTGAATTTTATAATTCAATATATTTTATGATTCACAGTTTAAAATTTTTTTTTTTGATTGGCGGTGTTGATTTGGTATTTATGCGACAGCAGGAATACAACTTCTCCAGAGAGCTTTTCGTGTCTCCACTTTTAGTTCAAGAATGGGAAATGCCGGACAAGAATGGAATAAAGAAGCAAACACTTCGTCTTGATCTGGTTGGGAAGTCTTCTGATCAACTGGTCAATAAAAGGATGCAGATATTTTCCAAGTAGCTGATGAAGACATACAAGGGTATTAAATAATTGGAAAGGCGTATATATATATTAATAATTTTACAATAATATTTTTAAATTTAAATAGTACAGAGGACTTACAGAAATGAAACTAGTAGGTCTATTACAATTATTTTAAATTTTAAAAAAATTGCAATTAAATATAAAAATCAAAATAGATACATACATTTCCTCTTACATAATCGATAAAAGAGCCTGTTTTTGGCAGCTAGGAAATGAAAGCTTTTGAGATTAATAAGGGTTGGAGTCGGCGAAAATTTATTTAGGAACTAGGACTAAATAACAACCATGAACCACCATAATTCATAAAAATTTCAGGAAAAGAAGAAAATCATCTTCCTAACACGCATATAGTTAATTAACACCACCAGGGTGCATATATATGCAGCCTTTAACTTAGCAATTCACACGTGAAATAGAATTGCTATGGTCCTTGACTCCTGATAATGAGTTCAAGTCATAAATTATTTTCTTGTTATTAAAATCAAGGATAAAAAATCTATTTAGCTTTCATACAAGAAATGTTACCCTTTTTATTTGTGATAGTAAATATACGAAAGATATGTAAATATAAATATATATTGTTGGTCAAGTTATAACAACAATTATTTCATAACCAATGCTTAAATATGGAATCAAGTGGTAAAGGAAAAGTGACAATTGAGCTAGTGTGATTAAATAAAAAGAATTATATCTTGACTAATAATTATAACTTTCAACTAATAATAAACATTTGGTCTTACAATTAATAATAGAGATATCACATATTACTTGACAAGACACAAACGATCATATTACTTTTTTCTTTGGATGGTTCTAATGATCATTTGGATTTTTTAAACTCAGAAATAATAAAAAAATAATTGAAGCAAATACACCTGTTAATTAAACACCGAGGGTAGAGAGTGAATATATGCGGAAATTTGCTTAATTAACTCATTCATACACCAAAATGGTCTGAACTTAACTATATTAATAATTATCTTCAAACATCTGTAATCCCCGCTTGGAAGAAGATCACGAGACTAAATTAGTCTTTGCACCTATTGCAATGGAATTTACTAGCTGTTCCATTCTCAAACAATCTTTTATCCATATTTGGTAAGGACAAAATCCACATCACATTCGCTGTTGGAATCATTATCCCATACTAATTTTTACCTAACCAACGAATTAGCTCTAGCTCTTCGGACTGCAGGAGTGCTCAAACCATTTATGTATTTACCAGAAATTCTTAAATACAATAGACCTATGAAGATAAATAAATCAAACTAATAAGAAGAGGACACGTAGATATGTAAAATCGAGATATAACCCTTCTTCCTTTTCTCTCCGCCGCATCCTTGCATATTCCGGAAACTTATTTTCCTCCGTTGCGTCTTCCTTTTTAATAATATGGCTTCAACCCAAAATGATCAGAAAGGTCACCATTATTCACCGTTGCCTCAATCTGAATTAGATCAAGCTCGGCCTCATGATAATGATGATGATCAAGATGAACCTTTGTCGACCATTCCTGTCGAAACTACAACGCCCTTCACCGACAACGATTCTTCAGATCGCGAAACTGAAATTTACGAGAAAGACGACGTTGAACCCCAAAATGAGAAAGGTCACGATGTCAAGTTTTCACCTTTGCCTCAATATTCTGAATCTGACCGTAGTCGTTCTAGTGAATATCGAGATCTACCCTTGTCCATTTCTGTCGAATCCACAAGGCTCACCACCGATGATTATTCCGGCGAAATGCCCGATCATGTCAACACAGGCAACACAGAAACGGCTCAAGACCTTCTCGGCCTAACTGTATTGCTAATGCTAATCTTCTCGCCTCTCTATAGACGCATGGGGTTACCCACGGAGGATCCTATTCCCCCTCTTTTTACCCTCAACTCCATGTATATTTCCAACTTTACCACCGCAAACGGGACCCTGACTGCTACGTGGGACGCCAAGTTGACAGTGACGAATGCCAACGTGTCATCCATCTATTTCAGATATACGGACTTCACCATATTCTACAATCAGAACCCAGAAGATGCTCTTTCCGTCGCATCGTTGTACCCATTCTACCTGGACCAGGGAGAGGCTGTGAAATTACACTTGAAGTTCATAACCAGCGAGGGCGTGTGGGACGATAATCAGCCGCGGGTGGAGGATTGGTTGGTGGAGCAGATTGGAAAAGATAGGGCGAAAGATGGGTCTCTGAGCTTTGGAATGCAGATGAACGTGGAGGCTATTTACTATGGGGAGACTTGGGTTTCTGACGTGGAGATGAGTCCTAATTGTGAGGGGTTGAGGGTGCAGTTTTTGCCCAACCTGGGTTCGGGAAGGTTAACCCTACCTGATAGGAACTTCTCGGTTCCTATAGGATGGAAGCCATTCTCTTTGTTTTAATTTATTAATTGCATAGCCACGTGAGCTGAATAACGAGATGAAATATAGACTATCTCACAAGGTTTGAAGAGTCTGTGTAGAAAGTCATGAGCGCCGACTGAGACTACCAATGGTTGGGGGCGTAAGCAAACGAATGAGAGATGGTGTTGGACGCAGCATTTCAGATATAAGGATAACATAACACGAACTGTTTGTAAATGTCTATAAAGGTTAACGTTTACTGGATCAGCTCTCGATCGGCAGATAAACAGCAATTCAAGCAAACTAGTTCTCGGTCCGTTTCTATATATGTCAGCACAGATTGATTTCTTTCGATGTTTTGTGTGTGATCCTTATACATCAGGAAACAATATTGAAAAACAAAGAAGAGGATTTTCAAATGTAACATCTTTGAATCCTGAGAGCAGATCCTCTGAAGTAAGTCTTCCCCGAAGTACCTGAAGTGTCTCACAAATCCAAACTTCTGTTTATTTAAAAAGAAAAGAAAAAATATTAGAAAAAAATAAACAAACAAATTTGAGAGATACTTCAGAGGAACTTCAGGAAAGGATACTTCAGACGATCTGCTCTCTTGAATCCTTGAACTATATTGCAAAACTGAGTTAGCAACCCGGCCTTTCCGTGCACAAATAGAGTATATTTTATATACAGATATTTATTTATAAATATTTTATGATTAAGGAACTACGCTGGTGTTAATTTGATGAAAATTCAGGTGTTTGCAGGGGTTATGATTGGACTATTGAGTGTTTTGGGTGATAGCTGTTAGAGCTCTCATCGCCATTTGATATATATATATATATAATATCATTGCATTTATCATCAAATGTTATTCATATATAATTGTGTAAGAAATACAGAAATGATGTAATATGTAATATGTTGTCTAACCTTGGCAACATATGCAACATATGTTTGCCAATAAGGCAAAACTATATCACACATTAATTGATTAGACCCCTAAAAAAATTGAAGTTTCAAAATTTACCTTCGATTGTAAAGTTAGATATATTTATGACATATATACAAAAGTTGGGCTGATCATGGATTTAAAATACTAATTACTTTTACTTTAACGCGTTTATTTTTAACACCAAAATGTGTTTAGGATAAATTATATTTTAATTTTTGTAGTTGATGCACACTAGAATAATAGCATTGCAAGTGTACGAGCCGTAAGAATAGTAAGTGATGAGTTAAGGTCATTTTCTCAGAGAATCAATACGATTAGTGATTAGGTATTAGATTTCTCATATTCATTTTAGTTAAACAAATCAAGTTATGAGTGAATTTTTATAAAATCAATTCAAGTGCAATTAACAGTAAGGAAAATGGTTTTAAGCGAAAATAAGCAATTAAAAGACACTCTAAGAATTTTAATCCTCTTTTTACACAAAACAAATCATTTCTCTTTTTAATAAATTGGTTTAATGTCAATTTTAGAGTCAAAGGTCTAAATTAAGTGAAAATGTCTTTCGATCCATTCAAATACATATATCAACTCAACTCTTTAATATCTCAAATGAGAAGTTAACATACAATTAAGGTCAAACCTTATCTAAACTACGTAGAACCTTTGAGTAGATTTTTATCTCAAGTGTAAATTAGACTATCTCTAATCCTAAGTTGCTCAATCAATGGTCTATAAGCAATTCCCTTCTTTCAAAGGCTAATTACAAAACCCATAATCAAACTAGATGTGGCCAATCACTAAAATGAAACCATAATCTAGATTAAGTACTAAAATCTTCAATAATCTAATATAATTAAAAGAGAAATTATTTCCAAAGCTCAAAGGTTATAGAATTCCTAAGGGTTATAAGAGTTAGCCACTCATTACTTGAAATCCACAGAAAAGTTCAGCAAATATATCAACAAATACATCAACTTGAAAAGAAAATGGAGTAGAAATACCTAATCGAAAGAATCTTGGACAAAACCAACGATTTCCCTATTAATATGAAGCTTCCCCAATACCTCTTATGCTTTTTCTTACTTCCCAAGTCAACCAGATGCAACTCCCTTTGTTGAATGACGAAGCCCTAGCTCTCTCTCACATTTTTAGCTTGCAAATCAAAGCTATGCGTTTTAGTAGTCGATTTCGCTATGGCAAAGGGTAGCGAGAGCTTATAAACGTTCAGATTTTTGCTAATCTCGCTACTGCTTGCGCTATAGCTAGGAGCTCTCTGGAATTTTTGTATGCATCACGACTTTGCAATGGCAAAGTGACTTCCTCGTCACAGCAAAAGCGCATCCTAGTTATAACAAATTGTATTCTCATTGTAGCGAGAAGACTTATTCAGCTTGCCTTTTTACTTTTCAGCTTCTCTTTCTTTTCTCATTTCTTTCTACAATCTTCTACCTTCTCCTAAGATAAAAATCAATTATAAAATGAGGCTCAAAACTGATAAACATATCGCAATTGAGACATTTTTTTTATTTTGTTTGATTGAATAAAAATTTAAGCATGTTAGTCAAGAGAAAAATACTTTGCTTCCCTAATATATCATAAAATATATCTCTTTCTCATTCAAAATTAAGGAGTCATAAATAGTTTAATCCAAAAATTAACATGTCCTATATATGTCATTTAAAATGTATTATTTGATATTTTTGTGATTTGTCATGTTATTCTTTGGATTAATTTTTGATAAAACTAATCACATGAATGTTAAAAAAGTTAATAACTATTGTTAAATGTGTTTCCCTAATATTTTAAATAATTCCACAATATTCAAAGACTAATGTTAAAATTAAGCTGCCCGGTCACTTAAATTTTTAATTCTCATCTAACTTAGTGCCAATATGACCTATGAAAACAGTTTAAGATATATTAAATAAAACATACTTTCAATATTAAAACAGTACATAAGTTTAACATTTAGTTAATTATTTTTGTTAAAACTAGAACAAAATATTACAGCGTAAAAATTAACAAATCAAATGAAAATTGAATAACGCACATTAAATTGCAGAGGCAGTTTGGTATCAGTCGTTGGCAACCTTTTTGCTATCAATGAATTAAAATGTGAGTTTTAGAAGCTTTCTTCAGGAATAATGTGCCTTCTAATGCTTTTTCACAATAAAAATTATCTATAAATTTATGTTTAATTAAATTTTTTATGATACTTCTTTTGACATAAAGGATGTTGTTCGTAGCAGTTGGTGCCTTTTATAAATTTAAATACTAAAGAGATTTATATTTTAAATATACTAGATGTGATCATCATACAATTGTATGCCACCCGTGTCAATTACATGACCTAGTTCAAATTTAGAAAAAAAAAAAAAAAGAAGAAGAGGTAAAATAAGTAGAAAAAATTTGAAAAAAAAAAAGTAAGACTCATGAAAATTTTAAAAACAATATTCTACAATGTAATTCATTCTCATATATATATATATATATATATATGATTTCAAGATATGCCATTATTATATTACTTTTAGATTCTTATGCCACCACATATATCTTCTTTTTCTTTCATGTCTTCTACTCAAAAACACAAATTATTTAATTAAGATGGATATACTTAATTTTTTTTTTAATTTCATAGATAACAACACTTCGCATTTTTATATAAAATGTAATGTCGGTTAATTCCCATTTTACATTTTCATAATGACATTTAAAACCTTTACCAAGCATTTAAAAAAAATCAACTATGCCCTTAAAAATTGAATTTGTAATTTTTTTTCTTTTTACATATGAAGCGTAAATTTTGTGAACTTTTTAACAAAAATTTACATTATTTAAAGAAAAGCTATTCTTCAGAGCGACATACAGGAGAATAATTTTTAAAAAGTCATTGTATTTCCGAAGAACCATAAATTTTATTTTGAAAACGAAATAGTAAAATACCAAATGGAGCCTACTGATGCACTGAACCTTCTGAGAAAAGGCCCATTCATTTGTAAAATAATTAAGCCTGTAAGAATAATGTGTTTAGATATAAATAATTTGTTAAAAAATAAAATAGTAAAATTTTAAAAGTCTTTCTTTAAATTTTGTGATTTTAGAAATTCAAAATGTTAACTTGTTAAAAGTCTAGCAAAAATTAAAAAATCCAAAAATAGGAAAGCGTTCATGAACTAGTTGTTTTTTCTGGCCATATTTCATAAATTAGTTTGGAAAATGCATCTGGAATCTAGATGGATAGATGCGCCGCAAGTTAATGCAATGGTAATTAAAACCTACGCTCCTCTCGCGTCAGCTGTCATCTATTTTTGCATGCATCCTCCCTCTCCATTCTATTTTGTGCGTCTTTGCGTTTTTGGTTCCACCTCTCTGCCTCTGCCTCTACCCCTGTTTCTTCGTCTCTCTCTGGAAATTCTTTGGAGAGAGAACCAAGAAACCGTCATGGCTTCAACCAGCCATGAAGGAGATGCCCCAGGCACCCCGAAGAAGGAATCACCGCCACCGTTTCCACCACCGCATGGCCTCCAATCCCCTTACCCGCCGCCGCAGATGATGTATTACCCACCTGGTCAAGTCCCATATGGTTACCCGCCACCTGGTAGATACCCGCATTACGCTGCTCCACCCCCGCCTGCTATGTACTACCCTCCGCCCTATGGACCCTACAGCTCCGGCGGCACTAGCTGCTTTCGCTCCTTTGTATTGATTATCTTAACCCTCATTTTGGGGTATTTTGTGCTGGTCTTTATAACATCGCCTAATAGAATTAGCTATGATGATCCCTTTTACACAATACACTCCTTTTCGGTTTCCAATTTCAGTACCTCAAATTCAGTGTTGACATGCATTTGGGGCACCAAGATCAACGTAAGCAACCCAAGTTTCGACACCAAAGTTTCTTTCACTAATTTTATGGTGCACGTTTATTACAATAAGGATGAGCTAATTCAGAGTCATGGAGAGTCGTTGGAATTGGAACATCGCCAAATTGGACAATTGGATATGAGAACCGTGTATAACCCTGGGGTTCAACCACAGTTAGCGAATTCGACGGTGAATGCGTTGGCCAAGGAGCGAGACACTGGGTGGCTAACGTTTACGTTGAAGTTAAGTGCGGAAGCCACCCGCACCTCCGAGTCTTCTTTCCTCGTATGGAGACTTAAGCAAAACATTGCAGCCGAATGCAGAGACCTGAAGGTTCAGTTTAAGAATGGCACTGCCGACGCCACCTTCAATGATGAGGGCAAGCCTGTGGTATGCTTTGTCCTTCTACAATGATCACCGTTCCCTGTTCATAGATTATTTTTCTTTTAGATTAATCAATTGTACCATTTTCCTCGCAAAAGGGACATGCTTGTAGATATAGCTAGATCCTTCCTTAATTTTATGTTTCTTACATAATTCAGTACTCGGCTTCAATTCTTTTTGCCACAATTAATTTTTTTCTTTATTTTGGCTCGAATTCATACTCTAACCTTAAAACTCTAGTATCATTAAATTAAAGTTCATTGGTTATTACTTCTTTTATATGTCTATCTATAGACCTTGCCAAGAAAATATCATTTATTTATCAATTTTATATATGTGTATATATTATACTTACTAGCAAAAGGCAATTAAATTCAAATGACATATAGATAGATACTTAGTGCATTATTTTCAAATTTGATTAATTTGTGAACAGATTCGTTATTTATTTGTCATAATATATGTTCACATAAAAACACTAATGAAAATTAAAATCGCAAAAGAAAATATCAAAGTTGAAACAATTATTTATATTCGAATAAAAAATTTATCGTCTAAATCTTTGGAGAAGAGATATATAGATGTATGTTTATCAGTATATATGAGTTTCCTTTAAAATCCTGCAACACTAATTAGTAGGATAGAGAAATTTTCTTTATTAAAAAGATATGTGTAGATTTGATTTTGTAATTAAAATCTGTTTGGCATACTGTATACGATGTGATTATATGAGCTTATATAATATATGGAGTGTTTGGTATACACATCTATTATGTAATATAACCAACCTTAATACAGAATCACCGTGTAACTTAATCAAATTCGCCTTCCCTGATTAGACCTGATTGGGTCGAGGTCAATAGCGTCACAAGGGATTTAAGTCTTAAATTCGTGGTCATGGGCGCAAAGAATATGCTGCTTTATTGGCAAATTGTGGGCCATGTCAGGACTGGTATAGTGCCCTGCGGGTTGCTCACTACTCTGTACAAATGAAGCTTCAAAACCAGCATCTTCAATTGAATTGATTTTCTTTACGAATTATAGTAGGATCATATTCAACTTCTCCCAGAGAAGCAGCCAAAGCTACAACAGCCCTTTTGACCTCATAAGATTCCTCAAAATACGTTCAACACAATTTACACAGTCTGCGCATGTCATACCCCCAATCGCGAACTGTCCAACCAGGGTTTGTTGCAATTTTGTTCCAAGTGTACTGGTTTCAGGTAGTATGTCCGCTTCAAACACTGCATCTTCAATTGCATTTTTAACTTCTTCATCCTGGGTTCAGATAAAGCTCAAAACATAGTTCAGTATCTACAGAATATAAGCTTCTGGCACCCATTCATAAAAATCACCGCTAAAGAAAGACTAAAACTCTATACGGTACCTAAGACGGGCTTTTTAGCTAACTTGGATCCTTTATATTTATCTAATAAATATACCAAATTTAAAAGGATGGATACGCCTATATATATCTCTCCTGTTTTTCTTTTTTTTCTTTTTTTTCTAAATTTATCTCTGCATTTAGATAGGATCCAAATTTCTTTCAAGCCCTATGCAGCTGTCCATACTTCTGACAAAAAATTCATTTTCCAGTTGTACTAGAATGGGATTGGTGAAGGAGACATGCCTGAGCGACTTCTGATCATGACATTATTTTATACTACTAGAAGGAGACATGCCTGAGTACACATGAGTACCCTATAGATCCATTGGAAAAAATTTGAGAGAGAGAGATTGAATCCCATTATTCAGGCTTCACCTCCCTATATGGCAATCTCTCTCCTACGCGATTATCTTCGAAAATCCATGACGGTATCACTAAGGAAGTTTGAAGTACTAATTAGAGCAATTGGCCCTTAACTAGTCATAATGGTTGGTAAAATCTTTTAAAAAATAATAGTAAATTATTCTCTTTTATTTTATGTTCAAATTAGGCAGATTTATTTTCTGTATTAAAAATTTATTTTTAAAAAAATTTAAAAAAAGGTTTTTCATTGATTTCTTTTAAAATAAAAAAAAAATCAATTATAATTATATTTATTTTCATCAAATTATTTTTATATTTATTACTTATATTAAACATATATTTGATGGTATAAAATAGTATTCTTTTAAATTTTAGAACAAATTTGATTTACAATTTTAACATAAAATAAATAATATTAAAGTAAAATTTTAAAAATTAATTTTTTTGGTAAATTATATTTTGAATAAAAAATTAATATTATCTTAAAAATATCTTAACTTTTTTAATTTAAATATATATATTTATTTATTTATTTATTTATTTATTTATTTTTAGTTTCAAGGAAACACAAAATCTTAAAAAAAAAAAAAGAAAAACAGAACAAAATAAGAATCAAATCTATATAAATCTCTCTAGAATTTAAATTTAGAGAGAGTCTCACTTAAATGAGTTAAATCAAAATTACTAGACAAATTTATATATTTTTAATAAAAAATACTATATCATTTCACTTGCTAAACTGAAATGATTTTTTAAAAAAACCACAGCAACTTTTCGTTTCGCTTGGACTCCAAACCCGTCTCCCCGCGTCCCGAGTCGACTCGGCCTCTGTTACCTCATCAACGCTCCTGGCACCGAGTTAACCGCCGGATGGGAAATCAATTTCATCATCAGAAACCCTAACCATAAACTGGCCATCTGTTACGACGCCTTTGAAGCCGAGGTTTGGTATGCTGAGGATCATGGGCTTGCCTGGACTCGCCGCGCACCTCTGTGGGAGGAAGTTATGAGTGAGACTTGGGTCCGAGTTCAATTCTCATCAGCAGTCGAAGGATATGTGGATAATGATGTGGCCAAGGGCATTGTGGCCGAACGAGCCCATGGATCAGTCAAATTACAGGTCACAGTGTTGGCTTGGGTTAGGTTTAAGTCTGGTATATTCCACACGAGGGGGCATATGTCGAATGTTGACTGCGCCCCAGTAAGCATTAGGTTCTCTCCAAACAACGGTACTGCCACTTTAATGGGTCCTTCCAGGCCTTACGTGGTTTAATCTGTGAGTATTGCACACAAGCACGTTGGTAGATTACGTAGCTTATCCATTTTTAATTAATCTGATAAGAGGAATAAAATGTATCCTTTGGTATGTTAATTTTGTGTCTTTGCATTTTGTGGCATCTGCAACTTACGCTAAATTTTCTGCCCCTTGCATATAATGCTAACCTGAATGGGGAATTTGCATTGCTAACTCAATTTTGCTGTTTCCATGGGTAAATTGAGTTAACCATGGACTTGCAGGTAATTTTCTGAATCATAAAAGGCTCACTTGTCTTGCTGCTACTTTGGCAATCATGGTAAGCAGCATTGGACTATTACTAAAGTACACACACAAAATGTGTTCTCTGTACTAAAGTACACACTCAAAATGTGTTCTCTGTCTAATGTTTGATACGTTAGAACGCGTTTGGATTGCCTTGATGCCTTCCCTACTCCCTCCTCACTACTATACTATTACAGGATGGGGATTCCCTCTTTTTTGGTATTTGCTTTTGTTATTCTTAAAATCCCAATATCAAGTGTTTACAGTAATTGAGATGGAAGGAAAGATGCCATTCTAACATCCGCCCCTTTCACTGAACGGGAGGATACATGTAACAGTTTCTCAGTTAAATTTTAAAATTCAAATGAAAATCAGGGAAGTGAATTGTCTCAAGGGTATCTGCATGCAAGATTCTAGTAAGAAGAAACGCGATTGCATTTGCATTCTGATCAATTGGATTCCAAATTATAATTGTCTTTCCTCTCTGTTTTTTGAATTTTTGGATAAGCTACTTTCATACTTAAGGTTGTATTAGTAATGGATCTGTAGTTGTAATAGGAAAAGTTAATGTGTCAGGTTGACATGAGATCCATTCATTGTACATTTGTGTTTAGATTGCTCAGACATGTACGACAAACTTATTAAACTTTGGACAGGGACTCAAATATGATGTGTCATTAGAAATGAATATTCTTTTTTCTTTTTGGTAAGTTTTGTATTGAATAATCTAGATACTTCTATAAAAAATGCTAATCCTTTAGACGTTCTTGCATAGTAACTAAAGAATGATAGGGAAAGAATTGCTGTTGTGCTTAATTTGCTTCTTGGGCCTTCTTCAATAGAAACAAATTATCGTAGTGAAATAAATAACACCAAACTTTTTTCAGTGGGAAATAATTTTCCAGAAAAAGATGATTTCTTGTATAGTTTTCTGTTGTTTGATTTTCTCCCGGAACCCTTAAAATGTTGAATTCCTTTAAGAATTTGTTTCATGATAACAGTAGCATCAGTCATTGGAAAATAGTACGTTTTTCCTGATTTGCATCCCAAGTCCCAACCACCAGCAATGTGAAACGTATTATCTACAAAGTTTTTTTTCTCCATGAAATAAATGGAATCTTATCTCTATATTAGCTTTTTAGTTGGTTATTATATGTATTTAATGAACTTTAATTTTCTTTCCTTTTAGTAATTTGATTATGAATTTTTTGTTTCACTAGAGAATTTGGATGAAACAAACTGATGAAAATTTTGTATTTCTCATTGTTAGAGCTAGAGGATAATAATTATTTTCTCTTACAGTTAATTGTTTAGCACCCTGGCACTTATTTTGTCATCTTAGAATTTGTGAAGCGCCAATCTGACTGTTATATTTGTGTTGTTTACTTAATTTTAGTTGGCAATTGACGTATGCCACCATGTCCCAAGTCAATGCCATGTTTTTCAGGCTTTAGCTTTTAGCTGTTAAGGGTGCTGCTAGGTTAATTTTCTTAGAATTGATGACATGTTGACTTGGATAGAATCCCCTATACGACATAGTAATTTTTACTCTTGTCAATCTCATTAATTTTTCCTGCATTTTTTAATTTGGGTCTAGCACTAGCATGTTTAAAAATCTCTAAATGATCAATAGTTTAACTGTCAGTATGCCTCCTATAGAAGTGCATTGTCTTATTCTTCAGTTGCACGGATCTTCTTCTTATGATATGAATATCTGGCAAAGTGCACTTTCTTTCCTTGCTGCTTGATTTAACCAATTGAATTATGGGCTGTAGAAACTCAAGAAGGAGTTGATGCTATTATTGCCAGCATTTTATGTGTTCACCTTGGATAAGTAACTGAAGCCACTGGTTCATTGCAGTCTAACCCTTCTTGGCTGAGTTATGATATGATGATTTAAGTGTGATCAAGACAGAGCATATCAGTGGCCTGGTTGAGAGACCACTTTTTCAAAGCTTAATATATTATGAGTGTTGTGATCCTCAAGTGAGGTGTGAAGATTAGGATTATAAAATAAGATCAGGAATACATGGTCTAGTTAGTAGTGCACACTAAAGATTTCTGCTTAAACTAATAAGTTTTTTTTCCCCAAAAAAAAAAAACAGTTTAATTTGGTTTTATTGTCCAATCTCAAACTTAAATCTCATTTGTTGGAAGAGAAACTGCTTCTTTAACGTACAATCACTATTATGCTACATGGATTTCTTAGAAAATATTTGAACATACGTTATGGTGACATGCATCAAAATATGAACTGCATCTAATTTATTTACACCATTTCTGGTTAATTTGTCTTTTTATGTACAAAATGCACTTGAAACTCGTAAGCTGGTTTTAAGATTGTTTAACCTACTCTAGGAGGTCATATTACTATATGTCTATGTAACTAAAGAGCACATATGGCATTTAACCTGGGGAAAGTACGCAATTTAGTAAACTAGGAATTATATAAAAAAAGGAAAGGACAATCATGGCTGATGAATTCCAAATGTTGTTCTTTCCAAAAGTGAAATAAATCACATATGTTGGGACATATATAAGTAGATAGTGGGTTAGAAACTTTAGTTTTGAGTTTTTGACACTGTTATACTCAAAGTAGTTCAGCTCATGAATAATATTGATTATTGATTCCATGGCATCGCCGTGTGAATTTAATGTTGGTTTCACAGGAATCCTCTTGTCAAGAAACAAAGTGCTCATTTCTTTTTTTTTTTGCAACTTTGATTTGGAAAAAAAGAAGGGGGATTCCTAAAAAGAGAAATCCCCATGTATGTTGTATTCAAGGATTGATTGAATAAAATTATTCTCTTCTAGCATAAACCTGGTACTTCCATTGTTTATGGTCATATTGGAGTGAGGTTCTCTAGTATATGAGGTTTGTAACTTACAGAACGGACAATTAGTTCATTTAGTATCATTGTGGTGGCTAATGTAATTTGATGGGGTGGTGACATTGTAATAGGATAACGAGTGGTAAGATTTTACCAATCTTGCACATGATGTTGAGAGTATATGAGCCAGGTATATACAGTATGTGAGGAAGCAGTTCTTTACTTCCACCATAGACAATATTGTAATTTTTCTGTGCATAAGAAATAAACTACTCTGTGTTGCTAGTTGGAGACAAGGTCAACATTGAGCCATTAAGACTCTTTTATGTTTTTTTTTTTGGCGCTGAAAATCCGTGTGACCAGATGCTCTGTCACTTAAAAGCACATTTTACAGGTCTGAAGTACTTATTGGCCGTCTATCTTGTAGGTTTGACTGCATTGATTAAGGATGACATGGTCCTTTTGTATGAAACTGCACTTGCTTTGCCCATGCACTTGAAAAAAGCCAGGCTAAGCTATTTAGTAATGTCTTGATGTATTGTTAGGGAAAGAAGGGGAGATCTGGTGTAGCTGGCGAGGGAATGATAATGCAAGGAAGTTTAGTCGCATTATCCTTAAGTCTGATGATAGAATAGTGAATTGAAAATTCATGTTGTGGGAGTCTTGAAACTTGTATCCGAGGGAATCCTTTACGTGTTTCCTATTTGTTTATCCCCTTTAGCTTGGTCATTGGTAGATGGAATGTGTGATTTTGATAATCATTATGCTTGGTGTTTTTAATCTTGAGCATAAAAAGCTCGTGTACCACTGGATATATTCTCTGGGGCTATCTGAAAATGGAAAATCTTTGTGTGTAATTTCAGATTTCTGAAACTTTAAGAACTTCCTCAAACTCTTACTATTTTGGTTTTCTTCAGTCATGTGTCTAGGTTTTCTCAACACTCTTTCTCGGAACTGCTTCAAGGCGTCAATCTCATTAACATCCATGGCTAAGATGATATATGTACTTCTTCATTTAGAACTGCTTCAAGGCATTGGTCTTGGAAGATGACGTTATAGGAGAAAATATAGAACAACCTAATTTAGGGAAGGGCAAAAGGAATATGGTGGTTGGGATTGTCACCTCATCATTGTATGATTCATACAGAACACTTGCTTGTGTTCCACAGTCGGCATATTTTATTCACGATAATGAGGCATGCATTGAGGAGTTAACAAAACATCCAATGCATCAGCCCTCTGGGCTATCGTCCTTTTTCTGCTTCATTAATGTAGTCTCTCTCTCTCTCTCGGGTCTGAATTTATTCATTTAGCCTCAGGATCTTGAAAATTTGCTTACAAAAGGCTCACAAACTTGACGCATAAGGTGAGATTCGGTTTGGACCCTGATGCAATCATATTTGGCAAACTGCGGATTGGGTGCAAGAACCAAATCTGTGAAAAGTGGGTCAAGCAAACAATGCCATGCCTGATAGCTCTTGCACACGATGATGAATCAAATACACCGTACTAATACTTCTCGTGGCACGCGATGACACGTGCTATGACTTTTTCTCAGAATGTGAAGATGGGCACCATGGGATCTGCCGAGGGTTGAACACCTCGATGTTCAAACGCATTACTTTAGAGCCACATGAATTGCTTGGAAATGAATGTACCTCGTTGATTCCTCTGTTTCACAGGAAATTTGTTTGGTGAGAGGAAGAAGACAGCAGGTAAAGTAATCAAGGCAACCAATTATGGGATTGAGAGTTTGCCCTTCGTTATGAATTTAACCTGAGTTTATAATGATTTTTATTCCAATAACTGTTGAAGTTAATGATCAGTTCCGGATCAACTGATTGACGACATTATTTTGGATTGTTAATTTCTGCATCGCAGTATTGTAATCAGTAAGTGAACTTGTCTTGGAAGCAAATATTGGGAAGACAGTTATCCTGCTAATAATGTTAGGTTTAAGTGGGTAGAGTCGTTCTACCTCATTCCTCAGTGCTTGTTTTTTTCGTTCTTTTCAGTGATGCGTTTAGCTCAATATGGTTAATATACATTGCAAATTCGCAAAAGCCCTGTCTGCATTACATTCATGTTTGGCCTTTCCCTCTAATTAATCACTTATATGGAAGAAGCGATTGTCAGCTAAAGGTGGGTGACCAAAAGCCTATGCTCAAATGAGTCGAGTTTCCACATTAAAAAGGAGTCAATTTATTACTTATCAAAGCATTTTGTTTGCTGTATATAGTTTTCCTTTAGATAGTATCTTCAGTCAGATGTCATTTCAGGAACTCCAAAATATTCGAATATTTGTGAATAATTCTAAATTAAAATAAATTTCATATTTGGACGGTATCATAATGAATTTGGATCAGATATCTTTTCTATAATTCACTCATTTTTCTTTTATATACATTGCTTATAAATTTATAACCATTTTTATGTGTAATTAATTTATCTGCAAAAAATGTTCAATTAGAATGTGAATTAACTCAAAGAGCCAGCAAATTTAAACTAAAAAATTAAGAGCAAATTTAATACATTTCTTGCAAAAAATGTGTGTGTGAGAGATACAAAAACTTTTCATCTAACTTAGTTTTTGTCCACATAAGTTATTTTTTTGCACGATACATATTTTTTTCGAAATTAAAATTATTTAGTTGAAATTACATCTTCATACTATAATTTAATATCAAATTAGGTGTTTTATTGTCATATTAAGAATCAAATTATTGTCTCATATCATGAAGAAAATTAATTTCATTGATAAAAAGTATACTAGAAAAAAAATTGTAATATTTCAAATGTCAAAGGAGCCAAATTTTTAAACAAAAAGAATATTACATATAATTTAATCAAACCTTAAGAAATGATAGTATAATTTATTCAAAATTTTAAAATAAGGGAAAAAAAGGGATAAATACGCTAACTTCTCTTAGGGATTTGTTAAAGTATACATAAGACTTATACTCCAAAAATTACATCTAACTCACCTAATATTTTGATATATATTACAAAAAAAAGTTTTCTCTAATCCTTTTTTCTGTCGAAGAAACTATTATTTTACTTTTGATATAATAACAAAGTTTAAGTTGCCGTTAAGTTCCAACATAAGAATGCAATTTTATTCATAATATGATAATAAAATAATTTTAATTTTAATTTTTTTTGCATTTTATATGCACAAATAATTTTATTGACAAAAAATAAATTAAAAGGGAGTTGATGTAAATTTTTTCCCAAAAGAAAAGTATAAAGTATAAACCGGAGATTAATACAATTTATTCGAAATAATAAGCAACATGCATTGAAAGACATGTCAACGCGGGATCCCTAAACAGTTCTAGTGAAATTTATATATTATTGCTACTATGCTATGTTAAATTGTAATTTCTAGCTATTTACTATGTCTATTTTAAAAAAGTAAGAACAATGAAAAAGAAACAACTCGTAAAATTATTAATTGTGACATTCTTTTATTATATTACTACGTTTTTATCTGAAATTGGGTTATTATGATGAATTGTAACTCATCATGTTTTTTTCTGGCTTTAGTAAGTGAAGATGCTCTCATAGATTGCTTATGCAGCATATATAATTTTGTGTGATAAAAAATCATTGATGTATTAAATAAAGAGAATAAAAATGAAAAAAGAAAGAAAGTCGCCTCGCCTTTCGTTCTTTATCTACTACTTGTTTTCTTCCTACATTTTTTTCTTTTTTGGGTTTCTTCGCACCATCTGAAGCTTGGAATTTTCTGCCATTGAGAATTTCGCATCCATCCAAGCTTTCAAGACTTGGCCCTTAAGCCTTAAAAGTCTTTGTTTCTACTTTTTGATTTCTGTCTCTTTTCACTTTGGCATCGTGTGCTAAGGAAACTACAATGCTTAAAGAAACCCACAATCTTTTACCTAAAAATGAAAAAGAAAAAGAAAGAGAAAATATGCGAAAAGGTAAAAGGTAAACCACCTCCTGCGTCCATGGTCGTCATCGTTATGGCATTTGATACTCCACACTTTCGTTTGTATGCTGCAATGTCCACGCGTTCAAGCGGCTAAAAATTATAGATTCTTGTGAAGATAATATTGAAAATGCTTTTTAAAAAAGGAATGTATTGATATTTGGAAGATGGGATGGGTATTTTTGTCATTTGAATAAAGCTAATTCAGCAATAATAATAATAATTGATAAAGCGCATTATGATGCTTATAAAGAGTACAAACTATTTTTTATGGAAGGAAAAAGGAAGAGTAAAAACTATTGAAAAGTTGTCCTTAACGGTATGCATAAAATCGAAAGGAGAGGTGAATTAATTGGGAAGCAAAATGGGGGAGTTCGGTTACAAGTTCTGGAAATTTGGGTGGTTCGAAGATCTTGTAGGGACCTAGCTAGTGAGTTCAATACGTTGGGATAAGAATCATCCTCAATGTCAGTGCAAGTGCATGAAACCTGGCTAGGACCCCCCGCCCCCACATCCACACGTGAACTTTGAATTACACGAGAGAGCTTCTCCGCTGGGCCACAAGCTTAATACTAATTAATTAGATTTTGAAAGATGGAGAGGATGATTATTGGTGAGAAAAAGGCGAATGAAAAGATTAATTGGCAATTGGTTATAATATTATTGGCCTAAGTAAATAGGCATTAGGCAATAATGCCTATTTAAATATTAGACCTCCCCCACCACCTAAAATAATGCGTTTGTGGACCAAAATGTCATATCAATTTCGTTTGATTTGATATTATTACGGCGAATGGATCCTCTGAAGTTGTATCTGTCTGAAGTGTGGTGAAGTGTCTTGCATTTTTTCTTCTTTTCTTTTTTATTAATATAATTTCTTTTTTTTTTAAGAGAGAGAAATCTTTGTTTGCAGGCAACTTCACCAACTTCAGCGAAGTAGAACTTCAGAGGATCTGGATCCTATTATTACGTTAGCCCTTGTTTGCTTTGTTCAGAGAAATTCAAGTGGTGCTTATTTTATGCGGTCATAAATCACCATCTTAAATATTCTATAGCCAGTACAGGATTTTTCTGCTTCTTTGCTGGGCTTCGTTGGACTTACTATTGTCGGCCGACTCCTAATTTTGAAAGTAGGAAACCAACTTTTCAGGCTTAGGCAAAGAAAATTCGAACTTGCTAGGCCCCCACTTTGGAAGACCCATGAGGCCTGTTTTTAATATTATACCATCTCCCTATTTATTACATATTTTTACTTTTCTAATTATTCCTCTCCAATCCCATGTTTCTAACAGGCAGGGACGTTGCTTACGTTTTAACATAGACTATGAATTTTCAACTAAAGAATAATTGAGTGAGAAAAAGAGCCGGTGAGACAGAGAGAGAAATCAGTTGGGGTCTCAACAAATGAAAGCAATGGAAGAAAGTGATAAAGATGAGACGCACACCGAGCATTACTGCTACATTGCGTTAAGAGTCAATTCACTTTTGGATCAATTTCTTTTTGTGTAATAGAGAGTTCGAGACTTGCACAGCACTTCACTTAATTTCCTCCACACCAGATCCTGATTTTGATGTTGTGAAATTCTGAATAAAGACGCAATCAATACTTCCATTTTCTTCAAATGTATGTTTGATTTAAAATATTCTCACCATGTAAAACATCCAAATTTTTAATTCCTTTTTTTCCATTTCTTTCCGCTTAAATTTCTCGCTTTCTGTTCCCTCTGATCTTCCAAATAATTGTCATTGTTCTTGACATTTTGGAACTGTCTAACACTTTCTGCCTTAATCATTGCCCCAGAATAAAAAAATTGTTCTTAATGATATATAATAAGCTTGTGGGATGTCCTTTCAGGTTTTGTTTCATCCCAACAATAGCATAGGGAGCTCAATGTGGTAGTGATCTATTTTATGTGGATGTGAAGGTGGTGATGAGATTATATGAGTTGGTCCACAAGAGCCGCTGTCAAACTTGGAATGGGCGAAGGAGATCGATAATTGATTAGTATGACATTCTTAGTAATTAAGCACTCCGGAAAACAAATTCCAAATCATTAAAACTTGCTATCTGTCTGTTAGTAATTAAGCACTTATCTTTCGATAGAAAAGGTTCACAAGTATTACCACTCGCCTAAAACAGAACGCTTGAACTAACTGAAAATGTTTTCAACTTTTCCATTGAAGAACCAAAAAAGAGAAAGGCATCAACTTTCTGAGCCTCAATTGGAAACACATGTATATAAGGATGGGGGAGTGATTCATTGTTTCTCTTCCATCTCTCATCACGCTAAGCTTTAGCTGGTGATAGCAGTTATATTCTCCTACTTTTTGAGATAAAAGAAAAGCAAGAAAAAGAATTAGGTCGGAATGGCTGAGCTGGAAGCTTCTCTGTCATGATAAGAGGGGCCCAGCATTTGCACTTAACGTGTCGCCACCACCTTCTCTTCCTAATCAAACATCCAATCGCTGATGAATGAAGCCATTCACATCACTGAATATCAAACTTAATTTTAATTGAACTTTTTATTTAAAGAATCTTAAAAGCATGATAGAAAGGCAAAGGCAGCCATAATTGAGAGAAACTAATTAATCCTTTGTTAATAATTTGATCCAAGTCTCCACTTATGAAAGCTGATGCATTATTCAAAGAGTTCACATTTTTGCCTTTTTGTCTCTTTTCGTTTACCCAAAAATTAGAAGCACCTCTTTGTTGACTCGGCAAGCTAACCATGTATGTATATGGAATCAAGCGTACGTCACCAGCTTTTCTTTGATTTGCTATGGTATCGAAGTATTTCAATGTTTAACAAGTTGGCGTAGAATATACATTTTTATATGTACGTACGGTTAGCAGATGCTTCTATTAACATCATTAGTTTATTGCCCATATATATAAAATATCCTTTGAGGTCACCCCAAAAAAAAAAAAATATCCTTTGAATTTTTATAAACTTGAGGGGCATGGTATATACGTAAAAGTTGTTATATATATAACTTGAAATATCAAATAGCATTGACATAAAAAAATTAAAATTTTTCAAGATTTCCACATACTTTTCAGACATGTCATGGCTTATTTTAAATTTGTTATATGCATGCCAAATAATCAAGTTAATTAAGTAGGATCTAGATCACACCCTAATTTTTCATAGCAGGATCCTGAAGAGGCAAAATTAATTTATGGCGAATCAAACACCCGGTAAGAAATTACAAACATTATATATATTTAGAAAATAGAGAGCAGTTAAAAGTGGAAAGCTCAAGTTGCAAAGGGCACATTAGATAAGCTTTCTTGTTTTGTACGTATATATATATATATATATATATACGTGCAGTGTGAAATAAAATGAAGAGAGTAATTATATTTATAGTTGGGGATTTAAAAAGTGGTCTCAATTAAGCAAATAACAAATGGAATGACTTGTTTACATTAATCAGAGCCGTATGCTGATACAGCCTCCCCCATTCACCGTAGACTACAAGTCCACAAGTAAGCAAGCATGATCTTATCATATCATTATCAATACAACAGCTTTGTTTTTATAAACACCCACAAACGCGTCCATTCCACGGCACCTCCCTTTCCTCACAATACCAGTGCTTCCCTCCCTCAATTCTACCCTCCCCCTCATTATACTTCTATTATTCGCATTTTCCTACTCCACTTTATCAATTCTCTCTCGCTCTCTCCTCCGCCGCAGCCATGTCGGAAAAAGTGTGTGAGCACCACAAGGATAAGCGAAGGAAGATCTTCCGCCGAATCTTCGCGGGCATCCTCATCTTCCTGTTCATAGTCCTCGTCACCATACTCATAATCTGGGCAATTCTCCGCCCATCTAAGCCTTCCTTCATCCTTCAAGACGTCACCGTTTACGCCTTCAACGCCACCGTCCCCAACTTCCTCACCTCTAACTTCCAAGTCACACTTGCTTCCCGAAATCCCAACGACAAGATCGGAATCTACTACGACCGCCTTGACACCTACGTCAGCTACCAGAACCAGCAAATCACCTACCGTACATCAATCCCACCATCGTATCAGGGTCACAACGAGGCCGACGTATGGTCGCCCTTGGTCTACGGTACAAACGTACCCGTAGCTCCCTACAACTTTGTCTCTCTGAGTCAGGATCAATCCAACGGCAACGTCCTCGTCATCGTCAAGATTGATGGGCGCGTGAGATGGAAAGTTGGGGCCTTCATTTCTGGCCACTATCCTCTCTATGTACGGTGCCCGGCGTTTATTACTTTCGGGTCCCGGAGTAACGGAATTGTCGTTGGCAATAACGCCGTTAAGTATCAGTTGGTCCAGCGATGCACCGTGGGCGTTTGAAGATAGATGCAGCCCCGCATGTTTGCCTGAGCAAGAGTCAACGCCCTTCGGTAAGAACGTAATTATACCGTGTCTATCTCTCCTCCCGCAGCTCCTTACCTAGTATTCTTACGATTCTCTATTTTTCAATTTTTGTGTACTTTTTTCTGAAATCTCTATTGATCCACGTGGTCTGTATTTGATTACGGTGTCATTAGACATACGTGCGACTTAAGGTGTTCGAAATTGTGCATTTTTCTGTTCAATAAAATGCTCTTTAGGGAGGAAATGTGATATGAACAGATAGCAAAATTACAATTTGTAACAAAGTGATCCATTGAGTTAAAAGTTTTTGATAATAGAAGTATTTGTTTCAATTGGATAATAAATGAGTGTAGAAGGAAGCATCTGGTGTCACTTTCTTCCTTCCCCAAATATTTATGCGTAATTCATGTTTTGGCTTGTTGTTCAGTCGCTCCGTTGGCTCTTTTTAATTAATTAATTTTATATATAGATATATCCTTGAAAATTCATAGTATGTGCGCAGTTTGTTTTATTTGTACGTATTTAACAAGAAAATAATGTTAGAACTTTTAAGGTATTGGACCACTTGTATTCTCATTATTCCATCTAGTTTAAGATACCTGCCCACAGTATCATATTCCAATTGGATATGTTTAAATGCTTTTACAATTGAAAAAACGCAAAAGTTGATGTAACTTTTTTTTTGTGTAATTGAATTGGAGGAAAAGGTTGTGCTGTGGGTAACCCATCTAAAAAAAATTGGCGAGGCTTTAAAATGCAAAAGCAAAAAATGATTATCTGCGCTACCAAATTTAGGGTTATATATATATATAAAGGAGGAGCTTAATTAGTAGGATCATTATTAAAGCGTGTATGAATTTGGAGAGGAAATGGGGGTATAGGTATATGTTGCACATGAAGTGACGGTGGTGGTGGGTGGTCCTTTTCAATACCCACCCACCTACTAATAAAAATATAATGAATATGGCGAGAAGAAAGGAAGTTTGATTAATGAAAGGCTCTCAAAAATCAAATAAATAATTGAAAGAATATTGACCCAACACATGCTTTGCGTAAGTCAAGGGTGGTTCAAACATATATAGCATAATAAATGAGCAGCAAGCGTGAAGGTGCCAAATTAGGATCCTACTTTCTTGTGCAAACAAATTTAATCACCCATGTGCTAACATGCCACTTCGATGACGACCCTCCATGCCATATCAACGTATACTCCCTCCGCCTTCGTAGCTCCCTCGCTTGTAGACAACCACATGCTCTTGCCTCTCACCATATCTCCCTTTACTAAACTCTCCCTGTGTTTTCCGCATATTTTACAACATGCCACTACAAATTATTATCTACTTGTAAAGTATACGGTGATAGATTAAAAAAGTTCCATCCTATCACACCCACAATCTTTAAAGGGGATTCCCATTACACTGGTTTGAATGTTAACCAGTGATTTTCTCCAATACTGGAATCGGGCCTCGCTTTTGTGGCGCTTAGTTTACATGGTCAGTGAAATTTGGGTCCAGCCACAATGCATACCTAATTCTGTATTACTTCGCTCGTCCTGTTCTGTAAAATTTTAGTTTATCCATGCGCAGATGTGTTACAATAGAATGTTTTTATCTTCGAATTTTACATATTGTAGTTCATGTTGCTTGAGAGTATTCAGCTCTTTAATTATGACCAACCCAAATTAAATCGCATTATCTTGGAACTGCTCTATTTGGAGCATCTATGGTTGCCTCTTCTTTTTGGTCCGTTCCTTCCAACATCCATGAGCCCAACGTTTCATCCAGATAGAGGGGAAAACGAAAAAAGAGGAGCCCAATGTTCTCTCCATGTGAATTTATTGGCCCAAAGAAAAGACCATAAGAAATTTTAAAGAGAGAGAACGTGAGAGTGTTTTTTACTAGCCCAGCGGAAGTGCTTAACGCTCTCTGGTTTCGTTAAATTTTTGTTTTTTAAGACGAAGATTTCATTAAGATATATGTGGGGCTTTCATAGCGATTTATTAACTCATCATGCATGGCGGATCCGTCCATTCAGTCCAAAAAGATATTTACGAAAAATGGATTTCAAATACGACGATGACGAGTCTTAGCAGACAATAAAGGACGCGGATGTTTAAGAACTTAAGCCTTGCAAAAATATTTGGTAGTATTAGTTATTTAATGTAAATAAAACAATTTATCACACCCCTCTAATTTTTATAGAGATTAGAAACAGATTTAATTTTTTATTTTATTTTAAGTCTTGCTAATGTTATGAACTGAATACTATTTACAAGCAGTTATTTAAATAGTTTAATTTCTATAATTTTTAAAATATTTTAATGAGAAAAATTAAACCGGGAGTGCAATTAAAAATCTAAAACATACAACTTATTAAAAAAAATTGAGTGTAATCACTATTTTATTGTTGGATGACGGCGTCAAGTTGCGAGATGAGACCAATCATCAATATTTTTAAAATCGGACCGGTCATTGAACCGGTGGAGGTACTGGTTCACGGTTCATTGGTCGAACCGTGGTCGAACCGTGGTCGAACCGGTAATAATTAAATATATTATTTAAAAAAATTTTATGTATTAAAATTTTAATATAACAAATAAATATTAGTAAATTTTAAATATTTGATTACTAATTCAATATTTCTTAAGATATTACAAAAATTAATGTTTAGTTTAAAATAAAAATTATCTATAATTAAAAGTTAAGAATATTTAATATTAAACTTTTAGAATTTCTAAATTATATTAAGATTCTACTTCTTATTAAATAATAAAATAATAAATAATAATTTTAGCTAAGTATCTTGATATTTGAGAGAAATGTTATTAGGAAATTGAATATAATAAAAAATAAGTATAAAAAATAATTAATTATGCATATTTTATTTCTCTTATATTCTCTTTCTTTTTTAAAAAAAAAATTATATTTTAACTCCCTCATCTTTTTTATTATTTTCTATTTTTAATTTGTCAAATTTATTTAAAATGAATTATTCTATTATATAAGAAAAAATTAAAAAAAAAAAAGAAAATTGGTTCAAACCGGTTTTTTCAGTCCGATTTTTACCGGTTTTCACCGGTTTTTGACCGGTTTGACCGATTCTTGGCCGATTCTTTGACTACCCCGATTTTCCACGTCACCCGGACCGGACCAGAGACCGGTTTCCGGTCGAACCAGCCGGTCCGGTCCGATTTTCTAAACAATGCCAATCATCCATTGGACATGGTCGCTAGACTCTCCTGGAGCGCGTTGGCGGAATTTTCGTCCGTACGAATGTTTCATGGTAGGCGAAACAGGTAGTCAAATCTATCAGCTATATATATATATATATTTTTTTTTTTTTTTTTTTTTTGCAGCGTCGATTGAATTGGGCAACCCCAAAGGCCCTAACTACGTCTGACCTTCTCAACTGCGTTGTAATTTCATCCAATCTCCGTATTATGTATGTGTATATATATGTGTATATATATGTGTATATCTATATATCCACTCTTCCATCTCCCTCCCCTCACGCCAGTATCCCCACAGCCTCTGTTCATTCATCTTTCTTGTGTGTCTCTTTATTCAATACTGTTGTTCCCTTCATTTGATCACGAGCCATGGCTGACAAGTCCCTCCGAGCCAGAGACTGCTGTTGTTGCCTTTTCAGCGTCCTCTGGAAATTGCTCGTCGCAATCATCGTCATCGGTGGCCTCGCGGTTCTTATCTTCTGGCTTATCGTCCAGCCTCGCTCCTTCAAGTTCTACGTGTCGGAAGCCGAACTCACCCAATTTGACTATGCCAACAACACTCTCCGATATGACTTTGTCCTCAACTTCACCGCCCGTAATCCCAACAAAAAGCTTAGCATCTACTACGACGACGTCGAAGGCAGGGCATTCTACCAGGGTCAAAGGTTTGATACCACCGACGTCATCACCTTCAGGAACTCATTCCGCCAGTACAAGAAGAGCAAGGATCCCATGAGCGGCGTCTTCTCGGGGCAGCAACTGCTGATGCTTGATGCACTACAAGTGTCTCAGTACAATGAAGACAAGATGGCTGGGGCGTATGACATTGACGTGAAGCTCTACTTCAGGATTAGGCTCAGACTTGGGAATTTCATTACCGGCGGTTTCCATCCAAAGGTCAAATGTGAACTCAAGCTTCCCTTGAGCGCTAACGGAACAACCGCGGCCAGCGGCTTTCAGTCCACCAAGTGCGATGTCGATTTTTGAGGTCTGCACCACCTCTGCCTTGGATCGCTTTCTATTCCCTTCCACACCTTTCTTTCTTTTCTCTTCTTTTCTTTTTCAAAAGTTATTTTGTGGTTGGAATTTTTTTTTCGTACTTATACATAATCCTTGTAGAATTATTTTATTCTTTCGGCGTGCATGGGTACTACATGTACGTGTCCACTTGTATGTTAGCAATTCTTCTACTTAATAAAACATTGGCATTATGTTCTTCAATTATAACCTTCCATATTATTTCTACCAATCCAGCTTCATCTGTTAAAGTTTACAAGGTCTTACAAGTAATAGATTTTGATGAATTGGTTTTTGGGGTTTTACCATCACTTTAAAGGTCCAATGGGTGGAACCACGATGGCAAGAATCAACAAGTAATGCAAAGAAGAACAAATTTTTTATTTAATTTGTACTTCCAAGCCTTAAGTTGGTGAGGTTTTAGTAGAATAACAGCAAGATTTAAATAAGCACAACTCTATTATTTATAGACAAGGGTGGCTATTACTTTGTACCATTGACTAAAAACAAACGAGAGGTTATATCTCGCTGAGTATGTGCCTGAAAACCACAATGCCTCATACAAATAACGGTTGATTGTGGGGTGATGATCAATCATAAAGTGAGCACAAGCCTCTAGTCCACAAGGCTTGAAAGAGGTTGATTAACAATTGAGTCAAGCTCCAAAACTTGGTTTATGAGATTTAGCTTCAAGTTGATTTAAGAAAATTATTAACCAAGCTTTAAAAACTACTTCTTTGTGAATATTTGTAATTATATATTTATTACAAAATGTACTTGGAGATAAACGTCATTCTTGATGAATTTTTGTTGCCTTCTTATTGTTTAAGTCAAATAATTTGTTGGAAGAATTTGTAATTAAGTTTCGATACGAAGTATTAAATAAATTATAGGCTTGTGATATTTTTGCGCGAGGGTTAAGACAAAGGAAACCATGGGAGTCAATTTCTTCTCGGAAGTTTCCATCAACTAACACTTCGTCTAGAAATCCAGAATACAACCGCTATAAACACCAACGTCATCACGCTCTCCCTCATCTCCCCACAAAAGCAACCCCCTTTTTAAACTCACTCCCAGGGAAGTTAACGTACTTTTATCACACATAATTTTAGAGTATACGGCGATAGATTAAAGAAGTTCCTTCCTATCACACAGAGTCTTTTAGAGGGACACCTCCATAACCCATCTTATCTAAATCTGATTAGAATTACACTTGGTTTATTATTAACCAGCGATTCCCTCCAACACTGGACTCGGGCTTCGCCTTGGTCGCGCTTAGCTTACATGGCCGATTACTATCCATGTGCAATATGCTACAGGAGAATATTTTCGTTTTCGAATTTTTTATATTATTAGTTCTTACTTCTTGTTACTGGGGAGAATTCAGCTCTTTAATTTTGACGAACCCAAGTAGAATCGCATTATCCTGGAGTTGCTTCATTTAGAGCGTCCATATAGTTGCGGGTTTGTCTAGAAATCATCTTTGCCTCTTCCTTTTGGTACGTTTTGGGGCGAATCGACTGCTCATCCATTTTTACTTCAACACCCACAAACCCAACGTTTCATCCAGATAGAGGACGAAAAAAAAAAAAGAATGTGCCTAATGTTCTCATCCAGAAGAAACTATAGGCCCAGAAAAAGACCATAAGGAATTAAAGAGAGAGGGAGTGAAAAAAAAAGAATTCCGGTAGAGATAAGAATCATCCATTGGACATAGTCACCAGACTCCTGTAGAGAGCGTTGGCAGAAATTTCTTCCTTACGGATGTTTCCGGGTAAAGGGAAAGGAGTACTCAAATCTGGCCACTATATATATATATATATATATATTTTCCATCGTTGATTGAATTGGGCGAACACCAAAGGCCAAATTTCATCCAATATTCTTTGTAATATATATATATATATATGTATATAGCCACTCTTCATTTCCCTCCCTTCACCCCACCACATCCTTTGTTCATATATCTCTCTTGTGTGTTGTTCCCTTCATTTGATTACGAGCCATGGCTGACAAGTCTTTCTGTGCAAGAGGCTGCTGTAGCTGCCCTTTTAGCGTCCTCCGGACACTCTTGGTCGCAATCATCGTCATCGTTGGCCTCACGGTTATCATCTTCTGGCTTATCGTCCAGCCTCGCTCCTTCAAACGTGTCGGAAGCCGACCTCACCCAATTTGACTATGCCAACAACATTCTCTGATATGACCTCCTCAAGTTCATCGACCGTAACCCCAACAAAAAGCTTAGCATCTACTACGACGAAGTCGAAGGCAGAACATTCTAGCTATCAACGTTAAAGGTTTGATGCCGCCGACGTTATATATCATCTGCATGAACTCATTCCGTCCGTACAAAGATTCCATGACCGGCGTCTTCTCCGGCCAGCAATTGCTGTTGCTTGTTGCACAATATAGTTTCTAGTTCGCCTCCAACCAAGGGTTTTTTCCATAGATTAATTAATTACCCTTAACTTACACTCCATGGGCTTTTAACTCTCATGCTTAAAAAAACATAAAAACGTTACACTCTATCCTCAAAACTAAATTTTAAGATGTTTAAATTTTTTTTAATACCACTTAATAATTTTTTTTAAAAAAAATTGCTCTGAACTGCTCGGCATTCAAATAAATTAAAAAAAAATTAAGAAAACGCAAACTAAGAGTGGAGGTGGGTTTTCTTTTTTTCTTTTTTCTTTTTTTCGGCTGAAAGGTGTGGAGGGTTTGAAGAGTGTTATATATATATATATATATATATATAAAATAAACATTGTATATCTTTTTTATATTATATAAAATAAATATAATGTATAATATGTTATTTAATGTTAATATAAAATATTAAGATATAATTAATTATAATATATTTATAAAATTATTTTATTAATAAGGTTATATTTTTAATTATAATTTAATTATTTTTAATTTATTTGTATGAAAAATATATTTTTTATTCTTATTAAGGATCTTATACCCAAAAAATATTTCAATTTATTTAGAATAATGGATCATCTAAGTCCAATGATTAATTCTTTACTCTATAGGTTAAATGATACAATACATTTTAAAGGACAAAAAAATTATTATCACGTTATAAATGAAACAATGTAGAAGGACGTTTATTCTAATAATAATGTCTTACATTATTTAAAATAATGGATGACATTACAAATTTTTTCTTCCATAACGTATTATATTATTCAGTTGATAAAATTAAAAAAAATTGTTATTGGATTAAGCCAATCTATTATTTTAAATAAATTAAGATTTTTTTTGGTATAAGATTCTTAACATGACTAAAAATTATTTTTATATAAAAATGAGTTAATTTTAAAAATATAACTTTATCGATAAAGTCAAATCTATTAACATATTATTATTAATTGTATTTTAACATTTTATATTAAAAATTAAATAATATTTTATATGGTTTTCCTATATAATAAAATAATATATTATATTTATTTTATATAATATATATAATATGCATATAATATTTATTATATTATATTATATTATATATAACACTCCTCAAACACTCCCCAAAGTCATATTATGTTATATAATATTATATAACATAAAATAATATTTTTTTTTTTTCTATCAGAGTATGTGAGTTGAAAAAATCTAATAAAACTTAGTTCTGGTTATTAATTATTCTTAGCTTATAACAAATGTGACTATTTTTTTTTTTTTTTTTAGTTTATTAAGATCCTAGTCCTTGTGCATAGCTTGCTCATTTTAAGGGGGTGTTTATCTTGATCTAGACAAACAAGATTAGATTTGAAGGATTCAAATCTTTTTTTTTTAAATTTAAAAGAAGTAAAATATAAGATAAAAATAATTTGTTTAAAGTAAATTTTAAAAAATAATATTTTAAATTAATAAAAAAATTAAAATCTAAACTTCTTAAATCATATATGAATAGTCCAAAGTTCATTCAAAAAATGAATAGAGAATCAACTCATCCTAGTTTTATTAAAAGAAAAATATTGACGACCCTTGTAAATGAAAATATATATATATATACAAGAATGACACCCTAAAAGCTCTCAAAAAATAAGACTAACCCGAAACTAAGCGAACTAGACAGGACGTTGAAGGGCAGATGTGGTGCTATTTTTTTTTTTTTCTTTTTGGGTTCTCTACTTCTGCACATCGGGCTTCATGTATTTATAGTCTTCAACCACCAACTAATGGAACTTCAATTCCTTTGATGCGCTTTTTGGAAGCTCAAGAGTAGGCCTGATTTCGGTTGCTTTCGGATGGTTTGGAGAGAGAAGTGTTACAACGTTTAGAAACTTTCTTCGTCTCTGCAAAAGCTAGCCATGGAGAAGGTGAAGGAGCCAAGCCTTCTTGTCTCAATAAATGTCGTTTAATAGTTCTCTAGAAGTTTGAGAGAGAAAGAGAAGCCACCTAAAGAATATTATATATACTTTCTCTTGATTCAAAAGTGCTGCTCTTAAGAGACTTTTGATTTGTGAAAAGATGAAATCTGATATTCTTTTGCTTTGTTTTCTTTCGTTTTCAACAAGTTCCATTTGCTGCTAACTAAAAAATTCCTTTTGTCTCTTAGACTTTTATGGGTTTTTAAGAAAAATATTTAATATTTTTAATTTTATTTTATTATCATCAAATCCAATGCAACTTTTTAAAATTATTGGGCCAACAATTTCCACGCGCCATTCTCCCCTCACCCGCAATCATTCACTCCTTATTTAATTTCACCGTCATTCAAATAATTATAAGATTAACATCTTCCATCAGTCATGCAATTATTTTTGCATTGGCTCACGCAAGTTAATTTATTTAACTCCTTTATTATATTATACTAAACAAATCCAGATACCCATTGCCTTTCCAATTCTTCTCTCCCACTATATAGAACCCACCCCTTTGCAATCCCTTCTATCGTACCTTTTTGTATTCTCTCCTTCACGACTTTTCCCTTTGGTGTCATTATTGCCTTTTTCAACCTGTGTGTTTGTGAACATCAGACAAGCATGGCTGGAAAACAACCCCAACTGAACGGGGCCTACTATGGCCCATCCATCCCCCCACCCAAGTCGTTCCACCGCCCAGGGCGTGGCTACGCCTACTACGACTGCTGCTGCTGCGGACTCTTCTCCTGCATCTTCAATCTCCTCCTAACCATTATCATCATCCTGGGTATCGCAGTCTTCCTGTTCTGGCTCCTTGTGCGTCCCAACACGGTCAAATTCCACGTCACCGATGCCTCCCTCACCCAATTTAACTACACCACTAACAACACTCTCTTCTACAATCTTTCCCTCAACATCACCATCCGCAACCCCAACCGAAAGCTGGGGATCTACTACGACAACATCGAAGCCACGGCATCGTACCAGGATGCCTGGTTCGATTCTCAGACTCTGACGCCCTTCTATCAGGGCCACAAGACTACGGATGTTTTGAGCCTTGTCTTCGTGGGTCAGCGCTTCCTGCTTCTTGATTCCCAACAGGCTTTGGAGTTGAACAGGGACAAGAGCTCTGGAATTTACAATATCGATGTGAATCTGTATCTCAAGATAAGGTTCAAGTTGGGAGTCTTGAGGACCTTCAAGTTCAAGCCCAAGGTTAACTGTGACTTTACTGTTCCTCTCGCACCTAATGGAACCTCATCCGCCGGTGGGTTTCAGACGACGAGGTGCGACCTCAATTACTGATGGACGCTTTTCCTTTTGCTTAATTATAAGCAGTTTCGGACTTTCCCGGATCTATTAAGCTAGTTTGTTGCATTCGTTTCACAATCTCCGTTTTTTCCTTTTTTTTTTTTTAATGATATGACTTCATGATATAAGTTCATTGTTGGACATAGTCATAGTCATGCAGGGGCGGTTTATGAATTTTATTTCTATTGCTATTTATAATATATAGTTGTATGGTGGATTTTTTGTTTTTATTATTTTTGTCTTACTTGTTTATAAATAAAGTGTGATTTTCTTTCTTTTGTTTATTAGTTTATTGCATTTTCGGAGTTTGGTTGAGTGTAAATATATATATTGACTTATGGTTATGGATGACTTTTGGTTGTGAAATTGTGTGTGTGCGTGTGTTTGTGGAAAATATGAATGATTTAGCCGTTAGTTAAATACTAATGTATTGGTTGGTTAGGTGTAGTTAACATCTGAAGTAGCCTGAGTGCGTCAATGTGATAGTAACATAAAGAAAAGATTTTGTAGAATGAAGAAAATTTTGCAATTAACGTCAGTGTTGCTGAATTTTTTGTGAGATGAATTTGTAAACTCAATGTCTTATATATGCATTTTCGGAGTTTGGTTGTGAGGGTAAATATATCGATTGACTTGTGGTTATAGACGAATTTTGGGTTGTGAAATTATGTGTGTATGTGTGTTTTTTGCGGAAAATAAGAATGATTTAGCCGCTAGTTAATTACTAATGTATTGGTTGGTTAGGTGTAGTGAACATCTGAGGTAGCTTGAGTGCGTCAATATGATTGTAACATAAAGAAAAGATGTTGTAGGATGAAGAAAATTTTGCAATTACCGTCAATGTTGCTGATTTTTTATTTTGTGAGATGTCTTTTTTTTTTTTTTGGTGTGTATGTATAATGAGGATTAACATTAATACAATTGGTACGCATCAATCAACATGAGAGAAGACGAAAATTTTTATAATAATTATTCAATAATATTTATCTTTTCTATTAATTTTTGAAAAGTAAAAAATATAAGTATTATTATTTTTTTAATTTTTTCAATCTCTTTTTTTGGCATATCAAATAGTGCAATCTAAGCAATTCAATTTTGCATAAATAATTAAAAAATAACATTGAAACCTCCAATTGGGGTGCGGCTGAAGCTAAAAAGGCACCTATCGCTGCAAGTTGATATAAGCGACGCGCCTTTGGCAGTTGACTCGTCTCGTACGTTCTGTTTAACTGTCTCAATTTAATTAACAAAGGTAACACCAATCAAACCTTCTCGATTTTGCTGAAAGACATTTTTTGGAATTTTTAATCGTGATTTATTACTTCAAAACTGTAATAATTAGTCAATAACCAAGTTTAAGTGCGGCAAATCTAGAAGCAACCGAGAATAATGTAAATAAAAGCCCATATATGGTTCGTTTTAATAGTATTTTCTTTAATTCAAAAAAATGCGTCATAAGTCAATGATAAAAAATTTTTAAAAACGAAATTTATTGTACCAGAGGAGCTGACATGAAGCAAATGAGATTATATATAAACCAAATTAGGAGGGGGAAAAAAAAAAGAACCAATGAATATTAGAAAGTAACAAGTTTACATGTAATTTTTAATTTTTTTATTATTAATTTTTTTATTAAAATCTAATAATTATATAATTCTCTAATAATAACATAATAAGTATATAATTTAGTTAAAAAATTTTATAATTATCTATAAAAATTATATACTTATCATATTATTATAAAAAAAATCACATGTTTACCTTATTTTGATTAAAAAAAGTTAATAATAAAAATATACGTAATTATATATAAATCTTTTATTAGAAAAAGACGCGGAGCTAAGCAATTCCAGATAATAAAAATGTGTCAATATACATAGATATTAAAAATAATAATCATAATAGATGGCAAGTCAGTTTTGTTATTAGTGATAGAGTGTTGGAAAAGTGAAATTACGGAATCGTGTAGCGTTTGTCTAGAGCATCGGTAGGTTCTGGTCAGAAACCGTATAAACAAAAACAAAGAGATAAATATGACAATATCTTGTACCCAATTTAATATTTAGTGCATCCCGTCACAAATAGTAACAATGAACCAATGAAAATGTTAGATGATTTCCACAGACAGGGCTATGAGAGTCACGACGATGATCACCGAAAAGGAGTAAGACGCCAAATACCCATGGCCACTGATAAGGGACCAATCTCACTTGGCTGTCCAAGCTCAACACTCTGTGTTATGCTTCTTAATTTGGGTCGATTCATGTTAACATTTTCTTTTCCCAATGTGAGATAAATATCATTTCATTCGAATTTGAAAAATGACATGTTTTTAACTAGTTAGAAAGAAACGATAGTGACAATTAGAAAGGAATTAGTCATAACCCCTTCTTGTTTAATGGTAGTTAATTATATTCAAAGCATAACTTGGGGCCATGTAGGGCTTTGTTATCCAACTCAAAAAGTCCAAAGCTTGAAGAGATTGGGAACCGTAACTTCAAGAATCAAGGTTACCTTTAAACCAATACAATTTATTTATCTTTCAGCCAGTTTATTCAGAAATCAAAACTTCTTTTTTTCCTTTTGGCCTCTGAACGTTACATAACATGTACGAATTCGTCAAAATGTATAATACGCAATATTGATCATCTGATTGTCCATTTGTAACCTATAAAGTTCTTACATGCAAATAATCACCGGTTACAATTTTTTAATAACTATACCATTTATAAATTCGTATATTAGAGTATAAAAAAGTATAAACTTTTAAATAAATGCTAATTTATATGTACTTATTGCTGTATCTTTTTAAGTTTTATTTGAATGTGATGAATATAATTAAAATATACCTGATGTATCAAGACTGGGATTAAATCTATCAAATTTAATGAATCAGTATAGGAGACATCCAACTACTCCCATGGGATTCTTTTATAAATACCCACATATATCCTCAAGGCAACTTACTTTTCAAATCTCTAAACTTAATTAGCAAGTTTTTTTATTTTTGATTGATCGACCAAAATTCATGCGAGTAAGAAATGAAATCTTTGATTGATCGACCAAAAAAATTAATAGAGCTTTTGTTCAGAATTTAGACTTTGTAAGCGTATGATGAAAACCTTGACGGTGGTGTGTGCAAAACATAATATGTCAAGGGCTGATGACATCTTTTTGTCTCTTTTCTTTTTTCTTTTTAAATGATTTTAGTTTTTCATTTTGGTGTCAAACATGTGATTTAATCGATCTTTGAAAAAAAATAGAAGGCGGGCTGGATTTGATCTGGTATATTGGGCCTTGTATAATAATATTTGGAAATACACTCTGACTTAAACTGTTGCTACATTGACTGAAATATGCGTCTGAGCCCAATCTATATTCACATGTATGTGTAAAATCCAGGTCTCTTTTACCCATAGAATCATTGTCTAGGTCAAATGGCTTCCCACTAGCAAATTAAATTGAGACCCAAAATTAAAAAAAAACAACAACAAATTAGATGGCGAATTGTTTTTTTTTAATAGAGAGATGGGCCAATCAAAGAGAGAAAAATAAAAGTTTGAAAAAAAAAAAAGGGAAGAAGAGCATTTCCTGTGAATTGAATTATTACAGCCTACGAGAATATCTCATTTGTAACTGTAACTAATATAACATTAAGAAAAATTAGAATTAAAAATTTAAAGATAAAAATATTTATTTTAAAAGATTTGTTATCATTAGTTTTAAGAGAATTTACTTAAAGTCAGTGGTAATATATTTTAAAATAATAATAATAGATCTTTTAAAATAAATATTTTTAATTTTAAATCTTTTACTCTAATTTTTCCGTAAGATAATAATCCAAAATAAACCTTAATTGCTCGAAACCTGGAGTGCTGTGACAAGGTTAAGGACCAAGCAGCCAAGTCAATTGGAAACTATACATGTAACTTCATACTGAGTCATTACACACAAATACGAAATAGCAAATCTATATCATGCATGTATCAGCAGAAAGAATAACCACGGGCGTAGTTACAACTTTCATCCATTATTTTGGCCCGAATTTCACATCACTGAAGGTATAACCGAAATAAAAATAGAAGAATATGAGAATAACCTCACTCTGTGTTTAAAGAGATAACTTGGTGGTATTAGTATTTAGTACTAATAGTTGAAGAGCACAAAACATGCGTATAAGAGAAGCAGGTTCTTTCTCATTCCCAGAAATACTATACCATACTATAAAGATATGAGGTTCTAGAAAAACGACTCAACAATCATCAAAAGGAGAAATATTCGGGTACGAGATCTAATATCACAGACATTCTTTGATATATATATATATATATATACACACACACACACATATGCTACGAATTAATTGGTGTATGTTGTAAACCCCACCACCAGCACATTTTTTTTTTTACCAGCTCGCTCTTTCTACATCTGCAGAGACCACAACCAACATCCACGCATGGTGGTGTGGTGTTGGTGGTACCTTCCCCACATCACTCACTCACTCTATAACCGCGCTTGAAACAGCAGCACATGAAAGTACCTTGAATCCCTCAATCTCATCACTTTCAAATGATAAATATCCCTTGAAAGCATCCCAATGAAGACAAGGAATCAGAATATTAGCGTGTCTCCCACACATTAAAGAGAGAAGTTGACGCTTCCCTAACTCAGAGCTCAAAATCTATATTTACAGATTGCAACTTGCAAGGGACTTTTGGATCCAAGACTTCCCTTACTTTCATGCAAACTCAACCCATAAAAAGAGCCCCAACAAAAAAAAAAAAAGGAATTCCCGTCTCCCCTTTTCTTAAAGTCTGCGAAAGACTCAAATGCGTGTGGAAACTTTGTCTCCATCCTAAACTGTTGTATTTTGTGGATACCGGTAACCCTTTTCTTTTGATAGGTCTTAAGTTTGTCTTTGGAGGAATATTTCTCGGCTTAATTTGGCTTTGTTGGAAACAGTTCATTCTTTATTGCTGAAAACGGTGGCTTTGATAGGTCTTAAGAATGAGTAGCGGAAAGCGACAGTAGAAGAAAGAAATTGGCACTAGGCAGTACACTAAACTTTGATAGAAAACAAGATCCTACATATATATATATATATATATATATAATTTTTAACTGAATGAACTTGCTTGGGTTATCTTGATTATGCAGTAAGAGATGCACTTTCAAAATCCAGAATAGCTTTAAAGAATATTATGTCTCCTTTTATATCGGTTTTAAGTTCAATATTCCTTCTTCCTTTTCCATCAGAATTTAATTTGTTTTGTTTTTCTTTGCCAACTTTGAAGTTAAAGTTTCATATCTAGTACTATTGGATTACCCTGCTTAGAGAGAGTTCTGCTTATTCTGATTCTTGATTAAGTTCAAGTTATAATAAGGAACAAGAATAGAACAAATGAGAGACGAGTATTCTCTCTCTCTCTCTCTCTCTCTCTCTCTCTATATATATATATATATTATGTACATATTATGCATAACATGAGCAGGAATGATTTTAACTTATATATATATATATATATATATCTCCCAGTCGATCACTATATATTGTTGTTTATATGTGAGATTGTGCGTGTATGACCTAGCTAGGAATTTTAGAATGAGTTTGTTTGATTCTCCATATAATTTTTAGGTGTATGATTAGAAAACAATGTAGGACCATAGTCAAAATCAAAACGATCGTAACCAACCTACTGCCACTTGCTAAAGTTCAAAAAGGATATGAGAAAGAAGTGGCGAGATCTACCATAAGAGCCACCATTGTATTAACCAAAAAAGTAGCATGCATATCTTGATGAGAAAGATGCATAATAAGAGCTTCGAAAAAGTGATTAGGTATTTCAATTTATGGTGTGGTTAGAAAAGGTTTCCAAAGCAAAGTGAAGCACAATATGGCTCTTAAAGTTTGGAAAAGAAAAGAAAAGAAAAGGAAAAGAAATAAAGAGGGCATGAAATTGATTGGCCCCGGCAAAGTTAGGAGGGCCCAATTATTTTAGTTACCCTAATGAGTGTGTCTCTTATCCCACAAGGCTTATGACTCAAGTTTAGCCCATCAGGTAGGTCCATGGTGATGCACCCCTTTATTATCAACCTCCGTTACGACAGTCGGTTGAGTACGTAGTTGCCTTCTGCGACTAGGGCTCCAACAAAAAGAGCGCAAACCACCATTGTAATGGACCCATTGGGATCCAAACCCTTTTTTAACTCATCTAAACTAAAAATGGGCGTATTATCAGAACATGTCCCACAAACAGTTGTTAATTAATTACCTGTCTCAAATCGGACCCCCACAAGATAAAGATTAAAGCATCCCTCGATTTTCTTTTAAATCAAATTTGTGCAAATGAGTAAAGATATTGCGATTAAAAGTTTAAATGGGATCTCTCAAATTTAGTTATAATTATTTCAATAAATTATATACAATTATATATGTATAATAACATTACTTTTACTTTCTTAAAACTTTTCAGTTTGAGAGTCGTGCTCAAGTAATACTTCTCATGAATATAAAAGTTAATTACGGAATCGTGAATCGTGATGTATGTGGCTTTCATCTTTTGTCTTTTTTTTTTGGCTCTTTTCCCTACTTTCTACTTCTAATTCCTCCTGTAGAAAAAAGAAAAAAATCAGCTCCACTTTATATATTAAAAGGGGGTTATTTTAAGGTTATTTTCAGAGTAGTTGTAGCAATATAAAATGTAAACCATGAATCGACGGACCGAGGGAAATGTCCATCGTGTGTATATGTAGCAAACGGATTATTTGCAGTAACTTTTATATGGTACAATTAAAAATTTTAAAATGTAATTTTTCATACTTAAGGTTTTTATTTTTTAATTATAATTTTTAGATACCTACATCATATTTGTATTTATTAAGAAAAAAGCCTCAAAACCTTTTACGGCATCATCTGTGCAGTAGCTTCTACCGCAGTCGATCTGGACACGGATATGTGTGTGCTCGCAGAGGAGAAAAGAAGATACGAAGAAAAGAGCGTCCAGGCAAAGAGAGTGTGGGCTGAGGCCCAAATACTTTCGCCGTATGGTCCCCCCGCCGTTTGGTTCTGACTCAATCTCACGTGATTATTGCCATACGCTAGTCAGCAATCTTCAAAAAGGAGGAGGGTAGGGTTTCTCCGTATCCTCTATCGGTCCAGGCAAAAAAAAAAGGAAGTAATTAATTAAGAAATAGAGGAAATATAAGAAGTGAAAAGTAGACGAGAATATTTTGCACTTGTGATTCTTTGCAGGTGGAGTGAATGGATGCAACTGAAAAAGAAAAAAAAAAGATTGGGTACAATTCTTTATCCCAAAAAAAAGGTGCAGTTGAAGGAAAAATAAAATAAAATATTCTAATGTTGAAAGTAATTTCAAAAATTAAAAGTTTAATATTTCTTTCTTTAATTACACTGTGTGTAATAGTGTAAACTTCCAAACTTGATATTTTGATCTAAAGATTAGTATACGGTGACACAAGAGAGAGGAGGAAATTTAAGCTCTTCTACAATTATTTAAATACTGCGTTAATACTTTAGGTTGGTGGGTCATGGTCTGTAAATAGGCTTTTTCTAGCTCTCTCCTTTTTATCCATTATATCATTTTTTTCTACAGCAATTTACTTCCCTACGTGACGTGAATTCGTTTATGCGGCGGGGTTGGCCGTAGCTTTTACCGTAGTAAAATTAGTTAAAAAGTCAGATATGTCGGCTGCCAAATCTTGACTCTTGAGTAGATATAAATACAACTTTCACCGTCATGACCTATATATTTTTATAAACACTATAATATAAAAATAATATGGTGACGCATTAAAAAAAATATTATGGTGACATTGAGAGAAGGAATCGTCACAAAGTTTACAGTTATACTCAATATACCCAGAGACAATCTACGTTCAACTTGCTTTAAAAAATTTCTACATACTTTATTTCTCAATAATTAAAAAAATTGCATTTATTTCAATAGTTAAAAATTTTGTTGACTCTCATGTGCAAAGCAAATGTCTTGTATAAAATTACCCAACAATTCCAAATGACAAAAATACCCTTCATCTTATCTCATACACTCTCTCTGTTTTTTGATACCCCTTTATCCTCCCTTGTGCCAGGCTGCCGGCCTACTGAAATTCAAAGTTCTGAATTCCAAAATTCACAATCTCTTGGAAATTCAAAACCCATTATTGTTCAATTGTTCCATATTCAAGCCATTTCCCCTCTATCCGACTAATCTCGCAGAAGAGAAATTGCACTAGTGGATTCCTATATTCGCAGAAAGAAGGCACAAGGCAATATGATATACTGTTATTTTCTAAGTTGGATTACTTTATTCTCTTCTCTATTCTATGGAGAATTTTCAGTTGAAAGACTTAAAGAGACAGCCTAACAAAATAAAAATGGAATCCTCATGCTTTGGTACAGTTAAATTATAAAAGATTGGAAACTATGTCAAACTGAATCTTAAACAGATGAAAAGAGTTGAAACCAAAATAATATTAATAATAGAAGCAATTAATGAAACAGTTTAAGATTCTTATAATTAGTGTCTTGAACATTGGGGTAATGGGAAAAAAAAAAGGAGGGGGGGGGGGGGAGAGGGAGGTTGAACGTTTCCAAAGCGCTATTTTTCTAACTTGTGCTTGGAACAACTACAGAAGAATGGGTTCCAAATACTAGATATATTTTTTTTTAATTATGAGATTTTTTGTTAACACTTTCAGTTAGAGTTGAAATTAGGATATATGAGAGATGGGGAATTTCAAATTAGGGAGTACCAAATGAGGAAAGGGAAAATTTTGTTGCTTGCAATTGACTGGCAATTTTAGTGAGTATATACGTCATATGAGATTTCTCAAAATTTGGCGTTAAAAGTGAGAATTTTGAACCATTTCTTATTAGAAAATAGTTTTATATTAATAACTAAATCTAACAAGTATTTATCCATATTTTATATTTTTGGATAAGTCGGTGACACAAATACTAACTTCTATATTTAAATAAAAGCAAAAAACAAAAGCTTATAGAACTCAAAGGCTACTTTCCTTAATTGGGATTCTTTACTTATATCAAGTCAGGATAGAGAATACTCAGAATATTTAGACCATTCAAATTCTTCTTGGATGGTGCAGATTTAAAAAAAATATAGCTTTTAATTTTTTTTAAATTATAATTTTTTTAATCTAGACTATTTAAAGAAAATTTGAATGGTTCAAACCTTTTGGATATTCTCTATTCAGTCTTAGTTTGGGTAAAGAATTCGAACTACTACTTTCTTAATCGGTCATGCTAACAAGCCTATTATCATATAAGACTTCGTCGACTACTTAAAATGTTACAAGAAATTAGAGTTTTTTTTACAAAAAATTCTCACAAAATATTTTTAGTGAAAAATTCTCATAAAAATTCTCATAAACTTTGTCACAGTTTATAAGCTTTTTACAATTCTTACGATAAATTCTTGTAGCTTTTTTGGTAAGAAATTTTTGAGAAAATTCTGAAAGAAGTACTGTGATAGAAGTATCACGGAATAACAAGAATGGGGCACCAAATTTTGTGAAAAAATGAATTTAACAAATATTTTTTAATTTTCAACATACCACAAGAATTATAGAGAAGAAAAACCTTGAAATTTTTTTAACTATTCTCATAATATTTTACCATGAGAAAAGAAAAGAATTTTGAAATTTTTTTTCTATTCTCATGATATTTTATTGGGAGAATAATAAAAAAATTTCTTAGCACAATTAGGTTATTGTTGAGCAATTTTTTGTAATTATTCTTGAGATAAATTATTGTGAGAATAGTTAAGTTGAAAATTTTTTAACTCTCATAATTGCTATGAGAATAAAAAAAATTCTATAACATTTTTTAATTCTCACAATATTTTATTTTGGAAATAAAATTTTTTAAAATTATTTTTATTGTCATGATAATTTACCCCAAAAATTTTAAAATTTTTTGTAAAATTTTTTTAAAAAATGTGCTTTGATTCTCATAGTAATTTATTGTAAAAATTAAAAAAAAAAATCAGAAAACCTAAAACATGTGTTTCATTTCATATTGCAACTTCAAGATATTATTTCTCATTGCATTACTATGAGAATACTAGAAGATAATAAAAACTCCCAAGTGCTCCACACTAAATTATTTTTTCTCCTTTCCTACACGACCCTCCATCTTTCCTTCGCCCTCATTCCTTTTAAACTACTATTTTTGACCAACTTCCACCATTTGGTTAAGGTGAGTTCAAGAAAGAATGATCTATTCCTCCATCTCTTATATTTAAACCGATTAATTTTGCATTTGACTTTAATTTTCTGATTTGAGGTTGAAAAAAATTTATGGCTCTTTTTCTCACCACCTAAAATCTATGAGAATTTTTATGGAATTAGTAATTTTCATGAAATTTTAAAAATTTTATCATAAAAAAATTATATAAAAATTTTGCTATTTTCATAAAATTGGGATAGCCTACCCAAAAGTAATTTTTCTTACATATAAAAGTTAATTTGAAATAAAAAATGGAAGGAGGAGTGTGGGCCACCCTCTGACTTTCATTTACATATTCCAAAGATATAAATAAGTGAGATTTCTAATGAATTTTTTTAACAAAAATGACATTATCACTTGTAAGATTGTCGAACTGGAAAGACGCTTAATTTATGAGATTTTCCTAGGCTTAATTTACAGTTTTAGACAAAAGAATAAATAATCTAAATTAAAAAACTCTAACTGTAATAAAAACTTTAGCTAATTTTTTTAATAAAATATATTATTTTTTAAAAGATATAATGAAATTATTTTTAAATAAAATTTATTTTTTAAACTATAATTTATTCTTTGTAATACAAAAAGAATAACTTTTATTAAAAAATAATAAATTTAATAAAATTTATCACTTTTTTTCAAACATCAAATGGTTCTTAATAGCTAACTTTTTTTTAATAAATTTGTTTTCTCTCAGTCAAACATATAATTATTTTGTAGAACTAAAGACTGATTAAAAGCTTCAATCAGTTACTTTTTAGAATGAAAATTTGTCGCTTTTTTTTTTTTGTTGCTGAAATAATTCTCTCACATTTATTCCCTTAAAATATCAGAATTATTAGTTTCTTTAATAACATAGCAGTCTTGAATTTTATTATTAACAACACACTAAAAACTCTATCTTTAGAGGGTCATCAAAACCACGGTGAATATAAAATAAACATTTTAATATATCAATGAAACAGAATGAAAGATTCCAAAATATTTCGGTTTGTCGTAGATGATGACAACTCAAAAGAATATATATGTAATGAAGACAAATTAAAAATTAGATATTTTTTAAATATGTCAAAGAAAAATATATCTAAAAGTATTTATGACAGAAAATAAAAAGAAAATAAAAAAGGACAAGAAGAGAAAAAAGGGAGTGTGGGACAACAAGGGAAAAAAGTTTTAATAATATATCTCACTCTTTGACTGAGGGAAACATTTTATTAAAAAAATTAGCTATTAAAAGCCATTTGATATTTGGGAAAAAAGATTTGATAAATTTTATTAAATTTATTCTTTTTACTGAAAAGGAATAAATTATAGTAAAAAGAATAAGTTTTATTAAAAAAGGATTTCATTACAGCTTTAAAAAAGAATAACCTTCATTTAAAAAAAATTAACTGATATTTTCATTACAATCAAAATTTTAAATTTGAATTATTTATTCTTTTTGTCTAAAAGTGTAAATTAAGCCTAGCAAAATCTCATAAATTAAGCCTCCTTCCAATTGGACAATTTTGCAAGTGATCTCATTTCACTTCAAAACTTTTATTAAAAATCTCGCTAATTTTTTTTATATCTTTAGAATATAAATAATTCTTATATATACTAAAAACACCACATCATTTATATACTTAACTATTATAATTTACCCTAGACTCTAAAATATGTGGAAATCAAAAAGTAGTTCATTCTTTTTTATTCACATTTTATTTCAAATTAAAATTTATATATAAAAATATCTTAAAAAATTTTACTTTTGGATAGGCTACCTAAGTAATTTACCAAGCCTATCAAGCTGATAGGCCTATAAATATGTCAGGCTAGGAAAGTAGCCTTCGATTTTCATAATTTTTTTTAAGAAAAAAGAAAAAGTTTGCACTATATCACTTAATGTTAAAAAAAATTAGACCAGACCATCCAGTTAGACTGAGAATTGGTCTCTAGTCTAGTCTGGTCTATCTAAAAAATAGGTCAAGTAAAAAATCAATCAAATCGGTCAAAAATTAAACCGGCTAAAAATTAGTTTGAACCAGTCAATACAATTTTTTTTTTTGAATTTTTCTTATATCATAGGATAGTTTATTTTAAATAAATTTGATAAATTAAAAATAAAAAATAGTAAAAAAAGAGGATGTTGAAATGTAGAAAAATGAAAAAAAAAGATAATATAGAATAAATAAAAACACATATTTAGTTATTTTCAGTATTTCCTTTTCATTACGTCCCATCTCTTAGTAGTATTTCTCTTAAATATGAAAATGTTTTGCTAAAATTACTATTGTTTAATAATAAATGAAATTTTAATACAATTTAAGAGTTTCAAAATTTTAATATTAAATACTGTTAACTTTTAATTATAAGTAGTTTTTGTTTTTCAATTAAAAAATAATCTCTTAAATATTTTAAAAAATATTGAGTTAATAATCAAATATTTAAAATTTACTTATATTTATTTTTTATATTAAAAGTTTAATATATAAATTTTTAAAAAATATATTTAATTATTATTGGTTCGACCAATAAACTGTGACCTAATAATTCCACCAGTTCAATAACCAGTCTGGTTTAAAAAACACTGGTATCACCAACTTCTAAAAAATATATATATATGGATAAATATTTTTGTTAAATATGGTTTTGAATAAAAAATATTTTTTAAAATAAATGGCTCAAATTTTGTTAAAAGTATGTTCGGATAAATGAAAACAAAAAAGGAAAATAATTGAAAAAGAACTTTGTATCTTATTTGAAAGTTTTAAAAATAAATGAAGGGAATAGAAAAGAAAGAAACTTCTTCTGATGGACATTTTTATTATTTAAATTTTATAATCTAATTTATTAATATCCTTTATCTCACATTCAAAGTTTTGCCCTAAACTTATTGCAGCGTTGAACACATTTGTTTTTTAAGTAACTTTTACTCTTTCTTTCCACAAATCTAATTATGAATATAAAATTATCATCTCCAAATTTAAAATTTCATATGAAATTCTTATCTTTTCTATGGTTTTAGAACTCGTTGTATTTGGTTTTCATTTACCTCTTTTGTTGAGATTGTATTTACATATTAATATATTTTATCCAAAAAAAAATCCAAGAAAACTCGAGGAAACAAATAAAAGCATATTATATGGACTTGTAATTAAAGTAATTTCATGCATTTTCTCAAGGCAACCCACTAGTAAATGAACCCTTTATTTTAGTATATTAGTGTGAAAGGATTATCTTGTAATTTAGTATCCATATTATCCTTCCATTCATTCTAAGTGTAACTCCAAAATAAAGGGAAAGGTATTTGTGTCCATTTCCGTATATTTCAAACGAAGGAAATTAAGGTATATTTATTCAGTTCTTTCTCTCTCTTTTTGCTCCTTTTTATTCTGTTCATTAAACTTCCAAACATAACCTTATGTAGAACTTTTTTAAGGATGGGGGGGGGGGGGTCATTGCTATAGTGCTAATAAATTAAGGGATAAATTGCTATATTTTTAGGCTAGATGAACATTGCAATTTGTTGCAATGTTCAAAGTAGGTAAGTGTATTTTTTATAATAATTATGTCAATTATCAAAATCCAGATGATGATAAAAATAAATAATTATTTAAATTTATTCACAATGTAAATAAAAGTAATTTATAGATATTTTTTGCCAATAATAGAAATAATTTCATTCAAAGATGAAATGAAGGGAGTATCCTCCTCAATATAACTTTTGCAATAGGATTACATCCCAACAACACAGCCACTTATCAAGCTAAATTGACCTATTAAAATAAATAGAAGATTTAAAAACCAAAAATGGAACTAGGTACCATTATCCTACTCTTAATTAGCAGATAGTAACTATAGTAGGCAAATTGGCAGCAAATGGGGAGACATTATAGAAACCTTCATGGTTAAAAGACGATCTAGACCGCAACCCAAACCATGAGAGCAACTAGCCACCAAATCAAAAAATATTTTCAAGAATTCAAAATATTTACTTCTTTAACATCGATTATTCTTTTCATTTGCATTTCAAAATAACCTTCATACCAGAATGATTAAGATGCAATTAAAGTGGATATACCCTCTAGGCTTTGCCATATGGTACTTTTGGTGAAATTCTAAATTTTTACTCAAAATTCCTCTTTAGTTAAACTCTCATCCTCCTCTCCATTATCACAAGCCCTTATTTGGGTTAGTTGAATTGAAGACCAAGAACCAGAGATCAGTCGGGCGAGCCCTAATTTGAAACATTAAGCAAGCAGACAAATGGATAAGCTGCTGATGGACCAGAGGATGGCGAAATAATGGTGCAATCAAACCCTAAACTGAGAGATCGACCTAAAAAATCAAGAACGAAAAGAATAAGTGAAGGAGAAGATGACTGTGGCACTAAAAAGTGGAACGAAAATAAAAGAACTGAAGGAGAAGATGACAGTGGCACTTAAAAGTGGGATCAATCGAGCTCCCAAAATCCGGGAATTGATTGGTGCGAGGACAGTGGCAAGGTAAGCGGATCCACTTTGAGGAGGATTAGTCAGAGACGAGAGAGACAATGATGGTGTCCGAGAGAGGAAAAGTATGAAAACAATAGCAACGATGAAACCGAATAAGCTGAAAAAAGTCGCACACAATATAGAGAACAATCAGCACGCCAGGACCGAGGCCCGGCAACAATTACTAGAAAAGAAAGAAGCATCTACCAGAGGTTTCTGTGTCTCTTTATCCCTTGTCTAGCTACGGGAAGTGAAGTAGACTCACTGAGATATACGATTGGTAAACTAATTACTTCCCTTTTTTTTGGAAAAAAATAAGAATATCTGACACATATCTACAGTTTATGTCAGAACCTAAATTTAAATTTAAAATCTCTACTATAATTACTCATACTTTTCACTATAAACACACTTAACGACTTAGTCAATTTTAAATATTCATCATTGTCAACCTAATCAGCATGGCTTGGGTATACATAGGAAATAAACTTTTCTGTATTCCACGTGAACTGCGTTTTTCCTTTATTTGCAAACTAACCATTAGAATTATTTCAAATAAATGACTTTTAAATACGCTCATTAAATTCTTCAAAGATTTAGAGTAAGGAGAAAAATAGGAAAAACACTAGATAAAATAGAAGAACTAATGATCCCCAAATGTGCCCCATATATGTATGTTTCTTCGTGAGTGGCAATGTACCAAAACAAATTGGCATATATTTGCAAATCCATGTCAACCTTTCCTCTATTATATCCTTCTCACTTTAAGTTACTAAGCACCTTTTCTTTCTATGTTATGTTATTAGTAAGTTACGTCTAACTTTACGCCAAAAAAAAAATAGCGAAGATGGCTAATGAACCATCCGAAATTCTCCAAAAAGATGCATGATAGAAGTAGCCCCTGTAAGTAAGGGGTAAATATCGACCACAAAAAGAGAAGAGCTTTGTTGTAAAAGGGACAACCACTTTCCACAATTCTTAGATTTATTAATTTTTATTCCCCTTTCTTTTTTTTTTTCTTTTATAATTTTTTGAGTACATATCTATTAATTGGGTGCCAACTTTATCTTCCTGCTTTTAAGGCAGAATAGATTCCATTCCGTCGTAGTGTCGTACCGCTTTCATTAATGTAGCAATATAAGATCGTGTATCCGGCAAGTAAGTTGTTGCGTACATGATCATCAACCTAGCTATTTCTAATAACAATATTATAAGTGTAGTTCAATATAAAGAATTTGTAAAAATAAATAAATAAATTCAAATCTTTCTCTCATTATAGGAAATAAAAAAGAAAAAAGAAAGAATTAACTTCAAGGGAAACCAAGAAAAAATAATAAATAAAAAAGCAAAATCGTTCCACAAAAAAAAGTAAGATTATTAATTCGTTTGTTTGAGAAATTTTTTGCCAAAAAAATTTTAAAGGCGAGTGGCAATTATTCCAGGCCGCTAATCTTCCCAAATATCATTTTTCTTTTTTTTTAAAGCTTAAGTATCCATTTTAAATTATCTCGAAAGTGGGAATTTACATTTTCTCATTTTATACTTTGGCTTTATTATATATTCCCTCAATATTTCCGTTTGGTTTAGTTGCCGTCGGTATAATTTTAGTGCCCATCTAACTTTCACAGTACAAGAATATTACGGAATTAGCCTTCTTACACACACATAATCAATACACGGCTAGTATATTGAAGTGGATCATCTTGATAATTGTTCCCTTTAGAAATGTATGTAGATGGAGGAAGAATTAGATACGACATACTGTTGTGACAGAGAACTAATTACTGTTGTCACCTAATCAAGCAAATTCGCTGAGAAAAAAGCTGAACGAAGGAAGAAAAAGGAAAAATAAATCATAGAAAATTAAAGAGACAGTCTAAGATGGAGGCTCCCTCCTTTCACGGATAGCCAAGAAAAAAAAAAAAAAGATATGAGAGACAAGTAAAAGGAAGGAGAGCGCATATACTACGGTTTAGATAGCGAGAGAAAGCATTAATCGAACTCCACCTTTGTCCACCACTGATAGACAGTGTTAATTTCTTGAAGACTCTTTCTTTTTAAAAGACATGAGCGACAAATTCTCGACTTATGCTTAAGGGTTTTAAATAAAGTTGCGAAGATAATGATCTTTCAGGCCACTCTAAAGTAGTAACATCAATCTTTAAGGTCTAAAGAAGAGATGCTTATCTATCTTTTTGATGCTTACCTATCTTTTTTATCTTAATACTTTTCTTTTTATATTTTATATAATATGATTATATATGTATTTTGAATCCATGTACCGCAACCTTTTCTTGCTTTCCAAAGATGAGAATGTTGGGTTACGAAAATCAAAGAAAGTTATTCTTTTGCAAAATGCAATACACAAAGCATAAAAAGTAGTGCTCTTTTGATATATCCTAGTGAAGATTTTACTTTTTCCTTCCGAAGTAGAAAAGTTGTTTCTCCTTTGGACAAACCTTAAGTTATGGATCATCGTTTTAACTAATGTTTTGTGCAGTCCAATATTAACTGTAAGTACAAATTAAGATACACTATGCAATTAGCTTGCTCATGCTATGCAGGTGTGAATATATAGCACTTCCAAGTAAAAATTTCGTGTAGTTTTTATTCATTTCAAGTTCTCGTTTCTATTTTTAATTTATTAACATCTATTTTGGTTAACGAAAAACCTATTCATCAGATAGTTTATCTACAAAAATATGCATCCTTAAAGATATAAAAATTAAATAATAATCGATAAAACTTATCAAGTATGCGGTTCGATTTTGCCTTTTTTTTATTTAATTGTCCCTTCTGTTGACATTAATTCTTTACCTCCATCATCACCAAGATAGTTTTCTTTACTGAATTCTATTAAATCCTTGATCAAATTTTTTATGATCGATCGGATTCAGAAAGATGTTTAGCGAAACCCTAAAGATCTATGAATTGGGTCTGATTTGTTTGAACACTGAATAGCATGAGTGAGGCTCATTACGTCAATTAGTTCATCGGAAAGAAAAAGGAATGAAAGTTAAATTTTACTATGAAGTATATTTGATGCTGTTCAATTAATAAACTAGCTGATAAATAAAGTTTGCTTAGTATGAGACATTTAAAGCACCAATTTGGAATAAATTGAAAAGGCGTTCGGCATGATTAGCCCTTCACTATTGATGTTCAAATTATTACTTAATTCAGGCCGAGAGCTGTAGATTCCTGATTATACTTTACAGCATTTTGGATGGCAGGCTTCAGAAGTTATTAACAGTGTACCCATTCCAGCCATTTCCGTAACAGCTGACATCATGTCATACATAATAAACTGATAAACAAAACCATTAATGTATATTTAATGCTCCATTTGAAAAACCAAATATATGATTTTTTTTTTCCCCTCTTTCACTAAGGATCCTATAACTGTATTTATACATGACCTTTTTATAGGCTACTGGGCTAGCCTTGACAAGTCCTATTTATCGCAAATCAACCTGTTAAAAAATTTTTAGTAATACAGTTGGTAATAATAGTGTGGTCTTAGAAATTAAACTACCTAAGATAAGTAAAGTTTGGAAATCTTCTGATTTGAGCATAGGGCCAAACATATTGATTTGGTATTCCTCATATCACAATGCAGTTGTGTGTGTAAATGCATTCAAATCACTTTGCTTTTGTAATGCGCATTTTCTTCCTTAATGAGAAAACAAAAAACCATAAATCCAGTCATTTCCAATAGAATTAGAAGTGTACGTGAATGCATTCAGGTCATTTAGGCTAAATTTTCTGAAATATTTTTCTTTGAAAAAAATATATAATTAACAAAAATTGTTATTGTTTGTTTCATTAGAAAATATTTTATGAAAGATATTCTTTTATTTGAATTACATGAAAAAAAAATGACAAACAATAGGCATTAGTTGGTAATGCTATGCACAATGATAACAATATTCGCCCACGATGAGTAATGTAGCGGTAATGTAGGTAGAAGCAAAAAATGGTAATTAATTATTTTTTTACTTATTTTTAAGAACTATTTAAAAATTTTAAAAAATTTAGATCATTAAAAAAGTTAGAAAAATAAATAAAAAAAAACATTTCAGGGAAGTAAACAAAACCTCGGGAAAAAAAAAAACCAATAGAACTGTTACAAGCTTCATACGAATTTTAAATCGTCTACACAATTGAGATTTCGGTCAGTGCTGCTTACTAAAGCGGAAACTATCTTTTCATGAACTCTTACTCTCTTTTAACTTTCTGAGGCAAGAAATGTCTCTAGTTATCCCAACTTGGAAGCATCCTCTCCTGGCTAGTGTTTTTCTTTTCTTACTATACACTTACTTGATTCATACCGAGAAAACCACAAGGAGTAGGCCCCAAGCTCCACATAGAAAAGTCCAGATATTATAAAGTAAAAGAGTTATTGTTTTCTGTGCAAAGCTAATGACGCGTATCATGATGAGACGACACCTAAGTTCACATTTAATGACAAAATAAATTATAGTTATAATGTAACGAACAATCATGAAGTGATAATTGCCATCACAGCAGAGTTTTTATTAAGCTTCTATAAGTTCACTCTCGCAATAATTAATCTCAAGAAAATGCAGTTCTATTTTTTCATGATAAAAAAATATTGCAACTACGAAAAGGAAAATGAAGACACGATCGAAGGTTTAAATATTATGGAACGTAGGGTTAAACAAATTAAACCTAGTATCATAAATTCTTGGGTGAGTTCATCACCAAGGCAGCGAAATAACGTTACTGGCGAACTTTGTTGTTAAGAAAATCATTTAATTAATGTAGACATTGATGTTGTAAAACATCATAGTGGAACGAGGATTCGAAAATTCTATTCGAGTTTGCTTCTGTTTTTCGATGCATGTAGGAGAAAGGAAATGCACGAACCAAATATAAATGAATTATACAGTAGAAAGTGAAAAACGGAAAAATGAATTTCTGACAACGGCATTTGTTTATGGAATTTTGGGGACTAAGCTAATTATGCCAATAAAATTCCAATAAATCATCACCGTGTAATAACCCCAAAAAGAAAAAAAAAATGCAAACCACAGATGGAAACTCCCCAAGTTCTATAGTAATAGGGACAGGGATATCATTATTTAAACTGGGAAATATACATGTAATTCTACATAATTAATTTGAAGAGGGGCATGCAATTTCATTTCACCTCCGGCCCTAGGAAATCCAAGGACATGATGAAAACAAAGTGAATTAAGAAAAAAAAAAAAAGCCTAAAATAGCCCCAAAAAAAGGGAAGAAAGAAAGATCTTGAAAATTTTTTTTGGCCTCATAATTCCTGAATTTTGAGGATTATACGTCTATCAACGGATTCAAGAAGGCCAATGTCATCCACTGATTGATCCTTTTCGCAGTCATCATCATCAATGGAAATATTCAAATCCAGAGACGCACAGGGGCTTGTCTCCTCCAAACTAGCAACGTCATCCTTCTCTTCTTCACATGATTTTTGCTTCACTGGAGGAGAGCGCGCGTTTAACCTCGAACTGAAACTTTCGCTGGTCAGAATGATGATAGCATCACCAAGTCTAACTTCTTCCCCATTCGAGTCCGTTAATCTTCCTCTTTCAATAACCCTTTTAAATCTCAATTGAGAAAGATTATCTGCTTGCTCTATATCTTCAACTAGAAACACACTATGAGGGTTACCAGAAACTGCGTCCGCGAATCTCTCAATATAACTGCAACTTTGTTCGTCTCTTGATCTCTTGTTTCTGCAATCCTCGGTCGAATGCGCTCTTGTTGAAGAAAAACTGCTTAAGGCTAGTGAGACTAGATTCCTATGGGACCCAAACACAAGCCTAGCGAGTTCTCTGGCTATCCTCTCCTTAGCTTCCACATCAAATCCTTGGAATAACAACCACGTTTCTTCTTTCACTTCACTACTGTTTATGACCTCTCCTTTTCGCCTTAACATGCCGGAACGGCATTGTAAAATTGTACTCACGATTTCTGGTATTATGTCTTTCTGCCACGGCACTACTCTCTCCAGACCATAGCATAGGGTTTTGAGGTTCTCCGAATTGAACTCTTTGAACCTGCTCACGTACTCTGCTTCCATGACGTCGCTGGAAGAGGTAGAGTTAGGATTTGATGATAGAAATGGTTGTTTTGTGTCTTTGTTCTCTGAGATGTATATTCTCAAAGTGGGCTCATTGGGCTTGTTAGTGTTAGCACTTGATGAGATCCCGAAAGTAGGGGGTAGCTGGTCATAGGAAGAAGATGAAGAAGGTGAAACGGCGGAGAATGTGAGGGTTTTCTCAGGAGGATGGGGTTGAATTTGGATTGAATTGCACATGAAGTTCCACTTTTTGCCAACAGGGACACAGTTCTGTTAGAAAAATCAGAAGTTAAAAATTTCATCATATACGATTACCCACAAAATTCATACTAGTGTAAATTTCGTACGGAATCGAATTGAAGTTAAATGATATGTTAATTAAGCTATGTTCATTTTAAGAGTAAGTTTGAGTTATGATTAATTAAGACCTGATCATTGAAGGTAACACCTTTACTCTCATTTTTGCACTGTTGGAGCCATGCAGGAAGGCTTGAAGCGCAGGAGTCACTATTGCAAGTACTGCTTTGCAAGCTTCGAACTTGGGTGACGAACTTGGCGGAAGGCTCAGCCAAGCAATCTGGGTTCTTCTCCTCCTTCCCTTCTAGTAATAGCCGGCTGGTTCCCTTGTCAGCTATCTTGTTGGTGGACTCATTTTGTAAACCACTGAAGATAGAAAATGAAATTCAATTGATAATAAGTTTACGAGCATTCAGTGACACTCTTCCTTAATTTATTTTAGGTCATACTCCACCTTCCGAAATCATTCAGAATAGTAACAACATAATGGAGAGGAAAGGACAACTGGTTGAAGTAATGAAGTGTTCAAAATTATTGGACAAAAACAAAAGGTGAAACTTCTGTCTTTGTTACTTAATCAGTGTGAAACAAGACTATAATAATGGCAGACACGTTACTCGTTTCAGTTCATACATATATTTTCAAACCCGAGTTCTTTTGCTATTATTTTCCCTCAACAGAAACAGAAACCAGTTGAGAAAGAGAAAACGTTTTTTTCCCCATTTCGCTTAACCTAACTTTAAAAGTAAAAGACAGTTCCTTTTTTTTATTTTTCTTTTTTCTTTTGCCATTTTTTCTCCTTTGATCTGGAGAAGCAATCGTGTTGGAAATGGAATGTAAAACATGAATTAAAGCCCCACTACTATTATTAAGTCCTACTTTACCAACAGCTTTACCTGTCAGCGCTGAGACTCAAGCGCAAGCTTCCCACAGGTATTGTGAAAGGATGAAGACCCCAAACAGCCTGCAGCGACGGATGTCCTTTTTTGCATCTCATGTAAGCGTGAAAAGTGGCTATACCCATAACACAAAATCTTCCATTCTCCCCAGTCCCACTAACAAGCTTTCCAATCTCCATGATCATGTGCTCCACGGGATAGTAATACCCTCCCCCTTGCTGGCTCGAACGAGCCCTATACTCAAACACCAACTCGATATCTCCAACATACAAAATAAACCCTTTGGTATGAGAGGTGCTTCTAGCGAGGCTCCTAAGCTCCTCAATCTTGTTCTCAACCTGTACTCTAGACCCATGCCCAAAAGCAGAAAGATAAAGAGAAATAAACTTAACATCTCTCATATCCTCATCATCAACATCCCCTTTCTCAACTTTCTCCATCACTCTTCTCACCACACCCTCGAGACTAGTCACACACTCTCCGACAATAACACTACTCCTCATTCTCTGATTCCTCAAATAATCTAGAACACTCGTGACATCCTCCTCTCTAACTGTTGAATCCGACACCATGGTTTTCCCAACGTTCGGGGTTAAATTATTATTATTATTATTTTCCTTTGACTTGCCACTCACAGAAGGTGAAGGGGTATTCTGGGAACATACTTCCAAAGACACAGCTTGTTCTACATTGCTTTTGACTTGGGTGCTAGAGAACCCAGCCTCCCTCATGACTCGGCTAACACTAGGATCATCCAGAATTGAAATTATGAGTTGCTCCAACTCTATCTTCACCGCTAAGAGAGGTTGCTGCTGATTCTCGATGGATCCTCGGCGTTGGTGGGCCTGGGCCCGCTTGAAGGCGGCGACCAGAGCGTTGGAGATAGAAGGAGAGTGAGTTGTTGGGCCTAACATGGGACTTGACGAATTGGAGGCTGGTAACCGGTTGAGGGCGACGTTGAAGCAAAGCTCTAAGGCCTTGCACTGCAGAGGATGAGAGTGGGATTGCAGGCAAGCCGTACGGAGTAGGCCGTTGGAAGCCGCGAGCATGGTGTTTGCCACGTGAAGGGGAGTGACTTGGGCATGGCCCCGACGCTTCGCCAGGGCCACTGCTTGCTTCACTATGGTTGCCGCCTCCGCGGTTAGTCCTTGTTGGACGGCGCAGCTTCCTGTTCTCATATCTTCGGCCAAAACACCAGCTAAAGATTTAATACCGGCAGATCAAGGAAGTGGAGTCTGCATTAATTAGCTGTTATATCGGAATCAGACGAGTGAAGAGTTTTGTGAGATTCACTGTAAAGGATGATATATAGGAGAGAGGATTGGTAATATGTATTTGCAGCTATAGGTTTCGAGGCCTAACCTAGCTAGTCTATAATGAAGAGACTAGTAAATCCATAAAACTTGTTTGTCTTTGTACCTTGTCCAGAGAGAGAGAGAGAGGTTGTGAAACTTATGGGAAGAGGTTAGTATGCTTTTCTTGAGGGGGAGGTAAAATTTGGGGTCCAAAGTCGATTGTTATTATAGAAAGTGGATTGCATGTGCTGACAAGCAGGACTAATACACCAGTATCAAAGGCAACTCAGCTTTGCTCTCTCTCTCTCTCTCTCTCTCTCACTCATACACCAAATTTTGTAAAAAAAGTTACAGAATTTGCAAGTGGGGCACTTTCTTTTTATATATGCGTATATTATTATTTTCTCTTTTTTGTTGCATGAAGAAGAAAAATTAAGTCACGCAAGGTACCTTGAATTCAACACTTCCACAGTCCCCTACTTAAGTATCCATCTGGTTGGTGTGGTCATCTTTCGTTGGTATACTATTGCAATCAAACTCGATTAAGAAACTCTAATAAAAAAATACATGTCGAGTGATCCTTTCATTCCAAATGGCTTCATTCCCTAAGAAAAATAAAATAAATACACATTTGTTAAAGTAACTTTAAAATATACTTTGTCGTAGAATCATAGCGCTATTATGCACCCGAAATTGAACTCGGATCAGCAAGCTCAAGAAAAATGGATGACGCTCCTATAATAGAAGAATAGAGAGAGAGAGAGAGAGAGAGAGGAAACATCTTTTTCACCGTCTGCCAAAAACCGAGGACCTGAAAAGAGGATGGGAGGTTAAGAAGGAATCGGGAACTGTGTACGATTTTCTTCCCGACCCAAAGACAAGGGAATAAAGCGTCTCCCTTTGCCTTCCTTATTTTTATAGAAAATCGAATATAAAACCAACCTAGACGCCTTTCTAAGCATCATGCTGCATGGGGATTAAGACCAACATTCTCTTCCCAGTATCCCACATTCTCTCTCTCTCTCCCTCTCCTCCGTTTATTACATAAAGTTGCCAATTTTTTTGTCCCTAATAATTCATTCGAAAAGAAAAAATAATAATAAAGGTTAACAGTTATCCACAACGAACTCCATAACTGTTAACAATATATATTAGTTGCTGTGTCATTTGGATCTCAATATCTGCCTCATGGCAAATTTGGGTCGGCAATCATCTCTGTTTGTGTATGCAGACCAGGAGAATGACAAATATGGAAGAATTTTGAACAATTAATCTTATAATTGTTTATGTTCAAAATTTTAAAATAATGTTCCTTACCTTAAATTATCGAAAATAATCATTTTCACATAAAATTAAATGTAGGGAAAAGAACGGTTTTCCAATAATCGAGTTTCAATGACACGGTACTCATCCTTACTTCTGAAGGTAGCTTTGACATCATTTGCTTAGTTTGGTATCATGTCATTAATTAATTATTTCTGCAACATCGTTAGCGTTGATCAATGTGCATTGCTCAATTTTCGTTGAAGAGTTTGCAATTGCAAGACTTTTAATGTCCGATGATCTCTTTGCATGGACTAGCGACTAGATATATTCTAGGTGGCCGCCGCTAGACCCCCAAAAAAAAAAAAAAAAGCATGGCAGAAATTTTTTGCACGTGCGGTCCAGTTCACATTTCCTTATTTCAAGCTTGATTATTGATTCCGACAAATTGAAAATTGACTTTAATTTCCCGAGCTGCATATTATTATTTTACAGTAGTTTGGTCCTGTAACAGAAGGACCACCATGTAAAGCTCTAGCTGGCTTCTGATTTACAAACAAATGAGGACACAAAACAAATCCTATATATCAATATTACAAAAATATTTGTTAAGTATCGTCAATAGAGAGACCAAAAACTAATTTCGGTAGTCTATATACCTTGCTATGTGAGCTATGGACAATATAATTAATGGCAACACATTAAAATTTATATAAGAACCACAAAAGGCTAATGTAAGCAAGAGCCCACAATGCAATTGTCTGGCTATATGAAATGGTGGAATATATAGAGAAAAGTCTATTAATTATACATTTGATTCTTGATGGCCCACTTCAGCTAGTGAGATTTTAGTGTGTAGGTATCTTAGATAGTTGTGTCCATTTTAGGTTCTGGGTGGAACACTTCAAAATCTTGAAGAAAGCCTTTGCATAGAAAGCAGAGCAGGCATAGCACCACTCATCGGTGCTGCCCTTACATCTAGGCGTTACGAAAAAGAAAGCTTAAAAATTATATAAAGAAATGGGAGCATATTTTCGAACACAGGTATCTCTCCCTTTTATTCCTCAATCATCTTCCACTTTTTCTTGTTTTATGCAATGATCCATGACCTCTCATTAATGAGGGCTTCAGTCAGTTCTAATTTCAGTCACTGCATCTGCATGTCATTTTGGAAGAAAAGCAGGTAACCCAAAATATGCTGAGCAACATTTGAAGAAAGAAAAGAGGGAATGATCGAACAATCATGGAAAACAGTGAGTCATATAATGGGTAACCAGTTGATGAGCCCTCAATGATAGAAATAATGGAAGCCACTCAAATAATCATGAAAACCGAGGTGGCGAATTTTTTGGCATTTCACTTGACATTGTCACAAATACGTCATGTTTGGGATCTTTGACCCGGTTGGCTGCCTTAGTATTAATTAGCAATGTATAAAGCTATAGTTAATTGTGCAAAACCCGCATAAATCCAACGTCGTCACTGTGCAAGTAATTTGCATAGCACGTGACTGGCACGAGACTATAAAACGAGTCTGTTAGCGTAGGATACTGTCCTGAAAAAACAGGTAGTCCAAATCTCGCAACTGTTTATTCCTTCTGGGTGGGCGAGGATAGTAGTGTAGATAGCCCAAGCTTCCAGTCAAAAAGTCTTTTGTATCTTTGTTGGCCTAAAAAGACTTACAAAGAGCACCAAATTATTTGAACACAAAGCACCCTACTATGCTAGAAAAGCAGTGTTTGAATGAAAGAGAGGAATATATAAACTTACTTACAACACACCCTAACTCATCACTTCTCTCTCCTCCAACAATAACGGTTAACTTTTTTAAAATAAAGGATAACTGTTTAAAAAAAACAAAGATAGAAAAGCTATCCTAACTGTTAAGAGCTATATCTTTGGTTAGACACCATGAGATTTGTGTCAAAGTGAGGATAATCTTTTCTCTCCTTTCGCTATCAAACTCTCTTAATTTTCTGGCAAACGCATTTCATTAGAGCTCTAATATTTATATATCCTCATCTTTTGGCTAAAGTAAAGCTCTCTATCATAAAGCAATATTAAAAGTAAAATATGGCATTATCTACTCAAAAGGGCCGCTCATTTTATGCTTTTGAGCCTTCAAACAAGCATCTTCGGCCTCTACGTGGCCATGTGGCTGAAAGCAATATTCAGCAAAAGCAAATGAAACCGAGGGGAAAGAACGAGAAAGAAAAAAGATTAGTTAATAGTATTGGGCAGGATGGGCAGCTTTAAACTTTAAAGGCTAGAACGGCATGAAAAAGTTACCCTAATTTTGACATGACAGCCTTGTTCATGTAAAAGCGATGGGATTACGCTCTCTTTTCCCAAAAGTTCCTCATTTTATTATGCTTCGTATTTTCAGTGCACTAAACAAAATTGTGTTTCGTTTAAAACTTAAAAAGCGAGCATCATTAGAAATAAAAACGATTACTCTACCTCATGTTCTCGGTTGAAAACTGCAAAAGAAGAAGAAATTGTAGCATTCCATGGCTATATATATATATATATAGGAGTTCTAGGAGTTTGTAAGTCGTTTCTGTGAGCCCTATGCTAGTGCACGCCTATTTCGTATTACAAAAAATTCTGTACCCAATTGAGAATGACAATCAAAACCCAAAACACAAATAAAAGCGCCAAGCATTCTTTGAAAGGAGGGAGAAGCACTAGATGCATCATTTCTATTTTCTGTGAATAGAATTAAAAGTAAATTGTTTTCGAATTTATTGGTGAAAGTAATAAGGTATAAAACATTGATAAAGACGCACTAAACGATGTTAAAACCTCAAACATTAATAAAAGAATAAGCATCCAACATATGTAAAACGAAGCTACTAGCAGAAGATGGGTATGTTTTTAATCCATCTGACAGCATTCATCAAGGCTACGGATCAAACCTCTTCATGAAGGGTAAAAGCATGAATTTTGAAGTTCTATAAATACAAGCAAACCTGAAAAGCATGAATTTTGAAGTTCTATAAATGCAAGCAAAGGTGAAATTTAACATGTTATCTTCACTGCAAATATGCCAGCCAATCCTTATTGACCTGGCATGTCATTAATCTTTATGTATGAAAAGATTGACAGATTTAAAGAAGAAATACATAGCCAAAAAAAAAAAAAAACGTGCTGATTGAATGGGCTCGCTTATTTATTAAAATGAGTTGACATACGCCCCCAGCTAAAGATGATACATTCATGACAATCTAGTAATTACGACCAACACCCCTTGCGGGGCAGCTTATGATGTGGTAGGGTTCCATCTCCCTCCAATCCCCCCCAAACGAATTCTCTACTCCTAAAAAATAAGAACACGTTGTGCTCCTATTCTCTGAGTGCGTTTAAACCGTTCAAATTATTTTATATGATTCAGATTTTTTTTAATTTTAAAAGAAACAAAACACAAGATAAATATAATCAATTTTAAAAAATGATATTTGATTAAAAAAATCTATATTATCTAAATTAAATTTAAACGACCCAAATATTCCTAAAAATTATAAAGCACAGCATACTCTTATTTTTCAGAAACATAGGTTCTGGGCCCTAATCTCCCTACCCCTCCCCCCCTGAGGTCCCTTGTGGGATTTTAAAATTTTGAAATAATTATTCTTAACGTTCTGAAAAAAAGAAAGAAAGAAAAAAAGAGAGAAAAAAAGTACATAAGAATATTTAGCTTCAGGATTTGTTTTACAAATGATTTCAGAAAAATCAAAATATGACGTTTTTTTCCTTTTTTTTTTTCCATTTCAGTTAACTGCAGACTAAATTAGAGAAACTCACTTTTTCTTTCTCTATACACATCTCCAGCGAAATTATTTCCATATTTCTTAATCTGATCTCTGCATTTCTACTTGAAGATACAGCATAGGAACCAGGCAATCATACAAAGAAGGATGAAAATAGAAAACAACGTTTAATACGTGCAAAGTAAATAAGACTGCCAAAATATTTTCAAAGAATTCGTGGGGAATTAAAATTAAAAGCAGAAATAAGGTCCTACAGAAACTATTAAATCAGGCATCACAAAGAATCAAATTTTTACATGAAATCAAACTTACATCTGTCAGAGGAATCATAGAAAGAAGAATGAAATAGAAAACTAGGTTTGATACACGCAAAGTAAATAAGACTGTAACACTGGTTGCAATGAATTCACGGGGAATTAAAATTAAAAGTTAAAAAAAGGTACTACAAGAAACGATTAATTCAAATATCACAAAGAATCGAGTTTTTACATGAAATCCAATTTAAATCTGTCTAAGGAATCTACTAGTCAATATGCCCAAAATATACCATAAGTAAACACAATAATATTCTTACATGCTTCACTAGTTCGTTTGCTGGTAGTAGTAGTACATAAAATTACCCGTCTGCGCTAATAATATGCAAAGCCATCCAAAATAGAGGGGAAGAAACAGAAGGATGGGACAAGAATAGTAGACATTGTACAAACCAAAAATCAACCATCATCACAGCTTTGATCACCTCAGGTTTCTCCTAATCCAAGATCATTCTAAAGCAGTGGAGTAAGTATGAACTCTACAATTGATCTCTGTTTACTGTTTCATTCCAAATTGTAAATTAAGCAGCCTCACAAGATTTTGCATTAGGTAAACAAAGGGTCCATCTGCCACTTGATCCGACAGATTCCAGTGGCTTCCTCCCTTTTTTTTTGTTTAAATCATAAAAAAAGCGCAGAGGACACAGGCAGCAAGAACCAACCAAGAAAGAAAGACCATCAGAGATATCTTCCATTAATATTATATGATCAGAACATCAAAAAAATCCCTAAAAGCTATGCTCTGAACAGCAGGAAATTAGGGCAATATCTGACTTACATTCAATTCTGCCAATGAAGCAATACAGCAATAGTAATTACTAATTACAACTTCACGTTGACTGGGAAGATCCTCTGTATGAAGCGATTTTCCAATTGTTTCACTTGCCACTGTTATCATGTGTATATCCCTAACTTCAGAATTGGGAAATGCAATTCTGCAAGGTATTACAGATTCTGCAAAAGTCATGCAGGGTCAGGGAAACAAGAAACATAATACCAGAGACATAATTACATTCAAACAGGATGATGCCAACCTAAGAAAAGGTCAGATCTGTCTTAAAATCATCAGTAGGACTGCCATTATGTTGAACAAAGGATTCTCAACCATTAAAGCCTAAAAAATTTATGTCCTCAACTTGATATGGAGAATAAAAGCATAATACATAATTAATTTGGGATTATGCTTCTAAAACATCAATGAGCAACCAACAGCATGCATAAGATAATTAACAGCAGCAACTAAATTCGAGCAAATATTAAAAATTTTAAATTAACAAGAAATTACAGATTTAACTCCAACCAAAACAACAAGAAGCATTTGCAATATAGAATAATATTTAATGATACAAGAAGTTTAGACAATGCAGAAGCCAAACATGAAAAATATACAAAAAAATAACTATTGCAGAAAAATACAAGAAGGAAAGGAAGTGTTATGAAGCTCATGAGGCTATTAATTCATAGGCAAAATGATATTACAAACATCAAACCAAATAAACTATTACAAATCTGATTTCTCTACAACTCTCACCAATAGATAAATGAAAAATATATTTAAAAATTAGGTCACCAAAGATTAAGAAAAGCACATTAGTAAATTATTTTTCTTCAATATCTCATTATACAACTCTAAAACTTTGCAAAAGGACGCTCCAGTTATACAATGTTGACATATTGCAAAACATTTTGGCAGCCAACACCTACACATAAAAGCTTCTTAACTGTAGACTCAGGTACCTTGATCTCATATTGAAAACAAAATCCATCTCAGTGAGTCATATGATGAATTTGTAGAAGCTAACAAGACATAATTACCAAAATACTACAATTAATGTAAGTGACATTTGGAAAAAATAAATGACAATACCTTCACCATATCAATCATCCCTTGCCAAGACAAATAGGAAGATGTTTCATCTGCCATACACAAATTCATTTAACTGTTAAGAATATCAAATCATTAATGGTATCCCTTCAATACTAAGAAGACAATAGCAATGCAATGAAGAAAGAGGCCATGAATTCACGGAAAAATATGCCATTGGTAGATTGTTGGTTGAGAACAAGCTCTAACATAGCAAAAAGGATCTTCATGCTGGGAAGATTCCTCAAGAACTGCATGCAACATTAAACATTAGCGCAGAGAAATAAATGCCATCAAGATCAGTTCACATTAGCTAGTATTCAAGAACAACTTAACCTTCCCCCTTTTCCTTTCTTCCTTTTGAAAAAAATTTCTTGTGCTTTCTTCAGCCATTTTTAGCATATGCTACTTTTAATTGTTCCTATAAACAAGTTAGCCAACAAAATGTAACAGCTTCAACTACAAAGTGAATCAAGTGATAGATACCTCTCTTATAAAGACAACTGCTTCAACTCTACAATGAAATTCACTCTTCTATATACAAAGAAGTAGGTTAAAAACAATAAGAAAATATGGGAAAATACCAATCTTTTGAAACAAATATCCCCAACAGCAGTAAAGTAGCTAATATTAGAACTGGGCCCGCAATCAGCCAAGTGAAAACACAAATGGTTCCGATAATGCTCTTGTGTTCCTATAATGCTCTGTGCTCCTTTGGTCACAAGCACAACATATAACTCTTCTGATTTCCACGTTACCCAAGGGTTTAGAAAAAGGTTTAGCATCATCAGTGGCCATCAGATGCATTCCCTTCACTGAGATATCTAAGATCTAAGGTCAGGCAGGATAGAGGATAAAACCAGCCACTTAATCAATCATGCATCTTCCGCCAGCAACTCAAAGAAGACATTATAAGACATATAGGTAAGTGATTGTAGAATGTAGATAAATCCGAGTCCTGGAGCAAAGAATATTTTATTTAAATGAGAATAACGTATGGGGAAAAACTCTCTTAGCATAAAAGCCATGTATGTCAATAGTAACTGACATGCAAGAGTTCCCAACAAATCTTATTTTTCAATCTCTTTTTCTTTTCTACTGATATTCTGACAAGATTTTCTCTAGATTCAAGTAAACATACCCTCTAGCACAGAGAAAGGTATCCAAATGAGAGCATAAATCTCTTGATATTTGAACCACATCAAAGAAGTACTAAGAAACTGGAGGACTCATAATGAATTCATAGACTATGCCATCACTAACTGTAGAACCAAAGACGATTTAGTGCAATATTTAAAAATATACTACACAAGCATACTCATAAGCAAGTAAAAAGAACAAAACTACACCATTGTAGATATTGAGAGTTCATGCACATATTGCTGTCCGAATCATCCTTTCCTCATGATGAGCAAACCTAAAACCCTCAGTATGTAAGGGAAAGGAGACCATCACAGCATAATGCAGTTAAATGAAGACATCAAGAAAATCCTATAAGGCTTCGATTGAATACTGTAGCAAGAGTAAAAGGAAAAAGAAACTGAAGTCCTTGCAAATCATTTACAGACTAATATATAACTGAAAATCGGTGATCACAGGTCCCCATCTCATAACAATCATACATGGTAAATGGTCTCCTCACATACATGATGCAAGGTAGGAAACCATGTCATGTAACTCTAACGTAACATCACCAGACACCAAAATAGCATTATCCTATCTTTGCAAATGATATGATTGATACCCTAAATTAGGATCCCCATTGAGGTGAGCCAAACAACTCTGACCTAGAAAGTACAAGGCTAAAATATCAAGCCCCATGTCCCATTCAAGATAAAAGAACAACGTAGATTTAACATATGGTAGCAAACCATTACAACTATTAGCTTTAACTTACCCCCATGAACCTTCACAAGAAGGCAAAGTGTGTCAGACAAAATATGACCTGTTACAACTTTGCAAATGTTTATTACTTTACCACCCATAGCTCTGAATGAAAGAAAAAAAAAAAACCAGAGTTACAAATTTAATAGAAATAAAAGGAATGGGAACAAAGAAAGGGATCGTGTCAGACAAAATATGGGAATTTGTATAAATTTTTCATCAACCAATAAGAGGGAAAACACGCAACAAATGCTAGGGAGAAAGATGGAGAGAGATGAAGGAAAAAATGGAGGGAACACAACCTTAAAAAAGATACATAGTCTGGAGCTAGACCTCCTCCATCAAATTTGTACGGAAGTTAAATGATGCTGTCAATATTACCATTGCTGAAACAATAGTCTGCAATGCCAAAGATGTAGCATCAATTTTGCATAAGTAACAGTCCTTGGAGTAACCTTAAGTTCTTGGTAATAGGAATACTTCATGCAGAAGCCGTTGAACAATTCAAATATGCAGATACAGATGAAAATTGGAAATCAAGGATTTAACCTGAGATATCAATTTATATTAACTATCATACTGAAGTAATGGTGCCCCACTTTCTAAATTTGTACTGATTTTTAGATACGAACAAATTCTGCTAGTACTTGGTGTTCCATGAAATACCTGAATAATTACAATTAGTCATGAGCATTCAGATATTATCAAGATAATAGGACCAGAATCAGAATATATGAATTTTGAAAATCAAACTAAAAAAATGAAGGGATCTTGTCTATCAGCATAATTGACTATCTCCCGTCATCACTGGTACCCGTAAAAGATGAAAGGCATAAGTACATTTCCCCCCTAGTTATACAAGACACGGTAACTGACATAATTTTAATGGCATCCCGTAGAAGTGGACTGATAGCCCTGTTATGCTTGTACACAACTTTACTCTGCAAGTCATCACTCACATATCTGTAACCTCGGCAAGAATGCAGAACATAAAAATCACGAGTGCAACAGCTTTTTTTTTTTGGAAGAAAAAAGGTGACTGCGCCAGAGACAACAGACCTACAAACTTAAATTATCACAACAAATTAAACTCAAACATAATGTTGTCCTAATCGTATACTATATGGATATTAGTCCCAAAGGTTGAATTTTGGAGGATCTTGACTTTGAATATACTAAACTTCCAATTTCCACTAAACCCTAATGAACCAAATATTGGTGGGAGGAAGAATCAAATGGGTAGAGTATATGGTAAGGAAACGTTACTTGAGGTGCTGAATGGAGAAGCGATGGATGGATCGCCGGAAAGATTGCACATGGTGACGAAAGACAATTAAGCAATCTCTTTCTTTTTCTGGTCCCGGGGTAGAGTGCTTCTGAATTGCTCTTCTTAATTTCCCCCAAAAAGAGAAGAAAGAAAAAAATTCCCTCTCTGAACCGCCTTCTACTTCAGAGGATCTAAATTAAGAAGAGCAATTGGTTTAGCCATCTGCCACTAACGCGAGCTCTTTTTTTTTTTTTTTTTTGGGCCAATTAACGCGAGGTTTCATTCTGCCGCCAAACAATCTTTTAATTTTAGGTAAATATACAATTTTAATAATTAAATTTTATATTAAATTTTATTTTATTTCTTAATTTTATTTAATTCAATAATTTTATCTCAAATTTTATTTTTATTTTTTGATTTCATGTGATTCTAATTTATCTTATATTTCTTTTTTATTTTTTATTTTTATTTTATTATAATTTGATTCATTAATTTTAAAAAATTATACAATTTTTTCCAAATTTTGAAGCAAATACTACCCAAAAAAATTTTGTGTCAAATGCTTAAATTTTGGCCACCTGTCATTGTTTTTGAAACTTGCTGACACTAGTTCCTTAACTTTTTTGTTAGATCACATATAATGTCGCCAAATTCTATGTATTAAAACCCCGTGCTTCCACCTTGCCCCAAAAGTAAACAAAATAAAAAAGACCTCTATGTTTCCCACTTTTCAATGTCACCAAGTTTCTTACTTTATTGTGATCTTTCTTGTGTGATATTTTTATTTTATTTTTTAATAATTTGGGCCCTTTTTAATTTTTATGAAAAACATGTGTTTTTTATTTATAATATTATAATATATCTAATTTGGTTCGTTATATACAAATTTAGTGTTATTTAAAATAATAAAGTAAATTAACATTATAGATAATAAGCAAAAATAATTTTATAACAAGGCTTTTATAAAATTACATTAATATTCAAATTTAAAAAAAGAAACTAAAAATACTTATTCATTGAAGTTGCAGCTCCCAATATCATAATGCAACATTCTCTTTTCATATTGGGTTGTTGCTACGTCAATTGTTCTTTTTGCGATGGCTCGTTTTATATTGGTGATCTGTTGATAATTTAAATATAAGTATGAGATTAAATCAAAAGAATTGATTTATGTGACATCATAAGTCCTTAACATAACAAATCTCTGAATTCAAAATACTTATCGATATATGGAATACTAAATATTGATAAATTAGCATAAAGTAGTATTGAAAACAATTCAAAGCCATAAAACATATGCTAGAGTATTGATTTAAACAATGAGGGCTTTGAACAATGTCACACTTTGAATGAAGAGGTGTAATAGGTGTTTTTAGTTTCTTTTCACTTATTACCTATTATGTCAATTTTCTTAATTTATTTAAATGATACTAAATTTATATTTAATGAATCAAATAAGATATATTATAATCTTATAAATAAAAAAATGTTTTATCATGAAAAAAATTTGAAAAAATGAAAATTCCATGAAAAATTAGAGAACTTGGTCCAAAACTATGGCAAATGAATTCAATACCTTTTAAACTCAAGCATTTGACACATTATTTTTTTAATCTGTATCAAAAAGTTCAAGAAACCCAAATTTTTCCTTCCTCACCAACTACTATAGAATCACATAAAAAACTTTTTAATTAAGTGTTAAAGAGAAAAAAAAATTAATAATTTTTGTAAGGTAAAGAGATTAAAATAAAATAAAAATAAAGTGATGAAAATTAAATTTAAGGTAAATTTAATGTAATAAAACTAAGAAAAAAAGGTGAAATATAGGATAAAATTTAAAAATCAAATTAAAACAAAATAATATTAAAATACAAAAATAATGCCTAAAATATAATCATAACACCAAAATGTATTTTAGCCTTAATTTTAATTTTGCCCTATGCAATCTTAGTTCCGGTCAAGTGAAACGTCAAAAGAAAAAAAAACGTCTTTGTCTTGTTACGTTAACTTTTCGCAGGGATTTATCATTTATGCAATTATCCAATTAAAAAACAAATAAACAAACAAAAACAAAAACTCCATCCTCCGGCTTGCGTTAACTTTTTGCCATAATTTATGACCAAACAAAAATTTTATATATAATCCTTTATATTTTTGTTATCAAAATTTTTAATTAAAATATGATAAATATAAAAAATTTAATAATAATATGGCAAATATATATTTTTAAAAAACAATTATATAACTTTTTAATTAAGGTATATATTTTTCATATTATTATTAAAAATTTATATATTTGTCATATTATAATTAGCTAACTTGATAACAAAAATATGAATAATCGTTCGAAATCTAATCTTAAAAATAAATCTCCAATTATTTCTCTCTCCCTTAAATACTCTGTAATAAATTACAACTTTATATGAAATATTGTTCAGTTAATAATCATGCTTATTTTAAATAACATATTTAAACTAATTTAACAATTAGAAATAAAATATTAATATATTTTTCTTGATACATTGAAGAAAATTTTTAACTCATAACTTCTTATATAACTATTCATGATTCATATATATATATATATATATATATATATATATATATATATATATATATATATATATATATATATTTATATATATAGTGATTTAGGTATATTTGGATGTTCTATATTTAATAAGTAAACACAAAATGTATAATTAGAGATTAAAAAAAAAAAGGGTTAAAAAAGAGAAAATAAATCTAATACTTATTCATATTCCTTTGCAATTGGATCCTCTACGTCTTATTTCTTCATTTTGAAGATTTGAAAATTTAGCTGTCTTTTTTTTTATTGTTTTAGTTTGAATGAAGAAGCAAAACATAGAATAAGAATAGTTTTTTAACATCTATCAAATAAAAACTATCTTTTTTATAGAAGTTAAAAAACTATCATACTCTTGTTTTTTTTTTTTTTTCTTTCAAAATATTAAAAAAATGATTAAAATAAAAAGAAAATGAACCATAAAATTTTCAAATCTTTTAAATGAAAGGTTGAGGTTCTATACCAAATATGCTACGCAAAGTAGCATGTCAAAGGATTTTCTTTTCAATTCTTTGTTATTCCCTCTTTTATTATGTATCATGCAGTGTTGTTATAATCGGATCGGACCAATCGGTTCAACTGGGAACCGAACCATGGTCTGGTCCGAACAATCCTTCAAACTGGTGGCTTCAAGAATCGGATTTGACTGATCGGTTTAGGGCTAAAATCGGTGCACTTGAGCTGCATTGAATTGGTTGTCTTCAGATTTTTTCAATCCATGCTTCCATTGAGATTCGAACCTCTAACCTGTTGCCTCCAAAATGTTAGAGCACCATTTGACATGCAAATCATTCCATAACCCAAAAGAATCAACATTTTAATTATTGTACCACCTTTTTTCAATTAGGATAATTTATAATATTATATAAATATAATTATAATATTTTTTAAACTTTTTAATATTTAATTTAAATATTTATCAATTATCATTTTTTTACACTATATTCAAACTGTTAAGAATCAATTAAATTTTATTATAGAATTTTTTTTGAAAACTAATAATAAAAAAATATTAAATAGTTAGTTTTTATAATATTTTGGTTTCAACATTTGTTTCAACATATTAATATTTAATAATAGACAAACTATTTTAAAACTAAAGAGTCAAATAAATTTAAATATTATATTATATTATATTTGATTTATTTTTATATATAATTAACAATAAAATGTTTCAAAATTTATTAATATTTTTTATAATTATTTATTATATTAAATTTTTATATATATATATATATATAATTATTATTAGTTCGATTATGGTTCAACCAATAAATCGTAATCAGTGTTTTCACTAGTTCAATGATCGATCTGATTTTTAAAATATTAGTATCATGCAATACAACAAAGAATTCAAGAAAAATTTAGATATACAAAAACATGATGAGCATTACTCGATGGATTGAATGAACCCAACTTCTTTTTGGGCCAAGATTGAATGAACCCAACTACAATAATATGTCCCAGGTGGTTTTGGTCAGTTTAAACAGTCAGGTTCGAGTGTAAATGTTATTAAACCCGCACCAACTTGGAAAGAGTTGACATAAAATTTTCTAAACTTCATAGGAAATTAATCATAGTTCAACGTGAAAATTAGGCTAAATATTTATTAAAAGGCCTTCTTACTAGCTATTGGTTCAAAAACCAAATTTGTTTAGCAAGACAATTGAATTCTCCCAAAAAATAAAACTCTAATGTTCCCATTGCTTAACTAAGAGAAGAAAAAGAAAAAATAAGAAAGAAACCAAAAAAAAATTTTCTCCACAAGCAAACCAACAATCGATATTTGAAAAAAAAATCGTAAAAAACCCTTATTGTAAGCCATGAGAAAGGGAGAACTGAAAGAGGAAACTAAGAATAAATGAAGGAATGCAAAGGGACCAAAGGAGTAGTGAGTGATAGCGTCTAGTGAAAGAGGGAAAGAGATAGAGTTTTTTTTTTTCCCTCGGTCAAAAAATTCATCATAACAAGGCCTATTACATACGCTATGGGCTGAATTATGTGTTTGATTAAATAATGTAAAAAAGAAAATAAATAAAATAGAATAAAATAAAAAATAATTTTATGTTCTTTTTTTAAAAAATAATTTAATATTTAAAATAATAATTTAATAAATTGAATAATAATTACATATATATAATAAATAAATACAAATTATGTAAAAAATATATATATTAACGTTATGACAAATCGAACAAAACATAGAGCACATCTATTATTTTTAATAAGCCTACATCACTTTTGGTATATATATACACATATATATATTATACAGAGATAAAAAAAAAATTATATATAATTTCTTTTATTTTTATTATTAAACTTTTTTTAAAATTAAAACTAAGAATTTGGATTACTTTTACACTTCCTTGTCTCACTCTAACCTGTTATAACTGTGGATTTAAATTTAAAAAAAAAAAAAAAAAAGGTCCGAGAGAGACGGAGCAGAGGGAATCATCAAGTTTCCAAGCAAACATGTTTCCATACTTTCCCTTAAGATAAATCCAGGCTTCCATTTTAGACTGATTGTATGGTCACCTAGAAAGAAAGTTATTACTTAAAAAAATCCAATACTCTTCTATAATTATTTACATCTCTGAGTGAAAACGAGAAGGCCAATAAATGAAATCAAACCTTATCTTATTGTGCTATTGTAATATCATCCCTCTTCACTTGGTTCTTCTCATCCATTCTGAGCCCTCGGTCACCACAAATAACATAAACTCTGGAGTCCGCTCAAGAAACTGTAGCAACATAAGGGAAGATAGTTTTCGACCTCAAGAAACTAAATTTACTCAAAAAATTATAGAGAATTGCAGGGAAAAGCCAAATTAATTCTTTCTCGAGAAGTGAAACTTTGATAGAAAATTTTCAATTTCACAAATTACTCACTAGAGCAAAGTGATGAAGAAGAGCATACTAAATTGAATTTGATTTGGAATGGAAATCGTCTCTCTTTGTGTGGGATTTCTATTGTTTTTCCTCGGGGAGCCTTTTTGTTTTTTTGTTTTAAACCAAACCTATACTATTTTTTTAAAATATAAACAATTAAATATAAATTTGGTCTCTCTCTCTTTCACACACATGCACATATACACACACATATATGAATGATCTTCTTCTTCTTCTTCTTCTTCTTCTTCTTCCTCCTCTCTCTTTCTCTCTCGTCGAATGGCATTTTCTCTGGCCTTAATGGGTCCTTCATGCAATTGCATGGCTTTCAACCAAAAATAAAATAAAATAAAAAATAATAGCACAGAGCCTAATACAAATAACACAGATCTCCATTGATTTGTAGAGCCAGCAGATTTAGTAATGGACGATCAAGATTTTATATTGTTGAAAAAAAAAAAACTATCCTAAAACGCATCATTTCATATATTTGGTATGAAACGGTGCTTAACTTATGATTTGTTGCCCCTACAAATTAGTGTGATTTGCAGGGGATCCACACTATAATTCAAATTGTGATTAAAATGATTCATAGACAATGCAATGAACCGTTAAAAACTTTTAATTATATATATTTCCAATAATGAATTCAAAGTACAATAAATTTATCACTACAATATTGTTATTAGTAATGGCAAAGTTAGTACCTTAGATTAAGGAGAATAAAAAACTTTTATAGATTTTTTTTTTAAATATACTTTTATAGTATATTGTTTAAATAAAATGATTTTCTTCAAACTTTTGAATTAAGTTAAATGAGTTTAATTTACTAACAATAACTTTAGTTTCTTTTAAAAAAAAAAAAACAAATTTGAATTTAAATTATAATATATTACGAATTACTCTTCTTATTAATATCAACAATTTTACTACCTATGAGAATATAGTTCTATATTTACTTAATATTGATGTAAAGCATAATAAGGATGTGTGTATATATATATATAATCTCTAAAAAATATTATAATAATTTCATGAACAGCTCAAAATAATATTTTGAAGAAAGAAAGTTTATCTAGTTAAGTATAACTATATATTGACATTTGAACTTAGTTATATTCTATTCAATTATTGTAAAATTACTAATTAATTAAAAAATGTATCAAAGACTTGCATTGATTAAATATAAATTAAAAAATAAAAGAAATATTAGATATGAAGCAATAGAGGAGAGAAGAATCATTATATAAAATTTAAAAAGCTCAGGGCAACTTAAAAAAATAAAAAAGATGAAAAAGTGATGGGGAAATGAAAAAAGATGAAGAAAGGTAAAAACAAAACAAAATAAAATAAATGATTCAATAAAAAAATTAAAAAAATGAGAAAGAAATAAAATGAAATGAAATAAAAGAAGAAATAAAAACATATGTGTGGATTTAATAAATTTAATTCAAATTGTTAAATAATAAATTATATATATACATGGGTGTGGGGTGGGGGACTTTACTAAATTTTACAAATTTAATGAATTTAAAATTTTAAAAAATTTAAGGCATAATAAAAAAAAAAAAAAAATATATATATATATATATATATATATATATATATATATATATATATATATATATATATATATATATATATATATATACACACACACACGCACACATGCACCATTGTAAAAGTTGAAAAAGAGAAAAGGGAAATCACAGATTCCGGCAGCACAATGTGTACGGATTCTCAGCTTTCTTGAGCACGCACACTGTGAGCCTCCATCCACGGCATGTGCTCAAAGGGCGTGCCTTCGTTTCTCCGGTCTATTCTAAATGAAATATATCCATGATTAATTAATCTTTTATTAAGAAACACATGCTTGCTTTTCTATGAATTTCAAACGACCCGCAAAAACAGGGGAGAGAGAAACACTGTTCAACAAGGTTGGGGTTAAGCAATCCTACCAAATGCAATGCCTTGATTTTGAAAAAGCGACGATGGTAGAGTGCACCATTTTGCTCCCGCTCACTTTTATTTAGTGTACTAGCGAATGGATTGTGGCAATTGATGAGTGGAGATGCCAATTTGAAAAATCAACCCTTGATGCTATTAAGGAACCCATCCACATGCCCTTTTGGGTCATATTCAATCCCATGTATTCCTACCTTCATTGTCACTCATCTCACTTTCGTCTACAAATTCAAACCTTTTTTTCTCAAGTCATCCTTTTTTCCTTTTTTTTTTTCACAGCTCTTTATTGCAAGTTTCTGAATTCTGAGTGCAATTAATATAATGAAAGCACATCAGTGTAGCCTAATTTCTAGGATGTTTTCTTGTTTGCCACAAGTCTAGTCCTGACGCTTACATCCTACCTCAATGCAATAAAATATCCTCATTGGCAAGAGCCGACGTCTATGGAATTCCTTTCTTCTGTTTCTATCAATTATTGCTTCTTTGTCACATCCCAATATGACAAATAGTGAAACAGAGGGGAAGGGAGGGGAAAATAACCCTCCTTGCATCCTTCTACTTAAATAAAGTGGACCTGATTTTCCTTTTGGCCTTGGTTACCATCTTCATTATCATCTGGTCCAAATTTCAAATCATTTAGAAGTCAACACCATAGGGGGGGTGTTAAACCTTTATATTTCTCTTTTACCTTGTCGGTAATCATGGACACGTCTTAGTATGGCATAACAATATAATAAATGAGAAGTAGGGTTCTATGCAACAGGACAAACTAGCAACGCAAATAATGCACCGGGGAAGAAAGAAGAAAAAAAAAAGGCTTTACCTTCCCCCACCATTAAAAGAGTACTTTCCAAAAGAACATGAAAATGGAATCGATCCTATTTGGAAAGAATGCTCCCTTTCGCTCGAATCAGAAAAGAAGACCGCAATAAAGATTTAGGAATACGTACTCCCTTGTATGGAAGGACAATAAACAAAACACTCCATGCATCCTTGCAGAAAAATCATATCCAAAAGCAACAATTGCCTTTTCAGTAGCTACAAGCATATCGGCGGCTAGCAATACTGCAATAGCATCTCTATGTCCTATTATTATTTGATGGCTGCCCTGTACTCTACAGAATCATCCATTCTCGATTTCACCATGAACTTTTGAATTAATATTATATTTGAAAATAAAAAATTAAAAAAAATCTGAATTCTTGGATTACTGCATCATTAATAAACTGGACGAAACAATTATTGAAAGATAATAATAACTAAAATCAGTATAAGCTGTACTTGCGCCAAGTACTCCATGCTCCTTCAATTAATAAAAATAGAAAATTAAAATTGACGGTCGCCGCCGCACTATCCACTGCGACGAGCCAATGAGTTTGCTACAGGCTTCCCTCACAGCACCGTCCCAGTCCAGTTGTTCTTGCTGCGAACTTCTAAGTACCCTTCTTGCAACTTTGAGGCCGAAATCCAAACCTCTCATTTTCCAAATCATATTCCACGTAGAAATTCTGCTGCTGATAGTTTCCTAAAATCATCGCCGGCCCCGCAGCCACGCCCGGACCGGCCCCGTTGTCGGAGAGAATCGTCAAGCACGCGACCAACGATTTGCCCACCAACGAAAAATAGTTCTCTAAAGGCAATGTCATGTTGGCACCCCCACTGAATTTGAAAGTGAATTCCGGGAAAGAAATCGATTGCTGGGCTGAAAAATCGAAACATGGGCTTAAACCGGATTGGGTTTCTACGTCCTTGGCTCTGGTATAATTAGCCATCTGTTTCTCGAATTCTTGTGCCACCAAATCGAAAATGGGCCTTTCCATGAATGTGAAGGTGGTGCCAGAGTCCACTATGGCACCTCCATTACCGTCTGAATCTGGATCAAGAAACTTGGAAGGAATCTTCACTCGCTTGCCGCCGATGATGATTTTTCGAATAGTTATGTAATAGTACTCGCGGAATGCTGAATTGTTCACTGCTGGGATTTTCTGAAACGGGGTGTAGCTAAGGCCATCGGTTTTGGTGTCGCCGGACGATTCACTCTGCAAAATGAGGTCACTGCTTTCAGGGGAGTCGTCGAACCGGTGAGAGATCAAACAGTAAGAGAATCTTTTGAGACCCAATTGCGAGGGCAGCGATTCAGGCCCGCGACCGAACCCGACGATTCCGGCGGGTTGACGGATCGACATGATGGAGCAACCAACGAGAAAATCGGGTACGATTTTCCCAGGAAGGTCCAGGCTTTCTAAGAGTAAGAAGCCAGCGGTTGAGCCGGAAGCGTACTGAATTATATAAGTAGGACAAATCTGTGAGCAATTTTGGGCATCGGGTTTGCAGTCTTGGCATCGAGATTGAAAATCAGGGCCGAAAATCCAACCACATTTTGGATTTCTGCAACCGACGAACTTGGCGGAGGATGAATTCTTGGGGATAAACTTGGGGATTTTGGTGGTGTCGATGTTTGGGAAGGAACATCTGGAACAGAGATATCGAGAGGAGCAGGGGAACCAGACGAGGCCACTTCCAGTGTCCAAAACGAAAGGAAAGGTCTGAGGGGGTGTACCGAAACTGAGATCAACAGAGTAGCCCCCGTAGCTTTTGGGGTACTCTGGTGTTTTGACAATGGAAGAATTGGAATTGGAAGTGCGGTGCTTGAGGTGGTGGGCTCTGGTTAAAGAAGCAGAGGCAACGGCTTTGAGGGTGTGAAAGGGATCAGAAGATGGGTGTTCGGTGGATAAGGGGGAGATAGGAAGAGTAATGGACGCAAATGATGGAGCGAAGGCGATGACAGAAAAGAGACAAAGTAGAGAGAGACTGTGTGGAGAAGCCATTGAGAAAGTTTGTCAGAATGGGAGAGAAGAAGATAGACTGAAGAATGGTTTTGTTTTGGGATTTGGGTAATATTTATAATTTATAGAGGGCAGCAGCCCTGGCCACGAGGGGGAGGGTGGCCGAGAGAGAATCAATGAATCATAATCACATGCTGGATTGACCTTGAGACACACAGAATTTAACCAAGACTTGCCTCCAACAGTAGTTTTGACGCAGCAACAGCTGGCCATTTTTGAGAGTGATATTTGGCACGCAGCGAGTAGGAAAAAAAATAATGAAATAGTTAGAGAATGATTATTGTATTTTTATTTTTAAAAAATGATAAAATAATAAATAATAATAACAAAAATATAACAAATAATAAAAAAGAAAAACGAATTCTTTCCATCTGTTACCGAACCAGGCCGTAAGTAGTCGTTTTTATTCCATTGCTTTTTTGAGCCCAAAATTAAAAACTAAAACTTATACGTCGTTGCTCCTGTCTTTTTTTTTTTTTAATTGTAATTTGTAATGAAGTGCTTATGGATTACATATTTGTGTTTATTAGATTTGTTCGAGGAGTCCCAAATCCATGTTCGTCCTTAGAACTTTAAATTCTTTTTTTTTTTTCTCCTTTGTAAACGATGAATTCTTTTACGAATAATCTGAGCTACAGGTTTTTTGGGTTACTAGCATTTTATTTCAACTAATAGATAATATGCTTCTCCTTAGATCTTATGAATCCTTGCTGATGTTTCTGTTGTTTCTTTTTGTCCTCTTGTTCCAAAAAAAGAAAAAACACAAAACACTAGATAACAAATGTAGATGAAATTAATAAGATATCAGGTTTGAAATAAAGTAAAGCTAAATGGAATATTAACGCTGAAAGGCGGTGAAGGAAGAGAGAAAGGAGAGGAGAATGAAAAGAAAAAAGAAAAAAAAAAAAGAAAAAGAAATGGACCACTAATTTTGGTAACATAATTTTTGTTTTTTTACAATAAATGTAAATATATTAATATTTAAAAAATTAATTATAAAAGACATATTTGGTTGAATGGATGGAATAAATTAGAGGTGTACATGAGTCGGGTCGCACAGGATTTTGACCTTATTTGATATCTGTCTCGATTTTAAAAAGATTTTAAAATTGAAACTCTACCTGGCCCTTAGCCCAACCTAATTTAATATCGGGCGGGATAAGGTTACATTGGACGACCTAACATTTTCTTTTTATTTATTATAAAAATTATAAAATAATTTCAAAAAATAAAATTTTTTTATATAAATCCTTATAAAATTACATTTTATCTTTAAAAAATTAAAATTTTGATATAAATCTTTATAAAAAAATATTTTTTTTTATTTTTTTAGACTTAATTAGATTAATATATCATTTATGGCCAACCTAAATTTATTATTAAAATTATAAAATAATACTTAAAAAATTTTATATAAGTTTTTATAAAATTATATTTTATCTTTAAAAAAATTAAAATTTTGATATAAATCTTTATAAAAAATATTTTTTTAAAAAAATAAAATTATTTTTTGGGTTGGGTCGAGCCAACGTAGCTTTAAAGGTCGACCAGATACTCGGTCAGGCCCGATTTTGTGGCCCAATCTAACCCTAAATTTTTTTAAAAAATTTTTTATGTCCGGCCCAATTTGGCCCGGTGAACACCCATAAAATAATTATAGAAAAAAAATTCTCCCATATTATCGCATAGTGCAATTAAACAAAAAGGGTGGACTCTATTGAAGTAAAATTTATTCTCATTTTGAGTTCTTTCTATCTCTTACCTAGTGCAAGACATACAGTCGCCGGAGACCATCGACATCTGTGTGAGTGTGTGTATGTGGCAAGGAGATTGGATTTCGCAAATTCCTTTTGTAAAGTTTAAAAAAAAAAAGTGTGTGAAATCCAATCTCATGTGGTAAGCGACGTGGAAAAGTAGTTTCAGGGAGTTGAGAGATGGATGTGTAAGATGGAAAGATGGTAACCCAAGTTGCAGGAGTGTACAAATGCGAGCCAAAACAACAAGCCACGTGCAGGAAGGGACTACTCCTTCCTCTGTAACGCCCCTACCTAGTAGGACACCCCTCCCCGCCAACTTTTCTTTCATGCTCAAAAGACCCAAAATATGGCACGTTACTAGCGATACTACTTTTCCTCTACCAATTATATTTGCCGATGCTATACCTTTTACTAGAGTAAATTGCCTAATTTTTTTTAGATTTCGTTGAAATTGTATGAAATTTTTTATTTTAAAAATATACATAAAATTTTTAAATAAAATTTATGCTATATTTTATTTTAATTTTAATATTTTATTCACTAAATACATATTTTTTGGTTAAATTTAATAAAAAACAAAATTATTTTTCATTTATGTATATTAAGATATAATATATATTTATATATTTAAGTTAATGGAAGATATTTTAGTTAAAAGTTTTAAAATTAGACTAATGAAAAATTTATGTAATTATAACAAAATTTAAAAGAGGTCCATGTAATTTATTTTAATTATTATTAAAAAATAAAAAAAATTCCAGCTGCTGTTTTTTTTTGGGTGATGTGTTAGGAGTCCTAAACGACGATATATATATTGTATTTTTATTTTAACATGGGTCCAAAAAATGTTTCTTTTAGAACGGATATCTAATTGATGTGTCAGATCTTGGGTTATTTTATTAAAATAAATTAATAGTTCAGAATTGAAAAAATTATCCTTTTTCAATTCATTTATTTTTAAATCATTACTCTCAATATATTTTAATTATTTTTTTCCAATCAAAATAATCTTTTGCATTAGGTAAGACTATAATCACTTAATATATTAGTTGACATAACATAAATAAAAATTCACATAATTATTAACTAATAATTTAGATTTGCTTAGGTGTTATTTTTATCCCAAAACAGTATTATTTTGCCTGATTTTTGTCATATTGCTGGATCATGTAGACTTTGAGAACATTTATGGAGGGAATTATAATTAGATAAATTTAGATCATAGTCACGTGAGCTTCTATTTAAACTATATCAATTAATTTGTTAAATAATTATGATTTTCTTATATGTGATAGATCATTTTGATTGAAAATAAATAATTAGAAAACTATATCAGGATGATTAAATTAAAGAAAAAGGGATATTTTAAATATTAAATTATTATTATATTTTTTTGGGGTCAACAGATTGTGAAATTGAAAATGTAGCATAACAACGAAATAAATCGGTAAACAACTCCGAGGTGTTAGCTGGGCCAAGTCGAAGGAGCCCAGAAGAAGATTCGCTTTTGTCCGTCTGCAGTGGAATTTGCTCGCAGCCATTTACTCGACATTTTTCTTTTTGGTCAATTCATTCCCCTTTGGGTTCGTGGAATTTTGACATTTGCCGGAAGCCCAAATGCACACAAAGACCCCAACCCCATCACATCCTGTTCTATCGGAGATTTCATGTGGATAATATACAGTCAGCCCCACTAAACGTAACCAACACTATTTTATTCAAGTTTTATGTTACATTCTTGAACGTGATGTTTATAAGTCAAATCACATTTCAAATTAAGTTTGATGTTTAGGAAAGTTCCGACAGCGTTGTAATATAATAGATACGTACAGTTGCACAATAGAGTACGTATTTATGTTGTTAACTGTTTGGCTTTTTAGCTTATTTACAACTATTTGAAAATTGCATGATTCCCTCAAGAAAGGGCGTTTACACGTGAGCTGAATGCTCACTAAACTGCAAAAGGTCGTGTCCATTATGAATAGTATACAGAAGGTCGCTCGCCAGTTAATATGGTGCCAGCGCACCTGAATGATTTGGAATATAATTAAATTAGATAAATCCCTTAGAATAGAAGGAAGGAATATTTTAAAATATGACGTTGATTGCTAACGGCCAAATCACACTACGTATATTTTAGATTTATTTACCCAATCTCAGAAAATGTTGGTCAAGTTAATTCTAAATTTATGCTCTTATATTATGAAATTAATTAGCATATAAGATTTGGCAAACAAATTAAGATATTTTCTTAAATGTACGTAAATTGTATTTATTATTTAGTTATTTTTATTTTTATTTTTATTTTTATTTACAATTACAGTTATCAATGTGATTTATCTCAGTATGTAAGTTGTTCTAATCCTCATCTGGCCAAAAGAAAACAGTCTTCAATAAGGTAAGTTTTTTTTTTTCTTTTGTGGTCTATAAAAAGATCATTGCATGTGAATTAGGAAAAGAATAATGAAAGATAGAAATATAGTTATAGAAAATAATTTTTACTTATTTATTTATATCTTTATTATTAAGTTTTTTAATAAAATATAATTAGTGTATAATTTTTTTAATAATATCATGATTTATTATATTATTATTAAAAAATCATATATTTATTATATTTTAATTAAAAAATTATGGTAGCAAAATTATACGAAACGCCTGGTCCTGATAATAATATAGGAACGGAGAGATTGGAAAATCTCTAATTGGCCAAAAGTGCCGTAAAGACGTTTCGGTTCGGAGAAGACGACGTGCGTATATAGCCAAACTACACATATATAGATGGAGGAGCACACATATCCCTGCAAAGAAAAACAGTCAATCTGAACTTTTCTCTTTTTCTCTGATTTTGTTGAAGCCTTGAGAAGATAAGATCACAGAGAATGGAAGAGACTGAATCAATGTTCAAACGGATTTGTGTGTTCTGCGGAAGCAGTTCAGGCAAGAATCCTAGCTACCAAGATGCCGCCGTACAACTTGGGAAGGAGCTGGTAATGTTTTAACTTCACTTTTTCTCTGCTTCGTTTTTTCCCGTCCCAGTTTTTCAGCCAAATCTCCCGTTCTGTTTTCTTTTTCTTTTATTTTTTCCTTTAAATTTGGGTTTCGCAAATCAAATTCAATAATTACGAACGCGTAATCTGGCGCACTGGGTTCTATACTTCCATCGCATCTATAGTCTTTTCATTTTATGTCTTGCTTTGTAAACTAGTCATTATTTAGATTCAATGAAATATATTTCGGCAAATTCGCCGTCGGCCTCGGTGCAATCAGAAACTTCGTTTCTTGTATTAACTTTGCCTCGTTCAATTGTTCTTTTTGACTTATCAGATTCTCAAGTACTCTGCAATTATATCTTATTGTTTTTTCCCTCCATGTTTCTCCTCAGTCCTCTCGTCTTCTGTTGAAGTGGATGAAGTGCCTTCTTCCGAAACAACCTCTAAGTATAGGCTTGTGATTGATGAGTAATCAATAACTAATAAGAGAATGGTTTAGGGTTTAAGTTTGGCATGAGAGAGAGAGAGAGAGAGAGAAAGAGATTGCTAGCTGTAACTTGCCTGTCAGTGGAGCAGTCTTCTTGCATGATCTCTGTTTCGCTTACAATATGTATTTTTTTTTTCCTGAGTGTCTAAAAATTTCCTATCTGGAAAAGAAAAACACATACACACTCACCATTACCTTCGGATTTATTCTTGCACACCGAGTTATTAAATGTGCTTTTAGCCTTGCATCCAGCCCCTCAAGCCTCCATGACCACTCCATGATATTTTGCCCATGGGCTTGCACCAATTTTAAATGTTCATCACTCTCATTGAATTCCATTTTAGTATTTGTTCAAATATTCTTACTATCCCTTTGATAGCCTCTGAATCATTGACCACTGTCTTCTAAAGTTCATAAATGTATTATTTCGCCTATTTGGTTTGTTTTGATGATGGGTCGACAGGCATATATTTGGTTTGGTTTGCGATGTGTATTAGGTGAAAAGGAGGATTGATTTGGTCTACGGAGGTGGTAGTGTGGGCCTCATGGGTTTCGTTTCTCAGGCCGTTCATGATGGCGGGCGCCATGTTCTAGGGTTTGCTCTCTCTTTCTCTCTCTCTCTCTCTCTCTCTCTGTGCGCTTTGATAATACTAAGCCATCTTAATCATTTTTCCTGGGCCTTCTGGAAGTTCTAAGAAATGAATTATATGCATGCGTGTTTCCCTCTTCCCTAAACGGAGAAAGACATCATGGGATCAAATACTGGCAACGTGGGACATTACCCTTTTTTGGTTTGTTCAAAGCTCTTAAATGGGGCTTCAAAGGGAATGATTTGCCAGCAGTTAACCTGTCTCTCTGCACTCTTGCGGAGATTTTTGTTTTCTTCTTCTTATATTTTTAAATGATCTTTACTGATGGTTTTCTAGAGCTGCTTTGCTCAATTTAATAAAGCAGAATCCCCATTTTGGCACTTCCACAATAACATTATAGCAATCAGCAATTAATAGAAGCCATCATCATTGCCTTTCTCTTTACGTGCCCCTTGGAGATCACACGCTAGTATACGCTACCCTTTTTCCTACATAATTTTTTTCGACGTAATTAAGGAGCAAAATTAGTTTAAAGCTCTTCCTTTTAATCTTTTGGGAAATATGAACTTGGTGTGAGGGTTTTGTGCATTGTTTTATATTTTAATCAAAATCTTACAAGATTTTATGTCGTCTCTCTATTTCCAAATGGGCGAGACCCTTGTGTCCTAAATTGATTCTGGTGTGTGCATCCATGGAATTGTTACGCAGGGTTATCCCAGTAAGTCTCATGCCAAGAGAGGTACGTCGTTAGTCAACAATTAGTAAGTTGGGAACCCCTTCTCAATTTTTATATGAATAATAGTAGTAGTCAATGACACATGAGGTATGTGTGTTGCAGTTAACTGGTAATCCAATTGGTGAAGTTAGAACCGTATCAGATATGCACCAAAGAAAAGCCGAGATGGCCCGTCAAGCTGATGCCTTCATTGCCCTCCCTGGTATGAATTCAAAACATGAAGAAGATAGAACTGCATGCATATAATATTACACAATAGCATATACACGTTTGAGAAAACAATGGAGCACTGGTAAATATATATCTGGTTTATTTTCATGTAAATAATCAGGAGGCTATGGAACCCTCGAGGAATTGCTTGAAGTCATTACATGGGCTCAGCTCGGAATCCATCGCAAACCCGTAAGAATTGTTGTGACATAATTATTATCTAATTTTGATTTGTGATAGATATCGTAGATACTAACGACGTTAGCTACAAACTTGGCTCCCCAAAATTACTCTCAGAAAACAGTAGCCATTAAAATAACATGTGGAGAGAGAAAAACATAGAGAAATATGCCTGAATAATGAGAATGAAGTAAATTACAGAAATCGAATCTCTGATAAACACATCATAAAGTCAAATCCGTTTAATTGCTGTTTTGCCTTTGATCTTTCTGACACAGCACTTGCCGTCGCTGCAACTCTTGCTTACACGATACATATCTGTCTCCATGTTTAATACTGCTGTCGTACATCAGTCAATAAAGGTTATGATAAACTTAGGACATGTATATATAAACCACCCAGAAAGCTTTATATTAGAATGAATACATATGGCTAATATTAAGGTTCACATGAAAAGATAGCTTCAGATTTTGATTAGTTTAATTACTGTACTTGTCATCACGTTACGTTATTAAAAGGCTTTGATTGAGAGGTTCTCCGTTTGAACGGGAGAAAGATAAGATAACTGATCCATCATGTGAAATGAATGAAGAACAAGGCAAGACAAGCAAAGGTTGTTGGTCAATGAAAGCCTGCATGTAATATTGTAATCAAGATAAAAGAGGTTGGGTTTTGTTTTTGTATGGTGTAGGTGGGGCTGTTGAATGTGGATGGATTCTATAATTCCCTGTTGTCGTTCATCGATAAGGCTGTTGATGAAGGCTTTATATCCTCTACGGCACGTCGTATTATCGTGTCAGCACTCACACCCAAAGAATTGATCAAACAGTTAGAGGTACATCGACATTTTCTCCTCATCCTCAGTGTCTGATGCATATATTTAATAAAACGAGGAAATTAAAATGAATGAAGTTTTGAATTGTCTAATTCAAAAAGACGATTCCCTTCAGAATATAGAAATACTTCCAGGTTTGCGTGGTTTGTTTTTAATTCCTTCGCAAGAAAGCTAATCATCATTATTGTTTGTCTGGAAAGCAGGAACATGTACCTGAGCAAGATGATTATGTGTCCAAGTTAGTGTGGGAGGAGAGACAGCGATGCGTGGCTGAATCAGAGGCTGCCATATGATTTATTTCTTGGATGACAAATCAATCATTGTGGGCGTTTATTTTATGGGAGGATTACAAATAAAGTTTCAGATTTAAAAAAAAATTAGTTTATGAAATTTATTATTATTATTTTGAGATAAATTAACAGTGATTTTAATTAAAATCAATAATATTACAAGATAATATTTTTAAAATCTAAAGTCCTATTTGTTATTCTCCCTTATTTTATCGCATTTGGGTACATGAGAGTCATTTACGGGAACAGGAACTGTAGGATTCAACATGGGAATTCTTTTCCTTTTTTCTTTTCTGGATTTTTTCTAGTGTCCCTAGAATACAGAAAAAGACAAATTAATATAATTTACATTGGCAATGAAATGTGAGCAATTCGCTTTTTTAATTGTCAACCCTAAACAGAGGAAAGTCATATACCAGAGGTTTATAATATTAGATTAATTTTCAAACAACTATTCTTTAAATTATGAGAAACAAGGTAATTAGTAATTCAAATATCATAGCTGTAACGCCTTAGAAGGACAAAGCCTACAGGTTTAATTCTCTCGACTCACACCATTCTGATTAACTCATTTTTTTTCTTTATGTCAATCTATGGTTAAGCTCATAAAAAAAGAAAAGAGAAAAAAAATTTTGTACTCCAGGGTGAAAGACAAATTTATGACAACACTAACTAATGATGTATCTGCTTAATTTATACATGATAATCAAATTTTCTGTTCAGCTCATCTCCTAAATTCCAGCCTTTTTGTTTGCAATAAGAAGGAGCAAATTGTCATTATAATTGTAAAAGTGTTAAAGCCTTTACATTTAAGAAAATGCTTCGATTTGTCGAGAAAAATTATTTTTGCTATGTTTGGTAAGCATCGATCAGGTGGAGGGAATGGCAAAAGAAGCAATTAAATTTAAAGCGTGTTTGGTATATATGCCACGCAATCCTCCCCGGATTCCCTAGCATTCAAATCTGACGCTGGCCTTTCCATGTTGTAGAAAATGGAAAAGCCATTACGAAGACGCAATTGCCCAAAAATGGATGAAAGAAGAGAAGGCTTACTTTGCTCCTTTTTCTACCTTCTGCCCCATCCATCATCCTACGCGTCACTGTCACACCTTTACGTGGGTTTTATTAACAAAATATTTTTTATTTTATTAATAAAATATTTTAAAAAATTTATTCTAATTAAAAGTAATATAGTCTTTTACTCTTATTTTCTTTTTCTTTTTATTTTATCTAAAAAATAAAAATCCTATTTTTATGTCATATCAAATATAATTTTAACTTTTGAAATTCTATTTTTATTCTTCTTTTCATTCCCTTAAAAATCATATCCCCTGCTAAAAATAATCTTTGGAGGTCCTCAGCATAGTAATTTAGCGGAAAGCAATGTGAATAGAACACATGTGAAGCACACGACATGGTAGTAAATTAGTGATTACCCAATTTTTTTTTCCTATCACTGATTTAAATTCTAATCCAATTTGCTTGGAATATTCCTAGTCATCAACCATGATACAGAAAAATTCACTCTGAAGTTTCGTTAGTTTCATTGCTCTGATGTCTTCAGTCCTCCCTCAACAACAACTCATAAAATTCCCAACAATTGGCAGGTCTTAGTCTGGTTCAGTAGGAAATTAATCACATATAAAAATGACTGATTCAATTCCGTGATCAGAATTATAAAGTAAAGAAAAAAGTAAGGCTTTCGTTGAATATACTCCAATAAATTTGGAAGGATGAGGATATCTGAGTTAATTTATCTTGCTGAATGAAGTATATCCAATCATTTCTCGCCAGTCACCACTTTAAACAAATAAAGACCACTGAAAAATATGTCAAGTGGAATACAGTTCAGTCCACGAATTACCGAGTTAAATGTCACAGTGCGTAAAAATGTAGAATCTAACAAAAACAGCACAAATATCCTAATTGGGATTTTTCTTATGATGCTCATCTACCAAATGGTGCACAGAATAATAGCGGTGCACTACCTCAAAAGTTCTCAGGACTGTCATCCAATTGTTTCTCGTCTTCAATATCAACCTCCAAAATCTCCTGAAAGAAAGCAGAAAGGAAACTAGTTATGAAATTGTGAAGGCTCCTAGTCTAGTTAAACTATATATCCTTTTCCTCTCTTTTTTGGCGGGTTTGTCCAGATGAATTACCTAGTGAATTTGGGTTAAAATAGACATAAGATGAAGAAGGGACTCACCGGAATCCTCTGCTTGAGATAATTACCAACCCTGGCAAGGACAGTGGAACGCTTGTGCCAAAATCGACCCTTGAGGCTAATCTTCACGAATGGTCCGTCCAATTCAGCCAGTTCAGCCTTACCTGAATGAATTCACTCACCCGACTCTTAATTTTGTGTTCAATTCATAAATACACACACGCGAGGAGACATTTAACTCTCTCCCTAACAAATTACCAGTGATACCAACAGAAGTGTCGAAGATCTGACCCAGCTCCGCTCGAGCATCGACCAAAACCCGTCGTACGTTGTCTTCGGTGAGGTCAAGTGGCGGCGGAACTGGAAGTGAGGCTGCTGAAGGTTTCAGTTTTGCCCATCGCTTGGGACTCGTCATCTTCAGGTCCACTGATTGAAGTGGAGAAATGCGTATTTGGGCATTCTGTATCGCGCACTTTTGCCGACTGGATTTGAGAACATGATAATCATCACTACGGTTGCATAGAGCTGCCGGAACTGATGACGCTCTCACCCTCCATCCATTAAGGATGTCAAAGCCACAACACATGCTCCTCTGGTGTAGTGACATACTCCTCTTCTTTTATTTTGCCAGCGATAACTCCGGAGACGCAGCCCAGAACATAAAAAATTAAAAGAATGGGGTATAGATAACCCCTCATTCGCCAACTAACCACTCCCCCCCAAAAAAAAGAAAGAAAGGAAAGACACGAAAATAAATTGTAGACTGCACCCAGAGTACGAGTTTTTACCTCACCCAAAAATTAGAAGAAAAAATCCCATGTCACCAATTACTGGAACAGTCTGATTTCTCCATTGGGAATTTCAATAGATTTTGACGGTTTAATTATCCATGTTTGCAACGAGCACTTTTAGCAAACGAAAAACAAATAAAGAGTTAATCACAGGCAGTTATACCTTTTATTTTCATAATACAGCTATAACTTAGTTTTTTCATATTTCTAATAGAGTAGTTTTCTCATATTTCTAATAGAGTGCTACTTGCTTAATCCGGGAACGGAACTAAAACTGCTTGGAGCTCCAACCTGGGTGGAATGTGTCATTCAAACGCAAATATGGTATACAGATTCCAGTCAAAATAAATTGCAAAGTTGCCACATAATTCGCTCCCAAATCGAGGTATATCAACATGCATTTATTATCACAAGTCACAACCCGCGGCTCAAAATTCAGGACCTAAAAATGTTACAGGAAAACAAAACCCTTTTACACTGCATTACAGATGCACAATTACTACTCTTAAGTCTTGACTATTATCCAGCCTACACCGCTGCGAAGTACTCTTTGCTAAGTTTAGGGTCTGGTTTCATGGACTTCTCGCCAGGCTTCCAACCAGCAGGGCAAACTTCATCTGGGTTCTCCTGCACATACTGCAAGGCCTGCAAGACCAATACACATAATGGGGAGTGAGGAAATTAGATAAAGGACAGACAGGAAAAAGAAATGACCAGAAAATAGGTTATAATAAAATATTGTTCAATCTTGTTTTTGCCTTAATTGAGTGCGTAATTACCTGCAGTGTTCTCTTTGTCTCATCAACACTTCTACCAATTGCCAGGTTGTTAATGGTAGAATGCTGGATAACTCCTTCCTTGTCGATAATGAACAATCCTCTCAATGCAATCCCCTAGTCATTGGAAGCATAAGGTCCAGAAAAGTAGCACGAAAGCTATTTCACGGCCAACATTTCACCACTAGATGATTTCTACATATACATTTACCTTAGCAGCATCTTATATTTGGTTCTATGGGGCATCCAAACTAAAGCTCCAAGAGAGAGAGAGAGTCGTTTGGAGGAATGAAAAATGATACCCTTGGTTTAGGTTTTGTCAAAAAACACATAGAAACTTGATTTGAATAAATAGCAGGTCTGTTAACTAGCAATTATAGGAATGTAAACTTATGCCTCTTAAGAAACTTGTATACAGTTACAAACATGGTACGCCCTTCCTAGGTCTGTTAAGAGAGAGAACAGACAATATAGAAAATTTGAGCTCTCTTAAATTTCAGTCATAGTCTCAGCAAATTAACAATTTTTAAAATGTCTAAACATACCTGATCAGGAATCAGCACACCATAAGATTTTGAAATTGATTTGGTGACATCAGAAATCAATGGATACCTCAAGTCCCCAAGGCCACCTGACTTTCTATCTGTTTGAACCCATGCAAGGTGCGAGAACTACAATAATAATAGTAACACCACTAATCAAGCAGAAGCAAATTCTGGAATTAAAATTACACGGACTGTAAAACTATATGTGTGAACTTAAAGCATGTGCCATGCTTTTTATGGACACAAGGTCATGGGTGACATAAATATTATGAATTTTATTGGCAGCTATTTTTCTTTTCCTTTGTTTATGGAGGCAGTAAGCAGCCATAGTCTTCCCCCCATCCCTCACTTTCTTTGGTATATATCAGGCAAAAGTATTTTTCACTGTCTTTAATAGTTAATATAAGAGCCAGTAGCTGAGGAAGATAATAATAAACAATACAAGGTAAATTAACTCACCACGCTGTCAATTGAAACACCCAAAATCTCAGTATTTAATGCCTCAAACTCTGGATATCGGTCACTGAAAGCAGTGATTTCTGTGAACAGAAAGCAGAGATTAGGGAGGAATCAAAGAAGCTATAAGTATAACATCCACTATTATCTTAATCTCTTTCTAGTTTAGAGAAACGTTGACAAACCTGTTGGACAAACAAATGTGAAGTCCAAGGGGTAGAAGAAGAGGATAACATATTTCTTCCCAATGTACTCAGAGAGTTTAACCTGAAATGAAACAACAGTTTAAAATGTACTCAGAGAGCTTAACCTCAAATGAAACAACAGTTTAAGCATGACACTCTTCAAAAGGTATTATAAAATAAATAAAAAATCAGACAAAAGAAAAAGCATCTAACAAGCAGAGAATCTACTGCTGATTATAGGACATAAGAAGAATTCTGTGAAATCCACCTTGATAAACTCCTGGTCAAAAACAGCCTCTGCTTCAAAATCTGGTGCTTTATTTCCAACAAGTGGAAGTTCACTCTGTAAAATGAGAAGCAAATCAATATATGCTTTAAAAGTTAAACCAAAGGAAATGTTTGTCTTAAACAAACATGCGATCCAGTTTTATCATTGAAGTTACTGCAGTCAATGGTTAAAGTTGACTCTCCCTGCTCATCAAGGAAATATCCTAGATATTACAATACTAGATGCTCAAATCTCACGAGTATGGTTTTAAATTGCGGTTGCAGTTGTGGTTATGTTATAATTGCGGTTGCAGGTGCAGCAGATGGGATAAGAAGGATTGCGGGCATTGCGACCGATTGATGCTTGCAACAGCAATATTGCGGCCGGCACCGTAACAACAATATTGCGGCCGGACCGCAATTTAGAACCATGCACATGAGGATCTGACTCTGACTCTGACTCTGAGTCATCGTAGTCTTTTGCCCGAGTATCTGTAATACTTGCATCCGTAATACTTGCGTCCTTTATAGCATTCTTGCTCATGTTATGACTAATTTGTATTTCAATGCAACAAGACCTAAGTTCTACTAACAAGTTTTAATATGCTGCAAACAGCGAACCAGATGCTTAATTTACTTTGTAACTATCCCACAACGAGGCAATACAGAACAATTTAATGTGAAACAGCAAATATACAATAATGCAAAGCACCAGGCAGACAATCCTCAAAAAAAAAAAAAATCCATAGAAGTAGAGGAAATTCACCATCGAAGAGCTTTTTATCGCACAATGTAGCAGTTCAGACGAATGACGTGTTAGAAGAGAAACAACATAAATCAAGTATGCAGGATTCCAAGTCAATAACACAAATTTAACAATTACTCGGCCAATCAGCCAAGGTTTACCCAGAATAAGAAAACGGTACGAAACAGACAAGTTGAGTAAGAGTGCTTACAGAGGCCTTGACAACGAAGCTGCGTCTAGAATGAGAGGCGCGATTCACGGAAACTGATTGAGAGCGCCCAGAGAGTGAGGGTTTGCGAAGGCCATTGAAGGACTTGGGGATGGATGGGGAGAAAGGGTGAGTAGAAATTGTAACAGTCGGAGAAGATAATTTGGCAGAGAAAAGCCTAGGGTTTGAAGAGAGGACAGCAACAGAGGTGGCTGAGGAAGCCATTTGGTACAGAATCCACTCCTCACTCTAGCTGCCTAGTCTGAGGTTGAAATGTCGCGTGCGAAGATAGAATGGAAGGGTTTGGTGTGATAAGAAATAAATGTTTTATATTTTGACAAAATTACTTTTTTGGTTTTTATGTTGTAAGTTAATTTTTAATTTAAGTCTTATTATTTAAAAATTTATAATTTAAAATTTTTTTAATTTAATCTCCAATGTTAAATTTTTTTTTTATCTTTAATTAAATTTTATTGATATAATCAATTATATCTATTCACAGTATTCTAAATATATATGATTAATTAAACTAATTTATTCAAATAATTTTATATATTGCATTATATGTTATATATATATAATTTTATTTATTTATTTTAATTTAAACTATACATATTTAAAATATTAAAATAATACATAATTAATTGTATCATCAAAATTTAATAAAACATTACAAAAGTTAAATTACAATAATTAAATTAATTTTTTCAAAATTACATCAAATTATAAATTTTTAAATTATAAAAATTACTTAAAAATTAAATAAGACAATAAAGATTAAAAAAATAACTTAATCTTATCTTTTAATTAAATTTTTGTTTGCGCATATCAAGCTTCCCCGTATATTAACATAAAATGTGCAATAGATAATTAGATATAGACAATTGCCAGCCAGCTTCAAGTTCTAGAAATTCAGACATCCATGTATATGGCCTTTTGGTTTTTAATATATAATTCAACCGCCTCCTCAACTTCACAACTTCTATTAAAAAAAGAAAAAGAGAAAAACAAAAAGTATACTCGTTGCATTCACTACTTCATCGTTTTTTTTTTTTTTCAGTTAAATAAGAAGACCCAAAGCCTAAAAAAGGGGCTAAACAAAAATTATGCATGCCATGTAAATCTTTATTATATCAATAGCCAAACAAGTTGTCATATTACTTGGAGGATTGGAATAGATAACCAACTCAAAATTATGACTAAAACCTATTGATACATCATGACACAATGACATGAAACCTATTGATACATCATGTCACAATGACATGTATTTTACTATTTTTTTTTTAAAAAGGAACATGTAATGTATTGTGTTATTAAATGTCTAATAATTTTCTTTTATAACGTATATTGCATTAAGTTTTATTTTTAATTTTTGTAAATATTCAAATTACTCTTCATTAATTATATCTATGGTTAAAATTTTAAGTTTTTGAAAGAGTTATTTTCATATTCTCCATATTTGAGTTTTGCAACTTTATATAACAAGTTTACTTATTTATTTATTTATTTATTTATTTTGATAGATATAACTCGTTTATTTTAAATTGCATAATGGCAACACTAAATACTCTGTTGCTTTATATTTGTGTCCCAAAAAAATTAAATTTATATGAAAAAAATAAAACTAACAATTTTTGTTTATTATAGAGCTATAAAGCTTTGAGAATTGAAGAAAAAGGATAAAACAAATCATTTATGTACATCCAAATTTTTTATATTTATATTTTAAAAATTATTACTTAAAATCAAGTCTCTTAAGATTGATATAGATTTTTAATTTCAAATTCTTTTATATGATTGTGAGATTGTGTTTTACCCATAATGACGGGACTTTTGACGTTGGTTTCAAGTTAATGATTTAAATTGTCATTTTTCGTCTCTACCGTTGATTGACAAAATTTTAAGGTATTAATTATATAGTCTAGACACTTCCGTTGACTATTTGATGCAATAATTGTTAAATAACCTGGCTCGTGAATGTGGCAAACTAAAAATAATTAGTATTATTAAAGTTATTTTCTGTAAAACAATATTGTCAACGAAAAAATGTAAAACAAGTATTTTGTGGTTGATAAGAAATTATAAACGTAAAAGTCCGTTATTCTTTCTCAAGTAGCAAAAGTTACTTTATTACTTTAATTAATTTAGTGATGGGTTCTTCCATTGTCTATCCCCTATCTTGTTTTAAATTACCCCAAAAGTATTGCAAACAAATTGATACAAAAATTTTTAATTTTTTTTTGGAGTTTTAAGGATAATAAACCTAAAATACATTGACTAGAATTGTCTATTTCAATGACTAAAGGCTTCAAAAAATCAAGAAGAGACAAAATAGAGACCGCACTTAAGGTTTGTTTCAAGGAAGTAAAAGCAAATTGAGCCTCCAAAGTCTAGTGAAATTTGTCCTTTTGCATCAAATATGTAAGAGGGCTCGTAATAGAGGCATAATGATGAATAAAACACTAGTAATTAAGTGATATATGTAAGATTAAAGGTGAACAAAATTGAATTAAATCAATTGAATCAAACCAAATTGCCAAAAATTGAATAAAATTGATTAAAAATTAGTTTAGTTTAATTTTTGTGATTTTAGAACTGATTAAATCGATTTGGTTGTCGATTTTTTTCATATTTGATTCGGTTAACCTAACCATTAAACTTGCAATTAATTAAAATTTAATATTTTGTTTCTTTTTAGATTAATGGGATCTTTTGTTAATTAAATTTGTATCAAAACTATATTCTTTATGTGGTTCAAGAAATATACAAATTATTTATATTATTTTATTATAAGATATTGCTCTTATTTTTTTCTTACTTTTTAAAGCTTTTTTGTGAATGTATGAAATATTCTTAGGCTAAAAAAAAGATATGAAAATAATAAATTATTCCAAAATTATTTTTGGTCAATTTTAAGAGATACAGGATATTAGAAGTCAAATTTTACATATTACAAGGAACAAATTTTTTTAAAAAAATTACTTTTAGGTAAAAAAAAAATATAAACCAAACCGGATTAAAATGAACCAAACCGATTAAAATTTAAAACCAACAAGGTTCAACAAAATACTAAACCAATTAAGTTGGTTCGATTTGATTTTGACTCAAAACCAAACCAAATTGAACGTTTGAACACCTTTAGGTAGGACTAGACCAGTCATAGATGACTTAGACTTTTGATGGATCCATTTTAACTCCTGGCCTAAAACAATATGGCCCAAATAATCGATTTTGGGTCTTGCTAAAAGAATACTTTGAGAGTTTAGCATAAAGATGGTGGTGATGCAAAACATTCAAGCACAATGGTCAAATGCTTAATATGCAATGCCTAGGTAAAATTGTAAACTAGAATATCATCAAAATAGACCAAGACAAATTTATGGAGAAATGGCAAAAGAACATTATTTATCAAAGTTTGGAAAGTAGCTAAAGCATTGGTTAAGTCAAAAGGCATGATGAGCCACTTATAATGGTTATGATGAGCGTGAAAAATTGTTTTATGGCAATCTTCTAAGTATACTAAAATTTGATGATAGCCTAATTGCAAATCCAACTTAAAAAAGAATTAGGAATCCCAAAGTTCATCAAGTAGCTCATTAACAGTTGGAATAGGGAATGAATCCTTTACCATAACAACATTTAAGGCTCTACATTCAGTATAAAAATGCCATGATCCACTTTTCTTGCGAACCAATAGAACAGGGGCTAAAAATGGACTAGTGCTGGGTTGAATAAGACCCACTTGCAACATTTCAATAACCATACATTCAATTTTAGTTTTATATATAAAGGGGTAGCAATATGATTTGACTTTGACAAATCATGGAGTGCATGAAGGCAGTAAACCCTAAGGCACCTAAAAAACAAAGGAAAATTTATATAATAAAGCAACTAGCTCACCAAATAAATCATCTAGTAATTTTAAGAACTAAAGAAAAACAAGACAAGGTATGTATTTCAACAATAGTGTTAGTAGCATAAAAATGCTTAAGATGATGAAAATAGGCAATAGAAGGAGTGGAAGGTTGCTCTCCCTGCAAGGAGACAAATGTGTGGCTAACATAAAATTTTATTGAAGCTGAACTATAGTTAGTAATGTGCGCCCTTAATGTAACAAGCCAAGAAGCTCCAATAACCACCTTGTTACTAGTCATCTGTAAAAGATAAGGTAGGAAAAGGATTAAATGTCTACTAATATGGAGGGGTATCTTATGGATAATACTCTCAGCATGAAGGTAGTGACCATTCCCTACCATAATTTTCACACCTAGTATAGGTTCAATAGGAAGGAAAAGTAGATGAGCCAAACAAGGCTGAATAAAGCTATTTGAAATGCCGCCATTGAGGAGCACCTGAACTAGCTTACCAATAATAGATCCTTAAAATCAACTTGTAGCACCGTTAGGCGAACCTTGGTAAGCCTATAAAGAGATATGGTGAAGAGCTAGAGAAAAATTGCTCAGAAGCAATGGATCTGGGGGAGAAATTGAATATGTAAAAAGAATGACATCGAAGTCATCAAAACCAGATAAAAACAACATGAATTGCTTGTTAAGGCATTTATGATTCTAGGAGTACTTGTCATCACACATGAAACAAAGGCCTTTTTCCCTGTGAAGTTGCAATTTAGCTACAAAAATGCATTTGATCAAAGGTAATGGTTTGGTAGTTAGTTTTGGAAGAAATGGTAGAGACGACGAATAGTGAAGCGAGTTCTAGGCTTATTAGGGAGAGACTATAACTCCCCAAAGGGAAACCCATCTAAAGCAAATGGGAACAAATACAATATTGAGTGAAGTGACCAATCACAATTAGTTCATATAATAACAAGGCTAATTAGTTAAACTCATTACTATAGAGATCGAAACAGATTGAGATGAAGATGAAATAGGCTTCACAAAGGAAGGAAATGAATTGAGTTGAAAAGAGCTGGGAAGGCCTAAAATGGCCTTTTCATTAAAGAGGTGAGCAAGCGAAATGACCCGTGACAATGATCATTGAATCCACAAAGAAAACAATCCAACAAAGCTACTTCAGTTAATCCATCAACTCGATTAACGAGAACCATGAATTGGCTATAGTAATATGCAACAGAGCCACTTTAAGTAAGTTTAAATAATTGGGCTTATGAGCAATCAAACAAGGATGGCCCAAATAGTTCCACCACTGCACAAGCTAGAGCAACCTAAGTAGGAAACCGGTTGGCCTTTTACAACATTTGAAACCATGGAACAACTAATCCTTTAAAATGCATTGTGGCAATGGTGAGCCATTGTAAATTAGGAGCATAATAATAGGTGAAAAATTGTTTTGCACAAAACAACCAATTGAAAGGGCTAGTACCATCAAACTTAGGAAAGTCGAGCTTCACCTAGCATATTTGAAGTTGTAAAGCAATAGTAGTAGAAGTGGCTACCATGGAGTCTATGCTCAAGGCTTTGATCAATAGAGAATGAGAAAGATGATCAATGGAACACATGATGGTATCAAGGGTGTGTTGAATAGAGGCCAGATTAGCCTCGACATAGTCCAGACAGTTCCATGTCATATGTGACACTGATCATGGGACTCAAGGGCATCTAAAACATACTTGATGTTAGCGGCCATGTCCTTCATTCTTGTGTTTTCTGCCATTAAAGTTCATTGAAAGTACTAATGTTATGGTTGCTTGTAAGTCAGTTAGTTATAGATAACAAATAGGAAATGTAACTATAACTATGCCAATGTTAATATCAATTCCAGCTAATGCTAAAATTTAGACGTAATATAAAGACAACAAATAGAAGAAAAATTCAAAAGGAACTTTGAAAAAAAGGGAGAAATTAAGAAGAAAGAGAAACTAGCAACACCAATACTTTGTCAAAATATCATACACCCAACTATTCTCTTCCTTTAATATAGATACTCTCTCTCAATCTCTCAAGCATAACTATTTTTAGAATTTCTATTACTCTTGTTAATAGAATCAAGCATAGTTTCCTCACTCTTTAAATTAAATGTCGTTTGTTGCATTCTTCATCATAACACAATGCAATATTGGCATAGAATAGATATGTTGAGTATCGTAATTCTTTGGGCATTAGCTTCCTTAATTTGTTAAGAAACATTTTCACAGGATTCGCTACCAAAAACATGTGTAACATGAAAATGTTGGACTTGATTTGTTAAGCACTTTTCTTTTCATTGAAGGTCTAAGAAGCTTTTAGACTTCGAGTTTTCTTAGTTCTTGAACTTGTGTTTCAACAAATTATTAAAAAAAAATTCAACAAAGGAGATTCCAAGACTCGCAAGTAAATTTCCTCACTGTAACTTTGATATTCTTTTCATGAAGATCATTTGACAAACTCGAAAATATAATAATTATGATAATCCCATGTACTTGTTACATTATCAAGTTACAAACTACACTAACAAATGTAGTACTTTGTTTTTTGTTTTTTGAATTATATTTATTTCTCTATTTTAAGTTAATCTACCATGAACGCTACATTCCAAAGATAGTGTCTTTAACAAATTGTAGATTCTCCCAGACATTGAGATAAGTTTATTTACTATTAATTGGACTAGAAATTCTTTTATTTCTGATTACATCATCTAGTCAATACATAGATGGTGGGAGGAAATGCCAAAAAGTTTCCATTTTCTTAGTGAGGTCTTAGCTTAGGATGTTAGGAGTGCAAGGTTGAATCTGCTGATATGCTAAAGAATTATTTTATTGCGAAAAACAAAACTACTTTTTTCTTTAATATGTTACTCTCTTCCTTTTTGTGGGCAATAAAAAAAAAATGCTATTTTCACTTAACAAACTAGTGTGAAAACAAAACAAGTTTCAAATGTAAAATTTTAAATTGAAAATTGAGGAGAAAGCTTGAGATATTTCTTAATGATCCCATAAAAAGATAAAAAGTACTTATTTATAGAATGGTGATAACCAATCCTAATAGATATCTTAATTAAATAAGAAATATACTAAAATTGTAAAAATAAAATACTAATCAATTATAAAATTATTAAAACAAACCCTAAAATGCATTTAAATGGCAAATTTTGGGCTTGAAATCCGAAAAGAGCTTTCTCTTGAACTCCATCCAAGGAACTGATAATTGTAAAATTATTGGTGTTATTGATAAAGTGCATTGCTTTTCATGATATATTATACGAAGCTAAGAGAATTAAAACGTCTTAGTAGCAATGTAGAGCATAATGTAAATAACAACGTGAGGCTCTTGTGTCTGTCATGCCGGTTGAAATTCAGGAACTTTTCTTGGAAGAGTGCAAATTAGATGATCAAATAAGGTTAAATGAATGCTACATTATAAAAATTCCAAAATTATTTTAAATCTAATGGCTAATGCTGACACTATTAAACTATTGATAGGGAAATGCTGGAAAGATTGAGGAGTTTGAATGAAGATGAAAACAACCACAAGTAATTTTCTTTTTGTTCAGTTCTGAGATTAATCCTTCTCTGTTTTATAAGGAATATCAATGATAAATTTGTACCAATTTTGAAATTTTTGTAGATGCCTTTTTGTAACTAAAGAAGATATTAAGGGTTTGCCCCCCTTTCAGGGAAGACTTTCTTGAAATAAACTTGTGCCTTGTTCATGGCTATTCAATTGCTATATATTAGCTTCCTTCTCATACTAAAGACTCTGGAATTTTGAGTTTGTATTTATACTAGTGCATTTCTGGATGCAGAATGAAACTTTGATAGCAATTAAGGCTCCACATTGGACCACCCTAGAGGTCCTTGATCCTGAAGAAGTAATTGTAGTCTGTTTAGGACAAAATTTCATGGAAGATTCATGATAATGTTATAACAAGTCTTTCTAATCTATGTTGGATTTGTAGAGGAGATTTATAATCATTTTTAGAAGCATAATGGGTCTTATTGATGTATATATTGTCAAGTATGACTGCCTTGGTAAGTGGTTTTTTTTTTTTTCAATTGTTTCTAGAAATTTCATTAATGCTTTACGTTTCCTATCTAATAAGGGATACCTTATAGTGGTTGTATTTTTTTTCCTTACTATATATTTACTCTATCTGATATTATATTATAATCTTTGGAACTTACGAATTGTCTTTTAGTCAATTTGAGGGGAAATTGAAGAAATAAATGGCACTGAGCCGAAACATGAGCCTTTCCAATTCAACTTCAAGTTCAGGGTCCAATGACCTCAGAAAAAGTTCCTGGTATGTGCAATGCAAAGGAACTTAAACATTAGGTTCAAGCTTAACTTTTTTTTGTTTTCATACGTGTTCTGACCTAAATTCTTCACAAGAGTTGGTTAGGAGGATGAAGAAGATTGTTCCATCAGATGTTAATGTAAGTCTTTATCATATTTTATTCATGGTTGTTGTGTGATGTGAGAAAATGCTTATGGCTTCTCTCTTGTCCACTGTTTCTATCCAATTGTATAGTCTCAGTAGTTAGTATATTTTTTTATTTTCTATTTTAATTTTTAAATAAAAAAGAAAGTGCAAAGAGGCTTCAGTGTTTGAGATAAGACAGATAGGAGAGAACTTAGACTGGAGAGAAGTTAAACTATGAGAAAACTTATTTTTCCAATGTAAAGGGGCCATCAGGGTAGTGGTTAAAAAATGAAACAACTTGACATGCTGATGACTGATATTTTAAACCCCACCCCACTTACTTTTGGACACAAGTTGAGAATTGAGATCACAATTCTAGACTTGTCAGGCGAACATGTGTGCAAAATGCTGATACTAAGATAAGGGGAAATATGTTCAGCATTTTTCAATGGCTGGCATTTAAGCCTCTCAGGAAGCATTCCTCCTAATTCATTATTAAAAAATGGCTCACAAGAGTAATTCTTTAGTGGAACGAGGTTGGCTGCCTTACTAATGTTCTTGATCATGAATGCAGAATGATGTAGATTGTTGGCATCTATCGAATGCTGATGCTAGCATCATAGATATGTGGAAAATAGATTGTATCTTGTTTATGAATATTTTCATGCCTTTCTATTATTCTTTCTCTTTTTTCTCCTGTTTGAATCACTCAATTACTTGTTGAACCAACAAAACAGCTAGCATTGATTAGGAAGAGTGTGGATGTGCTTCATCCTGATTTTAAAATCATCTCAAGGTGACAAGCTCCATCACCAAATCTTGCTATATAAGTGATGGGCACTAAGCAAGATGAGTAACCCTTTTCAAAAGTTACTTATTGAGGTATCTAATTAAGTACTTTGTTGAGCATTCCATACTACTCAATGTGAGATTTTGGTATCTCACACTATTTTGATTCTTGTTTTGGAAAAGTGACGTCCAGGCGGATACATTGACAACGTCTTTATGACACTTCACTTGGCGATATTTCACTTAGTTTTTTGTTGGCCAAAACCTTTCAAAAGTAGCCCTTTCTAGAACTATTGATTATTAGCTCTCATACCAATTGATAGACACCCAAGCAAAATAAAAATCTTTTTCCAAAAGCTAATTTTGAACATATGATATTATTTAATGTTAGACTTTGACATCTTATATTACTTTAATTTTCATCAATCAAAAAGTATGGTTAGCCTTCAACCACTTGGTTGATGAAACTACATTGATGTTTTTGTTGGAGAATTGTGTGTGTGTATCAAAAGGGAAAGAGAAAAAGAGGAGTCCCACATTGCTCAAACCAATGAAAGCCAAAGGGTATAAATATTAACATGTGATTATGGAAGAGCAAAATGGGCCTAGAAGGAGAGTGGGCTCGTGCGCACAAAAAACTGGGCCAACATAGTTGAGCACAGTTGAAAATCGACGATTTGCCCCCCCTGCGCACAAAAATATACGCGGTGTTGGATAATTTTTACCGTTGCCAGAATTGATTTTTTTTTAAAAAATATTTTCAAATAGCCTTCCAGAAAATCCACAATTTTAAGGCTTCGGTTATGAGTTCATTATGTGAACGTTTCTGAACGTTGATCATTATTTACCAGTAATTATTAATCCGTTTTTTTGTTTTTATTATCTGATATAATGTTTATTAATCCTCATGTCGGAAATCGCCCAACGTTCAGAAACGTCCTCATTAATATAAATCAATATGGTCCAACGTCTCTCTACTTTTGTACCTATAAATACCGCGTTGCTCATTGGGTTCTATGTATCACAGCTCCGGACAACACTCGAGCTGTTCTCTCCTCTTCTCTCCGTTCCTGAGTTCTTATTTCAGCTGTTCTGCTTCCCTGCGACATCGCAGAAGAATCTGTTCAATCCTGAGGAGTGCCGTCTTGTGGCGAAATATCTCTCAAGGACAGTGTCCTTGTGCACGGCTCGAATTTATTTTATACTAACAACTTCCTTGTGCAGCTACTGAATCATAACAATCTTGAGAGATATGGAGTCACAAAACAATGCTCCTGCTTCCGATGGCCCTACCGATGCCAGTCTTGGTCCTACATCCTTTGCTCCGTTCACACTACCTCCGATTCCACTGTCTAGGCCACCACTGGATATTTCAAAAATTGAAATGTTCGATGGCAAAAACTTTCGAAGGTGGCAAGAACGTGTTTACGCAATCCTGGACCTATATGGAGTTACTGCTGCGCTCACACAATTTGAACCTTCGTTAGATATTGACCAAAATCAAAGGATTACTTGGGAATATGCCAATAAGGTATGCCGAAATACCATCATTAACACTTTGTCTAATGATCTCTTCGATGTTTACTATGTGTACAAGGAAGCAAGCAAAATTTGGGAATTGTTAATTGCCAAATATACTGCTGAGGACGTTGGGAAGCAAAAGTTTGTTGTTGGAAATTACTATAGATGGGAGATGACCGAGGACAAGGATATTAAGCTGCAAATTAACGAGTACCATAAGCTGCTAGAAGAGTTAAAAGCAGAAAAAATTAATTTACCTGACGAGTTTGTTGCTGGAATTCTGATTAAGAAGCTGCCTGAATCATAGAAGGACTACAAACAATAACTGAAACACAAACAAAAGCAATTGCCATTGTCAGACCTAATCACTCACATCATAATCGAAGACATAAATCGAAAAGAGATGCAAGCTGCAAAAGGCAAAGAGATGACCTTAAAAGCAAATTTGGTGGAGACAAAGCAGTATGCCAAGAGGTATGAATCTAAAACAAAACTTGACTACAAGCTCAAGAGTTCTAACCCCAAATTCAAAAAGAAAGGGAATTGCTTTGTTTGTGGAAAACTAGGCCACCATGCTGCTCAATGCAGAAAAAGGGCTAGAAATAACAATCCTCCTAGGGCCAATCTGGTTCAAGGAGATGAAAAAAATGAAATCATTGTAGCGGTCATTTCTCAAGCTCTCTTAGTATCCGATGTGAAAAAATGGGTGGTAGACTCTGGGGCTACCAGGCACATTTGTGCAAATCGTGAGATGTTTGCCTCCTATAATCCTACCAAGGAAGGAGAAGATCGTGTTTACTTTGCTGATTCCCGAACTGCAAAAGTTCTAGGAAAAGGAAAGGTTGAACTGAAACTCACATCTGGAAAAACTTTGTCACTCAGTGATGTTCTTCATGTGCCTGATGTTAGAACCAATTTAATTTCTGTAGCTCTATTAAGCAAAGCTGGGGTTAAAGTGTCATTTGAATCTGATAAGATCGTAATGACAAAGAATAATGTATTTGTAGGGAAGGGCTATTGTACTCAGGGGCTGTTTATACTCAACATTGCTGCTATGAATGAAAATGCATCATCTTCTGCTTACTTGCCTGTCTTTATGATTGATACTTTTGATATATAGCATGCTCGATTAAGACATGTTAGTAAGTCATATTTAAAGAAAATGCAAAAACTTGTTTTAATTTCTGAAATTAAAAATGATTCTCTAAACAAATCTGAAATTTGTGTAGAAGCTAAGTTAACTAACAAGTCTCATTTTTCTGTAGAAAGAGAAACTGAATTGCTTAGCTTAATACATACTGATTTAGGTGATTTAAAACAAACTATGACAAGAGGTGGCAAAAAGTATTTTGTAACTTTTATTGATGATTTTTCTAGATATACTAAAGTTTATTTATTGAGAAATAAAGATGAAACTTTTGATAAATTTCTTTTATATAAAGCTGAGGTAGAAAATCAATTAAATAAAAAGATTAAAAGGGTTAGGTCAGATAAAAGAGGAGAATTTGTTTTATTTAATGACTTTTGTGAAAAAGAAGAAATCATTTATGAAGTAACTCCTCCATATTCACCTGAATCAAATGGAATAGCAGAAAGGAAAAATAAAACTTTAAAAGAAATGATGAATGCTATGCTTATAAGTTCTTCTGCACCAGATAATTTATGGGGTGAAGCTTTGTTATCTGCATGTTTTTTACAAAATAGAATACCTTATAAGAAAACAAATAAGACACCTTATGAATTATGGAAGGGATACACACCAAATTTAAAATATTTGAAAGTGTGGGGGTGTCTTGCAAAAGTTTTATTACCTGATCCTAAAAAGAGAAAAATTAGTTTTAAAACTTCTGATTGCATGTTTATTGGATATGCTGAACACAGTGCGTCATATAGATTTCTAATTTTGAAAAGTAATGTTCTTGATCATAACATTATTATTGAAACCAAAGATGTAGAATTTTTTGAACATATTTTTCCATTGAAAATTCAGCATATGTCTCAAATAGCTGAAAATTTGCCTTCTTCATCTAAAGTAAATGAAAGTGAAAATTTTGTTGAAAATTTAAGGAAAAGCAAAAGACAAAGAAAAGAAACTTCTTTTAGAAATGATTTTTATACTTTTATGTTACAAGATGAGCCATCAATTTTTTCTGAAGCAGTTTCATCTTCTGATGCTCATCTTTGAAAAGAAACAATTAAAGTTGAAATAGATTCATTACATCAAAACAAAACTTGGGTTTTGGCAGACTTGCCTCTGGGAGCAAGACCTATTGGTTGTAAATGGGTTTTTAAAAGAAAATATAATCCTGATGGATCCATTGATAAATATAAAGCGAGGCTAGTAGCTAAAGGATTTACTCAAAAATAAAATATTGATTATTTTGATACTTTTTCTCCAGTAACAAGAATTTCCTCTATTAGAATTTTGATTACTTTAGCTTCAATTTACAAGCCTTTTATTCATCAAATGGATGTTAAAACTGCTTTTTTAAATGGTGATTTAGAAGAATAAATTTACATGGTACAACCTGAAGGGTGTGTTGCTCCTGGACAAGAAAACAAAGTTTGTAAACTTGTTAAATCATTATATGGATTGAAACAAGTACCGAAACAATGGCATGAAAAACTTAATCAAGTCTTAATAAGTGATGGATTTTCCACTGTTGAAGTAGAAAGATGTGTTTATGCAAAAATTGTGAATGATGGTTGTGTGATTATCTGTTTATATGTTGATGATATGCTTATTTTTGGTACAAGTATAAATGTTGTGATAGAAACTAAAAGGTTTCTTTCTTCTAAATTTGATATGAAGGATATGGGTGAAGCAAATGTGATATTAGGTGTTAAGATCATAAGGAGTGAAAATGGTATTTTACTATCTCAAGAACATTATGTTGAAAAAATTCTTAAAAAATTTGGATTCTTTGAAAAAATACCTGTAAACACTCCTTATGATGCTAGCACCAAATTAGTTAAAAATAAGGGTGATCTGGTAGCTCAATCTACATATGCACAGATTATTGAGAGTCTGTTGCATTTAATGAATTACACCCGACCTGATATAGCATATGTTGTGTGTAGATTGAGTAGATACACTCACTGTCCAAGTAGTGAACATTGGTTAGCTTTGGACAGATTAAGGAGTTATCTGAAAGGTACCATGAATTATGGTATATGTTATAATTGATTTCCCTCTGTATTAGAAGGATACAGTGATGCTAACTGGATCTCAGATTCAGAAGATACCAAATCCACTAGTGGCTATGTATTCACTCTTGGTGGTGGTGCAGTAACCTGGAAATCAGCTCAACAAAATATTATAGCGAGATCCACTATGGATTCAGAGTTCATTGCTCTGGAGTTGGCTAGTAATGAGGCTGAGTGGTTGAAAAACTTCTTGGCAAATATTCCATTAGGTGAAAAACCAACACCATCAGTGTCATTACATTGTGATAGTCAATCAGCGATAACCGTTACTAAAAATAAGACCTACAATGGCAAAAGTAGGCACATTCGTTTAAGACATAATATTATAAGACAGCTGTTGAAAAACGGAGTAATATCGATCGATTTTGTAAGGTCAGAATTAAATCTGGCAGACCCCTTAACCAAACCTTTAGGGAAGAAACAAATTTTGGAAATATCGAGGGGAATGGGACTTAAGCCAGTTTGAAAATTAATAGTGATAGTAACCCAACCTCTGTGATTGGTGATCCCATGAAGGAGGTTCATATGGGTAAAAACAAGTCATTTGTTAATTCTGCTAACACTTTATTATTTTAGTCCATTCTTATGATATGAGGAAAAGTGTTAGAATGCATTGTTGGCGAGGCTGAGTAAAAGCTCTTAATGATTTCATATTCCTTATGGATGGTGTGATCATTGCAGTCACACTTGATGAAATCACCTATATGAATGTGGAGTCTATGAGATCATGGCAAAAATCTCTAGAGCATTCATTCACGCGCAAAGCCGTAGTTTAAAGCGCAAAACTGCGATAACAGCGAAAATTGTTTTGACTTAAGGCCGCTAGTATACAACAAAAAATTGTTGGTTCATAGAAGCTATAAGCTTCACCTATAATTGTGTATACTAAGCTTTATTAGTCTAGGAATGATTCATAGTCCGTAAGACACCATATTTGAAATGTTTATACCCATATGTATAACTCAGATGATAATGATCTTTTGACACACATGTGGGGGATTGTTGGACAATTGTGTGTGTGTGTGTCAAAAGAGAAAGAGAAAAAGAGGAGTCCCACATTGCTCAAACCAATGGAGGCCAAAGGGTATAAATATTAACATATGATTATGGAAGAGCAAAATGAGCCTAGGAGGAGAGTGGGCTCGCGCGCACAAAAGGCTGAACCAATATAGTTGAGCACAGTTGAAAATCGGCGATTTGCCCCCCTGCGTGCAAAAATATACGCGATGTTAGACAATTTTTACCGTTGCCAGAATTGATTTTTTTTTAAAAATATTTTCAAATAGCCTTCCAGAAAATCCACAATTTTAAGACTTCGGTTATGAGTTCATTATGTGAACGTTTCTGAACGTTGATCATTATTTACCAGTAATTACTAATCCGTTTTTTTGTTTTTATTATCTGATATAATATTTATTAATCCTCATGTTATCGCCCAACGTTTCTTCATTAATATAAATCAATATGGTCCAACGTCTCTCTACTTTTGTACCTATAAATACCGCGTTGCTCATTGGGTTCTATGTATCACAGCTCCGGACAACACTCGAGCTGTTCTCTCCTCTTCTCTCTGTTCCTGAGTTCTTATTTCAGCTGTTCTGCTTTCCTGCGACATCGCAGAAGAATCCGTTCAATCCTGGGGAGTGCCGTCTTGTGGCGGAATATCTCTCAAGGACAGTGTCCTTGTGCACGGCTCGGATTTATTTTATACTAACAACTTTCTTGTGCAGCTACTGAATCATAACAATTTTAATCGAAAAACTTATGAATATGAATGCTGAGGATGTTGTCAAGAGTTAGTGCATGTCAAGCTGTGGTTGTAGCTTTACTATTCAGTTGCATCTTTGACCACCTGTTATATTAAATTGGAAATTGGTTATAGATGACACTTATCTGGTGGAGGATATAGCTTAGAAGGTAGATCTGTTACTTCTAATATTGTAGCAGAGAATGTTGCTACCGTGCACAACACATGATAACATTAACAATGTATGTCTTAATTATCTCATCGTATGAATAGCTATCTAAGAAGTCTTTGGCATTAGTGGCGCATTTCTCTTAAAACGAGTAAAGCTATGTAGATGTTGAGCCCAGACAAAATGCAAAAATGTCTTGGATATTTTCAGGGTGGAGAATGAGTCTGATCTTAAATTATAATCCGTGCTGGTTATAAGCAATTCATAGACAGGCTGGTGACAAAATCATGTCTTTTTTTTTTTTATTTTGCACATTCTTTCTCTAGTTTTGTACATTTAGGCAAGAAGACAGATTTATTACAAAAGATCACAGAGTATACCTTCTATGAGCCTTATATTAATTCGTAGTGAGGGCTCTAGTCTGCGTTAGAGGGGAAAGAAGGTCTCATCCGAGTCCACAAATTGAATAATTATTTAAACCCCTAAACTGGGAGCTTGCCTGCTTAATGCTTATCGACTCCATCTTATTGCGTACATTCGATATGTCATTTTCAAGTGAAGTTGATTCATTTTGGCTCTTTCACTAACAGCAGGACCAGTTCAGACTTCATTGCCACCAAACGGCTTTCATAAATAAAAATGATTTTGGTTTCAAAAGCCATATGTTGTGATCCAAACATTTTTTTCTAAAAATGAAAATAAAGCAAACACATAAATAATAATGATTTTGGTTTCAAAATTTCTTCTTTTGTCCATGTCACACACACACACACACACACACACACAATAGGATGCAAGGAATCGGAAAGAAGCACGTATGCTTGAATGATAGAGATGATTTTGGATGAGGCCGACATAGAAACATTGAACAATTTTATGCTTGTCTTGTCAATTTTCCTCCCCGCTCAATAATGTAAAAAAATTGTTGAGAAAATAAGAAAACAAAGATTGAGAAAATTCCCTTTCATTGCAATTTTTATTTGTCTTTGTTTTGAGTCTTTTTTTTTTTTTTTGGGCCAGAAAAGAACTTCATTAAACAAAACACCAACAAAACAAACAGAAACAACCAGCAAACCAAACAACAAGAACCAGTCACTAAGCTTCTCTATCTCGTACGGAGGACCCAGCCACCAAAGAAACCTGAAGCAAAATCCCAGCTAGAGAATAGGGATTTGGGCAAATTTAGCCTATTATTCCACAACGCCCAGTAATTGCGTCCATGAAATTTATACCTAATCCAACTATAGCTAGTCATGCCTATGGAAGTTTGACGTGCCCTCTATTCATATATCAGATATATTCAAGTATTTCATACAATAAATTAACTAACTCAAATAATTATCGCGTGTTTAAAAATGAAGGACCAATTTCTGGTCATAATTTTTCTGCGGGTTTTTACTATTTTATTAAATACGAAAATTAGATGATTTTAAATATTTTTCCTACTTTTCACTCTAACAAACACTACCAAGTGAAAATTAAGCTCTTTCGATTTCATCCCATTTTTATTCACCCCATTACTTCTCAACCAAACTTATCTATTTGTTGTGATTGTCTTTGTTTCAACAAATGCATTAAAGAAACCATTCATTAAACCCTTTTTTTTTTTTAAATGTTATTACACTTGCTAAGTTTATAGTAGTTTAGGAAACAAATTTCTCCGCAGTTGCTACTTGCAAGCCCAAAAAAAAAAAATTATTGCTTACTTTTAATATCAGCATGAATATTTTTCTGTTAAAATAATTTGAACTACATATTAGAAAATAAGTTCAACCATGATGAACACTACAGAAAGCATACTTTACTGTTACGGGTCCCATTGGCAACACATGAAACTTCAAACAAGCAGAACAAGAGAAAAATGATAAAATCAAACATGCTCCCTAAAACTTGGAACCACTTGCCTTTCGGCCTCTCGCGGTGTCAAGAACATTGTGGACAAGCCATTCATTTAACAAACTTATATTCGTGAAGTCAATTTGATAAACTGTCAAAATAAAAATTGATGACAAATATCTCGACAAAAGTATTCAATAGTAACCCAACAAAAATTACCCGTAACGCGCTTTCAAGTGTGCTTCTTTCAATATCTGGACAGTACTTATATATATATATATATATAATTTTATTTATAATATTAAACTTAAAAATATAAAACATGACAAAAGTTTTCATGTGGGGCTTCTGCCAATAAAAGATAACTTAACCATTTCATTCTCTGTATAATTTTTTTCTTTTATAAAATAAATGAAATTGAGTTTTCCTGGAGAACTTCCTAACTGAAAATTCAACGTTATCTTAGTTACTTAACGCCTACAACTCAACTTCTTTTTGAAATATACATACATATATATATATATATATATATTCAGGATCTGATTACTAGAAATTTCAATGCCCATATCTCGCTTTCTTTGAAAGATCTTGTTGTAACAATATTTCGTTTGTTTATTTATATGGTGTAGACATAGATAGAAAACTCCACGCGGTTTTACCCATCTTAATTTGAAGTGAGAATATTCTATAATTTATTCATGGACAATTATTGAGGACGCGAGAAGGAATACGAGTGGCCAAGGGGTAAAGGTAATCGTAATCATAAACCATAAATAATATAATATGAAAATAATTATGCTCATGGTCGTGGATTAATTAGTCGAACTAAAAAGGGGAATACAGAAATAACCCCAAAAAAAGAGGAAAAAAGAATATGAAAATTAAGAAAACATATAGTGGTCAGGGTCACATGACACAGAGCCACCTCATGTTAATCAAGATAGAGACAAAACACGTAAATAATTGCCAAAAATAAATAAATACAACCTAAAGAGTTTTCCTTCATGTTTGATACTTCCACATCCTGAATCCTGACAGATCCACTCTTGCGCAGCCAATCCATGGACGACTCTACCACCGCCACTCTAACTCTCCGCCGCCGGAACTCCATAGCCACATCCGTCGTGCTGCCCAAGCAGCTCACCCTCCCTGCTGCGCCGCCATCATCATCATCACTCCTGGACTTGGACCTGGTCCCTCTCAGATCCTCCTCTTTGGTCTCCTACACCTCCCTCAAGGATTTACTCCCTTCTTCCGCTTCACCCTCTGTCTCTGGCTACGACATCTCCATTCGCAATCGCCTCGTCAAGCACGCCGCTTGGGCTTACCTCCAGCCCATGTCTGCTTCCCCCACCAGCCCACCCGCCTCATGCTTCCTCCGCCACTTCGCGCCTTGTCTCAACTTCTTCTATCACCGCCTAATTCAGGGTATTACCTGGATTTTCCATCGGATATTCAGGGCAATCTCGGGCCATGTCACCTCATAACGCTGGCGTCAACCGCAAGGGACTCACAGTATCATTCGTGTTGTTTTTTTTTTTTTGGGTTTCAAAAATTGAATCTCTTTCTCATAATTGTATTTCGAATTTCATAACTTATCTCCTATTTTCTGTGCTCTCGAAGATATAAAGGAATCAACGAATGAATAATCCATTAATCCAAACTCATAGAGGTCAGTTTGCTATCATTGTTTCAAAATAAGGAAAAAGAATGGGTAGAGTATAGCAATGAAAGTTAATTAGAGCAAAGAACGAATGAAAACGAAGGCGGGATTCATGTGACTATGTACATTTTTTTCGAACAGTTCTCAACGATGTGGGGTTTTTGGGATCTGTGGATTCCAGCGCCGGATTCTTGCGCGGACTTCACTGAGGTTGTCCTTCAGAGAATCATCAAGGCCTTGGGAAGAGGTACGAGGTTCAGGCTCCCATACCTCCTCCTGCAAGTATTCTGTTCGGGAATCGAGATTAGCCTTTACAGTTTCGTGCTTCGGTGTCTCCGAAATTTTGTAGTTGATTGTGTCACTTGACCACGATGGTGACTTCTTGTTCTTCCTGATGCCAAAGAAGGATGATCGTTTTGGAGGGAATTGCCGGGCACTTTCATCCTGCTTATCATTTTTCTGCAATTACAAAATGTCCTAAGTAACCTCTATACGAAACTTTTCTTAACAATGATAGGCTGATTAAATTGAAACATGATTCAGAAGAAAATGAGCAAAGTGAAGAGAAGAATTCACCTTAGTGGTTGGGTTGCCGGTAAATCTTTTAGATTGAGCAGCAAAGTACTCGAGAACCTGCAGAAATGCAGACTGCCCGAATTCTGTGCAGTTTTGGAGGTAAAAAACGGCCAAATCCCAGATCCTAGCTCTCCACTCCAGCAACTTCTTCTCAATGTCATTCTCATGACTTGTTACATAAGGTCGCAACACAGCATCATAAATAACTCCGGTTCCCTGCAATAAGTAACAGTTGTATTATCCAACTTACTGCACAATATTGTTATCAAATGTGTTGTGTTTTTCATCTTCAATAGTTCATGAAAAGAAATGGGGAGGTTAACGGTAAAAAGTGTGAGAGAGGCAGTGACAAATCTCTCACTCTGTTTCTCTTCTTACGTTGGTTTTGGGATACCACAAGTAGATGAAAAGAGCCAGCTTCATCTCTCCGTACATGGGCAACCTTCGTAATGGAAATGGGTTCAGCGTTAATTAGCTACACAAACTAGATTAACTTCCAAAGTTATGCCAGTAAGTGCGTCTTACACATACCAGGAAATAAATATGTCGGCGACCTCTTCCACAACCGTGAGAAATGCCACGAGAATCCTGTAAATTCATTGATACGTAAAAGCTTAATTCACATCAAATTCGCTAATCAAAATTAACAGCAAAAATATATCTTGCTTGTCTTTTTTTAAGAAACTCGCTTTCTTTGTTATTTTTTATTCCACTTGCGGGTAAAATCACACATATTTAGCTTCTGATGGTGGGTTATTTCAAATAATACCCAGCATCAGTCTTTGTACCATATGTATAACTGATACAGGGTCTAATATGTTAAACAAATATTTGCTCTGCTTCGCAGGGTATTGACCTCTGTTTGGTTATGGCAAGAAAGATGATCTTCTTGGTAATAAAATTCATTTAGTCAAATCTCTAATTCTTTACTCATTTACGTATGCCCAATTTAATTCTAGTAAACAGCAAGGGTCTATGAATTCCTTCTTCATCCTAACTAATCCAGTTATAGTCCCACATCTTAAACCTTTAAATGTAAACTTAAAGCCATAAATTTTACAACAATCGATCGAAAATAGGGTGAAGAAGAAGACAAAGAACAACCCCTCATTTTAGAAGAATTTTCTTTTACCAGTATCGACACCAGAAGCGAAGTTCCTCAATCTGGACCCTGTTTTTCTCCACGGTCTTGTAGCATTTAAAGCCAGGGTATGCATACCCAAGAAGCAATCTGAAATCCAGATGATTGAAGAATCAAGAATTTAAGATAAAATAACATAATAACTCAAAGATCTGGAAAAGAATCATGCTTGAGGAAAGAATACATACATAAGACTTCTGGTAATGAAATCTCCCAACATTCTCAACAACAACCGTGAAAACTCTGAAACCAAAGCAGCTCATCAAAATTGCGAATGGTCAAGCATTAAAAGCGTCTGAAACTGCAAGATAGCTATTGGCTACTTCCTCCAAAAGAAAAATAAGTAGAGAAAGATTTGTTCAACAATACCTGTTCAACTATGAGAATTCAGTAAACCAATAACTGGGTATGAATTCCAAGGTTGAAAGATTCAGAGGCACCCTAAGCCTAAGGTATTAACTATTGAGAAAAAAAGATTAGAAAAATGGATGAGGTTTATTCCGTCAGAAGAATAATCTCTGGAACAAGATCAAACAATATTTAAGGAAGAAGCCTGAGATCCGAAGCAACGAAAAGTTCGAAATATATACCTTATAGAGAAGTGCAATTATACGAGGACAGAAACAGAGGATTGCTTCTTTCTTAACTTTATATTATTTCTTCGAAAAAAAATGAAAGGAGAAAGATGGAGAGGGATTTCTTGGCACGGACGCTTCTCTTTATTTATGGACGCAACTCCCTGTCTGGATTTATTGGGATTCTTCAAAAACGGATTTACAATTTCATTTGGCGGTTTAGGCTCAGATAAGGCTATTTCCGTCATTTTCATCCCATTCTGCAATAGAAAAATATTTGCAGGTTTTAACTAAACAGGAATAAGTCAGATTGATTGATGCTTAATTATATAAATCGTCTTGCTGATGTTAGTTGACCCTGCCAATTTCTTTTGTAAATAACTGTTCGCTTCCTCGCATACTTCCATTAGGACTCTTCCAACATTAGGTTCGAAATAAATAAGGGTTGCTTGTTTTTATTAAAAATAATTATGGTAGACCGTTGAATGAGTTATTTGACCATTTGTAGAAGCTAAGTTCCCCACACTTTTCCTGTGAAGATCAATAATGATTCCGCGGATAACTTCTAGAACTTAAAATTTTCCTGTAAAAGTTGATGTCAGGGTAGCAATTTCATTGTTGCGAAAAGTTTCGGCTTACATATTTTGAAAATATGACCTCTCTACTCAATTCAACAAGATTAATAATGTTGAATACGTAAATTGAAAGCATTGTATGGCAAAATGGATTGGTGCTTGGGGAGTTCATCATTGACCGAAGACTAGTTGCTTTGCTTCCTATCCTTTATGTCTTTTTCTGTAGGACCTTCAACAATTAAGGGTTTTCTTTTCAGCTTTTTATTAAAAAAAAAGGAAAAAGAAAAAGAACGCAGGAATTGAAGCACAAGAGAATGTGCAAGTGAAAAAAGGGTTACAATTGACATTTATATATTTGTTGACCAAACTTTAGATATGAAGAAGACATGTATACACGTGGAACAATATAGAGACGAAGGGGGATGAAGAAAGTGCAGTACGCAGAGAAACATTCAGTTGTGACCAATAAGGTTGAAATGGTATGCAGGTGGTTGTTGAACTACTTCCTAGACACCTAAAGTGGATAGGCTGTTTTAAATACGATTTAACTAATAATCACAAAGACACGATGGAGTAGTTTTAACAGTTTGTAATGATTTAAAGGGACATTAACAAATCCGTTTTTGCTTGGGCTTTGATTTCATTACTAAACCATGCGTGATGCGCCATATGTACCCACCCATTTTCTGTCCTAATTAGGGTCCATTTTGTTCTCTGCCACGGAAAATTGTTCCATCATTATCCTGCTGAATTGTACTAGAGTACCAGTATCATGTTTGTATGAGATTATAATAGATTTCGACTTACTGTGGAAAAAAAAAAATTGATGCAACCTGGACATGAGATTTGAAATAAGATGTATCCTAAAACAGAACAGATGGCTAATGTAATAATAATTGCTTACTTTTCCCAAATTCCCCAGGCATATATAATTCCATAATCTTGTTATTTATTGATCAGCTGACATAAGGATGAACAGCAAAATATTGATCAGATCTCCAATTCAACTGATCTCAGCATTGTAAGTATTGACTTTATATCACGTAATCAAATTATCATTAAATAGAGTAATAATTAATGACCTGACTTCCGATATTCTCAAAGTCAGCAGCAAAATTCTCAAATTCCGTAACCCATATGTAAATGCAAAACTGCATAAGTGTTGTTTAATTATTTACATTTCATTTATTTATAATATAATGCTTACTAATTTAGTTAATCTACATATGTGGATTTGTATCCTAAACGATGCTGACTCTTTCAACAAATCCCAACGCTGTTTCCCGAAATGATCATCTGCAGGGTCATGGAAAATTACAAACGTCATTGCTTATTTCATAAAATGAGTAACTTTCATCTGATACAAAATCAGGTTTTGTTTGAGTATTATAATTCCTTTTCCGTCTGACTGAGAGAATTTGAGTTTTACGCGGAATATACCCAAGAATGTTGCTATGTACAATGCACATGTAATACTGGTGCTATGTATGTTTGGTCAAGCTTAGCCAACTAACTGATGCTAATATAAACGAATTAAAAATTGGATAATGTCGCACTGGGAGAATAATGCCGAAAATGTTGTGAATTAAATATATTTGAAAGGGTCCGATTAATTTATCATGACGTGACAATTAGTTGGTCTTGGTTTCAGTTTGCATTAAAAGCTTTTAGAGGCAATAAATTAAATAAATTCAACGCGTGGAGGCAAATGGGTGGAAATTTCGCACAACGTGACCGAGTCAGAATCGTTGTGAACTCCCCTGAAACAGGACAGACCAAGTGTTGTTTTTCCGAGCAATTACAAAGAAGGTGCTTCCTTTGTTCAACTCCAAAACATCATCAATCACGAAATGGCCATCTCGTTCACTATTCCGAAAATACGACTTGTATTTTTATAAGTGGGTAAAAGAATTTAAACCTTAAGCGTTACCCCTTTCCCCTTTACCCCAAGTTATCCAAATATGACTTTTATGATAAATTAAGTTCCTTCTTTGAGCCATCGAATTTGTTTCATTTTTATGCTATTCTAATTAGCCAATCATTTATTGGTATTTGAGATTCACAAGCTACGCGTTATTTTCTAATAATATAAGCATTGCAATCTTATAGATTGATAAATGACCAAAGAAATAACTTAAGTAGTAAGTATAAGATAAGTCGTTGAGAAGCTTTTCTAACGTTAAAGATTCGAGAACATAGAGAAATACTTTTTGAGAGATTAAGGTCCGTTTGATTCTATTTTAGTTTTAATATTTTTAAAATAGATATTTTTTTAAATAATTTTTTTTAAAAAAATTTGTTTAAATTATTATTCTGAAAAATTACTGTTTTATGTTTTTTTTAATTTTGTAAAATAAAAGTTACAAAAAATCTAAAAAATATTTTAATTTTTTTATCTTCAAAAATATAATTCTATTTTTTTGTTTTACAAAATATTTCATTAAAAGCATATTATTAAATAAGTTTTATTTTTTATTTTTTTTATTCTTAAAAACTGAAAACTATTTTAGAAATAAGAAATCAAACATGTCCTAAAAATCTGTTTGATTTTATTTTAATTTTAATGTTTTCAAAATAGATATATTTTAGAACAAATTTTGAAAACAAAAAAATTAAAAAATTTGTTTGAATCATTATTCTAAAAAATTACTTTTTTTTTCATTCATTTTGTAGAACAAAAGTTACAAAACATCTAAAAAATATTCTAATTTTTCTGTTTCTAAAAACATAATTCTATTTTTTTATTTTACAAAACACTTCATTAAAAATATATTATCAAATAAGTTTTTCTATTTTGTTGTTGTTAAAAACAAAAAATTGTTCTAAAAATAAGAAATTAAACAGACTCTAATTTTACACTTAAAAAGGAATGTGGATATACTTATAAGAAAGAAAAAAACTGTTAAATATAACTTGTTAATAGTTTTTATTCATAATATTATTGTATAGTGTAGACAAACAAATTTTAAATTTTCGGTTTGAAGACTTCGATTTTTCAGAATCTGCAAACAATACATTCTTGATCCAAGAGTATATTTCTTCTCAATATGAAAGGTTTGAGTATGTTGCACTAACTATATATTATGCCTAATTTTAGTTATATCACAGGCATTCCTGAACTAACCCTAAAAAGCAGTAGTGTGCGTTTACGAGTGAAGGTCACATGCATACACTTCCCCCTTTAACAAGAAAGGTGCCAATACATCGAGCCCAAACTTATATATCAAGAAAAAATTTAGATACAATTTTCAAAATATTAATTGATTATAAAATTCTTAAATAAAATCATGCTTAAAATTTTGAAAAATAATAAATAATATGATGATTAATTAAAAAATTGTATCTTATATTGTCATTGAAAAACTTCATAAAAGATATCTAAAAATGTTTCACTTAATTTATGTGTAAATATTATTTTACAAGGGGAAGAAGAATTAATTTTTCGGAAAATGCTTCGTACAACGTTGGATTTTAGAGGGACAAATACGGATGTCCCACGTGAGCGTGTGGGCAATGAAGCTATTGGAATGGCGCCCTCTTCTCAAACATGCTGTTTTGGGCTAAAATGTAACAAAATTCTCTTCGGCCATGACTGTCTAATCCAAATATTACACTCACCTCAGATCTGCACGATGATTAAAATAGTTTATTTTCATTTGAGCATTTTTATTCAAGTGAGATTGCAATATAACCCTTATAATATTTGTAACAAACGTGTGCGAGGGAGGATGCTGCTGATGTAGGTGTTAAACAACAAAATTTTTCCCCCCCTCTAGTTGATCTTAATATTAAAAGATACGGTTCTCTTCTAAATACTATCATACTACACCAGGTCTTCTTCTTCTTCTTCTTTTTTGTTTTTGAATTTGTTCTTTAATTTTGATAGGAAGGGTTCTCAATCAAACACTATCGTGCAAGTTATAGTGTGTCGCGAATTGCAGGGCCGAAAGGGTGAGTTTGATCATTTAACATTGTGCACAAGTAATTATTGTTCAATTCATTATTTCATTTGTAAAGCGATGACACACGCCATAAGTGTAGTTTACGTTTACTTTTGTTTATTGCTCTATGAAATTCCAAAAAAGTTATCTCATCCTCTTTGGCTTTTCAAATTTGAAAAATTTTAAGCTTTGTACTAAACTAGCAAGCACGCAACAAATGGCTTCCAACTCTCTAGTTGAAATAGCTTTGAAGGAACTTACTTGTTGCTGGCAAAAGAGAACACGCCATCATCATCCTTTAAAATAATTCAATCATGGGCTTTCTTGATATGGATCAATATTCTTATAATTTTAAAGAAAAAAAATTATATGTAATTTCTTATGTATTTATTATCATATTTTTAATTTAAAAATAATAAATATATGATTTTTTTAATTATAATATGATAAGCATATATTTATTTACAGATAATTTTTTAATTTTTTAATTAAACTATACATTTGTTGTATTATTGTTAAAAAATAATACATTTATCATATTTTAATTTAAGAATAAAATCACAAAGATATACAAAATTAGACCTAATTTTAATTTGTTATCATTTGAACTTAATTATATCAATTTTCTGTGTTGGTGTATCGGTTTAACACTACCTTCCTATAATCTAGTGCATTAATATTAGTTACTCTTTTTTTTTTTTGGTAATAATCCATCCAAATGAAAAGAGAAAATATATATATATTAGATATGATTCTCTATGTCTAATCTTGCTTTACGAACAACCACATTTCAAATTTAAATTTGAAAAAAGACACATTTCCTAGTTATTATTTGAGTGACATGTTCTCTGTGTCTAATCTTGATGATTTACAAATTTAAAATTGAAAAATGACAAATTTCTTGGTTATTCTATACTTGAGAGACATGCCTCACCGGAGACAAACAATCATCCAAGTCACCAGGTAAACTGTATTCATCATTTTTTATATTAAAGTAATCCACCCTTAAAATTTTAGCGGAAAATAAAGATCCATGTCAGCTCTTCCTGCGGGGAGGCCAAGTCTCATTTATTATGCCAAATGCTTGAAAATTCTGCACAGTCGTCATGAAATCAAGTGGTTCAATATTTTTCCAATTCTCTGTCCGTATTATATATCATTCTTCCTCCCTGTCATCTCAGCTTGAACGCCAAGTTGCATCTTCCAAATCTCATATTAAATTCATAGTACACATTCTTCTTTTTAACTAATTAAAATCTCATCACGCGACAAGTTACCAGCAAAATTATCCAGGCGTAAATCCAAATCTCCTATATAAACTGACCCATGGGCATGTGATCAGATGGCCACATTAATTGCACTCTTGTTTATCCCACAAAAATCAGCGGTCCAGATCAGTTTGTCGTCAATAAAACCTTAACAGTCAGGGTAAAAATCATCACGTAGCAGTAGGACTCTCCTTATATTTAGATGACCCTTCCTCTCACCTCACCTCATTTCATTACCACATACCCTCTTCCCAAGCTCACCTCTCTCCCATTTCCTTCCTCACCAACACACGGCAATGTCTAGCTCCAGAAAGAAGCTCGTTTTGAACACTGTGTCCGTCGACCTAGGCTGCAGCAACTGCAGGAAACCAAAGATTTCTCACATGTTCCATCCCAAGCCAAAGCCGAAGAAGCCCACTAACCAAAAACATCAACTTCACAATCATTCTTCTTCAAGCTCCTGGGACAAAGACGACACCACCACCACCACATTCTCTCCCAACGGCGGCTCTTCTCAGTTTTCCTATGGCGACAACAACGGGAAGGCGTCGAAGACGGTGAGGGGTTTGGGCAGAGTGGGAGGCGAAGGCGTGGCGGTGGAGAAAGATTCCGACGACCCTTATTTGGACTTCAGGCATTCCATGCTCCAAATGATATTGGAGAATGAGATATACTCCAAGGATGATCTTAGAGAGCTTCTGAGTTGTTTTCTTCAGCTCAATTCGCCGTACCACCATGGGGTTATCGTCAGGGCTTTCACTGAGATCTGGAATGGGGTGCTCTCTGTGAGGTCCAATTCACCCATGTTTCACTTGTCTCGTAAGTCACGTGACTCCTAAGTTGTCCACGTGATCACCAACTTGTATAAATCTTCGAGAGCTCACTCATTGCTATGTCAACTCATTCACAGACTTTGATGAGCTACACATGCTTGGATCACCCAGATGTAAAAAGGAGACCTTTGTTTTCACTTCCGTAATGTTCAAGCGGAGTAGAACTTTTCTCCTTTTTCTTCATCATTTCTGACAAAGAACCACGGTAGAATTTCAGTAGGTTACTAATACTGGTTCATATATTCATTCTCAGAATTAGTGCTGCAGGGGAACCGAATTCTGGTCCCATGTGACTAGGAGGTTTCGAGTGGCAACGAGATGGCGGAAAAGGATAGGCGTTGGGATTTGAGTCATAATAACTAGAATGGTCTGAGTGAGGAGGGACAGTTGGTTAAATGCCGTTCAATCAAATGAGAATAGAAATTTTGTGTAGACATGGTGCATTTTCCAATATTGGCATTAAACGTTGGCTTACTATCCACTTGCTACAAAAAATCATCAGCACTCATTTACCGTAATGCATGCACGGATATGATATAACAAGGCTGCAGGCTTGCCGCTCTATTAGTAATTAAACCTGTCGACAGAGGTAGGTTCCATTGAATCAATAAGGTCATGAAATATTACAACAGGAAAGACTTTTATAATGTCTCAATCTTGATGTTAAAAAATACATCCCGGAGATCATTTGCTGCACTTAAAATAGGAGACACAGTAGTGTTTTTAGGTACCTATTGGGGTATATAATGGTACAAACAACCACTTTAGTTTTCAGATAATTTCCAATAACTCATTTTTCCAGCATTTCAGGTCGACATATGCTAAGTTGAACTGAATTTTAAAGAAAATTTTCAGAAATGACAAAATAGAACCCATAAAGGCGTTATTTAAATCTGTATCTCTACATATTTTTAAACGTAGATCAATGATGAGTTGAAGGTGTTGAATGTGGTCTGCTTTAAGGGGATGATCAACTCTGTAGCAGGCTGGGCCTCTTCAATTCTTCATTGTAGGGGAAACACGACGGGTCATCATTCAAAGCCAGAAGCAGATTTTATGATAATTCATTGTGATAAAGATACATAACCAACGTAGCAACTAGCAAGCCAACCAACTTTAGCCTCCTTAAATTCTTGCCAAGCGGAGTAGAAGACCCACATTTTGATTGCTAACATGGCGCAAGTGTTTAGCACATGTTACACTATATTAAAGTAGCGTAATTAAGTAATAGTAACTTCAAGTTAACTTGTGCTTTAATCGAGACTAAATAATTCTCGAAATAAATTTAGGGGCACAATCTTATATCGATTTAGTGCATTGAAGAAAATATCCTCTCGAGTGTTGATTTCAAAATTTAAATTCTGAATAATTAAAGTAAGAAGCACACTTCAGTAATTAATAACCATCAGTTTAATTAGATTTATTCCTTACCTATTGCATAGACTCTATTTAATTCAAAGTTAATTGAAGTTGGACAACATGAAGGCTTAAAAGTAGTTATTGTCCACTCACCTAATCATCTGTTATCTTTCTTCTAAGTGGGCGACCATCCTTGTACTTAACCAATAGGCTAGAATAAACATAATCTTGTTGGTAGTAGTATTACAATAAGTCAAAGCGAGCTGGCCCATTTAGCTTGTCTATTGGATGAGTTTGAATTTAGAGACTCTTTTAATTGAAATAAGGAGCTGAAAAGAGCTTTAGGGAAGAGGGCCTTTATTGTGATGACAGAAAATATCAGCATGTACTAGAGCAGTTAGTGACAACCGAAAATTTAGTTTTAAAAAAAATAATATTTAAGGATTTCAGTTTTATAAAATTTAGAATAAAAAATTTTAAAAATTAAAATTATTTTCAAAAATGTTGAAATAAAATTTTAAGAGACTTACTATGAGAGTTTAAAAAAATTATTATCAAATTAAAAAAATACACTTTAAATAATTTTGATAATAATTTTTTAAAAAATTTGATATTAATTTTTTAAAACTCTAATAATAAATGGTAATAACTTTGATTCTTAGGAATAATTTCAATTTTTAAAGTATATTATACAAAATTTGAATATTTAAATGTAATTTTCCCAATTTAGTAGGCATAGAAAGGTCAGTATCTATATCCGCATTTGGTCAAGGAAACATGACTAGATGATTAAACAAGTTGAATTATAATTTAGATGGGAGGGACAGGAGAAAACTACCAAACTTCTACACACATGGTGGATAGAAAACTAAAATTAATAGAAACCTTTAAAATCAGAAGAATGCAAGATGACAACTTGAAATAGGAGGGTGCGATTCAAAGTAAGTGTTATTTTTCAAACTGATTCAACAAATTATTGACTACAATAATAGTCATTGGGTATGTACTTGGAAATGAAATTGAAATAAATAAATAAATAAATTATATCTAAGGATTTAAATTTTATAAAATTTATAATAAAATACCTTAAAAATTAAAATTATTTTTAAGAAATAAAATTACTACCGTTTATTATAAGAGTTTAAAAAAATTATTATTATATTTTAAAAAATTTACCATCAAAATTACTTAAATTATAATTTTCTTAAAATATAGTAGTAATTTTTTTAGATCTAATAATAAGTCCCTTAAAATTTAAAAATAATTTTAGTTCTTAAGAACAATATTAATTTTTAAAGTCTTTTATTGTAAATTTTACAAAATCTAAATCTTTGAATATAATTTTCCTAACAAATAATCTCCTACTTTAACGTATAACTTGAGAGAGGGGAAAACTAAATCAGTTGCATCAAGTGCTAAGAAGTCCCATTTTCACCTTCAACTATACTTTTGAATAAAGGGAAAGAATGAGGAAAAAGAAAAAAGCATTTGTCGTGCTATTAAAGTTCTCGTCGTATTCTACTTATATTGATGATTTATGGAGATTTTTTTTCCCCTACACAATTAGGCATAGAAGCCAATCAACACAAAAGATACAGCAACAGTTACTAATATAGACCTTAAAGTCTAGGCTTAAACTCCTAAAAGAAAGCTGGAAATGTAACATGTATATCATGAGACAGCACGCTTCAATACAACCTTGATACACCAATAGAACAAGACGGTAACACTTATTACAATACAAAGCAAAAACATCCAGAAAATAAATTAACAACACTCATTACCAACGTAACAACTAAAAAAACTTGGTATAAGGAGAACATTTGAAGATCTTCAAAGAGAGGCAACGCACTTCCCAACACTACTTGAAAGTTTTTTCTCCTATTTAGCTTTTTTCCTCCAAAAATAATGTCCAATGTTACAGATCTAGAGAGTGAACAGCATGAACTGAAAATTTGAAGCCCATTTACCACAAAAAGAAAAAAATAAACATTTTATGAAGGAAAAGAGAAAATCTTTCCCAAAGGAAGAAGAAAAATTTTTAGAAGCTGTACCATAGATAAGGATCAGTTTTATCAAGTTTAGGAAACGATAAAAAGATTCAACGACCAAGTTGGCACAAGTTACCGCTTTGGATTGCACGCGAAGAGCCTCGTGATTAAGCCTCTTTGAGGACGAAAACGGGTCCCTTCTCGTTCCTAGGATGATAAGGGGTGTTTATTATTTTAATTATTTAGATTTGATTTGAATAATTTAGATTTTTTAATTTAAAAATAAAAAATAAATATAAAAATAGCTTTTTAATTATAAATTTAAAAATTGATAATTTAAATTAAAAATAAAAATTTAATATTTAAAATTTAAGCTATCTAAATTAAATTTAAAGGATCCAAAACTTATTTAAAAAATGCTCATCGAGCAGGGAATGCAGACCGAATCCACCTTCGGTGTTGAAAAAAAGAAAACCGTAACGCACTATAATAAGCAAGCACAGAATATAAGCCTTATATGGGCCTATTTACAGCGTTCGGGGCCCATTGAAAGTGGTACAGCGAAGATGACAAAAATCTTAACAATAAAACGAAAGCAAAAGATGGGGAAAATGACTGAAATAAAGATTTACCATTTCGAATATCTCATGAAAAATAATTAATTAATTATAGTTTGGAAGGGTTAGTCATTTTTCAGAGCACAGAAAGGGCCAATGTGGGATTGGGGCATTTAATGCGGTGCCACATTTGTGTAGGGTTTGGTCACGCTCTTCCTTAAAATTTAATGTTCTCGTAAATTGAGGGTCTCCCACAGTTTGGTAATTATCTCACAAATTACTTAGCAAACATTGGTTATCGTCTCAGAGTGCGCAACCCGGATTGATTTCCCCTAAGCTCTTGACAACTATAAACCTGTGGTGTGTCTGTTCCTTTGTCTCAATGGGAAAACATATCAGAAAAATAAGAGAGTATTTTGTAAAGAGCAATGAAATATATTATGAATTTGAGATCATCATATATCTTAATTATAATTAATAATTATTAAATACAAAATACTATTTTATTAAATATGTCATATTTAGTAACTTAAATATTAATTTATTAGTTTTTTTGTAAAAATTTTTGTGGTTATTTGATCAAGAGCAAATAATCATATAAAATCATTTTAGATCATTTTTTTTCTTGCTTTATGAGTGGATTGTGAAGAAGGGATACGACTCTTTGAAGATAGGTCCTTTTACATGGAATTAAGTCTAGATAAAAAGAGGCTTTGAATGATATATAAATTGAAAAAGATGAAAATAGTTAAAATTACGATTAGAAATATATTTCTTCAAATCGATTAAATATTGGTACAACTCAAGTAATAATGAATGATAATAAAGATATTTTGAAAAGACTAATAATAACTCTAACGATGGACTAAAAACAATGATAAGTATTGAAAATAAACTAGAAATAAATGAGATAAAGCAAAATAATAAAGTAGTTAAATAAAGTTAAAAAATTGCTAAAAATAAATGTGTGTATAGTAAAAGTTAAAATAATTTGTTGAATAGGTTTTTGTACTTTGGTTGTGTATCCTATGTTATAATCCTTCTTCCCTTTTAATAACGATTTTCTCAATTGGTGATTACTTCTCATGATTAGTTATTATCGATATTTTTATACTTTCACTAATTTCATGGCCTCCACTAATTATAATATGTATAATTATAATAATAAATTTAATAAAATAAGTAAAATATTGTTCTATATTATTAATGTTTTAGTAATTATTGTGTTATAATTCATGATACAAAATCACTCCTTTTGTAAATAGGGTTTTGTTTGCCATAAATACGTTGCATACATAATGAGTGATTAATTAGGTCCTTTCATTTTTTTTAAAAAAGGGTCTAACACTTATAATTACCTGAGCTAAATTCAATGGAACACAATCTAAATTCAACAGTTCAACATAAGCTAAAACCTTAGCAATAATGCAATTTGAAGAGTTAAGATAGAGAAAATGAACATTTAAATTTATTTTGGTTCAACAAGTCTTATATTTAATTAAGCTCCTTACAAAACAAGAGATTTTCATTATAACTACTGTTTTACACCCATTCACAAGCAATGGTTACATAAAGGTTTTTAATTCACTCACCCACAATGGTAAAATTTTTTCCCACTCACTTAAAACAAATTTCAAATTGGTTTTCACTGCACCACCAACAGCAAAGTTTTTATCCACTGACATTAGACAGATTCACCAATAATCGTACACTCACTACCTTATAACAAACTTTACCTACACTTTTCTTCTGAGAGAGTATAACAAAAAAGAATAGGATTATAGGCCTTTTTTTTTTCTATAAGGAATTACAATGAACCTTAGAAAATTAATACTCCAAAGGTGTAGCAAGATAAAAAGAAATGTTTCAAGGATGTTGGCTTGATGAATGAAGTGCCACACACCTAATTTTCTATTATATGTCCCCCTTCAAATAGCCCTTGTATCAAGGGATTCAAATTGGTCTTCAATTATGTATGACAACGCCTCCCTGATTAATTGAATAACATGCCAATATACTTGGTCAATTCTAAACAACTTCCCAGTGTCTCTTTCCTTTTAATAATCTTCAATCGAAATGATTTCGATGCATAGCGTCTAATAAATGCCCCCGATGTCTCTTGATGCCTATGTACTTTCAAATGCAGGTCCCTATAGCATATAGTTTGTATTGAATTGCCCTCTTTTCTTGGTTTTAAATAAAATATGGTCTTGTGTCATTTGTATCAATTTTGCCTTCATTTCCTTTTCGTCTTCATTTTCGGAATAATCAATGAGAAGCCCTTCTTCTATTTCGATCTAAGCACTTCACCCAAAAAGCAAGATGGCTTTGCTTTGCTTGATTATTTGACCTTTAGCTCTAAAACTCCCTTGATTGTTGCTATCTTGAATTTGATCTTTCCATATTGATTTCCATATGTGAGGTTCTAGTGGGAGATGATAGGTGGATGTCTTGATGCTTCAATTCCAAGTCTTCACAATTCTTTTCATTAAGGAGGATATTTTCATTGTTGCTAGCCTCTCTTAGGGCCCGTTTGTTTGGGCAAGGGCAACACAATCATGGAGGGATTCTTTCACAAGACCTTGTTTGATACGTTGATTTGAGATTGCACAGGAAAAGTCGAAGACAAAGCTTCGCCATCCTTCTAGCCCTCGTACGGCAATAAGTTTGGAGGCAAAAATGACAGCTTGTTCACTGGATTATCTTCAAGCTCGCGAATCAGAGGCAACATATCGCTTCCCCATCCCTATACACTGAAGGAATGAATCAAAGGAGCAATAGATCACTTACCGAATCACCCTCTAGCTTGCAAATCAGGTCTAATGCAAACTCGATTTGGTTCTTATGTTCTGGTATTGGGTGATCAAATTTCATTTGGTTCTTATTTTTTTTCTTTTTTCGGTATTGGGTGCTTTAGGTGTGGGAGATTGTCTACAAGACTTTCACCATTGTGAATGTGCTCGTGGCATCAAGTCTCGAGATAAGTTCGAAGGTCGACCACTACTGTTCTTGCTAGATCCACAAGACCTTCATCACCGTGGAGTCGTGTTTACAAGACCTTCACCGCCGTCAAAGGTCAACCACTATTGTTCTTGCTGGATCCGCCATGCTTGTAGACCTCCATGAAGAACACCTATGGACCTGCCTTTTGGTTTGTCAAGAAGACGAAAGCCATCACCTTTTTATTTTTTATTTTTTTCAGTTTCATTTTGGATATTTTATTAGTTTTGCTTTTCATTTTATATATGTTTTTTTTTTTGCCCTTTTCAATCAGACATACAAAAGTAAATGTATTTCTTTTCCTCTAATAATTTAGCAAATCAAACGAGACTCCAATCTTGTCTTCTTATTTTCTTCTTTGAATGTTAGCACAAGATTATCATTGCTTGTTCATTTGTAATTGCGCCCATTAATTCCTAAGGCATGGAGGTTGACTTTATCCCAAATAAGGGAATAATCCCAATCTAATTATAACAACAATAACAACAAAGTTTTTTTTTTTATTAAGTTGGGTTGGTTATATGAATTAATCGACACTATAAAATTATATCATAAATCATATTTTTAGACAAAACTATTTAAGTCTATTTTTTTTTAATAGTTGCTTCTATGGTTTTTCCTGGTCTCCCTCTACCTTTAACTATCTACTCTCATAACTACAGTTTCTATAGGTCTCTTTCACACATGTCTAAATCATCTAAGTTATGATTCTATAATTTTTTTTACAATAAGAACGACATTTACTTTTTCTCTAATGCATTCATTTTTAATTTTATCTTATTTGGTGTGCCCACTCATCCAACGTAACATTTTCATCTCTGCAATATTGAGTTTATTTTTTTGTTAACTTTTTATTATCCAACACTCAATTCTAAACATTATAGACCTAATAGCTGTACAGTAGGATTTACTTTTAAATTTGAGTAGTATTCTTCTATAACAAATAACATCTGAAATACTTCTCCATTTCATCCATTCTGTTTGAATTCTATGTTTTACATCTTTCTTTATTTCCTTGTTATGTTATATGATAGACTTAAAATATTTAAATTGTGTAACTTATGGTATAGTATAGTATGCTCTTTAATTTTTACTTTTACACTAGAACTAGTATGTCTCTTACTAAACTTACATTCCATATACTCCGTCTTACTTTTACTTAAACGAAATCCATATACTTCTAAAGTTAGTCTCCACTTCTCTAACTTTTCATTCATTTTCTCCTTCAATTCTCCAATTAGAACTATATCATCTGCAGAAAGCATGCATTGTGGCACTGAATCTTAGATATGTTCAGTGAGCACATTCAAGACTAAAGTAAGAAGATAAAGACTTAAACTTAATCCCTAATGTAAACCAATAGTTATTAAAAAAAACTTTGTAAGTCTATTTTCTTTATAACCCTAGTTATAACCCTATTATATATATCTTGAATTGCTCGAATATAAGCCATACAAACTTTTTTTTTTTTCAAAACTTTCCATAAAACCTCTATTGGCACCTTATCATATGCCTTCTCTAAATCGATGAACACCATATGTAAATCTTTTTGATTTCTTTGATATCTCTCCATCAATCTTCTCAAAAAATATATATTGCTTCCATGGTTGACTTTCCTGGCATAAAACTAAAATGATTTTCAATAATTTGAGTCTCTTGCCTTAATTTTTGTTCAATTATCTTTTCTCATAATTTCATAGTATGACTCATAAGTTTAATTCCTCTATAATTTGCACAGTTTTGTATATCTCTCTTGTTCTTATAAATAGGGGCTAAAGTACTTCTTCTCCACTCATCTAACATTTTTTTAGATCTCATAATTTCATTAAATAACTTTGTGAGTTAACTTATACCTTTTATACTTAAACTTTTCTATACTTTAATAGGTATATTATCCGGTCTAATTGCTTTGTCATTCTCCATTCATTTCAATGCTTCTTTTACTTCTGACTCCCGAATTTTACGATAAAAGGTATAATTTTAGTCCTCTACTTTAGTATCTAACTTATTCAAGTGTAATAAAATCTTGTATCCTTCATTAAATAGTTTATCAAAATAACCCTTTATCATTCCCAGATATTTTATTATATGACCAAAACTCTCCATTCTTCATTCTTAATGCATTTCACTTTGTCCATATCTCTTATCTTTCTTTTCTTACTTTTAGCCAGCTTGTAGATACTTCTCTCTTCAGCTTTAGTACCTAAAGAATGATATAACCCATTAAATATCCTAACTCTTACTTCACTTACTGCCTTTTTAGTATCTTTTTTAGCTACCTTATAATTTTTCTAATTTTCATCATTTTTACACAAAGATCACGCTTTATAATACTATTTTTAAACTTTAACCTTATTTTGCACGCTTGCAGCTCAATACAAAAATTCTTTATCCCTAGGTCCAAAGCCTTTCGATTCATGAAGCATCTCTTTTGTCACATTCCTAATCTTTTTACCCATCTCATCCTACAAATCGTTAGCACTTTCTTGTACTTTCCAAGATCTTTCCTCCAAAATCTTTCTTTGCAAGCTCTTTTCTTTATTCCCTTTCATTTGCCACCACTTAATCCTTGACACTCTATCTTGTCTTTTACTCTTTACTCTCATCTTAACTTGGACATTGATGCTCACTAGAATAATGACACCGCAAGTGTACGGATCGTAAAATAGTACGTGATAAATCAAGTTCGTTCCCTCAGAGAATCATTACAATTAGTGATTAGGCATTAAAGTTCTTATGTTCATTTTAGTCAAACGAATCAACTTGAAATTGGGTTTTATGAAAATTAATTCAAATGCAATTAAAAATATTGAAAATGGATTTTTATCGAAATTAAGCAATTAAAGACACCCTAGAGATTCTAATCCGCTTTTTACACAATGTCAATCATCCCCCTTTTGTATTAGTTGGCTTATTGCTAATTTTAGAGTCAAGGGTTTTAATTAGATATAAATGTCTTTCGATTCAATTACCCTTTATATTAACTGGACTCTTTGATTTCTCAAATGAGTAGTTAATGTTCAGTTACGCTCATCCCTTATCCAGACTACCTAGGGCCCTTAAGTATATTTCTATCTTCAAATGCAAATTAGATGGAATCTAATCCTAAGTTGTTTAATCAATGGTCTATAAGCAATTCCCTTCTTTCAAAGGTTAATTACTACATCCACAATCAAATTAAAGGAGGCCAATCAATAGAATGAAATTATAATTCCGATTAAACACTAAAATTATCAATAATCCAACATAACATCAAGGTTAAAAGTTTATAGAATTCCTAAGGGTTACAAAATTTAGCCACTCATAGCTTGAAAGTCACAATCAATCTCAGTAAACATCTCAAGAATCATCAACTAAAAGAGGAGATGAAGTAGAAACACCTAATCGGCAGAATAAACGATGGAATCAATGAATTCTCGATCAGAATGGAGCTTCCCCAATACCTCTTGTGCGTTTTTCTCCTCTCCTAGTCAGCCAGAACTCTTCCCAGCTGCTGAATGTCGAAGCCCTAACTCCCTCTCCTCTTTTTTTAGCTTGAAAATCAAAGTTGTGCGTTTCAGGGACCGATCTCGCTATGGCGAGGAGTGACTCTCGCTATAGCGAGAGTTCATAAGTTCTCAGATTTCTACTGTATTCGTTACTTCCACGCTATAGCGAGTTACTCCCTGGAATTTCTATGCAACGCGACTTCACTATTGCGAAGTGTCCCCTTCGCTATGGCGAAAGTGCAATCTCGCTATAGCGAAATGCGTTCTCACTGTGGTGAGAAGACTTGTTCAATCTGCCTTTTCACTTTTTAGCTTCCCTCTCTTATTTTCAACTCTTTCTACAATTTACTACTTTTCCTTGAAATTGAAATCAATCATAAAATGAGGCTCAAATTGATAAAAATGTTACAATTGAAATACTTTCTTTATTTTATTTAATTGAATACACTTTTAACCATATTAATCAAGAGAAAAGCACTTTGCCTCCCTAATTTAGTGTCAGATATATTCCTTTTGAATCCTAAATTAGGATGTTATCAGACATCCATAACTAAAACTTTATATTGAGTAATCAAACTCTCTTCAAGTATAACTTTGCACTCTATGCAAAGTTTTCTATCTGATTTCTTTATAAGAAAGAAATTAATTTTAAAACATGTCTTTCCATTTTTGTATGTGATAAGATGGTCCTCACGCTTTTTAAAATAAGTGTTAGCTACTGTTAGATCAAATGCTAATAAGAAGTATAGAATAGTTTTACCTTCTGCATTTGCTTCTCTTAAGCCATGTCCTCCATACGTATTCTCATAAACTCTAGATTCATTTTTCACGTGACTATTAAGATCCCCTCCTGAATTTTTTTTTTCTTCTAATGGTGTTTTCTGAACTAAACATTCTAAATCCTCCCAATAAGTTACCTTGTGATATTCTTTTAATCCTAGTTGTGGTGCGTAAGCACTAATAATATTAAAAGTTTCTTTTTTTATTACAAATTTTAATGCAATAATTCTATCTCATAATCTCTTTATATCCACTATACTATTTTTTCAAAATTTATTTATAATTATACATACCCTATTTTTAGATTTAGCTTTATTAGTATACTAGAGTTTAAAACTTAAAGTATCTAATTCTTTCGCTTTTATCTTACCCATTTAGTTTCTTGTAGACTCATAAAATTAATCATTATCCTAATTATAGTATTTATTATTTCTATTGACTTACCCGTAAGCGTGCCTATATTTTACGTTCTAAAACAAATCTTACTCTCGTGAACTAACTTTTTTATCTACATTCGTTCACGAAAATAAAAAAACCCTTACTTATTTTTCACTACACCCAAACATCGATGCAATGGTTCTTGCTCATTTGTCACTATACTCGAGCTATACAACGCGTTACTTCCAGATAACGACCTAACATTACCGCTAATACATTAATAATTCATATTATAAAGATTTGGTAAAATTTTAAGTTGGTTGTCGATTGCTTAACACAATCCTCCTCTTTTTTGCGGGTTTGGAATTGATTATGACAAATGATTTACATCAAAATTCAGCACAAGTAAAGTTAATGATCCCAATTTGATTAAAGAGATAAAATTAAGCATAACTTAGAATTAAATTCATTGTTTTCAAAAAAATAGTTATTCCATAATTTTATTCTAGGATAGTGATTTATTACCATCAAAATTTATATTTAAATACCTTTTTTGGGAAACTTGGGCTAACATAATATGTTTATATATCTAAGTTATTCAAGAGTGAGAACCAAGCTTTAAAAATTATGATGTGGTTCCCACAGTGATTTAATGCATATTTGGTTCAGCTTCTTCTCTTCTCAAACCATGATTTTGGCTGAAGCAACAAGTTATAACTTTTACATTTTGTGATTTGCAAACGGACTTTTCCCACCTCTCATCGCAGAACCAAACATGCCTTTAGGCTGTTTGGGTTTTATATTCTTATAAGCCAAACTAGGAGTGGCATAGTTTTACTCATCCCGTTACAAAAAACAAGACATTAAAGTCAGTGCCCGCCTTCTTGGACCTTGGAATCTGCTATTCTCTAAACCTGGTGAGTATGGTTTTATTCTAATGTATATACACTGATAACGGTGAAATGAAACTTAAAAAAACAAAAAAAACCCAGAGCCCCGGGTTTAGAAGCTTCGCCGCTTGACCGGAATCTTAAGCTTGGAATCTGTGCTAATTGGTGAGCCAAACGAGAGCACCGAATGTGGAGCGTTGACAAATAAGTAAGCTACTGTTGATGTCCGTAAAACTAGCATGCGTTATATATATATATATATGTGTGTGTGTGTGTGTGTGTGTGTGTGTGTTAAAGCATAGCAAGTTGGCGAGTTGAGTACAAAGGGACAATAGTTTGGTGGTCGCAACCTACTCTTCTCCGGCAAAGCCCTTCTTTAATTTGTCTCACATCACTGAATTGAAGCCCACATTAATCTATATATTCCGAATCCCAACTATATATGTTTATTGCGGATGCTGTGATCACTGATCTAGATAATCGGCTACTCGCTTTTGATACTTTGATACTTTGGCATTAAATTATGCTTAGAACAAATCATATGCCTAGCCCAACACACCGCAATATTAATGTATCTAAAGAAAAAGCACACATAACAACTGTGTGTCTCTTATATATATAATGTTATTTTTTATGTAATTACAGACCAATGAGTAACACCAAAAGCGTGTGGAATCTTTTGTTAAATCACTGCAAGTTAATCTAATAATTAGTGAGATCTATTATCATTTTAAAATCAGAGTAACGAAAAAATTTATAGCAATCATATCATGTTCTCAAAGGGGATTGTTCCGCCTTTAGATATGGTACACGAGTTGTATCCTATAATAATAAAGCTACGCAAAATGCAAATTAAAAACTTGAAATCATATGGGGCTCATTGATGCTCTTTCTTTTCCCTTTTTAAGGAGGGGAAGGAAGAGGACCTGGGTATGGAGGGATTTAGTAAAAATTTGATACCGTATTCATTATTTGTTTCAACTGTTTTTGAGGGACACTGAGTACTTGGTCGTGACATTCTCTCCACTTCTCAAGACACATGCCCCCTCTTGTTTTTTCAAACAACTTCTAGTCTGCTTGAAAGTGAGTGACAATGATTTAATATCTTTTTGCCATGAGGTGGTATGGTCATACGGTGTGCTACCAAGTGGAAGAAACCAAAAAACAAAAGGAGCAGGGAGAGAGAGAGAGAAATAAAAAAATGAAAATGAAAATTTCAAATGAACAAACTTCATCTGAAATCTTTTCAGCCACTGAAAAGACGAATGGCAGTTTTCTGTACTCTTGCAGAGTCTTCAAGCAGCTAATAGATTCTCAAATTAAACCACGGATTATATTCCAAAGTTCAGACACATACATGATTGAGGCATTTACAGACAATATTGATTCCCAACAAAAGCAAAGTAGATACGCAAATGTACTCGTATTCTAAGCAAGATAGATAATGCCGCTTGCTGCAGGATATCATGATATGAGTTCAGCAGGACCACGCTAAACTTCTGCTCTGGATTTGTTACCATCATTTGATAATGACTTCCCATTCAAAATCAGCGGCTCTGATCTTCCTCATCATGTCAGCATTGATCAACCCATGTGCAAAGTATCTATTGGTGGATATCCCACAAGCACAGAACCTATACGTGTGTAAGGGTTGCATTAGATATTTTTCTTTCCCCAATATTGAAAATGGAAGTTTTAGATGTATCTAATTTAATGGAATTTTTTTAGTAATTAAAATCTATAAACATTATAGTTAGTATAGATTAATATGGATATTTTCATTTAATAATTAATAAGTATAAATTATTTTTTGGCGAAATATTAAGTATGAATTAAATAGGATATTAATATATGACAACTATAGTAAAATTTTAATTTAACAAGTTTAAATGTGTCCAAAAAAATTTGATGGAGTCATTAAAGAGATTTGTTCTTTATCTTATTTAGATTCATACTTCTAAAATAGCTCGGGGAAGGAGTTATCAACAAAGTCAATAAAAAAAATTGCATGCATTTATAATTGGGTCCAGAAGGCTAACGAGTTACCCACATGAACTCTGATCGCCATAAAAAAGAGAATGCCGTCGAAGGAAAGCACTCCCTAACCAAATATCCTGGTTTTCTTCTCCTATTCATGTGTAGTACATTTATTTATTAAGGAAAACGTCATGTTTCAGGAGAAAACCATGTCTATATCGAGAAAAGAGAGCGAGACTGTCAAGTGCAGTGAAGGCAATTACGGGTGGTTTTCATATATCATTTGGCCACGTGGGTTGCAAAGTGATTATGCTTTACTGCAAAAATGGTTGGCCTCAAAATTAAATAAGCACTACAAATAGGAATTCCCATTCTCTGTGTTGCAAACTTGCAATGCAGAAAAGGAGAAATAGAAAATGACAATGTTACACCTCACACGCTTGCACCTTCTTCATACGTGTGACACACCGAAAGAGAAAGAGAGAGGGATAGAGATACGATTCATCAAAAAGTTGGGAGTGTCACTTATGAACTACAAGATTTACATTATAAAATCGAAGCCTTAAATCAAGTATTTGAAGAAGAAGCCTCATCATGATGGTCAATATCCTCCTTAACTTGTTGTAACAACGAAGATGAAGTTGGAGCAGGAGTAGTATCAACCTGTTCCTCGGCTTCTAAGTAAGAAGAATTAACACAACGTGTACTAAATGAAGAAGACAGAGAAGAAGTAGAAAAGGATAAAGGGGAAGAAGGAGAAGGAGAAGGAGAAGAAGAAGAAGAAGAAGCAGAAGCAAATGCAAGGCCAACCAACAAATCAACAAAAGCAGCCACAATACAGGCGTGATTGCTTTTGGCGTTGACCCTCAAATACCAACACAAAAGGTCCTGGAGAGCCTCCCGGTGCTTGAGGGCATGAGTCTCCACCATCTCCTCCATGGATTTTCGAAAGTCCACGTAAGGGTCTTGAGACTCCATAGATAGCACCATGCTGTCTTTGAATGGTAAGCGTCCTCCTGCGGAAGCTCTAGTCTCTAATATGGAACTAGTCTCATCTGGCTCGAAGAACAGCCGCCTCCCGTCCGACCGCAACCCGCGAACCAAGGTCTCTATCGGGTCCCCTTCCACTGCTGTGGAATCTGAGTTGATGGTTTTGAATAAGTCGGTGTTGTTGGCTCTGAAAGAGAGGGTTCTGGGTTGGTGACAAGATGGCCAAGCCCAAGAAGAAGATGACCTCACTTCTGACTTCTTCACAAGAAACGGCAGCTTCATTTTCTTCCCCATCTCTGGGTTTTCTTAAAGGGGGATGAGATGATTTTTGGGGCTTTAACAAATTTGAGTTACTTCACTGGGGAATTAATGACAAACTCTGCGATGGTCTCAGGGGCCAACATTTTAAAGGGGTGGTGAGACGAGAGTTTGATAGCCAGCTGTATAGGAACTAGTGGGGTCACTTCAAATTCGATGCGTTCAGTGATAATTTATTCTTTATTATAGTTGTCATTTTATTCATGTGAGTGGGATTACTGTATTTTGTTCATATTACTCTCCAAAATGACTTCGTTAATTATACCAAATCTTGTTTAATCTGGTCGCTCTCTTCACGTCCAGTATTATATCCGCAACAATATTTTTTACGACACGTCATTGGTAACTATTTTCCTTTTGGGTATTTGTCCAAAAAACAAAAATGTTTTCTTTTACGTTAGCACTTGATACTTGAGTATTTTTATTTTTTACATGTTTAAAAATTTTTATAAGAAATTTAAGCTTGATATATGTAAAAAAAAAAATGACAATATAATAATTACAAATTTTTCATAAAAAATTGTCATTATAATCTAAAATTATTTTTTATTATATAATATATAAAATGCTAACTCCCAGACTGGCTCACATGAATTTCATATTCTTGGACCGTTTAATAAATAGGTTGACTCTATCGTTTATAAGTTGCTCATGACAAACTAACCGCTATTTTAGTACGTGGAATTTTTAGAATGAAAAGTGAAATGTAAATTAAAAAATAATAATTTTAAAAATAAAAAAATTGTCTTTATATTTTTATTTTAAAAAATAATAAAAAATTACTAAATAATAATAATATAATAGATATTATACAAAATTTTATTTTTATCTTTTCTTTTATATGGGCCAACCAAACCATTATAAACGCAAATGAATTAGACCAAGAATTAGGTTTATATGAAAGAGTGCACCATTAAAAAGCCCAATAAAGTCTAATAATAATAACTAATTTTGGTGGATCAAATGTCCCATTAAAAAGTGTCACAGTTGAAGAAAGCATATCATAGCATTAAATATATATATATATATATATATATATAGCGACAATATGCCTGGTAAGTCAGGTTTCAATGGAAGAATTCGATTCAACTTTCTCTTTTCCTTCTCTTCATTCTCAAACAAGGCTAAGCCCTCAATTTTTGCACTCAACTAGTCACCTTATTGCCTATGCCCTTCCTTTTCAAATAAAGGGAGAGTTTGACGATGGCAAATATCTTTAATAAAATGAATTTAAAACAAATTTTCACTTGATGATTAAAAGGTCTTGGAACTGGTCAGAATCTCCCAAGGTCCTCCATTCGTAGCTCAAGTTAGAGGTGATTATGGTATTCATGGCCTGTCCGGTTCCAGTTGATCATATTGGTTAGGCCAGGCTTCCCCCAAACAAAGAAGAAAAAAAAAATATATATATATATATATATATATATATATACCAGATTGGATCATATGATTAAACGAAATTGGCCTTGGCCACTTTAACTTGAATTAGTATAATTTTATTTCTGTTAAAAAAAATCATCGCGTAGAAATTTGTATAAGAATTTTATTTTTTTAAAGATAAAATATTTTATCAAAACTTATATAAACTTTTTTAGAGATAATTTTATAGTTTTTATCAAAAATTTATAGAAAGATAGTCCAACTTGATCAAATACTAAATTAAATCGAATCTGACACAAGCACTAATCTTAGAAAAAGAATTTCGATCCAAAAATGGAGCCAAACAGTAAACTAAACTAATACTCAACCATGTCACTCCTAGCTGCAGTGGTTTTGAATAATGAATAATCCGGAAATGGATGTGGGGTTCAACTCGATTTGGCTGTGCTCGGACAATTAAATGTCCAATCAATAACAAAATAATGAAATAACTGGCAGAGGTAGGTTGATTCCGGAGGGAAAGTAAACCAAATTAATTCAAAAGGTACGATTCGATTCATGAGTCATGACACACACACACTGGGTATGTGGGGATGCAAGCCATGTGTAACTAATAAAGATGAATCTGATCTTCACGATCCTCACAAAAAGGGTCCAGAGAGCAGAATGAGATCCCTGACCCTGAGAGAGACACAGAAAGAGACCAACTATGGGGTAATCATATCAATCAAGCTTTTCCACCCCATCGGGCATTGTTCTTCTATTCATGATCTTCTTCTTTAGTTTGCTGGTATAGTCTTTTCACATTGAATAGGGTTTTTTGGGTATGTTCAAAAGCTACAAGAGATGGTCACATTCATAATAGTTCAAATCATCTCCAGTCAATTCAAGTGTTCAGATCAAGGGATGCGGTTGACCGTGGCATTCCTACGTCTAGGGTTAAACAAGTCGAACGCAGTTCACTGTATAGGTCACAAGTGGATATATAGCCAATAGAATGGGATCCAATGGGTCCCAGTAACCAATTACTACTAGCACTGGAAGTTGATGTGGTCCATTTAGAATATGGAAGACGAAGAGGAAGGGACCTTGTTTGTCTCCAGACCTTAGCAGCATCTAGCACAAGGACCATGAGATCAAAAACCTTAGCACCGCAGGAAAAGAATCTAATTCATTACCGCTCCCACCCACACTGCAATAAAACAAAATGTACAGAGGGCTGCATTCCCCACAATCGCTAAAAACTTTTAGTTATAGGGTCAACCTGGTGCTATAATGTTGTCATAATCCAAATTTTTTGCATTCAACATAATAAATACGTTATGTAGTTAGATGAGGAAGTTAAAAGTACGAAGCTAGTATTAAAAATTTTTAATCTTTCCCTTTCTTATTATAGCCCATGCCAACACTGTAGATAATTCATTAATGTTGTTACCTTCCTTTTATTATGGTCCCCTAGACATCTACTTAAAGTAGCCGTGTCCTGGGTTGTCTCTTATCAGTGTTTTATCAGGTACAAAAGCTACCTCATCCCCCTTTCACAGTTGTATTGGTAACCCTCGATCTTACGAGTATTATTATATTTTTTAATTTAAAAGGTTTTGCAGTTTATGGCTTCTTCTTTTGAGATCTTTGGGGCTGGGTGTGATAAAGTTGGGGGATGCTATCTAAACTAGAGCCAAATTTTGTTGTAAGAAATGGATTTTCTTTTTATTTTGTTTTTTCCTTCGTTTTTGCCCTATCCCGATAACATCCACTTGGCTGATCTGAAAAGTACCAGAGTCTGAAATTGCGTATTCTGGTTTCTGAGCACGGGTAGGACAATCAGGCAAATGACAAATGATGATCAAGTAGTGATGCTACTCCCAAAAAGTAGCAGGAAAGAAGATAAGATTTCCGTTTTCTGTAATTATTTTTAGCTATAACCCCATGTCTTGCTCGATTCATTGCTCTTAAGGAGAAATTTTATTTTATCATTTTTTAATATTAGATAATATATAAAATAAAAATAAATTATTCTCTATTCTCATATAATTTTTATATTAAAAATATAATTTATTAAAATATTATGTTTACTTAAATTTTTATTTCAATTTTTTCTATTAAATATTATAAATTAAATTTATGACAATGCCTATATTTATTAATATATATATTTTGGTACAAAAATTATTGCTAAAATTAAATTTAATTACTGTCCACAAATTGATCAACATTAAAAATTTATTTTGTAAATATGCTTTTTGAATTTGTAATTTATGATCAAATATTTTATAGTTTTTTATTAAAAAAGCAACTATTTTATATTGATTATATTTAATGCTGGTTAGATAATAAATATCAGAATATTTTAGTTAAAATATAAGTAATTATAATTTATCTTTTGTAAAAAACATATGTATTATATATCTTTTAGTTTTAAAAAAACAGAAGAAAATTCTATCGCCTTAGATATTTATTGAGAGAGAAGACAATAATTTTATGTAAAAAAATATATATAAAATTAACAAGTCCACCGGGCAACTTCATCATCCCTGATATATAAGAGTTTTCCGTTGGACCATTTTTGCATGACGATCTTCACCACATATGTGGTCCGCTGGAGATATGAATAGTGCATAAGAAACTATGAATTGAGACCTTCGTTTGATCGTACAAACAAAATACTATTATTTTGACTCATTAATAAATTTATTTAATTTAATTTAATTTTTTAACTTTTAATTAACATCATATTCAATTTTTTGGATTATATTTATCATAAGTCATTTTAGAACATTTTTTTAAAAAAGTACATAACTTCGTTTTCTATTTTTAAAATATATAAAAAAATTTTATTAAACAAAATGTTATTATATACTTTAGTTTAATTCTAAAATTTTAACTAAAATACTCTCTATTAATTTTTTTTATTAAAAAGTATATATTTTGATTGATAAAAAGATATTTTGGTCAAAAATTTTAAAATTAAACTAAAATATGAAATAATTTATTGTTTCAAGGAAAATTTGTATATATTTTAAAAATTAAAAAAGTTCACTCTTAAAAAAATAAGAATCACTTTAAGATATATAAAATTGCTTTTTAAAATATTAATAAAGGAATAAATATAATATAAATGAAAAGTTAATAGATTAAATTTGAAAAATTAAAAAAAAATAAACTATGGAAACAAAATAATAATAAAAAAAATCCATCTTGACATGGACCAAAAACCGCAAACTAGAAGCCTGCATATTTTTCTCGTTATGCGCGGCATTTGCTAAGTCATGCTAAATTGCCAATATATATTGAAAACTTGTTACGTGCTCTTCAAACCGCAGAAGGATAGGTCGTCCAGTAAAGCCATGGGTCCCGCACCCTTTTATGTATCAACTTACGTAAACCATAACAAGAATCAAGATTGAGTCATCCACAAGACCCGAAGACCACAAAACATAAACATTCTCAAGCCTCCACTGTTGACACACGGTCCAATTATGTCAAACAAAGGAGAGAATGCAGAGGAGGATCTCATCCAACCGGATAGAGCAAAAGCCATAATGATATTGTACACTGTCCCCATCAATGGGGGCCCCCAGATTTTGACTCCTTTCTATTTGTAGATTGATTTCAGTACACAAATATGTATACATGCCAGTCTATTATATGTGATTCGAATTTTACGACCAATCTGAGTCTATCCTAAATTCTTAAGGTACAATCCTTACAAGAGCAAAGTGCAAAGGGCCATAGAAGTGTTGTTAGTTACAGCCCTCGGCTTAATAACGCATTCTTTGGTATACCAACAGAAAAGGACAAGAAAATTGACGGGTTATCTCTGATTTTATTTGATATAATACGATAATAGAATTAGAACAAAAAAAAGAAACATTTTTTTTATTTGATTTCATTAAAGAAAAGAAATATATATATATATAAATAATATCTAATTATTATTTATTTGATTTGATTTCATTCAAAATACGCTTGGTTCGCCGATTCAATTTTTATATTTTTTAAAATATTGTACGAAAATGATATATTTTCACGCTTTTAAAAATGCAACGTTCTTACAAAATTTATGTGGGAAGACGGAAATGTTAGACTTCAAGGGGGAAGAAATGTTTAAAAATAACAAAATCCTTTATTTTAAAAATATTTTCAAAATACATGAATGATAATTATCAAATAATAAAATTAATACAAAAATAAAAATAATATATATTAAAATAAAACTATAAGTTATAAAGTAATAACTTTAATATAATAAATAATGAATGATATAATACATATATATATATATATATATATATATATATAATAAATATAAATATAAATATATTATTTAATCTAAGTATATAAAGTGAAATTTCATTTTGATTTCTCATAATTAAAATATTTTTTAATTTAATCTCTCATATAATTATCTTTTTTATTTAACTTACAGATAAAATCATTATCAATAATATTTTTATATCAATTTATTATAAATAAAACTGACAGATATAATGATATATGATATTTTTTAAATAGGTTATAAATAAATTTCTATCAATATATTTTTAATTCATTTGTAGTAGATTAATAAAAATATATTATTATTAATAATTTTGTATATGGAGGATTAAAACAAAATTTTATTCTAAAATTATAAATAAAGTAGTAAATAACTTATGAAATAATAATAAACATAAGATACATAATTTTTAAAAATTGATATAAATTAAACATAAAAATATTAGATTTCCTATAATGTAGCATAATATTCCCAAGAGTATTTATGATGAACTAAACATGGAACTGTCATATTTTATGATTTGCAAAGGTATCCATCGTACCCATATCAGGTCGGGCCAGGTAGAAAACAACATAGGCCCAATACAGGTTTTCAAAACTAAGTTTGCGAGTTGGGTTCGACTGGGTTTCAGGCCAGTATTGATCTGGGCCAAGCCCGTTTGCAAAGTTTTTGGGGGTTGTGGGGTGAAGAAAAAGCACGATTTACTTGAGGACACTGTAGGGTTATGGACATTTACCCTCTTTCTCCCTCTCTGCTTCTCACTTCGACGAGATAAGTACAACCTTTGTGACAAACACACCCAGCTTACACATTGAACTCATTGATGATAAGCGAAAATGAAGGAGAAAAACAGTAGTATGTTACGACATCGATATGTCTAGATTATTCCCATTCTAGTTATGGTGGTGTTTCCTTTCTGAATGGCTATAATACCATATCTTGTACTATATTGTTACATCTTCTCTTTTACTGTAGGAAAGGTAGTAACGTTTTCCTGAGTCAGTTTGCATCCTTTGTTACTGAAGGAGATAATCCTAACTGACGATGTTTATAATTTTTAATTTATATAAATATTATTGTATAAAAATTTTTATTATAAAAGGTTGACCTAGTCTGGGCCACTCACAATTCAGGCCTGATTAGTCCGACCCAAGCACTGGGCCTAAAAAATAGGCCTGGTCATAAAGTCAAATTGGGTCTTAATTCTAGCACAAATCCGACACGGATCCACCCTATATACGCTCCTAAGAATTTGTAAGAATCTCATTCTTGAAAATGTAATCATTTTGGTATCTGTAAAATTTCGCAAACCAAACAGCCCTTAAAGATTCCAAGGGACCGAACTAATGATGGAATATGGAAATTGGAATCCCGGCAAAACCACCCGAGCCCGCGGGTCGGCTCAATTTCTTGTGAAACGCGATTTACGTATTGATCATAGGGATGGTCGTTCTGTTCATCAGTCCACAATATATTAGAACCCAAACAAAATTTGCAAAAATTTCTTCAAAATATGCGTATTAGATTAGAAAAAGAGAATTTCCCTTTCGACATTTTAGAGCTTAAACAAGAGCCAAACCCAGAACCAAGTAAACCATAAGCCATACCTATAATAAAAGTCATTGGTCCATTCAGCTCCAGCTTATTTACAAGGCAGAAAGGCAAGTATACAAAAAGACGAAGGCACTTGTATAATGATAAATTGAAATACTACTTAAAAAGTTAAATTCCAATATTTGACACACAGATAACATCCAATCAAACAGTGTTCCTTCAACACAGTTGACAAAGTAAGATGACAAAACAACTCTGAAGCAATGGAGAGGATGAAACTTTTTGGGGCATTACCCTCATATGTTCTTTAATTTAAGATCCAGAAAGCATTACACACTATATTGCATATTACAAATGCAATATGATATCATCTATAAGACCTCTAAAAGTAAGTACCGTCTGGAGGCTGGACAAGCTTCCGGTTATGTGGAGCACCCATTTCCTTTTTCAGCTGGGTCAGTATATCCTCCATAGTGTACTCTCGTTGCCAATTTGCAAGAACACCAAACTTCTTTGGTTCAACCTGTTTCAATTGCACGTCTTAAATCTAGGATCACAGGTGATTTGTTTTTAAACTTGCAAAATGGATTAAATTCTGTGTTATCACAATGATAAGAGAAGAGAAACGGGACAATGCAGAATGGATTAACACAGTCTTATTCATCAAAAGAGAATGTAATCAATGCCCATATTTCCATCTCAAAATCCCAGATCACTTTGAGTATAGCTCTCTTCTAACATGTCTCAAATTTATTCTCAGTTATAAATATAAATAGCAGTAAAAATCTTGCGAAAGCTAATTGATCTATAAGCCAAAAGAGTATGCCCTATGCACTGCACAAATATATAAAAGCTGAAAGCATTTAACAAAAATTAAGAACTGATACCACTCCTGTTTCATGATTAACACAAGTCATATTGATCCGTGAATGAAACCGAACACTTGGGGGCTTCTCTGGGTAATCTTTATCACAGAACAGCTTCAACTGATAAATTCTTCCTTCATGTACAGTCTGACAGAGAAAGCGAGAAGATAATTATTGAACCTACAAGCAGCCCGTTAATTACAAATAAATTTTAAGTCAACTATGTTATCCCCAAGAGATATACTAGGCCCAACTTTTCAAATTTCATGGTAGATCAATCATTTATACTCCAGATTTATTCACAACTAAAGCAAAGATGCTATATACTTCCTGTATCATTCTATATTGAGGGAGCCAATAGCTACCATAACCCCATTATAGCCAAAATATAAATACAGAATTGTAATGACAGCTTGAACTATTATTGTCTCCAGCCAATATTACACACGCTAAAGTTGTATAATGATAGCCATGAAAGCCATCAGTGTGCTTGTACACATACGCACTCATGTACAGAGACACAGAGCTAACACAAGTATATCCTTTCATACACATGCACAAGAATATGCGCAAGGAAACATGAAACATATGCTCCGATGCCATCAACTGGCAGTTACTAATTATAGGACCTCAAGAAATTAAGGACTTGGAGTTTATAATTTCCACACATGTACAGGTTCTGATAACTGATGAATTACAACAATTATTGCATGCTTATTTCACTTGTTCAAATAGAATAAGCTGACTTTGCACACACACACATACATAAAACTAAATGTGGGCGTGTGAGTGAGATATAAATGTTTACATTATGGGGACCAATAATGGTGCCAGTCCAAGAGCGCATGTAAATGTCATCACCATCATCCATTCCATAGCTAACTGTGCCATCTCCAATGCCTTTTTCTCCACGTTCAAGTTCCTCCAGCAATCTGAAGTTCCTTGGTACTGCATTTATGTGTAAATACATTTAACAAGACACACTTAGAAATTAAGAAAGGTTGTCACCTAATCATTTATTGTAAGATGAACACTATCAAAGTTGACATAAGATGCGTGTTATTGTGTCTCAATAATAGAGATAGAGAATCCTTGCATATAATCCTTTCTCTAAATTAATAGAAATATCCCTCCAGATGCATAATAGCAATGACGTTGTGTAGACTGACAATAACTGTGTCCTTTTCTAATTCTTAAACTTAATGATCAGAAGCTCTGAACAAGTATGACATATATATGAGCCTCATGTCATTCTTTATTTGTTTTGACAAATTTTTACAACATGTACAATGAGATGATCACCCTCATCCAGCAAAGTAACCTTTCTTTTTCACAAGGCTCCTACGTATGTTTAAATTTACAGTCTTCTAGGACCAAAGTATGCCATAACTTCATAATCAAAGCATTAGCTGCCCACAAAAGCCATCAGTGAGGCTAAAATATGTACAGAAGGTAACAAAGTCTTCCGGTTCTTTAATTGTATAGATACGAGTCTCCACATCGTTTCATGCACTTAATCACAGAGATGGGTTGTTTGACTGGAGCAGGCTTTCAAGAAACTCGAGCAAATAGAATTAGCAGAAAATTCTTGACAAGGAATAACTATCACCTTCCTTCATATCCATCACATCAAACACTTATTTTGTGCTGGCTAAAAATTTCAAAATATGCTGTCTAAGAAACAGAAGAGAACATGACTTGAACATAAAAATTGCACCATAGATTTACTGCTACAAAGAATAAAGCGACCCGTAATTTTTCATATTAAAACGTCAGTCACAAGGAAAATAAATTTGAGAGAGACATCAGAGTACACTAAACTCTTGAGAAGCAGCTGGGGCACGGGAATAATATTTGATAATTACTACAATAGTGTAGTCATAAATAGCCAAAACCAAGGTTAAAGCAAAATTCACCAATGACAAAATCCCATATAGGAAACCGCAGTAATGGATCAAAGACCCACGTTGGTTATATCATCAGTCATGAAAAAGAAAATATTGGAACCAAGATAAAGCGGCAAAAACAAATAAACAAGAAAAATATTCGGAAATGGGAACATGGAGTGTTTTACGTCAAAGGCAATTAAACGACGAAATCTCTATACCCATGAAAGAATTTTCGAAATAGTACTAGTTGAAAAAAACGGCGTTAGGCAAAAAACGCTTCGAAGAGAAGGTCATCGGTCCGCAACTCACCCACGACACTCGATCCTCCTGAGCCAAGCGTCATGGATGACTAACAGAAAATTTCCTCCCGTAGGTGTGGTGGATCTGATCAAAATATCGGATTTTTAGAGGATGCAGGCGACAAGAGAGGAGACAAAGACGGAGGAGAATCTAGGTAATGAAAGGCGACGCAGGCAAATGTGGGAACAGAAAAGGAGACCAGGGCAATAGGGATTTGCAAGGAGGGGGGTAATGGGTAGGATTTTTTTCATAATAAAGTGGAGTCTTTTGTTTAGAAAAATTATAGCGTGACGTGAAACTTGAAAAAATTTATATTAAAAGATGCTATATTTCAAGATTATTAACAAGATAAAAAAATTAAATACAAAATTACAATTTAAGATTATAAGTAAAAAAAAATTTATTTTTAAATCTTTCATAATAATTTTCAAATTTATGATATTTTAATATAAATATTTTTAATTCAAAATTTTTAACTCAAATTTTTTTCTTTTGTTTAAAGTAAAAGGAACAAACGCTTTGTTTTGGTTTTTGTTTTATTACTTTTGTTATTTGTAATTTTTTTTAAAAAAAATTTAAATACAATTTTTACATTTTTATTATAAAATTTTTTAATTAAAATATAATTAGTATAATTTTTTTAATTATAACATAACAAGTAAATAATTTTTATAAATAAGTATGTGATTTTTTAATTAAATTATAAATTAGATTTAAATATAACTTTTTATATATTTGATATCAAGTTTTATAATTAAAATATGATAAATATATAATTTTTAATTAATTTTTTATAATTTATAATTTAATTAAAAAAATTATATAGTTATTTGTAAAAACCATACGTTTATTATGTTATTATTAAAAAAATCATATAATTGACACATTTTAATTAAAAAAATTGATAATAAAGATATAAAAATCTACATATAAGTTTATTTTTTTAAATTATACATTCATTATGTTTTAATTAAAAATTATATATTTATTATATTTTAATTTTAAAAAATCTAATAATAAAGATATAAAAATTACATATTAATTTTATTAATTTTTTTATAAAAAGATTGTAAGAGGCGTTATGAATTACCATAGGAGTTAGAAATATTTATAAAGGGTAAGATTTTGATGAAAAATTATTTAAATAATCATATTTATTTTAATAAATTTTAATTAATTAATTACATAAATATTTAATGCAAAAAATACATTCTTATTTAAAAAGGAAAAAATATTTTGGAGAAAAAATAATGTTGCATAAAACTAAATATTTAAAAAAATTATATTTAATATTTAATTTGTTTGGTCACAAATTAATTTTTTTATTGGGTGGATAAATTGCATGATCTTTTATTTATTTTTATTTTTTTAGCCATTTTATTGAGACCTTTTGATGTTTCTTGGACTTACGCCTTTTGATGGTGCCATCGTTTGGCTATCCCCACACTGTGCAAGGACTAGGGTTCTGCTATCGCCCCTGCCAACCAAATAGGCAAGTTAACTCGGGCGTTCATAGAGAAATAAAGGGCCAACTACACTATGCAGCCAAGAGAAAGATTTATCAACCTGCTAATCACCACATTATTAAATCATGTTTCTCATGTTTATGGCTAATTAAATTACTGAGTCTCTCTCCTATTTTTTTCTCTTTAAATTTGTTTTGGGGCCAACGATCATTGATTCTCTTTGTTTTTGCTTATTATATGTTTGATAAAATTTTTGTTTCAACGATTTTATTAAGAAAGAGATGTGCATAATGTATTAATCTCATGATTTAATTACTGTGTTTATAAATACAAAGAGGAAAAAACTATTATATAGCACCAAGTTTCTAATTAAAATACAGCAAGTGTAGTATCAAATAAAATTATGACAATTGTATAATTTATATATATAATTGTATACTTTTTTAATTAAATTATATATTTATTATATTATTATTATTAAAAAATCATATATTTATTACATCTTTACTAAAAAATTGATAAAAAAGATATAAGAAATTAAAGGAAGGTTGTGTTACGGAGTTGACAGTTAATATAAAACTTTGTCGAATCTTTATGATATGGATCATCATTGTATTAGAGGTAATAATAGGTTGTTGCTTATAAATACTGCACTATATAACTCCATTACAATGACAAATAAGTAAGAGACGCTGCATCGACGCCTAAATATAATAAAAAATAAGTAAGGATTCCCACATTTTCTTGAACAAATATAGGTAAAGAAGTTAGTTTACGAGAGTATAATTCATTTTGAAATTTGGAATATAAGTACACTTACGAATAAGTCAATGAAAATAGTATATATTATGATTATGAGAAAAATTAATTTTATGTGTCTATAAGAGACCAAATGGGTAGGAGAAAAAGAGAAAAAATTAAATACCTGAGATTTTAAACTCTGGTGTACTAACAAGGCTAAATCTAAAAATGAGGTAGATATAATTGTAGAGAAGTTTTAAAAAAAATATTGTGGTAGATGTAAAGAGATTAGGAGATAGAATCATTGTGTTAAAGTTTATCGTGAAAAGAGAAACCTTTAATATTATTAATGCTTATATGCCATAAGTAAGGTTAAAAAGATTTCATAAGATAAAGTTTTAGGAGGATTTAAAATGTTTAGTTTAGAAAATACTATTAAGACAAAAGATTCTTTTAGAAATGAATCTTAATAGTTATGTGGGAAATGTATCTAGAGGTTATGAATGTACATATGGAGGACATGGCTTAGAGGAAGCAAATGCAAAGAGTAAAATTATTCTAGACTTCTCATTAACATTCAATCTCACAGTAAGTAATACTTGTTTTAAGAAGTATAAGGAGTATCTTATCATGTACAAAAGTGGAAGAGTATACTTTCAAATTGATTTCTTTCTTATAAAAAAATCAAACAAAAAATTTTGCATGGATTATAAAATCATACCTTAAGAGAGTTTGACTACTCAGTATAAAGTTTTAATTATGGATGTCCGAGTTAAGAGAAGAGTAAAAAATAAAAGCCAAGATAGGTTGTTAAAGATTAAGTGGTGGCAAGAAAAGAGCTTGCAGAGAACGATTTTGAAAAAAGGATCTTATGAAGTACAAGGAAGTGTTAACAGTTTGTGAGATAAGATAGTTAAAAAGATTAGAAAGGTAATAAAGGAAATACTCGATGAATCAAAAGGTTTTGGACCTAAGGATAATGAATCTTGATAGTGGGATGCAAGCTTACAAGATAAAGATAAGGTTAAAAGTAAATGTTATAAAGCGTGGTCTTTGTATAAGAGTGATAAAAATTGAAAAAAATATAAAGTAACTAAGAAAAATATTAAGAAGGCAGTGACTGAAGCAAGAGTTAGAGCATTTGATGGGTTATACCAATCTTTAGGTACTAAAGTTAAAGAGAGAAGTATCTATAAGCTAGTTAAATGAAGGAAAAAAAAGATAAAAGATGTACACTAAGTGAAATACATTAAGGATGATGAAAGAAAAGTCTTAGTCACAGAATAATATATCAGAGAATGGTGGAAGAATTATTTTTATAGACTATTTAATGGAGAACACGGGATTTTATTGTACTCAAATAGGCTAGACATTAAAGAAGAGGATTAAAATTATATTTTTTATTGTAAGATTCGAAAGTCAGAAGTAAAATAAGTATTAATGTAAATAAAGAATGGCAGAGCAGTCAGATCAAATAATATACCCATTAAAATATGGAAAGGTTTAGGTATGAAAGGTATAAGTTAGCTCACAAAATTATTTAATGAAATTATGAGGTCTAACAAAATACCGGATAAGTAGAGAAAAAGTACTTTAGTCCCTATTTATAAGAACAAGGAGAATATACAAAACTATACAAATTATAGAGGAATTAAACTCATAAGTCACATTATGAAATTATATAAGAGGATAGTTAAGCGAAGATTAAGGCAAGAAACTCAAATTACTGATTTTATACCTTATGCCAAGAAGGTCGACCATGGAAACAATATATTTATTGTAAAAATTGATAGAGAGATATCGAATGAATAAAAAAGATTTATATATAGTGTTCATCGATTTGGAAAAGGCATATGATAAAGTGCCAAGAAATGTGTTTATGGAAGGTTGTGGAAAAAAAATAAATTTGTATAGCTTATATTCGAATAATTTAAGATATGTATGATGGAGTTACAATTAGTGTTATAACAAAATGTGGACTTACAAAAGGTTTTTTGATAACTATTAGTTTACATCAAGGATCAACTTTGAGTTCTTATTTTTTTTACTTTAGTTTTTGATGTATTCATTAAACATATTCAAGAGCTACAATGCATACTTTTTGCAATGACATAGTCTTAATTGGAGAATTGAGGGAGGAAACAAATGAGAAGTTAGAGATGTGGAGACTAACTTTAGAAGGACATGAATTTCATTTAAATAGAAGTAAAATAAAGTATATGAAATATAAGTTTAGTAAAAGATGCATTAGTTCTAGTATAGAAATAAAAATTGGAAAGCATACCATTCCACATGTTACACGCTTTAAATATTTTGAGTCCATCATATAACATGATGGAGAAATAAAGGAAGATGTAAAATATAGAATTCAAGCAGAGTGGATGAAATGGAGGAGTACTTCGAGCATTATTTATGTTAAAAGAACATCATTCAAACTTAAAGATAAATTCTAACGCATAGCTATCAAACTTGTAATATTGTATGAAACTGAGTGTTAGACAAAAAAAATGTCAATAAGAGAATAAACTTAATATTATAGAGATGAGAATATTGCGTTGGATAAATAGACACACCAGACAAGATATAATTAGAAATAAATACATTAAAGAGAAAGTGAATGTTATATCTATTGTAAAAAAAGTTGTAAAATTACGACTTAGATAGTTTAGACATGTGTAGAGGAGACTTATAGAAACTTCAATTAAAAGAATAAATTAGATGAATAGTAATCTAATAGTCAGAGGTAGATGGTGACTAAGAAAAATTATAAAAGAAATTACTAAAAAATTTTAAATTTAAATAATTTGTCTAAAAATATAATTTATGATAAGAATTTATGGCATTAATTGATTCATATAACCAACCCCACTTAATGAGAATATACATTGTTGTTGTTTAATCCATAAAAAGACCGCATGATATTGGCATTTCTTAGCTTCATATACCCATTTTCCTCCTCACTATATTCTTCGCTTTAGTTTTTTAGATTCTAGGGGGAGGGGGAATTATTGGTTTAGTAAGATAAGGACAGTCAATCGCCTAAAAGGTTACATGTATCAAACTCTTACTTCATGTTTGATTACTTGTAAAGTAATTCAATTTTAATTACATTATAAATTTATTATATCTTTATAATTATTATTTTATTTATTAAGTTATTATTATATTACTATTTTAATCATCAATTTTTTTTTAAAAAAATAAAGGCATAATAATAATAATTTCCTATGCTCCAAATTACCTTCCTTTTCTAATTACATTACCAACCAAATGCTTATTACAAATGGCTTTGTCACTTTCGTGTTGTTTGTTCATATTGTACCTGCTTATGGACTTTATACTCTTACATACACATTTTGATGAACTTCTTTCTCTCTGTCTAGTGCAGAAAGTGCAAATGATATAAAATGAATTTTCCGTAAGAAGAGGAGTGAATATTTTTATATGTTTGTATTTCTTCACATAATATTAAAGTGAAATATCTAGTTAGTGTGCAGTTAACCTGAATCTGCATTAGCAGCCTGACATTGTCAACCGCTCAAATTGTAGAACCTTTACTGACTTCCTAAAGAACACCGAGAATCCGCAGTTCTTGTCTTTTGTGACTTTTGACTAATTTTTTCATGGCTATTTCCGTAGACTCTATATATCTTGGTAGTCTATCAGCACGCCCTCACAGAGATGAACTTGGGTTTGTTTTCTGTAGATTTGGATGTTGTAATGTTTAGCTGAAAAAAGAAGGCTATGATTTTGTAGTAAATGACTTCCCTCCAGATGAGCACTACCAGTAAGAATTAACCCCTTGTTTGGTTTGAGGGGAGGGGAAAGCAGGAGAAGGGATTCTCCTCCCCTCCCCTTGTTTGGTTTGCATCTTCAGAGGAGAGGGGAGGGGAGGAAAAATTTAATGAAATTTTTCTTCCCTCCCTTTGTCTCTGCTCCCTCCGATTTGGGGGGATTGCAAGGGAAGGCTGCCAAAAAAAAAATTATCACTAAAATGCCCTTGTTTCAATTTGCCTTTTTTGGTCTGACAATACCTTCACTTCTTTCGTCCGTGTCTCGTCTCCCATCTCCACACCGCTCTCATCTCCACGCCATGACTTGTCTGGCGTGCATTCTCAGGGTTTCGTTCTCATCTGGTTCTCGTCTCCACGCAGCTTTCATCTCAACGCTGCGACTCGCCTTGCTCTGGTTTTCCATGTCTTCGATTTCTTCGTTCCACCTGCAACCCAGATCGCCCAGATCGGACCTCCTTCTTCTTAGGTTCGAATCGCTTTTATTTACTCGTGTTTCTTCTTGATTGCTTCCATTTTATCATTTGCATGTGGTCTGAGCTAAGGTAGTGAATATATGCTTCTGTTTCTTCATGCTTTTATCTGAGCTTTTGTTGCTTTGTGCTTCTACCTGAATGTTGGTGCTTCTGTTTCTTCGAATAAATTTATTGGAGGATGAGATGCTTTTACTAGATCTGTGAAAACAAAGCTCTCGTTGTTGGGGGGAACATATATGTTCCTAGTGTAGTCTAGTAGAGATCTGGATTCAGACTTTACAAGCACACGGCTTATATATCAGAATAAGATGTTGGGGGGAACATATATAAAAATCACATTTTGCTAGCTTAATCGCTGCCAACATAAGTTTAACTGAATTTCACACCATTGAATAATCTTTAATAGGGAACATTTTACAAAATATATATTTGGTGTTATTTTACAGGATTAGAAGTAAATATTGATTTTTTCTTTTTGGGTGTATCTGTTGTGAGTCGAGAGCCAGAGCCAGACTAAATTTGATTATGCCCTGTCTTTGGGCAATAATGAACATAATAATCTATTAAGCTTATGGCTCCCTTTGCTTTCTTTCATCACAAAGCAAAACAAAAACTTATGGCATGTTCTGATATCAAATTTATTTGCTTCATTGCCTTTAAAAGGGCTTCCTTCATAGTTTAGTATAACATAACGAACTTGGATTAGGGATTAATTTAGTTAGCATTCAAAAGTTTTATAGCCATAAAACTGGAACAGTTTATTAGGAGTTTGATGGAAGAGCCCCCCCAAAAAAAAACCGAAACAATAATTAAAAAAAGGAAAAAAAGAAATTATTGGGCACCTTGAACGACAATGACCTCACTCCTTATGTACAAACTTAAATTCAAAATTTTCATAAGCAAGTGGACGTAGGTAAGCCTGTTTATACATGCTATAATTTGTTTAGGTATTTAATGCTGTTAAAAGTAATTTTGCATCTTTTTGGGTCATCCTCTCTTAACAGGTTGTCTTTCAAAATGCATTTTTTTTGTTCCCATTATATATTAACATCAAAGTTAGCTTACAGGATTATCATATGATTTTTGGATCAAGTTGAAAGTAATTTTGCATCTTTGGGTCATTTTCTCTCAACAGGTTGTCTTTCTAAACACATTCTTGATGTGCCATCTATATATTGATATCAAAGTTAGATTACAGGATTATTATATGGTTTTTTTTTTCAATAAATTTTACATTTTTGCATTTCTTGTGGACTAAAATTTTCCCAAAATGGTCATTAGAGTTATCTTCACTGTGATTGAGCTATATACACAAGTGGCATCACTTGCAGCAGTGAGTTTATTAACTGATGGAAATTGTTGTTGAAAAGGAAACTACAATGTAGCGAGAGAATTTTTGCTGCATCCTCTTACCTAAATATTAGTTGTATGAGAAAATAATATTTATATCTAAAGTTTAACCATTGTTGAGATAAGTGTGCAAAAATCAATAATTAGACCATTTCGATGGCATACATAATAAGCAAGTAACTCGTGAAGATAAATTATATTGTATTTTGTGAATACCTAGACTTTTAGCAAAACCTAATGAAGAAAACTAGGTCAGAATCTTCAATAAAGTAGTGCCCTGTGAAGAGAACTCTTGCTTTTTGCTCTTCAATTCAAGTGCATTTCTTAAATTGCATATTATGTTTTTGGAGTAAAGAGAAACCATACATCAACATTAAATGAACCTGTGCCATCTTTGTCATATAATAAAAAAAGGGAAAAAAATTCTATCTAGGGTTGGTTGGTCTTCCTATAAATTCTTCCTCAAAAATTTTTTTGACCCAAAAAAAAACATTGTGGTAGAGTTTAGAAATATTGTATCAAACATTAATATTGTGAATGAATTATGAGAATGAATTGCTAATGCCTGCAAACATTGATATTGTATCAAACAGAAAGCAGTACTTTTATTTTCTAATGCTTGCAATCTTAACTTCTTAATTTTATGATTTATTGTTTTTATATTTGTGACACATTCACATGGCCTTATCCAATCATTTTCTATTTCCTAATTTGTTCTATTTTCTTCAAGTTAGATGGATGTTAAGTTGTGGAAGTTGTGGTTAGAATTGCGTCGAAGAACTATCATTGTGATTGTATGTGTCACTGCCTATTTTTGGTCCAAGCAAATGTCTGAAAGAAGAAAAATAAGTTATAGTATGCGTTTTAGGAGAGAAAGGATCCGCGAGGAGATCATAAGGCAAATAACAAAAAGTGAAAAGGATAAAAGTATTATTAGGATGGATTCTGAAGCTTTTATAACATTATGTGGTATGTTGGAAACAGAGTGTAACCTAAAACCCACACGATGGGCAACTGTGGAAGAACAAGTTGCTAAATCTCTTTTCATATTAACACATAATGCAAAAAATTGTCTAGTGAACTTTTTTTTCCAGCGTTCTGATGAGACAATTAGCCGTCAATTCCATAAAGTTTTAAGAGCTATCATTGAGTTAGAAGATAGATTTGTTGTACAACCTAATGGCTCAACAGTTTCTCCTGAAATTAGTAAAAAAGATAAGTTTTACTCGTATTTTAAAGATTATGTTGGTGCTATAGATGGGACACATATAAAAGTCAGAGTATCTGTTAAAGATGCTCCTCGGTACCATGGTAGGAAGGAGTTCCCAACCCAAAATGTCTTAGCAGCATGCACATTTGATTTAAAATTCACTTATGTCATGACTGGATGGGAAGGCACTGCATCCGACTTAAGAATTCTAAAAGAAGCACTAATAGGAGAAGATAGTCTTAAAATTCCTGACGGTAATTATTACTATTTTGAAGATGTCATTGAAATTTAAATTTGGTGATTATGTAACTATTATAGTGATTAATTTTGTTGATGATAGGGAAATATTACCTTGTGGATGCTGGCTTCATGTTAACAAGTGGACTTATCACTCCTTATAGAGGAGTTTGCTATCACTTTAAAGAGTATTCAACGAGGAATCCACCACAAAATCATAAAGAATTATTTAATCTTTGACATACATCATTACGTAATGCAATTGAAAGAGCTTTTGGGGTGTTGAAAAAAAGATTTACAATTTTATCCAATAGAACAGAGCCTAGTTATGGAGTTAAAGCACAAAAATTGATCATTGGTGCTTGTTGCATTCTTCATAATTATCTGATGACTGTAAACCCTGATGATGAGCTGATTTCTCAAGTAGATGCTGAACTTGCAGCTCAAACTGTGTTTGATGATAATAATCATGGTCCAAGAAGTCAAGCCAACGATGCTGCTCGGGGTGAACTTATAAGAGATAGTATAGCTAATCAAATGTGGCTAGATTATCAAAACAATGATGAATTTTAAGTTTGATGTATTATTATTTTATATTTTCTATTTATTTTTATGTACTCCATTGTTTGAGTTGATATTTGGATTTATTCTATTGCCACTTTATTGCTATTTTATGTTTGATTGAATTTCATATATTATGTTGGATGTATCTTTATTTTATATATTGCTATTGTTTGAGTTGATAATTGGATGCATTCTTATTTTATATATTGCATTGGGATTGAATGAATATGTATTTCATATAGCATGGCACCTACAAGCAAGGAGAACTTGGTGTGGTCAAAACCTATGGATGATGCACTTATTGATGCATTCATGAATGAATATAATTATGGTCATAGAGTTAATGGCACCTTCACTTCCACTGCATATGACAATATAGTAAAGGAACTTAGTGCTTTATTTGGCACCAAAATTGATAAAGAGAAAATCAAGAATAGGTGGAAGACTTTGAAGAAAAATTTTGCTAAAGTATATGATCTCTTTAAGAATGGTATGAGTGGGTTTGCTTGGGACCTAACAACTTGCATGTGGGATGCTGATCCACAAGTGTGGGATACTTTAATTCAGGTTAGCTTGCTGCTTTAATTCAACTATTTAATGTATTCTCTTAATATATTTTAATATCTTAATGTATATCTGTCCTGTAGCTGCTGGTTTATAGATAATATAGCTTCTGGTTTGTTATTATCATAGCTGATAGATCAAATTAGTTTGTTGTCATATTTCCAAACTATTTTTAAGCTCATCCAAGAGCAACAATGTGGAGGAATACCCCTCTTCCAAACTATGAAAAGATGGCTACACTTTTATGGCAATGCAAGAGTTACTGGAAATGAGAGAAAGACACTATCTCAAATGAAGAAACGCAAACATTCATCCACTGAAGATTTATTTCATGATAATATTGATGATGTTGACAACATGGTTTCTCAAAATGAAGCCACTTTGGGTAATTACAATTGTTTTATTAATGATGATTCACTTGATGCTCAGCAGGAAGATGATTCACCTAGAGTAAGTAGTAGCTACAACAATAAGAAAAGAAGAACCTCTTCAAGTAAAGACAAAGATGTTGAACTTAGTGAATACAAATCAACTATGTCTGAGTTAATAGATGTGCTTAGACAAAGTAATTCTATCATGGAAAGGACTATTTCCACACCAACACCATTAGTTCTACTTGAACCTGAAGAACTTTTGACATTAATTGAAGGATGTGGATGTGAAGCTGAAAAAGTGCCTAAGATTTTTACCTTCTTCATGAAGAATGTTGAGGAGTTCAATATAATTATGAAATGCTATCCTCAAATGCACAAAGCAGTGATAATGGAGTTGGTTTATGGTGCTAGAAACTAGTAGCAGATTATGAAATTAATCTTTTTGTTGATATGGAATTGATTAGTTTTGTTGTTGTGTATGCTGTCATGAAATGATCATTCTATAATAATTGATCTTTTTGTAGTTGGAATTGATTATGGAGTTGAAAATGATCTTTTTGTAGTAGATTATGAAATGTTGTTGGAATTGTATTTGGAATTGTTTTTGTCGTCCAGTAGTTAGAATATTTAATTAATGAAATATATGTTTTATTCTTCAAGTCCAGGACGAGTACATTTTGTTAAGGACCAATGTCGTCCAGTAGTTGGAATATTTTGTTAATGAAATAATTATCTTTACTTGATTGCACATAAATACAAAAATATATTTTGTTTGATATCAATATAAATATAGAATTTTTATAAGTATGGTTGAGGAAAAATTTCAACGTAACAATTAACATGGGTATATTGCCATATTGAGAAAAAAGTAAACATGTCAATGTTCTCAACTCAGATGCGTTCTGATTTTATAAAATAAAACAGGTTAAATTATACATTTGTTGAAATAATTATTTAGTTGATTTCATTTGTTTACAAATTTTTTTAAATAATTATAATTATAGATAATTTCTGACATTTGTTTAATTTGGTGATAAAAATGTTAAATTTTTAAAAATAAAAGAATAATTAATTGTATTATCATTGCTTTTAAAATATATAAAGGTAAAATGGTTTATATATTATTATTTTCTCTCCCTTCTCCTCCTAAACCAAATAACATATCATTAAAATCCCTCTCCTCCCTTCCCCTCCATTAAAATTCCTCCTCTCCCTTCCCCTCTATTGAACCAAACAAGGCCTAAATGTGGCGAGTGACTAAATCTTACATGGTCCAGTAACCAGCCTAGACCTTTTCTAAGATTTCATTGGGTTGGTAGAAGCTACCTGCTTGGAATTCTGACAGGGTAGGTTATGCAAGAAGGAAAGTCAAATGGATGGAAGGATTACAAGATAGGTAATGATGGAAGGCGTAAATCTGTTGACATGCACAGCAAAGAGAGGAGACATGATCAAGATGATTTTAAAGATTACATTGGGGAAGAAAAGATTATGGGGATAATTTTCCAGAAGATGGTGGTATAGTCATTCCTAATCTGGAGGACAATGGTAGATGGCGTGAGCCAATTCATTACTCATCAATTGACAATAAGAATGAAAATGCAATAGAAAATAATCAATTTGAACCTTGCCATGATTATGACAGGAAAGATGAGTTTAATCTAAAAAAGGACAGGAAAAACGAAAACGAAAATTATCACTAATGATTTTCATTATTCATCACACAGGTTACTTTGGCGGTTCTCCTGCAGAAAATTCCCAAGAAGATGTGAGGAGAGCACAGATTGGTAGGCCAACTTCAAATCATCCTAATGACTCCAAATACCAGAAAACTTGTTATAAATGCGGTGGTTATGCATAACTGTGCTAAAGACTTGCTTCACGGGGGAAATATAACAGATTGGACAGTGCAGGATGACATAAATTAAAAGCATAGAATTGAAAAGAAGCACAATAATTTTGGATCTGTTTCCTGGGCTAAACTGCAGTCAAGTGGGGATACCGTATCAATAAGGCACCGGATAAACAAGTTTGAGGGTATCTAATTCGCAAAGGATGCTGTCAAGGATTGAATTCTCTTCCCTAGAAAAGGAAACTGGTCAGCCTCAAAGAAAATAGTATGAAGGAAGCGAAGCAGGAAGGGAATTAAGGCACGTAAGAGATCTAGTGCGAAGAAATCAAGGAGTTCAAACTCATCACCTTTGCGTTTGGATTACTTTGCATCTTACTCACACAAAATTTCTCAATCATCTAGTTCCCTGCCAAGGTCTAGTTCTTGCTCTAGATTGAGATCAATGTCTTCTAAAGCAAGGTCCTTGCCCTCAAATTTAAGGTCTTCAAAATCTCGCTATTCTAAGGGCAGAAATCCGAATTATAGGAGGTCAAACTCTCCCACATATCTGTTTATATGAAGGGGCAGGTGATGAAAATAACTTAACAATGGATGTTGGTTGTGACCATGTCATATTATTTACAGTCGGAGGTTGAAGAAGGAGCTGATTTCATTTGAGAATTATGCTAGAAGGGTTGCTCATAATTAATAATTTCATGTTTTTGATAAGTTTATGTGAAGCAGTAGTCGATGAGGAGAATGCAGTCTGGAGAACTCCAAATACTGTTGCTACAGATGAAGTCCCTTGAGTAGATTTTTCCTCATAGAAACTTATTTGTGATCTTTCATCCTTTCAACATATTGAAATTCACATGTGGTTTGTTATTGAAGTTTTACAAGAAGTTTGACCAGGTGATTACGCAAACCATACCATAGTAAATTTGCCTACTTGTAGTCCCCACACAATTTTGGTGCAGTGCCATCCTACAGCGATAACATAAATAACAATGGTGGCTTGTTGAATGCTGAGTAACAGTGCAGACTCTTAGAAGGGGAGGAAATTTTTTTTCTTTTTGGGTTCTGCTCTTTTAATCTGCTAGTAAGTGAATTCCCGTTAAAATTATTTTTCTAATTGTATATCAACCTTAAATTTTTTGGTGAATTTTGTGTAAGCCTTAAATTATGTACCTTGCTTATATCTTTATATATAGTTACTGGAATCACAAAATTCAGGGATCAAGACTCTAAAAATGTAACTCCATCCGAAGAATTTTTTTTTTGGGGGGGGGGGGGTGTGGCTTTAAACATGCTGACAAAATTAGAAATTTCACTGAATTGTAACTCAGTTGCACCAAAGTGAAATTTTGCCATTCGTGCAATTTGATTAAGCTGTGTTTCCAATCTATTGAAGTAGCTCTGAGTGACAAAGGTAGGTCAAATCTTTTGTAATCTGGCAGGAAATTCCCTACATATCCTGTCATTTTAAGTCTTATCCTAGAAGTCTAAAAGGCCTATCTTATACTGCTTCTCGGCACAATTACGTAGCAAAAAGCCTAATGCTTTAATGTTTGACTAATGGTCACAAGTTGAAACACCAATCAGGAAAGTGGAATTGGTAGGCTAGTTTTTGTACCTAATCTAGAGTTTGTCTGGGCTAGTTCCACGAATCAAACCTTTTAGAGTAAGTCATCTTTGACTTGGTACTTTCACTATGTGGTAGGTATTGCCACCAGAATATGAGACTCTCAACAAAAAAAAAAAAAAGCCTTCAGACGTTGCTTGTCAAAAATACTATCTAACCTTCAGTTCTGCACTACGGTTATATTTATACGAAACTGAGGACTTTGGGCCCAGTTGTACCAAACTCTTCGATATTATTTTGCTCTCCATGTTTTTCATGAGAAATTAAATTGATAGACATAGTATGCATGGTGTCAAAGATGGTCGAACATATCCTAACATAAACGATTACAGGAAACGTTATATATTGTTATTAACCAATTCATTTAGGTGGCATTTGATATATTGTTATCTTATATATTTTCAATTAAGATATTATGGTATGAATCTTATGTTTGGTATCATATTTGAAAGTTATTAACAAAAAATATATAATTAATATTTTTTATAATTTAATAAAATTAAAAATTATGAAATATAAGATTTTTATAATTTTGTATGGTATTTCATACATTCAAAATAATGGCAAAATATGCTTCTAAGCATTTTGAATATCAATATACCAAACGAATGTATTTGAATGCTTATTTTAATTTAAAAATATTAGGATAAAGATGACAATTTACTAAAAGGTTAAATATGCTTCCACCTACTGTAACTATCTCCAGAATTGGACTCTGAACTCTATTTCATGCTTAATAAATACCATATGGCAGATATTCTGACGAAAGAAGTAAGGTTTTGTGTGCATGCTTGCGAGATTTGCGTTTATTAAAATTAAGGAATATTTAGTGAGCTTTGTTTATTTTGCAGGTTGGCTGCTCATCATCCTAGTTTATCCGATTGACTTGTAGACTATTTACAATACAGTTTTTTCCCTTCTTTATTTTGGGGTTAAACATTATTGCAGATACTCATCTAAATATTGGCCATGGGCAACTCTCAGGGATTAAGAAGCAGAAAGGAAGGAAACATCCTTAACGATTAATTAATTGGTAATTTCGATAAAGAATTACCATGCAGGACTTAGCAGTGACTAGTGATGCTCAGCAAAATGGTCGTGGTCATCATAAGGAGCAGTATTAAACCTTCCTACAAAGTAGTTGCCACCGTATGGTAATTAAAATTGATCCTCATCTTATTAATCTAGAAAATATATGATGGATAATATATGATGTCCAACCAAAGTTAAAAAAAAAAAAAGGAAAACTGAAGTTACAGTAGTGGATTTTACTCAATAGCTTCATTCGAATTTATTGGTTGAATGGCTTCCCTTTTCAGAGAACGTTGCATGAAAACTTAAAGCTGATTGAGAGCAGCATCTAAAGAAGTCAAACGTTAACGCAGGTGTTTCCCCATCTCCTTTCCACGACGATGAAAGCAATTCACAAGTGCATCCTTCGGGGTTCCATGGTATGTGAAACCATAGCCTCTCTTCAAGATAATCCTGAGTCCTGGCCTCAGAGCCCAGACTTAATAAGCGTTATTTAATTACCGGGTCTTGGCGTTTTTTATGCCATATGATATATGGACGACTGATTATAAGCATTGATGGTACTGCTTCCGATCCCAATGTCTGGTTAGCTCGTTGCCAGTGGTTTCTGTTCCGATCTTGTGGCCCCTCTTCTTGATGACCTCTCGCTCCATTACAAGTGATTTGGCCCGGGTTTTATCCACAGCGTACCTGAGCAAATGAGCATTTATAGAAGAACTAGAGTTATGTGTTTGAAACTACCCCCATTTTAAAAAACAATATAAAAGAACCATCACTGGCTGTAAGGTGAATTTTATTGTCCTTTGTCTGGTTATTAGTTTTGTTGATTATTAGTTGTGCATTTATTTTTTTCAGTAAAGTTATTAATTAAATAAAGTACTGATAAACTTAAGATACCAAAGAATTCATTTGATTGTTACCACCAGTGTTCCGCTTTTCATATTTTGAATGTCTGATAAAAGGTTATAATGCATCAACTGATACTCCTCATTCCTCTAATGAAAGTTTACTCTGACATTGACATGTGAGCGTCGGTTGAGGAATTGATGGTGTTTGCATGTCTGTTAAGGAAGGACAAGAGCAAAAGCAGATGTAAATAGAACATAGAGATCAACAGGACAAAGAGGCTGCAAGGCGAAGGAGAAATAAGTGGCTTGTAACAATAAAACTGGAGGATAGCCAGCAGAAAACTGGGAATTTTGGTTGGAGATTTTTTTCGGGTAAAATTTGATTGTTACTCAATTATTATTTAATACTCTCTAACAATAATTATTTAATAATTAAAAATAAAAATATTATGGATATTTTTTATATATAAAATTATTATTTTTATTTGTAGACTTAATTTTTCACCTATTAAACGAGAGGAGGAAAGAGGGAAAAAAAGGGACGAAGAAAAGGTCGGCATTTATCATCTGACGTATTACCTCCCTCATCATTCTCAACTGTCTCAATTACTCTTGCATTTATGTGTTTTAAATGGTCATAATAGAATGGCCTTTTTTTCAATGCTCGGAACTACCCAACCGGCCCTCTATCATCCTTAATTCTCTTGATTACGTTTCTTTCCCTAACCCAAATTAAATTTTCTGACACTACAGGACATTCAACTTTCATGCTATTGTTCTCATCATATCTACCATACTGTTTCCTCATTCATGGATCATTGTAACAGTTCGGACTCAAATATATCATTTTTTTTCTGTCCAACTAATTAAAACATTGCTATTGATTGCTTAGTTAGAGATTTTTTTTTTTACCTACTATTGGCAAAATTTGCTATTTGTTACCTTGTCACTACGGATCATGTCAGGTGATCCGAGTAGAACTAGAAACTCGTTTTGCCCTGATCATACTGCTCTAAATTGTTAGCTTGCAATCAAAACTAATGTCAACTGACAATTTTATCTCGTGCACCCTTATGCTTAAGATTTTCAGTCACAGGGAATCAATTAGATTGGTCCACCCCCTGTTCTAGTGGGCCTTACCTTACAAAAATATTCTATGGTGATCAAGTACAGAGTATCTACATACTGTGGCAGTAATTTTTTTTTATATCATTTTTCTTTTCAATTCTGCGGTAGCTATTGGCTATGGTTTGCATGCTTGGCTGGATAAAACAGTACCATCATGTGAAAAGGGAAAAAGAATAGCATGGACCACGAAGGTTGATTCCACCTAATATTTCAATTAGCAAATTAGGGCACCTGAGACCAAGCCCTATTACATTGTCTGCTGCTAAAGAGGATGAAAGCTGAAGCCAGATATGATTAGAATATCTCAGATACCAGTAGCATGCTGAAATTTTCCCAGTAATTTTCTTTCTATATATGATTAGGATAGTGCTAATTACGATCAACTCTCTCATACCCTCTGTACAGTCCCTGCTTTGACAACAAAACTTGTGTGATTTGATCACAGAAAATACCGGAAAGAGGGTAAAAGGGGGGCGCCCCGTAGCACCAATCATACAAGGGAAAAATAAAGAGGGAAAAAAAGAAAAGTCCAAAAAGAGATTCCTAGGATTAAAAGCTAATATGTCCTACTAGCAGCAGAGAAATGCTGAACTGGAAAAACGAGGGAGCCTACTCTAGCTCCTCCTTAGGGTGGGGTTGTTGCTGTCTTGCAGGAAATCAAGCAAAACGGTGCTTTTGCACTTTGGGCACTTTGGGTCATCCTCAGAAAGCATCACGTACATGAGGCATCTCGGGCAGCCTACTAGCACCATGGAAGTGGCTTCAGGGCTGTGGGAATATCTCTGGCTGTCCTCTTGGTTAAGCTCCGACGACACACAAGAGCTCGGCGGGGACGTCGGTGACACCGTCGCTGACCGGATCGGTGACTCCAGTCTCCGGTCAGCCCTCGGTGGGGATAGGTTCAGCTTCAAGTCGAGCTTTGGACCGTTCCCGTTTCTGCGACTCATGCTTTACTTCTGCTTTCTGCAAGACACGTAATCTTTTTGGCAAAAAGCACCAACCACAAAAGCAAACAAAAGGAAAATCTAATTCAGTGACCTATCATTGCACCACACAACGCGTGATTCATATAGATAAAACTGAAACTATCTATGTACCTTGAGGGATTGGTGAAGCAACTTCTGGGAAAGCTAATTCAGAGGGAGGAAGAGAAAGGAGAGCGGGAAAGCTGGAAGCATAAGAAGCTCTACAGCAGCAAAACGATGGGTGTTGCGGGGAGGGAGGTTGGAGATGAATTTATATAAGGAAAATGAAGGGTGGGTGATTTAAAGCTTAATTTAATTGTGGGAGAGAGGGGGAGGGTATGAGAGAGGAGAGAGAAAGAGGGATGGAATTGAATTGAAGTATTGGGTAGAAGAAGAGTGTAAATTGAGGCCAGGAAATGTATTAAAGGTTGGAAAAAATCCCAAGATATATGCAGGAAGTGGAAATTTGTAGTAAATATTGCAATTACAAAGTGCAGGAAGAGGGCCTTTCTTCATTCATTGCTTAGAGGAGTCGGTGTTTTAAGAGTTTCCCAGAGCAATATAGCACAGGAAAACCCCAACGGCTTTTAAAGCTAAGCCCATATTTAAAAATCTCAACGCCACCAACAAATTTAATGGCAAGCACCAAATTCTTTTAGATTGTAGCCATGGAAAACTAAGTGTAACAGCCTGACCTCAAATTTTAAATACTCAACGGTACAGCAAGGAAAGGAAACAAACAACCAACACCCTCGTTAGACTGAATAAATAAAAACGTTCATTTGGTTGTACTAATGTTTAAATACTATTTGAATTTTTTTTTTTATAGAAAAAATAACATCTTTAATTCAATCTTTTTCTGTCTCTGCATATTGCAAATGAATAACAGAGTAGTATCAGTCAGCAGCGCCCCTCCCTCTGATCCTCCATAAGAAATAAGAAAATGGGAAATGCCTCCTTTTGATTGAGGTACTCAGAAACAGAGAGTCTTCAGAGGAATGAGTTCTAACTCGCTCTTGGCAAGTACAAGGGATGCCCATTGTCCACAGCATTACAGAGTCTCGCTGAGTTTTATTACGGGGAAGCATTTAATCTCTTGAAAACATTCTCACCACAAGTGAAAAGGGCTACTTTTTTTTCTTCAACTTTATTCACCATTTTAAATGTAGAAACAGAGACAGGGAGAACACGCTGTTTTGGACCATTTACTAGAGTCGATCTCTAACTCTTCCCTTCCTTTATTAAAAAAGTCGTAGCTTTCCCGTGGATTCCCTGAAACTACGGAATTTACTAATTGCTAAACTTTGTAATTATTTGAATCTTTAACAGTTTTATATTGTATTGTCATTGTCATGTTTTTTAAATAGTACCAAAAATAATTCTCACCCCCGTTTGTTTTATGCGCAAGCCAGTCTACGTTATTCATTAAGATTCAACATTAACGAAGAATTAGAAATCGATGGGAGTGAGAAAATCAAGCGCAAAGAAGCACGTTCATTTTCCCTATGTGGAACTTATTGGTCAACGTGGCAGTTTTTGATGAAACATATATGCGTACAAGATGAATTTCGGCTTACCATAATTAGAAAATCTCGTTCTCCTCGAGAATTCGTCGTCTCACCGATGAGACAAGTGGACCACTTAGTCAGTAATCCTTATATTAAAATTTTAAAATAAAAATTAATATACTTGTAAAGCAAAAGCTCAGCTCTCATTTTCGGTTGCCTTGCGTTGATCTATCATTTACTTCTTTTCGTGAGGGAATTGATTAAACCAGAAGGATCTGCCGATAGCAAAAAGGAAGGAAGGGCGACGGATATCATTTTTTTATATAACTATTACTTAATAATATTTATTATATTTATTATTTCCTTAAAATAAGGATATAAAAATTATTTTATACCTATAAAATCATATTTTTATTTTAATTCATAATTTTCTGTGTATATGCTTTGATTCTGTCACACTAATTTTGCTTCTCTTTATGGGATTTTTTAATCTCAAATTAATCTGAACGGAATTTGGTGTTAGTTTTTATCCAATTGAAGGTTGGTTTGCTATTTTCTGACCCACATAAAGGTGACAAAGGAGATTCATTATTTACAGTCTATGTTTATGAAGAACAAACTAGTATGTGGTGTTGATAAAAAATCAAACAGAATATCAAGGTTTTAAGAAAAAATGATTTAATTCCTTATTATGTAGATGATATCATATCTATCTTTACCATAATTCATGCTCAGTATGGCGGCTAGCAGCGAAATAGATGGCTAGGCCAATGAATTTACTATATAAGCCACAAATTGTCAAGCATATATGAATAGACCATTTCAAAACAAACTATTCTATGAAATATATATTTCTCTCCCCTCTTTAGCGTACTTCCTTTCTGATTATTTTAAAAGAAAAAAAAAAACCAATTTTTAAGTCATTTTAAACACTTTTTTTTTCCTTCAAATTTGATACATGAAAATATTCTTTCAGGTTTTAACTATTACTTCTCGAGATTTAAAATTATTTATTTATTTATTTTATTAAGAAAGGTATCACCCCAAATTCTTTCATTTATCGCGTTATTAAGAAAGGTGAATGTATAATCATCAAAGACAATGATTACATATATTCAAGAAGGGTTTAAATTTTGAAAAGTCATTAACCAAAGAAAGTTTTTTTTTTTTTTTGAAGTTGATGATTAGTTTGCCAATGTCTCTGATTTTGTATAATCAGATTGCTTTTATTATTATTATTATTATTATTATTATTATTATTATTTCTTATTTCCTTTTAATCAACAGCTTCATTTTCTTTGAATGAGGGTTTTCTATCTTGTGCTAAAAAACAAAAAATATCCCATCCAGTGAGTGAATTTCCTCCAAGCCCATTTGTTCCCGTGTGTGGTACTAAATATGGGGGATAATTTCATCAATGCATAACTGATTACCTTGGTTATTTTAATAAATACTAAGCTGCTTTCACTTAATGGGCGCATTGACTATTGAGTTGGAGCTTTAATGAGAGCCAGCCAAAACTAGGTGAAACAATTTCAACAGAAAGCTATCCTAACTAAAATATTTGATAAGCAAGTAACAATAATATCGACCATTATTTATGATAAAATAAGGGGATAAACTTTACATTAGTTGTTTTCTCAACCTTGACTATGGTTTCTAAGGACTTGGCAGATAGAGCATGGGAATTGAGGAGCTTTCCTTTCACAATTCATGTGAGTTGTGACGAGCTTTTTCTGCAAATCCGAGTCTTCTGGAGCTTCATTGCAAATGAAGGCACCGATTTTCATTTTGAAACGGAGGAAACAAGTGATAGCTTTTGTTGCTCAGAAACTATGGCTTTAATTGTAGATGAAGAGCACAAGTCACAAGAAGAGGCTGGTGAGGGGCAATGATGTATGGTAGTGGGCTTTAATTTTTGGCTTGAAAATGCAACCAATGTGCGGTACTTTGAAGACGGACAAGTAATTCCACTATGAATTCATTTTGCTTGAAAGAAAGGGCTTGTCCTTCTGAGTGCCTTCTATTGTAATTAGGCGTTACGGTACTTTGAAGATGGACAAGTAATTGAACTATGAATTCATTTTGCTTGAAAGAAAGGGCTTGTCCTTCTGAGTGCCTTTTATTGTTATTAGGCGTTATATCTTCCCACCAAGTTTAAAAATCAATATTTGGGTTGAACTTAGGGTACGTTACAGGGAAGAGTCTCATTTCTTGACGCTTCCAAAAAGTTTAACAATTTGGCCTGATTTGGGCTGCATTTAATCAATGGGGTTTACCCTAAATTTCGAATCTATCAACTTCTACGGAATTCATTTGCTGACTGTATCTTTTAGAATATTATTGACGCATCACATTAATGCCAAATCTAATCTTGAAAACTTTCAAGGCAAAGTATAAACAGATCCTCCGAACAAAATAAAAATAAAACCGTGAATTTAAACATTTCCCCCCCTAACTTTCCCAAAAGGGAATAGGAGAAAAAGAAGCTGCTTCCAATATTCTGAAGATAGGTAGACATTTTCCTAGAATTTGGATGGTGAATCATGTTATGGACAAGAAGTATGTGTGAAAATGTCTAAGGTCAAAGGATAAGCTGTAAAAAGAACATAAGGGTTTTACCGTCGAGTGGTCAAACTCTTGAGAATTTAGAAAGTCGAGACCTTTCACTATCAGATCATTCAAAATTTATGTGTAAGGTAATAAAATATTATTTAATATAAATCTTAAAAAAATCAAACAATAAAAAAAATAATCCTTTATATGTGACTCATCTTTATTCGAAAGCTGTCCTTAATATATAGTACTGAATCATTAACTTCCACATTTATAGCACAACTCAAGATGACGTGCCCATGTGAAAGAAATATAGAGTCCATGAGAGAGTGGGAGAGTACTTGATTTTAGTTGGTTGTTTGATCAAATCTTAATTCAGAGCAATTGAATCGTTGTGTCAGAGCAAATAAAAGAGCCATTAGAGTTAAGTGAGCGATCGCCTAACTATTCAATCCCATCATGATCAAAGTGTTACTATTACGTAGAAGACCATATAAATGTATATACCAATATGTGTAAATGAAGTACGCCTTCTCATTAATAGACATCTGCAAATGGATCTCTGCATCAAATAAAAGAGTTCATAAGTTTCCATTGAAATGCCATAAATTGAAAAGCCAACTTCAGGAAGTGGTTTTTAATTTCTTATCCCAGTCTAACCATAAATTTAGATAATATCTTTACTACCTTTTTTTGTTGGGCTATACAATATCTTTGCTATTTTGAGGAGCATGGTTAACAGTAATTGATAGGTAAAGTCCAATATCAAAGGAGAAAAGTTAATACGTGTACGAATTATCTTGCCAACTTGGGTTTTTCCCATGATCTTGGCATGATTATCCATGATAGGACTGCTAGTAGTATTGATTCTTATCTGTATGCTGATTTGATGGGGATTTTCACGCCCTGCATTATCTCTTCTTTGTTTTTTTTGTTGGTTAAGGTTTGGCCTCCATATTTCAGCCACAAAAAAAAAAATTTAAATAAATTCAACTTCTTAATCTTTAAACAACTTAAAAAAAAATACGGCAATTTTTTAGTTGTTGCAACACTTAAAATTTATGATTAGTTTACTTTTATCATACTCAATTATAAATTTAAATATTGCGTAAATACAATTAGTCATAGATATACATACCAACACACCTCACAAAACAAAAACAAAAACAAAAAAGCATATCAACACAAACATGAAATAAATATGCAACAAATTTGATCATCATACATATTTAATGAGTAGCTTTAATAGGTGTAATGAAAGATTATACAATAAATAATAAATAAAAATGAGTTGTTCTACTTTCATACAACAATATTTAATTTGATATTTGCAAGTTGTTGGTATGATTTATTTGAATGTATATTGTTGTACATGTAGATAACAGTTTATTAAAGAAAAAAATAATTTTTAAGTTATAAGGAATTATTAATTAAAAAAGAAGAAAAGCAAGCCGATAATGATGAATATTTAAATAAAATCACATCCAATTTTTTTATTATCATACAAACACCTTTTTTTTCTTTTGCACCCAAATGAGATGTATCTCTCTATATAAAATTTTTGCATAAGCTTTGAGTAGATATTTGCTTAAGTAGAGAGCATATGGGTCTAAAGGAGGTTAACGGTGGGGATGATGGAGGAAACACGATTAGGGAGAGACTATGTGTAGATGAGGAAGACTAGCTTTTCAGGAGCAATAAGAAAGCTAAAGTTAATGGGAGGGGATCACTGATGTACCTTCTAACATTGCTATGCCTGAAGAGGACTATAGGGAGTGTAGCAATTTAGAGATCAGAGCAAGTGATTTACTTTAAGAGAAAGAATGTGATTTGATGCTACATGAGAGCAACATTATGTCCTATAAGGACTTTTTGAGGGGGATAAATGGGAACAAAAAGCATGAAAAGAATAATTGGGAGTTTGAATAAGAAGAAGAGGTTTTCTCTGAAAATAAAGATGTATTGGATTAAGAAAAGGGCCTAGATTCTTGTTGTCCATACATTTCGATTTCTAAAGAAGAAAGGATAAACCTATGTAAACCTTGGAAGAAAGCCCTTCTAATGAAGGTTTCATAATAGAAGGTAGGACACCATTTCCTCTCAAATAGGCTACAGAAACTTTGAAACCCAATTAGTGTGTTCAAATTAATAGACCTTTAGAGTGATCATCTCTTAGTACATTTCTTGCTTACCACATGTTACTCTTATGCTCTTCATCAAGGTCTGTAGATGATTGCAAGACATTACGTGCTTATGCAATATTAGAAACCTGAATTTCATCCTTTTAAAGATCTCTTTCAAAAGTAAGATGTGTGGATCAGGATTTTAAAACTACTAATAGAATACCCTAACAAACATTTTCTTTGGAGAGTAAGGAATATGATTGGTAAATCATTCAAGGTTGACACTCATACTATTAGGGAAGATCTTGTTATTAGAAGTGAAATGGGAGCCGTTGAAAGAGACCAATTTGCACATATATGCATCGAGGTGAATTTGGAAGGAAAAAAAAACCTAATGTCTAAGGTGAAAATAAGAAAAAGAATTTATCGTATGGAATATAAAGGTTTTAGTTTGATTTGTTTGGATGCGGGAGGTATGGCCACTATAAAGATTAATGCCCACTGTAAGAGAATGAGAAAACAAACAAAGGATTTGTTCATCTTGCTAGAGAAAATCTATCAACCATGATTGGTAGTAAAAGGGTGGAGCCATTGAACAAAGACACGTTAGAGAAGTTTGGGCCATGGATGATAGCCTAGAAGCCATGTTAATGAGCTAACAACAAACAACGAGGGAATTTTAAAGAGAAACCCAAAGTTGAATCACGAAATAATTGAGATAGGGTAGATTTTTCACAACAATTTTGCCAAGCTTCAAGGTTAAGATTTGCGATGTTTACAATAGAAGATGAAGATAATTTGATGGTGGATAGCAATTAAGAGATAGTTATGGAAAATCTCATGTAAACATTTGTCATGCTGAAGATTCCAAGCATGTATAAACCAACATGAGTTGATAAAGAAAGAAAAATCATTTGTGATTAGGAAAGTTAATATAAGAGATAATGGTGGTCCAATTTTAGGTAAGAAGTCAACTCTACATATTCTCTTTAACGGGCCATGCACATTGTATAATAAGTTATCTATTTTCAATAAAAGCAAAAATAACAATTTAGGCTAGCTTTAAAAGCCTACTCTAAAATCCTTTAAGACCAAAGAGCTGGTAGCCTATGTAAGTCCTTTGAAACCAATAATGAATTTAGTCCATAGATAACATTTCATTCCCAAGCCACGTTAACACATTAAACTTGCATGTGGACTAAGGCAAGATTCAAAATGAAACTGATTTGAGACATGCTAAGCCTCTAGATCTAAAGGATGCTCTTTACTTTATGCAAATCATGGAATGCCACCTTATTAAATCTGGAAAGGATACCTTAGAGAAGTTTGGGGCCTCAAAGGCTTATAGTGGTCTTTCTTAAGACTGTTCTCTTCCCACTTTGTTCTTGTTGTTATGAATATCTTTGCTTAGAATTCAAGAAGGGTAAGTAGTAGAGCCTTCTCGCTTATTTTCAAAGACATCCTAACCCATTATAAGATTGGTTTTGTAATATTTATGAAACCATGAATTAATGGTAGGAAAGCTAATCATGTTGTCAGCAAGCTTAGGCTAGACTGTAATTTTTGTATAGAGGTTGTAGGTTTCTTTAGAATGCTTTTTTTGGCATTTAAACATTATTCACTCCCATCCACAAGTTGTTCATGTGAAAGCCAGCCTCTACAATGGCTTTAATTTTTACCTTTTAGCTATTTGTAGAAGTCTAAATCCTCACTCTAGAAAAGATTTATAGAACCAATTGTATATGTTTAACATATCAATTAGCAACCACCCTTGGATTTGTATAAGAGACTTTAATGCTATTGTTTTCCTGGATGAAAAACTTGGTGGTGTTCCACAGTTGTTAAAGCATGGAAGAGTTTAGGGAATGCATTCATTCTTGTAGCCTTTTAGATTTACATTTTAGTAGCCTTAAATGTACTTTGGAAAAGGGTTGAATTCATAAAAGCCTTGACCATTGTGTAAGTAACTTGAGATGACTTGAAGAAAACTCTTAAGCTTCTATCTATCATTTGAGTTTTTTCAAATTGGACCATTGCCTTATCAAAATTTAAATGCATAATCAAAACACTGTCATGACTAGAAAGTAGCAACACTTTAAATTCATAGTGGCTTGGACCACCCATGATGATTTTTGCTCAATTGTTTGTGAGACTTGATATAATCACATTACTTGGAAAGATACGGTGAGGAAATTCACTAAGGATGCTATTGATTGGAATAAGAATATGTTTAGAAGCATTGCTAAGAGAAAAAGAAGAATTTTGTATTATATAGAAGGCATTGATAGAATGTTTACTCCTAGGGAAGATTAGCATCTTCGTGACCTTCAAATGGGAGCTCTATGGGAAATAGAATATTATGCTACAAGAGGAGATCATATGGTACTAAAAATCCCTTTCTAATTGGCTTTAATCTAGTGATTAAAATACTAAATTTTTTTCATGCTTCCATTATGGATAAAAGAAAGAAAAACTACATTAATGCGATTTTAGATGATGAAGGGCAACTTATTATGAGGGGAGATTAGAGTCTATGGCTTTTTTTTTTTTAATTTTTATTCTGAATATGAGAATTTTATTTATAGTGCATTTCCTCTTAAAGGTTTCTTCCCAAAACTGGTGAAGAGGCTATCTCTAAAATTAATGTTGGTATCGAATTAAATAGGCAATTTTCAGTATAAAACCTTTTAAAGCCTTGATATCATATAGGTTGCATGCTATCTTCTTCTAAAGCCAATAGGAAGTGTTAGGTAGTTCTATCTATAATTTTGTTAAGCTTTTAATGACCTTTCTTTGACTAGCAGTGTGAATGATATGTTGCTGGTTTTTATTCCTAAAGTTTGCAACCCTGAAATTTCAAAATAGCATAGACCAATAACCTTGTGCAATGTGATTTACAAAATTATCACTAATTGCTAATAGATTGAAGCTTTACATGGATCATTTAATAGCTCTTAACTAGTGTCATTTTGTCTTTAGCTGATATAGTTTAGATAATATTGTTACAGCATTAGAAGTCATCCATTATATGCAATGAAAAAAGATAAAAAAGGAATGATTACAATTAAAGTTGATTTGAAAAAAGCTTATAATAGGGTTGATTGAAAATTCCTTTAAAATACTTTAAAGGAACTTAACCCCTTTCTTATCTTTGTTAGTTTGATTATAGTGTGTATCTCAACTTGCAAGATGAAAGTTATTTGGAATAGGTATGTGATTGAGGGATTTAAAACCTCAAATAAGATCCATCAAGGAGATCCCTTTTTACTATACATTTTTATGTTATGTATAGAGAAACTAGGTCACTTGATTGAAAAAGCTATCAAGCAAAAGATGTGGAACTATATCTCCTTTTCTTGTAATGATCCACCTATCTCTCATCTTTTTTTAACAAATGACTTGGTCTTTTTTGGCAAAGCATCCATAAACTAAATTGAAGTTATTCTTAAATGCCTTGATTTATTTTTGGGTGGTTCAGGTAAGAAGGACAATAAAGAAAAAAACTTGAAATTTTTTGCTCTAAGATTGTTAATTAATTTGCCAAATTCCTTAGTGAAGTTGTAGGCTACTTGCTGGCACAAGATCTGGGTAAATATCTTGGAGTCCTTTTGCATCATCATAGAATCTTAGGTAGTATTTATAGCTTCCTTCTTGATAAGATGCGTTCCAAGCTAAGCTCCTGAAAGGCCAAAAGACTTTCACTTACTAGTTGGATCGCTCTCACTAATGCTATTCTAAACACCATCCTATTATATTACACACAAACTTCACTCATCCCTTCTAGTACCTGTGAAGTAATGGATAAAGTTTGCCATGATTTCCTATGGGGGTTAACAACTAAGCATAAAAACTATCACTTTGTTGTGTAGAAAAAAGTGTGTAGCCCTAAGTATGAAGGAACCTCAAGTTGCTAACTTTAAAGCCATGAATATGGTGATGATTATGAAGTTGGGATGGTAGCTAATGGCAAGGAAAGATGCACTTTAGGCTAGACTTATTTACTTTAAATATAAATGTGGAAGGGATACAATTTCTATTTATGAAGTGGTGTAATACTTCCTTTAATACTTAGAAATAAATATATAAAACTTAGGACGATATCAAAGAATGCTTATGATGGAATGTTAAAAAGGGCAATGATACACTTTTTTGGAGGCACAAATGGCTTCTAGAAATGATCGAGTTATAGCAGCATGTTACTCAACCTCTTAGCTAAGAGTGCTTAAGTTTGAAAGTTAAAGATTTTAGGGTGAATCAAGAATGGGATGGGAGCCACATTTAATCCTTTCTTCCTTAAAGCATATGTGTGAGAATTGCAATTCTCCCTATTCCTATGCATAGTAATGAGCTTGATACACTTGCATGGCACTCCTCAGAGGACTTTAGCTTTACAATGAAGTCTACATATAAGTTGATCTCTCTGCCAAATGCTAGAATAACTTCTCATTAGGATTAGATTTGGAAGCTTCTAGCATGACAAAGAGCTCGATCTTTGCTTTGGATAGTCTTTGACCAAAGGATCATAACAAATTCTTATAGACAGCATTACAACTTATCTAATACAAACCTCTTTGTCTTAGATGCCATCAGAGCAATGATCATACACACTTTCAGAGATTGCCTTATGTTAAGAAATTTTGAGTTGCTTGTGTAGCTCCTAAAAAGTGGTTGACTTTTTTTAGCATAGAGTTGATAGATTAGGTAACATTGAATATGAATGTGAAAATGGGAAAGGACCACAATCTCAATTGGAAAACTTTTTTTGGCATTAAATGATGAAAGTTATGGTTGCATAGATACCAAATTGCTTGTAACAAAGAGTTTGAAAATATAAACTATCTTCTATTTCATGTAATTGTGCCTACAAAGGAGTATAGTAATACCATGTTGAATTATTTTGCCATGTTGACTTGGAGAAGAGAGGTGCTTGTTAGGCGTAGATTCCCAAATGGTGATTAGTCCAAAAGTAATTTTGATGGGTTTATAAACCTTAAAGGCTTAAATATTAGCTATGAGAAAGTTATTAAAAACTCTTTTAGATATTAGATCCATGGATTCATTTGAAATATAGGAGTAAGAAGGGTATTATGAGTTAAACTTTGGGGTGTTGATCACAATGCTAAAGCTAGCTTGGAAACTAAACATTAAAAAATTGTGGCTTGAGATTGATTCCACTATAAGTACTTATCTCATCCTTAATGGGTGGTTTAACACCCATCTTATGAAGGTTTTGGTCAACCAAATTAGAGATTTCCTCTATAAAAATTTGATCATGAAATTTTGCCACATTCACCAAAAGGGTAACAGAATTATTGCCTAGCTCATGAATCAAGTGCAGATAATGGAAGTTGGAATTTAGTATCTAAGTGAAACCCTAAAAGGATGCAAAAAAATTTTAACAGGTGATTTATCTAGTGTTTCTTTTCCTTATATAATTGGTTTACAAGCTATTTTAACCTCTTTTTATTTTGCCTTCATCAAAAAAAAAAAAGATGTGCCTCTCTATCCTTTTAACATACTATTTGCGAATTTTGACAAATAAATATAATGCATCCAATCATACTTTCACACAAATTACCCATTTCACACATTTTTACAAGATAATTTATATGGGATATTTGACTAACTTGATTAAAAAAATTATATAATTATGACATTTAATTAAATATTACTTTTTTTAACTCCTTTTAATGTAATATTGTAATAAACTATTTTTTTTAATTTTTTTTTCATATTATATCAAAGGTTTGTGATTGGTATTGTTAGACTATATATGTTAAGAATCTTCCTCACATGTTCGTGATAATTTATATCATTTTCATACTTAAATGCCACACTAGAATAAAAGTTGCTTAAATAACACTCTAGTTAACTTTGACATTATGGTACTTTTTTTTTTTTTTGGCAAAGGCACTAAGAGCCATTTGATTACTTGCAATATTAATGAATATTTTTTTTTACAAAGTTATATGTAATATTTATTATATCTTTATAATAATTATTTATTAATGCTCAATAATGTCAACCTAATATTCAAATTAAAATAGGGACACCAAAATCTTTTCTTATCTTCAAAATTATTATTTTTCTTTTTATTTCACTTTTCATTTTACATGCCAAATAGCATTTTCTTTAAGGTTGAAACAAATTGATTTCAATAATATATTATTTAAAATATGGTGAACAGATGTAAATCATTATATGCATGCACGTGCACATGCGTGAGAGAGAGAGAGAGAGAGAGAGAGAGAACCTAATAGTTTTGTTAGTAAGATTACTTCTCAACTTAGATACTATAAAAATACATAAATATATTTCATCCTTCTTTTTTATAACCAAAACAAAGCTTGCATTTAATATATAAAGTAAATTACATTGATTTTTTTTAATTGAAACTACACAAATTTTCTTTTTATTTTTAAAATATACGCACACTTTTTTTAAAATGAAAAGTTATTATACATTTCAGTCTAATTTTAAATATTTTGACTAAAATATCTTCTATTAACTTAAGTATATATTTTTTAGAAAAAATTTATATATAATTTCTTATATATATTTATTATCATATTCCCTAATCAAAATATAATAAGTATATGATTCTCCAACAATAATATGATAAGTTTGTGATTTTTGCATATAACTATATGGTTCCTAGTTAAATCACGTGTATCATCTTTTAAATGGAGAATTTGACAATAAATATATAAAAAATTACATACAAATAAGTTCATTTTTAAAATTTTAAAAAATGTAAATAAGTAATATTTTGGTCAAAAAAATTAAATTCAAACTAAAATATGAGATAATTTTTTATTTTTAAAAAATATTATATTCATTTAAAAATTTCTATATAATTTCAAAGGAAAAACTCAAAATATATGCCATGCTTCGAAGTTTACAAACACACGAGGCACAGAATATGACCATCTGGCAGTAAATTCGGCGACCCGACTATAACTTCAGCGAATAACCTGTGCGGTGGTTATAACTGACCCTCTGCAATGCCACACAGGAGAGAGGAAAAAAAAAAGTGTTATACATTTATGGAAGAAATTAATGGGTATCATCAAGTGTGTGATATCTGACTCTGTTAAAGGCAATGCACCAAGAGAGAAAAAAAAATTACATCAACTTATATTATTTGTTCTTTTTCATTGTTGACGTGATTTTTTCCCTAACTTGGACTTCCCATTTACAAAAGAAAAGTAAAGGCCATAATTTTTCTTAATTATATATTCCTTAAATTCTAGCATTTTTCTTGGCAAAAAACAAAAAAAGCTTCCATTTACTATAATATTAAATGTGTAATGCACGTAATATCTTGTATAAATTCAAGAAAAAAATATTGGTGAGGTGAAAATAACAGTAGAAATAGTAGGTTAACCAAAACTCAAATTAAATGTACGTTTGGATTGAAAAGAAAATTTTAAGATTTAGATTTATATCTCAATTAAAGTTAAAAGTTAAATTAAATGCATATATATATATATATATTGGTATTCTTTCTTATTCTTTGTAATTGAGACATGCTAAAACATAGATAATAAAATCATGTGTCTATTGTGAAAAATATTAATTTTTTTCTCTTTATATAAGGGTGAAAAATAATAGTCACCTTGTAGGCTTGAAAATCTACCTGAGTCCCAAAATTTAGACAGCTGACAAAGAATAAGATGTTATGTTGGACCACTTAAATTTAAAATATGTGAGCTTTAAACTGACCTAGTTCAAAATTTGTTTTGTAACTCAAATAATTTTGTATAGGCTGTTTGCATATATATATATATATATATTTTTTTTAAAGAGTTGGTAGATAGAGAATTAAAGTTAAACTTGCCACATAAGGGATTCCTAGTTTATGTGACACAAAGGAAAATAATAAGAGTGAATAATTTGGTGGATGCAGCTTTGAAAGAAGAGCGAGTCGTCGTTGTTGCTGTTACCCTTATGAGGAAGTTGAATCTTTTATTTGCATAACTCCCATAGTACCAACCACAACCTCAACGGGATATAAAGCTATTCTAAGATGCAGAGGTTCTCAAAAGTGAAATTAATTGCATTAAGAGGAGTCAAAACCAACCTAGAGAATTAAAAAATAAAACAAAATCGCCGCATCTACATGGTAGCATATACAACCAAGCAGATCTAAGCCATAAATTAGAATACCCTACTGATGAAACTTTTGAATTGAATTCTCAACCTCTCCTCATTGAAATGCATGCAAAGCATTTAGTTGCATAGCTACAGATTAGCCTCTAAATATGGGTGTGACTGGTGAGAGAGAGAGAGGGTTCTGATGCTTTTGCTTTGATTACCCTTACGGATCAGAGTGAAGCATTCAAACACCATTAACGGATCCATTTCATGTGCCAACCAAACTCACCAGAAACTTCTCAGCGAAATCAAATGCCTCTGCAATGAATTCAAATACACCATTCAAGTTCCTTCTGCTTTAATTTTTAAATCTCGCACCCATTTCTTGTTTGTAACTTCTGCTGTAGAAGGAAACCGCAGAAAAATGGACTTTAATGACAGGGTGGGGGGGGGGGGGGTGTATTATTATTACAGCAACCTCATGTAAAATCAATTGCACTTCTCAATGAGAGAACCTTCAATGCTTCCATTAACCACACAGTAAGCGCCTACAAATTTGACAGATGCCAAGATCCATCATTTCATGTGACAGCAGAGTCTCCCACTTTGCAGGTATTATTGGATAACATAGGCTACAAAATTAACTGCCCTTTGGGGTTGCTTCCATGTTGAGGAGTACAATGATTTAATGACGTTTTATGTGTACCAAATAGTAATGTGAATAATCTTAAAGATACAAAATATTATCTACGAATGCAACCTCCAACATAGCTTAACAGCTCAATTAGCATATCAAACCGATTCTAAGATTACCATCTTATTTTATTTGGCCATTCTGATAGGCAATTATATTGTCTACAGATGAAACCTACCGGTCAAACTTTACTCATTCTTAAGCTCAAGTGAACAGAGCAGTATCAGAGAAGAAATTTTCACCTTACCTAGATCTATTTAACTCAAAGCCCATTTAATTTCATATGACTGTCCTTAGATGACAGAAAAACACATACGACATGCTATCCCATGAGAGAAATGCTCGAGACAAAAGAAAAGGAAAGGAAGTATAAGATTTGGAGAAATTTATGCAAAACTAGTACTTAATATGACGGTGAGAAAAATATTTAGTTGTTTTGTGGAAATCAATATCGAAGTATCTGGTAGAAAACCTAGAAAGGACTTATACCATATTAAGTACTAAATAGATATGAAACTAACCATGTGATGAGGATGATTTCATATTAGTCTCTGGCTGAAAATGGGTCACTGATAATACTTGAGTGTTGAAATGGAAGGACATTGTGACCAGTCTATTAAATTTTGTAAGTATGAAAGAATGAAATGATAGGGGAACTATTAATGATAATCAACTCTGGTGATAAAGAAGAACTGTAACAGATAAGAGGGTCTGATCACTATGCATTAAAGAATGATTTGGGAAGCGAAGGAAGTAGCTTTCCATGAGAATTACATTTGATTTTGATGGAAGTCGAATAGGGTTTGGAAGTGCACATGCTTCTGTTTGTCCTTAGAGACTGCTAACCAGTAATCACTCACTAATATGATTGCATTTTGCATCAATAAGCAAATCTATTGGAGGTTCAGTAAAGATGTGATATGCTTACAACATATAGTTGGTGCATCCAACACGCAACTATGAAAACTATTGTATCTGATGTAGAACTATTTTCTTAACTCATTCCATGAGTACCGCAAAGGGAAGAAGATTCCCTCTATCTTATATTGGAAAATGACGTCAGTCAAAAATTTGACTGCAACCTAATGTATTGGTTTAGTGGTGCAGCTCATAAATGATAATGATAAATTGATAAGGCATGCAGTTATTGAGCTGCTCCCAGGCCTCACGATAGAAGACTAGATCCATTTATAACAACGGGTCGAAGCTTTGATGGGGAAGAGCCCAAGTGGGATGTCACCTGGTAATGTCATTCCCAATATGCAGCTTAAAAATAAAACCACGCATTATGTACCAGCATTTTTAGGTCCCACGAGGATGGATGGAAACAATTCATATCAACTTGAGCTGCTTATGACAATTGGATTTGGCTGTGACTAGAGTCGCCGGCTAACTTCGAGTCAATAGAATGAGAAGACGTGCCTATTTTTGGGCTCATGCCCCCCTGTTCTACCCCCAAAAAAAAAAGAGTAGATAGTACTGCAGGTAACTACAAAGAAACACTATGAGAGTTCCAATAGATAGCATATGTAGTATACTTGCTGAGGGATTACAGCTGGAGTACCAATAGATTGTGTAGAAAAGGACTTATTTTTTAATACAGAATACTAGAGGATAAGAGACAAAAAACAGAGAGAGAAAATACGAAAAAAAAAAAAACAGCATAAGAATTCATGTGTCGTATAAATCATTGTTTCAGCTGAGTTTATCTTCGGATAAATTTTCCAGAATTCTTTCAACAGGACAAGAATTAAGGGGGAAAAAACGTGTGAGAATAAAGATTGCCCAGGTATAGAACCACTCCCCAATCTCTCATTATAAATGAAAATCCTTTCTAGTTTTAACTACTTTCCCACGGTAAAGTTTCATGTAAAAACCAAAATATTATGTCCGTGGTAACTAGAACAAATGCTGAAATTGTTTTTTTCGTTTTTTAACGCAAAAAATCATAATTGCGCACTCCCTACTCATGGTTCAATACAGTTTTATTCTTTCACCAACTACATAATTTGTAATAGCATACTTTTACTATCTTCTCAGCTGTCTCCCTCACCCAAGATATATCATTTTTTTAATCTAAGAATTACTATACTAACTAAATTAAACCTAGATTTTAAATGTCAGAGCTCTTCAACTTGTCATGACTGCAGTGAAGATAGAACTAAACCATTATCAGGGGGAAAACGCAGCAACATGTGACCTTTACTCCACAAAAATAGAACATATGACATAGGTCAAATGTAAAATTATGTAGCGAATTGATGCTATTGATGTGCCCGCAACCTCAAAGAAACTACCTAGCAAGAGATATAAGCTTTTCCTACCAAATATTATGTGTTCAAACATGTGTGATCCACAACTAATCGTCTACGACTGGCTGCTGTTCAAGGTCGGTTAGAATTCTGCCATAGGGGTCGTGGTGGTATTAGAAACCACATTTTCCCCCCTGCACTAGAACAACTGTTCACGAAGGCTGAGCACAAGCTCATTAAGTCCATGAGAATTCTTCTCTTGCAAGAGAATAATCTGCACAATAGTGAGATAAAAACAAACGTGACATTTTCTACTGAACAAGTTGACCAAGCCCTTTTTCTTCAGTCATAACAAATTGCATCTTGGAACTTGCATTAAACAAAAAACTCCTTAAATCCATAAACGACGCTGCATTTTCGGCTTCATGAACCAAGAATCAAAGGTTTCGTTTACTGGTTACCAATTGCAGACTCTGCTCTCATTATATTCTGCATAACGGATTCTGAAGTTATATCATGTTGGCATCAGCGCATTGTCAACACAGTTTTAAAGGTCGCAACGTCCTTGAAGCATGCCTAAGTTGAAGATTTAAGAAGCTTGTGTATGATCTCCCATCTGTTATGAAGCTTCTTGGAGATTGCTGATGCTACCAGGATTCAGGTACCCTTTCCACACTAATATTTATCCTATCAACTTTGTTTCTTCGGAGATTATCTGAAATATGATGTAACAACATCTAATAGCTAGATGAACTGACAACTTGGTGAATTTAAATTTGTCATTTAAGGTTTTGTGTTTATCATCAATGGTATGGCTTGTGTCCCGCTTGAGCCAGAATATGTCACCTGTTTGTGTTTTCTTATTGGCATCAATCTATGAGAAAATGATCCCCGTTTTAAGAAGTTAAGGTATTGTTTGGTTCAGGGTTTTTGAGGGGGAGGAGAGAGGAGGGGAGGGGGTTACCTTGTTTGGGCATCCAAACCCTCCCCTCCAAAATTTGGAGGGGAGAGAAAATTTTATCTTCATTTGACAAAATTGCCCCTACTTTTTATTTTTATTTTAAATATAATATAAATCTTATTTTTTAAATTGGGTTTAAGATAATTTTTTATAAAAATAAAAAATATTTTTTGAATAAAAATAAAAAATTATTTTTAATAATAAAAAGCAAAAAAAAAATTTTTTATAAAAATTAAAAAATTAAAAATTCTAATATCATAAGGGTATAATTGTCCATTTAAATCTCCCCTCCCCTCCCCTCCTCAACCAAACAACATATCATTAAAACCCCTCCCCTCCCCTCCCCTCCCCTCCCCTCCATTAAAATCCCTCCCCTCCCCTCCCCTCCATTGAACCAAACACTCCCTAAATTTTACTTTTAATTATAAACCAAACAAATCAAATTATTTGAAAAAAAAAAATTAAAGAATTCAATTGTCAAATCTTCAAATCTTCTTAAGTCTTACACGGCAACAATCTTGCCATTTGTTTACAAAGTGAAAAATAAAATGTTGATATTTTACCCTAAAGGCTCTCAGTAGGGTGTTAGAAAAATCTGTCCAACAATCATGGCATTCGCCAATCTGGTAAATGAGTAGTTCAAAGCATGTTAGACACCCCAAAAAAATAAAAAAAAGAATGGTTCAATTCAAAAACTTAGAAACATGTTTCCTCGGTAGATGTCCATTGCAAGGATTGTGTTACTTTTCAACCCCAGGATATAATCAGCCATGTATTATATCATTGGCTAGAATACAAAAAATTGCAGGTAAAATAAGCGAGCACCCCATAGTCTAACTTCAAATGACATTCAAAGGACGAAGGGCAAAGGAAAACGAATTTTGGGAACGAGTATATGGTAAATTTTTTGGCTAAACACACTTCAAAAGCTAGTATGGGCAGCCAATCAAATGCCATGTATTAGAGCCAAAAAACAGTGAGCGTAAATGCAGTAAAATCAGATAGAAAATATCCATAAGGAAAAAAAAAGAGCAATATAGGGAAAGGTATTTCAATACACAAAAACTGATAATAGCCAAAGCCAACAAAAATCCTTCACTATAAACGCATAGCACTTTCAAATACCTTACATCAAACGAAAGCCAAAAACTTAAACCTCAAACCAGGGTGAGCAAGTCGAGGCCCTCAGAACCTCCTACCGGCTCCACCAAAACCACCACGTCCGAATCCAAGGGACTGCTGAACAGGAACAGGATCAACTTGAACAAGGCCGGGAATCTCGCTCATGCCAAGAGCGCTGAGCATATCAAGAGTCTCCTTATCGACCTCAATCTGCTCCGTTTTGATGGCAGAAACATCGGGCACAAAATCCATTCTGCGTTCGCGCTCCTCCTCCTGGAGCTTGAGGGAGATGCCGCGAACAGGACCCTTCTGGATCCTCTTCATGAGGTGGGTGGAAAATCCCGCAATCTTATTGCGGAGCCTCTTGGAGGGGATGAGAGCCACCTCCTCCAGGATTTTCTTGTTTGTGTGAAAATCCAGTGTCATTCGAGAGTAATACCTCTCTATCACTTGGCGCGAAGACTTCTTTACAGTTTTGGTGCGGACGCGTCCCATGGTGAGTCTGAGATAGAGCCAGACACTGTTTGTGCGGCGCTCGCTGGGCGGAGAGGCGGAGAAACACTGATCTGCATACAACACTACAGCCTTGTCTGCCACTGCAACAATTAGGGTTTTTTTTGGTATCTAATAGGAAACCTGTGGAATTGGATCCCGACATAGCTTTGGGCCTGTCCGTTTGATTTGGATTACCAAATTTAATTTGGATGATATAGATTTTTTTATTTTTTATTTTTCAATATTTTAAATTTTTATTTTTAAAACACCGAATTTTAGGGCCTGGGCTCACAGAAATGGGCCCATTGTGTTATATGTTACACTGGTTTCGACTTTCCACCCAGTGAAATAATAATAATTCGGGCTCCACCCAACAAAAGCATTCTTTACGGAACATCTGCTTTCTTAGGTGTCCGCGGACTATAGTCTTATAAAAAAAAAAAAGAGATGTCCGTGGCCTCATTAAATGACCCAAAAAATTAAATTATATTTTTAATTCTTATAATTTTACTCAATTTTCAATTGAGATTTCATAGTTTAAAATTTTGTGATTAAATGTTTATAGTTTATAATTTTTTTAATTGAGTCTCTGTCAATAAATCAACGTTGATGCTCCATTAAAATATGATGATGTGGCGATATAGGTGTCATCTTAACACTTTCACAGTCTGATTTGCAATTGATCGCCTTGAAGGGTGTATCTTACTCCGCATGTATTTTGTAAGACTGATGTAATTGAGAAGCTCCGAAAATGACGAGTTACCTAATCTTCTTTAGAGGCAGATTTGTCTTAAATAATTTGATAGACATGGCCAAACCTCTAACCTTCATACTATGATGCCATTATATGATTTTAGAGATAAAGAATAGGATTTTGATCATCCTATTGTTCCAATGGTCCTTGTCTGCCTTTTTAATAATCTATTCGACCAAATGTGGCCATGTTATTTTCAACTAAAAATTTAGTTCAAATTGTAAGAAATTTGAATTGAATTGTAATGATTGAAATTGTTTGTATTTTAAATTTCACAGAATTCTAAATTTCACATTCCAAACATGATATTCTAAGAGAACAAATACGAAGAAACCAACCATGTCAAGAAAAATTAGCAGTTGCTTTAGTCGATTAAAATTTACATATTCACTAACCTTGAAATCTCCTCACTAAACCTGCCCCTCTGGGCGAGCTATAGCTGATGAAGCTCAATTAGGCAGCAATACTAGTCATGACTTCCTCTATCATCTTAGGTACAAAGAAATTTACAAGAGGAAAACAAACAGGTATGCTCATATTTATTGTCGTATATATGATTGACCTGAAATTAAAGTAACGTAGAAAAGATCTAGAGATTAACGTCCCAGCCTTATGCCTTCGTTATATAAATCATCTTTAAAATACTTTCAATTTCAATTATATATGATTTAAAAAAAGGAATTCAAGGTTCTTATTACCGTTTGTCAGGATACTAAAATGTGATCAGAAGCTGATCATTTTCTTATTGGGGTTTGATAATATTACGAACACGCATAGAGAGAGGATATATAATTAACTTGCTTATTGCAAAGTAGCTTCATCTCGAATAACATATATAAACTTAATTATGAATTGGATGTGCCGAAAAAGTTTCTTGAGCTAAATCTGCAGAAACATTTGTGGTACTGTAATCTCCGTCTACTGCAAGGTTGAACCCACTGACGTACTAATAGATTCGTCGCTGGTCAAGAACATAGCTACTTCTGCCACATCCTCCCCACTCAGAACCACTCCCTACAAATTCCCTGCCGCCGAATTTACTCTCTCCACTCCCTTCATATTCCATTCACCACCATAGGTGTCGCCACCCCATATGGCGATATGCAATTTCACTCTAATTCCGTGCTTCCCCATTTCTACACGGATTCTTCATCAGATCCACTACTGCGTGCTTCGATGCCGCGTAAGCATGCGATAATTCCAACCGAACCACCGACGCTATCCTTGGGGTGAATTGCATACTCCCTTTCTTTTCTGGAATCATTACCTTAGCGGCATGTTTGGCTATGGCCACAAGGAAAGATGGATATATGGTGTGGATCCAAAAAAATATTAAATAAAATATTTAAATTGTGTAAAATAATATGAAATTGCAATATAATATTATAAAATAGTATGAATTACGTTCCTGCATGCTCGACAACTTCATTGTAGCATTTGGCTTACTATCTCTTCCACAAAAATGTTGTTACATTATTCATTAACAGAGAAAGGTCGGCCAACCTGGAAAGGGCTGCCTGGATATGGATCGTAGAAGTGGAGCCGTCGGGACGGAAGAGTTTATCGTGAAGTTATTGTGATATAGGGTGGCAGTGTGTGAGGGGCTCGATTCTTTTTTTTTTTTTAATCTTTACAAAAATTTTATAATAAAGAATAGATTCGGATTTAAAAAAAAAAGGCATATATTTGATCGATTTAATAAAAGGTTGGTGGATTGGGATTATCTCTTAGTAGCCACTAGAGCTAGTGATGGAGCCTTTCATCTTTGTTCCTCTCACTTTAACAAGATGAAATTATATTGGGCATACTAGCTAGGCAACTACAAAAGCATAAGCATGCGCGTATATAGACAGATGGATATATGGTGTGGATCCAAAAAAATATTAAATAAAATATTTAAATTGTGTAAAATAATATGAAATTGCAATATAATATTATAAAATAGTATGAATTACGTTTGCCTGCATGCTCCACAACTTCATTGTAGCATTTGGCTTACTAGTAAATGCTTGATCTCACAACTTCCACAAAAATGTTTGGCAAAATTAAACTCTTAATTTTCTACTAATTGTTAGTATATTTTTTGAAATTAGGGAGCCCATATATATATATATATATAGTATTAAGTTTTGATATTATGCCTTTTATTTTTTAAAATTATAAACTCACTACAACCTAATACATATATGATTGGATAATATGATTTTTTTAAAAAGAATTATTTAACATTTTAATTAGAACCTAATAAATCCACGCATATATTATATATAATTTTAAAAAAGAAACATTTATTATAAAATTTTTTTCCAAAATATCCTTACTTACTTACACAAATAAGCAACTTTTTCTCTTTTTTTCTTTCTCTATTTTTTTCTTGAAAAACTTGATACATCGTACGCATAATTGGAAAGAAAGGTATGAAGACACTTTACATAGACAATGAAAATAGTATAATATTTAATCATTTAAGTACTCAGCTTTGTTTTTCATATTGCTTGTATTTTATATTAGGCTTGGTATTTATTTTGTTTTAGATTACAAAAATTTGAGAATCAAATAAATCATTTAACGTTAATAAAAAGAGATATTGCAACGAAACCACATTTAGTGCAATTTTTCAAAATTTTTATGTACCTATGGTATTGGGTTTTAATATTATGCTTTCATATTTCTTAAAAATTTGGATTATCCACAAATGTATTATGCAATTTTTTATAGTTTGACAGTTTAACTTAAACCCACTAACTTACATATATATTATATGTATAACGCTCACAAAAAAAAAATTATTGCTATTATTATTATTATTATTTTCCCTCTTTTCTTGCTATTGTCTTTTTTTTTTCTAGTCTCCTTACCTTCTTTTCTTTCTCCTTGGTGTAAGCCTTCAAAATGTCTAATCACACCTTAAATCTTCAATTTTTAACTTTTTGAGATACTCTTCAAATTTATTTTGAAAAATGAAAACTTAAATAAGTCACTTTAATCTTGAATATTAAGTTTTTAACTTATCAAAATATTTGTTGTTCTATAATTTTATTTTTATTGCTAACATAAAACTAAAGAAATAAACTTATAATTTCAATTTCTAACATTTTCTTTAATCAATATACTATAAAAGTATAATTTTTTAATGATATATATAATACCTGAAGAAAAAATTGGCATTAAAGCAATTCTTCTAAACCTCATAAATATATTTTTTAGCAACAACAAATTAAGATAAATTTAGAAAATTTATAATCAAATCTAGAAAAATAAATTAAAACTTTAACTTATCATTCTAATGATTTGAAATAAAATTTAAAAAGCATATTCACATAAAAAAAATCAACTCTACTTCTTTGCAATATAAAAGTTCAAGATCAACATTGTATAATTGTTGCTATTGTGGGCAAATTTAGCATGCCAGTGAAATGAAAAACAAAAAAGGAAAACTGTTGACTTTATGTAGAAGAGTTATAGATTTCTAGTCATACAATGAAAAATAAAAATTACAATTAAAGTCCAATCCCACATGCAGTAGCTCAATAATCAATATAAGACCATATTATAAAAATATTTTGTAACTAGTGGGTAATTATTCAGAAAGTATTAATGTTTCTTCGATTGGAAACAAAATTAAGAATTAGGGTATTGAAACATTGAAAGGAGGGATTAATAATATTGAGCCCCCATCAATGAGCAAATTTTGCCCACTCACATACCTTGACTCATCAATAGCCATATAAAGTGTTGCATTGGCCACATCATCAACCTTAAGGGTTAGTCCCTTTAGATTAGCAAGCAAGTTCATCACATTTTCAAGCTCTTCATCATTTACCCCTATGAATTTGGTAGCTAAGGGAGTGCCAAGCATGTAAGGTGATAAGCAATTGACCCTTAGCCCAAAGTGGCATAGCTCTATACCTACATTTTTAATGAGTCCAACCATGGCTTGCTTGGTGCAATATATAACTCTATACCTACATTTTTAGTAAGTCCAACCATGGCTTGATTGGCGCAATAGTACGCATGCAAAGCGACCTAACCTATGTAGGAGCTTATGCCAGCCATTGAGATTATGCTTCTAATATAGTCGGCCCAAGGTTGTCTAAGCTCATGACTTTAATAATAACAAAACTCAAAATTTATTTATGTAGAAGCCTATTTATCTTTGTTGGCCTATATATGTATTCATTGTTATTAATTAAAAGACAAATTTTGACATTCAAACCACAAAAAGAAGACAACTTTCATGTCGGTAAAATACAAACTAAGAATGAAATAGTAATTCTTTTTGTCTCTTTCTACTGCCACTATTTATGTTGCTTATAAAGATCATATTTTTCTTTAACTCATGTATTGAACCTTGAATAGCATTAATGATTATTAGACCTTACAAAGATGAAAGATTATGAATATTAAAGACACTCCATACTGGTTCCAACCAAAAAGACACTACACAATCAAAGTTATTTCTAATAGCTAGGAGCTATTACAGGTCTATATACACAAGAAATTAAAGAGCAAAAGAGAGAACAAGAAAGAATTATTTAAATCATTATAAGTATTGTATTTTCTAGTCCTTGGTTTATTAGTTTATTAGAAGTAATCTTTGAGCTTAGCGACAATCTCGTGAAAAGAGAAAATTCATTTCTTTAATCTTTGTTATAAATTTTTGAGTGAATTGGTTGATGGTGAGCTATACAAAACCTTATAAAAAGTTTAAAGTGAGCTTTAAAAACTTGCGTTAGTAGTAAGCACGCAAAAACTATCACCATTGTAAAATTATTTTGAAGATTAAAGAAAAATCCCTTAAAATTTGAGGACTAAATATAGGCATGAGATGTTGAACTAGAATAAATCTTTATGTGTCTCTTTTGCCTTTAATCCCTTCTACTTTCTACATAATTTGCCTCCTTTGCTCATATATCAAGTTAGTTTCATGCTACACTTGCTCACTTCATTTGCTCTGTATTACTATATTACATCATATAAGTATTTACTTTATCCACTTTTACTATAGCACATTTTAATTTAATTTTATTATATATCTATTTACTTCCTCCACTTGCTCTTCACATATAATTATTTAATTCATTTAGCCACTTTTCCTCACTCTAGTAAACTTCTGCTCACTCTACCTGTGCATCCTCTGTTTTCTATCAGTAAATTTTTACTTAGTTAAATTTTTTATACATCACACTTATTCACCCTTTTCTAAATATGTTTATTAGGTACGTATTAGAATCATGGTCTACATTGCGTGCTTGATGTTGAGGAAGATGCTGGTGAAGTTCACACTCAACACATGCTTAAAGTTGGCTATCTCATTATCTATGATTCAGGGCTTCTTGGGATAACTTCTACCTACATTGTTGAACATGATGTCTAATTTCTAGAATATTTTGATCATTGTGTCCATTATGTTTTTAGGCAATTAGATGGGCTTATAGACTATGCCACAGAATGGCCTAAATCATCTTGCATGTCTACAGTTACCACTTTGGCTCCATGCTCAATAAACACTTTTGTAGTGCATTTACCGATCTCATGTCATGAACTTTAGAAAAGTCACACACATGAATTTAGTAATGACTTAAGACTGCAATGAGAATTCTATTAGTACTCATCAAATTCTACTACAATCAAGGAATTAACTACTTTGCATTTCACAGCAATGCATTTTCATTGATGGAATTCACAACTAACAGGAAAAGTTACCTAAAGATTGGTCTAGAGAGAAGAGAAAAGTCCAGAGAGGGAAAGAATAATCCAGAGAGGGAAAGGATAATCTTTAATGAACTCTAACCCTTAAGTGCATCTTGTTATCCCTTTTATCAATTGTTCCTTAGTTTCCACATGAACTTCCACACACGTGAGTTGTGCTTGATTCTTATTATTGGTTGCTTATTTATCTATTCATCAAAGTCATAACATTACCTTCTTTGAGTCTGACCTTGTCCCCAACATCAAAATTTTGGTAACAATTTTGAACCGTGCTCAGTAACTCCTAAGAAGGTGGAGCGAGGTTGCCCCAACTAGGTAAAAGTTCAACATTTTATTTTTAAAATTTTAGTGGCATAACATATTAGCCCTTTTATTATTTTAAATTTCAAGATTATGCATATAGATTCCTTATCCCCCCTCCCCAAAAAATATCTCCCTTACTTGATTTTCATTTTCATTCTAGATCATTTTCAATCTGATTTAAACTTAAAGTTTGGTAGAATCTGTGAGCATTACATAGAGTTTAATTTGCAAATCAAAGCTCAAATGTGCTTGAGGCTACACTCACAATATCTCCCTAATTGTTGATTTTTTTTATCATCATTTCTTATATGTAATGTTGATTATGCCACTCTTGGACTCCAAACATAAAGCATAAGATAATCAATTGATCATTCAAATCAAAATAGCCTATTGTTTATTCGTTCTATTAATGTGTATAGATAAATTGTCAACTATTTGTTAATAGGTCTGGGTTTTTGAAATATTTAACTAAAGTTAAAATCAAAGACTGATTTGGTAGCTAATGAATTTGGGATTATAACATAGGAGTATGGTTTATGGGAAATTTTATTATTCCATAGAGCTTATTTTTTTAAATATAAACAATGTAGGGCATTTTTTGTGCTTAGGGACATGATTAAAAAATTTTAAATTTTTTTAGGGGAAAATTTGCTGAAATCAAGTTTTCAAGAATTCTTTTTTGAACAAACAAAATAGGAATTGACAAAAATCAATTACCAAATAACATAAATCCGTCGCTATATATGATGGAGTATATATTTTATGTTATCTTATGTAGCTTAGTTTTGTAGAATCTTCGCTTTCATTATTCTTAGCACTTATTCGTGTATTGTTGATATATATATATATATATATAGTTTTAAGTAACAAACAACAATAGAGAAAATAGAAAAAGACTGAATTAATCTTAATACTAAGCTAAGTGCTAGACGACCTAAATCAAGCATTATATATATATATATATATATATAATGTCACAGGGTATTGACCTTTTGAAGAATGCAGAGAAAGATGAAGTGGCTGCCATCAGGGGAGGAGATAGAAAAAGGATAGACAAAGGAAATGTTTTGGTATTTGATTACAAAATGAATCAGACAATCTTCATATATATAATATCAATGTATTCCTATGTGATCACTATCAATTCTTTATACATTATCTTATTTGGATGCCAAAACGCATTTATTCTTACTGGGATTGATGGCAACTGTTCCCTGATACAAAATTAACATGTATTTTTGTCAACATAATTATACAAAACTGTGGTTCACAGGTAATATTAATCCCCAACATTTATATATCACCATGGTTGTTTCTTGATCACGGAGATGTCACCTTCGAATTATATCACTCATGAGCTGTAACCAAAAACTACTAGCAAACTTAGATCCGACAGTACATTAAAAACATGAAGTTGAATGACTTTGATATTTGATTTGATTTGATTTATAGATTATTATATAAACCATCTAATTGGACATCTCTTCTATGAATATTTTGGTGAAGGAAACAATAAGCACAATTTTGCAACCATATGCAAGCTCACGTGCACTTACACTAGAGATAAATAAAAGCTTGTAGTTGGTAGCTAAAGAGTAACTATAGCCATTGAAGCATTCATTAAACTGATTCAAACCGCGACATAAATTCTATTTGAATCTGATTGGCCCATTAACGTGGCTGTCTCGGATGGTAAGTGGGGGAGAGTGTATGAGAGAAGAAATAAAATAGAAAATCATAATAAAAAGGGTGATGAGGTGATAGGTGTGGTTAACTAAATTTGTTTGTTATCAAATGATGAGAGAGAGAGAGCATGGGAGGGGCATGGGGAAGTTATAGGTAGGTTTAAGAAGAGAGAGGGAGGCAAGAAAAGTTGTGAAGTGAGTCTGGGAGAGGACTTGACCTCTAAAAAGTTAGGGGAAGTTATTTACTGATCTTTTTTTTAATTCTAATCCTATAGCTAAAAATTCCTCACTTCCCTTATCTACTGGAAGAAGGATTTTCTTATTCAATAATACAAAATAGTTGAAATTTTCACAACTTTTCTTGCCTCCCTCTCTCTCCTTGCACCTGCCTATAACTTCCCCATGCCTCTCCCATGCTCTCCTTCTCTCTTTCTCTAATCATTTGCTAACAAACAAATTTAGTTAACCGCACATGCCACCTCATCACCCTTTTTATTATGATTTTCTATTTTATTTCTCCTCTCATACACTCTCCCCCACTTATCATTTGAGACAGCCACGTTGGGCCTATTGGGTCGATCAGAATCCTTACACACTCTCATGACACCTAGCTTTGTTTCAACTTTTACAATGAGCTGCTAGTGGATGAATGTTAAAAATAGTTATGTCTAAATTTTTTTTTTTTTTGTGATTTTTGAAATTAGTTATATTGGGCTTCTTTTATCATAGTATCAAAAATTAAATTTAAAGGCCATGGATAGGTTTATTAAGGAAGATGAAGAGAAAGATGAGATATTAAATAATAACAAAGGTAATTAAATAATGTTACATAGTTAATTTTTAAATTTAAATAATAGGAAACTTAAATTGCAATGAGGCTAAAAAATAGGTGATGAATTGTGATTTTTTTTTTTAAATTGAGAAGGCACACGCAGGTACACTCAAACAATTGAGCACCAAGCACTCCAATATGAAGATTATATGTTCATATTTGTTGGGAGTTGGGATGAAGCACACCTTACAGATTAATAGATTATAGAGTTTGGATTTGGCTCTTCTAAACTGGGGAGAAATAGACATTAAGAATCATATACATAGTGATTCTCACTCGATACATTTCCCACTGCATGTGGGTATCATTGGCATTATGTTTTTTTCTCTACCTTCAATTCAATTTTTTAGAATTCATAAAATGATCGTATTCATTATGAATTTCTATACAAGGGATAATGACCCAGAACGTGGGCAGCACTAACTCAACCCCAAATTGCTGGGGCTGATTGGGCTTTGGGTTCGCGAGAAGCCAGATTAGAGAAGTAAAAGGGGCTAGGCTGGAAGAGACAGACATCTACAAAACATCATGAATATCGCTGCTCATACGACAACACAGTTGCACTCCACACAAAGTGGTATAACCAATCACATGGGGCTGTCTTGTGTCTTGGGCCCCCATAATGAGACGCTTAACTCAGGCATAGAAATCCACTCCCCTTACTTTGGAACAGAAAAAAATGTTCCTCACATTAGAGCAGCTTTCCATGCAGTTGTTGCCGTTTCTTACTTGAATGCCCAAGTTCCTCATTTGCCAAGAAACTGATGTCTTTTGTGAAGGGAAATAAATAATTATAGATGCCTGGAATTGTAAATCTTAATCCACTCAAAAACAACTGTACGGTCTGAATTATTAGGTTTTATTACTAGCTTTTAATGGGCCCACCATAATTTATATAAACAATGAGGAGAAATTTCTCTGCGTTCATTATTAAGCAATCCTTTCCATGGTTTAAAAGATGAAGAAAGGGAGGAGTCGACTCTTAGCAGGGTTTGATCTAGAGAATCAGCTCTTAGCATAGACTATTGTTAATCATCCATATTAGGAAAAATTATTAGTAGTTGCTTTAGTTCATTAAAAATTTACATATCTTTACTACCTTTGAAATCTCCTCACCAAACCTGAGATTTTAACGGCAATATGTAAAAGAAAAAAATAAAAAACTCAAATGTTTTGTTGCAAAATTTTTTTTCTTAAATGCTTATTATATATTTTTTATAATAAAAAAAGAGTCACAGCATAACATATGCCGCGATTCTTTTAATTATTTAATATATTTTAATAGGTCGCGGCATTGTTTTAATTATTTAATATATTTTAATGGGTCGCGGCATTTGCAATGCCGCGACCCATATATATATATATATATATTTATATATATATATATTGTATATAATTTGTTATATAATTTATATTTGATATATTTTATTATTTAGAAAGATAATTAATTTAAATTTTATAAAAAATATATTTTTGTAATATAATTAAAAATTTTAATAATATAACAAGTATATACTTTTTTAATAATATTATGATAAATATATGATTTTTATAAATAATTATATAATTAATTTAAATATTTATTATAATATTATTAAAAAATTATATGCTTATTATATTTTAAATAAGAAAAATTAATAGTAAAAAAATTGATCATTAAGTTTAATCTTATCCGAATACTTAGAAAATTTTTACACTACGATAATTTAATGAAAGAAAAATTATTCCAAAATCATCTAGTTAATTATATTTTGTCAAACATTCTATTATTTTTATTTTTACGTAAAAGTGGTTTATTAAAGGACATGGCCAATCCCTAAAAATTAAAAAAAATTCCTAATACAAGAAAAGAAGTTGGGGTCTTGTATCAAATTTTTTAATCTTTTTTAAATACACTGTATTATTCTTCATTTTCTTTTACTTTCTTGTCTTCCTACTCTAAAAAATTTGATACAAGACCCCAACTTCTTTTCTTGTATTAGAAATTTCTTTTAATTTTTAGGGATTGGCCATGTCCTTTAATAAACCACATTTACGTAAAAATAAAAATAATAGAATGTTTGACAAAATATAATTAACTAGATGATTTTGGAATAATTTTCATTTCATTAAATTATCGTAGTATAAATATACTGTATTATTCTTTATTTTCTTTTAATTTCTTGTCTTTCTACTCTAAAAAATTTGATACAAGACCCCAACTTCTTTTCTTGTATTAGGAATTTCTTTTAATTTTTAGGGATTGGTCATGTCCTTTAATAAACCACATTTACGTAAAAATAAAAATAATAGAATGTTTGACAAAATATAATTAACTAGATTTTGGAATAATTTTTCTTTCATTAAATTATTGTAGTGTATGTAACACCCCAAAATTAATTAAGGTGTTAATCATGGATTAAGATTAATTAAGAATAATTAATATGGATGATTGGGCAAGTTAAGTAAATAGGGATTTTAGATAGATAGATTATTAATATGGGCTTAAGAATTTATTGAGATAGAAACTTCACCTAGGCCCAAATTAATGAACCATGATAAGAGGCTAATGGAGGCCCAATGAATTAGAGGCAGACCCAAACTAATTTAATGAGATAGAGGCCCAAGATTTATCATGTATAGGCTCAATTAAGTGGCCCAATTACCCTTGAGTAGACCCAAACCCTTGAGCCCTTCAAATTGGGCCCAAACACCATTAAACTTCAACAACCCAATGTCTAAAAACTGGCCTAATGAAATTCTGCAGCCCAACAATTGAGAACTGCCCCAATAAGCTAAATCTGAAACCCAATTGAATGTGGACTTGGAGCAACCCATGACCCAGCCCCTTGACCCAACTTAAACCCACCTAAAACCCTAATTGCTTTAGCCACTTTTCATTTGCTGAACCACAAGAGCAATTCGGAGGTGAGGAGAAGAGGCTAGAGTTCTTGGCTTAATTCCACATTTTCACCCACTTAGAGCAAGATTTGGCCAAGGTAATAGTTATACAACTTAATCCCCTCATCTTTCTCTTTAATTTGGTCTGATTAGTTTTTTATTTGGAGTAATTTCATCATACCCAAAATCTGAAATGTGGGTGTTTGAGGATTTCCTTGAGGAAATTCGTAGGTTGAGGTTGGGGTTAGTATTAGGTGAGTTTAAACCCCCATTTTGATGCATTTTCTGTTAGTTTGAGACCTCTATAGTTGACCTATGATATGGGCTTTGGTTTCATGTGAAATTTCCCAGAAATTGGAGTGAACTATGGAAATTTCTTTTGTGGGGAAGTTGGAATCCGAAGTTAAATCCCTTGATAATTAGGTGAGTAACCTCTAGTCTGTTATTAGTAGTTCAACTCTTTGAATATTTGATTGTGATCAAGAATGATGATAATGATGCTTGTTATAAGCTTGGTGTGCATTTGGATTATTATGGTAGCTAAGGGAAGAGTAATTGGCTTCATTGAGGTAACTGGGTTATTTTCCTAATTCCATGTATATGCTCATGTTAATCTGCTATTTGTTACACATGTTTGATTTTGAAATGTTAAATGATTGGTTGACTACTTGATTGTTATTGTGATTGGACCTTGTGAGTCCATGATGGAGCTGTGGTGCGGCTGCCACTCGTGCATGTGCTACGATCGAGCACCGGGTTATGATCAAACCCCAGATGCACTGAGTCCTGGTTGTGCTCATGATGGAGTAGGTGCCGTGAACGGGCCTCTCCCGGTGTTATTGGCCATTAACATGTTATGTATGATTGCTGGTATGGGACAGTAGTCATTGGTAGCTCAACTAGTTCATTTGCCAATTGAATTGATGATTCTGATATTGATGACATGAGATTGTCTTGGATTGATTGACCTGTACATATATATGGAAATTTCCTTTTGTTACTGAGATTGTATATCTCACCCCGTTGTGGGCTAATATTTTCAGGGATCGGACCTCTTAGTGGCAAGGAGAAAATTAACGAGAGCCTGTTAAATGGTTTGGTAGTACATAGGTCTGGGAGTTTTGACAAAATGTATTGTAATTAAATTATTAGTTTTGTATCATTGCTGCATTGTATCATGAGTTGCCAAGTATAGGGATTGTATATGTAATTCGATTATCATGGAATTGAACATTATGAGTGTAATTGGTTAATAATGGAAAGTGTATCTAATGTTAATTATCAACGGTGTATGATTGGTGTTGTTACTATTCCATAAACTTGCTGATAGGAGGTAATTAGAGGAAAGAAATGGGCATATAAGTTTTGAGTTGGTAATGGAAGCATAGCTAAGTAAATAAGGTAGATAAATACCATTAGAGCCATATAAAATGAGGGGAAGTAACCTTAGAGTGTCCCTAAGAAGATAAATGGAGTGTAGGGGGCGAAATATAGGGAAAACAGCTACAGAAGGTAGTCACGCCGCGGCCAAGAAGGCTTCGCCGCGGCCTAGGGAGTGACAGTGGCGAGAGACGCCGCGGCTTGAGAAATCTCGCCGCGGCGCGGAGTGAAAATAATCGCCCAAGGGGTGACAGAACGTAACCTCGCCGCGGCGCAAGAAGTTTTGCCGCGGCGCGAGTCGAGAAAATTAATTAGGGAGGTTACAGTAGCAAAACTCGCCACGGCGCAAGTTTAAAAACTTAGTTTTCAAGCTCCAGAACCTAACTTAGCCGTGGCGGGAAGGTCCCAGGTCGCGGCGCAGGTCCCCAAACTCCTATATTTGACCTAGAAACCTAAATTTCAGTAAGGCTAGTGTTAGAGAATAGCATGAGCATGTTGGCGGGATGTTTTTGTGGGTTGAACTTGATTAGTGGATGAATCCTAAACCTTAAATGATGGTACAAACCCTTTAATGCTGTTCCCGTTATGGTTGTTAGTTGATGATCCTAGTAGTATCAAGGTTTAAATTTCCCTTATATTTTATTAATGTAATTAATTGCAATGACTCCAAACCTTAATCATTATTTATTAATTGGGTATTTAGCTATAATCACCGATATTAGAATTTAGGGTCGTCACAGTGTAAATACACTGTATTATTCTTCATTTTCTTTTAATTTCTTGTCTTTTTACTCTAAAAAATTTGATACAAGACCCTAACTTCTTTTCTTGTATTAGGAATTTCTTTTAATTTTTAGGGATTGGCCATGTCCTTTAATAAACCACATTTACGTAAAAATAAAAATAATAGAATGTTTGACAAAATATAATTAACTAGATAATTTTGGAATAATTTTCATTTCATTAAATTATCGTAGTGTAAATACACTGTATTATTCTTCATTTTCTTTTAATTTCTTATCTTCCTACTCTAAAAAATTTGATACAAGACCCCAACTTCTTTTCTTATATTAGGAATTTCTTTTAATTTTTAGGGATTGCCTATGTCCTTTAATAAACCATTTTTACATAAAAATAAAAATAATAGAATGTTTGACAAAAATATAATTAACTAAATGATTTTGGAATAATTTTCCTTTCATTGAATTATCGTAGTGTAAAAATTTTCTAAATATTTGGATAAGATTAAACTTAATGATCATTTTTTTACTATTAATTTTTCTTATTTAAAATATAATAAGCATATAATTTTTCAATAACATTATAACAAATATTTAAATTAATTACAAATTATATAATTATTTATAAAAATCATATATTTATCATAATATTATTAAAAAAGTATATACTTGTTATATTATTAAAATTTTTAATTATATTACAAAAATATATTTTTTATAAAATTTAAATTAATTATCTTTTTAATTAATTTAAATAATAAAATATATCAAATATAAATTATATAACAAATTATATACAATATATATTTATAAATATATATATATGCAATGTCGCGACCCATTAAAATATATTAAATAATTAAAAAAGTCGCGGCATATGCTATGTCGCAACTCTTTTTTTTAATAAAAAAAATATAATAAACATTTGAAAAAAACGTTTTTGCGATATAGCATTTAGATTTTTTATTATTTATTTTTATAATATTGCCGTTAAAATCCCCACCAAACCTGTCCCTCTACATGAGCTATATCTGATGAAGCGCATATGGGCAGCTATACTTGTCATGACTTCCTCTATCATCTCATTGGTACAAAGAAATTTACAAGTGGAAAACAAACAAGTATATATGCTCATATTTATAATTGTATGATTAACCTGATGAAATTAAAGTATCGTAGAAGAGATCTAGAGATTAACGTCCCAGCCTTTGCCTTTGTTTAATAAATCTTCTTTAAAATATTTCCAATTTCAATTATATATGATGTGAAAAAAAGAAGACATTCAGGATTTTTATTGCAGTTTGTAAGGATACTAAAATGTGATCAAAAGTTGATCATTTACTTATTGGGGATTGATAATATTACAGACACGCATAAAATAGCAAGAGAGAAGATATATAATTAACTTGCTTAAAGCAAAGTAGCTTATATTCGAATAACACATAAACTTAACTATGAATTGGATTTGTGGAAATAGCTTCCTAGAGCTAAGTTTGCCGAGACATTTGTGGTACTGTAACCTCCGTCTACCACAAGGTTGAGCCCACTCACGTACTTAGATTCATCGCTAGCCAAGAACATAGCTGCTTCTGCCACATCCTCCCCCCTCAGAACAACTCCCTTCAAATTCCCTGCCTCCAAAAACACTCTCTCCACTTCCTCCTTCTCCATCCTAAATCCATTCACCATCATAGGTGTCGCCACTGCATATGGCGATATGCAATTCACTCTGATTCCGTGCCTCCCCATTTCTGCACAGAGATTCTTCATCAGACCCACCACTGCGTGCTTCGATGCCACGTAAGCCACCGGTACTGATTCCACCTGAACCACCGACGCTGTGCTTGAAGTGAAAATCATACTCCCTTTCTTTTCTGGAATCATTACCTTAGCGGCATGTTTGGCTACAAGGAAAGCACCATATACGTTCACCTCAAAAACTCTCTTTAAGTCCTCCTTATCAACGTCAAGGATGGAAGAGGTTAGAGTGCCAGAGATGCCTGCGTTGCTAAATACTATGTCAAGTTTGCCATGCTTCGAGATTGCAGTATTGATCGCAGTTTGAACATCGGAATCGCTTGTGACATCGCAGTGGACGTAAGAAATAAACGGGTTTTCAGGGCCTAAGTCGTCACAAATGGAGCGACCTAAATCGTCTTGGATGTCAGCGATGATGACTTTGGCACCGTGACGGAGGAAAAGCCTTGCAGTGGCCTCGCCAATCCCACTGGCGCCGCCGGTTATGAAAGCTACCTTACGTTCTAACCTTTATGGAATTGTATGTACCACAAAATTAATTTAAGACAAATTAACATTAAATTATTCATTAACAAAGAAACATGTATATATATATATATATATATTTGACCAATTTAGTAAAGGGTAGGTGGTTTAGGGTTACCTCTTGGTCGCGACTGGAGCAATTGCCGAAGAGCCTTCCATCTTTGTTCCTCTTGCGTTTCCAAGATAAAATTATATTGCGCTACTAGCTAAGCCATTACACAAGCATACATACATATAGACAGATGGATGTATATTTAGGATCCAAAAATAATTGCGGTTGTTTGAACAAAATATGAAAATCGTGTAAAGTAGTATGAACTGGGAACATATAATTGGCTTATTTCAAAAGAATAAGAAACCTCGACTGAAAAATTCCAAAAAACAAAAAAGCACTAGCTAGGCGGCTTAAGGATATTGGCGGCCTATTGAGCCCTTGAAGCATACCTATGTACTAGCCAGTAGACTTTTTGACCAGGGCCGGCTAGTGTGCTTTGTTTTCACGTGTTTTTCAACACAGCTTTATGCACCTTTTTCTAGACATGTTGGACAATAATTTGCCCTTTGTAAAAGGACTTTATATCATGTTTGAATAATATCATACATTAGAATACTGAAGGGTAAATTACTTTTTTTTTTTTTTTTTCCTTCAGAGGTGTAAAGTACACATATGATATTTGTTGAACTAAGTGCAATTAAATGGAAGGAATTGTGTCTGTTATAATTTTTAGCTTGATGATAAATAGTCTGTCAACATCTTTCATGGAACTGATTAGCAAAAAAACTCTTAATTTTCTTCTAATGGTAGACAGTTTATGTTCTGAAATTAGGAAGCCTATGTGTAACTTATAAATATTTTGCATTACAAGATTTCGGGATCAACGCTGTATAAATATTGTTGACGATACGGCCAAGTATGCCATGCCAGTAAAGAAAAAATAAATAAATAAATAAAAGTAACAGTTGACGTTATACGAAAGAGTTGTAGATTTGTATAGTCATATAGTGAAAAACGAAAATTACACTCCAAGTCCAATCCCACATGTAGTAGCTTAATACATAATCAATACACATTATTGAAATATGTTTGAACGAGTGGATAGTGATTACCAAGCAGGTATTAAAGTCACTTCCAATGGAGGCAAAATTAAGACTCAGGATACTGAAACTTGCGAAAGGGGAGATTAATAATACTGAAACCCCCATCAAATAGCAAATAAAGACGTCAAGATTATGCTTCCAGTACGCGCCAGAACCATGGCCTGCGCCCGAAAACGCCTGTGACGTTCACGCTCAGCACGCGCTCGAACGCCTTCTCGTTGTCTGTGATTTCAGGGCTTGTTGGGATCAAGTATGCCTGCGTTGTTGAACATGTCAAATTTGCCGCACGTTTTGACCGCGGCGAAAGCCGTGTCCAAGAGGGGAAGCAATCCTGAGTACGGATTTTTCTGACCCATGAGAGAGAGAGAAATACTAAAATATATCAAATTTATTTGTAGTGCCAAAAATACCCTCTTGTTTGGTGAAGACGCGTTTTCGGAGCAGGAGAAGGAAAAGTAAACGACAAGTAGGGGAGAGGGGAATCCATTATTCTTTACTGGCGACAAGAGACAGCGCATCTCCAGAGCCTGGGTCCAGGCTGCTTTTTCTTTCTCTTTCTCCCGTGATTTTCTTCGATAGAATCCGGATTCATCTCCAAGTGGTCCAAAGTCCAAACGCCATTTATCAGACCATAGATATTCGCGTACCCATGTGGCTCTAAATCTTGATTTTGACGAGTTTGAATCCTTATATTTACAAATTAAATGTATAGAGAAAATAAAATGAATATAAAAAAATAATAATAAAATTTATGTGTACCTTTTTTTTTATCATTCTTTTTTCAAATATATGCGTGTATGAAGGATCCAATTTAAATTTTGACTCAATTGTATATTTTTATGAATCTTTTGCAGACGCAGATGGGTTCAAGCCTAGACATGGTATGTATAACGGCCCAGTCCAAATATTTGCCACATCTAATTGGGCTGGTAGGCAGCAAATTTTAACTAAAGACAATTGAATAGTGAATATACAGGACTAACCCAATACATTAGTGTTTTTGACTTGGGCCTCATCAGTAACGTCCCAATGGACGTATGGGCAATTGGATGGGCCTATATAATGGACCAGAGTGGCCCAAGTCATCTTGGATGTCTGTAATTATCACTTGGGCTAGGTGATAGGCAAACACTACTGCAGTCCGTTTTCTGATCTCCGGTTATTAGGGCCACTTTCCCTTCCAGCCTGCTTCATGACGAAAACAAGATTACTTTAGATAGGTCATCTGTGTTGCTATCACTTTTGCATTATAGAAAGAAAAAAGAGTAAAATAACTCAAATACTATGAAATAAATAATGAATAAAAGATAATAATTTTAAACCGGGCGAAAATTTACAAGGTATGTACTCAGTGGGGAGCACTTTTGGTTCAATTTTTTTTTTATAAAATGTATGTATATGGTATTGTGAGTTGATCACATTTTTTAAAAATTTGAACATGTTAAATTTACACATGTATTTTAATTTTTTTAATATTATTTGATATTTTAACTTACTGAATCTACGTGTATAGAACTCTTACAAAAAAAAACCTTTGTTATCGTTATTTCTTCTTTTACTTCTCTTATCTTCTTTTCGTTTCCCATTGTGTTTTCTCCATATATTCTTTTCTTTCTTTTTGGATATAAGCTTAAAAAAATGTGATACTCACATTTTCCATCTTCAATTTTTAACTTCTTGAAATAATTTCAAAGTTCAAGTTGAAATTTAAAAGTTTAACTAAGTCACTTTAATCTTGAATGCTAAATTACTATTTTAAAAAAATATTAGTTGTGCTATAATTTTATTTATTACTAATATAGAAGTAAAAAAATTGTAATTTCAAATTTTGGGATTTTATTTAAACAATATACTATAAATATATAATTTTCTTTAAATAAGATATAAAATTTCTTTAAATTTGACTTGAAGCTGTCAAAACAATAATTTTTATGTAAACTTCATGAATCTAATTTTAATTAACCACTTTAGAAGGTTTATCATTAGATGATTAAAAAAAAATTAAAATTTTAGCATATCATCATAATAATAAATATAAAACATAAAAAATATGTTTAAAAGAAACTATATCAACTTTGCCTTTTAACTTGATGTCCTGGTTTCATCATTGTATGTATCTTCTATAGACTACAGAGAATAAAAACGTGGATGTCATTATTATGAAATATATGGAAAAAAGAGAATCGATTATTGTTCTATGAGAAAGTGCAAGAGGCAAGCTTAACGTACAGTGATAACTAAATTTGCTCTTTTTTATCTTATTTTATTTGGTACCTCATCGGGCTAGGACATCACCTTTATTTTAATTTATATTAAAAAAAATTATATCCAAATACCCATATCATATAAAATGTATAATGAAATACCTTAAAAATTAAAATTACCATTAAAGATTATTGTTATTATTATTATTATTATTATTATATTTTAAAGAATTTATTACTAACTTTAAGAGTATTGAGCTTTCTTACATTCAGTAATAAATTTTTTAAAATTAATAATAAATCTTTTAAAACTTGATAGTAATGATAATTTTTGAAAATAATTTTTAAATTTTAAGATTTTTCATTACAAATTTTATTTGACATGGTCTTTGAATGCAATTTTTCTTTTATATTGAGATAGGTATACTCAATGGCCTCATTTATGTTTTGGTAGTTGGTACATATATTGATATATTTTTAAAGGTAATGCCCAGTCCTTATTGTAGGCCAGAACGTGGTGCATCTTTTATTATTATTATTATTATTATTATTATTATTATTATTATTATTTTGGGCTTGTGTGGTGGTTCTTGTTGTTTTCATTGCTTAGTGCTTATGTCGCCTTTGTTTTAGAAGTTACAATTGAAAATGTAACAAAGGTGTATAAAAATTGGTAATACGACAAAGATGGATTTGGTTGTGGACTAGCAATAATTAGAATGGAATCAAATAGTCAAGATTAGATAAGCTTTGTGATAGATCAATCTGCCTTGGTATATAAGAATTTCTCATATGAGCAGTCCAATCTTATGAATATATTGATGTCGTCAAATCAAGCTGAAATTCTTGGCAAGATATCATAAGTACATAGTTAGATTAAATTAATTGGAAAGCTTTGTAAAAATTGAAGTTCCCTTAGATTTTTTTTTATGCTTATAGTTAGAACATAAATTTGCAGGTGGACCAATTTTATACAAAGATTGGTGGAGAATTACACTCAGTCCAAAAACTCTTTAATATAAATACCAAAGTATAAATGTTATACAAACCTACTAAATACTCCTCATAAGGACGCTGGTACTTATTTCAATTTAGACATCAACTTTGTAATTTATTGTGCTCTTAAATTTTTTATAGTAAATATATTGTAGCAATAGACAAATGTGATAGGCAAAAATAATTTTTCCGTCCTAAAAAGTATGGAATCATTGTCAATTTCATCTTAAATTTTGTATCTTGTGCTAAATTTATCTTATATGTTTGTTAAAATTTTTAATATTATCTTAAATATTCATATCAATTAAATTAACAACTATTGATGAATGATTGAATCTCCGGGGCAAGGCTAGTTGAACCTATCACTCACAGCTTAAGTTTTCATAGACTGCCTTCTTTGTATCTTATTACATACCTACAAAGGCAAAAGGAGTAGAGTTAGAGTAGAGTAAGGATAGTAGGGGAAGATGGTCTTATAGGGAACAAATTAGATTGAATGGAAGAAATAAGAGTTGCTTTTAGGCAGCTAGAGACTTAGAGTGTTTCAATCCTACTAGCTCTTAATTAAGAAAGAATATATACTATTCACTTTCTTTTTAAATTTTAGATTAAGGACTTATTAACTATATTTTTCAACTTAAAAGATGAATAGTTGTTCAATAACATAAGATTAAGGACAAGAAATAGAAATAACATTGTTTAGAAACTAGAGTTATGCAAATTAGTTAATATAATACATGTCTATATAGGTCATTATAATTCACTTTAGTATACTACAATGAAAGACAATTTACAATTAACAACACATCATCAATTTTTGTTAATCTAATTGGTGGAGTTAGTATTTATGATGATATTAAAATTTTAAACAAATATGTAAGACAAAATTAACACAAAATAAACATTTTATAAAACTAAGTCTACTTAGAAAGGAAACTATAATCCAAAATATGTGACACTTATAAACTAACATAAGTGCTAAGAAAACCTTATGTGTGTGTGTGTGTGTGATTGATCTTGGGCTCTTTTTTCACACTCAATTCCTAAGGTTTTATCCCTTTTTTCAAAAAAAAAAAAAAAGAAAAAAAAAGAGAAAAGGAAACTATAACCTTTTAGAAGCTATGGGACAGTATTAAACTTGATAAGTTAGTCCTTGTGCATCTCTTTAAAATTTTTAATATTATCTTAAATACTTGTATCATTAATTAAATTACCAAAAATTGATAAATTAGTGAATCTCTAGGCCAAGGATTATTGGACCTAAGTCTCTCCGCTTAACTTTCTTGCACTGCCTTTTTTGTATTTTATTAGGTACCTATAAATGCAAAAGGCGTAGAGCCAGAGCAGAATAAGGATAGTATGCTATAAAATAATGGGAGATTAAGTTAGATCATACTAGACATGATGTTTGAATCCATAACTACTTTAAAGATCATTCATCAAATGGTGGTAGTAGACAAAAGGGATAGAATACAACTCAAATAACCAAGTAAGTTTAGATGGTAGGTTAAAATTGCATCATATGATAAAACCTAACCCTAGCTACCATAAATAAGGTAACTAACTTTAAGTGTACTATGAGTTGGGTTTTTATTATTTGAATAAGTTTATAAGTAGTCTATTTATTATAGGTTACCTATAATTTACCAAGATAACTAATATATTTATACATTAATTGTTACTAATTTAATTATTATAATATTAATAAAATATAATTTATTAATTAGTATAAAAATTAATTAATACAAATTCATAATAATAAAATAAATTGATATCTCTAACATAGTAGGGAATGCATGAGGGATGGTTTTATGGGAAATAAGTTTGGATTGGAAAGAAGAAATAGGAGCTACTCTTAAGAAGTTAAAAACTTAGATTGTTTTAGTTTCTATCACTTCTTAATTAAGAAAAAATATATGGTGTTCACTTTCTTCTTAAATTCTGAACTAAGGACTTGTCAACTCTATTTTTCAATATTAAAAAAAAATGTTTGTTAGGTAACATAAGCTTAAGGATAAAAAACAAAAGTAATATTGTTTAAAGGCCAAAGTTATGAGATTAGGTAATATAATATATATTTATACAAGTAATTATAATTCAATTTATTTATACTAAACTGATTAACAATTTACATGTTACAACACATCAATTTCTGTTAATTTAATTGATGGAGTTAGTATTTATGATGACATTAAAAATTTAAACAAATGTGTAAGACAAAATTAACACAAAATAAACATCTTATAAATCTAAGTCTACTTAGAAAGGAAATTATAATCTAAAAAGTGTGACACTTATAAATTGACATAAGTGCTAAGAAAAGCTTATATATATTTAAATTTGATTGATCTTAGGATTTATTTTTTTACCCAAATTCCAAGGTTATATTCCTTTTTCTAAAGAAGAAGAAGAAGAAGAAGAAGAAGACACTTATAAATTGACATAAGTGTTAAGAAAAGCTTTTATATATTTAAATTTGATTGATCTTGAGTTTTTTTTTTCCACTCAAATTCCAAGGTTATGTCCCTTTTTCAAAAGAAAAGAAGAAGACAACATTTATAAATTGACATTTGTTTATGAAAAGATGATATATATTTAAATTTGATTGATCTTGGGCTTTTTTTCCACTTAAATTCAAAGGTTGTGTCCCTTTTCAAAAGAAGAAGAAGAAGAAGAAGAAGAAGAAGAAGAAATTATAACTCTGTAGAAGCCATGTGACAATATCAAACTTGGAGATCTAGTGATCCCTTTAAATAGGAGGAGGAAGAGGAGGAGGAACAAGAAGAAGAAGAAGAAAGAGAAGGAGACGGATAAGAATAAGAAACTATAATCCTCTCGAAGCCATATGGCAATGTCAAACTTGAAGATCTAGTCTTTGTGGATCCCTTTAAATAGGAAGAAGAAGAAGAAAAAGAGAAAGACATCTTTGTGGATCCCTTTAAATAGGAAGAAGGGAAAAAAAAAACTATAACCCTCTAGAAGCCATGTCACAGTGACAAATTCAAAGATTTAGTGATTCCTTTAGATAGTAAGAAGAAGAAGAAAAAGAAAAAGAAACTATGACCTTTAAAAGCCATTTAGCATAGTCAAACCTAAAAATTTAGTCTTTATGGATGTCTTTAAATAAGAGGAAGAAGAAGAAAGCAGTGTCAAACTTAAAGATCTTTAGAAAGAAGAAGAAACTATAACCCCATAAAAGCCATGTGGCAGTGTTAAACTTGAAGATCTAGTCTTTGTGGATCCTTTTAAATAGGAAATAGCAAGGGTTGTGAGAAGAAAAAGAAGAGAAAAAGAAATGATAACCCTTTAAAAGTCATGTGGCAATTTCAAACTTGAAGATGTAGTCATTGTGGATCCTTTTAAGCAGAAAGAAGCAAGGTTTGTGTTGGAGTAAAACTTGGCATAAGATAATTAAATTAAATCAAGATGAGTTAGGGTATTGAAACATGTTATAAGTGGAAGAAGTAGAAATAGTAAAGCCCCCATCAATAAGCAGGTTATGGCTGCTCAAGTACCTAGAGTCATCAGAAGCAAGAAAAAGTATAACATTAGTTGGATTATGTGCTTTAAGAGTGGTGACACCTTTCAAATTGGATGGGAAGTTTATGGCATGCTCAGTCTCCTTCTTAGTAAATCCAAGAAACATTGTAACTAATAGGGTGGCAAGCAAGTAGGGCAACAGGCAATTCATCCTTATCCCAGACTACCCTAACTCTACTACTGTATTTTTAATGAGCCTAACCATCACATGCTTGGTGCAACAATACCTATGTGTGCCCAAATCACCCATCATCAATGCCATGCTAGTTGTCAATATAATGTTATGACTATGACCCCTAATCATGGCCTGCAATGTGTGCTTGATACCTGCATTGTTCATCATGATATCTAATTTTTCATAAATTTTCACTGGTGTATCCACTATGTTTTTGGCTTGGGCCTCATCAGTTACATTGCAATGCTTGTATATGCAATTAGATGGGCCTATAAATTGGGCTACATAATGGCCTAGTTTGTCCTAGTTGTCTGCAATTACCACTCTAGCTTTGTGTTAGGCAAACACTTCTCCTGTATATTTCTTGATGTCGCTTGCTCCTCTAGTTATCATTGTCACCTTTACTTTTAGCTTGCATACATCAACAAACTTTTACACTTGGGAGATGAGTAAAAACTTTCAATTTTGTTTTCTTGGCGAATATTAGCTAAAAACAGGTTTTCAAGAATTATTTTATGATTGAACAAAATATAGGAATTAACAATAATTATCAGTAACCAAATAGAATAAATCCTTCAATATATATGATGGATCCAGTACGTAAGTCAAGTTATTGTAGAAACTTTACTTTCATTATTCTTGGCACTTGTTGTCACATGGTGTATTGTTGATACATAGTTTTAAGTAACAAATGACAATAAAGAAAATAGAAAAGACAAAATCAATCTTAAAATCTAAGCTAAGCATTAACGATCCAAATCAAGCATATATACTATATATGTCTCATTAGGTACTGACCTTTTCATGAATGCAGAGAGTGATGAAGTGCCTGCCATTGGCCAAGGGAGGAGATAGAAAAAGGATACATGAAGGAACTGTCTTGATACTCCTAGAAAATGAATCAAGCAGTCTTCATATAATACCAAAATATTCTTATGTCATCACTATTAATTAATTATTTTCATATTATCTTATTCGGATACCAAAATGCATTCATTTATACTGGGATTGATGGCAACTGTTCTTTGATACAGAATTGACATGTGTTTTTGTTGATATATTTATATAAAACTAAGGTTTGCAGGTAATATTTTTAAATTCCCAAATTTTTATATATCACTTTGGTTGTTTGATCAATGGGATATCACCATCGTATTATATCATTCATGAGCCGGATTAATTTCTATATATCACCAAAATGCATTTATTTATACTAGGATTATTGGCAACTATTATGTGATGCAAAATTAACATGTGCTTTTGTCAATTATATAAAATTGAAGTGTACAAGTAATATTGTTCTATCCCCGAATTTTTATATATCACCATGTTTGTTTGATCATCAGGATGTCACTTTTGTATTATATTATTCATGAGTTGTAACAAAAAACTATTAGCAATAATGAAGTTGGAATGATTTTGATATTTGATTTTGTTTTATGTTCAGAAACTAAAGTTTCAATAACTTGCTTATTTTATAGAAAAAGTCTTTCATATTTTTGGTAAGATATTCGACTCTACAAAATTCAGATTGAGTTCTCCTATTTAAATATTAATCTTAGTCTCCTATTTAAATATTAATCTTAGTTAAAACTAGAGAAAGGAAAGTGGTAAGAAGGTGAATGGGTGATGATGAAGAAAGGTAGAAGAAGTGACAGAGTGAAGTAGGAAAAGAAGATACTATCGAATAGGACTTGTATTGAATGAGAAAAGAGTTCATGCCACTTCATGTACAAAACTACATCATTTATATAGCCTACTATACAGAATCATACTTAACTAAACTATTTTGCAAAACTAACAGAAAGTAAGAAATCAACTCATCAACTACTTTTGGTTATAACTTGAAAGAATTTGGTAATTAGTGCAGGTACCCTCCCTTAGTCAGCAGCAGGGGTCCCAATGTAAAATTTGTAAGTTCATATTTGTTGGAAATTGGACTCAAACACATGTTAGGAATTATTAATTCCACTCAAACATGTTTGCCACATCTAATTAATTTTGGGAGCAAGAGAACACCACGGTTGATAAGAATAAGCATCCCAACGGCCAAATTCTACGTAACCTAGAAATTATGATGGGGTTGATGAGAAGTTGACAATTTAAGGAAAAATTACAATCTCGCTCAAATTATATTATGTGACTTTTTTTTGGGATTAAATTAACATTTAATTTGTTTTATTTATTTATAGAAACTGAAGTTTCAATAATTTTTTATGTTATAAAAATTGAAAAAATTCATAATTATATGACATTAACGAAAATTCATAATTATAGAGGCATGGTTCTCATCTAATCATCTAATCCTCTTACTACCAATCTTGACTCAGTCGAAGGGAAGGGAAGATTGAAGGACCCATTTTACCCCTTTTGCATTCAAAATTTCAAATCTGCTAAATATAAATAAAACAACTCAAATCAGTTAAACGTTGAAAAAAAGAAAAGAAAAAAAAAGTAGGAATTTGGTACGTGCAGGTACTTTCCATAATTGAGCACCAAGCACTCAAATATGTAGATTATATTTTCATATTACATGTGCATATTTGTCGGGAGGTGGGATGGCATGCCTTATAGATTAATGGATTATAGAGTTTGGATTTTGCCCTTCTAAACTGGTGACAAATAGACATTGTAAGAATCATTTATATAGTGAATCTCATTTTACGTATTTCTTCCCATTGTGTGTGGGCATCATAGGCATTATGTTTTTTCCACTACCTTCAATTTTTTAAAATTCATAAAATTATCCAAATTCATTATGAATTTCTATATAAGAGGTAATGATCCGGGAACTTGGACAGTACTAACTAAGAAAACAAATTCATATGTCATTATTTATATTTTTGTTATTAGATTTTTTAAATAAAATATAATAAATATATAATTGTTCAATAATAATACGATAAATATATAATTTTTCAATTGAATCAAACATTTATTATGTTAATATTGGACAACTATATACTTGTTATATTTTAATAGAAATTCATAAAATATTTTAAAATTCATAAACTTGAGTAGCACTAAAATTTATTAAATTATCGAAATTCATTATGAATTTCTATACAAGAGGTAATGACTTGAGAACTTATTGAGAACTAACTAAAAAAAATATATTTATATGCCATTACTTATATTTTTATTATTAGATTTTTTAAATAAAATATGATAAGTATATATTTTTTTCAATTAAATTATATATTATTATATTGTTATTGGATAATTATACTTTTAATATATTTTAATTGAAGAACTTCATCACAACAAAAACAAATAAATAAAACTGCATGTAAATCTGATCCCACTAACTAAATCCCAAATTTCTGGCACTCTATGGGCCTTGGGCTTGGAAGAAAGAGAAGCAAATAAATTAGGCCGGAGGAGACAGACTTGTACAAAAATGACGAATTTCGCTACTCATACAACCCATCACTCGGACCCCTACAAATTATCCGTTACACTCTATCTTTCAATACCAACAAACAATTTTGTGGCATAAGCCTAGTAATGCACAAAAATATATGGACCAGAATTTTATGTAGAAACTGCGTTATTGAAATTCGTAAATGGCCCATTCATCTCCTATGTACCTGATTCACGACACATGTATAGAATAACGTATCATACATATATATATATATATATATATATATCTATATATATATATATATATATATGGTTCATGACTATGTGACACATTTAACAATTTCTTCACTCTTCTTTCCTTACAAAAAATACGCTTCAATATTAATATATCACCTAAAATAGATCCATAGAAGGAAAAATTTTATTTCTTTTCTACTTTGCTTTGATTATATCAGATTACAAAATTAGAATCCAGGACTCAGTAAGACAACGGCTACGGTTCAACCCCCCACGGAGACAGCAAAAAAAAACAGCAATAACTGACAGGCTAAACGGCTTAAGCCATCCTTTACTTTAACCATGATTTCCGACGACTCTCTTTACCTTCCCAACACATGTATGTGTAGTATATATATATATATATATATACACACACACACACACACGCACGCATAATACCCCCAATCTTAGCGTACGACTTTGAAACTAATTGTGATGGACAGGTTATTGCACTTGCTCTTAACCATCTGGCTATGGTGTGCTTCAACTCAAGCATTGGAATCAGAGGGAAGCCAGACAGAATTGAAGGAACTCACTCAGGAGCTTTTGGAATCGGCTAAGGAACCCAGATTTTTCAGTTGGCTGAGAGGTGTTCGGAGGAGAATCCATGAATACCCAGAGCTGGGCTTTGAGGAGGTTGAGACGAGTCAACTCATTAGATCGGAGCTGGACTCGTTTGGGATACAGTACACGTGGCCGGTTGCCTACACTGGCATTGTAGCTGCCATTGGATCCGGTGCGCACCCTTGGTTCGCTCTTCGGGCTGACATGGATGCCCTTCCCATTCAGGTTTGCCATTTCCTATTGCAAGTGTCCCCAACCATGTATGCCATTAGTATGTTAAGTAAATATTATACTGCCTTCTAATTGAGATTCTCATTACCCTCTATGTATACTGATTTTAAAATATATTGTATTAATTATCTAACATTAAAGGTAATGTATTTTAGTAATTTTATTCTATATATAGATGCATTTATGAAGGGATTAAGTACATGAATGATCACCCAAGTGATTTGATGCATTTCACGGCCAACAACTATAATAATAATAATAATAATAAAGAAAATAACGTGCCCTGGGTTTACCGCATTACCACAAACCTATTTGTTTTTATGCTTGAATAGAATATAATAAAATAGGCATCACTATTATACAGATTACTGTGAAATAAAAATATAAGCACTCCTTAATTTGCTAATGTGCCATATACATACATACATATATATATAATGCACAGTACCTATAACATATTTACTTGATAATAATAAAAATTATTTGATCGAAATGATCCAAGAGGAGATCTTATGAATTGGAAGGAATTGGTGGAGTGGGAGCACAAAAGCAAAAATGAGGGCAAAATGCATGCCTGTGGGCATGATGCTCACGTATCAATGCTGCTTGGAGCTGCTAAGTTACTTCATAGTAGACGTCACCAATTAAAGGCAGGTGTTCATATATACATGATTTTCAAAGCCAGAAAATAAAGAAAGTTCTTTTAGGTGGCGAACGGTGATAATCTTTCTGTGTTTGCTTTGTTTCTGAAAGGGCACTGTTAAACTTGTATTCCAACCGGCGGAAGAGGGAAAAGGTGGGGCACACCAAGTATTAAAAGAAGGTGTTCTCGAGAATGTGCAAGCTATTTTGGGAATCCATGTTTTCCCAGGCATTCCAACTGGCACGATTGGTTCTCGACCTGGTCCCATGCTGGCTGGCTCTGGCAGATTTGTAGCCTCAATTCAAGGAAAAGCTGGACAAGCCGTGTTTCCCCGTGTCAGCAGAAACCCAATTTTAGCAGCATCTATGTCTATACTTTCACTTCAACAAATTATTTCAAGAGAAACGGACCCTTGTCAACCCAAGGTTATTCATCTCATCTCAACCTGCTAGACATTATGCTAGTTAAGTGTACTTGGTTCTTTTACGTTTTATACCTCTCTCTCGCTGGTATATTGTATCTTACATTACAAACTACAACCTACTTGCTCCTTAGCTTCATTAATTGATCGGAATTTTTATATTTCAGGTCATAACGGTTGGGTACGTCGAGAGTAGCCATGCAGCAGACTCAATCCCAGAGGCAGTAAGTTTTGGAGGAACATTTCGGAGCTTCACTTTAGAAGAGCAATACTACATTCAGAACAGGATCAAGCAGGTATCTATGTAGTGTTAATTATTTCAAGCATATTTGAATATATGAATTGATGAAAGTATTCACGTTGCCTCATTAATACAATTAAGAATATCTTAATAAATACAGGTCATAGAGATGCAAGCATCTGTGCATGGATGCTCTGCCACGGTGGACTTTATGGAGGATTCTATGATACAATATCCTCCAACAATCAATGACAAAGCCCTGTATGAGCATGCAAAGAGGGTGGGCGAAGCTCTGCTAGGGAAGTCCAATGTGAAGTATTCTCCATTAACCATGGCGGCAGAAGACTTCAGCTTCTACTCCCAAAAAATGGCAGCCTCATTTTTCGTAATGGGTATATATAATGAGACGCTCAACTCAGGCACAGAAACCCACTCACCTTACTTTGTTATTGATGAAAATGTTCTTCCCATTGGAGCAGCTTTCCATGCAGCTGTTGCCATGTCTTACTTGGATGCTCAACTTCCCCTGTTGAGAATAAATTGAAGTCTTTTGTGAAGGAAATAAATAATTATAGACACCTTGAATTGAGGGTTTGCTCTAGAGAATCAGCCCCTAGGGTAGACAATAGTTAACCAGTGCGCGCCCAAGCGGTACTATTTCTGTGACCGCTATATAATAATTTTTTCATATAAATATATATAAAATATCTCCATTTTTTAAAATTTTAAATTAATAAGATATTTTTTCCACCATCAAAATGAAAGTGGATATAAGTCGCGTTAGCACTCAGCATCGCCATTATGATGGACAACGGCACTCTGTCGACAGATAAGACCAACAAGAGTGGCGATAGGGAAGGTGCATGTCTCCTATTGGTGGTCAAAATTTCATCTACCTACGTGAACTTTGACCATAATCCTGTCTAAAACAAGGTATTATGACAAACCGATGTGATTAGACGATCCCTTTGTGCATAGGAAGTCAACCAAAAAGCGAGCATAAAAATAGTGGCAGACAATAAAGCCAAAACAAGCCTAAATTAGAAAGTGGTATACTGGGATTAGCACTTAGCAGAGCCTAGAATCCTTCCAGTTAATGGATCCCACTTTCATTCACATTAGGAGGATGGAATATTTCTCCTCATTGACCGCTTCAAGAATTCAAGGTGGTAGAACATTCAACACAACAGAACAAAAATGCCACAACCAACCCCAGAGGATCGCACAACTAGCTCCCTAATTAAATAATGAGAAAATTTTTACTCTCATTTTAGGTGAGATATGATGTCTCAATTATATATATATTTTTTTATTTTAAAAATTTTTATTTTATTTTTTTTAAAGAATTAGATTGATTTAAGTATAATTTTTTATATTATTATTATCACCACCACTATCGTCATTATCACCACGTTCTTTAATTAAAATATGACTTATAATTTTTTATAATAATATGAAAATTGTATGACTTAATTGAAAAATCTCTCTCTCTCTCTCTCTCTCTCTCTCTTTCACATACACATATATGAAAATCATATATTTGCCATATTATTATTAAAAAATTATATACTCATGATAATGTAATTAGAGAACCTAATAATAAAAATATGTAGAATTGCATATAAGTTTTTTCTTTTTTAAAATAAAAAAATTTATTACACTAAACTCTTTGTTGCCTAGTCAATTTTCTAAATTTAGAATAAATTAAATATATAGTTTTAAACATAAAATAAATAATATTGAAGTAAAACTTTATTTTTTAAAAACCAATTATATTTTTTAATAATAGAAATCAATATTATCCTAAAAGATATTATAGTTATATTTCAACTTTAGAGGATTTGTGTGTATTTTCATAACATTGAAGATGATTGTACAACTTAAATATGTATAACAAAATAATAATTTACTCTTGAATAGTTGCTAATAATAAGAAGGTGTTTGAATTCTTTACTCATCATAAAGATGAACATAGTACACATTTTTAGAATGCATTGTTTTAATGCTCAAATCTTAATCGTCTATATCGTCCAATAGAGCTAGTTGTGCCATGAAGCTAATGCCATCAAAATGCACCATTTTACTAAACACCATTTCACTTTTAGTAAAATGGTGCGCTTTGAGGCATTGGACTACAACTTAAAAGAGATCATCTGAGCCATCTATTGTAGTGTGAATTTAATCATCCATTGTAGCCCCTTAAACACCCTATTCCACTGGATTACAAAGCATATCCTAGGCTTGAAGGCATACAATAGTATAGACAATTTTTATTTTATGCTGATAAGATTAGTAACCTAGGTGTTCGACTATCTAGAGGCATTGTCACTGGTATATAAAAGCTTGTTAGAACTAAGTAAGCAAGTGATGAAGCTACATTAGGGGCAAAAGAGACCAAACAACAATGGTGATGCTACCATAACATTGCCAATGGAGTGCGTTACACATGCAAAGGGTTTCAAAAAGAAGATGGCTTTAAGAGGAAGATACGATTGAAGGGTTGACTTGAACATCTATCTAAGAAAAAGAAGACTAGTTTCCATTGTCAGAGATTCACAAACTTTGCAAAATACAATATGAATAGATGTGTGTATACTTATTTTACTAACCCATTTTGTGATTATTAAATCTTACTATTGCCTCTCTCTTATAGGACAATCAAATACAATATAGAATATCATGCTTAGCACCTCTAATATCATATGACCTCTAGCATCATCTACATGCCCTTGAATAGATTCGAGTAAACTTACTTTTACTAGATTGTTGATGGTTAGAACAGTTAATTTTTTAAAACTTATATGATATTATTGGGTATTTAGTGTTTGTGATATGATTAGTGTTTGTTTATAATATAAGCGTCATTTGATTGTTTCATGTCATCACTTGAAGTATTGAAATTCAGTAGAAATATTTTAAGAGATATATAATAATAAAAGAACTTAAAGTAATCACAATATTGTAAGACTATCATTAAAATAATCAATTATATTAAAACCAATATATTCATTAATTACAATGAACTCTTTATTACAATTTAAAGTTAGACATAATACAAGTCCTTGTCACATTTTTTTCACTTATAATACATCATAGGACTTAGCAATTTATTTGGCTTTATTAACCTTAAAATAAGGATATTTGAATTTAATTGATTTGATTATGATACAAAATTTATTAGATATTATGAATATATTTTAATTAAATTATTTTAATTTATTTTATTTTAATTAAGGCTTATCTTTTAGTTATTTAAGTGTTTTATTAGAATAATATCAATTTAACTTTCTTGTTTTAAATTAGGATACTGTTTTGATTATGACAAAGTTATTTTATTTTATTTTTGTTTAAGTTATAGTAGGAGTCTTACTCTCTTTTATCTGTTATGTATAAGAGTGCCTAGGGATAAGAAAAGACACGCCTCAACTAAAAGAAAAGTTTTGAAAGTTAATAACACCATGGAAGACTTAAAGAATCATTCATAAAGTTGTTGCTATTAATTTTGCCATGTTTTATACTTTTTTTTTCCTTTATGAATTCTTTAAGGATTAGTTTTAGGATTTTAGTTTCAATTATAGATTGCTAAATCTCTTAGATTTGGAGTTTGGATGTAACTGTTTATGGAATATGTTTAATTTTGGAATATGTATATAATAATTTTTCATCTATATTAATTTATTATTTATTTGATATCTTTTTTACAATTTGGTAGCCATCTATTGTAAATGTTAGATTTGTAGTGAAAAGAGCAAGGAGGTGAATCATTATAGGGGATCACCTGGATAGTAGACTGAAGTTTATATTCTATATTTTGCATATCTTACATAAATGGAATTGTAACCTATATGTATGTCAAGTCGTTTCATGTAGGGGTATAAGGAGGTTCATAAAACGTAATGAGTTTTATGTTAGAGCATGTAATCATGAGAGTAGACCTAAACTTAACAAAAAATACACATATTTTATCTCAGGAGAGAATTTCACATAATTTAGAGAATTAGCTGTTAATTAAAATAAAAATTAATTCCATGAGTTATTTTTTATTTATTCATAAGAAGAAGCATTGAAATCCAAAATTTAGAGTTTTTTTTTATTAATTAGGAATCTAGTTATTTATTTATGAGTTGCATTGTTTTCTTAGTTAATAAGTAATTAATTTATATTTTTATCTTTTATATAATACTAATTTAAGAAATTAATTTAGATAAAAAGAATAATATAAGAAATTAATATTTGATTAAATACTATTGTGTGACTTGTACACTTGTGAAAAATCAACAACATAAAGCATTAACACTTCTTGCATAATTGTTTTCTTTCAAGTGTCAGCACTAAAGATGATTATACTACTTTTCCTCTCTACAAATGTAGGTTCAACAAGTAGGCTTGTAAAAGAGACAAGTTGTGGAAAGGTTCAAAACAAGGAGGGAGGATATGTTAACAAATACATGTATTAACACATGAGCTTCCGATAGATTAATGCAGTATCACAGCATCTACAAAATGAAGCCACATTTGTACATTCAAAAACATAGGGAACACAAGAGCCACAATTGTACTTCTCATAAGCTAATGTACTACTTTCAATCATATTGGCATTACCATTTTAGAACAAGCAACTCATATTCAATTGTATTCAAGCCCTATATTTGCATTACCATATTCAAACAAACAACTCAAATTTAGCTATTAACTAACTCAATTACAACTTACTGCTTAATTCAACCAATTAAAACGATTAAAATGCAACAAGTTTCACAATACAACAACTCACTCCAATAACAACCAATTAAGTAATTTCACTACAAACTCAATCTCTTAAACCAACAAACCCAAGTTCAACTAACATCCAAACTAAGAGAACCAATTAATCATACTAAAGAAGATTAGCATACTAAAGAAAATGAGCAAACAAATGAAATGACAATCACATAAAAAACATGTCGAGATTTGCTTTAGAAAACGCGTCAAAATTCCCTTGACATGTTCCTTGAGAGCCAAAAAAAGTTACCAAATCTAGTTAGTAAAAATGCTTGAGAGTGTTAATTCACGAGAATGCTTAGGTATTGAGCTATGGGTAATCAAGCTAAAGAAGAAGAGACTTTATATACCCAATGAAAAAGGATGTTTAGGGGGTTACAACAAATGACTTAGATTGCACTACAATAGACAGCACAAATGAGTTTTTCTAATTCATAGTATAGCACTTCAAAACGCATCATTTTACTAGAAACGAAATAGTGCATTTTGATGACATTATTTGTGTGGCACGACCAACTTTGTTGGATGATACTTACAACTAAGATTTGAGCATCAAAATGGTGCATTTCAAAGATGTGCCTTGAGTAATTATGTTATGATGAGTAGAAAATACAAACATTAATAAGAAGTAAGATTTAAGGAATATAAATAATAATAAAGAAAAGAGAAAGGGCATCTATTCTTTAGATTTTTTTTTTGTTTTACTTTGAAAAAAAAAATAGTGGATGAGAATAGTCAATAACAATGTTTTAAAAACTGAACCAGTCACTGAAACAGTGGAAGTATTAGTTTACGGTTTATTGGTCAAACCATGGTTGAATTGTGATCTAATCAGTTATAATTAAGTATATATTTTTAAAAATGTTATATATTAAGATTTTAATATAACAAATAAATATTAGTAAATTTTAAATATTTTATTATTAATTCAATATTTCTTAAGATATTATAAAATTTATGTTTTAATTAAAAAACAAAAGTTATCTATGATTAAAAGTTAAGAGTATTTAATATTAAATTTTTAGAGTTTCTACATTATATTAAAATTTTACTTATCATTAAAAAATAAAAAAAACAAAAAATAAATGGTAATTTTAGCTAAATACCTTGATATTTAACATAAATATCATCAGAAAATGAAATATAATAGAAAGCAAGCATACAAAATAATTAAATAAACATATTTTTTTTTATATTTTCTTTTTTTTTTAATTTTTTTTTATATTTCAATTCCCTCATCTTTTTTGTTACTTTTTATTTTTAACTTGTCAAATTTATTTGAGATTAATTATTTTATTATATAAAAAATTAAAAAAAATTGACTTAGACCAATTTGAAATAGTTTTGATTGATCAAACTGATCCTATTTTTACTAGATTTGATTAGTTTAATTGATTTTTGTCTAATTTTTTAACTAATCATTTTTTTAGATTAATTAAATCAAACTAAGGTTTAGTTTTCCATCGAACTAGTTGAACCAACCAAGCCGGTTCAACCTTTAAATCTATGGTCAATAGTCCACAATGCAAGTCATGTCCAAATACCCTTTAGCAGTTCAACCTCCTCCAGTTGTACACCTCCGAGATATCTTTCTTTCCATCTGACTGGAATTTTTTGCTCTGCATCCCAGATATGATCAGAAAAATAATGGCAATAGGCTTTCAGTTAAAAGCCAATTGGATTTCTTTATGTTGTTTGCTGTATTTCAGCTTTGGTTTTGCCAATTTCACACCTAGATTCCCTTCTTCGGCCTTTCGCCCAGGGCTGCTCGCTGGTTCTGTCCAAAACGTGTTATACAGAACAGAGTTCTTCACTCAAATACTCGATCACTTCAATTATAATCCCCAAAGTTACCAAATCTTTCAGCAAAGATATCTCATCAACGACAATTACTGGGGAGGTGCCACCAATAAAGCTCCCATCTTTGTCTACACAGGAAATGAAGGGGACATCGAATGGTTCACTCAGAATACAGGCTTTATGTTCGAAACAGCTCCCTATTTCAAAGCCCTTCTAGTTTTCATCGAGGTAAATCCATGAAGAAGCAGAGTTAGTGATTCTTATAACACGATTTTTTTTTTTCATAATTAATGATTTAGAAAATAAAATGCAGCATAGATTTTATGGAAAATCAATTCCATTTGGGGGAAATAGAGAGATTGCGTACGGTAATAGCAGTAAAGTCGGATATCTGAGCAGCACACAGGCATTGGCTGACTATGCCACCCTCATCGTTGATCTCAAGAAGAATCTGTCTGCTACTGACTCCCCTGTTGTAGTTTTCGGAGGATCCTATGGAGGAAGTAATATCAACCTGTCTCATTATCAATTATTTTTTTATTTTTCGATTTCTTAGACTTTAGCTCTTACCCCTCCTAAATCCTAATTAAGTCCTAAATCTGAATGAGAATTGCTTAAATGGGTTTTGCAGTGCTGGCTGCTTGGTTCAGGATGAAGTATCCCCACGTTGCCATAGGAGCCTTAGCATCCTCTGCTCCGATCCTCCAATTTTTGGATTTGATTTCACCAGATACCTTCAACGATATCATAACACAAGACTTCAGGGTCTCTCTCTCTCTCTCTCTCTCCAAATTCATTCATTTACGTCTTTAGCATACGGTATATACTCTATGTCTCGCATGCACATCATCACTTCCCTTTTGTTGCATATTTCATTGCTTAGAGCGAGAGTGAGAACTGTTACAAAGTGATCAAAGGTTCCTGGGAACAAATACAAGAGACGAGTAACAAACCCGGAGGGCTAGAAATCCTACGCAAATCCTTCAGAATATGCGAGTGAGATAGATGTCCTAATTAATTAATTCTCTACTTTAGTTTATACTAACCTAATGCAGCCGAATTATTATTTGCTTTCTTCTATTTTTGTGTTGCTGCAGGAATTATATAAGCTCGAGTGATTTGAGAAGTTGGTTGGGTACCGCTTGGATTTTTACGGCCATGACGGATTATCCAACGCCTTCCAATTTTTTAAATCCATTGCCAGCTTATCCAGTCAGAAAGGTGCTATATAATCATCTTTAACTAATCTAATTATTATATTTCTAAATGAAAATTCACATTTGATTAATTTCTTGAACTATATAGAAGAGCCTCCAGTTGGGGGCGATGTGATGTAAATTGCACGTTTTAAGGATAGAAAAAGAAAATCAATATAGAAATATAGATGAGTAGAAGAAAAGAGATTCAAGGTTGAATGGTGGGATGTCCAGATGTGCGAGGCAATTGATAACCCGGCAAATGGAAACGACACGTTCGCCAAATTGTATGCAGCAGCCAATATCTTCTACAATTACAGTGGGACTGCCACGTGTTTCGACTTGCAAGATAATTCCGATCCTCATGGTCTCGCAGGATGGCAATGGCAGGTACTACAAATTTCCAATTTTTTTTTTAAAGTTTTCCTTAAATTTCTAGAAAGATGTTAATATATGCAACAACTTCATAATTGTAAACCCCAAAAAAAAAAAAAAATGAAGGTACGGCGAAAATTGCTTGAATCATTATTTTTCATCTATTTTGAGGTGGGAAAATAATGGGTATATATGCCCAAAACAATTATTGTTTATTTGTGTGTGTCGCTAATCCTAGTCCAATGATGGAAGATACTTGTAATTAATAAGGGTTTTAAAATTTAAGTCTATATTCTGTAGAGTAATAAAAATAAAATAAAATGCTTCTTAAGTTGATTGGTATGAGAAAGAAGTTTACAGAAATTACGGGATCCGGGTGTGGTTTATTAATAGGTTTTGATGACTAAAATTACTGGATTGAGCAGGAACTAAAAATGATGGGCAATGAGGATTAGGTTGGACTGTGTGAAAAAAGTAATAGTCAGCTAACTAGGCAACAAGAAAAGAATGCTAACGCGTCAGTCCACATGGAAAAGTTAAGCCTGAGAGAATTGCTATGGTAATGGTGACTCCCAATTTGAAGCCTAATAATGTAACCAATATAGTCCGATACTCAAAAAGTTATATCATCACCTTCACCCTCCACTCGGCCCACTTTGATATGCATTAGAGGAGAATCCAGCACCATAATTCATGAATATTGAGATATGTGACTTTACGCGGATAAATATCCGAATAATAACATTATCTAAACTTACCATTAAACCATAATAACTGAGTTTGTCATTTGGTAAATTTTAAAAGAAAGAGTTTGTCTCTTGAGTCTTCGGCTTGAAAACTATGCTTCTTGCGGGCTCCAAAAATATTGGGCCTTTATTTCGGGCCGGAAGTGCAATAAGTACCCCATTTAATTAACTTGAGTTTATTTGCTGGAAGGACAATAGGACACAAACCCAAAAAGAAAAGGAATGTAAATCCTAGTTTAGAATATTGAAAATGGATGATCCAAAATGCAATGATTGAACGAAGAGCGGACGCATGCAGGCTTGTACGGAGATGATAATGCCGGAGGGAGGGAGCAATGAGGAGAGCATATTCCCAGCTTCGGAGTGGAAGTACGAAGATAGAGTGTCTCACTGCATGAGTGCATATGGCATAGAACCCAGGGCCCATTGGATCACTACTGAGTTTGGCGGCCACGTCTGTATTTCATTTTCAATACTTATTATTATTATTATTATTATATTCAATAATCTTGATGAGTTCCATTTCCATCTATTTTTGTGCAGGGCCTTGAGAGGGTCCTGAAAAGGTCAGGAAGCAACATTATCTTCTTTAATGGCTTAAGAGACCCTTGGAGTGGTGGAGGGTAGGGTTCCTTTTCTTGTTCTCCTTCTTCAATATATTCTTGTTCTCCTTTAGATATAATAAACTCCAATTAATACTGCAGGGTGTTGAAGAATATTTCAGACACTGTGGTTGCTATTGTTGCCAAAGAAGGTAAATATTGGACCAAACAATATCTCCCCCCCCCCCCAACCCCTTTTTTTTTATTCTGTGATGTGTTGATTAATAAGGTTATTTGTGTTTGGGAGCAGGGGCTCATCATGTAGACCTAAGGTTCTCCACAAAAGAAGATCCAAAGTGGCTAAAAGATGTAAGGAAACAAGAGGTAGATATTATATCAAGTTGGATCTCTCAATATTATCAAGACCTGACCCAGTGAGGTGAATATTTTTCTACCTGTAAAACGTGAAAATAATAGAATATTGTGTATAATTAATCTCGTAAACATGATTAAGGTGAAGATAAATAATAAATGAATCGAGACACGCGGTCATGTATCGATTCCTTAATCAAATTGGCTTCATTATTCCAAAGGAAACAAGCTAGGCTGAGATTGTGACTCCTTTTGAAATTATTGTCTGTGACTTTGTACACGTGGAAGCAAATCAATTTCACTGTGCCTCGTTTTATAAAATAGAAAAAAATGAATCTCAAGAGCTAAGATACACTCCTGAATGATGCCTTGGGGTCTTCTTAAATCTTTTGACGTCTAATAAAAAAACAGACATTTTAACTTAATCTCCAAAGATTCGAGACAACATGAGTGATCAAAATGGGATTTAACATCCAATGATTCATTGTATATGAACTCAACTAAGGAAATATTTCTTTACAATATGAAGACACAATTAAGCATTATAGTCCAACTTCATGTCTCTTTCCTTTTATGTATTTAAAAGATTATATGCATCTGTTATACCTGTCATAATATCCACTATTGAAGCTTATCTTCTCAACTAGCTCTAAGATCGTACGTATAACTTCATGTTCAAGTAGTATTGTTATATATTTGTTGTTGTCGAGTGTAAAATATTTATAAGAATCTATACAAATAACAACAATATTCTTCCCTTTTTTTTCTTAAAAAACCTGAAGGACCACACATTTTTTAAGGGGGCTAAAATGAAGATGAAGTAATTGGTGAAAAAGTTTATATTGGCTTGGATGGGTTCTAGAAGACGTTGATGGTGGTATATGACATATTTTTGGTACATATGAACGTTGGCTGACGTGGTAGAATGAAGAGCATAATAATGGATGCATTCGCATGCTCTAAAAGGCAGCCAATTGCGATGTTTTTGTCCAAAACAAGGAATGGGTGGTGGGCCTTGGGTGAATGACTCAGTCCATACGTGGTCCCACACCTAGCTAGGTCCACCACCCCACTACCCTACAGGCCTACTCTCATCACGTGCCATGTGCTATTTAACTGCCACTTGTATCGCCATTCTCTGCAACTCTCTGATTTCACGCCTCTACACCAACTCTCTGATTTCACGTCTCTACACCAGCGGATACGCATGCCCCTCACAATAATACATGGTTGACAAATGTATGATTAAATAACAACATAAAAACACCAGTTTGCAATTTTGAAATAATTCAGAAAATATTAATAATAATGTTCTTCTCTTCATATTTAGTAATAGATTTTCCTAATGAAACATCGATCCTTGTTATGTTACAAGTTTTTTATTGAAATATATTACAGATTATGTCCTGTAACATCTTACTTTTATATGGACTGACCTCTACCTTAAGTCTATTTTAAATATGTGAAATTTGAGTCGGATATCTAATAAAGCTGATTATATTTAACATATACGATTTTTATCAGTTAAAACAATCCACTCGAACGTCTATATCCAAAATAAAATGTACCTTAATAAAAAGTTATAAAAAATTATTTGTAAAATCGCTATATTTATATTCTTTATATTTTATCTGTATTTAACTATGACAACAATTTTTTTCCGAAATAATGGTGAAAAACTCAATCATATAATATTATTGAAATACATAAAATCATATAGCATTTTTAACATTTATACATCATAATTTTATTTTATATATAGAAAGATGCAAACCTCTACACAAATCATATGAAAATTAACTTGTAATTTGACTAAAATATCTACATTCTTTAATTAAAATGAATAAATATTTAAGTATTTTAAATTATTTTTTAAAATTTTATATTCTTTACAATATAAAATAATATTTTAAATAGCCTTGTTATATATATTTTTTAAGAGTAAATTACATATCTTTTTTTGAATTTTATTAAAATTACAAACTTCTCATTTATTTTAAAAATATAGACAAATCTCTCTTAAAACAAGAAGTTACTCTAAACTTTAGACTAATTTAAATTTTTGGCCAAAATATCTTTCATTTAAAATTTTTTAAGTTCAAAAGTATGTAAAATAATATTTAATTTAATTTTTTATAATTTTATATTCTTCACAATATAAAATAATGTTTTTAATAGTGCCTTAATGACAAAAAGTTTAAAAGCATTGAGAGACAAGAGGGTAAATAAGTGGTGTCAAATAATTTAAATTTAATTTGAATAGTTTAAATTTTAAAATTTTGTTAATATTTTAACAAATTTTTTGTTTTAAAAGAAAAAGAATATAAAATAATAATAATTTTTTAACCACAAATTTAAGAAAAAAGTATGATAATAATAAATAAAATAAAATTTAAACAATACAAATCAAAATTTTTAAAAATTCATATGTTGCTGGAGAAAAACAACACAGCCAATAGCAAGAATCGCCACTTGAGGGTAGATGAGTGGCAGACGGCCAGAAAAAGAGGAAAACTGGCGTCTTCCACAGTTTGTTTGCCTCGGGAAATAGTTATTTGCCTCTTTATTTAATTCTTCAATTGATTGTTTTTATCTACAAATGTTGGGTTTGCTACACGCTCACACAGACGGCAGCGGAACCAGATCCCTTACTCATTTTTTTTGTTTGCTCATCCCCTATTTTTTTTTATTTCAACTATTCAGATCAAAGTTAAATGGTCCAAATTTGATATTTTTAATTTTTTATATTTTTGATATTTTATTTATTTTAAAATATATAAAATAAAAATAAAATTAATTTTTTAACTATAAATTTTTTAAAAAATAATAATTTAAATTAAAAATATTAAAAATATTAAATATTAAACACACACACACACATCCTCGACCCAAGTCCCACGGCAGCTAACTATAGCCTTCGTTACTCTATCATTACAATTTTAGAACAGTGACTCCATGCCCACATTGCCTAGGCCACCTATAATTTGTTTGGACTCTTCAAAACTTGGGGACAGCCCAGATCTTCTGTTTGGCTCCTCTTCTGTTTTTTATCTCAGGGCTCCAACCATATTATTTTTTTAATTCGGAAATTATGTTTTTGTTTTTTTCTGGGGAATACTTAAGTTCAACTTGATTGAATTTTATGCAACTTTTCATATATTCTCCCACAGTTCTCCTTTGACAGCAATTTCATTGACATTGAGCCATTTAACTTTTTGACTGCACAAAAATGATATTTAATTGACGTTTGGGAATTGTGAATTCGTGACCTAATTGGGGCATGATATATAATGATTATATAAGTTGTCTTTGAAGTGATATATCTTTTCTTTTTAATTCACTTTGAAGTTGATTTCAATTTAAAAATATATGAAATAATAATAAAATATTTTAACTACGAAACATTTATTATTAAAAAACTGAACTCAATTAAATGGATGATAATTTTTCTGCTACTTGGCAAAAACAACGTAGAAAATAATACTTAATCTACATTATTTAGATCGGATTTAATAATTTAAATTTAAATTTTTTATTTTTTTAAAATCAATGATATTTTTTTAATTTTCAATTAAAATATTATTTTTATTTTTCATTTTAATTTTTAAAAATAAAAAATAAACTAAAATAAAATTTAAACTATCCCAAGTTTAAGTTAAATGATCTGTACTGCTTTCTTTGTTATTTTGCCAAGTAAGAGGGAAAATTAAATGTGAGATAAATCAGTCAACTCCAACTATTAAACGCAAGTTAAAAGAATTCTTTAATTCCTTTTCAAAACACTCAACGGGAGTTCTGAACCTCTATCTCTGCCCCTTGTGTATCTAAAGGGATTATTACAGAACCAAAATTCAAAAAAGAAAAAAAAAAGAAGTTTCATGCTTACAGTTCAGTGATGTTAACCAAAGATTACTGGTCTTTTCAATAAGCCAATCATAATTATGTACAAATAAATCTATTCCATGGCAACGGATCAGCCACAACTTCAGCCATTTGGTCATTTCCCATATATATCTATTCTATGGGGAAACGCATTCTGAGTTAATAAAACATTCTTTGGTTCAAAATTATTAATTATGGGTAATTATCAACCCTTTTAATCCCTCCTAATTAAGCACTTGTGTTCATAGCCATATGCCATTTGGCGTGCTAAAATTCATTCCAACGTTTAACCATATGTTGTCTTTTTCGTTCTTTTTTTTCTAAAAAAATTTAATGAAAACCCTTTTTTTCTGGAGTGTTGGTCAAATTACAAATGCTTAAACTATATATTACTGCATATTAATCACGCTTTCCACTTTGCTCTTATGTAATTGATCGAATTCTACATATCTGGCTAGTTAAACCCAAACTCGTGGAACTAATCCTGGGGATAAGATTAGTCATTAATGTGCAAGGAAAATTGAAAGGTTAAGCACAGGAATTCAGTCCCTATACCTACGCAATGAAAAGTCCAACATATCGGCCACTTTGCATTTGTGCACTATCACCAAAGCTAAAAGGGTCCATATACAAAGACAAGTAATATTCAATCTTCAAAGTGCATGGACTAAGGACTAAGGTCCCCCCCTCACATTTTAAATAAAGCCTTGGAGCAACAAAAATAGAAGTTTTGTACTGCATGCGGCAACAACTTTATTGATTTTTGGCATATCAACTTTCCGGTTTTGATTTGCTTGGGTTGGGGCTCTATCTTTCGACCACCTTTCCCATATCTAATGCTTTTGTTCTAGATCTAAGGTCACGAATATATATATATATATATATATATCTAAATTGATGCATATCTATAGTAGACAGAAACCCCTTGTATACTTTTCAACTTAAAAAGGATCACATACAAACATATATATTACTATGTATATTAATTAATTAAGAATAAATTAGTAATTTAATTCTTGAAAAATTATTTTTTAAATTTGGTCTCTCAATCTTTTTTTTTTCTAAACGAAATGGTTTTTGCATTTGATAAATTTTTCTTAACTAATAAATAGGAGTTTACACATAACTGTTAACTTATGATTTAGACTTGTCTAGATGGCATTTTTTCTCAAAATTGCATTGTTAAAATGAAATTTTTCCCAAAAGTTTTACATTATTTTGACATTCATTTGGTTTTGTGAAATTTGCTTGATCAACATTGTTTTGGGAGAAAATGACACAGAGAAAAATCCAAGTTATTAGTGAACGTTCAAATAGGTTCTTATTTATAAACTGAAGACAATTTTTTTAATAGAAAGATTACTTTGATTGAGACCAAGATATTTGATCAATAAATTGAAAAAATTTATTTTTAAAGAATCAAATTAAGATAAAAACCATCTTTTAGAAATTATATCATCAATTTATTTGTTAAATTAATAATTTCTTAGTGAGATCATAGGCTCTTAACTAAGTGGCCTACTTATATAACTTTCTTTTTTCCTTTTGGAATATTTACTTATATTATATATCATGATATATAAAAATGACATAATTCAATCCGAATTTTGATTAAAAATTATAACACTACCAAAGCATATGGGAGATACTTATATAAGCAAAGTATAATATTGATTAGAACTGGTCAAGCATGAAGTGAGTGTTAAGTTGTATTATTGTATAAAATAAGGACAAGATGGGGTTTTCGAGTTAGTAAATAATTGAGTTGCTGTTTGATGCTCAAGTACGATAAACTCATCAGGCGCAGGATCGATGCGTATCAACATGTATTAGATTGCGTACATCGCTCTTGGCCTTTTGTTGCAAGTTGTTTTGGAATATATTACTTCTACAATGAACCATGTTACAATCTCGAACACTCTCTGTCGCTCTCCGATACCGTACATAAGACAAAACATTTCGTTAAGCCAATCATAGCCTTTCTCACTAAACCAAGCTTGCTGGCTTTGTTCATTGAAAGAAACACATTTTGAAAAAAAAAAAAAAGACACTTTAATCTACGGCAACCATGTTATATATGAATGTATGTCCCCCTCCCTAGCTATAATTTATTGCTAAAACTAAGACATGGACTTTACCAAACATCACTCGCAGTATAGATCTTGCAAAAGCAAAACCCAGTTGGGGTGGGGTTTTACTTGCGGAATGAGGGATACCCAGAATTGGAAAATTATTAAATTGGTGATTCCGTCACTGTGTGTATTACCCTCTTTCCCTTGGGCAGTCCATACTTTCTATAAATATCTGATGGGGCTTGTCTTGTTCCTTATCCCCTGAAATAAACTATCAGAGTTTTCCATATAAAGTAATAAACCACTCATGAAATATTATTACATGGCAGATTCCTCACCCGGGCCCAGCCTGGACGTTTCTTCATGGTCAAGGATTCCTGCACTTGGCCAAGCAACATCTTCGAGCAACTAATAGAAAATGTCAAATTTCCGCATTTACATGTAAGAGTGTCTCATCATTTGCAGAACTCGTAGTTCTCTTCTGGTTTTCTTCTGTACATGGGTTTCTCTATAGTGTTTGCCTATTTGCTATTAAATGCACTCCATGTGTCTGTCTTTGGGTATAGGGTCATGATGGAGAGGACACACCTGGAGTAAGATGCCGCAACCACAGTCGTTTCGGTTGTATTATTAGAGAATAATGAAAGTAAACAAAGAGCTCGATAAGCTCTAGCTATAATTATGACCCTGTCTATATCCTCTATCCTCTAACATGGACTTAAACAAACCAGTTCAACCTTTTTGTAGGGCACAAAAGGGTATCTGAATCTACTTGGAAATTGAGGTGGGTTTTGTCTTTAAGTCGCAGAAAAGACATAATACTAACTCAAAAAATAAAAATAAAATAAAACAAATCGTATAATATACAAGTAACTAATATAAAATGAAAGGGTAGACAGAAAAAGGACCAGATATGTATAGAGAGAATAGTGTGCTTGGGATGAAAGGGTGTGGGAGAGATGCAAATGTGAGGAGGGAATTCAAACACGACTGCCCAGAAGGGGTGTGTGTCCTCTTCAATTGGACAAATCTTATCTCATAATGATCTCTCTCTATGCTTATTGGAAAGTGAAGGCATCTCTCTGGATATTTTTCTCCTCCATCAACATATTCAAGTCGAACGTTTCTTTGTTGCTTTCTTTTCCAACTAGGAACGGCCAAACACCAATTATGCTGTCATGCACGTGGATTGAATTCTTCCGTCCTAAAGATACTACGTTCATTTTGGGGCGACCCGAATTAGACCATATATATCCATACAAGCACAAATACAAAGCAAAAGAGGACCACTCCCCTGGCTTGTTTCTTTATAACGATTTTCTCATAAAATATTAGTTAATGTCGGCCGCCTCTCAACGCATTGGAAATTATAGAATAGGAAAATATTCATAGAAATTAAACCGGGAATTTTAGCCCCAAAAGAGGATATATTATAAAAGGTAACATATTTTGGGGATTGATTGTTGTGAAATTGAGGTAAATGAATGCAGAGGAATTCGGTGCGCTGTGTATGAATGTAAATTGGTATAGGTAGGCCGGCCGTGGAATGGAAATGAAGCGGCAGATATATAGTACTTTTGAAGATTACTTATTAAGTGCGAAGGAGAGGACCCCACCGCTCGATTTGTTTGCCAATTTAGTAACATGGGGAATGTCTTTAATTACGCGAAATTGTTCACCTGTAAAATCCCTCTCTCTTTCCAAGATTCATAAACATAGATGATCGGTCCAATTCGGTAATAGTTCATTTTTATAATCTGGTATTTGTCACATAGAAGTTATACAAATGTACCCCCCTTTCCCTCCCCCAACACATCCAACTCTTATTATTATATTGGCGATAATTTAAAGCAAGAAAGCTACGCGAGTACAAGTATCCAATTTCCACAGAAATTTTAGGGTGCATTTTTACCTCATATCACTCATGGCTCATAACCTATCTCGTATTTGCTGACTTACGTTTTCCTCCTGTCCATCTCTCTCTCATCGTCATATCTTGGGTAGCTAGCTCCATCAAATACTTCCCACAGTTTCCACCACAAATCCATAATTTTCAAACCCCCTTCCCTGTCCAGCGTCATAAAATCCTCATCAATTTGTGTATCTTTCTCATGAGTGAGTAATTAAGGGAGAAGAGGGAGGTGAGAAAATGTGCATAAATTACTAGTCCTCAACATTCCAGATACCCTGCGGTGGAGTGAGCAGGAGCAGGAGCAGGAGCAGCAACAAGGCATCCTAATGGAACCAATCCAAAACAACTCCTGCACGGTACGCCCTTTCAACCTCGAGGAAGAAGAAGAAGAAGAAGTAGGGAGCAGCTGGTGGCGGTCGGGAGAAGAGGAAAAGGAAGCGATGTTCGAGAAGGCGTTAACGCCAAGTGACGTGGGGAAGCTGAACCGACTGGTGATCCCGAAGCAGCATGCGGAGAAGTACTTCCCACTGGGTGGTGGGGAGGGAGACAACAAGGGCGTCCTGCTGAGTTTCGAGGACGAGTCCGGCAAGTGCTGGCGCTTCCGTTACTCTTATTGGAACAGTAGCCAGAGCTACGTCCTGACCAAAGGCTGGAGCCGTTACGTCAAGGACAAGCGCCTCGACGCCGGCGACGTCGTTTCCTTTCACCGTCACCCTACAGATTCTCACCGCCTTTTCATCACCTGGAGGCGCCGCCGCACTCATACTCCCCAAGTTACCAGACCTATGCATATGGCCGTGGCTAGTGATGCCAATGGCAGGGGTGTGGGTGTAGGATGGACCACCACACCTTTCTATTCTGCGCATCCTTATCCTGCGCACCAGCCTTTGCCATACCAACCTCAAACTCTCCATGCAGCAGGTCTCACCTCATCTCATCTCATCACTTATTCCTTCACCTTCCTTCCCCATTCTCATCTCTCTCATCCATTTTCTTCTCATTTTGAAATATAATTATTGTAAATAAAATAATTATATTATCATGCAAGTGCGTTGAAGGATCCCTTCCAATTAATTGGGAGAAATGGGGTTTTTTTTTTGCCTCCAAGCTTAAGGAGTAATCAACTAATTTGTGTATATCTGATCAGATTACCCAACACTCTGGCCGGTGTCCCGTTCCGCGTGATGCATACGCGCTCTTTCCATCTTTGAACAAAAACTTGCTGGCTTTAACTTGTTTCCTTCACCTGCAATTAATCGAATTTAAATGCTTTTCTTGGTGTCTTGGTGAAGAAAGAACTAAAAATGGCTATCATTGTAATGTCGCAGGAAGAGGGTCCCCAGCTCAGAATCAAAGGACGCCAGTGGGAAACAGCTCTAAGGTCCTGAGACTATTCGGAGTAAACATGGAATGCCAAGCAGAGCCAGATGAATCCGGACCCTCCACGCCCCATCAGTCCTCCTATGTCTCATCATCATCTACCCATCAGCACTTCTACCAATATAATCATCCTCAGCCTTCTTATGTTTCCAATCCAAACCATCACATGGTACGTCAACAATCATACTTCTAAGTTAGATTTTCTTTTTTCTTTAGGTGTAAGATATCCCCTTGTAATCAGAGCTAATGCATTAATGTTCCTATCATTAACAGGAAAGGAATAGTTATTATAAGAATAGATAGGTTAATGTTGAAGATTATGTAGTATCTTTTTTATCTTTAATCTAAGGAGATGCATGCGACTTATTAATTGGTTTTGAGGGATTTCGTTGTTTCCTTGTTATGAGACATATCAACTGAGGTGTGAAAGCCAGGAGGGACATGTTTCCAATGCATTTTGGCTCATCGTATTAAAGCAAGACAAGGAGATAATAATTATTATTATCATAAGAACAATAATATAAGACTTTATGAAGGCCGTCCATTGTGAATTGGAACTTTGAGCAGCTCCGTTAAATATGAACCATGTGAGGTCCAATTAACCGGCCACCTGCATCTTCATTAAGTTGATTCCATTTCATGGAAAATTTGAAAACTTGAAACGGCAAATATTTAATTTGTTTCATTAATCAAGATCCAAGAAACTATTGGTTTCCTTTTACCCTGACACAGTTGGCTTGCTCCTCTTTTGATTCTCTCCTTTCCTCTCTCCCCCCCCCCCCCCCCCTCTCTTTTCTTCTCTCACTCTCTCGGTTTTAGGTTTTAATGACCATCATCGTTATGAAAATAAGATGCAAAGCTGAACGCAAGTTCATATCGGCCCTGATGATAATATTTCTCTAGTTTCAAATATTTATTTTCTGTTTTGGTATCCACTTTAAATGTTTGTCAGGCATGCCAACTGTTGGACACGGAATTGGTTTTAGGGGATGACAAAATTCAATTATTCTGTGGACCATGAAAATTTTATGAACATCATTAATCAGAGATCATTCCATGATTAAAAGGTTATCTTTTCCCCAACATAGAGTCGAAATTGTTTTAAAAGTATGTTGAGTGGAAGTCAACTATGGTTGGCTTGTTTTCATTGTATAAAGTAGTTAGTACCACTTCAAAATTCAGATTACTCTGAAGATTGGATTCAATACGGAGTTGGAAGCCATAAGGGTTAAATCATCCCACCGACTATTCTGATTTTATGTTATATCAAGTCACTTCTACGCTATTTCCCTCTTCAGATTCTAATATGCATGGTCTTGCTGAATTTCAAACTATGTCAAGACAATTTCCTCTTAAGATCATATATCCAATCACACTTGGTGATGAGTTGAAGGAATACGACATTTAATGTTGTTCCAAAAAAATGTTTTATATATGGATATTTTCTTTGCGATGCGTGTGTGTGATTAAAAAGGAGTGGCAGGTAATTAATGGAATGTATGGATATGTGTGATTGCTACAGGATGTCAACCAGATGATAAATCGCCCAGGATAAAGATTTTGGATGTGACATTCCTGATTTGACCCTTTTAACCCACTTGTCAGGTACCCCCTCTAAACCCTCCTCAATACTAAAAAGAAAATCCCTGATTTTCATACCAACTTTGAATCCAAAGTAGTAATAGTAAGTGGAGGCAGAGAGTAGAGAGAAAGCAAGCGGGCCCACAGAGAAAGCTTGAAAATGAGGTATATATGAGGAAGGCATTGTTGGTACTGTTGGGATTGGGGGTGAAGATTTTGGGAAGGGGTCATTATAATTCGTAAAGATGGGGAGGGTATGGGGCGATGGGCGTGCTGTGTTGAATACTTCAATGGACTTGATTTTGATGGATAAAATGGTAGACGTACAAAAGCCCATCTCTCTCTCTCTCTCTGTAGATGGACATGCAGGGGCTTCCATGTCCAATATGTACTAGTAGATGTTGTAGTAAGCAATTGTATTTCTCTCTGCTGCTGCACCATGTGGTAATATCAAGTTGACAAGGGCCTTTAACATCAACTGCGCAAATCTTGTTGCTATACTAAGATAATGTTATTTTCTGAACTTGTTTTATGTGTTACGTCGACGATGATAGTGGGTGAAACTAATCATTTAAAGGGGTTGCTTATATGCTTATCTTCATTTGTCTTCAGCATTAAAACATGTGGATGAAATTCAAGGAGATGCAAAGCTAAACACGAAATTTAATATAAGCACGCGCGTCAACAGAACCATGGCCCATGCCTGTTGTTTATACTCTTTGCACAAACTATTCATAGTTTCATGTCCTTCATATATGATGAAAACTCCCGAGCTATTCACCCGTTTTTGTAGCTTGTTGGTGATTAGATTGCATATTATTTATCAAAATTATTAACCTTTAAAGATGAATGTGAGATTTTTGCTTGAAAAATGGATGTCAGACTGTCATCAGTTATCACTTTTCTTAAAAAATACCAACGTTATGAGTCTTTTTGTAAACTTTTAACAATTAACAAACAAAACAAGGAACAATTTTCTCCCATAATATTACTATCCCCGTTGAAATGTTTGCACACAAATGGGAAAACAGAAATAAGGCCTAAAGTCTAAACCAACAAAGAGAAAACATATATATATATATATATATATAGATATATATATCCCTTAAAAGCAAGCAACAAAGGGAGTAAATACAGTATACCAGGGTAAAACATATCCTTATACTAACGAAGTCATACGAGGTTGTAAACTGCTACAAAACCCCACCATTGAAAACACTGCAGTTAGCACACTTGGTAATGCTTAAAGGAGACAAATATTCCACATATCGAGTACAAAGCTGAGGTTCTTATCAGATGGAGGTGGGTACACTTTCGCTGCTTCACAAGTTTTAAGCTAGCGTACAGCCATATGCATGCTTGTATAAAACGACAACGAGGGGCCGCGCAAATCAGGATGTGACCTCTCAACGAAGTGCTTTTCCTTGTCAATGATTTATGGCACTGATGATCGGCACAAGTACTTCCACTTTCCCCTCACAAAAAAAAAAAAGAATAATCAATTATGCAATCCAATTTTGAGTACCCAGAAGAAAAGTTTCACTCCTCACTGTTGTTGAACAATGGCTTCACAGCTTTTAGCTTCAAATTAAATTATGGAAAATCAATGTCCTCAGGTTCAACAACAAATGTTTTACTGATGATAACTAATTCAGCCCATTCAGTTCAACAAGTCCAATAGCAATGTCCAAGTGGCCAGGCCAATTCATTAGGAGACTGAGCCAATGAGCCTGGCCTAATCTATTTAAGAGCTCCATGGTTAACTCTGTACTTGACCACATCAAGACACTGTTCACCTTAGGGGACCACATGTTTGCCTGTAAATATGCACACCCATTACCGGCATCGCGCCTTAATGGTTTGATAATCAACTTCTGAAAGTTACCATTATACCCCATGGGATCTCACCTATAAGATCTAAATGTTTTAAGTACGGCCGACCTCTCTCGACTCTTACTGACTCGAGCATTGGAATATTTACAGAAAAATTGACCTTCCTCAGAATCACACCAGAAAGCTCTTGGGCAACGTTGATGCTCTAACCCCACTACAGGGGATTAGAGGCCACACCACCACCCCCCCCCCCCCCCAAAAAAAAAAATTACCATTCACCAGTTACTGAAACGACTATGCTAGTTTAATCATAACGCAACACATTGTCCTTAATGTCACACATAGTCCTGAATCCTGATGATCCAAAACTTGTTCTTGGAAAGATTCGCAGTTAACCTTACTATGCAAGAGTGATATATAAATCTCACCTACAAGGTACTAAATGGATAAGACTATCAAGACATTCTTCCCTGAAATAGCGAGAGCTATACCTCAATAATTTTGACCAGGACTGTAAATACAAGCCTTATGAGGAAATGGGAAAATATAGCACGCTAAATTGCTAATCACCCAATTGATGGAGTCAATAAAATTGTGGGGCCTTGATCTCTATCTGATCTTTCAAATTATGCGAGTCATTTTCAGTCATCTCAGCATCAATAAGCTATTCAACCCTTGCGACCCAATTTGTTTGCTACCCTCGAGACAAAATTCTTAAATATAAAAAATTACACCATTTGATCATAATTTGCAATTATCTAAACCCATCAATTACAAAAGCACGCAATTCAAAATCCCAATTAAAGAAAAACACATGTTCACGTTTACAATATAAACTTCATAAGGGGTAACATCTTCATATCCCATGATGAACGAAGTTCCATAACAACTAAATGCAAACTTCCAAAACCATGGATCATTAGTTGCGCAAAAAAGTGTAGGTTTATCGTCACTAAGAATGAAGAAATTCAGTACCTTGACCAACATTCACAAATTTTCTACAATTCTCCGGAGTATCAATTTCATTTCGACTAACTCCAAATCCAAGAATCTAAAAGCATTTGACATTTCTAAAAGATCAACCATATTTGAATATAATATAAAAGAGAAAACAATAAATCAAAACTGGTTCATTTGAATGTTACAATTTAAGTTGGCCATAAGAAAGTCAGTTAATTCTTCTAGCATTTTTTTCTCCCTCAATTGTTAAACTGGTTCACAGGTTGCTAGAAATTCGCCAGGGAGTCATTTACACGTCAAATCTGATAAAACAAACCGAGCAGAGTTGACATGGAAACAAAACAATAAAAGGACCCTATATAAACATATACTTTACATTAGATGTTGTAAATGGGATATGATATGAGAATTATAAAGTACAGTTTTTGAACATATCCATCATTGTGTATGGAAGATAACCACCCTTCCAAGTATCGGGAGCCAGGCGAAGTTGTACCCCAAAGAATGTAATGGTAGCTGTACATAAATATGCATTGCTTCTTATGAGTTGGCTTCGTCCACTTTCTCATCTGACTCCACAATAGTGGTTGTCATTTCCTTCACTTTCTCAAGCTGCCTCAAGAGATCCAACCTTTCTGGTGCATAAGTGGACGGAATCTGCCAGAATGAAGACATATCATTATTCGATTGGAGAATTAACATCTGAATAGGAGAATGAACAAACAGAGCAGCCAAAGGCATAGAGTGCATACCAGAGCTGGTACATATCTCTGAATAGCAGCCAACATGGCGGCATGCCCAACAGCAGTAACCTGTGACATTAAACAATGTCCTTAGTAGGTCACACTGCACTATTCAGGATGAAGCATTTTGAACCAAAAAAAAAAATCAGGACACAGAACTTGTCATAATGCAGATATAGTAGATGAGAACAAATCTACAATGTTAAAACTCACTGGAAGAAGCATTAAAACACCAATGGGAACAACTGAAGCCATGTCAGTCAAGGTTCTTTTAAGAGTTCTCTTCTCTTTGTCAGTCAATTCGTCCCCTATCAGGGCCCTTCTAAGCAAACCCATGGCAGCAGCAACGTCAAAAGCCAGAAGTTGGGTTCCTTGCCAGACATCCTGCTTATTGATAACCATTCATCAATGCTCAGATTTTTGGGACAACAAAAGAGGGACTTGACTCTAATATTTCCACCCCTTATTGTGTCTAGTTTTTGTCTTTTGGAAACTGGGAAAGAGAGAAGAGAGGAAGAGAAAGAGAGAGAGAGAGAGAGAGAGGGAGAGAGGGAGGGGGAGCTGTCAATACAAACCAAAAAAACCTTAAACAAATGCATCATATGTCAATCAGAGTCTCAGTCTCAAAAAGACAAGAAAAAAATGGGTAGTCAGCTTCATCCCATCAAATTTATAACCCAGATGAATCCATAGACTTTACAGACCAGGATGATATTTTCAAGAAGGAAAAGCCTTAGACTTAACCATACCGTTCCTGTTTCTTTTAGTTTGCTGATAGATTTTTCTATAATATTTCCTCTCTTCAGAACCTGGACCATCTGAACACCCTCAGATTCTTCACCATAAGCACCATCTTCCACAACCACCAAATCCTATAAAAGGAAATGTACAAAGCTCAATTTAAGAAAAAAAAAAAAAAAAAAAGGGGGGGGGGGGGGGGAAGGGAAAACTTTGCGGGAAGCAGAGAAACATGATGACATAATAGTCAATACCAATTATATGAACATGCAAATTTAAGTCAAAATTAACACAGTAAAGAGCTGAGAAGTGTGAACACAGACACAATCATGGCACATGACAAGGACAGGAAAGTAGTCTAATACCAACATAACATGTATCCAAGCCACAAAACAACAGATAGTACAGAATAATTATCTGCCTCATAAATTGTATTTCAGCTGCAACTAGAAAGGAAAATTTAAGCTATCAAGATGACATAAGAGAATTAGACATCATGATGAAGTATTTTGTTAGCTGACAATTTTGTATGCAATATAAAATCATAAAATTGTAACTATATGTCATTGAATGCTTCATACATACTTCATTTTCTGATTGATAGGCACTTCTTTGAACCCGTTTCTCAAGTTCTATCAGCTCATTTCTTAAAAGCTCAAAGCGGTGGATTTCACTAGATTCTAAGTCCACAACACCGACAGTTGAAGTAGGCAGTTCAATATAATTTTCCTACAAATGAAAAACCAAGTACACATTACACACAGTTCAGTACAGTACTCCAACTATTAACCAGAATAGATAGTGATGGTGAAGACTATGCATACAGAAGTATCCATATCAGATTCCAGATTAGGCTTTCTGGTTACAGGATTTACAAAGATGCTCCAGAATCCATGAGATTTGCTGACATTTCTGAAAAAGATAAATTTACCTTTTATACAAAATTAAATCTAAAAATGTCAAATAACAGCTGGAAGTTATGCTTTTGAAAAATTAATCACTAGATATGGAAACAACAGGAATAGCTCAAATCTATCACAGCAGTTTCACACCTCTTGCTTCGGTCTGCCCTTACATTAGCATTTTTTCTGTTTTGCCCTTTAATATAACCTTGCATCTCATCAACAGGAGTGTGGGACTGACCATCATTAACTCCCTGAATCAATATAACAAATATACCATTGACAAGATAACAAAGAAATTCTCAAAAAGGAAACAACACATAACTTAGGAAGTAAGCAAGACAACAATAAAATACAGTACAGAGAAATAATGCAGAACAACTCATAGCACCTAATTACTTTAAAAGAAAATTGTTAAGACACCTTGGATGCTCTGGTAAGAAGCAAACAGCATTATTTAAGCAGACAAGTTAAGTTGCTTTCAGCATTCACCATTTGTTTAAGAGAGATGCAAGCAGAGTAGCTCAAAATTTATTTTTCAATTATATAGGTTTGTTCAATTCATCAAACAGTCTATGTCTCAGCAACAAAGACAAGCAATTTGTTACAATCTTAAAGCCACAAAAGAATATGGAGATTTTAACATTAGAACAAGATCCCTACTTTTAGGGAAAATTAAAAGAGATTGACACGTGAAAAAAGACAGGCTTGAAAGACTTATGGTTAAAGTACAAGGTTGATACCATAATGTAGTGTTCCCAGAAATAGACAAATAGGTTAAGTAAGATGAAAGCATACCTGTTGAAGAGAATCTGCTTTTGCTCGGAAAGATGCCTCAAGGAATTCAGCTTCTTTTTTAAGCTTCCTTATTTTCTCCAGGTCAGAACAAGCTGCTTTTAAATGCTCTTTTCCAGAACTAGCACTTGATACATGCAACTCTTGAAGCAACTTTTCCAGTCTTAACATGGCTTCTTCAACACTCCCCAATGCCTGATATCAAATGCCAAAGAGAAGGCATAACATAAGGACACAAGTGGAGTGTCACTGAAACAAACGGTTAGGATCCATCTTCATCTTTTGCTTACTGCTTGTATACAGCCATAAGAGACTAAGTTACTGACTAGTGCAGTTAGGTGCACTAGCTTGTAAAATTTATTTTATAGTTTCAAAAAAATAATTATTTTTTTTAAAAAAAATTATTTAGGCATAAAATCTTATGATCCTCAGAGTCTATATTTACAGGCTAGCCCACAATCACTAGTAAAGTACTAATCTAATAAGTTTGGAAGCATCATATGACTCAAACCAGATTTTGAGAAAGATAACCAAACCTCATCAAAAGAAACTGACTCTTTTGAAGTTGTGCAAACAGCTGATCTATTTCTCTCAACCATTTTCTTGGAATTACTCTCTAATTTCTTATCCCTGCATCATATTTCACAGAAAGAAGTCAGTGATCCAAACAATTAAGTGAGGAAGTTTGTGGAATACGCAAAACTTGGTACAAAAAACAGTTTCACATTAATCATATGCATACTATAACTAAGAAATATAAGTAGTTTCACATAACTTTTAAAAATAAATTCATGGAAACATATCAACCAGCAACTTTATATGGTACCTATACTGGCTTTATGAGAAAACCCTGGTCCAAAACCCAGCTTTCTAATACAAATGGGATGATTTTGCACCACAGTATGACCTCATCTATTAGATACAATTTTTTGCTATTAAATGAATATTTGCCAACTAAATCTTATAAAATAAAGAAAATATATGGAACCCATGGCATTGTCACACTAACCATGTAAAAGGTAAAACTGCCTGACCAACCCAAGCTCATTTTCTGGGAAATGTCTTAGACTTTGTCAAGAAGGATTTATATACTACTAAGATGGGCAGCTTGGGAGCAAATATTCAAAATATTGCGATGTTTTAGATCTTTAAACACATAAGAAATTCATTGCCTTACAAAGAGGATATGAAATATGTAAATCCAGTAATCAGTGGCCCTGTTTTCAGGGTTGTTATTTTAGATCTCAACTAAGGTCCTCCATTATGTCTTCACCATACAATTATTCACTCGTTTGAAAACTTCATTAAAGTGAATATTCAGTAGAAACAAATTATTCACCAGAATAACTGTAGCATAAAATTCAATAATATAGCAAATTTGAAAATAAAAAAGTGAAATATCCACGGTGAAAGCTAAAATAAAGTTGAGAAATTTCCCACATTTCTTGTCTTTGAAGCCAGTAACACAAAAACAAGAACAGACAAGCACATTCGTTAATCCATCTTACCTGTTTATGAACAACTTTTATGTTTTACATTGCACGACCATGACAGAAGCACATACAACTTAGTTACTAACCTGGCCTCTCTCAAATTATTTTTACTCAGCTTTTAGTTTTCATGTTTTGCAGAATTTCATGTATTTTATTCTGTGCAGACAATATACATAGTTTTGATGCATGAATTCCAGTGCCCATAGGTATATATTAGGGGTGAAAAAACACCAAAAATGCAGACTTTTTCCAAAGCTTACTTTATCATCCCAAGTTCTTCCATGCACTCCATCAACTTGTTGTGCCTAACATGAAAGAAGATAACACGTAAGAATTTGTTAACCAAAAGTTGATACTTTTATTCAACTATCACTGGACCAGCATTTACCCTATTGATAGAAATCTAGCTGCTTTCACATTAGAAGGGCCCTCCAGCCACGTACTGTATTTAATAAAGCTCCGCATCCAATGAGAGCAAACTGCTAGTGCTTGGGGCACTGCATCAGCATTTGGAGGATCTTCTAATTTACTTCTGTGCAGATGTAACTGTTTTGTCGTGCCGATGTTTCCTGGATAAAAAGGAAGCCACTCCAGCTCCTCACAAACCACCTTTGAAATTAAAGGGTTTTCTCAGTTGACATAACTTAATAATGAAGAATATCTGTTCGATGTAATGACAATACATACTGACCTCAACATATAATTGATACGAACTTATTGATGAGAGCTGAGGGTAGTATAAAACACTGCCTCCGATAAGATACCTGTAACAAAAAACTGCATAGATAAGCAGATTCACAAAAAGGAAACAAAAAGAGAAAGCAAAATCAGATAACAGAGGCTGTACCTGATGAAATCTTCAACCGAATCATCTAGGGTATTAAAACCATTTGCAGAAAGAAAAGACTGCGTACTCCTGCCTAAAGCAATAAAGAAACCAAATATAGCCAAATCCTTCTCCAAAACCTGCATTATGTGAACTTTCAGTTGAAGCTTCTGTTTATTTAAAAATTATGGCAAAGCACAGCATGTTTGAAGAGGTCCATATTCATCTATGGTACTCAACTAAAATCATCCCCACCCCTTCCTTTCAATGTTATTTACATAAAAATAGTTCCTCTTTTTCTTCTTCTTCTTTTTTTTTTCCTTTTAAGATACAAAGTCATCGTAGATCAACATTTGACAAAATTATATATTTGGAAACACAGTTGTGTTTCAGCGCCCACCAAATTTTCAGAAAGACTGCAAAGTATAACTTGTACTGCATAACCTTGCAAAACTTAATATTAAGTCATGTATTACAGATGTCAATTCAATATTATTAAAATAAATTCACAGTCAGAAATCAGAAGCTGAAAATCGATTAAAAATTTGTACAATAATGCATTGCGAGGACAACATAGGTATTAGGTCTCGTTATGGTAGTTTGACTGTAGCTGTAGTCATTTCAACTGAATATTCATTCTAGACTCTCGATCCAACAGCTTCCCTTAAGTAGAGTCAAAACCAAGATCAGTTGTCTTCAAAATTACACATAACTAACCTCAATACTTTCAGATGTTGTCAGTCTGGACCATATTTTCTCCTTATCTATAGCTTTCTGCAACTGCCGCTGGGCAAGATTTACCCAAAATGCAACCTCTTCTGAACTCCACTCAACTTTTGCTCTACATGCTGCAGCTCGAGGACCAAAATGAACAAGAAATTTTCTGCGTAGACCAAGTTCCTTTATGGAATTATAAGCTTGGCTTATAGGAATTAAATCAACCAGCATGTCCATCAAACTACCAGTTATCTCCGTGATCATGGAAAAGAATTGTGAACAAGAAATTTTTGTTGGGCCAAGTTTGGTGATTGCAGCAACGCAGGTTAGTGCAAGCATAAGAAGTGACATATCATGTCCACCGCTAAAACCCCAAGACAAATTCTTTCCAGACCTGGGAAGTCAGTTAAAATATCATTTCTGCATTGTCTTTAAAAACATAATAGGAAGAGACTAGGTTTGAAAATGAAAGCTAATATCTCAATATATAGAAATACAATAGTGGAGCATACAAAGAAGTGGAAGAAGTGAAGCATGTGTTCCCTTCAAACTTATTAATGAAAGATGTCACAACAGCTGGAACTTGATCAGACCAAAACCGTTCATATGCTTCCGGCTGTTTGGCCGATAACTTTTCTCTCATTAAGCTCTCCAGGGGAGCAGATAGCCTTAGTAAACTGGAACAATGCAACATTTAAACGAGTTTAAGCCCCAAATCGACTACGGAGTAGCATAGAATATTAAAACTAAACAAAAAAGACAGAAAGTGATAATTAATTAAGAAACATAACAAGGACAAAAGTAAATCAACAATCAGCAGAAAGTAAAAATCAATTTCCAGTGCAAACTCTTTTGGGAATGGTAACTACCTGAACTAACTGAAATCAGTATTAGTCCATCAGATAAAGCACTTCCAATTGAAAGGCACAACACAAGTTTTCTACCTCAACATATGCAACCATAAATTTAAACCAGATGGTTCTTATAATACTCAATAAATAGCTGATTTCACTGACATAGATAAATTAGTATAAGTTTTAAACTTCAGAATTTAACATTAAGATGCATGCTAGCTGTTGTAGAGACACTTTGTCCAATAACAAGCCTATTTCCTTCTGATAAATAAGTGCGGAATGTTTTTGCTAAGATTAACAGAACGATATCTGATAAAAACTCAGCCTATAATGCTAAGCACCACACTACCTCCTTTGAACAAGTTCATTGACATTTCTGTCTCCATGATCACTTCGAGATGAAATTTCACTTGCAGCTTGCAATAAGGAGTACACAGCAGCCTGAGAGAATTATTGCAACCATTTTCTCAGTTTTTAACAAACAACTGGAAAGTGTGGAAACAATTAGCTTGACTGAGAAATGACCAATAGCAATGGTTGAAAAATTGTAACAATATAAAACAATGGAAACAGAAGAAACGTTACCCAGATTCAATTATGATGGAATGCAAGTCCATTAGCAATAACTAACTCGATGCAAACAATATGAATGATTTACATTTGTCTGAGTATGATAGTTCTTCAAGGAATGTAATGTAGAACAGGAGGTGAAGTCAAACGGTCTTAGGTTCTAACAACAGTGACAACATTTCTAAATTACCTAGAGCTGAAGACTCAACCCAAATGTGAACACTAAAGGTTTTTCTTAAGTGCAAAAACTACAAAGTCAATTTATTACACAAAAAAAGATAGAGCATTACTTCAACAAATGGAAATATAGCACACAAATTTACAAACATTTGAAAAGGCATGAAGGGGGAGTGAATGAAGAACTACCAATCCAATGACTTCAATAATCCCTCCTACAGTTTGGTCAATTCAATTAATAACTCTGATTAGTCATGTCATTCTGTCATCCCATCAGTCACTACAGGGTCGACTTGTTTGGTATAATATTTTGGGCCTTTTGGAGAGGGGGGGGGGGGGGGTTGGAGAGAACTGCAGTTCTGTGATACCTACCACCTTTCCATAAAGAAAACAGCAGTATATGTGTCACACAAGTGTTTTGACAGTTAGCAGTATAGAATGGTAATTAATTTCTTGCCTTTTGATGCCCTATGTCCTTTCTCACTCTGAAATTTTCAGAGACATACTAGCCCTAGATACACCTCAAGGATCATGACTGGCAATAAGAATAGATAACACACCATATTGACTCTGACATCTATGTATTTGCGCACATGCCTAACTAAGAAGAGCTTCTTCACATAACCATAAGTATGATAGGAAGAAGAAGAATAGAATGGAGAAAATAGAAGAATAGAAAGAGAATAAGAGAATTATCAACTGTATTAACTATCTGCATAGGGTCCTCCTTCCTCTCATACAACTATATATGAAGGAAGTCAATTAACCACCTAATAAACACCCTACTAACAGCTTAACAACTCTAACCCCTTCAGTTACTAACTATTTGATCCTAACAATACTCCCTCCGCTAGAAAACTCTTGTCCTCAAGAGTGACTATCCTTATTACAAGAATCACTCCTAAAACTTACACTTCAGCAACTAAACATCAGTAACACACTCAGAATTTTCAAAACATATACTCCAGCAACTATACATCACTAACACACACTCCGTACCTTTACAAACACCTACACTAATGAACAGATACAAGACAACTACTAGTGGTTCATCACTAGACTCAAGTAACATGTTCATCCCCTGAAAACCCTTGACCTCAAGGGTCATTATTACATCAGGACACATTCTTTGAAAATCATAGAGCTCGACCCAAGTAACATCTTCACCAACTTCCCTCAGTACCAAGATAACATAGTAAGTTCAGTGAAGTCCCATGGCACACACCTTCTTGATTTCAGCCATTGTATTTCAAAAATCTTGTCACATCCGGTTAGAGGAATAAATGCATCTGTACTAAATTTTAGCTCACAGCCATGTAGAGTAATGAAATTTGTATTTGTGCTAAATTCCTCTTCCTGCATCTGCTCTTTGAACCCTTTGCAATCTCCTTGAATGTTCAAATTACTGTCATCAGCTACTGTCATCTTTGGCTCTCCTAATTTCTCCATTGGCCAGGCCCATTTCGTGACCATTTGAGAGTCTAGAGATTCATGGTTGCTGCCACTATCTACTAAAATCATGGGTACCCTCATTGTTGTGTTACCATCTACACCTTCTATGGTATTGAGTGAATTCTGTAAGGTTGGCTGTAAAACTTCTTCCTTCTTACATTCTTCTATAATTTCTTCCTCTGCTAGGCATTGGTTTTCTTCAAATCTACCTTTATTAGTATCTTGACCTTCTTTATGATTACTGCTCATAACTTCCATGGTGGATTTCTTAGTAACATCTGATCTTTCTTGCTTGTTGTAAATCAGACTTTCCCATGATCCCACCTTTGATACATATCTCCTTCCTCCATTTCTGATTGTGGACTACTGGCAGAATTTTTGTAATTTTGCAATTCTCATGGTGTCCAATAATGTTCTTGGCCTGAATAATCTCACATTTTCAGCTATATCTTCCCTCAGTCCAGCTATGAAACAATTGATTAACTGGCTTTCGGTAAGCTTCACCTCGTATGAACACTCATTAAAGGCTTCTTGATACTCTGCCAGATTCCCTCTCTGCCTCAGCTGCATTAGCTTCTCTGTTGGGTCTTCATAAACTGGCCCAAATCTCCTCTTAATTGCTGCTATATGCCTCTTCCATGTAATCACCCTTTCTCCTTGATTCTTTTCAAAGCTGTTGTGCCATCGATAAGCCTTTTCATCAAGATACAGGTTTGCCAAAGTTACCTTCAATTCTTCAGGCATTTCTTCCTATTTGAAATACATTTTGCAGCTTGCAATCCACCCAAGAACATCAACGCCACAGAATGTCAGAATTTCCCTTTCCTTGGAGAGCATAGGTGACTGGTCGTCCTTGCTCCCCTGTTGCTGGTGTCTTTGTCTGTTTTGATCCTCATCACCTCTGCTTCTCTCATCGTTGCTTCTGTTTTTCTTACCGTAATTCCTCTCTGTTGAATCCATCATCCTCATCATTTGGGTCACCTGCAATAGTAAGCTTTGCAGCTTTTCATGGATGCCTAATATGCATTGCTCCACAGTTGACATTCTTTGGTCAATTTCGTTCACTATTGACGTTCGCATCCTCTCCTCCAACTCGCACAGTGAGGTCTGGACTTGCGTTGTCTCTGCCATACTCGCCACCCACTGTTCTCTGATCTGTCGCCTCTCATGCAATCATTTACAGTCGCATGCAATCTTTCATCTCACTCAAAGAAGCCAGCAGCCAAGTCGCCTTTGCCACAGGAGTCTTGTGGTCAAGGGCCTTTGCCAGAGGTCCGAGAGAAAATATATTTTTTTTTTTCCAACACCATGAAACCCATGGTCAAGTTCCTTCTGTCATTGGTCCAGTGGATCTATTGCTCTGATACCACTGATAGGAAGAAGAAGAATAGAATGGAGAAAATAGAAGAATAGAGAGAGAATAAGAGAATTATCAACCGTATTGACTATCTGCATAGGGTCCTCCTTCCTCTCATACAACTATATATGAAGGCAGTCAATTAACAACCTAACAAACATCCTACTAACAGCTTAACAACTCTAACCACTTCAGTTACTAACTATTTAATCCTAACAAAGTATGCCTAGATATTGCCATAAGCTGGTTCATTTTCTCTCAGAACACCAATAACAATACTTAAGATCAATCTTCTTCCTTTCAAAGCTATACATGAATCTGTCTCAGCTCACGAGTAAGATTAGAAAGTGTTATGTTATTGCAAAGCATGTTTGTCAAACTTTCATAAGCACAAAAGGTGTGTCATGCATTACACATGATATGCCCAAATAATAACATATATGACAATACCTGATATGAGAGTGTCTTTGCCCATGCATTTTGATCTATTCCAAGCCAGGCAGTTGAAAACCAAGACGCTCTTGAGAACAAGCTCTGCTCTTTAATTGCCAGCTCAAAAACCCTGGTGGCATCATATAAAGATTGGAGAAGTCCATCACAAATATCTTCATCCTCCAATGACTTATTCAGTTTCATCCTCATTTTCTCAAGATCTTTACTGGTTTTAGCTTGAGGACTCCCATTGACAGTCACACCATCATCAGCAGATGCATTTGGGAAGAGGCATGCCCTCCTTCTAGGTTTAGAAAACGTTAAATAGTATTTTCTATAACCCACCATTCCACAGTCACTGTTCGACAATAAAGCATGTCTCATGAGGCACCTCTTTCTTGAACTACCCCATTTACTAGGAAGGCAACGCAATTCAGATGCTTTTTTGCCCAAATAAGGGGAATCGTGTTGACTTTGTGACAGCCAAGGATTTGAAGAGCTGCCAAAAGAAATGCAATTAGCAATAACATACACTGATACGCACACATGAAGAATTCTTAGCAAGAACTAACCTCAAAGAGAGACAATGGATTTTTGTTTCTGTCTTTTTTTTGGAGGGGGGGGAGTGCGGTAGTTCAACTAACCTACTTTTTGGGTGTGAACTCAAACTAAAACTGATAATTGATTGAAACCTAGGGCATCATGCTTAAACCACCGACTTATTAACTAGCGACAGAGTTATTAGTAAGTGTGCGCAATGTTAATACCGCGTCATATCATACGACGAACTTGCTTGAAAGCCCTGCATGGTAACTACTCTCTAGCGTTCTTTCCCGGGCCTCATAGAATTACATTGTCAACCAGGTGCTGGATATTGCATAATCCAATCCAACAAAGTAAAATAGAAGCCTAATGGACTACACGTGCGCCTAGAACAAATGATATCAGCCTTTAGAAATTATAAAAGCAGCAAAATTCCTTGAATTACAATTACCATAAAAAAAAAATTAAAGGAATTACTTATTTAGTTTAGGTTAATAAATGTGACGAACAAAAGCTTCAATTGCCTTCTTTCTTGTTCACCAGTTTCTCAGAAACAAAGCAACACAGCTTGCATATAAAATAAAAGGCAAGTTAAAACCTAGCTGCGTCCATAACTAGTCAACTAACAAAATGAAGAGGAATAGCAATCTGAAGGTCCAAAAATCGATAATACAAAATGAATATAGAAATATATGGTGAATCACCTTAACGATACAGAACTGTTGTGGTGTAACTTAACTGCCATGAGAAAATTTTGGTCGAAGCGCCGGAAAACTCGGTTAAAAAAGTGGGAGAACGGGAAATTTTGGAGTCAGGGGAGGGGGAGGGGGGTGTCCGTTTGGAGACACGGAAAGAGATGCTGACGTGGCAGGAGGGGGTCTTTATCCGAAGACGTGGAGAAGGGAGAAATCACATGGGGCAAGCGCAAGTAGTTGATCAGACTGGACTACCAAAATCGAATTCTTCCTTACAATGAGCTACTACTCGCCAGAAGGCGGTTGCTTCTTACTGGAAGGTAACTGACAGCTACCATTATGGCTTTGTGGTTGCGTAGTATTAGAACCCGAATTGATTCGACTGTTCTGACCAGTGAATCCGTCTTTCACATATTAAATTGGTCCAGGCTTTATAATTTAGTCATTTATGCAATTAAACCAATTTAAGTTAGTGACTGGACCGATCAACCGGCTCTTTTTTTTTTTTCGCCAACCAATAATTAATACATTATAAGGAATAACGGAGTCTTACAAACAGCATAAAAGCAAGAAACTAAAACCCCCTTTAGAATGATAAGAAAAGATAAGAAGAAAAAAAAAGTTTTTGTATAATATTTATTTTATTTTTATATTCATTACTTAATTATTATTCAATCATTAAATGTTATAATATTAAAATTATTTTTTAATTTTAAAATTACTTTTTTCTTTCAATTTTTATTTTCATATTTAATTTTTTTTGTATATTAAATGAGACTTTAGGAGTTTTTGATTGGCCGAAAAAAATAAAAAAAGCTATAAAAAATAAGATCATCTAATTTATATAATATTTATTATATTTTTATTATTATTACTTAATTGTATTTTTTTAATTAATTTTTTAACAAAAATATATATGTTATTTTTATTTATATCTTTTTTTTCTTTCCATATTCATTAATTCTATGTATCAAACAACCTCTTAAAAAGAAAATATTAACTAATACCGCATCTACAAATGGCAAAATCGTGGGCAATAATGGTTAGATGAAAGGATGGGAGAGAAGGCTCCTAATTAAAGGGACACATTCTGTTTTTTGAATAAGAGCCCATTTGTTTAAGCTTAAGAAAAAAGTGATTTTTAGTTTAATTAAAAAAATGATTTATCATTTAGAGATTTTTATAAAAAACAAAAATTATTAATGTTTGGTTACAACCATAAAAAGAACTTTGCTGTTTGGATACAAAAAACACTTTTTGTACATATTAAAAAATTCTATAATTCTATTTGTATGATGAATTATCAAAATTAACAATATTTATAAAGACCCAAATAACAATTCATAATAAAATAAATAAATGTCAAAATCTATAAAAAAAAAATGATAATATTGTCTCCACATCAAGTCAAATATGAATGTCAAAGTTTTTGCAAAAACTCATACACATTAAAAAAAAAATTAACGATGCACACGTCTTGGTAACTGATCTCTGATAATATTTTTAATTTCTTCCATATATCTGATATCTACTTGTGTTGGATCTTGCCAATCATCATTATCAGGTACATCATTATCATCTACATCATTAAAATTTTGCTATCTATCTTGTAACTCATTAAGATTCTCAAAATTTTGAAAAATATCCAAATCACTTGAATCCACCTTTCTAATGTAATTGTGAAGAGCAAAACATGCCCATATAATGGAAATTTGAGTTTCGAGCTTGAAATTGGTCATGTTTTGCAATATTCTCCATCTTGCTTTGCAAACACCAAAAGTCCTTTCAATTACACTTCTCAAACTAGAATGATGAAAATTAAATATTTTATTTTTTGATCTGAAACTTGGAGCCAATCTAAAATGTGGAAGATGATACCTCGTATTCTTATATAGTCCTAAGAAACCTTTAAATGATGGATATCCTGAGTCGACAAAGTAATATTTACCTATGCAGAAATAGAAAATAAATTAAATAATTTATAACATAATTTATAACATAAAATGAAAATATTTTAAATTATATAATACTAACCTTCAGGAGGATAAGGAAATCACAGATTTGGTTTACAAAGAGTGTCCATAAAAACTCTTGCATCATGGACAGATTCTTTCCAACCATATAATGCAAATGTGAAGCCCATATTAAAATACATACAACCATCACATTTGTGCTTGTATATCCTTTCCTATTAAAAAAAGGTATCTACTTATTTACTGGAACATGTATACCAATATGAGTGCCATCTATTGCCCCTCTGCAATCTTTAAAGTAAGGCCAATACCGATCATCATCTTCAATATATTGGGAAGCAGCAATGTGCATCGGATCAAGAGGCTTAATTATATGATTTCCTAACTTGTATACAGCTGTTAAAACTCTATGAAAATGGTTGTGAATGGTCTCACCAGAATGCTGAAATCGTTCTTGAACATTTCTATTGGTGGCCCCATGACCTATCATATACAAGAACAAAGCAACACTTTCATCTACTCCAATATGTTTAGTTGGTGTCAGTCCATAGTTATTACTTAAATCCCATACCAATTGTTGAAACACCTATTTTCTCATTCAAAATTGTTCAAACAACCTGTTTTCATTTCCTTTAATCAACTCTACTAGCCACTTATGACCTGAAAGAATTGAAATAGTTTTCTTTTATTTGACAACATATTTCAACACATGATTTGTAACTAAAAATGCAGCCAAATTCCTTGCAATATGAAGACAATATCTATAGCTATTTCACACTTGAATTTCCATTTTAGAATCATCATCACTTTCATCTAAACTATTAGTCATCCTGTATAACAAATACATTAATCAATAAATAATACCAAACAAATATATTAAATGTTTCATATAAATATTATAAAATACTAAATATCCAACACTCCATCAAATAAGTCAAATAACAATAAAAAGAAATATATTCAATATTATAAGTTCAACACATAAGAAAGCTAAAAATTAAAATAAGTCTACTCAACGAATACGTGGGATGTCCTCATCTGTAAAAGTGTTAAGCTAATCGATGGTCATCTCATGTTCATTGTTCATGAAGTGACAAAATGCTATCTTATTGTCTTTGTTGGCTAGTATCCTCACAACCAAAAAATATTGATGCGTCCCTTTCATTAAATGTGGAATTTCATTTAACATTGACAAACACTTGTCATAACTGAAAGGGTCATTTGGTTTATAACCTGCAATAGTAATATTTGACACTTGATCCATCCCATCAATAATACAATCAAGGAAATGTTAAAGTTTCTCAGCTATCCCAGTTTTCTTATCTCCATTCCCTATTCTCTTTCTCTTTTTTAAATTTATGTTTGAAGAACTTGGAATTGCATTTGGTTGAACTTCATGACCAACCTCACAACTATCCCCCTCATCTTCATTAATGTTCATGATGTTCAATATCGTTACCAAGAATATTATCTCCTTCATCTAATAGCGGATCTTGATATGGCATTAAAACAGCAAATCCAGTAGCTACTATGCCCTTAAAACATTTCTCTTGCAACTCTAAAAATTTAGGTCCCCATTCTTCCATTTTAAAATCTCTGGATCCTCATATAATTAATAGAATAAATAAATAAATCATCACAAAATCATGTAACTAAAGAAAAAATTATATACTAAATCAAAACGAAGACATACCTTACTTTTATCAACCCACCATTCTTTAAGAGCTTGTATGGTTTTTTTTTCATGATCCCATTTAAGTCCAGTCTCTTTTTTAACCATTTTTGCAAAAGATGTAAACTCCCTTTTCAAGGCATCCCATCTATTTTTTAATTGTGTGCAATCATAAGCACACCTTGTTCACTCAAGAAATTTTTCTTAGAGATTCTTCCACCCTTTTTTTATTAAAATGCGTACTTAGTCTATTCCCAACAAGTATCTCTTCAACACATACTTTTAAGAATATTTCAATTTTTTTATCATCCCATCTTACCTTATCTCTTCCATCTCCCTCAAAATCTCTCATATCTTTTTTAGGTGCCATTCTAAATTATAGATCATAAGAAAATATTAAGAACAGAAATAGAAAAACAAAGGGAAAAGAAGAAATAGAAAACCAAATAATAGATTAAATAAAAAAAAATTTGCTAAGATGTCTCCAAAGTATCTAGTCTAAACATTTCCTTCAGGTAATGCTTAATTGCTGGCAACTTACAAAAGAAATCGAAAAAAGAGAGAAAGGTCAAAGTGGGGTTTGAGCAGTGCTCGGATGTAAGAAGGATGGCACATATCGGATTGGCAGCGTGATACGCCCATACACGTGGCGAAAGGTGTTTAAAAAGTGATTCACATACCAAGGCTTACCAGGGAACCTCATCTCATACCTCACGAACCTACTATTACTACAACCAAAAAGAAAGATCCATAATAGCTAGTTCTCCATCTCTTAAAGCAATGGTCAAAAGTCCAATGAGCGAACGACTTAGATAGGGGCAGCAGCTACAGCTAAATTAGATAAATCAGAGTTCTGATTCCGATAAGGAGAGGTCTGAAAGCATGCCTTATTGAAATAAAACAGAAGACATTTAGATTGAGACCGAGATTCCAAGCAGAATAAAAACTTGAATGATATTGTATCAAGACAATACAAAAGTATCAGAACAAATAAAACTCAGGCTTAGGTAACTAAAAGAAGCATGAATGTAGATTGACTAAAGTAACACTTAGAAAGAGACTTTTGGTTGCTTCCATGATAAGGGGAAGGGGAGTGGTGAGGAGGGCCCCTTTATGGCTAATCGATCTCTCTCCCAACAAGAAGAATTTCATTGACTCATTGATTCAAAAGCTACTCCCATTCCTCAGAGAAATGGCACCAACATCGGTTACTAAAGGAGCTATCTTCCCCAGCAACAAAGTTTGAAAGAGAATTGCTAGTTGCAGAATAAGATGCAGAATCAATTTCAAAAGAAGAACCTTAGAGACATGTTTAGATAACACTAGGGGGTGCAGGCATTCGAAGACGCATTTGAAAAAATCTCAGAGGCATGTGTGCTCGAAGATGTTTGGCTGTAGGTTCCTACAGATGGTGCCAAAGGATTATGCATGACTTGGTGGTAGGTCCCTATAGTAGTATGTGTAGTTGAATAGTGATGAGCAAAATATTCATATCGATGGGTACTGGTATAATTTACTCACTGGATCTAGGTATGGAGACTTAACTTTAAGAAGCTTTGGATAGTATGATGCTACCTTAAACTTGTAATGTATATATATTAATTTACCTATATTTACATAGTAATCAGTATAATATATAATAAAAAAGGTAAAAGAACTCTAAATAGCATTTAATGGATTTGAAAGATGTGGAATGGAAATTATTGGAGCGAAAGTATACCTATTAACATGCCGTTCTTACACAGTCCACTAGAGTGATTGTTAATTCAGTTTCAGAATAAAGGTGAGCAATTGCTATCCTTGAGATCAGACTTTCTATCTCACTATTTTCAGTAGTCAACTTCCAAAGCTAAAGCTTAGTATGAAAAAGCTTACTCTGATCTTAGTGAACTATCTTGCTTGAGCCCCTATCCTTGTCTAAGGCCCTAGCTTGTTCCTTTGAGTAACTGTTTAACCTTATTGACTGAGGTTATCGACTGAAAGGAGAGGCACGAAGTTCTCTAACGAAGTGAGAGATTACGAAGTCGCTCCCCCGTTAAAGGTGAGGTATGAAATTGCTCAAACGAAGTAAGAGGAGCGAAGTAGAAGCCCTGCCTTCCTTTCTCTATCTCTATTTTGAGGGACCCTAATATATTGCCATATCATCTCTTTGTAGATTTGAATTATCGGATTGCTTTGAGTTACGATGAATATCAGTGCATACACACATATTCATAGTCATTATGTAAATAGTTGAATACTAAGAGAGATGCAGGAAGAGTTTTTAACGGATTCAACGAATGGAAAAAACACTGAAGATGGAGACACAAATAATAAAATAAATGGAGATGGACTTACCCAAAGAAAGACAATGGACTTTCTAGAGAATGGAAGAAGACGAGATGCCTTGGATGGACTTTTTAGAGAACAAACACATAAATAAAGAAGCCGCCGATAATAACGGGGATGGAGAGAACGACAAAAGGTTATTAGATGAAAAGGGTAAAATTTGTCATATTTCATTTTTTTAAAAATTGTTTTTGTCCATGAATATCTTTCCGTGTTTTTCATAAAACACTTATTCTCATCTACCTCATTCCTTAAGTTTAAGAAGCTACTCACAGTAGCTTTTCCAAATAATCAAAAATTTGATTTTTTTTAGATTTTGATTATTTTCAAAATCTTAAACAAACATTTTAAAGTTTTATAAAAGTATTTTTTTTTATAGAAAAAGTGATTTTCCTTAAAAAAAACTTAAACAAACGAGCTCTAAATAGTATGTTACTCAGTTACTTTGTTAATTCATATAAGAACCCACCTAAAAGAATAAAAGTAATACATACATACATACATACATACATACATATATATATATGTATGTATGTATGTATGTATATTCCATAAATAATTATATTCCCATACAGGCACCTCCAATCAGTTGAGAGTGGAGAATTTGAAATACATATATCAATTCCTTACCATGTGATTAAAAAATAGCATTGGTCTATTACCATTTGTATTTCGACCTTCAAAGCAAGACTTTCAGCCGTTATCACAGTAAAAGCATTACAAAAACCACTCCACCATTCAATCATATCTCTTTCATGATTTTTAATAAGTACACCAAAGCCAACTTTACTAGCCATTTCATCAAAACTGTTGAATCTTTCTATGTGTTTTTTTTTTGGGGCCACACAATTGGTTCGAAGTAATTGAATTGTATTGACTTTTTTTTTCTCCACAATATTTAGTATTAAATTTCTTTAAAGTTAGTTTCATATATTAATTTATTGAAATAAGACATATAAAATAACTGTATATTATAATTTATCTTAAAATTAAATATATAAACTTATAAATTATGCATTCAAAATATTTAAGTTGATTATGTTGCACGTTCAAGCGAATGTTGGCATGTTTAAACAATGTGTAGTTAGTTGCTAACATTCATAAGAAGTTGGTCCGTGATTTTTGGGCTTCAAATTGCATTTCCTCAACCTCCTTCTTATTATTCAACACCTTTAATGGAAAGAGAACCACTGTGTTAGTTCTATATATATGGGGTTCCAAACTTAGTTTTTGTGCATGTTAAGATCCAAACACCATCAAACAGAAAAACATTAAGTTAGAAGCATCCTAAGCAAGACGTTTTTTTAGATTATTTGAACAATGACTGGAGGTATGCATAATTACACATTTGTTTCATTTTTTAATATAATTTATATATTTTATATATCCATAGGTTTTCATTTGGTATCAAAGTACACAATTTGAGCCTATGTCTTGTTGGTTTTGAGAATTGAAAAATCATGTTTTTTTGTAAACAATTGGGTTGCTTTTCATATGTTTCGTTTTTGTACTTAGATATCAAAAATACATTGGCCATAAAATTATGATGAAATTAGCCTTGGGAGGCATCCAAAAAGATGTTAAAAATTATAAGAAATAACCAAGTTTTTTATTAAAAATTACAATAAATGACTATCCAAAATGGATCTAACCTAATTAGGTCAACTTAACTAGAGGTTAAGGATAACCTGAACGGCACGTTATTTTGATACTTCATCAAACAACATGTCATTTTGAGAATTTACCACCCATATGAGATGATTTAAGTTTTAGGCATTAAGGGCTACTAAAAAGTTACTTGATTGGGTAGTATACCCAATTCCAACATTACCATTTGAAATTTCTTAAGCCACATCCTTTTGCTATCCAAGTGGTTTTTTAAGAAGTTCTAGTTGTTTGCTTGAAAATAGGCGAGCTTATGAAGTGGTGGATTCCTCTATACTACTAACAATATAGCCCTTCCCATCACTATTTAGTTTTGGTTTCCAACTTAATGGGTTTTCATGGTTCTTCTAACAAAATATCCTTAGAATGACTACTTTTATGACAATGCTCACACCATAATTTGCATTTTCCTTTTGTTTTTTTTCACCTTCTTGAGGATGGTCCACATGACACAAGTGCAAACCTTTTCACTAAGGTTTGTGGAGTTATGTATGTAAGGACTTTACCTAACTTTCTTTTTACTTTTTTCACATTGCACTTTTGCATACACTTTTTTGAGTGAGGGAATAGGTTTCATAACAAAGATTTTACCTTTAACCTCGTCAAAGTTGCACTTCATTAAACGACATATCATTTTGAAATTTGTTTAATTGTTAATTTTTACAGTGGCATCAATGTGATTTGAACTCAAGTCTGTGATAATAGGCTAAAACCTTGCCAATTGTGCCGCAATTTTGTTAGTGTTATTGTCCCTATCATTTAATATATATTTCATTAATATGTGCTGGGCTTTTTAATGTTGAGTCATTTTTGTTGCATTTTTGGACTAATTTTAGGCCTTCAATTATAGACATAGGTTTTATTATTTCGAGTTTTCTTTTAATTATTTTAGAGAAAAAACTTTAAAAAGGGTTTTTGGGCTATTTAAACCTAAAATTTAGAATTTTTTAACATTTTTGAATTAATAATCCATTAGACTTAACTTTTGGGCAATTTTTGGACAAATCATTTAGTAAGCCAAAATTATTTATTTTGGGTTTAAATTTAAAATTTTGGATAAAAACTTTTCATTGGCCAATATTTAATTTAAATTTGACAACAATTTCTTTCTTTTAGCCATTTATTTTGTTAAAAATTATTAAGTACATTTTAATTTATCCAAAATTTGGCAAAATTGTTTTAGATAACCTTAAATTAGTTTTTGACAATATTTAGTTATTTTTTGTCAACAATTATTGTGAAATTAATTTTTGTGCCTTTAAATTTTGCATAAATTTTGAAAAATTATTTATTTTAGACAATTTTAACACATTTTGAAATAGAAATTAATTTATGGTGTCATTTAATTATAACTTGCTCTCATGTTGCCAAGATCTCTTCTTACACATCTCATGGGTTTGACCTCCTTTCGAGTGAATGAAACTCAACTGTGATGGCTCGGTTCAAGATAGAGTCTTGTGAGCAAGTTGTGGAGACTTGATCAAGGATCACTACGGAAGATGGGTTTGTAGTTTCTCAAGACAATTGGGCTCCTGTTCTGTCCTTCATGTAGAGCTATGGGGGATATATGTAGGTCTTTTTGTTGGCTTGGGAAAAAGGTATAAGGAACTTGGTGGTTGAGTCAATAATATAATTGTTATTCTTATGTTGAAAAAAGGATTGTGCTTCTTGTCGAAATTTGAGCCAGATCCTCCATAGAATTCTTTGCTTATGCTCTCGTGATTGGAAGGTGAATTTTTAATTTGTTCAGTATTCTCATAACCAGAGTGTAGACTCACTTGCTTGGGTGTTACTTAGCTAGAGTCTATGAAGCTTTGGGATTCTTCTCCTGCTAGTTTTAATAATGATCTTTCTTGTGATAGTGTCGAGACTCTTATACCTCCCCTCATTACATTGATGTAGTTTCTTTTCTTTGGCTTCGGCCTCTTTATTTACCAAAAAAAGAAAGAAGAGAAATTCAATCCATTTTAAAATTAATGACAAATAAATTAAAAGCAAAATGTCATGTAAATTTAGACTAAATAAAAATATTAAATGTTAATTAAAATTATTGGCTAAAAGATAGTTACTTGGACTATGACAACATTGTTTGACCATTGACCTAACTCAACACTACTTGTAAAAAGTTTTTTTTTTTATTCTAAAAATTATTCCTGATTTAATATTTTTACTTTAGTCTCAAATTCAAAATATATTTTCCTATACTTTAAAGTTGATATAATAAATTTATAATTAAGTCATAATTTTAGAAGATTATATATATATATATTCTCTATACCTTATAACAACACTTATGACTTAAAGTTGCGAATAAATAATAAACTATAAAATGAAAACTTTTAGTTAACAAAAATTTAAACATGTACTAGTTAATATTTGGGCCAAAATACAAAAAAATTCCTTTTAATTTAGGAGTAGGTACAATTTATTCTTTTCAATTTTAAAAATTGACAATTAACCTTTCAAATTTTTAGATTCATGCAATTACACGTGCTACGATCGAGCACCGGGTATTGTAACCCCAGATGCACTGAGCCCTGGTTGTGCTCAATGGGGAGTGGGTATTTTTGGTAAAATGATGACATGAGATTGTCCTATATTGATTGACTTGTACATATATATGGAAATTACCTTTTGTTACTGAGATTGTATATCTCACCCCGTTGTGGGCTAACATTTTCAGGGAACCTCTTAGTGGCAAGGAGAAAATTAATGGAAGATCCTTAGATGGTTTGGTAGCTTATAGGTTTGGGAACTTTGACAAAATTGTCAATATATAAAAATCTCAAAGATGAAAAGTCCTACATCGAGAATACCTAGACAAACAAGGAGTTCCACGGTTGGTCCTAACTTTGGAATCATTGATATTTGATAGCATCCTTTAAAAGAAATAAATTGCATATAATTTTAAATTGAAGGAAATTCTCGACATTTTATTCTCAAAATACTCATCAATCACTAATAATTGATGGTTTTTTTTCCACATAATTTCACTAGAAACAAGCTTTTATGGTAATTGTCTCACGAAAAAATATTATAAACAATTTGGCACAAAATGATCACAATTATAATTGATTTTGTTTTAATTTTACTCTCAAACTACTTTTCCACAACAGTTTATTTAATTTTTTCCCCGCTTATGCTTGCTTTGTTAACAATGTAATTCATTATAATCTATCATTTTTATTAGCCATTAGAATATTATGGATTTTTATTTAGTAATTTAGTTTTCTCACTTGGAACCAAATCATATTTAAAATTTTGGATTATAAGATAACTATATCTGATAACCCAAATCTTTTCAATCGAGAATTCTTGTCAATCACTCAATTGGGCAATTTAGATTATCCATGTTTAATGTAGACATAAAAAATTTAAAGATTTTTTAATTTAAATTATTATTATTTTTAAGTTTATAGTTAAAAAACTATTTTTATTCTACATTTTTATTCCTTTAAAAAAATCAAAATAAAAACATAAATTTAAATATAGATCATTTAGATTAATTTGGATAGTCCATATTCTTCAATTGAGCAGTTGACAAAATTACTCAATTAAGAGAATCAATTTTGCTATCTCTAAAGTTATTTTCTAATTCTCATTTATGATTTTAGAACATATTAAGATATTTTTAGATACAAATTAATTACTATACTTCGTAAAATTGTTATCTAAAAATTTCTGTAAGCAAGTAATTTCTTAACAATTGCAAGTATTTTTATAACAGTTGTGCTTACTGCACCCTGATTTTTTTTTTCCCATTAATTCTTGTGAGTTAAATGAAAACCATATAGGCGTGTGTTTAAATTAAGAATACTCCCATTAAAAGTGGGAAATCCTTAGATCTTTCTATCAAATGAAAATTAATATTGTTGACTGAGTTGTCATATTAGGTTTTTTATTTATCACGTGACAAATATTGAAAGTTAAAATATTTTTAAAAAGTTGCACATCAATGAGACATTACCTAACTCTAAATTCCTATATATATAAATATATATGTATATATATATATAGGAACCCTAAACACAAATAATAATAATAATCCTACCAGATTTAGCTTCCAAAATCACATTAATTGCGTTGAAAAAATCTTTCAATCCACCATTTTTGGATGTCTCAGAAACAGAAACTAATTTTAAGGTGTGGAAATCAAGTTACAGATTAATGATAACATATTATATGATAATTGTAAGAGTCTAAACTAATTTATCAATAAATGGTGTTGACAAAAATTTAGATAAAAAGATTTAAATCTTGAAGAGTGTCAATTTAAGTGGATATTTTTCAAATTTAAAAGATGAAAGAGTGTTTAAAATGACCCAAGATTATGTAAGATTATAATTTTTTTCTAAAAGAAATAAATGAGTACGTCTACTCTTTTTTTTTTTTTTTGTCTTACTTCTCAGTACAATATTGATAAAGGTCACTATGGGCATTTGTTGATTTTCCTTAAAAAAATAAATGATCTTCTAGAGATTTAATGTTTCACCAGAAAAATGAAAAAATAACAGATTAAGAAGGATAAACAAAAATGTAGAATTTGATTTGAGTTTCATCATATCTTTATTTACATTTTTAATTAAAGCAAACTATTGATAAAATACTTTACAACATTACATCACAAATATATAGTGATGTGATATGCTAACTAATTTAAAGCTGTAAATCTATCATTTATTATACATAAAAAAATAAAAATTTTGCCATTATATACTTATTATTTTTAAACTATTAATACATGTGACAGCTTTTTTTTTAATTCCCGTTTATGAGGCCCACAAATGTAATTTTCTTCTCAAGCTTTTTCCTTTATTTTCTTTTTGATTCTTTCCATTTTTCTCAGATTCTCTGCACAGGACCATCCTTTCTGGTTTTTAGGTTAAAAGTAGGTTAAAAGTCAACCAGACTTTATTAAAGTCGACGAAAAAGTCGTTTCCACTAACCATTGATGCTCTCCGCTATGCATGCATCTCAATATACTACTTTATAGTTACTTTTAAGCATTTTTTTTAGTAATTAAGGCTCCGTCATTAGGATCTAAGTAGATAATTACTCATTTGAACTCATCCATTTGCGAATTAGACACTTTAGTATATTGTAAATTCAATTAAAACAAGTAATATGATATGTGATCTAATGATTAAAATATTTCGATAATTGTTAGAGATTTTAATTTTAAACTTTTGTGCTATCTTTTCTGCCCAAAAAAAAAAAAAACTCAAGGTTTAACTATCATTTTAGTTCATTAACTTATTTATTTGTTTTAATTTAATTTTTTAACTTTCAATTTTGTGCTATATTCCATAATTTTTCATTATATCAATAAATATTTTGCAACATTGAAAAGAAAAATAAAACAAATAAATAAAATATAAACATGCATATTATCGCTTTCATGGTTCATTTCGTTTGTTACAATTAAAATAAAATACTTGTGAAGTACAAAAGTTCATAACTAGTCACTCAGCATATGTATCCAATTCAAAAAAATTAAAAGATCATGGAACATGTGGGAAGAGCCCTTGTGGTGATTTTAATCCCATCCTCTTATTTTATTGATCGCACGCACGTCACACGATTCGCGTTTCTTGCGAGCTGAATAAACTAAACTGAATATGGTAGTTTTTTAATATATATATATATATATATATATATATATATATATATATATATATATATATATATATATATATATATATATATATATATATATATATATATATATATATATATATATTATTTCTTTTCAATTTGAAGTGATTAACAATATTGCATGAAGTTTAGAATGGTGATATTATCAACTAGGAATACTATGCATTTAAATGATGGCATAAAAATTACTAAATATTTGAGCATAGAACACTATTTCATCTATGTTATTAGATTTATTACAAAATCAAATTAATCACGTTAAAAACTATTAATTACTGAATATGTTAATATTTTAAATAATTAAACATGAAACATGTAGTAAAATATTATTTTACGAAATAAAAAAAAAAGTTTACATGTATTGTGTACACATATATTTAAAGGTTAAGATTTAATTTGTGCACATGAGTTCCATGGTACAAATCGAAATTTGACATTTTGAAATATGTACACTCAGTGCATGCAAAAATTTCCTGTAAATCAAAGCTTAGCTTTTCTAAATATATTTTAATTCAAATAATTTCTGCAACAACCTTAGGCTGCAAAATGCTTGCCTCTACATGGCAATATTGATAATTAACCTGCTGTCTCTTCTTTTTCAGCTAAGGGATATTATATATATATATATATATATCATAAATATAAATATTGTTCATGATTTGGGGGTTGAGATATATAATGCATAGAAATGAAGATAGAGTCAAATGAAAGAACAAGTATATAAGCAAGTGACCACTGATATTAATCTCTTGCCAGAATGTTAACGGGTCGTTATCAGAGTTACTGGAACGCCATTGACATTTAAAATGAGGACAAGCAAATTAACAATTGTTGTCAAAATTGAGCTTAGGAAGCAAAATCTACAAGATATGTTCACCAGAGAATTATCTGATACTCCAATCAGAGTAAGATTTTTGGCACAATAAGTGAATTTTTTGCCACAACTTTTTCTTCCAAGAAATAAAAATCAGTGTGGAGTAATTAAATTTCTTGATTTGAGTTCAACTTAGTTTGTTTGTAAGCTAGCAAAATAACTCAAATTAACCAAATTGAAACCCAAAAAAAAAAAAAATTGAGAACTCCCAATGAGGATATTTGTAGGGACTAGATCGAATTGTGATTAATTTAGTCACATCTTTCAGGATTTAATTATTAGTATAAGTTGGTTCACACTTTCTCACATATATAATGTGATCATTAGCTACTTTCATGAATCGTGTTTAATTAATGATATTAAATAATAACTTGATTACAGATAGACCTGTATGAATGAAATGTAAACCACACCAACCAGAGAAACTCTAACTAGTTATCACACCACTTGAGGTTTGAAAATTCAATGGGGTCTTCGTCACCCATATAAATTAAATAAGATTCATCTATAAACTTCACCAAAATAAATACAACCTTACAAAGCTGAACCATATAAAAATAAAGTCACGAAGCCAAAAACATATATCTTTAAATACAGACATATATGTGTGAGAATTTTGTCAAATGAAATGAGCAAATTGATAGAAAGGGTGAACTGACTTTTGATCCTTCAAAAGTACATTTTATTTTAATTTAGTTTTTTTAAAAAATTTAAACATCTTATTATAACCCTTTAAAAATGGTTATTAAATTAAATTTGTTAACAGATACATAATAACCAAATAGATGACATAACTAAGCGAAATGGGGAATATAGCTATCAAAATGATGTATTTTATAAACTTTAAAAACTTAAATGCATATTTTGAAATAGTACTTATACAATGTCTCGACGATCACATAAATAATTAATAGTTATATCAATTATTTGTTTATTAACTAAATTTAAATACAATTTTTTATATTTTTATTATCAAAATTTTTAATCATAATATAACAAATATATAATTTAATTAATGAATCATAAAATTGTTTACAAAAATTACATACTTAATATATTTTAATTAAAAAAATTGATAATAAAAATATATGCAATTGTATATAAGTTTACAAGAAAAAAAAATCGCGTATAAATTTTTTCATTTTGTTATATTATATTACTTATCCTATTATTATAATTATATGATAATTGGTTTAATATGAGAATTATTATTATTTAAATCTTTTAAAATTAAAAAATGACATTTAATCTTTGAATGGCTAAACTAATATATATATATAGGACAAGAAATCTATTCCCTCTTGATTTAATTTGCCTCGCACTACTTAGAAAAAGGACTGCAATTAAATCCTCATAATTTAGTTGTTTAAATGGTGAAAACCTCATAGACATTTCAAAGGACGACGAGTAATGAAGCAATTTAACAAGCCCTTTTATTAACAAACATGGTCTCTTTATATATTGTGTTGATTTCAATCGAGAGTAAATTATACACAAGTACACAATACAATCCTTTTTGTTATGAAATGGTTGTACATATAATATGCTATTGGATAGTTCATTCAACTTCAACAATGCTGACCTTAAATCCGGCAAGTAAATGGCCTTGATTAATAATTGAATGTGATGAGATATGCATCATCTACTTTTGCCTTGTAATTTAGTAGTAACTTATAATAATAATAATAATAATAATAATATAAAAGCAACAAATGTGACACAATGAACAGCGTGTTAGCTAGAGAAAGTAGCTTGAGGGAAGCGAATTTAGACGGCAACGCTTAGCTCATATGTATGCTTAACCACTAATTTGGCACTATTATAATACCATTTGCCACGCGAAAACGATGTTTCTATGGATTGTTCTCACTGTCTGCTTTGAACTCTCTGTATTAAAGTAGGCAACTTTCTCTGAAGCAAGTTTTTGTTTTTAATCCACAAATTATTAATCTACAAGCTAATTTAAATAACCACAAACAAACAAGAAAAGACTCAATCCTGGAGGGAGTATGTTGTCACCATGGGGTCCACCATATACATAACTGTAAATATACAAAACTATAAAATATAAAAGTGTAATATCATTGAAGATTAAATTAATTTATCTCAGAATACAGGCATAAATACGGTGCAACACAATAATTTGCAGAGTGTATATGTAATATAACAAAGCATTAAGATAATCGAATATATTACAGGACTTTGCCAAGTCGAATCTCTCTCGGTTGCTTGTGTAATGGGTTCAAAAGGGACGTGGAATTATCAATTGTATCAACTTACCAAAATATCCTACGCAATACCCCGTAACTCAGCACGATATTATGCATTAATCATTGGTAAATAATACATCTAAAAAAGGTGAAAACAGTATATTCGACATAATTAGTGGCGCATCAAGTTAAAAACACGAGTCAAACGAGTGGTAAACTTGCAAGAATAATAGCTGAAGATGATTACAGATGGGTAAAATATTAATATGTCCTAATTTTTTTTATTTGATTATTGAAACACTTGTAATATAATGAATAGGCAAGCTGAAACATATTGATAAAAGAAAAGACAAGGGTACCATATATTTATTGAAAAAAAAAATAAGTAAGGCATTTTATAGTACTACTTGTTTGCTGTGTGATTTTTTTATGTGATATTCACTGTACTAGCTAGTTAGAGCCATAAAATAAATTTAATTTAGCCATTAAATTATATTATTGGATTAATTTAATAAACACTATTTTGTGACATAATAAATATAACAGATACCACATAATAAGTAATTTTACATAATTAATAAAGTAACAAGTTTCTCAAATATTAAAACTGAAGTCTCGTTTGATTTTCTGAAGACCACTTGCAGAACGCAGATAAAGCAAAGGAGAAGGGCAGTATTGATATTAACGACAAAAAGGATGGGCATTTAAAACACGCTTTTGACCGCTGCTTCTATATAAAAGCCCGAAACTCGGTCCCCCACCAAAGCTCCACAAAACAAACAAATCTCCAATCCATGGCTTCCACTTCCACTTCCACCACCATCTCAGCCGTCCATCAGGACATCATCCAAGCTCACATCCTCACGCGCCTCGACGGTCCTGCACTCGCCTCCGCTGCCGCCACTTCTTCCCAATTCTACGCCCTCTCCACCGACGAAGCATTGTGGTCCAGTATATGCCACTCCACGTGGCCTTCCACAAACTCTCCACGCATCACCCACACCATCTCTACCTTCCCTCATGCTTCTCGCTCTTTCTTTTCCGACTCTTTCACCACTTTACATACTCCCAGCACCACTGCTCACAATTTGGACCGCACACCCCAACTGATCTCCGCCGTTGATCTTTACTACCGTGACCACCTTGTATTCTCCAAGGTCGTAGAGACCGAGACGGTGTCGGGTTGGTTCAGGTGCTCGCCCTTCCGGGTGGACCTGTTGGACCCCAAGGACGTGGTTCAAACTCCGATACAATACCCGAAAGGTGAGAACGCGTGTGGGGAGCTGAGGCTGAGCTGGATAGTGATAGACCCAGAGGGGCGGCGTGCCATGAACGTTTCGAGCCAGAAGCCGGTGTCGGTGAACCGACACTGGCTAAGCGGGGAGGTTCAGGTTCGGTTTGCGTCGGTTCTGGCGGGGGATAAAGGATCGGCGTCGGAGTGGGCGCTGTGTGGGTTGCTGGTGTCGTGCGGTGGGGCGGAGGGAGGGGAGATGCAGGTGAGGGAGGCGAGCATGCAGATGGAGGACATGGATGGGATGCATTTGAACGGGAGGGAGAGTTTGGTGATATTGCAGAGGGCGTTGGAGGGTAAAAGGGGGAGGAAGATTATTGGGGTGGAGGAGGAGGAAGCAAGGAAGCGATACGAGGAGTTCTTGAATAGGAAGAAGGAGAGAAGGGAGAAAAAGGCGAGGGCAGAAGGGAGATTGGACATGTTGTGCGTGGGGCTTGTGGTGTTGTCGTTTGCGAGTTTCTTTTCCATGTTTGTGTTGTGTTGATAAAGCTTCGAAACACAATCATTTCAGATTTGGACCCGAAGATCCCATTGAAAGTGAAAAAGAAATCGCTGGATCTAATTTCCAACCATTTCAGTATAGGTCAAAAGACTCAAGACCAAAAGCAAGGTTTACTTTGGTTTCGCCATTTTCGCTACTTGTTGAATAGAATATTGCTATAACTGAAATATTTTTAATTGATAATGTATAGAATTTTACATTAGTATAATGTCTGCAAAACGTGTGAATATATGATTGGTGAGAGATAAAAATAAAAATAAATAAAAGTTCTAAACAATAAAAGCCAGCTCTGAGACAACTTGATCTCTCAAATCTCAATCCTTACACTGGCTAATATTGGGGGGTGAGGTACTGGATATGGCCTGCAATTGGCAATGTCGTTGATAACGAGAAATTCTCGTTTTTGGCTGGAGATGGGAAGCATGTTGCTTTTCTCTCCTTATCTAAAGCGGAGGTTTGGAGTGTTTCCAATTAGCTAGGCAGATAGGCATGGTAGGAAACATAACGATTTTGATCGGCTTACTTGATGCAACATAAAGAAAATTGGGCGCATTAATTTGTTAATAAAATACATCAGAAAATACCCTTTAATTTCTCCTTCAATTTTGAGAAGAAGAGAAGAAGACGCGCTATAAGTTTGTAGTTGTATAGAAAGGTCTATACAGACAGAAAAAAGTTAATTTGTTGAATAGTGAGATGATGAAACATTTTGGAAGCATGCAAACATATATTCTTTTATATTTTGAATATTAATATTATTAATAAGGATAACATAATTTTAATTACATATATGATATTATGGAGATAAAAATAATTAAAATTTCATGATTTAACGGTATATTAGATGATTCTTAAATTGTGAATTTATATGATTTGAAACAAATTTTATTTAAAAGTGAATCAATGAATTGTCCACCTTCATAATTGTTTTCATAACTAATAATTTAATCTGTGGCTAACGCTCAACAAGCCGTCTTAGCTCAGTGGTAGAGCGCGTGGCTTTTAACCACGTGGTCGTGGGTTCGATCCCCACAGACGGCGTTTTTTGATGTGCCGTGCAGTCTCATTTACGCGCTTTCTAGTTTCCTCCCGAAATGATGTGCTGCCTCATTTATCAAGCAAACAAAAAGTCAATTAAAGACTTTCTCTTAACGTTCTCGTTGAGGATATTGGAAATCCAAACCTATCAATTAAATACTTTTTCAGTTGAAGAACCTACATTTTTCACTGTGGATATTGGAAGTCCAAAACCTGGCAGTTAAATAACTTTTTTCAGCTGGAGAACATACTAATTAAAATAAAACTATAGAATAAAACTAGTATTATAGAATTTGTTTAACCTTTAGCAAATTTAATTAAACATTTAGAGTGGAAACAAGTCATGCTTGGGTCGACTGATTCCATTTACCTTTTTAAAGTCTTAATATTAAGGAAAAATTATATATAATCTAATTAAATTATAACTTTATTATAATTTTCGTATACAAATTTTAAAATATAACATTTATTTAATGTCCTAAAATCTTACAAAATAAATATTACATACCAATTAAAACTAACATATAAAAATTATGTGATTATCATGCTAATACCTCGTAGGTATATCATCATTACGTATTTCTCTTTGGCCTAAGATATCACATGCCTCTTAAAAGTCAATTTTAACTATTATGTAATGTTGTCACCTTTTGTAATAATTTATAACAATAAAATGTTAAATATCTTAAAGTTTATATATTAAAAATTACAATTCAGTTATAATTCAAGAAGATAATTCATACTTTCCCATTAAAATCAATTGATATATATATTTTTTCTTTTTTTGTTGACTCTATACAGATTGTTAAATATAAGGTGAATATTTTATTAACGAAATAATTGTAATAATAGGTAATTAAACATTGGAATAAACGCGGGGGAATATGAAGACCTTTCTTGTACTTTTGCTTATTGCCATAAAATCCTCTTCTCCCAGGTTCAAAACCAGTATTCTAATAGCGAAGTCCTACTACTATCACTTTGTGGGCGTGAGTGAACTAAGCAAGAAGAATGCTTCTGACTGTTGGGTGCTTCGAGAGACCTCAAAACTCAGCTTCCCTTTCTGCGAATTCTTGCAAGATTTGATAAATAAAGCACCCAAGCTTTCAGAACATTCATATAAATAATTAATTGTCTGCTGTTGGGTCAGGAGGTCCTCTGGCAATTGGCAATACTTCACCAATATTGGATTTGGGTTTTGCATAATCGACAAAGACAACACGTCCATTTAGTGCCTGCAAAGACAGACTTCCATCAGTTCTCGCTTCTAAGTTATAACCTGATCTTGACAAAGCATAAAGAAAGACACATACTGAGAGTTACCTTCCTATTCATCCCTGTTATGGCATTCTCAGCCTCATCCTCTGAGGCAAAGGTGACAAACCCAAACCCTTTTGATCTGTCTGATACCTTGTCCATCACAATTTTTGCTGGAAAAGTAAAATTGTCAAAGGCCAGTAAATCATAACATGCTGACAACAGAGAAGCTAAATGTCAGCGCAGTTATCAGCATGAAGCTACCTTCAACAACTTGACCGTACTCAGAAAATGCTTCTGACAATCCTTTCTCTGTCGTGAAAAATGACAGTCCTGCAATATAATGAGGAACACAGCTCCGACCGTAAATACCTTTTTCCAAGTTTAAAAGGAAGAAGTGCATTTAAATTCGAAGCCAAGATAGCAATCACAGGTAACCGTTCACATCAGCAGAAAACAACGATGACAAAGGCAACAGGAGTTTAACAATATGATCCTCCTAAGAGGCAATCAAATATAGTCCCTAAAGTTTTGGTTAATTAGGTGTGAAGTACCTAAGAAGTGACACTTCAATTATTTGTGTCCAACACCAAATTAGAACAAATTATAAGGTTAATCAATGAGGTTAAACAATGGTGCAAGGCCACAAAAGAACCAAGTGAACCAGGGAGAAAATAATATTTCAGGGTAACCTAAAACACCAAGCTTACCTCAATCGAAAAAAGACATCATTTTCACCTCAGCCTAGAGACTGAGATTGTTGCTATCTAAGCCACAAGCTCATTTTCAATTTGTTTTTTGTTTTTCGGTAGAAATGTTAGAAAATATATGTTGTGTCCAAGAGCAAAATGGCATAAAACGACCCTTGGATACATCATTTTCTAAGAAATGAGTATGCTTTCTTCTAACACACATGAGAAGGTTGGGAAGTTTTGTTCTCCAAATAATGAAAAATCAAAGCTTCGATCCTCTATGCGAAATCTAAAATGACTGCGCCACCCCTACTGCCATTTCCAAATTCCGTAACCCTATGATTTGCCCTTCTTCACAAAAGGCAAAAACTAGGCATAGAAGAAAGAAAACCATAACAGCAATAACTCAGAAATTAGGGTGTGGACGAAGTAGAAAATAGAACTAATGGTAAAGTCTTCTAATTGACCACTTTTTCTTTTTTTAACCATTATTATTCATATTTTACTTTAGTTTAATTCAGACAGTCATAAAAAAATACATGCAACATTGGTCAAGTACTCTTAACTAGTTCGTCTGAGCAGGAAGTCACAGACAATATCAAGTAACCATTCTCAAATGGCCCTACTAAAATTCATATCGAACAGAAAATGTTTGTGTAATCATCAATAAGCGCATTAACGATTGATAAGTATAGAAGATGATAAACGGCCTTTCATTTGTCAGTGAATAACTGTAATAGCTTTATAATTGGACAATTAAAAGATAGAAAAGAATGGAGCAGTGATAAAGAAAACAGACACCAGTTTCCTCGTCGACGAAAATGGAGGAAGCGACAGAAAGAGCAAACCTCCAACGAAAAGTTTGTAAGCAATTCCTCTGCGAAAACTGTGGAGAGCAGGAGAAAGAAGTGAGAAGCGAGGCAAAGCAGGGCTGGTCCCAATGAATCTTGTGATCGCCCGCATGGGGTTTCGCTGAGAGACAGCAGCGCGGGTAGAGAGAGAGAGCGGTGACTGGAAACTGGCAAGGAGGATGCGGAAGGAAGAGGGGGAAATGCGACATTTGCACATGGGCTCGGTTGACATCACCAAGCCCAGAGTTGTGCGGGCTGGGCTACCTTAGCTTCATCTCGAGCCATAGGAAATTTTAGTATAATTGGCTGGCCACACTCCAGATCCTTTAGGAAAATAAAGATTTAAATATATTTTCGTCCTTTTTAATTTCATAAAAAATTTAACTTAGATCCTTTTATTTAAAAAAAAAACAATATTGTCTTTTTACATTCTAATATGATCCAATTTTGTTTCTTGTATTACAATTCATCTAAAAATTAATGTCATGGCTTAAACATTAAATTTTAAGTGTGAATTGAATTAGAGAGACTAAATAGAAGACATCATTGTCTAGTTTTGAATTAGAGAGACCAAATTAAAACTTATATAAATTTAGAACGACTAAAAATAGATTAACGACCCAAGAAAACAAAAATCTTGAAGGTTGCCACAAATTGAGTTTATTCGACACAATCACAAACTCGCCCAACCTGCAGGTAAATTAGTGACTTGATTTGAGTTTGTAAGTTGCGAGGTTGAAAAATTTTCAACTTGATTTACCTTATCCCTAGGTTCCCAGGTTTTAAATTTTAACTTGTATAAATTGCACTCAACCCAAGAACCCACAAAAGCATATATATCTTTTAAAATTTTGACATAACGTGTTCTTTTTGTAAGAAAACAACAACCCTTCCCATGAAAGCCATATAGTATAAGGACGATGACAGGCCAGCAAGATAACATATGATAATGCGCAGGTAAGCTCTAAACACAAAAAATGCATGAAAGAATAGCATTACAAAGGGCCAAATAGAATCTTCGTTTTAGCAAAAGGAGGGCAGAATTCTTATATATATATATTATCTTGACAGGAAAGCAAACAATTTCACATTAAAAATACCATAATAAAAATATTCATTAGATGTAACATATTTCCATGCCATTCGTCCAGACCTGTAGTCAAGGAGTTTCTACTCAGTCAAAGTCTATAGCACGTTAAGAAAGGCATATTATGTAATACTCTGCTATTTGCCTACGGCATGAGTTCCATGCATACAAAGATAGTCAAAATTAGCGGAGAAGGAGGTGCAAGCACTCAATCAATAGCACTTCTTTGACGTCCGTCCTAAGTATACGAAATACTAAAAAGTACAAGGCAAAACTGACACAAAATCAAACCAATTATTGACATCACCCAGCCATTATAGGTATACCTTTGCAGTGATCAATGCTTAGTATAGACAAAAATCTATATGGAGTTACAACAAGAGATGTCATGCTCCTCTTAGTTCTGAAGAGTGTAACTACTATATACAGAACTAATTTTATATGCAATTCTCACTCCAGCTTGAAACTACTCATTAATGGTGCGGCTTTAACAATGTTTGAAACACCATGTCAATGAATTGATCATCCTGGCAAACGGAAATTCCATTAGTGGAGAAACTAATTAAAAAATTCATGTGGCAGAGGCCTAAAATGATAGTAGGCCTCCAACTGAAAGAGAAAAAGAAAAGCATGCATTCATTTCATTATCTTTCTTTTGAATCCCAACCCCCCACAAAAGAAAAAAAAAACCATTACTATCTTTTACCGTTTGAATGCTCTTAGAAAGAACATCGGAATTTATTTTATACTTGAAAATTATAAACACAGAGATGATTAAAACACACACACACACATATTTGCATTCTTTTAAATCTAATTACTACCAATGAAATGCTGTGTCCAAAACTTCATTTCATAGAATCTTTATTTTAAAAGGGTAAATTACAATTTATCGCCCAAGGTTTGACTCAAATCAATTTTTCACCTTATAATTTGTTTTGTTACTACTTAATTGCCCCATGGTTTTTTTTGTCTTAATTTTAACCGAAATAATCATGTGAAAGTTAAAATGATAAACAATTTCATTATTTAAAGTATGTATTACTTGTATCTTAAACAGTTTGATAGTCTTTTAATATTATTGGGATTAAACTGACATTTTGAAGTTGAATAATGAAATTATTCATTGTTTTAATATTATTGGGATAGAGAATGCTCCACGACAGTTAAATGGTAATTGATCAAACCAAAGGGGAATTGAATGACACACTTTAAGCCTCAAATGGCTAAACTATAATTCACCCTATTTAAATATCTCCTCCCTACTTCAATTATTCTCAACTGTAACCATCTGTTCAATCGCTTGAATCATATGCATATTCTTCCATATAATAAAATCTTAAAACTAATATTGTTGATTATTGATTGTAAAGTATACTTTCAGTCTAGCAAAATAAAGCTATAAGTATATTCACATTACTATTTTTCACATGTAACGATAGCCTAGGTAGTTATGGTCATGCTGTCTAGAAAACATTTAGGCCCTCATATAGTGCTCATAGGATATTGTGCAATATATCACACACTTCTCTTGAAGCAAATTAGAAACCTGAAAAATCAGTTAAATTATTGAAATATCTAATAGGAAAAACAAGAAATTTTGGGGAACAAAACAAAGATATTAAAACCATAAAATTACCTGAACAAGTGATAAAAGTGCATCACGCACTTTCTCTCTTCTGATAATAGGCTTCTTGGGAGTGGAGGTAGAAATTGGGTTAGGAGATGGAGGTGGACTGGGTGGTGGAAATGGTTGAAGAATCGGAGTGCCATATTGGCCTGGCTGTGGCTGATTCAGAAAATTATGAAAAGCTGCAGAAGGTGCAGATGAAGAGATAGGGGGTGCCAACAGTGAAGATGAAGAAGGGGGTGCAAAAAATGTAGAAGGCTTCAAAAGATTGGCCACTTGACTGCCCCTGTTGCTTGTATCAGAAGAGTCAAGTAGGAAGGGTGGTTGGGATGAAGCTGAATGAGAAGTAGACGGTATTTTCATAGTGGAAGCAGGAGAAAATACACCACTGGGAGCAACAGAAGCAACAGTTCCAGAATGGTAGGGCTGTCTTAAACTTTCCACGTTTGAAGTATAATTTCCAGTGACCTTATCGATCTGCAACAATCCAATCAAAGAATTTCTGAGGCCACAGACATTGGACACAGTTAAACTGCATAACAAACTCGAATAATGGTGGAACCTAGATAAACAATACTGAGCACACAGAGCAGGCATGATACTTTTAGATGACATTCTGGAACTTCCAAATGAAGGCAGATGATTATGCAAGGGAATCTATATCATAGCAATTACTTAATCAACACTTCACCAAATTACTCCATTTCAAGAGTCTACATATAATTACCCACAAAATTGTAGCTGCATTAATAGGAAATGTTATGGACAAAAAATATGTAACATATACATTACTACTTTCCTCAAGCCCAATGCCACTCACAGTAATTTACAAAATCTTTGTAGACTAGCATTACTTTTGGACAACTTTTGTTTTTTTTTTTTTTACCCTCTGTTTCTCTTGCTTTAATCTGAATTATAATTTTCTAGATATAATTGTAAACTAATAAACTTTTATATTATTTTCTAATATTCCACCCTCCATTTTCCTGAAGCAAAGAGTCTCTGATATTTAATCATTGTAGGGGATAATGTCTACTCCACCATGGTATGAAATAATGAAAGACACGGAAGACATACAGAGTGCTTCACACTAACACTTGGTTATTGGATGCAATGAAGAATGTCAAACACAGATTAACTCATTGAATGATTCTTTATCATAATATCTGAACATGGAATAATTATGTTTATGACCTATAAATAAACCTTATATTTCTGAATGATAATAACTGATATTCTATCACAAATAGTACTTCCTAGTGAACACCTTCTGGGTTTAAATATCATAGTATTCCAGGCTTCACATATCTAGTTGATGGCTGCAAGAGAAAATTTTTCTAAGACAGAATTGTTGTGTATATCAAAACATAGGGGCACATCAATATCCAAGCAACTATAATAAAATCATATCAGGTCGTTTACAAGGTTTATGAAAGAAAAGGAAACTTGAAATTGGCATTGAAGAAGCATTCATCCAAAAGCAGAGAAAATCAGTATGCTGTCTGTGCAACTAGATTACATACATTGAGGCAGTCTATAAATGCAGGATCTTCAAGAGCATCAATTGCAGAAGGGTTGGCTGAAGATGACTTTAGAGGCCTTTCTTTTATAATTGATACTGGTTCAAGTTCCTCAAACTCACTACAGCATGTACCAAAACATGATGTATTAACCACACATAACTATAATCACTTTGTGAATGCAACAAACAGTTCAAATTATATGGGGTAAAATATTGGTTAAATTACTCTGTTAGTCTCTATAGTTTGAAAAAAAATTTTAATTTATTCCCTGCCATTATATGTAGATCATTATGCTGTTAAATTCTGCTAATGTGGCCATTCATGTGTCATCTTGGCACTTGAATATATATGATTAATGTCAACTCAGTCAAGTCACTTAGTTGGCTTCACATGCCACATACATGAATAAAGTTCACTCCATCATCTACTTTTATCCCTTTCAATAGCATGAAAAATGCAAATTCAAGGTGTCAATATGACACATGGTTGATTATGTTGTTAAAATTTAATGGCATAATTACGAAGATTTAATAATAGGGACTAAATTTTAAAACTATAGGAACCCAATTGCAAACTTTTAAACAATGAGCACCAACTTGAGAATTGAGCGAAACTTTGAAGACTAACAAAATAATTTCACCTAAAATATTATGAATTTGAATTTCAAGTGTTGATGCATTCATACTCAGGGTGTCAATATGACACATGGTTGACTCCATCGGCAAAATTCAATGGCATAATTACGAAGGTTTAACAATAGGGATTAAATTTTAAAACTATAAAGACCCAGTTAAGGTCACACTTATTGTGGAAAAAATTATAAAATCGCGTTTTAAATTATTTGGACACATGTGGAGAAGACTTATAGAAGTCTTAGTGAAAAAGGTAAATAAAATGGAAAGTAGCCTAGTAATTAAAGGTAAAAGAAAATCACGAAAAACTATGGACAAAATTATTAAGAAAGATTTAGACTTAAATAGTTTATCTAAACACATGATTTATAATAAAACTTTATGACATTGATTGATTCATATGGGTGACTCTACCTAGTGGAAAAAGACCTATTGTTGTTGTTGTTGTTGTTGTAACCCAATTACAAACTTTTAAACAATAAGAACGAACTTGAAAACTGAGCAAAACTATGGACCAACAAAATAATTTCACCTAAAATATTATGAATTTGAATTTCAAGTGTTGATACATTCAAATGTACAAGGAAAACAAGGTGAAGGTTGCACACACATATTAGTTGCTTGACATGCACTAAGGTGTACGCTGATTATTTTTTATTAATTTTTAAATAATAATTTAAATCAAAATTAAATTATAATATTTTTTAAAATAACAAATAGTATGGGAAGTTAAATAATTTCTCACTCTCCTACATACGTTTTAACTTCTCTCATTTAGACTATAATTTATATTTACAACTTTTTAAAATATTCTTTCATTTCTTAGGTTAGTTTGAGACCAAAGTGACTACACACACACACACGTGCGTGCGTACATGCACACACACACATATTAACCTTCTCATTAAACTATTTATTATGAAAAGTTTTTTTTTCACTACTGAACCCCAAATTCCTACAAACTGAAATATTTAGTACACTGTTGTTAAAGATTATTTAGACAGGTAAATGCACTTTATAATGCAACATTTACAGAGACAAGTTATCACAAAAGGTAGTCAAGAGGGAAAGTAATCGAAGCTTCACAAGCTTCCGTAAGCCTTTTAAAAATCCCTACCTTTTGCTATAAGGCACTTTTGTCTTTGGAGGTGCCTTTGGGTATGCATCAAGAATCCTGTTAAAAGGAAAGCAAAACAATTGTATAAGAAGTTAAGTATAGATACACACGATATAGTTACATTAATAAGAAAAAAACAGCAGGTCGGCAGTCCAAGTTGAATACAAAGAATTAGTCAATTAGCATCTATTAACTAAAAATTTGAGAAAAATATGCAAGGAAAAACACAAGATTCAAGACTTGACTGCAGAAAAATATTTTACCGATTAAAGAGATTTGCAACTTCTTCACTTTCATCTGAATTGTAAAACCATATACCATTAACTTCTTGGGCAGCATTCCGATATAATAAGTATGGCTTTTTAAGTTCATACTCAAAATCCAATAGGTTTTCCACTAGATTTTCTGTCAGGACAAATTTTAGACAGAAAAAGTGATACAGTAGGAACAGATAATACAGATACAGACATATGAATAAATGCATGCAGATCAGAGTATTTCTCCATATAATAAGTAAATATATTGTCAATGAGACAATAATCAAATAATCATTGCTAAAAGGGTCATAACATACAGCAACAATAAACTCCAAACGAAACTACCCATTTAAGCTTATTTAAATTCTGAATCCAATAACGAAAGGCTGAGATTCAAAGTCAATACCATCAGAGAAAAATTATTTCTTAAGGGTATATTTTTAAAGAAGTTGATGTGTGTCCTTGGCATTATCTGGCATTTGAAATGGAAATAACTCACAGTTCCAGCACATACAAGTTTTAGAGGAATCATATGGAATATTCTCATCACAGTTGACAGAATTGCACAGCAAATAGAACTATAAGGTTCTAGTGTTCTATTGCAATCAGAGTAGCACTTGATAAAAATATAAGGTGCTTCATGGTTAATGACAGTCACTTGATGCCTGGTGTCCAACGGAAGGAGGCAATCAATAATCACTGGTGATCAGCACTAGTTTAAAAGTGAAAGGGGTCCACAAGAGGATGATGTTAATTGGCATAGGACTATGCTGCCCATAAGTAGGGGCAAAAATAACCCAAGATGTTTGTGAGCTACTTGGATTTGGCTTGTCAAAAGAACAAGCTTGAGCAACATATTAAGCTTGAGTATAAATTGAATGCGTTTAAATATTAAAGGAGCAAGTCAAGCTTGATAATTTGGATGCTTGGGTCATTAAGTTAGTGCACAACCTATTTATTATATCTCTAAAATTACAGATAATTACAATAGATGTGAGTCATTGAATAATTATAATACATATTTTTTGTAAAATTTTTCGTATAAGTACATACATAATGAAAACATCACAAAGTTTTCAATTGTAATTTAATTTATATATGTGTATACAATATGTACTGTATTTATGATATTATTCATGAACTACTGGAGCTTGACTTGTTTAATAAACAAGCCAAGCTTGAGCACAAATTTCAACTCAACTAAAGCTTGGGATTGTATAAATTAAATTATTAATTACACAAGCTTGAGTATACTACTGTTTGGCTTGATGACTACCCTACCTATAAGATGGCTTGTGCTTTGTAGATCTTTTGCAAGCAATTCCTCTGATAAATAAACGACCTTATGGTGAAAGGTAGAAACCATTCACTCATTTTCATGGCAGGTAAGTGGTCACTATACATAACTCATACTTCCAATCAACCAAAACCAAGAATGAACTTTAATTTGATATCTTATATGTAACTCAGAGACAACAAAAAAGGTCTTCCTCTTTCTTTTTTTTTTTAAAAAAGAAGCTTTCTGCGGCTTTTCTATATATATATATATATATATATATATATATATATATATATATTATATGTCAGACTTTGCTACAAACAAGGATATAGAGAAATTGAAGTTCCCCAAGTTCACCACCAAAAATGGCTTTATCAAAGGTCTGGAAATTACTTACTAGAAAGCATGACTATGCTTAATATTACACCTCTCTAGCACCACGTTAATAATAACTGTTCCCACGCTACTCAATAATTGGAAAAAAAAAAAGTGAACTTAATGAAATAATGAAACATATTGCCATGATCTTCAGTAACAAATGAGACTAATCGTCCTCATAAATAGTACATTTAATAAATAAATCAAGCCCAAAATCGCATAATTGTAATTAGCTTTAACACAGATATAAATAAAATATAACTGTGAACCTGTATTGCGGCGGTTCATTACTATGAATTGAAACTGAGGTTGTGCATTCCTGAACAAAAATAGCAAAAACCACGGTGATCCAAGCCTACATAAATGCAATCGGCAGCATTTACAGAATAAATAAAGACAGGGAAGAGACAGTGTTTGTCACCTTTTCACGACAAAGAGAGATCCTTCAACATCCTTTCGACTCTATAACCATCCACAATTTCAAAGATTAGATAAAAGTTTGATTTGAACACTTTAAAATACCATTTGATTCGGGAGGAGAAACAAAAAATACGAAAAGGAAAACAGAAAACAAAATGAAGAACTTAGAATACTGAAAAACCTATCCCTGTGTAAGTTGAAACGCTTTTTTCCAGTCATTTCAAAAAACTGGAATAAGTTTTATGCGCGTATTACATTATAAGCCAAACAAAAAAACGGTGGAAAGGCACGACTGTGAACTAAAATCGTAGTATTTTCCAGGGAACTAAAGGGAACAGTTGAATTAAAACACAGAACGAACCCATTGATTGCTTTCGATGTTAAACTCGTAGAAGGAAACATGAGCGGCAGTAAACAGAATCTCTTCGATGAATTGATCTCTCCTCTGCAGAACAGTGAGATTGAGCATCTTCGTGCTCTGCTGGTCAAGATTTGGCGTCAATTTCTTGGGCTGGGACATTTTCGCTCGACAATGAAAAACCCTGAACCCTTGCTACTGCTAGAGATGACGATTTAGCAACGAAGGCTGTGGAAGTGAAAGAAGAAGGAGTGGAGACTTGGACTTGGGGAGAAGAAAGAGCCTCCAAACGTCCTAATAGCTAATTGAGTCGCACTCACTCTCTCGTCTCGTAGCTTTTCGGTCTTCCACTGCTCTTGAATCCTCGACTCAAAGGAAAAGAAATGACGACAGGGACAATTATTTTTTAAAAATATTAAATATATCCTGTATTGTCCCCGCAGTTCAACATACCATTTTTATAAATTTATAAAGTTATAAATTATAAATAACCTCCTTAATTATCGTGAAATATAATATAAATATGGCCTCTACTTGGGATACTGTTTTTTTTTAAGAAAGGATTATTACCGCCTTGATTGTATAATTAATGCTTTAATTTCGTGTAAAATTTTGGATTTTGTATTGATTTCATATATATTATTTTATTCAAACAGTATTTAATTAAGTAATAAATAGTTTTATTAGATTAGATTTAAGTAAAGCTTTTTAAATATTAAAAAATATATAATTTGTGAATAGAATTTTTTGAAAGATTGAATTATATAATATTAAATTATAAAAAACATTTATTCATTATATTTTTATTAAAATCTTAACAACAAACATATCAAATGTAACAAAATTTTTTTATTCTTTACACAATACCTTAAAACCGATTAACCAGAAAGTAATGTTTTAACAACGGTTTATGTTTATTAAAATATAATCATTGTTAATACTATTTTATATCTTTTATAATAAATATTATAATTAATTTGTCGCAGATTCTAACATATACATATGAAAAAAAAAGTCTTGAAATCAGAAAACTGGATGAAATAAACTAAATTTAATAGATTTTGTCATTCAAATATGATTTCTTTAAACAATTATATATACCTTTTTTCGGCCAAAAAAATTGATCTTAAGTAATATAGTTAAATTTGGCAACGGTATTTCTTAGGAAAAAAAATTCATATCCATTATTCCTATTAAAATATTATCAAAATCTATAAAAAAGTAAAATAAATGATTCAAATTGTGTAAAATATTTAAGTTTGCCCATCGCCCATTTAACGAAATAAAACTGCAAATTAATATATCGACTAATGATTATAAAATTTTTAAGCCAAAAATAGCAATTCTTATATAAGCCACACTTTGAGTTCATTCTACATGAGCAGCCACATAGACCCCACTTATACAAATTTAATCCTATCCATTTATTTTCTTAGGTGCACCATACTCCAGGTGCACCTAAAAAACTTTCTCATAGCAGCCACATGAAGTGAGTTTAATGTTAAAAATTCTATCTCTATAAAGTTTTTTTCTCTAAATATTTTAAACCAAAAAATTATAAATAATAAGAGATTAAGTACATATCTGTTAAAAAAATTGCCACATATCTCTATTCAATAATGAGTCTTATGATACGGGATAAAATGCCCAAAAGAATTATTTTAATTTTTGCATCATTATGTATTAAAGGAAAATTATCTGTGAGTCGTATGGAAGAATTCAGCTCCAAAATATAAGTCGTATGGAAGAATGGGGAGAAGTAATATGAAAAGAGAGAAGAGCAGAGACTTGAAAATCAAAGACGCTGAACCTCCTACAGAAAACGTAGAAATTTCATTGCAATGTCGACCCAATTGATACAAATTAATTAACTGGAGCATTCAAAGAAACCTTGCACATCTTAAAAGATAACTCAAAAAGCTCCATAATCTCATAGCTATATATAACTAGCTAGCGCTTTCGGAGAGCCAAAGCAGACACGACAATCAACAATACAAAGACAACCACCGCAACGAACGACGCCACTACTGCTCCGCTGGTAGCCTGGCAAAAATCACCAAACTGATTGCATATGGCAAGCCAATTCGAGTCCTGATTCCCATTGTGTGCCAAGTATACTATGGCAGCAGATGCAGCCCCACTAGAAGCAGCCAGAGTCAGAAACACCTGCAACTCACAATTTAATGCATAAATGTTATAACTAATTCAACTGGTAAAGAATCTCGTGCATGCGTTGGATCATAAAGATATGTTGAATATTAATTAGAGATAGAGCTTACAGTGTCAAGGATAATGAGAAGAAGCCTTGCTCCTACGGCATGAGGACGTATAATGGTTATTACGGAGAAAGGTAGAGAAAGAACAAGGTAGCCTCCCACAAATGCCATTGAAATGACGAAAAACCTGCATTTTGGCATATATATAATATAAGCCTTGGATCAGCTAGTGTGAATGTGAATGTGATTGGGAAGTAGAAATTAAATCCAAAGAAAGAAAATTATAGAATCTGGGGATGATCTCATACTGGAAAGTAGGGAAGCTGTCGTAGCTAGCTTCAAATTGGAAGAACTGAGTGGAGAACGGAAGAGTCTGATCAGCAGTTGCCATGGTGACAGCAGCACCCAAAGCAGCAGCTATAGCACCCAACCTTAGGATGAAGTCCATTATGGCTTTCCCTTTCTTCCATCCTCCCTCACGAGGGGCTCCAACTACGGTCACTTTTGCTTTAGCCGCGGGGCTTGACTCTGAGATTTCGATGGTGGTCGACATTTTTTGGCTTAGAAATATGAGAGAAGGCGATACTCCAGGAAGTGTTTGAGATTGTATATTTGCGATGAAAATGGCTTCATGGCTGAATCATATATATAGAGAGAGAGCATCGTCTCAGAAAAGTCAGCAATAAGGAATATGTTTTAGTGGAATTAAGCATAGGGGAGTTGTTATATCAAACCATTTCCACTGTGAGTGTGAAGTCACCTCTATATATGGTAAGGCAAGTAGAGAGTTTTGAAGAGGAGATAAATATCTCAAACACAATATTAATATGTAGTAGTTCTACTTAATCAACTCTTTCCAAAAGCTTCTTTTTAATTTAATTTATTTTATTTTTTGGTGAATATTGTTTCCCTATATTACGTCAATGCTTTTCGTGATTTGATGAAATTTTTTTATCAAATATGCCTAAATTTAAGGTGAGGTGATCTTTTTTTAAAAAAAATATAAAAAATACCTGCTAATGGTCCAAAATGTATGGGATATTCAAGCTTAAAGCGATGATTATTGAATTTATAAGGATATAACTTATTAGTATGTAAGCTAACATAAATTAAAATACATAAAATTTTATTGAATTTTAGACCATGTATAAATAATTTTTTGATTTTCAAAACTTTAAAAATAAAACCTCTAAATTTGTATAAATAATTCTCACTATTAGTGAATATGTTATTTTGTTAATAAAATAATAACACATTAAATCAAACACACCTTTAAACTCTACTTTTTTTATAAATATTTTTTTTTTAATTTCAAGTCATGTGCAAATAACACTTCAAATATATCATATTTTTGTTAGTAAAATAACACATTTATTAACAATAAGGGATTATATATACATAATTTCAGACTTTGGGAGTTGATTTTAAAAATTAATGAAATTATATATAAATAATTTAAAGTTTAAGGAAATTTTGTATATTTTGGCCTAATATATATCATGTATAAGTGTTAAAATGATATTATTTGTTTCATATGATGAGATATAAATATATATATATATATATATATATATATATATATATATATATATATATATATATATATATATATTCAAATGTTATAGTAAGAATTGAATTCTTAACATGATAGGCAAATGGTACAGCTATTATAATGATTATTAGTAAATATACATTAAACTGAATCAAACCTATATTAGTAATTATACCAAATCTTATTTACTATATACGATATATTTTGGTTATATTTTAGAGGTTTTACATGACCATCTATGTGTGGGCATTCTTTCATGACTGATCACTAGTTTTTCATTTTGTTTTGCTAACTTTTAAAAAGACAAAGCTAACTAGTATTTGAAGAAAATCAATATCTGAATTTGACCCCACTTTTTTGTCGTATAGGCTGCAAGGGTAGTTTATCATCCCTCTTGTGTAATCCTACACAACATATAGGATTTTCAACGTGATATATATGAGGACCACAAGAGAGAATATTCGGTAATAATTAATTTAACATTTGGGGCATCCCCTGGGATATGTAATTCATTTTGAACTTCTAGAAATAATCAAGTTTTGAATAATTCAATTAGTGGTGTTACCTTATACCCTCATGGTTGAATAAAGGTAATATAATATGATATATAGAGTATAAATTATTATAAATATTAAAAATGTAAACATTATGCCAGAAAATCTTCTTGAACTACTAAACTTTATTTAAGCAAAAATACTATTTTAAAAAAATAATCATAATAATGCATTTAGTTTTGTCTACTTTTGTTGTTAATTAGGTGTCCTGTATTTAATTTTGGCTGTTTTTAGTTAGGTATGACTATAGGTGTATATACTATAATACAAGAGTATAAAATAGCAACTAGACAAGTAGAGGTACATTATTCACATTCATGCATTCAATGGAATAGACTTAGGATGCTTTGTTTTCCAATGTGCATTATCTCATTTTATGTGGTGCTTAATTCTTAAAACTTTATCTTTAGCAACAATCTTTCGCAAACATCATATATTAGTTGATGATGGGTGCAAATTCTGTGAGCATTAGAAGGAATTGTATAACCATATGTTTTTACTATACTTATTTGCAAAAATAGTTTGGTTTGGATCTCTGTTAAGTCTTACTATGGATCATCTTTTGTTACCCCAATATCTTGAAATGTTTGAAATAATGGTTGGCGCAATAACAAGCAATCATTACTAACAAGGTCTATATAATGCTTTACGCTATTTGATTATGTTGAAATCGAGAATTTTTTAAGAATTGTCCATGCTTGCATGAATTCATGTACTTGTGATAATTAAGCAATTAGAAAGGCCACTTATAGTTGAAACATGCTCTAATTAGACATCAGGTTTCCGATAACAAGTCCTGATACTCTAGAATGAACAACTTTTGATAAATCAATGGTTTCTTTTTATTACCCAACCTAAAAGATATAAAAGGAAAAAAAAAAGGATGCACTTTTATTTCAATCTGGCTAGGTCAATTCCAATTTCGTTTAATGATTTGGAAGAGTGAAAAGATTAAGGATAAATTACTAATCTTTTTATTGGCATTACGATACGGGTTAAGTTTTCTCCTCCATCAGGAGTAGGTATTGCATCCTCATTCACATCCTCTTAATGTTATAGAGTATCTCTAGAACAATAATATTATCATATGAGGAATATGACGCTACCAATACTTGTGTAGATTGTTAGAGAGGATGTTTGGAATCTTTCAAATAGGTTTATATCTTGTAAACTTCTATTAGCCCTGCAACAGTGATGACAACCTTTATTTCTTCTGTATAGTTGTTGTTTATCGAAAAAAGAACAAAGAGAAAGAAAAAAAGGTGTCCTGTAGCTAATGTATAGATGTATAAGAGGCCTTATGTCATTTTTTTTAAATGGTATATATTTTTTGAACTAAAAAATATCATTATACTAGTATTAATTTAAATTTTATAATGAGACCATTTAAAATAATTATTTGCGTGAATGTTGCATTCCATTTAATTTCTTTAATTTTCATCCTTAACCGATGACCATTATTATATGTGAAGCTCAAACTTAACTGGCGGGATTCAAGTGTTATCTGGTTTTATTTTAATCACTATAGTGGATAAGTTGTTATGTTAAATGAAGACGTAAACCATACTAGAGAAACGAAAGTAAGAGAAAAGAAGAAAAGAAGTGAAAAGCACATTGTAAAATTAATATATATTTGCTCAAAAGAAAAGATACTCGGATTGCAACATATCTACCCATGTAATTAATCATGAAATAGACACTTGAAAGAAACCTCACATACGTACACAACTTGAGAACTTCAAAAACAAAAAATATAAACCATGCACAACATTACGATGGAATACAAGGTAGCTTATAAATTAAGATTCATATATCATATTAATTTTGCTAGTGATTTCTGAAAGCCAAAGCAGACATCACAATCAACAACACGAAGATAACCACCGCACCGAACACCGCCACCACAGCTATACTAGTGGCCTGGCAAAAATTGCCAAATTGGTTGCAAATGGCAAGCCAGTTTGTGTCTTTATCACCATTGTGTGCCAAGTATACTATGGCAGCTGATGCAGAAGCACTAGAAGCAGCCAACGTCAGAAACACCTGCAATTAATTACGAGATCAATATGATAGTTTAGAAAATAAGAAGTATTGTAGTACTGAATTTAATAAAGGCAATTTAAAGCGCTTTACATTGTCTAAGATAATAAGGAGAAGCCTTGCTCCAACTATAAGGGGGCGTATAATGGTTACTACAGAGAAAGGTAGAGAGAGGATTAGGTATCCACCCACTAGTGCCATGGAAATAACAAAAAACCTGCATTCGATAATGGAGAATTTGAGATTTGGACAGGGAAAAAAAAAATAGTGCACAGGCACATGAGTCGTCTGGGTTGAAGAATTTGAGTATAGATTTTAGATTTGGATCATCTCAATTTTTTTTACTGAAATTGTTATTGTAAATTTCAAAAAGAAATAATCATAAAGTGTGTATAATTTACTATTTATATGTATCCTGCGTCCTACGGACCTTTGGAAACTGGCATACTCAATTTTAGAGCAAAATTGAGAAGAATCATTTCTTGGCATTGTTGTAAAAGCCAATTTTGGAAAAAGAAAAAAAGCACATACTGGAAAATAGGGAAGCTATCGTAGCTGGCTTCGAACTGGAAGAATTGAGTGAAGAAAGGGAGAGTCTGATCGGCAGTTCCCATGGTGGCAGCAGCACCGAGAACAGAAGCTATGGCACCTAACCTAAGAATGTAGTCCATTATGGCCATCCTTTTCTTGGTTCCTCCCGGTCTTGGGGTTGCAACTGTAGCTGCTTTTCCTTTACCGACGTTGCTTAACTGTGGGACATCGATGGTGGTTGACATTCTTTTGCTTTGAAATATAAGTAAATATATTGCTATATATGAAGAAGAATATGAGAATGTACGTGTGTGTGTGTGTGTGTATATATATATATATATATATATGAAGATGAAGCCTGCGATGCAAATGGGTGATCAATGGTTGAAGCTTATGTAGAGAGAATAAGCAGCTTTTGGATAAGTTTATTAGGGGAAGCCAAGGGGAGTTGTTGAGAAACCATTCCCACTTTGGAGTCACTTTTGATAGCAAAGCTAGTAGAGATCAAATCCAAATTGTTCTCTGGTCAAACAGATTTAATAGGGTAATAGTACTAGCTACTACTTAATCAACTTTCTTTCTTTGATTGGTTTCTCTTTTCATTTAAAGAAAAAGCATAATGGACGTTGTTGTGTGTGTTATTTCTTTTTAGTATCGTATGTTGACTTTTACATGATATAATGGACTATGGAGAACTCATGAAACTGAAAAAATAATGTAGTCAAATTAAGCTGCTGCTATAATTATATGTCTATAACAAAATCTCTTCTATTAATCAGTCAACCAAACACCACTTCCAACGTAGCCTTCCTAATCCAATATTGCAAATATGCGACTTTGGGTCTTTGTCATCTCATGGCTAATAAAGTGTCTCTAGGAGAAATGACATAAATTGAAGCTTTCTAGCTATGCATTACTTGAGCTCTACGAATGCCAATATATGTATATCACCCATCATTTGAAAAAAAAAAAAAAAAAGAGCTTAGAAAAAAAGAATAGAAATTCAGCTGAATTAACTGAATACTCTCCTGACATCGAATTTCGGCAACGAAAAAGAGTTCTAAAGATTAAATCATGTTGTAATTAATTATTAATTAAAAAAGAAGAAGATAAAAGTACCCCTTAAAGGCAAATACCAAACATACTGATCTGGTTTGATAGGCTATTTTTAAGGAATGTTAATTGGCTAGCTAAGTTTTCATGCCTCAAATGGGATCAAGCTAAAATGCCAAAGAGCATCTGCGGTGCACCGAATATCCTATTGGTTCTTGGGCACATTGCAAAAAATTAATATAACAGAGCTCATAACTCCGATTTTAAGTCTCTCTTCAAATTCACATTAACTTACAGCAACTGTGAAAAATCGGTAAAATTTTCAACTCTTACATAGGTTTTGCGAACTAAAGGATTTTCAATTTTTGGAAAATGAAAAAATTATTCAACTTAAAAAAGAAGCTATCTCAATATGCACGGGTCTCTTGTCTAATTAAAAATATTTATTTATTTATTAGATGAAAGAGAATATTATATTCAATCTTTATTAACCTTGACCATGTAAATAAACAAATAATTTCTTTTAAATATTTAATAGATAATTTTTTTAGTTAAATATTAGATTTATATACAATTATTTATATTTTTATTATTAAATTTTTCATTCAAGATATGACAAATATATAGTTATTTAATAATAACATAACATATGTATGGTTTAATTGAAAATTATATAATTGTATATAAAAATTATATACTTATTATGTTATTATTAGATAATTATATATTAATTATATTTTTACTAGAGAATTAAGAATATAAATAATTATATATAAACTTTTTTTTATTAATGGCTAAATTACAATTGATGTAGACAATTTTATATGGTCTTTTTCTTTCTCTGGACAAAACAAAAAAAGCACAGCCTAAAGGACCAGGCAATGAGGTAGGCAGACTAAAGTAGGCCCAAAAAACAAATAACCAAACATGGGCCCAGCCACCTGGGAACGAACACACAGGCAGTCTTCCTAGATAATAGACCCGACCCAATGTCAAAAGGACCAAGAACCGTCCCTGCGTGAAGAGCAAGCGACTCCTCCGACATCGCCTTTCTGCCAAGCTCTTGGGAAGCCTTGTCCGTCTCAACGAAATGTGGGCAAGCGCAGAAGGTGGTGCTCCGGAGGTCACTCTAGAAACTTCTATGGGTTCTTTCACCGTTGAGGTACTTTCTCCCCCCCCCCCCCCCCTTAAATTTTCGTTCTGTTCATTTGCTCCAAAACCCAGATGAACACTCTTGGTCCTAAAGATTGCTTCTTCTTCCCTTTTATTTTTTATTTTATTTGAAAAATCAAAGACCACTTTCGGTTTTATTCTGTAGCCATCGACAGCTAAGGTATAAGGGTATGCATACTCACCCATTGTCATTATCTAATTTTGGGTTTAGCTATACTACAAGCATGCGCCCAGAACTTGCAGAAACTTCATTGAACTATCTCGCAGAGGTTATTACGATAACGTTAAGTTCCACAGAATCATCAAGGTGTTTTTCTTTTTCCTCGTTGCCCGTCGCTTCCATTCCCATTTAAGATTAATTCTTACTTAGATTCATTCCACCTGCTGAGTAGGACTTCATAGTACAAGGTGGAGATCCCACTGGAACAGGAAGGGGAGGAGAATCCATTTATAGGTATGTGAGGAGAATCCATTTATGGGTATGTTTTTCAAGATTCTGAATTTTGTCACTATGATTATATGCGGCACGACATTGATCTATCATCAATGAGAAAACTTTCTTAACACTTAATCGGCTCCTTATTGTATTTTCATTGGTATAGGTGAGAGTTGCCCTAATACTTTTTTGCTTGCTGTTTGAACTTTTGTTTTGTTTGGCCGTTGAATGGTGGCACTGAATTATCAAACAAGAAGTTATTAATAAATTTATTTAGCATTGGATAATTTATTATATTTCTCATCCTATTGTTTATCATAGTCCGAAATTTGAGGATGAGATAAGACGAGAGTTGAAGCACACTGGAGCTGGTATCTTATCCATGGCAAATGCTGGCCCGAATACTAACGGCAGTCAGTTCTTTATTACTCTGGCGCCATGCCCATCTCTGGATGGTAATGCTGTTATCTTCCTCATTACCATTAGAATTTAGTACTTGTAGGCCAATACTTCCAAAATATTATTACTTCTGAATTTATTACATTATTCCATGCGTGAGACAGAGTGTGCAATTGTGTGGTGTGTCCACAAATTTGTATTTGTGGGTTCAGTCGTTTACAAGTAGGATGCAAGATTTAGAAGGAAGGACAGTGATTAGTATAAAGCTATATTATTCTCCAATGTTGCCGCCTGATTTTGGATGTTAAAAGCCAAATATAACTAAAAGAATGGTCAAATTTCAATGGACTTTGTGGTAAGGAATGACAGCTAACTTGTATGCAATGACAAAGCTGGAAATTTATCGTCTACAGAATAAATGGCTAGTTGACAAGTTTGGCTAGTTGCTTTATGATCTTTGTGAGTTACAATACATCTTGAGATTTCTGGAATTGTTAACAATTCTGAACCACTGATTCTGTATCATCCAGGAAAACACACCATATTTGGAAGAGTATGTCGGGGGATGGAGATTATCAAGAGACTTGGCAGTGTCCAAACTGATAGCAATGATAGGTATATAAAATATCCTGCAGAATTACTATCAAATTGTATACACTACGCACCTATTGCATCTTGCCTGTAGTTTCTTATTCTGATTATGACACACTAATTAGCAGCTAAAAAACATGACTTGGGGTAGAGTGTCATAAAACGCAGCCTTGGCCTTGTGTTGGGATATCTTGGGGAATGATACTAGTTTAACTTGTTTTTTAATCTGCTTAATCGGTGTAAGTGATATACCTCATGCATTGTTACGCTTAGTTTTCATGATTCTTGTGTGAATGCTTGATTAGTGGAGACAATAAGCGTCTCTCAGTGTCTATGAATTGGACATATGACAGGAAAAGGAAGAAAAAGGGTTGCGCCAACCATCAGATTATGTCATGATTGAGTGTCATGACAGAGAAAATTGTATAAAAGGCATTTTTTGATGTACTTGCTTAACCAATGCAAGGACTCTAATGAAAATGTCATTTATTACTTTTTAATTCTGATATTTCCTTTTTTTTTTTTTTGGGAAGTTTCATTTTTCCTGTGTAGGTTATAATAACATTCAAGACTTGGGTAGTTTAGCCAATCAACCTACACTAAGCAGGCTCATACTTTTTGGAATACTGCTGAAGGTTTTAAAATTCTTGAAGGAAAGGGGCGAATTACAGGGCACTTGCTTGTTTGTGGCAGTGCCGATGATGTGTGTTTCGCACAAATGCAAGTAGTAGTCCATAAATCTTATCTTACAAGATTTGGATCCCTTCGTGTACATTAAAGTTATGCTGGGGGAGATAGACTAATTTCTGATGTTTTGATACACAGAAAATTAGTTATGGAAATAGAAAAAGAAATAAAAAAAGTGAATAGAATGATGGAAAATGACACTCGTAAATAAAAAAGGAGAGACATTGTTGAGTAATGATAATAAAGGCATAATAGACATTAAATAAAATTTTCTCTCTTCCTTTCCTTTTCAATCTTAATAAAATTTCCTTGGTCTTTCTCTCATTGAAGTTTTTGTATGTGGTTATATGTCTTTCCGCCTGTCACATTAGAGAATCCAAGTCCAATTTTGCTAATAATAGCAACCTCTAGCTTTGTCTGATTTTAACAGTTTTTTCTTTTATATTTTTTTGTTGTTTTTTGTTTGTTGTGTGTTTTTTTTTTTTTGGGGGGGGGGGGGGGGGGGGGGAGGCTTGTCTTTGAGCATATTCATAGGAATTTATTTGATCATTTCTAATCTTCCATTTTCTACTGATATTAGGCCCATCCATGATGTGAAGATACTGAGGACATCGGTCAAGGATTGAAGTAAGTTTTCTGATATCCAAGAACTGTTGTTCCTACAGTATTTTATGTAAGCAGAAAATTGTAATTTTATTATCCAAGTTCCTTTTAGAAAAGGTGAGGAAACTGGAACTATCAATGGCTTCTTGGTTAGGTATAGAAGCGGATTTCTATACCCATTACGAAGAACATAATGTTTATATTCTAGGTAGACCAAGAGCCTGATCTTCTGTCCGCAAAAATATTTCTTACCATGGAAGAAAAATTGCTTGTTATGAAATTTTAGAATTAAAGGAATATTTATATATTATTTTTGAGCCCTCGTGTCATTTATACTAAGAAGATGCAAAATGTAGAACCAATGGGGGGAACTGACTGGAGGATATTTAACGCTTTTAATGAAAGCTGCCTATGCAGATCATTATAATGTTAATAATCTCGTCTAGTATTGTTTCCTGTGTGGAGAGGGCTTGTTAACATGTTCTATTTCTCGCTGTTAAAGCTACACGCCCCGAAATTCCTAACTGCTAGCTGGTAATATTACCTGATATGATTTATTCACTCGTAATCAAGCAGAATCAAGTAGAATTTGCGCATACAGTAACTGATCCATGGTCAATCTTTTGGTGAAGTACTGAGAGCTTATGGCACTACATATAATTAATGGGCTTTGATTAATGATTACCATGAGTTTTTTTTTTTGGGTGAAAATTACTCTTAGTCTTTATATTTTCACCCAATCTGAATTTATTTTTTGTTATTTAAAAGTTTATAATTAAATCCTTACAGTTTGAACATTTTTAATTTAGTATTTGTTATCAAATTTGTATCAGTATTCTGTTAAATTTTGTTAATATAATCATATGGTTTAAACTAATTTACCTAAATAATTTAATGCGTTGAATTATATGTCATATATAAAAATTAATTTCATTTTATTATTTACTTTTATTTATTTATTATTCTAAATCATGTATATTCAGAATAGTAAAATAAAATGGTTATATTATCAAATTTTAATATAATATTGTTAAAAGTTTAAGGATAATAAATTAAAAATTTTCAAAATAATAAGAACCAAATGATAAATTTTTAAATTATAAAAATTAATTTAAAAATTAAATAAAATTTTAAGAAGTAACAAAATAATTTTACTTTTTTGTCATAAACAAACGTTCGCAAGAGCAAACTTTTCTGTGTAGGATAGAATTAATTTGGAAACTAGTCCCAAACATAGTTTAGGCTATGTTTGGGTTTAATGGAAAAAAAAAAGTTATATTTTTATAATACTTATTACATTTTTTTTATTTTTATTAAAAAATATTTATTTTTGGTTATATTTTTAAATAAAAATTATTTCTCAACCATTTTATTTACACTCATTCTCTTTTTCATATTGATTAAAAACTTTATATCAAACATAATTTAATGCTACAACTTTCTGCGTATCAAACTTTTTGTTTTGACTTGAATCTAAACTTGACGAAATATTTCTGGAAACAACCATCGGGAATGTTTCAATGATGCAACACATACATAATGCTTTTTAAACCTCAGCACGTTATAAGATTGTTGATAAGGCTTACCCCAAAAAATAACTTGAGTGAAAGCTGTAATTACCGTAGATTTCACCCAATAACATCGATCGATGTACCATGAATAAAACGGATGGATTTTTCGCATCTTATGGTGAGGGGTTTTGAACTGCTCACGTTCTGAAATTAAATTGTACATTTAAATTAAAAATCTACGAAGTCTTAAATAATTACGAATGATGTTAATTTCTTAATCAACATGTTAACTCTAAAAAAGATGATCATTAAAATATTAAAAATCTTATATTCTGTTGCTATTCACTCTATCGAGCAAAATATTTCTCCGTCATATTCTGATCAACTGCAAGATTAAAAAAGAACAATTAAAAAACCTTGCCCAAAGTAAAATATTACACAAAATTTACACTCATGTAGCTTCTATAATTCAAGGGAAAATACGTGTAGCGGCTACTGAAAGGTGTTGCTCAAAGCAATATCACCTCTTGCATGTCCACTGCACCTGGAGACCAAAATCGAACTGATAGCTGTAACCTACACCTCTTTCCCAAAAAAATTGTCATTCTATGCTTGTTAACTCTTAATGCAGTAGTTGCCGCCAGCCTCTTCCAGTAGCAACCACTACAATATACATCACTGCAACCTAGGACTGAAACTATTGTAACAATTCAACATCCTTGAATCACTTCAAACGATTCTCAGATGAAATTTAACCAGAACCCACCTTTCCTTGTTTACTAGAGTGATTCAATGACCCGCCATCTTCTTCGCAACTCCAGATATTGAGCTTAGACGGTTGCGTTGAGTTTAATCCATTGGTCTTGACAGATCCTGGACTGCTCTCCCTTGAGTTGGCTAATCTTTGTAGACTAGCATTACTTTTGGACAACCCTTGTTTTCTTTTTTTACCCTCTGTTTCTCTAGCTTTAATCTGAATTATAATTTTCTAGATATAATTGTAAACTAATAAACTTTTATATTATTTTCTAATATTCCACCCTCCATTTTCCTGAAGCAAAGAGTCTCTGATATTTAATCCTTGTAGGGGATAATGTCTACTCCACCATGGCATGAAATAATGAAAGACACGGAAGACATACAGAGTGCTTCACACTAACACTTGGTTATTGGATGCAATGAAGAATGTCAAACACAGATTAACTCATTGAATGATTCTTTATCATAATATCTGAACATGGAATAATTATGTTTATGACCTATAAATAAACCTTATATTTCTGAATGATAATAACTGATATTCTATCACAAATAGTACTTCCTAGTGAACACCTTCTGGGTTTAAATATCATAGTATTCCAGGCTTCACATATCTAGTTGATGGCTGCAAGAGAAAATTTTTCTAAGACAGAATTGTTGTGTATATCAAAACATAGGGGCACATCAATATCCAAGCAACTATAATAAAATCATATCAGGTCGTTTACAAGGTTTATGAAAGAAAAGGAAACTTGAAATTGGCATTGAAGAAGCATTCATCCAAAAGCAGAGAAAATCAGTATGCTGTCTGTGCAACTAGATTACATACATTGAGGCAGTCTATAAATGCAGGATCTTCAAGAACATCAATTGCAGAAGGGTTGGCTGAAGATGACATTAGAGGCCTTTCTTTTATAATTGATACTGGTTCAAGTTCCTCAAACTCACTACAGCATGTACCAAAACATGATGTATTAACCACACATAACTATAATCACTTTGTGAATGCAACAAACAGTTCAAATTATATGGGGTAAAATATTGGTTAAATTACTCTGTTAGTCTCTATAGTTTGAAAAAAATTAATTTATTCCCTGCCATTATATGTACATCATTATGCTGTTAAATTCTGCTAATGTGGCCATTCATGTGTCATCGTGGCACTTGAATATATATGATTAATGTCAACTCAGTCAAGTCACTTAGTTGGCTTCACATGCCACATACATGAATAAATTTCACTCCATCATCTACCTTTATCCCTTTCAATAGCATGAAAAATGCAAATTCAAGGTGTCAATATGACACATGGTTGATTATGTTGTTAAAATTTAATGGCATAATTACAAAGATTTAATAATAGGGACTAAATTTTAAAACTATAGGAACCCAATTGCAAACTTTTAAACAATGAGCACCAACTTGAGAATTGAGCGAAACTTTGAAGACTAACAAAATAATTTCACCTAAAATATTATGAATTTGAATTTCAAGTGTTGATGCATTCATACTCAGGGTGTCAATATGACACACGGTTGACTCCATCGGCAAAATTCAATGGCATAATTACGAAGGTTTAACAATAGGGATTAAATTTTAAAACTATAAAGACCCAGTTAGGGTCGCACTTATTGTGGAAAAAATTATAAAATCGCGTTTTAAATTATTTGAACATGTCTGGAGAAGACTTATATAAGTCTTAGTGAAAAAGGTAAATAAAATGGAAAGTAGCCTAGTAATTAAAGGTAGAAGAAAACCACGAAAAACTATGGACAAAATTATTAAGAAAGATTTAGACTTAAATAGTTTATCTAAACACATGATTTATAATAAAATTTTATGACGTTAATTGATTCATATGGGTGACTCTACCTAGTGGAAAAAGACCTATTGTTGTTGTTGTTGTTGTTGTTGTTAAAAACCCAATTACAAACTTTTAAACAATAAGAACGAACTTGAAAACTGAGCAAAACTATGGACCAACAAAATAATTTCACCTAAAATATTATGAATTTGAATTTCAAGTGTTGATACATTCAAATGTACAAGAAAAACAAGGTAAAGGTTGCACACACATATTAGTTGCTTGACATGCACTAAGGTGTATGCTGATTATTTTTTATTAATTTTTAAATAATAATTTAAATCAAAATTAAATTATAATATTTTTTAAAATAACAAATAGTATGGGAAGTTAAATAATTTCTCACTCTCCTACATACATTTTAACTTCTCTCATTTAGACTATAATTTATATTTACAATTTTTTAAAATATTCTTTCATTTCTTAGGTTAGTTTGAGACCAAAGTGACCACACACACACACACACACACACACACACACACACACACACACACGTGCGCGCGTACATGCACACACACACTTATTAACCTTCTCATTAAACTATTTATTATGAAAAGTTTTTTTTTTTCACTACTGAACCCCAAATTCCTAGAAACTGAAATATTTAGTACACTGTTGTTAAAGATTATTTAGACAGGTAAATGCACTTTATAATGCAACATTTACAGAGATAAGTTATCACAAAAGGTAGTCAAGAGGGAAAGTAATCGAAGCTTCACAAGCTTCCGTAAGCCTTTTAAAAATCCTTACCTTTTGCTATAAGGCACTTTTGTCTTTGGAGGTGCCTTTGGGTATGCATCAAGAATCCTGTTAAAAGGAAAGTAAAACAATTGTATAAGCAGTTAAGTATAGATACACACGATATAGTTACATTAATAAGAAAAAAACAGCAGGTCGGCAGTCCAAGTTGAATACAAAGAATTAGTCAATTAGCATCTATTAACTAAAAATTTGAGAAAAATTTGCAAGGAAAAACACAAGATTCAAGACTTGACTGCAGAAAAATATTTTACCTATTAAAGAGATTTGCAACTTCTTCACTTTCATCTGAATTGTAAAACCATATACCATTAACTTCTTGGGCAGCATTCCGATATAATAAGTATGGCTTTTTAAGTTCATACTCAAAATCCAATAGGTTTTCCACTAGATTTTCTGTCAGGATAAACTTTAGACAGAAAAAGTGATACAGTAGGAACAGACAATACAGATACAGACATATGAAAAAATGCATGCAGATCAGAGTATTTCTCCATATAATAAGTAAATATATTGTCAATGAGACAATAATCAAATAATCATTGCTAAAAGGGTCATAACATACAGCAACAATAAACTCCAAACGAAACTACCCATTTAAGCTTATTTGAGTTTTGAATCCAATAACGAAAGGCTGAGATTCAAAGTCAATACCATCAGAGAAAAATTATTTCTTAAGGGTATATTTTTAAAGAAGTTGATGTGTGTCCTTGTCATTATCTGGCATTTGAAATGGAAATAACTTACAGTTCCAGCACATACAAGTTTTAGAGCAATCATATGGAATATTCTCATCACAGTTGACAGAATTGCACAGCAAATAGAACTACAAGGTTCTAGTGTTCTATTGCAATCAGAGTAGCACTTGATAAAAAATATAAGGTGCTTCATGGTTAATGACAGTCACTTGATGCCTGGTGTCCAACGGAAGGAGGCAATCAATAATCACTGGTGATCAGCACTTGTTTAAAAATGGATGGTGTCCACAAGAGGATGATGTTAATTGGCATAGGACTATGCTGCCCATAGATGTTTGTGAGCTACTTGGATTTGGCTTGTCAAAAGAACAAGCTCGAGCAACATATTAAGCTTGAGTATAAATTGAATGCGTTTAAATATTAAAGGAACAAGTCAAGCTTGAAAATTTGGATGCTTGGGTCATTAAGTTAGTGCACAACCTATTTATTATATCTCTAAAATTACAGATAATTACAATAGATGTGAGTCATTGGATAATTATAATACATATTTTTTGTAAAATTTTTCATATAGGTACATACATAATGAAAACTTCACAAAGTTTCCAATTGTAATTTAATTTATATATGTGTATACAATATGTACTGTATTTATGATATTATTCATGAACTACTGGAGCTTGACTTGTTTAATAAACAAGCCAAGCTTGAGCACAAATTTCAACTCAACTAAAGCTTGGGATTGTATAAATTAAATTATTAATTATACAAGCTTGAGTATACTACCGTTTGGCTTGATGACTACCCTACCTATAAGATGGCTTGTGCTTTGTAGATCTTTTGCAAGCAGTTCCTCTCTGATAAATAAACGACCTTATGGTGAAAGGTAGAAACCATTCACTCATTTTCATGGCAGGTAAGTGGTCACCTAAGAAGCACCGATACGGGTACGCGTATCGGGTGCGACACGATACGATACGTGCGATACGATAATTTTTAAAATTTTAGGATACGGGTACGGGAAAAAAAATATATATATTCAATAATCTAATACATTAAAAACTAATTAATCAAGCATAATTAGTGAATGAAATAATTAATCAATTAATGAGCAGAGGAATCAAAATTAGGTGAGCCCTAATTTGTTTCATCAGCTTACAAATTGCAACCATTGTTGTTATCCTTATAATGTGAAGAGTTATTATTCCACCTCCTTTTATTGCTACGCTTAAATGGTTGAACAATGAACAGGTGAAGTCAGATATCACAAACCCAGAACATTCTAGTTTAATTTTCTACAAACAGAGGCACATATCACAGGAATGAATTGAAACACAAGTAGGAGAGACAAATTATCAGCCAAGTTACAAAATTCTAGGCTTGTTTTTCTCTCATTCAAATTTCTGAAAAAAAAAATTGAAAACAAAATCCTTGCCACCGGAGAAGATGCACCTGCCACTGGCCAGAGAAGATGACATAGGAACAGAAGGTGTTGTCGGAGAGGATGATGTAGCAGGGTAGGCGACACATGGCGAGACGAAGCAGCACCAGAAGCAGCGGGCGAGGAAGAAGAACTGAAGCTGAGGGAGAAGAACCGAAGCGTTTGACGGGTTGGGGGTTTAAATGATGGACGAAATGAAGTCGTTTAAGGAGAAAAACGTTTTACTGCCATTTCAAGGACGTTTTGGAGCCGTTTCTTAGCCGTGTCGAAACGTTTCGGTACGTAAAGAAATGTTTCGAAACGTTTCGGTACGTAAAGAAACGTTTCGAAACATTTCGGTACGCAAAGAAACGTTTCGGATACTTTTGTACCCTTACGGTACGCGTGTCGGTATCGAATACGTATCCGGTACGGGTATGGCTCCAAATTTGGAGTATCGGTGCTTCTAAGGTGGTCACTATACATAACTCATACTTCCAATCAACCAAAACCAAGAATGAACTTTAATTTGATATCTTATATGTAACTCAGAGACAACAAAAAAGGTCTTCCTCTTTTTTTTTTTTTTCAAAAGAAGCTTTCTGCGGCTTTTCTATATATATATATATATATATATATATATATATATATTTATATGTCAGACTTTGCTACAAACAAGGATATAGAGAAATTGAAGTTCCCCAAGTTCACCACCAAAAATGGCTTTATCAAAGGTCTGGAAATTACTTACTAGAAAGCATGACTATGCTTAATATTACACCTCTCTAGCACCACGTTAATAATAACTGTTCCCACGCTACTCAATAGTTGGAAAAGAAAAGTGCACTTAATGAAATTATGAAACGTATTGCCATGATCTTCAGTAACAAATGAGACTAATTGTCCTCATAAATAGTACATTTAATAAATAAATCAAGCCCAAAATCGCATAATTGCAATTAGCTTCAACACAGATATAAATAAAATATAACTGTGAACCTGCATTGCGGCGGTTCATTACTATGAATTGAAACTGAGGTTGTGCATTCCTGAACAAAAATAGCAAAAACCACGGTGATCCAAGCCTACATAAATGCAATCGGCAGCATTTACAGAATAAATAAAGACAGGGAAGAGACAGTGTTTATCACCTTTTCACGACAAAGAGAGATCCTTCAACATCCTTTCGACTCTATAACCATCCACAATTTCAAAGATTAGATAAAAGTTTGATTTGAACACTTTAAAATACCATTTGATTCGGGAGGAGAAACAAAAAATACGAAAAAGAAAACAGAAAACAAAATGAAGAACTTAGAATATGAAAAACCTATCCCTGTGTAAGTTGAAACGCTTTTTTCCAGTCATTTCAAAAAACTGGAATAAGTTTTATGCGCGTACTACATTATAAGCCAAAAAAACGGTGGAAAGGCACGACTGTGAACTAAAATCGTATTATTTTCCAGGGAACTAAAGGGAACAGTTGAATTAAAACACAGAACGAACCCATTGATTGCTTTCGATGTTAAACTCGTAGAAGGAAACATGAGCGGCAGTAAACAGAATCTCTTCGATGAATTGATCTCTCCTCTGCAGAACAGTGAGATTGAGCATCTTCGTGCTCTGCTGGTCAAGATTTGGCGTCAATTTCTTGGGCTGGGACATTTTCGCTCGACAATGAAAAACCCTGAACCCTTGCTACTGCTAGAGATGACGATTTAGCAACGAAGGCTGTGGAAGTGAAAGAAGAAGGAGTGGAGACTTGGACTTGGGGAGAAGAAAGAGTCTCCAAACGTCCTAATAGCTAATTGAGTCGCACTCACTCTCTCGTCTCGTAGATTTTCGGTCTTCCACTGCTCTTGAATCTTCGACTCAAAAAGGAAAAGAAATGACGACAGGGACAATTATTTTTTAAAAATATTAAATATATCCTGTATTGTCCCCACAGTTCAACATACCATTTTTATAAATTTATAAAGTTATAAATTATAAATAACCTCCTTAATTATCGTGAAATATAATATAAATATGGCCTCTACTTGGGATACTGTTTTTTTTTTAAGAAAGGATTATTACCGCCTTGATTGTATAATTAATGCTTTAATTTTCGTGTAAAATTTTGGATTTTGTATTGATTTCATATATATTATTTTATTCAAACAGTATTTAATTAAGTAATAAATAGTTTTATTAGATTAGATTTAAGTAAAGCTTTTTAAATATTAAAAAATATATAATTTGTGAATAGAATTTTTTGAAAGATTGAATTATATAATATTAAATTAAAAAACATTTATTCATTATATTTTTATTAAAATCTTAACAACAAACATATAAAATGTAACAAAAATTTTTTATCCTTTACACAATACCTTAAAACCGCTTAACAAGAAAGTAATGTTTTAACAACGGTTTATGTTTATTAAAATACATTCATTGTTAATACTATTTTATATCTTTTATAATAAATATTGATAATTAATTTGTCGCAGATTCTAACATGTACATATGAAAAAAAAGTCTTGAAATCAGAAAACTGGATGAAATAAACTAAATTTAATAGATTTTGTCATTCCAATATGATATCTTTAAACAATTATATATACCTTTTTTCGGCCAAAAAAAATTGATCTTAAGTAATATAGTTAAATTTGGCAACGGTATTTCTTAGAAAAAAAAATTCATATCCATTATTCCTATTAAAAAATTTTCAAAATCTATAACAAAAGTAAAATAAATGATTCAAATTGTGTAAAATATTTAAGTTTGCCCATCACCCATTTAACGAAATAAAACTGCAAATTAATATATCGACTAATGATTATAAAATTTTAAAATAGTAAGCCAATGAGTTCATAGCAGGAGCAATTCTTATATATACTCGGTGCGCTACGTCGTTTGTACACTTTACGGTTCAGATTTATTCCGTGACCTACCTGTAAGCCAATGCAGTTCAGGTGCACCTAAAAAACTTTCTCATAGCAGCCACATGAAGTGAGTTTAATGTTAAAAATTCTATCTCTATAAAGTTTTTTTCTCTAAATATTTTAAACCAAAAAATTATAAATAATAAGAGATTAAGTACATATCTGTTAAAAAAATTGCCACATATCTCTATTCAATAATGAGTCTTATGATACGGGATAAAATGCCCAAAAGAATTATTTTAATTTTTGCATCATTATGTATTAAAGGAAAATTATCTGTGAGTCGTATGGAAGAATTCAGCTCCAAAATATAAGTCGTATGGAAGAATGGGGAGAAGTAATATGAAAAGAGAGAAGAGCAGAGACTTGAAAATCAAAGACGCTGAACCTCCTACAGAAAACGTAGAAATTTCATTGCAATGTCGACCCAATTGATACAAATTAATTAACTGGAGCATTCAAAGAAACCTTGCACATCTTAAAAGATAACTCAAAAAGCTCCATAATCTCATAGCTATATATAACTAGCTAGCGCTTTCGGAGAGCCAAAGCAGACACGACAATCAACAATACAAAGACAACCACCGCAACGAACGACGCCACTACTGCTCCGCTGGTAGCCTGGCAAAAATCACCAAACTGATTGCATATGGCAAGCCAATTCGAGTCCTGATTCCCATTGTGTGCCAAGTATACTATGGCAGCAGATGCAGCCCCACTAGAAGCAGCCAGAGTCAGAAACACCTGCAACTCACAATTTAATGCATAAATGTTATAACTAATTCAACTGGTAAAGAATCTCGTGCATGCATTGGATCATAAAGATATGTTGAATATTAATTAGAGATAGAGCTTACAGTGTCAAGGATAATGAGAAGAAGCCTTGCTCCTACGGCATGAGGACGTATAATGGTTATTACGGAGAAAGGTAGAGAAAGAACAAGGTAGCCTCCCACAAATGCCATTGAAATGACGAAAAACCTGCATTTTGGCATATATATAATATAAGCCTTGGACTAGCTAGTGTGAATGTGAATGTGATTGGGAAGTAGAAATTGAATCCAGAGAAAGAAAATTATAGAATCTGGGGATGATCTCATACTGGAAAGTAGGGAAGCTGTCGTAGCTAGCTTCAAATTGGAAGAACTGAGTGAAGAACGGAAGAGTCTGATCAGCAGTTGCCATGGTGACAGCAGCACCCAAAGCAGCAGCTATAGCACCCAACCTTAGGATGAAGTCCATTATGGCTATCCCTTTCTTCCATCCTCCCTCATGAGGGGCTCCAACTACGGTCGCTTTTGCTTTAGCCGCGGGGCTTGACTCTGAGATTTCGATGGTGGTCGACATTTTTTGGCTTAGAAATATGAGAGAAGGCGATACTCCAGGAAGTGTTTGAGATTGTATATTTGCGATGAAAATGGCTTCATGGCTGAATTATATATATAGAGAGAGAGCATCGTCTCAGAAAAGTCAGCAATAAGGGATATGTTTTAGTGGAATTAAGCATAGGGGAGTTGTTATATCAAACCATTTCCACCATGAGTATGAAGTCACCTCTATATATGGGAAGGCAAGTAGAGAGTTTTGAAAAGGAGATAAATATCTCAAACACTATATTAATATGTACGTAGTTTTACTTAATCAACTCTTTCCAAAAGCTTCTTTTTAATTTAATTTATTTTATTTTTTTGTGAATATTGTTTTTTTATATTAAGTTAATACTTTTCGTGGTTTGATGAAATTTTTTAATCAAATGCGCCTGAATTTAAGGTGAGGTGATCTTTTCTAAAAAGAAATATCAAAGATACCAACTAATGGTCTAAAATGCATGGGCTATTCAAGCCTAAAGCGATGATTATTGAATTTATAAGGATATATCTTATTAGTATGTAAGCCAACATAAATCAAAATACATAAATTTTTTTTGAATTTTAGACCATGTATAAATAATTTTTTGATTTTCAAAACTTTAAAAATAAAACCTCTAAATTTGTATAAATAATTCTCACTATTAGTGAATATGTTATTTTGTTAATAAAATAATAACACATTAAATCAAACACACCTTTAAACTCTACTTTTTTTATAAATATATATATATTTTTAATTTCAAGTCATGTGCAAATAACACTTTTAATATATCATATTTTTGTTAGTAAAATAACACATTTATTAACAATAAGGGATTATATATACATAATTTCAGACTTTGGGAGTTGATTTTAAAAATTGATGAAATTATATATAAATAATTTAAAGTTTAAGGAAATTTTGTATATTTTGGCCTAATTATATATCAGGTATAAGGGTTAAAATGATATTATTTGTTTTATATGATGAGATATATATATATATATATATATATATATATATATTCAAATGTTGGAGTAAGAATTGAATTCTTAACATGATAGGCAAATGGTATAGCTACTATAATGATTATTAGCAAATATACATTAAACTAAATCAAACCTATATTAGTAATTATACCAAATCTTATTTACTATATAGCGATATATGTTGGTTATATTTTAGAGGTTTTACATGACCATCTATGTGTGGGCATTCTTTCGTGACTGACGTATAAATTGATATTTATAAGTAATCACTAGTTTTTCATTTTGTTCTGCTAACTTTTAAAAAGATAAAACTAACTAGTATTTGAAGAAAATCAACATCTGAATTTTGACCCCACTTTTTTGTCTTATAGGCTGCAAGGGCAGTTTATCATCCCTCTTGTGTAATCCTACACAACATATAGGATTTTCAACGTGATATATATGAGGACCACAAGAGGGAATATTCGATAATAATTAATTCAACATTTGGGGCATCCCCTTGGATATGTAATTCATTTTGAACTTTTAGAAATAATCAAGTTTTGAACAATTCAATTAGTGGTGTTACCTTATACCCTCATGGTTGAATGAAGGTAATATAATATGATATATAGAGTTTAAATTATTATAAATGTTAAAAATGTAAACATTATGCCAGAAATCTTCTTGAACTATTAAACTTTATTTAAGCAAAAATGTTATTTTAAAAAAAATAATCATAAGTTTGGCTACTTTTGTTGTTAATTAGGTGTCCTGTATTTAATTTTGACTATTTTTGGTTGAGTATGACCACAGGTGTATATACTGTAGTACAAGAGTATAAAATAGCAACTAGACAAGTAGAGGTACGTTATTCACATTCATGCATTCAATGGAATAGGCTTTGGATGCTTTGTTTGTCAATGTGCATAATCTTATTTATGTGGTGCTTAATTTGTAAAATTTTACCTTTAGCAACAACCTTTTGCAGACATCATATATTAGTTGATGATGAGTGTAAATTATGTGTGTATTAGAAGGAATTGTATAACCATATGTTTTTACTATACTTATTTGCAAAAATAGTTTGGTTTAGATCTTTGTTAAGTCTTACTATGGATCATCTTTTGTTACCCAATATCTTGAAATGCTTGAAATAGTGATTGGCGCAATAATAAGCCGTCATTACTAACAAGGTCTATATAATGCTTTACGCTATTTGATTATGTTGAAATCGAGAATTTTTTGAGAATTGTCCATCCTTGCATGAATTCATGCACCTGTGATAATTAAGCAATTAGAATGGCCACTTATAGTTGAAACATGCTCTAATTAGACATCAGGTTTCTGATAACAAGTCCTGATACTCTAGAATGAACAACTTTTGATAAAGCAATGGTTTCTTTTTATTACCCAACCTAAAAGATATAAAAGGAAAAAAAAAGGATACACTTTTATTTCAATCTGGCTAGGTCAATCCCAATTTCGTTTAATGATTTGGCAGAGTGAAAAGATTAAGAATAAATTACTAATTTTTTTATTGGCATTACGATACGGGTTAAGTTTTCTCCTCCATCAGGAGTAGGTATTACATCCTCATTCATATCCTCTTAGTGTTATAGAGTATCTCTAGAACAACAATATTATCATATGAGGAATATGACGCTACCAATACTTGTGTAGATTTTTAGAGAGGATGTTTGGAATCTTTTAAATAGGTTTATATCTTGTAAACTTCTATTAGCCCTGCAACAGTGATGATAGCCTTTATTTCTTCTGTATAGTTGTTGTTTATCAAAAAAAGAACAAAGAGAAAGGAAAAAAGGTGTTCTGTAGCTAATGTATAGATGTATAAGAGGCCTTACGTCATTTTTTTTAAATGGTATTTTTTTTTAACTAAAAAATATCATTACACTAGTATTAATTTAAATTTAATACTTTATAATGAGACCATTTAAAATAATTATTTGCGTGAATGTTGCATTCCATTTAATTTCTTTAATTTTCATCCTTAACCGATGACCATTATTATATGTGAAGCTCAAACTTAACTGGCGGGATTCAAGTGTTATCTGGTTTTATTTTAATCACTATAGTGGATAAGTTGTTATGTTAAATGAAGACGTAAACTGTACTAGAGAAACGAAAGTAAGAGAAAAGAAGAAAAGAAGTGAAAAGCACATTGTAAAATTAATATATATTCACTCAAAAGAAAAAGATACTCAAATTGCAATGTATCTGCCCAGGTAATTAATCATGAAATGGACACTTGAAAGAAACCTCACGTACGTACACAACTTGAGAACTTCAAAAACAGAAAATATAAACCATGCACAACATTACGATGGAATACAAGGTAGCTTATCAATTAAGATTCATATATCATATTAATTTTGCTAGTGATTTCTGAGAGCCAAAGCAGACATCACAATCACAACACGAAGATAACCACTGCACCGAATGCCGCCACCACAGCTGTACTAGTGGCCTGGCAGAAATTGCCAAATTGGTTGCAAATGGCAAGCCAGTTTGTGTCCTGATCACCATTGTGTGCCAAGTATGCTATGACAGCTGATGCAGAAGCACTAGAAGCAGCCAGCGTCAGAAACACCTGCAATTAATTACGAGATAAATATGATGGTTTAGAAAATAAGAAGTACTGTAGTACTAAATTTTATAAAGGCAATTTAGAGCGCTTTACAGTGTCTAAGATAATAAGGAGAAGCCTTGCTCCAACTACAAGGGGGCGTATAATGGTTACTACAAAGAAAGGTAGAGAGAGGACTAGGTATCCACCCACTAGTGCCATGGAAATAACAAAAAAACCTGTATTCGATAATGTAGAATTTGAGATTTGGACAGGGAAAAAAAATAGTGCACAGGCACATGAGTTGTCTGGGTTGAAGAATTTGAGTGTAGATTTTAGATTTGGATCATCTCAATTTTTTTTATTGAAATTGTTATTATAAATTTCAAAAAGAAAAAAATCATAAAGTGTGTATAATTCACTATATATATGTATCCTGCATCCTACGGACCTTTGGAAATTGGCATACTCAATTTTAGAGCAAAATTGAGAAGAATCATTTCTTGGCGTTGTTGTAAAAGCCAATTTTGGAAAAAGAAAAAAAGCACATACTGGAAAGTGGGGAAGCTATCGTAGCTGGCTTCAAATTGGAAGAACTGAGTGAAGAAAGGGAGATTCTGATCGGCAGTTCCCATGGTGGCAACAGCACCAAGAGCAGAAGCTATGGCACCTAACCTAAGAATGAAGTCCATTATGGCCATCCCTTTCTTGGTTCCTCCTGGTCTTGGGGTTGCAACTGCAGCTGCTTTTCCTTTATTGATGTTGCTTGACTTCGGGACATCGATGGTGGTTGACATTCTTTTGCTTTGAAATATAAGTAAATATATTGCTATATATGAAGAAGAATATGAGAATGTACGTGTGTGTGTATATATATATATATATATATATGAAGATGAAGCCTGCGATGCAAATGGGTGATCAATGGTTGAAGCTTATGTAGAGAGAATAAGCAACTTTTAGATAAGTTTATTAGGGGAAGCCTAGGGGAGTTGTTGAGAAACCATTCCCACTTTAGAGTCACTTTTGATAGCAAAGCTAGTAGAGATAGTTCCCTGGTCAAACAGATTTAATAGGGTAATAGTACTAGCTACTACTTAATCAACTTTCTTTCTTTGATTGGTTTCTCTTTTCATTTAAAGAAAAAGCATAGTGGACGTTGTTGTGTGTGTTATTTCTTTTTAGTATCGTATGTTGACTATGGAGAACTCATGAAATCGAAAAAAAAATGTAGTCAAATTAAGCTACTGCTATAATTATATGTCTATAACAAAATCTCTTTTATTAATCTGTCAACCAAACTCCACTTCCGACGTAGCCTTCCTAATCCAATATTGCAAATATGAGACTTCGGGTCTTTGTCATCTCATGGCTAATAAAGTGTCTCTAGGAGAAATGACATAAACCGAAGCTATTCCAGCTATGCATTACTTGAGCTCTACGAATGCCAATATATGTATATCACCCATCATTTGAAAAAAAAAAAAAAAAAAAGAGCTTGGAAAAAAAGAATAGAAATTCAGCTGAACTAACTGAATACTCTTTTGACATTGAATTTCGGCAACGAAGAAGAGTTCTAAAGATTAAATCATGCTGTAATTAATAATTAATAAAGAAAAAAAGAAGATAAAAGTACCCCTTAAAGGAAAATACCAAACATGCTGATTTGGTTTGATGGGCTATTTTTAAGGAATGTTAATTGGCTAGCTAAGTTTTCATGCCTTAAATGGGATCAAGCTAAAACTCCAGAGAGCATTTGCGGTGCACCGAATATCCTATTGGTTCTTGGGCACATTGCAAAAAATTAATATAACAGAGCTCACAACTCCGATTTTAAGTTTCTCTTCAAATTCACATCAACTTACAGCAATCGTGATAAATCGATAAAATTTTCAACTCTTACATAGGTTTTGCGAACTAAAGGATTTTCAATTTTTGAAAAATGAAAAAATTATTCAACTTAAAAAAGAAGCTATCTCAAGATGCACGGGTATCTTGTCTAATTGGAAATATTTATTTATTTATTAGATGAAAGAGAATATTATATTCAATCTTTATTAACCTTGACCATGTAAATAAACAAATAATTTCTTTTAAATATTTAATAGATAAATTTTTTGGTTAAAGATTAGATTTATATACAATTATTTATATTTTTATTATTAAATTTTTCATTCAAGATATGACAAATATATAGTTATTTAATAATAACATAACATATGTATGGTTTAATTGAAAATTATATAATTGTATATAAAAATTATATACTTATTATGTTATTATTAGATAATTATATATTCATTATATTTTTACTAGAGAATTAAGAATATAAATAATTATATATAAACTTTTTTTTATTAATGGCTAAATTACAATTGATGTAGACAATTTTATATGGTCTTTTTCTTTCTCTGGACAAAAAAAGAAAGCCACAGTCTAAAGGACCAGGCAATGAGGTAGGCAGACTAAAGTAGGCCCAAAAAACAAATAACCAAACATGGGCCCAGCCACCTGGGAACGAACACACAGGCAGTCTTCCTAGATAATAGACCCGACCCAATGTCAAACGGACCAAGAACCGTCCTGCGTGAAGAGCAAGCGACTCCTCCGACTTTGCCTTTCTGCCAAGCTCTTGGGAAGCCTTCTCCGTCTCAACGAAATGTGGGCAAGCGCAGAAGGTGGTTCTCCGGAGGTCACTCTAGAAACTTCTATGGGTTCTTTCACCGTTGAGGTACTTTCTTCCCCCCACCCAAAATTTTCGTTCTGTTCATTTGCTCCAAAACCCAGATGAACACTCTTGGTCCTAAAGATTGCTTCTTCTTCCCTTTTATTTTTTATTTTATTTGAAAAATCAAAGACCACTTTCGGTTTTATCCTGTAGCCATCGACAGCTAAGGTATAAGGGTATGCATACTCACCCATTGTCATTATCTAATTTTGGGTTTAGCTGTACTACAAGCATGCACCCAGAACTTGCAGAAACTTCATTGAACTAACTCGCAGAGGTTATTACGATAACGTTAAGTTCCACAGAATCATCAAGGTGTTTTTCTTTTTCCTCGTTGCCCGTCGCTTCCATTCCCATTTAAGATTAATTCTTACTTAGATTCATTCCACCTGCTGAGTAGGACTTCATAGTACAAGGTGGAGATCCCACTGGAACAGGAAGGGGAGGAGAGTCCATTTATGGGTATGTTTTTCAAGATTTTGAATTTTGTCACTATGATTATGTGCGGCACGACATTGATCTATCATCAATGAGAAAACTTTCTTAACACTTAATCGGCTCCTTATTGTATTTTCATTGGTATAGGTGAGAGTTGCCCTAATACTTTTTTGCTTGCTGTTTGAACTTTTGTTTTGTTTGGCCGTTGAATGGTGGCACTGAATTATCAAACAAGAAGTTATTAATAAATTTATTTAGCATTGGATAATTTATTATATTTCTCATCCTATTGTTTATCACAGTCCGAAATTTGAGGATGAGATAAGACGAGAGTTGAAGCACACTGGAGCTGGTATCTTATCCATGGCAAATGCTGGCCCAAATACTAACGGCAGTCAGTTCTTTATTACTCTGGCGCCATGCCCATCTCTGGATGGTAATGCTGTTATCTTCCTCATTACCATTAGAATTTAGTACTTGTAGGCCAATACTTCCAAAATATTATTACTTCTGAATTTATTACATTATTCCATGCGTGAGACAGAGTGTGCAATTGTGTGGTGTGTCCACAAATTTGTATTTGTGGGTTCAGTCGTTTACAAGTAGGATGCAAGATTTAGTAGTAAGGACAGTGATTAGTATAAAGCTATATTATTCTCCAATGTTGCCGCCTGATTTTGGATGTTAAAAGCCAAATATAACTAAAAGAATGGTCAAATTTCAATGGACTTTGTGGTAAGGAATGACAGCTAACTTGTATGCAATGACAAAGCTGGAAATTTATCGTCTACAGAATAAATGGCTAGTTAACAAGTTTGGCTAGTTGCTTTATGATCTTTGTGAGTTACAATACATCTTGAGATTTCTGGAATTGTTAACAATTCTGAACCACTGATTCTGTATCATCCAGGAAAACACACCATATTTGGAAGAGTATGTCGGGGGATGCAAATTATCAAGAGACTTGGCAGTGTCCAAACTGATAGCAATGATAGGTATATAAAATATCCTGCAGAATTACTATCAAATTGTATACACTACGCACCTATTGCATCTTGCCTGTAGTTTCTTATTCTGATTATGACACACTAATTAGCAGCTAAAAAACATGACTTGGGGTAGAGTGTCATAAAACGCAGCCTTGGCCTTGTGTTGGGATATCTTGGGGAATGATACTAGTTTAACTTGTTTTTTAATCTGCTTAATCGGTGTAAGTGATATACCTCATGCATTGTTACGCTTAGTTTTCATGATTCTTGTGTGAATGCTTGATTAGTGGAGACAATAAGCGTCTCTCAGTGTCTATGAATTGGACATATGACAGGAAAAGGAAGAAAAAGGGTTGCGCCAACCATCAGATTATGTCATGATTGAGTTGTCATGACAGAGAAAATTGTATAAAAGGCATTTTTTGATGTACTTGCTTAACCAATGCAAGGACTCTAATGAAAATGTCATTTATTACTTTTTAATTCTGATATTTCCATTTTTTTTTTTTGGGAAGTTTCATTTTTCCTGTGTAGGTTATAATAACATTCAAGACTTGGGTAGTTTAGCCAATCAACCTACACTAAGCAGGCTCATACTTTTTGGAATACTGCTGAAGGTTTTAAAATTCTTGAAGGAAAGGGGCGAATTACAGGGCACTTGCTTGTTTGTGGCAGTGCCGATGATGTGTGTTTCACACAAATGCAAGTAGTAGTCCATAAATCTTATCTTACAAGATTTGGATCCCTTCGTGTACATTAAAGTTATGCTGGGGGAGATGGACTAATTTCTGATGTTTTGATACACAGAAAATTAGTTATGGAAATAGAAAAAGAAATAAAAAAAGTGAATAGAATGATGGAAAATGACACTCGTAAATAAAAAAGGAGAGACATTGTTGAGTAATGATAATAAAGGCATATTAGACATTAAATAAAATTTTCTCTCTTCCTTTCCTTTTCAATCTTAATAAAATTTCCTTGGTCTTTCTCTCATTGAAGTTTTTGTATGTGGTTATATGTCTTTCCGCCTGTCACATTAGAGAATCCAAGTCCAATTTTGCTAATAATAGCAACCTCTAGCTTTGTCTGATTTTAACAGTTTTTTCTTTTATATTTTTTTGTTGTTTTTTGTTTGTGTGTGTGTTTTTTTTTTTGGGGGGGGGGGGGGGGGCTTGTCTTTGAGTAGGAATTTATTTGATCATTTCTAATCTTCCATTTTCTACTGATATTAGGCCCATCCATGATGTGAAGATACTGAGGACATCGGTCAAGGATTGAAGTAAGTTTTCTGATATCCAAGAACTGTTGTTCCTACAGTATTTTATGTAAGCAGAAAATTGTAATTTTATTATCCAAGTTCCTTTTAGAAAAGGTGAGGAAACTGGAACTATCAATGGCTTCTTGGTTAGGTATAGAAGCGGATTTCTATACCCATTACGAAGAACATAATGTTTATATTCTAGGTAGACCAAGAGCCTGATCTTCTGTCTGCAAAAATATTTCTTACCATGGAAGAAAAATTGCTTGTTATGAAATTTTAGAATTAAAGGAATATTTATATATTATTTTTGAGCCATCGTGTCATTTATACTAAGAAGATGCAAAATGTAGAACCAATGGGGGGAACTGAGTGGAGGATATTTAACGCTTTTAATGAAAGCTGCCTATGCAGATCATTATAATGTTAATAATCTCGTCTAGTATTGTTTCCTGTGTGGAGAGGGCTTGTTAACATGTTCTATTTCTCGCTGTTAAAGCTACACGCCCCGAAATTCCGAACTGCTAACTGGTAATATTACCTGATATGATTTATTCACTCGTAATCAAGCAGAATCAAGTAGAATTTGCGCATACAGTGACTGATCCATGGTCAATCTTTTGGTGAAGAACTGAGAGCTTATGGCACTACATATAATTAATGGGCTTTGATTAATGATTACCATGAGTTTTTTTTTTTTGGGTGAAAATTACTCTTTTAGTCTTTATATTTTCACCCAATCTGAATTTATTTTTTGTTATTTAAAAGTTTATAATTAAATCCTTATATTTTGAACATTTTTAATTTAGTATTTGTTATCAAATTTGTATCAGTATTCTGTTAAATTTTGTTAATATAATCATATGGTTTAAACTAATTTACCTAAATAATTTAATGCGTTGAATTATATGTCATATATAAAAATTAATTTCATTTTATTATTTACTTTTATTTATTTATTATTCTAAATCATGTATATTCAGAATATTAAAATAAAAGAAAATGGTTATATTATCAAATTTTAACATAATATTGTTAAAAGTTTAAGGGTAATAAATTAAAAATTTTCAAAATAATAAGAACCAAATGATAAATTTTTAAATTATAAAAATTAACTTAAAAATTAAATAAAATTTTAAGAAGTAACAAAATGATTTTACTTTTTTGTCATAGAGAAACGTGCACAAGAGCAAACTTTTCAGTGTAGGATAGAATTAATTTGGAAACTAGTCCCAAACATAGTTTAGGCTATGTTTGGGTTTAATGGAAAAAAGAAAAAAAAAGTTATATTTTTATAATACTTATTACATTTTTCTTATTTTTATTAAAAAATATTTATTTTTGGTTATATTTTTAAACATGGTTCAGAAAACCGGACCGGACCGGCCAGTTCGACCGGTTCGATCGGGAATCGGTCCCTGGTCTGGTTCGGTTAAGTTAGAAAACCGGTCAAGCAAAAAATCGGTCAAAAACCGGTCAAACCAGTCAAAAATCGGTGAAAACCGATAAAAAACCGGTCAAAAAACCGGACAAAAAACCGGTCAAACCGGTTTGAAGCATATTTTGATTTTCTTTTTTTTTTTTTAATTTTTTCTATATAACAGAATAATTCATTTTAAATAATTTTAATAAATTAAAAATAGAAAGTAATAAAAAAGATGAGGGGGTTGAAATATGATTTTTTTTTTTAAAAAAGAGAATATAAGAGAAATAAAATGTGTATAATTAATTATTTTTTATATTTACTTTTTATCATATTCAATTTTCTAATAATATTGCTCTCAAATATTAAGATACTTAGCTAAAATTATTATTTATTATTTTATTTTTTAATAATAAGTAAAATCTTAATATAATTTAGAAATTTTAAAAATTTAATATTAAATATTCTTAATTTTTAATCATAGATAATTTTTATTTTAAACTAAACATTAATTTTTGTAATATCTTAAGAAATGTTAAATTAGTAATCAAATATTTAAAATTTACTAATATTTATTTGTTATATTAAAATTTTAATACATAAAATTTTTTTAAATAATATATTTAATTATCACCGGTTCGACCACGGTTCGACCAATGAACCGTGAACCAGTACCTCCACCGGTTCAATGACCGGTCCGGTTTTAATAACATTGTTTTTAAATAAAAATTATTTCTCAACCATTTTATTTACACTCATTCTCTTTTTCATATTGATTAAAAACTTTATATCAAACATAATTTAATGCTACAACTTTCTGCGTATCAAACTTTTTGTTTTGACTTGAATCTAAACTTGACGAAATATTTCTGGAAACAACCATCGGGAATGTTTCAATGATGCAACACATACATAATGCTTTTTAAACCTCAGCACGTTATAAGATTGTTGATAAGGCTTACCCCAAAAAATAACTTGAGTGAAAGCTGTAATTATCGTAGATTTCACCCAATAACATCGATCGATGTACCATGAATAAAGCGGATGGATTTTTCGCATCTTATGGTGAGGGGTTTTGAACTGCTCACCTTCTGAAATTAAATTGTACATTTAAATTAAAAATCTACCAAGCCTTATATAATTACGAATGATGTTAATTTCTTAATCGACATGTTAACTCTAAAAATGATGATCATTAAAATATTAAAAATCTTATATTCTGTTGCTATTCACTCTATCGAGCAAAATATTTCTCCGTCATATTCTGATCAACTGCAAGATTAAAAAAGAACAATTAAAAAACCTTGTAAAATATTACACAAAATTTACACTCATGTAGCTTCTATAATTCGAGGGAAAATACGTGTAGCGGCTACTGAAAGGTGTTGCTCAAAGCAATATCACCTCTTGCATATCCACTGCACCTGGAGACCAAAATCGAACTGATAGCTGTAGCCTACACCTCTTTCCCAAAAAAATTGTCATTCTATGCTTGTTAACTCTTAATGCAGTAGTTGCCGCCAGCCTCTTCCAGTAGCAACCACTACAATATACATCACTGCAACCTGGGACTGAACCTATTGTAACAATTCAACATCCTTGAATCACTTCAAACGATTCTCAGATGAAATTTAACCAGAACCCACCTTTCCTTGTTTACTAGAGTGATTCAATGACCCGCCATTTTCTTCGCAACTCCAGATATTGAGCTTAGACGGTTGCGTTGAGTTTAATCCATTGGTCTTGACAGATCCTGGACTGCTCTCCCTTGAGTTGGCTAATCTTGTCGGCTCAGAAGTTTTATTAGATGGGTCACTAATTGCGGCTGGCTGCTGCAACAATGCCATGCGCTTCAAAGATGGAACATCTCCTTTACAATATCTGCGCCACATTTTCCTAAATGTTGATTCTAGGCCAAGGGTAAAGTTTGCTCCATCACAGAGAGGAGACTTGGACATGAGTTCTCGTAGACTCGTCCGCAAATTTTGTAGGGCTGAGATGTCAGAGGCCAACTGCAGAGCTAATTGGACGTATTCATCTTCATTTCTGGCAATCAAACGCCCCAGACCTATATTTTTTAACACAAGATATTAATTTTTGGTATTTTTGGAAGGAGGGGAAGGCGAGGGAAAGGGGAGGGGGTTAACAAAGCTCAGGTGCATATTCACCACAGTGGTCAAATTGATTGACCCATGTGAAAGAGATAAAAAACAAACCCATTATTTCGACTCATTAATAAGCATATTAATAAGCATGATTGTAATGCAGGATCACTAAAGCTCAAGAAGTTCAAACAGCCCACCAGACAGCACATGCAACATGATATCAAGGTCAAGGTCACAAGTAATCAGACTTCCGGAGGCTGTGTTTAAAAATACTAAACTTTAGCATGCACTCTACAGAAAGCCTATATTTTCAACTTTTCTCTCTTATCTTTCTGCTTGTATGTCGGACCAAACAAATAGATAGATAGTGAAACACATGGGCTAGCAATTCTCATAAAAGGAAATGCCAACTGAGATCCACTGGTGTCCCAACTATTAGTTTGACAAGATTGAGATGAAATCAGATTTGTGCTGAAGTATCACAGTTTGCCGAGTATAGATCTGCTGTAATCTAACCAGCAGCATATAGCTTTTCTTCCCCAAGAGGATAAATCTTGCAGAAATGGCAGAGATAAGAAAATATGGTAATATAACTCTTCAAAAGAGCAAGGACAGGGCAGGCACGGTGGGGCACTATACAGCCCAAAATTATTGCTAAGAATGAGGAAAAGAATTCTCTAACCATGATTGGTATTAACAGGAGACTTAAGCTTTTTAAACTCATTCTTGAACTCACTAAAAAACACGGAGGCTCTATCAACATGCACTGCTTTAAGCTTGATTGAAGACATTTCACAAAATTAATAAAGACAATAAACAAGCACTGCCTTAAGCTTGATTGAAGACATTTCACAAAATGTATAAAGACAATAAACAAAGAAACAGAAGTGAGTTTCTTACCAACTTTGCTAAGAAGGCTAACACCAACATTGTGTGCATGTACAGAACCAGCCATAGTGACACATGGAACTCCCATGTATAAAGATTCACATGTTGTGGTTGTTCCAGCATAAGGAAATGTGTCCAAGCTGTACATGAAATAAGGCGTTATGAATTAAAAAGGGTATAGGACAACCCACAAAAACTCAAATACATAGCACCCTTATGACTAGAAGTGATTATTAATCACATACACTGGCCCAACATTTAAAATTACAAATTTTCATAAGATTTTGGAGAAATTGTGGCTTTGACTTCCACTTAGCTAGAAATAAACACCACCTATAAAGTTGATAAAACCTCAATCATGATGCAAGATTGAACCCACTACATGACGACAGAACATCCAAGCATAAGGCCATATAGATAAGCTGAACAATGTAGCAAGTAGGATTTTAGACATCAGTTAGAGAGTCAGCAAAACCTGATGTGAGATAAATATACCACACGAACTAAACATAGACTAAATGAAGAACAAACAGATAATCCCATAATCTATATTTGGTGACCAAATCCTTTTGTTTTGTTTTTGTTTTTTTTTTTTTTTCCATGCTGGGAATAGGGTGCTGACCAAATATTTACTTGTGCCTTTGTAAGATGCTATTCAAGTACTAGCATAGTGACATAGGTATATAGCATAGACTATTAAGACAGAAGGCACTAATGACTCCTCTAACTTTCCAGAAACCATCTCCAATGTCTATACATCAGAAACTTTAATTGCCCTTGTTATACAAGTACCAGGATGAGAAACAACCATCATTACAGCAGCTTGCAATTTTTAGGATGCAAACAAAATTTATAAACATAAATTTCCAATTAATATAATGCCACACTCCTTATAGTGGTTTCTATTTCAGATTTCCAAGAGTAGTAATTTCAATAAATTATAGTCGAATAAAATTTACAGTAAAATTATAGGTGTTTAAGCCACCACCAGCAACCAGAATAGAAAGGAGCATTAAGGATAGAAAAGAAGGGGATAATAAAGAAGTTTAAAGACAAAACAATTACAAAGAAGATCAGATAAAACAGAAATGATAAGCATACAAGTAAGACTACATTGCAATATCAACATATAACCAAAATTACAAATGAATAATAAAGCTTTAGCAGCACCCATAAGTATTTTGGGAATATAAAACAGGTAATACCTGATGTCCATCAGAGAATATGCTTGCATATGATCATGGTTAAGAAGAATTAGGGGAAGAAGATCAACACGCAGTGGCTCCAAACCTAACTGCTCCAATGTTGCAAGAAATCTCTGTCTCACACTATCACAACAAAATGGTTTACATTTTACCACAAGGCGAGAATTTGGAACTGCACATAATATCCTCGCCCAAACTTGCAATACTTTAGGTGTAATCTGATGACATGAAACAACACAAGTCAGGGATATATGAGAATTTGTTCTTGGTAAACAAATAAAACATATGTTTAATATATTTAACTCAATCACTACCTTGGCAAGATTGTTGAAGCTACCAAACGTAATGAAGCCATTGGAAAGAGCAGGAGTAGGACAAACAGGCCCAGCCTCAAGGGAAGGCGTATAACAAAGGAAGCATTCTGGTAATCGAACTAACTCCTCAACATGCCTGTAATTCAGTGAAAGTACCATGAACAATAGAAACAACAACAAAAATTTTGTTGAGGAAGTGCTTGAAGTTCTATAAGAGATCTACTTCTGCTTTGTTTCAGGAGGGTCTGCCAGTGAATCAGTTATTCTATAATCAATTGTAGGTAAGCCAGTTGTATTAGGATAACCAATCCAAGTCACCTACATGTCAAGCAATAGAAGTGGCAAAGATCAAATTAAAAAACAATTAAAACATGAAATAATAGCGTCATGCACATTGTCATCAATGATCTGACACTTCAGATAACATGATTAATAGTCTACCACTACATCTATGGAGAAAACAAAGAAAATAATAAGATGAATATCTGGTTTAAGGTTCAGAACTGAACCGCTCTACATTTTAATATCTTGTAAAAACCAGATAAAAGGACATATTTTGGATTCTTGATTAACCAGCTCTTCAATTCAAATTACAATAAGGAAACCATAAGCAAGAAATAACATATTCAGACTCCCGCTACAAAACATACTACTAAAGTCTAAATAGAGATTGGATGATCAACAGAGACAAAAGGAATACAGTAAGCTGCACCTGGAGGTAAGAATAAAAATGAGCTCTAAACCAAAGGGAAAAATCTACATAATAAGATATTCTTAAGTCTCAACACACCTGAACTGGTGCAGGTCGACATGCCATCATTCCCAACTTATTGTTTGCAGTATGACCAGTAAGTTCTACCAAAATGTCAACCTGGTCTTCTCTGACCATGTGGGCCACCTTCTTTTCATCAATCCCGTATATATCTCTCCAGATCCCACCCTTTTGTAGAACTTTCTCCCTAAATTTAATTGTTTTTGCATCTGCCTGCAACACCACAAAAAATATTCTATATGGAACAGTTGGTTTGGCAATATTGATGAAAAATTTTGGAAATAGCATTTGGCTGGCTCCTGGCACATGATAGATCCACCCTAACAATGATACGAAGACATTATAAAGACAAGGAAATGTTTAAGCATAACTTAAGTCCTAAATTAACCAAGCTAGCAGCTAACACTCAACCACTATAAACTTCAAAGAACTAGAAAAGTGTTTCCTCACAAACCAGATGTAACAGGACCTCCAAAGAATATTATTCTCAAAACTACTTGCCAAATCTTATTTTAGAAGACCAAATATCAACAGGGCATGCAGGTTCTGTCAGATGACTCAGACTAGATCAACAAGGCTACAGAAGTGTATGGCACAAGCAAAGTAAGTGCAAACTTCAACCAAAAGAAAAGAGAGAGGAAGAATGCAAAAGATAAAGAGCAGCACAAGATTTGGGCACAAACTTTTAAATTCAAGCAGCCTTGAATTGATTAATGGAGGCTGGGATCAATTGGGAAGCTAAACATCGAGAGCCACAGCCACTATAATTAATGAAAGTTAGCAAAACTTAGTCCAAGAAGGGTAAACAGCAGGCTTCTTCATAATCCTTCTTTAACACAAAATCCTGTATGGTTGATGTACATCAAATTGAATGGATGCCCAGTGTAAAAGCAACTATGGCTTCACAGGATAGGAACATCAGAGCCAAGGACTGCAGTCATTACAACTGGGAAGTGGTTTAATTTCCACTCAGTGTCTAGATTTCATTGCATCAGCTTGATGAAAGAAAGAAAGATCTTGCTCCTGCCTGCAATTCAGTAGCTAGTATTTTCAAAATCCAAAGGCAAAGCCATATTTCTTGGACCCGTATCAAACTGGATATGCACATCCTAAGTGGTCCCCAGCTGCACCCACCCATGTCAATAGCTTTCTAAAATTATGCTGTCGGCATATAGCTATAAGGGCAGACAGCTGATCACTAGAGTTATATGCAGGGAAAATGATGGGACTAGTTACTTTGGTATAATGCAACAACTCCCTTAATCCATGGGCAGCAATAACTTCATAGCAAGCAAAAAAAAAAAGCTAGTTGTTGTGGCATTTAATCATGCCAGTTTTATGGTCAAAACACTGCAAGATAGGTCTCCCTAGGGAATGTATGTAAATAGACATAGTCTAGTGAGCAAGATAGCTTCTGCCCATGATACGCAGCTTCTTTTGTCATATCAAGGATTATCTTCCTTGATTCCCTTCCCCCATTTCATTTTGGAGGTAGCCAACATAAGTCTCATATATATTTCTTAACAACTGTTTTCTGAGTAATAGGTGAAAAGATTCTTACAAGGTAATAATTCATGGATGGAACAGAACAAAACCAGAATCAGGAGCCAAAATTTAAACCACATTTAAATTTTCAACACTATGTTGGAGCATCTATAGTTCCATCAGTTTGAGTTGAAAAATAGTCCAACAAATGTAGATCTAGCTGACTCACCAAAAACAACTTTTCTAAAACAATTAATTGGTATTTATAAAATTCCACATGGATGGAAAATCATTCTCTTCCTAGTACTCATAGGCCACCTGGCCATAAAAGGAATGTCAATTCTTGTGATGAAAAATCAAACTCTCCTAAAATTAGTAGGACGTGAAAGAAAATGGAACACAATATACGGTATACACCAACACACACCTTAAAAAGCCAATCAACCTTTTATTTTCTTTCAGTTCCTAACTGAAAATAGAGCTGAGGTTAACTTCTAACTTCAGCAGCACAAGAAATTATGTTTGTCAATCATAATGACCTAGAGTTAATAAAAGGTCAAATGCACCACAAGATTTAAAACCAGCCAAATGATTTACTAGAAAAATATATTGCAAATTGAACATATTCATCTGCAGCATACATAAACAATATGCATATACCTTGACAACTGCTGAATAAACTATGACTTTATAATTGGTGTAGTCATGATAGACAAGGGGAGCCTCTATGAAATATGACACAGAATGGGTAAAATAATCAGGAGATACATATCCTATGACAAGAGGTCGCTCAGGATCCTTAGGGTTGTCCCATGTTAAGTACTGTGAATATAATCTCATGAAGCGCCTACCCCAGTCCCTGCATGAAAACATTTTACTAGTCAAAGCTTCGATCCAACTTGTTTCCAAGCTACAAAACACGTTACAGTTGTACATGTTCATGGTAATAAATTCTACAGAAAATAAGGCATAGTAAGCATGAAATAAAAAAATATTTTAAATGATATATGATTATGGCTATAAATTCTACAGAAAATGACAATATTTTAACAGCATTATTCAGCTACTATCAAGATTATACTAAGAATTTCCTTTTGCATAAGCTGCCATTTGAAAACTTATAGTCTAAAGATTTCAACACAGCAACTAATATACAAAATTTCTCCCCAGCATAGAAACCAATGCAATCATGTTTGGAGGAAACATTTTTATTGCTCAAAAACAGGCAGTCTTGGGTTTAGAAGTTGGCAACTGCCAACCAGCAAATATTTCATCTTACTAATGTATGCCATCCAAAAGATCCATTCGATAGGAGTTCAAATCTTCATTGTCTTTAAAACTCAAACAAGTTCTCACTTGCTGTGTTTGTTTTTCTTTCCCAATATGTCAATATCATCTTCCTATAGATGGCTGTTACCCAAAAAAAAGGGCCTAAGAGAAAAGGTTGTTCCTTTTATTTCTCTTCTTCTCCATTATATTATACCCCCAGCTCATAAAAAGGGCAAATGCCCTTTTATCTCCAACAACATAACGCAGATGGTAAATATCATTCAGGCTATTGGCTGAAGTTGTCTTTCTTTCATTGCCTAGGGAAGTTATATTGTTCATCAAACAATTGAAAAAAATTCAATGAAGTTGATTTAATATTTTTTATAACAAAGTTGAACACACTTACAACAAGTCAAGTTTCCATCAAAAATCAAAATTGCACAAGAAGTTCATAAGAGAAAACTGCAACCTGTGAGCTTCAAAAAGTTTATCATCATGGCCTTCATCTATGTAATTCATTGCAAGCAAGCGGTTCTGCAAATTAATGTTGATCTGAATAAGATATCAATAATAAATCTAGAGGAAAAAAGTTTTAACAAGCATGATACAGACGAGTGAATGAATAAGACAATATTCGAACCAAAAGTAAAAATATATAGAATTGAATAAAATAATGCCACTTTTAAAACCACCAACATCCAGCCGAACTACCCTCTGTTAGCATGCCAAGTTAGATACCCCTCCATTTTTCTAGGCAAGCTATGAAAAGATAGAACCAAACAAGAAGGGATAAATTTTCTTTTTGAACCTTTTATTTTAACATTTTTGGATTAGCCATTAGCATGGCTTAATTGTCCAGTCAGCTTGCATTTTTGAAGTAGGGCTGTATGACATAAGTGCTTTAAAAAAAAAAAGGTGTGGGTCCTAGGTGATGTTCCAACAAACGACCTAGAAATTACTAGGTAGAAACTCTGGAATTTACTAAGAAACAAGAAAAACCACACAACAAACTCAGAGGCAGATTCTCAATATGGCCACCATAACCCATCTATGCATTACTACAATGATCTAGCCACCATTATGAAATTTAGTACAAAAGCCCAGTTCATATAGATGCATAAACCTTATTTACAGAACTCAGTAAGAATGACAAAAATATCCACCAACAATGCACCATACCTGGCCAGCATTCCGAGAGTCGGGATCTATTTTAAGACATTGCTCATAAGCATTAACTGCCAGAGTGATATCACCAGCATCCCTATAAAGGACTCCTACATAACAAGAATACAAAAGATTGTACCTCAAAGTATACTCTATGTTTTAATCAAATACAGAGAAAAAGAAATGACCACAAAAACAAAACAAAAGCCATAAAAACTTTTATGGGGCAAGGGGAAAAACTTCCAGAAATCTCCATGACAAGAATGTGAGCATAATCAATAACAACTTTTCGCAATTCCTTCTGCATAGGAATTTTAGAAGTTCAAAATGAACTTCCACTCTCCCACCTTTGGCAGTATTAACGTCATTTCATCATGCCCTTTCTAGCCAGTTTGTTGGTTCATCTTTTGGTATAGATACATTAATATAACAAGTTAAAAGATTTTTATCAAACAATTTCCTAGCCAAAGAGAAAGCAAACATAATTCCCTTTAACCTATTTGGGAATTTTTCTTCACCTTCTCCTAACATGTTGATAAGTTTCAGTCACCATCTTTTTGCAGGTTATATTAGTGAGCCATCTGATGGTTAAAAATTAAAATGACTCTTAGCAACCAGGAAGGATGGTGAGGTCAAAATCAGAAAACTAATTTCACACGTTAATCATACATTTCACATTTGATGAAGCCTTATAACCTAATATAAAGTTCTACTGTCAATATGCCAAATATGAAGCAGCACAACATTGACTAAGACAACCACTTCTACATCACTGTAAAACCACTACAGCCGGACAAAAAGGGAAATCTGAGAATGTTCAAAGAGACCTAAGTTATTGTATGCTTCTGCATATGTGGGATTTGCAATGATAGCTTTCTCAATCATACTTGCAGCAGCATCCATTTTACCCTGAAGGAATAAAAGAAGAGAATTATCTACTAACTTAATATATTTGATTAATTCTAAATTCATAAATAGATCAATGCTTAACCTGGACAGTATAGACAACACCAAGATTATTCAATGATTGTGAAAAATTAGGTTTAATTGACAAAGCAAGCTGCAAAACAACAACAACAATGATTGTGATGTCCTAATAATTAAATGCACTCAAGAAAAAGAGTGAAAATAAATTAATAAGACTGTCATTGTTACCTGGTAACACTCTACAGCTTTATCAAGGTTGTCTCTATCTTTATATATAACCCCTAAATTGTTACAAGCTTCCGCACAATGAGGATTGAAGTGAAAAGCAAGTTCATAAAATACAATAGCCTGATCAATAAAAATTATTTTTAATCAAAGCAATTAGTACATGACAATTTGTGCATATATGCATCTAGAAATATACACACACACTTACCATGTCAAACTTGAGCATCTCACCATAAGCAACACCAAGATTATACATAGCATCAGCATAATGCCAATTATAATACAAGGCTTTCTTATAATAAGCCACACCTTGATTGATGTCCCCTTCCAATTTAACCTAGATATATTATCAAATCCAGCGTCAGAAAAAAAAAACCAGAAAAGTGATATTTGATTCTCTGTAAGCAAAATAAAAAGGAACACAAGTAGTCATAGCTCATGATACCTCATAATACATGGGAAAAAAAAAAAAAGAAAAGGATGCTTCAATAGATATAGATTTGCCAAGGAAAAAATAAGAACAGTAATTGCCAAGTATGGGCTGTGGTGGCTGCCAATGCAACGTGAATTGAAATTGTGAAGCACAGTAGAGTAGATAATTCCAAAAGTTAAGATATTTTTGCACAGAAAAAACTTAAACCAGTCTCAAATCAGAACTAACCCCCCCCCCCCCCCCCCACAAAAAAAATCTAAAAGCCACTTTAAAATTTAATTGGAATAAGTCAAAAGCATCTGTTCTCAAGCAGCAAGCCTTAGTTTCCAACCCTATCCTGTAAACAACCCCCCTGGGGGGGGGGGGGGGGGAGGTACCTCCATGTGATAACTTCCTTATTGCTCACTAAATTATTTAACTTTTATTAGCATTGAATTACTATCTTAAAGATAAACTGTCCCTTGCAAAATGTTACAAACTTACAATAACTAGTTGATAATTAAAGTATTTCACCAAGCATCTTGATAGAAAAAAGAACACCAGACCCAAAAAAAAAATTACAGTAAGGTCTCCGAACATATCAAACAGCAAAGGAAAATCAGATATTTGAGTGCAACATAAAGCTATTAATGTTAAATGGGATCCATATATACTTACCTTCGTTCCCAAATCAGTCAAGGCAATAGCCATATTATTCTTAGCAATCTCAAAATTAGGTGAAACAGCTAAGCACCTGCCACAAAACATTAACCGCCCATACATATCAACAGTAGAAGACAAGCCAATGAAAAATGAAATCAAAGGCACAGTTGACCTAGAAGAAGTGCAAGTTCTAGCATATTTGGTAGACTACCTCTCATAGCAAGCAATAGCTGCTTCCAAATCACCACGATTTTTATAAATTACACCCATATTGCAATATGCTTCAGCATACATTGGCCTCTCTGATGCAGCCTTCTCATAGAAACTGAGGGCCATTTCATATTGCATCATTTCAGAATACACAACACCAAGGTTATAATACGCCGGCTACAAGAATGGAGAATATAAAAATAAGATATATATCATGTAGACCGAGCACTAAATAAATTTGAAAGAGATTTAATTATGAGAGCAGAGCATAGTGAATGAGAAGATTACAGCATAGTGCGGATCTATTTTGAGAGCTTCATAATATTTCTGAATTCCCTCCTGAGTGTTTCCTGCAAGCTTTATGTTGGTACCAATATCGGTTAAAACAATGGCAAGGCATTCAGAAGCTGCTTTGTATGAAGGATCCACTCGTAAAGCCTTCTGATATGACTGTTCCAAGTAAAATCAATCAGTTAGCACTAATGAGTCTAGGCAACTTGTCAAATAACTACTTAGAATACTAGCATGGCAAATATACAATGAGAAAGAAAATGAAAAAACCATGTAACATGGGCAAGGACAAAATGTTAAAAGAGGAGTATCTAACTTAGCTATATATACCTCATAATAACCTATAACCAGACAGCTCAAAAAAGTTAACCAGCCAAAACTATGCTGGGAGTCTTAGCATTTCTATCATTAAATCAAGATTGCTTACTGTGACGACCCCATATTTGAGGATGTCAAAATTTTGAGGTTAGCTTTACAGGAGTATCCAAAATCTTCCAGAAAGGGCTAGAAAATTCTGGAGTACTCTAGAAGAGACCAGAGGAGTCTAGAAGTTTCCAGAGGGTACTGGAGAACTCATGAAGGATCTGGAAATCTCTAGACTTATGTGGAACGTTCTGGACTACTCTTGTATGATCTAGAACTCTCTTGTATATTCTAGAGTTTTCCTTGTAAATACTTAGGGTAGGAACATTCTAGAGGATGTATATAAACCGTAGGATAGATTTGATCTCCACCGTCCATTAAGGAGGTGGGAATATTCTAGAATTTAGGGGAGGCCTATAAATACCTCCACCCTCCTCATTTGTAACGAATCCAAGAATTTGAGCAATACACAAGTGTTCTCTTCCAACTCTCTCTCTCAAGCTCTCTTATTTACTCAACTTGCCTACTTGAGGGTTCGGCTGACTTAGCAAGATCAAGAGGGTTGATCCAAGCTAAGGCCGGCACGGTTGAGGATTTGGGATAAAAGTTCCAAGGCCGTGACATTACGCTAAAATTACATTTCTATTTTCCACATAAAAACAATAGTAAATCTCTTACCTGTTCGCCATTTTGACAGTGCCTACACTCAACAGAGCACACCCTTTTTTTTTTCCTTCTTTTGTTTTGCTCGGTAGGGAGACAACAGGGGATTAAAGAGGGTAGGGTGAATCTCTCTATACCGATGATTCTTGGTCACTTCAGTTTTGTGAGTTCAGTGTCGACAAAATTTAAGCAACCATATTGAACTCATTTCTATATGACTAGCACTCAAGAACCAAGACATGTTGATGAGAAATTTGTGTAGGCCACTAAATCATAAAAAGTATTATCTGGCTATTGAAGCCAGGAGGCCCAAAATCTAGCAGTATATATCATTGGAAGAAGTAATCATTTTTCATTCTATAGGTTAGTTGCACAATTATCTTTAAGGTGGAATTTGTAAGCATAGCCTGGCCTCAACAAGTAACAGAATATCAATTTCTGTCACATTAGCATCAACCATCATCTTCCTCAAAGTTCACTAAAACCACCATTTCTTACCAGCCAACTTGTCATGCTTATAATGAAATTACTAAAACCCTGCAACCTTAACTAATAAGCACATATGCAAGGCACAATTAAGGTCTGGTCATAAATGATGAAACTAAAGTTATACTGGGTGCCTCACTGACTCTACGGTAGCACATGATGCAAGGTGAAATGAAATTACCAAATAAATCTACATTCAACATTATATCAGCTAAACACAATCTTCGAATAAGAAAAGGAAAATATAGAGGGGATTAAACACACATCACATCATCTATCAATCAACCTTTTAAATATGTAGTAAAAAAAGTCATTTCACCATGGAAGAACCTTCATGGACATACCTCAGCTGCCTCCATTAAACGACCTTCTTCTTTGTACAAAATACCACAGTGCGTGAGAGCACAAGCATTCTGAGGATCCAACTTGATAGCCTCAGCAAAACTGTCAAAAGCAAGCCTCCCCATACTCTGCATCTGCAGGCATATCCCTTTTCCAATGAGAGCTTCTACATTTCCATCATCATCCTCAAGGATGCGCTCGTATAAGGCAAGAGCATCAACAAACTTGTTCCTTGAACGTAGGATGTTGGCATAAGAAAGATTATCTTTCCCTTCGCCTCTCTTATGTACTGGATCAATATCCCCACCAGAGCCACTACTACTAATAGAAGGCTGGGGTACTTTCAAGAAACCATTATCTCCCGCTAATTCCCCTTCTCTTCCATTTCCTGCATTGTTTTCCATCCATGCCATTTGACACAACTACCAGCTCACTTTCCTGAAGCCATAAATTGATTCGTTAAGAGCTTTGGACGTCCATTAAGAGCACATATAAAACGTCTTACACACACTGATAATTTTGCAAGATGATCAAATATAATTAATTTTGCAAGATGGTCAAATATAATGCCAATATCCTAAAGCCTGGAGTTTCACAGTGTTCGATTCGTATGCTTTGAAGCAGCCAGGAAAAGAACATTCAATCACCCAGTGAAGAGAGAATAAAACAGTCAGCCTCAAACAATATATTAATGTTCATCAAAACAAATTGATCGCAGACAAAGATTATTGAGAAAAAACCCTAAGAAGTAACCACAACTACCATTAAGATGTCCGACCGAAAAAAGATTCAACAGTAGAAAATGAATGCGAAAAATTAGGCATCAAATTAGGGCTTCGAAACTTACAGACTGAGTTCAAGCCTTTTCAAGTCGTGCAGTAAAAAGCAGAGCATAGTAAGTGAGAGCAAATTAAACCCTCGACGGCTTCTTCATCGAACAACTGGCAATTGCAGAGAGAAGGGGAGTAGCAAGGTTTCGGCGAAAGCAGCTGCAAGGAAACTTGTAAGAAGAGGATCCAATGGGGTTCGAGTCGGAGTTGATAGCCACTCTCCCTCTCCGAAACAGCAGTTCGATGTCTCCAAAAACCCAAAGCCCCTTGATACCCTTCCGTTGATTACAACATTGGGCGCAAAGGGACAAGCTTTTGTTTCACTAACCCCCCTTTTCTCTCGTAGACATCACCATTCTGACACTACCATGGCTTCCCAATATTCTTAATGGTATTTCACCTTTCCTTTCCGAGTTTCACTTTCTTTTCTTATTTTATTGAAAAAAAAAAACTTTTTTATATTTAAAATATAGTTTAATTACAATATTAATAATAAAATTTAAAATATAACCTTTTATCGCTTAAAATATTATAGATAGTGAAATTATTAATTATCCGTTATATTTAATCTCTAATAGTCATGTATCTAACAAAACTCAACTTTCAAACCTTAAAAAATCTATTTGTGCTATCTATTAAGGAAAAAAGGTGTCCATTTGTGTTACATATTTTGAGAAGACTAGGTTTATTTTTTAAAGAAACCTAAGTTCTTTTTTTTTTTCAAAAGAGATAGAAAAAGTTAATTTTCAATAACTCAAAAGTCAACTTTTATTAATTATATAGCTATTAGATGTTAAATTTGATAAATAAATAAATAAATTTTTCATTTTTTGAAGTTTAAACATCAATATTTTAATTAGCCATAGATAAAATATAAGTTTTCCTATTTTATTATACAAACAATTTCTATCAAAGACTTCTTTTTGTGCTCCTGTTAGTTGAATTTACCCAACTGAAAATCAGGCTTCAAAATATATTCCAAATCTTCTTTTCCATGTACATTTTATGCCATACAATTTTTTCCACTGTATATTCAATCACAGATTTTTTTTTGGTAAATATTTACTTTGATTTTATTTAGAAGTGAAATCGTCAAACCAGCACAGCCATAGACAAATAATTTGTAATTATCGATTATACAACAATCAAACTAAAACTTATTGGAATGAATTGCGTATAAGATTTCACTTTTTTTGGGGTTTTCAGAATTTGAAAAAAACTTCAAACAATTTGAAATGTGGTAATATGCATGCTGTAACATGAATATCAGTCCCTCATTGGATTCTAATATTCTACACAACGACAAATTTTTTAAAAACGAAGTATACGTGAGAAAAAGTTATGTAGAAAAGAGAAGTTATGAATAAGTAAGGCGCGACATTTCCGTTTTGCTAGGAATTTGGAAATAGGCCTCTGTCGTGTTACATCAATTGACAACAATTTTTTTTTGGTTTTTGGGTATCAAGTGAGCTTGGTCAACAAGAAAAAAACTTGTGAGTAATTAATGTGCAAATGACAAGTTACTTTGGATAAATTTTTTTAATAAAATACATTTTGATGCATTTTTAAATATTACTTTAAAATATATCCAATAGATGCTATCAAAATCAAATCAAAAATTTAAAAGAAATCTCGTTAATTGGAGACACTATTATGCTTCGAAAGTATAGACGTGAAATTTAAACTCGATGTTTTTATTTAATTTTTGACCCACCACTTTGTTTAATTTTTGTTGATGTTTAATGTGATGATAACTTTTCTTAGGTGGAAATTTCTATGATTAATATAATTAATGGGGTATAATTAAGTCATGAAAGAATAGGGTAAATTTACCTAACAATTAAAAAAAAAAAGCAAATAGCCCTTCAACTTTAAATTATTTAAAAACACTTTCATCAACTTTCGAAAGCTGAAACTAAGAAATATCCTTTGAACTATTACCTTTTAGAATTTAAAACTTTTTGTTTAATTTTTCATTAACATTATTGACTGAGATACCACTTTATGTTTGAGATAATTTGAAAAATATAAATGTTAATATGTGAAAGAGAATAATATTTTTTTAAGTTTCACATTAAAGGGACAAAAAGTTCTTCGAGTTTTTAATAAATAGAACTCTCCTCGCCATTCAAAAAGGATACTTTTGGGGGAGAATTGAAGTGCCTTTCTTATTATTAAAATTCCTATTTTTGATTGGGAGGACACAGCAATCAACGGTTAAGAAAGACTTCTATTAAGGTGTTGAACCATATACTAATGACAATAGATCGTGATGATGGTTTTCGGGGTTATTTTTTCTAGTTTTTATACATCTCGATTTTAGCTATAGTAATTATGTAGGAGATAATTATATAATTGTTAATTGAAGTTTTATAAATGCTTTAAATTAATTCTATAAGTGTTTTGTCTTAACCCTCAAGCAATTAGTAGGGGGTAAATAATGCCTTAAAAGTTTGAATTGAAAAATTTTTCAAATATAATTAGAGTAGTTTGAGATTTGTTAGGAAATTTCGACGCAAGCTGATGAAAATAGATCATATAACAAATAAAAAAGTTTGAAATGGCATTTTAGTTAACAATGTCATCAAGAATTGGATACAGAAGGATTTAAATCATGAAGAATGATCCTTTATAGAGGTATTTTTTTTATTATGAAAAGTCAGTGGATGTATTTGCAAATAATTTAAAGGATATATTCACTTATTTTTTCCAAAAGTTAAAGTTAAACTTGTAAGTTTATCTATCTATATATATATATAAACTAAAATTTATGTAAATTATTCAAATTTCTCACTGTTAGACTTCATTTAATAGTTTATGTATTTTTTTCACATAATCATTTTTTTTTCACGTTTCAAATTGATATATATGATACTAGTCATTCTAATATCTATCTATTTATAAAACTAACCAAGAAATTCTAGATAATAAACAAATAATAACAGTCATTTATGCTTTTCAAAAAGTCATAAATTCAAACCATAGTGAAACACCAACTAGATATATATAATTGAATAACTAGTCATGTATCAAGCCTTAAGGCAAAAGAGCTTTCACTTCTATAGGTTTATGTACATGATTGGTGTAATAGTAAAAAAGTTGGAGGATTTCATTAATACATTTTATTTTAATCTTCCGAATTACAAGGTTTAATAAAAAAGAAAAACTCTGTCACGTACGATATAGAAAAAAAAAAAAACACATGATTTAAAAAGTAGAGAACTGAATTAATCTGAAAATATCTAATATCTTAACGCGTGCTCGCCGTTCCTAACGATGGCGACATGTGCATCGTCGTGCTCGGATGCAACCCTCTGCTCCTTCGGCAACTCTTGGCCGTCGCTTCAGTCCCCGAAGACGACTGGAAACAATTGCCTTCTTTCGCGGTTTCGTGCCACGTATACAATATTTTTATGATCTTAATTAATTTCAGAAGATAAACACCTAATTTTTTAAGGATCTGGATAAAATCCTTTGTGAGATTGATAGATAATTTTTAGATAATTAAAAAATCTGACGAGGGGAAGCAACTCCCCCTCACCGCAGAAAAAAAGACGATTAAAGAAATAAAGTTACATAAAATTTTGTAAGTGCTTATTATCATTTTTTATCAACATAACATGTAAAAAAAAATTTTAAACACACAATTACGTGGTATTAAGCTATAAAAATTATCTATTCATTTTATTTTCATTGAAAATTATTTATAATAAACACTTAAAAAACTATATTGAAATTTTATCCTTAATTAAAAACCATCATTTAAATTTGCAACCGATGAGTTACTAAATTTTGATAATCAGAGTCTCATAAACACAAATTTTTGCAAGTGCTAAATATCTTTTTTTTTTTTATTTCTTTTGGGAGATAATAAATTTTGGAATTAATTTATAGAGGTTAGTGATGCCCAACAGGCCTGCCATAAGGATACAAAAGTTGAATGCTTGAACTGCAGATACACGGCGACCAAACTCAGAAGGTCTATAGTTGCGAAGATTGACCATTAGCTCCACCTTCCCTTCTTTCGTTTGGGTTAAGGCAATAACATTGCTCTTATATTTATTGCCTCGACCTCTAAGCCATTCCATTCCTACACCTTCCTCTCCTCTGTTCCGAGCGGCCTTTGTACTCTGCACGAAGCCCATTTGGGTGCCTAACAGCTCTCGGCAATGTAAGAACCTCTCTAGCTTCTCTTTTAAGGCAGACATTTTCACTATATATATTACATTTTCTGTCTCTTCTTTTTATAGATATATGATTTACTTTCAATTTCTTTAGCTGATCCTTATATTTACTGCCTATTTCCTAGTCATATATATCTCTTATTGTTTTTTTTTTTCTTGGAGGGGCCAATTTCCTAGTCATATCTCAATGGTCATAGTTTGTGGCTGACCATTAACTTATGTAATTTCCCAATAGCAAGAGAGCTGACTGATCTGATATCTGACTCTAGATTGCATGTTGCAGGAGATTTTGGGGTATAATTTTGTCATTTCTCAAGTTGAACCCCACAAAGTAGTATGACCTTTAAGAAAAAAAAAATCTTAATTTTTTTCCTTTCTTAATCTACATCCTTTCAGTTTAAATTTGTAGTCTTATGAATTGAGAAGGGTCCATACAGATTTTACAACTAACAATTTCTAAGATATTCAATGGAAAACAGAAGAATAGTGACAATCAAGGATTATTAACCAAAACGGCTCCTCGTCCTAGGTAAACATTCCACTGTTCTCAACTGAACCAAACAACCCTACACGAAGGGCAAAATAGATGTCCCGATCTCCGTTCTTAGTTCTTATTCTTCACGTGCCAGCAAACTTTCCTCCTTTCTTCTAATTACAAAGAGACAATGATTAAAAAAGAAGTTAGAGGACAACAATAATTCTTCCATCAACGAGAAACAATTACCAAACGCACCCTATACCTCCTCTCATTTTCTTACCCTGTATATTTATGAACAAAACTTTCTAAAATATGTGCTACGATTTCATGCCTTTAAAATCCAAAAATAGTGTGTATTCCATTTCAAAATCCCTTTTGAATATATGATTTGCATTTTTTAAATTTTATCAAATTATTCAAATTTATCGCCGCTGATGTGCTCCAAGTGACTTTCAGCACATACAATTTAAGCACAAAAAGAACTAGCAGAAAATTTGCATGTAACACAATTTTTAAAAAAATAATTTTTTTTTAATGAAAACTTGAACAGAATTTTTGACATGCACTCTTTATATATCATGCAGAAGTTTCCTAACTAGATTTACCATGCAAAGCCACGTAGAGATAAAACCAGGCGTCCACACCTATGTTGCTCAGTGGCCAATCTATGCTTTAGCATGGTCGTTACGTCGCGACAAAAATCCCCGCCTTGCAATAGGTAGTTACATAGAAGACCACGTGAACAAGGTTGAACTTGTTCACTTCAACCTTGAATCCTTGAATTACAGGACTGACCCTAATCTGGTGTTTGATCACCCTTATGCACCAACAAACGTCATGTTCTTCCCTTCTGAGGATGATACGAATCCGGACATCATCGCCACCTCTGGAGACTACCTAAGACTATGGGAAATACGCGATGATCGGATTGAGCTCAAGTCCCTCCTAAACGGCAACAAAGTTAGAGATAACTCGGCCATAACCTCCTTTGATTGGGCTGAGTTTGATACCCGTCGTGTGGCTACTTCAAGCGTGGACACGACATGTTCCATATGGGATATAGAGAGGGAAGCTTTGGACACACAGTTAGTGGCACATGACAAAGAAGTGTACGACATATCGTGGGGTGGTTTTAACGTATTTGCTTCAGTGTCTGGGGATGGTTCTGTAAGGGTTTTTGATTTGAGGGACAAAGAAAGATCGACCATAATATTTGAAAACCCAGTACAAGATTGCCCGTTGCTACGTCTGGAATGGAATAAAGGTGATCCAAGGTTTATGGCTACGGTTGGAATGGACAGTCATAAAGTGGTAATAATGGATATTAGGCAGCCAACCACACCATGGATGGAATTGAATAAGCATAAGGGAAGTGTTAATGCGATATCGTGGTCCCCACGTATCGGACGGCAGCTGTGCTCTTGCGGTGATGATTCAAGGGCTTTGATTTGGGAGGTGGTGGGAACAGGGTTTCAACCAAGGAATAGTGGTGATGATGTCAAGCCGGACATGTGGTATGAATCAACGGCTGAGATCAATCAAGTGCGTTGGTCTCCTATTCAGGTGGATTGGATTGCCCTTGCTTTCGTGAATATGTTACAGCTTTTGAAGGTGTAGAATAGAGTTTCCTCTTTTCTATGTGATATAAGATTTAAAGGAATATATATATATATATATATATGGAGAGATTTCAATGAGAAGGGAGACTTTGCTATAATCTTATAATAGATCTAATACTAATCATCGTTTGAAATGTTACAAAGAATTAGCCTTGGTTATTACCTGCCTAGTCTGCTCCAGCTTCTGATGCAAGATTAGTCTTGTTTATCACCTGGCCATCCAAGTCCAATCAGCTTCACGATCATACCATTTAAGAAAATAGTCAAATTACACACCACAGTTTTCTCTGAGTTCCACAACGAAATATCTATGCATGTAGAACATACAAGGAGATGCGTTTGTGTGATTACAGTACTACTTTTCAGAGGAATTTTGTCACCAGCACATGCATCTATTGTGTAGATGATGCATTCTACCAGTTCCCTGATGAAATTGGCAGCCAGAGTATCAGCAGCAGAAACTCAGACTGAAGTTCAAACATTTTGAGTTCAGACTTGATTTTAGAAGAGATGACGGACAAGGCAGAAACATAATCTGCTCCGGGCGCTGGATGGTATTGCCAGGGTCTTGCTTGAGGATCCAAGAGGGGTTGCTTTGTCCCGTATTGTCTCGGCCTAATCTGGGCTTTGCCCTTTCTGTTCACCTGAAAAAACAAAAAAGAGGCAATTTTGCAGTGGAAATTTCCTTAAAATTTTCCCCTTCCCATCAAGGACCGAACAATGTATACAGCAACAATTATCCTCCCCACACTTTTCTCTGAGAATCTATGTCAAACTCAAAACAATTAGCCGCATTGTAATTCGAATAGCAAAACTTAAAATATCCAACTCAAGTTTGATTATAGCCTATCACCCTGTTGATTTACATACAATACAACAAATACAGGTTACAAATTGCAGCATGTAGGCGGTCCCCAGTTTCTACAGCGCCTGTCCTTTGCAAATTCCGATGGAAGTGCTTTATGTTTCACCAAGAACTCACCATCCCCTTTTGTGAATATATAATTTGTCACCTAAAGTGAACAATTTTTGCTGATTTATCATACCAAATAGAAGCATGTAAGCACTTTGAAAGCCAATGTAATAAAAAAAGATGTAGTCCCACTTGAGTTCAATCAAGACGTATTTGGACTCAGAAGTCGGATCCATTGCAGGATAATAGTAAAAGCAATTAGAACAAACGTAAACAACAAATGATATAAAAGTAACTGAGCCAAAAAGGTATCATACCAATTAAGAAATAATCCTCCTAGCGAGGGGACTAACTAATCTGCATGCCTTAAATTTGGAGCTATTAAGAGACTTTGCATTCCTAAAGCAAACCATCAGAGTGAGAACAAAAGGGCTGCATGGAACAAAAGCTTGGAAAAGTCCACTTCAATTTAACATTGTACATGGGAAAACTGTTCCTCTAGGCTCCGTTGCTAACAACATGACATACGGGCTTTGTAGTCAACAATTGTCACTATGGATGTGTTTGGTTAAACAAGATAAAGAAAAATAGAATGTAAACAGTGAATAAACGGGATAAGAAGTAATTTTATATATTTATTTTTAAAAAAGTAATTTGATGATTAAAATAATAATTTAATAGATAAAATAATAATTATAAAAATATATAATAATAGATATTACCTAAAGTCACAAATTATATAAAGGAAATATATTTGTGTTGCAAGAAATCAAACAGAGCGTACAATTTGCAATATGATTCAAATTCAATCATGCATAAGAAAGGTTAGCAATGTTTCTGAATCATCGCTTTATACATTCTTGAAGATGCACATAGTGGAATATTTTTTAATGAGAACATTTCAGACAAAAACTAAGGGTCATATCACAACATAAAATTTTTTTGGTTCAGTATTTGGAATGATCCCTTTTCTCAAATCGAAGCCTCAGTTATCAATTTCAACATTCATTTTACAAACACTAAAATGAAAGAGAACAAATAACATAAGACTGTACTTGTCCAACAGATTCACACAGGAACAACATAAAGCTGTTTTCCCCCATGATGAGTAAATCCTGACCCATCAACATCCATTACATGGATTTGTCACACAGCAATACAACGAAAATACAGCAAAATCCTTCCACGACTTTTCAGGATAAGTGGAGAGCAAATGAATAAAAATAACTTATTAATTACATTCTTCGTAATTACATCCCAATAGGAAGTCGGGAACTAAGCTACCAAAAGGAGCATCTAAAATATTATTAGTGTCCAAAAAGTATAAACCTATCCAGAGTAATCTAAGTTCAACAAGGCAGATATTCAACATCCCCCCCCCCCCCCAAAAAAGAAAAAAAAGGTCGTAATAAATACACCAATACAGAGCTTTGGTACAAGATTGATTAAATTTTTGCCTCGCCATTCCATGTCTTGAGACGAAAAGAAGAAACATCTTTTGAAAAGTCATCAACTGGTTTACTAGTTTATTGTCAAAGAAAATCTCAAATTGATTAAGACCAGCATATATATTTTAGCAAAAGACACTTGTTTTAGCTAGATGCAATGAAAGTTACCAAAAAAAGGGATCCATCTAAACCATTTAGATTCAAATTTTAATTTTTTTAATATATTTTGACTTTTTTTAAAAAAAAAGTAAAATATAAAGTAAAAATAATATTTTAACTCTGAATTAAAAAAAAAGAGAGGATTTATATTATAAAAATAAAAAACTAAAAATTTAGACCATTTAAATAAAACCTGCACTATCTAAATCAGTTGTCCCTCAATTAAGTGACAATTAACAAATTCTCTCAATCGAAAAGATCTGGATGCGAGTTACCACCGATCCCTAGTCATAAATTTACATACTTAATCTGCTGATATTTGACAAAAAGCACAAAATTAGCAGGAACCTAGTAACTATTGAGCAGCAAGCACTTAATTAAACAAGCCATTATGTTCTCGCTATTCCTAATTTATGTATATACTTACCAATGAAACCGCCCTCCAGAAGAGGATGGGCCTTACGCTCATTCATCTTCCATTTGGTTTTCTTCCTGCTTGCTGCTCTTCCATTACAAAAATCCGTGGGTCTGATCGTCTCAATGATGCCATTATTAGACAAATTGAATTTGGATTAGCTCTTTTTTTTTTTGTGTCAAAATAAGGAGTAATGTTAGAGAAAGATAGACACACAATGAGAATATATGGGTTCACATCCTTGGAGAAAGAGAGTAAGAATGTATGGAACTCCCATCACTGTATCTATTTTTCTCCAAGATGGTAATTTATTTTGACATCAAAAACTGAGCAGACTCAAACCTCATATATCTCACTCGCAGTAGAATATTTTTAAAAATTTATTTTTAAACAATTTTTTAATATGAAATTAAAATATAATATTTTAATATTTAAAACAAAAAACAAAAATAGCGGAAGATTATTTGACTTTTTTATTCTCTCACCTATGTTTTAATTTTTCATATTTATATTCTGTTCTATCTATGTATTAATATATAATTCTAAGATCAAAAATCAAAAAGCCCTAATCTTAAATGTATATATTAGAGAAAATTGCATCTACGGACTCATATGATATAAAATTTATAACAAATGACCTTAAAAATTGAAATTATTTTTAAAGACTATCGTTACCATTAAATTTTAAGGGATTTATTATCAATTATAAAAAATTTATTATTGGATATAGGAAAGTTTAACACTTTTTCATACCTAATAGTAAATTTTTTAAAATCAGTAATAAATAAATTTTCCTACACCCAAAGTAAATTCCTTAAAATTGGTAATAAATTTTTTAAAATTTAATAATAATTATAATCCTTAATGATAATTTTAATTTTTAAGATCCTTTGTTATAAATTTTGTATCATATAGGTCTTGAATGTAATTTTTCCTATATATTATCTTAATTAACTTCATCACTAGATTTCTTTTTAAATCCTGGGATGATATATTCTAAGAATTTGAAAAAAGAAAATTAGGGTATCAAACTTTTAATAGTTTAAAAAATACTCAAATTCAAAAAAGTAATGTTTACAAATCAAATTTTTCACCTCATAGTTTATTAATTAAATATTAAATATGAAGTTAAATTAAAAAGAATTTCAATATACAATTATGAATAAATGCTGTGCTATGCACATCTAGTTAAAAGACACGACATATATACCGTGCTATGCTGCTATGCATAGCAAAAAGATCCACATTCAAATATTTTATCCCCTACAAATTTTTATAGAATTAGTCATTACACTTAAGATTAAAATAATTGATTAACTAGAAGCCACTCAAAATACTTACATCAATTTCTAACTGTGCTGAATATTTTCTCTTACAATTTAAATTTGATTTGTTTAAGGTCGTTTTGAAATTAAAATTTTAAATATATTAAATTGATATGAAAGAATGCACATGCAATAAAATATTCTTAAAATGGAAATAGCTAAAAAAATTTAAGGATACCTTCCAATAATATTTTTTTTTTAAAGAAGAACAAGAACAACAATAATTAGCTAATTTGACTTTGTGGTTCAAAGTACTGCATATGCCTAAAGCTATTGAATCCTGAGCCTGAGTGATGGTACGAGTTCGGAGTTTCTATTGCTCCTGGCGAGCAGTATGCTATTCTACTCAGTCCGAGCAGTAATTTCGCCCTCCCACTGTAATTTATGTGATCCTCATGTTGCGATGCAATTGAGATGTATTGCGGAGACCTTGAGGTTGGTTTGGTTTACAACGTTGATGAATATAATATTTTTACATAATTTGTATAATATTTATTATTTTATTTATTAAATTATTTTTTTAAAAACAAAATAATTATTTTTTATTTCACTTATTTTTATCTATCTATATTTTATATTTTTTTTATTATTATATTCTCTAATCAAATAGAACATAATTTCCATTGGTATTCGTGGGTGGTAGGGAATGTCCTCTCCAAGCCAACGAGTCCACCGTTTCGTGTATTTGAAAGGCAATTGTTTGTGTTCGCGTGTGTGTGTATATATATATATATATATATATATATATTAAACCTTTTGAATTTTTCATATTTAGGTGCACAGCAAAAGATCCGTTCTCCTTCTCAAATGCCAAACAAGATTTAAAAAAAAAAGTGCCAAAATTAAAAGGAGGCAGCAATAATTAAGTGGCGAAGGGGGACAACTTATTGCCTTAATAACTGTGGCTGTAGTAGCATAAATATAATCCGAAATTTACCAACCTTTTCTTTGGTGGCGCCAGGCCTCAATTACAAGCATTTTCGGGCCAAGAAGTTTTGAATCAAGTAGCAACGACGAGAACGAGTGCACAAAGCATCTTCATATCCCAACCTGGTCCAATATATATATATATATATATGTCACGTTAGAATTAATTATTTTTATAAACGCGATCGATACTCCATTCCCCTTATAGGGGTGAATGCGACCGTATACAATAACATTTATCGATTTGACAAATTAATTGGGGGTACTTCGTGTTCAATCCTGAATTTTAAAACTGACAGGAGTGCACGATTGTGTTCAGGCTTACAAAGTGTCAAGGCATATTGCCAGCCTGAAATGTATCATTAAATCTATTGTTCTTTATCTGTTTTTTTTTTCCTTTTATAATTCTGGTGGATAAACTAATTCATTTTCTGTGATACTGTTTTACTTTGATAGAGGAGAAAAAAAGAGAGGACAATTTCATTTAATTTTCACTCGTTGTTTATATCTTCTTCATTTTATACTTCACAATTTCACGTCTACCACTGGATGCACCCTTCAGATACAATTAATACAAGAGTGAAAAAGAGTGGCGATCCCCGAAGCGTGGAAAAATAAATAGTCGTAGTCATAGTCCTAGTTATAGTCTAGCGTCAACGGTACGTGGCTGCATGCAGCTACCCCGAAATTCCTTATATATATATATATATATATATAATATTATTAGGAATGGCTTTTGATGGCATAATTTGTGGGTGTCTTGTAGCCCTTTTCCGACAGCAAATGTGTCCCTATAGGTAATAATTGCGACGCGCTAACTCAAATATATACGACAATTCTTCTTTCCCTAGCTTAGACCAGACAACGAAATCCTGCGACTATCATTTTTTCTCATGACAATGTATCGAAGTTTAAATTAAATTAATTAGCTTTGCACCTTCTCTATTGTTTCCAAGAACCCACCATGGTAGCTCTACATGGTCCTAGTTTCCAAAAGCCGCAAGTGAATAGGATTTCTAGCCAACTCTAACTACGAAGCAAGGGTGAGTACCTCCTGGGAGTCCAATTTTCTATATTCCTAATCATTTCAACGATTTGCTTTAAAAAAAAAAAGGGGAAAATTAGTTGAGCTTTATACAGGTACCCCCAGGGATCTTGTGTATATTGGTCGGATGGGCATACAGTACGTGCATCCTATTTTATTTGTTTAGATTTGATTTAAATAATTTAGATTATAGATTTTTTTTAATTTTAATTTTTTAATTTAGAACATATAAAATAAAAAATAAAAATAATTTTATAACTATTAGTTACAAAAAAATAAGATTTCATATCAAAACAAATAAAATTCTTTTTATAAAATTTAAACTATCTAAATTTAACCTAAATAGCTATGTACATCCTCTGAATTCACAGAAAATCTGAATTCATCTAGGTGTTTGATTAATGTTCAAACATAATGAATGGATGGAGGAAATTATTGACGTGGAAATTAACTTGCTATCAAGCTTTGGATGTTGTAAAATTTGAAGAGATGGTATTTGGATCCCATCTAATCATGAGTCAAGGCTAAAAGCTGCCTTCTTTTCAGATTTAGGTCTAAAATTTTTTAACTGTAAATTTTAATTTTTTTTATTAAATAAAACATTTTCTACCTCTCAATTTTATTTTTGTAGGTTTAAACTTGCTATTTGAAACTTAATTCTTAAAAAAAAAGAGTTTAAAAAAGCCATCCAAATCCCCAAAGATAGAAGAAATGATTGAAGAAGATAAAGAGGGCAAAAAGAGCATAGGACAATAAGAAAGATATTGAAATAATTTTATATATTTAAAATTTTTAAATTTAGATATGAAGATATTTTTTTTACAATAAGATTAATAGATAAGACAGTTGATCTGAATTGGAAGAAAAAAATTATGTACAATTTTTTATATTTTTATTGTTAGATTTTTTAATTTGTTTTTCAATTAAAACATAAGAAATATACAATTTTTTACAGATAATTTTATAATTTCTATTAAATTATATACTTGCCGTATTTTTATTTGAGAATTATATATTTGTCATATTTTAATTAAAAATGTTAATAATAAAAATAAAAAATTATATTTATATTTATATTTACTCTATTTGTGTTAAAATAAATATTACAATTAAAAGCAAAGGTTAAAGTAAATAAACACAATTAAAAAAAGAAGAACAACGGACAGACGAAGAATTATAGAAATAAAAGTGGAGCTGTTTATCTTACGAACTGGAGAGTTTAGGTGTCAGCATTATGGAAATAAAAGTGGTGCAGTCTATGTTACGACTTACGAACTGAGACTTCAGGTATCAACACTCTCGACAGATACAGTGATGGGGTTACTCAGAAATTTCTTTAAAATATGAGAATCTTTTTTTATCACAAGCACAAGGACTTTTGGTCTTAGAGCTCTTTTCTGGTACCAGTGTTGTTGCATATGCATCTTCTTTTGCAACTTACAACGCGCAAACACGTATGGTGATATAACACCACTTTATTTGACCAGTCCCAACTACTACGTGCGTCCTAAATTTCTGAGTGCATGTAATTACTGAGTTTTTCTACTTAAATTATACCCAACTTACGCTCGTTGTTTCTAGATCTTTTCCGAGAAGTTTCCAGAGGCATCTCTCTATTCACTGTCATAACTAGGAAGTTACAAAGAATACTCTTCTATTTGAAAAAGATTATATATAACAATTTTTTGGGAATATTGCCATTAATTGCAAAAAGTTTGGACATTTTTCTCACCGGCGTCCGGCCCCACTTAATTAATATTCCTCTCAAACCAACTCTTCATTAGGTTGTTTTTGTTTTAAATCAGTTTGCGCTTGAAATGGCAAAAAAATTATGATAAGAAAGGAATAAAGTAAACCATTAATAATATTTTCTTTCCAATATAGGAATTATGTCAAGCACGCCGGCAGGGAGAGAAGAGATGCCTCCTTCACTTCCTAGTCCATATCTGCGAGAGATGGATATCAATATGCAGTCTCCATTTCACATTACTGTGCGCCCAGGGAGTAATTTTAATCATATTTCAGTTTTGAAGTCTCTAAAAAGTCATAGATAGTTTAGAAATCAAAACTAGTTTCACGCATACAAACCACATATATAGTGTGAATAATTAATCGCTTGGTCCACGCATACAAACCAAATATATATGTATATTTTTTTTTTCTCTCTTTCATTATTTACTAAATATTTTTTTGAATAATTAATCCCTTGCATATCTAATATATTATAACAAAATGATTTTAGTGGTGATTTTTTGCAGCGACAAAAGAAAGGTCATCACTAAAGGAGTATTTATTATTTTGTTATAACTTTTAGTCACAACACAAACAAAAAAATTGTCACTAAAAATCTTTTGTAATGACAAAAATATTATCATAAAATACCTTTTAGTGCTTTTGAATTTTTTTTTCTATGGAGTGAAAAATTTTGGTATCAAAATCTTTAAAGGTGACGTCTAAAAACTACCCAAAAAAAAAAAAACTGTCTTTGCTGCATTTTTTTGGGGTCTAGCTGTGATTTCTACCATGGCTAATAGACTTAATCACGATTAGTCATAATAGAGTCTTCCGCAGTGATAGGTTTAGTTGTGATTTTTTGAAATTGCAATTACCTATGATTTAATCATATTTTTTAAAATTGAGGTTAAATTAAGGCTTAGTTGTTGTAATTCAATAACCGTAGCTAAGCTTTAAAATCTTTTAGTAGCAGTTGAAATTGTTGTTAAGCCTTTTTTAGATAAAAAAATTTCCTTAGTTATAAATTTTTCCCTTGCTAATATCAAATAGGCAATAGAGAGAGAGAGAGAGAGAGAGAGAGAGAGAGAGAGAGAGAGAGAGAGAGAAGGAAATAATGTAAACCATGGCATCCAAATCATCATTATCAATTAACAATCTTTTTAATTTAAAGTGAGTTTGGAGAAACTACTAAAATAACAAGGACAGGTCCGATTTTCATCAAAAATACAAAATGGGTTATTATTCTAAAGCAAAGTCACCATTGGACAATGTAGAAATAAACAATAAGTTGAATCTATTACCACAAAATCAGGAACATCAGCTATAGTGAAAAAAAGACAAGATACAAGCAGAAATTAAGAGCAATGAAAATCAACAACTAGTGGTGATAAATTTTATTACACTCCTTTTATTTTGGTTTAACAGAGCAAGATGAAATAACGTTATTGGAAATAAATATGAGTTCCATTCAAGAAATCTTTAATTCTAGTAATGATTTCCATTTAGTGGATTTGCCCTGCTTACTCAAACAAGACATAAAGAAGAAATAGAATTTCATTGATCGATGGAAAAAAAAAATGGAAAGAAACAACTTTTAAGCATATCTATTTCCAATTAATGATATGTATATTTTCTCTTTCATGCATTGGTTTATACGTTGGTTGGATTTAATTCGTGGAAGATGCAATATACTTCCAGTTCCAATGGCCATGCAGCACTTTGCACATAAAGAAATGAAACAAATTGCTAAATCAACAATTATTCTTGCAAATTGATATTCACTAACTATTCAACTAAGAAATTCAATTAGATACAGGTTGATATAAAATGTAAAACTTAATCCTTTTGAACAAAAGTATTTTACCTTTTTTTAGCAGAATCCTTTTTATTTCCCCTACATAGCACATGGTCTCAATTTTTAGCAATGGAAAACAACCTATCCCTGCAATTGTAGTTGTGCATGTTTCTTGTTTCTAATAGAGAAGAGGATTAAGAAGTGTAAACAAATTTAAAAAAATAGAATTTGAAGCATAATTCGGTTCATTAGACATACCTGCCTGCTACTGGTCATATAAACTAGCAAAAACACACGTAATACAAGCAAATGCTCAAGTACGTAATTGGAAAATATAATTTTGAAATTATGAAGCTGATAACTATGGGAGTGATGGAGTGTGATTGGAAATTATGAACTACACCGAAACCCGGTGAAAAAGGACATACGCATCAAATTCTTCAATTCCCTTTGGCTATCATGCGAATACCAAATATCGGCAACCCAAAGCTATGACTCCGTAACTTCCCCAAGTTTGGATGAAGAGATTCTTTACAAACAGGAAAAAGTTCATGCTTTTAAATCATAAGTAGGATTTATGTGAACTTGTAAATTCATAACTCCTTGGTTATATATGGGATCGCAGCTTGTGTAAACAAATTCAGATTTTCATGGCAATCAAAATCCCAAACGTAGAAACACACTATCAAATATAATTGTTTTTGGTTGGATTATTTGCATTTTCATATCTGCAACCTAGATGTGCTAGATGATGACCACGAGGTTGGGCAAATTTAGAGAACAGACAACTCAAACCCAATTACTTAGTTAGGATAATCAATAAACATTCAAAATCAAACGAAACTTGAATTCAGAGCATTAAAAATTTGTTGCACATTATCAACACATCTTTCAACATCTTAAGCAAATAAATCTTAAGCTAATAAATCATTCAAACAAAACTTGAAGTAGCATCAAAGACTTTCATGGTTCAAATCATCATTTGCAAAATAAAAAATGGAAGCAGTAGACTAAATTTGAAAGCAACAACAGCAACTCATCAAATGGGATTTGAAATCAAAATGGGAGAAAAAGATTTTACGAAAACTTACAAAATAAGAAAATTTTGTGTCAAAATAGGAAAATAACTAATAAATAACTTTATTATTACTTAAATCTTTGCAAGTTTGATACATAGGGTATTTACATGGAGCTCAGAAAATTTTAATTAACTCTAATAAATAAGAAAATAACTTTTAAACAACTCTTAAAAAAAGGAAATGAAATAATGTCATAAAATGAGAAACAAATGTATGAAAATAGGAAAATAACTAAAATGACCCAAAACATGCGAAAATGAAGGATTTTCGGGTTCAAAACAACCCCAATTGGGTGGATCCCAGTTGCAACTCAATGGGCTTGATATGAATTTTCTGGGATGATATAATATAGTTCCAAATTGCAACTGAATCAAAAATTACGACCTCTTAAAAATCTAAAGACCACTAAGATTTTTATGTCTTTGAACTTATTTTATTTTCTTTTTATTCAGGAATTGTTTACAAATTATTTTTTAATTTAAATCATTTTAATATATAAATACTAAATTACATGAATAATAATATTTAAAAAATTAAAAGCCAGGATACTGGCTTTTTATTTATTTATTTGTTTTTAGCAGTATACGACGTCTCTTGATAGAAATTAAGCTGATGATTCAACTTGCATTTCCTGTGTTCACATGATTTAGTCATCCTTGCCAAGAAACCAATCAACTTGCTCCCAGTCCAACAAAGGCTCATCGTCCAAATCCATTTGACCCGCTTCCCCATTTTGTGAAGCTTGGCCATTGTCTCCAGATGATGAACTCTCAGGTGAGCTTGCTATACCTGTCTCCGCCGTTTGAGGAGGGTTATGGGGATGACAAGACGTTGAAGTTGAACCCTGTCTATCTTCAGCTTTTTGAACATAATTGGGACAGCTACTCATGTCCCTCCTTGGGGGTGGCCGTCTGTCAAACGCCCGCAAGCACTTTGATTTCTTGTACACCCTGCATAAACTGTATTCCTGCCTTAACTGCAAATCAAAGCACCACCCTATATGAGAAAATTATTTTAAAGCCTTCATGTACAAAGAAACTGCCCTAGACAGCATCGTGGAGTCAAATATACAACGCTTTGAACCAATTCTAGGGCTTCGACTATGTGTGTATATATATATATATAGTTTCTAAGTATAAAGCTGATCAATTAGACTAGCATCGATCTAAACGGTTGTGCAAAGTTGATAATTGAAATCTTTTTGTATGGTTTTAAATTATACCGAAGAAATTTCATCTAAGCTTCTATCGGCGTGTAGTTAAGATACAGATATACATAGTCTACATATATATGGATCTTCAAGCTAATTGCATAAGAAAATTCAGATACGTACGTACCATAGGAGCCCGACTTGAAGATGCTTCGCCTTTGATGGCCTTATACTCGTTCATCTTCCACTCGGTTTTCCTTCCGTTGGGGGCTCTTCCGTTATAGAAAACCATGGTTCTTTTCATCCCAATGATGCGATTATCAGAAGAATACACATGGTTAGGAGACCCAGTTGCCTTCCAGTACCCTGTAGTTGTGAGTCGCCTCGGTCTTCCTCCGCGGGCTTCGCTTTCTTGTCTTGGAATGAAAAAGAACCATTGCTCCGTGTCTCTCAGACTCGCCTCACCCGAAACCTCTGAAACACATCCCATAGTAACTAATTAAGAGCCATACACTTACAGATTTCAAAAAGGTATATCATTTTTGGAAGTCATATAATTGACGAGCTAATTGTTGAATGAAAACGAAGGGAAGGAAACTCAATAACATAATTATCTATTTTTCTTGTTTCGAAATCATATGTATGTCGTGTAAATCCCCTATACAAATGATCCGTTCTCGTCCTTGACTTGCATCACTCGCGGATTGTTGGATCAATAGCGCCGACGATGATGTATTATTCTTTTCGGTGAATCAAATAAATTAAGAATGAATTAAGCAAAATTAGAATTCTGTCCTTAATCAAGGTGAAATTTGAATGAACAAGCTCTTTTTGAATATACGTACCTAGAAGCGAAGAAAAGTATAAAATTATAAAACTAACTAATTAACATGACCAAGCTCTGATGATCAATTAGTGCAATGACCATGTCCAAAGTCATAATTTTATGCAAAAACTGGAACAAGTAAAACAATTCCAACCATTTATTCCATGTCTAGCTAGCCCCATTCTAATTAGAAAAAACAAAACAATAACAGGAGAAAAAGAGAAGTAGACGGGAATCGATGAATTTTACGTGGGAGTTGCCAAGGGTTGTAATCATAAATATCAAGCACAGGTATAACCCGGTTCATGTCCTCCGGCCCGTCTCCTTCGAGCTTATTGTGCAGATAGAAGGAAATCAGCTCCTCTTCAGTTGGGTAGAAACGATATCCCAGTGGCATATTTTCCATCTCTCCTTCTCTCGATCTCTGATCTCTGATCTCTGCTCTACAGCCACACAAAATAAATTCACAGTAAGCTTCAGTTTTTTTTTTTTTTTTTCTCTCTTATACTGATTTTCTCCGTTTGATGCTGCTCAGTTCAATAATTCTCATGCACATCCTTATTATTTATATATGTAGCTCCACCTCCACAGTCTCCACACTAGCTATTTCGGCGAATGACTGAGGAAGTTAGGCAAGGTTGCAAAAAGCGTAACAGCCATCCGAGTGAAATTAGAAAAAATTGGCTCTAGAGAATCCTTCCGGCTTGCTTGGAAATTTCCACTCCACGCGTTTATATCGTTTTGTTTTTTAATGCATCCGTACACCCCCTTTTGAATATTCAATCTCGTCTTCGTAGCCAAGTTTTTGCTACTTCCACTTCCACTCTTCTTCTTCCACGCATGCAACGCCACAAATTTTTATTATTTATTCCATTAGAAAAATTTTTCGCCTATGGGAAGCTTTGATGATGATGTTGAGGTAAGGTCACCACCGGAGCCAAAGTAAACTTATAATGGGTTAAGGTAAAAATAAAAATAGTTTCTTACTTAATTAAAAAATAAATATTGAAATAGAATTTAGATTAATGGAAAATTTTTATTTTCTTTCCTCACACAACACAAACACAAGAACCATGTTTTTGTCCCAAAAAAAAAAAAAGAAAATTCATTAGAACCTTTTACAAAGAAACAAATGGAACTTTCAAAATAAGAATCATCAAATCATACTGAGATATACGCGTTTGATGGACGATTCCGATCAGGGTAACTGTATGTTACGATGATATTTGGCACCGTAGAAGGCTTGGTCATTGTAGTGTTGTTTTAAATTAGTCCAATTAGTTGATGGTGAAGATGCAAGCTGAAACCATGTGGGGGACTGATCGGGTCATGCAATATTGATGGACTTGTTTGAAATTTCAACGATCCCACGGAAAACCATGCAAGTGTGTGCAAAAATATGTGAATTGTGGACGAAGGAAGATCTTAAGTCTTTAATTTTGAAGATCAAAGCTTATATTTTAATTCAGCAATTTCTGATCAGTGTGAAAAATATTTTCGTTTTGTTTATCATTTAGAGGAATAATAATGTATTGTATTTGATAATTCAAAATTTCCGCATTGTGTATTTTAAAAAAATTTTAATTATCATATTAAACATATTTAAAAGAATTACAATAATTAATAAATGAAGTTAAATAAAATGGATAGTCAATAAGTTATAATTAAAAATTGAGCATTGAAGAGAGAATTTGATCAAGAACAATATTTTTATCAGATTGCTAGGACATCAATTTTAATATTCTCAAGGACATGGCAAGTGTGTGTTATAGCATAGATAGGGTTAATCATTTAAAAAAATTTTATCACCATAAATAATTATGTTAATAAAAATGTTTCTATGGTTGATGGTGTGCACCCGCGCGCATACACATACACATAGAGAGAAAGAGGGAGAGAGATAGAGCCATCAACCATAGAAATATTTTTATTAACATCATTATTTATGATGATAAAAATTTTTTAAAAAATTAACTCTATATATGGTATCCTTAATATTTAATTAGTGCCAATGAGCTTATAATTAATTCACATGGTACCAATTTCAATCTTTTAATATTGAAGAAAACATAACGTTAAGAGTTGGATCTCTGTTCTGAGTCTTTCTCCCTCCCTTAATCCCAAAAACTTACGTGTTTTTACATTTTAGTATTCATGAACCAAAAAAAAAAAAAAAACTCTAGTCAATAATTAATTAAGCAAAGATACCGGGCAAAAGTAGGAGTAATATATATGGATTAGATTTAAGTCTAATTCTTTATATTTTTACTACGACTTTATTAGAGAATTATATAATTTTTTATAAAATTATACACTTATTATGTTATTAATAGAGAGATTTATTTATTATATTTTAATTAAAAATTTTGATAATAAAAATATAAGGAATTATATATAAATTTATTTTCAAATAATATATATAAAAACCTCCTAAACTAGGCTCAATTCTATCAATTAGGCATATTGTTAGTAATTTTCTCGTGCTCATCGTGACATACACCCTTACTACGTATAATAAGGAACAATTCCAAATTTACAATAACAATTTTGAGACCTACCTAGTGAGTTTTCAAATATGAGACCGTTTACTTCAAAGCATATCTTCAATGTCGGAACATATACTTAATTAACTCCGGGGTTGACCCCAACCGTAAATGACTCCCTCCCCATAGGAAGATAAAAGAATGATTTTCGCCCCTTTTTTGAGTCGACACAAAAGTTAAATAAAAACAGAGAACAAAAATTTGATTAAGCGATGTAGAGGGAGACTAGAACGCGTATAACGATCTTTGTCCTCACTACGGCCTTATGCTAACCAAACAACATGTAATCCTAAGACGAGGTGAGGCCAATTTGGTCCAAGACACTGATTGAATTAGCCAAAAGGCATTGTCTCTTTCGGTTATCTCTTTTCTTTCCTTTGTTTGTTTGAGCCCTTCACAAAAATTGTAATGAAACGATCGATCGAGCAACTTTATTTTTCTATCACGGCGCAATGTCAGTTGATAAATCTATGCCACTTCCTCCTCTCTGATCCTATGGGCTCCTGAGAAAACTAATTTACACAAGTGAATTAAATCTCTTTATAATAAGGCATCTGTTTAAAAGTCATCCAAATAATCAATGCTTTCAAAGATATCTGAAAAGGCTTGCAATGAGCAACAATTTGCTTGACCTCTAGTTATAGTCCACCCAGAAATTACTCTGCAATTTCGGTGACGACTCAGTCTAGCAAAGTAACTGTCCATACAAATATCAAATTAGACAACACGTGCATTAAAAGTGTGGGCGAAATGCTGCTAATTAAATAATCTTAAATTCATAATATATTTGTATTAGTTTATTATCACAATATCACATCACACGGTTCCAAGTATATATTTCTAAACGAAATCGCGAACACAAATGGAGTTTCAGTCACCCAAACACCACTCTTTGAATTCAGGAATGACGATCTGGAGAATATGCCCCTCTTGTTATTTCTGATCAATTTTAGAATTTTTTAATAATTCATGACTGCCATGCCATATCTATATATATCCATATATATATATATATATATATATATATATATATATATATATATCACATCGATGCTTCCCCATGTGGCATGTACCATTGTATTGAACAAGTTATTTTGAAGACTTAATTACCTGGTGATGGTATGATTTGATAATTATGGTTATCTCCTCACCACGAAAATGCAGGATTTTTTGAAACCACGTTTTCGACATATACACATCACAATCAGTTCATCTAGGACAAGAAATATTGTTTCGTTTTTGCGTGTCATCGTTTTCAAAACAACAGAATATTTAGAGTAGTACCACAAATAACACATGCCTTAAGTGATCGCTTAGCTGGTCAAGCTCGAAAATTCTTAACATGCATGCATTTGCTTGAAATTCCAAATTAAATTGACAAATCCTGCTACGATTAGTCTTTGTTTTTTTTTAAATAGATTCCCTTTAACCTCCCAGCATAATATAAATAGAATTCCCATAATAAATTAAGTAATATATATATATATATCCTAAATAAAAAACCATTAATTAATATTTTGGTGATTAACAAAAACTGATCAACGGGAAATAAAAATGCATATAATTAAATTTCTTTTCGCAACAGTTAATGAGAGTCTTCGCACGTCTAGTTGATGCCCGGTAAGCGAAGTCAATTTTGTTTAGTTAGGTCCATGTTGATTGAGAACATGATGTTTTGTCTTAGCAATCTCACAATCAAGATATAAAATATTTTAAGTAGAAAAAATGGGCCCGTCAGACAATTTCAGAGAAACTTTAGTTATTGTTCGCATGTGATTCGTGTTCACACCCGTTTTCTTTCGTAAATTGGAACGTAGACTACAACAGTGCCAACCCATTTGCTCTGAGATTTTTCTTTGGTATGGAAAAAAAAAAAAAAAAAGAATCTCAAAGCAAATATTCAATTATTTTATAGTACGTTTTTACTATTTACATTCTGATAAAAATAGAACGTGCAACTAATTGAACACCCTTGAATTTCAATTTGAAAAGCATGATAGTTTCAAAAATATCTGAATTTGAATATGTACATGGGCATATAATTAAATGATATTTTATTTATAATAAAAAATTATGTTTACCTACTTTGAATTTTACTTCCAATTACAGTATCTTCTAAATAACACTCCTCAATCTATTAGTCTTATTGCAATACACCTCTTATTAATTAAATTAAAATATTTTAACTTAGTAAAATTTCCAAAAATATCTTACGTATTATTAATCTCCCTTTTGCTTTTATTTCCATTCTTTTCGATCAATCTATTTCTGTACTGTAACAAAAGAAACTTGACACAACTAGTTCTTAAAACCACGAAAAAAAAAAACAATAGATTTGTTGCTATGTTTTTCATCTCCTCATCATTCACATTCACAAATCCATTGAAGCTCTTTCCACAGGAACAAGTTTGACGCTTATTAATCTTGCTGTTGCTATTATCCCGCAAAGGACAAAGATTTGAATCGTTGATCTTTATGATATCTAGGTTGTAACGACAAATCTAGCTATGCTCGGAGTAGCTCAATCTTTGGTTTCAGTTTTCTTCTTCAATTGTGTGTGATTTACTGATTTTCCTCTATCTACTCAAGTATATTCTTTTTTGTAATTGCGCAATTTATGGCACAATATTTGATTTTCTGAAGGATGATTAATTGGAGATATGTGTTGGAGCGGAAGAGGATAGTGATGTGCAAGATAAGGTTTTTCCCGGATGTGATTCATCAATTTGAAGAGGTAGTCTTTAAAAAAAAATAATAATAAATAATAAGAAAGATACTTTAATAATTTTACATGATTAAACTTTTTAAATTTAGATGATAAAAAACTTATTACAATATGACTCATGAATTAGGGCTCAATTGTAAATTTTTAAAAATTAAAAGGATATTATAATTGGCGATAGAGACTAAAGTGAATTAATAAATATAACTATTAACGAACAAATATATGCATATATTATAAAATGCATTTTTTAATTAGTATATCAGACTTCTGCCATGTCTATCAACTTTCTAGTGTTCAAAATTTATGGTAAGTATAATTTTATATTTTATTTTGTGATATATATTAGATGTTTACAATTAGTAAAGCATAGGAGAGATATGATGGATTCAAAGCTATTCAAATTTAAGGGCTGTCTAATTAGAGGATATAACAGTGAAAAAAATATAAAAAATAAATAAATAAAGGTAAATAAGATAGAAATTAATTTTTTGTCTTTATTTTTTTAAAAATAATTTAATAATTAAAATAATAATTTAATAGATGAAATAATAAGTATAATAAGTATAATAAATATTATATAAATTATACAAATAAAATAAACCAAATAGGCCGCTTAGAGTAGAGTTGGGGGAGAAAGATCTAAGGCAAAGCGTTCGTAAACATTTTTTATAATTAAAATATAGGGCTTGACCCTTGCTCCACAGTGAATTACAAAAAGAAATAATATATCTTGATTAATATCTGCTGGCTTTTCCGCTGATGTTTTCAAACGATAAATCAAGATGTGAAATTAAACCACCGGCGAGACAGGTTCTCATTGGCCGTTTTGGAAAACGCCGTGGATGGGACATTGAATCATGAGTCTAGGTCAAGGTCTTTTTTTTATTATTATTAATATTTTTATTTTTGGTATGAAATGACATGATTTGCATTCGTGGGAAAAGGTTAGAAGAAAAAAGAAAGATAGGTCAAAAGAGAGTCAACTGAAACTTGACCATCTTCCAGTAAAGTAATGCACAACTTCCGCATTCATGTCTTATTGGAAGACAACTCATGCGCAATTGCGTGTGGCTTTTGCGTACGTTGAATTGACTTCATCATCCCTCCTTGGTCCGCAATCCATTGAAGGTCCTCTTATCTTTAGAAATTTTTAATTGGGAAAAAGACATAATGAATGGACTCATATACTTAGATTTCGCATTCATCTTCTCACTCTTTCGTAAGATGTTGTTAGATACCAAAGGTTTACTTCAAATTTTACGTCTACTTTAATTATTTATAAGTTTAATATTAAATACGGAGATTAAAAATGTTCACTAACCATTCCTCACTTATACAAATTATTTAATTTTATTTAAGTTATACTGAACAAATTTGTATAATAATAATTTTGTTGGATGAATTTTTAATAAATAATTTTTAAATTTATAAAATGTGTACGAATTTAATATCAATCTCATTAAACAAAAATGAATACTTTTGATGTCGGCAAACTAAGAATTCTTAAGTATTTGACCTATGTATTAGTCTCTGACTGATTTTTAATGTTTAATCTAATGGTTTTATTAAGTTTTTAAAAGAATAAATGCAAATTTATTTTTAAACTATAAAAGTCCGTAAAGTAAATAAAATACGCAATGAAATACTTAATTCTAATAATAAGCTTTTCTCTTTTTCAAATTAATTAATTCTCAATGAAAATTGACCACCAATTTTGAATTCGAATTAATTAATTTATATATTAGCTAATTAATTATTTGGACAAGATTACTTGGTCATGTGACAGTGGATGTAAATTTTCTAACAATAGCATCAATATATTTAAAATAAATTAATAATTTAGTTTTTTAAAAATTATTTTTAATTTAGTTATTTAGAAATAAAGTTTCTTAATTTAATTTTTAAAAAATTACTCCCATCTCCATTTGATTCTTTAAAAATAAAATATTCAATTTAATTCTTCAAACATTTTTTTTCTCCAATCAAAATGATTTCTTCATTAAATAAAAATAGGATTCTATGTGTTTGCCTAGGTGTTCTCAACCCTTTAAAAAAATTGTATTAGAGCTAAATTTCAATATACTATGGAGTTCACAAATCTTTCCAAAAGAACAATTTAAAATGTTTGAAAATTTAAATTAGAAAATTTTTATTTTTAAAATTAAATTATAAAAAAATATTTTTAAATAATTAAATTATTAATTTATTTGTATATTTACTTTTGCCAGACGAAGCTGGCTATTTTCACTATTCCTTTTGATGCAAATAATAAAATAGAAAACGTAAAAAAGTAATTGGAATTTGCTGTTTCCAATTGAAGGCATTTTCTTCGTCGCGCATGGGTAATTGGAAATCAAACCTGCAACGAAGTTGATAGTGCCTGTCGCTCTCATATCCAGCATAATGCAATTTCATTTCAACGGCTCTGTTGTTCTAGGCTTGACAGTTCAAGTTTGTATTATTTAATTATTTTAAGATTCAATTATACATATTTTTTATTTTAAAAAAATATATATACTTCTTTTGAAATAAAATTTATTTTATATTTTACTTTAATTTTACATTTTTATTAAAATATCCTCTGTTTAAAATTTTTATATATTTTTTAACTAAAAATTTTTAAATTAGTGTAATTTCAATAAAATTCAATAAAGGACTTTGTAATTTATTTTAATTTTAAAATTTATGCTATCTTTTCAAAATTAAAAAAAAATAATATTTTATAATTATATATAAGTTTATTTAAAAAATCAAACCATAAAAAAGTCAAAATCGAACCTAGTCAATTTCTTCTCGCAATAGATTTGTTCTTTGTACAACTTTCAAACAGAGTAGTTGAATACCCCCCCTCCTTTTATTCTTTCTTCTTTTGAAGATAAAACTTCAGCAAACAATTATTCACTTTTCTTTTGCTGCTTTTTTTTTTTTGAAAGTCTTTTTCTAGAGGGTGGGGGGTGCGGGAGAGTTCAGCTTTTCCAGTCGGAGTTATGGGGTTCTGAATCTGAAATTTCAAGGAAAAATTACAATGACAAATTTTAACTTAAAAATATGTATAATGAAAGATTTTAAAATTTGAGATTATTATAAAACATCCGAGAATTAAAAATCATTTAGAATAATTTTAAAATTTAAAATTCTTTAGTATAAATATACATTAATTAAGGTTGTCAATTATAATTTTTTCCACATTTCAATCTAACTTTGGTTCCACTCACTTACTCAGGCCTAAGCTACTTTAATTATCATTAATTTTCAAGTTACAGAAGATAAATTGTAAGTTTGACAGTAATATGGAGAATTTAAGTAATATGTGGAAGAACTCGGAGTCTCCCACTAGGGCGAGTACCTCGTAAGTTTGCCTGCTGAGAGCACTACTATTGCGAGAGCGAGGCTTGGTTGTTGGGCCTGTGGCGTATATAAAAAAAACGCTTGGCCCATGCATATATATATATATATATTAATAGTGAATGATTCGCTTAAAAAAAAAAAAAAACTAAGAAGACTACAAATACGCATTTAATTAAACTTCAAGGGCAAATTATATTGATTTTCTTTGAGATTTGATAAAATTATGTATGTTATCTCTTATATTTTGAAAATATTATTTGACTTCTTTAATATTTGATATATATTACAAAAAATTTCTCTTCCAATTTGCCTTTTTTTTATGAAGTTAAATTTTTGTACAATATAAAAATATGACTTCATTTTTAATATGATAATACAAGTCACTATGTAGATATTAAACTTTAACATAAGACTATAATTTTATTATTAATATAATAGTAAGAACAATTAAGTAATTTTACTTGTAAAAGAAAGGCATATTGTAGACAAAACTAATTGTATTGACTTGAAAAATAAAATAAAGGGAGAATTTTTACAATATATATCAAATATTTAACAAGTTATCTATCATACTGGTTCTTGAAAATTTTCAACAAGATCAATTTATTTAATCTTACTATCATCAATTTAGTCTTGATCAATAGGTCTATTGTCATCAATTTAATTTTTTTAAAGACTATAATGAAATGAATTTAATCTAATGTCAAAATTAAAATAATATATTTTTTAAAATATTAAGATTAAACTGATATTAATAAACCTTTTAAGCCAAATTGATGCTAATAATATCTTTCAAAGGCTAAAAATGATAAGTTTTTCAACTTAAAAAGTATTACCAACTCTAAACACATGTTCGAGTCATTCATGGTACCACATTAGTGTCATGTGTAGTATATGGCGTCTCCAATGGCCGATTATAATTATCCCTTTAGCCTAAGAAGCTTGAAGCCCATTGCCCAAAAACCAAAGACAACCCAATACTCCAGCAACGAACCCAAGATTAATTCCGGCTACAAGGCCATATAATTGAAGCCCATCTTCAGAACTCCCAAGGAATAAAATAATCAACAAGGGGTAAATACGTCTTTCCGTAATACCAATGAGACTATATATATTTGCATCATCGGCAGCATTTGCCATGTCTAGCTAGGGTTTTCCAGGTTAATTGGCGATACATTTCATCTCGTAGGCGGCAACTCTTGAGAGTATCAAACCACATAAGCGCGGCCCTTAAGATCGCCTTCCTTATCAATCATGGAAGCGTTTTGAGTCATAGCCGCGCGACATCAACATCCCTTTGTTTTGGAGGGTTCTCTTTAGGGTTTCCCTTCTGGGTCCTCCTTTCCCTTGCCTGATTTCCTTATTCTTTTGAGGCATGTATCTTTTTGACCTCTGGGCTTGTGACTCTTGTCCTCTTTGTTCATCTATATGGTTAATGGCTTCAAGCCAATTGACTATATCTAGATTCGAATAATGAGAGTTCAGTTCCTTAGGTGTCTCTATTAATGTCTCGTTATCAGGTGGGAAACAGTTCCACTGATTCTTTGTTTTGCGTTCTGTGTTATTATTTTTCTTTTGTTTGGCAAGGATGATGAATTAATTAGATGCGTGAAAGGAAATTTCCTTTCTGAACTTAACAATTGAGGCATTGTAGTAATACCTGACTTGCTGATACTCTGGGTCTTTGCTTGGACATACTACGATTTCTATAAGAGTATGCCGACGCGGGGTTGTACCTGACGTGGTTCGACCTCTTTTCTTGGAAAAAAAAGGTCGTGTTACTCTTTGTCCACCACATTTTCCACCACAAAATTTAGTTCCCCTCTTCGGTGTGATGTCGTTGAAGATTTAGGTTTTGTTTGGTCCAATAGTGGGGAGAGTTTAATGAATGTGGAGGGGTTGTTTGGTCCATAGTTAAGAAAATTGGACCGCACCGACCGTTTTGACTTGTTCAATTAGGAATCGGATATTGGTCTGGTTCAAAATCAGGTTAAATCATTGTTTAGAAAATCGGACCGGACCGGTCGGTTCGACCGGTTCGACCGGAAATCGGTCCCTGGTCCGGTCCGGGTGACATGGAAAACGGGGGTAGTCAAAGAACCGGCCAAGAACCGGTCAAACCGGTCAAAAATTGGTGAAAACCGGTGAAAACCGGACTGAAAAAATCGATTTGAACCGTTTTGAACCGGTTTGAAGCAATTTTCTTTTTTTTTTTTTTAATTTTTTCTTATATAATAGAATAATTCATTTTAAATAAATTTGATAAATTAAAAATAGAAAATAATAAAAAAGATGAGGGAGTTAAAATATAAATTTTTTTTTTTAAAAAAGAAAGAGAATATAAGAGAAATAAAATATGCATAATTAATTATTTTTTATACTTACTTTTTATTATATTCAATTTTCTAATAAAATTTTTCTCAAATATCAAGATACTTAGCTAAAATTATTATTTATTATTTTATTATTTAATAAGAAGTAGAATCTTAATATAATTTAGAAATTCTAAAAGTTTAATATTAAATATTCTTAACTTTTAATTATAGATAATTTTTATTTTAAACTAAACATTAATTTTTGTAATATCTTAAGAAATATTGAATTAGTAATCAAATATTTAAAATTTACTAATATTTATTTGTTATATTAAAATTTTAATACATAAAATTTTTTTAAATAATATATTTAATTATTACCGGTTCGACCACGGTTCGACCACGGTTCGACCAATGAACCGTGAACCAGTACCTCCACCGGTTCAATGACCGGTTCGGTTTTAAAAACATTGGGTTAAATCAGTCCATCTCATTTTTTTATTTTTTTTATATAATAGAATAATTTATTTTAAATAAATTTAATAAATTAAAAAAAATTTAAATATAAAAGTTTTTTTTAAAGAGAGAATATTAAAAAAATAAAATATATATATATCTTATGGTGTGTTTGGAAATCCGGTTATAAATCACGTTTATGTAGAAATAGCTATTTGTTGTTTCTTATAAAACGTGATTTGTTTCCTACAAATCATAGTTTGTTCTTTCAAAAGTTTATCCAAACATGTTATTATTATTTTTTATTCTTGTTCTCTATTATGTTTATGTTTTATTTTTTAGTAATATTTTTTTTTAATATCAAAGTATTTAATCAACATTATTATTTATTATTTGTTTTTTAATGATAAATAAAATTTTGATATAATTTAAAAATTATAAAATAATTTTTGTAATATCTTAAAATATATTGAATTAATAATTAAATATTTAAAATTTATTAATATTTATTTGTTACATTAAAATTTTAATATATAAAATTTTATAAATATATATTTAATTATTATCGATTCGATCATGATTCAATTACGGTTCGATCAATGAACTGTGAATTAGTGTTTTCACTGGTTTGATAACTGATTCAATTTTAAAAACATTGTGAACTAGTGTCTCCACCGGTTCAATAACCGATTTAATTTTAAAAAGAGTTATTTTTAAAATTCTGTTGGGTGAAGAGAAGAGAGATTATTGATTGGTTTAGAATTTAGATGGGAGATTATTGATTAGTTGGAGAGTAGTGACAAATTTATTTTTATATTATTTTAATTTTTTTTATAAAAAAATTATTTATATCAATATTTTTAAAAAAAATTATAAATTTTAATTTTTTTATTTTAGTTTCTGATAAAAAATTATTTTAATTTTTATTAAATGTTAATAAATTAATAAATTATAAAGTAAATTATAAATTAAAAAAAATTAATTCCAAAATCTCTTAAATTGAAAGGAAGTCCCCTCCCTTTCAATTTTGATCAATCAAATATCTTATCTCTTTTCTTACTCTTTCAAAAATTCTCAACTAAAGTCACCCTTAGTTTCTTTTTCAAGTGATACAGACCTTTCTTGTTATATGTTTTGTTACTCTGTTAGACCTTGTATAGATCTCCCTTATTATAAATTTAATGGAATACAGAAGTGGAGCGTGAGCTGAATGACGGGAGGGTGAACAAGAGGTCCATGCTCTGGTCTTGTATATGATTTTTAATTTTTTTATTTGATAAAAATTTATATAAAAATTTTATTTTTTTTAAGAATAAAACATATTTTTATAAGAATTTATATAAAAATTTTATTTTTTATGAAGAAAATTATTTCATAATTTCTAAAAAAAAATTTGACCCAAAAAAGAAAAAGTGGCTGGACGCCAGACTTGAAAGAATCAGATGTTAAACTGGATAGAGTTAGATCAAAATTTAATCCAACTAAGTCTATAAATATCCTTATTCAATATTATATATTATATACTAATGTATTCATAAATATATAATTCTTTTTATCTTTGATAAAAAATTGTAAAAAGTAAACTTTGAAATTGGAAACTTAACGTATTGTCTACTGCTGAACATGTAACTTCTCCTTGAATCTTTGCTTCCCAACATTTTATTTACGGTGACGGGCAAATCAATACGGTGATAGGCTAATCAATTTAATTAAGGAGGAATGGGATGGATAAAGGGACCATGGTAGATGGGCAAGATGTATTTGGTGGCGGATATGTTAAATGGTTGAGATATAAGGTTATTTAATTGTGAAGTATGTCATTTTCGGCAATGATGTACTTCTTTTGCCGCCAAACTAACCCAATCCTGATCCCTTTGGCCACTCAAAATATTTTTACAAAGAAATTTTGTTTGTGAACTGTATTTGCCGCCAAACTGAATGATTGAAGTTCACACATATCCAGAATCAGAAAATTAACAAAATAGAAGTGCTATGCAACATACCAGGAACCACAGCACTCTGTAAAGAAATAAAAAACATAATATAATAATTTGTGACCCCATCATCATTATCAAACACACAACAGCAACACGAAAACGGACACCAATCTCACCTACTCTCTAGCTTCACTGTTTAATTATTGTATAACCCATACAAATAAAATCAAATGCAGTTACCTTACCAATTCAATTCAGTTCGCCTTTTATTTTTTATCAGCCAAGCAATGCAGTTGGAGTAATCTAAAAGTAACAAGCATGAAGTTTAGCCATTTAGGGGTTAAACCTGAAGCTTTGGCAATCCCAAGAAGAATAAAAGCAGCAGTCAATGAATAAAAATTCAATCCGATGAAGAATCTTGTGTCTCACAGGATTAAGGCAAAAAGACACGTATAACAGAGTTCACATGTGTGAAGGTTGAGAAGGAAGTACAATGAAAAATAGCAGCTAGTTGGAAAGCTATCAATAATTTGACCCCAGAACTGTAAATAATCTTTAAAAGGCCAATTACCATTCCAGATTCTAAAACTCACATGCAACACAGTCATAAACACAGCATCCTTTCAACTCCTTACAACCAAGTTAACTAGAGAGGCTAAAACAACCTCATCTGAGAACCAAGTTAACTAGAGAGACTAAAATATCCTCATCTGAGTTACCATCCTTGGTGAAGCTATCAAAATTGAAATTCCTCTAGAACTTGTTTCTTTTCTTTAACAAAACCAACACCAAAAATCAATCAAGAAAACCTGTTTTGCGCCAAATAGCATTCCTCACCTGTCGAAGATCCCTCCCTTTAAGGGTCCTTCCGATCCCTTCCAGCACCGAAGAAGTGGTCTTCGGCGACACTCGAGAACCCCTCGCGACGATTTCGTGGGGCGGTAACATCTCATCATCGTCTTCAATGTCGTCGTCCACTAAAGCCAACTCGTCGTTCCTCCTCCTTGCCATGGTTTTGGACGACAGAATCGGAACTTTCACCGGAGCCGATTGCTGAAATTTCCTAGACGGCATGGACTGCGAGAAGTATTCCCTATCTTGAGGGCTCTGACCCGGCGGTCTAGGAATCGACGGTATCATCTTCGCAGACGACGACGACATAGAGGGCCTTCGGCACAATATGGGTCGATCGCCGGAACGAAAATCAGATTCCGATAGTACAGCGAGGATGCCGGAGTTTTGCGGGCAAGGGAGGCTCGGGTTTTGATTTTTGGCCGCCGCCGGCGGCTGATCGAGGCGTTGATTTTCCATTTCAGGGATATCGCCGGACCAAAAAAGCTCAGCTTCGTTGAGCTCGTCGGCGGCGTTTCCTGCGGACGGTGGCGTGAAGGTGAACAGTCCAAGTAAACGATCAGAGGAGGAAGCTGATCGGCGGTGGCGGGATGCCATAGGGTCCATTTCGGTGGGGGGCTCAAAAAGGAACTGATATTGAGAGGAAAACTGAAATGGAAGTAGAAGAGAGAATAATGAGTGATGTGGCGGAGGAAAAAACAGAGGACTTGAAAGACGCTGCAGGCGGGGCCCCATTATGGTCGCGCTCACTTCTGACGTGGCCGAGGCATTCGGATGGTTTACCCTGCATGTGGGTCCTACTTACTTAGCCAAAAATGAGAGAACTGTAATCGGAAAAATTCTGACTTTAACTTTATAAAAATAATTTTAAAAGTTATTATATATATTTTAAAATTATAATTTAATCTTTCTAATATTATAAAATAATTTTTATTTAAGAGTAACAATAAATTAAAAATACTTTTGTAACATTAAAAATATTAAATTATGATTTTAAAAAATATACATAATAATTTTTAGAGAATATTAATAATAATTTTATTTTTAATTCTTTCAAAAAATTTTAATTTTTAGAATTTTTTAATATTATTTTTATAAAGTTAGTAAATTGGATGAAAATTTTTCTAATTTTGATACAGTGGACGCCGGATACATGAAACTTGAGGTCGAAAAGCCGCGTTGGTTGAGGGGGAGAAATTTGCAGAACAGGTAATGCAGAATATTCAGTAAGAGACAAAACTGAGAGGAAGAGATATAGTGCGTGTATGAAACTTTCTCATTTGGTTCTTATTTATCACTATTTTTTTCTTTAAACAGGGAGGATAAATTTAGTATAGTGGGATTTTGTTACAAAAAGAAAAAAAAAATAGTATAATAGGATTCAACTTCAGAGGTAGGAATCACTTGGGGGGCATCTAAAACAAAGGAGAAAAATGAGAAGGTGATGATTATACGTCAATGGGGGGGTGGGCCCACTGCCCACGTGTTTGAGGCATATGTGCCACGCCGCTTGTACTAACCTAGGTATGGTGCATTGGTGTTTCCGCGTCTTCCCTCCACCATCCCACTCCTACAAGAAGTGCCTACCCCCCTATATTTTCCTTTGTAAATGAAAAATATGGAAATTACTTACATCTGTTTTGTTTTGATTTGTTTTGTTGCTATCTGTGATTGCTTATGTACTGTTAGAAAATGTGAATAAAAAACTCAAACTTCATCATCATGCCAACTTTTTCATATAATACGAATTAAACTGATTACAAAAAGCATAAATAAAAATTACAAATGTTTTTATACTAACTTTTCTTTTAATTTTTAATATATATATATATATTTAAAAAAATTAAAAATTTTATTACACTTTAGTTTGATTTTTACTTTTCACTAAAATATTATTTATTATTCTAAATATATGTTTTTTAAAATTAAAATACTCCTCTTCAAATCTAACAACTTAAACAAATAGATTTGATAATAAAAAAATCTATTATTTAAAATTAAAATTATATTTAAAACTAGTTCTTACAAATAAAAAAATTATACTTAATAAAAAATATTTTAGTTAAAAAATTCAAAGTCAATGTATGTCCTGCTATTTTTGTTTCATACGGAACACTAATCATTACTTAACATTAAGTAGTAGAATAATATAAATTCATTAAAAAATACTAAATTGAGTTAACACAGAAATGAGTGAGAATAAGAAAGCTTTTATTATCAATAATGAGTTTAAGATAAAATGTTCTAAGGAATTGACACAAAATTAATGGCTGTTTCATTTAATTTAATTTTCCATGCAGTCTAACATAACTCTACTTAGGGCATTCCATAAAAATACTCTATTTGGGTTACTGAATGTGATTTGATAATAAAAAATGGGTCTTGCTAATGACTGTTCTTATTTTTTTAAATGAACTATTATTTTAATAAAAATAAAAAAGGCTGATAATAAATATTAATGACACTTGTTTTTATTTAATAGTAACACAACCTTTATATCTCATGCCTAACTATTTATTTATTTATTTTTGATTTGTTCGTCTTCTTTTAATTTTTCTTAGATATTATATTATATTTTTTTAATTTAATGAATATTTTAAATGCATATGAATTGATGATTATAAAGCAATGACTAATTAAAATAATAGTTTTTAGAAAACTGACATAATTTATTTTTTTAAATTTTTTTTTCAATTATTTTTATGTAATTATCAATTCTTATTACGATAAATAGAATAATATTTAAAACAAGATAAAATTGAATAAACTAAAAAATTAATAAAGTTGGATAAATAATTAAAATATAAATAAATTCAATTAATCGCTTAATCTATAAAATTAATATTAATAAATGTTTCTTTAACTAACTTAGTAATTTCCGCTAGTTAGGAAGGTCCATAAAGAATTGAATAGTTTATAATATTTTCATATGAAAAAATTGATATTGTCAGTATAACTCCCACGTGGATTAAGGACGCTTCACGCACCTGTCCTCAACCATTATCTTGGTTATTTTCGGAACAATCAAGCAAAGGAAGAATAGGTCTTGAGATTCCGTGCAGGCTGCGACAACTAGAAGTCTTGTTGCTCGTCAAACTCGTGCCGACTCGTTTACCCAAACTCACCGCTCAACTCGGAGCGTGTTTTCCATAATCCACCGCAGCCGACTCACCCGCCTCCCTTTCTGATTCTCCCTGTGGAGAATTAGCAGTTCGCTGGCCTTTCCACCCACGACGACCATGAATCCCGCGGTAATTACTCATCTGCCACTGCATTTCTTCGAGTACAAGATACAATCTTCCGTTTTTCTCAAATTTCTCCCCTTCTGATGGAACAGCAGAGAAGTCTTTCCGGCTCGATGCAGAGCCCTAGATCTCAGTCTTCGCAGCCCTTCCTATCTGTCTCTGTTACTGATCCGGTTAAGCTCGGCAATGGCGTCCAAGCCTATATCTCCTACCGCGTCATCACCCAAGTAATTCTCTACTTTTTATTACTTTCTTTCACCTATCTGCAACCCCTTTTTTCTTTAGTTGGAAATTTCTTATCGAATCGGAATCGACCTCTCTATGTGCTTCGATTTTTTTTTTCCCTTTTTCTTAGTATGGGTGCTGCATTAGTGAATTGCATTTGGTTTCCGCCCTAGCATGAAGGGTGAAATTGAATGAAGTTTCTCTTGTCTTCAGTATGTTGTCTATTGGATTAAGAATCTATAAATGGAAGAATAACGTGCAAATAAAAACATTTTTCAACACACACACACAGTGTGTGTGTGTGTATGAAACTGTCGTCTATTTGTAAGAATGACATGATAAGGAAGTTCAATTTGGGGTGTTGAATGACACTAATCACGATATAATGGGATTTCAAGGAGTAACCAACTTTTCTGTAACATGTTGCGCCATGAACACAGTAAAATATTAAAACATTAACTAGAGATTGTGGTCTTGAATGAATAATTGGAGCATTATGGCACTTTCTATGAGCATCAACTTTCCTATCGCCTTTTGTTATAGTTGGATAAATAGATAGACACTAACAGAGACAGAAACATAGAGACAAACCTGGGGATGAATTGTGTTCGATGACCGATGACATGTTTTCCACCCCTATTTTGTTGCCAATAATGTATAGACGACGTACCTATATGCACAGCATGCGTGCATGTATCAGCGTGTTGAATGGTTTCTACTCTTTCTTTCTGGGTAAGTGAAGGAAATGGAAAGAATTTTAGAGAGAAGTTTCTGCTCAGGGCTTTGTATAATGTTTAAGTCTGTAGGGATGCTTGTCAATTTTCAGTTGGCTCAACCATGGTAGAAACTTAGAATACACTTGGAGTGCATTTTGTACAACGCATCAACTTTTGCAAAATTGTAAGGGAATGGGAATGGGATGGATTGACCAGAACAGTGACGATGTTCCCTTTACTCAAGAATGGAATTGCATTTTAGTATATTCCATTGACATGGAGTGGAGACAGAGCAAAATGGAGATTAAAAAAATGGGAAACAAAATAAAACACATTGCTGGTATCCCCATTGCCATGAAAAGGAATTGTCATTCTCATGTACCAATGTACTCTAAAACTTCATATGAATATGATTTTTTCTTACACTTAAATCTACAACAGTAGATACTTTATATGCAGTCTCCTATTGTCAATGCGAAGATGTTTCCTTTCATCATTTGTGAGTATTGGCTTTTTCCCACCACCCATGGATTTCACGGTGAAGGTCTATATAAAAGCCTACCATTTCATTCTCATACTAACTGGAATCTATTTTGGCAGACAAATTTTCCTGACTACCAGGGACCTGAGAAGATTGTCATCCGACGGTACAGCGACTTTGTTTGGTTACGTGATCGTCTTTTTGAGAAGTACAAAGGCATATTCATTCCACCTCTTCCAGAGAAAAGTGCTGTAGGTAACATCTTTTAGCAGGACTCTTTTTTATGTGTTTAATAATATTCAATTCTAGAAGCTGCTATTAGAATATACGATAATACTACTTTGGCAATCGGCATCCTTTTTTATATGCTTTTATTTTCCTTTTATGTCATTTGTCAGATGTTAAGTTGGTCTATTCTTGTATGGTAATGAAAATATGAAATTATCTTGATTGAAGGGAACTGCTATATATTTTCTCATAATGCTCCTCGCAAGGTGAAAAAAGTTCTTTGATATTTCAGATTAACTGTGTATGAAATCTGTGATATGCTTTACATCTTCTCATTTTTCCACAGCCTTGTCCACTGCAGGAATTCAGATTTCTGGTGGTGCTTACTCAGTACCCTGGAAATAGTGTCTTATTGCAACTGTTTGATATCTATATTTCGATAATTAGTGCTGTTCACTTTTCAGAATTTTTTTTAGCATGCTATATTTTGGACATAATGTGACCAGAAATGTATATGGCATGTCCTGATGTGCATTTGGCATGGTTGTTTGATTAACATTGGGGCATCATCATTGATAATGAGTAATCTATGCAATAAGAACCCTATAGAAGCCTGGCACTGATTAAAAAATTATTCAACGAAGATGTTGATAATCTATAAAGCAATCCAAATTTACTATCTGGCCTTACCTTTGTTTCACTTTTGCAGAGAAATTCCGTTTTAGTGCTGAATTTATTGAGATGAGACGTCAAGCGTTGGATATATTTGTAAATAGGATAGCGTCACATCATGAGCTTCAGCAAAGTGAAGATCTGAGGACCTTTCTGCAGGCAGATGAGGAGGTGATGCCCCTTTTTGAGTAGTAAAATTTATTCCTTTGCTGCAGCTGTATATATTTTAGATGTGATTCGCTTTGTTGCATTATCTTCTAGCACAATGTTTGCTTCTTCCCTTATGCCACTGGCTCATTGTTACTGCACTATGTTTTTCCAATTGAGTTCATTTTTTTTAATTCAATATAAATATTATGATAAAATACATTGTTTATTTTGAATATTGGCTTCCTTAGATGACTAGCAAATAGTTGAGGAGTGGATCACATTTTCTTAAGCATACAATTATTGTTATATAGAAAATTGAATTTTGCAATAATATCAATTATCCCAATCCTATTTAACACCTGTTGCACATGTTGGAAAGTGGGGTATCTGGAATCTGCTGAACATCTCTCTTTCTCTGTTGTGTGTTTATATCTGTCGTGATTGTAAAAGTTCTAGTTTGGCTATATTTTTCAATTTTCAAGAGGGAAAAGAAAATCTAACTTCATTTTGATTTCTTTATGATGTGTATGCAGACAATGGAGAGATTAAGGTCCCAGGAGACAGGTATATTCAAGAAGAAGCCAGCTGATTTAATGCAGATTTTTAAGGTAAGATATGTACTGTTAGTATTATGATGATTTTTCTAATAAGGGTTCAATATGTTAAATGGAGTAAAGTTTTGAGTTCTCACTAATTCTGTCTCAAATAAAACAACAGTCACTATTTCTTCCTTCCTGTTGCTAGCTGTGAACAAACACATGGATGCATGAAATGGAAAGGGAGAAAAGGAAAAAAGTACAAATAATTATTTCAAACTCTATGAATCATTTAATTAACTTAGATTCTTAGATTTATTGGGTTAAAAAAAAAAAAGTTAGTGGGGGTGAGATAATGGTAGTATTGATTTGACTCTAATAATTTTAAACTATTGAAAAGAAAATTATTTGATAAATAGGGAAAGTAGAGACAGTAAAATGGTGGGAGAAAGTTATTTATATCACTCTAGATATTCATCTTCATATCTGACTTTTATATTTAAATCAGAAGTAAATTTGCAGAAAAGAAGTTATTACTTATTGATACACAAAAAGTATCAATGAAAGTTGCTAGAGTTTCTTTTATTAGTAGTATAGATAAAGGAAGTTGGCTGAGCTGAAATCATTTCTAAGATGCTCTTACCAACTCAACTATTCATGGACGCATTGCATGACATGGATACCTCTAGAGTAGAACAATGAACCAGGTTTGAGGCAACACTGAAATCTACTCTTGATAATTGCATTTTGCTACATTGTTGTGCCATTCCACTTTGGTATTTATCTCTTCGTCTATCATAGATGGAATGTTACCCAGCTTAAGAGATTGCTATTTCATCTGTTTGAGGCAATTGCTTTTACTTGCATGTCTGGTTGAGTGTGCTGTCTGAGTGTTGGTCCTGCTGTCTTATTTTGTTTGTAATTGTTTGTACAAATACTGACAGGATGTGCAATCTAAAGTGAGTGATGTTGTCCTTGGGAAAGAGAAGCCAGTTGAAGAATCAACTCCTGAATATGAAAAGCTGAAACATTACATTTTTGACCTTGAAAACCACTTGGCTGAAGCTCAAAAACACGCCTATCGACTTGTTAAGAGGCACAGAGGTAAGGTTCGGTTTGGTGTTTGTTGTCCTTTCCATTTTGCCCTTCACTGCTTTGATTTCACTTTTAATCCCCCGTTGTGGTATGACCTATGCATAATGTGATTCTTACAATCTTACTTCGATGATTCTTGCAGAGTTGGGGCAATCACTTTCAGATTTTGGGAAAGCAGTGAAACTTCTTGGTGACTGTGAACAAAATGCTCTTGGGAAGGCATTCTCTGAACTTGGGGCAAAGTCGGAGACTTTATCAGTCAAGCTGCAAAAGGAGGTAAGCTTCCTGTTGCTTATTTTACTGGCTTTTCATATAGGCGTGCTTGCATTATTGATGAAGATGACAATACTGTAATATAATTTTCTGGCAAGCAGGCCTATCAGATCTTGATGAATTTTGAGGAGCCTCTGAAAGATTATGCCCGTACTGTGCAATCTGTCAAGGTTAGTCTGGTTTGTTTCTCTTTCATTTCTTAATAATTAAATGATCAACATGACTGAATGTATTGTTTGTTTTCTTTCATTGTTATGTAAGATTATACGTCCCAACTGCCTCATTGAAACAATTATTCGTATTGGCACCCTCAAATTTCAAACACAACCCCCCTCCCCCCCAAAAAAAAAAACACAAAAAAAAAAGAGAGAAACCAAAACACTTATCCCTTTTTTTTTTCTGCTATTCTGAAACAGGCAACAATAGCAGAGAGAGCCAATGCCTTCAGGAGACAATGTGAATTAGCTGAAACTATGAAGCTGAAGGAGATCAACCTGTATGTTCCTGGCTCTCACTTTTCTTAGTTCACCCAATCTAGTGTGGCACAATAGAATGTGTTTTTAACATAATATTCTTTTTGGGCTGAGGTAGCACTCAATACTAATTATTTGATGCACAATCCTCCCTAAGCAAACTCGTGTCCCCATTCTTTTCTTTGCGAATGCAAAGAAGTCTGGAGTTTTCCATGTGGTTGGTGGACTAGAACGTATCTAATATTCTGATTCATTATTTATTTGTATCTGTTTCAATGCAGTGACAAACTCATGCTGACTCGATCCGATAAAGTGGGAGAAGCACAGCTTGAATATAATGAGGCAAGTTTGCTTATGATTGTTATCCATTTTCTAATAAGCAATTATATATCTATCAGTTTGTTTGGTTGGGAGTGACATTTGATTTTGTGGTGCAGTTGAAGGTAGAGAGTGAACAAGCAGCAGAGACATTTGAAACGATTGTTAGATTAATGAACGAAGAGATAGTGCGTTTTCAGGAACAGAAGACAAAAGATATGGGAATAGCTTTTCATGAATTTGCCAAAGGCCAGGCACGCCTTGCAAATGGTATCGCAGATGCATGGCGAAGTTTGATTCCAAAACTTGAAGCATGATCTTCCTCGTAGTTGATTTATCAAATGTACCCTACAAAGCAGAGGTAAAGTACTTCACAGGTGGTTAAAGGGTTGAAAGTATGGCAGAGGCAACTCGTGTAAAACTTGCTTTTTGGGCCATCGCAAAACTGTGCAATATTTTGGCTTTTACGAGTTATCTCTGCAGTTTTAATTTTGGCGGCCAAGATGTGATTGTCTTACCACTTGTTATGTACAAATTTTAAATTAAAGGACAAACGTAATCATCTTTAGAATGTTTTCCCCCACTCCTCTAACACCAAGGTGACTGTTGTACGGCGTTTCCCACATTTTCTATTTACGTTTAGATAGAAAAAGCATGGCTTGGGGCGAATTGTAGAGAGAAGCTCCGCTTCAACATTTGGTTCTAACGAATGCAGTTAAGTTGATATTTTATCCCTGAATTAATTTTTTTCATACGGTTTGTATAATATTTATTATATTTTTTATAATTATTATTTTATTTATTAAATCATTATTGTAATCTTCAAATTATTTTTTTAAAAGAAGAATTATATAAGTTATTTTTTATTTTACTTATTTTTATTTACTTATTTTTTTACATCTTTTTATATTATCCAATCAAATGGGATAATCGTGCTTACTTCAGTGAAGGTGTATCAAGTTAATTAATACATCAAGCTTCTGCGAGTGACATTTTTAATTATAAAGGTTTTACCTCGACTGATCATATGATTACGTTAATGGAATGCCACGTCAGTTGGATGCTATATTACCTATCTCGGCAGGCATTAAAGCGACGTCACAGATATGCTATTGGAATAAGATTTTATTTTCAAGTATATTATACTAATTTATTTCAGGTCTGATTATATTATATTTAATATTTTTGTTTCAAAAATTATATTTAAGTTCTCTTCAATTTATTTTTTAACAATAAAATATTAATTTTACATAACACAATTTTTTCAAAAATAAAATTATTTATAGAATAAAATCACAATTTCATACTATACAAAAAATTAATTTTTTTCAACAAAAAATCAAGTAAAAATTAATGTAATACATTAAAATATTAAAAAATTGAGTGTAATTTTTAAAATAAGACAAATATAATATATGATTTAATCAAATATTGAAAGGAATCTAATTTGTTCTTTATTTTTTGACCAACTAAGATTCAGGTTGATAGTCCGAGATTGCTAATTCCATACACATTGGAGCCTTTCCCACCTCAAATTCGGAATCTCGTTAGCGGTATTCCACCACCACTAGATTGTAGCTGCTTGCTAGCTACTCACTTCCCTCGGTACCATTCCACCGAGAAATCACTGCGTAGAAGGCGAAGGCGGGAAAGCCATGGCATATGCAATAAGGCAATTTCTCTGCCTGACGCGACTGAATCCCCATGTTTCGTTCTCTCCCACTTCCCTCGTTTCCCCCATGTCTAATTGCAACAACCACCGCTCTTTCACGTTTCGCAACCGCAACCAAACGGCGGCCGAGGTAATAGCAGTGCCGGTAGTCAAGGCCTCCGCCGCTAACGATAGCCCCACGGATGATGAGGACGATGGAGTCTCTCTCGGGACAATGGTTTTGCCTTTGGATACTGACCTTCAAAGATTCGAATCCTTGCTTTTTCAGGTGTGCCTGCCATTTCAATTTGTCTCTCACCTTCATTGCTACTAGCTAGGAGACCCGAATTTCCGTATATTAATTTCCTCTTTTACTCTCAATAATATAGTATTTATAATTTAAACTGGTCTATACTCTGTTCTAATTTAGGCAAGGCCTTCCATTCTTCCAGTACAGATAGTGCCAAGATATAATATGGTTATTTACAAACACGCAAGCCCAGGTTGTCATAATTTAATAATAAGAAAGACAACTTCAGTGTTTTTTTTTTTTCCTTTTCTCGCTAAATTCAATGATTACTGAAGAAATGGGTTCTGTGATTTGTTTTGTCAGTAGTACTTCTGTTTTTCATTAGCTTACCTCTCTTGTTCTTGGGCTGTGACAGTGGGCGAATAGTCTTTGCCAGGGAGCCAATCTGCCACTTCCCGTGCCTCTGAAGGTATGTCCTTTGACTTCTTTGCTTCTGCAATTCATCTGTTGTTGTCTATTATAATATGGGATGTCTAATAACACATTGAAGAGACTATGGTAGAGGGCTCTAGAATGCACGTACTCGTCAATCTGCAAAAATTGCATACTCGTCAACCTGCTTGAGTTGAGCCCACTGAAAGGGGGCAGAAGAATGAGATCTCTTGTCAAAGATTGATCTACAGGACTTAAAACATTATGGAGAAAATTTTGCTTCGATTTTACATATTTCCCCCCGTTATTTGTTTGCCCATTAACGCAGCTTTGTTGGAAATCAAGATCTAGTTCTTGTAGGTTATTTGGTACTTTGGTCTGTGATAACTACTATATAATAAGAGGATGCTTGCTGAATGCTTCTTCAGAGTCTGAAAAAATTTTCTATAAAATTAAATAGGTGGACAAAATACCGGGTGGAGCTAGACTGGGTTTTATCACCGTTGGAGATGGGAAAACAGAAGTTCTTGTGTATATTGACTGCTTGGTTTTTCCAGCAACTAATAACTCTGCTCCTATTTTCCGTGCCATAAGAAATGGACTCTTAAAAGATAAGGAACCACCTGGTGAACCCAGAATTATGAGGAGTCTTCTGCAAGCCCTTAAGATGTCTGTTGAAATCGCCAGAGTGTGAATATGCTTTCTTATAATGTACTTGTAGAATTTTGATTACTGAGATGATGTTACATTTGGTGAATTGATCTCAAGCCAAAAGATGTTTGGATTAATTTTATATTTTAGTATATATCTTACGTATTTTATGCTTACTGACTTGACAGACCAACATTATGTTGGAACTGTCAAAGAAACTTCTGGAATCTAAAAGCTTGTATTTCTCCTCTATATTTTGGCATAAAGAAGCATCATTTGAAATTGGCAAACAATAATATCAGCCCTTGGTGAAGTGCACTCTATATACAATGATAGGTAATAAAAATTACTTATGTTGAGTTTTCGAATCTTCTACGTGATTATTAATGAAGACATATAGAACTTCCATTATCATCGAGCATTACTAGGCAACTGTTATATCATCTTTGCTACTTTGGCTTCATCATTCAGAGTCAATGAAGTTAAGGTTCAATTTTTCTTAAAGGATGCGACTAGAAAGATAAAATGACACATCAAATAGCTTCCAAAAGCCAGGATATTTGCTTTTCTCAAACTGAAATTCTCCCCGGATTAAACACCATCAGTTTGCTCTGTTCGCAACATTCTTATCGATCATAAGTAAGGACTGAAACCACAATATTGAAAAAATGATGGTCAAAGAAACAGAGTCATGCAGTGAAAGTCAGTCAAGCACTGGCTGGCTATCTGACGAGAGTTGAATGCCGAATTTTATTATTTATAATAATTTTATTTGAATTCTGGATTTAATTTGTTTGAAAAATAACGAAAACAAAACAAACATCTCAATACTCTTAACGCAATGGGATGTGAATGTGATGAGGGTGATTGGGAGAATTGCATTTGAAAAGAAAAAATAATTATGCTTTGCTTCACTTAATTCTCCTCTAGTCCCTCAAAAATTGAAGCTTTTCAGAAGCTTAAGGAGAAACTGAGAGGAGCACTCCTTTTTTTCTATTTTTTTGGTGTGTGAAGACACTGGCTATATTTGGGAGGATGTAATGTTAAGTATTTAAAGAAAAATAAATGAAAAAAATTAGATAAAATATATGAAAAATGACCCACATACCTCTATTTTAAAATAAGTAATAAGAAGAGACAAACACTAAACATTACATAAAATATTACATCGTGAATTATATTGCATGTCAATAATCAAACAAGCATGTCAATCATTCCTTTTAGCAAATGCAATGTGTCGTCTGATTAATAATGTGGCGATTGTAATTTCATGGTCAACATTAATGACTCATGCCCCATCTAGTACACTAAATCATTAAATATGAAAATAGAAAGGGAATGGAAATGTGAATAGAATGAAATAACTACATTTAATATGATATAAAAAAATGATAATACTAGCACAAGAATTAAAATATTAATTAAAAAATGATCTATGTGTCTTTATTTAAAAATAATATTAGAACAAAAGAAAATAATAATAACAAATACATAATAAACTTTACATAAATTAAAGATAATAATTATTTTTTATTTACGTATTTATGAAATGAAAATAGAGTCATTCTCATTTTTCTTTTTTTTCTCATGAGAAATGTTTAGGTATTTTTAAAGTACCGCATCATTTATATTTCCTCCAATAATATAAATATCCAAATTAGCCCCATAAACTTGATTTATCTAGATTTTTCTTTTTAATTATATCTACTGAATTTTTCACCATTTTGATTCACCCTCTTTGTCCATTAATGCATGTCTCTCTTCTTTGAACATTTTTGCCATACATCATCCAAACCATGGCCAGCCATTGGCAAGATGATAACCATAATCAAAGAAGTTGTTTCCTTTGATCATCAACATTAGGGTGATGTTGATGGATTTGGAAGAATGCACTACAAGAAAATAGGCATAAAAGAGTTTGTTTAATTTGCAAGTCATAAATGTATTTAAACAAGAAAGGAGGTTTAGATGTCCATGCATAAAATTCAAATATATGAGGCATCGTAATCCAAGTAAAGTCATGATACATTTGTATAAAAAAAAAAGTTTATGCCTGATTATTACTATTGACATAATCATAGAGACGAATATCCACTATTGGCTCTAATTGAGACCAACCTTTGTATGGATTTTAATACATATGAGCAAATGGTTAGAAATGTGGCTGAGGCATCATTTGAGAGATATAACATGCATGAAAGCCTTAATCTAAGTTTTGTGATGTTTTATAATATGCTAAGAGCTATATAACCTCCGTTGTGGGATGGATGTAAAAATCATATAGCATTGTCAGTGGCTATGAGATTGTTAAACATTGAATATGATTATAACATTCTTGAGGCATGTACCGATGAGATTATCATATTAATGATTGAAATATTGCCTGTTAATCATCAAATGCTTGCTAATTTGTAGCAAACCAAAAACTTGGTTTTGAAACTTGGTTATGGTTATCAAAAGATTGACTGTTGTAGTAAAAGATGTATATTATATTATGATGATGCAACCAATGGTAGAGAATGTTGATTTTGCGATGAAGCTAGATTTAGGGAGGCAAAAGTAGGAAAAGGGAGGTTTAAGAAGGTCTCTAACAAACAAATATAGTATTTATTAATTGTTCCAAGACTTTAGAGATTATTTGCCTCTAATGCCTTTACTAAGTATATGAGATAACATCATGGAAATTGTCATGATGAAAGTGTGTTGTAGCATCTATCTGATGGAAATGTTTAAAAGCATTTTGATCAAACTCATCCAAAATTTGTATTAGAGCCGAGAAATGCCAAGCTGAGTATTTGTGGTAATGGTTTTACTCCATTTAATTTTAGTTCCAAACTGTATTCTTGTTGGCTTATAATTGTTACCCTATATAATGTTCTACTCAACTTGTGTATGTGATGAGAATATATATTTTAACAATAATAATACTTAAGCCTCATAATTCAAAAAGTAAGATTAATATTTTCTTATAACCTTGGATTGATGATTTGAAGTTACTTTAGGAAAAGGGTGTGCAAACATATGACATCTTTATGAAATAACATTTCAAGTTAAGAGCTACCCTTATGTAGATTATCGATGATTTTTCAATTTATAGTATGTTAAGTGGTAAGCAGACTGCAAGAAGATTGGGTTATTCTATTTGCATGAGTTGTTCAAAAGCATTCCATTTGAAACATAAAGGAAAGACTTATTATTTCGATTGTCATCATTAGTTTTTGCTAATGAATCATTCTATTCGTTAGAGTAAACAAAACTTCCTAAATAATACCATGAAAACTTTACAACCACCATTAAGATATTCAAGAGAGGAATTATATAAGCAAGTCAGGAGATTCCCTGAAATAATAGAATTTATAGGCCTATCTTTAGAGGGTTATGGTTAGAATCATAATTATACTAAACGTAATATTTTTTGGGACCTTCCCTATTGGCATGACTTGTTGAATTCACAAAATATAGATGTAATACATACAAAAGGCAATCTATTTTAGAATGTGTTTAGCAAGATAATGGATGTAAAGGGTAAGGTGAAAGATAATGTAAAAATAAGGTTAAATTTGACTATATACTGTAAATGGCCTATCTTACATATTGAGGATAGAAGTAATGGTAAAATGGCAAAGCTTAAGGCAATATACACATTGAATAAAGAGCAAAAACAAGTGGTATGTGAATAGGTTAAAACTTTGAAACTTCTAGATGGTTATGAATCCAACTTGGGACATTGTGTTGATATAAAGAGTTACACTTTAATAAGGATGAAAAGTCATAATTGTCATATTTTCATAGGGAGGCTACTACCAATTATATGCAATAGATTACAAACTCCAATCTCTAATACCTTAATGGAGTTGAGCCACTTCTTTCAAAATTTTTGTACTCCTACTTTACAACTAAATAACTTTAATGTAATGAAATAAAATATTATTGTCATTTTATATAAACTTGAGAAGATATTTCTTTTTGGTTTTTTTGATGTCACGAAGCATTTACCTATTCATTTGTATGAAGTAATAGTAGATGGATCTGTACAATATAAGTGAATGTATCCATTTGAGAGGATTTTTGTATACACTAAAAGAGAAAAGGTTAAAAACAAGGCATATGTTGAATGATCTATTTGTAAAGTATATATACTTGAAAAAATGTTAACTTTCTATTTTTATTATTTTGAGTCACATATTAACTTAAAAACTAAGAGAGCTCCTCGAAATGATGATGGCAAGGAGTACGATGATCATCCTCCCATCTTTATTTTTTACTATCTTAGCTAGCCTCATGGAAAAACTACTGGCAACATTTGTTATCTTAATGATAATAAGGCTAACGCTATAATGTTATATGTTCTTTTCAATTATTCAAAGGTTAAATATTTTTTTTAAGTAAGATTTTCTCATAGTTTGATTAAATATATAATTATCTTTTCAAGTGTAATATTTTAACTATTTGGGGTTAATTTTTTTGTGGTATATTACACTTTGTATGTTGAGACATTACTTTCTGTAAACCCAACCTTATCCAATAAGAAAGTTGATAAGCATATTTCATCCAAATTTCATGAATGATTCAAAACTTATGTAAGTTTATTTGAATTTCATAAAGGGAGACTATAAATTCATAAAACTAAGCTTCTTATATTATGTTTCCATAATGTTTGTCTTTTTATTAGGTTTTGATCTCTTTAAATGGAATACAAGATGTTTTGTTAGTTTCTTTGGCATAGAATCCTTTGAGACTTGTGCATACATGGGATTAATTGTTTGTTAATGATTATAAGTTTTACATAGACTCTTGGGCAAAAAGGAGCAAAATAAACAATAGTGAATTATGCATAAAAGGAAATAGTCAAAGTGAAATTGAATTCTCATATCAGAGGGTGTCAAAAGAGATTATATAGTTAGAGTTTATTGGCTTACTAGCTAAGCAATTAACAATTTTCAATTGTGATTGGTATGATCCTACTAATCAGAAAATTTAAGTTTGTCCTAAATTTGGTATTGTAGAGGTCAATGCTAAAGCAACATATAAGGGCTTATCAAGTATACTTTAAATCATATCCAAAATCAATACCTAATAAAAAGAGTTAGCTTATTGTGATTAGAACAAAAGTAAAGAATATGATTGATGCCCTTAGTATTAATGATCTAAATGCATTATTCAAGGATAAGAGCAATGGTTCACTTCAATTAATTGATACTGACATTAGTAAGTAAGATCTAAGAGATAATATCGATCAGAGCGGAGAAGTAGACGATGTATATATTGACTTTTTTATTGATAAAACTAGTGAAAGTGAAAAATAAAGTAATGAAATCTTAGAAGAGAAACTATTAGATAGTGATTCATTTGATATTGAAGAGGATTCCGATACAAATTTATTATTATTGCTTAACAATTTGTTTAACTTATATAACTTATTTACCAATGCTTACTTTTAAAATTTTTTTTCATTTTCCTTTTTAAATGTTAGAAGGAGGGTGCAACAAGGGTAGAGGATCTTCTGTAACCAAAAAAGGGCAAAGGGAAGTTTGTGCGACAATTTGAGCTGATTCATATAGTATTAGCTGTTACATAGTCATTACCTCAGCAATTATTTCCACTTGTTGGGACCCCTCATAGATCAACATCTGGATCATCTTCTTTTCTGTCTCCTTACATTCAAACATTGTTTAACTCCTCAACTTTCATTAGTTTAAAAAGGCCTTCCATACATATTTTGAGTACAGAGGTAGCTGGCTCATCTTTTCATCTTATTAAATATGAGCCAAAGGCAAGACTGAGTGATAATTGACTAGTTATTAGACTTTATTAGATTAATAAATAAGAATCCTTTAAACACGTCACTTTTTTATTGTAATTGTTCCATTCTTTGTACTTTTGCTACGTAACTTTCACTAATTTGCAAGTTTTATCAATATATTCCATTAATTACCATATAGTCTTAAATCATCTATAGTAAGTTTGAGTATGGGTAGCTAATATTTATTAAAGTGTCAAATATTGTGAAGAATTTATAGTTTACAGAGTTTAAGGTAAGCTAATTCTATAACTCTTTAGACGTTACAATAATTATAGTTAATGTGTTACTATTATTCTTTATGACATTAGTTTTGCTTGTTTCTAATGTAAAAAATATATGCTTAGGATCTGTGTATTAAGCACAAATTTACAAGATATGGTGGAAGAAGTATAGCATTATCATGTGTATCCTTTAAAAATGTTCGTATTGAACAAACTAAAGGCGACTGATTATCTATAGTAGCCTGAACTGAGCTAGATGAGCATTGGCAAAGCAATGAATTCAAAGCCAAGTCTATACGTAATAAGGCAAACGAGGTTGCAAATATTGAAGGATATCTACTTAGAGGTAGGCGTATGCTATTCTCAGAGCATAAGAGAATGATATGAAGCATTTTTTGAACGTGCTAGTTTCATTGGATTAATGTTTATATTATTTTAGTTAATATAATTCTAATATATCTTACCTAAATGTTGTCAGAAATGAAGTTGGGTATAGAGGTTTAGATCCTAGAAATATTCAAAAGGATCCAATACAATGAGAAAAAAAGGTATTAGGTTGGTAAAAAGGCCTTTGACACTTACATAAGTCACTTAACTAGTTTATAAATAAGATTGTTGCTATAATTTATTTATATACTTAATATTTACTTGTTATTTGTTGTTATAGAGTTAGTATAAACAGATGAAATAAACTCAAAAGTTAGGGTCAGATGACTCTGATTCTTCTATATGGCTCAAGGTTGTTTACAGAAAGAACAAAAGAGGTCATGTATATGAATTTAGGTTAGAGGCTAGTCTCCTTAGTTCTGATGACACATAGTACTTTAGATATGGCCTTGATGAATCCTCACATATGAAAGTACACTTAAAGGCTTCATTTGAGAAAAAATTAGAGGAGAAACTATCAAAATAAGTCCAAATTTATGAGGCAAGTTTTGCCAAGATACAGAAAGCTCACAAGGACAAAATAAAAGCGTTCATGAAACAGATTATGTCTCACATGAATATAAGTACTGAAAGAGGTGGCACTTCCCAACCTTAAGGCTCCGTTTGGTTCAATGGAGGGGAGGGGAGGGGAGGTAAATGGAGTGGAGGGGAGGGGAGGGGAGGGGAGGGGTTTTAATGAGTTTTGTTTGGTTGGAAGGGAAGGGAGGAGAGGGGAGGGAAGGGGAGATTATTGTTTGGTTCAGAAGAGGAGGGGAGGTAATTATGTTTGGACAAATTTACCCTTTATATTATTTTATTTTTTTTATAAAAAAATTATTTATATCAATAATTGTTTAAAAAATTATAAATTTTAATCTTTTTTTATTTTTAATTTTTGATAAAAAAATTATCTTAATTTTTATTAAATATTAATATATTAAAAAATTAAAAAGGGTAAAAAAGTAAATTAAACTTCTAAAAATATTCCACCCCACCCCTCCCCTCCAAAACCCCCCAATTTGGAGGGGAGGCAAATTTGGCTCCCCTCCCCTCCCCTTCCCCCTAATTTAATTCAACCAAACACCTCCCCTCCCCTCCCTTCCAAAAACCCTCAACTAAACACTCCCTAACCCACCCATAATGATGGTAATGATAATAATGAAGATGATGACGATAGTGATGATGATAATAGGGATGAAAATGATAAATAGTGATTTTAGAACTCTTATTTATATAACATTACGGATTTATAATTTGTAGCTTTATAAGTTTGAATATATATTTGTCTCACCTTTAATATACTTTGTAATATTTTTAGTACATATTTACTTAGTTGTGACTTTATTATTATTATGGTTTTGTTAATGGTTGGTTAAACTCTGGTGTTGTAATTCTTGACTATTTGAATAAGTTTCATTTGTTCAAATAAAGGTTAATGTACAAAAGTATTGGTAATAGAAAAAATTTACAGCTTTTCACTTTATTACTTTCTTGTGGAACTTTTTTTTGGTAAGAAAGCTGGAACTAAGAATTTTTTTGAATTTTCTTACAATACTATATCGTAAGAAAGTACCATGAGAAAGAAATTCTTGCGATAAACATCTACGAGAAATTTGGGAAAATAGGCCAAGTTTTCTCTCAACAAATTTCATTTTTCTCATGGATTATTATTGTGAGAAACTTTTTCATGGTCTGAATCCATGAGAAGATTTTCTATCAAAATCATTCCATGAGAAATTTGGAGAGAATATCACAAAACTTTATAAGTTGTAAACCACTTTTTTTTTTATGGATTTTTCTTGCAAAAAAATTTTGAGAAGTTTTTCTCACAAAAAATTTTCATAAGAATTTTGAATTTTTACTTTTTTTTTACAACCCAAAATACATGAGAATTTTTATGAAAATACCTTTTTAAAGAATTTTTTTAGGTTTTTTTGACAAAAAATACCATGAGAAAACATTAATTTTCTTGTAGTGATGGAGAGAGGGGAACTTCAGGAAAATGATCGAGCATTGGATGGAATTGCATAAGAAGAAGATTTACAATTAGGGTTTTCTCCCCCCATTTTTGTTCATTTTTACAAGGAATGTTGTGGAATCAACATGGGTTGGGCAGAGATAACGTGAATGGGACATGCAAGGTGCTTCATTTTGGTCCTATGAGTCTCCTGCACTTGAGTGGGAAAGGGCAGCCATGGGCCAGGCTTAATGCTAAGCAACCTTGTCCCCTTGATAATCCTTGAGAGCCTTATGATTTGTATAAGCCCAAGAACCATCATTAGAATAATCGAAATGATCAACAATGGAATTTATTTTCTTTGATATTGGTTGGGTATTCACATGATTTGTTATGATTCTTTGATATTAGTTATAGTTGTTCAAAGATATGCTTTAATAGCTGTGTTTAGATTGATTATAACATATTTTAAGAGAGATTAAATGAGTTATCTATATTCTTTGTTTAGATATTTTTTCTTTTAAGTGTAATTTTACATATGAAATTTTAGTTCTTAATTTTTTTTACTTCTGAGATGGAGTTCTTTGTTACAATTTTGGTGGGTGAGACGTGCTTCCGTGGATAGAAAAGGTGCGATTGGAGGGTCGAAAAATTTTGTAAAAATTATAAAAAAAAGATCTAAAAATTAAGTTTATGAGTTTCATTTTATTAATTTAAACTTTTATTATTAAAGAAATATAAATAATAGGACACTCCAAAATATTTAAAATTTTTTTCTACCCCCATCCTACAATGCTACTACTATTCAAGGCATCAGTTTCGTGACAAGCATGCAGCTATGCCACCCTTTGATGTTTAATTAATCCCAAGGGCATAAACCCCTCTCTTATCAATGTAACAGCTGCTGAACGTGAGTTATTTATTTACATTAAAATAAATAATTTTTTTAATTATATATGGTGGATTTGAGATTAATTGACTGTATCTGAAAAATATTGAGATAGAGTCAACTAAATTCAAATATACTGAGATATAATAATTATAAAAATTCTAAGGATTATAGATGGCCAAAAAAAAAAAGGGGTGGAGAAAAGTGATGACTGATGCTCATGTTCGCAACGTCCGATCGGCTACTGGTTTCAGTTTCGTGGATGAAGGGTTGGTAATGTCCACCCAGAAAACCAAAAGAAAAGACCACGGCGCATGTTTGTAGCAGCGGACCTGGTGTCATATATACTAAATTAGTAATTACACTCGAGTTACGTAAGAATTTTGGCAAGCCAAGCACATCGAGTGCACGTGCTATAATCAGATGGGCTTGGTTCGAGTGTCCACCGTAAACCCCTCTATTTTATTCTGCTCAACTCCCAATTGCCTGTTCAAATCTCTCCGTCTCTCTGTTTCCATCAATCTTCCATGAGAGCACCGAACAATGACTACTTTTGCTCTCTCCTCTCATTTCCTTCCATCAAGGACTGCTTCAACTCTCAGGCTCTCTAGTGCCTCAAATTTCTATTCCTCCTCTCCTCGAAACCCCAAGCAATTCGTTCTCTCCAAAGGCACCCTCTTAAAACCTAGAATTGTCTGCTCTTCTTCAAAGGATGACAACATCCCAAGGTTCTTTCCTTCTAGATTTTGATTCTTAGTTGTTTTTAAGTTAATTGTTCCGGTTTTTTCAACTCAATTGAGACATGAATTTTGCCATTGGTTTGGGCATAACATACCCTTGTTGTTGCCAGCAACTTTTGCATTATTGAGGGACCAGAGACGGTTCAGGATTTTGTTCAAATGCAGCTGCAGGAAATTCAAGACAACATAAAGAGTAGGCGCAATAAAATCTTCCTTCTCATGGAAGAGGTTAGCTTATGATGTCACTGCAGCACAGCTTGTTGGCCCTGGTCTCTTAATTTGTCTAATAAGCGTCAAATCCATTTATCGTAATGGATTCTTTGATGCTTTAAGCAGGTGAGGAGATTACGCGTACAGCAACGCTTAAAAAATATGAAAGTTACCAACGAGGATGGAGAGGAGGAAGCATATGAGACGCCCGAAATTCCATCATCAATTCCTTTTCTTACGCATGTGGTGAGCCTCAAAACTATGTCGTAATTTAGGCACAATGACTGACTGAATCTTCTTCCCATGGAATGGTGGGACATAATAGAATCTTTGACGTAATTAATTACTTATAAATCCATTTCTAGTAATTGGTAAACAACACTTCCTTCTTCATAGTTTCCTTTTGCTTCTGTATCATTACTTATGAGATCAAAATTATCTTGAAGCATTTGGCAGTTAAATTTGGACTAACCTTGTGCTTTTCCTTTTGAGGTAGACACCGAAGACCTTGAAGAAGCTCTATCTAACAAGCTTATCCTTGATATCTGCTATAATTGTATTTGGTGGGCTTATTGCACCAACGGTAATTTTATCTTGTCACATTTGACAGAATCAGAATATCAAACTGCACTGAAAAATGTCTATGAATGGACCCCTTTAATTTCGCCTCTTTGTTTTTGTTGTCATACTAACTAACACGCTTTATTTCTGTTATGATGGGGCATGTTCATATTTTAATTGGCGCATTGCTGATTTGCTGCCTCTCATCTGAGTTTTGTTCTTCCTTTACTATCTTGGCTCTTATCATAACTGGTTTAGTTATTTCTTTTTATTTTATGCTGTATGTTTGAAAAATCTGCAGTGTACGTAGGTAAGTATTGACTTGCACCTTCTGCATGACAATCCATGTCCCTGCCTCAAAACTATGCTTCCAAACATCTTGTTTGGTGAAAATTTTTGGGAATGGGTAAAAGCTTCGAAGGATAAACATTTAGACCAGGACAGAAGACTTAGTTTTCACTAAAGGGGTTTGATAAGATATTCAAGTAAATGTGGAAAATTTAGTCAGCTGATTAGAATAGAAATATAATCAGAAATTGTGGATTAATTTCGTTTGAGGGTTATTTCAGAAATAATGATATCTTGAATTTATGATGCTTGTTGTCTGAGAGAATAATTTTCAGTCATTGTATAAAGCATAAGGTCTTCATTAAATATGAGGGCACATCCATTCATGTGGTATGATGAGCTAGGGTTCGGGAATTATAACTAAGATAAAAGAGCCATAGATATGACCATCTTAAGAAATAAGGCATCTACAAGAACATTGGGTTGCCAAATTTGTGTATTTGCCTCAATTGATATGACAAAAGTAACTATCTTCATTTTATGGTACTTCATATTGTGGTCTAGCTTTCTAGCATCCTGGGTTTTGCTGTATAAGTATGTATGTTCTTGACCATGATCTACATTAATTTCAAGTACTGAAGCAAATTGCTATATGACAGCTGGAGCTAAAATTAGGTTTAGGTGGTACCTCATATGAAGATTTCATAAGAAGCATACATTTGCCTTTGCAATTAAGGTATAGCTGTTCTCTGATTGGCCTACTTTTGTTAGTTCAAGATTGCCCTTGGACTATTTCATTAATGAATAGCCGGTTTGCTTGATTCTGTCTCTAATTTGATTTGCTTTACAAAATTAGTCAGGTTGATCCGATTGTGGCTTCATTTTCTGGTGGGGCAGTGGGGGTGATATCAATACTGATGTTAATTGAGGCTAATAATGTTGAGCAGCAAGAGAAAAAAATTTGCAAGTATTGCCATGGAACTGGTATGTACCAGCTTGGTCTATGAAGATGTTCATTCTCTAAAGAACACAGTCATCCACATTTCCAGGCACATCATTTTTTTTCTTTTAAACAATTCTTCCCACAATTTCTGGAATTTTATTGTTCTGTTCAGTAGAGTAAAATACTGAGTAGTTGTGATGTGACGGGAGCAAATAAAGCATGCATTTAGACTTGTTTTTTTCAACCTTTTCCTAATTTGGTAAGAAAATATTCATTCACACTTTAGTAATCATTAGAACTTATATGCAAAAAGTTTGCAGCAAAATATAGACTTCTTAAATAAGGACTATAATTAGGTATATGTTGAAGTTAACTTCTTTATGTAAGTACTAACTGGAATGCTTTAGAAACTGTTTATACCGTTCAATCGGATCTGCCACCTCTTAATTCAAATTACTTCTGATTCAATTTTCTCTCATTTATCTTTTGAACTTTGGATATATTCTTAATTACCTGTAATTTATGGATAGGATACTTGGCCTGCGCCCGCTGTTCTGCTAGCGGTGTATGCTTGAACATTGATCCCATCTCAGTATCTAGCACTACTGACAGACCCCTGCAAGTGCCTACAACCAGAAGGTGTCCAAATTGCTCTGGTGCAGGGAAGGTACATAATCTAGTCACAAATCTGATTTATTTTTTCGAAATGGACTTAAAGAGTGGAATTTATATTATGAATATGATGAATGTTTTGCTATGTGACTCTTGCAAGGTTTTGGTTTGCCTATACAATCACCATTTGTTGATGTAACCTAAATGCTGGTCTTCCACTTGTCTTGGCCCCTTTCCCCCATTGAAAGATGACTGTATCAGTATGCATAAGATTTTTTCTGAATTACTATTTTACCTTGTGCAAGTGCAGTTTATGCGCTGAAATTTTGCTGTAACTAGTAGTTATGATTACTAATTTAACATGTTTTCTAGGTTATGTGTCCGACATGCCTTTGCACTGGGATGAGGATGGCAAGTGAGCATGACCTGCGCATTGATCCATTTGACTAAGCCAGATTTGGGGATTCGTAGTTCTTTTGTTTTCATGTATTTTTTCAGTCATACTTCACAAATCCCATATTTAACAGCAGAAAGAGAAAAATTGTCATGTCTCTGAGGGAAAGATAACTTCATCACCTCCTGGGTTTTCCTTGTTTTTTTCTAAGGAAATGCAAAAATTATTTCATTGGAAATGTTTTGATGTCTTCCTAACTCCATATTAACAGAACATAATGTTTGGAATAATTTGATTCTAATCCTCCTTTGCTCCTCCTTTCCCATGGTTGATATAAGTGGACTGCAAATCTTCTCTGTGACATACCTTAATTTAACAGAATTAGCTGGTGCGGAGGAGGGTTTAATACAACTTCGATCTCAAAATGGTTTAGGCAGTCCATTCAGATTATTTACTATTTATTTACAGGTATTTTATGATATCCAGGAGTCACAGCTGGTACAATAGCCGAACTGGTTATTTCTGAGGTCTCATTACTTGTTAACGAGTGCTACGGCAGTTACATGAAATGTCTTGATGATGCATCAGTCTACCACGTATATATGGAAATTGAAAGCAATGTGTTTTTCAATTGTCAAACGACGCTCACTGTCTGCTGTGACTGAATATGCTCTGTTTACATCACTAGATCATAAATATATTCTCTTTATATTGTATAATATTTATTATATATTTATAATTATTATTTTATTCATCAAATTATTATTTTGATTATTGAATTATTTTTTTAAAATTAAAAATATAAAGATTATTTTCTATTTTACTTATCTACGTTTAATGCCTCTTCTCTTTTATATAATCTAGTCAAATACATTACTTTCTCTTATTATTATTATTATTATTATTATTAACACAATTACAAGTAAAGCTTTTCTTAGATTTTCCTTATCCTTAGAGAGGTAAAATTAGAATACAAGTCTATGTATTATTAAGAAAGAATTACTGGATTACCAAAATAACTATTCTAAGAAAAAACTATCTGACCAGGAACATGAATTTCCTTTTGCTACATAGGACAAATATGACATTTGTGGCCGGGATGTTGTGTCTGACAGTTTGGCCGAGTGGTCTAAGGCGCCAGATTTAGGCTCTGGTCCGAAAGGGCGTGGGTTCAAATCCCACAGCTGTCATGTTTTTATTCTCCATCCACGTGTCCTGCATTCTATGGCCCAACAAATCTCTATTCATGGGCTCTTTACACGTGTTCAGCGTTCTATGGGCGAACGAATCTTCGTTCATGTGCTCTTTTATTTGGAACCTAAATTGTGGGAGCTGTTGTGGCCAAAAATTAAAAAAAAAATTTGCGAGTTGTTGGCTCCTTCTGATTGGATGAAACAAACTGTTTGGCAAGTTTAGCAGGGTTACAATGCTACGATGTCGTTTTGGATCCCTTGCTGCTAGCGCTTCCTTCCTTCCTCGGTCAAAGCTGGCCCTGAAGCTGAAGCGAGTGAAAAATGGTGGCAGCTCTTCGAAATTTAAGGGCCTCCCAGATCCTGACCCGGTTCCTCAATTCACCGATTCGTCATCTAGGGAGCGGAAGCTCACTGGAAACTATAGCCTACGAAGAAGTGACAGCTCATCCTGACCAACCTTACACTTCAACCGCTGTTATCATCCATGGCTTCTTGGGATCTGCTAGAAATTGGAGATCTTTCTCTCGCAATCTCGTTGCCGCTCTATCCAGTTCCTCTCCTTCTTCAAGTATCTATTCTGTAACTTCTCTCATTTCACTTCTTATAAGCCCATTCTTTTTTTTTTTTAAAGTCTGAATTACCTTTTCAATTGTATGTAGATTGGAGGACGGTGCTATTGGATATGAGGAATCATGGAAAATCAGCGGACAGAAAACTAAATCCACCTCATACTTTGGATAATACGGCCAAAGATTTGGCCGATTTGGTAAAGGTTGAAGGTTGGCCTTGGCCTGAAGTTGTTATAGGTCACTCCATGGGTGGGAAGGTCGTTATGCAATTTGCAGAGAGCTGTAGCCGGGGTGACTATGGGGATACTTCTTCACTGCCAAAACAGGTTTTTCTTATACTCATCTTTCTCTAGTTGTCTATTCTTTTAATTATTTGTTGTTTTTTGGCTAAAGAGAATTAAAATAATCCGTATGCGAACGCTTTTTTACTGATTGAATGCCTCTATTGAATGTTAATTTCATTTTGAGCTCATCATGGCTGAGATTGTAAATTGTCTTCGTTTACTGGTATAAATTCTGGTGTTTAATTTTTGGTTTAAGTGTTTATGTGGGTCATACATGATACAGTGGTTTAGCTTTGATTGTTTAGTCCAATTTGGTACATTTCCTAACCCATGGTTTATACTTAACAGAAAAGCGTGGATTGTTGTGGCTACCCTATCGTTCTGTTTGTATGGCTTAATTAGTATGTAATGAAACAATTTTATCAAAAATTGTACTTAAATGCTAGGGGGGAAAAATAGAAAAGAGTGCTTTGATTGGACTAAGGAACTTGATATCTAAGATACTTAAAATAGAGGGACTAAAAATCCAATTAAATCTATAATTACCGAAGGAAGACTGTAAATCAAATGATAAATAGGGATCTGGCCCTTTCATTTATCTATTATTAACATAAACCTTTCGATATAAGATTTGAATGGAAGAAAATGAGAGAGCAAATCAATGCATGCCAAGATGCTTATATATATATATATGTGCGCGCGCGCCCACACACGTCCGTGCAAGTATTCAACACCAGTATAATTAAATAGGTAATATCTCACAGTATTCCCTCATGCTTGCAGTGCTTGTAAAATGTGTATTGTAGAGACCATTGATTGGACCATTTTTATTTTTTATTTTTCTCGGAGGTAACAGCTGAACAAGATAGTTTAACCAATACATACAACAGCCTTCTGATGTGCTGGTAACAAAACACAGTATGCTGGTTGGGTTTGACCTTTTTTCACATGCTTACAGTTATAAATATCTATGCAAACTTGTTCTGCATATAGTAAGCATCCCATGTTTCCTCATGAACGGATATGGAACAAAATTGACGGACTTCTAGAATGGCTAATAAATAATTAAGCCTTAAGAAATATGTAGTTCCCACTTCCCAGTTATACCTTCTATTTCCTTTCCTTTTCTCAAGTTTTGTATGTCATTGTATTTCTATATCTCTTTATTCTTTTTTTCTTTCCACATTAGTAGTATATGCCCGACCCAATGTCCTTTCTATGTTACTACATCTGCTCAGTGGGCTAGTATCCTCTCACATAATTGCATAGATTTTCATAATTTGACACTACAGTTTCAGTTAATTGAATGTGAGGATTTTTCCCTTTTTTCCTTGCTGAGAGCAGCTCTGGGTTTTGGATGCTGTCCCTGGAGAATTGAACCCTGAAAACAGCCACGAAGAAGCTCGAGATGTTTTATGGACCTTGCAAAGCTTGCCACCACAAATACCATCTCGGAAGTGAGACTCTCTATTTCTGAACGTGTTCTTTTCCATGATTGTTTTAGTTTATTAATAGGCCAGTGCTTACCTTTACAGTATAAAGTGGAGATGCAGCTTTAACATAAAGCTACATCCTGCTATGATATAGTTTTATCTAGTAGCATTTTCGTAGGACTAGAAATAACAGTACATGGTAAACAGAATTTGTGAAGCTGAATTATTTGAGCACCTTCCAAGAAATTATATGGACCTCAAAAGATAATTGTTCATGTGCTTTTCCTTTCCTGTATAGGATCTTCTTATCAGTCATTACTACCAAAGTTTTGTTACAGTCTTGAATCTTGACAGTGCATTCGGTTATCAGTGGACTTGATAGTCTACATATGATTGCCAAATACTTTTTAGTGAAACATTAACGAATTTATATCAAGGAAAAAAGTAGACATTACAGTTTCTCTCTTCCAGTGATGCCATCATCTGATTGTTTGTCTTCAGTTGATGTCTTGTTGAAAGCAAGTGATGTGTGCCTAATCACAGTGCTTTATGATATCCCTTTTCTGCAATAATCGTGGAACAATGTATCATAATACATAAATCTGCCATTTGTTCGTCTATATTTTAGTAGACTAATCCGTTGTTGCGCCTGGTTTCAGGTGGCTTGTGAGTCATCTGATAGGACTTGGTTACTCCAAGTCCTTGTCGGAATGGATAGGCACCAATCTCAAGAAAGCTGGTGACCATGAGACATGGGCCTTTGATCTTGAAGGTGCTAAAGAGATGTTCAATTCTTACTGGTAAATGAAACAAATTGGCTCTCTGTTCGAATAGACATAAATGTAAAACAAGGCAGCCAAAATTGCTTTTTGTTCTCTTCACTTTTTTGGAAGTTTTATATTATATATTCTTCTTCCTCGACATTAAGTGACATTCCTGAATGTAAAATGTGTAGGGAGAAGTCCTATTGGAATCTATTGGAGAACCCTCCGAAAGGCATGGAGATAGTGGTTGTGCGTGCCGAAAATAGTGATAGATGGGACCAAGATGCGATTCAGAGAATCCAAAAACTTGCCAGTCGAGGAGAAACTGATTCTCTTGGAAAGGTTTCCCTTTATGTTCTTCCAAATGCAGGCCATTGGGTTCATGTGGACAACCCAAAGGGACTTCTTGAGATTGTGGTTCCCAAAATAGCATCCCTTTAGGATTTTTTTTTTTTTCCGACACTAGGTAAGCCACCATTGAAATTTTTTCGTCCAAATTTGATATTCTTTACATTGAGGGGAAGAGATCATTCGGTGTCATTGGTGTGAATCACTTCGTTGCCAAGGAGTGCAGGATCCATTGAGGTAAACTACAAGATCTGTTTGAGTTTGAATGGCAAAAAAATAAATATCTTAATAATCTCGTTCTTGTTCTCTCTTCATTGCTTGTCCCTTGAAATGTTTGTTAGCAACTTGTCAAAGTTGAAACTTTTTTTGTTTTTATGATAATAAACGAGGAATTTAAATGATGCTTTGAAGTGTTGAAGTGAGACATGTTGGTATTTGATGTGAAAGACATAAATTTAAGGATAGAAGATGCATCTAAAGAGATGCCTTGAAATCTATAGTATGAATTTATGATAATAAAAGATTATATTTTAAATTAGTTAAAAAATAGAAACTAGAATTTTTCTTTCAAGAAATTATGAATTCTAATAGTCCAATTAAATTTGCCTTTTTCCTGTCCAAAAAATAAAGGGATAAATTTAATTGACTAATATAATTTATCCATTCAGCCAACGGGACGAAACAGTATGAGACATCAAACCAAGCCCATTAGCAGTCAAACACGCATGAAGCCCTAGAAATTGAAGTATAAAAAGTCCATTCGATCCTTCCTTCAAAGCGAATTTGATACGGCACAACGGGCGTTACAGACCAGAAGCAGGGATGCTGATATTTTTAAAAACCCTAACGGGAAAGACCATAACTCTCGAAGTCGAGAGCAGTGACACTATTGACAATGTTAAGGCTAAGATTCGAGACAAGGAAAGTATTCACAACATGTTCAATACCTCAGGCATACCTCTGTTTCAATTGAAACCCACAAAATTCAACTGAATTTCAATTAGCCCTAGCTTGAGCTATAAATGCCTTTACAGGCAGAAAATGGTTTCCAGTTTGCATCGCCAAATACAATTGAAGTTTGTATTTTCCTTTCCTGCAATATCGCAATGACCAAATGGAGCACCTTTATGCTGGCATCTCAATCCTGCTCTGAATGAACCTTAGTGGTTATCTTTTTCAAAAACTTGGTTTGAATTTAACAGGCATCCCGCCTGATCAGCAGCGTTTGAGATTCGCTGGGAAGCAGCTTGAAGATGGCCAAACCTTAGCTGATTACAACTTTCAAAAGTGTCCGTAACTTACACCTGTAATTGTAACCTCTTTTTTATTTTTTTAATACACTTCATAAAATTTTCCTTTCGTACTTCTATTTACTCATGTGGTTTCTTCAGAGTCGACGCTTCATCTTGTGCTAAGACTTCGTGGGGGTATAATAGAGCCTTTGTTGATGGCTTTGGCTCGCAAATACAATCAAGAGAAGATGATTTGCCGCAAGTATATGCTTTGGTCCAACCTTTCACGTATCTTTCTAGTATTGTTCATGCGATTTGGGAATTAATAGTTTATTTGGAAGTTTCCCCTTTTTTCCTGCTTAACTTCTATTTGGTATAGTTACCTACCTGGACTTGCATTTTGTATTTGTTTGAAGGAATCAAGTTCTGTAGTGACCTGTTCAGATATTTCACGTACTTATATAGATTCAGTGTGTCTTGCTTTTCCTCCAGGATGGGACAATTACTTACTACTTGACCACCTTTGCTATAAAATGTGCAAAATGGGTCATGATTGTTCCCAACATTGATTTCCATCTGAAATTTGTTAACTGGTTCTTTTACTTCCATTGATTTTCATGGGGGATACTTTTAGTATAGGGTAGTCACTACACATTTTCAGTTAGGCTAAGGAGTAGAAGCTTTATTAACAAGTAATTTTTTTTCCCCTTTTCTTCTAGTATCCAAATGGAAAATGAAATGAAAAAAAAAATTTATATAAGGTCCGTTATTATATGTTTATTTTTTTATTATTTTTTAAAATAAAAATACAAGAGTCATTTCTTATTTACAAAATCAATTTTTTTAATTTTTATTCTTAATTTGTTGTGTACTAAATAATTTTTAGTAGCTAAGAAATTGCTTTGCCACATTTTAGTACTTGCAACTCAATGTGATCTTAGAAATTGTATATACAAGATTTTGTCTCTGAATATTTTTTTTTTTTTTGGGTTGTAGGATGAGTTTAAACTGTGAAGTCCTTCTAAGTTCGTTGATAATATTTGTTCTGAATTTCTGTGGAAGAGTCTTGTGTGTGTCAAACAATTGTGCTGTGTCCGGACCCTTATGTTCTTTATTAATTTCAGTTTAAATGTCATTACTATTTGCTAGTGCGGCTTAGTTGCTGTACATCTAATGTCACATTCAAAATCAATATTTTATGATATATTGGTCGGACTATATGTTGAGTTCTCTTTTTTCTAACAAAATGGAAAAGAGGGCATCTTATCTACTACACTGATCTGCATGTTAACATTCTTGTCAACTTTAAGTCCAATACTTGCAGTTGATCTTCTAGCTTTGCATGGCATTTCTGGATGGTGATTCAGTAAACTATTTATTTAACAGACGTTATGTAAGTACATATTGCTCTTATAACAGCTGGTGATGGAAGGGGAAAATGTTGCATGTTCACAGAGGATGTGATTTTATTTTATTTTTCAATAGTGTATCTTCAGATGTAGGAATATTGCATAGGTGCAGGAGAAGGTACGGGATACGTTAATTTTTCCAAGATATTGGTTATGGGTCCAGAGATATGTACTAAATAAATAAAAATATCTTATTATGTACGATAATTTTTACAACAATAAAAATAGATAATGAACTTCTATGATATATAATCAATAAAAATAGTTATATAAGTTTCTTAATATAACCTTAAAGTTCATATAATTTTAGAAAAGTTAGCCGCAATAATATATGATATCGAAGTATATATTGGTTTTTTACTTTCATAATTGTTGTGATAATGATGTTTAATTTTAGATCTTTAAGATTATGATGCATAAGTCTGTAAGCACAATTTTTTTTTTTAAATACTACATGATAATTATTTCGAAGTACCCAAAGAGGTACGATTATGGCTTGAATTTGGAAGTATCCATGCTTCATAGTACGTCCTGTGCCTTTCTAAACGTTACATCTTGCTCGAAGCAGAAGTAGATTTTGATGCTGTGCATGCTTTATTGTTTATTGTTTGCTTATACAGAAGTTGAAAAAATAAACGCAACCCCCCCCCCCCCCTTTTCTTCTTTCCACCTTTTTTTTTCTTATGACTTGCATTATGTCAATGGTGGCTTGTAAACCACTACTAGGAAATTCCATCGTGGCCCTTCTCACCAAGTGTTATATTTTTGGTATGCTAGATGCTATGCTCCTCCACATCCAAGAGCTGTAAACCACTATTGATATTTGCCTTGTAATTTCCATATCTATATTTGATGTGTTTGGTCCAGCCCTCTATGTGGTTGAAAGTTGAAAGCTGTGGCACTGAAACATTATGTACTTCTTACAGTTGAGGCCAAAGAAGAAGATCAAGTAAATTATGGCTGGTATTATTTATAGTTTTAAATTGCGATTGCGATTGCGTTGCGGTTACTGCAGTTGTGGGTATTGCGAGTGTTACAATACGTGTTGCGGTCGCTACAATCGTGATTTTTTTTTAAGTTGCACAAATTATTTTAAAAATGTATATAATCGTTATTATTCTCAAATGCATATAATATATCATGTTTAACATTAATATTAATTAAATAGATATTTATTTATTTTGTACAAGTATATCAATATTATTTGAAAAAATTAAAAGAAAAAATCAGATAATATAAAAATATACTTACATACTTATTATAAAAAGAGAATTAGAATCACCATATTGTAAAGTGTCGTGGAGGATCATAACTCCTACTTTCACTTTCATTATCATCTTGTCTTACTCCTAATCCAAAAACATAATCAAAAAATCTTTTACCTGTGTTACTCATTTGTTGATAAGAAAAATTTAGTGCTCAGTAATAATAAGGCTCTTGATAATTTATTGAAGGTTGATAATATGGTGGGACTTGAGTTATTGGATCAAAAAATCTTTTACCTATGTTACTCATTTGTTGATAAAAAAAATTTAGTGCTCAATAATAATAAGACTCTTGATAATTTATTGAAGGTTGATAATACGGTGGGACTTGAGTTATTGGATAATAATCATATGACATAGGAGAATGTTGTTGATAAAATGGTGGATAATAATTTTGACTACTTTGAGATAAGTCTCCAATGCCAAAATCATTGAAACTTTGAAAAAATTGGAGGAAGAACTATCTTCTAGTATATTACTTTCATGCCTTCCACCTCTTATACATTGAGAACCATATCGTTTATTATCATCAGAGTCTTTATCCTAAAAAGATGCCATATTAACAACAAAGCCCAAATCACACATAGTATATGGAATGTCATAATATGGATCTTGTTCCCTATTTTCATCTATATCATGATCACTTTCTGCTACACCACTACCACCACTATTGTTACTTGGTGGACTCAAACCACTGTCATCATCCTAACTATGACCTTCTTGGGAATTTGAATCATCATCGGCCTCTAACTTTTCATCATTAGTATCCATTATGGGAAACCATTCTGAATTTTGAAGTCCATCTAATAATGGGCCTACTCTCTCCTCAATCCATGGAGACAAGGGATCATCTTCTTGAAATAGGTAATCAAGATTAATTAGATTGAAATTATTTTCTATCTTTTATGGACTACATCTCTTCTTTTCCCTCATTCTTAGTTTCATATTATAAAAGGTAAAAACAAATTTCTATAACTTTTTATACTTGAATCTATTCCTTGTCTTTGTATGAATATAGTTAAATGTGCTCCAATTCCTTTCACAATTTGAAGTTGAAGTTGTTTGGTTCATAATTTTTATCACAATGTTTTGAAACTCGGGAGCACATGAACCATATATCATCCACCATTTAGCTATTTAAACAAATAATATAAAATTTTAGTCAACTTTGGACTATAAACAAAAATAATCAGTTTAATTGAGTCATATATTGTATTATGTATGCTTGTAGATAAAAAATAAATTATATTTTATTGGGATCCATTTGAGACCATGCTCTCTAAGCTTGTAGCATTCTAAAGTTCTCTCTCTTTTCTCGAAAAAGTATTAATGTAAATATATAATAGTATATTCCAAATATTCATTATACAAAAAATAACTAACCTGGTTTAGTACTCTAATTGTAATATCCATATTTCTTTCTAATTTAGTGATCGCAGTTTTAATTCCATCAAATATTCTAATTAGTTTGCTTTTAAAAGAATTATATTTGGTATATAAACAAAATTAAGAGAATAAAAAAAAAGAAAAAATTAATAACTAAGATAAGAAAAAATTTAATGACATTTTTAGCTTCTTATTGGTAGCCATCAGCTCTCTATTTGTCACTACAAGTTTTGTGTTTCTTTTTTTGGTTCTAGTCTAGTGGCTAATAGGTGAATAAGAATGGTGGATATTTTGATTCTTGAAAAATATTATTTATTATAATTTTTTAATATGTTTGGAGTTCTAGTCAATTATTCTAACTCACAAAATCATATGTAGTTTCTTTAAATGCTTGAAAGAAAATGAATTTAATTTTAACAAAATATACACAATATATAAAGTTTAATATATACTTAATCATTGTACTCTATTTGTATTATTAACACATATTAATTGTAATTTATTTTTTCCTCCAAAGTATACACTTAAAAAATTTGAAAGATTCAAATCTCACAAAATTAAATTAGTTTTAAGTAAAAAAATTTGAAAATAATTCCCATGATTATATTAGTTTATTAGCTATAATATTTTGAACATATAATTTATAATTACGTAATATGTGATAAATATATGCTATATATTGATTTTTTTCATAAATATTTATCTTTGTTTAGAGTTTATATATTTTTGTTCGGATTATCTTTTTAAATAATCCTATCATAATTAATTAACAATTTTTGTTTGCTTTAAATGCATGACCAACCAAAAAATAATTAAAAATAATTTATTTTTTTTTTCTTGAACAAATTATATTCTGTTTTCTAATAATTTTAATTTACCTGTCACCAAATTTGGATATTTGATTTATATATTTGTATATCCCATATATATTATAGATGAGACATGAGTCAACAAAAAGTAAGTGGCATAGTGGATGGCAGCACAATGAGAATAGAGATGGGATTGATTGGGGTGGGTGTGTGTTGTCAAATTTCAAGCAGACGAACATTTCCCCCAAGCACAGAGACATTTTTCATAATGGTTTACAGCTTGCAATATGCAACTCGGTCATATTTATTTTTAAAAAAAATAATTTGCATAAAATAAATATAATTTCAATACCAATAAAAAAATAAATATATTAAATTAATCATTAATAACTATATAAATATAAATTTAAATATAAATGTGATAGTTTGAATATAAATTTAATAATATTAATTTAAAAATAGATTTATAGCTATTATTTTTATCTTTAATTAAGTCAAAAAATTTCTTTAAGTAAGTTAAATATTACTTTTAAAAGAAAAATATCTGGGTAAATTAAAATTATTAAAAAATAAAATCTGATTCATTTTGCCATCATCCCTCTTCACAGTTTTTGTTTATGAACTTCGTGCCTTTCTAATTTTGCATTTTTGCTATTTCATTTTCACCAAGAGCAAAGGAACAGACGTCTGCACTAATTCTACATTTTCCATCCTCTAGTGTTGCTTTGACTTTTGTGTTGCTCTCAAAAACAAAAAATAAAAAGGAAACTTGCTATTAAAATATTTAATTACTATTCATTAACAAGACCTTTGTTCGGGTACCTCCACGACTCCTCCCTACTCCCTGATTCTCAATGCTCAAATTCATACTCTGAAAATAGCAACCAAGAGCAGAGCAAGAAGATGTACATACCTCTCTACGCTAGCATGAGCTTCTCTCTTCAGATTCAAGCAAGAAGTGTGTATCACTGGCTTCATTTTGGGACTTTAGATTCAGATTTCAGGACCACTCTGCTTTAACATTTAGGTATGGATTCAGATTCAAAGCTCTCTCTGCTGATTCTGCTTGGTGGTTTTTCTGTTTTACTGTTTGGAAAAGCAAAGCTAGGGCCGGTACTTTGCTTCGAGTCTTGTTTTTTGGCGTTTATATAATGCGCCGCAACGGAACCACAACACCGTTCCGTTTCGGTTGCCACACCATTATATGGCAGTCCAGGAAGGTGATATCCAATCCTTTTGTAATTGCGGGCTGATATAGATGCGGCTCAACCTGAATCCGCAATATTGCAACCGCATTGCTCAATGCGGGCTGCAATTTGAAACTATGGAGCATTGCTCAATGCGGGCTGCAATTTGAAACTATGGTACTCCCTTTGATCTTTTTTATAAGAAACAAAAAATTATTTTATTAATATTAAAAAAATAATTAATATCAATTTAACTCATTATTAAGTTTAAATTTGATAATTTTTTCTTATTTTATCTATATTTATTTTGGATGAGAAAACGTTATGAATTGTTTAGTGTATTGAGTGTAATAATAAATGAAGGATAAAAAAAATTTATTATTTAATGAAGTAAAAAAATATACCATGTTTCTTATATTTTGAGACTAAATTTTTTTTTTTAGATTTCCTTATAAAAAAGATTGGAGTGAGTATTATTTATTACCATGATATTTGGAGCAAGGAACCAACTTTTTTTCTTTCGAGATAAATAATGGAATATATGTTGATTTACATGAATAAAACTTTTTCTCTGATGTTAACCAATGTTAATGATTTTGGATTTCATTTTGTTAGCATTCAATTCTGGTAGGTGCTGTCATTATGATGATTCGTTTCATGTTTTTTTCCCCCGTGTTTCTGGGCATACCTAAGAGTATTTTTATTTAGGGGTGGGAGTTTGGGGTTGACAGAGGCGGGTTTATATATTTAGAGTTTAGGATTTTTAAGGCTTAAAATTTAATTATTTGAACTTCAGTGTTCTAGGAATAATGCCATATTTATAAATGATAAGTAAATTTGTAATGAGAGTAAATTGCACTCTATTTTGTTGAAAGATGTCTAAATTACATGATGATCTTCTTTATTTTAAAAAGTTATACTCTCCCTTGAAATTAAAAAATCGGTTCCGTTGACTTTTCCAATGACAAAAGATGAATTATAATTATATATTTTTTAACTAAAATATTTTTACATCTATTATTTGTATAATATTATTAGTATTAAATATGTATTTGAACAATATAAAAGTAGTTAGTTTTTTAAAGTTAATATAAATTTATATTTTTTAACATAAAATAAATAATATTAAAATGAAATTTTAAAAATATATTTTTAATAAAAGAAATTAACGTTATTTTTAAAGATATTTTAAGGTTTGTATATATTTTTATAATAGAAATGAGGATTGTGTAAATTAAATATCTAAAAGGAGAATGTAATTTATTCTTATCATAATTGATTAAAAAATTTTATAAAAATGAATGAAATATTTTAAAGAACATTTAACTTTTTTTAATTAATAAACACGCATTTTAAGTGAATTTTTATTTTGTTTGTTACAAAATAAGCATAAGGTGTTGGGAGAGGTTGAGAGAAAGGAAATGGATGGGATAAAATTCAAATTCAGATATATCAAATCTTTATAAAAGTTAAGTCTAAAAAATGTGACTGTGTGTTATTCTATATAGTTACAAGTTGATGTAACCAAGGCATGACAATTAAAAATATTTGTACTATAAAAAATCAATACAATATTATTCAGCATTTATTATTATGCCTTATCTCACACCATGCATCGAATGATAAATAGTGCACAAGAAGTGAAACATCTCCTTATACTAAGAGAGAGAAAGAGAGAGAAGCATCTCCTTTCTTATTCTACACACTCGCACGCGCGTACACACAGGCATTAATTTTAGTGTTGAATTTGAAGTCTCTGAACGAGGGACTTGCTATCTATCCCCTTGCCGTAAAAATTGTCGAAAAATTCTTGCATCGTGAAGTCTCGATATATTGGGGGTTTCTCCGGCGACAACAGCTCAGGCAGAGGCCCATAGTAAGCTTCTCCTTTCCATTTCCTCAGATTGAAGAATATCACTACTGAGATTCTCGATTCCTTCTGTGAATTTGCCAACACCCTATGTTCCACACTTGTGTATTCTCCATTCGATATTATCTCCGCGTACGAATCAGAAAACACGCACAAACACAAACAAATATCACATCAATTCCAAAAGCAAAAATCATCATATATAATTACGTGCATGTTATAAAGTAGAATCGTTAATTAAAACATCAAAGTAAATGTTGATTACGCCTATATAAATTATTATTCTAAACACAAGCTGCTTGTTCGCTTACCTTTTTTCCCCATTTTATTATTATTTTTAGCAGTTATTAAAGTTGTAATAGTTCTGTGAAAGAACCAAATTTGAAGGGGTATAAAGATAAAATTTAAGTATAATATCTATTATCAAATTATTTAATAAAAATATCATAAATAAATATTATTTATAATTTAACATTACATAATTATGTGTTTTAAAAAAATTTTATTTACATGTTTTTTTTTAAAATAGACCTCATAGCAAATTAACAAAATTTTAATTAATGAATGGATTTAAGTATAATCTTTTATATTTCTATTATCAAATTCCCTAATAAAATTATGACATACATAAAATTTTTTTTAAAAAAATTCAATTATAAAAAGCATTCAGCCGTTTACAAAATTCATTCACCCATCATATGTTTATCCTGCAGTTAGTATAATTGTACCTGAAGCATGTCCCCGACGTTAATAATAAGACCACCGGGCACGGGCTTCACATCGACCCAGTGATGGCCGTGTCTGACCTGGAGCCCCGGCACCTGGTTCTGCAACAAAACAGTGACAATGCCCGGATCCGTATGCGGTGTTATCCCCATCGTCAGATCCGGCTGCGGGCAGTACGGGTAGCAGTGTCCCACCAGCGCCCTGCTTTCCGAAAACGTCAGCTCCTTGAACTTTCCACCCTCCAACCCCAACCCCTCACTCAGCAACTCCATCACTGTTTCAGCCACCCCAGTAGCATGCAAGTCCCATGCAACCACCTCTCTCCGGCATATCTCCGGCAGCTCCTCCACCTTCGGTGCTTCTGGTGCCATCCACGCCTGCAGCGAGTCGTGCCAGCTGGCCGCGTCGGTCCGGTACAAGTCGTTATTGCTCGCGTACATGACGCCGTGTCCCTCTTCGCGTTTATAGTACTTGGCCTTGATCTGTTGGGGTAGGTCGTGAAACGCTTTGATGGCTGCGATGGTTTCGTCGAGGACTGACACGTCTACGCCGTGGTTGATGACCTGGAAGAATCCCCACGTTGTTGCTGCTTCCTTGATCTGTTGGACGATTTTGGGTCGGTGGGTGTGTGAGGTTACGTTGGAAAGGTCGATGACGGGGATTGCGGCGTTTGTGGCGGAGGAGGACTTGAGGTCTGAGAGGGTATGAGGAGGGTGAATGAAGAAGGGAGGGATGGAAGTGATGCCGGAGTCGGATAGACCCTTCACTCCGATCTTGGAGTCGTCGAACTCCTTCACCGCCTTTGCTCGGTCGTAGCCGGTACCGGTGACCGCCATGTTTGGGTTGCTTATTTATCAAGATCGGTGTGCAATAAATGAGCTTGCAAAATTGTTCATATAGTTTTAGACGGGCAGTATTTTTTCTTTTTATTTTAATTATTTATTATTTATTTTGATATTTTTTTTAATTTTTAAAGCTCTATCTTACGTTTTTTTAAATAATATATTATTAGAATTAAAAAAATTAAAAAAACAAAAAAGAACCGTTGAAATTTGGACCGTCTATATATAGACAATCCCAATCTGCCGTTCTCCTTCTCAAAGGGAGCAGTAGAGGATGTCCATTCATAAATTAATGTCTTTTATTATAGTAACAACATTTGCTTAAGATACAGATATAATTACACATTATTTACATTGGTAACTGGGTATAAATATATTTTATTAATGTCAATAATTTGTGGCCCAAAAAAAAGTTGTCACTAATACAGTAAGTAAATCTTACTAATTTGTTTATTACTAATACATTAGTAAAATATTATCAACAGAATGAGGATAAATTATTAATTATACTAATACACTTAATTTCTTAAAGTGACACCATAAATTTTATTATTTTTTTATGCGCAAAACTGTGTAAAACGGTGTGCTACTTTTCTGAAATTCAATAAAATGGTGCGTTAGGTACACGTTTGCTGAATGAGATACACAGAATTTCATTGGAATATTTGATGATGCATGTGTGCTTTTGTCAAAATAGCTTGGTATGTTGGACTACAAGAAAAGAAAACCTAAAAAAATAAACAGGTAAAAGTAAATAGAATAAAAAATTATTTTTAAAAATATAATTAGATAGTTAAAATAATGATTTAATGAATATAATAATAGAATAAATATTATATAACTCTGTAAATAAAATATACTTTGTCGGCATCATACCAAATGAGACTTTTTGTTTGTTTGTTTGTTTCGATAACATGTGGTAGGGAGAAAGATATAATAGATGGAATATGAGACTTAGGTGGTTTCACAATCGTTTTATCTTTCTTTCTCTTATATGACAAAAATAAGATAGGGTAGAACATTTTAATGCTCCATCATTGTTAGGGGAAAATGGAAACATTGGGATAGAGGACACATAGATGGAGCCTAGTCATATTTTTATTTCTTTCTCATAGAATTTTCTTTTCTATGCTAGAAGAGAAGATCTTGTACGCTACCATTAGATTGCATACACGTCTGCAAACCTTTTAATGTTGCATATGGCACGTAAAGCATATCAGTCATAAATATAAAAAGAATGAGAGGTTATTTGATACATAGAATATAAGTATAAAGATTAAAAATGAAAAAATAAAATAAAATTGATAAACAATGATTTTTATATCTTTATTTTGAAAAATAATAAAAAAATATTATTTAATAATTATAATAAAAATATGATAAATATTGCATCATTTTTTTTTTTAATTTTCCCCACCAAACCGGCATTTGTCATAAAAAAACATTATTAGTACAAGTTTGAGCCCAAGCAAGGAATATTTTTTTTCAATGATAGATACCTCTTTAACGATTCCGTATCTTCTTGACCTAAGCCATATATAGTGCGCAGCCGGCAAATTGGACTATAAGATTAGTTATGATTAGGGCTTGTGAATTTTATCTTTTGAGTAAATATTTAAAAAAAAATCCGCATAATGTTTTTAAAACAGTTTAATTATAATTTTAATGTACAAATTTTTTAAAACACGACATAAGTTATCTCCTAAATTATTATATAAAATAAAAAATTATATATATTAAAAATAATGTTTAAAAGCCATGTAACGTGATATATTATATTTTTGTCATTTTTCTCAATTTTTCTCTTGCATGTTCATTACAGTCACATAACTTTTAGATGTTATTTTGATTAACTTATATGTATTATTTTTACATTCCGTGATAATGTAGTGGGATAAAGTGTTATATATTAAACTTTGTGTATTAAAATTGCAATTAAGTTATCGTTTAAAATGATTATATATAATTTTTCATAAATATAATTTACACATGTTTAATATAAAAATATATATAATTTTTTCCAAAATTATATATATAAAAATATAATTTTTATATATCTATATATTATATATATAATATAAAAGATATATAAAAATTAACATGTAACACGTTAATTTTTATAATATATATATATATATATATATATTGATTATATGCTATATCATATTTGCATAGTACTAAATAAAAAGTCAAATACCATGTAATATTTATCTTATTACTATTGTTGTTGTTATTATTTCATTCATTACACTTAGATATAAGCATACTATTATAAAATCACTGTAGTGACAGCCTTAAGTAATATTATATAAAAATTACAAAAGATTTAGTTTCAAACTATACGTTTAGCTCATATATATAGATATCTTTACCATAAAAAAAAAAAAAGAATAAATATTGGAAAAAGATTAAGTAATGAATTGAAGTCTGAGTCATGACACTTACGCTTAATAGTTACTCGTAACCTTCATAAGTCGAAAGAGATGAAATCACCTAATTAAGGGGGAGAAATGATGTCCTTCTATTTAGGTATGACTATTTCTCATTGCTGAAAACACCCAGCAAATACACAAAAAATAAAAAAATAAAAATAGAGCGAAAAGGGAAATATACACTCTTGAGAGACACCAAGAAAAAGGAGGAGGAGGAAGGATAGTGGTTTTCACAGCCAAGCAAAGCAAAGGGGCTCATCCTTATTATGATGCTGCATTTGCAAGCCAAAATTACTGATATTTCATAAGTGTTTGGTAAAAGAAGATCCTTTAATTTGAACCAGCCCTTTATTCGCCAATGTGAATATATATATATATATATATATTATAGCTCGAGACGGGGAGGTTAGGGTCCTTTATCTTGTACACCATGAGAACGTCAAAAAAGACCAGCGTTCTTAATTCTAGTTGAACACATGCAGGAGAATATTTATGATCGTACTTTTTCACAGAAAAAAGACAGGAGGAGTGAGACGCGTTAGGGTCTTTCTCCCATCAAAATCTAAGGGCACGTTTGGGACCAGAAAGAAAGAAGAATGGAAGAGAGGAAAAACAATTTTACAATATCTTCTATTATTATTATTATTATTTAATAATATATATTATTTAATAATAAAAATACAAGTATTTTTATCATTTTTATTTACTTTTTTTTTATTTTCTTCCCATTCTATTCTTTTTCATTTGTTTATACCGAACGTTGTAAAGTCAAAAAAACACAAGCGCTCATAATTCTGATTGAATACTGACCTGCCCTGAATCCGTAATTGTAAAAACTGAAAGATTTTAAGGTTAATCAGTGTTTTCTTTTTCTTTTTCTTTTTCTTTTTTTCAAAGTTATGACGAGTGCCGTTTTGTATGATTTGTATTTCATCATTTAATTAATTAACTTGAAGTACGTATCCTTAGTAAATTAACTCCATCTTTAAAACTCTTGTTGGTATGTCGCTATTGATTTGATGGCTTGTTTATTTACTTATCAATTGCAATAATATGCTGTACCCCACAAGTCAATTTGAACCTTTATTAATTAAGATAATCATAGCGCATATATATATATATATATATATATAAAGACATAAATTCATTTTATATAATAAATCTCAGCAACATTTGCAATAATTATAAAATTCTCATATCTAATATTAAAAAAACTATTTATAATTTTTTTTTATGAACTAAGGAACAAATAAAAGTTTTACTGATCAATTTTCTATGATTAAAATTTATTTTCACATAGCACCAACAGCTGAAAATTTGTTGCTCTAGTTATTTGTGGCTTCAGGACTCAAGAGGCAATTTAAGATTTGTTGGGAAGTTTTTAGCCAAATTTCCGTGCCAAGCTTCTATTTCTAGCTGTGTCATTCGGCGAGATTTTGACGGCAATATGTAAAAAAAAAAAATAAAAAATTCAAATACTTCGCCACAAAAATATTTTTCTCAAATACTTATTATTATTTTTTTTATAAAAAAAAAAGAGTCGCGGCATAGCATATGTCGCAACTCTTTTAATTATTTAATATATGCGACCCATATATATATATTTATAAATATATATATATATTATATAATTTGTTATATAATTTATATTTGATATATTTTATTATTTAAATTATTTAAAAAGATAATTAATTTAAATTTTATAAAAAATATATTTTTGTAATATAATTAAAAATTTTAATAATATAACACGTATATACTTTTTTAATAATATTATAATAAATATATAATTTTTATAAATAATTATATAATTTTGTAATTAATTTAAATATTTGTTATAATATTATTGAAAAATTATATGCTTATTATATTTTAAATAAGAAAAATTAATAGTAAAAAAAATGATCATTAAGTTTAATCTTATCCAAATACTTAGAAAATTTTTACACTACGATAATTCAATGAAAGAAAAATTATTCTAAAATCATCTAATTAATTATATTTCGTCAAACATTTTATTATTTTTATTTTTACATAAAAGTAGTTTATTAAAGGACATGTTCAATCCCTAAAAATTAAAAGAAATTTCTAATAAAAGAAAAGAAGTTTGGGTCTTATATCAAATTATTTAGAGTAAGAAGACAAGAAATTAAAAGAAAATAAAGAATAATACAGTGTATTCAAAAAAGACTAAAAGAAATTATGAGTAATATATAATTTTAAAATATTAGTTTTTTGTAATATTTATATTTTTAGTAAAGAAATATTAATCAAGCCACTCCTCTACTAATTTTTCTCTTTTTTCATTTTTTCTTAATCAACAAAGAAAGTTGGAAAGTCTAAAGAAAATACATTTATTATTATTATTATTATTATTATTATTATTATTATTATTATTATTATTATTACTATTATAAAAATAAAAGTGCATGGTTTTAAAATTTTATTTTTAATTTTAATCTGATTTTTAGATTTATAATTTAATTTAAAGAAAATTTATAAATCTAAAATTTATAAATTATAGTCTAAAAAATTTGATACAAGATCCCAACTTCTTTTCTTGTATTAGGAATTTTTTTTAATTTTTAGGGATTGGCCATGTCTTTTAATAAACTACTTTTACACAAAAATAAAAATAATAAAATATTTGACAAAATATAATTAACTAGATGATTTTGGAATAATTTTTCTTTCATTGAATTATCGTAGTGTAAAAATTTTCTAAGTATTTGGATAAGATTAAATTTAATGATCATTTTTTTACTATTAATTTTTCTTATTTAAAATATAATAAGCATATAATTTTTCAATAATATTATAACAAATATTTAAATTAATTACAAAATTATATAATTTTTTATAAAAACCATATATTTATCATAATATTATTAAAAAAATATATACTTGTTATATTATTAAAATTTTTAATTATATTACAAAAATATATTTTTTTATAAAATTTAAATTAATTATCTTTCTAAAAAATTTAAATAAAATATATCAAATATAAATTATATAACAAATTATATACCATATATATATATATATATATGAGTCGCAGCATTGCACCATACATATATATATATATATATATATATATATATGAGTCGCGGCATTTGCAATGCTGCGACCCATTCAAATATATTAAATAATTAAAAGAGTCGCGGCATATGTTGTCGCGACTCTTTTTTCTTATAAAAAAAAATAATAATAAGCATTTGAGAAAAATGTTTTTGCGGCGGAATATTTGGATTTTTCATTTTTACATATTGCCATCAAAATCCCATCATTTGACGCCTATGGTTTTCTTAACTTTTTTTTTTTTTTATGATAATACGATTCTTGATTGCTATGTCTCTTCTCACAACAAATGTTTTTAATAATTTTTGGTTCAAATTTCATGATATGATTTTTTTGTAATAGTTATTATATTTTTGTAATTATTATTTAATAATATTTATTTTTAATTATTTTTTCAAAAATAAATGCATGTGTTATTTTTTATCTTATTTATTTGTATTTTATATTTTCTTTCTTTTTATAAACATAATATTTTACTAATCAAATGGACCAATTATAACTTAATTAAACTTAATCATAATTTTTAATCCTGCAATACTTCAACAATATTAATCTTTATATAAATTTAATTGGACTAGCTAATTTTGTCCCTTTTGGTTGGGGGAGATGTTGTCCATCTAATCTTAATTAGAGCAAGTTTTCCTTCGGATGGCCAAAAAAAAAAAAAGAGAGCAAATTTTTCTTCTTAATTATTTGAGAAAAAATTAAAAGCAATTTTTTCCATTTTTTGACTAAAAAATTCATTAATATCTCTCTAATATTATTTTTTATTTGTTTTTAATGTAATGATTATATTAGTATTATTGTTTTAATTGAAATTAAAGAATTTACTTAATCCAAAAAAAAAGATTAAAGAATTCATTAACAAGTAAGATATGGATAACATTTAATAAATGAAGTTATTAAAAATAGTCTAACAGTAATAGTAATAGGTGTAGATAATTAATCAATAATTTTAGGATTAAATATCTGTTTTGTTTTGTACAAAAAGAAACATCATATAAATTAAATTATGTAATCAAAAAGTTCTTCTTTTTCTCAAAGATCAACAAGTTTTTTTTTTTTTTTAAGATATCGAACATAGATCAACAAGTTAAAAAGACAAAAAGTAACACTAAATTAATTTTCTATATTTCAAAATTTATTTTACTCGGGGCAATGAGAAAGGGTGCAAAACTTTTTTTGGGGGTCAATATTACAATTTACTATGTTCAAAGAAGGTGACCCAATACTGGCCGAAACGTAGGTAGCCCACTGGGCCAAAAAGGGTATATGGCCCAATGGATATAAGTAAACGAGCCAATCATTCTTTGCCCACATATAAGATCAGCGACGCGACGTTGTGCGAATCCGTTTTTAATGATGGTATTCGACCCAAAAAAAATACAAAAAACAAAAACAAAAACTTGCCTCAGGAATGAGTATTTATGCATTATTTCAATATCCGTTCAATACACACACACACACACACACACAAAAGAGGAATCGAGCGTTATATGGAATAATTAGGCGTAAGTTTGTCGTTAAATCTTAGAACTTTGGTAAGGAGGTAGAAACTGTCGAGTTAAAAAAGTAATAAGGGCAAAGGGAAATTTTAATAGGCTGGTGAAATGTATAGAGATAAAAAAGAACATCAATAGCAAATGTATTCTGTAGGGTTGACACTGACATTGAGAGACAAAAGCTAAAAGAATGAATGTGGTTATATACTTTTGAGAGCCTTGTGTCACGGCCTTGGAACTTTTATCCCAAATCCTCAACCGTGCAGGCCTTAGCTTGGATCAACCCTCTTGATCTTGCTAAGTCAGCCGAACCCTCAAGTAGGCAAGTTGAGCAACAAAGTGAGCTAGAGAGCTTTTTGAAGGAAGAACTTGTATTGCACAAATCTTGGATTGTTACAAATGAGGAGGGTGGAGGTATTTATAGGCCTCCCCCATATTCTAGAATGTTCCCACCTCCTTAATGGACGGTAGAGATTAATCCTATCCAATGGCTTACATTAATTCTCTAGAATATTCTAAGAGATATTTACATGAGATATTTACATGGACTTTTCTAGAATTCTCTAAGGTTCAAGAGTAATCTAGTGTTCTCCGGAACATTCTGGAAAATGCTAGATGCTCCAAAAACCTCCTCTGTTTTGCCCCTTCAGAATGCGTTGTGACATTCTCCCCCACCTATTCCGGTGATGTCCTCGTCACGGATTCATCTCTATACCGGCGTAGGTGGTCTTCAAACTGCCAAAGGTCTTCTTGTACTTCCCATGAGGCTTCACTCTCTGGCAGTCCCTTCCATTTGATCAAGTATTGGGTACTTGGCGGTACCCCTCTTCTTCGAACAACTCGATGGGCGAGGATGTTCTCAACTTGGCGATTATAGGACTTGATCGTTACTGGTGGTGCTCGTGTGGACACTCCTCGGTTGGGATCATCCTTGTCTTCATGGAAGGGTTTGAGCATGCTAACGTGGAAGACAGGATGGATTTTCATGTCAGGGGGAAGGTCCACTTTGTAAGAGACCTTCCCTACCTTCTTGATCACCTTATAAGGACCTTCATATTTTCGAATGAGGCCCTTGTGAACCCTCCGGAAGGCTTTGAATTGTTGTGGGAGAAGTTTCACCATCACTTGATCTCCCACTTGAAACTCCGTTGCACGCCTTTTCCTATCAGTGAACTTTTTCATCTTTTTAGCTGCCTTGACAAGGAAGGATCTTGTCACGTCTGCTTGTTCTTGCCAAGACTTGGCCATGTGAAATGCTCCAGGACTCTTGCCCTTGTAGGTTGTGGCAAGAGCATGGGGAGTGAGTGGTTGTTGCCCCATCACTACCTCGAACGGACTCCTCCCCGTGGACTCGCTCCTTTGCAAGTTGTAGGAGAACTGGGCCACATCTAGCAACTTTGCCCAGTCTTTTTGGTTGGCACTCACGAAGTGCCTCAAGTAACACTCTAACAAGGCATTCACCCTCTCAGTTTGTCCATCTGTTTGTGGGTGAAAGCTTGTTGAGAAGTGTAACTCCGTCCCCAGCATGTTGAATAACTCAGTCCATAGCTTTCCAGTGAACCGAGGATCCCTATCACTGATGATAGTTTTTGGAAGCCCCCAATACTTTACCACATTCTTGAAGAATAGTCGGGCGGCTTCTTCGGCAGTGCAATCAGTTGGGGCAGAGATAAATGTAGCATACTTGGAAAATTGATCCACCACCACCATGATGGATCCAAACCCCTCGGACTTCGGTAAGGCCGAAATGAAGTCCATGGAGACGCTCTCCCAAGGTTGGCTTGGTGTGGGTAGAGGCTCCAACAACCCACCAGGTAATTGGTTGTCTACCTTGTCTTGTTGACAAACAAGGCAGGTCTTTACGTATAGCTCCACATCTTCTCTCATGTGAGGCCAATAATAGGTAGCCTCTAGTAGTGCCAAGGTTCGCCTTTGCCCAGGGTGACCAGCCCACTTGGAGTCATGACACTCCTTGATTAACTCTTTCCTCAAGTTGGCCCACTTGGGGACAAAGATCCGTCGTCCCACAGTATAGAGAAGACCCTCGTCAACCCAGAACCTCTTGGTCTTTCCTCCCTTAGCCAACTCCACCAACTGTTGGGCTAAGGGGTCTTGGGCCATTCCCTTCTTTATTTTGGCCAATAAGTCTCCCTACACTTGACTTAGGGCAGCGAACTCGGCTTTTCGACTAAGTGCATCAGCCACCACATTAGACGTTCCTGGCTTGTACTCCAAGGTATAATCAAACTCAGCCAGGAAGTCTTGCCATCTGGCTTGCTTGGGGGTCAGCTTCTTCTGGGACTGGAAGTACCTCGTGGCCACATTATCAGTTTTGATCACAAACTTTGCCCCAAGCAGATAGTGCCTCCAAGTGCGCAAGCAATGGATCACCGCAGTCATCTCCTTTTCTTGCACAGTGTACCTTCTCTCGGTATCATTCAGCTTACGACTTTCAAAGGCAATTGGATGCCTCTCTTGCATAAGGACCCCTCCTATGGCAAAGTCCGAGGCATCAGTGTGTACCTCAAATGGCTTAGAGAAATCTGGGAGAGCCAACACTGGTTCTTCCATCACAGCCGCCTTTAGATCCTCGAAGGCCACTTGACACTCTCTGGTCCAGGCCCATGATCTATTTTTCTTCAGCAACTCAGTAAGTGGGGCTGCCCTTGTAGAATAGCCCTTGATGAACCGCCGATAATAATTCACCAACCCAAGAAAGGATTTCAACTCTGGTACTTGGGTTGGTGGCTCCCATTCCTTGATAGCTTGCACCTTCTTCTCGTCCATGCATAGGGTCCCTTGAGAGATAACATGTCCCAAGAAGTGCACCTCTTCCTTTGCGAAAGAGCATTTCTCCTTCTTCACGTAAAGTGCATTCTCTCGCAAGATCTTGAACACGGCTCGTAAGTGATCAGCATGCTCTTCCAGTGTGCTACTATAGATGACGATGTCATCTAAGTATACCACTACAAACCGGTCCAGGTATGGATGAAAGATTTCATTCATCAATGTGCAGAATGTGGCCGGTGCATTGGTTAGACCAAAGGGTATCACCAACCACTCAAAGGATCCATATCGCGTCACACATGTAGTCTTAGGCTCATCTCCTTCGGCAATCCGAACTTGATGATACCCAGACCTCAAGTCTAGCTTTGAGAAATACTTCGCCTTCCCCAATCGATCAAATAAGTCAGCTATCAGAGGAATAAGGTATTTGTTCTTGATAGTTACCTTATTGAGAGCCCGGTAGTCGATGTACAATCGTAACGATCCATCTTGCTTTTTCTGGAACAAGACCGGTGCTCCATAAGGTGCTTTGGAGGGTCGAATATGCCCAGCATCAATCAGCTCCTTTAATTGTTTTCGCAACTCCTCCAACTCTGGTGGTGCCATCCGGTAGGGTGCCAAGGCAGGTGGCCTTGCCCCTGACTCCAACTCTATTTTGTGATCCACCTCCCTCCGAGGTGGGAGTTTCTTGGGCAACTCAGGCGGCATCATGTCCTGGTTCTCCTCTAGGACATGCTTAATAATTGGAGGGATATCTTTACTTGGCTCGTCCCTAGGATTCTCCTCCCTTAGGGCAGCTAAGTAGGTCATTTCTCCCCTTTTAAAGCCTTTCTTTACTTGCATGGCGGATAGGTGAGGCCCACTGCTGCCCCTTGAAGCAGGCACCATGCAAGTAACCCCCTTTTCAAGAACACAGAGGGAATCATAGTAAGGCATGGGGCAGACATTTACCTTCCTCAGAAACTCCATGCCAAGCACCACTTTGAAGTCATCCATAGGGACGACTGAGAAGTCCACCTTGCCACACCAACTCCCAAGGTGTAGCTCAACTCCACATACTATCCCATGAAGTTGTGTTGGAGAAGAGTTGACAGCCTTCAACCATCCTCCACCTTGCACCACATTGAGACCAACCCTCTTGGCCTCTTCAGGTGTGATGAAGTTGTGGGTGGCTCCAGTGTCCAGCATGATGCTAACAGGCTTCCCATTCAACCTAGCTTCCACATAAAGTAGCCCCTCACCCTTTGGGACTTTAGGAGCAGGCTTGGCCTTCAAGGCATTAAGGAGTCGAAGTGACCCCATTCCTGCCTTCTCTTCTTCTTCCTCTTGCGCTTCTCGTTCCTCGGCCATGGCGGCTAGTGTCCCCAACTTAGGACAATCCTTCATTCGGTGGGGACCTTTGCACACGAAGCACCCAGTCGAACTACTAAAGTTCTTCTTTTGTTGATTCTCGAATTGCTTCTTCTGAGGCGGCTTGCCATCGCCACTTTTGTACACCGCCTTACCCTTGTCTCCCCCACCTTTTCCTTGGTTAGGTTTGGAAGACTTGGGCTTGGAGGTGTCACCTTTCTCCTTATGATACTCGGTAAGACTCTTGGCTATGGCAATAGCCTCGTCCACGTCCTTCACCCCTCGACGTTGTAGCTCATGCTTGGCCCAATTTTGAAGGCCATCGATGAAGTAGAAGAGTAAATCTTCTCCACTCAGGTTAGGAATTTGTAGCATGAGTGTTGTGAATTCACGAACATACTCGGAGATGGTGGTCTTGTGTTTGAGCTCCCTTAGCTTCTTGCGTGCCTCGTACACCACATTCTCCGGGAAAAATTGCCTTTTCAATTCCCTTTTGAACTCTTCCCATGTATTAATGGTACAAAGGCCCTTTTCCATGTCGGCATGCTTCCTTCGCCACCATAACATAGCATTGTCAGTGAGGAATAGAGAAGCGGTGCGTACCTTGGCTTGGTCATCGTTCAACCCCAAGCCTTCAGCATAGCGCTCCATCTGCCACAAGAAGTTCTCCACTTCCTTGGCGTCGCGCACTCCCTTGAACTCCTTTGGTTTGGGAAGATCCAGCTTCACTTCCCTTGGTCCACTAGTACCAGCCACCAATGGACTCTTCCCTTGGCTCTCCAATGAAGCCTTAAGGGAGTTTAATTGATTCTGCATAGCAGTGATGGCATCCATCACCACTTCTTCCAGTGATCGCATAGAGTCAGCACGTTGCTCCTCAGCATTGTGCAAGGCTTCCACGCTTGTCTTCAGACCCTCGAGTTCTCCCAAGGAATGAGCCTCAAGAGTACTCAGGTCGCCCTCAACCCTTTCTACCCTAGAAGCCATCTCCAGCATGGCATCCTCTAGAGCAGAAACTTTCACGGACAATGTGGCAAAGTCTTCCGCACGGACTTTGCTCGAGCCTCGCCCTTTCTTGCCACCCTCATGTGGTGGTTGGGACTCCCTTCCCCTTCCTTTCATGCGGACAGCAACTTTCTCGGTTGTGCCAGACATTCTTGCCTACAAACTTGGCTCCCTCGAACCAGCGGTAGAACTAGGTTCCCTCGAACCAAAGCTCTGATACCACGTTGTCACGGCCTTGGAACTTTTATCCCAAATCCTCAACCGTGCCGGCCTTAGCTTGGATCAACCCTCTTGATCTTGCTAAGTCAGCCGAACCCTCAAGTAGGCAAGTTGAGCAACAAAGTGAGTTAGAGAGCTTTTTGAAGGAAGAACTTGTATTGCACAAATCTTGGATTATTACAAATGAGGAGGGTGGAGGTATTTATAGGCCTCCCCCATATTCTAGAATGTTCCCACCTCCTTAATAGACGGTGGAGATTAATCCTATCCAACGGCTTACATTAATTCTCTAGAATATTCTAAGAGATATTTACATGAGATATTTACATGGACTTTTCTAGAATTTTCTAAGGTTCAAGAGTAATCTAGTGTTCTCTGGAACATTCTGGAATATTCTGGAAAATGCTAGATGCTCCAAAAACCTCCTCTGTTTTGCCCCTTCAGAATGCGTCGTGACACTTGGCTGTAAACAATAAATAGAAAGTGTTGTGCATGGGATCAGATCCTCTCCTGTGAAGCTCTCTCCTGTGTGTCTACAGTGTGAAGATCTAAACCATTTATGTCATGTTGCAGCACAAAGAGAGACACGTGGCATAGATGTATTTACAGCCAAAATAAAGCAACTTCAGATATTGCAGCTTCATATCTCCGTAACTTTCAATTTCAAAAACAAAAAAGAAATTTGCAGCTTCAGATTTCACAAACGAAAAATGCAAATTTGTACCTTCAGATTTGAGCGTCATCATTATTCAGCCATAGGAGCTCTAATCTTCCCTTCGTGAGCTTGGAGTTTGAAGCCCCCTTAGTTGTGATTCAACCATGTTTAACAGAATTTATCCAAATTTTAGAACCAAAACCCAAATCAAACTTTTCCCTTATTTTAGTAACAAGCATATACATATATAGAATAAGATTAGCAAAATTTACCCCAATTTCGAAATAAAAAACCTATCCAAATTTGAAAGAGAATAATTTTGCTGCAATTCAACAGAATCAACATAAGCATCATAATGCAATTTCGTAATAAATCATAATACAATTTGATTAAAAAGATGATTAATTGTGGTTGTCATCGAAGGCTTGTCGGGACGCAATCCATCAGGTCAGGTTAAAACAAATGCTGGGCATGGACGACATCTAGTTTGTTTAGCAGGTAGGGAGCAGCAACAACAAAAGTGTGCACATGGCTGAGGCGAAGGGCTAGTCCGAAGTATGGGGGTGTTTGTGGCTAAAGTGATGTACAAGGAGGAGTTGGTGATAGATTGTTCTTGGTTGCCTTTCTAACGAAGAAGAAACTAAAGGAGAAGACGGGAGAGGGGGGCTAAACTTCACCTATGCTTCAACGAGAAATAAGACCAAAATGCAAATTCAGAGTTTAGAGTAACGTGGCTCTTTGATTTTCGTTGAATTTCCTCAACGGATGAGATTTGTTACGGGAGAGGCACGGGAGAAAGCTTTATGGGAGAGGATCCGATCCCGTTGTGCATGCGTATCAACCTAAAAAAGATCCTCTCTAATACCTCTCTCTCCTTTACCTCTCCCATAAGATTTGGATATGAACGGTTCAATTTTTTTTTAATTTTTCTAGGCTTAAACAATATATTTTTTTAAATTTCACAGTTAAAAAATAATTTCATTTAGCATTTTACTCTCTTTCAAAAAATTATTTTTTTGAAAATAAAACAAAAAATAATTAGATCTAAAAATTTGAACAATCTAAATCTGACACTGGAGAAAACAAGGGGAAGAGCATGGGAGAGGATCCAAATCTGTATCAACCTCTACAATGCCATAACTAATACATTAAAGTGTATGTTTTGACATTTTTATCATTCTCAATATTTTATCACTGGACATGATTTTGATTGATTTAACTAATAAATTAAAAACAATACTATATTGATATTACTTGTTAAATTTTATAACAAATAAATAATCACAAGTATGTAATTAAATAGTTGATAGTTTCTTTATATTTAAAAGTTTTATAACACATTGACTCTGTGCTTCATTGATATGAACCAAACAATGTTGGATTAACTGTCAACTTTTGTAGATATGATACTTATAATTAGGAATTTTAATCTATCGATGGATTTAATAAAAACCCTATCCGATGAAAATTTTTTCAATTATATAGGAATGCTTTTGATTGACACTATTTTCAATTGATTCTTCTCATTAGTATTTTTGAGGTTAGCAATTTCACTTTTATGTTTTGGACTGTAATGTCCTTACATTTTCAATAAAAAGGTAAATTAAATATAAAAGTATAATTAATGTAAAGAGTATAATTAATAAATACATACATATACATATATACACACATATGCATATCTCAGTTCATGATTTATTGCCACTTTAAAAATTAAGTATAATTAATATCGCATATGCCCTCACATAGTTGGACTATTTTATATTCTCATTCATATTTTTCAATATTTATTCATATTATTTATTGCCATTTTAAAAATATGCCCAATATTTTATAAAGGAAATGCCCAATAGTTTCTTTTTACGTCTCGTTACTGAAAAATTTAAAAATAAGGTCATGATTAAGTTAGAAATGTAATAAAAATGTAATTTAACAAGTATGCTCTATTTTGGATAGAGCAAAGCATTCGTAAAACATTAACTACAATATGGGTCATGTTAAATTTAAAAATTAAAATTATTATGATTATTAGTTATAATGTTAAAAATAAAAGTTGGCTGTGCATAATTTGACGCTGTATAAAGGGTTAGGGTGATTGCCACATTGAATGTTGGACTTAGAATTTGTTGCAACAAAAATGATTAATTTGTTGCTATGGTTACTAATAACATAGTATTTAGCTGTTGAGATGACATATCCTATCAAGTTGAGAACAAATTAAAAAAATTACAAATTAGAGGAGAAATCATAGATAATTGAAGTGCTTAAGTACTCGGAACTTTCAATCCTCAAATTTAAAAATTTTCAACTAATTTATTTAGACTTTTTGTTCTTTGTAGTGGAAATTAAAAGTAATTAAAAAAAATACTAAATCAAGCAATTATATATTATTGAATCTATGAAAATTAAAGTGACAGGGCAATCATAGACTCTTATAATTTATAGTTACATACTATAAGTAAAAATAGTTTGCGAGGAAAAGAAATATTAGTTTGTGTTTAATATACAATAAAGGAAATTAATGAAATGGAAAGAAAAGAAAAATGTGAATAAATGGGATGAAAAATGACATTTGTGTTGTATTTTATAAAAGATAATTAAAAAAATAAGCATTATTATGTATTAATAACAAAGGCATAATAGATATTTCATACTTCTATTTTTTTTTAATAGTGCCATTCCTAATACTTTTTCCATAGTATTAAACGTAATGTAAAAGCAAAGTATAACTATCTATTATTACTTTCACAGAGAGTGATTCTTGTTGTTGTTTTCTTAGTTGATAAATATGTATATGGGTTGGGTTGAGTTGAGTTTTACTTTAACCTAATGCTTAGTTCAGTTTAAATCAAGCTTATTTGTTTGGCTCACAACCCAACCTGAGTTAAAGACTAGACAAGGCCACAATTGTTTTTTTTTTTTAAATTCTAAGACCCTAAATGCTTATATATTTGTAATCATTTGATTGTTTTACATAATTTTAGATATATGATCACTCGTTTTGATATGCCTTTTATAAAATTTATATAATGGAAATGAAAAAAATGTAAATCCAAAGGAGAAAACAAAGAAAAAACATAAACATAGAGGATGAAATTTTAAAAAATGATAACTTAAAGTATGGTAGTCTAATTAGGTGATTTTTTTTTTAAATTTTGGATAAATTTTTGAGACAAACCTTATCCAAATTATTGACAAGTTGTTTGGCCTATTTATGTTCCTCAAAAACACTTGTTTACTATATTAATTTAGAGTTATTTTACTTTCAACTCAACAAAAATATATTTTTCATCTCGTCTTTTTTTCTCTTAAGTGGGATAATCAAACTCAAAAAGGATCTAAAAGGAGTTTTGATCCCATTGCTATTTATAGTTTATAAGATATGTTTTAAAATTTGTTGTTAAAATTATAAAATAACAGATAAAAAAGTTTTTTTTCTTCAATTTTAATCCCTTTATATATATATATACACTGTATACCTTTAGGTTGACCCAAAATTGGCTAGCCCAATCCTTTATCCCACTAGGCCAAGCACAGCCTTATTATTATTATTTTTTCAACTGGCTTAATTTGACTTGGCCAAATACCACCAAGCTAGTTGAGCCATAAGGCCAGATGAAGCTTTAGCTGCACTTGTGTTTAACCCTACTAAATTCACTAGCCCTCTGTTTTGGACCATGAACCTTACTCCATATATGTTGGGCACCAATTCCAATTGCAAACCAATTATGTCCCACTTTTTAGTATACAAGAAAATTTAGTTAGAGTGTTTATGCTATCAAAATCTCTCAAAATAAAATATAATAAATAATTTTTTATAATTTAATCATATGATTGATTTTTTTTAAAAAATATTTTTAACATGACATATTTTTTCTTCAAAATTTTTATAATAAATACATTAAAAAATGTGCATCAATTTGTATTGTTATATCGTTAATATTACAAGAGATAAAATAATACAAACAAAAGTCAAAAATAAAAAAAAAATTAGATGGCCTAACTTTTTAAAAAATTGATTTTTCTACAATAACATTGAACATTATTATATGCTTCATAAAAAATATAATCTTAGGCCAAAGAAAAAAATATTAAATGTAACCTTTTAAAGTGTTAATTAATAAGTTCTCAAATAAAGATATAGTACATACAATTTAGGAGTCTCGTTGACAAATTCTTCTAATATGTCTAAAAGACTCTATCTTTGATCCATTTCAAAAAACTTGCATAGAAACAAAAGATATACATCCTATTACCATATTGAAAAGTAGTAGAAGATTTGCATATCATGAATCATATGCTCAATAAAATTCCATTCAATTCTATCATAAGATTTTTTAAGGTCCATCTTTATAGCAAAAGAATATTTCTTACCTCTCAACCACTTCATTGTATGCATGAGCTCCTATGCAATCACTTGTATATGTCTCCTTGGGACAAAGCTAACTTGGCTCAGCGATACAAATTTGGGCAATAAAGGCTTACGCATGTTTACAATAATTTTTTGTAAACATTTATAGATAACGTTGCATGAGGAGATTAGCTTCAACCGTTTGATATATTCTAGATTATCCACCTTTGGGACAAGGATAAGTAACACACTATTGGTTTTACTAATTCCTCTTATTAGTTGAAAATTGCGTTGATATACTTGCAAATATCATCACCAATTAAATCCCAATTATGCTGAAAGAAAATTGTAGGGAAGTGATCAATTCCCGAAACTTTTAAAGCGCCTATAGCAAAGATTGCCTCATTGACCCCCATGTCAATCACTGGTTTTGCAAGACTTGCAAGGTCCTCAACATTGCAAGGAGGGAAAGTGGTACCTGTATGAAGGTAATTGGCGCGAGTGCCATCATCAGTGAATAACTTCCAGAAAAAATCTACTGTCATATTTTTTCAGGTTCTCTAGACCCTCCTCCCAAGTGCCATCTTCTTTCTTAAGCATGAGGATTTTGTTATTCCTCCTCTTGGTTATGGATTTTAGGTGATAATACTGTGTATTACGGCCACCATCATTAATCTAAGTGGAGCAGGATTTTTGGAGCCACAAACTTTCCTCCTGCCATAGAATTAAATCAACCTTTTTTGGGAGATTCTTCTCGATCTGGAAAAGCAACGAAAAAGGCCTTGGTATAATGCTTAATTTCTTTTGAACCCCATTTAATCTAGCTAGAGTGCGCTTCTTCCTTATCACAATGTTAACAAAAATGAATAATTGATTGCTATGGTTACTAATGACATACCCTATCAAGTCGAGAACAAATAACAACTTAAAGGAGAACATAGAAAATTGGAGGGTTTAAGTACTCAAGCTTTTGATCCTCGAATCCAAAATTTTTTAACAAAATTTATTGAGACTCTTTGTTCTTTGTAGAGGAAATTAAAAACAATTGAAAAAAAATAGCAAATAACGCGACTATATATTATTAAATCTTTGAAAAATGAAGTGGTAGAGGGGCAGTCATAGACTTCTATCATTTATAGTTACATAATACAAGTAAAAACAGTTCTCAAAAAAAAAAAAGGAAAAAAAAGGTAAAAGCAAAATATACCATAAGTATATTATAAATACTACACAGGCCTGTTTATTTTAGTTTATTTGAGCAGATTTCATGGTCCATGCCTTGAGATTCTCCACTGTGATTGGCTCGGTACCGTTGTTGAACACAAACAAGTGAGCTGCGTCCGTTACGGCTAGCATTGGATAAACCCTTGATAAGATGTTTGTTTTCCCTCCTGCTCCAAAACTTTCCACCACAGAGTGATCAATCTGGCCATACAAATTGAAAATTCAAAGGTTAGAACCAGTGGATATATAATATTGTAATACTAATATCAAAAAGATTGGGCTATGGGGTGCATACCAGACTCCTAAGAGAAAGCTTCCTATCGGCTAAATCCACGTCCACAAAGCCAGCAAATGATGGCTTGTACAAGTGACTCTTCAAAGAGGAGCTGTGGAGAAAAACAAAACCAAAAGCCACTTAACAAGATATAATTAGAGGAAGCAAATTAATTTTAAGTCCTCACCCCTTTTAGACAAACCTTGATGCATCAGAGCATAGGAGAACTACATGCTTGTTTGGAGATTTGAAAATTCTGAAAAACACAGGAGTGAACTCTTCTAGGTTTTCAGAAGCCAATGTGAGAAGCCCAAATGGTCCAACCCCTCCTTGAACCTTTGACCCCTTTTGGGCACAAAGATCCTGTGCGTTCATCCAGCTAGGATTAAATGGCTCTGCTTTCTCCAAGCTTGAAAATGAGAAGGTAACTTCCACATCAGCCTGCATGTAAGTACCATCATTAGCCTTGAGAAGAATATATAACCATATATAAGGTCAATCAAATTAATAGTCTTCTGCATGTTAAACTGACCTGGGCAGCTGTAATTCCTTTTACTTCATCATAATCCCCCTTTTGAAGCCTCTTATTACTCATCTGAACTTCTTCTCCTCTAAGAGTATTTAATTCTTCCACAGGCCATTGAACCAATTGTTTCCCATTTGAATCAAGCCACACTGTTCTTGGGATTGCCTGAAAAATTCATGTACATGTAAATTTTTTTTTTTAAAAAAAGGTGGAGAATTAGAAGTCATTAATTATAATAGATATAGTGACCTACCTGAATTCCTGCCCATCCTTTTTTAACATCATCAATCCTAGAATCAGACTCGTTTGCCCAACCCCACAATACCCTTCGTTTCTTGCTGGGATCAGAGAATGACTTGGAAGCGTAAAAGTTACCATAGTCATATCTGAGGCCACCCCAACCATCCCCTGAAGTGTTATCTGGGATATACTTATCCTTCTCCGGGATATACTTTCCAATTGTGTAGTACTCAAACCTGGTCATGTCAAGGCTATTCTTCAACACGTGCTTAACGTTTTTCCCAACCACCGATGTGTCCAACCCTTGTTTCCCTTCCAAGGAAACCGGGTAAAAGTCGGGGCATTCCCACATACCCGTGGATGCTGAAGAATGGATCGGGTGTTTGGCCCTGACCCACTTCACAAAGTCCCTACTTCTATACAAGTGGGCTATTCCTCTGTGCTTCCTTCTACTACCCACGAGGATCCTCCAGTGCCCGTCCACCTTGCTCCACCACGCGGTTGTCGGGTCACGGAACGCGCTGCCGTTCACGCCGTGGTCTGCAACCACTATGGGGTTGATTGAGTCGGGCTTTACCCATTTCATGAGATACGGATCGGATACATTCTCGGGTACTGCATAGCACTGGACCTGCGTTTGTTTTTCATCAACAATTCCAGTGTAAAGGATTACGGGTCCTTTGCCCGGGACAATGGTGGCTGATCCGGACCAACACCCGTACTTGTCAAACGGTTTGGACGGGTAAATGGCCGGTTCAAGAGCTTTCCAATTGATAAGGTCCTTTGATACAGAGTGGGCCCACACAATGTTTCCCCACACTGATCCTTTGGGGTTGTACTGGTAGAATAGGTGGTAGTATCCATTATAGTACATGGGTCCTGTTTTGGCATGCATGCGCAGTTGAAATTAGAATATCAGAGAAACAACAAAGTGAAATGCAAAAAAAAAAAAGACAGAGGAGAAGAATGAAGACTCACCATTTGGATCTGCATGTGATGAATTCGTCCGTTACACCAATTTGAACACCATGAAGTATGGGAAGACGAAAAAAGTTAAAACCATTCTTAGAAAAAGGAGGTGAATTTTGAATGGTAAATATAAAAGGGTAGAAAGATGCCAAAAATTCTCTGTTTGATTTGACCAATCATGTTTATTAATTGATTAATTACGTGGTTAGTCTCCAAAAGAGTTTTTCCACTTTCTAGCTATTTTCTTGATATTACAGTCAATGATTAGGAAAGCAACCGGTTCTTACAACTAGTGATGATGAGGTTAATATTAAGAACTGCCAATAGAAGTTTGTGAATGAACTTAATTACCACATTCGGAGCAATGCATAAAAAAGTGGATGATACTTTTTACCATATCAATACTCAGGTCCATGGGCCCCAACAACATTTGCGAATGTAGATGCTAACTACTTGCTAGGATGAGATGGGCCGTTGTGCATGTCTAAGCAATATTGAATATAGGAAGGACATGGTAAAAAGAAGTCAAGAACTGAACAACAGTGGCCACTAGGCTGGTCATTTTCATCCCACTCTCCCCTACCTTTAGATTGTGGAAGCTGCATGTGGGGTTCAAAATCACCAACAATTTGGATTTTATTTTCTAGCACAAAAATGTACAAAGAAGAAAAAGGTGATAATATGCACTGAGAAAGTGCAATATCCATAGTCGACATAAGATAACCTGACTTATCCTTTTCGGATGACATAGTTGTAGTTTGAGAGATAACCACAGTAACCTCTTTTTGTTATTTTTGGGCATTTCTACATAAAGTATTTGACTATGTGTCAAAACTCCAATATAACCACGTTGTCATTATCTTGGATTCTCCAACAAGTTTGATAGCACTATAAGCCCACAGAGATTTCAAAGCCAAAACAATTCGATATGAACATAAAAGGAAAAGGGATTCCCCACTTATATTCAAATATTAAAATATAACAGAAAAGAAACCAAAGTATCATGCTTCTCAAATCTTCTTAGCACTTAGACATAGTGGTTTATCCTAGCTTGATCCCCAATAGAAGAGTTCCGCATGCATGGCTTTTGATATCAATTGGATGGCCATGCACAAGGCATAAGCTTAATAAGCTTGGATCATATATATATATATATATCAATCAACAATTTTGTGTTCTTTCACCACTAAGCAAAATGCTTTTATGCCTAACTGTGCCAACGAACTAGCTGTATGGGCTATAATTATTTAAAGTACCGATCGATCGAGGTGCCAAACTTGTTCATAATATATTACTCAAAAGACAAGAACAGAACAGAAAAGAAAATATCTTACTTCCATGCCTCTTACTAGAACGAGCTCAAAGGCTACTCATCTTTATCGAACCAAGAATGAAGAAACGAGAAAATAAGAAAAGTATTTCACATTTTTATGGAAATTCGGTTTACACATTCATGCAGCCATGTAAATCGGCTTTATCAAACCAATAATTAATGGGATTAAAATGGGAAGAAATTCGCATTGTCCTTCTACCTTTTTTTTTCTTGGGTAATTCCATTGGGATTCAGTGTTTCCCGTTTTCACGTAGGACTTCTCAATTGCTTCGAATGAAATTAAGTTGAGATTTCAAAGTTTGAGGATTCCAATACCCAAAACATTGGACTATATCTTAGATATTCCCCCGCCCTCCCCCTTTGTTTACGATGCTACGACCAATCCTCAGTCACCAGTACCACCCAATCCCAAAAATTATTGTTAGGGAAACCAGATAAATATTCATAGACCAGAAAAAATAAATCAAACTGGAAAGAAAACTACTCAAAATGCAATATGTCCAGAACCACATAGATAGGTGAAAAAATTTCAAGGTGATATTTAGGACGTGGGCATTCCAATTTTTACATCTGAAAAAGCTTATTTATGAAACATTTGAAATTGACGTACAAAAATAATCATCAGATATAAATTTGAAAATTTTCATATTTGTTATATCCAAATATCGTATAAATAGAATTTTAGACAACTAGGAAATTAAATTTTACATACGCCAAACAAGACTGAAAGGTTTTTCTGTAAATAAGAAATCAATTAAAAATGTTACCGTTGATCCAGTGCCTACGAGGTTGAAAGTGGTATCCAGTTCTGCGAAGTTGATTCACCTGAGTCGCTGAAAGGGATTGAAGATGTGGGTATATATCATGAAGCGCTTCAACTGCATTGTTATTAATCACAAAAAGGAGGCAAAGTAATACAGAAACTATGAGACATATTGGGAGACTCATTATGGAAGAAGGATTTTTGAATGGGGGGGGGGTCAAGTGAAGGAAAAGAGAAACTGTTGAGGAAGAGAGGTAGGGTATGGTGGTTATTTATAGAAGGGAATTAGAGGGAAAAGGGGAGAGTTGAATAAAATTAAGGTATGACAGAACTTCCTGGATCAGTTAGGACTGTTAATTCCTAGGGCGGTTCTTTAGGCAAAGGTTTTTGGGAAAATTACACAGAGTTCAAGTCCTAGTTGGTTTGTAATGTGACTTTTTTTCTTTTTTAATAAAACCTTGATTATCCACAAAATAGTTTTAAAATAACCGGAGGAATTGTGTATTAGTATGGATAACTAACTGAAGATATGCTTGTATATTTGGTTCACAAATTTGCCTTTTAGTTTTACTGCCAAACAGTGAACTTATGAGAGAGAAAATACAAACGGCCAGACTTCAAAGATTTACCAAGAAAGAATTTCGGCCGATCTCTAGCCCACCTTTAATGGCTATCTATGAGGCAAAATTAAAACAAATATAAAAATTAACTCTAATATTTACCAAACTTAAGATATTTTACTCCATTTAATAAAAATTTAATCTGCATTAATTAAATACCCAGAGAAGTGAATAAATAAAATTATTAAAATTGTCAAACAGTTTAAATGACATATGATGGCAATAACTCCAAGGGTAAGATTAAAATAAGGTTAAACAAATGGGTTCCTTGTTTTGGGCAATCAAAGAAATGTGATCTTTAGCTTAAATATTTAAGGTAAAATTTTAAAGACAACATTAAAAAAAAAACTTTTACTTTTCAAATTGATGTGAGAGTGTGTCTAAAGATTGTTTAAAATATAATTTAGTCTCAATTTATGTATAAATACACAACCAAAACAAAAAAACTGATGGTAAAATAATATGTTATTATTGATTAATATGAAATCAACCACATATACCAAGCTAATCAAATCATAAATTTTAATTATCATCGTCCTTTAAGAGTACTATTTTCATGTTTTTGTAACACAATAAAGTGAAAAGTCAAATTCAAAATTAACTTGATATAAGCAAACTAATTTAGGAAAATTTATCACATTCTGTTCTATGGAGTTAAATGTATATTTTATGATAACGTTATTTTTATCATATCGAAATTCTCTTGTTAATTTTTCGTCGTAAGAGAATGTGGGGGTCGAATTCGTGTAACAATCGGGAAGGATGTCTACATAGCGTACCGAAGAAATCATCAATCCTACTTTGATTTAAGCGATTTACTGTGTAGCCACCAATTTTTAATATATTTTTTCTTTTTCTCTTTCTTTATATGTTATCCCCGAAGTCGATTTAGCTCAAGTATTTCTACTGGTGTATGATTTTTCTTTCCCAAAAAAGAAAAGAAATTAGAAATGTGATAATTTTTTTTCTTTATCCTTTCAGTGCTAGCTTCTTTTTTATTTTTATTTTTTTGGTAAGCTCCTATTTATTATTTCTTCGACGAACCTTGCGTTCCACCTTTTAATGGGATTATTGTTGGAAGCTAAAAAGTTAATTATTAGCACGTATATTTATATCCTTATTCTAACAAGGAATATTAGTTAATGAAGAATCCTAAAGGAACCTAAATATTGTGTGACATTTATCCTTTGTGCAATTATGTGCATATATGGCAAAATAAAAAACAGAAGCGAAAAGTTGACCATAAAGTATTTATATATTATTAATTATATATGCATAGTATATGAAGGCAAAGAGTTCTAAAAATATGGACCTTTTTACTGAAAATCAAGAAGGGTTTGTAAAGCGACTATGTCATATGCACTAAGGAGACCATAGAGTGAATTCCAATTCGAATGGTATATATATATATATATGTATATGTATCTATATAAAAGGTAGAAATGAGGGAGAAACAATTGTTGGAATCAATGTGGTTATGGAAGCAAAAAGGTGCTCTATGACGATGTGCCCACTTTCAATATTAATTGGACACAATCTTACCAACATAAGAAACCAAGTAATAATTATTCGTAAAAGATCCAAAATCTTGGTACCTGAGTTGCATATAGAACTCGCCACATGCACAGCTCACATCCCACACAACAGGCGAATGCCTTTTTCTAAGTTTAATTACCTTCAGGTTTCGTTTTGCGCTAATGTTTGAGCTTAATATTGGGGTCTGAAATTAAAATTAAATCTATTAATTTCAATTGCTTTGTTTAATTCATCTTTCGGAATTAGAATTTCAATTTCATATCCCAATTCTACATAATTGAAAAATAAATAATAAATTTCAATTTCAATTTTTATAAAATATTCAAAAATAATTATGATTCTTTAATTAGAATTGTGTGATTGCTCTTCTCATTGTCACTATTATTACTACTATCATCATCATTAATATTGTTGCTGCTATCCTCACCATTGTTACTTGTCACTTATACTAATTATTTTTTTTAATACTTATCACTCGTCTAATAAAAAAACTAGGAATTGAATTTGAATTACAATTTCATTTTCTAATTCTTATAAACATAAATTTTAAAATTCTAAATCAATCGGAATTATAATGCTGCATTCTAATTTTAATTCTTTATGCCAAACAGATCCTAAGCATCATTGTAAAAAAGTTTCTATAAATTTTTCAAAAAACTATTATATATATATATATATATATTTCTTCCATTTGTTCCATCAATTTTGTTATAAAAATTCATGTCATATTATATAGAGTCTAACCCCAAAAGATTGAATTAGTGATAAAGAGGATCACAAAGTATGTAATTAGGTGTATTGTCAAAAACTCAAATATTAATTACTTTGTCAATTTTTTAAAAAAGAAAAAAAAATTATATATAATTGCTTTTCCAATAGTTAAGATCTAATTTATACATATATTAAGCATTAAGTGCAGATGTATAGAGCATATCTAACCGTTGGATGTACATGCAGATGGTGCATATATAAGAATTTTCCAATTCCTTATATCTTTGGTATTATATCTTTCAATTAGAATATCATAAGTATATGACTTTCTAATAATAATATGATAGGTATATGATTTTTTGTAGTCAAATATATGGTTCCTGATTACATCATATGTATGTCATTTTATTATTAAAAAAATCATATATTTATTATGTTTTGATTGAAAATTTTGATAATAAAATTATAAAGAATTACATCTAAATTTAGTCTTTTTTAAATCAGGACACAGAGAATTTAAGCTCAATTTCACGAAAGACGTTACATGTATTGATGACATACATTCTGTTTTTTATCCGAGTTATTTTTATGAATAACAGTTGTGATTGCATTATGTATTAATTTAATGTGCAAACAAAAACATTGTTAGAACAAGTGGATCGTGCGCCAAAAAACTTTCTCTAGTCCTTTGCAAAACATGTTACTCCTTTTCTAATTATGGTAGTACACAAAGTTCGTGGGAAATGAGGGAGAAAAGGGAAAGAATTATGTGGGTGCAAATGTGTGTAGTTGGGCAGTTGGCATGTGTAAGGCAGGTTGGTTCATAGTTGCAGCCACCTAGAACTCAACCCAACATTAGTTGCAGACAGTGACAAATGAAATTTCATTATCTTTGTTTGCAGCAGCAGGGTTGGTCGTGTCCTATGATGCCATTGACATAGACCACACCCAAATTTACACACCTTATTTATTCATCTTGCATTTTGGCGCCTAACTTTTGCTGAAACAGAGAGTGAACATCTGAAGTACTTAAGATTAAATGCATTCCAATTAGGGACGGGCAAGTAACAAAGGCATCGAAGCATATTATTTGGTTTCACCGGACTTGATTCATCCCTTCAAGGGAATAACGCATGTGCTAATTTATAATATGAGTAACTTTTGCCAAGGTAGGTTGCAGTTTAAATTTTGATTTCCGAAGAACAACTAAAAATCAAAATTAGAAAAAAGCCAAATACTGTTTTTTTAAAATATTATTACCATATACATATGTATTTACTCAACTCAAGCAATCACTATTCACTGATTTGAGATTGATTTAATAGTAGAAGGGAGAATATGATGCATAACAACAAATACTGTCGTGATTTCACATTTTAATTTTGTCAAATTTTTGAAGTCGGACGTTTAAGAATTACTTAAGCAAGTAATGACATACTGTGGACTACTCTTGAATAGGAGTTACGCTATTCTTCTACATTTGGTGACCGATTCCTAATTTTGTCTTATGTGTTGGCATTTTAGATGAACGAAAAGCTCTGGATTATTAATTTGACCATTGTTCTCCTCCTTATTTAATATTATGCATAGTCGAAAAATTTTTAAGAGAATGTAAAGGAAAATAGAAATGAGAATTGAATAAAATTTTATGATTTAAAATTATGTTTGATATGATATAAAAAAGAATAATAATAATTTTTTATTTAGATGTTTGATAGAATAAAAATAATACAAGAATGAAAATAAAAAGTGAACAAATGATCAAAATACCCTTAGAGCTAAAAAAATTTTAAAAAACTCTTTCTTATTAATTATAATAAAATAAAAAAATTATAGTTAAAGATCTCAAATTAAAGATACTTATATTAAAGAATCATAAACTTTAAAATTATTTTAAAAAATTTAGGGATAAAAAATTTAAACTGCACAAAAAAAAAAAATGATGATTAAAGACTTTAAATTAAAATTTGTTATTTTTTAAATTTTTTAGAATAATTTTAAAATTCAGATCTTTTAATATAAATATCTTTAATTTGAAGTTGTAAACTACACTTTTTTAAAATAAAAATAAAACATTACTGTTATTTGCATTATAATAGTATATTTATTATTCTTTCCATCTTCAAGAATATCTTTCCTTTAATATTATGATAGAATATTCTGTGCTACATATCATATGTGACAGAATCTATGAGTCAAGCCTCTTTAAACGTACCAAACATTATTTTGACTATTTCCGTCTCCTTCTCCCGTTCCTCACCTCCCTCTTCGAAACGTACCAAACGCGTTGTTCACAAGAGCGGCATTTTATGGAAAGCTGCAATTATCTGCCGAACACATGCATCTGTCTGGTAGACACAAGTGATTACAATTTCATTCACATTCTGTTTCAGCTCTTGACTCACAAGGTCAAACCAAGCGTGCTGCTTTGGCTAAAAGTCTCAACATTTCATTCGCATTTGGAAACTGAAACTCATGGTTATGCTTGTCTGATGGTACACATAATTACACTGACTAATGAGAGAAGGATATTAATATCAAATGCCTAATTAAAACCTAACATTTTCCAATATGACTAACAATGGAGAGCAGCTATATGCATATATCAATTAACTTAATTATATGTATCCATTTAAATGCAGTTATTGTTATTATTATTATTATTATTATTATTACTATTATTATTATTATTATTACACAAGCAAAGCACTACCTAACAAACATAACACCTACTCTACCAGCAAAAAGATCAACCAGCAAATCATGAGGCGTAGACCCAATAGCTTCCCTCGAGATCGCGTTCGGCTTCTCTCCACCAAAATTGTCTCCACCGCGTCTCCTCCAATATCAAGACGATGTCGTTTTTTATATTATAAACCATCCTAGCCATTCATTTCACAAATTAATCTGGACCGTTATTTGTTTTATTTTCTCTTCTTCCTTCTTCCTGGACATTCGACAGATCCCCAAGTTGCAGCAAACGCGTTCGTGGCTATTCACCATTCATGGCTGCCCGTTGATTGTTGTCTTTGCCGAATGCAAGAGGACCCAATCGCCATTCACCGTTTGTCATGGAGGTTTCCAAATGAGTTCTACTGCGATGAGACTCTGCATTTCTCTCCAGCCCAATGTGAGTTTTCCTGTTCTATTTCTCTCTCCCTCTTCCTTCTTTCTCTTGATGATACTCCAATTTCATTACCTCCTGTGAAATTTTGTTGTTATTCTGTATATTCCCTGGTTTAATTTGTTGCCAGAAGAAGCATGGATACCCATATGCATCGTTTTCCTGCTTTAATTTTTTTACTCTACGGTGAAGCTAAAAATATGTGCCGATCTAATTTTTGAAGAAATGTCATTGGATATCTGGATTAGAATTCTTAGTTTAGTAATCACCATCGTGGGGGATTCCATGATTGAGATAAATTTCTTTATATGATTCATGTTCTCTACAACCAATAACTACCACCATTTGATTTCCTTTCCATCTGCCATTTTCTCTGCAACCAAACAATGATTTGGAGACTTGGAGCATGTTTAGGGGGGAGGTAAACTACTGTGTATTTAGGTAAAATTTGCTTAAAGGTTTCAATTTCTATTTCTCTATTTGGCCTTCTTTCTATGCTACTGTTATTCATTTGATTAGTTATAATATTTATACAGAGGTTGCAGACCCTACTACCAAAACCAAAAATGATTTAAAAGATTCAGTTGATAGAGATTATTTTCTTAACAAATTGTATTAAATCTCTGTTAATTTGAAAGCTGGGATTTGGTGGGAGAACCTGAGCAGTTGTGTCTGGGGTACTATTATAGTGACAGCAGATCCTTTATATGTTTTGCCCTTAAAAACTAAATTATATCCACCAACAATGTCCATAACTAAAACTTCTATCCACAAGACATATTCTTCAAGAACTTCCGTAGTGTCATACTCCTAGTTTACCAAATTGGAGCATTTGATTTTAGGTGTCCATTTCCTATATAATGCCCAAACTTCACCTTTCCTAGGAAAGATGGAATATTCATAGTTCTTTCTGTCAGATTCTTGACATTTGAATTACCACTATTTTTAAATCTTCCACAAGAAATAAGCATGTTTGTGTCTTCCCATATAATGTTATTCTCTGGTAGCCATTAGGAAGCAAGCCACATAGTATGCAATTCAAGATCTGGGCTCATCCTAGTTTTCATAATCTGACCATAGTACCTTGGCAAGCCATTCTCATCACTATAAATTGTATTGAATCATTGAATTTAAGAGGTGTATAACTTTCTTGTTATTATTTTATCAAATTCTGTGCTTGCAAGAATTGAAACAGAGAAAAGATTGGGAAAGAAAGTGAGAAGACAAAAGCAGATAACTAGTAAGAGGCCATTGATAGTTTGCTGACCATATAATTACAATACAGATAACTAATGTGTCATTTGTTCTGAATTGGTACTGACCAAATGATTGCATTACAGATTATATCATCACAATTGGATATGCAAATCATGACTACTGTACAAAATATACTGGTATGCACAATGGAGAGCATTGAGCCACCATGATCAAAAAGAGAGCAGCCCAAAGTTACTACATGGTATCAACAAAATGAACAGTTGACCAAGAGAAGCTGAGATGAAGCAAAAGTTAGGACAAATGTGGACCTGTACTTGAAATAGAAGACTTCATTGAGGGAAATAAAAGACTTCATTGAGTTAGGACAAATGTGGACCTGTAGTAGGATGATCTGTGTTGATATGTGAATCTACATTTGAAATGTATTGTACATCGTTAGTGTTCATATTGTAAAGTCCCCTATATTAAGACCATGTATATGACTGTTTGTAAAATTCTAAATTTCATTTGAATAAAAGTGCCTAAAAGTGTTATGATTTACCATTTGTAAATGCTTTGGTTAACTCTATAGCTTCAAGTGATGGCATATCATAGTCAAGTGGTGCCTACAATAAGAATATATGTTATTTATCAGTAAAAAATAGATATATTCTTTTATTTGTCAATAGAAAAAGGTTGCATATTTACCATCAACAAATTGGTAAAAGTCATTTGACTTGGTACAAGTGCATCTACCACCATGTAATCACATTGTACTTGAGGTGCTGAGTTAGCAATCTCCTGTGTCATTTGAGTTGCCTAAAAATTAATGAAAGAACATAAAAGTGTTAATAATGAAAATATGACAACAACTTTAAAAAATTAATGAAAGAATATAAAAATCTTAACCTCTGAACCCTTCTTAGCATTTTTGCGAGATTGTGAAGACTTTTTAGAATTATTGTCTGACTTTGAAACTTTTTTAGAGTTCTTTCTTAACTGTGATATGTCCTTAGAGGGGTTCCGTCTTCGCCTTTTTGAATGTAATTCATCCACCCAACTCTTTAGTCGTTTTTTTATCCTTCTACCATCTCTCTTCTTTCACCCAATAACTTTGCCACCATTACCATAATTACTCCCATGATTCCCCTCACCATCAATATCACCATCCTCATCACTATCATTAATATTTACATGCAACTCAGTCACTTTCTTAGTAAGTTCCAAGACAGCTTCATGAACTAAAGAAAATGCCTCTGAACTTTCTGATGCATCACTGGCTAACTTAACAAGCATGGGACACAATTGTCTAAATCGATTTGACCTATGTAGCTTAGGATCATCTTCAACCTGTTTTCCCTTGATATCATACACTGCACCACATCGTGCTTCTCTAGTCCACCTCTTTATTACATACTTCTTTGGTAGTAACTTGATATCACGTTCAAGGAAGATTCTCAAAGCATGACAACAATATGCCTACTCTTTCAAACTTCTTGCAACTACAAGTAATTGTCTCTGTCGATGGATCAAATGTCAATAGAAACTTTCCTTTTTTCTTTTCCACGGTTATCACATAATCGAACAAGGTAGAACTATCATTGTCAGCTTCATTTATCTTTCTTTCTTTCCTATCTTCTATACGTGTAGCATCACGTAGATCATATTCACGTTGAAATAAGTCAAAGATAGGTTTAGTGTATACCTGAGAAAGCTGATGAAGCATAGATGAACTTTGCAATATCAACCTTGGCAACTTATCACGTGCCTTGAAATCATTTTCCACTTCCTTAAAGCGCTTAGTCTCAAGCACATCTTCAAATTGTTCTAGGAATTGATTGATATCCAATTTAGGACTTGTGCACCCTTTGACACTAGCATTGACACTTTCACTGATTTGAGTGCTTCTCATACCAAGTGTCCTTGCATCCTTGATATAACATGCCGCCCATTTCTCTTTTATTCGATACATAGACATCAACCATGGGTTATCCTCCATATTGTATTTTGATAATAATGCTTGCCAAGCTTCTTCAAATTCTATTTTATCCCAACAATGATACATGCAGTTATTAAAATCACTCACAATATGAGATCCATCTTTCATTGCGTTCTTAAGATGCTTCATAGCATTCCTTGAGATATGCCATGTGCATAAGGCATGCTTCACATTTGGCATCACTTCTCCTATTGCATGTGCCATCGCGGCATCTTGGTCTGTGAAAATAGTTAATGGCATGACATTCTTGTGTGCCCGTAAAAAAGTCTCCAAGAGCCACTTAAAGGACCCAATAGTCTCATCATATAATAAAGCAACGCCAAATATCACCCCTCCTTTGTAATGGTTAAAACCAGAAAAAATAACTAGAGGTCTATGATCACGGTTTGTACAATACGTTGTATCAAGTGAAATGACTTCTCCGAAGCAAACATAGTCGATCAACATGCGTGCATCAGCCCAAAATACATTTGTAACTTGCTCCTCTGAATCCATTTGATGAGCATGAAAAAATGATGGATTTTCTGTCAATTGCTTTTCAAAATAATTAAATAAACACCCAGCTTCACCGAATGCCATGGCTCTTTGCCTTCTTGAATTGAGATAATTCTTTGCATCAACTCTTGTATATCCTAAATTAGTTCGACCTCCTGCATGTTTGCTCATCAAATTAAATGTTGATCTTTGACTAATCCCAGCTCGTTCAGCAACTTCTAGTTCATATTCTTGAGCTGGTGTTAATCTCCGATGCGATGCTAACATGTGAACTGCTTCAGGAGGTTGAAGAGGATGATTATGATATAGAAAAACTTCACTTATTTTGTACTTTCGATTTACTTGTACAACTTTCATTCTAGCTTCACAGCCTGTTCTTGTCTCTTGTCTAGGCTTCTTTGTTTTTTCATCTCACTTATCTGGTTTCCGCAACCCCTCTTTACAACAAACATATAGATAATATGAATATGACCCATCTTTTCTACTCTTGTAAAATTTTTGTTTTCGAACACCAAAACCAGCTCTCCTACCATAATCACGCCAGAATTCCCATGCCTCTTCTATATTTTCAAACTCAAGATTGAGTTTAGGAATCAAGCCTATATCCATTGGGTATATATATATAAGCCTGCAAATATAAAAACATTAATATGCATTCTAAATGATTATAAAACATAGTTACTAAAACAAAAATAATATTGAAACAAATACAAGCTAGACTCATTTAAATACAAAACAAAATGGAACAACAACAATGAAAATAAAATGGAACAGCAACAAGACTTCAAAAATCCAACTTTAAACTTTTACAAAATGATAAACTGAATATAAAACTAAAAAAAAAAAAAAGATTTCAGATTGCAATATTTGATTGAAATGAAGAGAAAACTCCAACCACCTTCACTAAAGCTACCCCGCTGCAAAAAAACATCGACTATACAATGTTTTGGCAGAGAAACTCTGTTTTCTGTTTTCCCGCGCTGGTCTGGAGAAGAGTAAGCAAGATTGAAAGATTTGGTATGCTATAGACGGCTGTGATTATCCCATGAAATGTACAGCTAAGATTGCGTCTTCAAAACTACGTCGTTTAGAGTTAGTAAGGCTTTATCACCGTCCGTTAATTACTCACAAATCTAAAGGCTCATAATCATTTTATGCAGAAAACGATATCGTTTAGCGTTTGGAGGAGAGGCAGCGGATGAAATGCGCGGAGGAGAGAATCCAATCGCCTCGAGATCTGCTTAGCACAAAGCTTGAAAAGGCAGCCAACGCATTATGATGTGTTATAATAAAATATAATATATTTGATTTTACTGTTTATCAAATTATGGTGTGAATTTGGTGCGCACATTGCAATAATGATAAGTGTATCACAAAGTCATTTTACATTATACTTGCAAAAGCAGTATATATAGTTGCAGCAGCAAAGCTTTATTCATGACACAGCTATGAACTGTTGTCATAACAGAATACGCCCCATCAAAGGTATCACCATAGGCAGAATTTACCAACAGATCACCACATGGATCAAACTTTCGAAAATGAATAGAAGCTTCAAGAATTCTAATGAAGTACAGTCCTACATTGCTTTATACTCTTGAAACAGGGAATAACGGAAAAAAGCTTCTGGGAAAGAGAATAAATGTGACCTGCATTTATGTTGGGTTGCAGTGGATGTACGAGGGTCTGTGTGTATTAGAGAGAGAAAAAAGAAGAGTACCATGATTTTTTCCAATCCCGCTCCCTCTAATATAAATCTTCGTTCTAGCTCTTGTTCTCAAGCATACATCTTTATCGAGCCAACGAAACCAAAGCAAAGAAACATAGAATTAGCATCTTAGTAAGTTCTGTATTTCATGATAATGCACAACACATCCTTAGGGTCACTAGAAATTTCATTTCTATGACTCAGAAAAGAAAGGATACTGCAGAAATTATCTGCCACATTAGATAGGAAGATGATATTTCATGGCAATAAGAAAGAAGAGGGAGGGTAATCTCTCCAAAGTCAAATGGCAAGAATACAAAGCATTCTTTTCAGTATTGAAGTGTAAATGTATCAACTGTCACTTGTAAGCAAATGCAACAATATTAAGCCAGATGTGAGAATTGAGGAGGGCCCTATCGTCATGCTACCAATAGTCCCTACAGGAACAAGCCCCTTCACTAAAATGGTGAAAGCGATTTGCATCTCGGACAATAATGGCCCTTCTCGTTATAGCTGAAACCATCTTAATAAACGTGTGACAATCACCACAGACCCTCAGATTCTTTGACATCATAATCGGACCTCGCTCAGGAGTGGCAATAAGGCCAAATGCAATAGCCAACTTTTCACTATGTGTATACAACATCCCTACCTTAACTTCCTCCTCAACATCATGCAACACAAAATTGGTATCAGGTACATAACCAGCCATCTCTAACTTCTTAATCAAACTGATCAACATTTCATAGATCTCCTTCGATCGGGGATGGGATCTATCTCCAACACTGAACTGATAGGCTTTGTTATTTACTTCAATCCAAGTCCAACCAGGAACTTTCTTCAGCCTCCTTTGGGTCATCAGATCCCTAATCTTTGCCACTTTTTCCCACTTACCAGCTTTTGCATAAATATTAGATAGCAATACATAATGCCCTGGATTTTGAGGCTGTAGGTCAAGAAGAGAATTGGCTGTCTTCTCTGCCAACTCCATGTTCCCATGAATTCTACATGCGCCAAGCAAAGCACTCCACAGCCCCTCATCTTTTTCTACAGTCATAGTTTCAATCAAAGCCATGGCCTCATCGACTCTTCCAGCACGGCCCAAAAGATCAACCATACAGGTATAGTGTTTGACATCAGGTCTCACAGCGTACTCTTCCCACATCAAATTGAAAAAATTACGACCCTCTTCAATAAGTCCTGCATGGCTACAAGCATATAAGAGGGACACAAAGGTGACCCTATTAGGTAATATCCCACTGCTCAACATCGTATGAAATAAATCGAGGGCTGCTTTGCCATGCCCATGATACCCATAAGCTGCAATCATGGCACTCCATGAAATAACATTCTTTTCTTTCATCCTATCAAATATCTCTCTTGCAGACTCAACACTTCCGCACTTGGCATACATATCTATTATTGCTGTTCCCAAGATCACATCCAGGGAGAAATTGTTCCTGCAAATATATTCATGAATAAATCTAGCCCTGTGCATGGCCCCCAATTTTGCACAGGCATTGACAATAGTCACCATAGCAACCTTGTCCGGAACAACACCTTCTTCCATCATCCGATCAAATAGAACTAATGACTCATAGGCATTTTTGCATTCAGCATAAGCGCCAATCATTACTGTCCATGTTACAAGGCCCTTATGGAGCATTTTTTCAAACAGTTGGTTAGCATCATCAATCACCATACACTTAGCATACATGTCCACGAGAGACGCGCAGACAAATTGATCTAAATGCAACCCAAATTTCAAAACAATGTTGTGGATTACTCGGCCCATTTGAAGGTCCCTTCTATCCCTGCAAGTTCTTATTACGAAAGGCAATGTATAACTATTTAGTTGGACTCCATTTCTTATAACCTCCCTAAAGGTCGCATAACAATTAACATAGTCACCAACCTTAGCAGACCCACCAACCATCACACTCCATGATATCTGGTCTCTTAATTTCATTCCAGCAAACAGTGCATAAGCATCCTCCATAGCCTTATGTTGGGCATATAAGTAAAGAAGCTTGTTTGCGACAACGAGATCTTGGAATACTCCATTGAGGACCACGCGGGCATGAACTTGTCTAATCTGAAAGACGTTTCTGCACCTCAATAGAAGAGCAATATAAGATTTAGGGTCCATTGCGCTGGGAATGCAGGAACTGCTTCTGATAGCTATTACATTCTTCTTCTTATTATTTTCAATACCAGGTAAACAAAAGCATTACAGACTGCACGTTTTGAACTGGGAGGCTCAAAGGTGATGCACGCGCAAATTAAAGCAAGGAACTTTCTAAATGAGGGAATCTTAAGCAAAAAACTAGATAAATCAGGCCAATGATGTTACTGCCAAAACAGAGTCTGAGAACGAACAAGTAAATGTCCGATCGATTTTGTGCGGGGAACACTGTGAGTGGTCGAAGTCACTTAAAAAAAAAAATTGAATTCAAATGCTGCCAGGAAGCAGCAGCGACTTAAATATTTGACTATCTATGCTTAACAGCAGAAATGCAAGTGTGTGTTCTGAAGGGAACCATTAGGCAAACATTAGGTTCCGTTTGGTAATCAACAAGGATAACCATTAGGCAAGGAAGATTATTGTTTGTTAGAGGAGGGGAGGGGAGGTAATTATTTTTAAATTTATTCTTTATATTATTTTAAATTTATTTTTTATAAAAAATTTATTTATATCAATAATTTTTTAAAAAAATTATAAATTTCAATTTTTTTTTATTTTTAATTTTTGATAAAAAAAATTATCTTAATTTTTATTAAATATTAATATATTAAAATATTAAAATATGAAAAGGAACAAAAAAGTAAATTATACTTTAAAAATACCCCACTCCTCTCCCTCCCCTCCCCTCCCCTCCAAAACCCCCCAATTTGGAGGGGAGCCAAATTTGCCCTCCCTCCCCTCCCCTCCCTTCCCCTTCAATTTTATTTATCCCTCCCTCCCCTCCAAAAACCCCCAATCAAATATAGCTTTAGGCAAGGAAGAATGTTTTTTATATCTTTATGATTAATAATTATTATTTAATATATTTTATTATTTTATAAAAGTAAAAATATAAATATTATTTTTATTTTTAAAATTACTTTTTTTTTTCTATGATCACATTCCTTTTATATTATAAATCAAGTGTATAAATTCCCAACTCATCCCTAACACGCGATGCTCATTCAGATTTATTTTGATGGTTAGATTTTAATTTTTTGTTTTTCATTTTTAATTTAAATTTTTTAAATTTATAATTAGATGAATATTTTTATCTTATATTCTACTTCTTTTAAAATAAATAAATTAAAAAAATATAAACTATTTAAATTTAATTTAAATGATCTATATTAAAATAAGCACTCCCTACTCGTTTCATTTGTTTTTGTGTTTTTAAATTGGGACAGATGCAGAAATAATTTTTTACATTTTGTTTTTGGTTTTTTGAAAAAAAAAATATAATATATGTAAAATTATTTATATTATGTTATGAAAAATATATTTTTATTAAAAATTCAATAATAAAACATAAAAGTCGGGCCTATATGTTATTGTTTTTGGTCAAGAACAATTAATTTAGGATCAAGGGAGCATCTCGGGAATAGGGATGGATATGGATTAAGTTCAAGTTTCAACATCAATACTGAACCATTCATGTTGGGCGTTCTGTCCTAGACTTGAGTGTAGCCCAACTGACTCGACTCCCAAAACGTCCAAAGGACGGTGGTAAAAGGGTCAGATTATTGAAAAAAAAAAAAATAGAATAATTTTAAATTTAATATACAAATTTTAAGAAAATTATTAGATTTATATACAATTTTTTATATATTTATTATTAAAATTTTTAATTAAAACAGGATTAAAATATGATTTTTTAATAATAATATAATATATATAAAATTTAGTTGAAAAACTATACAACTGTTTATAAAAATTATATATTTATTATATTATTATTAAAGAATTATATATTTATATTTTTTTTTAAGACTATATGTAATTTAAAAAAAATTCATAAAAAATAAATTTTAAAATAAGAATCAAATTTTAAAAAAGTATAACAAAACAGATAGATTATGTTAAGTTACACAATCAAAACAATCAAGATATATGTATATTATTATTAAATAATCATATACTTATATTTTTTTCATTAGGATATAAGTGACTATATGTAAATTTTTGTTCTTTAAAAACAATGTTCATAAAAAAAAAACTTTAAAACAAAAATTAAGTATTAAAAAGTACAACAAAATAGATAGACCATGTTACTATGTTAAGTAACGTAATCAAAACAATCAAAATGTGTATAGTAGGATTTGATACAAAATTATACATTCAAATGGCATCATTGCCAACTTAAACTTCATTAAGAGAAGACTTCGCAATTACAAAGTATAAATAACATTAATCTTTACCAATGCCAACCAATTTATACGACAATATGTTTGAAACATAAATGATCACAATGTCAAAGGGTTCAACGAGAAGTCGACCCCCATTCATCATCACTGTGGATTTGAAAACATGATATAAGCCCACATCCTGCTAGTGCGCAGGCGAAATTAATGAACAGTCAAACAGAATTCTTATTTGCTGTTTCCAGAGAGAGTTAGATTGGAACAGGTGAAGATATTTAAAGTTTAACAACGACAAAACTTGCAGACGCAGATCTTTTCTTGGGTAAGGCGCAGATGCCGAGATATATGTATATACAATTTTTACATACTTCTTTCTTTCTGATGAGCCACGTCATTTGTATAAATATAAATTTTATTTATGTAAATTTAATTTTGACTGTTAATTTTTGTAAAAATATTGTACTTTTAAGTACACTTAAAAAAAATTTATATTCCAGTGCTTCGAGTAAACACGCAGCCGTAATCTAATTGACTCGATTTAATTGATAGATGTGAACAAATCAAACCAATTCACTCACCCCACTCCTTTGATGCGTCAGCAGCGAGTTCAATGGCTCCTATACTAAATAGTAAAAAAATATTAATGATTCAAGTATAACTATACAAAAAAAATTGACATCATGTACAATACATTTTTAAAATTTGATAACATTGATACCCAGTTTATATGTTACTTTGAGGCACGGGTGGTCATATCAACCCCTTTTTATTAGGCACAAATTAGATGGGGCTCGGGCTAATAATACGGGTCTTGATATTAAAAAAAATTTAAATTTAAAGAAAAACTTCACATAACCTAAAGTAAAAAGTTGTTCACTGTTTTTCCAAGCCAGTGAAATGATAACGACTTCTTACAAAATTTATAAAGATAAAGACATGCTCCCAAACGAAAGAGTAGATCTGTTCAAGTTAATGTGACAAATCTATCTACCCGATCGTTAAGACGACGAGTTAGTCTCTTATAAAAGTTCGGCATCACACGAGATTTCTTGAGTCTTAATCTTAAGAAGATCAATTTCTAGCCGTCTTGATTAGCTACGACTACTCATCTCAGTTTCTATAGGTTTTTCATGGTCTAAGGGGGCGGGGGAGAGCGACTCCCTCCCTTTTTCTTTTAAATTATACATAATGTTGCGGGGGTCATACAAATTGTGCCCTTCATCCCCAGCTAAGCAGAATCGAGTTTTGTATTTTTCTGATATATACAAACAATATTTCATTTTGCGATGAAAAAGTTAAAAATTTTGTTTGCCTAATTATAATATAAAAAAATAATAATTTATTATTTTATTTAAAATATAATTTTAAAAACCACCAATTCAAACGTACACTTAATAGCTGTGTCATCAAGTGAATTGAAAGCATTGCATATGAATACAATATTATTTATGTTGTAGTATTTGAACATTTTTAATTACAAATGGCTAAGAAAAAAAAATCGCGGATCCGGTGTCATAAATGTTTTACACTTGGTTAGTAGGAAACTCTTATCCCAAAAAAAAAAAAAAGGTAGGGAATATGGGAGACTGAGGGGTCCATCACCTGTTAAAGGGAACAACTCTAAAACTGTATACCAGGCTCTTGGCACATGGACCTTAGCTTAATTGAACCAAAAAAAAAAAACTTATTGCTGTATAACGTGGTAAAAAGACAATTACTTCACAAAGTTTTCAGTTAATGGCCGAACAGAATATCCGACAAGTAACTTGTCATATTTCCATCTTTTAGAAGGTTTGGCTGTTCAATATAGTAAAGCTATCCCCAGCCCAGAAAATAATATTCTAGCTAGGTTCTCGTATAGCTTGCGCCAGAATAATAAATATGGACCAACATAATTAACTTCTTTTTTAATACCCAAAAGATTTGAAACTATAAACCGAACAATTGTATTGTATAAAAATTTTAATCCTTTGAATTAAAAAGAAATAAGAAATATGTGATTCTTCAAATCCTATTTATACATAGAGTTAATAAAAAAAATTAAAACTTCATATTAGTAATAAAAAAATTGAAGGAACTGTTTCTTCTCAATTTTTAATCAAACACGTTGACTTATAAATTATATCACTTTGATTGACATTATTTTTAGGGTATAATTTTATTATTTGAAGTGGTATATATGGGTGCAGCCTACGATAAATATAAGAATGATACATAATATTATTATTTTTTGGATGAAACCTCATACAAAATGTATAAATATTTACTCACGTTCTAAAAAATATTATATTAATTAATGATACATAATGTTATTATCTATGAATTGACGTTAGAACAATAATTCCATTTTTTTCAGTCATGGCACAAGTAGTATCCTAGATTGAACCAAAAATGCTTTTTTTTTTTTCCAAAGAAAAGGGAGCTATTGCTTATTGAATGGCATGGACGGCTATAAATGCTCGTGTGGTTCAGGAGAAGTAGGCATTCTTGGATCTCTATTGCTTCCAATCACAACACAATGTCTCGTGATATGGTCGAGGCCTTGGTTCGAACAGTTGGGGGAAGTGAGTACACCTGGTGCAGAGCGGTTCCCGGTGGCACCGGCATAGCCGTCTTGGCTCTCCTCCTCTCAAAACCCCCTCATCTCTCACGCTTCCAAACTGCTCTTCACAAACTACAAATTGCCCATCCTATCCTCAACTCCACCCTACATTCCAACTCCAACTCCTCCTCCTTTTCCTTCCTCACCTCTCCCACTCCCTTCCTCGAAATCCAATCTTATGATCTCCCTACCACCTCCAAACTCATCATTCAGCACCATCACTCTGTTTCTCCCTTCCAACAAATTCTCGAACACCAACTCAATCACAACAGTTGGCTCAATCCTGGCCATCATCCATCACACCCCATGTTCTTTTCAAGCATTTACGCGCTGCCTGACGCAACTTGGGCGGTCGTGCTACGGCTTCACGTCGCCGCTTGTGACCGTACGACTGCGACCTCGCTTTTGAGGGAGCTGCTTGCGCTGATGATGGAGGAGAAAGAGGGTGGTGAAGGAAGTAAGAAGGAAATTTCAAACTTGTTGGCAATAGAAGATCTGGTACCATGTGGGAAGGCCAAAAAAGGCATGTGGGCACGGGGGATGGACATGCTTGCTTACTCTCTCAACTCCCTTAAGCTAACAAATTTGAAATTTAAGGACATTAAAACCACGAGGTGTTCCCAGGTGGTGAGATTGCAACTCAGCCAGAGTGACACCGACAGAGTTCTAGCTGTGAGCCCGCCCGACTCAACCATCATTTTTCCTTTTCATTTCGAGATGAAACTATTTTATTACGTATGTGTAGCAAATGAAAGGTGGAATTTGCAGGGTTGCAGGAAGAAGGGGATTAAACTGTGTGGAGCGCTGACAGCTGCGGGATTGATGGCTGCACACGCCTCAAAGCGTAGTCCCAAGAAGTATGGGGTGGTCACCCTCATCGATTGCCGCTCCTCTCTTCACCCGCCTCTCTCCCCTCACAATTTCGGTAACCCTTCATTTCTCACTCCACTGTCCACTTCAGCTTCTATTTCATTTTAGTATCATCAGGTCCTGTGCTCTTTCATTCTTATAGAATTATATAAGGCAAATACCTATTGCCTGGAGGAAAGCCAAATACGTATAATTATGGCCCAAAAAGTAAATTACATATATTATCGAGTGAAGAACAAAGCTAGCTGCTTAGATGAAAGTGCTCCTACCGTTGGTCACAGAGAACGTAGGAAGCACAGGCAGTCATAAGTGTTTCTTCTGTAACATGGATGGTCATTATTGACCATACCGTAATTGAATGTCTAGGGTTTTATCACTCTGCCATTCTCAGTACCCACGTAATGAAGGGAGGGGAGGAAAGCCTATGGGAGGTGGCCAAAAGAGCCTATGGAGCATTTGCAAACTCTAAGAACTGCAACAAGCACTTCTCAGACATGGCGGACCTAAACTTCCTGATGTGCAAGGCTATAGAAAACCCTGGCTTGACCTCGTCGTCTTCGTTGAGAACATCCATTATGTCGGTGTTCGAGGACAGTGTGATCGACAATAATGGTGGTGAGATGCAAGGACAGGTTGGGTTAGAAGACTTCATGGGGTGTGCTTCTGTTCATGGGGTGGGTCCATCTATCGCTGTGTTTGACACCATAAGGGATGGAAGGTTGGATTGCGTGTGCGTGTACCCGGCGCCATTGCACTCCAGGGAACAAATGCAAGAGCTTGTTAGTACCATGAAGGCTATCCTCATTGAAGGTGGAAAGAAATATATGAATGAAAATATATAGTCATTAGGTCCATATACAGTGGGTAACTTGGAGTTGATCGCACTTGAAAATCTTTACTAATGATGTCTCTCAAAGGTAACAAAATTAAATGAGTATAATTTAACGTGTTTGTTGTTAATTTGTTAATTAAATTATTACATTAAAAAATATGTTTTTTGGTATATTTTAAAAATTTAAGTTAGATGTCATAATCAATTATCTAAGATGCTTATTAATAAAGAATTAAATTAAAAAATAAACTATTAAGTGGCGGTTTAATAATAAAGTGTAACTAATTTAGCAAGTGATGTTAGATTTAAATTCTTTTTCTGTCATGCAATAAAAAATTCAAATGAATAATGTTTTGATAAAAATAATTCGATTTTATTAATTGAATTAATTATTTTCATAACAAAATATTCTTTAAAAAGTTAATGATGTACAACTAGCTTTTACATATATACATATGATGTTTTTATTTTGCTTAATACCAAACCTCTAACTTCTGCCTCTAGCCTCTACCTCTCTCTCTTTCTTCTCACTAATTCTAATTCAAGTATCGAGAGAATGATGTTACTGATGAAGTGTCAGACCATTTGATGTTCTCATGAAGTTCTGAATTAGTTAGTGTGTAAGACTTACAAACTAAGACGAAATATATGGTTTAATTGCATTGATTTCCAAAATTAAAAGAGTATTAACTTAATTAAAATTTGTTAAAGAAGTTTTTAGAAAATATTAGACTGTGGTAACTGGCGTTTTAACGCTCAATGATTGTTCTGCAGCTGGTGCTAGCTAGGATGGCGGGTGAAATCATTTTGAAGCGAATTTTCAAGCAATGCAAAAGGAGAGAGCTTTGCACTTTTGATATTTAGGTTAGGGAGGTTCCAGTAATAATTTGGTAGAGCAATTGACAGGGTTCTAGTGAACAATACTTTTATATCCCACTGAATACATATTCGAGAAAGATTGCGTTTGGTGTGAATAATAGCCAATCGAGGCGCTAATAAGAACCTTAAATCTGTTTGGCTTGAACCGGGTTGACTAATAACTAACCAACGTCCAAAATTTATGCCCTATTTGGTAGCCAGTAGAAAACAAAAAAAGGAAATGGAATCACTTAAAAATTTTGTTTGGTAGCCAAATTATGTTGGGGGTAATGGGATGCATAACAAAGGAGATAGAATGTATCAAATAGTTATTTAATTGATGTAATATTTATTGTATTTTTATTATCTAACAATATTTATTTATTATTATTATTTTCAATAAAAGTATACTTATTCTTTTGTATTCTAAAATTATTTTTATTTAATAAATATATAAGTAGAATACTATTTTTATTTTTTATATTATAATAAATATAATTATTTTATTTCATTCATTTTTTTTTTCATATCTAATAATTTTATATATTAAACAATTCTTTATAATTTATTGTAATAATTGCGCATATGGTAATTTTTTCAAAATCATAACTCCCATGCGAACCGGCTTTTTCCTGTTAGGTAAGCATGCCAAGAGACCTCTGAACCTTTCTTCGCAGGGATAGTGTGGACTCTTATTAATACAAAGTAATAAGTAAATTTCACTGGTGATGAAATTAAGTAAATTTTATTGGTGATAAAATTTAATTAAGCTTAGTGATTAAGTAGACTAAAGAGGTGTGCTTATTTAGACTATTCAAGTTCAAATCTTAACATTTGAAATTTATTTTTTAAATGTATACATTAATATAATAATACAAGCTTAAAAATGTAAGGGATAGAGAAATGTTAAAAATAAAAAAAAAGGTATAATTGCGGCCGGCATCAAAGATGAAACTCGGATTATGTTTTTAAAAATTTCATTAGTCAAATTAGGTCCGGGGGCTTGCATTATTTGCAGACGCGGCCGTATTTTTGTTCGTTTCTTACTTGTCGTTATCTCCTACTGGACCATATTATTAAGGGTCCTCTTCAACATAGCACTTCGTGTAGCCCTTCTTATTTAGGATAGCCAGCAACATTGAGCATGGCGGTAGAGAGCGAGGGCCTTCACCCACCCATGCCCGATTCCATTACCCGACCCGTTGGCAGCACCGAGCTCAGCTGTTGCAAAGCCATTCCTGGTGGCACCGGGATCACGGTTCTGGGTCTCCTCTTCTCTAAACCCCCAAATATCCCATTTCTCCAAACTGCACTTCGAAACCTCCAAAATTCCCATCCTATCCTCCGCTCCAAGATCCACCTAGACCCCTCCACTAACACCTATCACTTCCTAATTCCCCCCAGTCCTTGCATCCAAATCACATCCTTTGATCTACAATCCACGTCCCACATCATCGGAACTGATTCCGACGATCACAACATCAATAGTACCTTCCACCTAATCGTCGAGCACGAGCTCAGTCGAAACCCTTGGCATGATCCTAGTGACTCGTTGATGCCCACTGACATCGACGTCTTCTATGCGAGCACCTACACGATAAGTGATCGCTATTGGGCCGTTTTCCTACGGTTCCACACGGCAGCATGCGACCGTACGGCGGCGATGGCTGTGCTGAGGGAACTCCTCGGGCTACTGGAAGGGAAAGCGGCGGCGATGGAGTTGGGGAATGAAGTAAAGATCGGGTTGCCTATTGAGGATCTTATCCCCAAAGGGAAGGCCGACAAACCCTTTTGGGCGCGCGGGGTGGACTTGCTTGGTTACTCCTTGAACGCGCTGAGGTTCGCGAATTTGGATTTCGTGGATGCTAATTCACCCAGAAGCACTGAGGTTGTAAAGTTTCAGTTGAACACGGATGAAACAGAGAGACTAATTGCTGTGAGTCACTCATTCTTTAACTTGCGTTTATCCTATTTTGATTCCCCAGAAAGTCCTCCTTTTTTTTTTTGGTGGTCAAATCTGGAAAATCAGAAGGGCATGGATAAACTATTAGTCATAGAAGTCATTTTCCCAAAAAGGGATTGGAGATGGGCTTGGGCCTTTGGGTTCCACAATTGAAAAGGTCGAAGGGATAGCTCCCCAGAGGAAATGGCTAATCCCCTTAAATGCTGCTTTTGGGAATCACCTCGAATACTCTGCAGACCAAAAGACCAACAAAAGGAAGCGACATCTTCGGATCGTTACAATTAATTTCATATATTAATATATTATTATTCGTTACTTTGCGACGGAAAAGTTTGTAACGGTGATGCTCTATATAAGATGTATATGCCACTTTTGGCTCATAATCACGACACCATTGACATTGTGGTCCTGTGTCCAGACATAGTTTTGGTTCTGCATTCCTGAGTTTCCTCCTTCATATTAATTCGTTCAAGTTGTTTTCAAGAATCTCATTGGTTAGACCATGAAGTCATGAACATCAGTTTCTCATCTTTGTACATGTTCTGGTATTGAATATACTCACTTATGCAATGCGCATGCCATGTCTTTGTCCCTCGTCTTCCTAAGAATATTTAAGGTGCCAAAAGCACGGAAATGGATTTAAGTGCCAGCATATGAAGTTTGCTAAAGTTTCTCACATCTTTTTTTTAATTAATTTTGTTAACATAATTTTTTTTTGAAGAGAGAAAAATCATGTATGTGAGAGACTTCAGTATCTTCAGAAAGCTGCCATTTCAGAGGATGTGAGTCCGCAAGAGCACATGGCTGTATACGGCACAGAATCAGAGTTGCAGTAATGAAGAATGAAAAGAAAATTAGTTAAAAGAGTACGAAAAAAAGAAACTTGTGGTGTGGGCATAAAAATATATGCTTTAAGGTAAACTTTAATAGCTTCTTGAGGTTTGTGAGGGAGGCCATGGCCTCCAGCCCTCTACCGGGAACTCTGCCTCTGGTCTGGGTTTATGCATAACTCTCTTCACAGGAAAATGCTAATTGTCATACTCATACCAGAGTATCATGTGATTTTTTATATATATTCCTGGTTGCCGATACATCTTTAATTGTCGGAGTCTACCTACATCACTGCAATGTCATGTTAATGTTGGTCGCGATTGGCGGGTCTATTTTAAAAAAATTTAAGCATGAGATGTAAAAGGCTAACCTCTTTTTGTTGTTTAAAGATATACATAGCACACAAATCTTGAATTTATATAGCTAAAATTTCTTATAAATAAGTTCTCAAAATACTTTGCTCGTAAAAGCGCTTCCTTGATTCTTCATTAATATGTTTTGTTGTGGGTCTTACAACATTACTCTCGATTAGTTTTGGCGCAGTAGCTCAGCCCCTTTTTGTATTTTAAACTGAAAAATATTGGCTTTGGAGTTATATGAAGTTTAATCAGTCTGGCCCATCATCCTGCACGGCTGCACCTGCATTTTGCCCATGATCGGCTAATTTCAAGATGCAATATTGTGCAGGGATGCAAATCAAGAGGAATTAAGCTTTGTGGGGCACTTGCAGCTGCTGGAATGAGTGCCGCATGGACCTCTAAACACCTTCCGGATGACCAAAGAGAGAAGTATGCTGTAGTAACTCTAATTGATTGCCGCTCCATTCTTAATCCTGTCCTCAGCAGCAACCAGCTTGGTAAGCTACAAATTTTGGGAATCTTCTTGCCATTTTTGGTCTGCTTTATTATTTTGCTCCTACCGGCACAGTACATTAGATTGCTTCCCCCACACCCCCAAAAAAAAAAAAAAAAAAAGAAGTTCTTATCTTTAATTTTCCTAACTTTTCGTAATGATTTTTTTATTAGGTCAACAACAATATCAACAATAATTTTTAAACAAACCATTTAAATCTAAATCTTTCTTAATAATTTTTCATATAATTTTTCTTGATTTTTTTCTATCTCTGACTATTGGACTATTCTCAATCTAATATACTCTCTTAAATGAGATTTTTATAGGGTTTCTCCACACATACCTAAATCATTTAAGTTGTGATTTTGTAATATTTTACACAATAGATGCTATTTTCACTTTCTTTTTAACGTATTCATTTCTAATTCTATTTTGTCTAGTATATCTACTTATCTAACGCAACATTCTCATATTTGCAATATTAAATTTATTTTTTTGTTAATTTTTTATTATCCAATACTCAATTACATACAACATTGCAAGCCTAATAGCTATGTAATAGAATTTATCCTTAAGTTTGAGTGATACTCTTCTATCATAAATAATGTTCGAAACACTTCTTCATTTCATCACCCTACTTGAATTCTATATTTTATATCTTCCTTTATTTTCTCATCATGTTATATGATAGATTTAAGATATTTAAACTGTATAACTTGTGGTATGGTATGCTCTCTAATTTTCACTCCTGCACTAGAACTAGTACATCTCTTGCTAAATTTATATTTCATATACTCTATTTTACTTCTACTTAAACAAAATCCATGTACTTTCAAAGTTAGTCTCCACTTTTCTAACTTCTCATTTATTTATTTTTTTGATTTTTCAATTAGAATTATATCATTTGTAAAAAACATGCATTGTGACACCAGCTCTTGGATATGTTCAGTGAACACATTCAAAGTTAGTCTCCACTTCTCTAACTTCTCATTCATTTTCTTTCTTATTTTTTCAACTAGGACTATATCATTTGCAAAAAGCATACATTGTGATACCGGCTCTTGGATATGTTTGATGAGCACATCCAAGACTAAAGTAAAAAGATAAAGATTCAAAGTTGACTCTTTATGTAAACCAATAATTATCGAAAAATATTTTATAAGTTCATTTTTTATTATAACACTAATAGTAATCCTATCATACATATCATGAATTACTTAAATATAAATCATACGAACTCCTTTTTTTTTTTTCCAAAACCTTCCATAAAACTTTTCTTGACACCCTATCATATGTTTTCTTCAAATTAATAAACACCATATGTAAATCTTTTATTGATTCCTTCAATATTTTTTTATTAATTTTCGCAACAAATATATCACTTCTATAGTTGACTTTTCGAGTATAAAATTAAATTGATTTTCAGTAATTTAAATTTCTTATCTTAATCTTTGCTCAACTACCATTTTTTCATAATTTCATAATGTGACTTATGAATTTAATTTTTTTATAATTTACACAATTTAAAAGATGTAATTTTTTATTTATTTATCTTATTAGTAATTTAGTAAACACTAGTTCTTGTTTAAATTTTTGTAAGTTTACATTATGTAAATATGATCAGCACCGACACTTAGGGAAAAAAAAATTTGTTTAAATTTTCACGTGAGAGCTGATGAAAACAAAGAGCTATTCAAGTCCAAGTCTACCCAATGATTGGTCTATAATATAATAACACCAAACCTTATTTAGCACCTCCTGTAAGATTTAGCTCCCGTTGGGCCGCTGCATTGCGTTAGAGATTTTTTTTCTGTCCAATAATTTTTTTCTGAATATGAGGGGTTTTCTTCTTTGACATTTCTATCAAAATATGTCTAGACTCTCATCTCTCATGCACTAGTGCTCTTGTCAAAAAAATTTTTAGCTATTAAAGTATTAACAGTTGAATATTTTTGAATCTTTCAGACAAACACGTTTTATTTTTCCTTTATAGAGGTTAATAAGTTCGGTTGTTCCCTTGTTTGGTTCAGGATTTTATCATTCTGCAATCTTAAACACACATGATGTGTGTGGAGAAACCCTATGGGAATTGGCGAAGAGAAGCTACACGGCCTTTGCAAATTCCAAGAACAACAACAAGCATTTTTCAGACATGTCTGACCTGAATTTCCTCATGAACAAGGCTATTGAAAACCCTGGTTTGACACCATCATCATCACTAAGAACCGCGTTGATTTCGGTGTTTGAAGAACCTGTCCTTGATGATTCAAATGAAATGCATCAAGACCTTGGATTGGAAGAATATATAGGTTGCGCTGCAGTCCATGGCGTGAGTCCATCCATAGCCGTATTTGACACCATACGAGATGGAAGCTTGAGTTGTGTTTGTGTATATCCATCACCCCTTCATTCCAGGGAGCAGATGCAAGACTTGGTCGATCATATGAAGAGAATCCTCGTGGATGGTTGTAACAGTGAAGATCAATGAGATTGATCTATCGTACCTTGTCTGAGCTAGTGATGATTATTTTATTGACCCATTCAAAGGTCATTGCTTGCTGTTTGTAATGCATCGTATGGGACTGATACAACCCTCTATCGTCTGTTGAGAACGTACATTGTCCAGAGAATAAAAAGTCACGTAGAGTTACAATGAAGTTTTTAACTCGACGCAAACTAAGTAATCAACGCCAAAATGCAGGGCCTTTTTCAACTGGGCGTGTAATTTATTCTTTCTCCAAGCATAGTGTAATAAACAATTTTGTTAATATTTTCGTCAAAAATTCAACCAGATTTGTCCAGGTCAACCAAAAAAAAAAAAATCCCACCCCGCAAAAATATCCAAATGTGGCAGATGTACTCGCCTGAATGGCATTGGAGAGCAATCTAGTAATTTTGCCCGTATTTTCCCCCCCTCCATCTTCCTGTTCACCCATTGCTCTGAAATACCGAGCTCTGATCAGCTTCCGGTTACAAGAGCTCATCGGAAATCCTTTTCCAGCAACACACTGACCCTCCCACTGTGGGGGGATAGGACCCTGGGGGCAATCAGTGTCGATAACTCCAATTACAAGATCCGAGGGAGAGGGATTGGAGCTTGTAGGCCTATAAAGGTGAAAGCTTTGCAGAGAATGCGTGAAACAGAGTGTCGTAAGTGTGAATGATGCAGTTCGTGTCTTCGGAGGTGGAGATGCAAGCAAGGGAAGGGAGGACTCGTACCAATGCTTGTGGGTAGGGAGAATGAAAGACTTGGCTTCGTGCTGGACTTGGATTATGAATGTTTTCGTCTCAGAAGAAAGTATGTATGGGGATGAGAAGAAAAACGCAATAAGTGTGAAAAAGATTTAAAGGAAGGAGAGGGAGAAAAAATGTTGATCGGAGCTCGGCATTTTGGCAATGGATACGAAGCTACCAACAGTAAATGGTGGAAGGTCGTGGATACGAAAATGGGGAAGAGGAAGATGAGTACAGAGCGGAAATGCATATGCGTTGGATGCATTTCTGTTAATTATAAACTGAAATGATATCGAACCAAACAATTGAGTAATAAATTATGTTTTACCTTAACCATAAAAAAGCCTTGCTTATTGTTGCACAATTACCCAATTAACCTCCTTTAAGGGAGGTAAAAATTTTGGAGTAAAAAATGTATTTACACTTAGCTGTGTACGACAAAAATATGGAAGAAAGTGGAATGCAACATATTTTCACCTTCTCCTCTCACACATGCGTGTTTCTCCAACAACCAAACATTAGATTGGGAAGAAATATCCAAACTTATCATCATAACTGTTCATGGTATTTAGAACATCGGGAACTGGATTATCCATGAAGGTTTAAAAGCGGACCCCATAAGTCCATAACACTAATTAACCAAATTGGGAAAAAATTGGAACTCAATTTGCTATCATGGCAAGCAGACACATTGGAACATAGCAGAACCAATCCTAATGCAAGCAAGGCAACTCCATGCAAGTCCAAAAAGGCCCACTCAGGAGGGATGGTCAATGATCATCCAAATCAACAAAGGAAAACTTGACAGAAGAAGAACAAGCCTCAAGGTGGTGATCCTCTATAACAATTCCCTGATAAAACATTTTCAGCAGAATCTCTCCAAGCACATGCCTAGAAAAATGGGCTCTTTTATAGCCATAGGAAGCATGATCCTATGGATCTCTCACACTGACCTCATTCAAGATCCTCAACACACCAACCTTCAACTACTCCTTATTAAGAGGAAGCAAGCCTCCGTCCTCAACTTATCATTCAGAGAGGATGCGAAGCTGAGGATATCAGATCTAAATGATTTGCACTTCTGAACTCCCCCTTCCCTATGTCTTACAATGGTTTCTTATGTTAAGTCAAATTCTGGTGTATCCAAAAAAAAAAAATGGAGAAAATTTGAAAAGAATCTTCTATACACTTCGAAGCATCAGGGAATGAAATAATACCTATTGGTTCCCCTTCCCATCCTATTTTTCACCTTCTCTTTCAAGCAATGCCTTAAATGTAAATATGTAATATTAATGCAGATTGGGCTTTCTTAGAAATCTAACCATATATTTATGACAAAAGTCCACGTTGATACAGCCACTTATGTCCTAGGTGCGCAATTGTTGCCGTTGATCACTAAGGCCGCTTCGCGGATGACAGTTGTAACTTATAAAAGAAGGTTGAAAAAATGTTAAAAGCAAAATGCAAAGAAAGAGAAACCAAAATTTGAAGCGCTCTCATACCATAAATTAATTTACATGTCAGATCAATTCTGCTTGGAAAACTGCCTGCAGCAACTGCTTTCATTGAATTTGAAGTGGAAGCTGGATCTGTAATCTAGGATATTCATGCCCCTACGCGTGTCTATGTTCTACTTCTAGCTACTGCGTCCACACAAGAGGCTATAGATCGGATGCATTTTAACACTAACCCGAGAAACAAAATGAAAGAAGGAAAAAAAAAAAAAAAACAGAAAGATGTTCTGTTTTAATGCAGATCAAATAAAGTCCTCAAAAATTTTGGCCAAGTCAAACTTGCCATTGCTGCATTCTATAGCATTCATCACCTCCTGAAACGTAGCAACACTGCACGGAACCACGAGGCCATTCCTCTGCTCAAACCCAAATTCATCGTACGCCTTCTCCAACAAGATCTTGAACAATGGGTGAGATAGATAGGTGGTTGGAACCACATATCTCTGACGTTCCTCCCCCACATAGAGTGCAAAAAAACCAGTTGGGGTAGCATTAGAAGGGGATTCTTCTGCATATCCTTTGAGCAAACACTCATGGTGGGCATGGTCAGGGTCAGGGTCAGGGTCAGCTCCACCACCAACTGCCTTCACCTTCTTCGCTAGCTTCTTGATGGATACCATCTTCTTCCCTAGCATTTTCGTTTCCCAACAGGGAAGAGATAGATATATGGAGGAGAAATTTAGAGAGGAAACGGATAGATATATGGAGGAGAAATTTAGAGAGGAAACGGCTGAGCTATGCTAGGTGAATGGAGGATTCAGGATTATATTTGTGAAGGAAGTCTTGGGGGAATGTTTATGAAAGAGTCATCGCTTGACTTTTTAGTAGTTTGGAATCTGTGACAGTTGAATTTTGTTTTGGGTTTAAAAAATCTTCCCTTTTTTTTTTTCCTTTTATTGCTACTTCAAATTGTCTTCAAGCGGTGGCCCTAGGCCAAGCCTGACCTTTGAATAGTTAAAGAAATAAAGCACAGATAATCCCGTATTAGTAAAGATTAAGAAAGAAGAGGCATCTGCAATGTGTGGCACACCATTACTTCGTTTTTAAATAGGGAAATATATAGTACGGTTGTGGGAGGTTTCTACTCCCACATTTGTTGGTTCTAAATTATTTGGTGGCCAAATAATGTGGGTCAATCAAGTGGCGCAAACTAAAGAGTTTGGTGAAACACTCGAGTTTTGATACATTGTTGGCATCTAAATTCTAATTAAACAATAAAAATCTCTTGTCCATTGAAAATGATAGCACAGCACCTATGTAGGGGGTATTAATTAGTGAGTGGTCCGCTGCTTACCCATCATTGTTGTTTGAAACCAAGACGGCTTATAATTTTATGGGTTTCATATGGATTCCCACACCAACACCAACTCCCACTTCTACCTCTAATCTCAATTTGCTTAAAGCTTCAGAACAGTGACCTTTGATCTAACAAAATGGCTTATTACGGATGCTTCCGTTATGAAGCCTTGGACAAAGGGATATTCTTGAGCTCCACCCTAATCCAATAACGAGGAAAGTTGGAACCCATAAAAAAAGGAAAAACATCCCAAAGTCCTGTTTCATAATGTTTATATAATGAGATTCCTTCTATGTAACTTCTTTACAACATTTATTATATTTTTGTAATCATTATTCATTAATATTTTACTATTGTATTATTATTTTATTAAAATAAAGACACAAATGTTATTTTTATTTTTAAATTTATTTTATTCATAATTATATATGTATATATATTTTTTATATTCTGCGTTTTAATCCAATCCAATCATGTTTGAGCGATGAAAAGTTAAACCTAAGTTATTTTATTAGCTTTTTGAAGACCCACCAAGAAGGAATATCCTCGGAATCCATGACGTGAAACACTCGATATTTTCCGCCACAAATGTGAAGGGAGGGATGGGAAGAGAAAGTACGTCGCCTGGCGCAGTCAATCATTAGAAACAAAGCCTTCAAATTAACGGAAACGCCAGGAGAATGGTTGACTTGGAAAATGAATGCATTCACATGAAAACACAACTTCAACACCGAGGTGGGCCGGGCCGTTGAAAACTCTTTAGATGGTGACAAATCGTGGCCCATCAATGCCTCGCCTCATTCCTCCCACAGAACCAGCTACAACGAGTTGACTCTAGAAAGGGTATCCGTACAGCATTCGCTTTCGTGGCCTCTTACAATTCAAACCCTACCTGTGCGTCCCATTTGGCGAAGAAAACAATAAATAAATACCATTCATTCCACATCACTGATTTAATATATTTTTTCATTCAAGATAATATAGCGTTAAGTTTTTAAAATGATTTAATTTGTGGGGACGAATAGAAAGCAAGTGTGGTTGCTGCCGTATTTCTGATGACACATGTCATAAGGAATTTAAAAGGGAAAATTATATCTTAAATTGATAAAAATAACATTAAAAAATTTTAAAAATTAAAATTTCTCTAAAGGATTAAAGTTATAGCTTTTAAAAGTTGTCACTCATATTTTACAAAATTATCACTAAAAAAATCCCTTCTAATATTAGAAATATCAAGTTGTAATTTTATAATGTATAAATAGTAACTTCTAAAAATTTCAATAGTAATTTTTCCTTTCAAATTTTCGGAGAGATTTTAAATTTTCAGGTCTTACAATAAAATTTTTACCAATTTGTGTCTTTATGTGAAATTTCCCCAATTCAAAAAGTTTGCCTGAGTGGATCAATGTCTTGTGTTCGTGTTTCTTGTCATTATTTATGACAAAAGATTAAAGACCCATTTAATATACAAAAAATACTTTGATAAGAATAAAAATGGAACAAAATCTTGTAATTTCAAATTATATTTGATATGATATGAAAAGGAATAGAAATATCATTTTATTTATGTATTTAATTGGGTAAAAATAATACAAGAATAGAAAAGAAACTCGATTAGATGACCATAATACCCTTAGTAAATAAAATATTAAAATATAATTTTGTATGACAAAAAATGTAAAATATGTTTTAAAGCAAAGAAAACGTACAATAAACCCCATTTCCTTGCTTCATCCTCCATCATCACTTGGGTCTTTGAACAAGTCACGGGATCTTCATTCTTTATCGTCATTTGGTTCAATAAAAGGTCTTCAATTTATTAAGGCACAAGGTCTTATATTTGTTGTAGGGTTCTTAGAAGCAGGGCATAATTCTCTTGGATTTTAGTGGTTAAGGTATGCCTGCAGATTTGGTGGTATAAAAGAAGTTGCAATGATGAATAAGGTATGCTTGCGAATTTGGTAGTAACTGTTGTGGTGGAGGATGAAGGTTAAGCTATAGGAAAAAGTCAATAATGATAGGATTAGATATATTTCCAAGGATAAAATGGTAAAATTCCTTAGCTTTCCATCAAACAAAATCTCAATCCCTCACAATTAGACATGATTCAAGATTCCTTTAAATGAGGTAATGTGGATTCTTGAGGGAGTTTGATTATAGTGTACTAAATACACTTACAAGCCCTATTTGGTATGTGGATAATAAGAAGAATGGAATGGGAGAAAAGAAAAGGAATGCCAAATTTCAATCATTTAGTACATAGCTTCATGTCATTTAACATTCATACAATTGTAAGCATCTACAATCTTTCCTCCACTTGATGGAATGAACCACAGTCCTAAAAGAGAAAAACATTGTAGCGATCTTGCCCTTCTCAAATCTTTCATCCACCACACCTTGAAGTTGTAACGACAAAGAAGCTATAACCATCGACCATGAAGAAGCCATAGCCATCAATGAAGATTCATCATCCTCAATAATGCCCTTATTACCGACAAGTTTGCCTTTGCTTTCATCACTAGTTGTCTCACATTTGCCTACAGTGATGTCCAAACTAATTGTTTTGACTACGATTTTTCTCTTCCTTTCATTTTCAGAAAAGCCTTTCAGGGTTGTTGATTGTCCTTAAAGCTTTGTTGCTGGACACCCAAGTTTATCTCTTTTATTTGCCTTTTATTTGAATCCAAATTATATACTGCTTAATGATGAATTTGCAAATGAAATTGTGAGGTTTCTTAATTTTGGGATTTTATGTCAATGAAATTGTAGATGAAAATTTTTTTGGGTTCAAGGTTTTTTAGTTTTGGAAATTGATTAACAAAGAATTTTATGGATAAAATTGCAAAGCTATTTTTAGAGCCAAGAAGGTCATAGTATTTTCTAAAGTAAAGAGGTCATTTATTTTTTTTTTTTGAAAAGGGTATTAAGGTCATTTCATTATTTTTATTTTCCATTCCTATATTATTTCTCTCAAACCAAACATTAGAATGTAAACTCATTTTCACTCCTTTACTTATCATACCAAACATGATTTAAACATCCCTTTCAATTCTAATTCCTTTTCTTATTCTCATTCTTATCAAAATACTTTTTACATTTGAATAAAGCCTTAATTTGATTACCTCTCCCTTTGCCATTCCTTCCCCTTGATGGATGCCTACCAATCATACCCTAAGAGCTTTAAGATACAACAAACAATTTTAAAGAAAAATTGTTGCAAGCCTTTTAAAAGAAGCCTTAGATAGAATAAATTAATCAAATCTTTAAAGCATTGGGGGAGCTACTTTATTACAAAGAGGGGCAGTTGCCCCTCATAATTTTTCAAAATTATATATATATATATATATTGAATTTTGATATTATGGGTCTCCATCTTTAAAATTTTGAACCCACCAAAATTATTACACTCATTGAACCCATACATTTATTTTTTAAGTTATTTAACATTTTAAATTAAATTTTCTAAATCCACACGTATGTTTTGTTTTCTCTTTTCCTTCATTCCTTTCTCATTTTCCCATTTTCTTTCTCCCTCACTTTTCCTATTTTCTCTTGCCTAATATTTCTTCTATTTTTTAGTTTATATTTAATCTATATATAGATATATATATATATATATATATATATATATATATATGTCTTTAACACTTTTTTGTAATTAGTAGTTCTACAATAATAATTTAATATAACATAACTAAGCTCAAATATTAATATATTGTTTTTAGTTGGACCTAAAACAATTGTCTTTGAAAACACTTCACAAATTTTTGAAACATATTGGATAAAATAGTATGTGTTGTACTTTATAGATATAGATTTTTACAAATTGTTAGTAATAAATTTTTATATTTTATTAGGTAAACTTTTTTTTTTCTTTAAAATGATATTCTAAGTTGTTTGTTGAATTATTATGATATTGTTGAGTAATGATATACTTTTTAGTATCTTCTTATTATGCATTATAAGTACTGAGTATATGTAGAATTATGTCCTTGTGCAAGTAATGAAATTATTGATATTAATATGCAAAGTAATTCTTAGTACATTACTCATTTAAATTTGAATTTGTTTATAAATCTAAGAGAAGAAAAGTTAGAATATTATTAGTGAGTTAATCTCATTTAAATTAATACAAAAATTCAAAAGGAAGCATTTTATTTGAACAATATGCTATGAACAAATGGCTTCTATAGAGAACTTAAAATGGCATTTCTTCTTAAATTCCTTTTGCTAAGCTATGGAAACATGAAGACAAGTGAGAAAATCAATCTACTGCAAAGAAATACTAAAAAGATTAAGAGCACAAAGAATAATTTCCAAAGAGAATTCTCAATCCCAAAAGACTATAGTGAAACTGTGACCATGTAAGAAGAGGACCTTCAACACTCGTACTTGAAAAACAAATCCTATGAGGGTATGTTGAAGGGACAAGATTCAAATGACAATTTGAATTCTCAAGGTGAGGATTTAGATTATGACACTTTTAAATACTCTAAAGATGACTTGGAGAATCAACTTGATGATGGAGTTCTTGAAAAAGAGTTCAAGATCATTGAGCATCAATGGGGACCTATGTCCATTCTTGAATTTATCTTATCAAAGTCTAAAAAGAGGAAAATCACATAGCTATACAGGAGAGCCTTGATAGTTAAATTACTTAAAAGGAAAATAGAATTCAAAACACTAGATAATAAGTTGTTGCAATTTTGGGCCAAACTTGGAGTAATCTCATTAGTGCATCTACGAAATGATTACTTTGTCATCAAGTTCTCTAACTCTAATGACTATAACTTTGCCCTTGAGAGGGATGCCTAGATGATTTTTTATCACTATTTCATTAAGAAAGAGTGGTATCTAGATTTTAATCCTTTTAAAGAAACTTTAGATCGGTTTTGGTCTGAGTACATTTACCTATTCTGCTTTTGGAATACTATAATACAAAGGTGCTCAAGAGAATGGGTAATTGCATTGGGAAAACTATAAAAGTAAACCTAAGTACCACACACTAGACTAGAGGCAAATTTGCACGTATTGGTGTGGGGGTAGATTTCACGGGGCCTCTATTACTAACCTTTCTCCTCTTGTGGCTACTTCGAGAAGAAGTGCATGGTGAAAGGGTAAGACTTTAATGGTAATATAGCTCTTGAAAACTTTAAGAGAGGTCAACACATTGAGGGGTTAGAATTCTTGACGGGACTAAAACTCTACAAACCATGGTCAATTGTCCAAAAGCCATAACAAGCTAGAAACCACCATCAACGATGAGAGAAGATGGTGCTAAAAACTGAAGAACTATCTATGCTAATTACCCACACACTTCAGGATCTCGTTTGGCTACATTGGTGCCTAATAATCTTAGAGAAACAAGGCTAATAGTTCTTATCCATATCTCTCATACAATGGCATTCAATCTATTAAGATAAGGAGGTGAGGGCTAAAAGAAAAACACTTTCCTCTTGTACAAAATTTGTTAACAATATAATGAAAGCTATAAGAAGGACCTAGTTAAGTAACATAACTTAGATGCTTTATGAGATAATAGAAAAAAAGTCTTATTGAAACTGTGGTCTGGCCTAAGATTGATAACATGAGTGCACCTTCTCTGCAAAAACCAACCATAACCCAGAATCTCTCGTAAGTTTATCTTAATAGCCCACCATACTACCACTTGACTTATCCACTACAAAAATATGCTTAGACCTATGACCACAACAGGCCTTCTAATGGCACGATGGATCCAGTGGAGTCGATCTCCTTTATGCCTAATTCTATGTCGCATAGTTTAAGCTATGCTAGAGGGAGATACCTTTAACATGTTTAAATGATCTTGTCTTTCTCCTACCTCTAGTATTATGAATATGGAACAACATATATTAGTTTAGGATTGTCATAAAGTTGGAAGCAAGACCAATATATATTAGTTTGGAATTATCATAGAGTAGGCAGCAAGACCTTCAAAGAACATGCCTCCTTACGCTAAAAAATATAACACATTAGCATATTGGTGTTACTGGAGACATAGGTGAATGAATCTAGGGCTTTAGATATTTTTAAAAAACTATGTTTTAATAATTTTAAGATGGTGCTTGGTAATGGTTATGCTCAAGGCATTTGGATTGGATGGAAGACTAACATAGTTAATGTTATAGCATTGGCTTTCAATATTGTCATCTTTCATTTAAATTTGTTGATGGTGATATGTAGCTGCTCATGGTGATTTATGCAAACCCAAGTGAAGAATACAAAAGAGAATTATGGAATAAACTACAAAACTTGGCCTCTTCTATCATAGGATACTAAGTCATAATCAAAGATTTTAATGATATTTAGGATGCTTTTGAAAAGTGCAAAGGTGCTTTTATTAATGATTGTAAATGCAATATCTTTAATGAACATATCAATGAATGTAAAATTATTAAGGTTTACTCATATGGTCACATATTTACTTTGAATGGGCCTTTTATACCAAGATATAAATAGGTCTATGAGAAGTTGGATAGATCTCTTTGTAATGAAGCTTGGTCGCTTTGCTACCCAGGTGTCACTATTAAAGTCATGACCAGAGTAGATAGCTCTAACCACCACCCCTTTCTTCTTAGTCTTCAGGGTATTAATGTTATAATAGGACATAGGCCTTCATGCTTCGAAGCCTCTTGACTAACTCATGGAAATTTTAAGTAATTTATCACAAATAAATGGAAGAAAGGTGTTCCTCCTTATAAATCCCTCAACTCACTAAGGAAGATCTTAAGGAATGGAATTCAAAGGTGTTTGACAATATATTTAAGAAGAAAGATTGCTCGCTTCGAGGAATTGATGGCATACGACAAAAAATAAGCTTTATTCAACACTCATATCTAGATACCTTTCACTTAGGGAATAGATTATAGAATGAGATGAATGAAGTTTTAAAGCAAGAAGAACTTCTTTGGTTCTATAAATTATGTTCAAAATAGATTAATGAGGGAGATCACAACACACGATATTACCACCTCAAAACAATCACTAAAAGAAGGAGAAATAAAATCATGATGCTTTAACGGGATAATGGTGAATGGGAAGACGACCAATTAGAGTTAAAAAATATAGCTTACACTTTCTATAAAATCCTTTTCAAAGAAGAAGGCAACATACTCGCTTTCTTTCCCACCTCTTTTAGCTTTTTATAGTTAAGTAACAAAATTTTTTATGACTTGGCTTAGGCTATCTCAGATAAGGAAATTCATGATGCTTTGTTTATTATTGGGAGGTTCAAAGTTCTAAGCCCTAACGGGTTTCTAGCTATCTTTTATTAGAATAATTGGGACATGGTGGGCCAAGATATTTTCCATCTTATTTATCAAATTTTGAATGGCGAAGAGAACATAAAGAAAATTAATAATACTCTATTGGTTTTAATTCCAAAAATTGAGAATCGTGAGAGGATTTCCTAATTTAGACCCACATCTTTTATTTAATATGATTTACAAAATTATCCCAAGGTTATTACCAACATACTAAAACACTATTTGCCTTTAATTATTTTTCTAGCATAGATAAGTTTTATTCTAGCAAGACATATCATGATAATGTGGAGGTGGCCCAAGAAATTATTCATACAATGAAAAGAATGAAGGGAAAAAGGCTTTTTTTTTTCCCAATTAAGATTGTTTTGGAGAAAGTTTATGACCATCTTAGATGGAATTTCATCAAGAACATTTTAGAAAAGGTAAAAATTCGTAATAATCTCTTAAATATTATTATGAATTGTATCATCTCAGTATCAATGCAGGTTCTATGGAATAGATCAAAGACGGATAATTTTCTTCCTACTAAAGGAATCAGACAAATGGAGTTGCTCTCTCCCTACATATTTGCCCTCTCCGTGGAAAAACTCTCACACATCATTAATGAAGCCATTTCTATGAACCAGTCGAAGCCTTCCAGGTTTGGTAGGGGTGGCCCGGCAATTTTGCATCTGATGTTTGCCGACAATCTTACAATCTTTGGGGATGCCTCTCTGAATAGTGCATCATGGAGTGCCTGAACACCTTTTGTCAGCTTTCAAGACACAAGGTAAAATGTAGCTAAATCCAAGATTTATTTATCAAAAAATACGGCAACCTCCCTTAAAAATCAAATTATTGAATTTGTTGATACTGATGATCTGGGCATGGATTGGGGGATTCCTTTATCATACTCTAAGGTGAGGAAGAAGGATTTCAATTATTTAGTGGACAAAGTTAAGAAAAAATATTGTCTGGGATGGACGGCAAACTGTTTGAGTATGGCAGGACGTATCACTCTGGCTAAATTAGTGCTAGGATCTATTCCTATATATATATTGATGGTAGTATAAATAGCCAAGCAAATTAATCTGGATTTGGAGAAATTACAACGGTGCTTCATTTGGGGACTTAACCCGGGGGTTCGAAAGACACATTTAATTAGGTGGTCCAACTTGTACAAAACTACAAACCAAACTGGATGTTGGGCTTAGAATTAAAAATATGGAGGCAATGAACTCTGCATGCTTACTAAAGCGTTTTTTTTTGGGGGGGGAGGGGGGGTGTTGAAACAAGATGTGAGTTCTTGTGGACCCATGTGCTAATATATGAATATAATAAAGGTGAAGCATTAGGAAGACATTTGACGTCAAAACCAACAGATTCTCTCTTATGGAAGTCCCTTGCGTCTTTGTGGCACTATTTGGAGGAGAATACTGTACAGTTGATAAGCAATGGTGAGAGCACTAGTTTTTGGCATGATAAGTGGCTTAGCAGGGATTTGGTGTTTGCTAATAATGTAAAAAATAATATCATAGGGCACCTTGACAGCTGCAGCGTTGCAAGTATGGTAGACTTTAAAAGCAAATGGAACTGGTCGAGTTTTCAGCATCTTTTTACACCCATTTCCCCCATCAAACCCACTTCTCGGTCCAGACACAACTTAGTGGGGTGTTGGAGACAAGAGATAGTACATTGGTGCGAAGCGGTTATGATGCAATAATGGGTCCTCGTCTGGAAAGCGAAGCAACGTTATGGAAACTCATCTGGAGTTGGCCCGGACCTGAAAGAGTGAGGGTGTTTCTGCTGGCAGATGTTGCCCAACCATCTTCATGCTAAGGACCTTCGCAGACGCTGGGGAGGTACTGTTTTGAACTGTCGTGCGTGGCGGCATCGAGACTACAATCCATGTAATAAGAGATTGCTCAGCAGCCAAGGCCATCTAGGACGTGCTTGTGCTTGAGGAGAAAGTGTGAACTTCTATGCTGTAAATCTCGCGATGTGGGTAGCCCCTAATCATACCACTGTTGATAATTCGGTACCTTGGAGGATTACTTATGGCCATTAGCTGCTGGCTCTTATAGAAGAGACACAATGAAGCAATTTTCAGAAACAAATCATCTAATACTTTCGCTTGCATTCGTTTGATAAGAAGCTTTGCTGAACGGGTTGTGAGTTGAGTGCCCAGTGACCGTGTACCATCCAACTAAGCCTACAGTAGGGGGTATACGGTGACGGTGGTAGCCCCTGAACGATGGGTAAATTAAGGTGAATAGTGAAGGAGCTAATAAAGGAAACCCCGGCATTGCAGGCTGCGGTGGTATCATAAGGAATTCGAATGGTTCCTGGATAAAGGGGTTCTCTAAGAATCTGGGATGGTGTAGCTCACTCCAAGCTGAAGGTTGGGGTGACTTGTGGGTCTTGATATAGCTTGGGAAGACGGAGACCGGCGGAAAGTTATCCTAGAACTTGATTCTATTTTACTTGGCAATGAGATTAATAACCATTGCCATGACACTACCTCTCCGCACAGTTTATAGTAAGACTCAACAGGATCTCTCTTGCAAGGAATTGGGATGTTCAAAGTGTACCATGTGCTAAGAGAGGCCAACAGATGCGCAGATTGTCTTGCCAATCATAGCCTGGATCTTCTGGCCCTCCATATTTAGGATCATATCCCCCCTTTCTTAATTTAGTTCTTAGGTCTGATGTAATGGGAACTAGATTACCTCGTGGTTTCCATTGATTTTGCTTTCTTCTTGTCTTTTTTCTAGGCTTTGCCCCGTATTAATACCCCAAAAAAAGCTACAAAAAAATAATAAATTTTTAAATGACATATTAAAAAAATATATTAAGAAGAAAATTTTTCCCCCCTGACCCAAAATGCTGCCTCCAAAGTTTGGAGGAAGATATCATTTATATGGCTTCTGTTTTTTACTTCTTCTGAGATTGGCTTGCCTCATCCTCGCCTTCATCCTAATATGATGGAACTGATTCAATGCTCTGGTCTTTTTACGTTAGGATGGTTTAGTCTGTATTAATCTTTCATGTTCTAATGCAAAAAAAAATGTGTGTATGATTAGTATTACCAATCAATATTTATGTCACGGAACAAATTGGTTTGAATACACTGAATGTTCAAAGCTAAGGTTTTTCTTTTTTTTTTTTTCACGAGTTTGATTATATTGTCAACTGAACTTTGAAGGTATTAGCTTCACATAAACAAAATGAGGGGGTGGGGGGTCTTTATTGGTTTTAATGTTGTTTTATTTTCCGAAAGTTGTCTTCTCGGGCCAAACAAAATTTCATCTCATCGGAAAAATGAAAGAGCTAGTTGGTATATTATCATCTTAATTTTGTAATTTAATATATTCATATCAAAAGTAATGAGTATAATCATATGACCTTTTTGTAAGTACCTCATAATATTTAAAATCTTAAGGTGTTATATAACAGTTTTTTAATTTTATTAACTTTTATCAAGTAGTGTTTATATTATTTTTAATTATCATATTACATATAAATATCTTCAATATCATAATATCCAACATCTTATAAATAGAGAAATAATAGACTTTTTAAAATTGCTTCAGTATATCTTAGGTTTAACTTAAATTCTTTTCTCTAACTGATTTCAAACTAGTGCGAAAAACGTAGATGGAAAATTTTAAAATCTTATTTGGTGTTTGGTGAAATAATGGTGAATTGGGTGTTTGGTCTAGTGGTATGATTCTCGCTTCGGGTGCGAGAGGTCGCGAGTTCGATTCTCGCAACACCCCTTGTTTTCACGGATGGCTCAATACATATTTTTTTCACTCTAGACCATTTTTCATACGAGATTTTTAATAATTTTTCCCTTCACTGTGGACTTGCAGCAAAATCAACCCCGTTGAATTGGTGGCCTCCATGGTTTCTAGCTCTGTTTCACTTCACTTCTCTATTTTAGTTTTACCTGAAATGTATGCTGAAAGTTATTCATCTCCTATCATTGTTTTTTTTTGTGGGGATGTCACAACGTACATGGACAAGAAGCTTCAAACAATAATAATATTGTGAGAAATCACAACGGTTTTGTTCCCTTAAAAGTGTTTGGTGTATAGTCTCCGTTCCACGAATTTTTGTTCGGTGTTTGTAACCTTGCCTAAAGAGCGTCCTCAAATGCAGAACCTAAAAGGTAAAGGCTCTCCAAAGTAGCGTTGGTTATCTTGCTATATCATATTATATCCGTTAAAAAGAAGTCCATAAACCATGAGTAGCTTTGCTCTGCCTTCAAAACCCTATTGTGGGGACAGCAATTTCCTCTTCTAACGTTGGTTAGCAGAACAATCTTCTTTCCTTTTTTCTTTTTTTTCTCCCTCTAACGTAGGATTCCTAACATTTAATGAATGTTAACGAGGTTAAGGACATCAGACAACAATGTAAAATTTTGAGCTCATTGAAACTTGAAGTTATGTGATAAAGACTAGATGATCAACTTGCCCATTAAATTATTTTTCCTGGTAATGAAATGAGACAAAGCCAAGGGCTTCGCAATGGAAAGACGACATACAAAAAGCCTCAGGCTAGGGAATCGTGTACAATGAAATGGGCCCAAAAAAGGGTATGTCCAAGAAACTAATTTTTCAAAAAAAAAGGAAGGGAAAAGTGATGCAAAAAATTGGTCTTCGTCTTCGGCTCTGGTGTTACATTGTCCCGAGTTGAGAATTTTTTATTGTACGACGCTCGTGTTGCACAGTAAAAAGTTGTTAATAACTTTTTCTGAAAAATTGGATAGCACTTCTAAGTGGGGGATGTGAATTTATGCAACACTGTGCACAGAGAGATTCCAAATTTCATTCTCAATAAACAAGATCAAATCATAATTAGAATTGCATAGGTTAATCTCATGTCACTTACCTATCATTCTGTACACAAATTAAGGGATTAATAAGTACCTGACTCAAAAGTGAAAAATGGACATGCTCGTTTATGGCAAATTTTCTTTTAATTAATATTAGTGCAATAGTGGTGGACAATGTTTGAAAGTGTTAACCCAAATAGAAAGACCATGCTTGGATAAGATCTATTGTTAATTGATTTAATTGGCACATTAATGTCTATAAGACCTATTAAAATCCAAGCAAAAAAAAACTCGTTCTTTTTTTATTTTTTAATAAAAGGTGTATAAATTTCTATAATTTTTTTTCTCGCATCAAAACAAGCCTAAATTGAATAAATTTAAGACAATCATTCCTCAACCCTAATTTATATGTTCTCAAAGAAACACATTCCTCCTTTTTTTCTGTGTGTGGGGAGGGGGGGGGGGCGCAAAAGTCAACAAAATTTGTATAGTTGTTATGTTGATACAAGTACTAATTTTGTAATGAGTTAAGATATTTTTAAGGCAAAATTACTTTTTTAATCTTTTAAGTTGAGAGTAAATTTCAATTTCATCTCAAATGTTTTATTGGTATTAATTTTTTTTTTATATTTCTTTCTAAAAGGTTTCAATGTTTCTCCAATTACCAACAGCATCCAAAATAGTTAACGCAAAATGCTGATATGGCCAAGAATGATGCATCTGTCACCAAAAAATATTTGTCCTGCCTTTGTGAACGAACTCATTCTCCCTCAAAATTCGTTCTTCTTCTTCTTTATTTCACTCACAGTCAAAAGGTTCTAATGGATATATAAACTAAAACCCACAACCTTATTCCTCTATTAACGAAGCTATAAAAGTAAAATAAAAAAAAAAATCAGAGAACAACGTTTTGCTATAATTGATTTATAAACTAAACCCATAACCCCTTTCCTCCATTAATGAAGCTTTGCAACTCAAGAAAATGTCAAATGTTTTTTTTTAACCTTCTCACCTCTTAACCGTATTAGATACCATCAAAAATCAAAATCAAAATAGAAAAAAAGAATATTGTTTTAATGGCTTTGTAAACTAAAACCCACAACCTTGTTGTTCCTCCACTAACAGAGCTCTACACTTCCTTTTCCTTTTTGCCCACATCGCCGTCCCTTTCAGATAACAGACGGTTGTCACTGTCATATGGGATTCTGTTCAACAACAAATTCTCCGATGAGTCCTCCTCAAGAAAAAACAAGAATCGGGTGTTCTTTGCTGTATGCTGATGGTAAGAAGCAAATGTTGACGGTGGAAGAGAGACTCACCAAGGCCTCCATGAAATCCCTTAATCAAAATCAACAAACAAACGAAGAATGAAAATCCTTTAATCGATGATCAAATTCGGGGGTCCGTTGTCCTCTTTCTTCTCCTTCACTTGTAAGTAAATGGGTTTATTGTCATCAGGGGTTAGAATAACAGTTGCAAAGAAGATTGTTCAATGAGTGGGTAAAATCAAGACTTAGGAGTGATAGAAGAAGAGAGGAAGAATGACGTGGCAGAGATGGGACCTAGATTTCTGGGTGACCTGAATGTTATAACTTTTTTTTTTGGTTAATTACGTAGATACTGTGACTCTTTTGAAAAGCATTAAAATTTGTTAGAAATATATAGGATGAAATTAATTTTAACAAAATATTTGGGGTAAAACTAAAACTTAGTCTAAGCTTCAGAGATTAAAAAAAATATTTTTGCCTATTTTTCAAAATTCATTTTTACGCTACTAAAATTCAGATATGTTAGAGAGAGTTTTGAGGATTAAATTATTAGTTTTCTCGTAAAGACAGAGTGGATAGCATTGGCATTTTCTGATGTGGAAGTCATCACCCCCTATTGGCCGCCCCTAAATTACGCACTGCCTAAACCTACCTAGTTCGTTGCAGAACAAAACTAATATCTGAAACCAAAAGTAGTTATCTGTATTATTGTTATCAGACTTTTATAATTAAAATATATAATTTTTTAATAATAATACAATAAATATATAATTATATAATTTTTAATTAAATTATATATTTATCATATTATTATTAAAAATTATATATTTATTAAATTTTAATTAATAAATATGATAATGAAAATATAAAAATTTATATTTAAATTTAACTTTTTGAAAATAACTTTTTTATTTCACAATTCCTAAACTATGCAATGAAGTTCTATTTAAAAAAAATTAACCATACGACTAGGGATGTTTATTGGCCCGATATGCTCTAAGGGCCCGCCTAACATGGTCTAATCGGGTCAGGTCGGGTCAAAAATATAAATGAGTAGAATTTTAAACAAAATTATATTAAGTGGGATTGAGCCACGAGCGAAGCATATTCTACCCAATCTATCCTAATAGTTATTTTTTTTAATTATTAACATTTTTTCATCTTATATATATATATATATATATTTAATTTTCATTTCATCTGATTTTTTTTACATGTTACAGTTTTTATTACCTACGCAAACCTTTCCTACTTCTTAATTGTATTTATCATTAATGTGTATACTTACTGATATTTTTTTTATTAAATAATAAAAATACACATATTTACTTAAAATTAATTATATTAGTATAGCTTATATTTTATTTGATAATATTAAACTATTTTTTTATTACTAATAAGAATATAAAAATTTTAAAAATTTATTATTTTAAAATATATATCTATAAATTTATAAAATAATATTTTTATATTATAAATATTAATTTATTAAAAAAATTTTAAATCACCTTAAATTATTATAAAATTAAATTTATTTAAATCAAATCAAATTAGATTATAAATATAAAAACAAACTCAATATCAAATAAAACTAAATGTTCAGTCTAGCCATATCCACGTACAGCCCTACATACAACTCTCTATTTGCAGGGTGGGGGGTGCTTCAAAAGCACGGACCCGGCTGCCCAAGAATCCAAAGCAAAGTCGTTCTATGTATTGTTGTAGGTGTCATTATTCTCTCTCCCCATCCCGCTCCATCGTCTGCATCCCAATTCCCAAGCATCTCTCTCTCTCTCTCTCTCTCTCACAAAGCCCGCGCGATAAACTGGACCCCATTCCAATCCCCCTTCAACCTCTCTCTCTTTGTAACCTTGAGGGAAAAACGGCCAGGTGAAGGCAGAGTGATGATAGTGCCGTCTCACCTTCCAGAACCCTTACTTGCACCAAACTCCACTCCACCATATTCATATCAGAATCTTGGCTTTTCGTGAAGAAGTAGAATAAATAATAATAGGGCAAAATCAAAATCTACGTCTTATTGCAAAATAATTGCTCAAATATGACCCAAGTACTCCAATCCCCACCTCAGTTCCCTTCAATTTCAAGCTCTTCGAGTCCATGTGGACGACTCAACCCCAATGATGTTTCGCATCCAAATGCCCCTATTAACAGTCCCGCAGTTGAGGAAGGGGTCCAGGACTATTTGGGTACGGAGGAGGCACAAGAAGAGGAAGAAAGAGTAAGAGACAGGAAAAGGAAAGAAAGGGACAGAGAGGGAGATCAGCTGTCAATTTTGACACTTTTAATTGCCGTTTTTAGAAAATCTTTGATTGGGTGCAGTTCTAGTACGAGAGGAGAGCTCTCTTCCATGGAGATTGGGTGGCCCTCCAATGTCAGGCATGTTGCGCATGTTACCTTCGACCGCTTTAATGGGTTTCTTGGATTGCCGGTTGAATTTGAACCTGAAGTTCCGAGGAGGGTTCCCAGTGCCAGGTCAGTTCATTCTGTAATTGTTACTTAAATCTGTCGGGTAAAAGTGTTATTAGAGATGGGATTTGATGTGTCTTTCTATGTCTTTTTCAATATGTAATTTTAATTTGCATAACTAATTATTCCAGCAAATATGATTTGACTTTCTATTTTTTATATGATTGTGAGCGTCGTCATCTTCTTGAAGTTCTTTTGTAAGTCTTTTATTGTACATATGAATCCAATAAAATTCGAGCAATTGCGATGACATTGCAACTGTTGGATTGTAAAAGGGAATTGGCGGAAACTCACTTTCAATTGTTCCTTTTTCCGGGCCTACAAAATTTATCAAGTGTCCTTGTTCTATATTAGGAATTTAGGATATGTTAGGGAGCTTGGCGGGGAGGGAAGGGAATGGAGGGTTAAATGACCATTTTCCTTTCCCTTGACATTGAAATTTTAGAAGATAATAAAAGACATAATAAAGCTATCTAGTTTCTTCTTTGGAACCTGCCAGATTGGGACAGCTTAAAAATGTGACGATCTGATTACTTGGGAGGATTTTGAAGGGATGGTCGAAAATAACTCTTTTCTTTTCCCTTTGTTATGAAATCTCCCTAACAACATAAATATTCCAATGAACTTCCCTTCCAATCTATTATCCTCTAACCAAACTTACCCTCAAATTCTATATTTGATAAAGAAAAGAAAGCAAAATCTAAGCACATTTTTTGCATATACAGTGGCTATGTTTATTTTTTATGAATAGTAACTGTGTGACTCTGTTGTAGAGTGAAATAAGAAATTTAATTGTAATAGTTGCATATCAAGATATAAACACGCTGCTGATCCCAGGGAACTTCAGTTTGCAGCCGTGGTTCCCTATCATAATCCTTATTGTAGATTTCTGATAGCAGCTGGTCATTATAGGGGGGTGGGTGACATGGAAACAGTATTCCTCCCTCCTCCTTTACCAAACTTTAGTTCTGCTTACATGTTTTGTTAATCCTCTCTTCCTCTCTTTCCTGTCCATGTTAAGCTTATCAATGAATTTAGGTACCGCTGAAGGCTCTTTGTGGCATGCATAACACATTTATTTATGAAGTGATGCTTGCTTATCTTGCATATCAGTCTTCTGAAGTGGGTTTGATTAATTGTAGCAATTGAATAATTTCAGAGATATGAAACTGGGAAAGATCATTGATCTAAGTGCTTTCTGCCATCTGTGGTGATTTTGCCACACATTCCTTTTGTTTCCTTGTTGTTGTCAATTCTCTTTGAAATTGTAGTGCACTTCATCAATGGTGTTGAAATTATCACCCAAAAAAAAAAGGTAGAAGAAAAACAATTGACCAATTGTTGCAACTTAGGTGGCATAGGTAGAAAGAAACCATGGTGATGGTATTTTCACATTTGTCAGGTTTGCCATTGGTGAATGCTTTCTTCTCATTTTGGCAGTCTTCTATACCTGACTCATATTATTCATTTAGTGAATGTATCCCAATTCCTAACCCATATCATCCAGTTGAGGGTTGATATATTTTTATTTATTATCTGCAGTGCAAATGTTTTTGGGGTTTCAACGGAATCTATGCAGCTTTCTTTTGATACAAGAGGAAATAGCGTGCCTACAATACTCCTGTTAATGCAAAGACATTTGTATGCGCAAGGAGGCCTGCAGGTAAGCCAGTCTCCTATGTCCTTCCCTGCCTTGTTCAAGGTGATTTGAATTATCACATGACTTGGCCAAAAAATGCCAGCCTGTTGTGGATGACCAATTTGAAAATTTCATCTGACATCAATGTTATATTTGTGGCTTTGCTAAGGAGCTTGTATATGGCTTCCTTTTTAATACCAGTAGGCTTGAAATCTTGAATGTATATACGCAGGCTGAAGGAATCTTCAGAATTACTGCTGGGAATACTCAAGAAGAGTATGTACGGGAACAATTAAATAGAGGAGTAGTACCTGGTGGCATTGATGTGCACTGCTTGGCAGGTCTTATAAAGGTTTTGCTAGACTTATTTCTCCAGCATCTTTTAATCTTAATCATTTAAAGATTTATTTGGAATTAAGTTCTTGGATTGAAGGGGTTTGGTCATCAATTTGGTGGAATTCAATAAAAGCAGTAATTTGAATCAATCTCCCCCTCCTCCTTCTAGGGAGGGAAGGGGTGTTGGTAACAGTGCCTGTTAACTCATTAAGTTAACCAAATAAGTAAATAGGGTTATTGCAATAATTTGATTTCCCGGTGTTCCTTTGTAGGCTTGGTTCAGAGAACTTCCAACTGGGGTTTTGGACCCTCTTTCACCAGAGCAGGTGATGCAATCTCAGTCAGAAGAAGAATGTGCCCAGCTTGTTAGGCTGCTTCCTCCGACAGAAGCTGCTCTACTAGATTGGGCAATAAACTTAATGGCTGATGTTGCTCAACTGGAAAATTTGAACAAGATGAATGCTCGTAATGTCGCAATGGTATTTGCACCAAACATGACCCAAGTAAGTCAAAATCATGCTGCCTTGTAATTTTAGGACAGTTCTACTTTTATTCCCAGCTTTTGTGATTGAATTTGTACATGCCAACTTACGTTGTTGAGTAAACTAATATTTTATTATCTGTATTTTATAATCTTTCTCCCCGCTGGTTAGCTTAACTGTCTAGCACTCATTTAATATATAACTTTTCTGTGGAAAATAATTGTGTTATAGATTTTGTTTTATTTGTAAAGCTTCTGGAAATTTTTCAAAGGGGTTCTCTCCTTTAGTGCTATATGTTTGGTTTACATATCTTAAATCTTTTTTTTTTTTAATGTGCTCTGCAATATTCTAGTAAAATATAGTATCTTTCAGAGGTTTTGGTTAATCCATGGTGCAATAACAGCGTTTCTGACCTCTGTCTACTACAGATGGCAGATCCTTTGATTGCTTTGATGTATGCAGTACAAGTGATGAATTTTCTCAAGACTCTTGTCATAAAGACACTGAGAGAAAGAGAGGAGTTGATGAAGGAATCAAATCCTGTCTCAAACCTAAATTCATTTGATGATGATGGGCACCAGAGCAATTCACGACTGATTTTAAATGATGACTGTGAAGATGGAAATGATAGGAGTGAAGAAGAAAAAGTAGTTTTTGCTGAAGAATCTTCAATGGAAAGCCCTAGTAATCTTACCGAAGATGACTCTGAAACTGAAAGTGGATACAAAAATTTGCCAACATCTACTGAAATTATCATTCTTGCTGTTGGAAAAAAGTTATCCAAAAAATTGCCAACATCTACTGAAATTATCATTCCTGCCGCTGGAAACAAGTTCTTGGTTGACCGTTGTCCCTGCAATGTTGTTTCTCAAGTCTGCTCCTTGACAAATGGACTTCAAGACAGTGGCTTTACCGGTCTGACAAATACATTGAAGTGTTCCAAAAAGGCGGTTGAGCTGCCAGTAGCAGGAACTTTAGAAAAGAACCGTGGAACTGCTATGGTTGGGCGTATAAATTCTAGAACGGAGTTAGCTGAAGCCTGGCGTTAAGGCATATGATTTTGTATCTCAGCTACCTGGAGGACGGGGTAGAAGAAAACTAAGTACTCCCACCAGAACGTATCACTGCAATTGTGATTTCAGTGACTATGGACCCTTTTGAGAGTTGTGCAGTTGCTGATATCATAATAGAGAATGTTGATGTCTAGAGAATACCAAGGAAACTCCATTTAGGAAGGGAATGGATGGGTGGCAACTTTTTGAGGGTTCTGGGTTTCCACGCTTGAATGTACTCAGTACCGGTTTCATGTGTGTTTCTGATTTCTGTTTCTGGGTGAATTTGTTAACCATGTGTCTTCATCGGATTTCATTAACCAATGACTATGTTGAGTTCTGAACTGCTGATATTTTATGAGTTCAGAATTGCTAGTCCTTCTAGCTCCAAAGCATTGAGCGCCGAAGAGAAGTGGCGTCATGGCCTTTACTTTTGAGCAATGTATGGGATGTTTAGCTCTGGCTTCAGCGCATTACTCTGATGAATTAATGCAATAAAACATTTCACCGCCATAGATACATAATTAAAGGTGCATATTTGGGCATCTGGGGCTGGTAGACTTACGAGAGAAACTATTTTTTGAAGGCGAAGGTAAAAATAATGTTTTATTTAGCTTTTGGAGCTGATAGACCTACGAGATAAAAGGATGATTATCCCAACCTCAGATTGTGATGGATCATGTTCGGTCAATCAAGTAATAAGCGAGCATTCATCCCTCATCTCATTATTCCTGGAATGCTCCAAACTTAAATCAAGTGACAAAAACAAAAAACCAAAATAACAGAATTGAGCATTCAACTGTGATAAAATTTTCTGAGGTCTGGTTTTCCATTTACCCCTTAAATCATCCAGAGGAAAATGTTAAAATCTATAGTGGTAAAGTTTGATCTTCTATTTTTACTCTCGTATTTCTGAGTCAATTGGCACTTTCATCGCTCACAAAGCTTAAGTTATCACAAAAACCTGTGACTTGAGTAATTAGATTTGGCACGATGCTTGGAGTTAGATTTGGCACGATTTTGCCTTTAGCCTCTCATTCTCACATGCTTTAAGCCTAACAGATCATCGTCGTCAGGCACGCCTCCTCCAACTCCAGTCTCAAGTTTTACACCCTCCCTTTGGGCTTAGGCTTTCTTTCTCGTTCTGTACGTGACTACTCTCAATTGTTAGCTTCAACTATGGTACATTATTCTTATGGAATGATAACGGGGCCCTGGTGTTACCAGTAGTCCCTGCAAGAACAGATTCCATCATTAAAATGGTGGAACCGAGTGGCATCTCTAACAACAAATCTGCGATTGACAATCTTGCTGACCAACTTAATAAATATGTGGCAATCTACACACACTCTCAGATTCTTCATCACAGTAATCTCTGTTCCAGGCCTCGTGTTTAACAGACCAAATACAATGGCCAACTTTTCACTGTGCACTCCCATGCCAATTAAGTGTTCTTCACTCTTTCTTCCTTCATTCTCTGCTGATCGATGAATATCCTTCGCAAGACTTTCCAGTTTATCTAACATTCTATATATATCCTCACTTTGGGGATGACTTCTGTCACCAGAGAGAAAAATATGTACTTTTCCTCTATATTCAACATAGCTACATCCTGGCTCCTTTTTCAGTTTTCGATCCCTCATCATAACTCGGACTTTTAAAATCCCCTCCAAGTTTTCGGCATCTGAGTATAAATTCGATAACAAGACATAATAACCTATATTTGTGGGTTCCAGCTCAATGACTCGCTCAAAGGCTAACTCTGCCAGCTCTACGTTTTTGTGAATCTTGCATGCACCCAAAAGGGCACCCCAAACTGCACCGTCAGGTTTTACCTTCATTGATTTTATGAGGTCCATAGCATCCTTCAGTCGACCTGCCCGGCCTAAAAGATCCACCAAGCAAGAGTAATGCTCCGGACCTGGCTGCAAACCATACTTCATCTCCATTGCATCAAAGTATTTTAAGCCTTTGTCAGTCAATCCTGCATGGCTACACGCAGAAAGAACAGTGACAAAAACAGTTTCATCAGGTCTAATCCCAGACTTAATCATCTCATCAAAAAGATTAAGTGCAATTTCTCCGTGTCCATGGATTCCATATCCACCGATTATAGCTGTCCATGAAATGACACTTTTCTCAGCCATGCGATCAAAAATTGCACGAGCCTTTACCAAATTACCACACCTAGCGTACATATTGATTAAGGCGTTTGTTAAAAACGGATTGGAACCAAACGCACAGCACTCTATCTGTCGTTCTACTTCAAAACCAATACTCTGTGCACCAAGGTTGGCACAAGAAGATAGAACGCCAAGAAGCGTCACCGGGTCGGGGCGTACCTTAATCAACTTCATCTTACGGTAAAGTTCCAAGACATGTCTGGCAAGCCCATTCTGTGCATACCCAGAAATAATCGCATTCCAAGTAATCAAATCCTTCACCGTCATTTCATCAAACAGTTGTCGCGCATGTTCAACCTCCCCACATTTGAAATACATTGTAAGCAAACAATTTGCCACAGATAAGTCACCATCTAATCCAAACTTTACGCAACAACCGTGAAGGCACATCCCAATACCCGAATGGTTAGGGATCGTACATCCTGAAATCAAGCCCAACATCGTAACCGAGTTAACCAATGAACCCGCCTCCCTCATTCGGCAAAAGTACACGAGGGCGTCCCGAATTTTGGAGTTGAAGGTGTATCCTGATATCAGAGCATTATAACAAATAGTCAGGTTCCTCCATTGGCCAATTTCATCAAACACTTTCCGTGCATTTTGAACCAACGAGCATTTGCAATACATAGATATCAGAGAAGTTCGTATGTAAGGATCGGGTTCGCACCCGGTTCTGATGACATGGGCATGAAGTTGGGAACCCATGAGAGGGAACAAGAGGACGGCGCAGGACTTGAAAACGAAGGGAAAAGTGAAGGTGTTGGGAAAGCAACCAGAGCGGAGCATGTGGCGGTAGAGAATGAGAGCTTGGGAGAATTGGCGTTGCTTCGCTAACTCCCTTAAGCGACAATTCCATAACGTCGATGGGTTTGCGAGTCTCAGGGGTTCAGGCTCCTTCGCTTCCCCTTCCAAGCAGCGTTGTTGGATGCTCATCATGCCTCATTTCGTGGGGTTATGTTTGTTACAGTATCACTACACTCCCCGAATCAATAACGCATCTTGTACTACAACACTTGGAATTAAATGTTTCAAATCACTTGTTGCTTCTGAAATGAATTCCTTTGTATCAGGTGATTATTATATATGCATGCAGTTTATTTCAGAATTTCTTCTTCCTAGAACATTTTATTTTTGTTATGCATGATCTGTCACGTCATTTTAGAGTCATGATATTATTAGATTCGGGTTCATATCAACACGAGCTGAATTTGAAACGAAATAGGAACAATGCAGGTAATTTAGGCAAAAAATAAAATTAGTGCTTGTTTTCATTTCAATTTCAACCTGGATGTGAATCTGAGTGTATTACATCATTACTCGTCAGTTTATATTTTATTTACATAAACAATTACATTTTATTATTCTTAATCGAAACCTAATCATAAAATTAACACATAATCTTTTAAATATAGAAAACACTTTTTGAACTTTTAAAATATAATTAAACACTTCACTATAAATAGCATTTGGTGTTTATAAGAGTTTTGTTATATTTTAAAATTCAAAGAGTGTTCTGAGACATTTTAACATTCATGTACTAATTTTATAATTTAATGTTAATTCAAGGTAATAAAATATAATTTCCCATTATTAATATGTTCATATGTTTACTAGTGTGTGTGTCTTTTCTAATATATATTAAAAATTTGAACCTATCACACTATGCACTCGTATTCCATTTTTATCACCATAAGTAGATCTATCCAGGTGACAATGGACTTTGTATCTAGGAAGAATCCACTTCAAATCCTCCCATCCCCGAATAATTCAATTCCACTATGGAATTATTACCAATATATAGATTCATATTTAAATATTCAAAACCCATATTTTTATATTTATTTTTTTAAAATCAACGTATCTTAATTGTATCCACATATGAGGATAAAATTAAAAAATAAAAATAAAAAACCAAGGAGGCCAGTTTCTTTTGCTTTTATTATTATTCCTATGACCTAAACTTTAGCGAGTCTGAACAAGTATTACGGGAAGTTAGAGAACGGGGCGCAATTTCATTGAAGACTCTTGAAACTACAACGGTCTCAGCATTTGGATCACAGGCACGTGTCTATTAAGAATGAAGACTCCTGGAAGTTTTCTTTTTTCTTGTCTTTTTTCCTCTTCTCTTCTCTTCTCTTCTCATCTCCCCTGCCCAACAATAACGAAGTTGACAACTTTAAGGTCAGAAGAAAATGGCAAGCACGGATGGCATTGATGAAGTTCGAGAGGAGTCAAATTTTCCACCTGCAGACATTGATGGGACATTGAATCCTGGGCGTAACAATCAGGTTCAAGTTGATCCTATATCATCTGAGGTCGCTGTCTCTAAAGAAAAGGTTCCTACAAACTTGAATCTTTCAACTTTTAATTATTCTCATAACAAAAATGAACATGCCGCTGGAATACTAGGTGGTTTCGCTTTTTTATTCTTTTTTTTTTTGAAGTCAGAATTTTGACTTGTTTCAAGAAATTATACCTTCCCTTCCTGTTGTGTTGGTGTAAAGGAACAAGCTGAGATCAAACGGAAGAAAAAGGAAAAGGAGGACGCCATGCACACAATAAAATCAGCCATTATAATTTCAGGCATAATTGTGGCTGTGGCTGGAGCTGTCTTTGCCATAACCAAGAAGTTAAAAGAGAAATAGCCTTCCCCAAGGACTATGGAAGAATCAAAGGAATCAACTTGCTTATGGTATAGATTGGTTTTACTGTCAGGTCTCTTTCTCATTGATTGATTAGCTCGCAGACTGTGGGTTCTCAAATAAATCCTCATGTTGTAATAATCATCTTTTATACTTTTCTGGGTGTGCTCTGATGATTGACACCTGAAAGAAAATTACACGGATCTAGATCCCTTTTTAATGAGCAATGTCAAAATATTTTGGCACGCATGTACCAGGTCCTCAACGTAAAAATTATTGAATTCTCTTAATAACATAGTATTTGAATAGTATTGAGGGGGCATGTGAAGTTTTCCAAGCCAGAAATCCTTCAAATAATAATTTGAGCCTTTGCTGAAGATAAATATGTGATTAAAAAAGAATGTAAAAGAGTCCCCGCTGCCCCACCTTCTCCAGATATAAAGGGAAAGGAGAGAGTGGATAAAGAGAGAGATTCCATTGATGTGAAAGTATCACCTGTACAAGAAATATTCAAATCACAACACCAGATGATAACAAAGAGTCCTTGTGACCACCCAATATAGTTGAAGGAGGCAACTCTTCTAGCTTCCCCATATCCAAGAGGAATACTCGTTTAGCCATCCGAACCGTTTCCATGCGATGGGCAATAACGAGCACCTGTTAACATGGGAAGAAAGAATAGCTCAATACTTCAATCTTTATTCAAAGCGGGAAAAAGTTACACAAATCACCAAGAGAGTGCAAAATTTTAACCAAAAAAATCCACCCAAACTAGAAAAAATCGTCAAGGTCTCAGTATAGCAACCCTGATGACTTCAAAAATACATCCTGTCTAACTAAATATTTAGTTCAGCGAGTGCATGAAAGGAAGCCTCCACAGACACAAAAAAATGCACAATAAATTTTTAGCTAGATTAAGGCCGGCGCCCATGTTTCTGCCAGCATACATGAAAAATCACATGTCAGAAAGGAAGGGCTAGTTTTCTTACGGTGTGATTTTTCATCAAACGTTTTACAGCTTGTCTCACCAGTAACTCAGATTTGCTATCTAAAGCAGAAGTTGCCTCATCCAATATTAATATAGAAGAATTCTGATAGAGAGCCCTGGCAATGGCTAGCCTGTAAATTTCAGTCAAATTGGTAATAAATCAGTGCTGAAGTTTCATAAACAGCCAACACATCCAATCAGTGTTTACAACAAGCCTTCCAAAAAAACCTCACAAAACACAGAGAGAGAGAGAGAGAGAGAGAGAGATTTGATGTTTGATTTCATGGCTAAGTTTAAAAGGAGAACATAATGAAGAATTCAATAATATACCTTTGCCTTTGTCCTCCACTTAAAGTTGAGCCGCTTGGTCCAATATTGGTTTTATATCCTTCTGGAAGTTTTCTAATAAATTCATCGGCATTAGCAGTTTGTGCTGCATGCATGACCCTCTCCATGTCAATTTTTGTTGTCAGATCCCTATAACCAATGTTTTCAGCAACTGTTCCTGAAAAAAGTGTCTAGAGTATACACTGGTATTATAGAGAAAACCATATAGATCTCAAAGAAATACTGCCACTCAAATGTTACCAAGATCCAATATCATGTAACAATCAATCAGCATAATTAACTGTGAACTAGCAAAAAATAACATTGACAAGAAATTTGGATGAAATTATCAATTTACAAAAGATTACAATCAAGCTACCAGTAGGATCCAAAACCTAATTCATGCTAACAATCAAGACTGGAAGAAATAAAACGAATCAATTTTTTTTAAAAAAAAGAACACTTGCCAAAAGATCAGATAATAAATATTCTTAGAAAGAAAAATGAAAAGCTAAAGCTTCTAAAAAATAGTTCAACAACTGAAGGTGGAAATAAAGATTCAGCACTGCAGGTATCAAATGCACTACATTTATAAGAGAAACATACAGTAAATGAATATAAAAACTTGAGTCACTCACTATATCTTGAGAAACAAGACTAACATGTCTTCTCAAACTTTGCAACCGAATGCTTTGGATGTTATGATTATCAATCAGTATACAGCCTGCGAGCATAAGAATAGAACTAAATGCCATTGAAAAGAATAATGATTATGATTGTAAAACCAGTTGGTATATATAACAAAATTATGAGACCGAATAGAAGTATATAATCTAATTCAGGGATTTTGTAAAACATAAATAAACATATATCTTCAGATGACTCACCAGATATTGGATCATAAAGACGAAGCAACAGTTTCGCAAGTGTTGTCTTCCCTCCACCAGAGGGACCCACAAGAGCAACTATCTCTCCAGCTCCAATATGAAGATTCAGTCCATTTATAACGAGTGACATGTCATCACCATACTTAAATGAGACATTACAAAACTTTATCTCCCCTCTAACAGAGACTAAATCAACAGCATCGTGTTTCTCAACCACCTATTATGCAGAATAAATGCATCTGTTACTGAAGAGAAATTGATTATCTTAACATTCACAGAACATCATTTGCTCAACAAGAAACCCCTTTTTCTTTTTAGTTATCAAGATTATTATCAACTTTCAGCAGAATGCTCTTTCAAATTTAGAAGTGTATTGGTCAGATGTCAAAAATTTACCTTATCTTTGAACCTGGTCAGATCAAACAAGCGTTCAACAGCTGGTTCTCCCTGCCTCAATTCATTGTATGCTTTTCCCACATCCTGCGTGATTCTTTATTTTCAGAATGATAACTTAAGACAGCTGCTCAAAGGCTGAACCATGATAACAGTGCAAATAATAATTAGCCAGAAAGAAAAGGTTTTTGCATTGCCAGGAAAAAGTTACTTCTAAATCTATGGAGAAAGGAAAGAGCAGGGGGGGTGGAAAACAAAAATGATAGAGGGAAAAGTAACTAGGTCTCAACAGATAACGCTACCTGGATTGGTTCAATCAAGAAAAGCAATGATGTCACGAATGAAACTAAGTTATATCCATCGAATGATCCTCTTGAAACCACCACTGAACCAGCGCAAAGTACAAATAGGACTCCAAAATAAATAGCTTGTATAATCTGAGGAATAACTGCCTTCATCCTCTTCTTGTTCAGGTGTTCAGAAAAGTCAATCCAAGCCAGTCTCTTAAACCTGCCACTCTCACACAGCTCTGCATTGTTTGCTTTCACAAAAAGAATTGCAGGGAGGACCTAAGGCATTTACAACATTGAGATATCAGCCGACAAGCAATAACTGTGGCTTTGCAGTGTGGTATCCTTCAAAGGATATTCAAACGGAATAACAGGATTTGCAAACAAGGGATAATATTAAGCTCTGTGTGAAAGGAAAATGAAGATCAACAACCGCGCAAATCTACCTCATTTAGATATGCTGAGAGAGTGGCAATGCTAAGATGTGCCTTTCTAGATATTGAACGAAGTTCCTGACCCAGAAAGGCAACAACAAGCGCCATACAAGGAATAACCTGCAATTTGAAAACAAATTACCAAAATTAAATTTGCCCTCACCAATCAAGTACAAAATTACCAATGCAAGTTGAGTTAGATGAACCAACAGAATAGCTGCTAACTCACCACAGCTGAAACCAAAGAGAGGACAGGACTGATCACCAACATCTGCATCATCATTGCGGATAACTGCAGAGTGCTGGGAATTACGGTCTGCCACAAACAAGAGCTTATCATAAGTAAATACTGGAGAAAAGTGAGTATACAAATGAATAGAATACTTGTGGCTACATGCAAAGGGTGTCCAGGGCGCCCAAAGTTACATAAGTATATATAAGCTAGAATATTGACTACTGCAACTTCCATGAAAATGCGATTACAATGAAACAATGTGAAGATGCCCAGTCATTGATACATCAGCTAATTTTAGATTAAAAGCAACAACAACTAACTGGGCCGTGCTTAATGGTAACAAACTTCTGAAGAATCTTGATAACTTGTGATTTCAAATACCACGGATGAACATTGAAAGTGGATAGAGGTCTTTAAAAAAGACAGTTACCCACATTGAGGACAGCATATAAAGTATCGGCAACATTCGAAGCTTCCCCAGTGATCCGATACGCAATGTCCCCGGCAGAAATACCATCCTTGCCTTCGAAATATCCCAATTCTCTCTCCAAAACTCTGTCAAAAACGTGAACCCTAAGCTTATATACCGCTTTCAGTGCAGCTTCCCATAGAAAGGCTTGCTGCCCATAACTCGCAACCAACCGGGCAATCACCAAACCCCCCAATACTAAACCTTCGTCTCGCAACTTCATAGCGTCAATGCTGTTGATAGTAGCAGAAACTTTCCCAACTTTAGAAACAATTTTGGAGAGGGAGTAAACAGATACGACGCTGCAGAGCCAGCCCAAGAGAATGGGTTTATGCTCAGAGAGAAGCCAAGGTTTGAGGAATTGAAGAGTCTGGGAAAGCGAGGGAGTATTGGAGGCTTTGCCGTTTGAAGGAATAATGGAAGCACGCTTGGAAGAGTTAAGGATTGCAAGGGAAACTCGAACTGGGGGGAGTTTGGGGTCTCGTTGAGTGAGGAAAAAAGGGGATATGGGTCTCAGTTTTAGGTGGTGGGTTGAAGAATGGAATGGGGATGCAGATAGAGATGGAGGTCTTGTGAGAGCCAAGGACATTATTTTGCATTCAGGAGAAAGAATCGCGCTAGTGTTCTCTGGGACGTTCAGTTTCAGCCGTTTAAGAAAGGGGAATGGAAATGCCTGCGCTCGCGCACGCCTCCCCACGAGAATATTCGCGGCATGATATTTGTTCCGAACAATGGACTTGGTCCTGACTGCTGACCGTATCTTTTAAGACTAATTAACAATACATTGTACTCGAAATCTTAATTTTACTAAAAAGATTAATGTACCTTTCTAATAGTTTATATGAAAAATCGTTTCAAAAAAAAAAATTGAAACTCTTATGCGGATGCAGTTCTGAATTAATCATGCTCGAATTGAGAAACTACAAAGTGCTAACAATTATGATGTAGTAAACAATTTTTAGCTCATATAAACAACAATGACTATTAGATCTTTTTATTTAATTTTAATTTGAATATTAAACACAAATTAAATTAATACGTGATTGTTCGACAAAAGAATTTTTAAAATTTTTAATTTAATTCTTATGATTTAAAATTTTTTGAACCTAGTCTCTACTTTTAATCTTTATTAATATATTATTGAAAATTTATAAATATGTTACTAAATTTGATGGATGTGGTTAATTATATATTATTTTAATATTTTAAAAGTATATATAATAAGCATATATCATGAAATAAAATTAATACGTACGCATAATATATGATACAATCAATTTTGCGATGAATTAGCTTAAATAATATATATTTAAGAATATAAAAATGCTATATTATTAATCAAATTAACAAAATTTAATGATACATTGATGAAAATTTACTAACTAAGAATAATTGAAAATTCTTAAAACTATAATAATTTAATTACAAAATTTAAAACTATAAAAGAATAAATTAATAAATTATAAGGAAAATATAATTTAACCTATTTGTTAATGATATTATTGTAAAAATTTTGAAAAATTTTTAATTCAAAAACCCAAGTTAGAATTATTTATACCAAAAGATTTTAAAATTAAAAATTATTATAAAAGACTTTATAACAAAAAAAAATTAATTTGAAATCATGAATTATAATTGTGTTGCATAATTTAAATTTTTTATCATAAATTCTTTAAGAATAATTTTAAAATTTAAATTTTTTTATTATAAATATTTTCAATTAAGAGTTCTGAAATGTAATTTTATCAAAAATCTTATTCTTATAAGAGTGATGATTTTATTAAATTAAAAAAAAAAAAAGAGGTGAGATTAAATCCAAGTCGTCCAACAGGATGACCGGTGAGTGGACATATGTCAGCCCTTGAGTACACCGCCTTCAAGGGCCCGCTTTAACCCGGCAAGGAAGCTCAGTCTCTCTGCCTTGGCGCTTTGTTTCACAGCGATTCGCTTTTGAGTCAGGTAAGAACCGATCTAGTTCATCTCCGATGCAGTTTTCTCTCCCGTAGAAATGTACGAAGAAGCGCTAGTTGATGTTTATTTTCAGTCTCTATATCTTGAAATTTCCTCGCATTTCTCCGTTCGTTCGGTGAAAGTTTATATCATGTCTCATAAACGTCTCATTGGGAAATGTTCTGGAGACATGTGATAATAGCTATGAAATGCCTTATTGCAAGGAGCGTTCGCTTTTGTGCATGTTACAATTGATGAACAGAATTGTGGTCGTGTCTTTGTGATCACGGAAAATTATGTGGATTTGCTGTTACATTCTCCGACCAAAAAAAAAGGCCAAATGGATATAACTGCTCCATAGGACCCGCATTTCCATTTCCCTGGATTTTATCAACGCTTTAATTTCAGCCCAAGTCAAAGAGCGTATCACCTTGTCCTTGTAAGCATATATATGGTGCTGTCAGATGACTGGGAATTTTGATGAAATTTCACATTGGGATGGATTCAGAGCTAATAATTCTTTTGAGTATTCACTGTAGTCAAGTAATCTTCCCTAGGCCTGGAAATTATTCCTCGAGTATTTTGGTCTTAGGAGATCCCTTCCGACTGTTCCTAATGGTTGAAGATTTCTTGGGTTTGTAAGAGAAACTTCAGGTTTCCATAATGATAATCGTCAGTTATACATGTTCTTTGTCATTTAGCTCACTTTTTGTAGCTCTTAAATAGCTAGCCCTAATTAATGACCATGCGTCCCGGACGTGCTAAATTTTTATTGCAAAATGTGATCTCTTTACATATTTATAGCATAGGAATAGCAAGAAAATAACCTTTTATGCAGTCTTTATCAGTGGTATTTTTTTTTTTAAGTAAAATAATTCATTTTTTCATGTCTTCTGTAGAATATGGATACATCAAATCCTGCTGTCTTCGTCAACGCAGAGCTGCTACGGTTATATGTTGGACGGAGGGTTCGGGCTGTTATGCAGGTTGTTCAATCTGATGCAGGAGCTGTAATTGGAAGATCAACTGATGAGAAGCAGATAGTTGTAAAGAGCTTGCACCCACTGGGTCCTCTCACGAACTTTGTTGAAGTTATTGGCATAGCTGACAGTGATAAATCCATTCGTGCTGAGATATGGTCCAATTTTGGTGATTCAATTGGTACTATTTTTCTTCCCACAGCTATTCTGCGTTTTTGTTGTAACAATGGTTGAGATATGCCAGTGGCATTCTTGTCTTTTTCTTTAGTTAACTTAGGACCATAAGAAGCATTGACCATGGCAAATAAACCTTGATGAAATTAACCCCAAAAAAAAAAAAAGAAACCTTATACATCAGATTAAGTGTTTTTCTGCTTGATCTGACCACTGGCCTTTAATTTTAAAGGTTTGAATGGTGGAAAAGAAGATTACTCATGATTCCAATGGGGCCTCAAAGGGTTTGATATTTGTGGCAGTTACTGCTGGAAGTAAAATGATGGTACGGGATTGGCTGGTGATTTTATAAATTTCAGACATTAGGTCGGGTTATAAGTTCACTGGTCATTTGCAAGCATGGCTTCATTAAAAGAGAGCGCTAAAGTTTTCATAACCTTAAAGGACTTAGATAGTTGATGCATGTTTGACTGTTAGACGTTTCCTAATTTGATGGATTTGGACCCTAATGTGGAGAATATGTTCCGACCTCAGCTAGCAATTGTCTGGTGTAGTCGTTCATCAAAGACCATATATTGTGGAACAACTATTGCAGCTACTGCTACTACTGTTATTATTATATTATTATTGTTAACATTTTCAAATACTGTGTTTGGAGGCAGCTAGTTGACATTAATTTACTATGATTCTGTTGGTGCGGACACACGTATACATTTGCACAAGTGAGGTTCCATTATATGGTATTAAAGCATCTTCATGTTGTCTTATTCATAGAGGGGAACTATACATATCTGTGTCCTTAGTCAAGGATAACAGTTTGCCGTAGTGATGATAGTCTCCAACTTAATCCGCTCTCCTCTTTTGAGCATATATATGAGCATTTTTGGGTTTTTCTTTCCATGTTGAGGAGGATGGCTTATCTAACTTCTTAATCCTCTTCTTTTCTCTCACAAATTTTCCTTGTTCTTTTTTTTCCTTTTAAAAAGAAAAAAGTGCATATTTGGATGTGAGCTGTGGCTGTTTGGCTATAAATATGGGATAGTGATTAGCCACATCTTCCAAGATCACTTTTAAGGAATAGATGAGTATATGAGGCTGTGGGTTCAAACCAACATTTTATTTGGCTTTGTTGACAGATACCTTCAGTTACAATAAGCTTTGTCAGCTTGCAAATGGAGAATTTAAACACTTATTCCTCTGAGGTAAGATAAGCTTGTCTGACGATACGAGGCCCTCTGTATCTTTTGAAAAAAGGCAAAGTAAAGAGAGGAGACATTAGAGTTGAGTCAGCGACAGCGTGTGGTGGCTATGCCGTCGAAGTTGGTTTAGGTTCTCTTGGTATATATTGTCACCGATTATACTTGCTTGAAATCATACTGCGTTTTTTCAAATACTTGTCATTTTTGAGTGTTAAGATAGACCCCGGGATTGATCTCTCCTTCGCAAGATATGTTACGAAATAGATTTGTAGATTTATTAACACATCCTTTGGTTGTGTAGCAATAGGATATCTTAATCGTCTGAATAAGGTTGAATATCTGGTTCATGAATTTCTTTAACGGCTCAATTATGAACACAATATATATGAGCTATTTAAAATTATATTAACTTTTAATGTACCATTTTTTTTGTATTTTATTTATGGCACTATTTTATATGTTATTCAAACTCAACTCATTTTCGACAAAATTACTTTTGAACTTCTTAGGTTTGACCATGAAATTAAGAAGGAAATGAATATTTTGTTTTAGTTTGTAATAAACTTATTTTACTTTAATTGTTACATTTAACAAAATTACATTTTTTAACGGCTGACTAATTATATTTGCATCTTTATATTCTAAAGTGAAACAGAATAAGTATTTGCAAACTGGCCTTGACTTCACTTATAAGTGTTAGGGATCAACCACTCTGGCTTACTCAAGATTGTTCAAAAAGATCTTATTCCAAGTTGAGGTTTCAAAAAAAAGAAAATAGTTGTAGAAATAGATTTGGGTTTAAGCCTAGCTTGAATTTTCTTTCTTCAAGCTGGGCCTGGCCTTTTTCTTTTGGGCACAAAAAGCTTTTGAATTTTGATAATATTGACTATCTTCTTATTTCTATATTTATCTTCTTTAGATTTGCTAAGAATATTCAACATTCTATTTAGAAATAAAAATATTTTAGTAGTCTCATTCTTAGAATACACTTTTAAAATTTAATTTGAAAAAACATGGACAAATTGAAAATCAATTTTGGAACTATAATTTTGAAAATAAAAAACTATAAATTAGAAATCAAATGAGCAATTCACAAATTTTATATAGACAAAATCTTTTAAAAACTTACATTGAGTAAAAAAAATGTAGATAATTCTTCTTTGAGTTAGGAATAAAACACTCAGATGTAAATAAATAAAAATGATGATAGTAGAATATTAAAAAAATATTAATATATGAAATATTCTAGACTTATAATTAATATATTAAAAAAATATTGGTTCGAGACTCTAGGTTAGTTTTTATAAAAACTTGAGCTTGATTTTTTTTTTTTACAAAATAAATTTTTTTAAATAGATTCATTTTTAAATTGGGCTTTATTTTTTAAACTCTTGTTCAATCTTTTTAGGTTGAGCCTCTGAGACCAAGTGAATTTTTGAACTCATAATTAGGTATACGGTGTCCATATGCTTAAAGGTGTTTGGCCAACTCAACCTGCATAATTGAATTGGGTGAAGAGGTTAATTTAGGTTTATTTTCTTATTGCTGTAGCTTGATTGCTCCCTTGGGCTTTTTTCTTTTTTGTTTTAAATGTTATGTTAAGTTGAACATTTAGATTTCGAGTTTTATTGGGTTATAAAGACTATTGACTTTGTTTGGTAAGAAGAATTATGAAATAAAGGAAAAGAAATGGTGGAAGTAGGAGTTTTCATCGGGCCCGAAGGCCTGGGTCAGGTCAGGTATAAAAAATTTTTTTAAAAAAATTTAGGATTAGGGCGGACCACAAAATCGGGTCGGGCCGGGCATTGGGCCAACCTTTAGGGCTACGTTGGCCCGACCTGGCCCGAAAAATAAATTTATTTTTTTAAAAAATATTTTTTTATAAAGATTTATATCAAAACTTTAATCTTTTTTAAAGATAAAATATAATTTTATAAAAATTTATATAAATTTTTTTTTAAGTATTATTTTATAATTTTAATAATAAATTTAGGTTGGCCATAAAAGATATATTAGTCTAATTAAATCTAAAAAAATAAAAAAAAATATTTTTTTTATAAAAATTTATATCAAAATTTTAATTTTTTAAAGATAAAATGTAATTTTATAAAGATTTATATAAAATTTTTCTTTTTTTGAAAATGTTTTATAATTTTTATAATAAATGAAAAAAAAATGTCGAGCCGCCCGATTTAGCCCAACCCCGCCCGATATTAAATCTGGCCGGGGCGGGCATCGGACAAGGCTAAAACCCTGCCCGGCCCAGCCCATGTACACCCCTAAGTGGAAGGAAAAAAAAAAGGAAGAGAAAGTGGATTAGTTATCTCTTATATTATTTGATATGATAGGATAGGGAAAAAAAAAGACATTTCTCTTTTCTGATTTGGTTTCATGAAAGAAAAGAAAGATAATACATATAAATAAAATGTTAAATTATTTTATTATTCTTCATCTAATTAAATATATTGAATCAAATTTTATTTTTTATTTTTTTAATTTATGTTAATTTTTTATTTATAATTAAATTATTAATTTTTTATTTAATCATACAACATTGGTCCTACGAGAATTAAAAAAAATGTAAGATCCAAATTTCTCTCTCCTATTGCATCTAACATTAGAAAGAAAAGAAATAATATAAAAAACACCAAGTTTCACAAATATTCTTTCTCGTCATTTCTTTCCTTTCTTTCTTTCTTAAAAATACAATCCAAACCAAAAAAAAAAAAAAAGCCCTAATCCTTTTTCCATTTCCTTTTCTTTCCTTCCCTTTCCACCATTTGAAACTAAGCATTAGATGGTTGAGTTTAGCTCATATTTTGGGCTTAGATTTTAACAATGAAAAAAAAAAAAGCATTGCCAAAGTAATAATTTTTTTTAAGTCAACCCATCAACCTAATTCAAACCAATTGGTTTAAGTATGAAAGAAGTTGGTTCAAAATAACATTTTTAAAAAAATTTAACCCCCTTAACATGTCATCAATTGATTGGCTTGGATAATTCACTAGACTTAAACTAACATGACCTTACAAATAGACTTAATCATTAGTTTAAAAGTTCACCATGTTAGAGTGCCCCAATCCAAAAAAAAAAAGAATATAGAGAATAAAACTTGACTAAAAATAAGCCCATTTTAAAAACCCTGATTTGAAAAATAGACCAAGCTTTTAACCTAAACTATTATCATTTTTTATTTATAAATATATCATAATATGAATCAATATTATTTCCATCCCATGTAAGCTACTAGTCCAATGATCCATGGTCCTAGATGTTTAAAGTCCATTATCTGTGGTTCAATGTGGTTCAATGCCTCATTCAAAGTCCATGGTCTAAAATCCAAATTAGTCTTCCATACTCAGACAATTGTCATCGTTGAGTAAGAGTAGGACAATCATTAAAAGAGTTACCTTCAACCTTCTATAGACACTGTTAAAAAGTTAAGTAGGCAAGTAATTAGAGAATAAAGATCTCATTATCATCTTCCACCACCATTCTAATCATTGTCTTTTGCTATCATTAAAGATCTCATCTTCCACTACCAAACTTTTCATTTTTTAAAGTATTTTTTTTCTTTCATAGCAATTTAGTTTTTCATTTTGTTCGCATTGTTTCTCCTTCTTTCAAAGTGTTCTTTCACCAGTGGAGCCTTTAACTTAGGTCGAGCTTTTGTGCTTCAAAATCAGCCCAAGACCAAGCTCGAGATTTAGCTCAACCAGGCTCACTCACGCCCAATCTAGGAACTTATATACCCACCTGACCTTTTTTTTTTTTTAGCCAACCTATGATTATGCCTGCCCATTAACACAATGAGCAAACACATTTATGTACATTTTATAGTGGCATGAGGCAATTACTTTGAATGCAAACTTAAAAATGTGAACTATTGTTACATAATTTTCCAAAATTTTGAAAATTTTTATAAAAATATTTAAGCTTATTATATATATATATATATATATATATATATATATATATATATATATATATATATTCAAATGATTAAAAATTATATTTGACATATGATGAACAATATTTGTTTGTACAATGATCCTTACTTATAAATGTAAGAGGTTGTGGAAAGCATAAACGTTGTTCATAGCTTAATTGAAGAGAAAATTATAGTCAAGCACATCAAGTTGAAAATATTTATATTAAAGAACTTTAAATTTTAAAATTATTTTAAAAGACTCAATGACAAAAAATTTTAACTTGAAATTTTAAACTATAATTTTTTTACACAATTTTAAATTTTGAATTCTTAGGTATTTCATAATAATTTTAAAATTTAAATTTTTTTAATATAAATATTTGCAACTTGATGTTTTCAATTGTAATTTTCCCTTAATAAAATGTGGATGTACTTGGACTGGTTGACCAACTATTAGATGCAACATGGACCATGTCATTAGAAAATACTAAATAAGGTTGGTAATGAAAAGGGTAAGGATGTACACAAGCTAAGTTGAGTCATGTTTCAGCTTAGCGCAATGCAAATTGAACAAAAAAATGTTGGCTCACAACATGGTCCAACTCAATTCAGGCTTAATCTTTAGCTGGCCAAGTAGCTAGGCCATAATTGAGTATTTCTTTTTAAAAAAATTTAGGAAACTCTAAAACTTCAAAAACTTATATCTTTGTAATCATTTGACCATTTTGAGATAATTATTTATTTTGATATGTTTTACAAGATTTATGTAGCGAAAATAAAAACACATATTTAAAGGAGAATACAAGAAGAAAATACATGTGTAAAAGGTGAAATTTCAAAAAACAATAACTTGAAGTCTAATGATTCAATTGGAGTATTTTTGTTTTTATTTTGGATAATTTTTTGAGACAGTTATGATACAAATTGCTAAACTCACTTATTTTCTCCTAAAAAAAAAGCACATTTACTATCTTAAATTTGAGTTTTTTGCTTTTAAATTAAAGAAATGCATGTTTTCTATTTTATTTTTTTTTATTTCAATATGATAATTATACTCAAAATGAACTTTGAGCTTCCAACTATTTATAATTCATAAAATGCTTTTAAAAAGTTTTAGCCAAAATTACAAAATAATCCCTAAAATTTATTTCTTTTTATTTTGGTTCTTTTTTTTCATATTATATATGCACTAAACCAAGCTAGGCCAAACTGGCAAACATAGTTAAGCCGATGCCCTGCTTGGCTCTATTCATTTTTTTCTCACTAACCTGGCTCAACTCGACTTGGCTGGACAGTACCAAAATATTGGGCTAGATGAATACCCTTAGAAGAGAGTATTTAACATAACACTTCCACAAATTTATAATTTTAGCCAAGGGTACGGAGGTGACGACCAATATGCCACGGAAGTTCCCTTTAGCTTGAAGTCTCTATCATCAAAAATCTCTAAACCAGAAAAATCATCCTTTCCAACCACTCAACCTAGCCATACCTTCAAATTTTTCCTATGCAAAAATCCTATTCAATCAAACCCTTCCTCTCTAGATCAAGAGAACCTTTCGCCTCCATCTTCTTCTCTTCAACCTCTCCCTTACATAACCTCCATCAACAACTTACCTCCAACCAAACCCTCCCAACCTCCCCCTGAGTCTTTCTCTAACTTTGAATTCACATCTCCAATATAGATGGAGTTTCGTTGTCAGCATCAAAACTCTAGGCAAACTCTTCAAAACATAATCTCGTCTCCAAAGCTTTCAGAAGCTTGAAGGAAGCTCTGAATTTCTCCACCTAGGTTTCATCCTCTTCCCTGTGCATCTTTTTAACCATGAGGGCATACCCAAGATCTTTACTCTTCTACCTTGGTTCTTAAGGGAAGATCCAAACGCCACGTGTCTTTGGCTCCGCATCTTCTCTCCCTTTAACCTATCCCCTTTTGTTTTTACCCATATTTGGGACATTCTCCCTTTTCTCCTTATTCATCACCTCTTACCTGGCATGCTTATTGCCACAGGAAAATCCGTTGGCAAAACAGTAGCTTTGAGGCTCTTTCCATAAAGACTACAGCTTGAAACCCAAAGAAAAAATCTGCACACACGTTAAGGTAGAATAGTACACGAATATTGAAATATGCCATGAGATGAGACTTTCAGAGATTCATTTCTGCTCCATATTAAAAAACTGATATATACTTCAACAACAAATTAGGCCTATCAGTTGAAGCGGAAAAAGTAGGAACCAGTCATAAAGTCAGTGCACCCAACACCTAAAACCATTTTTGACAAACTGCTAAATAACTTTGATCCACCAAGACTGAGTCAGCACGGTCTTGATTAGAGATATAGGTCTCAGCAACAAGATACTGGATTAGAAGTAGGCATATTTCATTGCAGTTACAATACTGATATGTAAAGGATACAGTAATTTCAAAATAACATTGGGATTCATGACTAAAAGATATATCAAACATATATCCAACATGTCTATAATATGTACTAAGATTTAGTGACGAAAAAGAACTTCATACATTACTGATTTTGTACAAGCTTCCTTTTCTCGCTAAAACTCCTCACGTGAAGGCTGAAAAGTCCTTTGGTAGTTCAACCCATATGTTCTCAAAAGGTTCTTGTTCTCCCCAATCATGACACTGCTTCCGAGGATAGTATCTGCAGTTGTCAAGAGAGTATGATATGCAATGCTTTCCATAAAAACGAACTTTAGAGAAGTAGACACTGTTTCTCATTATTCCAGGGAGGTCAGCCCTTGAATGAGATGACAAGAAGCTTGCAAAAACAGTTACTCCATCAAGTGAATTCATCTTTTCCCATTCCATCAGTGTCTGATCTAACTTAAAAATAATGGGTTTTTCACTGGAACATGTATAAATTACTAATATATCTCCTTCATGCTCTGTCATAAATTTTCCCTTCCACCAATTTTTGGCAAAAAAATTCTCTGGGCATTTGGGTGGAGGAACTGCTAAAACACTCCATGTACGTTCAACTGGATCAAACACCCCTAGCCATCCTGTGAAACTCAGACAGTAAAAACGCCCACTACAAAAGACAAGCTTATTCCAAATGCTACTGACAAAGGGCAAGCGGTTTTGGTAATTAACAGTTGTCCATTCTGCAGCCCCAGGATGACACGTGCTAATAGCCACAATAAGGGGAGTAACATGCTTAACAGTAAACAGAACACAGCCCGGAGATGTAGGAGCACAAGAGAAGGCAGTTATCTGGTATGTCATCTCAAATCTAGGCAGTTTAATCACCTCCTGAGTAAAGGGATTAAAGAAGAACACTCGGTGAGATCTGGGCCGGTATAGCAGTAACCAACCATCTTTTGTATAACAAAGTCTGGAGCCACTTAACTCTGGCAACTCCAGGGAATAGGTCTTACGCTGTACAGGGTCATAGAATTCATACAAGTTACCAAATTTTGGAAAGTACAAAAGCCACGGTGATTGGTTAACCACACGTACAGCAGTGGCAACAGAATGCCATCTCTTGCAAGCCGCAGAAGCACGAACATTATCTGCTAAGGTTAAACGGGACAAAATCAATTCTAAGAGCTCTGCAGGAAGATCAGACCAGGTTTGCAGCTCCAATTTTTCATTTTTCACCTCAATTGCTGCTCTTCTGTTGTCTGTGATAGTATCAGTTAACCTAAATAACAAATACTCGTGATAAGTTCAAGATTAAAGTGGATACTTGAGATAACTAGGGTAAAAGAGATGAGATCTGTGTGACTCACACAGTTAATAATCCCAACAAAGATATATACAAAACTGATGTTACCACACAAGGAAAAGGAGAAGGAAAAAAAAAAGGCCTAGACGTTTGAACAAATTGCATTTGTATCTCTTATCAGAACTTGCAATGTTGTCGAAGTATACAATAACGCCACCATCAGGAATACAATCGTAGCTGATGAAAGGGGTCTACAAGAAAATTTGACAAACCTAGTGATTGATATGAGTACTGGTCAAGACCTACCATGTACAGCTCATAATGTAACATCATCCAAATATACGAAATCTAGAATTGAAGTAAGCACTAGTGAAACTAAGAAAAGTAATTGAAGAACACACCTGAGCTAAACCCATCCTTCTTAATAGCTAACAATTAGGCACCACAGTGGTGGATAATTAGAAAGACAAAACATGATTACCGTCCAATTCTCAGTCTATTTAACTACGGCAACCCATTCTTCAATCAAAATTTTTCAGAAGCTGAGAATGATCTCAGCTATAAACCCCAGAACATTCACGATCGTAAAGACAAAAGCATCCAATACGAAACTAGCCATAAGCCAGTTTCCTTAAAATTCAGGCACAATAACAAGAAATGAACGGAAAAAAAAAATGTATGCCCTAAATGTCCATACTGATCCCTAAATTAAACAATATATTTTGCGAAACTCATTTTTCAATTAAGCACAACGGAACTTACGATTCCAACTTCCTCGTTCTTTTCCCCAACATTAAGCGAACTCAATTAACTAATGAAAGCTGCTTTCCGAGTGTTACTGTCCAAGAGAGGAATGAACAAATAAGAGTGAGGGAGTGCGAGAGTAGAAACTAGTGAAAGAAGGCAAATGAAGTAACTGACAGCAGCAGCCCGTGTGACAATGTGGGTGGGGCCATAAATAACGCGTGAAAACTTCAGCGAAGACACGAAGTAGTACGGTCTCAAGACCACGTGAACATGTCGTGGCAGATATCTAGCGGTTCATTGTTGTGTCACGTGTGGACGATTTTACAGACAATAACTACTCTGCCATACCCGCTTTACTTGGGTCATAGTCAAACCATGCGCATCAAGCTTATTTTGTCGCCAATGCTTTAGATTCAATTTTCATATTTTATTATCAATTTTAATAAATATACAACATGATTTTTTTAATAAACTTATATATTTATCATATTTTAACTAAAAATTATATATTTATTATATTTTAATTAAAAATTTTAATAAAAATATAAAAAATTAAAATTATACCTAATTTTAAACAAAATATATTGATGCCCTTCTTTGAAATTTTAGTTAAATGAAACTTTTTATTTAATATATCAATACTAATTATATGACCTCAGAGTTGATCATTATTCTTAAAACCATATGTTAGTACATAAATAAAATAGAATATAAATATAAATTATAATACAAGAAAATAATAAAATCCAGGTAAGAGAGTTAAAACTAAAATAATCTTTATTATTTTTAAATATAAAAATTATTAAAATCTAATTTTATATTTTAAAAATTATTTAAAAATAAATTAAAGAAAAAAATTAGTGTGCCAACTAAGTCACTAGTTAATAATAAATACTTTTTATATAATTGAATTATATCTCAATAAAAGGAATAGTATTTTTTGGTTTTTCTGAAAAGCAATCATAAAATTTAACCTGTTTGAATAATTACTTTTTTTATTATCATGTGTTAAATGGTGAGTAAAATAATATATAATTTTTAATTGGCAATAAGAAATGATGATATAAATTCAAAAGTACTAGATGCCTTAAATATGATACAATAATATCAAATATAGATATAATATTTTATTAAATGATTATTTAAAATATTAAATTATCCAATAATTAATAACTCTTAATTTGATTTTTTATAATTAATGAGTATAATTATAATAAAAAAATTCATAAAATAGATAAAATATTATTTTATATTTATTGATTATTGTATTATAACTAAAGTACATAGTATTCCCAAGTTATAGTATTACCATTCTAGAAAGATTCCTAAAAAAATAAAAATAAAAGGGAAGGTAATCAAGAATGAGATTATGATAATTGGGAATTAGATAAAACTAAAGAATGGCATACACAAGGAAGAAAAGAAAACATCAAATAACTAATTTACTAAATTAAAATTTTAAAAATTAGGACATTAGTTTATCTTCTTACTGAGAGAACATTGAAAAATCAGGAATATTACAATGTAAGAAATCCACGAAAAAAAATTAATTCAAAAATATTATTAATTATAAGATAGACTATTTAAATTTGTCCGTTAATCATATTTTTACATTATTAACCTATTTCTTTCTTTTTTTTTCCTTTTTTCTTTTTTTTTTTTTCTGAGAAGAAATTCTCTTCAATGTAGTTCTCAATTCCCAACCCACCCCTCATCTTTGTTTGTTAATCATTATAGACGGACACGCAAAGTATGAATCAAAATTCTTCAATCCTTACTTAAGCATGAAAAGATAATATGAAACTGAAAATTAAATTTCCTCTTCCATAATTTTAAGAAATACCATGGTTAATCGTCAACGAATAATAACTCATAATAATTTTTAAAATTGAAATAAATTCTTATGTGCTTTGAGTTCAACCTCAAGCCTTGTATCCTTTTCCCATGCCTTATTCTGCAGGTCATTGACATCTCATATGGTATGGCAGAAGAAAGCACAATGAAGGTCAGCGTTCAAAAATGAATAAGTTATCACTGCAGAAAGATGTAGGAAATGTTCATAAATGACTCAGACTTAGTGGTTCATAAATATTGTTCGCCGTTGTCAACGAAGTTGATTTTATGTAAGAAATGTCCTAAGATCAGTAATTTGATCGAGGCACGAACACATGTGCCCCATAAAAGATATCTAACTGTCAATCCAACAAAATTGAAGTAATTAAGAATAGGAGGCACCTAAAGAAGAGGCCAAAATCAAAGACTAATGATCCTCTCATTCCTCTGCTATCTAATGGCGAATCCACTTGCTGCGAACACATGGATTGGTTTCAGTAAATTATTTCACAAATGTGTTCTTTAGCCCCAGAGTTTAATTATGTCTCTTTTAATTTATGGATGAAATTTTATTCTTAGAAGTACGAAAAGATACTAAAAATTGATGTTCAAGAGAACACTTCAGGAGGATGAGGATATAGCCTGGTTTGTGGGTGGCATATTAATTAATTCCATGCAAACACAAACCATGCGTGGAATTTAAATTAGATTAGTGGAGGAACATACAAGCCAGTAATAGAGTCAACAACAAAACGGACCAAAAGAACCTTCGGAACCCTACCATAGGTCACTCAAAACCAGAACTTGCCAGGGAAGAAATTGAGTAGATATCATCAAACAACATAGCCAAATTCCTCATGTTAAACACATATAGTCAACAATAGATGGTGCATTGAATTAACCCATTCTCATTACACTGAACACACCTCCCCTCTTCTTGTGATCCTCGTCCAAACATTAGAGCTTCCATCACATTGCATGCACATCACAAACCTCACACCACCACGCCCTTCACCATCGTTTAATATACCCAACTTCTCTTCTTCCTGCTTTGACATTTCATCAGCTCCTCCAATCAGCCTTCCCTTCACAAGTATAAGTGGAGATAGATACAAAATACATAACATGAATTTCCGACAAATTAGACATTCAACATAATAATCTCACACTACCTTTATTAGGATTAAAAATAGCTGAAATATAAATCATATATACTTCTCACCATGGTAGAAGCAGAACCCAGAACTAGATTTCACCGTCTCAAAATCTGAAATTACCAACAGAAGAAAGAAGAAGAATTGATTTTGTCAAAAACTTCTTTCGACAAAGTTATCACCTTGGTAATGATAAATTTTTAGAGGGGCCTCACCTGTCTAAAAACCTAAACACAAAATGATTCTATCCATCAAAGAGTTCAATATATTTAATAATTTAAAAAATAACTAACTTCTAAACTTACTAACTCACTTACTAGCAATCCTAAAAATTAGAAGATAATGATAATCATTAAGATATATTTTAAATTTTCACTAAATAAAATATTATAAAATATTGAAATAATAAAATAATTAAAATATTCCCTTTTCTCAATTACAATTCTATATAATGTGTTCCAACAACTTTCACTTGTTTCATCCCCATTAGCCTTCTTATAACTCCTCCTTCAACCTTGAATCCATTGATATATCGCGCTCAAACATGTGTTTACCATGGGATTCAATTGATCAAACTCTGTTGCAGTTTTTGAAGGTCTTCCTGATGCCTCGTAACGTCGTCGTGTAAATGAATACGGAATTTTCCCCTCATGGAGGGCACTTCTTCTCAAACACCCAACTGAAGAATAGATTTTGAATCCACAGATCTTCTGGCTTTCCGGGAATTCGGTGTTGGCCAAACCATCTTCGTGAGTTCTTTCTCGTGGGATGCAAGAAGCTGTGGATCAAACAGGGGATCATTCCATAAATTGTTCCTTCCAGGGCAAATCGGAGACCCTTTGGCTGGAAAACTTAAATTTAAAGCAGACCTGAATGAATTTGGGGAAGAATTTCTGCTTTCAGAATTCCTTTAGGACTATAATCCAAGCGTCTCATGTCACTTCTGACCCCATGACCTTGAATTTTATTCTCTTTCCCTCCAAACTCCTTCATCGTCTTCGGAGACATATATTGATTCAAGAATTTCAACGGACTTCTCGATTTCGGGGTCTTGTTAGGTTGATTGGAAATGGGTACTACTACTCCCTCTTCAAGGCCCTACATGAGTTCCTAAACACTGAAAACCTCTGGGTCGCTGAAAACTCTTCGTCTGTGCAATGAGTTGCTCATTGTCCAACTTGAGTGCTCCATTGGCGGTGGAAGTGAGAGAAACCACATGATTTACGTAGTCGCCACCATCGTTGACAAGGAGTTATTGCTCGAAGTCTCTAGTGGCAAGTTTTGAGGAAACGCGCAACCCATAGACGAGTGGGGGTTTTCTGTGTCTCCATCTGTTTGCTTTCGAAGGCAAGGATTTTCAAGATAAGTGAGGGCATCGAGGCAACGGTGTGGAAGTTTTCCCTCAATCCTAACCGTTGCCTTATTTGCAACGGGGCCCCGACGGTCAAAAAATTCGAATCGTCTTGTTTACATGGGATTTTCGTTGGAAGCCCATGGGATTTTATTTAATCCATTCAAATTATCCTAGTATTGAGATTTTATCTTCATGATGTTTTTACCTTAAGTGTAGACCCAAAATAATAAATAGGGCTTAGTAGGGGTTTAAAAAAAAATTATATAGATTTTTTCTGAATTTAGATGAAATCATATCGGCTTTTTTTTATTTTTAAAATATATACAAATTTCTTTTAAGATAAAATTTGTATTATATTTTAATCTAATTTTAAATATTTTAACTGAAATATCCTTAATTGATCCATTTTTTTTATAGAAAATATTTTAATAAAAAATTTTGAATTACAATATATTTCGAAAATAAAAAAAAATCATATAATTTTAATAGAACACAAAAGAAATTTTTATAATTTATTTTTTTATTAAGCTTTGACAAAGAAATTATATTCTATTTCTTAATACTATATTTTCACTTCAAATGTTAAGATGGTAAATCGAGTCAATTTAGCCAAAAAAATGTGAGTCAATTAACTTAGATAATCCTTGTATAGTTTATTCATTTTTAACATATACTTTTGATGACTCTCGATAAAGATACTCATGATTGAGAATTTGAGGCGCAAGACTAATCACACAATTAGTAAACTCGACTTGATTTTCCGTGTGTTAGGTCCATATTCCCAATCTTGGTCGGAGAAAGTGAGAAGAAAATAAGCCCAAAATTGTTTCTCAGGAAATTACTGGCCCAATTCTTGTTTGTTTCATGCACTGATAGAGAGAGAGAGAGAGAGAACATGTCACACCCACACCCACTAAACCCTTGGTCCCTTGCAAAGTCGGCAGAAACAATTTGTTGGTAGAGAAAAAAGAAAAAGAAAAAGAAAAGATGAGGCCAAAAAAATATTTTAAAAAAATCTTAGCAGATTAAAATGTGAAGGAATGAACGAGGAAGAAAAAAGCTAAGAAATAGCACAAGACCTTGATGAAAAAAAAAATTCCAGAATAATATTGGGGTGGTACTACTATATGGGCCAGTGTTTTATGTTATTGGTCCACCACTCTTAACTTTCATTTAATTTTTCGGAACTACCCCCTAAAATATATATATATTTTGTGGAGACATGTGTTATCATATTATTTTCTTTAGTTAATGGAGCATCAGGGTGATTATCAGATTAGGAATGTCTTTATTACCTACAAATCAGTGTGCTATATATTGTACATTGCACCTATCGCCTAAATTGTGACTGGTGACCTACCGCCATGGCAATAAACGGAATCAAAACGTGATGATGCCAATGCGAAGTTAAGCAGTGACCACTCTCCTTGATGGAAAGTGGTGTCTTTATCTACTTCAATACTCAATAAATAAATCCCGCTACTATTTTGTCCATTTATCTCAATTTCTTTATGCAGAAACGTGAATTTATAAAATAGACATATAAAAAATATCCTGAACAAAGAGAAATGTGAATTTGACCTTAGACATGGCAGGGAAAAGAAAGAGCCTTGGGGAGACTCAACATCAATCGTAAACGCTTCTAGAAGCTGATCGGTGACGAATGGATGAAGCTTCTTCCTCCTGGCAATTCACCTTTTTGGCTAAAGTCTCATGGCGGCGGCTTTTGTTCCGCTTCATTATTTGATTATTTCTGATGTTCAAGTCGGCTTTGATTTCAGTGACTCGTCCTTACGTTTCTTCCCGTTTCAACTTCTGAAAAAATTTGTAAATTTGTTCCTCACAGCTTCTAGAAACGAAAACGCGACTTGGCTCTATTTGGCTGCGCCTGATTCCAAATGTTTACTCATCATACATAGAGAATATGAGAATTCGAGTTTTGGAAAAAGATCGGGCAAAATATTTTTTTGATAAAGCAAATATCCGAGTCTACTATTTAGGGATGTGCCCTGTAACGAGTAAATACAACTTAAATCTAACTTCTTCTGATTTTAAAGACAACATATATTATTAATTAAGCTATTTAATTAATTAGGCTCATTTTTACGTGGTAAACATTAAAGTCATCTCATGGTAAATTTAAACCATGGACTTTTTACTACCCGCGACATTTTGATTATTTGCTTCTAGTTGTTTAAAATTGAAGTTACCTATTCATAACTGTTATACAACAGCAAAAAAAATAGTTAATTTCTTCCCTCCGGACATAGCACTAGCTTGGGCAATGAATTTTATTGTTATAAGAAGGTACACTTCGTAATCAACCGGAAAAATAAAATAAAATCATATAAATAGTTTTCAAAGTTGTTAATTGATTCATTACATAAATTATGTGGGACTTTTTTTTTCGTTGTCTATACGTGTAATACAGAATTTTGATGAATAATATATTGATTTGTATTATTTGATCTTATAACATAATTTTTTTGTTCAATTTCATTCATTAAGTCTTTACGGTTTTATACTACTAATTAATAAAATAAATCATGTTCACATATAAAATTTACTGGAAAAAAATTTGTATAGCACGAATTTCAATATAGATTTAGAAAAAAGATGGACACGTTTTTTTAATTAAATAAATAGAACAAATATTTAAGTCTATCGTTTACGGATGTATCCGGTGACAAGCAAATACAACTTAAATTTAACTTCTTTTAATCTTAAAGACAAAATATATTATTAATTAAGCTATTTAGGCTCATGTTTACAAGGTATATATTAACCTTTATTTAAAAAAATATTACTACAAATCACGCTGTGTTCTTAAATTTAACCTATAAATAATTTCAAGTGAGATTACGTACTTATATAATTTATAATATATCTTACATTCAATTATATCGTGTCATGATATACTTAAAAAAATAAAGAAGAACAGCCCTTCATTTCTACAGCATAATCATAAAGAAAATTTAACATTATATTTAAGTTTTTTTTTTTATATTTACTATTAAAATTTTTTAATAAAAACATATCACATTATGACATTTAAAAAAAAAAGATAAGACCTCAAAATCGTTGCTTAAGGTACGTAAACTGTTGCTTAAAGATTTGACCACGATTTTTTATGATATAACATTTGCCTGAATGGCCTACTCATATAGGCAACGATTTTTTTTAATTTAGATGTCATGGTTTGAGACAGTGTTACCTATATCATAATAGGTCAAGGTTTAAAACACCGTTACCTAAACATAATTAGTTACGAATATAAAAAATGTTGCATATAATTATAGGCAACAATAAAAACATTCGATGATTATACATAATTAGCTATGGTTCATATGGTTGAACTTGGGTACGCAACTGGTCAGTTAACCTGAAATTGGTTTGGTGGGTTAGTTGATTTTGGTCTTAAGGAAATTTTACCATTAAGCTGTACTTTCATTTGTTTATTTATTTACACATTGTTTTATTTATTATATATTATGTTTTTCTTAATCACCAATTCATCTTTAAATATATATTTAAAATTTTTATGTATAATGTAATAAATAAAAATGTATTAAAATGCTTTTACAAATTATATTTCTAATATCTATGCAGAAATAATTTTAAAAAATGTTTCTAGAATATTGTCTAAATTTCATTGTTTAAATTATTATTATTATTATTATTATTATTATTATTATTATTATTATTATCAATGCATTTTACATTGTTGCATATTTTAATTTCATGAAACAGATTTTAAAATGTTGTCTAAATTATATTACTTAAACTATTAATGTGAGCAATAAATTTGTAAACAGTTGCATATTATTATGTTATGCAATAGTTACAAATGTATTATATCTAAATTTTGTTGCTTAAACTATTGGTGCAAGCAATGATTTAATACACCTTTGCGTATTTTGAAATTACGCAATGATTTTAGTGTTACCTAAAACTTATTACTTAAACTATTGGCATAAGCAGTACTTTTACAAATCGTTGCATATTTTGATTTTATATTACGATTTCTAGAATATTGTCTAAATTTTGTTGCATAAATTACTACTATAAGTAAGAACCGGTTTCTTTGGATGGTCTATATTTTATTTTTATTTTTAAAAAATTTTTAAATGTCAAACATTATTTTTTTATAAATTTATAAATATAAAATTATTTTTATTTTATTTTTTAATTTTTTTAAAATTAAAAAATATTTAAAAATAAAAATAAAAAACAAAATTTAAACGGCCTAAATACTCTTGCAAAACAGGAGTACCACTAGTTCCCTGTAAGCAATGATATACTGTTGCATATTAGGATTTATATGCAACACTTTATAAAACCCTGTAAAATTTTTGTTGTTAAACTACTATTGTAAATAATATTTTATAAATTGTTACATAGTTTAAATTTGTACAACAATTTTTAAGATATTGTCAGGAAATTATTAAAATAGTTTAAAAATATTATAGTGGCATGTGAAATATTTTTTTTTTAAAGAGTCAATTATATAGTGTTGAATTATAAAATTTTTCTGGTTATCATACTTTTACTAAAAAAAGATATTAATAACAATCACTTTAATACCTTAAAACAGTCAAATGTGCGTGATAAGTCATTTTTTGGCCCTAATTGTCTTCATTGATATGATGGGAGCCATGTTGTAAGGACTTGAAAGAATCCTCTCAGCTGGGACTGACTCAGAAAATTCAAAATTACAATGATGAAAAAGACAGCAGACTTTAGCACTTTGATGAAAGGAACTGGCCTCGAATTTCATAGAACTTTTTTCTAATGACCCTTCAATTTAGGATTTTTTTAAATATAGGAAGTTTAACTTTTAAACATTAGATTTTTCATTATTAATTTTTTTAAAATTTTATGTAAAATAATATCTTATTTGATATATATAATTTAAACGATAATTTAAATTATATATATGTAAATATAATTTAAACGATTTAAAAAAAAAGATAACATCTCAAAAGATTAATCTTTCTGTAACGAAATCCTTCAACTTTTGTATCGCAAATCGTACATAGCCCATATAAGGTGACACGCCCATATTTGTGTCCACAAGAGAGAGTGTCAAGAGAAACTGTTAGGTAAATCTGGCATACATTAAGTTTGAATTTTATTAATTTTTTTAATTAAGAATTCATTCCTATTGGCTTGTTATATAAATTTGATACATATTTTCTTCGTACACAGTAATTTTTCCAATTGAAGAGATTAAGAAGACCTAAATCTGATGAAAAATTCGACGCAAATCGAAAGAGAGGCATGTTTCTTAAACATAAATACTAAGAAATTTAAATGTACACACCATATAAGTTCAATTCTTATTTTTCTCTTTTCTTTTATTTTTTTTTCAAAATTTGTGCCTCATTTCTGTAAAAACAGAAAAAAAAAAGTAGAGAAAAAATTGTTCTGTGATATATTATTTGCATTCACTCAAAATCATTATCTCACAACATAATCTTTAAATCAATAATAACAAAAACAAAATAATACTTTCTAAAATATTTGTGAGATAATCATTAAAGCAAACAACAAAAACAAGGCTTGCATTTCTGTGAATTGTCATGTGTGTCACAAACTCAAAACATGATGTCTATTAATTACACAAAATAATTCTGTGAGCGCGCCGGATGTCTGCAAATTATAGACTTCATTATGAGACATAACACATGCTATTGCCCAATTTCCATTTTCTAATATAGCTTATATATATAAATATTATTTTTAATAATGAAAAATAAAACTTTTTTATACTAAGATAGCAGAAAAGTGAAAAAGTACGAGAAACATGAAAAATAATTTATTTTATTTTTATAGTACTATGAAATTTAACATTATTAGTATTCATAGTTTAATAAATAAATAATTTTTGTATAAAATGCATAATTAAATTTAATTAAAAATTGACATTATATTATGTTATTTTAATTAAAAATAAAATAAAATTATATAGCAAAACATAAATAAAAAAAATATCAAACACTCAACATCACATAAATACCGAAAATAAAGTAGAAGAGATGAAATTTCCTCTTTATTTCTCGGTACCTTCCTTCACGAAGTCAATGGATCTTTTGTCTTCATAATTCACATGACATGACTTTATTCTTCAATTTTTATCGTTTTATTTAAAAAAAGAAGGGAGAACGTAATAAAAAAATCTCTCGCAGGTCACGCTCATACTACAAGTCCGATGGCTGTCCACGAGTTGATTTTTTTATTTTAGCGAGTTCAAATTTTTATTTAAAAAAATTGTATTAATCCATTTATAAATTTAGATTCAATATAAATTTGATTTAATTTATTTTTAACTCAAATAAACTTAATCAACTTAATATTTTTTCAACCGAAAGTAACGAATTATTATATAATTGAGTTAAATTAAATTTAAAAAAATAAAAATTTTTAAATTCAATACAATTTACACAAAAATAATATTTATATTTAAATTTAATCAAAAAATCTATATTGAGAAAACTAAATTATGAAATATAAATAATTTTTTTACAAATTAATATAATTTAAATTATATTTTAATAAATTTCTTGTTACATATTATATTTTATATATAATTATTAATAAAAATAAATTCTTACAAATTTATGATATAAATTTATATTATAAATTTACTTTTTATTTATGAGTTTACTTAAATTCATAAATTTAACAACTTACTCTAAATAGATATAATTTGAATACAAGTTCCGGAACTTACTCTATCCCCTAGTTGCAAATCGAGTGATGTTTTTATATATTTCAAAATTATCAATCATACATTGTCAATTTTTTATATTATAATTTTGATTTAGAACGGTATCAATTTTATTTTAAAAATTATTATATAATTAATAGAACGCAATCTGAATCTCTTTCCCTCTCTTAATGAAGAATACAATCTCTTAGTCTGAACGAAATATTATGTAGTTATTAATCAATATATGTATACATTGATTGTGCATCACGATTTCGAGCACATAAGAATTTGGAGGATTGTGTTTGGATAATATATTAAATTAGAGGACTCTATATTCGTAATCTGTTTTTATATATATATATATAGAAGCCGTGGCTTAATATTATTCATTTGTAGTGTTTATAACATCGCATCATCGGTGCACTGTTTATATATTGATTTGTATTATTCACATATCGTTTATTATTGTTCATTCATACTTTAAAAAATATTATTGTATTTTTTTAAAAAAATTTTGTGGTAGAGCCGATAATTTTTTTTTACAATCTTTGAATTTGCAGGAGTTATTGTTAGTATTCTATTAATTTTGTAAATACGTTATATACAGTGTTGCTTGGATAGTTGGACTGGGGGAGATTTCAGATTGTCACGTTAGTTAAGCTCCCCCCTCTCTCCTCTCTCTCTCTCTCTCTCTCTCTCTCTCTCTCTCTCTCTCTCTATATATATATATATATATGACTAAATTATACAAAAACTTGTTAAATTTTAAGTTATATACAAATAATTTTTTTATTTTTAAAATTTCACAATAAAATTTTACTAAATTTTTAAATTTATACAAATAATCTTTTTATAGGTAGTTAGTTTAATTATTTTATTAATAAAACATAATATATCAGATAGATTATTTGTACATAATTTTAAATTTTAAAAAATATTTATATATGACCTAATAATAAAAAATTTATCTGTATAACAAATAAAATTTCAAAGATTTATTACCAATAATTTGTCATATTTTATTAGTGAAATAATAAATTAATTAATAATATAAAAGATTTAAAGTTCAAAGATATTATATGCAATTTAGTGTGTGTGTGTGTGTATTAGAGTTGCGTGATTGAGAATTGTGTGTAATTAAGTTTATCACGTCATTTACGCAATGGACAACTTAAGAGGAAAAACATTTTCATAATCATTTGTTGGTTCCGAGTGGCGTTTCATATTCTCAGTGGGCTGGAATGCATTATAATATTTAATATTATGACCGTATTTTCTATACTTAATTGTGTACACGACTTCTGTAGATGTTTATCTTTAAAATCTTACAGATTTTTTTAAATTTAAAATTATGTATGAATAATTTGTTACTATTAACAAAATAACAGAGTCACTAATAAAAATTATGTGAGTGACATGTCAAAGGAATTCTTTGTATATAATTCAAAATTTATGAAGATTATTTATACAGAAAATTAACAAATATATCACCTTTTTATTAATAAACTAAATTTGATGGAAAGAGTTATTTGCACATAATAAAAATTTTGAAGGTTTTATTGTCTAATCTTAAAAGTGTTTATAAATAATATAAAATTCAAAAAAATTATATGCATTTTAACATCTTATTATAAATAGGCTAAACTCTTAACCAATGGATTTTTTTTTTTAATTTTATCATTCTGATAAAAAATAGTTTACTATACATTGATAAAATCAGGTGGACCTGGCAATTAAGGGCCAAGGCTTTTTTTATTTATTAATAACAATTTTTATTTTTTTGAGATATATCCATCTATTTCAATTATTGTTGTTAAATTTACAAATTGACTCACAAATTTATTGATTTTAAGTTTTTATTTAAAAAAAATCATGTTAACTAGCTTATAGATTTAGACTCAATATAAACTTGATTTAACTTGTCTTTAACTCAAATAAACTCAATTAATTCAGTATTTTTTAAATCAAATTTGATAAGTTACCATATAACCGAGTCAAATTGAATTTAAAAAGTTAAAATAGTAGAACTCATTTATGATTTTGGCGATATTCATATTTATAATTTCTTAAGCCTATAATAGAGTTGGATGATCATTTAACGGTTGATTTGAATGTTAATAATATAGTTGATTTGAATATTAATAATATAGGTGATTTTAATGTTAATAATATAAGTAGTAATGTTTTAAATATGACTTTGAATGATAACATTAAAGAAAACTATAATAATAATGATTTTGGTAATAATAATAGTAGTGAGATAAGCGAAGATGATAATGATTGGATTTTTGAAGATCTTTGTTGAATTTTTATTTATATTTTTAAAATTTTGATATATTAAATGACTATTTATGCATGAATTTGATTAAAATTTTTATATTAAAAAAATATGAATTATGAAATATAAATAAATTTTTAAAATTAATATAATTTAAATAAATTTTTTTGTATATTATATTTTATATGTAATTATTAACAAATATAAACTCTTATAAGTATACGATACGAGTCTACGTTATAAATTTCTTTTCTTTTTATAAGTTTATTTAAATTTGCAATCTTGATCTCAATCTTTTTTAGACCTCATATTTTATTAATTATTATATATATACATATTGTATGGTTGAATGTTTATATAATTTATCTGAATTGTGTCTTTGCATAAGTTAAAAAGGTTTCAATGTGAGGTTGTTTATAATGTTGGAATGTATTAACTAGACCAATATTTGAATTATCTAATTTTGTTTTAACATTTGATATGTTGACTTTGAAGACAAATATAAATCTGCATGCAATTTTTTTAGTGTTATTTAAACAAAAATAATAAAATAACTATGATTTATCTAGGGTTAATTTTTATATTTCTTATTTGTTTTATGACTTACAAATATAACAAGTTAGTGGAACCAATCAAGGATCAACACTTAAGGGTCACTATTTAAACGTCCTTATAGTCAGGATTATGGGATTGATCCTAAGCCCTAATATTTAGGGTCAGCATAGAAGAAAAAATTTTATCTCATATTTAAATATAATTTTTTTTACCTAAACCCGAGAAATTAAGATTGAGTCAGCCTATATGAAACACGATTAAGTTGGAGAGTGACAAAAATAAAAATAAGAAGTAATATATAACAACCTTCCTTCTCTAATTTGAAGGTCTTAATTATGTATTTCCTTTCCTTCCAGGATCTCTATTAAAATAAGTTATAACATCCCGCAATGTAGAACTCTTTTCCTCGTTTCCTTTTAATTATTTCCTCATTATTCCAGTAAGTTCTTATTATATTTTTCATTTTTGAAGTTGTACTTACCAAAGGGATATCTTCCAGCGATTAATATATTTCCTAACAAAGTTTTCAAATCAGGGAAAAGCTGACATATACAATGAGTCCATCTTCAAGTGAGTTCTTCTTTTATGAATTTTAAATAAACAAACGAAAGTTTCTTTATTTTCTTTTTAATTACGTTGTGGTCAAAACCCAAAGTAATACGTGCTAGTAAATTCCGATTTAATATTGAGTCCGCGTCCCATAATTGCCAAACATCCTAGCTAGTTTCTCTCCATAAAATTAAAATCAAACCCTTCTTCCAGAAGAAAAAGAAATGTGCGTGCCTATATGGTAAAGCAATAGAAACTTGTGACATTGACTCTGGACAGATAAGATTACTATAATTATTAAATTTTGGTAGAGCAAACATGCTTATTTTAAGGCTCCCTAAATTATACGGCTTAATTTTCTTACCCTCGTTCATGTGTAAGTTCTTAGTGAGCGTTAATTTTTTTTTTTCAAAGAAAAACAGATAAAGCCAAGCCGTGGCCGAGGCATAACGAAGAAGACAATATCAACAATAATTGAAGCAAGAGATGAAGAGAATGAGAATGGAAGGTAGATATTGATTACATCTACACATTGGAACCCATTGTTTTGTGGATTAGAGTTATATTCTTAAATTTGTTATATTAAAATTTTTAACTGGAACATTATAAATATAGAATTTTTAATAATATAATAAAATATAATTTAATTAAAAAATTATATAATTATATATAAAAATTATATACTTGTTATAATATATTTTTTAAAATTATTAATTTATTATATTTTAATTAAAAAAGTTGATTAAAAAAATCTAATAGATTGTTTACACTTTTTTTTTCTTGTTTCATTTATAGATGGGCAAAATTGCAAACAAAGGACCACTATACATACATATCCAATGTGTTTTACCTTCGCTGTCAACTTTTTCAAAAACAAAAATACTTTTCTTTTGCAGTATAATACATCGGAAACAAAACCACCGCGATGGCATGAGTCAAACAAGTTGAAACCCCTCCCTCCAAAATACAATATATCTCTCTCATCCTCACGCTCACGCATTTCAAGTCTCCTCCTCATAATCAATTTCCCCTTCTTACTACTTCTACGCATAAACCTCTTCTCTTGATATTTTTCTTTCTTTGCTTCTTTCCAGATTCCCAACTTTCCATTTTGGTGTTCGCGAACTACGATGCCACAGGTGGATTTAGAAACACTGGTTTCAGCCTGCGCTGGCGGATCCAGCGACCGGAAAATTGCCTGCGAGACTCTCGCCGACAACGATAACCCCTCCTACGAAGCGGATCGGCCTCACGGTAACCCTGATTCGCCGCCGGAATCAGTCTGGCTATCTAGGGATGAGGAGTTCGACTGGTGGGACCGGAACGCCGTCTATGAGCGAAAAGATTCCACCAAAGGGAACTCCAATTCCACCAACTTGAACCCGAATTCGAACTCCAATTCTCAGCGCTTCTCTTTGAATTTGAAGTCCAAGGCCGCCATCATTGGACTGCCGAAGCCTCAGAAAACTTCCTTCGTGGACGTCAAGAACCGCCGAAGCCAAAAGCCGGGGAACACAAGGTTATTTCCGAAACGAAGTGCGTCGGTTGGAAAATCGGAAACATCGGTGATCGAACCTTCTTCGCCGAAGGTGTCGTGTATGGGAAGAGTGAAGTCCAAGAGAGATCGGAACCGCACGTTAAGAACTCGCCAAAGGTCTTCCTCAGAATCTGCCACAGCACAGGAAAAATCGGCGAGGAGCGGAAGGCGGAAATATGGATTCCTCGAAAGTTTCTGGGCTATTTTCCGGTCCCATCGCAAAGAAAATCCGACCCAGAAGTCCGATCTTCAACAGGTGGATTCGCCTACAAAAAGAAAGGGCAAGAACACAAAGCCACGGGATAACACGGCTAGCGGTAAAGAGGCATCAGTGGCCGAGTCGATGCCGAGAAATAGTGTATCGGAGAGTGAACCGCCCGGTTTGGGTGGGATGATGCGGTTCGCGTCTGGGAGGCGGTCTGAGTCATGGGGATTAGGTGATGCTGAAGTCCACGCTGCATAATAGGAATTAGGAAGGCGACCGCTAGCAGTGGGCCCGTTGGCGTAAGTAGTTGGTACCCAATGAAACATTTCGCGGTTCACGGGCCCTTTTGCGGGGCCCAGCTCATTTTAAACAGTCGTTGGGGTGACGTGGATGTTGAATAACGGTATACAACTGTTTTCCTTGCTCCTGTCGGTAAAGGGGAATTTTAAGCTTTTTACTGTCTTTCAATTTGCCGCTTATTTTACTCCCCTCTGTTTCTGCGATAACGTTTTGTGAATATATACGAGTGTTTTTGAGGTGAGCAGCTGTAAATTTTCTGTTGGCAGTTTCATTGATGAATAACTCCTTGTACTGTGCTTGTATTTGTTTCCCTCTTTTTTTTTTTTTTCTTGAGCATTGATGGTCAGTGATAAAACTATAAAATACCTTGGAATGAAATAACGTATGCCTTCGTACAGTTTCTTAATCATAAATTATTATTATTTGCATCTTAATCTAAAGATTTTTAAAAAAAGATATTAAGTTACATAAATTATTATGGGGAAAAAAATGCATGTCTCCTAGTTCCTATTTTTAGCCCAAAAAAAAAAAAAGGAAAATTTTCTACGAACGTGAGAGAATTTGAAGTCTAGTGATGTTTCACATAAGGACTTAAACTAGAACTACTATGAAAAGTTTACATTCATCTCTGTAATGCTTAATTGCGGTTCTATTGTTATCAAATAACTTCTTGGGGAGAAGAGTATTTTTCATGTTTGTAAAGAATGAATTATAGAAATTGGGCTTGACATAGGCGTCAAAGGTTTCTTCATGGTCCAGGGATTTATATATTCCATTTAACTTCAGAAATTTGTAGCAATAAGATGAACCTCGAATCTCACCACTAAGTCGTGGCATTTGAATATCTGGGCAGTAGAATGGAATGTCGTATTATAAAATGGATGTAAAGACGTTGGGTGGCTTATCATTTTGACATGGGTGCTACGCTTATCGGCAACAAAGCAAGAACCTTCCTATTCCTCGGATGACTAAAATGTCTCAAAAACGAAGGTAAAAAATTTCTGTTGATTTTTGTATATTTCCTTTCATTATCAAGTTGAACCTCGTTTCTCAACAAGGCACTCAAGGTGCACTAAATGCAATCCGGATACAGGCGGGGCTAGAATAAAATATTTGGAAGAGCCAAAATATGGAAATGTAAAGGGTTTTGAAGAATGTTAAATAATTTGAAAGGTCTAATTCATATATTATAATAATAATGAAATCAAAGGTCAAAAAATAAACATGTGCAATTAGAAAAAACTTGCAGGAGGGAGGGGCTATTGACGCCGCCACTACAGACAACTGTTTTTTTTTTGGTCCTGTCCCTTTAGGGTTCTTACTCTGTCTTGCGACCAAACCCCCTCTTCTTTCTATTCCATCCACTTTATTTAAACAGTTTCAGCGGAATTGAAGCAGATTGGTTGACTCATTAGGTTTTGACTATAAAAGGTTAATTTAACTGTGATACAGCGGAAGTTTCAAGAGGAAGACTTGAGCCTAAACACGTTGTCAGCTTCAGGCACCGTTCGCCAGTTATTTTCAACGCAGAGATGTTGATATGATTCAATCAACCAACAAGAGCAAAGAAGGGCAAGAAGGCAACTGTAGATGAAATTGAAAAGTCTGAAAAAGAAGCACAGAACACATGGAGAGAATCCCAATTTCTCTGATGCCTGTAAAAGCAGAGCAACTAGAGCAGGACTCTAAACTAGATTATAAATACTGCTCGTTGATTTTAGGAGCTTGTGCTTTGGTGATCATAGTATGGTACATTTTCAATTTTGCGGCCATTGAGTGGCTGCACAGGCCTTGCATTGCTCTTGAGCTCGGCTCAATGGTGTCTTGAGGAGGTCTAACTGCTTCCTGGAGATTGACTCCACCTGCATTTCCAAAAATAATTAGCCATAATTTGCGAAACACATCATTCTCTCAGGTAAATTCAATATATATATATATATATTAAACCTTGCCAAGGATGGTCCCGGTAATCTTCTCATTGCAAGGAGGAGTGGTGAGAGAACTCACATGTGTGTATACTTTGAAGTAATGGTGTAAAAATTGAATTGGATCAGCTGGTTTGATCAATTGAATCGAAAATTGATTTATGGTCTGATTTGATTAGGCTTCAAAATTGAATGAATTAAAAATCAATCAAGAATTAATAAAAATTAAAAAAAATTAATAAATTATCGATAGATTAAACTTGAATTCACTTTATATGTAAACGTATTTTTATTATTGAACTATAATACATCTTTAGTTATAATACATAATATTTAATATAAAATTTTTATTATGGTTCTATTTTAAAATACTTTATCATTGTTTTATTTTTAAATATTAAAATGACTAATAATTGAATCAAAATTTGACTGTTAAGATGATATTGAACCATTATTATTATCTTGTCTATAATTTGAAATTGAAATAGTAAACTGTGAACCAGTCACCGTTTTGATGACCGGTTGCTTTGAAGTCATTCGTTTCATGTACTTTACATCCGAGGCATCAAGGGCAATATGAGCTCCCCTGTTGTCTGCACCTTTCTCCTTGCCTGGCTCAACCAGCTTATCCTCAATCTGCACCCATGAACCATACTTTCCATCGGGCTTCCAATTAGTTTGCACCTTAAGCCACAGGAATTTTCAATTTAAGGGAATGTGAGTACAGTTGAGATGATAGGATCAGAGTCACCCAGTCGGTAAAGCACTCCTACCACTGCTATGCTTCCATCGTCGGTTCGGTGGACTAGATGGAGCTCCGCATCAAGTCTGTATTCAGTGTTTGTGTGTTTAAATTAAACTCGCTAGCAATTTGTAGAGCGATTGAATCTTCATATTTTAGGCTATTTCTTTGTAAATTACAACATACAGAGCCCCTGAAATCCTCAAGTATAAACAGGGCCCAAAAGGGCTTACCCATGTACAAAGCTTACCCACCTTTTATACATGCGAATGTGTCTCATTTCACTTGACCCAAATTTAGCTCGATAGAAAGTAAGGCATTTTATTGACCAAAAAAGAAAAAGGACAATTAAGAGTAAATAAAAGGTACATTTGTGTGTATGAAGAGGAAAAGAGAGCAAGGAGGGAGAGAAGGAACTTAACTCCTTGCCATCAATCCGGTGCTGTGAAGAAGAATGCCAGTGCATTTTTATAAAGGAGTAATTCTTTCCCATCTATCTTAGCATATCCCTATTTCCCCTCAAATTGCACCTACACATCTAAAACATAAAGCTCATATATCAATTGATAATGGAGAATCGGAAGTTTCCAGATAACCTTTCCATATAAATTATAAAGCTGATATATTCTGTTGATGAAAACAAGATCGAATGGGTATAGCCACACTATTCTATGAAGAAAGAGGGTCTTGAATTCAATTCTTCCCTCCCTTTCCCTTCATGCACCCAATATTCTAACTTTAGGACTGGCAAGAAACTAATGAAAAAAGTGAGTTGGGAGTTGAGGAACAAACACCAATGTTGCATAGGTTGTTAACCAGTGTGGCATTTGCGCGGTTGTAGTTTCTGTCTAAGGACTTCATCTGCTTGTTGTGTGCAACGTTATCCTTCGTAAGGTCCAAAGGAGATTGAGCTTTCCCATTTGAGCAAGGAGAGAATGATGGACTTATGCTTCCCGATTTATTAGACCATTCGGACCATTCGGACCACTATAACCAAAATTTGATTCTGCGTATCCCACAAAATTTAATTAGCATGAAACAAAATTATTTATGTAATTCTAACATGAAGACTCTAACCTAAAAGAATTCTGAAATTGATAAAATGTAGAACTCTACAAGAGCCCTGAGGCATGCAGCTGGAACATTTGAAAAAGAGCATCAAGTTCGTAGCAATTTAGAAAAAATAATACTTTGTTTTATTCGGTAAAACCGGTGTCACGGAGGAAACAGTTGTGAAAAACAAAACTGATGATGGAGGAACATTATCCAACGGAGAAGAATGTTAAGAAGGAAATCTCATCATGTGAAAAGATAATAATGGTCAGTTTGGTTATTGATGAAAAACACTAGACGAAACAGAGGTATCAAGCAATTTATTGGCCTATATGGCATAATCAATACCTTATAAAGAAATGGGGTTAGTAGGAATAAATCTATCAGGGAAGAAGTCAGGCTTTCCTTTTCGCTGCACATAGAAGTTTTCTAATTATACTATAGTAGGAGGCTATAACTAACCCAACTTTTTACCCTTGACTTAAATTGCAGGTTATTAGTAGAGCATTACAGATGGGATAAAGAGATCTAAACGTTGGGCAGCGACTTTCATATTCTCAAAGATAAATTTGTGGTGGCTTAGATTCTTATGCTAGATCTTGCAGCATGGGAAGCTCTTACCAAACAATGTGAAGGGGATGTGCAAATGTTGTCATGACATAGTTATAATGTTTTATTTTAATAATTTTGGTTTGTTGTTTTGTTTTAGCATAACGTTTGATTGTTACAAGAAATTTAAAAATAAACTACTTAGACAAACCAAAATTTAGATAGAAAAGTAAGAAATTATACTTTTTGATGATAATAAAGAGAGAGAAAAAAATAAAAATTGATCAGAATCAAAGTGAATCTCGATATTTTTTTCTCACTAAACTTCTTTTAATGTTATTTCAGAACATCTATTTCAAAACCAAAATAAGTTAAAAGTTGAGAAGAAAAAATTCTTATGGCCTTCATCTGCGGCTGTACAAAAAGCCAACAATGCTATGGAAAAGATTGAGAAGGAAATGAACATAGCCATTTTTGCTAAAACAATTGTTTCTCCCGCCTCCCTCTTTTCTCTTCTTCCTCTTTTAACTTCATAGAATATGGGTCGGTGTGGGTGAGGACGCGAGTATTCCTATATATCACTCTGGTAAACTTGTTAGCCTCTGCTAACCCGGTGTCGTAGTTACTGGCTATTCCTAATTTGGGGTAGCCAAAATGGAATAGAGAACAAGAGCTCCATTCTTTTGGTCTATACATGTCAATTAAAAGGAAACATTTACCGAAGCCAATCCTAGCTGGATATCATATTTGGTGTGTCTAGGTAGTTGCACTGTCTGTTCAAGTTATCTAGGATTCCACCCTCAACAACACAATAATAATAATCAATTAAATCAATATTATAATTAAGTTACGGAGGGTAAATAAAAAATATTCATTTATCTACTAAATCAGATATCACCTTTTAGGGCATGTTTGATAAGACAAAGAAAAATAAAAAAATATTATATAATATCTATTTTATCTTTATAATCATTATTTAATTATTATTTATTAATTATTATTTAATCATTAAAAATAAGAATACTAAAATTATTTTTTATTTATAAAACTATCTTCTGTTTTTTTTAATTTCTATTTTTGTATTTAACATTTTGTATACAAAACGAACTATGACTTATTATTTAAAGTGGCTTAGATGACATTCACAATTCTCTTTTTTAAGCTTTAAATATATAGGGGATATGGATGAATAAGCAATTCTTAGTTAAAAAATCTATTTTGATTCCAACTATACTCATAATGTTAGTGTTAACTCCATGAGAAAGGTTAGGGCAATGTATTTCTTATTAGTCTTAATCTAAAAAACGAAAGTGATCTACGCGTCAACTTTAACCTCAATGGGTTGGATCTGGTTGGTTATTGATAGTTGGTGTTTGATGCATCATAAACCCGAGCTCAACTGGGGCCTGGGCTTGGCCAGGCTAGCCTCCCCAAAGGTGGAAACTGGGCCCATTGCTCAAAACCGGTTTTGTTAGTTTGTCATACTTTTGTTTTGTTTTAATCTTTGCTTCTTCTTCTTTTTTTTTTTTAAATCTGGCTCATTTTAAGTTTTTAAATTTCTTAACCACTAATTCAATATTTGAGTTAGAGTAACTTATCATACAAGCTTGTTATCTTGAAAGTTTATATTTCTGTGTTTCAAAATGACGTCAGTATATCGGAAGTACGTATAGAAGATACCAAAATTACTTTAATTATAATCTTATGTTAAAATATTGGTGTATCCTTCAAAATCAGAGTGATTGGCAGATCCCATTATTTATTGCTTTGCTACTCTCGTTTTGAACAAAAAAGACCATTTCCAATGAAGAAAATTTTTGCTTATTATATTTATGCAGCGTGTATTTTCATGATCTAAGTTCATTTAACCTTTCCAGTCAAATTCTAATGATACAGAATCAAGTGCAACTACTTTTAGCTAAAAAACTTCTAGAATTGAATCTTTAACCGGCTCAACCCTGAACTCGGAATAATCAATTTATTGAAGATCCTAAAGATAAACTGTTATCATCAACAGTACAGCATGAATTGCTTCCAACCGACTCTGAAATTAACAAGAAAATTAGAGTTCAAAACCTGACCAAATTTCCGTTTCGTGCACTCTGGTCTATGACTTATAACTCCACTGCTTTTGTCTTTTTCTAGACTGATTTTCTCCTACATAACCGGAGACTGTTAAAGTATATAAGGTTGAATTGTTCAAATTAATTCTGCCGAAACCATGCTTTTGCGATCATATATGAGAAACCAGGATATTACTGTGCATTCTCAAACACAATCAACCTTGCTAGTTGCTACTACTGCAATATGATGTGATTATATGCAGTAGGAGTTCCGTTTTCACAAGCAATTGTTAAACAAGTTACTTCAAAACCTCCTCTTCCTGTGTCATTTTCTTTGAGAGTATGAGAGGAAGAACAACTACAAGTCAACTGTTTCTACCTCACAAGTTCTGCGCACAACATGCGGCAACATTCGGTCCATTGATATATATATGAAGTATTAACATCTCCAAATATTCAAAAGACATAATCAGTGGTTGATGGGGTCCTCATATCTAAAGGATGAGAAAAACTGCACAAGTACAAAAAGGATTGATATCCACTGATGCGGTGCCGCCCAACCATTAAGAGGCAAATGTCACGATCTTGCGGGCCATGTCAGCCATAAAGCAGAGGGAACGCAGGACAAAATCCTTTGGTTTCTTGTGTCTGTTTCAAAACAAGTAGTGTTTTTCTGACTTGAAAGGTGTGAACTGAGAAATGTATTCTTGTTTTTGGGTTGACAATATTTAATGGAGTTAAGCAAACAAGCAATTAATTTCCATTTGAGTTCTTGCGTTGCTGGAGTCTAACGTGGGTAGCGATAAACAAACACAATCTTTCTTCTTCGAGAAAAGCAGAACAAAAAAGCAAGGAGCCAAACGTGATGGAGAGGCTCAAACAAATGAACTGCTAGTTGCCGCACAACCTAACTTCTTTATGTTCAAGATCCGCTACACTAGATCAACTTCAAGTAGTATATGTCAGTATTCATAAGGGAGGCGTCCAAAGTACTTTTTCACTTTTGTTGTTATTAGGTCCAAGTTTGGTAGGACAATATAAACAAGCATAATTTATGTTTATAACGGTATTTGGTATTTGTAAAGACTTGTATAAATTTATGCGGTCAGGATTTTTTATATAGAGTTTTCACCATATAATATTATCCACTCAAAAGGAAAAGGATAAGCAAGGATAAAAAATTATATATAATTTTTTAATAACAAATCATTTTTACTAATATAATCATGATTATTATCTCTACTATCTTTACTCTTTCATTGCTATTAGATACATTATTGCAACTATTATTATATTTATTGTTATTACCAATTTATCATTATTATTGTCACCATTACTATTATTGTCATGTTACTGTTATCATTACCTTTAATTTGTTACTGTTATTGTTAATGTTATAATTATTACTTTCATTGTTATTATTGCAACTATGACTACTGTTGTATTGTCAATGCTATACTATATTATTATTGCAGTTGTTGCCACCATTATATTGCTACCATTATTATTAATACTATTATATTTATTATTATCATAATCATTATTGTTATTGTCCCATCACCACGACTATATCTTTATGTTTATATCATTATCATTATTATATCATTATTATTATTATTATTATTATTATTATTATTATTAGTGTCACCATTACTATTACCATGTTATTATATGAGTGTAATATTATTTACATCCTTTTATACTATTATCAAAAACACATTGTTTAATCATCCCAAATGTTATATATTGATGCACTAAACATATATATGATATTAATATAAAAAACGTATTATATATTGGATAATTTATACAATATAGTATTACTTATTTTATCAGGCATTATTTTATATGGTGCACTAATCAAGGCCTCAATAGCTTATTTATTTAAACCGATAAGATTTATATAAAAGTCTTAAAATTGTATTAATAATTATTCCAATGAATTTTTATGCAAATTTCATTTCAAATATTAGGATACCTCTCACATTCCTCCTCTGGCACTCAAGTTTCAAGCTTGCATGCAAGTACCCAAAAAATAATAATAATTAATGCATCAGTATTCGTGTTGCTTATTTCTTTTTTTGATATTACGTGTTGCTTATTTCTATTTATTTGCTTGCCAATCGGAACCGTCATGGTTAGCTCATGTCAAAACTAGCATTATAAGCCGTACCGTTAATTATTGTCTAAATGGTAGCTGCCGTGACACTAGATTATCATATTCTTGAAAATGGATAATTAAATAGTCATTCAATTAACGAAAGTGGATCATTAATTATCTTAGTTTATATACAAGGACTTGGCTTCGTCAGGCTGACATGACTATTTACACCATCTCTTGACTCGCATCCTATTTGTTAGATGGTAGACACTGCTTTGTAAAATTGTCACCAACAATACCTGCTTTTGTTCGATAGTAGATAGTAGATGCTGCTTTGTTTGTCACGAAGAATATCTTAATCCTAAAAGGATAGAATTTCTATATATATATAGAATGGTCTCAATGCTAAGGCATTTTAAACTACTGGCAAACTGCGGTTATTTGCAAGTGGGTTGTCTTCCCAGACATGATATTGATGATATTTCCATTAGAAACGTAAATATCTTAGTTTCTTTCAATCAAAGACGTACACTTTCATTATCCTCTGCATTTATAAAGCAAAGCTTCTTCCGTAATGTCAGCATGTCATGATAATGAACTTTCACTTTGAGTATTTAAAAGTAGATAATGAACGTCTTTAAGTTATGCTGCAATTGGAACCAACTTGTGCAAGTGTCAGCTAATACAGCGTAGACAGGTGAAGAAAGGCTGGTAATGGTAAGCAAACTGTTCATTGGGAATCTATTCCTCCAGAGCCTTTCCACACTCACACCACGCTTCAAGCTATACGATTTAATTATGGGCCTGAAAGGAATTCGACTTTCATTATTATATCATTAATTACATATTTATTTTTTCCATTATATATCATTAATTATATATTGAATTAATTTTTTAATTTTAATTATTAAAGTAATTTGAATATCACTTAGTATTAATTGTAGTAAAATTGTGCCTTATTGTATCATCAATCCAATGTGATCCATTTAGTATAAATTAAAATAATATTTCTCTTGTCGTTTATTTAAAGCGAGTAGAATTCATTTCATCAATAGACCAATTATATAAAAAAGACTCTTCGTTAAGTTAAAAGATTAGAAGTTTTGTTACTGGAAAAGAAGACTATAAGTTAAAATGTGGTTAATTAACTATTTCATGCAAATAATTAGAAGAATAATATTTTTGCCAGAAATTAATTAAGTTATATTAATTTTTTCCTTTAAGAAAAGGGAAGGATTGAACTTGCAACATTTGTTCAAACCCTCATCTACTCGATCACAAGTGCCTTGTGGCTAGTCTTTGATAAAATCAACCATTGAAGTATATTACAAGTAAACTTAAATTTTTGTATAAATTGACACTTATATAACATCTAAAATTGAACGGCAGATTCTATATATGGTGCACTAAGTGGATTAGTGCAATTAATAATAATTTTTTTATTGTGTTGATAACTTTACTTAGATATCACCGTTAGCTAGTTACGAACATGACTTCTTTTATGGTAGTAACGAATTATTAAGCTACTGATAATTCTACTAAGACGTTATCATTAACTATTACTAGCATATTATTTAAATGTTATTAGCACATAAAAAGTGTTGCCAGCACATTATAAAATGCGTTACAAATTATACTCTTACACTTAATTTCTTAATGTGAGCCGAAGATCCCATCAAAATTTCACCATAACGAGGGTGCATTTTTATCTGTGAACATAGAATTCTATGCAAGCTAATTAATGCCCCACTAAAGAAGTCATAATTAGTCGTTGCCTTCTCTTCCCTCTGTTCCTTCCTTAGATTATTCAAATGAAGTAATCCAACTTCCTAACCCCACTAGCATAACAATAACCTGCGAGAAGTTTCATGATTTGAAGCATGCGTGTTGACAACATCACCCAGCACTAATCTCTTTTTTTTTTTTTTTTTGGCCAAAGCACTAATCTCTTGTTATTAGAAAGCACTCCATCAATGTCTGTCATCATGCACTTTATCTTCTTTACAACTACAAGTTCTTCGAACTGACCATTGCTATCGAAGGGTTAACTTTTTGGATGCCACTTGGGTTAATTTTGCTGCCTAGCTAGATGAAAATTTGCTGGAGCTTGATAATCTCCTGCAAATTTTGTCAACTGGAACACCACCTGCCTAAAGACACACAGCCAAACTATCACGAAGCGATGATCTTGATCTTGATAAAAGGATGGGATCTGACAACTGACAAGGACGCTAATGCATCACAACCGAGTAGTTTTTCCTTTCTAAGAAGAAAAGTAACGTCTCAATTTAATAGGATACACCTTTTTATTTTTATTTTTAGCAAACAAATCCGTATCAGAATCTGCACTGCACGAATGAGGTACAAAAGGTGAAAAATTAAAAGAGACTTTATTTGAACATCGCTTTTGAAATTAGGCTCTTGAGACAGCTCAATCATAATTTAACATTCCCTTCTCATCTAAATTTCTAAAGCTATGTATTATGTGAGCCCCCCCGTGAGGTAGGGATATAAGATTCCATAAATAAGTGAGAGTTAGCATGTTTAAATCTCCCCTTGTTTGATACCATGATTAGTATTAGAAAATCTTAAAATCAAACTTAACTAAATTCATGCTAAATAAATGTGATGAAATAAAAACATGGCTATCTTACTAGAAAAATTCACGTGTTAAAGTTGTGACGTAAGCAAATACGTTGTGCTTCTTTTGTTGATGATTATGAGTCGTAAGAGATGACTCTTGTGGCACAAAAGAGAGGACAGTGGAGGAGGAAAAATCGGACTTGCGACTCAACATGCTTTGATGTTAGGAGTATAGGAGACGCGGAGCGGAATGTCAATGTGGCATCCGATTTAGCAACTCACGAAAGAATAATTAGTGCAGCAAAGTGGTCAACCACTTGGGCTTTCGAAGATCTCTAACCATCTTGCACCATTCCATTGGGGGCCCGGTCCGTCTGGTCATAACCCACTTGCACAACCACTAATGACACGGTCCCCCTCTGACTCATTGACTCATTGATTACCACTCACACCCTAATTCTTTCTCAAGTTGTTGTCCGAGTCATCTATCCTTCGAGTTTTAAAAGAAAATTTTCTTCAATCTAGTTATTATTTATAAATTTGGCAGAGTACAATTTCAATATAGTAGAAGTAAAATATTTATCGGTTAGATTAATATAAACTAAACTTATACGAAAATTTATCATTAAAATAGTATGAAATATTAATTAAAAAAATTATCAAAAGAAATGCTCAAGTAAATCCTCACACTTTCATCCCAATTTCCAAAAGCGCGTAACTAGTTAATTCCCCGAATAAGAAGCTGGACAGTACAGTAGACTACTGGACAACGATTAATGGACCCTGCCATCCAGGCTCCATAAAAAGACAAAAATGGGGGTAATTCTGTAATATTGGAAACACTACGAGGGTATTCTTCATAACCATTCCTTTTAAATAGAGCACAATTCTTGGCTCACCTCTGAAAAAGCGAAAAGCAACAACTCTTGAACAAAAGCCATGGGGAATTGCTTGGTTCTGCAAGAAAACGCCGTCCAGGTCATGAAAGCCGATGGCAAAATTCTTGAATACAAGGCACCCATTCGAGTGCATCAAGTTTTGGCAGAATTTTCCGGCCATGCAATATCAGATTCCTTACCTGTCCTCCGCCATCTTCAGCCCAATACCAAATTGCTCGGCGGCCACTTATACTACCTCGTATCGCCGTCCCCAAAAGCCGGCAAGAAGAAGGTGAGGTTTTCGGATCCTGAAGTACAAGATTCACAAGAGAGTAGTGTAGTAAGAATTAAGCTAGTCATTACTAAGCAAGAACTGCAGAATATGCTACATAAAGGAGGAATTTCAGTTAACATGTTATCTCTGGTTCATGGCGAGGAAGTGACGGAGGGTGAACATATGTGCGGCAAAAGAGATGATGGTTTTGAAGGGTGGAGGCCAGCGCTAGAAAGCATACCCGAAGTAATTTAGCAATATATATTTCAAGTTCTATTGCAGTTTCTTTCTTCCCCCTCTTGATATCCTCTATTTAATATGCCTAGAACAGTGTAACGAGACATATAGAGAAAAATTAAACTTCATCTCATTTTGGGTTAGTCAACGTCCTATTCTCTTTGAACCTTATAAAATATATCTGCAAGTTAACATAACGACCAGTGAACATAGAGGTACTACATGTTTTGTTACTTTTATATCCGAAATTATCCATGTGGGGAGAGGGAGTCAACTAACGTTGCATGCAGCCAAAAATACCAATAAAGACGTTCCATGTAAGGAAGTTAAATGAACAAACTATGGATCCCTTCATCTCCTCCAACCTCATCAAACTTAAACAGCATAAATAAGGAACAAAAAGAAAGACAGAATGAGGATGGGCGGGTACAGTATATGCAACTATGCATTGATTATAATTTTGCAAATGCCAAGGCCACTTAACCCATAATTAAGAGAAATTATTGGAGAAACTATGATTGTGTTTGCCATTCATATTTAATTTATAATGGTGTTGCTATCATTCTCACTCATGGCAGTAGTGCAGTTTCCCATTATTACCAGTATGGATAGATAAATTGATGAGGCAAGTCAACTATCAAGCGTCTATATTCAACGAAAGAGGCTTCGATTTCTGTTCATATGTAGATTGGGGTTTTCAGTATCAGAAATTCTGGCATAAATATCATATTTTGCACTGTTAGCTTCATCTCAGCCACTTAGAGCTCCTACGCGATCATGATTTGAAACTATCAGTACCATATGAAGTAAATCTCCAACTTCTCCTGCTCTGACTGTCTATTATAACACACGTTTTTACTATAGTAATTAATCTACAGCCAAAGCTTTGGAAGTAAATTCGATACGGATCTCAACTTGCAGAAGTGAAGTCGCAGACAATCCCTCTATAAGATGGTAGCAAACTAGCAGTCAATTGGATTTGTGAATCAAGTACAGCAGAGCAAAGAAAGGGGAAGGGACAAGGTATAAAAAATAATAAATGAAACGAGAAGACGAAATCAAGAAAGAAAGGAAAGGGAAAAAAAGCAGAGAAGGTTGATGATGGAAGATGATTTGTTGCCAAAATCCTAATAGAGTTTACGAAACAATTTATTAATACCATGGAAAAATAAATTGAAGTTGGAGTCTCAAATATATAAGTTCTGGATAAAGAGTAAATTTACATGTTACTAAATCGATGGGGCCTTTTGGTGGGCATGCCAAGCAACCACATCTCGATATGCCAAGTTCCCCCCAAAAAGATCCAATGCACTGCCCACAGTAACATCACTCGTGCCATCCCTGCCTCTCTGAACCTCTCTAAATCAGCCAGCATATGTAACAGGAATCTAGCACAAGAAAAATGTATCAATAATGCATGAAATATGACTTCTATCCGATGTAACTCCTCTACTAGTTTTAATTTTGCTTTCTAAATCTATCTTTCCGCCAGCGTTTCAGAGGCAGGGTCTTTCATATAGGAAATCGGTATTGTCTTACATGCCGTTGCCCCAACAGAATTGCACATAAATATTTATTTAACCAAGGTTCCCTCAGCAGTTCACTCAGACAGACCATCAAAATATGCATGTCTCCAGAGATATTAACAATCAGGACCTAAACACAGTGGCCCATCACATTTTTAGACAATTATTACAATATTTAGGCTATTTAGTTACATTTATACAGTTGACGACTAAAATAAATAAATAAAACAACATGGTTTGAAAACTGTACTTGTGGGTAAATGCATGCCAAGCAAAGCCACAAGCTCAATCAAATAAACGTCAGGCGCATCTCAATGCATGCATATGGAAGTATAATTATATCAGTTTTTTTTATGAGTTCTCTTGATCCTAGACAAATTGATTGACGATTTGATGCATTCTCAAAGTAAGAATTTGAAATAACTACTAACTACAACAACGGGAGTCACTTACTTTTTGTAACAATCAGAAAAAGAAAAGAAAAAGAAAAAAGAAAGTTGAAAATTTTTGAAATTCTAAAATTTTTCTAAGTCTGCTAGTTATAGCGAGAAATGGCCTAACTATAGCAAATGTACCTGTTCGCTATAGCGAGAAATGGTCTAATTATAGCGAATGTACCTGTTCGTTATAGCGAAAATGCTTCTAGCTATAGCGAGTGCGGGCATTCCATACAAAAACCAGGGAGTTACTCGCTGTAACGCGCGTCATAGCGAAAACAGGGGTCTAGGACTGATACGTGCTCGCCGTAGCGAAGGTTAATTTTCGCTATAGCGAGGGTTAGTCCGAAAAAGCGTAAAAAGGGAGAATTTGACTTCTTAAAACGTCCCAATTCATTCTTTCTCTTTTATCTGACCTAAGCTTCGACCAAAGGAGAGAAAAGGGGCGTGGAGAGAGAGAGAGACCAAGAGAAGGAAGGAAGAACAAAAAAAAGGTAAGCAAGCTTGATATTTTCTTCTCTTTTCTTCTTAGCATCTTGTTCTTCTCTCTTTGCCCTCTCTTTCTATGGTTTTGGCTGTTAAATTAGTTGGGTTTTAGGCATGGGTCAGAAGAGGAAAAGTGGAATATGTTGGTTCTACCAACTTGAGAGCTTGAGAGAGAAGAAGAGTTAGTAAATATATACTTTGTAAGGTTTGCTAAAGACCCCCTAGCTTGGTGAATAACCCCATACTCTTTATTGTGTCTAGGCTTAAGAGAAGTACCTCCATCAAGGTGTGAGTGTGAAACCAAGAAGGGAGAAGAGAAATTGAAAAGGAAGGCTTGTATTGGCTTATAAGGTAACTTTTCACTTTTTCTTGTTGCATTCTTGGATGTAATAGTCATTATATGCTTGTGTATATACTTATTGTGTGAGACATGCCGTATGTTATTGCCTTGATGCATTGGTACTAATATGCTTATGTGTTAGATTGTGAAAATTGCTCGGGTGAGATAGTTCCAAAAGTCCCTTGAGATGGGTGAGGTAGAGCCGAAAGTCCCTGAGGCTGGGTGAGACAAGGCCAAAAGTCTCAAAACTAAGTGAGGCTAAGTCAAAAGTCCCTAAACTAAGGGTGAGGCTATCCAAAAGTCCCTAAAATCGGGTGAGATTAGACCAAAAGTTCCTAGAGCTTACTCGTGGCATTGATGTGATTTTCATGGCGTGTAAATCATGTATTGTATGATTGTGAATGGTTAGATGCTTATTTGCATGCTTTGACTTATTTATATACCTTGATTACTTCCTTGAATGAGTGCATGAGCTACTGAGATTCCATGAATCTCACCTCCTTCCCTCTCCCATCTTAACATGTTAGGTGGAGCTCAAGGAGGTTCAAGTGCACACCAAGGAGTCTAAGAGCATGTTTAGATAGATGTTAGTTTATTTTAGTTCTTTTGATGTAAAGATGTGCCAAAATGAATATGCACCTACTATTTTTGAGATGTAAATGTTGAAACAAGTGTAAATATATGGAAAAATGATGTATAAATTATGTAGAGAGTCAAAGTAATGAAAATATGAGATTTGCCCTTTTTGTGGATTGTATGCGATAGTGTATTTTGGACCCATAGCATAGTAAGTTTGAAATGTATGATGATTTGGGCCATTTGGATATTTCATATATACTATATTTGTATTTTAAAACTTGTCCATGAGATGCTAGAACATGTGGGAGGCCATTTGGACCCACTTTGAACCGTTTTAGGTGCCAAAACCGCCAAATTTGTGAGCTACGTCAAAGTATGACCAAATGAGCTCTTCTTGATATGAAATTTAGCATGTCTCTAGAGTTTGTAGAAATATTTTTGGAAAGCTAAAGTAGGTAATATTTGGAGGTCTAGGAAATATTTGGCGAATTGTTGAAGTTTGGGAATTTTAATAGTTTGGTCAATGCACTATTACCATAGGTCCGAAAATGAATCTATGTCATTCATGACCAAATGGTATCCAATTATCATGAAATTTTATAAAAATAAACTAGACAACCACAGTGACCTATAACAACTAGAATCACCTCAATTGGAGGTCTGTAGAGAGAGAACGAACCTTCTGAAGTTTTGTATCAGCATCAAGAAAGCCATCCGACCTTCGTTACTGTTCCATCAGTTTTCGAGGTTTAAGGGCTACTGAACTGATCTGAACTTATTTTTTTCCTCTAGTTAATATTTGTAACTTTTCAAATTAGTATAGTTTTTCTAGATTGAATTTTTTTGGATTTAGTTATGAATTTTTGAAGTTCATGACAGTAAGCTGCACCAGTATCAAGGACAGCCAGACCTCTGTCTCATTTTCGATGTCAAACATGGTCCAAACTCTGAAATTGTAGTTGAAAGTTATTTTTAGTGTAAATTTAACACTTAGAGCTTTCTAGAAAGCTATGGTTTGTTAGATTCTCATTTTTCTATATATAATTTTTCAAAGTTAGAGCCAAAAATTTGACCTTTGGGCCCATTTGAGAAATTGCACTTTCTTAGTTTTTGATTTCATATCCGTGGTTTATGGCTTGTTTTATGATATGTATGAGTCGTATAAATGGAGTTTGAGTAGAGAATATGAATGATGGGTTCACGGGACCTATGGAAAAAAATATGAGTGGTTGAAACCCCGTTTTATTGCATGAAAATGCCATGGTTTGTACTTATTCTTTGGAAATCATATGGAGTTGAGTCTAGAGGGAGATTAATTGAGGTTAAGATATTATGGTATTACATTTTTGGTATCAGAACAAAGGTTCAGGCACTTTTGCTCGATGTTAGGCTCTTGAATGATGTGATGTACTTGTGTTTGGTGTGAATGGCCATAGAAGTGGTAGCATCTATATGCATATATGCTAGTGATATTATTGTGAACTGAGAATTACTACTTCTTTTCAGACATGGTTGAGACTAGACAGGACAAGGGTAGAGGCAGATCGCCCAGGGCTCAAAAAGCTGAGTCAGAGGTTCCTGTTGAGCTTGAGGATCCTCTGTGAACCATCATGGAGAGGCTTGACCGATATGAGGCCATGATGGGCCAGCACCAGAAAATGTTGGAACAACAGAGGTACATTACCCAGCAACAGTAGGATATGATCATACATTTATAAGACACCCTGGCCAGGTAAGAAGAAGCCAAGAGAGATGCCCCTGTACCTCAGCCATCAACATCCAGCACTCCACCTGCACCTCCCCAAGAGCCTGCTGCTCCTCAAACCCAGACGTCTATCCAGAAACTATTAAAGCAGTTTAGGCAGAATAGTCCACCCTCGTTTGATAGGGAGTTGGATGCGGATAAGGCGGAGGTTTGGATTATGGAGTTGGAGAAAATATTCTCGGTGATGGATTGTACTACCGAGCAGAAAGCTCAGTTAGCCACTTTCATGTTACAAAAGGAAGCTGATAGATGGTGGCGTAGCACGAAACCCCTGATGGAGACCAAGAACATACAAATAACTTGGGAAAGATTCTTGGTCGAATTTTATGAGAAATATTTCCCTAGTTCGGTGAGGAAGAAGAAATAGATGAAATTTATAGGCTTGAGACAGACGGATGAGATGATTGTGAACCAATATGTGGCTAAGTTCATTGAGTTGTCTCGATATTCCTCTTACCTCCAAAGGTATGATGATGAACCCTGGAGATGTGAGCAGTTTGAGATTGGGTTGAAGCCCCTGATTAGTGACAAAGTTACTCCACAGCGGATCAGAAAGTTCAATACCCTTGTAGAGATCAGCAGAGTGATTGAGAATAACCTGAGCTATCATGCCTACTACGACTACAGCTAGTCAAAAGGGGGTTTCAGAATTGAAAAGGCCGAAACCAGAAGAGGGTTCTAGTTTGACACCTAGCACCAAGAGGAGAGGCAAGGGGCCATGGAATAGAAGGCCACAGCGGGGTATGCCACCTCCTCAGAGTCAGTCATCCTTTCAGCAGTCTCCGGTGACATATTTCAAGTATGGGAAGCCGGGGCACATTGCTAGACACTATCCTCAGATGGATACAACGCCTCCTCTTAGGCCACAGACCCAGGGCCGAGTGTTCGCCCTCACTCAGCAGGAAGCCAGTGCGTCCCTCAATTTGATCCGAAGTACGCTGATAATGAATGGCTTTCCTATAGTTGCTATGTTTGATTCGGGTGCTAGTCACTCATTTATATCCTATAATTGTGTGAGGCAATTAGGTCTGGCTATTAGTGTCTTGTCATTTGACTTATCTGTCACTACACCCACTGGAGGCCATGTGGTTACTTCCTATACCTGCTTAAATGTCACTATTCAATTTAACCATTGTCATACCACTATTGATTTGATCTGTATGCCCTTCCATGATATTGATTTGATTATTGGTATGAACTGGTTGGCCGCAAATAATGCAATACTTGATTGTGAACACCGAACTATTTCTCTATCTGCTTGTGGGAATATACCTAGGGTAGGAGTTGAGTTATCCTTTCTGACTACAACCTAGGCTGAGAGATATTTAGAGTGTGGATGTCAAGGATTTCTAATCTTTTTCTCTATTCAGGCTGAGGTAAAAGAAGGGATAGAGGAGATGCTAATTGTCAAGGAATTCTTGGAAGTTTTCCCTAAAGAGTTTGACTTTAGTGGCCTACCCCCTGAGAGAGAACTAGAGTTCCCTATAGACATAGTGCTTGGGGCTGGACCAGTGTCCAAGGCTCCTTACAGGATGGCTCCCGCCGAACTTGCTGAGTTGAAAGAGCAGATAGAGGAATTGTTAGAGAAAGGGTTTATCCACCCTAATGTTTCATCTTGGGGAGCTCCGATATTATTTTTGAAAAAGAAGGATGGTAGCTTGCGTTTGTGTATCGATTACAGAGAGTTGAATAAAGTTACCATCAAGAATAAATATCCTCTCCCTAGAATTGATGATTTGTTAGATCAGTTAGTTGGGGCATCTGTGTTTTCTAAGATAGATCTTAGATTTGGGTACCACCAATTGAGAGTGAAAACTGAAGACGTCTTCAAGACGACTTTCAGAACGAGATATGAGCATTATGAGTTCCTTGTGATGCTATTCAGGCTGACGAATGCGCCTGCTGTGTTCATGGATTACATGAACAGGGTATTCAGACCATATCTAGATAAGTTTGTGGTAGTTTTCATTGATGATATTCAAGTGTACTCCAGATCCTTTGAGGAGTACGATAGACATTTGAAATTAGTCCTAGACACCTTGAGAGAGAAAATGTTGTATGTCAAACTTAGTAAATATGAGTTTTAGCTGACCGAGGTGAGATTCTTAGGTCATGTGATCTCACGAGACGGGGTCGTAGCTGATCCCCATAAAGTTGAGGCTGTGTTACGGTGGGATAGACCTAGAACGATCATTGAGATTAGGAGTTTCCTAAATTTGGCAGGGTATTATAGACGATTTATTCAGGACTTTTCTCAGATAGTCTTCCCACTGATGAGGCTAACTAGGAAAGAGACACCTTTTGTGTGGGATGATAGATGTGAGAGGAGTTTTCAGGAGTTGAAACTCTGTCTGACCACTGCCCCTGTACTGATTATCCCTGACCCTAGTGAGCTATTTGTGGTTTATTATGATGCCTTGGGCAAAGGGTTAGGATATGTGTTGATACAGTAGGGTAGGGTAGTGGCATATGCCTTTAGGCAGTTAAGGCCTCATGAGGAGAATTATCTCACGCATAACTTGGAGTTAGCCGCCGTAGTGTTTGCTCTTAAAATTTGAAAACACTATCTGTATGGTGCTACCATAGAGATTTATAATGATCACAAGAGTCTGAAATACCTGTTTAACCAGAAAGAACTCAATATGAGACATAGGAGATAGATGGAGTTCCTGAAACACTATGATTATATGTTGAAATATCATCCGGGCAAGGCCAATGTGGTGGCGGATGCCCTGAGTAGAAAATCCATCTATGTAGCCCATATGATGATCAGGGAGTAGAAGCTCTTAGAGAAGTTTAGAAACTTGAATATCTCTTTTCAGGTTGTATCAGATAAATTGTATCTGAGTGAAACCCGAATTGAAAATATATTAAGAACCTAGATTTTAGATGCCCAGAGGGAGGATGAGTTTTTAAAACAGATCAAGAATGAGATTTCCCAAGGTAAGATCTCAGATTTCAAGGTGTTTGAGAATGGTATGATAGTATTCCGCGATAGAATCTGTGTGCTTAGTCAGAGTGAGTTGAGAGAAAGCATTTTAGAAGAGGCATATAAGAGTAAGTATATTATCCACCCAGGTGCCACCAAGATGTATCAGGATTTGAAAAGAATTTTTTGGTGGCCAGGGATAAAGAATGATGTGACGGATTATGTGGCTAGATGCCTAGTGTGTCAGAGGGTAAAGATAAAACATCAAAAGCCGACTGGGTTGTTGCAACCTCTAGATATCCCTGAGTGGAAGTGGGATAGTATAGCCATGGATTTTGTTATGGGGTTACCCAGGACATCCTCTGGACACGATGCTGTTTGGGTAGTTGTGGATAAACTGACGAAATCTGCACACTTTTTAGCTATCAGGGCTACTCATACACTGGATAGATTAGCCCAGTTGTACATCAGAGAGATAGTGCGACTTCATGGAGTACCCAGTAGCATAGTTTCGGATAGAGACCTCAAGTTCATATCGAACTTTTGGAGGTCATTGCAGCATGCCTTAGAGACCAGGTTGCGGTTTAGCACTGCATATCACCCCCAGACAGATGGTCAAACAGAAAGGACCATTCAGACATTGGAAGACATATTGAGGGCATGTGTGTTAGAAATGAGGGGTAACTGGGATGCGTATTTACCGCTAGCAGAGTTTGTGTATAACAACAGTTATCATTCCAGTATTCAGATAGCCCCTTATGAGGCTTTGTATGGGAAAAATTGTAGATCCCCTCTATGTTAGGTTGAACTAGGTGAGAGGAGTATGATAGAACCTGAGATTATGGACCAAACCACCCGACAGATAGAATTGATTAGAAAGAGACTCCTCACGGCCCAGAGTAGGCAGAAAAGCTATGCTGATAAGCGAAGGAGGCCGTTAGAATTTGAGATTGGAAACCATGTGTTCATTCGAGTATCTCCAGTGACGAGAGTAGGTCGGTCAATGAGGGTAAGGAAGCTCAGTCCAGGTATATTGGTCTATTTGAAATCTTTAAGAAAATTGAACCCGTGACTTATCGAATAGCCTTACCTCCTAAACTAGCCCAAATCCACGGTATTTTTCATGTCTTCCAATTGAAAAAGTATTTACCAGCCCCCTCACATGTCATAGAATATGAGCATGTACAATTACAGGAAGATCTTTCCTATGTAGTGAGACCAGAAAGAATTATGGATGCTAAGTTGAAACAGCTGAGAAGCAAGAATATTCATTTGGTGAAAGTGATATGGAGAGGTCTAACATCTGAAGAAGCAACTTGGGAATTAGATGATGAAATGAGGCAAAAATATCTAGAGTTATTCCCATGAGGTATGTCTTTAAATTTCAAGGACGGAATTTCTTTAAGAGGGGTAGAAATGTAACAACCAGAAAAAGAAAAGAAAAGAAAGAAGAAAGTTGAAAATTTTTGAAATCCTAAAATTTTTTTAAGTCTGCTAGTTATAGCGAGAAATGGCCTACCTATAGCAAATGTACCTGTTCGCTATAGCGAGAAATGATTTAGTTATAGCGAATGTACCTGTTAGCTATAGCGAAAATACTTCTAGCTATAGCGAGTGCTGACATTTCATACAAAAATCAAGGAGCTGCTCGTCGTAGTGCGCACCATAGCGAAAACAGAGGTCTGAGACTGATACGTGCTCGCCGTAGAGAAGGTTAATTTTTGCTATAGCGAGGGTTAGTCCGAAAAAGGATAAAAAGGGATAATTTGACTTCTTAAAATGTCCCAATTCATTCTTTCTCTTTTATCTGTCTAGGCTTCGTCCAAATGAGAGAAAAGAGGCGTGGAAAGAGAGAGAGACCAAGAGAAGGAAGAAAGAACAAAGAAAAGGTAAGTAAGTTTGAGATTTTCCTCTCTTTTCTTCTTAGCATCTTGTTCTTCTCTCTTTGCCCTCTCTTTCTATGGTTTTAGCTGTCAAATTAGTTGGGTTTTAGGCATAGGTCAAAAGAGAGAAAGTGGAATATGTTGGTTCTACCAACTTGAGAGCTTGAGAGAGAAGAAGAATTAGTGAATATATGCTTTGTAGGGTTTGCTAAAGAACCCCCTAGCTTGATGAATAATCCCATACTCTTTATTGTGTCTAGGCTCAAGAGAAACACCTCCATCAAGGTGTGAGTGTGAAACCAAGAAGGGAGAAGAGAAACTGAAAGGGAAGGCTTGTGTTGGCTTATAAGGTAGCTCTCCACTATTTCTTGTTGCATTCTTGGATATAATAGTCATTGTATGGTTGTGTATATGCTTATTATGTGAGATATGCCATATGTTATTGCCTTGATGCATTAGTACCAATATGCTTATATGTTGGATTGTGAAAATTGCTCGAGTGAGGTAGTCCCAAAGGTCCCTTGAGATGGGTGAGGTGAAAGTCCCTGGGGTTGAGTGAGACAAGGCCAAAAGTTTCATAACTGAGTGAGGCTAAGTCAAAAGTCCCTAAACTAAGGGTGAGGCTATCCAAAAGTCCCTAAAATCGGGTGAGATTAGACCAAAAGTTCTTAGAGCTTACTCGTGGCATTGATGTGATTTTCATGGCGTGTAAATCATGTATTGTATGATTGTGAATGGTTAGATGCTTATTTGCATGCTTTGACTTATTTATATACCTTGATTACTTCCTTGAATGAGTGCATGAGCTATTGAGATTCCATGAATCTCACCTCCTTCCCTCTCCCATCTTAACATGTTAGGTGGAGCTCAAGGAGGTTCAAGTGCACACCAAGGAGCCTAAGAGCATGTTTAGATAGATGTTAGTTTATTTTAGTTCTTTTGATGTAAAGATGTGCCAAAATGAATATGCACCTACTATTTTTGATATGTAAATGTTGAAGCAAGTGTAAATATATGGAAAAATGATGTATAAATTATGTAGAGAGTCAAAGTAATGAAAATGTGAGATTTGCCCTTTTTGTGGATTATATGCGATAGTGTATTTTGGACCCATAGCATAATAAGTTTGAAATGTATGATGGTTTGGGCCATTTGGATATTTCATATATACTATGTTTGTATTTTAAAACTTGTCCATGAAATGTTAGAACATGTGGGAGGCCATTTGGACCCACTTTGAACCGTTTTAGGTGCCAAAACCGTCAAATTTGTGAGCTACGTCAAAGTATGACCAAATGAGCTCTTCTTGATATGAAATTTAGCATGTCTCTAGAGTTTGTAGAAATATTTTTGGAAAGCTAAAGTTAGTAATATTTGGAGGTCTAGGAAATATTTGGCGAATTGTTGAAGTTTGGGAATTTTAATAGTTTGGTCAATGCACTATTACCATAGGTCCGAAAATGAATCTGTGTCATTCATGGACCAAATGGTATCCAATTATTATGAAATTTTATAAGTATAAACTAGACAACCACAGTGACCTATACCAACTAGAATCACCTCAATTGGAGGTCTGTAGAGAGAGAACGAACCTTTTGAAGTTCTGTATCAGCATCAAGAAAGCCATCCGACCTTCGTTACTATTCCATCAGTTTTCGAGGTCTAAGGGCTACTGAACTGATCTGAACTTATTTTTTTCCTTTAGTTAATATTTGTAAATTTTTAAATTAGTATAGTTTGTCTAGATTGAATTTTTGTGGATTTAGTTATGAATTTTTGAAGTTCATGACAGTAAGCTGCACCAGTATCAAGGATAGCCAGACCTCTGTCTCATTTTTGATGTCAAACATGGTCCAAACTTTGAGATTGTGGTTGAAAATTATTTTCAGTGTAAATTTAACACTTAGAGATTTCTAGAAAGCTATGGTTTGCTAGATTTTCATTTTTCTATAATTAGTTATGATTTTCCAAAATTAGAGCAAAAAATTTGACCTTTGGGCCCATTTGAGAAATTGCACTTTCTTGATTTTTGATTTCATATCCGTGGTTTATGACTTGTTTTATGATATGTATGAGTCGTATAAATGGAGTTTGAGTAGAAAATGTGAATGATGGGTTCACGAGACCCACGAAGAAAAATATAAGTGGTTGAAACCCCGTTTTATAGTATGGAAATGTCACGATTTGTATTTTGTTCTTTGAAAATCATATAGAGTTGAGTCTAGAGAGAGATTAATTGAGGTTAAGACATTATGGTGTTACACTTTTTCCCTTTAAGATCAATACCATGGACCAGAAATTCGTCAACAAATTGAAAAGAAATTGCACTAGTTTGACATCAAGAGTTACATCACTGAATTTCTTCCCTCTATCATTGACAATTGCATATTTCCCTACCTGAACATCAAAACCCAAACATACAGTTAAAAAATTATTCAAATCTAAAGATAACAAGCATAGCATTACAAGGTCCTTTTTTCAAAATGATTATAAGATGTTTCAATTCTTAGCATGTGTGTGAAACTATCTCCAATTAATAATTACATCTCCTAAATTTCACGGGCTCTTGAGCAAGTATATATATTATTCTCTTTATTCAAGCTCTTGAGCATCTATAGAAAAACTGAGTGTTAAAATGCAAAATACAAAAAATAATAAATTAAAAATTAAAGGCCTTGGTTGAGACTCAAATAACTGTGGTCATGTTGCATGTTGATGCCTAATCTTTCTTCTAGCAAAACTTTTTTAAGGGAAAATTTTGCCTTATAGTCGGAGACCATTTCTACCTTTTTTCTGCAGCTGAGATCCAACACAAGCCTCAGCTCCCAACAATTTGAACAAGACCTTTTAGCCAATGACGTCAAAGGCACTCGCTTCAGCTTCAACGACAATGCCTTTGTCACTTTTATGCTTTATTCAAGGTGTGTGCCTTAGGGGCGTGAAAGCAAAACTGCGGTGGAAAGGGAAGTGTCTGCTTTAGAAGCCCAGCCCAAGTATTTTAGCAATTAAAATAGTATAGCTTCTTTAGGGATACGAAAATTATAAAACCCAATGCGATAACTAATAAGTAATAGGGTAAGATAGTTGTACAACAACAATATGTACAAAATAAGTAATAGGGCAAGATAGTTATTCTCATTTTAGAATATTATTTAGGCTATTAGTCTTTTTAGGGTTTTGTAAACAAACATAAAAAACGAAGACACAAGATGCATGATAGACAAAGAAGAAGAAAGCAAGACCCTAAGAAGAATAACGCTCATTGCCTGGAACTTCCGAACCCTGACTTCTTCTTCAAGGTAATACTTTTCCTTCTTTGTCAGTCTTCTTCTTCTACTCTTTTCCTACACCCCTCTCTCTTTCAAACTTTATTCTAGCCCTTAAACTTTTCTTCTAAATATCGAACGCAGAAAGAAAGCACAGCCCCCTTTCACTCTAAATTTCATACTCTTTCTTGAACAGTGATATTAGTGACTTAATTAGTGCATTTGATGATTATTCTGTTTGAATAGTTAATTTATATATCAAATGTTATTACAAATTTACATCTATTTTTGTTTATATAGCATATTTTTAGCATTTTTTCCTATTTCAGCACCTTGCTTCATTCGGACTTGCATTTTTAGTGCCTCCTACTTAAGACAAATAGAGCTCTAGCACCTTAAAGGCACTTTGCACCTTTGACTACCTTTCTTTCTTTTAGCCTTCCAAGATACATTACTCCATTGTTGAATACATACTGTAAAGAAAGGAATCAATAAATACATCGGGTCTAGATGGTTTTTTCGGTTAAGAAACACAGCATTATTGGTAGTAATCTAAAATTATAACACAGTCACACTTGGAGATTGATTTTCAAGAGGAGCTTCCATGTGAAGAAAGAATAAGATAAAGGTTGCTGACAGGTGGCTACATGAGCTGGCAAGTTTTTTATGGCTGCTAAGATATTTTATGGGTTGTTATGCTTTGTATTGCATTCTGCCTTTGGGCTTTTCACTTGTAGTTTCTCATCGTTAAATAGTTAGTTTTAAATGTTTAGGGTATGTAGAATTTGAAGAGTGTACCATGTAGATGTCTACATTTGAAATCTCTTCCTTGACTCGAAAAAGAAGGTTATCTTCTGTTTCATTTCAACTCCCTATATCCCTTTCTATTTTCAATGCATTTTCTCTAAAGAAGTTTACCCTTCATCCTCTGTTTTCTGGTCCTTTATCATTTTGTATTTGATTTGTGTCTCTTTGATAGCCAAGATGCCACTAGAGATCCCTATGTATACTTGTTTTAGTGTTATTGCATTTCCAGAAGATTATCATTCAGACTCCATTGAATGACAAAGAGCAACTGGTTGTCATCAACATAGAACATTTACTTTTATACGCTTGTCAACAAATTCACCTAGAAAAATACCTTTAAGTTGCCTGCCAAGATAGGAAAATAAAATGGAGATCCAAGAGACCAAGGATGAAGAGGCAGTGAGAAAGCCTTTTAATTTAACTATAACTAACATACCAACTCCTAGAACCAACATATGATAATTAGAACTCCATTATTTTGATAGCCTTTGTCTATGAGAATTATATAAGACACACAATGCAAGTTGATAATATATTTTTCTTACTCCCAGGTCAATAAGCAGGTTTATTTTCTGTGCTTTCATTTTAAAATCTACAAAGAAACTCTATCACAAAAAGAAAGGGAAAAGGAATTCTTCATGATTACTGACCAAGTCATACCTAAATCAACTTCAAATGATTGTGCATGTTCAAAATTACTGAAAATTCAAGCATGAAGGAACTTCTAGGTAAGGATTTGGTTTATCGTCTATGCTGTTGAGTGGGGAAGTTTTAATGAGGGAAGTGATGAAAGAAAGACAATGAGATCAACTAAGCATTTGTAGAGTCACGTTCTCTTAATGTATTAATATTAGTGGGGAAGAAAAGTTTGAACAATCCATGCAAGGGAAGACTAAAATGTATAATATATAGATGTAACAACGACATGGCTTGCTCCTTCCTTTATGTAAAAACAAAAATTGTCAGAATTAATTCCACCTCCCGCTTGCAAGTTGTCTAAATTTTTAGTCCTTGACAGTAAGTTCAGCAAAGGAAAAATTCGTAAGTTTAAACGTATCATCAACCATAAAGAACAATGATGACGCATAATAACTTTAGAGCAGCCATCCACACAGTCAATATGTCAAGAGGGACATTCTCCAATGCTATGTTAACAAGTATCTGTTAGCCACCAATAGCTGCATAAGAAATATGTGAGAATAAATTAAATCCCAGCCGTGCACAAGGACACTGTCCTTGAGAGATATTCCACCACAAGACGGCACTCCCTAGAATTGAACGGATTCTTCTGCGATGTCGCAGGAAAACAAAACAGCAAAAACAAAAAACTCAGGGACAAAGAGAAGAGGAGAGAACAGCTCGAATGTTGTCCGGAGCTGTGGTTCATCGAACCCAATGAGCAACGCGGTATTTATAAGCATAAGCGCAGTGAAACGTTGGACCACGTTTAATTATATTAATGCGGACGTTTCTGAACGTTTGGTTGTTTCCGACATAAGGATTAATAAACATTAAATCAGATAATAAAAACAAAAAAAATAGATTAGTAATTACCGGTAAATGATGACCAACGTTCACATAATGAACTCATAACTGAAGCCTTAAAATTGTGGATTTTCTGGAAGGCTATTTGAAAATATTTAATTTTTTTAAAAAATAAATTCTGGCAACAGTAAAAATTGTCCAACACCACGTATATTTTTACGCGCAGGGGGGAAATCACCGAATTTCAACTGTGCTCAACTATGTTGGCCCAACTTTTTGTGCGCGCAAGCCCATTCTCCTCCTAGGCTCATTTTACTCTTCCATAATCACATGTTAATATTTATACCATTTGTCTTTCATTTGTTTGAGTAATGTGGGACTCATCTTTTTTTCTTTTCCTTTTGACACACACACATATTCTCTAACAATCCCCCACATGTGTGTCAAAAGATCACTATCATCTGAGTGATACATATGAGTATAAACATTTTGAATATGGTGTCTTACGGACTATGAACTATTTCTAGACTAATAAAGCTTAGTATATAAAGTTGTAGGTGAAGCTTATAGCTTCTATGAACCAACAATTTTTCGTTGTATACTAGAGGCCTTAAGAGTCAGTTTATACCCCTACAATTTCCACTGTTATTGCAGTTTTGCGCTTTATACTACGGCCTTGCAAGTGCCTGGTTTTAATGAATGCTCTAGAGATTTTTGCCATGATCTCATAGGAGCGGCCCCATTCCACATTCATATAGGTGATTTCATCAAGTGTGACTGCAATGAACACACCATCCATAAGGAATATGAAATTATTAAGAGCTTTTGCTCAGCCTCGCCAACAATGCATCCTAACACTTTTCTCATATCATAGGAATAGATCAAAATAATAAAGTGCTAGCAGAATTAACAAATAACTTATTTTTACCCATATGAACCTCCTTTATGGGATCACCAATCACAAAGGTTAAGTTACCATCACTGTTAATTTTCAAATTGGCTTAAGTCCTATTCCCCTCGATATTTCCAAAATTTGTTTCTTCCCTAACGGTTTGGTTAGGGGGTTTGCCAGATTTAATTTTGACCTTACAAAATTGATTGATATAACTTCGTTTTTCAACAGTTGTCTTATAATATTATGTCTTAAACGAATATGCCTACTTTTTCTATTGTAGATCTTATTTTTAGTAATGGTTATTGCCGATTGACTATCACAATGTAATGACACTGATGGTGTTAGTTTTTCACCTAATGGAATATTTGTCAAGAAGTTTTTTAACCACTCATCCTCATTACTAGCCAACTCCAGAGCAATGAACTCTGAATCCATAGTGGATCTCGCTATAATATTTTGTTGAGATGATTTTCAGGTTACTGCACCACCACCAAGAGTGAATACATAGCCACTAGTGGATTTGGTATCTTCTTAATCTGAGATCCAGTTAGCATCACTGTATCCTTCTAATACAGCAGAAAATCTATTATAACATATACCATAATTCATGGTACCTTTCAAATAACTCATTAATCTGTCCAAAGCTAACCAATGTTCACTATTTGGACAGTGAGTATATCTACTCAATCTACACACAACATATGCTATATCAGGTCGGGTGTAATTCATTAAATGCAACAGACTCCCAATAATCTGTGCATATGTAGATTGAGCTACCAGATCACCCTTATTTTTAACTAATTTAGTGCTAGCATCATAAGAAGTGCTTACAGGTATTTTTTCAAAGAATCCAAATTTTTTAAGAATTTTTTCAACATAATGTTCTTGAGATAGTAAAATATCATTTTCACTCCTTATGATCTTAACACCTAATATCACCTTTGCTTCACCCATATCCTTCATATCAAATTTAGAAGAAAGAAACCTTTTAGTTTTTATCACAACATTTATGCTTGTACCAAAAATAAGCATATCATCAACATATAAACAGATAATCACACAACCATCATTCACAATTTTTGTATAAACATATCTTTTTACTTCAACAGTGGAAAATCCATCACTTGTTAAGACTTGATCAAATTTTTCATGCCATTTTTTTGGTGTTTGTTTCAATCCATATAATGATTTAATAAGTTTACAAACTTTATTTTCTTGTCCAGAAGCAACACATCCTTCAGGTTGTATCATGTAAATTTCTTCTTCTAAATCACCATTTAAAAAAGCAGTTTTAACATCCATTTGATGAATAAAAAGCTTGTAAATTGAAGCTAAAGCAATCAAAATTCTAATAGAAGAAATTCTTGTTGCTGGAGAAAAAGTATCAAAATAATTAATATTTTATTTTTGAGTAAATCATTTAGCTACTAGCCTCGCTTTATATTTATCAATGGATCCATCAAGATTATATTTCCTTTTAAAAACCCATTTGCAACCAATAGGTCCTGCTCCTAGAGGCAAGTCTGCTAAAACCCAAGTTTTGTTTTGATTTAGTGAATCTATTTCAGTTTTAATTGCTTCTTTTCAAAGATGAGTATCAGAAGATGAAATTTCTTCAAAAAAATTTGATGGCTCATCTTGTAACATAAAAGTATAAAAATCATTTCCAAAAGAAGTTTCTTTTCTTTGTCTTTTGCTTCTCCTTAAATTTTCAACAAAATTTTCACTTTCATTTACTTTAGATGAAGAAGGCAAATTTTTAGCTGTTTGAGACATATATTGAATTTTCAATGGAAAAATATGTTCAAAAAATTTTGCATCTTTGGTTTCAATAATAATGTTATGATCAAGAACATCACTTTTTAAAACCAGAAATCTATATGATGCACTATGTTCAGCATATCCAATAAACATGCAATCAGAAGTTTTAGAACCAATTTTTCTCTTTTTAGGATCAGGTAATAAAACTTTTGCCAGACACCCCCACACTTTCAAATATTTTAAATTTAGTGTGTATCCTTTCCATAATTCATAAGGTGTCTTATTTGTTTTCTTATAAGGTATCCTATTTTGTAAAAAACATGCAGATAACAAAGTTTCACCTCATAAATTATCTGGTGCAGAAGAACTTACAAGCATAGCATTCATCATTTCTTTTAAAGTTCTATTTTTCCTTTCTGTTATTCCATTTGATTCAGGTGAATATGGAGGAATTACTTCGTGAATGATTCCTTCTTTTTCACAAAAGTTATTAAATAAAACAAATTCTCCTCCTCTATCTGACCTAACATTTTTAATCTTTTTATTTAATTGATTTTCTACCTCAGCTTTATATACAAGAAATTTATCAAAAGCTTCATTTTTATTTCTCAATAAATAAATTTTAGTATATCTAGAAAAATTATCGATAAAAGTTACAAGATACTTTTTACCATCTCTTGTCATAGTTTATTTCAAATCACCTAAATCAGTATGTATCAAACTAAGCAATTCAGTTTCTCTTTGTACAGAAAAATGAGACTTTTTGATTAATTTAGCTTTTACACAAATTTCACATTTGTTTAGAAAATAATTTTTAATTTCAAAAATTAAACCAAGTTTTTGCATTTTCTTTAAATATGACTTACTAACATGTCCTAATCGAGCATGCCATATATCAAAAGTATCAATCATAAAAACAAGCAAGTAAGCAGAAGATGATGCATTTTCATTCATATCAGCAATGTTGAGTATAAACAGCCCCTGAGTACAATAGCCCTTTCCTACAAATACATTATTCTTTGTCATTACGATCTTATCAGATTCAAATGACACTTTAACCCCAACTTTGCTTAATAGAGCTACAAAAATTAAATTGGCTCTAACATCAGGCATATGAAGAACATCACTGAGTGACAGTTTTTCCATATGTGAGTTTCAGTTCAACCTTTCCTTTTCCTAGAACTTTTGCAGTTCAGGAATCAGCAAGGTAAACATGGTCTTCTCCTTCCTTGATAGGATTATAGGAGGCAAACATCTCACGATTTGCACAAATGTGCCTGGTAGCCCCAGAGTCTACCACCCATTTTTTTACATCGGATACCAAGAGAGCTTGAGAAATGACTGCTACAATGATTTCATTTTCTTCATCTCTTTGAACCAGATTGGCCCTAAGAGGATTGTCATTTCTAGCCCTCTTCCTGCATTGAGCAGCATGGTGGCCTGGTTTTCCACAAACAAAGTAACTTCCTTTCTTTTTGAATTTAGGGTTAGAACTCTTAGGCTTATAGTCAGGTTTTGTTTTAGAGTCATACCTCTTGCCATACTACTTTGTCTCCAACAAATTTGCTTTTGAGATCATCTCTTTGCCTTTTGCAGCTTGCATCTCTTTTCGATTTGTATCATCGATTATGATGTGAGTGATTAGGTCTGACAGTGGCAATTGCTTTTGTTTGTGTTTCAGTTGTTGTTTGTAGTCCTTCCATGATTCAGGCAGCTTCTCAACCAGAATTCCAGCAACAAACTCGTCAGGTAAGTTGATTTTTTTCTGCCCTCAACTCTTCTAACAGCTTATGGTACTCGTTAATTTGCAGCTTAATATCCTTGTCCTCGGTCATCTCCCATCTATAGTAATTTCCAACAACAAACTTTTGCTTCCCAACATCCTCAGCAGTATATTTGGCAATTAGCAATTCCCAGATTTTGCTTGCTTCCTTGTACACATAGTAAACATCGAAGAGATCATTAGACAAAGTGTTAATGATGGTTTGTTGGCATATTCCCCAGTAATCCTTTAATTTTGGTCAAGATCTAACGAAGGCTCAAATTGTGTGAGTGCAACAGCAACTCCATATAGGTCAAAGATAGAGTAAACACGTTCTTGCCACCTTCGAAAGTTTTTACCATCGAACATTTCAATTTTTGAAATATCAGGTGGTGCCCTAGACAGTGGCATCGGAGGCAGTGTGAACGGAATAGAGGATACAGTACCAATACTAGCACCGACAGTGCCATCGAAAGCAGGAGCATTATTTTGTTGTGACTCCATATCTCTCAAGATTGTTAGCCACCAATAGTTGCACAAGAAATATGTGAGAATAAATTAAATCCGAGCCGTGCACAAGGACACTATCCTTGAGAGATATTCCGCCACAAGACGGCACTCCCCAGGATTGAACGGATTCTTCTGCGATGTCGCAAGAAAGCAGAACAGCGGAAACAAAAAACTCAGGGACGGAGAAAAGAGGAGAGAACAGCTCGAATGTTATCCGGAGCTATGGTGTATCGAACCCAATGAGCAATGCGGTATTTATAAGCACAAGCGCAGTGAAACGTTGGACCACGTTTAATTATATTAATGCGGACGTTTCTGAACGTTGGGAGGTTTCTGACGTAAGGATTAATAAACATTAAATCAGATAATAAAAATAAAAAAAATGGATTAGTAATTACCGGTAAATGATGACCAACGTTCATATAATGAACTCATAACCAAAGCCTAAAAATTATAGATTTTCTAGAAGGCTATTTGAAAATATTTAATTTTCAAAAAAAAAAATAAATTCTGGCAACGGTAAAAGTTGTCCAACACTGCGTATATTTTTGCACCCAAGGGGGAAAATCGCCGAATTTCAACTGTGCTCAACTATGTTGGCCCAACTTTTTATGCGCGCGAGCCCATTCTCCTCCTAGGCCCATTTTGTTCTTCCATAATCACATGTTAATATTTATACCTTTTGGTCTTCATTTGTTTGAGCAATGTGAGATTCCTCTTTTTCTCTTTTCCTTTTGACACACACACATATTCTCCAACAGTATCAGCCATGGAATCAGGACAAACAACATTAAGGCTAATTCAGTAATTCACTAACAAAGTCATGTGAGCTTAAAACTTCAAGCAGAAAATAGTCACTAAGAGACAGTTTTCGCTCACATTTACTAAAGATGCAATAAGATGCGTGCCACTAATTTATGTCCTCTATGATGACCTAGTTCAGTAGCTCCTTTTTCATTTTGTCTTTTCGGCAGGCGAGATAGCAGATTCTTTTTCAGATGCAATTAGTTTGTATTGTAAAATCAACTCATTAGAGAGAACATTCAGAAAAAGCCAATGGATTAAGAATCATAGTACCAGGATAAGCATATAATGCTTCAATGAGAGCGGCTTTGCTTAAAGGATCTTCTCCGAGCATAATCACATGACTGCCGGTAAGTCCATCTTCTTTGTAAAGATTGGCATAATCCGCCGCCGACTTATCAGACTCAAAATTGGTGACAGGATTTGACCCATTGTCCTTTAAATCTTGATGGGTCGACCCAACAATTTGTTTCACTTTCCCCTGCCGTAAACGTGAAAGTCAGATTAATCTCTCCAGTCACTGAAATTTCAAAGCTGGCAAAACTAAAGACTCGCATACCTTGTGTATATCGATGTAAGGGCAGAATCGAACAGAGCATTGAATATAAGGTCGAGATTTCCCGATTAAAATTAAAATGAGAGATGAAAAAGGATGCAAAAGCATGAACTATCAGTATCAGAAGTGAAGTAAGAGCACACTTCCTAGATGCACGAGAAGACCGGAATATAACAAAACAAGGCTTGTTCTTGTTCAGGCCATACGTAGGAGAGTTCACAAATCCCTGAAGCCCGTTAAGGTTGGATGTTAATAGTTGCACGGGAAGTGCACTGTCTCGGTGTGCATTTGGAAACACGTTCAACTACCCGCGTTTCGGCCCAAACCAAGGTTTGCTGTGGAAAAGCCCGTTTGTTGCATGTTTGGATCCACGTTCGGCTTGCTGCACCATGGTTCTAGGAGTATGAAAACCACGTTAGTTTGAAGTAGTTTGCACCTGCTTTCTACCGACGCTGCTTTGCATTAAAACCACGTTAATTGCTCCAACGGCCAAATTATCCTTTATACCCAAATCAGTCCAAGGATAAGCAGACGCATCTGAGCTTGTTGCATGTAAACTTACTTCTCTGTTTCACTCTGTTTCAGCAATTCATCTTCTTCCTCTGATATGTTCCTAACGTTAGTGACCAGGCTTCTCCTCCATCTGCTTCCTCTGCTCTGTTGTAGGTAAGTCTTCTTCCTCTGATACGTCTTCTAACTAGCACGAACCTTAATAAATGACAACCTCTGGTCTGACTTCTAGCTTAATGGGTGCCCGCTTTCTAACTGGCACGAACCTGTGATAAGGAATCCCCCTGAAACTGTTACTGCTACTAGCAATATTGATACAGGGACAGAGTAACCTCATGATAAGGCCAAGTGCAACTATAATCCCCAAGCTAGAACTGTAGTGCTATAGCTAACCTCTGCTCTGTTGCCATAGTCCTTTTCGCTTTCGGAATTATCTTCTATCCCCAGCAGCAGGAACCTTTTCTTTCATGAGCCTCGGGGCAGCCTGCGAAGTTGTAGCTTAAGCTTCCCCTTATCTTGTCTCAATATGAAGTCTTGGTCTTCAATCCCAATCTGATCGAAGAAAAGAAGTTGAACTTCAGGGGCAAAGAAGTCGAAGAAAAGAAGTCGAACTTCAGTCCCAATCTGTCCATGAACTCAACTCACTATTTTTCCTTTATCGGAGCTGGAAATATGCTTATTCGAGAATAGAAATATGCTTGTGTCGGGATTGGCAGAGGGATCGTCGGCTGAGGTGGGACCGTCCTTGAGGTCGTCTTGAGAGAGGACGAGGACGAAGGGGTGGGTGGTGAGAGAAAGAGGATAGAGAGAGAAAATGAGGAGACAAAGGAAGGATTTGCAGGTAAGAATATTACAGTGTTAAAAATATTACCCATATATATATATATATATATATTTCTAAATTGATAACATTTTATTTGTTTAAAAATAACCTATCAGAATGGTTGAAGTTCAATTGCATTTATCATTGAGTTTCAAATTTTTTTCTTTTAAAGTTAGTGACAGCATTATCAAATTTGAAAATTTATCAATATTAAATTTTTTTTAGAGTACCTATTTTGTTCAATGCAAATTCTTTACAGTGTTGAAAAACACCCGTGTACTGTCTCCCCCTATCCCAGAAAACAAGGAGCTATCTCTTTTTTAAAAAAATTACTTTTTTAAAATCTTATTTGCAAAATATGTAATATCTAAAAATATAAAAATAATTTATTATATTTCTATCTTTTTAATTAAATAAATAATAAAATATCTTTTAAATAAAAAATAACATAAAAATTTAATACATATATATATATATAATAAAATAATAAAAAGAATGAAAAAAATATATATAATTTATTTTTTGATTTAACTCACTTCTTTTTTTTTTTTCTCATTTGTCAGTGCTACAATGGCTATACATAATTTTATTAGAAGAAATTCTACAACAGATATTGAGTTCAGCCATCTTGAAGATGAAAGCCAACTTGAAGGAGAAACTGATGAGCACAGTGACCTAGATCCATTGCCAAATCTAAATATTGTCTTTGCATCTGAAATGGATCAATTTCGAGACATCATTCGAGATCAAATTGTACTATATAAGAATAAATCAAATAAAGTAATATGACTATTTTTTTTGATAATTTTACACTTAAAAGTAATTCTGGTATATATATCCAAACAAAATCAATTTTACCAGAATCACTTTTTACCTATACTTTCCAAACATAAATCATGTTCATGTAAATTCACTTTTACACAAAATCAATTCTACAAAATTAAAGTTTAAAAAATTAATTTTACTCACCATCAATCCAAACACACACTCGTTCTTCGGATTTCACTGCCAGGGTATCACATTTTTTAAATGATTAAATTAATATAAATAAATAGATTTATTCAGTAGCGTTGGGCAGTCCAAAAAGTTGTGGGGTACATAGTTAAAAAGAAAAAAAACATCGCATAAGCCGCGAAACCAAAAAATGTTATTCATTTCATGAGCCGCTTAAAGCTAATGACACAATATATATATATATATATATATATATTGATGATGATGATTGGGTTTCATTTCCTCGCTGTGCCGCGCGAGAAGGCACAGATCAACGCGAGAAAAAAAAATAAAAGGCGGAGAACAAAAATCTGATCTTGGCTTATTGACAACCGAAAGACCGCCTCGGAGAATGGCCTTGAAGAGGTTCCTGAAACCTATTGCAAAATCATCACTCTCGTCGTCCTTACCACCCCTTTCTCCGATCCCCAACCCTCCTCTTCCAGCCCCACCTGATGCTTCTCTCTCCCCACTTCCCACTCTTACTGTTTCTCACAACTCCAACTATCATCGCCTCCTTCAATTCGTAAAGACCCATCTTGCTCCTCCTTTCACGCCCGACAGCCTTCTTCACTTCCTCAAATCCAAGCTTCATCACCATCCTAGCTTCACCATCTATGACTTTCATATCTTCAATTGGGCCTCCACTGTTGACTCCTACCGCCACAACCACTCTACTTTCGAATGGATGGCTCGTACGCTCGCTATTACCAACCGTCTGGTCGCACTCCGAGCTCTTCTTCAATTCATGGCTTCCAATCCTTGCCCCTGCTCCGACGGTATTTTCTCTTGCTCTCGAACTGAACCCATATTCCAGTTTGCGATTAACGCTTTTTGTAAAGCTCGGAAATTGGACGATGCTGTGTTTGCTTTTGAGTGTATGCGAAGATTGATTGATGGCAAGCCTAATGTGGTGATTTGTAATTGTTTGATTCATGGGTTTGTAAAATGCGGAAGGCACGATAAAGCGTTGGAATTTTATGATAAAATTATTAGAGATAGGGTCAAGCCTGATGTGTTTACTTTTAATATTTTGATCAGTAGTTATTGCCGAAATTCACAGTTTGGATTGGCTTTGGAGTTTTTTAAGGAGATGAGGGAAAAGGGTTGCAATCCAAATGTGGTTACTTTTAATACTTTGATTAAGGGGCTCTTTAGGGAGCGGAAGATTGAAGAAGGGATTGAGATGGCCTACGAGATGATTGAATTGGGGTGTCAGCTCTCAAGTGTGACTTGTGAGATTTTAGTTGATGGACTTTGTAAGGAAGGTCTGGTTTTGCAAGCATGTGAGATATTAGCAGACTTGTCCAGCAAGAGACTTTTGCCCAGTGGATACGATTATTTTGTTTTGGTGGAAACTCTCTGTGGGAAAGGGAATGCTATTAGAGCATTGGAGCTCATTTATGAGCTATGGAACCAAGGAAATTCCCCAAGCTTGATTGCTTGTACTATATTAATTGATGGTTTAAGGAGCTTGGGGAAGACTGAAGAAGCATTGAGATTGTCTGAGAAGATGCTTAAAGAGGGTATAGCTCTGGATATCGTGACTTTTAATTCTGTTCTTCAGGATATTTGTGATGTGCAAAGAACAGCAGATGCAAATAAATTGAGATTGCTGGCTTCAAGAAAGGGTTTGAAACCAGATGGCATGACCTATAGAATTTTGGTTTCTGGGTATACACGAGAGGGCAGTCAAAAAGAGGGAGAGTTAGTGGTAAATGAAATGTTGGATGGGGGATTTATACCTGATCTTGCTACATATAATAAATTGATGAATGATATCTCTAGTTGCCGATGTGTTATGCCTCAGAAAGTTTACAAAATTGATTAGTGAAATTATAGACAATCTAAGATTTAATTGGTCTTCAATTATGACATAAACTTTGGGCAAAGATGACTGAGAAACTCTCTTGCTGGACATAACAATTGTCACATTGCCGTGAAGTCAGGTGGAGGATCTTCTTTTGCATGAAGATAATGTGTAAATTGACTTTGAAGGTGGTTGGTTCTGTAAACTTCTGATCCTTTTAATTTATTTTGTATGATTATTTTTCCTGATACAAGTAAAATCTGTGCAGATAAATTGGGATTGATTCTGGTACACAATTTCCACTTCCTCTTTATGAGTTACCAGACACCATTTCATTTAAACTCCAAGAATCATCATCAACTGCTTCTTGGAAATTGAAAGATTATAAATAGTGTTTTATTGTTCTTTCTCATGCGCATGTGTCCAATCTTATACTAAACCAAAAGTATTTGAAATCATTTTTTGTCTGCTCTGTTAGAAACTTTGTATATCTCATAGATAAGGTAAAATAATTGATTGAAAATTTCTGAGTCAATTGTACTCAGATGACACTATTGATATGTTCAGCATAGTCAATAGTTTCATGATGAGTTTGTCATCCTTTTTGGAGGTTGAAAATCTTGGGCACCAAAAAAGTGTATGTGAAAGAGAACAAAAAGAGTGTGATGATTGTGGGGATTTTTTAATCTCCGTGGTTTGTATTTATGATGCTACTTCTGTTCAGTGAGAGTTAAAGATATAATTATAAGGCTCTACAGTGAAATTTTCTTGTACATGAACTTAGTGCATGTACGTGATTTTAATTTTTCTATGAATAGGGATAGGTGAGACCTTTTTTACAATACCTGGAGCTTTGTAATCCTGGTGGCCTCCTAGCAATGTTGTATTCTAATTAATATTGAATAAATGAAGTGCCAAACTAAAGTGAATAAATAGAAGAGGGTTGATCCTGAAATAATGTATGTCATTACTTGATTCCACTCTTACCATTACATAACCCTTTAATATTAGAGGAACTGAAGTTGCTCTTAGACTGTAGAAACTCAAATTGATAATATATTTGGCTGTACTTAACATTGCTTACACTTCTGTTATACTAGCATTAATAATTTTTTCTACAAGGGGCGTCAGCTCTTGCTTTTGAAGTTTTTTTGGAATTGATTTAACTTTGCTGTCATCCCTATGTTGAATGACAATATTTGCATATGTTTATATTCTGACTCTGTTTGCAATACTTATGGTTCTATTGTTCTTTATTTGTAATGATGTGAAAAGAGAAACCGAGCTAGGTAGCAGTGTGGAATGCATGAGTGTTTGAATTGGCAGATGACTCACTGAGATAAACCATATTAGTGCTTTACTTCATATAAATACTTTTGTATGGTCAATTTGAGCTGCTATCATTTATTTTGAAAGGATAGTTCTCATCAAATAATTTTAAAGTCCTAATTACAAGTTTTTGGTCTACTGCAAGTGCAATTCTTTTTCTCCATGACACCCCACCCCAAAAAAAACACACACACATGCACGCGCGTTCGGCTTCTCTCTTCCAAATGCTCCCTTTGATGTGTCTCCTTGAAAATGTTGAATGGCATCGTTTTGTGCATAGGGCGATTTTGAGCTATTGGATTCGCAAGCAACCAACACATGGTGATGTGCTAGTGAACTCATCCAAGTAGAAAAGTGAAAATTTCTTTCATGTACCAATAAAGAGAATGATGATTTTCCTTAAAATCGTAGATAACTTACCCTCCTTTTTTCCCTCTACATTTAAAAGCAATATATACTCAATGAAATGAATATCTGAGAGAAAATAAAAGGCATATTGAAATGTTAAAGAGGTCGTGTAAAATAGAGTGACCCATGAGACAAGAGTGAAAGGAATTACTTGTATAAGTAGACAACTTAGCTATGATCAAAGAGTCTAATAGTATTGTTTCTTATGAACATGCTCCAAGTCTCTAAATCATCGTTTGGTTGCAGAGAAAATGGAAGGTGGAAAAGAAATGAAATGGTGATGGTTATTGGTTAATTATATTTTTTTTGTGCATGTAATTACCACTCAAAGTATTTCCTGCGAATCAGAGGAACTTGTATAAGCAGGGTTTGGAGAAGAAGAGTGAGTGTAAGACTTACTTTGAACAGTTGAAGAAGTAGACTTTTCTTTAGGAGCCTGGCCGATGTCGTTTGGATGGTCTTCCTTCTCTAAATCGTTTTCCTTAACAAGGGGAGTAGGTAGGGGGGAAGAGTCCATGCTTGTTTTGGCAACAAATTAAAGTAGCGAATATACAGAATAACAACAAAATTTCACAAAAAGCTATGAAATTGGAGTATCGTCAAGAGAAGGAAGGAGGAGGGGTAGAGAAATAGGAAGGGAAAATTTATGTTAGGCTAGAGAGAAATGAAGAGTTTCATTGCATTAGAACTCATTCAGAAAACCACCATGGCGAACGGTGAATGACAATAAGTTTCCTCGCATTCGGCAAAGACGACACTCGAATGGCAACCATGAACGGTGAATGGTGAAAGATGTTAGGTTCAGCTTGGTGATTCGTCGAATGTCTAGGAAGGAGGAAGAATAAAAAAAAAACGTTGACGGCCAAAATCAATAAGCAAAACAAACGGCCAAGATGTTTTATAATCAAAACGGCGTTATTTTGACATTGGTGGAGAGGCAATGAAAACAACTTTTGATGGAAAGAATCCAAGCGGCACACACACGAACTTACCCACACACAAAAATTCCTTTTCATGTCAAGCATAAACTCTAGTGTGTATATATATATATATATATATATATATATATATATTTTAACATAAGGATTTATTAGAGACACCAAAGGAGCTATAGCTCGTGTAGACAAAGATATGACAGTGCAGGCATCGTGCAATATCTGGTAGGATGCCCACTAATATTGCAAAGAGGCTCCCCGCAACTGTGTACTCCAATGGAAGTCTCCAAATACCATGAAATCAATGTGAATGGACTAGGAATTCATTTGTTTCAGATGCAGTAACATCACTTCGGTCTATGTAAAGCAATACAGATATATTGTTGTAGGCATGGCCTTTTTATGTATAGTTTCATGCTTGAAGTAGTGCCTCATATTTGAATATGCTTGTATCCTAAAAGGAGAACCAAAGTGGGGAAAAAGTGAATGGCGTCCTCAACTCGTCCGACATTCATACAATTTCTTTTTGTTTTGTTTGATCACACACACTGTTGCAATAATTTTCCCATAAAGCTCATCATTCATGTATGTAACTTTGGAGAAAAGATAACAATGATTAATATGTATAATGACACTTAGATTTCTTATATCTTTAGAATGTAAGATATTATCAATTGTTATACCAAATATAAGTATCATAAATATTGTAATGTCTTATATCATAGCATTACATATAGAATGAAATACATCTTAGTATTTAAAATAACTATATACCAATCACTTCCCAAGTAGTGTAACGCTATGAAAATTAAATTAGTTTAATATTTTATCAAAAATATATTAATATAATTTTTATGGATATATTATGCTTAAAACATTTATTAATTTATATATTGCCTAGGTTTCTGTACCTTATTGCATCTTCTCCAGTGTAGCATATATTTATTTTTTGTCGAACGCGTTAATTAGAAAAAAAGGATTTTCAGGTTGTTGATTTTTTTCAATATTTTTAAAATTGGATTAATCATTGATGCGGTGAAAATAATGATTCATGATTTACTAGTTGAATTGTGATTAAAATCGGTAATAATTAAATATATATATTTTTAAAATTTTATATATTAAAATTTAATATAATAAATAAATATTAGTATATTTTAAATATTTAATTATTAAGTCAATATTTCTTAAAATATTTGAAAAATTATTTTTTAATTGAAAAAAATAAAGTACTTATAATTAAAAGTTAAGGGTATTTAATATTGAATTTTTAAATTATATTAAAACTTCACTTATCATTAAAAATAATAATAATTGTAAGCAAATATTTTTATATTTAAAAGAAATATTATTAGAAGATAGCACATAATAAAGAAGAAATACAAAAAATAACCAAGTAAGTCCTTTTTATTTCTTTTATATTCTATTTTTTAAAATTTTTTTATATTTTAACCCCATATTGTTTTTAGTATTTTTTATTTTTAATTTATCAAATTTATTTAAGATAAACTATCTTATTATATAAATAAAATTTAAAAAAATAATACTGATTGATTTAAACTAATTTTTAGCCAATCGATTTTGACTAATTCAACTAATTTTTTATCAATTCTTTGATTGATTAATTTTTTATATTAACTGAATTGAATTAGAAATTAATTCTCAGTTTAAGTAAAATCAGATTAGTTTGGTTCAATTTTTTTTTAAGTATAATTTCTTTTATATGGTATTGGAAAAAGCATGTAAGGTTGGGGTTACTTGTATAGCTTTAAACCCCTTGATCCTTTATTTAATGAGGTGGACGAATCTGAACCATGAATTCTTTAACGAAGGATTGAGTCAAAAATTCAAAATAAAATAGAGGTTTTGTTTCAATTTTGACCAAAAAAACAGGTGAAGAAAAAAAAAACCTTATTTTAAAATTCATTTGATTGATTAAATGATGTTAAAAAAATAAAAGGTAAATTAAGTAGCATAAAAAATAATTTTTATATATCACGGATGGGCAAGCGATGACAAGATCGCTGCTTCGACGCCTCGCTCCGCATTCCAATGCTCGAATCCGACAGAACCCGAGGCTTCTAAGCCCTTCTTTTGCCTCTGCTCTTCACCATGCCTACCACGCCTCTTCCTCATCTACATCTTCGTCTTCTTCCTGTGAGGCCGTTCATATGACCGAAAATTGCATCAGAGTATGCTCTGCGCTCTATAAGAACATGTAACACTTCGTTATCATTTTGTGATCTTCTGATTGTTTAGTTATTGGTTAATTTATGCTTGCGTATTTTATTTTTAATCATTATACTGGGCATTTTAATTGCTGAAGGGATTGAATCGTTTTCGTATTTGTGCTGATGAAAGCTAGTAGAAACAAAATTTAAGCCAGGAATTATTTTTCCAATCGCATGGGAAACGATTTTACGCCTTTCCCCTCATGAGTATTGAATGTTTTTCTTTTTCACAATTCCTAACTAAAACAAAAAGGCTTAGTTCGGGTCTTTGGGATATTTTTTAGGGGGTTGTGAGAATGAGGAGTGTTGCAATGAAAATGCGATTGGTTGAAAGTAGTCAGTTCCAATAAGCATTGGATGACTGAATTCTTTTCGAGAGTTTAAACTTTGAATAGAAAGCGGAAGAGGTAAAGCGAGTAGACGGAAAAATTCCAAATGGGAACATAACTAATGGTACCAAAATGTTGTATTTTACCTAAAATTTTATGCATTTTCGTGTCAATTGATCTCGGCCTAATAGAATGAAATGAGGATTTTGACCGGAATGTCATACCTCTGCTTTGTTATCTGTTTGGTTAACTTAATTTGTGTTTAAATAGTGAACAGCTGGGGTTTAACTCCTGAGGTGATTTGCACCAATGTTAAGAAACTCCTAGATTGTTTAACTCACACTGTCACACAAATCATGTATTATTCTGGAGAAACATAAAAGCTTGCAATTATCCAGACCCTGACGCACTGTGACTTTGGTTCTTAGAAGTTGCCGTGCTCATGTCAAAACAAGAAAGTTTTCCCAACTCCTTGTCCGTGTACAATAGTTTTTACTCCCTGCAATTAATGACGGCACTTCATTGTAAACAATGGTGTCTGGGCGTGGTTAGCAATTGGCATTGAATTCATTCCACAATTACCTCCAACTTGATTATCGGATGCTTTGATAACAACATTCTGTGTTTGGAGACATGTTTGGAGGAGTTATTCAAGCATGGCTGACTGAAATAGAAAACTAAGCATTTATTAAAAAAAAAAAAAACTGAAGCACTCAACTCTCCAAAAAATCCATTTAGAAATCAGTCTTGATAGTTCCACTATGATTCTCTAATGTTTATAGAATTGTGAAATTTTTCACTATGATTCTCTAATTGTTTATAGAATTGTAAATTAACACTTAGTTTGATTGATGGACCTTCTGCCCCCATGCCTATGATTTCACTAAATGAAAGTTCGGAGATATCTATCCTGACATTACATGTAATGAATTGCAACCTAATTTTGTAGCTTTTTGTATGTGTAACAGAGAATGAAAGAAACTGGAAGCCAATGAATCATCAACGGATTGGAAAATGCTTCGTTTGAGTGTAGAAAATGGTGGATGTTCTGGGTTCCAATATGTTTTCAATCTGGTTGACCGAATCAACTCGGATGACAGGTATATTACCTTACCCCAGGTGCAATTTCTCTCCTGATTAGACTGCTGTTTGTGTCTTGTGCATGGATATGCTAAGCACTTGTCTTTTTCTACTTGTTTCTAATACATTGGCAGAATTTTTGAGAGGGAAGGAGTTAAACTTGTTGATAATATTTCATACGATTTTTGTGAAAGGAGCAACTGTTGATTACGTTGAGGAGCTGATCCGTTCAGCTTTCATTATAAGTCAATCACATCTGTGAGCTGCGTATATACCTTTGTGCGTATTTAAAACTAGATTTATACTCTTTTGCAACTCGCCTGTATTGCAAAATGGTACTTTATTATCACGGCAGTATTAATTATTGGTAAAGGCTCTAAAATAGATGTGACTTAATTTTATAATCAACAAAGGAATTTCATTAAATTCATAACATCCTGAAATGATTAGATTCTAAGAACCACCATTACATGCACTTTGATTTGAGGCAATTGGTTAGTATTTCAAGCATCCTCTATAAGCAAAATTAGCCATAATCAGATGTGGTAAAGTAATATGGGGTGATTTTTTGAGTAAAATTCACTCTTGCTTAATCTTGTCTTTTATAATTCATGGTGACCTGTTTGTTATAAGTTTGAATAGCTTCATACGGTATCTTACCAATGACTAAACTACTGTTTGTTTCTGTTTCATATCCAGGCGACTGAAAATCCCAGTGCAGTTGGTGGTTGCAGTTGTAGAGGTTCCTTCCGGTGAAAGAGTAGTTATTTTGCTAGTCCCTCCTGATTCTATCCGCCGCCCAGATATTTAATTGATTTCAATCCTTGTGGACTATTTTGTCTGTCAAGGCACTTGATTTTTGTATCCAAACCCCAAAAAAAAAAAAATGATTGATTGAATTTAAGACACTATTTATCGTTTGTAATAATGATACAAAGATAAGACGAGCCTGTGCCACAAGTTATTGGGCATTATTATGTAGTGGATTTTACTTGCTGCTATTGTCATACTTGCGCTTGGAAATTGGATATAGGCTACAGCAAGTCTAAAGATGCAGCATTCTAATTTTCTCCCTATCTCAGTGAACCTCGGAGAAAACCCCCGGCACCATCCAGTTTCTCTCTCTGCCCCTTCTCTCTCTCCCCAATTTGGTTCAGACCTATAATTATAAACCTCAATCATCGAGGATGCTCAGTATTACGATATACTATAAGTTAGGTTCCGTTTAGACACATTAAACAAAACAATTGCAAATAAATATTTTTGAAAGAAATAAAAATAATAACTAGCCTGTAACACAAGCATTCGTGTTATTCCCAGGTTGTGTCAGTCTTGTTTTCCAAGTTTTACGTATCAAATTTATAGAAGGATACAATAAGACGAACCTTTCAATTTCTAAACAAGCCAATTCGAATTAGGCAATTTTGTCAGGCACCAAAAAGCATCCAGCTTCGTATACGATATAGTACTCCTTCCAGTGCTCTTTTCAGTGTTGCCTTTACAGACCATTTGGAACTTGCAAGTGCAAAGAATAGATTATTAGTATTAAAAAAAAAAAAAACCCTTATTTAAAATTAGCCGCCTCGGTCTTATAAACTACATCCTCCAGTGTTTACGGACAAATCGTTTCAGCAAATAAAGATTTTGTGCTTGTTCACCATATTATATATCCAACACAGTCAATGCAACCATGTTTGTGAATTAAGACTAACAAAGAAGCAATCATATGACACTTATTGCAAAAATGGAAATCGCTATCTAGTTCATGAGGTTCACTCCAAATTTCCAAAAGTTTGAAACTTCAAGACGGCCAACAAAATGGTCCAACGATTTACTCTTCTGATTGCCTTTGCCCCAACACAGGAATATCTTCATATCGTTTCTGCAGAAGGAGAAAATGGAATTACCCTTCGATGGTCACCATCATTAAAGTCAACAGCAAAACATCATTAAGAACCAGAAATTTTAACATTAATGTTTGGTAATGGGGTACAATTATTTGTTCTGCTAGCACAGATCGGATACACAATGGAAATCTGAAATGGCATAAACATGTAACTCCATTCATGAAGAGTGTAGTAAACAACAAATCTTCTCACCCTCACTATTTCAATTTTCTCCCTTCTTCCCCTTTTCTTCTCACCCTCACTATTTCAATTTTCTCCCTTCTTCCCCTTTTCTTCTCACCCTCACTATTTCAATTTTCTCCCTTCTTCCCCTTCGAAAAGGGGAAGTCTCATCAAAGAGTGTCTACTGACCAAGGCCACATCCTCTTTTGTCCCCCTCTAAACTATTCTCTCATTTAATTAGGCTATGTTTGGTTAGAGTGAATATGGACAGGAGGAAAATGGCAGTGTATATATACCACCGAATGAAAAAAGAAAAATCTCTCACAGAAATGCCTGAGAAAAAAAGAGACTGCGAGAGAGAGAGAGGGCAATTGGTGATTAACAACTTGCTCCCATGGAACTTTTCTGAACAATCACGACAAATGAAAAATTAAGGGACAGAAACAGATAGCTGTCTCAGTGTGTGTGTGCATGTCAGAGAACAGGTCATCTTTTTTTTTAACTCTTAATGCTATGGAGAGCTTAACCTCCTAAGAGGTTGAGCTCTCCTCCCTTTGTTGGATTTAACTGAAAAATGTGTAAAGTAATTTTCTTTTTATCATACATACAAATCTTGAGGTGATTCAACAATGGAGAGTCTTGATCTCCCAAGAGATCGAACTCTCCACAGCAAAATCCATTTTTCTTCTATGGTTTTTCTTTTGAAAAGTTATCTAGGCACAATCATAATATGTCAAAATTGCATCAATTTCAAACTCAGATAAAAAGTATTTGCATTAGAAAGTATTCATAAACTGAGAAATTGGAGCCCATTCGAAAACCCAGTGAGGATAATGACTACTTGCAAACACCATTAAGTTGGTTACTAGCATTATCATCTAGGAATACAGGCAAGTCCAAAAGAGACAGTATCACGGCTCCAATCTGCTACACGATTTAGAAGAGACACCAAAGCAGTAATTAATAAGTTTCAGGGGAAACAGAATTCATAATACAAACAAAAATGGCAGATATTAACGAAAATAATGCTTTCCTAGTGCTAACACGCAAAAACCAACAAGAATGGATCCAAAGAAAGCATCATTTCAATTTAATAAATCAAATTTGACATTTCAAAAAAAAAAAAATCATTCTCACAAGGTAAGCACCATAAAATTGATACTTAAACGAAATAATGTCGTATTTAGAGTGAAGCAGATTTCGTACCCCAACATTATTGTACTCCCATAGCTTGTGAACCCCATAATCCACAGCCTGCAACCAATAACAGCATTCTCATAATTATCCTTCTCGGAAGTAAATAAATGTACAAAACAAAGTGACAGATGTCATACAAAATATTAAGCCCTCTTCGGAACAGAGTAATGGATTTTAAAAATTTATCTTAAGTTTTTTAACACCGAACAACTGAATCTTCATGTCATCGATAATAAATTTCCACTCGTCGATTGTGAGAATTGGGGTATTACTTATGCGTACTTCCTATTTAGCCACATTGTTGCCATATTCGAAACTCTGAGGATAATCAACGACGATTGAAACATAACGCCAAAAACCCCTCCTTTCCTAACCCACATTCTTCGGAGTTTTGCATCAAACAAACTGGATTTAGATCATTTCTATGAAGGATACTAGCAGCTGAAGCTTTATTTGGTTCCCAGGCAAAACAACAAAGCCAAATTTCCAATCCCAGCACGCCCCTACAATAAATGCACCTGCTCCTAAAAAAATTTCCTAGCATATACAAAACAAAGAAAGCTGGAATACAATCAACAAGGTCCCCATGAGATTCAACGAACAAGAGCTCTCTGAGTAAAAACTGAGAACTGACCCGTTCTCCGAGGAAGGCGCCAGCGATGATGAAAGTAACATAGACGGAGTTGCGGCGCATAACGACTTTGTAAAGGCCTTCAAGAAGACCTCCTCTACTCATTCGAGCTGCTGAATCCATGGGTGATTGATTGGCTTCGCTGTGTTTCTCTGGTTTACCTCGGATTGTGTCTGTGCTCTAGGGTTGCAGATCTCTCCCTCCTCTGCTCTGCACCGATGTTAGGGTAGGTTCCTAGCGGACCGAAGGAGAACCATACCGGTTCACTCGGACCGGACAAATGCGTCGGTCAACAAGTCGTCCGCGAATGATGGTCCGATTTTTTTTTTTTAATTAATATTTTCTTTCTTTAATTTTATTTAAAATTAACATTGAGTCCCTGCTGAAATAGGTCTCGAGATAACTTTCTTTAGAATTGAGAATACGGATCCTAAGTGTTAGGATCTTTTTATATTACTCATATTCTTTCTAATAATAAGGAGATCTATTTTTTTAAAAAAAATTGTAAGTAACATTAAAAAAAATGAGGAATTCATTCTCCATAATTGATAGCCTTGTTAATTGTTATGTAACCTCTTCTCCCTTATTTTATTTTTCAAATTGATCTAAGTCTCAAATAATTATGTAGAATGCAATCTCAATATAGTTAAATTTATCTCAATAGCAATTAATTTACAGATTCAATGATTTATAATATTTATAAGACAAAATAAAATATGAAAAAAATATTTTGACATATTTCAAATTGAATACAGTAATTTTAAACCTTGAAATAAAGTTAAAAACTTTTTGAACAAAAACTATATTTGAAATCATTTATTAAGTCATATTCAATTAAAGGTAGAGTATGCCTCAAATGCTATAGATTTGGCAAAGTAAAAGGTAGAGTATGCCTTTTTTTTTGGAAGCTCCTGAATGTTGGTGGCATGGCCCCTTATTTCTTTTTATTTTTTAAAAAATTATAGTTAAAATTATACCTTTGTACCTTATAATTTTTTAAAAAATTATACCTTTTGTTTAGTTAACTATAGAAGTAGTGAAAGAAATTTAGAAAAATTATACAATAGAAGAAAATGTAAGAAAATAAATATAAATATGTAATTAATTTATAGCATAATTATTTTATTTGGTAAATAATTACTTAGAAGAAATACATAATTTAAAAAATTTTAAAATTAAAGTAATTAGGTGAGAAAAAAATAAAATAAAATAACTACATATTTTTAATTAAAATATAATTAAGTATTGTTTAAAATTTCCACAAATATCATGTTGGTGGATTTTAGGGTTATTATTAGATATTAATGCCCTTAGTTATCGGTGTCAAAGCCTGAAGAATGACCTCTCAAATTTCATTCTAGTAAATCAAAGCACTGGATGGAGAAAAGAGGTCACTAGTAGCAGGTAAAAACTATAATCTTTAATGAGAAGATGTGTATTTTCACCTTTTTTAAACTAACTATCATGTATTGAGAGGGTTTTAGTAGAAGTGGTTTTTCCCTAAGATTATCACTAGGATCACTGCGTACTAAAAAACTGCATTTGAAATTTACTGCTTTTATTACTATCTGTTTTTATGCTGTGATTTCAAGTGTTAGTAATTCTGGTGGATCGTTCGGGGCTTTCCATGTTTAACTGGCCAGAGTTTATGTTTCCCTTATACGTAATCTCAATTAGAAGATATGAGATTATTTAAAGGAAAAATTATATATGAAGACCATTAATTGGTAAAAATAATATTAAAGGACTTTAAAAATTAAAATCATTTTACATAGTTAAAATTATAATTAATGTATCCAAAAGTTATTACTCATGTTTTTCAAAAATTACCACCAAGAAAACTTTTTGTGACACGGTGAAAATCAAATTATAACTATAGAAAGCATAAATAATAATTTTTAAAAATTTTAATGATAATTTTTGTAATTATTTTTTGAAAAAATTTGATTTTTTAAGGTTCTTTAATAAAATTTTCATCAATTTATAGTCCTTACGGGAAAGTTTTTCGTATTTAAAAAGTTTTGTTGTAAAAATTTTATGACTGTAAAATAAAATTAGAATTGCCCTTCAGAGTTGTCTCAGCTGAATCTTTGGTTCCTTTGTCGGTGCCTACAAGTAATAACATTTATCCAATTTTTTTGTCTACTGCAGCTTGCTTAATAGGAGAAGCCACTACTAGCCTCTCCAGGCGATGATGGGGAAATGTCAGGGTGTGGGAACTGGTATCACAGTGCCGATACAAGTTTTGCACATATTCTGTATCAGCAGCAGGAATTAATTCATACTGGTGATGCCTAATAGAACATGCTATATGCGCAGTTGTCGATCAAACACAGACATTGAATATTGTATTCTTTAGGAAAGCGTGACTACAATTTGTAATCATCATCAAAACTAGATGCTTTCGGTTTGTATGCTGCCTTTGTACAGTTCCTGTGACTCTGCATTTTTGCTCAATAGTTGCTTTCACATTTAGAAGAGAAGTCACTTGCCCAAGTGTTACTTGGTACCATAAGCATGCTCACTTTAACGAGCCCTATGTGTAGGATAGGGAATCACCACAGCAGTCAGTGAGTTGCTGGTTGGCAAATTAAGGACTAATTAAAATCAAATTCTTATGGAAGTACAGAAAGTAACAAAATGGTTCTTATAAGGTCAGGATTAATAAACCATCCTCCATATGAGCAGGATGCTAAATGAACTCCAGAAATGAGAAATCAACACCTGTTTTAAATTGTCAATCCACCAGCATTTGCCCTTCTTCCCTCTTCTACCAAAGCCGCTCGTGCTGTCATAATCCTGCTTGGAACAAAAGGAGCGTCAAAAGCCGAGCAATTTATCCAATCCTTCAACAGCTCCTCCTGACCCCACATTTCAGGAATCCAAACCCTTCCAGCGACTGCAACTCTGTGACGCTTCAGCCTCTCACGTCCACCATCCTCTGCCTCAGCAATTTCTTCGTTAACATTTAGAGCAGGCGAAACCAGATTCTGAAATGCAATTTCCTCGTTATTGCGTAGACAGGCTTTTGAAGCAGATGGGGTTTGTGTGTCATCTTTGTCACTGTCATCCAGGCTGCAGATGCCCATATAGGAGCCTTCTTGCTCAATATTATCTTCAGATAGATGGGGTTTCTTCAATTTCAGTGGCTGATAGGGGATCTGGTTATCAGACATAGCAGAAGCTAGAGGGGTTTTTCCTTCCATTCGGAGCAGAGGAGAGGCAGGGTATGCAGGGGGTATTGTTGTTTGATGTTCTTTCTCTATTGCTCTCTGAATTGCTGGGCGGGGGAATAAAAGGCAAAGAATGGGTGGGAAATTAGTTTACACGTCTCCCACACAGAGTTTCGTTTTTGTATGGTAATTGAGAAAAGTACGTGTCTTGTTGGAGGTGGGATTTTAATGTGTGGCTTTGTTCCAACTTGCAAGTACTGAAAATGCCAAGTGATAGAAAACAAAAATAATAATTTTGTCAGGGAGAGCCAACTACTTTATTATTTTGAAAATTGCGTGCGTAACAATAGAAAAATTTTATATAAATTTTTTAAAAAATTCCACGACCAAAAAAATAGAATAAAATTTTATCATCAAAGCCAGGTTTCCTCGGAATCTCGAAAGGATTTTTGGAGGACTGAGGCTGATTTTTTGTTTTTGGGCCAAATGTGAGGTTGATATTGATCAGCGGAACTATATTTGATTTTTGGCTCTCAACCAATGAGGTGGATGGATTTGATTTCTAGTAGGGAATTATCATCAGTCAGTTATTTACCATCATCCAACTGAATATAAATGGTGACTTTTTTCTGGAGTTGCTCAAAAAGATATTTCAAATTTTTAATGACCCTGACCAACATAAAAAAAAAAAAACCATTATTATTGTATTAAATTTCCATTTACTATTTTTATATGGGACATGCCCCTTCATTTTAGTATCTCTCGTGTCACGTGCTATGCCTATAGATGTTGCTTCTGGAGCCTTTTAATTAATCAATAATTTATTTATTATTTATTTTTTGGGGCTAAGGGCATTAGGACTTTTTGGTAATAACAATGAGTTACCGCCAATTCTCTAATTTGCGACTTCACCCATCATTTCTGATTCCATTACATATTACAGGCTTCGTGTTCCAAGTGAAACGAATTCATAAACAGTCATAGTATGTACGTTGGTCTGGGGAGGCACAAGCTGAAGAACACGACAGAGGTGGCTCACCTTATTCAGAGCTATGCACATACTAGAGCGTCAAACAAAGGAAAACAATTGCACGCTCGCCTGATACGAGGTGGTTATCCATTATGCACCTTCATCACCAATCACTTAATCAACATGTACTCAAGAAGTGGAGAACTCGGTTACGCTATCAAACTGTTCGACAAAATGCCACAAAGAAACGTGGTTTCTTGGACCGCAATGATTACTGGGTTTTCTCAAAATTGGAGGTTTCGAGAGGCTCTGAATACTTTTTGTCTAATGAGGAATGCTGGAGAAGCATTGACGCAATTTTCTTTTTCAAGCGTCCTTCGAGCATGTGTCTCTCTCGGGTCGATCGAGTTTGGGACGCAGATGCATAGTCTCGCTATGAAATGTGGGTTTAGCAACGAACTGTTTGTGGGTAGTAATTTGGCAGATATGTACTCAAAGTGTGGGATATTGCATGATGCTTTTAAGGTTTTTGATGAGATGCCTTGCAAGGATGAGGTGTTGTGGACTTCTATGATTGATGGCTGTGTGAAAAATGGAGATTTTGGGGAAGCTTTAATGGCTTATAAGAAGATGATCAGTGATGATATTTACATTGATCAGCATGTCCTTTGTAGTACTTTGAGTGCTTGCAGCGCACTTAGGTCTTCTAATTTTGGGAAGTTTCTCCATTCAACTATTGTGAAGTTGGGATTTGAATTGGATATTATTCTGGGAAATGCTCTCATAGATATGTATTCAAAGTCACGGGACATGGGAAGTGCGTCGAAAATCTTCCAAATTGATTCAGATTGTAGGAATATAGTGTCATATACTGCTCTGATTGACGGATACGTTGAGATGGACCAAATCGAAAACGCTTTAATTACTTTTGTTGACTTACGGAGGCAGGGAATTGAACCTAATGAATTTACGTTCTCTAGCTTAGTCAAGGCTTGTGCTAACCGAGGAGTACTAGAACATGGAATCCAGCTTCATGGCCAAGTTGTCAAATTTAACTTTGATAGAGACCCTTATGTTGCTTCAACACTTGTTGATATGTATGGAAAATGTGGGTTGTTTGATCACTCAACCCAATTGTTTGATGAGATCGAGAACCCAAATAATATAGCATGGAATTCATTGCTGGGGGCTTTTGCACAGCATGGATTAGGAAGAAATGCCATTAAAACTTTTAACCGGATGATCAACAAAGGGGTTAAACCAAATGCAATAACATTTGTGAGTCTTTTAACAGGATGTAGTCATGCAGGAATGGTTGAAGAAGGATTAAATTACTTTTATTCCATGGACAAGATTTATGGAGTAGTGCCCAAAGAAGAACATTATAGTTGTGTTATTGATCTGCTTGGTCGAGCTGGAAAGCTTAAAGAAGCTGAAGATTTTATAAATAACATGCCATTTGAGCCAAATGCTTTTGGATGGTCTTCTTTTCTTGGGGCTTGTAAGATCCATGGTGATAAGGAAAGGGGCAAACTTGCAGCAGAAAAATTGATGAAGCTTGAACCTGAAAATAGTGCAACTCATGTTTTGCTTTCAAATATTTATGCTAAGGAAAGACGATGGGAAGATGTTAGAAGTTTGAGGAAGATGATGAAAGATGGAAACATAAAGAAATTGCCAGGTTATAGCTGGGTTGATATTCAAAACAAAACCCATGTATTTGGAGCTGAAGACTGTTCTCATCCTCAAAAGAAAGAAATTTATGAAAAGCTTGACAGTCTTCTAGATCAGATAAAGAATGCTGGATATGTTCCTCAGACGGAATTAGTTCTGGTTGACATGGACGAGGCTTTGAAGGAGAAGCATCTTCATCATCACAGTGAGAGAATTGCTGTGGCTTATTCACTAATAAGCATGCCAATCGGGAAGCCAATCATTGTGAAGAAGAATTTAAGGGTTTGTGCTGATTGCCATTCTGCTATGAAGTACATATCTAAGGTTACTGGGAGAATTATTATTGTCAGAGATAACAGCAGATTCCACCATTTCTCGAATGGTTTGTGCTCCTGTGGGGATTACTGGTAATGCCTGAAAGCTTGATGGTTTTTGAAGGGATTTGATGCTAACAACTGGAAAACCACAGTCAAGAAATTTCAAGGAACTACACTTCTTTTGATTGTTTGCCTTGCTGTTTGAAAGAGGAGAGAATGTCCGTGGTGCATCAATTTTCAATTGAGTCTCCTCGAGACCGGAAGGTCAAGTTTTTTTGGCGGTTATGCCTTGCAAAACCTATTCAGGGTAGATTTTTATTTTTATTTTTTGTTAACTATGATATCTTCTATTAACTTAAAAATACAAATATATATTATATCAAAATATATACAATTAAAAATAATACAGAGTAATTTTTATTTTTAAATATGTAAAAATAAAAATAAAAATAAAAATAAATTTTATTTTATTTTATTTTTATATTTAACAAAAATGTACTTAAATTAATGAAAAATATTTAATAACAAATTTAAAATTAAACTAAAATATAACATAATATTTTATTTTAAAAAGATTCATATATATTTTAAAAGTAAAAAAAAATCGCATAATTTTAATACAATTTATAAAAAATTCTATCTAATCTGCCCTAAGCTTCAAATCTAATAAGATCCTAATAAGTCTGATACTGAATGTGATATATTACATAACATTCTGCACATAGTTCGGGTTATTGACTACTAACTTTATAAACTTTCAAATTTAAAATTAAATTCTTCAATTTTCACACTCTTAAAAATAAATTCTTTTATTTATTTTTCTCCAAATGAGAGTTTACCATATCATTTATAGAGATGTTTAAGGTGACAAAGAAAGTATCGTCATTAAGAGAAAAATGAATATTTTCTGAAATGTAAAAGTTGAGAGTTTTAATTTTCAGTTTTGCAGATTGAAGACCTAGATTTAAAGAAAATTTTTTGCATTTTCCTCCTTTCCTTCCCCCCTCCCCCTCTCTTTTTTCTTTTCTGCTCTCCCCCGGGGTAAGGGGGAGGGATTACGCAAGAAATTAAAATTAAAATTGGCAAAAAGAACAGCGACGTTACCTGAAAGATTATCTGAACAAGCCAATGAACTCATCCAAACATGCTAGACAAGCATCGATGCTGAAATATCTTTACTAGGAGCACAACAAAGTCTAGAAACCGCTTGGCTCTCAAGAACAAATATATGCTCAACTCCGACCTTAAAGTACCAACCAAGGCTAATACCTAGACCCATGTTGTTTATATTCCTAAAAGTTGATGCCCTCATGAAGAAACGAAAGTGCTTTTTATTATATATATATTTTTCTCCCCTTCTTGGAAGACAAATGAAAGGGTTTAAAGAAACTTAGAACATGGCGAAAAAGAGTATTAAGCTCTGGGATAAAGTGAGCGCCCTTTCTTCTTTAAAAATTCAGGGACAACCGACCCACCATCGGTGAGAGAAGAAGGTCGCCGGTTGATACCAACAGTCATATCTCCCGGTGTAAGCTGACTTGCCTGTGCTCAAAACAAAAGGCAGAGTTATTGATTTCCGTGACAGAAGAACAGAAAGGAGGGTTGAACCATACCTGTAGGGGCCTCCCTTCAGTTTCCTCTTGACGCTTGAATCCAGTTGCAATTAATGTTATGCTTACCTATATGAAACCAAATGACATGAGCTCCAAACAGATGGATAACTAGCATGTACGTTGCTTATTAAAGATTGTCTGCTGGAGCAACTGCATTACATGCACGTGTTCATATAAATTACGCAAAAAGCTAACATATTTTAACTTACTTGACCACTAAGCGATGGATCTATCACTGCTCCAAATATTAAATTAGCAGTAGGGTCCACAAGGTCATATATAACCTCTGCTGCAGCATTTACCTGTGAGTGATTATATTATAAAATGTAGCATACAGAAAAGGCGGTCGTACATTTTTGTTTTTTCGCTGAAAGCATGAACACCAAAGTATGCCGCTCAAACAGGCCTTTGCTCAAATTCTTAATCCAAGTTTAAAATTTGTTAAGGAAAATTCAAGACCTCGAAATTACAATCACTGGACAGAGGTAGACTATCTTTTCACAAAAAGTTTCCGCCTCATAGATTTTGCTTGCTTTTGTGAATATCATAAACATGGAAAACTAATACAACTGGCAATCTCACAAATGTAAAAAGAAACTTAAAAGAGAGGTGGAAAAAACATGGATGATGATGACAAACAATTAGCAAAGAAAAAACTACAATGGTCGAAGGGCTATATAGCTACCTCAAACAAGGTCAGATCACTTCCACCGGTTATGTTCCATACAATTCCAGTAGCCCTCTCTATGCCAATATCTAGTAAAGGCGACTGGATAGCATTTAATGCAGCATCTCTTGCCCTTGTTTTCCCTAAAACACAAATTGGAGACAAAAGTTTTATGTGATTCATGGACCAGAACAGGCTCATCAATTCCAAGCCAAAAAAACAGAAGAAGAGGTTCCTTAAATCAAAGATAACAGATTTCATATATAATAATAATAAGATAAGGTAGTGGTAGAGAGAGGCAAAATTTTATTCATACACCATCAATGTGTCTTTATCCAGAACTTTAAAGCTTCCATTCTTTTATTTTTCGACATGCATACCATATAATAATATAATATGTACAAACTTCCTTCTACCTGTACAGTTTGAGTACCATCCTACCCCTCTGCACATATACAATTTTCAGCGAGCAACAAACAGAATCCAAAGTTCTTAGTTCCTACTTATTCCAATCATTGCATTATAATGTGAGTCAAATAAAAGATCAGGACTCAGAAGCTGCAGCGCCATGTGCAGTTTCCATGCATACCAGTTGCAGTTCCTATCCCCATTAGTGAAGAACCTGCATTGGCCATTATAGCTCGAACATCAGCAAAGTCTACATTTACCAATCCTGGAATCTGCAATCAATCAACAAGACATGAGCATAAATGAGTTGAAGACAGATACCATCAAGATTAATCCACGAGTGATACGTGATCAGGACATTCTACCAGTGAAATCACCATATAATGTTTCATCTACATACATCCAACTGAGAAACACAATATAGGAATTCATGCAAATAAAGAAATAGTGATGCCAGACCATCTAGGTTCTCACAATTTTAAACGTACATGTCACACACACACACATAATTAATAGCGTTTTTTATTTGTTCTACACAGACCAGCAAAACTAGCAGCTACAGTCTAAAAACTGATTGGATAGGGGCTACTGTCAGAAGAAATGGGATACAACATACTTAGAAAAATCAATTTCTAGTGGAAAATAGAAAAAAGAGGGGGTAGGGGAAAAAATGCAGTAGCAATAGGAAGGTATGTGCTCTTATTCAAGGATGTCAGGGGATTCAATACCGTAATAATATCAGATATGCCACGAACACCTTGTCGAAGTATATCATCAGCCAGATTGAACGCTTCAGTTACAGGGGTAGATTGAGAAACTGCAGTCAGTAGCTTGTCATTTGGAATGACTATCAGCGTGTCAACATTATCTCTTAGGGCTGCAATTCCTTCTTGGGCTTGAACTGCCCTCCTTCGTCCTTCAAAAGAGAAAGGGGTTGTGACAATACCAACAGTCAGTATACCCATCGACTTTGCTACACCGGCAATAATTGGAGCTCCACCAGTGCCCGTTCCTCCACCCATTCCAGCCTGCACAAAAGAATTTTAACTTCCAGTGTTAGAATGATATACCAATAATGAACAATTTAGCAAACCCGCAAGCAACCCTATGTTAGTAAATGCAAAAATCTTATATTCCAGGATTCCTAGAAATCTAATATAAGATATATGAAAATTTGAGATCCCCATGTTAAAGACAATTATAACATTGGAGATTTTGAATTTCTTATGCTCAAATGTTTAATATTTGGGTTTTCAAGATATTTAGAATTTACAATTCCAGCCTACCAAATGCTTCTATAATGTAAAACAGTACTTCACTTAGCACAAGCTATAATTGCTGATAGAGATAAGTAGTTGAACCTACTGTGACAAAGACCATATCAGCTCCATAAACTGCCTCTTCTATTGATTCTTTGCTTTCTTTGGCAGCATTCATGCCAATCTCAGGGTTGCCACCAGCACCAAGACCCCTTGTAAGCTCTTGACCAATTTGTAAACGGTTCTCAGGGAAGACAGGTGACATTCTCATGGCTTGAACATCAGTATTAACAATCCAGAACTCTACACCTTTCATGGAACTCTCTATCATGCGATTGACTGCATTCGACCCACCACCTCCCACACCGATAACTTTGATCTTCGCTTCATTGTAATTACTTGGACTAGCTGTATCTCCTAAGCTCTCAGGGACATTTCCAGCAGACTTATCCTTTCTTGGATTGTGCACCGCGCTGTTCCCTTCCCCTCTAAGCATTGACACTTCAGGATGTAGATCCAGAAAAGGGTCCTTACTATGATATGGGCTGACGCTGTGGGAATTGGCTGAACACTTAACCTGAAGCAAAGTTGACTTTCGGTTGCCACCAGCATATCCATGCCTGTCATATTTCATGCAACAACCTCTCCCTGGGTAGTTCTCTGTCAATGTTCTTCCCCCATGAACAGTTAGCACCCCTACTACATTTCTAGTGTTCGAAGGTGCAAAATTTGTTGACATACAAGTTGCCATTTTATTGTAGCCAAACTTCTGATAGGCAAGTTAATTGATAAAGAAATTTAGAGGCCCACAAGACTCAAACATCTGAGTCGCCCAAAATTCTTTCTGACAATACCTGTTTATCAATAACACATACATAAAAAAGGTCCCCCCGAAATATTAGGGCCAAATATTTATTTAAGGAAAAAAAAAAGGCACTATATCGTTGAGGAGTGGCTCAAGTAAAATGAACTAAAACGGTGTATTGCATAATATAGCCCATAATCACAAATCTCGAAAAAACCAGAAAGCTCTACAATCTCCAAGTTCAATCAATCAGATCAGAAGAGCAAATGCAACTACGATTGCACAAAATTCTACTTTAGGAGAAAAAAGTACAACACCATGAGAAATGGTAAACAAACCAGAATTCATATAAGCTAGGAAGGATAGGGACCTGAGAAAGACGAAGGCTCTCAAACACAAGCATTAAAAGTGCAGAACCCAAACGGTGGGAAGCGGGTTTTTCCTCTGGCTTTAGAGTGAGCAGCTGAGCTCTTCATTCTTCGGTGGACACTGTCCGTTTTGTTGATGATAAAATGGAAAATGGTCCGCGACGACGAAAAATCTGAAGCGTGAAAAACCAATTCTCCTTTTCTGTTGGGCCTCTCCCACTGGGCTGTAAAAAGAGAAACGGCTTGCATACAAGGGTTTTTCAGCTTTTTTAAAACACAAAAGTAAAAAGGTAATGAAAGACGAATCAAAATTTTCATATTTTCGTTTTACTATTATGATCCTGAATTTAGATATATTTATTATATTATCAAATAATAAACACATGTGATAATACAAGAACATAAATACCGCTCAAGGTGATGTGAGTCTTCCATTCAAAGGAATCATAAGAATTTCTCGACTTTTCAAAAAGAAAAAATTGATAATATCAATTCAAAAAAAAAAACACTCAATTTGCAATGTCTACAAGTTTTTAAAAACTATAAGTGATTCCATTAATTATGCGTTGAGTTCATACTTTTTTTTTCTGAAATTGATATTGTACTTAATAATTCCATGTTTCTTGTATAAATATGACATTCATGTCTCCTTCTAGATAAAATGAATTAAATATATGTATAACTATCATATGAAATTTCATTCTTATCGCAATTTACTTTTTTTTTTTTGATTGCCTAAACAATTTACAAACTGAGTTGTTAGTAGGTCATATTCCTTTATGGTAATCTAATACACTTCGAGATGCCTAGTAATTTCAAGATTATTTAAGGAAAGCTTTAGAAATGTAAAGGAGGACCGAAATAAGAATAAATGAAGTGAAATGGAGCAATAATTTAATTTATGGCTGAAAATACAAAGATTGGTATAATTTGGATTGAAAAAAACAACTCATTTGACAAGCCTAGTAGCATAACATATGTCTTAAGATTGCAGGCATGATCTGGTGGCTCATCAAACCAATCTTTGTATTTTCAAAGTGGATTGGATAAGGCCAAAAATAAAAAAGAAAGATTTGAAAGGGGGGGGGGGGGGGGGGAATCCAAGTACGGTGGTTAGTTTTGTTCAGTATAACCTAATTATATATATTTTTTTAAAATTATTTTATGGGATCTTATATAAAAGATTTATTCTTTTAAAAGATAAACTGTAATTTTACCAAAAAAATTAGCTCAGCCAAACTAACCCCACTTAATGACATCCTAAATCAACTCAGGCTAAATATCTTACTTAAAAAATTGGGTTTGTATTAAATCAAATTTGGCATTGGGTTAGACAAAAGCTTAATCTAATGTAATCCATATACACCCCTAATGTGTTCAATAATTAGCAAAATATGCTAACAATTCAATAACAATTTTAAATATGTATGCATAACATTCGTGTTTGTGAGATATTAATATTTTGATCATATTATTGCAAACAAAGTGATAATTGAACCAAATGTTTAGGCGCCAATTTTATTACCAATGTTTAATCCGCATTTTCTTTTCGAAGCTTTTAAGCAAACAATGGCCACATTTTTTTTCAACTTTAAACTGCAATTACGCTATATGGGGTAATGGTTTATTTTTAAATATTTTTTAAAACAAATATTAATTAAATTAAATATTTAATATAAAAAATTAATACAATATATTCCAATATGAAATATATATAAATATAAATGTTAATTAAATTATAATTATTATTAATTTCAATTTTAATTTTAGTATTTCTTACGCCATTTAAGATAATATATATTTCAAATTCATAAATTTGAATATTAATAAAATATTATATTTATATATATATATATATATATATGAAATTCATTCAATTTTTTATAGATATTAAAAAATTCATAATGTATTTCTTCTCCCAAAAAAAAAGATTTGGAGTTTTTTTAACAACTCTAAAAAAAAAAGAAAATATAACAGAGAAGACAATAAAAGAAAATAATTAAAATAATAAAAAAGTAATAAAACATATGTTGTTGTAATAGTTTACTAGATACTGTAGTAGTTTATTATACATAGAAATTAAAAATATTTTTTTTTAATTAACTTTGGATATATTTTAAATAGTTTTTATATATCTTGAATAAAGTGCAGTAAATTATTATCATATCATACATTTTATTAGTTTCTATTTCATTCCTTTATTTTTTTTATTGTCTTCTTTGTTTCCTTTCAGAGTAATTAAAAAATTCAATTTTTTTGCATACCCATGTATAAAATATATTTTGAATTTTTTTAGTTATTTTATGTCAAAAAATTGAATGAATTTTTTTTATTATGTGTATATATTAAATTATATTAATATTCAAATTCATGAATTAAAAATATATAATCTTAAATGGTGTAAGAAAAAATTTAAATTTTAAAATAAATAAATTATGATTATTATTTAATTTTTATTTATATAAAGTTTATGTTACAAGTTAACAAAACAATATTGGTTTAATTTAATTATTATTTATATATTTTAAAAAAACATTAAAAAATATTAACCCATATAGGGTAATTACAGTGTGAAGAACGCGGGTAATTGCCCATTACCCCATACGTGGGCCCGCGTTCTTCATTTTAAATTTGAAAAAACAAAAAAGGGCACAGCATTGTCAGCCTGCATCTTTTAAAAAGAAGAAAAAAACAAGATAATAAAATTAACGACTAAGTATTTAGTTCAATCATCATTTTATTTGCAATGGCACAATTAAAATCTCCTGAGATGTTTCTCCAAATCATGTCCAGTGGCCTTGAAGACCAATAATTTTTCAAGCCTAGATATAGCAGGAGGGTGAAACAGCCAGTTGTCACTGGCCACCGATTAGAAGTTTAGAAGTACCACCAAGAATTTTGAGAGTCTGATATGCTCCGAAAGTCAAATAGAAATTAAACGGATCATCAACTATTACTCATGTTTCCACTCAACTTTGTGCTTACGATAGTTGAACACAATTGTTGAAGCGATGAAGCCCACAGTTCCAAGTGCCAGGAAAAAGCCATAGCTTAACCAAGCAGTGTAGTTGATGAAGAACCAAAACTTCTTCTCATCTTCAATAAACATCACCTCGTCCTTTGTTTTGATATGGAAGTAGATGCCATAAGCAAACATGAAAATTGCAGTTGATCCCCCGCGTAAGACATATCTGGCAACAGTAGAAAAGACTATGTTTAGGATTATCTTAGTTTGGTGAAAATTTTGGGGATAGTTAGATTAGCGAGGATGGCAAAACGCTCGCTTGTATGCACAAGCCCATCTCATGAACATATACTTAATTGGTTATGCAATTCAACGATGAAAATGAGCAATGAAGGTAGAAGAGGAAGACTCTACAAAGTTGTAAGTATACTTTTTTTATTTCTTTGCTTAGCATAAAAACATAAAATGACACATCAAATAATTTCTTTAGTAATTTTTACGAAATTAAATTTGAGAATAACATTAAGAATATTTTAAAAAATAGAAAATGAAAAAAAAAACGAATGACAATTTAATACAAACTAGAAAGAAAGAAAAAAGGTATATATTGACTTAAAACAAACAGTTTAGTCCTCATATAATGAAGAACTGCACTCTACTCAATCAGCAGGTAAATTTAAAAAATTGTGAAGTAAGATAAATACTCAAATCAAATACCTCAACCAGTACCAGTTGTAATCTCCAATGGATAGCTGATAGTAAGTAAAAACCACTCCTAAGAGGACAGTCATTATAGAGACCACAAGAAAAGCAATCAGCAAAGTTGTGAATGCACCGCAGACTTTGTGGTTCCATAAACTTGCATAGATGCTGTCCATTTCTCTGGAGATTACTGTGAAAGGTAAAAGGCCTCCCAGAAACATCTGAACAGGTGTCCTCAAGTACCAAGGTTGCTGAGCAGTTGGCATCTGAATTCTTCTGGTGGCACAATATGTGGGAATTTCTGATCTGAAATAATGGGCGATTGTGCCGCCGAGGCAGAGAAGTATTACAGCGCAAAGTACCCAAATCACAAGACCTGAGTCTGAAATCTGCAGTCCTGGAAGACCTGAGGGGGCTGAGAGTGGACGAAGAAGATAATTCAGAGCAAAAGATGTAAAAAATGCTGGAACAAGGTAGAGTGTCCCAGTCAGGAAGATACACTCCTTCTGCAATAAACCATAGACAATGATTAAAATGCTTGAGCAATCAGGGGATTTGGATGTCAAAGGAATGACTATTACCCCTCCACCAATAGGAGAGAATTTGGAGTGAATAAAAGTCGCTACGTAACCAGCAACTGCAGACGTGAGACAGTATGTCAAAAAAACATAGGTATGCATTGCCCCAGGGTTGCAGCGATGCAGTTTATCATTATATGCCAAAACCAATAGTGTGCATATCCTACACAAAGAAACGAGCTTCAGGTAAATTGACCCTAAAGAAAATATTGAAACTTAATAGTAACCATCAACCAAACATGGCTCTAGAAGTTCAGACATCAGAGATTCTCTCTCATTATGCCACAGAAGAATGGACAACAGGTCTGGCGGATCAAATGATCCAATTTTGTTCAGACATTTTAGTTGTTATATAACTCAAAAGTTTTTCTTCGAGTTTATTTAATTTGATATAAAAGCCAACTGGGGAGTAGAAGAAAATCTAAGATTACATTCCTTCAAACATTGATTAAACCACATTTGTCATGAGCTTGTCCATACCCTTATGGATTAAATACAACTCAAGACAGAATACTATTGCCGTCAAACATATTTAAGAACAGAATTCACCTCCACTTTCAAGATTAATTTTCAGGAAATCTGATACGTATGAATATCTACGAGAAAATTGTAGTTGATATATCCAAGTCCAGAAATATATGCCTGTGTTCCCTTGATCTGGTTCATGTAAAGGATACCCATGACACTTTAAGAGAAAAATATAGGGAGTCTGTGAAGAACTGATTGGTCATAATGCAATCTAGCTAAATGAAGTCAAGATGGATTGACGAACTGTATATGTGGTATCTGCAGGAGTCAAATTATATGAAGATTAATGATCAACTTTTGTTCAAGTCAAGATGAACGAGGTCAAAGAAGTCTTGATTGATTTTTCCTTTTTCAAAGCAATCAACAAATGGTCCACGTTCCTCTTTTTTTTTTTTTTTTTCAGGTTGCTTGCCCTCAGGTTTTAAGAGCTTGAAATATCTTACGTTATCAATTTCTGGGTTCCAATCCCTATTAAGGGCCCGAGTAAGCAAGAGTAGGCAGGACACCTGCATCCGTCACCATGAACTCCATGTAAGTATCTGCCATAAAAGGTTAGGATCAGTAGACAAATTTGATAATCTGCTATTGAGAATTTCTACAAAAATAAGTTTTAAGTACCGATCGAGATAATTGCCATGGTCAAGGTATATCACTGAAACCAGGACAACCATGATAACCGAGACAACCAAATATAAAACAACCCGAGGACGACGTGACCATAATTCAACAAGTAAGCCGTGTCGTAAGCACGGATGAAAATTAGCCTGAATGTCTGAGAGTTCTCTCCACAAGACAGAATATGAAAAAGTGATATTAATTTCATCAACTTCAGTTATATCCACAGCATTTTTGAAATCGCTGGAGGCAGATATATGCTTCACTTGTTTTCCCGAGTAGAAGAGATCAAAGCGAATGTGTGTGAAAATATAACACCTGACGCTTGATTCTGGAGTCTTTATATTCTCTTGAACCATTCCCACATTGCCACGCAAGAGAATGTTATCGAAATACATGTCGTACTCAAATTTGTTTCTGACAGCATATCGGAACTTCGCAACTTCATCTTTTGTGAGATTTTTCCAACACAGTGCTTTTCCTTTTGTGTCCACCACGAATTCCAACTCATATTGAGTGTTAGTTAAACAGTCCCCTGTCAAAACTTCACCCAAGGATTTCTTCGTCTTCCGTATTGGATCTGCAAATTACGGATGTCAAACGTTAAGCTCTTCCAGAAGACCAATTAAAAAATGAATGCGAAATATTGACATGTTTAATCATCAGTTGATTAGGAATGATTCTATTTCATTATAGTGATACTAATAAACTGATAAATATGAAATTTGAAAGCTTCCAAAAAAGGAGGGGAAAAAAATCTTAGTTACCTCCGGGAGGGCAGAATGGCAAATCAAAGTAAGAGTATGACTTGCTGCAAGGGAGAGACTTTTCAAAGTCAATAGGTTTCGAAGGAATGCATACAAGAAATAATTATGTTATGAAATCAGAATTTCCTGTCATGCTATGTACGACTTTACAAATCCATTTCTACTAGCAATGACAGCTGACGAAGTGCTTAGAATATATTTCCGAAAATGACATGAGAGTTGGTTCTGGTCCATGCGAAGAAAAACTTCTCACGTTTATATTTATATTTCTTTTAGTTTCTTGCAGGTACTCAGCACCAATACAGAGCAGTGAACAAATATCAGTTTGAAATTAAAGATAAACGCGTGAGCGCTGTTCAAGACTTTAACTTCTCGGAAGAAGCAAGAAAACACCTTGCAAATTTTCGCTATAGAGAATCATCATAACACAATTACTGAAGGAGATTCAGTTAGCCTAACTGATGAGATATCTTTTTCTTTTTTTCTCTGAAACAAAATTATCACTAGAAAGCTGCTCATCCCAACATTCAATTCTTGTTCTTTTCCTTCTTCCGTTTTCCCATTAAACAAACAGATAAATAAAACGATGAAGTAATGAAAGTTCATTAGCGAAAAGAAAATCAAGATAAGATATTAAAGTAGGATTTGCTGAGATTACCAAGAATTATTCTGAGGATGAACATTGTGGGCGAAGAGAGGGATGCGTTCTCCTTCTCGGAAATCAGATTTGCTGCGTAGCAAAGAAAAGAAGCCATGTTCCTGGAGGAAGATAACCAGAACCATGTAAAACATCCAAATAAGAGTTACGCGGTTGGAATCCATTGATGCACTTCCAGAGAGAGAGATGGGAAATGGGAATGGAGGGAAATGCTGTCATGAAAAGAGTGTTTCCGGACAAGTTTTTGGTGCATGTATTTCCAAAAAATCAACGAACTATATATGCCGTTGAAATTCTTCGCAACTATGAGCGTCGGAATCAGACCGTGCAAGATTAACTATGATTTTAAGTCTTCACATATTTAAGCTGCATTATAGTTTGCTGGAGCGGCTTCTCTCCAGTCCTCTCTCTTCTTCCAGTCCGTCCAGTCTGTGTATTTGCTTCTTCTTTCTGTTATGTTTTTGATTTTTCAAAGAGCAAAAAATAAAGAAAAAAAACTAATCCTTCGAAACTGGATGACTGGAGAGAGGATGGACTGCAGACAATCTAAACCCATAGTTTGCCTACTTCGCTTGGATCTTTCAAGACGAGGCGGTTCGTTATCTCCCTGTAGTTTACACGGTTAAGAAGCCCGCGAAAATTGTTGTCGTTTAATGGTATTTTATTTTGGGAAACATTTATTAAAAATAAATAAGTTAATAAAAATGAACGTGTACATGCCATGTGAAACCAGTTGATAAAATTTGGATGGGTGTAGATTTAAATTAAGAAAAATCATAAATTCAATGACCCTCATATATATATATATATATATATATATATATATATTGAAAAGTCAAGGGATAAGTTTATATAATTGTTTTCTTAGTTATATACTCAAGAATCTTCTGAATAGATATATATTTAATATTTTTTCAGGGTGAAGATGAAATTTTCTATAAAACTACTGGAAGTTAGAACCTTTCATATAAAAGAAAAGATAAAAGTGAAATAGGCGGAAAGTCTTTTTTAAAAACAATAAATATAAATAAATAATATACACAATAAGAAAATCAAATTAAAATTTCAGAGAGAACAAAATTCTAGTTTTGAGAGAAATTTTAAAAAAAAATTCTTGCTAATATTTTTACACTTTTTGAATATGAAACTAATCCCGTCTAAACTTGATTCCAAAAGTACGCTCAATTTGAAAAGTTCAATCCCACAAAATTTAAATTAAAAAAATTAACGTGTTAACAAAAAAAAACTTTTTAAAATAGTTTAACTGAAGGATTGGGCTTAATTTCCTTTTATGGGAAAATTATATCTAAATACTTAAATTTTGTAAAATTTATAATAAAATATTTTTAAAATTAAAATTATTCAAGGACTAAAATTATTGTGAAATTTTTTAAAAAATTACTCTTAAATTTTAAAAAATTACTACTAGATAATAATTTTAATCCTTATAGATAGTTTTAATTTTTAATATTTTTATTATAAATTTTATATAACTTGAATCCTTAACTACAATTTTTCCTCTTTTGAAACCTGTTTCCACCTATATCAATAGTAATTTTTTTAAAAAAATGATTTATATATTTTTTTTTTATATATTAGTAATTTAGTACTAACATTACATTTTTAAAGATTTTTTGAAAGCATGAAACCTACCTCCTTGCCTTTTGATTTTAGACTTATGTGCTTCTACATCAAGCTCAAACTCCCACGTGAAAATAAGAGGTGTGTTTATAGTGTGTCAATTACTAGGGTTGTATATGGGTTGGGTCGGACCGTACATCTAATTGATTCGATCCCTGTCCGATTAAGATATCGGACTTGTTTTTATATCCATGTACCGGCTCTGCCCGAACAAGTCTGATTTTAAGGCAGGATAGCGCAGCCCAAACTTTTTTTTTTATAAATTAAAACTTATAATATAAAAATATCTTTTTACAAACTCATAAATATATATTTCAAAATAATAAACCTTTAGAACTTTTATATTTTTATTAATAATAAAAAAATAGTCTAATATTATCAAATAAAATATAAGTTATACTAGCATAATTAGTGTAGCTAAAGATCATAATTTTAGGAGATTTAGAGAATATTTGATGAATTTTCAAAGTTGGGATTTTCTATGGTTTCTGGTATGTGAACTGTTCATACTGGCAGATTTGATTTCTGTGTCATCCCATGACCAAATGGTGTCCAATGTTTATGAAATTTTATATGCATAAACTAGAGGTCATAAGCTTTCTGCGGCCACCAAGATCACCTCATTTGGAGGTCTGAGCAGAGAGTTATATATTTTTGAAATTTGCTGTCAGTAACAGTGGCGTCTATTTTAGGGACTTTCTTTTGTATCTGGCCCATTTCTGCCATTTATAAAGAAACCGAATGTTGTATTTCTCAAGTTTACAGAAAGGCTGGATGTTACAATTAGCCTTAAGTAAATATGTGTATTTTTATTATTCAACAAAAGAAATACTAGTAAGTATACACATTAATGATGAAAATAATTAAGAAGTATGGAATGTTTGCTTAGGTAATAAAACTGCAATATGTAGAGAGAATAAAATGAAATAAGAATTATATATATATATATATATATACATAAAAGATGGCAAGATGTTAATAATTATTAAAAAAAAAAAGGTAACTATTAGGGCAGGTTGAGCAAAACATACTTTTACCCGTGACCCGACCCGACCCGACTTAATATAATTTTGTTTAAAATTTTATCCATTTGTATTTTTAGCCCGGCACGATTAGACTTGGCTAGGGTGGGCCCCTAGGACGTATCGGGCCAATGAACATCAAAGTTTTCAGAGACAGTAGTCTCTTGCATACCTTGGTTTAAGGGCATAAAAATTAAAGAACAAAAAAAAAAAGTGTTAGGTAGTTAAGTAGTCATTAGTAGTAGGTGTGACCAGTGCTCTTTGCCTTTATTTGACCTGGCTAACTAGAATATACTTTGGTCACATTTGAAAAGTTAGCTTAAGGCTTACAAAATTATATCAACACCTCCGTAATGGTTATTGGCCTTGTGATTTACCAGTGAGTTACCCTTATGGCTCTTAATGGTTATCTACAAAATTCTATTTTTAATGCACAATTTGGGTCAGGCTAAGTTTTTTGTTTTTTTATTGGGCCTCATTCCATGTGCAGAAAAGAGACAAAAAAAAAAATAAAAAAAAAACTTCAATTCAAACTACTATTTACCCGTTTAGTGTAGGTAATGATTTAAATGTAAACAAAATATTGAGATGTGAACTAACATCTTGTTTATATTTAATATGATATGAAATCAAATAAAAATGTCTTTATATTTATATAATTAGTTAGATAAAATTAATAAAAAAATAAAATGTAAGGTTTAAAAAGACACAAATTTCATGATTTAAAAAAAATTAAATTGCACGTTTTTTTTTTAGAGCTTTCATTAGACCAAGATGATCCATCACAATAATGTCTTCACCTTTACCCAAATCACGACGCTACTTATGGGTTTCTCAGTGACACATTGCTTAGGCCATATAATTCTAGAAACTCCAATTAATCACTTTTTCAAATAGATCACAGGCACCCAATTTTTCACTAATCCCACCCCTAAATAACCTTTTTGAAAATAAACGACCCAAAAAACCATAGATTTGTTTGGGTCTAAATGTCCCAAAAAGCATTAGTCATAGAATTTGTTGTTTAGACTTCAGATTCAATTAAGTGTCTAAATTAATTCCTTTTATCAGCCTCACAAATACAAATGAATAGTACTTCAAACCCATCGCCTTCTTCTCCACCCGACGTTGCCATAGACAACTCATGGCTTCTCATCACTCCATCTCTGACCACTTCTTGGAGCCACTGCTTTATCCATTGCACTTCTCTGTCACTCCTTTGGCATATCCAATTTGGGCTCGTAGGTGAGAGGTTGCAGTACAGGGACCATTAGAATTGGTCTATCTCTTTCCCTTGATGAGGATAACGGTGGGGGTGGTCATCGTTGCCTGGCCATTACAGACCCAGCCTCCATAGGCGCTACAAAGATTCACACAGAAGAAGGAAGCATCGACTGAAGTTATTGTGTGGCCCAACGAGCTGTGACAAGTTTACAAGCTTCGTACTCAAGAGCAAAATGGTATTTACGGATTGTTGGCTCAAAAATACATCTTCTTTCTCACACTACAATGATCGGACCAAGTTGCAGGGCCACCATCCCCTTACAATGCAAATCAGCCAACCAAATACTGAACAGTGAAGGATTGCGTCCCCCCTCTCCCCCTTCTCTTTTTACCCCTCGAATCAAACCAGCCTTTGCAGACTATGTACATGTAAAAATTTAATTCTTTTTTATTTAAAGAGTCTGCGATCAAATCTTAGGGTGTTGCCTTTTATTTATAGATGTTTACATGCAAGGTTAAATTCTTGATATCGCAGAGGTCCAAAGATGATGATTTTCTCTTTGTCGAAGGTATGGATTACACTAGGATACAAAAAGTAAGATGTGAAAGACACAGTCACAATGACGAGGGTACCACTTAATGCAAAAAACATATGAGAGGTACGTTAGGATGGTAGGATCTTGTATAAAATTTTAGAACACTAACATGATATTAGTACAAGAATCATACTTGTAACTGCCATGGAAGCAGATTTTAGACTAGATCTTTCTCTCTATCACCCTATGCTAAGATGAGTGGCTTTCAATGGGACTAGTACACATGAATTAGAGTTAAAGAAGGGACCTAATTCTATTTAAAGTTGTTTTTATTAGGCCTCCCATAATAGGTTTCAATAAAATTATTGGCCCACACTTTAATCCGCTCACCAGACCTTTAATTTGAATGTGTGCCAAAACCTACTAACTTTATAATCACTTAATTTTAATTGAGCTTAGGATAATTCTTAATGGACTATGGTCAACCCAATTTTAAAAAATATTAAAAGAATTAATGTGAGCCCACATAAAATTTTTTAACATTTTCCCACTTAGGCCACATTAATTTGATTTTAAAAAAATTCATTTTATTTTATAAAATGACTCTTGGGTTAACGAAACAACAAAACTTTATGTGCGCACTTTATTTAGAAAACAATTGTCCTTAAGAAAACACATTGTACACAATCCAATCCAATATAACTACCAATAAGGTATAATGGCAATCATCATGTCCTTTAATGATATAAGACCAATCCATACTCACACATATTAGCATCATATTGACATGGATCCTAAGTTTAAAAATGTGGTAAGAAATAACTTTCAAAGTGATCAACAATGCACTATTTCTTATCGGTCCTCCATATGATTTCTCAATATTTGTATGTTAAACTGCAACGAGAAATCACGACTTTGCAATATCTACATGCTAAACTGCAGTGAGAAATCGTACGACTCATAACAAGTTTATATGTTTCAAATACTTTATCTTGAGAATATAGTATAGTGTCATAAGAGACATATCATGACAAATACAACGGTCATTCTTAAGACCAGCACCATGTCTTAAGGTACATGTTGCATTTAATCCTTACACGAGTAAGATATTAAAAGTGATGATCATCAATAACATATCAAATATATGAAAGTTTATAAAATTTATTAACATAACCAAAAGACATCCACAAAATTATCTCATAAAACATAACAACAAATGACAAAATACATGAACTCCCACTAATTTAAAAAATTAAAAGACCTTAAAATATCCATGTTCTCAATATGTTTACTAAATTATATAGGCCTTAATCCCTTAGTTGGAGGATTAACAAATATTGACTCGGTGTTTATGAATTCTATGGCAACGTCTCCTTTCTTAACTATTTTTCGTAATATTTGCTACCACGATCGGAACTAACTATTTTGATAATACTTCCCAATTGTTCCTCAACCTTTATTTGATAAATTTTTAACATGTCAAGGGCCTTGGACTTTTCTCTAATGAGAAAGACATATCTATAATAGGAAAAAATCATTAATAGAGGATAAGGTCCACTAATATCTAAGAGGCTTTTGCTAGGAGTTGTACCCTTCTTCTTAGTTTTAGTCAATTTTTCCTTTATGTGTATTTGTTTTTTTATACCATAACAATGGTTGGCAGTTCTCAATATTAAAAGATAAATTGTCAATTTTGGAATTCAAAGATAATCTGTATGGTCAGATAAAATGCATTTGCCAATCATATTATAATCATAAGAAATTCCAACACCGTCCTTTCTAAAATTGAAAAATATATAACTTTATTAATCAATAAAAGAAAAACTTAATATCTCAAAAAAAAATTCTAAACAAAGTCGATAACCATATTCCAAAATAAAAGAAAGTTAAAAGTAAAAATAAGAGTTCTTATATGTTTAACTTCAACGCTCACACTATTTTTTACTTTTAATTTGGACTTATTCTCCCTTAATTTTCTGTTGATTCTGAATTCCTTGCTCTCGGTCCTTCTTTGCCAGCCAATCTTTATATTTAAAATAATCAGCCTTTTCATGACCCTTCTGCTTACAGAAATAACAACTTATATAATTTATTTTATCTCCATCATCTGCTACTTGACACTCACTATGCCTTTTGAAGTTCTGATCCCTTTTAGAAGCATGCGTTTTCTTGCTCTTAAATCTTTCTTTTCCCTTATGGAAATTTAGCCTATTATGAGAAACTAAGTAATCATTCTTATTCTCATTCTTTTCCATTTTCAGTTTTTCTTCCTCAGCCACGCATTTAGAAATTAAGTTATTTAGATCCCAAGTCTGATCTTGTGTGTTGTAAGCAGTTTTGATTTAACTAAATTCTTGCAGAAGCGAATTAAGTACGTGATGAATGACAAAGCTATCTGGAATTGGAATATTATGAGCCTTAAGTTTAATTTGAGCATGCACCATCCTCATAATATATTCCCTAACTCCCTTAGTGCTATCATATTTCATATTTTTCAATTCACCATGAGTTGTCCTGCCTCAGCTTTGTCAAACACATGATACCTTTTTCCCACAGCATCAAAAAATTCCTTAGTATTTGTGGTTTCAGGTAAACTACTCATGAGATGTTCAGCAATTGGTCTTTTTATAGCTATGAGACTGAGGCGGTTAGATTTCTCCCACTTAGCATAGTACTTCTTTTGTTCAGTAGTGCTATTTTTGTTCAGTAGTGCTATTCATAGTAAGTTTCAAAGGTTCGTTTCACATAGTGCCAGATCTATGTCTACTATTCTTAGAGCAAATTCTATATCTTGTTTCTACCTCTTATAGTTAGAACCATTTAGGACCTCAATGGTAGCGTTATTGTTGTTCACAGCAAAAGAGGCTGTAGATCAAATTGCAACATGGTCAGTAAATCATGCAATTTCAGAATAACTCAAGTTGAATAAGCTACCCTTGAGAAGCACCTGTTGCATTATCATAAACTCCTCTTTCGGTAGAGAACATAACATGCATTAAGCCTCTTTAGCACAAAGCTAATGTAAAGGAAAATATATAGTATTAAGAGCCTTATCCCCTTTGGGCAAATAAGTCTCTCAAACTACATATCTTTATCTAACAAGAAAGATTATTATTGAGAAAATTCATCCCCTTTGGAAAGATAAATTCTCTTAACTATTTATTTTCACCAGCACACTTCATGCCATACCAGAGTTAATATATATAATAACCCCCTTTGAACAGATAATTATATATAGTAACTCAATTTCTATTAACAAGGGAATTCAACGATTTTGTGTATTTTGATGAATAAATATCTTTAATGACAAATATCTACAACAATACAAAAAATAATATCCCCAGACTAGAACAAAGAAAATTGCCTTATCTCCTATCAACAAAAGGAACTAAACGGTTTTAATAACTTTGATGAATGAATCACTTTGGTGATTTATTTACAACAATTTATTAAAACAAAATTCCTAAACTAGGAGAAAATTTATATCCCATTAAAATACTTTTACCATATGTATCCTAAAAGACCAATTATGAACCATGTTTGCATAAAAATTGTGAACAATAACAATTTAACTTAAATAAGGTTTAAATATTAATGTTTTATGTCTCAATTTGAGAGTATAAATGTTCTGTGTATATCTAGGGAGAGTACATCTTGATTTCATGTTCTATGTCTGTCAAAATATTTTTTTAAATTTTTTTGTAATTTTCTATGGCCATTTGTTAGTTGAAAATAACAAAAAAATGCTAATTTTATTTCAAGAAACTTTAAAATTAATAAATAATTTTTATGGGCTTCACAAAATAAAATAAAAATCACAAAAAATTGAAAAATTACTTAATTTAAAAAATGGGATGAAGAACGCTCCAATTGGAGTTACGCGTGGGCAAGGCTCGGCTGGAGGTTATCTTCAACCTCTAGCCAGGTACGTGGGTCTGGAAATGGGTTCATTGAACCCGTTTCCAACCCGTGTGATCTCAAGCAGTTCTAAGCCATTCTTGCTTCGATTTTTGTGTGTTTTTCATCGTAATTGAGATTCCTAAAATATCTAAGGCATCAATTGTCCATTAAATTAATGATAAGAGAAGAACCAACCTAATTTTCTTTGTGGGTTTCACGGACATGGACCTTGGCTACATGAATCGCGTTTTGAAGCAATTCAAAATTGGAAATCATGGGGTTTTGATGTAAAACAATATTCCTAATATTTTTTGATGGTTAATTAAACAAATTAACAAAGGAATTCGATGAATTTCATAAATTTATGTAGAGGTTTTGAAATATGAACCCTAAAACCTCAATGTGCAATTTGGAGCGTTTTAACATTTAAAATCATAGGGCTTTTGTGTAAATAAAAATTTCTAACATGTATATGGAGTTAATTGAGCAAATAAACAAGAGCATCGAAGCAATTTTGGATTTGTGCATATGGTTTTTGAGCAAAAAACCCTAGCCTATTCTTCTTTTAATTTCTAGCCAATTTAACGAAATTTTAATGTAATTAATTGTTATAGAGGGGTCAACTAATATGAGATGAAGGTCTCCCATGCAACAATTCAAGCAAAAAACTTCAATTTCAGAGGAATCAAAAATAAGTTGAACTTGTATAATTCAAAATTTTGAATCTTAAATTCTTTTTGTTTAGTTAGAATTAGGAAACAAATAGCATATCATATGAAAGCTTGTGATTTGTAGAACAAAAGCCCTAAAGTACACCAATTAGTAAACAACCACAAAAATATAAATCACCAAAGTGATGCGAATGAACACTAAATTTATTGTCAAATTTTAAATCCTACGTTCTAAATTTCATACAACACCAAAGCTTTGATACCACTGTTATGATAATAGGATCTTGTATGAAATTTTAGAACACTAACATGATATTAGTACAAGAACCATACATATAGCTACTATAGAAGCAGGTTGTAAACTAGATTTTCCTCTCTATCATTCTATGTTGAGACGATTGACTTTCAATGAGACTAATACACATGAATTAGGATTAGAGAGGGGACCTAGCTCTATTTAAAGTTATTTTATTGGGCCCTCCCATCATAAGGTTCAATAAAACTGTTGGTCCATACTTTAATTCGCTTACCAGACCTTTAATTTGAATGTGTGCTAAAATCACTAACTTTATAATCACTTAACTTTAATTAGGTTTAGAATAATTCTTAATGGATCATGGTTAATCCAATTTTAAAAATATTAAAAGAATTAATGTGAGTTCACGTAAAATTTTTCAACAAGATAATATTCAGAGGCAACATCGTGATGAATAGATATTTAAAAATTTGTAAGCAGCATGAACATTTAAAGATATTTTGTTTAGGACTTATATGCAGAACGCTCTTAAACTTGAGGGGGGGTTTGTATTTGGAAGGATGATAATAGATGGAATGATTAATATGGATTAAGTAATTGTTTGAGAATTTGTTTTAGATAAAATAAAATGATAAATGAGAGATTTCGAAAATCTTTATTATTTAAAAGGTTTGGAATGGGATGGAATAAAATAAAATATGATATAATTATAAATATATTTTTTAATTTAAAATTTGTTAAATTTATATTATAATTATAAAAATAATACTGAAAAAAATTATAAATTATTCTCTTTCATTAATTTCTCTCTATAAAACTTCTAAACAATGCCATTCTATTTTTTATTATTTCATTCAATTTTATTATTTATCATTTTATACCATTTGCTTGATAAATTCACATTCTCCAACATAAAAAAAGCCGGGTGTTGGCTTAGCCTTGCAAACAAATAGTGCCACTGACAGGGGAATGAAGCACCTGATGGGGGGACTTGGGACAGGAGAGTGAAGTCAAAAAGGAAAGGGAAATTAACCAAAAAAAAAAAAACCGAGAAAGAAAATTTTGGTTCAACGTCAGGAGGACTTGGTATTCAAATGAAAATGAAATAAAAAAATTTAATGTATTATCTATTATATTTTTATTATAATTATTTAATAATATTTATTTTATTATTTTTTTAAAAATAAAAACATAAACATTATTATTTATTTGTTTTATTTATTTATTATTTTTATTTTCATATTTAATATAACCAAACGACTTTAGAATTGGTGACTTGGACATGAGAGTAAAGCAAAAGCTGAATGGAATGCGCATCAGATGTGCATTTATTTGGACCATTCAGAGTCTAAATTATATATATATATATATATATATATGTATATATATTTTTAATTTTAAAATTTTTTATTTTGTAGGATATAAAATATAAAATATAAAATATTTTATAATTAATAATTATAAAAAAGAATGATGTTTTATATCAAACAAATTTTTTATAAAATTTGAACTCTAGATTAAGTTTAGGCCGTTTAAATTGAGATGCGGAAAGTATGCGCATCTCTTTTTATACGTAAAGAATCTACATTGAGTATAGCATCTTGATGGATAGGCCTGATGAAGATGACTATTGGAGAGGGACACCATCTGCACTTGGAACTCGAATTCTCTGTATGTATCATAATTTAGACGGTCTAAATTTAATATAAATTTAAATAGTTTAGATTTTATAATTTTTAAAATATTTTTTAATATAAAACATTATATTTTTCATAGTTACTAATTATAAAATTATTTTTATTTTATATTCTGTATATTATAAGGTAAAATTTTTTTTAAAATATTAAAAAATTATAAAATATGAACCGTCATTTTTGACTCCAAATAAAATACACATACTGTAAGCTCATCACTATGCATGTTTGTCACGTTTTTATTTTTTTTGGCAGGGCATTTGTGCAGTTGAAGGAAGAATGTAGTACCACCGAGATTTTGATTTTTTTTATCAAGGCTATGTTTTGACTGTTATATATTATACACCCTCAATTTAGTCTTAATTACAATAATAACCGTAAATTAATACTTTTGTTCGTTCAATAATCAACAGTCTTAAAAACAGTGCATCCGTTCCTAAAATGACCCAATTATGATCATCGTCGAAGGGATACAAGAGCACCGTCTATCAATTTCGAGGCAATTTCGTAATTTATGATCGATGGCTTCCAAGGGGATGGCCGTTGCAGCGGAGAAGCTGGGAACGGCGGCCCGACGCCAAGCTCTAACCCTAACCGACGCTGCTGCCTCACGAATCAGGCACTTGCTACGGCAGCGTCAGAGGCCGTTCTTGAAGCTGGGAGTCAAGGCCCGCGGTTGTAACGGCTTATCGTACACCCTAAATTATGCAGGTTTGTCTCACTCTTTCTAGTTGTTTATTAGCTTATTCTTTTCTTTTTATCAATTTTTGGATGATTGTTTTACGAATTGCAACCTGGTTCATGGCTTGTTGCTTTTTGCTTTACAATGAAACAGGAAAATTGATGTGTGGTTGAAAGGTTTATTTTATGAGAAAATTTGAAATTCTGGCCATCATTAGGAGGAATGCATTATTCCCGTAATGGTTTCTCTCGGTTTGCTACCCATTAAGTAAGCCTCGCTGGTTTAGGTCCCCATGTTTGTTGTCATGGAAAATGAAGTCTAAGCAAACAGTACTTTTCCGTTATCTTTAAGAAGGGCAATATTAACATGCTTTCTGATGTTGTACATCATGTTTTAGTCAGCTATATATTAAACTAGTCAAGTAAATCTTCTTGCCTTTTTTTTTTGGGTCTGATCTATATGTTCACATAATTAGAAATTTTTGTTGTTCTTAACCTGCATGAATCTGGTATAATCAGGGGGAGAAATTGATCATATGTGATTTAGCTTCGGTTCTATTTTGGAGATGGTCCCAAATGATCATATCATTGATTTCTTCTGACATTAGCGAGTTTAATATTGGCTACCTTGTTTCCTAATTAGCTAGGTTGTTGTTTCTTTGCTTTATTAATTTTTTTCCTTGGTTGTATGTTCTTCATTTTCTGAAGGTCACCGCCTTTTGTGTTTAACATATCATATTGGCCTGGCTATGAGGTAAACATCAATTGTTTGTTAATGGTTTGAGGGGCTTACCTGATGCTTTTGTCATTGGTCCTCCAAGTAGCCATAAGACATGTTTGCCATTTATATTTCCTAAGAACTGAAGATAACCTCTTGACTACCCCACTATCTCTAGTTTAAAGACTGAAGAAGCACTAAGTACTACAGTGCAGCATAAGATGCAGTGTTGTGAATAGTTGAAGAAAGAAAGTAAATCTGAAATACTAATCTGAGATGCCAAAATTTAATGCATTTTGAAGTTTGTGTATGCAAAAATAATGCAAGTAGCAAGTAATAAAACAACAATTTGCCTTTACACTAGTCCTGCTGCAATTATTCTGTCATATCAATGATTAAAGGATAGTGCATGCCTTAAGAGCCTGAATAACACTAAAAATTTGCAAGCCTGTTGGGCATTTACCGTTTCTTATGCCTTTAAATTGCAGTGAGCAGGACACAGATGCCTTAAAGCTTTTGAACTGAAGGTGATTCATTTCACATTTCTTTCTGCATTGACAGATGAAAAAGGGAAATTTGATGAGCTGGTTGAGGATAAGGGCGTTAAGGTATTGATTGATCCAAAGGCTCTTATGCATGTCATTGGAACTAAGATGGATTTTGTAGATGACAAACTCAGGTAAACATGTTCTTCAACTCCTCTTTTATTTTTCTTTTGGGGATGAGGTTTGGATTATGAAGGATCTTTTATCTGATAGAAAGGATCTTAGAAAATTTTGTTCTCCAAAACTGTTCAGCATAGATCAAAAAAGCAAATTAATTTTCTGCACCTCAAGGATTTTATTAAATTATGCCTATGAGCATGGTTGCTTTTACATGGAGGAATCTGTTCCTCTTTTAACTGTTTCTTTTGGGGTTGTTTGAAATTGTAAAATAGTCATATTATCTGAAAAAGAAATCTGATATTGAGATGAACTTAGTAGGAGAACACAGCAGGCCTGCTGCTGCTTGGCCATATCAGGCTGGACAAAAAAAATGCAGGCACCACAGGCCGGGCCAAGCTTCAGGCCAAGCTACCAACTAGTGAAGCTTGGCCCAACCCAGCAGTGAATACAAAAGATTTAGAAAATTTTAGAGGCTTAAATGAAAGGAAATCTTATTGTAAGGGCTATTGTAAAATTTTAGCAAAAAATTTTTAAACATATTTTGCAAATTATAAATAGCCAAAAGGGTCAAGTCCCTTCTTAAGACCCTACTGAGTATGATTATTTCATTTAAATAAGAGAAAATAAGATAAAAAACATGTTTTTTGAATTTGAAGGCAAAAAAACTCACATTTGAAATAATAAACAACCTTTTTTTTAAGAGAAAATGGCCGAGAAACCTGCCTTTGGCGGTTCCATTGCATCTGCTTTAAAAAAAACACCAAAAAAAAAAAAAAAGAAAAAAAAAGCCCCAAATGGACCATCATGTTTCAAGTTATTGTATTTTAAAGTTTTATCTTTTATATCTATATTTTCTTTCTATATCCTCCTTCGAACCCATATTTTTTCATATCCATTGCCTAAATTTTGAAAGAAGTATCAAAATGAGTGATCATGTGTCTCCAAAATAGTCGAGTTCTTACAAAGATACAGGCTTTTAAAGTTTCAATTATTTTTTTTAAAGGTTGTTTTGGCCTGACGGGTCCAGTGGCGCCATGCTCGGGCGAGGGGCCAAAAAAATTTGCTTACATTTAACCAGGTTGAGCCTCGGATAAAGGCAAAACCCAGCCTTGCTGGTGTGTACCTCTAGAAGTTAGAATGAAAAACACCACCGTTGCAATCATGAGTGAATTTCGCCTTCCCTTTATTGTTGTGACTTGTATCATGATCTATTTTTGCCACTTTTCTGTCTTCTGAACTGTTCACACCCGCACCCTTTTCATACTTTCATCTTTGGTAATACACAGCTTTGTGAACTAGAACTATTGTGCCAATATGCAGGCGAACTTTGTTGCTTCCATGTGGCACAGGCACAGCATATTTGTTTATTGACTAGCTTGTGACATATAAATCTTCACTCCCTCCCCCAACCCCTAAACATGATTTAATTTGTAATTTTGAGGATAGTCCGTGGTTTTTCATTCCCTAATTTCACCTTGAAAAGATATCTGAATCAGTAATGGAAGCTCATTAATGACACTTATTTTGTGGTACTTATATTTTTGCTTGATTTTGAGGATAGTCTGTGATTTTCAAATGCTGGATATCAAATGGGAAAATGATCAGAATCAATACATGAAAATTTTTAATGGAATTTGGCTTGAATATTTGTGTTAATATTATGCTATGCTTCTAAACTAGTTGCTTCAAGAGTTTTTCTTTACATGTGAGACATAATAGTTACTACCGCCTTCTCGGGACTCCTGTTTTAATCATTATATTTGCTTCTCCTGTCAGATCTGAGTTCATTTTTATCAATCCAAACTCTAAAGGCCAGTGTGGTTGTGGTGAATCTTTCATGACAACGACCAGTTCTAGAGCTGCTAAGCCAGGAAATGGTTGAATTTGCTATGCAATATGGGGTGGATCCACACTTTCGAAGCCGTTCTTTCATGATTAATTTGAGATACGACTAATGGCTTTGTATGACTGCCCTGCGAGAATGGTGGAAAATGAAAGTTCTGGCACTTACAGCAGAAAGATACGGACACGATTGCTGCATAAAGAGTTCTCTAAAGCCGATGCAAATAAGTCTACCATATCATTTGTTTAAATATGTGATTTTCTAAAAAAATTTTAATAATGGAACTTTGTATAGTTTGTAGGTTGAAAAAAAATTATTGAAATAATTTTTTCTTCATTAGTTGACTATAAGTGGATACAGGGTAATAGGTAATGCCAACGTGAGATCACGCTTTCTTTTCAACAGATGTCATGACAGGTTGAATCACCTAAGTTTGTCTTTATTATGATAGGATGAAGCATTGTTTTTCCAGTAACGTATATCTATACACACATGTTAATGACAAGATGGAATTGTCTTACTGTAAATACTTGATTTACCTTCAACATACTTCTGAGTGAATGATTGTGGACCTACGAGTGGCCTGCAAATTATTTGCCCCGCTTGACCCAGGGGCCATCAAAGCAGCCACGTGCAAAACTACATCGTTTCATTGGAGAATAAAAGCAAAAAAAAAAAATTCTTCGGTAAGAATACTTATATTCTCTGCAGTCAATGTCTAACAAACATTGCCTAAGCAGGTTCAACTCACAAAGCGCCAGAATAAGCACGGCCGATGGTGTCTGACTGTGGATTTCTTTTGGGAACTTGTCAGATTTATTCTTTGGTGACGTGTTATTTTGTCGTGGCCTGGCCACAATATTCCCCACTTTAAAAGTCGACTTTCAGAGTCGCATTGGCCTCGTATTTGTCAAAACTCAAAATCGAACGATGGAACATTTGCATTTAGGCATTTATAGAGTCTTCGGCTTAGTGCCAAATCATTCTCCCGGAGTGCCTGAGCTCTCATCGTTGCTGCTGCTGCGGATTGCTTAGCTGCTCCTGACCAGAGTGGGTCCCGAGTCTGAAGACCCACTGCTTTTACCTTCTCCAACCAAAGTTCCCCCAGGCGGCCCTCCTCCGTGATTCGCAGCTCCGCTATTCATTCGGTTTTCTTCTTTGAAACATTCATCGAATCAAAATTAATATCAACCTTGTCAACGCTTTAGCTGCTTGTCTTTCTTTGGCTGTTCAGATTATCGGTTTCCGAATGCTTTCCGAGAAGATGATCGTTTCTTTCTCCCGGTGAGCCGCTTTTATGAATCATAATCTAATTCTCTCTCCATCTTTGATTGCATGTTTCTGTATGAATGTGTATTCGTCCTATTTGTATTTACCGATTGAAGAATATGATTGTCGGAATCTGATTCCTTCCTATTACTCCACCTTATTTGAATTTATCATATTCTGGTATTCCGGTCCTACTTTCTTTTCAGCTTGGTTTTCTCTCACGTAGTTCATGTCCTCTGCCAAATTTGCAAATTTCGTTCTCCTTTTAGTACACCCAAATACTGGTCCCTTACTGTTTGTTTAGTAGGTACCTTATCCAATTCTCCTGGCTTCTGATTTTTCTCCGTTTAGGTTATAGCATTTTTTATTTTATTTTAATTTCTTTTGGGGCCCCCCCGGGGGGTGGGGTGGGGTTTGGATTCGTACTCACGTTAAGTCTCATTCATGCAATCAACACATATCGGACAGGTTCTCATAAAGTAGACTCTATTCATATTCGGTTTGTGGAAAAAATTGCTGCTTTGCTTCAGTATTTGTAATTCTGCTGTCTACTATGGAGCACCTTCCTGTTGAAGTGATTGGTAATATACTATCCCATGTTGGATCTGCTCGGGATGTCGTGATTGCATCAGCAACATGTAAGAAATGGAGAGAAGCTTGGCGCAATCACCTGTACACTCTATCATTCAATTCTAATGATTGGCCTATCTATCATGAGCTAACCCCTTGTAGATTGGAAATACTGATCACTCAAACGATTTTTCAAACCAGAGCACTGCAGTGCTTAACTATTTTCATGGACGATTTTGATGAGTTTTCTGCTGCCCCCGTCATTGCTTGGCTTATGTATACTAGGGATTCCTTGCGCCAATTACGGTATAATGTAAGGACGACTTCAAATTTCAACATCATTGAAAAATGTGGCAGGCAAAATCTTGAAGTGTTGGCATTGGCTCATAATTCTATTACAGGTGTTGAGCCCAGTTATCAGAAATTTCCTTGCTTGAAGTCACTTTCACTGAGCTGTGTGAGCATCTCAGCATTGGATCTCAGCCTTCTAATTACTGCGTGTCCAAAACTTGAAACCTTGGCCATGGTTAATCCAGAAATTGCCATGTCAGATTCACAAGCTTCCATGGAGCTCTGCAGCTCTTCTGTCAAGAATTTCTATGTTGAATCATTTGGTTTGGACAAATTCATATTAGAGGCAGATTCGCTTGAGAATCTGCATCTGAAAGATTGTACCTTTGAGGTATTTGAATTAATTGGCAAGGGAACCTTGAAAGTCCTGAAGATTGATGAGGTGAGTGTCATCCATCTTGATATTGGTGAGAATACAGAAAATCTCGAGATTGTAGATGTCTGTAACTTCACAATTATGTGGCCAAAATTTTATCACATGATCTCCAAAGCGTCGAATTTAAGTAAGCTTAGGCTGTGGGGTGTTGTATTTGATGATGAGGATGAGGTTGTGGATTTTGAGACAATTTCTATTTGTTTCCCTCGATTGACGCAGCTGTCCTTGAGTTATGATTTAAGAGATGGAGTACTTCATTATGGTTTGCAGGGTCCATCTCTGTTGGTGAATGTGGTTGTGTTGGAAATCGGATGGACTGCTATCAACGACCTCTTCCAAGATTGGGTTGCTGGACTGTTGGAAAGATGTCCCAATTTGAGAAGATTGGTTATTCATGGGGTTGTTTCAGAGGTCAAAACCCATGAAGAGTGTCAAATTTTTGCCGAATTTACTGAATCCATTCTTCACCTTGCAAGAAAATATATGAATGTAAAGATTGAGTGTGAATATGAGTAAGGAGTTCCGCAGTAAATCATTCAAGCCTGTCAAACTCTTGGTTTAATATAACTCTGCAAGGAGGTACTTCTATTTGCCATACGATTTTTTGCTTCTTGACTTTTCATTTCATCAAGTGCGAAGCTCATGAGTTCATGATATCTGAAGTTACTAATTCTTCATGTAAAATAGATCATTACGTTTGCCTTTTGAGTTATACTCTCGGATCCTAAACCTGCCATCACCTCCTCTTCCCCCCACACCCCCCCCCCCCCCCCCAAAAAAAAATACTATAAATTGACTGGTTGTCGTCTGCTCTTCATTGCCTCATCATACTAATCATCTTCAATGTGGTAACTTTTATATATGCTTGGTTTTCCTGCATAGCACATCTTGTTGAGTTTCCTCTGAATTTCTTCTGTATGAGCTGAAAGAAGTTCCACATTCTTTCCTTGCTTGAATGTCTCTTTTTCTGGATACTTAAGAGGAACATCGGTGATTAAGCTCATTGTATTGAAGAAGTTGACCGATCACGTTGCATATATTTTATAGAAAAGTAAAATTTAAACGGAATCATACTATGCAATGCATATTGGTTTAAGATTCTGGGAAATATATGCTTTCTTCTAACTGGGTTAATATTGGGATAAGATAGGATATTGGTTGAGATTCCAATATTTTTTTATCTAGTAAAAATACCGAGAATGATAGAATCCAGATTGATGATCCTTGATCAAAGCTTTAAGAAGACTAATATGAGCAAGTATAAAAGCAATCTAAACCTTTAAAAATTGATTTATCAATAACTTGACCAGAAAATAAAAGAAAAGCTTTGATTGATTATGTGGCCAAAGACTAACAAGACAGGAGAGTAAAAATTGGCAATGTAAACACCAATTGCAAGAAGATTGGTTGATTTTTTGTTTTTTCTTTTGCAGGTGTACATATTTATAGGCTTAGAAATGTACTACTACAACTACTTAAAACTACAAAAGTCTGCTTAGAGTAAATATTTCCTAAAATCATGCTTCTTGTTTTTGACTTCCTATCAAAGTGAATCTTATATTTTACGACCACAGCTTTTTGACAAAGTAATCATGGCATTTATAAGTTTGTTTACCAATTTTCATTATCTTCAATAGTTAATGCCTGTTTTCACCATGTGTATGCAAGAGTTGTTTGTCATTTGATGATTTGGGAGCTCTTTAGATATTGCTCGTTTTATATTGCGAAAACTCCAACTTTGGCAATGAATACTGATTCATTGAAAGAGCATTATCAAGTTCTTGAGTTTTTTCATAATTGTAGAGGGTACGTAATCTGTGTAGTTTAGTATGTGAACAGAAACAGAAGTGCATCCCCACAAGGTGTGATTGATAGGAATGAAAATGCGAAAGAATAAAGGGGAGACGAGTAAATATTGGTACTTTTTAAGCGTACGCCTTTACTTCTTAGCAACTTTCACCCATTCCTCTTTCACTTATTACTCCCACTAAACCAAGCAAACCATCACTTCCACTGTATAGCGTTATATACACGTCTTAAGATTTCTTTTCTTTTCTTTTCTTGTCCGGCTGATTATTATTATTATTATTATAGACGGTGATGTAGAAAGTTGCATAGTGAGATCCTTTGGAGCGTCCATGTTGCTGTCGATGTGATCCTAAAATATGAAATCATGCCGTTTTGATAAGGGCTTTGCTATAGAGATTATTTTGAATTATTGGAGTTTAAGTTTTTAGTCGTTGGATTGTCACACAATTTATGTTTTAGATAAGTATTTTACATTTATAAATAAATTTCAAATACAATTTAACAACTAAGACACTTGAGCTCTTTTGAAAGAGCTCGAGCTTTTTATCTTTTCCTTTTAATAAGGATAAATTACAATTTTTTTAAGATATCTATATTATACAGACTTTTTTTTTAAAAAAAAAAACTCTACATTCTTTTTCCCTGCAACAAAATATGAACTATCATTATATTTATTTTAAACAAAATATATTTATAAATATTATTTTTATAATATAAAAACTATTAAATATATAAATTTAACTAATATAAAAATATTTAAATTTTTAAAATTAAAATAAAATAAATTTATAATTTTCAACACCAAAATAAATAACATTAAAACAAAAATTTAAAAATATATATTTAATAAAAAATTAATATTATTTTTAAAAATATGTTGATCATATTTAAATTTAAGAGACTTTATATATATTTTTATAATAAAAAAAATATGTAATTTAAACACTGGAAAAAAAAAGAGTAATTTTTCTTTTGGGGTCAATTAATGATATCTATTTTACGCTCTCTTTCCTACCTTATCTTGTTGGCCAGCACCTGGAGCTGAAGTTGGATTTTGCCATTTTCTGAATGCGCTTTTTATCTTTGTACTAAACCTGTGAAAAGTTGGAGATAGATATGGTACACTGGTCAATCCACCCCATCTCCTAAAGATGTGCAAGGGTACACATCTTGATTTAAATTGTTTAGATTTTTTTTTAATTTTGATATATATATATATATATATATATTATTTTAAAAATAAAACATAAAATAAAAATAATTTTAACTTATAGGCTTTAAGATATAATAATTTAAATTAGAAAAGTAAAAATTTAAAATCTAAATTATCTAAATTTTATCTCAAATATATATGCGGCATTTGCATATCCTGAAGCATGCGGTGTGTAAGGATATGAGTATTCGACATATTTGGGCTTGTGAATGTTTAGGGTTGAGGCTTGCATGGCTTACATTTTCTGAATCCTTCGTAAACCCAAGTCTACCGCTGTAGTCCACTATTGTCATATTAGCACGTGATCTGTTCCTATTAACTGCATTCATATTGTTATTTATCATGTGTAATTTTTCCTTCCAGTTGCCATTATTTGATTGGTTCAGTTATAACAAAATGTATATTAAATAACATGGTTCAGCTCTCTTCCGAAATCATCACGGAGAGCATTCCATCAACACCTCTGTTATCATTTCAATCATTTTATTATCTTGGTATCAGAGCATCAGGCTTACGCCAATGGATTCACGAACAAGCTCACCACTAACCTCCATCGTACCTCTGCTTACGAATTCCTAAAAACCACCATCTATTATTTCACCCCTGAACCAGTCATGTCCTATCAAGTTGGATAGGACCAACTATCTGCTCTGGCACTCCATGACTATGCCCATGATCAGAGGGCATAGACTTGATGGTTTCATTCTTGGGACGAAAACTTGTCCCAAAGAATTCCTCATTGATGGAGATGTAAAGAAACCAAATCCTGAGTTCGATGAATGGCACACCACCGATCAATTATTGGTAGGGTGGCTTTTTAGCACCATGACAATGGAAGTGACATCTCAGCTGCTGGACTGTCACACATCACAGGAGCTCTGGAAAGCGGCTAAGGACTTAGCTGGAGCTCATACACGCTCTAGGATTATAATACTCTATAAAGGGGAATTCTATAGAACTAGAAAAGGAGGCATGAGGATGGATGACTACCTCAATAAAATGAAAAATATATATGATAACCTCACTTTGGCGGGCTGTCCTGTTTCTCTATTTGATTTAATTACTCAGACTCTTGCTGGCTTGGACACTGAGTACACTCCAATTGTCGTTCCACTTGCAGACAAAGATGATCTCACTTGGGTTGATCTGCAAGCTACACTACTAACCTTCGAAAGCAGATTAGAGCAACTAAATTCTTTGAACAACTTAACTATTACTCAATCAACTGTCAATGTTGCAGTGACCAAACAAGAGGGTAAATCATACCAGTTTAGCTCTAATAGAGGTGGTTGGAGAGGAAATGGACAAAGAAGCTTCAGAGGAGGAAGACACAATAGTGGCAGAGGTTACAGAAACAACAACCGGCTCATTTGTCAAGTTTGCAGTAAACCAGGACACACTGCAGCCAAATGTTACTTTTGCTTTGACAAAAATTATATGGGGTATCCACCTTCTGATTTCAAAAACCAAAACACCGATGAATGTAACTACTCAACCTACATTGCATCACCAAATACAGTTGAAGACCCATCATGGTATCTTGATAGTGGAGCAAATTCTCATGTGACCAATGATCCTACACAGATTGATTCTGTAACTGAATGCAATGGTAAGATCAACTTAACTGTTGGTAATGGTGTTCAAATTGAAGTGAAAAACACTGGTGATTTTGTCTTAACTCATCCAACTAGGAATATTGTGATGAAAGACGTATTACATGTACCCCAAGTGACTAAGAACTTACTTAGCGTATCAAAATTAATTGTCGATAATAATGTCATTATTGAGTTTCACTCATTCGGTTGTTTTGTGAAGGATCAAGTCACAGGAAAGGTTTTACTGGAAGGGAAACTCAAAAAGGGCCTTTACCAAATTAACAAACCTCTGTTCAAGATATCATCAACATCACATCGGTTACAACATTGGTTACCTGTCAATCCGCAATACAACTCACTCACTCATCTTAAAGCTTTTCTATCTGTGAAAGAGGAATGGCACAGAAAGTTAAGTCACCTATCTGACCGAGTATTATATGAAGTCTTAAATCTTTGTAAGGTCAAGATAAATAATAATGAAAATTCTACTTTCTGTGAAGCGTGTCATCTTGGTAAATCCCATCTTCTTCCCTTTAAAAATTCTCTATCCCATACACAACAACCTTTGGATTTGATACATACTGATGTCTGGGGGCCCTCTCCTGTTACTTCGGTTTTCGGTTATCGATTCTATGTACACTTCATTGATGACTTTAGTCGCTATACTTGGTAATACCCATTGAAACACAAGAGTGAAGCCTTGAATGCCTTCTTACAATTTAAAGCGCTGGTGGAAAATCAGTTTGACAGAAAAATCAAAACTATTCAGAGTGATTGGGGAGGAGAATTTAGAAGTTTCTCACATGTTGCTCAAGATTCAGGAATCAATTTTAGGCAATCTTGTCCATATACATCTGCACAAAATGGAAGAGCTGAAAGAAAGCACCCGCATATTGTGAAAATTGGTCTCACTCTCCTTGCTCAAGCCAAGATGCTGCTCCATTATTGGCTAGAAGCCTTCCAAATGGCTGTCTTTCTCATTAACAGACTTCCAACGCCTGTTCTTCACAATAAATCTCCATTTTTCCAGCTACATACAGTGTTACCTGATTACAAAAATCTTAAACCATTTGGATGTGCTTGCTTTTCCTGTCTTAAGCCATATAATCAACACAAATTGCAATTTCATAGTCAGAAATGCGTTTTTTTTAGGGTATAGCAGTTCACACAAAGGTTTTAAATGTCTGAGTGCAACAGGAAGAGTCTATATCTCAAGACATGTTGTTTTTAATGAGCTTGAGTTCCCCTTTGCAACTGGTTTTCTAAATACTAAGCAAGCCCCTCAACCAGTATACATCAGTGATATTTCTTTACTTTCATTCTGTTCTGACTCTTGTTCAAGTTGTTCTTCTGAAAATACGGGTCTTAACCTTAATGACTATCAGGTTGATTTGGAAAGAACTCAAGTCAACCTAGAACCCAGAATTGATTCCTCTCCTTCAATTACTGAAACTGTTTCTGATCAAGTACATACTACTTCAGCAACTGAATCTGCATCAGAATTTGTACACTTTGCATCAGAATTTGTACACTCTACATCTGAACCTCTTACTGATGTACACGAGCAAAGGATCAACAGCAAACAATTACCAAAGCATCAGATGACAACTAGAAGCAAAAGTGGTGTTTATAAGCCTAAGTATCTGTTTGTGGGAATTATAGAAACGGATCTCATTAATTCTACTACAGAGCCTCGCAGTGTTAAAGAAGCTTTACAGACTTCGCACTTGCAAGAGGCAATGAAAACTGAAATTGAAGCTCTCAAAAGGAATGAGACCTGGGTACTAGTTCCTTATACAGGTCAGCCAAATATTGTTGATTGCAAATGGGTATTTAAAACCAAATTCAAGGCTGATGGCACAATTGACAGACATAAAGCTAGGTTGGTGGCAAAGGGATTTCAGCAAGATCCTAACATTAATTTTGGAGAAACTTATAGTCCAGTTATCAAGGCAGCAACAGTTCGAATTATCCTTACTTTGGCTGTCTCTTTTGGATGGGAAGTCAAGCAATTAGACATTAACAATGCTTTCCTCAATGGCAATCTTCAAGAATCTATTTATATGCATCAGCCAGAGGGTTTCGAAGATCCTAACAAGCCAACCTATGTGTGTAAACTATCTAAAGCATTATATGGTCTAAAACAAGCTCCAAGGGCTTGGTTTGATAAACTCAAAAATTGCCTACAAGCATGGGGATTTCAGAGCATTATAGGGGATAATTCACTCTTTATATACAGAACTAAATCCTATACAATCATTACCTTAATTTATGTTGATGATATACTAGTTACAGGGAATAGTTCAACATATTTGCAGAAGTTTATACAAAAATTGAACAACATGTTTAGACTTAAGGACCTTGGCTCTCTGCATTATTTCCTGGGCATCAAGGTCTTTAGAGATGAGTCGGGTATGTTTTTGAATCAAGGAAAGTATATAATTGATCTGTTGAAGAAATTTAATATGATTGAGGCAGCTCCTTGTCCTACTCCCATGGTGGCAGGAAAATCTTTATTTGTTAATGATGGAGAAAAACTAAAGGATCCTACTATTTTTAGGAAAGCCATTGGTGCTCTTCAATATTTAACTAGCGCTCGGCCGGACATCTCCTTTTCTGTTAACAAGCTCAGCCAGTTCTTAAGTGCTCCCTCTGTTTCTCACTTTCAAGTTGTAAAGAAGATTCTGAGATATCTCAAAGGAACTTTACACTATAGTTTACATATCAAACCTGCCTCATAGCTCAGTATCACTGGTTTTTCTGATGCAAACTGGGCATCTTGCCCAGATGATCGAAAATCAGTTACTGGATATTGTGTTTACCTTGGCAAAACTCTTGTCTCCTAGTCTTCTAGAAAGCAACGAGTAATTGCCAGGTCTAGTACTGAATCAGAGTACAGGGCACTTGCTGATCTGTCCGCTAAAATTCTCTGGATTCAGTCACTTCTGAGGGAGATCAATTTTCCAGTCAATGAAATACCAATCATCTGGTGTGATAATCTCAGTGCTAATGCTTTGGCAGCCAATCCAGTTCAACATGCTCGTACAAAGCATATAGAAATCGATATACATTTCATACGAGATCAGGTGTTAGCTAAACAATTATCTGTCAGATATGTGCCTTCTTCTAACCAGGTTGCTGACTGCTTAACTAAGGCATTGTCGCATACTTAGTTCAGTTTTCTATGCAGCAAACTCGGGCTGTCTATTACACCCTCCCGTTTGAAGGGGGCTGTAAGGATATGAGTATTTGATGTATTTGGGCTTGTGAATGTTTGGGCTTGAGGCTTGCATGGCTTACATTTTTTGAATCCTTCGTAAATCCAAGTCTACCGCTGTAGTCCACTATTGTCATATTAGCACGTGATCTGTTCCTATTAATTGCATTCATATTGTTATTTATCCTGTGTAATTTTTCCTTCCAGTTGGCATTATTTGATTGGTTCAGTTATAACAGAATGTATATTAAATAACATGGTTCAGCTCTCTTCCGAAATCATCACGGAGAGCATTCCATCAACATCTCTGTTATCATTTCAATCATTTTATTATCTCGGTGAAAGCGAACGCCCTAATAAAAGAAGTCATGATTATGAAATGTAAATGAGCGTGACGATAAGACTGGGTAATGGTGATAATAATTGGATGTACCTCTTCTTCTCTATGAAAGAAAAATGGATGCGTCAATTCCACTATCCACGCGTAGTGAGAAAGCTTTTGTTTGTTCATGTATTGATGTTTATTTTGATTAATCTAATAAAATAGGACTAGGCATATTACGGTATAAATAATTGGTTATAAAAGACCAAACCTGTACAGATAATTTCAGTTAAATTTAATATAATAAGTAGGCCACTTTTATTATATACAGTTTTGATTCATCATTGATAGTTACATGTATCCCATGGAAGTGGCAATGACATGCGAATAGAGTCAGAACGCAAAAAGAATACACAATTGGAACATCGAGACACCACCGCATGGAGTATGTAAGTTGTCATACGGCCTATTTAATGTAGAAAAAGTTAAGTATAAGTATAAAAATAAAAAAATAATTTTAAAAATAAAAAATAATTTTAATATTTTTATTTTTAGTAATTAAATAATAATTGATAGATAATATTAAATAATAATTAAAAAAATAAAATTATAGAACATGTGGATTTGTAAATTTTTAATGTCAGTTGCCTCGAAAATGAATGGTTATCCCACAACTTTCCAATAATCGTCGTGATCATTTTACTCTGGATATTGAATTCCCTAGTGCAAAGTAAAATACAAAGAAAATTGTACGAACAAGAGATTTGTGAGGATTTTCAATCACCATCAGCAAAAGAAGCTGGTTCATTCATTAATAATTAAGGCAAAACATAATTACGATTTTTACCTAATTATATTCATCAACAAAAGAATGATAAATATTAAAGATTTTTCATTAAAAAACATTACGTGATTAATTTTTTAAAAAATCACACATCTTTATTTAAAAAATTTAATGAAAAACTTCAAATTTTTTATCATTATAATTATATATTTTATGAATAATTAAATCAGGGCAAACAACATGAAGACGCTACAGACATTGAGGTAATTTCTAAATTACAGCATTGAGAATGTCATCAACAATACATACAGCTATATATCTTGCACGACGATAACTGTCCAGTCGTCATTTGAACGAAGTCGTAATCCTTCATAGACCAGAAACTCGATCGGGCATTCTAATAGTTTGGCTCCAAACTATATTTCACAACTCTTTCAATTTCTTTCCGTCAAACTGGCTTTGGAATACTAGAATCTAAAATATATAATAGAGGTAACTTGTTGCCATGCAGTTTCTTCACAAAGGACAACTTAGGTTCCTTCTAAAAGTTCTCAATTTCTCTTTTGCCTTTTGAGCTTTGGTTTGAACCCTCAAGTTATTGTTCAATTCCTCGAAACACTGCAGCAGATGATCAGGAGATCAAATCATTTGCTTAATTATACTAAGGCCTTGTTTGGTTCAAAGGAGGAGAGGGGAGGGGAGGGGAAGGGAGGGAAGGGATTTTAATGAAGTGGAAGAGACGGGAGGGGAGATATATTGTTTAGTTAAGAAGGGGAGGGGAGGAAAAATAATAATATATAGACCATTTTATCCTTTATATATTTTAAAAGTAATGATAATACAATTAATTATTCTTTTATTTTTAAAAATTTAATATTTTTACCACCAAATTAAACAAATGTAAAAAATTATTTATAATTATAATTATTTAAAAAAATTTGTAAATAAATAAAACTAATTAAATAATTATTTTAAAAAATATATAATTTAATATATTTTATTTCATGAAATTAGAATGTATCTGAGTTAAGAATATTGATATATTTATTTTTTCTTCAATATGATAATATACCTATGTTAATTGGTAAGTTAAAATTTTTCTTTAATCATATTTATAAAAATTTTATAAAATATAAAATTTATAATCAAAAATATTTTAATCTTTTTTCTAATTTTCTCTCCCAATCCTTTCAAATTTGAGAGAGAGGAGAGAAGTAAAACTTTTCTTTCTCTCTCCTCCAAAAACACATACCAAACAAGTCTCCTTCCTTCCCCTCAAACCAAACTAAGAGGTAAAGAAAAGGTGGTGCTAAAAGACAGTGAAGAGATAAAATATTAGTTTTCTTTTCCATTTTAACCGCCATTAATTAATTACCTGTCGCTTTCTTCTCCTCTCAAGCTCGGCCTGAAGAAGAACAAAACCATGATTTTAGTCGGTGCTTGCAGGAACTGACAAACACAGTTACAAAAAGAGAAAATTTGCAACATTAATTCTTCAAAATTAGCTAGTACCAGAGCATGTTTCAGTTGGGCGTTCTCTTTTCTTAATTGGTTCAGCTCTGCTTCTAATTCTACGATGTATGCCTGCAAAAACAAATGATAATGCAAATGGAGCTCTTCAAATCTACGGTGTATGCCTGCAAAAACAAAAAATGATGCGGTCAGCACCGCAATGCATGCAATAAAGCTCTTCAAATATCAAAACACGAATGCCTGTGGCTGCTGGTTAAAAATTAAAAAAATGAAGGGCACCTGTTTTCTGGCTCTGGATCTTGCTGCCGACTCTCTGTTCTTAATCATCCTTCTCTGCCTTCTCTCCACTACCTTCTCCACCGGCCCATCTATGATCCTCTTTCTTCCTCTCAACACTCCCATCTCCCTCGCCCCTATCCCATCCGACAACACCGGGCTCACCGGAGAAGGATACCCAGTTCCACTATCCCTCTTGCCATTTTCCATTCCCGCATACCCAATCCCGAAAGTGGGCCCCATTATAGATTTGTTACTCGGGTACACTCCGTATTGCTGCTGGGCGGCTGGAGCAGGGATAGGACATGATTCCCGAACTACCCCTGCTTTAATCAAGAAATCCTCCAGGGTCATTTCCCCGAAAGTGGGCTGGCGGGGGGCAGACTCGGCATTCTGAACATCGCTAGCACCATCATTGTTGTTGTGTATCTCGGACCAAACTTGGTCCACCGTTTTTCTAGAGAGGGGTGAGGGAATGGTTAGAGAGCCTTGACGAGGTTGGCTTGGCTGCTTTCTTGTGCCTTTATCGCTGGAGGCTTCGTTCAGACTGAAATGGGAGTTGTTGTTGTTGTTAATGGCTCGGTTTTCTTCGGCGTTCCAGATGCTGCTGAGGAACTCGTCCATGTTCATGGACCCGAAATTCTTGCGTCCCTCGCAAAGCGTGTGCTGGAACTCGTCAAGTGTGAGCGCATATATTGACGATTGCCTTCCCAGAGATGACAATGCTTGGTTTTTGGGTGTTTGCTCCGATTGAAATGGCGATTCCACCTCCCCCTCTGCCACCACCATTTTCTTGTTTTTGGTCCTGCTAAACCAAGACGCAACATCACTGCTTTCAGCACGGAATCAAGACATTGTAAGCTTACGAAGAAAGGAGGAAATTATACTCTTTAATTACAACAATATGGATAGAGAATCGAAGGTATGTATAAAACGTCGACGCGTGAATGCTCTAGCTTTTAGCAAGCCATGAAAGACCCCACTAGCGACCATTGTTGAACACATGGTCAGCAGCCAGCGTCTCTTCAATTAATTTATGAGAATGACGTAGTCTTTTAATATTTTATGGCTGATGAGCTAGCTGTATTAATATGTTCCAAGTTGACGTGGACTTCCATCAAGGTATGTTCCTTTTCCATTCTTCGGGTACAACAAAAACAACATTTAAATATATTTTGAATATTATTTAATCCTATCGAAAGCTATATAATTGATTTTTGAATTCACTGAACTCCACCTACAAAGTTTGAGCATGTCATCATAAGCACCACTGAAAACTACACCATTTGCGTGTACAAAGATCTGAGCAAAAAACGGCTGTATTCGCTACAGTACAACTGAACGAATGGACATCATTAAAGAAACCAAAAAAATGCTACCAGCGAGCTCTCTCCCACATAATTCGCTTGATATGAGAGAGAATCTGGATTCCCAAAAAATATTGAGGTAGAGATATACAGTTTTGTGTCTTCAATTTCTGGTTTAAGGCCCGTGGTTTCCCTGTATTAATTGATTGCTGGTTTAAGTTTTCTATAATAAGCTCAATTTGAGACCACTGTTAGGAAAGGATTAAAAAATGAAATATAAATATATAGAAGGAAGGTCCATTTCTATTATAAGGTACAATACAAGAAACCTGATAGATCTGAAACAATAATTGCAGATATCCTAATTATGATCATTTTTTTTAAAAAAAAGGTGGGTCGCCGGGGTTGGAATTAGCCAATTAGGAGGTTGGATATCTACAAGAAAAAGAAGCTTTACGAATTTAGAAAGCACCCAGTGGCTTAAAATTCATAAAAATTCACGAAATATCAAAAAGCAGCGAAGAAAGTGCAGGATTATATAACCATGAAAAGCAGCTGGTATTCTCCAACTCCAAATTTCACCTCCAAGTTCCCTCCCACGAGCGCACAAATATTAAATTCAAATTAAAATAATAATCCAAAATATTTCGTAAGCTTATCCTTTTTACATCAAGTAACAAGCACAAACAATCCTTGTGCCCACCCATAAAAAACATTCCAAGAGATGGAATCAAATGCCAACACTTTAAAACCAGGTAGAGAGAGATGTATACCTGGAAACTCAAATTCAGGTCAAATGCTAATATGCTATATATGAATCTGGATCAAATTAAGAACTTGTGCAAGTGTTTGAGATAAGGTCGATCTACAGCATCAACAAGAAGAACAAGCGGCAAAAGAAGAGAAGGAGAAAGTGGAGGGTTGTGTTTCAGTGTAAACAGTAGCCTCACTCATACTCCCAGTGTATGTCGGAACAAACAAACACATACAAAAGAGCTAGCCAAGCCCCGCAGACTTGTGACAACCCCTCACAATTAAATATAAATTGATTAAAAAATGGTGAAATGCCGGAATACAGAGAGTGTCCTATATACAAAGCAAAATTCAAAGGCCAACATGGCGAGCTCGCCACGTTTAGGACAGGTGTCGCCGTTGTAACCTCGTTTGGGTACAGTCTTTGTTTTAGGTTCAACACGTATCCTTTTGCTTTCTCCATCTTCAAATTGAAACGCACGTCCCAATTTCTAGTTAGGTCTCTCTCATGCCAACGTAATTGATCCAAGGGCGATCCTCAATATTTGCTCGTTCCTGGCATTATTATATCCACGCGCCGTTTTCTCGTCAAATGTCACATTCGAGAAGGAAAAGCACCGTATTGGGCTTGCTCTAAGACCCCAAGGCCTCCTTTGTAAGATAGTTGAGCCCAAAGCTATGTCTGCTAAAGCACCCACGCACAAAATACATTACCTGATACTCATGCACAGATTCTTAAATAATCATCTTAATCATTTTCATCCGAGAGTTCCAGAAATAGCTTATGTGATAGGAGGTAGAGTACTAGAGTTTGTTCAGGTTTCGTGGATTCGGGTAATAGGGTGTTTGCTAGAATAGTGGAGCAAGGAGAGGTCGTGGTGTTTCCCAGAGGTCTAGTGCATTTCCTGATGAACAAGCCTGCTACTTCAATTGGCAGTTTCAATAGCCAAAACCCCGGCATGCAGGAGATAGCATGTGCAGTTTTTGGTTCAGGGATTAAGTAGAGGCTTTTCCAGGAGACTTTTGGATTGACTCCTGGGAAGCAGATTTGATCCCAACAGAGCAACGTAGAGCTTCATATCCTTTGAATTATATCTTCGATTTCAGTTTGCTCTCTCGGAGTTTTCACACCCCCTTAATGTTGTGGCATGTTTGGTAGGGGGTGGGAAAGCGAAAAGCAAATGAAAAATTGAATAAAATGTTAATTTTGCTATTATAATTATTTTTTAATTATTATTTAATATTATCTATTAATTATTTTTTAATTATTAAAAATAAAAATATTAAAGTTATTTTTTATCTACAAAATTATATATTTTTTATTTTTATTTTCATACTTAATTTTTTGCATACTAAATAAACTATCAATAAACATGGAATGAAATACTATTTAGTCAAATATGTAAATTATATGAATGTTTTTTTAGGTAGAGTGCCTATTATGTCACATATATTCTAAACTCATAATTAAGAGTCAAAAAATAAAATATATAATTTTAATGTGATAATTTTTTTTTCAATTTTGTGAGACAAATTGATTTGTAGGAGACCTAATTAAAAAGTTGAAAGGTATGTTTATGTGAATTCAAAAAAATAGTTCGATAGAAAATGAAATAATTTTAAAAAAAGTTCAAATATAAAATTTGAGCGATCCAAATTTTTATTCAAGTTTGACTCAAATCCAATTCTGGCCTGGCCCGTGTCATAAACAATTTTTTATATTATTAATTAATAATAATTTTATCATATTTTTACTTAACCTTAACCTTGCCCCAAAACGCGGAAACCCTTCCGTCTATGTTGAGCGGAGCGCAGCTTACTCACTTCGCTGAACGCTGAGCAAAGCAGATCAGCAACGTTGTAAGTAAATTCGAAAACTTCGTTGATTTTCTCGAGGAAGTGAAAAAAACAGATTCCTGACGTAGAAAAGCAAATGTTGAAAGCTATAGTGATTCAATTTTTTTGGTTTTTAGTTGGGATTTTCATTAAGCATGGAAAAATTGCGTTTTCACTTCAAGACTTCAGTTTATGATCATTCATTACATTTTAGGATATGGGTTCTTGTGAATCAATCACTTTCAGCTACAAGATCTATTAGATTAGAAAGTCATCAAAATTTCCTTCTCTTCCAAATTTTTGTATTTTCTTCTTGGAGGCTCTGCATCTAACTTAGGCAGAAGAATTTGCACTTTTTTCCCCCTCCTTAGAACTTCTATCGTCTTCCTGCACTGCCAGATTCCTGAACACACAGGATTGTTATGAATATTTACGGGCGGGCGGGCTCCATTTTTGTGATTTTTTTTTTTTAATCCAACCCATTTTTAAATAAAGTCGGTTTGTGATTAAATCTAATTTGTAAGTGATTCAAAGATACCGCGGTATGCATATCTAAAAATGCCTCAACGTGTATACCTTCCTGTAAAATGGTTTTAAGTAGCAGATAATAATCCCCCAGTGCATAAAAATATATTTAAAAAATGTTATGATTGTTATCCTATCAAACAATTATACACATTATTGATCAATGGTGTTGGATCAAAGGCATATTTTAATTATGTCTAACAATTTTGTAATCAACTATCAACTATATATATAAATTGTGGAAGACGACGTACTGTTTGGAATCCGTAAACAATGCAACTCTCTTTAGGCTGCATGTCATCTCTGAGTTTTTTTTTTTCTTTTCTCCCCGACAGATGCAGAAGCTTTCTTTCATCCTCTCTCCTACTTCAACGTTTGGCCATTTTCACCAGTTGCAAATCATGTATATTCTTCCTCTTATTCATCACAAACCATCACCAGTTGCAAATCATGTATATTCTTCCTCTTATTCCTCACAAACCATCTCTCAGCATTCTTCCTCTTCCTCATTTTTTTTTGGGGGTTTCCAAGCTTCTCTGTCCGCTACAAATTTTACCAATTTTCATTCTTCACTCTCTTCCATCCCTCCATTTCTGTCAAAATTTACCTTGTGCGTCGTTGGGAATCTGTGGAGTTGCAAATAGCCTTGCATGCAAAAATTATAGTAATTCAAAACGGCCCTAGCGAATAACTTTTCTGTTCCCAGTACTCCTTAATCTTGTCAAATAGTTAATGTCTCACACCTTTTCCGTTAGCTACTTTTCTATCTACCCTCTTCATCTTCTAGTAGTCCCATCTTTCACGTTTCTATCTGCCTTTTTTTTTTTCCTCTCACTTAAAACACGTGCAGGTACCAAAGAATTCAAACGATGCCGGGAATAGAGATAACTAATCTCCTACTATTCTTTGGCATAGCCTTTTAGTCGATCAAATTTTTATTTTGCGGAGCTGCACAGCAAAACTCATCCCTTTTTGGGAGCAGTTTATCAGCTGGTTTATTAAGTGGCATTAGGCAGATCATGACCATTATACATAAGTATGCTCATAATTCTCATCGACTCAGCTAGAGGGTAACTGGGTAAGGATATAAAGAGAGACATTCCAGCCTCTGTCAGATCATATCATCCTTCAAACAGGAACGTGAATTGATCATGAAGATCAAATTGATCAAGAGAGTTCAAAATCTCCATAATAGTGTTAAGAGATAAAACAAGCTGTATATATTTTATTGTGTAACCTAGTGTATTGTATCAGTTACTGATAGCTGCTTTTAGGTTGTTATTGCTTATTTTCTATTTATGAGCTGTATTATTTGATTGTTTATTCTTGATGATGTACATGGCACTATGTAGCTTTTCCCTATGCAATTAACTTGTGTATAAAGCTTCAATAGATTGGACTACTAGGTAAGCAAGCTAAGTAATACAGAAACAATGTTATACTTTAGTAAACTTATCTTGGTACCAGAGCATTAAGGAAAATCGCCATGGAAAGCCAAGGAATTCAATGCTAATCACCAGATTTACCAACAAACAACCTTCTGAGGCTTTGTTGCTATCTCTAGTCAACACCAATAAGAGTACACATTTGATTTCATCACTAAATGAGGTGTGCTTTGTCAGGTTGGACAGAAGCAACTACCTGTTGTGGTAATTAATGGTTTTCTCAATAATCAAGGGGAACAAGCTCAACAGTTCCATCCTTGGCATCAAGTCATGCCCAGCTAAATTTATCTCTGATGATGCAAGGACAAAGATCAAACCGAACTTTGAAGAGTAGGTGTCCACTAATTCACTGCTACTCGACTAGATCTATAATATGATGATAGCTAAAGTTGCTTCTCAAACTCTTGACTATTGAACATTGCAAGATACGGGGAATGCTGCAAAGGACCTCTCTAATGCTTACATAAGGTCCAAAATCACTATTTACAAAGGTGAATTACAATGCACTAGGAAAGGATCAATGAAAATGGAAGATTACCTAAATAAAATGAAAACTATTGCTAATAATTTGGTTTTAGTTGGAGCCCAGTACCTTTCATTGATCTTATTACTCATATCCTCACTGGTCTTGATATTGAGTATAACCCAATAGTTGTTCAACTCACTGATAAAGATAATTTAAATTGGATAGATCTATAAGCCTCATTTGTCACTTTTGAAAGTCATTTGGAGCAATTAAGCTTTTTTAGCTAACTAGGTCTGGGGTGACCTGTTAATTTGGCCAAAATTGATTTCAATAAGTCCTCAAATGAAGCTAGAGGTTATTAAAAAGGATTTGGTCAAAGGAGCTTTAGAGGAGGTCAAGGAAGAGGAAGGTTTGGCAAAAGTGCAAGCAAACCTATATGTCAAGTATGTGTCAAGCAAAGCCGTGTAGCTATAAAATGTTTCTTTTGGTATGACAAGTTGTACGTGGGAACTCCACCTAAACATAGCAGAAGCAGTGCAAACAATTTTTTAGCATTTGTCACATTAACAACTACAATGAATGATCTAGCCCAATATGTTAATAATGCATCAACTCATCATGTGACAAATGATGCCACTCAAATTGACCACCCATTAGTTCACTCTGATAAAGCTTAGTTAGTTGTGGGAAAAGGGTTAGAAGATTACAATTAAAAATGCTAGTACTATCATATTTTCTTGTGAAAAGCAACAGCAATTAATTTTATAAGATGTTTTGCATGTGTCACAAATTGCAAATGAGTGTTTCAAAATTGATATTTGATAATGATGTAATAAGTTTAAACTTTCAAACTATTTTGTGAAGGACAAGGGACAATTTTTAATATAAGAAAAGCTTGAAGATGGCCTATATAAATTGCAAAAATCTCACCCTTTTTTATCTAGTTCCTCCACATTACAAACATCTTAATCAAACTCATTTTATAGTTTAGCTTTACTTAAAGAGGAATGACATAAGAATTTAGGCCATCCATCTAATCAAGTCTTGTCTTAACTTTTATAGCAATGTAAAATAAATCCTAATGAGACAACCTTTTTCTGTGAATCTTGGCAATATGGTAAATCTCATACTCTCTCATTTAAATTATCCAAATCAAAAGCTAAAGGCCCTTTAGATTTAATTCACATTGATCTATGAAGATCCTTGCCCATTGTTTAAAAGAAGGCTACAGATGTTATATTCATTTTGTGGATGACTTTAGCATATATACTTGGATTTATCCTCTCAAAAGTAAGGGAGAAGTACTCAATGCTCTTATTTCTTTTCAAAAATTAGTTGAAAACCAATTTGAAAGGAAGATTCAAGTTTTGCAAAGTGATTAGGGTGGGAAACTTAGAAATGTCACCACTCCTATATAAATCTTGGCATCATTTTTCACCACTCTTGTCCTCACACATTTGTTCAAAGTGGTAAAACTGAGTGCAAACACAAGCATATAGTTAAATTAGGGCTTATCTTCTTAGCTCAAGTTGCCATGCCCTTGTTTTATTGGTGAGATGCCTTCCAAACCTTAGTTTGCCTCGTAAACAAATTACTAGCTCCGATTTTGTAGGGCATATCTTCATTTTTTCAACTTTTCCTCAAGCAACCCAAGTACTCTAGCTAAAACTCTTTGGATGCTCCTATTTCTCATGCTTAAAACTTTTCAACCAGTATAAACTACATTTTCACACTATTAAGTGTGTTTTTCTTAGGTATAACAATTCACATGAGGGTTTTAAATGCCTCCACTAAAAAAATTTATATTTCAAGGCATGTCACTTTTAGTGAGATTGATTTTTCTTTCAATTATGGTATTCTAAATACCAAGCAACCCACTCAATTTATTGTTTAACCTATGTCCTTTTATCCATCATCGCTGTAAAGCTCTCAAACCCTTTACCTACCTTCTACTCAATCTCAATTAGCTTCCCCTATAGCAATCTTAGCACTTGCAGATCCTTTTTTTAAGTAATCCCTAAGTTCCTCTTCCTTTAAATAACTCAATCTTTAAATCAGATTCTATTCCTTGCATTTCTCCTATTATTGTGGCTATGCCTCTTTCAAATAGTACTTCTTCAATTCCCACAATACAATTTATACCACCTTTAGCATCTGACATAACTCTAGAATTGCCTCCCAAGGGCACCCTATGATAACCAAAAACAAAAATGGCAAAGTTAGACCCAAGTATCCTTTTGTTGGCTTGTCACAACTTACATGCATCCCTTGGTCGATCCTACTATAGTATAAGAAGCTCTTCAACTCTTCAAATGTCTCATTGGAAGGTAGTAATAGTTGCCAAGTATGAGGCTTTTCTCAAAAACAATACTTAGATGTTGGTTCTTTATGAAGGCTTGTAAAACATAGATTCCAAGTAGGTTTTTAAAATCAAGTATAACTCAAATGGCATTGAATATAGGCATAAAGCACAACTTGTTACTAAGGGATTTCAATAAGCTTTGGAGTGGACTTCAATGAAACTTTCAGTCTAGTAGTCAAGGCATGTACCATTTAATTTGTACTCATAATTACAATCACATATAATTAGGAAATAAGGCAATTAGACATCAACAATGTATTTCTTAGTAGGTTCTTACAAGAAACAGTCTTTATTCATCAACTAAAAGGTTTTATTGATTTAAGCAAACCAAACCATATTTGCAAACTATTGAAAGCACCATGTGGATTAAAGTAGGCCCTTAGAGCATGGTATGATAGACTCAAGTTCACTCTTAAGTAAAGGATTTTAGCAACACCAAGGATGATACTTCATTATTTTTGTTTCAATATGAAAATTAGGTCATCTGCTTTTTGTTTATGTTGATGACATTATTGTCATAGATAACAATTCCAAGTCCTAGATCCTTTTCTATAAACAACCTGTTCATACTCAAGGATCTAGGATCTTTACACTATTTCTTTGGTCTTAAAGTTGTCTAAGATTATATAGGGTTATATCTTAGCTAGAGCAAGTACATTGTTGACATTTAAGGAAGTTTGACATGGAAAATGCAACACCATGCCCTACACCAATGATAGTAGTTAAGACTTTGTATATTTTTTTATGGTAAACCATTGAAAAATATACTGTCTATAGAAGTGCCATTGGTGCCTTGCAATACCTCACTCATAATAGCTAGATATAGCCTTCACTGTTAATAAGCTAAATCAATTTCTTGACTGTCCCACTACTTCACACTGGGAAGCTATAAAAATGTGTTAAGGCATCTAAAAGGGATTGTCAGTTGGAGTTTACATCTCAAGCCATCGAGTCATCTCATTGTTATTGGCTTTACAGATACAGATTAGGCATCGTGTCAGGATGATCATAGGTCAATGGCTAGATATTGTGCATTCCTTAGTGATTCACTCATCTCGTGGTCGTCTAAGAAGAAAAGGGTTATTTCACGATCTAGCATAAAGTTAAAGTATCATGCTCTTGACCCAGAACTAATTTCAATAAAGTGTATGTTATTAAAACTTGGAATTTCAACTTCACAAGCTCCCATCATCTAAAGCGATAGTTTGAGTGCTAGTGCCTTAGCTTCAAATCCAGTCTTTCATGTTAGATCTGAACATATAGAAATTGATGTCCATTTTGTTCATGATCAAGTTCTTGCCAAGGAACTTTCAATTTCCTATGTTCCATCTACTAATCAAATTGCAGACTGTTCAACCAAACCTCTTTCTCACTCTCCGTTCAGCTTTTTCTCTGACAAACTCAAGATGGTTTCAACTGCTGATGGTTGCTGTTCGATTGTTACTACTTATTTCCAATTTGTGAGCTATATTATTTGATTCTTTATTCTTCTAGATGCTACGTGGTGCTATGTAGTTTTTCCCTATGTAACTAACCTGTTTATATAGCTTCAATAGATTGGACTACTCAGTAAGCAAGCTGAGTATTACAGAAACAGTGCTTGACTTTACTAATTTATTTAATAGAGACATGAAATGCTTAGGAAGCTGATCAAATATAGTCTCAGGGAGCTATAGACTACTTCCCATGTACAAGTGACTTAATGATATTGTCACTCATCCCGTCAGCAAAGGGGAACAAGTGACCAGCACCTGGAAGCTCGTGATAGTGAATCCATGGAAGGTTTTGTGCAATGTATCGTTGCAGAGTAACAGGCACCAGCAAATCTTCATCTCCTTGCCATAGATGAACAGAACCTTCATTAGTTTGAAATGGGTTTTCCAGGTCCAGAGGACTAAATTCCCAGGTCCCAAATCCAACATTCAGGTCACGATGGACGGATTCATATTCTCCCTGCTGCCTTACTTGCGCCTATGGGAGCAACATTAAAAAAAGATATTACAAATCTCTATTGAGTAGAAGAAGGTGATGTCAATATTTCTAGAGCAACAAGAAGTCTTGTTAGATATCATGAGGCAAGATACATTAAGTTAAAGGTAAAACAACCAAAAAAAAAATTAATGCAAAATATAATTATAATGCGGTTAGATCAGAAAGTCTGACAGTTCAATTAATTAATCAAATCTTGAATAAACCAAGTCTCACAAAACTGTTTCTTTATTATTGAATGACACCTCAAAAGATACCTTCTTACTAAAATGGTGGTTATTAAAGTGAACAGATGCAACTGCATTTGTCAGATGGTAGATTCAATAAATAGGGATAACCAAGCATTAATCAGTCACACACAAGTGCCAAGTCAGCTTGTTTTAAAACTCCAATATATTACATAGAGATCAATCATAAATTTGGAAACAAAACTCTTAAGACAAACGATTTATGAAATTTATAAAAGGTAGGAAGTCTATGGCATGGGAAGCGGAGAGAAAATTAATATAATACAAGACAACAATATTATGCAGACAGATTTGCATGCGTGCTTTGCCAAATCCACCATAGCAGTTCTCCATTTTCAAGAATTAGTGAATGCAAGCAGTGAGAATTGTTCCCAGTTGATCTCACGCAGCATTCAATTGTTGGAGAAAGGTATTTGGAATGGTTAAACACCAGAGAACAAATTTTACACACTGAAGTTGTAGAGTTGGTGCCAGTTCTGATCTTTGGCAAAAAAGTTACCAACAAATTTCAAAACAGAGTTGTGTAAATTTACACAAAATATTTGATGAGTTACATCACTCACTGGTTTTTAACTGCCTTTTATTCTATATCATTCAGAACACAACTAAAGTTCCAGTAACCACCTAAAAGCTGGATACGTACCATATAACTCTCTCTAGGCTGCGGCTTAGGCTCAAGTTCCTTGTCTTGACGGGAAAGAACATCTTGACTACCAGCAATTACACTACTTGCTGGGAACCATCTTTGGGTGTTCCACCAGTAAGTTAGCCAAGGGATGTAGTGAGAAATACGAAGTGCCCATTGGTCTTGTGGTTTTTGTTGGTAATAGGCTTCCTTAGTTAAGTTTGCAGGGAGACCCGACCACCAGTAGTTGACAACTGGGGCAATGAGCACTGCACCTGCGAGCCTGTCAGCATTTGCAAAAACTTTCTACTGTAAGAAAAAGATAGAAAGAGTGATTGACAACAAAATCTCACACCAGTAGCACACACAAGCAACCATGTGGATGTAAACGTGCCAAAAAATAAACGTTGAGTGTGGAAAATAGATATATTTATATAGTGCCTTTCATGTCAAAAAAATTAGATATAATCTGACTTAATCATACCTGTGAGGTATATACTTAAGGCAGCTCCAAATAACCTCTCCTCCCATTGAGAAACCAATTACATAAAATTTGGACCCTAATCCCAACTGATCAGCAAGCTCTTCTATATCTAAGGCTAGGCTCTTCACAGTTGGATTTGGATCAGGATCGCTTTCCCCGTAACCAGGTCTGTCAAAAGATACGATGTTGACCCCCATTTCTTCAGCAACTTTCTGGAAAACCCACCTTTGACAAAGATTAGAGAGTGCTATAAAAGCAACATAATCAAATTGTAAAAGAAATAATTACCGGTGATAGGGTTTGGGCAACAACAGCATCATGCCTGCATGAGTCAAAACCATGGACAAAGATAATCTTGTAATTGGCTGCATATTTTTGGATACCATATTCATGGTATGCCAAATGCCTTCCATCTCTAAGCTTGATTCTCGGTACTGTTATAGGCGGTCCATGAGAAGAGCCACATATTTTAGGAGGAGGAGGTTGAATAGCCTGATAAGCCCATGCTAGAAATCCAATAAACAACACTGCTAGAGCCGTCTTAAGCATTCCTGAGAGATTGTGGTGTTAGAATTTAGAAGTGGAAAAATAGCATTCGAAAAAGAAAATGCCTCATGGGGGATAAGCTTTAAGTCTAACAGATGAGCTAGAATAAAGAAAATAAAAGGTGATGGACTCCCATTAAAACCGAGGATTATGCTATACAGTCACGGGAAAAAGAGTGACATAATTCATAGACGAGAAGTGATCTCAAAGGGGATGACAGGGGAATTCGCCAGGTGCAGTACATTTCTAAGCTTCCTAGTTTATTATTGAAAAATGGAAGACAGTTCACTTTATGTACTTCAAAACATAAATCTATACCAGTGCTCACTAATACAGAGAACTCTGACTAGTTACTACCAATAAAGAAAAACACGGGGAAGTTTTCGCTCTGCCTATTTTTGTCCCAAAAAGTTTCCATCATTGATTGACATTAATTACCAATCGTGAAAAAGAGAACTTTAACATAAACACTTTTTTTCCACTTTTTTAATCAACAGCATTTAGAACAGAAAACATCAACTTCCAATTTAAGCGGGCTAAATTCTTTAAGCCTCCCAGCAAGATAGCCATAGACAATTCTCTGTCGAGGGAAGTTCATTTCTCATAAGATTACCGCACACATTAAGTTTAGAAATTGAATTACTTTATATGCTTATTCTACAAACAGAGCAACTAAAATAAAATATAGAGTGTGACCCAAATAATCACTTGTGGTTCAGTGCTTCGAGTCAAAGGATGCCAATTAAGAATTTGAGCTAGGGAGGTCAAATGAAAAGAAGAAAGAAGGTGAAAAGGCACCTGAAGGAAGCTGATTTGAAGTGCTTTTCTTGGGTCTTCTGGTACGACCCCTGGCTGATGCCGCAGATATTTTTCGGTTCACTCCGGTCGCCATTTTCTCCCACTGCTATGTTTGGCAGATTTATTTGAAGATATGAACATGGTTTACGAAGAGATTTGACCGTGACATATCTGGGGCTGAAGTGTTAGCCAGGGATAAAATGACCTGTCCTGGCAATACGTGTATAAGGTCTACGATTACTAATTTTAAATTGTTTTGGGTCGTTGGTCCTTACACGACCAAAGCGCCCTCGTTTGTTCTCCAATTGTTGTGGACAATCTTATTGGTATAGATCCCCTCCGGTTAGAATTTGGATTTTTTATATTCATAAATTAAATATATATAGTATATCTAGAAAAAATAAAATAAAAGAATAAAAGAGAATAAATATAAAAAGAATAAGCAGTACTCCTTTAATGTTACTCTCTCTCTCTAAACACATAAATGAATGAATAAATAGGTAGTTGGAGAAATACAGTTAGTTTAAAATTGAAGTGTTTTAAAGTTTTAAATTTTATATTATAAGTTTAAAAATAAAAATTAAATTTGAAAAGTAAAAAATTATAATTATAAAAAAAGTTATACTTTAAAAATTTTAATTGTGCAAAAATTCGAACTATAAGATAAAAAATTATAACAATAAGAAAAGACCGTTAATATACTTCTTTAAATATAATTTATGTAATTTTATTATTTAACACATAAAATTATTATTTTAACTATCAAATTATTTTTTAAAAAATAAAAAACTCATTTATTTTCACTTACTTATTTTTTATATTTTCATTTTTTTATATCATCTAAACAAATAGGGTTTTGAGTTGTAAGTTCTTTTTTCTATTAAAATTTTTAAAATGTAATTTTTTTTATTGCCAAAATTTTGGACCTCTAAGTTCTAATTTTTGTTTTTAAACATACAATTTGGAACTTAAAAAAAAAAAAGGCCAATTTTTACGTTGACTATATCGTACAACTGAAGATAATCCATCTTCTTCTTTTATAAGCTTTCGCTACTAGATTTAAATCCCAAACTAAAGTGTTTTAAGGGAAATTTATTCTTAAAGAATTTGAGTTGAATATATTTATATTAAAGAGCATTAATTTTTAAAATTATTCTGTAATTTTTAAAATTATTCTAAAAGATCCAAACAAAAAAAAATTTAACTTAAGTCTTAAATTATATTTTTTTATGTAATTTAAATTTTTGGTTTGTAAGTTTTTTTAAATAATTTTAAAATTTAAAATCTTTCATTATAATTTTTTTAAAATTTGGATTCTTAATTATGATTTGCTCTATTTTTAAAGTAAGTGAAAAAGTGACATAAGTGGAGTGTTTATGAAGTCCATTTTCTTTTCGTCCACCCATTCTTTTTTTTAATCTCTTTCAATTTAAAAATATTTTACAATCTTCACATTTTAAAAGATCTAAATCCTTAGAAGACATCCTTAGTTGATTTGTACGTGAATTTCTCTAGAGCATTATTTAATAGTTGCCGAAGTTGGTGAGTGGTGTCAGTTGAAATACCAAAGCTTGATAAGGACATTAAACTCTTGAAGGGAAAGAATCACGCTTTGGATTTGTTCTATACAAAATTTTTCACTATCATGAGAGTTAAATCATACGAGTATATGAAGATAATACCAATATAATAAATGATCTTTGTTTCTGTAGGGATCTTCCTTTTCCATGATTTAATTCCTATGGTAAACAATTATTCCGAACCATGCATGTGTATTTTGGTTGGAGCTAAACGGAGGATAATAGTATACAATAGTTACATTGCCATTTGTGTGTGCTGAAATTTAGTCGGGGCATGAAAAATATTCCTGTGCAAAATAGATATTTTGGGTAAATTATCATTTGTGTCCTTCAAAACTACGTGTTTTAATTAGTTTTTAAAAGATAATTACTGACATTTGACTCTTAAAATATTCAAGAGCCCATCAATATCTATATGATCCTAGAGTGACCTAAATTAATAGTTAACAAAATTCAAGATGAGATCTCAATTGATTAATTTTTTTTAAAATTATTTTGAAATCAAATGATGATGATTGTTTTTGAGGATTAATTTGATAAAATATGTATTTTTTAAAAATTTTTTAAATTTATTGTACAATATTACTCTATAAGGATAAAACACCAATACTCATGTCATCACTTAACTTCAAAAATCAAAATATATGAATTCATGTGAAACCATTATGTTGGTAGGCTTGTAAGCAATAACAATTTGTTTATGAGTGCAATTGCTATAAATATTTTCATATATGACCACAAGCAATCTTTTAAATTCTAAAGCCATTCCAAATGATGTGTGAATCTTACAGCCCTAAACCCAAGAGCCTAGTACCTTTTCTATATATAGACTTAAAATCTCAACATCCCCATCAACACGCAAGAAGAAGAAATGGATGAAATGATTGTTGCCATGAATAGACCACTTAATTGCCATGAATGAACCATTTATAAAAGTTGCAGAAATGAAAATGTTGTAGAAATGGAAAAGAAATATTACATTCTCGCACTTGGTGCATATATATGAAACCTTTCATCCAAATGAAAAATCAAAATACATGTATTGAAGCGACAAGCCCTCTAAGATTGAATATTATCTTCCGTATATCACAATGCATTTTATTCTTCCACTTAATGAATAAACCTTAATTTTATTCTAGATCTAATGAAAATTGTTTTTCTAAGACATAAATATATATACCAAAATGAGAAAACAAGATAATATAATATAATATGTAACACCCTGAAATTAATTAAGGTGTTAATCATGGATTAAAGTTAATTAAAGATAATTAATAGAGGATCATTGGGCAAGTTAGTGAATAGGTATTCTAGAGAGATAAACTATTAATCTGGGTTAAGAATTTATTTGGGATAGAAACTTCACCTAGGTCCAAATTAATGAACCATGATAAGAGGCTAATGGAGGCCCAATGAATTAGAGGCAGACCCAAACTAATTTAATGAGATAGAGATCCAAGATTTATCTTGTATAGCCTCAATTAAGTGGCCCAATTACCCTTGTGCAGACCCAAGCCCTTGAGCCCTTCAAATTAGGCCCAAACCCTATTAAATTTCAGCAACCCAATGTGTGAAAACTGGCCCAACAGAATTATGCAGCCCAACACTTAAAAACTGACCCAATAAGCAAAATTTGAAACCCAATTGGATTTAGACTTGGAGCAACCCATGACCCAGCCTCTTGACCTAACTTAAACCCATCTAAAACCCTAATGCTTCAGCCACACCTTCATTTTTCTGAAACTCAAGAGGCAAATTCGGAGGTTGAGAAGGAGGCTAGGGTTTGGGGCAAGATTTCTGCATTTTCTCATACTTAGAGCAAGATTTGGCCAAGGTAATAGTTATACAACTTAATCCCCTCATCTTTCTCTTTAATTTGGTCCGATTAGTTTTTCATTTAGAGAGATTTCATTATACCCAAAATCTGAAAAGTGAGTGTTTGGAGGTTGTCTTAGTGGAATTCGTAGGTTAAGGTTGGGGTTGGTATTAGGTGAACTTAAACCCCCCATTTTGATGCTTTCTTTGTTGGTTTGAGACCCCCATAGCTGATTTATATTATGGGTACTAATTTTATACGAATTTGCCTAGGATTTTAGGTGAAACATTGAGAATTCTGGTGGGAGACACTTGAATCCGAATTTGGGATTTGTGGTGGCTGTTGCAATTGTCTGCAAGTGAGGTAACCGGGGTTTACGTTAATTTCATGCATGTATCTATTTTAATTTTATATTTGCTATATATGAATGATTTGAAATGTTGAATGAATTGGTTGGCTATCTGTTATATTATGATTGGACCTTGTGAGTCCATGGTGGAGCTGTGGTGCGGCTGCCACCCGTGCATGTGCTACGATCGGGCACCGGGTATGATTAACCCCAGATGCACTGAGCCCTGGTTGTACTCAATGGGGAGTAGGTGCCGTGGACGGGCCTCTCCTAGTGTTAATGGCCTTTAACATGTTAAATATATGATTACTAGTATGGGATAGTAATCATGATAGCCTAATTGTTTCATTTGCTGAAATGACTGATATGATTCTGATATGGATTTTGATTCATGCATATATGTTGATTAAACTGGATTATATGATGGAATTGCCTTGGTTACTGAGATGTGTATCTCACCCCGTTTTGTGGGATTATAATTTCAGGTGAAGGTTCCTCGGGTAAGGATAAGGGCAAGCAAGTGGATGAACATCCATGAGTTGAGGCCTAGTGTGGGGAGGCTACACTTGGTCTGAGTGTAATAGGGTAGATGCTAAATTTTGTTTAGTTCCATATAGCATCATCATGTATCTGTATTGCCAAGTGTAAGCTTGCACATTTGATTTATTAAGGATGTATGTCTTGAGGGGTTAGACCTCACCTTAATTTAGTAATTGTTGTATGGATTCATGATTTCTGCTGTAATTGGTGCTGACCTATAATATTGTTTATTAATGGAAATGTAACCCTTGAGATATTGAAATGAACCCCTAATATATGGAGCCCCCATTGATTGAGTATTTAAGGATAGATGTTGGTAGTTCATGTATAATTTGTTGTTATTACTTTATAAACTTGCTGATAGAAGGTAATTAGAGGAAAGAAATGGGCATATAAGTTTTGAGTTGGTAATGGAAGCATAGCTAAGTAAATAAGGTAGATAAATGCCATTAGAGCCATATAAAATGAGGGGAAGTGACCTTAGAGTGTCCCTAAGAAGAGAAATGGAGTGTAGGGGGCGAAATATAGGGAAAACAGCTACAGAAGGGAGTCACGCCGCGGCCAAGAAGGCTTCGCTGCGGCCTAGGGAGTGACAGTGGCGAGGGACGCCGCGACTTGAGAAATCTCGTCGCGGCGTGAAGTGAAAATAATCGCCCAGGGGGTGACAGAACGTAACCTCGCCGTGGCGCAATAAGTCTCGCCGTAGCGCGAGTCGAGGAAATTAATTAGGGAGGTTACAGTAGCAAAACTCGCCGCGGTGCCACATAGGTTGGCCGCGGCGCAGATCCAACTCGCCACGGCGAAAGTCAGGAAAATTCCAGAGAACAACTTGGCCGCGGCGCAAGAGTCCCAGGCCACGGCGCAAGTTTAAAAACTTGGTTTTCAAGCTCCAGAACCTAGCTTAGCCGCAGCGGGGAAGTTCCAGGTCGCAGCGCAGGTCCCCAAACTCCTATATTTGACCTAGAAACCCTAATTTCAGTAAGGCTAATGTTAGGGAATAGCATGGGGACATTAGTGGGATGTTTTTGTGGGTTGAAATCGATCAATGAATGAATCCTAAACCTTTAATGATGGTACAAACCCTTTATGCATGTTCCCGTTATGGTTGTTAGTTGATGATTCTAGTAGTATCAAGGTTTAAATTTCTCTATATTTTCTTAATGTAATTAATTGCAATGACTCCAGACCTTGATCACTATTTATTAATCATGTATTTAACTATAATTACCGATGTTAGAATTTAGGGTCGTCACATAATATGAGTTCTATTACAAATGATATAGATAAATTACATCATAACTCATAAGTGGGAATCAAGTCCCATTCTTAAAACATGATCCTTGAAATCAAACAGGGGCATGTCTTTTATTAAAGGATCAACTATCATCAACTCAATGTTGATATGTTCAATGGCCACTTTTTTTTGTCCTTAACATGTTTGTTATGTCCATATATTTTATGTTGATGTGTTTATTTTGACTTCCACTTTTATTATTCTTAACTAAGAAAATAACAGTTGAATTGCTACACAATATCCTCAATGGCTTAGAAATTGAATCTAAAATTTTAAACTTAAAAATAAAACTCCTTAACTACACACCATATAAGGTGGCCTCAAAGCAAGAGATAAATTTAGCCTTTATGATAGAACTCAATCTCTATGGTAGTCTGCTTCACACATTTCCAAGAAATGACCTCGCCAACAAGAATGAAGATATAACCTAATGCTTATTTTTGAGAATTAACATAACTAGCAAAGTCCAAATCTGAGTAATCAACTACTTTTAGGCTGTCAATATATCTTTAAATGAACATGTAATTTTTAGTCCCCTCGAGATATCTTAACACTTTCTTTGTAGTTCTCCAATAGTCCATACTTGAGTTACTTTGAAACCTTCATAGCATTCTAATAGTAAAAGCTATGTTAGGCTTAGTACAAATCCTAGCATATATAAAGCTGCCCCCAATAGAAACATATAGAGTTTGCTTTCTAAATCATTTTTAAGACATTGATTCAAATTAAACCTATTTTTCTTCATAATAGGTGCTATACTTAAGTGAACAATCCTTCATTCAAAACCTTTCTAAGACTTTTTTTATATAGATTTCTTGTGATACCCCCAAAGCATAATAAGATTTGTTCCTATGGATGTTAATGCCAATAACATAAGATATTTCACTCATATCTCTTATATCAAAATTTTTAGAGAAAAATTGTTTCACTTCACAATATTTTATTATTATTTACAAGTAAAATATTATACACATAAAGTACAAGGAAACAAATTTTACTCCCACTTATCTTTGGTATATACACTGATCTATGGCATTTTTCTCAAAACCAAAAGAAAAGATAATATCATGAAACTTTAAATACTATTGACAGAAGACTTACTTCAATTCATATATGGACTTTTAAACTTGCAAACCAAATGCTCACCTTCATTAGAGGAAAACCTTTTTGAGTGTTCTATACAAACCTCTTCCTTTAGATCCCCATTGAAAAAAATTTATTTTTACATCTATTTGATGCAATTTCAAATTAAAATAGACAACCAATGTTAGAATTACCCAAAAAGAATCTTTTTTAGATACAGAAAAAAAAAAAATCTTTGTATAATTAATCCCTTTTCTGTTGAGTGAATCTTTTAGCTATTACTTTGGCCTTATATATTCTAATGTTGCCTAACGAATCCTTTTTAGTCTTAGATATCCCTTTACAACAAATGGCTCTGGCACTAATAGGTAATAACAAAATCATATACTCCATTAGAAGCCACTGAATTCATTTCATCATTTATGGTGTGTAACCACAAGTCAAATTATCTACAACTCATGGCTTATAAATATATTTTTGGATCATTGTTAGTACCAATGTTAAAGTCATATTCTTGTAAATACACGATATAGCCAGTAAAAATTGTTAACTTCTTCTTTTGAGCTGACCTTTTTAATGTCATATTAACATTCTCTTGGAAAGAAGATTGTACAATAAGTCTTATTAGAGCGTTATCAATAGGTGGAATTACAATGTTTGGTTGTACAACTCCGATTTATTCCTTAAGGATGCTATCAATGCCAACTAAAATATTACTTGAAATAGGTTTTCGTCATAGTGATATACTTCAGGAACTATGGTTTCTAATTGACCATTTTTATTAAGTCATTCTAAAAAACCTTAGCATTTCTTGATTCCACAATCATAGTATTATGTGACGGACAATAAAAACATATATCCCTTTAACCTTTTGATGTAACTAATTTAAATACCCACTAATGGTCATAGGGTCTAACTACTTTGATAGTTATAAGATAATTTTCCAATGGTCGCTAGGTAGTTTTGATTTATGAGAAAATAAAAATATGCTAATGTTAAATCTAATCAAATTTGGTGTTCTTTTTACTTTTTTGTTTTGTTTTTTGTTTTACCTCTTTTTCTTTACCCTTTTAAGTATCTAAGTCACCAAATGTAATTGATAACTATTTGAATATGGACCCTTGATTGCAATAAGACATCACGAAGCTTTGACATTTGAGGGCATTAAGTTTAAATTAGTTTTTATCTTATAACTACAATTATATCGTTTTTCACCATTTTCCTATTTAAATCAATCATCTTGTCAATGTAAACTTTTCTTGGTTTTTTAGGGAAAATTAAAAATTGAAAAAAACCATTAAACGTAAATAAAATTTCTTTCTTATTTGGCATTATAATGCCAATGTGCAATAATTTGAAGGAAAAAAATACACATAAAGACCTTAAATTACAAAAATTTATGATAAAAAACCTCTAATAACTAGGGAGGCTCAAAGAACCAAATTTTTGGTCATTGTGGACAAAAAACACCCTTCTCTTCTCCTTTACTTTCTAATCGCATAACCCTTCCCTTTCCAAGACACCACACTCTCTCTTCGTGAGAGTTAAAGTAAGCATTGAAATAAAGCACAACATCATGGGTTTATGCAATACTTTGATCTAAGGGCAATGGAGTAAAAGATCTCATTTCTAAAGCTAATGTTTCATTCCTTATGTCTTAGAAGCTCACTGGAAGGATCCAAATAATGGGTTTGATTCTCATTTGTGTCTTTAAATGCAATGAACATTGGTTTTCCTATAAAAGCAAGTAAAGGGAACTCTAGGATTTCTACTTATTGTAGTTAACTTTATGAAGCTTCTAGTAGAAGTAACTTCTTACTTATTAGAAGGAAGCAACCAAAGCATTTTGCTTTCTTACAATCTTGTAACAAGAAGATTTGGGTTTTCCAAATGAGCACTTTCCTTGTTGTTATGAAGAATGCATAATGAAACTAGAATTCCTCTCATGTTCCCTATTTCTTTTCACATTGCTTCAGTGTCTGCCTATGACTTACATGTAGTGTTATAATAGCTTATTAAAGTTACAAGTGACCTTTCTTTTTATTACTAACAAGTTTTATGTTTGTTTAAGTTTTGAAATTTGTATAGTTCAATACAATATTAATCAACCATAATGACCGCCAATATAGTAGAATTTTGAATGTGTTCACTTGTTGGATTTTAAATGTGTATTCTTGTTTGTCATATAGTGTTGCCTTGTTTAAATCATTTTAACTTGTTTTTACCTCTTGGTGTGAAGGGAAAGATACTTTGCAAGTAAAAAGAAATTTTAAAGACTTCTACTTAAGATAAATGGAACAAAGAATGGATAAAATATTTTGCTACTTTCACATGGATGAAGAGATTATAAAATATTCAAATGGGATGACCCATTATGATAGAGGTCAAACAACTAGCAAAGTAATTAAGGAAGAGATTTCATTGAGGGAACTAATTACACTCATAGGAACATGTGTGGAAAATAATGTTTATGCAAATTAGTTGAAGTACACTCTAAAATTTGATGTCTTCGACCTTATAAACCTTGTAAATGATGCTAAAGTAACACAGTTAATAAAGTACCTAGAAATCTTTCGATTGGCTTCTTAATGATAGTTTAATATAACTGTTTTGTACATAAGAAAGTTATAGGTTTTTTTTCTATAATCATATTACTTTAAAAATATTGACTTTTATAGATGTAATAGGTACATGTGAAGTTGTTACTATTAAAACTTTTAGTTTTACTTATGCTACTACATACTTTTATAGTTCTTATCACATTCCTGTAGCATTCTTTTATAACTTGTCAAATATCCTATATGACTTTTGCAACAACCTATGGATGTTTGTTTCTAAATTACAAAACATGAATTAGTTACCATTGAGTCTTCTTAAAGTTATAAATAACTTTCAATTTAATTACTACCTAATTTTATATTTGTTACTATCTTGCTCCCCCATCTTATGTCACAAGCATAAGTACCTTTGAGACTTCCTTGAATTACCAATGACTTTTAATATAATTCTACCTAGTTTTTAATAAGTTGCCACCTTGCTTCCTTATTCTTGTGTCACTTGCATGCACAAGTTATAAGGTGAATTAGTTACACTAAGGTTTCCTTGAGATACCAAGGATTTTTAGCCTAATTACTATTCTATTGTCGTTTGTTACCACTTTTCTTTTCTATTCTTATGTCATTTGTATACACATTCAAAGTTGAATTAGTTACCACTAAGTCTTCCTTAAGTAATTAGAGACTTTCAATACTACCAATACTCAAGTTTTAGTTTATTGCCATGGTTAGTAACTATGGAGCAATTGGTCTTTAATATTATTAGCATTTATTATAAAATAAAATTAATCACCTTTACAAACCATAAAAGTATGAATTGGATTACAGAAATGAGGATATATAATATCTTTGATATGATTAGTATTTTGAAACTTCTATATAGCACTTCAATGCAGTGTTGGTACATATTAACCATGTTTCATAAAGTATACCATAGTTTACTTTAAGCACTTCAATGCAATATTGGTACTAGGATAATATTTATATATTAGATTATGATAGATGCATAGCACTTGTTAAGACATCAATGGAATCTAAAAAGTAAAGACAATTAGCAAAAATGAACTTTTGATCAAAGTTGGAATCTTATCAAGATTTAGCTAGCTCATTAAGAATTTGATGGAAAAGTGAACAAATTTGAATATCCAATGTTGAATGAGGAATGGAGCCTAGCTACTTCTACTGTAATGATTAAGCGAAAAACCTCACTAAGTTGGAGGTTTTAAATAAAGCTCTAAAATGGTTTTTGTAAATATAAAGAAAACAAAAATGGAATTGAAACATAGAGATAGAAAACCAAGATAAAGTTTTGAGTAGAACAAACACTAAAGTATAAAGAGGGAGATGTGATACGACTATCTTTGCTCTTAATATTTCATCACTTACCAATATGTTGCACAACTTTAATAAATAAGTTTAGGAAGATGGTCTCCAAGGGTTCTTTAATCTTTGCAAGCCTAAAATAATGAATATATAAAGAAATTTAGATAATACTTCTGTAAAAAGATACTTTCACTAGAAAGGATTAGATGTGCATATAAGCCACATTTCACCTTGGCCTAATAATTTTTTTTTTTAAAAAGGCCCAAGGCTTAAACCAAGTTTAGCCTAGTTCGAAATCAAGTTGAGTTAGGTAGGGCAGGTAATTGGACATGAATTAGGTTTTGCATTAAAAAAAAAATTCTGAGATTTTAAATGCTCATATCTTTATAATCACTCAACTATTTTTGACATATAATAACTTGTTTTAATATTTCCTTGTGAGATCTACATAGAAAAAATGAAAAAAAAAATTTTAAAAAGAAAACAAGAATAAATGCGGGCGTAGAAGGTGAAATTTCAAAAAATGATAACTGGGAGTTTAGTGATCCAATTAAAGTGATTTTTTTTTATTTTGGGTAATTTTGTGATATGGACGTAATGTAAACACTAAGGGCAAAAAATGCATATTTATTATCTTAATTTTGAGTTTATTGCTTTAAACCAAAAAATATATATTTTTCATCTTGTTTTCTTTTATTTGAATGTAACAATCATATTTAAATAGGGTCTGGCAGGGGCTTTGACCTTATGACTATTATAAATTATAAAATGTGTTTAAAATTTTTTAGTTAGGCCTTTAAAAAAATTTCATTTCATTTTGGTCTTGATTTTTTTTTAATTTTATATTCCTACTCGACCAAGTCAGGCAACCTCGCTTAAACTAGTTGCACAAGCCCATTTGCAACTTTAGAAAGTACATCATTTGCTTATGCCCGATGGAAAAAGGGAGAGATTATAATAGAAAATGGAATTGGAGCTTGGTTTGAGAAAGCAATTTGGCAAAATTCTTAGCCTTTTCTTGTTAAAATAATAATCTTTTAATTCAAAACCATATTTGACAATAATATTTATCTATATCTCATTTTTTTAAGGGAGTTGGTAACACATGTTCTAACTTTTTTTTTTTTAAATTTTTGCTAGAAGCTAAAAGTATTTCTTTTATCTATCATGCTAACAAGCCAATTAATGTAATAGGCTTGAATAAGAGTAGGGGAATTGGAATAAAAAGGGTGGGGGAGAGAGGGGTGAGGATAAGGGAGGGGGGATGTGAGGTTAGAGGAATTAGATAATTAACAATAAAAATTCAAAAATAAATAATAGTACATAAACAAATAAAATTTAATAATATATATAAATAAATAAAAATTATATAAATAAATTTTATAGTAAATAAAGGGGTGGGGGAATAGGATAATTAATTTTATAGTAAATAAATATTAATAATAAAATATGATAAAAATATTTATTGAAATAAGTTTTTATTATATTTAATTCTCTTTAATTTATTTATATAAAATAATATTTTTAATTTTATTAAAAATCTTATTACAAAATATTTCAACTAATTTAAAATAATAGATCGACTCCAATATTGGAGCTGATTCATTATTTTAAATAAATTGAGATTTTTTTGGTATAAGATTTTTAATAAGATTAAAAATATTATTTTATACAAATAAGTTAAAAATTTTAAATCATAATTAATTTTATAGTAAATAAATAAATAAATATAAATAAAATTGTAAATTTGATGATGGTTATTCTAGTCCCTTAGAAAATATTACTAAATCCTCTCAACTGAATTTAAAATAACCTAACCACTAACCAACATCACCTTTCAAGTTTTTTTTTTCAAATAAACATATGAATTTAGTTTTTTAGAAAAATTTGAAAAATTAAATTTATAATTTTTTACATTTAAAAAATTATTTCAATTAATATTTGTTATCCCTTTTATTATTAATTTTTATTTATTTATTTTACTATGAAATTAATTATCCCATTTCCCCCTTCATTTACTCTAAAATTCACTACAAAATTATTTTTTATTTACTACCAAATTTATTTACTATAATTTTTATTTATTTAGTAATTACTATTTACTATAATATTATTAAATTTTATTTATCTACTTACTATAAAATTATTTATTTATTATTATTAATTACCCCATTCCTCCCATCCCCTCACCCTTCTCTCCCCCAACCCTTCTATCCCATTGCCCCCACCCCTATGTCGGCGTGAGAGGTAAAGAAAGTTAAACTTCCTATAAAATATTAATAAAAAAAAAGGGAGAAGTCAAGACTTGTATTATCGGTTTTTCCCAAAAATGAAATATAGATAAATATTTTTGTTAAATATGGTTTTGAATAAAAAATTATTATTTTAATAAAGAAAAGCTCAAAATTCTGGATTTGGCTATTGGGAAAATAAAAAAAGTAGAGGAGAAAAGTAAAGTATTCTAAAATTAAGGGATTTGTGAAAATAAATAGAAACTAAAAAAATATCAGAGATTAAAAGTCAATACAAAAAAAATTTTTTTTGACATTAACATGTTTTTTTTTGGAGGATTCTCCAACTTATCATCTAATCAACAAATTTTTCCATGTTAACAACACGTATTCGCATCTAGTTGGGAACACATGATTGCATTGGACCAAAAGATAACCATGGGCAGCCAGGCTTTTTTCCTGAAAACTAGGCTTTAGAAGATGAAGTTTCCATACGCATTTCCTAAATTTGGAAAACAAGTGCCAATATTCACCAAAATAGGAAATTGGTGCTTCCAGACCAAGAAAGTTTAGAATCATGTGCTGACACACTATATATATACTTTTAGTAGTTTAGTGTTACATCTTTTATAGAGACACGAGAGAGGGACATATTCCACTCTCTTAATCCTCCCCCCCCCCCCCCCCCCCCACCAAAAAAAAGGAACTAGTGCCTGCTATTAATTAATTATAAATGGAACTATGCCGCTAAACATTAGTGATGTCTTTCATAAGAATTTGCCAGGTCGTTCAGGTGAGAATGCGCAAATGCAGACGCCTCAACGAAAAGAATAAAAAGAGAAGGAGAACACGTTAAAAATTCATATGGAAGAAGGAGAAGAACAGAGCGGCTTCTAGTTAAAGAAACTCCGCCTTGTTCCTTTTCTAAACTTGGAACTTGTTTGAATCGTTGAGTCTGATTTATTCTGAAATGACACTCCCCACTGACAACCCTCGTAGCCAGCCTTGAGCATTTATGGTGGAGCTCCTTTATGCCCTGAACCGTTCCTCAAGAATCTCCCAAGCAGAAAAAACAAAAACAGAAGAAGAAAAGAATCACACCTCCCGAAACAGCAACATCCATACATTGTATGCGTGTAATTAAGGAAGGTTCTTCACGCAAGGCATTCTACAAAATGTCTGATGGTCTCGCTTTATGATCACCTTGTGAAAGGTGTTTGTGAAGAAGAACTGTCAGAGTTTTTTCTTTTTTTTTTTTCAGGCTTTTTATAGATTAATAAAACTGCATATTTGACAATTTGCATAGAAAGGACCCACAAAAATGAGATTACACATTATGATTTTCTGATCTGATGTAGGATTTTAAAAGAAACGCCTTTATTGGATGAGAAATTCATTGATTAGGAATAGAGCCAATCAGGAACCGATTCGGAGAGACCTATAGGGGAAGGATTTTTGTCATATCAGGACTAACTAATATGATTTCGGCAGAAAATCCCCCAGGGGAATTACTTGTTGAAATAATGTGAGATAAAGACATAGTATGGAGTGGTGGGACGGGAAGCATCTAATTAATCAAGATTATAGTTTTGTTATTCCTTAAAGGGCCATCTTATTTCGCATACCTTGTCTTCTCTCTAGATCTGAACTCTACCCTGCGACATATATCTAGAATACTAATAATAACTAAACTTTGGATACATTTTTTTTATATCTTTATTATTAAGTTTTTTAATAAAGTTATAATAGAGGTAAATTTTTTTTTTTTAAAATTCAATCATAGGATGCTGAGTTATAAAATTTATATATTTATCTATAAAAATAATATATTTATTATATTTTAATTAAAAAATATAATATTAAAAATATTAAAAAATTATATATAAATATTTTCCTACTAATAAGAATAAGAATAAGAATAAGAATAATAAAGAAATATGAAAAGAAAAATGTAGCTTGCAAGTTACTTTAAAACACTATAAATATGGAGCCCATTCTCCGATTTCCCAGCAGGAATAATCTCACTGAGGTTGTATTCTAGTCCAGTTTCCACTTTGTAGTACTCACATCCTCTCGTTGTTACCTACTCTTATAATGGCAAGAATGTCAACAGAACCTCTTATTGTTGGGAGAGTGGTAGGAGACGTTCTTGATTCTTTCAACCCGAGTGTGAAAATGACTGTGACTTTCAACAACAACAAGCAAGTGTTTAATGGGCATGAGCTCTTCCCTTCCGCAGTGACGGCCAGGCCTAGGGTTGAGATTGCTGGACCTGATATGAGGTCCTTCTTTACTCTGGTATTTCAAAACCTTTTCTTCCTCCTCTCATCGTCTTATTCTTCTCCTTTATATTTTAAACCCAAAAAAAGAAAAAGGAAAATCCTTTGAGAGCTGATTTACTTCTTTCAATTCTTTTATATTATCATACTTAATTACCTCTATTATTGGAATGCTCTTTATTGCAGGTTATGACAGACCCGGATGTTCCTGGCCCCAGTGATCCTTATCTCAGAGAACACTTGCACTGGTACTAAATGCATAAAACTAATTAAACTGTTTTTTCTTTTCTTTCTGGTAATAAAAACCAATTATTTTATTTAATTGCCAAAACATGATTAAACTTAGGTTACACTTTTAACACCAGACAGCCTAGTGATAACATAAAATAAGAAATATAATCAAACAACCATTTTACAAGGTTACACTTTTAACACCAGACAGCCTAGTGATAACATAAAATAAAAAATATAATCAAACAACCATTTTACATAATTATGTGTATGATAGTTCTTATGTATGCACTTCTTTCATCACAATAACATTAAACTGCAATTAAATCTGAGCACGTGAAGCAGTTAAATACTAAATACCTCCGCAAAATTGCGTGTTCTAACCATGACTTGAAAATCAAATTAAACCAATCTGAGAGGGAGACAGACAGGAAAGGAAACATGTTTTGACAAGGGTACAAGGTAAATCAATTATTGAGATCTATCTGACAGTCAAATTTGGTCCAAATTGTGTGTGTGGTTTTTTTTCAGGATAGTGACAGACATCCCGGGCACAACAGATGCCACATTTGGTAGGTTCAAACTCAATAATTATATATTATTGATTGATCTGCTAAAACAAAATGTAAGATAGGAGGGATAGACTGACTTGTAAATTTAATATGTATCTTGTAGGCAAAGAGTTGGTGAGCTATGAGATCCCAAAGCCTCATATAGGGATCCACCGGTTTGTGTTTGTGTTATTCAAGCAAAAACGCAGGCAGTGTGTCACTCCACCATCCTCCAGGGATCACTTCAACACCCGCAATTTCGCTGCAGAAAATGAGCTTGGCCTTCCAGTCGCTGCCGTCTACTTCAATGCACAAAGAGAAACCGCTGCAAGAAGACGCTGAACAATTAATTAATTAATTAGCTAGTAATTAATTAATGTATGGAATAACGTGATAGTCCATCTCCTATGATATGGGGGGAGTATGGCAGTTTCAGTACATGAGGCTGAAATAAGTGGCAGAATAATAATCATTTCTTCTTGGACTCTATACATGCTTCACTTTCCATCAGATCGTTGTACTGTATTTCTCGTCATATTCCATGTATGCATATTACCTTGTGGGTATATTCAGGGGATCTTATAGAAGTAAGAGGCGTGGTTTGCTTTGGTTTTTACCGTAGGGTTTGCCTTCACTTGTGTTCTTCTCAAATCTGAATTATATTGTTCAGACATAAAGATTATGACTTTATGAGTAACTAGCAAGTCTTCCCTGTCCATTTAAATGTCAGATTCAGATATATATCTTGTGCAGATTGCTTCTATGTCGTCCGCTTTACCTCTACAGGTTATAACCCAGCAGGAATGGTGTTCGAGTGACCAATTGTTTTCAAGATTGACATTATATCTTCCCGGAAATCGACACGTAGATAAGTGGTGCAGAACTGTAATAATGAGCATGCAATCTTCACCAATAATCCAAGTGTACGTATTGAAAGCTGATGTCTCTTTAACTGCTTACAACTAAAGTGTATTGCATACGTATGTATCTATGCTATTAAGTAGAGATTATGGTATGGTACTGGTGATAATCAGAATGAAGGAAAAAATTAGACAAAAAGTTAAATGTCATAATTCAAAATAAGAGTTTGTTGGTGCGTCGAAATCTCGTAGTTTAATTTGATCCATTCGTTGAGGGCGCTAATTGATTCAATTAGGAAGTATTACACTTGTGCTCTTGAAAAATATTTATGGTACACCAATATGAATATAGAATTCTAAAAGCACATAGAGATTTTATACATTATGGTATGTTTGGTTTCATTCATGCCATTTAAAATGTGATGTGATATTAATTCTAATATTTATTATATCTTTTGTAATTTTTATTTAACAATATATGTCTCTTTTTATTATTTTTTAAATAAAAATATAAGAGTCACTTTGCATTCATTTTATTTACTTTTTTCATTCTCTTTTCCTCTTATATATATATATATATATATATATATATAACATTGCAGACATTTTATCAAACATAACCTAAATATAATTGGAGGTAATAATTGAGTAAGTCATTAGCCAAAAATTATTTGAACAATAACTATAAGAGGCAACATGGTAGATAAAAAAGGCAAAAATACACTTTTAATCTCTTAATTTTAAATATTATTGGAGGTAGTAATTAAATAAGTCAACGGTCACTACAATTTGGCCAAAATTATTTGAACAACAAATAGTAGTAAGTGGCAGTATGGTAGATAGGAGAGGCAAAAATACACTTTAATCTTTTAATTTTATTTCAAGTTTTATTTAATCTCTTAATTTTATTTAATGTTAATTTAATTCTTTAATTTTATTTTTAAGATTTCACTTTTATCCCTTCACTCCATGTAATTCTAATTTCATGTTTTAACTTTACTTTAAAATTGACTTTTATCCTTTAATTTCATCCATTAACTTTATCTCAAATTTTACTTTGTCTCTTAATTTTATTTTGTTTCAGTTTGGTTCTTAATTTTCAAAAACTATTCAAATATTTTTTTCCTTTTATTTTTATTTTTTTCATTTATTGATATAAGTAAGCCCATGAAACATAGTGATTTTTTTTTTTTTGAAATTCAACTCGATGTCTTGTTCTTCTACAAAAAGTAAATTGATTGTTACTTAGTAACCAAATTTGTTTTCATCTTTGCTTTCCTAATTTTTGTGTTATTGGCCCAATTTATTTTCTAGTGGTCTTAACTCTTAATTCATGTGAAGCCTAAGTATTTAAAGTATTTTAATTTGATGGTATCAACGGAAAGAAAACATTTGATTGTTTTTTCTAACTAAGGGTCAAATTGAAACAAAATAAAATTAACAGACTAAAGTGAAATTTAAGGTAACGATAAGAGACTAAATTTAAATCAAATGAATTTAAGGGATGAAAATAAAATTTAAGGTAAAATTAAAAGACTAAATAGAAACCAAATAAAATTAAAAGTTAAAAATAAAACCTAAGATAAAATAAAAAAATAAATTAAAACTAAATGAAGTTAAGGAATAAAATTAAAAGTATATATTTACCTATAGAAAAATATCACAAAATTCTCAATTTAATAAATCAGGAGAGATATATTGCATTTATACCCAAAGATTAGGGTTCGCTTTTGTCAATAAATTATTATATAATTTATAATAATGTCTTAAGATTACGTGTATTTGTGTGTATTTTATTCTGACAATAGGCAGGTTTGATATCGTTCAATATTAGATATGCTATCCAAATATTTAACACTCATACTTGTTCGCTAAAACAGAATAATTTTGATTTTCAAGTTTCTATCAAATTTCTTAGGGTGTCGATATAAAAGTAATAGCTAGTAGAAATGTTTCGTTAAGTGGTCATAAAAAATAGTTTTGATACATTACTTTATTCTTTTTTGAAGAGAATATTTACTCCTCGATTCCTTTTATTACAAAAGAAATTATAAAAACTTCTTTAAAACCAAAAATATCTCACAACTGAACCAATTTTACAAAAAAGATCCTCAAATTTTTATTTTTGAATCAAATATTAACGTTAAAACACTTAATGCATGTGTTTACAAGAACAATATACATATTACTTAAATACTTATTCACACACACACTATTAAATTTGTGAGTATAATATATCCTCAAATTTTTGAGATAATATACTTTTTGGAATTTAATAAATTTTAAAATCATTTAATAAAAAGTAAAAATTTAGTAAAAGTAAAAAACATATTCATAAAATATTTTTTAAAAAAATTTGAACCAATTTTAAAAATATTTAATTTCCATAATAAATTTGAATTAAATATATTTTAACTTGACATAAGCATTGCCATATGTAAATGTATAAAGTTTTAGAATGAATTAAATTTATTATTTTTAATACAAAATAAACAATATTAAAATAAAATTTTGAAAAAAATATTTTTAGTAAGTTATATTTTAAAAAATAATATGATAAATTGCTCTTTTCTCTTCTAAGAAATGATTTAATTACAAGATCTTTTCCTTTATTATTAAAATATAAACAAACATCCCTAATATCCTCAAGGATAAGATTAATTTATTTTATTAAAAACTTAAACTTTAAAAGAAATAAATATTTCACAAAATTTTATTACAACGCTATTTATTTTGTGTTAACAATAATGAACTGAACTTCTTCTAAATTTTGTTACATCTATGATAGTTTTTATATTTATTAATAGATATTTAATACACATATTAATTTTAAATTAAATAATATTTTTATATGTTTACTGATTATAAAATTTAAAAATTCTTTATATTTTAATTAAATGATTTAAAATTTTTTAAATTTAAAAAAATAACTATTTTATATTAATCAAGTACATATTTAATAATACATATTATATAAGTAATAAATATAAAAATATTTTTAGTCAAAATAAATATAGTTACAGCTTATTTTTTTTAGTTTTAGAGAAAGTCCATATATATTTCATAATGACAAAAAGAAATGCGTAATTAAGTCATCCCCTAAGGAAAGGAGAGTATTTTACCCAAAATAAATTATCTTTAGGATACTTTAATCAAACTATGTTTGTTGTTTTTTTTTAAAAAATATTTTAGAGGAAGAATATGTAATTTTTGACAGAGGAAAACCATATAATAAAAACATCTTCCTAAGAAAGGAAAAATAATCTATCCAAATAATTAATTATAAAATTTTTTTAGGTCTATTAATTAATTATATGTTAGCAATGTTATTAAAACCGGACCGGTTATTGAACCGGTGGAGGTACTGGTTCACGGTTCATTGGTCGAACCGTGGTCGAACCGGTGATAATTAAATATATTATTTAAAAAAATTTTATGTATTAAAATTTTAATATAACAAATAAATATTAGTAAATTTTAAATATTTGATTACTAATTTAACATTTCTTAAGATATTACAAAAATTAATGTTTAGTTTAAAATAAAAAATTATTTATGATTAAAAATTAAGAATATTTAATATTAAATTTTTAAAATTTCTAAATTATATTAAGATTCTACTTATTATTAAAAAATAAAATAATAAATAATAATTTTAGCTAAGTATCTTGATATTTGAGAGCAATATTATTAGGAAATTGAATATGATAAAAAGTAAATATAAAAAATAATTAATTATACACATTTTATTTCTCTTATATTCTCTTTAAAAAAAAAAATCATATTTCAACCCCTCATCTTTTTTATTACTTTCTATTTTTAATTTGTTAAAATTATTTAAAATGAATTATTTTGTTATATAGAAAAAATTAAAAAAAAAAAAGAAAATTTGCTTCAAACCGGTTTGTGTCCGGTTTTTTGACCGGTTTTTGACCGGTTTGACCGGTTCTTGACCGGTTTTTTGCTTGACCGGTTTTCTAACTCAACCGAACCGGACCAGGGACCGGTTCCCGGTCGAACCGGTCGAACCGGCCGGTCCGGTCCGGTTTTCTTAACATTGTATGTTAGTGCATCAATATTATTTACAAAGCTATAATAATTCTGATGGAATAAATTATAGAGTAAATTATGATAACTTTCTTTAAAATTTGATTAAATCACATCTAATATTTCTCTTATTTCAAAAATTATGGTCGACTTCTACTGTGATATATATTGCAGGAATTCTCCTCTAATTTATTTTATGTCATAAAAGTTAATTTTTAGTCAAATATGAAAATGTAATTTTATTTTTAGTATGACAATTAAGTTAACATAAGATTTTTTTTATTATGATATTAAACGCAATTGAGTAATTTATTTTGGAACAAATGTATATTTTGAAAAAAGTTAATTTCATTAACAAAAAATAAATTGAAGAACCAAATGTAGGTTTTGAAATGAGAGAACTATTGAGTATAACTTAATCAAATCTTAAAAGAAAAAAATCAGTAAAATTTAGAGTAAATTCTATATGCCAAAGGAAGAGTCTATTTATTTACCTATAGCAAACTAGTTATATAATCACCAATTGTTGATTTAAAATATATATATATATATATATATATTGGTTGCAAATAAAGTGACCCTACATCACATAGAAATATAATTACTAACTCGAATCAATACTGCATCATTTTGATATTAACAACTAAAACAACTTTTGCTCCATAAGACTTCAATGGACCCGCTATGTTCAAATGTAATCTAATTATGAACTTTCTCCCTAATTGAGGACAAGGAGAGAATTGAAAAATAAAATACTCATGAGACGAGGTGTAACCAAACCAGCGAAACTGGCTTGCTTCAGTTCATTTGATTTGATCACGGTTAACTGTGACAATTGACAACGAATAAATATCTATCCATTTGTATCATAGGTTGAGAATGAGATGCATAGGAGGGAAGTAAAGTCAGAAAATTGTTCATAAAAAGATCTGTTCGAGAAACAATAAAATAAAATAAAACTCATCTCTCATATCTCCTTTTCTCTGTCCCAAAATTTTATCCTAAATAGAAGAACAACAGATTTCACGAAATTTGACCTATCATCCTAAAATTGAAAGTATCAAGAGAATCAAAGCTGTCCTGGACCAGCCAGATTCAAGACTACGAAAGGACTTTAAGTTGGCAATAAGTGTCTCCCTCATCATTTCAAGTAAAACTAGAATTTCCAAACTGAGGAAGGGAAATGAACAGCGAAATTAAATTCAGTATCATAGTGATCTGTATTTGTATGTATTTGAGGGTGGAATGTTACCTAAACTCTTACCGTGTCTGATGATTCAATCTTAATGCCCAACAGAAAAGAGAAATTTTGATGATACTAACACAACAAAATGAAAGAAAGAAAGAGATGGAGATTGTGTCGCTAGTTGCTAAGTAGTATAACATTGTACTTTAACACCAAGATCACTGACGCTGAAACTTGAAGAGGGTCTGTGCCTGCAGTCCCTGATAAAGGAGTTCAAGAGCTCCCAAGAATGGAAGCCTTAGATATTCCCCCGACGATACTGGCTCTGCAATACCACCAAGAACTTTGGTTGTCGCTGCCACAAATACTGAACTACAAGCCGGAACAGCGACAGAGACATCAGAAATGGGCAGTAAACAATTGGCAAGAAGCGCATTGCCAGTGGAACTATGGTAACTTTCCCAATAATGAGGCGGTGAGGTGGCGTTTACAGCCTCAAGGTCAATCTCAAATAGATCCTCATCCTCTTCCATGCCTATTTCTTGGGTGGCTTTCGTGTGCACAGCAGAATCTTCAACTGATGCAATCATGGTTTGTCCTAAAATATTAACAGGGAGAGTCATATATATGTGTTCATGGGGCCGGTGGTAAGTGAGCGCTCTCCAACAAATTTACAGGAAGTGGGAATGGTTTTCAACATAGCAACTCCCTTTAGCTGCTCCACCAAATTCAACGTGTTGCAGCCGTATACTGTTTGTCGTTGATGTCATAATTTTTAAATGTGTAGGCACCACTTAAGCTGCTATTTTCAAAGCACACCACCTAATTACCATCTAATAAATTTTCATTTTTTGTTAGGGCACAGCTCCTCTGAATTATTCGTGTCATCAAATATCATTCTTAGAAGCAATAGACTGCTTGCAGGTGTCAAAAATCAATACTCAAGCAAGCAGAGCCTGTTAAGGGTCTCAGCTCGTAATCTGACATCAAGCTTTGATAAAACTATTTTCTGTTATTAAAAATTATATATTCCAGTTAGATATAGCTGAACTTCTATAATCACTAGATCATATTCGTGGAGGAAAAACCGTAAACAATAAAATTATAACAGTCAATAACCAAGACCAAAAATATAATTCTAAATTGAGTGGGGATGGTCATAGGAAGCAGTTGATTCACACTCACCAAAATCATAACATGAGGTCAGCCGGAGAGCTACCTACCTCAACAGATAGAACGAGTTGCGAATATACAAAACCATACGGTCAATAGCACGAGCCATGACCTTTCTTTCACACAGGAAAAGGACACACTTATGAGATCTTTAAATAATAAATATATATCATAAGGCTTAGCATTTAGCCGCATTAACAACCAACAAACTTGCAAATAATGAACTAGACCTGAAGGTCGTCATAGCTTAAAAATAAACTTGTATTTACAAGTGCTAAAATTCCACAGAAAGGCCACAAGTTAAATCTAGAGAGGAACCTTTAAACAGTGTCCTCTCTTGAAGAAGTCCAAACAAAAAGAGCAACCAAAGATCAAATGCCTTTAGAGTTTCATCACCTACTATTGGTCTTGACTCCGGAACCAAATAATGTGTGTGAATAGGGACAAGGAAGCGCAAGAACACCTTTATGTTTCCTTTGTGATCCTCATCACAAGCAGTGGCACGAAACCAATTGTTTATGTTGGAATCCCATGATTCTTGAGAAGAATCATATTGGACATTTGCTATTAATGGGCTAAAATCAAATGCCTTTGTTCCCTTATTCAATTATTATCTATGAGGCTTTGTTTTTCATTTATGTTGAATGATTATTTCCTTTTATGTCAAGGTTGATTGGCTGAAATGTTGTGGCCTACTTTCTCTATAAAATGCTTCTACCATTTTGAAATTGGAATTTCAAAGCAAAATTCGTCATGGCATCAAAGCCCTCATGGCCTATATCCATTGTTTAACCTAATTTGGTCAGGCTATGCATCAAAGCCTAAAAATGCCTAATCACCCATCTTTCATTTTCGGCCTTTTAGCATAGAAGCTCTGGATGGGCAGAGCCCTTCAACCAAGGAAACCACTATAGTCCCACTCATTCACGGGGCTTCCTCTGCTAATGAAGCCCCTGTCATCACTAAGACTACTGAGGCTGCACCGATTCTTAGGTTCAATGGAAGCAATTACCTACCATGGTCATCCAATGTGCTTATGTTCATGAAAGGGAAAGGCAAGGCAGGCTATCTAATGGGTGACACACACCCACCCAGTATAAATGATCTGAAATAACCAACCTGGGATGCAGGAAACCATATGATTATGTCATGGTTGATCAATGTCATGACATTTGACATGGGTGAAACTTTTTGCTCTGTAAAACTGTTGTTGAAATATGGGAGGTTGCTCGAGACACCTACTTATTTGTTGAAAATACAGTTGCCTCATTTGAAATAAAATCACTCCTCCATGATTTTAGACAAGGGATCCTCATGATTACCCAATATTACCATGTGTTGCAATACCCCTGGCAACAACTTGACATGCCTGATCTACACATGGTCATGCTCTACTGTTCGAAAAAATTATTGAAGGAGAAAGAGTCCATAAATTCCTTCTTGGATTGAATACCACTTTTGAAGACATGCAAGGCTAAATAATGAGCATTCGTCCTCTACCCTCACTTAAAAACATTAATTAGTGGACAACATAGTGACTACTGCTTTTGATTTATTAGCACTTGCTGCCTGAGGACTCAATTCTTCTAGAGCTGACAGCAAGCTGAAAAAGAACAGATTCATACCTAGTGTGACCATTATAGCAAATCATGTCACAATAAGGAGAAATGCTAGAAAATACATGGCAAACTAGCAAATCTGAAACCCAAACAAAAGGATGGAACTAATGCATCAACAATGACCATTATGGAAAAACCTCAACTTGAGAATAATCCATTTTTCCAAAGAGTAATCGGAATTGTTGAAAAAATTGTTAAGTAATAAGGATAAAAAATACCACAATAATTCAGACAAAGTTGTTGGTTCTACATCTTTTGCTCAAGTTGAATTCAAGATTTGTTAAGATGATTGGTAGTATTGAGTTCCAAACTATTTCCAACCTGTGGGGAAGTGTTAGTAAATTTGACTCTATCTTGCCCCAAATTTTAAGAATTTAATTCCTGATATCTTAAGATTTATATATGACTTTGTTGCTATGAAGTTAGCCCTTTATTACTGTGATTTATTGCTATAAAGTCAGCCTTTTATTTTTTCAGATTTGAGCTCATTTTATTGACTTTTACTAGTTTTTATTGCTCTTTATCTTCTCTTGTTTCTTTCCATTTTTAGGGCCTTAATTTTAGGATTCTAGTGGCAAACTTGTTGCCATAGTCCTCTTTATTTGTAGCTTGCTCTTTTCAATAAAATAAGAAATTCAGACACTGTACTTTGATTTTATTACAGCTGATTTTCAGGAGTTGAATGGCAAGATTATTGTCATATGCTTCTCTATATATTTTCTCCTTCCATCATGAATGAAATAAGAACTTTTAGACTCATTATTGTCTGAAATTCATCATGAGTATTAGAGCCCTCATGACCTGTATCCTTTGTTAACCTAATTTGGCCAGGCTATAGCCAACCACCTTAGGAAGGCAGAAGCTTCTCATGAAGTTGCTACACAGATCAGCAAAACTGAAATTGCTACATATACTACCGAAACCATTAGCCAAGCAATGGCCACCCACATCAAGAAGGCAAAAGCCTCTCATCAAGCCATTGCACAAAATAGCAAAACTGAAGCCGCTATATAGACTAGCGAAACTGTTGACCAAGCTATGGCCATCCATGTGAGAAGGCAAAAGTCTCTTATGCAGCTGCTGCATAGACCAACAAAACTACAGCCGTTGCACAAATTAGTGAAACTAAAATTATTGCATAGACCAGCAAATCTAAAATCACTGCACAAACCAACAAAACCATCTCTCCATTAATGGGGTGAAGTCAAATATTTTGTTCCCTTATTTGATTGCTATTTATAAGACCTTATTTTTCTGTTTTATTATGTCATTTATCATGTCATTTATTGTGGATTGTCAACCTCTTTCTTTCTTTCTTTCTTTAGACCTTAGGATATTGTTGCCTTTATGGTGGCCTTATTGCAGCTGATTTTCAGGAGTTGAATGGCAGGATCGTTGCCCTATGCTTCTCTATATATTTCTCCTCCTACCATGAATGAAATAAGAATTTTCAGACTTATCTCTTTTTGACATTCTTTAGTTTCAAAAATATAAACACAGTTCTTCTAGAAACAAATAAGAAGTTCCTTCCCAGCAAAGATAATTTAAGTATGAGCAGAAGGAGAGCTTCAAATACCTAACCACATAATCAAGCACAATAAGTGAAGTATATGAAGCACAAATCCACTCTCACTTATCATAAATATATATTCATACATGTCAAAAGCCCTCAGCGTGAAAACAGATGTTTAAGGGGAACAAGAATTATATCTGACGGGCATTAAATTAAAGATCAATCAACCATGAAAATATTCTGTATCCATTGGTGAGTCGCAACAATGTACATGTAGTAGAGGCATAAATCTTAAGTTGTGGAAGGTCTGGATGGATTCCACAATGGACTATGGACAGGTGCCACCATCGTGGACAAAGGATGTAAATAGAGCAAGCTTCGTTAAGCTTTGCATGAACCAATTGATAGGAGAAAAAACAGTGATCGCCAAAAAGATTAAATATTTCCATGTAGCTTTCGGAGATTATTTGCACATAACATCTCACAAAACAATCTTACAGTATAGCAGAGGCATAATCTAAAATTACTATAGAATATAAATCTATATTTCATAATACCTTGTTTAGGGAATAAAAACAAGAGGAAAAGACAACAGAGGAATGAAAATTAGTGAAGTATGCATGCATGAATCATGTCTATATTCATGGTCTATTTTCATTCCTTCCATTTTCTTTTCCTATTTTCTCTGTTTCCCAAACAGACTTAAAATTGAAACTTGCTCCAAGGAAGAAAAAATATGAGAGCTAAAAGCTCATTGATGTGAGGGAAAACAGTCCACAGTCCACACTCCATAGTAGTCAACTAAAATAATCATTTCAGCAAATCAAACTTTCTTACAAGTGCAGCTCCACAGAGCAACAGCATATGTTAAAGTGTAAAATGTAAAGCATTCAAATTTAACCAGTTCTAGACTTCCAGATTTGATTCAAAAAAGCAAGTATGGATAAGAAATAGAAATTACATTCAACAGACAAAAAAAACTCTGGTAGTTTGAGAAAACTTGACTGCAAATTTTGTATTGTTCCATATCTTGTTCAAAGATTGGAAGTTATGTACCATAAAATTAATGGCATTTTATTCACCGAAACCTCAAAATCAGGTCACAAGAACAATGGCCTAAATGAACCAACATATAATTGATGCAAAAGATTATCTTTCCCCTCTAAGTAGAGATAGTAAACTCAATCACATAAACAAGCTTTTAGAATTTGATGGCATGCTCTCTGATACAGGAATAAATATTCCTGAAATCAACTGATAAAAAAGAATATGTCTTATACTCTTTCATCAATATTAACTTCTTTTCTCTCCCAGAGTTCCAAATATAAAAGTTATAGCTCTCAAATATGGTACACGAAATCAAGCTTGGCAAGCTGGGCACAGTTCAAATCCTCTTATCTAAGCCAAAAAAGTGAAAAGTTCAGGGATCAATAAGCAACCACCATATCTGGTATATTTCACTATGATGATAAGGGATTCAACAGCCTAAAATGTTCAAATAAGTATGCTTTATACAAGTACACAAATTGGTTATTTAAGTTCAAATGATAGAGAATTAATGTGGTCTTCCTGTTTTGGGTAAGTCTATTATTCTAATGAGCCAATGGCACATTACATAAAACCACAATTTTTAATTGCCTCAAGCGGTAGATGTGCAGAAAAGCTTCAGGAATGTAATTTCTAGTAATAAAAACAGAATCCAAGAGAATATGTACAATTTCACCAAACAATACTATCACACAAGTGATGCACAACAAAAAAAATTCAATTACAGCAATATTTCCGTTTTCTACATCTCAAATTTCCATCACATTATAGCATGTCTACAACATTAATCAAAATGATCAAAAAGCCAGAAAACTGTCCACTAAATTATGCACTGCCATCCAAAATTTCAGTGCAAATCACGTTACTAGAATATGACAAGCAATGAAAATAGGGTGTAAATCAAGAAACAAGCATACGCTATCAACCCACGATGTTCATCCCCGCCATCCGCAAGCGAAACTATAAGACCCGTAGAAGCCCTCGTTCCCCACAGCACAAATACCGCAGCAATCACAAACCTCACGATCCCAACTTGCGGCAAGAAAAGAGACAGAGCCGATAAAATCACTACCGGCAACATACAGTATCCCACCACACTCGTGCAAGTATGCAAATCTAAATTACCTGTTCGACCCGCCAACATGTTGAAAACCACATATAAGAAGATAGACGATACCACGATCCAACCCAGTATTACACCGAATTGAATTTTTCCAGCAAGTAACTGAAAGAGGCAAAAGGACATGTAGAGAAGAATCGGGCCCGATAGATCAGAGTCCTTGTGCACCACGAAATTTACCCGATATGGATTGAGAATCGACCTGATTTTCTTCCAGATTTGATCCGGGTGGATCCCAAGCTCGTCAAGCAGAGGTTCCTCGTCTTCGAAGTTCGCAGAGCTACCGCCTCCGACGTGGCCTCCATAAATTGTGCCGGCGGGGGCGGTTGCGGCTGCAGAACCTATGTCAAAGGACATGAAGGGGATGCCGGAATTGGCTGGCCGAGGCGGTTGAAACGGCGCCGTAGGAACCCGCCGCTGCTGGACGTTTGTTCCCCCCGTGGTGGGGTTTCCACCGGATGGAAAAACCACTGGCGGCACTGCGAAATCTTTCGCCATGAGATCTGATGGAAGGTGGAAAATATATCACAGACTTCAACTAATATTAGGGTTTTGACAACGCTGATATTTAGGTTTCTTGCTCAGTGAGAGTGGATTATAAAAAAGGAAGCGAGATCGATGGGAAAATTAAAAAAGAAAACAAAAGCTGAGAAATGTGAAAAACTTGGAAAGGCGGAGCGAGTTTTCAATGCTTCGATATTTTAATAACCCGGATTCTATGCACATCGGAAGATGAGCATGCCGTGATCATCTCTTTTAAATCGTGCAAATTTAGGTCCTGATTGAAATTATTTTTGTTTGAATGTTCTCAAACTTAATATTTTTTAAAATAAATTTTAAAAATTAAAAAATTTATTTGAATTATTATTTAAAAAAGTAATTATTTTTTATTTTTTTTATTTTATAGAACAAAAATTATAAAATATCAAAAAAATGTTTTGATTTTTCTATTTCTAAAAATAATTTTTTTTTATTTTACAAAACACTTTATTAAAAATATATTATCAAATAAATTTTTTTATTTTTTTATTTTTAAAAACAAAAAACTGTTCTAAAAATAAAAAACCAAACAGAACTTTAGATTTTGTTTTATTTTTTTGTCAAATTTTGATTTTTGTTATTTTAAAACAAAACAAAAATAAAGTTTTAATTATTAATTTAAAAATAATAATTTAAATTAAAAAAATTTAAAATTTAAAATCCAAATCATCTAAATTAAATCTAAGCAATTCCCAAAAAAAAAAAAAACTCAACTCTAATCTAAGTTCAATATTTTATTATTTAGTTAATAGTCGCAATAAAAGAGTTGTTTGCACTATGAATTTTTTTTAGTGTTTGTATATAGTAGAATTGCATTTTTTGTGCCAATAAATTGTAATGTTGGCTTTAAGGTCAAAACTAATAAAAACAAATTAATTCAAAAAAAAAAAAGTGTGTCAGCGAGATAACATTTGTGAAGAGAGAATGTGCTAATCTTTTTATGTGGCTAAAAATTTATTTTTTTTCCATAAAGATGGCACAAAATTTGATTCAAAACATTATCTAAAGACGTTGTTATTAACGTTCCAAGAAAAGAAAAAGAAAAGCAATTATTATCAAATTTGATTATATCGTGTTTTATTTGACATTGTTAATAATAGTTTTTTTACATTTTAATAATCAAGTGATAAATTAATTTAAATAATCATAAAACTAAGATATGAAATTTTAGAATTTAAATTTTTTTAAAGTGATTAATATACACTTCAAGCAGTTTCAACTAATGCTAATTGATTTGAGTGGCTAAAAACTCGATTGCTTTTAAATAATAACTCGAATTTGAGCCATGTGAATGGATTAAGCAGACACGCCGGAAAAGCTTTGCTCCCTCATTGAGGCTACCGGTTTGTTCCCAATTAACTTAAGCTTCAATATTAATCATCACAGTGTGAGAATACACGAAGAAAGCAAAATCACGAGCTACTTAGCCAAAGCATGAACAAGAAAACAGGCCGTTGACGAAGCCCTGCTTATGCTGCAAAATATTGGGGACGACGAAGAAACTAAGCTGTGCTCCACAAGAGAAGAAATAGTCAAATACCTCAGCCCTAGTCAATAGTCAACAGACGCGATCTATGTCTCTTTCTCGCCCTCCGCCTCTAGGGTTTGTGGATTCTTCTTTAGCAATGGAGGAAGAAGGCGGCCTTTCCAAACCACTTGCAGTGATAGCTTGCATGGCCATGGCCCTTCTATACGTTGCCATTCTCTACGCTCCCACTGTGGTCCTTCGTTTACCTCCCCCTTCTTCTTTCAACAATTACATGGTCCGACGCTTCATCTGCGCCATCATTTCTTCGATTCTGTCACTCTTCGTCTCTGCATTAATCCTTCCTGTATGCTCGTTCTTTCTTATTCTTCTTCTATTTCCTCCTTGTTATCGCTCTGTTCAGCCTTGCTTTACTGGGTATTGTTCCCTAGCTGCGATCTTTTTTGTAGAAATAAAAAAGACTGGGGTTGTGATGATATAGGATGGGTAGCTAATAAGCAACTTTGTTCATTGATATTGAAGTTATCCCCAGACTAGTGCTTTTTCCCACTTCAGATGCCCTGAACTATTCTTACCAAACCACAAATTTTATATCGGATTACTTCGACTTATTACAATCAAAGTAAAGTATTTAGTGTTTCTTAAGACTCATAAGATAGGATTGTAATGACATCTTAGTATATATTATGTGTAACGAGAAGGAAATGTTAAATCATTGGGAAATTGAAGAAATTGATTCGTCGTGTAAAATTAGCTGATTGAGATTTGAGAGTGGCACTGTGTAATTATGATTTCTGAAGTCACTCTGCAATTTTTAATTTAGTTTTGCGCCACTAATGCAATTATAATTATTTTTCTATTTTTTCTCTTTTTTTTTTTCTTTTGTTGTGTGTAATGAGCTTCTGTTCCATAGCTAGCATTTGTTTTACCATGTGGCAGGTACGACCAAGGGCAGCGCCATATGTATTTGCTGTTTATGGTATCAGAGTGGATCATATTGTGAGTATCATTTTCTTTTATTCTAATAAAAAAGCTCCGGTTTAATGAATTCCAACATGTAACATCAATTTTAATGTTTTGGAGATATAGAAAGGAAAAATGTGAACATTCCCCTAGGGTAACTTCAAGTTATACTCTTGTATGCTATGCAGATTGGAAAACAGGATCACTCACTCACTGCTAAATTTGCTTGCTGAAATGCGATTTTCTGTATGATACAGTGGCAGGCAGTGATCATCCCTCTTTTTTTGACCTCTCTAATGTATGCTGGATCATTATTCCTCAAGTTTCTTTTATTGGTGGATTCTTGGAGGCAATACAGAAGTTCTGGTGGAAGCCTTTCGTTTGATTCTTGTAAAAATGTCCCACAGAGGTTTTTGGGCTGGTTTTCTACCACTGTATCCAATGTTTTGTCATGGCGAAATTGTATTGTGGTTAGTATCTTTACATGTTGATGCAGGTTGATCTTTTGTCATTTAGATGCCATTTAACTTGATTGCATTAACCAGAAAAGGGAGAAAGTAGAACTTTCCCATCACATGTACCTTCTTTTGCCCAAGTGATTGACTTACTTGCCAATCTGTTTGTTGTACCAGGCTTATAGTAGTCAAGGTGTAGCAAGTGCTAATATACCATAAATTAATACACATATTTGTGAAACTACTGCTTGGATTGATAAGTCCATTACAAGAAAGAGTATGGAACTTTTTATTAGGGTTCAGTTGGAGTATTTTGGTATTCTCTATCCTCCATTACTCTACATCCACTATTTAGTAGTGAGTGAGTTATTTATGTCTTCTTCTGATGTTCTTTTACCTTCAATTTGTGCAGTTTCTAGACAGTATACTGTCATTTTTTATAGAGATGCCAATTTATAAACTTGTGGATACAGATGAATTTATGTATATTTGAAGAGTTTCATTTCCGTATACATGTAATATGAGAATGTTCAGTTATAATTTATTGAACAGGCACCCATTACTGAGGAGTTGGTGTTTAGAGCATGTATGATACCTTTACTTCTCTGTGGAGGATTCAAAATATACAGTGTAATACTACTTTGCCCTATATTCTTCAGCTTGGGTAAGTCCATACATGTTGACATGAAATTTTTAGGACATCTTATGAAGTAGCATTTTCTGTGTGATACACACACAGTAGCCTTTTGGCATTCAGTAATTGAAATGTTAACAAGAGAAGTGATCAAGTACCCATTGTTGTTCTGTTAGGCATTTAGATAATGGCAGTCTACTAACTGTAATTAGATCACAAGTTCATCATTCATTTTATGGAAGTTAAAAGTGCTGTCTTCCATATAAGAATGTTGATAATATATTGTAGAGCCGATTACAATAGGAGAGCACACACACTTGAACACATATTTACACAACTTCAACAGCATTGTCTAAAGTTGTTAAGCATGAAAACTATACATATTTTGGATTGCACATAAGCAAGGTAAAAGTTTTGATAGCTAACATCCCTTGAAACGCATTCACTTTAGTTCTGTATGGATGTAAAGCAACCATAGAAAAAAGGGGGGAAATGTTTAATTTTCTTTTAACTGCTTGGAGTAATGAGGGTTATTGAGCAGTTTTATTCTGTAATTGGTCTGCAGCACATTTAAATCATTTCATGGAGATTTACAGTAAGCAAAACTACAACATGATCAAAGCTTCCATGGTTATAGGTATGCTCATCTTTTACTATATATCTTGTGTGTCTATATTTTGTTTTCTCAAATCTCCCATCAACAACGTTGCTGTGTCTTTTCTTCTAGAGCTTTTAACACATGTCAAGGCTTTACCCCTAGTTTTGTTGGATAACAATTTCACAATGCATAATTAATTATATCTGCAGGTCTCCAGCTTGGCTACACTGTTATCTTTGGGTCATATGCTTCATTTCTTTTCATTCGAACTGGTAGGTGATGTTTGATCAATTGTTATGTCATATGTACATGGCTACGTCATATTGTGTCTGGCCTCTGTGAAGTGTGCTTTGCACTTTAGAGAGGATAGTGCATGTATCATAATCTTAAAAAACAATTTATATTTGAGTTGATTACTCATAATTTTTTTTCTCAAAAATATTATTTCATCATTACAAATTATATGTTTTCTACAATTATATGCATGTCAAATAGAGAATTTGGATCATCTAAAGTTAGAAACTAGTAAAGTGCTTCTGAAGTGAGAGAGAGATAGAGAAAAAAGGGGAAGTGGGTGAAAATAGAGGAAGTCGATCCGATACATACTCCTATTTCTTGTGACACTCTATTTCTTACTTCAGAAACACTTTAGTAGTTTCTAACTTCAAAAGATCCAAATTAGTCAAATAGATGTCAATCAATAAGGTAACTATAAGACTGACCAATGAACGGTTTCCAATTTCCTTGTTTTTCTTAATGAGTCATTGAACACCCCCCCACCCCAAAAAAAAAAAAAACAGTAGTTGTCAATTGTTAATATGATAATTGGTGTATATTTATTAATAAATTGAAGCAATTACCACCGAAGTTTTTGTAAGTTGGTCTTTTGCATTTTGAAATGATACTGGTATTCAATATGTTATGCTTTGGTTTCATTCTCTCAACTGGTCATTGAACCCTGTGTCTCTTTGATCGACATGGCTGTATTAAATGACTGATTGGGTTCTCATAGCTTTTGTTAATGATTGGTTCATCGCTTATGAAAAGGTCGACTAAGTTAAATTTTTGTGTTTGGATGGCTTGGTCTGTCTCTTATAGTTGTTTTTGCTGGTGTTTTGCAGGACATTTTATTCCCCCATTAGTTGCTCACATGTATTGTAATTTCATGGGATTGCCTTCGCTATTTTCACCAAGAAGTGGTATGTGCATTAAATTACCGCTGGCGTAAGTTCAAAAGACAACTTTATTTTGTATAGTATGGTTATAGTATATTCCAATGCTTTACAATTAACTTCTCTTTTTTTTCCCCTTCTTTTTTTGGTTTTCCTTTATGCTTCTTTTTTTCTTTTAACTGGAAAATTGGTCCTCTGGAGCCATTGCAAAAAAAATAAATGGCCTTTTTGATAACTTCAGTGTTTCATTTCTTGAATTATATTTATCAATCTAGATCTTAAGCATGTACTGCCATGTGGTTTATATAGATTTTTGACGTTAGGTATGGTTGGACTTCTTACCAGAGGTTTGAGTTTGGTTTTTTCAGAAGTAGTAGAGTACCTAAAGCTGTGTCATAGTTAATCCTATCAACCTGTCTTGTCATTTTTTGATTTCCAGATTATAATATTTAAAAATCATGGAGAAAGTTAAAACCGCCATTTTGTTGTGATATAATATCTTCTTTTTTCTTCGAATTACTTTTTAACACCATTATTTTTTTATCCATGTATTTTTTATTTTTTCCTTCTTTGAGTGGGAATTTTTGTATTTCATCTTCAACTGTGGATTTAACTTGTGGGAAGGCTGAATTTAGTGTTTCCAAAGCTATTATCAAGTCTCAGATCACGCGAATGCCCTGGCTCAGATGATTGGGCACCTGCTATTTCATAGAGCTGTCTGAGGTTCAAAGGATAAAATAGTCCACCAGTTTTTTTAGTTGTACTCATGGTCTGCTTATTGGATTCTCGGAACTCTGAATGTGATTCATGGGGTCACAATCTATTTTTCTATTCGTTTGACTTTGGAGTTTGGACTTCTTCTTTTCTGGTCCAATCTTACATGTTTCTGTTTTTGTTTCAGGGGTAGTTAGTATGGCAGTCGTGATGGGATTCTTGGCCTTCCTTTGGCTTCTTTTCCCAGCGACCCTCCCAGATTTGTATAATGATAGAATAGATAATTGCAGTTGCTGGCATGGATATTGCTCTTGGAGAGAAGAAATAGGGAAGTCCAAGCTGTAAAATTCCGGAGGAAAAGGAAGAGAACAAAGAATGAATATCTGAACAATGGGTGTAGATTCTCAGAAACATTGTGTTAACATTGATTCGGTTGTGCTCTAATTTATCTATTGTTGATTGATTGATAGGTTTTTCGTTTAGGCCAAACTGGGGTTTTAACCAATAGAGAGCTGCAATTTTAAAGAAAAGCCAAGCCTCTCTCTATTCTCTGAATTTATACTCGTCAGTTTTTTTATTCAAAATTGATAAAAATAAACATTTGCTGACCTAAACGGAAATTCGTTTTTCTATTTTCTACTCTGTTATGCGCAGCATTTCAGGGTCCGGCCGTGGATTTTTTTTTTCCCACCTCAAAACATTCTATAAAATTACTGATTTAACTGCAAGAACTGGTTGGTTAGATTTGTTTTTGCATGGGCTATTTGTAGATTGATAATTGGTGGTAAACATACATGCGAGAACGTTGTGAACTTCTAATGATATATTAACATTTCTCGTTTTTCTTTCAAGTATTTTCTGTTCTTATTTGCCATCTTAAATAAACATGTCTAAATTTTAATGAATTGTTTCTAGAAGGGCATTACTTACGTGGTTTCGCGTCTGAGACCTATTCTCATGACGGGTTCAAAGGGTAGCTCGTATAAGGGAGATGTTGCTTTATCCTTCTAAGTTCTAACCGATGAACAGTGCTTAATGCCTCTGGATTAAGCTCGCCTAAAAAGATATCATCTTTTGCAGCATTAAACGAGTGACTATGCTTATAGATTATAATTCTGGCTTGTTTATTCGTACATTTTTGCCTTCTAGTTTTCATCTGTAGCAGTAAGGAACGCTCAGAAAAGACACTTGCATCTGGCCAGTTACTTGTTTCCTGAGAGTAAAAACCTATGTGTTTTTCTTTAAATACTTGTATTAAAAAAAGATATTTAGTCAATTTTTTTGCAAGAAATATTAACTTCTTTTAAGTAGTAATATAAGTAGTTTTTCACTTTTACTGCAGTGAAAAAAGTTTTAAAAAATTAAAAAATTTTCTTAAAAAGAAAAATAATTTTTATAAAAAAGAACTCCACTCAAAATGATTTATTATCATAATTACTTCTTACTTTTTTTCTTGTTCCTTAAATACATGTCATATTAAATAATTTAATAGTATCATCTGTTTTTTTTTTTAAATTTACCAAATATAATAATATTGATAAAAATGATTTTCAAATAACTTTGTTAAATATTAAATTATTTCAATTTCATAGTACTTTTTTATGAATCTCATTTTAAAAAAATAATTTTAAAACTAAGTAGAAATATGCAGTCGTCCTCGAACAACGTCATTTTCTATATTTAGATATTCTTTATATTATCTGACATATAGCCATAATTTTTAAGTTCGGTGGTCAAAACTTAGTAATGTGCCTCAGACAACGTCATGTCCAACAGTCTGATATCGTGGCTTGCCTCTTTTTTTCATTCTTCTCCTTCTTCCCCCACTCCTAACCAGATGAATCCTCATTGACTTTTTTTCGTGAATCTTTCCGATGACGTTCTCTGATTAGATTCTCTCTTCAAAGCAGAATCTGCAACAACCATTTTTGTCATCCTCTCATCTCTTCAGTTTACAATCTCTATATATATAAATATGACCTTAAAAGAAAAATACTCAGTAAGGCTTATTTTGAAATATTGTCGTGAAAAATGGGCCTAAGGCCTTATCATGCTCATTCGTTATGCCACTCTTGCTACATACCTCTGTCATGAGTCCTGATGATAATTTTGCTTTGCTTTACGAGCAGGTCCATTAATGTTGTCATCAAGATTAATTAGCTTTGAATTCTGGGTTACTTTATTCCATTTCTACATCTCGTCATATCAAGCTTAGAGGGAAAATGAATCCATAGATTTGCATTAAAAGAAAATAAGAGAGATTAAAATTTTTAATTTTAATATTTTATAATTTAAAAATAAAGATCTTTTTATTCATTTTCTTCATTTTAAATATATTTTATAGAAAATTTAAATTTTAATCTAAATAAAAAATAAAACTAAAGTTTTAATTTTCCTTTTTATTCTTCTTCTCTACAATCTAAACATTCTTAAGCCTCTATTGATGGGAAGTTGCATCCATGTTTGAATGGATCTGCCAAACCTTGCATCCTTAAGCGTACTGATTTGTCAACTCATTTGTGCACTTCGGTCATTACCAGCAAGAATTCATGTTTATTTAGACATTTGAGCATAAATCTATCCACAGAAAATAAGCGTATCCCATGTTCATAATTGTTCACAGTCGCTGAAACACACAGGCAAAGGCAGGGAAAGCTAAACATATAATAACAACTTTATATTCCTTTCCACTAGATACTTTGATACACCATACACCGTTGTAGGAAAATGTAACAAGACATGGGAAGAGAAGTGACAGTAACCTTATAGAGGATCCTAGGATTGTCCTATGAAACAGAAACTACAACTACTACTGTTCACTCTGGTTTTTTTAACCCCCCAAAAAGAAAAGAGACCTTGTAAGGTCATGTTACTTCTTTTTCCAATCAGATTAATTACTAGAGCTGGAATCATTTTGGTTGGACCCTGAAGCGAGGTTAAGGTCAAGAATTGTGTTTGGAGAATTGCCCTTGGTATTACCCTTGGAGAGCTTCTGTTTCAGCTCAGAAAGCAGTGCTTGATTCTCTTGATTAAGAACCTGAGCTTTCTTCCTTAGCCTCTCATTCTCTTTCATTATGTAGCAGTTCTGCAAGTACAGCTCTGAGTTCAGCCTTTCCATCACTATGAAACAATTCTACCCACTGTCCTTGGTGCCCCCTGCATCCAAAAAACAAAAGTTATCAGAACAAACAGGATCTTCAGATAATGTAATTACATTAACTCACCCAATACAGCACATACGTGATAAGCCAAACTTACAAATACACATACGTGTGTGCACAAAAAGAAGACTATGTGACCATTAAAAAAAAATTAAGGAAACGAGAGGGGCAGAACCACCTTAATAATTAATGACTGCCTGAAATAATTAAAGAGAAAAAAAGGAAAGGAAGGGCGGGTTCTTGCGAATGTGTTGCTTTATGAATTTCTTTGGTAGATATAATTGTGACACTCAACCAAAGAAGCCAATGACAACAGGAAAAAGCATAGCAGGTGGAGGCCAGAACAATTGAGTCTATTGGACCACCCTATCAAATAAATAGAGCATATGGGTTTGTCTGAGACACTAAAGAAGAAGATACAGAGGTGGGAATAACGGTTGTCCAAACCTGCACTCACTTGAAAGGTGAAAAAAACATGGTTCCTTTCGGCTGTCCCAAGAGGGAAGAAAAGGATAAAGGTTATACATTAAAGAGACAAGCTTCATACTAAGATCTACTGTGAGTTTCTATGTCTATCTATTCACAGTTCTTGCTCTTCCACGCATACTAGAGGCATTGAAATTTTTAATACTAAAAGACTGCTAAAAAAGTTATCGAGAGAAAATATTAAATCCATATAATAAAGAATGGAAGATAACTGTAGAGCTAGAGAAAGACAAAGAAACCATTCACAGATTTTTTTTTTAATCAAATAAAAAAGCAAGAAAACTATTTGTTATAGAACCCCCGCTAAAAAAGATTGAAAAGGCAAACATCCCTTCAACAAAATACGGTGAAATATTGCTAGACACCCAACTATGTGAACCCTTATTTGTGATTCCCACACAAGAAAGTAGAAGAAGCCAAAGAGACATAGGGATATCTGGAAAAAAAGAGAAACCAAATTCTACATTCAACAACCTCAAATGGGTCTCAATCTACCATGTCTATCTTTCTCTGTGAAAGTAAGCACTAAGCAGGAAATGGGAAAACAAAACAAGAAAGAGAGAAGTGGGGTCTCTGCCTTTCTCTATTGAACTTTTCGAAAAAGATCACCTTTTCGATGTAGTTTTGGTGAGAGAACCTTGATAGAAGAAGCAAATCTGAATTATGGAACAAAACAAAAGAGTATGCAGTGTGTGAGGGAGGAAGAGAACAGCGAAGAAGCTAATTTATAATAGAGGAGAGGGGAGAGAGGAAGAGGCAGAGAAGATGAAAAAGGAAGAGACACAAGGGGTGGGGGGACGTGCTTCTCCTCTCTCTGACACAACAATCATGCATGTGTAAGCATGGAAGGCGGCCGGTTAAGAGCCTAAAAGATTTCATGTTTCGCTTCTATCATTATGCTTATGGCGTCATGTGAATGATGATGCTTCTTCTTCTTCTTCTTCTTCTTCTTCCTTTTTTCTTTTTTTTCCTCCCCTTACTGCTTCTTCTACTTCCTTGTGTGCTTTTAGCAAAAGGGCATAAAGGGAATTAAAAATTGAGTATCATGGAGAAGAGAGGGACAATAATGGGGCTTTGAGCTAGGTTTTGTAAAATGATGGTCGGCTAGGCCGTCTCAAGATTCGCAATGATGGTTCGGATTGGGTCCGAAACCCCCATCACCACCCTTGCCTTACCTTACCATACCTCCTTTCCCTATAATCAATTACTCTTTTGTTTTTATTTACAGCGATTCTTCTATTTTTAGGGCTCTTTAAAACTCACTTTCATGATGTAATTTTCATGTTTTGGAACTGTTGGCAGTAATCATTCTCTTGCCGTAATGTTGCTCTTGCTTTTTTGTTCGAAATGGCGGTTTCTATACATTGAGACTTGCCACTTGTTTGTGGAATTGTCTCTATGCCACTACAAGTATTTATCATTGTTTCCCATATAATTATATATCTGTCTCTTTACACTTGAGCCATGCCAAATTTGCAACCAAAGTCCAAAATCCCTTGCTTAAGATGTAGGCCTTTTCAATATTATAATAATTTTCTTATTTTTTGATATGCTTAGGAGAGTGCTTTCTTAACAAACCAGATGTGAAATCATTGACAGCGTTGCAGAAAAAGGTCAAAAAAGTAAAGGGAAAAAAAAAAAAGGGTGTTATGCCCTGTCATTATACTAAAGCAAGTTTTCATCCAGCACAAATTCCTTCTGAGATTCTACTTTTAATTGGATTTTCCATGTAGTGATTATCCAAATGACCAAATGAAATGTGATGACTTTGAGCGTTTTGCACCATTGATGGTATTTTGTTTTTACGTTATTATAAGCATAATTATCAAAGAAGCTAGAATGATAAAGCAATCCTTTTGTTGCCAAATTCAGGAGAGGCTTGACATTATAATTGAGAGAAAGAAGGGTTGGGGCCAAGGCCTCATGGGTTATGAGTGCCATAACGTGAAACATCATGCTTGACAGATAGTTTCCAATTTATCCACCAGTTTTAGGGTGCCCCTCGTGGAGCTCGCTCGTTACATTATCTGCTCAGGACTTTCAATCTCTCTCGTCTATTTATAAGGCATCCAATTCATATATGCCTTGCATCCTCCTTCTCAAATCATCTTATTCTCCTCAATCGCTCCTATAAGTGTTTGGATATACTTGCTCAAAGGCAAAAACTAATGTTCACTTATCAAAATCTTGGTAGGGTTTTATACTTTATAGTTTCTTTGTAAAATTTGAAGAGAGAAAAAAAAAATTCATATATTCTTTCACTTTTTGTAAATTTTATAAGAACTTTATAATAAAAAATTTTAAAAGACGTTTATACAATTTTTATAAATACTTAAAAAAATTATTTAGATTAACATGGAATGAGTTTTTAAATTATTGAAGTAATTTGAAAGAATTTTAAATTCCTATAAAATAAGTTTCACCTTAAACTTACAACGATTTATTTTTTTTTTTATGTATTTGAAAATTCAGATTTAAAAAAAAAAAAGACTCAAATTATGTCATCCAAACACAGCATAAAGCGGTGCCATTTTTGTTTTTTTCGGGGTGAGTTAAAACAAACACACTGGCCAAACAACATGTGGTTGGTGAAGAACCTATGAGGCACAGATATAATAGTGGTAAGTGTAGGGAGGCAGAAGGCATAAGCAAATAAGATAGGCAGTAAAATGGCGTAAATGCGTGAATGAATCTAATGAAAGGTGTTGTAAATCTCGTCAGAAACAAACAATGATGAAACACCCCGATAATAATGGTTCACTTCCCCTAGTAATAATCCATTCATTCAATTCAACCCCTGCTTTAGTATCCCATTTTGCTTCTTCCCCTGCAAATCAAAAAGAAATAATAATAATATTATTATTATTATTAAATTGGGTTATCATGATTTAAGGAGGATAGAGTTGTTTATATTATATTTTCATAAATGTGTATGACGGAGCTGGACAGTTTTTGCATGGCCACAGATATAACTGGCACTCATGAATACCCATCATCATATACCTTGCCCTATAATTACAATTATGCAGAGTGGTAATTAACACATCTTTATTTTTACCAAACAAAAAATAATGAAAAGGAAAGAGAGATGATTGCATTGCATTATAACCCTGTGAGAAGCTAAGTAACTGAGTCTTGGAGCATCATGGACCAACACACGTGAAGGCTTTGAAATTTCATCCTCTATTTATATCACCTCATCATGGGTGAGCTTGTGATTCTTTTGGCAAGAGAAGGATCTATAGCTGACCCACACGTATTCAAAAGGGGATGGGAGGAATTAAGTAACCACAATTTTTTTAACTAGATTTAGTCTAGAAAAAAATTAATTATAAGTAAATTGCAAGTAAATTTTATTAAAAATTTGAAAGCTTTTTTTATATAAATATATTTTTATATAATTAATTTATTTTTTATTAGCCAAATCTACTTAAAAAGTTTAAAACTAGGGCCAAGGTGACTGATGGCATGACTTCATCAATATAGGAAGTCTTTAAGTTTCCCATTTTCCGTTTTCTGAGGTCATTCTTAATGATTTCGCATAATACCTATTCCCCCCATTGTTAATGATGAATTTTTACATCATTATTAGAGATAATTATGGATAGAATAGCATAATTTTTATTTTTGAATTTATATTCAATGAATAAAAAGATTTATTCTCATTAAATTCTTAAATTCCGATCCATAAAATTTAAGTTAAAATTCATTTATATAAAATCATAAATACATTATTACTAATATAATTCAAAAAGTATGCGAATGATATTTAGATATTTTCTTAATTCATATTTTGCTCGTTTTTAATTATTACCGTCCGTAAGTGCATTGAACCTTACACGTGAGCTTAGAATTTTTTTGATTAATTTACTTACGAGTGGGGGTATTGGGTAACTCAAAGGGGACCACAACAAGGAAACACACCTCTTCAACCCATTTGTGTTCACACTTGTCACCGATCATAACTAAGCAAACATATCTTCATTGAAACATTTTACATTTATTCGATGCATGAGAGGATTAGAGTGACTTGATATAAATGAAAATGGATTTTTAAGATGTCGGTTTACTTGATTTTCTCCATATGCTTTCCGCTTTTTCTTTTTTTGGGTAAAAACCAATTTTGTCTTATTCCTCCCTAACTAATAAGCCTTTTACGCGCGCGCTTAATTATTATATTATTAAGATAAACTTTTTTTTTTTATATTAGACCAATTCTACTGTACAAAATTTATATGTGTACCTATATAATAGATGGTCCAATTTTAGCTCTGGCTCCTTGTTTTGATGGTGAGGTAATTAAGCCTATTGTCCAAGAATAGGCTCACATATCAAGGGTTAGTTGTAGTTGAAATGTGTTAGTAACATTTTTTTTTTTTTTGCGTGTCAATAAATAGCTATTAATATTTTAAACATTCAAAAATTTTAACAAGAAATCAAATGTTAATAATCCTCTCCCTCATTACCAACACTTAAAAAAAAAAGAAGTTATAAGCATCTCAAATGCGGTTACAATTAAAATGTGGCAAGTGTTGGTAATATTATTTTTGTGCGTCAGTGCCCAAAAACATACATTTTGCACTGTAAAATTTATTTTTATTTATACATCACAATTTTACCCTTTTAGATTTCTTGTTGTGTGGTGATTGTGGTGTAGAGGAGATTTAAAGTATTTAAAAAATTAAAATTAAATTTTTTTCTAATAAAACAATATCCTCTATTTTGGGACATGGCAAGGAATTTGATGCCAATTTTAAGTGATTATGGTATTAATTGTAAAGGTATACTACTATAACCCTACAAAATAAAAATAAAAAAAAAAAGTAAAGAAAAGAAAATGACCACTCTTTTTTTTTTTTTAATAAAGACATATCGTAAGTTGTATCCACAACACTAACATCTCCTTTGAAAAGCTCAGAAGCCCAAAAGAAAAGAAAAAAAAAAATCTCCTTTGAAACTCGGTTATTACTTTGTAAAGAAATAAGCTAGTTTGATTGAAAATTCCATATTTTAATTCGGTGCAGTTGGGTTATCTTAATAAAATAAAGATCAAGATTAAATACTAAAAATAAATGGAACTTGAGGACGACGGTCGCTCAACACAGTGGAAAAGGCCTACATACAATGCAAAAGGGAGCAAAAGTTTCACGTTGCACCTTCGTTAGTGAGGGTTCTGAGAAAAATCTGACAGAGCAATGATAAGGTAAGAGTTGCATGCCTAAAGACTAGTACCCTACTCATAAGCAAGATGGCGATTACTTGAACAGTTGATCAGAGGGGTACACAATGGTTATAAGCCATTACGTTTGGGTCCAAAAAATGCGGCATTGAATAGAGATAACGACTGATCATAAAAATCATTTAAAACTGAGGTAAATCCGAAATTAATCGCTGGGCCTTGACGTGCTGGGCTCATCATCTTCAAATAAAGTCCCCTTTAAGGAATTGATGACTGTGCTGTTCCACAATGCTCTTGATGCTGAAACCAGATATGTCATCGTCCACCAAAAACCAAAAGAAAAAGGGTAACCTTTGTTTTTGGATATGGCGATAGACATTGTCATCTTCAGGCTCAAAAATGGTTTTGGAACAAACAGGCAGAAATGCCCTCCTTCAATTTTAAATGCTTCTATATGATTAATGTAATATAGATTAAGATGTCTTTAAGATCTTAATTATAGCGTTAATAAAGCAATAGCTAAGGAGGGAGAGAATCATCCTCCTTTAAAAAGTCATCAGACGCTATTATACCTTCATCCATCATCCACGGGGGCCGCGCCATTTGTTACAACTTTATCCAAATTTCATTCGATAAGAGTAATCTAATTTGTCTACTCCGAAAATTTAACTTCACATCACAGTTAAAAGTGTTATCACTAACAAGAACATCAACATATTTGACTTATTCAAGGAACATCGTTATGGAGCTAAAAGGAAAATGCTTGTGTTTTAGCATGCATAAAAAGGTGGCAAAGATGCCTTTAAGTACCACCGGAAATGAGAATTCAACTAGAAACAGTGACCATCTCACTTGCCTTGTGAATGGGCTGCAATGTAGTCGATGATGAGATGGGCTATGGTTGAAATTTTGTAGACTTCATCTTCAGGATCGTCATCTTCCTCCACAGCAAGGAAATGGAAAAAGAATTAAAAAATTCTTATTGATATTTATAATATTTTTTTATTATAATTCAAGAGTAAATGTCCTTTTTTATTATTTTTCTCAAAATAAAAATATATAAATCATTTTTTTTCTACTTTTATTTTTATCTTAATGATTTTACCATCAAACAGATAATATACTTAAACATTAGCCAAAATATCGAGCTGCACTTCATCTTTAAAATTGACTGTTGTAATTACCTGTAAGACAACATTTAGGATCCCCTGTGATCAAATATTTTGTGCATGAGAAAGGAAATAATGCCTCAAGTAAGACAAAAGTAAATAGATCTAACGAGAAAATTACTGAGATTGGAGAAGCTTCGTCTGCTAGGCATCTCCATCAAAACGCCCTAAAAGAAACCACAAAATTTCATTAATTCTTCAAAGCATCAATGTTCATTCGCATTTTAATATCCAAAGCTATACATGAACAATTCCCCTTACTTTGATCCTCCTTGCGGGACATTTTTTCGGGGCTAGGGGAAGAACAAGGGGAAAGCATGTCATGCTTGCTAAATTATCATGCATAAAATTTTATTTCCTCCATTTTTTAATATTTCTCACAAATTTTAAAATGTCTCAGTTTTCCATGAACTAGAGGTGTGCTATAATCTTCCCCTTCTTCGTAATCATTAAAGTCTGAATGAACTGACCCCTCTCCTTCTCCTGGGTACCTAATCCCTGTACCACCTCCGCTAGTAGCTGTTACAAAGATATGTATATTTTCAGGAGATATTCCGTACTCACTATTAACCGCGACCAACAAGTTACAAAATTTAGAAGACAAATGTGACTAACAAAAAAGTTTGGTAGCAACCATTTGAAATTTGAATGGGTGGGAACCACAATTGTCTAACATAAAGAGGCGAAGTAAGACAGTCCAACGCTGTTAGTAATGTTTGGCCCCCAAAAGAAAAAACAGTTTGCAAAATTTTGCACAGAGGCCCAACTAAATTCTGCCTCGCTGCATTTCTGAAAAACATTAATGTTAAATTAAAATTTTTAATTCCTATAGTTTATTACTGTTTTTAATTGGATCCTTATAATTTTTATTTTTACAATTGGTTCCTACAGTTGTCTTCGGTTTATAATACGGTCCTCCTCTTTAAATTCTATCAATTACCGTTAATTTGTTGTTAAGGTGGCTGAGGAGCACTGATGTGGCATCACCAAGAGCCTTACTTATCCAACTCAGCATCCACATGCCCATATATGCCTTCGTTCTCACCACTTTCTCCACCATACTGCTACGAATGCAGAAAAGAGAGAAGACTAAGCAACCAGTAAATGAAGCAGTAAAGAAGGAAAAGCAGAAGACTTGAAGGACATTTTCCTACTACACCAAAGGAAAAAAAAAACACAGATTCAGGCTGCCATTGCAAGACGCAAAGCTCTACCTCTGCAATTGAAGTTGGGAGTTTCGAAAACCACAAATCGCAAGGCTGCCATTGTTGAGGTGTCAATTTGACAGTTGAATTCCCTTTGAGAATTGGCAAAATTCCTTCTCTTTCCCCATGACAGTGAGTAAACCCCGAAACCCCCAAATTCACATAATGTTGGAAGGCATAGTAAAAAAAATGCAAGCAGTTCTAGGTTGACCATTAATATGCTGCCTTTGTCTTTCAAATTTCTCTGATATTGTGATCTAAAAATTCTTCTTGAATCTGTCTACCTTTCCAGTTAGATGTCATTATTTGTTCAGGATTCAACACCTTATTAGTGCTTAATGTTTCTCTTCCTTATGATAATGAAGTGCTCAATTGAACATAAGGGGAGGAAATACAGAACATACATAGCTGACTATTTCTGTATGTTGATGCTTATGGGCGGCAAAGTCTAGAAAGAAATACAGAACTGCAGAGACATGGCGTGAAGCAAAGGTGAAGGCAGATTCTGGAGTAAAAGCAAAGAAGGAATGGTTGATGATTTGATCAACCTAGACGAGCTTAAAGGGGGTGCTGAATTGGGGTTTGAAATGAACTCAAATACGTTGCTGTGATGGGATGCATATGGGCGCTGAGGGGTGTGGATGCTAGTGATGCCACATTAGCACTCCCTCATTCACCTCAACATCAAATTAACGGACAATGGATGAAATTTAACGACGAGGATCATATTAAAAACAGAAAACAATTGTAAGGACTCAACTGAAAACAATGATAAACTATAAGGGCTAAAGAATTAATTTAACCAAACATTAACAACTAAACTTTCGCCCTTCGAGTAGCCCCTCCCCCCCCCCCCCCTTTTTCTTTTTTTTCTCTCTCCCCTTCAAGACAAAAAAGAACAAAATTAGGAAAGAGTCAATTAGGTTATACTTGCATGAGTCCCACTTTCGTTCCTTCGCCACATTATAAGGATAACCGCAATTGTTACATAGTACCCATAATTTAACAAGAATTACCAATTGAAGAACAACCTATGTTTTGCTAAAAAAAAATATATTTTTTGACAATTAATTTTATTTTAAGTTTTATTTTTATCTTTTAATTTAATTTTATTTCAATTTGATTCCTTAATTTTATCTTTTATAATATTTTATTCCAATTTGATTCCTTAACTTTTAAAAACTACTTGAATTTGTTTTTCCCTTCCTCTAACACTGTCAAATGTTTAACAAAAATTTCTATAAGTATATGTTTTCTTAGTGACTTAACTCATCCTCTTATCAACTTGGACCTAGTGTGTGTTTGGTTGTGCTGTGAGAAAAGAAGAAACGTGATTTGCAAAGAAGCGACAAATCATTGCTTTTGCGTAAAAGGGTTTTGCAAACGTGATTTTTCCTTTGTTTAATCCTTTGTTTAACGCTCCACTAAATACACTACTACTTATTAAATATCTTCCTTTCCTATCACCATCCAAAAGCAACGCTTGGGTGATGAAAGAGAATGATATTAGGACAAAAGAGATTCAAATTGTCAAAAAATTATTAAGTTAAACCATCAAAGAATTACATAAAGTTTTTCTGCTAAACATTTTGACGATGTTAAATGAAAGAAAATATTTGAGTAATTTTTGTAAATTAAAAAATGAAATTGAAACATAATAAAATTAAGAAATGAGAGAGAAATGAGTTGCATGACCAAATGTTATTTTGCCTTTCTTAGATAGATGTGAGAAAAGAGCAGCTATTAAAGAAAATGGATATGATGACGAAGGAATAGATCCCACTACCCACCTCTTACCCCCTTAAGCAGTTCAGGCAAAGGAAAGAAATTTTAGCAACCAAGGAACCGACTATAAGAAAGTTATTCCTCTCATGTTGTGGGAAATTTTGCAGCCAAAATGATCCCTTATGGGGGGAGAGGTGGGAAAAATGGCAAGCAGATGTCAACATAAAAAATAAACTTTATTTTTTTAAATAAGAAGTAAATAACTGTTCATCTATTTGGGAAAAAAAAATAGTTCCAGTTAATTCGATTAAAAATATAGGAGGTGTGGTGAATATTATCACTCAATTATAGATTTTACCGAAATAGTACAGACTATATGAACTTTACAGATGAAGAAAATTGAGTTTTGAGCTGGAAAATGTACACAATTGACCCAATCTGATTCATATAGGCTAATGACGGCGTCCTTGTCCAAAGGAAACCCCGCTATCAACAGTGACATCAATGCATCTACAGTACTTATAGCACTCTAAAGCTTAATAGATATGCTTACTCGCAATAAATTGGTAAAATAATGTGTGCAAGACAAAAAGCAGCAAGTTATTCAGTCATTTTTAGTTATGTTATCTAACATAATTGCTATTGGCACAGTGGATCCTATAAGCACTAGTCCTAAACTGAGTTGAAAGGCCTTTGTTCCTGAAGCAGAAACACAGGAGGGAACAAAGAAAGGTAAAAGAGAAGAGCTAGTGAGAAATTACCATCGAATATGGTTAAACAATGAGAATGCAATTACCGACACACTTCTATAATTGATCCCCTGATTTATATTGCTCATCATAATCGCTTGGTCTCACGGGCCGACAGGGGCTTCAACTATGAATCAACCATTGCTTCATCAGAGTTCTTCAGGTCAATCTGTGAAAATACAAAACACTTTGCCTCACACATCAAAACGATGATCCAACATTGTTACTGAACCAAAATGTTAGCGCACTTCCATGTCAAAGATTTTTCATAGCCCAAATAAGATCTTCAAAGATTGGCACAGAATTCAAACGGAACAGAGCATTTTCCCTTCAACCAAACCGGAGTCTGTATAAGCAAATCAGATGAGAAAATAAGAAGATAGCTTAGCGGCATCGATGAATGGGAGGGATTCAAGGAGATCGTTAACAGGTGAGATGATTTCCTCCTTTTGTAGGACTGGAGAATAAGATAAGCCGATGCTGACTAGGAGAAAACCCGACCTCCACCAGTGAAGCCCAGCACTGGTCCTACTTTAGCTGGCATCGAAATCGGTGTGGAAGCGACAATGGAAGTTCGAGAAGAAGACCCAAGAGCGCGAAGCCCAGCTAGGACGACCTGCATTTTCAGTTTTTTCAGTTTCCAATTGCTAGTTCTCTGCGCTCTTCCGTTGTCACATCTCCCGCTAGAGTTCCATCAGGTAGTGGTTGTAGTGGCTGGCTCCTGGGCCGCCTTTTTTTGACCCAAATCTTATTTTTTATTCGAATAAAAAAACTGTGCAAATTTGTACCAAGTCAAGGCATTATACCTTGTAATAAAAATGGAAACCTCTTTAACTGATTTCTATTTTTATTTTTTTTAATAATTTTTCTTGTAAATAGGATCTTATGATATCATATTCATAAAAATTGATTTCAGCCTATCATATAGTTTTAATAAAAATCAAACCCTATATAACAAATTTTTATTTTTTTATCTCTTTTAAATAAATTGTCTTGCAAGTTAGATCCTATGACATTAGACTCATAAAGGTTGATTTTAGCTTGTCATATAATTTTAATAAAAATCGAACCCTATATAACTTATTGTGTATTTTTTATCTTTTTTAATTTTTTTTTTCTTGCAAGTTGGATCCTATGATATTAGACTCATAAAAGTTGACTTCAGCCTATCACACTTGTCATCATGTTAGGCCATTTGCAGCCTTGTCAGGATTCGAGAAAGGGAATAAGGAGTTGGGAATGGAGAGAAAGGAAGAAGAAGTAGTAGAAATAATAATTTAATAGAAGATGTTGGCTCCCTTGCAACTCAAGAATAGATGAATGCTAGTTTAGGAGGTATTGTAGCTTGGAGAAGAAGGTATTGTAGCTTTGTGAGAGAAGGAGAAAAGAGGAAATGAAAAAGAACAAAAGGAAAAAAAATAAAAAAGGAAAAAGGTATCTAAATATTTTACCACTGAATCATAATTGAATTAAACTTAAAAAGCAAAATAAAAGTCTCATAATATAAATAATTGAATTAATATTTTATTATGATCCAGTGGTAGAAAATCAAGGTACCTTTTCTTTTTATTTTTACTTTTACTTTTACTTTTCCTTTCTTCTCCCTCTCTCCTGCACGGAACTACCAAACCTTCTTCTCCAAGCCTCCTAAACAAAGCATTCATTCATTCATAATTAAATTGCTAGTATCTTACATTAAATTATTATTCTCACTGCTACTTATTCCATTAATCCCCACCCCTAGCCTCTTCTTCCCTTTTTCGGATCCCGACAAAGGCTGCAAACAGCTTATCACGATGACAAGCGTGGCATACTAAAATTAGCCTCTATGGGTCTAATTTTCTTCCAAGTGTCATAAGATCCAACTTGCATGAAAATTTTTAAAAATAAATTGAAATTAAAATGACACAAGTGGCATAAGGTTTGATTTTCATTCAAACTATAAGATACAAGTGTAATACATTGGCTTGGTACGGATTTGGAGAGTTTTATGGATAAAGAGTAAGATTTGACTTTAAAAAACCTATATAGGCGGTCGAAATTTTATTATTATTTTTTTAAGTTTTAATATTTTTTATTTAAAATGATGCAAAACATAGAACAAAGATAATTTTGTTAAATCTAAACAAAATTATGATTGATATTAAAAAAAGATTAAAAAAATTAAAATCCATATCATTTAGATCAAATTTAAATTATTCTAATCTATGTCGAATTGCCGCGAGTGATTATAGCGGTAATCAAAGTTGCATACAATAATATAAAGTAATGCACTTCAACAAATTGGGTTTTGTAGACCGGATCTAACGCAATTGCTAAGTGGCCTTAAATTAGAAAAATGAAACAAAAGATGCCCAATGACATCTTTTGGGTTCATGGGCCGCCTCTCACCAAAATGTTTAAATCTTTTAAAGTGAAAAACTTGTAAAGTGTTTTTAAAATAAAAATAAAAAAAAGAAAGTGACCCAAAGAATGAAAATGTATACGTGACCCATTTTATGATATACTCATGGATTAGCAAGTTTATACTTTCTCTTTTTTCACCTATTTTTTTTTTTTTTCTATAGAACCACTTTACAAGCTTTATACTTTAAAGAATCAAAATTCATTACAAAAATAAATTAAAAAAATTAATTTTTTTGAGTTATATATATAATTATTTTTTATTATTATCATTGAATATATATATATAGAACAAATTATGCTAACCTTTAGGTTTGACTAAATTACATTTGATACTTTTATTATTTAAAAAATTACATTCTACTCTCCTAACATTTTAATATATATATATATATATTATAAAATGTCTCTTTCAATTTATTTTCTATTGAAAGAATTAAATTTTATATATAGTATAAGACTATGATTTTATTTTTTATATGAAGAAAAAGGCAGATAAGTTGATATTAAACTCTAATACAATAACAAAGACAACTAAACAATTTTAATTTTACAAGAAAGCATATTTTGTAGAGAGTTAATTTCATTAATAAAAAAATTAGAGGAGAATTGAGTGCTTTTTTTTTTTTGGAAAAAAAAAAGAGCTATTAGGTGTCATCTGTCCAAGCCTCAAATAAATTTGATGTAATTTACTTTTTTAATATTGATTGTTCTTATCGAAAATATTTTTTTAAAATTAATATTTTAATAATATTATCTTTGTCTTGAAAATTATAAATTAAATTGAATCACTTGTATGAAATATTAATTTGATATATTATTAAAACTCTAACAACTTACAAACAAAAGTTAAAAAAACAAAAAACTTGTGGGTCTAACAACTTGTGGGATTGTTGTAAATTTCTGCATTTTTTTAAATAAAAGCCTTATAAGAATTATTGTGAAAAAAAAATTGTACTTGACAAAATTATTTGATAAAATGATTTTATTAATATTTTTGCATTTGATAAATCTCTTTAAAAAAATACTTTTTACTGTCAAATTGCTTAAAAGGATATAAATTTAAAAGTGTACGGAAAAATTAAAAAATAATTGTAGTAATTAATGATTTTGAGTGACAATACTTTGATATTGAAAAAAATTAATTTTTTGTTTCCATTTCTTCCTTAAATAAGAAGTTTTAATTTTTTATGCTTTTTTATAGCAAAAAATTGTATATACTACCACTCAATTTTTTTTTAAACATCGCCAAACAATAATAACGTTTAGAATAAATACTTTCGAGAAATAGTGGTCAGTGCGGAAACCGATTTACTAGACCAAATCATATCATAGCCATTGTGGAGGGATAAGTATGGAACTTGTAGAGATGCCCAACTACGACGCGTTGAATTTGGATTCTCAGTGAATTCAGGGACGCGTATTTCAAACTAGATTTTAAAAATGTAATCTAAATGATTTAGATTTAATTTTTTAATTTTTTTTTATGAAACATAGTTGTCACTTATAAAATTATTTTTATTTCACATTTTGTATCTTATAAAATTAAAAAAAAATTATGAAATCTAGATCATACAATGGTTACGGAATGTGCACAGTTGCACGGGAGCTGTGCGTCTCTTAGTCCAGTTGTTTTATCCTCTTTCACTTTATCTTACTCTCTCCCTCCAAACATGGGAAAAAAACAGGGAAACATGATATTTTACCTTTTCACTTATCAATACCTTGTACGTTCCTGTTTCATGGATTCGGCTTGTCTGCAGTCTTGGCGGGAAAATGACAAAATCCAATCGAAGGAAACTACACCGTTGGACAGATCGAATAACTCTAAAGATGCCACGTCACGCATAAATGAAAAGCAGCTGCATTTTGGAAACAAACGAAAACTGGCGCCATTTCTCCCATGAATACGCAGCGTTTCAAAAACAAACCAAAGTAAATGAAGAGATGCTGCGTCTCACGAAGGATGGTGGTGCGTTTTGCTGTGATGGTGTTCTGTTTTATCACCCGCTAAAGCTTTGGCGCCATTTTTGTTGTCTGAGGCCTTCCTGCGTTCTTCACACCCACAAAGTCTGGTCTAAGCTCACTCATCTTGCGTTTTTGTTGTCTAGGTTCTCTAATCTATAATCTTCTTCATTTTCTCTCAAACAAAGCAAGGCAAATTTATAGCTTTTTCTCTTTGCCATTTTGTCCAAGTTCGTTCTCTATATATGTCTGAATAAGCTTGTTCTCTTTGCCTCTTTTTATGCTATCTGCCATATTCTCTTATGCCAGTCATTGCTGGCAGTATATTGAAAGAAATTCAAATCACAAACTAGTTTAAAGTATCCTATTTTTCATCTTCTTGAGATAAATATGAAAAAGGTGATCAACTACCTTAAGATCAACCCCAATACGACACATCCCTGGAATCAAATTGGTGAAAATAGCAACATTAGCGTGCCCAGACTTGTAATGCAAGACTTCTTCATTTGAAGATAAACCTGATACTTTCGCTTCAACTGTACGAAGAAATTAACTTTGCCTCCTGCGTGCCCAGACTTCTTCGGACCACCAGACTTCTTAGCAGAGCAACCACTAGACTTCTTCTTTGGACCAGCAAGGTCTCGCTCGTTTGCATTATTTCCTCAAACAGTCAATTCGCAATGAAAATCGCTCATGCTTCGGGAAATGCCGCCACTTTTTATTTGTTTCTGTTCATTTTCAAAGCAGCTGAGGAAGAAATGGGATGCGTGGCATTATCTCGACCGCTATAGGAGTGGACGGCTCAAATTATGCAAGCATTTTTCCTTTTTTTAATATTTGATATTGTCCGTGACGTGGCAACTTCAGAGTTGTTCAATCTATCCAACGGTGCAGCTTCCTTTGACTGGATTTTGTCATTTCCCCGCCATGACTGCAGACAAGCCGAATCCCTGTTTCATCTCTCCGTTTTGTCTTCGATTTTCCTCCCTTCACAAGAAAGGATAATCACCAGAATATAGAACTAACTTAAACAGAGCCTTAATCCAATTTGTGCCCCAGCTAACTTCCCAGGACCAGGAGTACCCTCCCTATCTAATAATTTATACTATTCCTTCAAAATCATCAAAACTCAACAAAAATAAGACTTCAACTTGTTAGATTTAATAGCTCTCCATTATTCCTCAACTATTTCATCTTAATAGTCAATGACAGTTTCTTATAATGATCAAATCGTTTTCATTTTGGTTTTATGATATTTTTTGAAGATTTAGAACTATAAATAATAGTTTTTGTTTTTTGATTGATTATATATAGAAGGATTTCTCACTGAGGCCATATTACATCAGTTTTCTTACTTTTTGAATATTTATCATATTAAGTGGCCTATTAGTCAACAAAAAATTGTATACTAAACACTATTATTATAATAGAAGCTACACATTTCTCATTTTCATTTATCTCTCTCTCTCTCTCCCTAACAACTGCCATTTTAATTATACTTCCAAGTGACTGGCTGCATTATATATTTCTTCGAATGAAAATGTGTAGATAAAGTATTAAACTTTACAATCAGGCAGAGTAGAGAGGCTATTCAACCAGAGAGAGTCAGTGACAACAGCCTCGTCGTCATCATTCCTATGCCAAGCCCAACGTGCATGCGTTGCATTCACCACCTCCAATATCCCATGTCCAAAGCTAGCCTCCCTGAATATCGATATCTCTGGTTTTGGGTCTATGTAACTGTAAACACACAACACAAGTTAGTATCTTAAAGTTGTATCCAACAACATTTACTAATTAAATACACTTTTAAAATGCTTAAAATATCGACTTACTCGGTGGCGAGGCCTTCCCAATTGCCGCCATCCCCTATGGTGATATGTACTGAACCGCAATTATCAGCTTTGTCCTTGTAGACCCGAGTCTACAAATAGTTTATTAGCAAAGAAGTTAAATCGTATCAGAAACAAATTGCACTTAAGGATGTAATGGAATTGGAAAACAGAGGACTTACAAAGCGCTCGTAGGCATGAACATGGCCTGCGAAAACAACATCAACGCGAGCTTGATACAGCAAATCTTCCATGGCCGCCTTCATGGCGTAGGACTCAGGCTCGCCCTGATGAGCAGTGTTGGAGTTATACCAAGGAGCGTGAATAAGCACCACTATCCAAGGGGTCTTTCCTCTGTCCACCTTTTCCAAGTCCCCCACAAGCCATTTGTACTGTGCAGAATTAGAATCAAAGTCGGTGTACGAGCCCAGCATGATGACGTGCACACCAGCAACCTCAAAGGAATAGTACAAGTTAGAGTCGGATCCACTCTGTTCGAATGGCATTCTCCACCTCGCATTGTAGGCTGTGAATGGTTCGCTGTGAACAATGGGAATTTTCTCGATCTCATGGTTGCCTTGGGTGACCATCCATGGCCGCTGGCTGGCTAATGGCTCAACCAGGCGACCATAGGAGTCCCATAGAGGCTGAATATCATCTGCATAGGATAGGTCTCCTGGTAGCAGCAGCATATCGTAGTTCGAATTAGCTATGTGCTGGAGGGTAGACTTAGTCCAATCTGTCTGTCCGAGATCCCCTGCATACACACAAATTGTTCCAGGAAAAAGTGTGAAATTGGTCAATGCCTGAGAAATTAGCTGAGCAAGAGGATTTGAGCACTAACCTACGATTGCGAATTTAATAGGGAATTGAGATGGTGGGGTTTTGAGAGAGTATTGTGGGGAGGAAGGTGAGTCCCCCAAACGGTAGTAGTAATGAGTGTTGGGGTTGAGGGGACCGATTACTACGTCATGAATTTCACCGGACTCATAAGTGAAGTAGCGGTAGGAAGAGGTAGTCCCAGTGGCAGAGAATGCGTTCGCTTCAGGAGATGGACCGTAGTCAACTTTGGGAGGGGTTGTACTATCTGTGATCCATGATATCCTCATCCAGCGTTGCCCCACCTGAGATATATGCACCTGCATAACCCAACCAATCTACTTTTTACAGAGGAACAGAAACATCAATCCGGGGATGGAGTCTCCTAATTGAAGCCCACCTAAGTTGCGATTGACCCAGTTTTTTGTGGTTTTTCTTGTTTGTTTTTTTCTAACTTTGGGCGTTGAACTCCGATAAACTATTACTTATATGTCATCACATTGTGACTGTTCATAAATCATATATACAACCACCTTTGTTTATTTTGATAATATAATATTATTTAATTAATAGAAGTTTTTTAACTAGATTCATTGTAAAAATAAATAAATAGACAATCTTAAAAAAAAATTACACTCTCTTTTCCTGAATTTTATTAAAATTATATAAACTTTTATTTTATTTTCAAAATATATATTTCCTTCCTTTAAAGTTAAAAACTGCATTACATTTTAGTACAATTGACGAAAATACCTTTTTTTTTAAGTCTTGTTGAGATTAAACAAACCTTTCTAATACACTTTATTCCTGTAAAATAAAAAATTATATTATACTTTAGTCAAATTCATTAAAATACCATCCTTTAATTTAGATACACATTTTTTTAATTAAAATACCTTCCGTTAGATTCAATTAACAACTAAAACAATAAATCTTGTAATAAAGAAATCTACTACTCAAAACCAAAATTAAATTTAAAACTAACCTTAAGGAATTGACTCATTGATAAATCAAGTCTAAATAAGTACATCAAAAAGTTATGCGAAGTTGAAAATTATTTTTTTTGGTCTAGTAGAGTTGGAAATTCTTATTCACAACATTTAACCATAAGATAGTCAATTTACATAAAAAAAAAAAAAAGAAAGAAAATACCTTTAAAACTATTAACTTTTTACTTGGAAGATATGTGCAACACTAATTATTAATCAATGATAATCAATTTATGGATTTATTAAATTTAAAAAAATAAAATTCTTCCTTTTATTTTTATTTATGCATATTTAGATGTAATTATATAAAAAAATAATGATCAAAATGATAGTATTTAAGTCATCAAACAGCATGATTTCTAATTCCTGTAAAAAGAAAAACCAAATATGTATTTAGATTAATAAAAAATATTTTAGTCAAAATTTTTATAACTAGGCTAAAGTATTACATGATTTTTTATTTTAAAATAATAGTATATATTTAAAAAATTAAAAAAATGTGTAATTTTAACAAAATTAAAAAAAAAGAGTATAATTTAAAATAAACATAACTATATCATATGTATGCAATAGTGTAAACGTAAACTCCACTGAAAAATGTACATCTAATATCAATTTCTTATTATTGGGTTAATTTACTTAAATCGTTTTATTTAAAGTAAATATAATAATTTACTATTTAATTGACACAATGCTGGGACGTAATGGATACGTGTCGTATTGGCCCAAAAAACAGAAGAAAAAGATACGTGTTGTAGCCGATGTAGCGTGGATCATGGGAACATCTTGCGTGCAAAACCGGGAATAAGGAGACATTATTCGGTGAGGCAGACTCAGACTCTCGATTCAAACCGATTTGGTAACCGAGCTTCTCCACCAAACCAAACCCACTGACCCATATGATTATCTCAGGCGAAAGCAAACAAGAAGCACAGAGACTCCAAGAAACAGTAGGTACCATTCATTGGAATAAAAATATGAAACCCTCAACGACAATTCCACTTTCAGGAATACCCGTGAATTGTGAGTAAATACAAAAATCAGAGACAAGTGAAGTTGGGAAAGCATTAGTACCTGTTGGGGCGAGGTATCAGAATCGGCATCCATGGAATGTGGGACGAAGATTGTTTGACGAGAAGGTGGGCGACTGTAGGCGTAAACGACGCCCCAGAATCCCACCAGTATCACCACCACGTTCGCCCATCGCCTCTCCATCCTTATCGCCAATTGTAGTGTCCTACGAAGTCAAAGGCAGTGTCAGAGCATCACGGTAACATCTCCCTCGATGAACTCACCTCTTAGCCTCTTTTATAAATTGGATGGCATCGCTGTCGATGTATTTTATTATTAATCAAATTCATATTTTATTCACTAATTTAATAATTCCCATTCTGTGTTCATACACAGAAACGTTTCGTGAATCAATGGGAAGCCTCCAATGTCGACGTGTTTTAAGAAACCAATTCATCACTTTGGATCCATGGATATTCCTGGGATATAGTCTTAATCAATTTCACTTCGATTGGTTTCTAAATTAATATATATGAATATAAAATCCTTAAATGAATTAGCGAAAACAAAAAATAAGGAAAGGAATCTTGGAAAAGAGATGCAGTTCCGTGAAGATGAGTTTGATGCGATTGACTCTTGTGGCCAAATTAGAAGGGGCTATTTATTTTTTAAAAAAGTATTATCTTAGTTAAAAAAAATGTTTGGTCCAATTTTTATTAAAAATTAAGCTGTTTTAGAATAACAGTAAAAAGCACTTTTCTTGCTATTAGGAGGAAGGAAAAAATAAAGCTTTTCTTTCCAAAAAAAAAAGAATATAAAATATTTTTTTAAAATAATTGTGGTATCAATCAAAATCATTAATTATCATAACTATTTCTAACTTTTTTCCACTTCCTTGTTGGCCACAAGGTTTCAGACCTGATTTAAAAATTTTGATGATAATAAAAATCTTTAAGATTGCGTGATTAAAAACATCAGTTAACTAGGTAATATATTGCCAATTTAAATGCTGATTTGATTGTATAATAACACATTGAAATATTTCCTTATCAGGTGAAGATGGCGCGAAGCAGAAAAGTAAAAAACCGAAAGGTAGATTTAGACTTTAATGTGCCTGGCCGAAAAAGAAAAAGTCTATAATGTGTAATTGCAAGATTATATGCAACTAAAGAAACAATTGAAATTGAAGAAGGTCGCTTCCGAACCAGGAAATTTAGGTCCAAAAGCTACACTTCATGATTAAACCGTAGAATTACTCCAACAAATTGCCAACGGATAAAAACAAATGAACAAGAAGCAAGAATGCAAAGGAAGACCGTCGTAGACTGCAACACTTCAAACAATTTCAAGAGGCTGGAATGGCTACTTGCCATTACAAGAACCAGAAGAAATCTCAGAAAGAAGCAAAATGATCAAGCTTCCAACATTCATATCATCATTAATGCACTGCATTAAAGCTGTGATGCGGTACTCAAGCCAGAAAATGAAGCCCTTTTGATTTCACACTCCAATGGCTAAAGACTTAGCGAAGGGAAGAAGTTGCACCATGAACATTGCAGTGGCTGGTGCCTGCATTCATCTAAAAGAAGACTTACTTCAGCATATAAGAGTTAGAGAAATTATGACAATCGTACACATTGCCAACATTTCTAAAAGTTGGAAAACAAGCTTAGTACCTGGTTCCATTTGCTTTTGAGAGCACTTAAGAGAACAGTATTTGCTTCTTGTTGAGGATTCCAAAACAATTCCTCACAATATGTAATTCTCTCTTAAAAGCTGAAATCAATTTGTGGGTGAGATAGAGAAAAATCTTGTAAGTTGTAAACGTTCTAGGTAAGCGATAATACCCATGGCATTGTTTGCGAGCATGGGAAGAAAATCTTGTATGAATTGAATAGTGATTAAATAGAAAAATCCCTTGTGAACAAGTGGACTGGACATAAGCTGCATTGGTCAAATCAAAATAAATTTCTGGTGTTTGTTTCCTCTTCCCTTGCTCTTTATTTTACTGCATTGCTTTGCAGTCTTTGTTTAGTATATGAACATTTTTTTAAAAATCATTTGAAGTCAACTGATTTTGTGTTCTATTTCATTCTACCAAGTATATTGATTAAATTTGTCATTGTAAAATTCTTACGGTCTTAATTACTTTCTATTCTTACTTTCCTGAGTCTAATTGTTCCCAATTCACGGACAAGTTTCTTTGTCGATTCATTTATTATTTACAAGTTTCAAGCTAATTGTAATAGTGTACTTTTTAGTTTACATTGTTTCAAAAGTATCAATTTTTGCACATACACCAATTCACATATATCTATTGACCTTTCTCTAAAGTATCCATTTTTGCAGGTACACCAATTCACATATATCTATTTACCTTTCTCTAGGCATATTTACTTACTTCTTTTCAATAATTTGACAATAAAAACCATTTTTTTTGGGAAAATTTGCCAAACACAATATTGATGAAAACATTTATTAAATAATTTTTTCAAACACAAACTATTTTTTTACATAGTACTTTTTATTAAACTTCATTTAAAAAAATTGTTTTACAAAAAGTAAAAATTCACAACAATCTCAAATCGATAGTCAACATATTTGGATTTGACTTCTCTATGATTTAACTCCAATTTTATTCTAATACAAATTATTTGAATTAAAATGTGATTCTATACTCCTTTATTACCACTAGTACAACAGTGTTCCATATCCATTTAATTAATTTCAGTTGACTTCAACCACAGTTTGGTTATTTGGAAGAGAGAGAGATTTTTTTTCTAAAATTATATATAATGTCTATTATATTTTTATAATTATTACTTAATAATATCTATTAACATCCACTAGGTGGATTGTTCAAGAGATTAATACCCATATCTCTGTCACAAGCTTGAGTGGCTAACTAATTAGCAAAACAGTTCCCTTCGCCCATGATTATAGCTAACTTTGACTCGCCAATCTTTCCTTGGCGTCCTCCTAATTAGTTGCCCCAACTGACTCATCAGATGCGAAGCAGCGCAACCTTCGATAACTAAGTTCGTAGCCATCAAGGAATCCACTTCAATCCAAACTTATAATCAAGATCCCAGGAGATCCCAGGCCAATTCAATTCTAGATGGTATATCCCAAAGCTCTGTGCAGCGAACTCCTCCAGAGCCAATGTTGTGAATGAAAGCGTGCACCTAAGTTCCAGGGGAGTCTCTAATCACAACCCCCACGGCCACTATATTGAGAGCCCCATTCCTAACTAAGCCATAGTATTGCACTTAACCCATTCTTCTCCTGGACAAACCTAACTTGCCAAATTTCCCTCCTCCAAGAATTTAGAGATGGGTAGGGATTCCGGACATCATCAAACTCTCTATTGAGTAAAGGAACCTTGATTAGCAGCTAACCCACATCCCCAGCATTTTGTTCGAAGGCTACCTGATTCCGTAAGAGCCAAATTTGCCAAATTCCCATGCCAAAGAAAGTTTCAACACATAAATGGTTTATTTTGTTGATTGTAATGGAGAAAATGCATAATACATTAAATCCCATTTTAGGGTAACGGGAATCAAGGGAAAACCAAGGATATATTATAAAAAATAAATTTAATGAAATTATTATATATTTGTTTGCTATTTTATTTATGAAATAATCAAAACTAAACAAAAAATGTATTTTTATGTGTTTATAATTAACTGATTTGTAAAATAAATAGAAAAAGTAAGACGTCATTAGGTAGGCGAATTTGATGCATAGTGGGAAGCAATGACCATGTATGCTAATTGCTTCTTGACTGTTAAGATTAAATTTTAATGGTTTAGGTTTTAATTTTTTTTAATCTTTAATTTTTTTATATTGAAAGATATAGAATATCAAATGAACATAATTTTTTAATTATCAAATTAACAAAATAAAAATTGAGATTATAGAAATTAAAAAAAATTGAATCATTCAATTTGAACGGTTCGAAGACTACGCAGCCCATCAAATTTGGACTCTACCTCTAGAGTTTAATAAATGATGACAACAAATTATTTATATTCAGTCAATAAATACTTGTTTTGTTGTAATTTACAATTCATGGCATAACAACCGCTGATTCGAATTGGAGATTTAAATAACACAAAATATAGATTGACGTGTGGTTGAAGGTTTGACAATTGTATAACTAACAGCCATGATACAGGAATGCCCAGTCGGTAATTAATAATGCTACTTCTTTATTAAGTGGTTCATGTTTGTTACACGCCCCCAATAAAGAAAGTGTAATGAATGATATAATTAATTATTAACTATTATTAAATATGAAATAATATTATTCCATTTTAATAGATTTATTATTATAATTATATTAATTAATTATATAAAAATCAAATTGATTCTTTTAAAAATTAATAATTTATTAAATAATAATATTTTAAGTAATTATTTTATAAAATATTATTCCATATTTAGTAATTAATTGTATCATAATTAAGGAATATGATATTCTTATAAATATAAAATTATCACTCATTTTAAAAAAAAGGTTCATGTTTGAACTTAGAGACTTGCAATCCTTCGTCCATTAATAATACATTTATTTGCAAAGTAATGGTAAGTCTCGGGTGGTTGAAGGTTTGACAAACTTTAAAAAAAAAAAAAATCACACAAAATATAGATATATAGCCTGTGGTTGAAGTTTGACAATTCAAATAACCACGAAACAGGCACGCCCAATCGGTAATCAATAATGTTACTTCTTTATTTAGAGGTTCATGTCTGTTACAATTGCCAGAGAAAAAAATTTATGATCTGTTACAAACACCCCCCAAAAAAAAATTAGGTTCATTTTTGAACTTAGCTGTTGCAGACTTGCAGTCCTTCGTCCCTTAACACATTTTTTTGCAAAGCAGTTGTTTGTCTTGCGGAATTTTGAATCAATGGCGTTTCTAGACTTGAATACAGTACAAATAGGCAGCAATAAGTTAAAACATTATGAGCTAACATATAACAGAAGTATGTTAGCTGAATAGCTTCCTAAGCTTCTCGATTCACTCACTGATGAACAGAGGTGTGAATACGATGCGCTAGTAAGTGTTATAAAATCTAACATTGGTGGTGTTTTCTTTGTTTATGGTTGTGGTGGGATAAGTAAGAAATTTATTTGGAATACCCTATTTGCTTCATTACAAGAGGAAAACATTGTGTTAAATGTTGCTTCAAGTATGATAGCATCCCTTTTGCTAACTCGAGGGTTACTGCACATTCTAACTTCGTTATACCAGTGCAAATAAATGAAGATTCAATTTGCAATATAACTATATAAGACAAGGGAGTAATTTAGCCAAGCTTTTGGTTCATACTAAACTCATTCTATGAGACAAGGCACCAATAACAAATAAGCTTTGTTTTCAGGCACTTGACAGAAGCTTAACAGATATCATGAGGTTTTCAAATCCAAACAGTGCTTATCAGTCATTTGGAGGTAAGGGAATAGTATTGGAGGAGAATTTAGATTGATTTTGCCTATACACCTAATGGTACAAGGCAATATATAATTTTCTCAATAATCAATTTATCATACATAAGGAATCACTATAAGCTAGTGTTGTGCTACAAAAGTATACGTATTGTGCAAGTAATATTGTGATAAATAAAGTATCAGTTTCACAAAAAGTTGTTATTAAAATTATGTGTTTCAACTTAAATCCAGCCAACAATAAAAGAAATTATAATTCAAACTAAATTAAAAATATAAAAATGATATAATAAAAAAAGCAACATTCTGAGCTAAATTAGAAGATAACCTATTAAAATTATGATTTCTCTTAACATTTCATAAGAATTAATTAAAATTTTTTACTTTTCTTTAAATGATGATATTCGCTAACCTTAGATTCTAATTTGCCTACAAGCATTTTACAAATTACCTATAGACATTCTCTAAGTAATTTATAATTTCTTATGCAATCAATCACAAGAGATAATCAAGAATAGGTCCTAATATGACTATTAAAGTTGGTAGGTATATTTCTATTCTATAAGCAAATCAATTCACGTGGCATTACAAATTTAATAAACCCACACTATCCAATTCATAATCTAGTCTTAAAATCCCTTTCCCAAGTTTGTTTGGATTACCCAAATTATTTAATAATTTTTACACACTTAAAAGCATGGAAAAATAAAAATTAAATAAGTAAATTATATCATTAATTGCAAAAAAAGAGAGTAATTATAATTTATTACATGTTAGGTTTCATTATAATATCAAATCAAGAGTTTAGCTATAAATAACACAAAAAATTCAACCTTAAAAACAAAGTATATAACAACAACATCAAAGAGATTGCAAGAAAAAAAAAAAAAGTAGATAAGACTAGTTGTAAAGCTTGTCTTCTCTTCAATTTAGGCTCTCTACTGTCTCTAAGAGTTCCTTTTCAACTCCTTTAGGTAGGGGTGTTCATCGGGTCCAAAGGCCAGAGGGGCTTGGCCCTACCCGGCCAAATCGGGCAAGGTTGGGTCGGGCATAAAAAAATTTTTTAAAAAAATTTAAGGTTAGGACGAGCCACAAAATCGGGCTGGGCCGGGCATCAGGCCAACCTTTAGGGCTACGTTGGCCCGGTCCGGCCCGAAAAATAATTTTATTTTTTTAAAAAATATTTGTTTATAAAGATTTATATCAAAACTTTAATTTTTTTTAAAGATAAAATATAATTTTATAAAAATTTATATAAAATTTTTCTTTTTTAAGTATTATTTTATAATTTTAATAATAAATTTAGGTTGGTCATAAAAGATATATTAGTTTAATTAAGTCTAAAAAAATAAAAAAATATTTTTTTTATAAAGATTTATATCAAAATTTTAATTTTTTAAAGATAAAATGTAATTTTATAAAGATTTATATAAAATTTTTCTTTTTTGAGACTATTTTACAATTTTTATAATAAATAAAAAAAAATATCGGACCGCCCGATTTAGTCCAATCTCGCCTGGTATTAAATCGGGCCGAGCCAGGCCTGGCATCGGGTAAGGCCAAAACCCTGCCCGACCCGGCCCACGTACACCCCTACATTTAGGTTGCTAACAAGACATTCAAGCATTGTTAACCATTTGTTGAAGGAATTTTTGAACAGGATCATTGTAATAAGTGAAGGAGCAAAGATCTAAGGTAATGAAGGTGAAGGAAAAATTGATATTCAAGATGGTCTTCTCATTCATATTTTAGATTGCATCAAGATAATTGTTGATAACACATATCTTTGGTGAATATGGATAATCTACTAAAAAATGGATTGAAAGATAAGTTTAGATCATACCAAATATGATGTTACAATTTATAATTGGATTGTAGATCTATAAGGTAGACAATAATATCTAGAGAAATAAATCTCCGATAAATTACAACTCACAATACCTTAAGGAAGTAAAAGAGTCTATCAATATCCTTTTAAAGTAAAAACAAATCTTAACTAATATAAATAAGATAATTAGCACCACATAAATTATGAGTCAGGGTTTATGCCTTAAATGGGCTAATAGATAGTTTAATCTATTATAAACTATCCATTTATGCTGTGTTAAATAAAAAATCAATTATTTGATGTTATTAAAATCAAATATGTTAATTAATTTAATAATTAATGACAATCCATAATTAATTAATATCCCAACCTAATCTTCATTAAGAAAGAACTATTCTTGCATCTAGTCTCTTGAATGCTAATGTTATTAACGAGCACATGCTATCAATGATCTCGAGGGAAGAGAAAAAAATACTTGAACTAAGACATTGCTTGCAAGATAGATGCAAAGGTATACCAAAATGAATCCTCTTGATGGAAATATCCATTAATTGCCCCTCAATTAAGCAACAATTGGTCTAGATGATTTATATTTTAAGTTTTTTTTTAATGTATTTTGATATTTTTTTTAAAAAATGCAAAATATAAAATAAAAATAATCTTTCAATTGTGAACCTCAAAAAAATAATAATTTATCTATAAGAAATAAAATTTAGATAATTTAAATTAAATTTAAACAATCTACATTAATTGCCCCTCAATTGAGTACCGATTGATGAATCTTCGAGGATATGGACGCAATGTATATAATATTGATGATTTGTGCACAACAAAATTCTTAAATAAGGATGTCAGGACTCAAAAATCATGTGTTGAAGCTAAAAGTTAGTTCTCCTATGCTACTGTTTAGAAACAGTGATAAATCCACGGGATTGTGCAATGGTACCAAGTTGATTATCATTCAAGTAAGGATGCACATGCTCGAAGCAAAAGTTAAAATAGGGAATACTGTTGGTCCAAAGGTTATAATTCTTAAAATGGTAATAACACCTTCAAATGCCAGGTTGCCTTCAAAACTTTATAGGAGGCAATTCTCTTTGTTTAGTATGCTTTGCAATGACTATAAATAAGGGCCAATGTCAATCTATTTCAAACATGGAATTATATTTGTCAAGTCTTGTTTTCATTTATAGGCAATTATATATCGCTGTTTCAAGAGTACAAAGTTGAAGTACATTAAAGATTCTAGTATATTATTGACGAGGATGGTCAGCTTTCGACAGGGATTACCAACCTTGTATAAAGGAAGTATTCAACAATCTATATTAGGGAGCATTCTCCACAAACCTTAACATTTATGCTTTCCTACAACTAAATTTTACTACATTTAAACATATTTATGCAATACTAATTTATTTTATTTTGAATCCATAGGCTTCTGGATTGGTCAAAATCCGAAAACAAGAGTTGCCCAGAACAATTTGAGAAAATTTGTTTTTATAATTATATATTAGTTGAAGCAATTACATTTCAAATATTCGTCCCGTTGCACATATTCTTTAATATAAATGTCGATTTTTAATACATAATTTATTTTGTTTGTTATGCACCTGCTAACCCATAATCCGTGTATATACTAATAAAATGGCAAAGCAAAGTCACAGTCTCGTTGAAAACGATATCCATACAAGGCACAAATTTCTTCGAATGAAAAAAATTAATATTTTTTGTGGTATCAGACATTGACAAATGACAATATAGCTGTCTTGTTCACATATGTGCACGGCCCCATAAAAAACCCAAGATACTGAAAAGTCGAGCCAAAGACAGAAATGGAATGCAGCAATTGGATTCTGATGGTGGTCGCTGTAAGATGAAGCAAAATTTTTCACCCAGGAACCACTTGATGCCATATATCATTTGCAATATATATTTCTAGCTATAGGATATTCGGTTGCTTGTTGCTGTAAGATTGTTCCCCCTCTACAAACATCTTGCACAACTGTTTTCCTCATCCCCATTCCTCAGGACAATGTCTAGTTCCTTCCTCGCTGTGCAATGTTCATTCCCTATCACCATTCCCACTCTATCTTCAGCTTCACTTATATATACATCTCTTAATATATTTGTCTACAGTATATCATCTGCTGCTCAGTATACATCTAGGGAGTACTTTCCTTATCATTTAATTGATACTATTCCTTCAAAATTATCTACAATCAAACGAACATAAGACTGACAACTATTACCTTTATACTTTATACTTCCAGGCTACATTATGTAATTCCGCAAATATGCGGAATATTAGACTTTACAAGCAGATTCAGTGGAGAGACTTGTGAACCAGACGGAGTCAGTGGCAACAGACTCGTCGTCGTCATTCCTATGCCAAGTCCACAGCCCATGCGTTGTATTCACCACCTCCAATATCCCGTGCCCAAAGCTGGCCTCCCTAAATATCGATATCTCTGGTTTGGGATCCATGTACCTGTAACCACGCAACAAAAGATATTATCCTAAGTTTGTATATCTTCATAGAATTATACAACACTATTTACAAAATACCCTTTTGCAAAGTCTAAAAAATGCTCTGAAAATTGATTAATTAATTACTTGGTTGCGAGGCCTTCGCGGTTTCCCCCATCCCCTATCGTTATATGAACCGGACCACAAATGTCAGCTTTGTCTTTATACACACGAGTCTGACAAACCAATTAACCGCACAGAATTAATTAATCAGCAGATAGATTTTTAAATTGTAGCAGAAAGGGAATGGAATTAGGATGACACCAGAGGACTTACAAAGCGCTCATAGGCATGAACATGGCCTGCGAAAACAACATCAACGCGAGCTTGATACAACAAATCTTCCATGGCCGCCTTCATGGCATAGGACTCACGCTCACCCTGATGAGCAGTGTTGGAGTTATACCAAGGAGCGTGAATAAGCACCACTATCCAAGGTGTCTTTCCTCTGTCCACCTTTTGCAAGTCCCCCACAAGCCATTTGTACTGTGCAGAATCAGAATCGAAGGCGGTATAAGAGCCGAGCATTATGATGTGCACGCCAGCAACCTCGAAGGAATAGTACAAATTAGAGTCGGACCCACTCTGTTCGAATGGCATTCTCCACCTGGCATTGTAGGCAGTGAATGGTTTGCGGTGGACGACTGGAATCTTCTCAACCTCGTGGTTGCCTTGAGTGACCATCCAAGGACGCTGGCTTGCTAGTGGCTCAACCAGCCGACCAAAGGAGTCCCATCGACTCTGTATGTAATCCGCATAGGACAGGTCCCCTGGTAGCAGTAGCATATCATAGTTTGAATTGGCTATATGCTGCAGCGTCGACCTTGTCCATTCTGTCTGTCCAAGATCACCTGCATTACATTTATATTAATTAAACCCAGACTATGGTAGCTTGTCAATGAATTATGAGGTTTTAAGGAATTACCTACAACTGCAAATTTGATGGGAAATTGAGAGGGTGGAGTTGTTAAATTGTATTGTTGGGAAGAGTCACCCAAACGATAATAGTACAGGGTATTGGGCTTCAATGGACCAGTCACTACGTCGTGAATTTGACCGGACTTGTACAGGACGTAACGGTACGAAGAAGTTGTCCCTGTTGCAGAGAGTCCGTTGGCCTGAGGGGAAGCACCATATTCTACTTTTGCAGGGGTTGGGCTTTGTGTAATCCATGATATCCTCATCTTGTCTTGCCCCACCAAGGATATATGCACCTGCAATCTCATCCAACTTTCATATTAATTAGGCTGATACTTTGTGCTTTGTACGTGCCCTCAGCAACTAGATGATAGACAATCAATACCCCAGTGAAGGAATTTGTTTATTATAATCTTCGTGTTGACTCCCATCTAAGGGATGGAAAGAGATCCCATACCGACGCGTAGTTTAAAATTTCTTGTGAAATAAACTATTAAACCTCCTTTTATTTTGGGGTTACTGGAAAGTTATTTTTCCCATGAACATTAAGAAATGTAATTAAGAAAAAAAGATATTATAATAAAAATTAATCTCCCTTTACGTTAAGGAGGATTTTTCAGTGAGGGCATATCGATCTCCATTGACCCTAAAAGTTTTAAAAAGAAAGAAAAAAACCTCAAATAAGTATGCATTGGCTCATGATAATTTAATTTAAGTTGATTATTGAAAACTTTTGAAGAGAAATTTCAAAATGAACTTATGAACATAGAAATAAATTAGAATAAGTTTAGTTATTTGGTTAGTAGGAAAATATTTAATATATTCTCATAATATTAAAAAATTAAATATTACTATTATTTATTTATTTTGATAACTAAGTAATTATGTTTAACTCAATCATAATTCAAAACTACATTATATGTCTTTGACCAAAAACAAAATAAAGATAAATTACATTTCTATCCCTTAAAAGATAACTTAACTGCCCTTTGTTTTAAAAAATTATACACCCCTCCCCTTAAATGAAAAGAAAACCTACATAAGTAAATTTTTTAACTAAAATACTCTCTAATGATTGAAATAATCATTTAAAAAAATAAAAAGTATTCAAAATATTTTTTAAAATATTTTTTTAAAAAAATAATTAAAATACAATACTAGACAATATTTAATTTCAATCAATAGCATGTTTATTAAATTATATATATATATATTAAATATATATATATATATATATATATATATATATAAAATCAACACAAACATTATCATCATGAAAAAAAATAATTAAAATTATTTTTAACACAAAAAAAATTGCATTGAAATAAAAATTTTGAGCAATACATTCTCTTAATAAATTACATTTTTAGTTAAAAAAATATTCTTATTGTTAAAAGTAGTTTGGTCAAAATGAATTTAGTTATAATTTTTTTGCGTTAATTTAAGATAGGATTATGTAATTTTAATATTTCAAGAGAAATAATTTACCCAAAAACTAAACTATATAATAATTTATAAATGATAATAATAAGCATAATACCACAGAATTACCCAAAATAAATTGGAAAACAGATCCTGATTCGAAAGTATATTTAGAAACTATTCAAAATATACAATTAAATCAACGACAACCCCTCAAGTTTTTTGTTTTTTTGGCCACTGACAAACCCTCAAGTTGTAAAAGAAAAAAACCTCAAAATTAATCATCATTAGTGTGATAGACGAAGGTGTGATCTGATCGAAACGTGTTGCCTAGCTAGAAATCTCTGTGATCTGAACATTTGCGTGCCAAACTAGTAATGTGCGAGACACACAGTAGCTATCCGATGAGCCGCACAAACCTCTCCACCCTCCTTTCAAGTTATCAATCTCATTTACCATAAGCCCAAAGACACATCTCACGCAATACATAGAAAACATCGCATCGCATCTCATCTCCAGAACTACATATATCCCATTCACGGTCGAGACTGAAAAAACACAAACCCAATAGCTTCTCGATCGAGAATTGATTGAGGCCAAAGAGTTTGATAGAAAATTGTGTGCATATGTATAGGAGAAGGAAGAGTTGGGGTGTACCGGGATCGTACCTGCTGCGGCAAAATATCAGAATGGACATCCATGGAATGTGGGATGAACAGTGTTGCACGAGGCGGTGGTCGATTGTATGAATATCCGCCTGGCCACAATCCCACGATCAGTATCAGAAACAGATTCACCCATTGCACTTCCCAATTCATCCTTCTAATGCAACTATATATCTTACTACAACAGCCACCCTTTCCTCAGGGAAATCCAAGTGGAAAATATTATATAAGCATGCGAATGAATCTAAATAGCACCTGCGTAGGAGATGTCTTTGTATACATACTATACACACCATAAATAAATAGTTTAATGATACCTACAAGTGCGTGATTCCTGCATTTTCATAGTGGACACGTGGATGTTTTAGAGACGTTTAATGTTACCCACTAGCACGAATAAACTATAAGTTGCTGCGCTGAAAAACGAAACTTAGAGACGTTTCTGACTGACTAAAGAAAACGTACAAGGAATAAGCTTTGGGGTGAGGGATGCTGTGGGAGAGTCTTTAGTTTGTTTTGATTAGGCTTAGCCAAAAGATTTTGGTGAGGAGGAGTGTAATGGGATTGACCTTTTAGGCATTTGCACGAGCGGCACGCGCCCACGCCCTTGTTTTGCTGGTCCACAGTCGCCGGATTTTATCTAATTGATGTGATATATCAACTGATAAACGGAAAAACTCGCCCTTGTAAAAATGTCATCTTCTCTTTGCTTCGGAATCACGATCACAAGGGAAATCTTGGCCCCCTCGAATCATTTGTGAAAAAAAAAAAAGAAAACATAAGTAAAATCAACATGTGCGGATGTACCTAATACCATATCCATCCAACGCACCCGGATTCTTCGTAGTAGATTTCGTTGCTCCCAGTTCAGTAATATTTTCCAGGTTTTCTTACTTTTAAAGTTTAAAAAATAGTGTAAATTATCTAAAAATTATAATTAAAATCATAAAAATTTTAACAGTAAAAAAATTACATTTAAAAAATTTTAACTATACCACACAATTAAAATTTTTAAAAACATAATTTTTTCTTATAATTAAAATTTTTGTTTTCTTTTAATTATAATTTTTAGATTCTTACATCATTTTTCAACCCAAAAGAATTAAAATGGCATTACTGTACAGTGAGCAGTGAAATCCCATTTTATCATATATATATATATATATATATATATATATATATATATATGTAAAATTGATTTTAGGTACATATGTGCAAAAATTACTAATTTTGTGTTTTCTTTGTATTGGTATGATGTGTCGAAAATGTTGGCAATTAGATGGACTTTATATTATCAAATAGGTTACTTACTCTTAATTTACCTATAATTTCCTTTCAAAGTAATGATAGCAAGATGATAGATCACTAATACTAAAACCATTGCTTACCAACATATTATTTAAGTGTTACTAGTACATTGCAACATGTTGTCAAGATTACTATTTAGAGATCTTACGCCTTCCATAACTATCTCAATTTTACGTAGGATCGAAGCCAACCCAAATTGTGGCAAAATTGCAATCAAGATCATAGGTCATCCGAGGCATAAATACATATTTTCTATTCCTTATTTGACTCAAAGTGCACCTTGTTAAGGCTAGAATACACATTTCTAGCAAAGACTACTGTATGTAGTCTGTATTCTCTTAAAGTTTGTTAATGGAATTGATTATTATTAAATGTGTCTAAGTTCAGTGGATTATTAATTGTTAAAGTTTTATCTTGCAATTTGTGACTTTTATGACATATGACTTGTTTAATGTGTAGATTAAATTGGATCCCTTTATTTGAATTCCTTCTCAATTACTCAATTGTGAGGATTTGGATTTTTCAATTTAATCTAAATAGTTCAGATTTCATATTTTTTTATTTATTTTGACAAAAATATTTTTTTAATGAGTGATATATAAAATGAAAATAGCATTTTAATTGTGAATTTAAAAAAAACAGATTAAAAAACTTTAAAATTTGAATTAAATTGCTCAATTTGAGAGAATCCAAATTGTGTATAGATATTATCACTTTGCTAACTTATGGATTCTATTTATGTGTGAGATTTTCTGACACTTGTTTTAATAAAGTATGATGAGGTTTTGATTATTTTATGTTTATCTAGGAATTGTATGTAACTATTGTCATAAGGGTTAGCATCATACAATTTTCAATTCGATCCTGCGATATGCTCTTTTTTACTCCTTCATCGATTAATGTGCGATCTCAATCTTGACAACTTTGCATTACGAAGATGTTACTAGTACGATGATAAGACATTAACCACAATAACCATAGTTAAACTAATTGCTTCGGTACAATATGTATCGTATAATCCGGTTTTATTTTAACCTAATACTGTATGGAGCAGTTTTGTAAGTAAAATTGATAAACCAACATGTCATTTGCAAAACGCGAATAATTATTATGAAGTAAAGTAAAGAGGAAGCGAAGAAGGGACAATGGCAATGATCGCATACTTGCAGCGTAGAAAATAAATTATTAATTCGAGGAGAGGAAGGGTTATGTATAAAAAGGAAAATGCTTGTTTACTATTTTACTAGATGGTGAGTTTTATCCTTGTAGGTTTCTTTTGGGGGGGAGGGGCGAGGCACAGACACTTGTCCCATTATATGCTCATGGAGACGGCAAGGGAAAATATATTTGTTTTAAGTTACTTTTATTTTCTTTCCTATTTAGGGATGAAGAAAACATTCATACTTTATGAATATTTATATTAGGTTTGAGTATGGAACACAGGCACAACTATAGAGCTTGTAATTTGACAAATATTTCGATACAGATTTCACAGTCGTGATATTATGCATAAGTTGTTGTGTTTAAGATATATTCAAGGATAAAATTGTTGAGATAGACAATTTCAAATTATCTTGATTGTATGCTCAAATAAAATTAATACTTGTGAGGCATTTTATTTATTTTTGGTGTGGTTTTACGTAAATAATTTTTATATAAGCAATTCTAAACTTAAAAAAAAAACTGATTAGTTTAAATTTTGTTTGGTAAATAAATTTAGCTATGAAAATTTAAAGATTCAATGGAAAAGAAGATGAGAATTGAATTTATTACTTGCCAATGTATGGGTCCAAAAATAATCTTTTTTAGTCTAAAAGTGAAAACTGCCTGCCCATCATCATCCTTATTCAAAGTAGGCATTTCTCTTCTTTTTATCTCCAAGTAACTATTCAGGTGAGGGTTTAAGTTCACGTCATTAATATCCAATTCAGAGAAAAGATAAATGAAACTGTCCATCCATTCAGCCAATTTTGTTTACTTTATATGTAAAGTAGCGTTTGATATTTGAACATTTTAACTTTACAAGTATTTAAAAATTTATATATATATATATATATATATATATATATATATATGTTATACCATAAACAACATAGGATGTTAATTTTCATTGAAAAATCAGGTATATCATGTACTTACCGGGTGCCTAAAATTTTTTCTTTCTTTGTTCATCCAATTTATACTAATTTTCAAACATACCACAAAAAATATGTCTCACTCAAGTTTAATACAAATTTTGAAGAGAAAGTAGTTAAGAACTCCAAATTAAAGATATTTATATTAAAAAATATTAAATTTTAAAATTATTTTAAATAACTCAAAAACAAAAACAAAAATTAATTAACTTAAAGCTTTAAAGTGTAATTTTTTTACCCAGTTTAAATGTATTGTTCTTGGTTGTTTAGAATAATTTTAAATTTTTAAATTTTTAAATATAAATATGTTCAACTTAATATCCTTAATTATAATTTCTTTAATTTTGAATTGCATAGTTAAATCATTATAATTTTTTCCACACGTATCCACCTACTCAATTATATGAAGGCCAATAGAGAAACACGCAGGTAGGGTTCATAAATAATGCATAATGAGATTCAAAATTTGAAATGGTCTAACCAATTATATTTGGTTCCAACTATAGGTTAGGTGTGTAACACACCATGCGTGTCAAAGAAAAATATTTCGATCATCTCACGTTAATTCAATACTTTTAAATATATACTTGAAAGCCCGGGGCTCGTGCGTGTCGTGGTTCATAAGATGCACTTACCGATACTGTTTACATTTATGACATCGTTGCAGCTGGAACATTACTATTATTTGAGTACTTATATGAGAAATTGTGGAAAAATTAAAAAAATCATTAAATGGAAATTTCCAAAGCGTCTCCTAAGTCATAAATAACAATAATGCTAAAAATGAGAAACATCATACGTTTCTTCTTGTTTAGTAATTAGTAAGAGAAATAACATATTTGAATGATCAAGTTTTGTGGATATTCCAAACAGCTCATCAAGAAAATGTCCGCCAAAGTAATCTCAGCTATGTTGGATGTGGCGTGGAGAAACTCCCATGCCTTTGCTTTAAGTTTACGCCACTTTGTTCGTCATAAAACCGAACACATCCTTCTTAAAGTTGCATATATGTGCCGTATATAATTAGCCTTTTTCATTCCAATGTACACGTGATCTGAACGATATTGAGGATGCTCAGAGAATGTAAAAAGGAAGTGATCAGAGAGAGGATGTGATTGTAAATTTTATTGATCAATATTAGCTGCAGTACATACACACACACACATACATATATATACAGGTACAAGATACATAATATGTTGATAAAACAAACTATAACTATCAACTATGCAACTAGATACTAACCAATGCTTAGCTGTATGCTGAGTTGGATTTCATTCCTTCTCTTTATTGTCCCTTGCAAACCCCAGGGAGTATGTTGCTCAACTTTGAGTTTGCGTCTAAGGACACTAAATTTTGACTTATATATATAGGCTTAGTTAGTATGCCAGCAATCTAAGCTTTGAAAGAAATGTGGCTTACTGTCACTGCTCTCTTTTGGACATTTTCTCGAGTAAAATACAAGTCTAATTCGACGTGCTTTTTTCTCGGGTAGAGCATATATGGGATTTGTAGAAAAGCGTATTGTGCTTAAATTGTCACAATACCCCATAGGTATCTTTTTCCAGTTGGTATTCAAAGTTCTTAAAGTAGGGACCTTAGTCATGTTAAATCTGCAATTACTAGAGCCAAAGCTCTATATATATTCCGCATCTCACGATTAATTGTTTCTTAGAGATCTACGAGATCAGATTCTTAAAAAAAAAAAAAAATACAGAATTCTGATATTGATCACCCATATGTTAACCCTAAAGGCCTCCTACAAAAAGTTTTAAAAGTTTATTTTGATGATAACAAAATTATTGATTTGGGATAAAATTATTAATAAATATATTATGGTTTAAAAGCATTGAAAATAAATTCGATAGCTTAAATATATAATATGATTTACGGTTATTTTATCTCGTTGAATAGATTGATTCATTTCTTATATATATATATTGAGAACAAGATCAACCTCCGTATATTAGGATATCCAAAAAGCTCCGGTAGTATCATATGCTGAAATACAAAGGAGCTAATTTTGGAAAGAAAAAAATTAAGACAAGCTAAAATAAGGAAGCTTCAATAATTTTAAAAGGTTAGCTAGTAACCAAGTAAAAAAATTATTCAAGCAAGTATTTAAAAAGAAAATTGATGATAAATTTGGACAAAATTATTTCTGCACGTTTCGAAAAGAAAAAGGGAAAAGCATGTCAATATAGCTACATGCGTGATATTTGTACAGGATATATAAAGGTACAAAAAGCACTTTTTGTGCTGATAAAACAATCTATAATCACCAAGCCTAATTAACTATACCTAATGGTTTAACTAAATATCAATTGATGCTTACCTGTATGCTGAGCTGGATTTCATTACTTCTCCCTATTTACATACATCGACGTTTAAGACTGAAAGTCGATTACATATAAGTCATGGGACACAATGTTTCGCATTTTGCATGTTTTTTTGGTTAATTATAAATGATATTTCAATACCTTACTGTTGTGCTCTCGTGTACACACAAATATACATATCACACAAATAATAAAATCATGAGCAAGATATATCCCAATGAGAATTTATTGTCAAAATTTGTCAAATACCAAAATTAATACCTCAACTTAAATCAAAGAAATTGATTATAAGTATGTGTGTATTAAAAAGCAAGTAAAATCCATTTACTATACAAAATTGGAGATTAAAACAAGGTTTGAATTACTAGGAAATGGAAGAGCCCAGGGTCATTGCTTCCCTATGTACTTTATGAAGAATTAATTTAACCCTCATAACCTTGCCTTTGATGATAATATATGCTAGCCTATGAGTCAAATTAACCTATAAATGTTTTTTCAAATTTCATATAGGTATGTATTAATTTTATAATCCTTTACATAAGAATTAAACCAGATAATCAAAAGCACAAGCCTTAATGTTGAGTATGTAAGGCTGATAAGTATACTCCAATTTCATTGGCTAAACTATATATCCACTCATCCATGCAAACTTCAAGTACCCACATAATTTAACTTAAGTTTTCACTCTAATCTCCTTCTTCTAAGTTCAACTAAAACGACAAATCATTCTAATTGATGGCCAAACACTACTTAAAAATGAGTATTTTGCAGTGGTATCTTAATTACGGTTCTAAAAACCACAGTGATGCCAAACTTTAAATGCTGTTTATATAACTATAGTTAAGGCTGTTGTCTTAACTGCAATATTTTTTTAAATCATAGTTATGACATAATTCTAACTAAGATTTCTTAAAACCATGGTTAAAACAAACACCTCAATAGTGGTTCAACAAAAACCGCGATAAAAAGATGAGTTGTCTTAATGGCAGTCTTCTATAAATCACAATTAAGGCCTCAACCTAACTATAGTTTTTAAAAACCATAACTATGTCATCCTAATTCCACCTTTTGTTACCCCCACCTTATGAACACCCAAAAAAAATAAATCAGAACGAGCTCCCCCCCCAACCTAAAACCCACGAAACCCTTCCCCCACCCAAAACCCATGAACCACCCTGGCACAAATATTGACCTCCACTTGCAGGAACCAGAATGATGTGAGAGGAGAACAGAATCGCAACTGACTAAGAATGAACTCGAGGAGAGCGATTGAGAATGAACTCCAGAATGCCATTAAAGCTTTTCACAAGTTAGCCTCCCCTATTTCTTGCTCCTCTCAAGCCATTGAACCCCTAGGGGTTTGATTTGATTTTGCATTTTCTATGGATTATAAATTGTTACTAAACAGAGTTGATGTTGATTGGTAACTTTTTGAAGCTGAAATTTCTTATTTTCTTGCTAGATGGCTACTTTGTTTTGTGATGTTGCGGAGAATTGATACAAATTAGCACTCTAACACAATAAACTTGAAATATTTATGTATAAATTTTAGAAATCATTTTGTATTTGGCATGAATCTTTGATTTTTTTTCTTTTTGTTTTTACCAGTAATTTTTCATTGTACTAAATTTAGAGTTTAAACGTCAAGGGCTTTTTTTCTTTAGAGACTAGTTTTTGATGACTAGTCTACTTTTAAAATACAACCAAGTCCACGGTTTTCTATGTAAGATGATAAACGTTCATTGAAAAATTGAATTTCCTAATTAATAACAACTAATAAATTTGGATTTGTTCATAAACTTTCTAGCTAGGTCTCTTTTTTTCTAAAATTTTATGTGTTGCTTGTGCTTGTTGGATTAGGCATATTATTTTTCCATTTAGTCTCTCTACTTGTTATAGTTTTAAAAGGGAAACAACTTATCCTATATTATGATATCTCTAATTTCAATTGTGAAATTTGACTCCTCGTCATCTCTTGGCTTTTTTTATGCAAAATTTTTATACAGCATCTTCTTTCTTATTATGCAGGAAATTTGACAACCTCAATTGAGATTTAATCCTTTGACAATTAGCTAAAGTATCTCTCATTTTTTTTATATAGGATTTTCTTTCTTAATACCATTGCTTAATATTTTCTTCTGTTAGGCTTAAAACTACTACTTGTTGCTAACTTTCTACGCAAAATTCCACATTTAAATTGTGGCACATGATTTGGATTCTGTCTTGAAGTTAAAACTGCTGCATATTGCTAACATTCTGTGCAAAATTCCGCATTCAAATTGCTACACATAATTTGGATTCCATCTTGAGCTTAAAATTGCAACATTTCACTAACCTTTTTGTGCAAAATTGTTCTTAAAAAATTCGTGCACATGTTGCGATTACTAGAAACTACTGCATATATCTAACTTTTTATACAAATTTCTGCATTTAAGTTGCTGCACAAGTCAGGATACTGGTTTTGAAAATACTTCATATGGTTCTAAAGGTGCTTAAAAAAATCCTACCCAAACAATTATAGACCGCACAATGGGATTCTCTTTTTAATTGAAAATTCTGTTTCAAGTGTACTAAAATTTTGTTAAGGATGCTATATACATGTTAAAATTTTGCATGCTGAAGTTTTTGTTTCCAACTCTGTCCAAGCATATAGAAGCTCATGGTTTCAATTTGATCTAATAGTTCCTAACTTCCTATGAATGATTTTGTACATAGTTCAATAACATGTCAAAGGGATCCAATTAAGAGAGAAAGAAATCTATGGCAAGGCAATCTTAGCTAAGTGGTATGGCTAGTAGAGCTTTTGCTAAGTTGATAGCATTGTGTGTGTGTGTGTGTGTGTAGATTGCACTTTCTAGGATATTGCTTTTCTCTTGCTTTGTTGCTGCGATATAAGGGCTATTGTTTTTTTTTTTAATTTAGCAGCGATTTAAACCGATGCTAAAAATTTTACAATTACAAAGGACCGCAGCTAAATTAAGGGTTTAATTGTAGTTGCAAAACTACAGTTAAACATGCCCTTACAGACGGCTCTATTGTGATTTTAAAAATCACAATTGAGCCCACTCGTAATGAAACAACCAAAAAGCATGAAGTATGAAGATAAATCTATAGATATATATATAGATATCATTAATCACAAAATAAGGGGAAAACAAACTTTAATCAGTATAAGGTTTCATAATAACCATAGAGCAAGGAGTTTAACTATACATAATCATAGTGTCTATAAACAAAATCAGAGCAAAAATTGGAGCCATAATAAAAAACAAAGAAAGGAAAGGGAATAGAGAAAACTAGATGGTGTCTTAGATTCTCTCCAACTCCAAAGATTCTTTGCATTCAAAATGCCTCTTTTCAACCCTTCCAAGCCTCAGCAAAACCCAAAATGATGGTCATCAGCCATCATCAGCCAGTGAGCACGAATATATCCCTCAACCCTAACAAAAAACGTAGCATAAAATGCTGAATTCTAATTTTCTATAAACGGTGCCATAACGCCCAGCATATGGCATTGTGATGCCATTTACTCTATGATGGTAAGCAATTTCAACAATAGCGATGCGGCTGCAGATGCTTTTTTTGCTTAATTCAGCTTCTTTTTGCATCCTAGCCTCGGGTTTTCGAGAATCAAGATCCAAAATGATTTCGGCTTATCTTTTCATGTATTTACAATATATTAAAAAAGTAAAATATGAGTAATTCACAATTTAATGAAAATTAAATTAAAACTTGTCATTCATGATGTAAAAATTGAGTTAGAATTATATATTCTATATATGCATTTTTTTCTTATAACTAGCCATATTTACCATAAAATTATAATACTAAGCACTTATTTTTATAATAAAAATGTGTAAAATAATATGAATGTATAAGAGCTAATATTTTAAAATAAGAAAAAGAGAGGATAGAGTGAATATCGAAATATTCATTAACATCAAACTCACTAAATTCTTTAAATAAATTGAAATTGGTTTGACAAGTCAACAATTCAATGACTTTCACTGAAACTTTCAATTCTCTCATCCTATATGTTTGGGAATCATTCGTTTAATCATACAATCATGTGCGGCACTTGTCGATTACGTAGCCACAGCAATTGGTATAGGCTGACACTGCTTAAATCAAAGCAAGTCAATTAGAATTCTAAAGGGGATATCCCAATGTCGGAGCATTGACCCTCTTAAAATTAGATTTTCCATGTGTCTAAAAATATTCACATATATAACGCGCCCAGAGGAAGAGATTATTTTGGGTGGGCTGGGGTTGTTTCTTGCAAATAATACTTGGCGATATCTACATCTATATTCCTTTCTCTCAAACTTTTAAAATTGTATTTAGTATATATAACTGCCAGCATCGATTTATAAGCTTATAAATTTCTTAAATATATGACAGATTTGCATAAAATGTTTCAGTATATTATCATATTTGGACAGGATATACAGAATATTTCTGTCAGTATATAACATAAATCTGCTGCACATGCTTGATGCTTTTCTAATCAAAGGCGCTTAACTATGTTGGACACAACCAAAAAGGGAACAACATACTGAATTTAAAGGTTAAATATGGTTATATATCCCAAAAACATGGTTGATGCAGATTCCGATGCAATATATGTAGGCTGAGCAAATTCAATTAGATTCAATTTCAACTTAATTGAATTGTTCCAATCCAACCTAAATGGATCAATCAATGCATTATCAATTAAATTACTTTCAGTCGCATAGAAATCCAATTTAAACCAAATTGAACAATTAAAAAATAAATAATATTTATATTTTATATTTTATACTTTAAATAAGATATGTATATTTATTAAATAATAATAATAATATAATAATGTTACCTTAAAAGCTCCATATCTAAATATCTAATATGTGATTTTATGAATTTTGTTAAAGAAATATTTAAAGTTAAATTTTTAAAATATTTTTTATTTTCTAAATTATCAACCATCCAATCCAATCTAAATTAATTGAGAATGGATTAGATTGATTCAATTATGATTAAATTTATTGATTTGATTAGATGAGATTCTTAACCATCTAACTAGAGTAATTTAATTGATCGAAGTGACCAAACTCAAACCAACGCACCCTATTATTCACCTGAAAATATATGGGCATTTTCTCCCAGTTAGGTGTTTATTTGTGCATATCATTGTCAATGTAAATAGAGATAAAGAGTGACCAAAAGCAAATACGATCATTGTTCGTATGTGTAATTTTAGAGACGAGATGCCATTCAATCGTTATCTCATTTGTCCATTTCATTGGATCTGCTCTAATGCTTTTATTTCGAACCAATAAAACAGTTTCTCCCCTTTATGTTTTGTCATTATTTTATTTCCTCTTATTTTAGTAGAAATATTATAGTTCACGGGTCATCAAAGGGCAAAAACCAATAACTTAATCATCCACTCTGTGTACGCATTTCTAGTGTCACACCCGAAAATGCGACCGCGTGGTGCTTAAACAAAGAAAAGAAATTTTTGATTCAATCTCCAGAGAAAATGAAGACTGAAATCAAAATCAAAATAAGTAGTAGAGTCGCCACCAAAATTTTAATTTTTGAAAAGGCAAAACTTTGGAAAAGCCTTTTTATTTGGAACATAAGAAAAATGGTCTACGAATCAGAAAATAGGTTCGGGAGTCAGTTGTGAGTGGGGAAGGTGTTAGGCACCCCACTACACCCGTTACTAAGAACGGTTACCCTAAGTCAATTGTGCAAAATCAATATGGCCTTAAATCTATTTTAATTCTCCTAACAACTTATGCAAAATAAGAAATAGAAACAAAAGAAGTAAAATTAAAATAAAAAGAGAAAAAGAAGTTAAGCAATCAAAATTAGAAAAGCTAAATAAGAGAAATTAAGATAGCAAAAATTGGAAAGAAAATTTTATTTACAAGGACGGACTTGACCTAGGATGAAAGCCTAGAGCCTACGTACCCTCTGAGAGGATCAAAGTCCACGTAGTTCGACTGGAAATTATATTTGTTAGTTGGTTTTCTCTCTGTTTTATATTTTGTATTTTTTTTGGTCTTTTCTCCTTTTTTCTTGTTTTTGTTTTTGTTTTTGTTTTTTTTGTTTTTATGTTCTTTATTATTTTTTAATCTTTTTTTTTAATTTAAATTTTGTTTGAGTGTCTTTTTTTCTGAAAAGATGAAGGAAAATAAATCACTCTTTCCTTTAACAAATAAAATGAGTTTTGATATTGGTTTATGTGTTTTAATTTGCAAAAGGGAAATTTAATTTTTTTCCTTGCATTTCCAATTTTCTTTTTCTCTTGCTTTTTTTTTTGCCTTTCATTTATTTTCGTTTTGTAGTTTTTGTTTTTTATTTTCTAATGTTATTTTATTTTTTCTTTTTTTTTTGTTCCCTTTTCTTTTTATGAAAAGAAGTAAAAATGACCTTAACTTTCGCAAATAAAATGACCTTTTTTATTAGTTTCATCTTTATTTTTTTTTTTGTTCTTTTTGCTTTGTGAAAAGAAAAAGAAAATAAAAATTACTTCTACCCTTAACAAATAAAACGAATTTAAAACGAGTTGGTGTGTTTTAATTTGCTAAAAATAAAAGTAATTTTACTTCCTTTGCTCTTCTCCTATTTTCAATTTTTTATTCATTTTTTTGACATTTCATTTGTTTTTGATTTTTTTATTTTTTTGTTTAGTTGTCTTCTTTTTCCAATTATTTCATTTTTTTTTTAAAGAGACTTTGAGAAAAATTTAAAAGATTGAAAAGAGATTAATTTTTTTATCTATTTTTACGTTCTCTTTTGTTATTGTTGTTGTGCTCTTCTTCTTTCGAGTTTTATTGTGTGTTTTTTTTCAGTCCTTCTTCTTTTCTTTTTGGGGTTAACTTTTTGGAAGCCTTTCCTTAAAGAAAAATCATTTTAACGTGGTTATTTCGACCCCAAAATCCGCACGACGCAATTTTGAAACCCAATAAAGACTGAAGAGGCTTATTGCCCCATACGACCTTGGGTTTACTCTTATGCACCTGAGGGGGTAAGAAACCCCACACAGCTATTCTAAGAACACGAAATATATATAAAAATAACAGTATGTGCAACTGGAAGACATTTGTATCGGTGTGTGTTCTTGTGTTCAATCAAATATTAACATATTTCAAATACACATTACAATATCTCATACATAAATTAGGTGAAAGTAAAGAACCAGTTAAGCCAACCCTTTTTGCCTCCTCTTTAATCATTTGCCCAAGAATCTCTCCAGCAATCTCTGCCTAACTGGTGACGCTTTCCTTGTTCTTTGTTCAGCTATCTCAATCCCATATATTCTCTCCAGCAATTTACTCAGCCCAGGTACAAATGCAGTACAATGATTTGGGAGTAGAAATCAATGCAAAATTCAAAACCAAAAAGGCAAAGTGAAACCAAAGGCAAAATAAAAGCTGAAAATCACACGAGTTTGTGATAAGGAGAGAACGTGCTCAGCAACTTAAAAGTATAGATATATGATTACCAAGACCAAACCACACTTGTTTATGGAAACCAAAGTATAGGAGGAAGGGGAAGAGGGCACGAGCAAACAGCAGTCCAAAATCCAAACCAAAAATCAACTTAAATTTCATGCAAAACTTTCGTCTTTATTTTGGCTTTAATCAATCAAATTTTCGAGAAAACGTAACAGGTCAAAGACATGAACAACGATCACATCCAACTTCCTAGGATTGATTACTGAACCCAAACCATCTCAAGATTATCAAATCACCCAACACAGATTTAAATCACAACTTCTCATCCCTTATTGTTCCACAATAAAAGTTCCATTTATATAATCCTAACACAGAAAGCATCATAAACCGAAACTCACAAACCAAGTGAGAATTTAAACTTATAACCGTGACAAGAAATCAGTCATCTTCCATTAAACCAGATCTCATATCCAAATTTAATTACTAGGCCAAGGCTCGCACACCAAGCAAGGATCAGAGTCTGTAATCAATTCACTAAGCATGAACTTAGACCTATAATCACAGCAAACATCCAATAAAATTATTGCCAAGAAACGAAACCAATTGAAGACCTATCAGAAAATAAAACTATGACCCCCCTCTAATTCCATATGCCAAATTATCCATACAACAACTTTTCTGTCACTGAAATCTCAGCACCCTAATCCCTAATCCACATTTCGGACTTCTTTTACACATTCTATCAAACACCTGCCCGACGTTCCCCCAAAAATGCACAGAGATGGGATTTCAGGCCTCTTCCCAACTTCCTAATGCGCAGTCACTAATAGCATGTAATCCAGCACCCAACATGGCATTTCAGACAGAGAAGCTTTAGGACAATCTTGTTTTCATATTATCAATACACATGAATAAGAGGCTTCAGCACATTTCCAATGAAACCGAATTGCAATAAGTCGATGGTCAAGGTAACCAGTTGCAGAGATGAAACCAGACCAGATATTATTAAGCAATCCAAGATTAAACAACCGATATGAACTAAAATCGAATCCATACCTGGAAAATCACTTTGTTCAACCCGGAATGCTCTGTTGTTTTTCTCTCATTGTACCAGTTCCTCTCTCGGCTCTCCGCCATTCTTCCCGATTTTTCTTCTCCAATGTCTCCAGAATTTTTTCGATTTCCAACTCCTCTTCTCTCTGACTTCGAACTTCTCTGCCCCTGATTTCGAGCCTCTCTTTTCTCTCCCTCACTCGATTTTTCGGTCTCCCCTGCCTTCATTCTCCATCTCTCCTTCTCAGTTTTCTTCTGGTCCTTCTGATTTCGAGCTTCCTGCTTCCCCCCTTTCGATCCCCCCTGGTCTAATTTTTGATCCCCTTTTCAATCCGGTCTCTGATGTCGAAATCCCCCAAATCACGCCTCCCTCTTCTCTCGATCTCTGGTGGTGAAAGGGACCTGAGGGGAAGTCGCCGCCTCGAGCCCTTCGTCCGATGCCCTTCACCTGCTGCCTTTCCCTTTTTGCGTTTTTTCTGCCTCCCTGCTTCCCTCTCCCGTCTGCTCCTTTTCCTTTTTTTTTCGCTGGTGGCAGAAGATCCCGTATACTGAAGGAAGGTTCTGTGTTCTGACTTTTTTTGGGTTAATGGGCCAAGTGTGGGTTTCAGACTTGAAGCAAGTTGTTGGGCTGAAGAAATGGGCTTTGCCTTTTTTATTCTTCAGTCCATTTTCCTTTTAAATGCTTGGGCTTACCAAATTGGGCTTTCGTTAAAAGCTAAGGATTTAGCAAGACGAGGCTTGTCGGAGAAAAGGGGTTGGGCTTCTTTGATTGATTTTTTTCCTGTTGTGCTCATTTGATTTCTTTTTTCATTTTTTGATTTTTAATCTCTTTTTTTTTATTATTTTTTTTTTTTTTTGGGTTGAAGGTATTTTTTGGTTTACTTGTATTTTTCTTTATTGAGATTAATGGGCTTGAGAAAGGGGTAGTACCAATGGGCTTAAACAAGTTGAGCTGTAGTGGGTAACTTTTATTTTATTTTATTTTTTCAATTAGTTTTACTCTTTTTTTTCTCTTTTCTTTTTTCTTATTATTTTTTTTTGAAATATTTATTTTTCATTTGATTTTCTTTTGGTTTTTGGTTTTGATTTTTTACTCTTTTTATATATATATATTTTTTATTAGATATCCGGACGAAATACGGTGTTCACAGTTACCCCTCTTTACTTGTTTCTTAGGCAAAAGGATTGAAAATGTAATTACTTATTTTTTGTATTTTCCATCATTTTTCACTTTCTCCTAATTTTCTATTTTCTTCTTTTTTTGTTCTTTTTTTGGTTTGTATTTTGCTAATTTAATTTTGTTAATTTTATTATTTTTATAATTGGTCCGGACAAAATACGGTGTTTACAGTTGCCCCTCTTTACTTGTTTCTTGGGCAAGGAAGTTAAAAATGTAATTTTTGATATTTTCGCATAAGAAACAAGTAAAGACAAAAACACGTATTTTGTCTAGGATGATTTAATTGCCTTTTGACAATAAACAAAAATGAAAAAGCGACCCAAACAAAATATGGTGTTTACAGGATGCCCCTCTTTACTTATTCTTTAAGGAAGGAGAGCAAAAATGTAATTTTTGATATCCTTAGCTTAAGAATCAGTAAAGATGGAAACATGTATTTTGTTTGGGGAGCTAACTTATCTGAAAATATCACGACCTGATCAAGGAAGAAAGGAAGTAATGTAATTCTGAAGAGGATGCTTGTTCTGAAGCAGAACTTTTATTGGTGCCTGTTTTGGTGCAAGGCTTTAAAAGGAGTGTCTGGCCTGTGCAGGGCTTGAAAAGTGGGACTTGAAAGGGTGCCTAACCAATGTAGGACTTGAAAGGTGTCTAGCCAATGTAGAGCTTGAAAGGGTGCCTAGCCAATGTAGGACTTGAAATGTGTCTAGCTAATGTAGAGCTTGAAAAGTGCCTAGCCAATGTAAGACTTGAAAGGTGCCTAGCCAATGTAGGACTTGAAATGTGCCTAGCCAATGTAGGACTTGAAAGGTGCCTAGCCAATGTAGGGCTTGAAAAAAAAAAAAATGCCTAGCCAATGTAGAGCTTTAAAAAGTGTCTAGCCAATGTAGAGCTTGAAAGGGTGCCTAGCCAATGTAGGACTTGAAAAATGCCTAGCCAATGTAGGGCTTTAAGGGTGCCTAGCCAATGTAGGACTTGAAGGGTGTCTAGCCAATGTAGAGCTTGAAAAATGCCTAGCCAATGTAGGACTTGAAAGGTGCCTAGCCAATGTAGGACTTGAAGGGTGTTTAGCCAATGTAGAGCTTAAAGGGTGCCTAGCCAATGTAGGACTTGAAAAGTGCCTAGCCAATGTAGGACTTGAAGGGCGTCTAGCCAATGTAGAGCTTGAAAAATGCCTAGCCAATGTAGGACTTGAAAAATGCCTAGCCAATGTAGGACTTGAAAGGTGCCTAGCCAATGTAGGACTTGAAAGGTGTCTAGCCAATGTAGGACTTGAAGGGTGTCTAGCCAATGTAGAGCTTGAAAGGTGCCTAGCCAATGTAGGACTTGAAAGGTGCCTAGCCAATGTAGGACTTGAAAGATGTGTCTAGCCAATGTAGAGATTTAAAAGTGCCTAGCTAATGTAGGACTTGAAATGGTGTCTAGCCAATGTAGAGCTTGAAAAGTGCCTAGCCAATGTAGGACTTGAAAAGTGCCTAGCCAATGTAGGATTTGAAGAGTACCTAGCCAATGTAGGGCTTGAAAAAATGTCTAGCCAATGTAGAGCTTGAAAAGTGCCTAGCCAATGTAGGACTTGAAAAGTGCCTAGTTAATGTAGGGCTTGAAGGGTGCCTAGCCAATGTAGGGCTTAAAAAAATGTCTAACCAATGTAGAGCTTGAAAAGTGCCTAGCCAATGTAGGACTTGAAGGGTGCCTAGCCAATGTAGGGCTTGAAAGGTGCCTGACTTGTGCAGGTCTTTAAAGATGATCTCTTTTTTTTGGAATTTTTCTATATATAAGAACTTTACTTCATTTATCTAAGTTTTATGCAAGGTAATGTACTCATATGTAAATGTGCAATGCATGCAATATGTTTGACTTTTGAGCTCAACAACTCAATTTTGCCCCGATATAAATCGAGGTCATTATAGATGTTAGAAGCATGAAGTATGTGGGATGCTACAATATATGAAATGCATATTTTTGTTTTTTCTTTGTCCCAATGTGAATTTGAGGTCCACATAATGAAAGCATATGTAGGATGTATGAAACATGTAAGATGTTTTATGACATAAAATATTTGTTTTGCTTATCCCAATATGAGTTCAGGGTTTATATAGTGTATGCATGTATGAGGTGCAAAAAGCACATGTGATATTTTGTTTCATGAGATGCAAATGTTTGCTTTTGCCTTGCCCCAGTGTGAACTAGAGGCTAGGTAATGTATGCAAATATGGGATGCAGGATGCATATGAGATGCAAGTTGTTCTTCTTCCCTCAAATGTATGTTTTTCTTTATCTCTGTATGGATCTGGCAATATGTAATACATATGAAATGCAAGTTGTTTTTTCTTTCTTCTTTTTTGACTTTTTAAGCTTAAAAAAAATTTTTTATTTATAGAATATGCACAATTTATGCAAGTGAACTTAACTCTAAATAGAGAAAAAGATGAGGATGTCATCTTTAAACATCCATAAATTGATTTGGAATTTTGAACCCCTTTTTTTTTTATTACAAGATCACCTCAAAAGAAAGCGGAATAGAAAAAGTTTTTTTTTTCAATGTTTTTAGATTGATTTCAAACTTTGAACCTCTTTTTCCTTTTTTCTTTTTTTTGGTAAATAGAATCATCTTGAATGAAAAGGGGAAGAAAACGAGCATTATTTTTAAATGCCCTTAAACTGATTTTGAATTTTAGACTCCCTCTTTTTTGGAAAATGAATTGAAGGATAAATGTTATCCTCTTTAAAAAAATTTTTTTAATAGATGCAACTGAAGATGATCCTTTTTTTAGTTTTTTTTCAATTTGACTTGAAAGGAAAAGATACTTTATCTATGTACAAATTCAACACAAACACGTGATGCATGAACACTCTCAGAGTTTGTCGAAATATAGGATTTTTGGCCATTTGTATTTGAAGAAATTTCTCACATTGCCTTGGTGAGAGAAGAAAAAAAAAAATTAAGCTTTTGATAATCCTACCAAATTTGTCTTTTGTTGCTTGGATGAAGGAATTTATTAATGACTTTTGGTTAGTCAAAAAAAATGCCCCTGAGGGAGTATCCCAAGTCAAGATGACCCCAGACTCTTGCTTTGACTCATTTTTAAAATAATTTTCTCTAAGTGGTTTGCTTGCCGTCAACCTTGGGCGATTAACTTGACAAGACAATCTCCTCTCATCAATTCTTCATTGTTAATGCTTGAAAGGTCAATAAGTTAAATCCACGCTCACTTTATTTAACAATGTCAATGCAGTCATGCATTAAGGGATGCAAATACCTGAGTTTAAGATAGAAAATAGCCCTTAACATTAGAGGGATGCAAGGGCTAGTGAAGAATGGGGTCACGTAAAATCTTTTGGGAGCAGAGAAATAGAATAAACAACGGCTTGGCATAATGTACCAGATTGGGAAGATGCCCCAGTTCTACACTTGAAGTATTCTCCTTTGAACAATAAAGAAGAGAAACGCTGAGGATATGGATATGATAGGATAGAAAGAAGCTTTACTTTTGGATTTAAACTCCTTTTGAAAGAGATAATGGATGTGGTTAAAAGAATTTGCTTTGAATCAAACTTTTTGCCCCAGTTTCAATTATTCTGATTTTTCTTTTAATCATTCTTTTTGAGAAAACCTGCCTCATTATTTTTCAAACAAGCTAAATCTCAACAAGGACTTTTAATGCTTGTAGTTTGGCCTTGGTAAGTAGGTTTATGAAATAAAGGATATCAGGCTCAAGAATTAACATGTGCCCATCAAGTCTCCTACTCGTCTCCTTCTCCTATTACTTTAACAAAATTTTATACTCAAAATTCGCTTAACAAGAGAGGAAGTCTTAAGGTTGCAATGAGGTTTAATGGGTAAAATGTAGCTTAAGAAAGAAAGGTGATAAGGCCCAAACATTCATGTAAGTTCACAATGAGAATTTTACTCTAGTCATTGTACCATCTTGACAGGACCAATTGGCTTATAATAGTTAACTCAACCTTTTCTTCCAAGAGGTACTTTTTGTTCAGCTCAACTCTCCTTTGAAGACTTTTTCCTCTTTTTTTTTTGACCTCTCATGCCACATAAGACTCTTCTTTGAGAATTTTGCCCCTGAATTGCATGCTAAGGCGAAGCTCACTCCTAAAAGCTTTTGCTTTTTCAAAATTTAATTTGTGGAAGCTTTCTTTTGAGAATTTCCTTCCTCCTGTGGTTTTTTTTCCTCCAATTTGTTTCCTTTTTTCATCTAATCTTTTTTTTCTAGAAGGAATCCACTATGGTGCCAAAATTGCTTTTCTTTGTAGAACTCTCATTGCTTCTTGGGTTCAACTCACGTTTGGTATTTGAAGAATTTTTTTTTAAAAGGCCCAAAGTGGTTAGCAATGGTTAAGCAGTGTTTGGATAATTGCAAGAACTTGACCCTCTCTTGACATTTGAATTATCAGCATAAAGATCTGTTAAAGACTCCCCATCCCAAATGTTTTATAATGAGTGTAAAGGAAATGAACATCACTCCTGGCTCAATTAAGGTGACTAAAGATTACTCCTTTGTGTTTGGGAAGACAAAGAATGCCTTATATCCTAGACATATCTTGCTTGTAGGACATGCATCGATATCTCTGATTTGATTTTTTTTTTTTTTGTAATTGAATTTGGGGCATATAATTAGGATTAGATTTAATCTTTCCCCACATCGATTAAAGCTTTTCATAAGGGGGTCATTATATTTTTGGCTTTTTGGTCATTTAGGAAGGACATGGGATGAAAGAAATTGTGCCACCATGGCTGATGAAATAAGAGGATACACAGAGGGAGCAACAGAAACATATGATCATGGTATTGACAAAGTCAAATAAAATAAGGTCCAGTGGGAAGAATCAACTTCTATTAGCTTTAGATTTCAGCTGTACAGAAGAATATTGACCAAGCAAGCATTAACCGATTATAATATGACAAGCAATTTCTTTGAGAGCTCAATCACCACTAATTCCTCATAAAGTCCTATTTCTCGTGTCCTTCTATACCTTGTTCATGAAGAGGTTGCAACTTTTTTCCTTTTTTTTCTTAGGGTGCCCCATTACCTTAGGATTAAGTTCGCAACTCTTTGGACAATACCATTTTGGGTGTGGAGGTTAAAGGCCAGTGAATGAAGCATCCTACTTTGGTTAAAGCTACTCATGTGAAAGTTAGGCAAATGGCTCATGTCATCATTAAGGCAAGTGACAAGTGTCTTGATTGAAATGGCTTGGGGCGTTTAACATGACCAAGTTTGATAGACGTTGGTGAGTTTTGAAATGGATGGCTCGAATTTCCTTGAAGTGGAGAAAAAGGAGATGGGCAATAGTCATAAACTGAAGGATATGGTGGTATGGAAAGTTAAGGAGTAATAGGCAATCCTATCAAGACCTTTGACAACTTCTTTTACCTAACCAATTAGCACCTCATCAATTTTTGCCCATATACCTCAATTTCACATTTTAGCTATTTATGAGTACATCTTTCTTTTCTCTTTTTTTTTCAGATTTTGTTTGATTGGATCTTCCCGTTGCAAAAGGCTAAAAATATCATATTTCACAAATCTTAAGAATGTCTTATGATTATACGTAAATGCAAGTTTATTACGTTGTCTGACCTATGAATTAATGGATGTATTTGGTATGAGGGTCCTTCAGAGTCAGGGATCTTTATTTCCCTTTTTTTTAGGAATCTGTTTGCCTCTATGAGGTATATTGGAGCTAAAAATTGATTCAAAAGGAAAACTAGGCATTTCCCCTTTTCATATATGGTGACCATTTCTATTATTGAACATTTATTCTCCTCAGGTGCTTATTGCACACAGGGATGAACAAAATTGGCAAATCATCCCAAGGGAATATGCTCAATTCCACATGGATGCTGTCTAAGGAAAAGCCTAGCCATTCTGGATTTCTTTTGACAACTTGTGAAGTCATTTTCAGATCCTTCGACCTGTTTTGGGATTTTATTATTTTACTATAAGGGATGAGGTTAACAATATTGTTCAGTATCAAATTGAACTCTTAGCCATCTCAACCCTCGTAATCGATTTGACCCTTACCTATTTTGGAATGGAACATATGGTATTGGGTCGAAAACTTGCTATCTTCGTATAAGTCACCTAAGATTTGCTTTTCTGATTAATCAGTGGAGTATTAGTTGATATTCCCCCATGTTTCTCTAGGAGCTTATTGATTCATAGGAAATTGTGGCTCCAGTGTTCTGCTTAAGGAGGGATGGTCCCTTCACAGTTAATGCTTAGAATTTTGGCTTTGATAATATTTAATACAAATAAGCTAATGCAATGGTCTGCTGATATCGTGTATGTGCTAATACATAATTGAGAACCATGTCCTTGTATGAAAAGGGAAGGAAACTTTATACTTTTTCTCGAGAAACTTATCGTTTCATTGGAGAAAAAGTAGTTGACAATCAAATCGAGAGAAATATGGCTTTTCCACGTGATTGATGCCCCGAGAGAAAATGATTCCAATTTTTAACCAAGACATGATATTCGTTTATTGATACGGTGAGACTTATGGGTATTATGATTTCTCAGAGATTAAAAAAAACTTTTTCTTTCTTTTTTTTTTTATTTTAACTGAAAAATTTATCATTTTATAAAGATGGAAATTTTGAATTGAATTTTTTTCTTAAGAAATAAAATTGAATTGTATATTATTTATTATCCTATTTTATTTTCTTCCCTTTTTTAATTGTGTATGAAGAACATAAATGAGGGTAAATGTTTCCCTTTCAAGGGATTGTGATGAATGTGGTTATGGATTCTTCAGAGTTGGAAACCCCACTAGGCAAACGTTGGTTTAATTAGCTCTTACCTTCATCATAGCTAACATATGTCTAATTATGTGACGAAATCTCGTTAGCTACTCTAGTAAACAGTGACAGTGTGTCACATTCTCTATGGGTTTCATCGGGTGCATGGATGTGATTAACAAACAATTAAAAATGCCCTCCTTTGTCCTAACATGGGTAGATCCTAAGTTGTGGTCATGAGAGCCTGACTCTAACTATTTGGTAGGCATCTATAGCTTGACTATCAGTGCAAATTTTTCAGGTAGATCTATGAGCCCTAAACATTGGTCCCTAAATTGCCCCTACCATAAGGTGAAGATCTCACTATATAAATTTGACCTTGAGAGGAAAAAGATCCTACACATGTCAAACCTATATAATAAGGCACAATTTAGGTGAGGTCTTCATGATAACCTTAGGAAGCACAAGGCTTCACAGGGAAATCAATATAAACCTCCACTAACCTAGGGAACACTCAGACCCGGGTATAGGGCCCATAACGTGTGTGAGTTATTTGTGTATCAAGAATGTGTGTGAAAAGAGCATTCACCTCTTCACCCTATGAACTACCCAACCCTCATCTGCTAGGCAGATTGACAGAACAATTGGGGGAAGCAAAACATATATACAGATAAAAGTAAAATAAATAAATAAATAAGCAAATATATAAGTAAAGTGCACAAGTATGGTTGTCTACCCTAAGATCTTATTCCACATATTATCTATCCTACCACATGTTATATATACAATTAGGAACATAAAACATGTAAAGCAAATACGTGGAAGACATGTTATCTATCCTAACCACGTCAGGCAAACAATAAACAAAAGGAGAATCAAAATAAAGAGAAGGTCATAATATCTTGTACAACTAACTTAAATTGGGTTTGACTCTCAAATTGTCCCCAGTGGAGTCGCCATACTGTCACACCCGAAAATGCGACCGCGTGGCGCTTAAACAAAGAAAATTTCTTGAAAAGAAATTTTTGATTCAATCTCCAGAGAAAATGAAGACTGAAATCAAAATCAAAATAAGTAGTAGAGTCGCCACCAAAATTTTAATTTTTGAAAAGGCAAAACTTTGGAAAAGCCTTTTTATTTGGAACATAAGAAAAATGGTCTACGAATCAGAAAATAGGTTCGGGAGTCAGTTGTGAGTGGGGAAGGTGTTAGGCACCCCACTACACCCGTTACTAAGAACGGTTACCCTAAGTCAATTGTGCAAAATCAATATGGCCTTAAATCTATTTTAATTCTCCTAACAACTTATGCAAAATAAGAAATAGAAACAAAAGAAGTAAAATTAAAATAAAAAGAGAAAAAGAAGTTAAGCAATCAAAATTAGAAAAGCTAAATAAGAGAAATTAAGATAGCAAAAATTGGAAAGAAAATTTTATTTACAAGGACGGACTTGACCTAGGATGAAAGCCTAGAGCCTACGTACCCTCTGAGAGGGATCAAAGTCCACGTAGTTCGACTGGAAATTATATTTGTTAGTTGGTTTTCTCTCTGTTTTATATTTTGTATTTTTTTTGGTCTTTTCTCCTTTTTTCTTGTTTTTGTTTTTGTTTTTGTTTTTTTTGTTTTTATGTTCTTTATTATTTTTTAATCTTTTTTTTTAATTTAAATTTTGTTTGAGTGTCTTTTTTTCTGAAAAGATGAAGGAAAATAAATCACTCTTTCCTTTAACAAATAAAATGAGTTTTGATATTGGTTTATGTGTTTTAATTTGCAAAAGGGAAATTTAATTTTTTTCCTTGCATTTCCAATTTTCTTTTTCTCTTGCTTTTTTTTTTGCCTTTCATTTATTTTCGTTTTGTAGTTTTTGTTTTTTATTTTCTAATGTTATTTTATTTTTCCTTTTTTTTTTGTTCCCTTTTCTTTTTATGAAAAGAAGTAAAAATGACCTTAACTTTTGCAAATAAAATGACCTTTTTTATTAGTTTCATCTTTATCATTTTTTTTGTTCTTTTTGCTTTGTGAAAAGAAAAAGAAAATAAAAATTACTTCTACCCTTAACAAATAAAACGAGTTTAAAACGAGTTGGTGTGTTTTAATTTGCTAAAAATAAAAGTAATTTTACTTCCTTTGCTCTTCTCCTATTTTCAATTTTTTATTCATTTTTTTGACATTTCATTTGTTTTTGATTTTTTTATTTTTTTGTTTAGTTGTCTTCTTTTTCCAATTATTTCATTTTTTTTTTAAAGAGACTTTGAGAAAAATTTAAAAGATTGAAAAGAGATTAATTTTTTTATCTATTTTTACGTTCTCTTTTGTTATTGTTGTTGTGCTCTTCTTCTTTCGAGTTTTATTGTGTGTTTTTTTTAGTCCTTCTTCTTTTCTTTTTGGGGTTAACTTTTTGGAAGCCTTTCCTTAAAGAAAAATCATTTTAACGTGGTTATTCCGACCCCAAAATCCGCACGACGCAATTTTGAAACCCAATAAAGACTGAAGAGGCTTATTGCCCCACACGACCTTGGGTTTGCTCTTATGCACCTGAGGGGGTAAGAAACCCCACACAACTATTCTAAGAACACAAAATATATATAAAAATAACAGTATGTGCAACTGGAAGACATTTGTATCGGTGTGTGTTCTTGTGTTCAATCAAATATTAACCTATTTCAAATACACATTACAATATCTCATACATAAATTAGGTGAAAGTAAAGAACCAGTTAAGCCAACCCTTTTTGCCTCCTCTTTAATCATTTGCCCAAGAATCTCTCCAGCAATCTCTGCCTAACCGGTGACGCTTTCCTTGTTCTTTGTTCAGCTATCTCAATCCCATATGTTCTCTCCAGCAATTTACTCAGCCCAGGTACAAATGCAGTACAATGATTTGGGAGTAGAAATCAATGCAAAATTCAAAACCAAAAAGGCAAAGTGAAACCAAAGGCAAAATAAAAGCTGAAAATCACACGAGTTTGTGATAAGGAGAGAACGTGCTCAGCAACTTAAAAGTATAGATATATGATTACCAAGACCAAACCACACTTGTTTATGGAAACCAAAGTATAGGAGGAAGGGGAAGAGGGCACGGGCAAACAGCAGTCCAAAATCCAAACCAAAAATCAACTTAAATTTCATGCAAAACTTTCGTCTTTATTTTGGCTTTAATCAATCAAATTTTCGAGAAAACGTGACAGGTCAAAGACATGAACAACGATCACATCCAACTTCCTAGGATTGATTACTGAACCCAAACCATCTCAAGATTATCAAATCACCCAACACAGATTTAAATCACAACTTCTCATCCCTTATTGTTCCACAATAAAAGTTCCATTTATATAATCCTAACACAGAAAGCATCATAAACCGAAACTCACAAACCAAGTGAGAATTTAAACTTATAACCGCGACAAGAAATCAGTCATCTTCCATTAAACCAGATCTCATATCCAAATTTAATTACTAGGCCAAGGCTCGCACACCAAGCAAGGATCAGAGTCTGTAATCAATTCACTAAGCATGAACTTAGACCTATAATCACAGCAAACATCCAATAAAATTATTGCCAAGAAACGAAACCAATTGAAGACCTATCAGAAAATAAAACTATGACCCCCCTCTAATTCCATATGCCAAATTATCCATACAACAACTTTTCTGTCACTGAAATCTCAGCACCCTAATCCCTAATCCACATTTCGGACTTCTTTTACACATTCTATCAAACACCTGCCCGACGTTCCCCCAAAAATGCACAGAGATGGGATTTCAGGCCTCTTCCCAACTTCCTAATGCGCAGTCACTAATAGCATGTAATCCAGCACCCAACATGGCATTTCAGACAGAGAAGCTTTAGGACAATCTTGTTTTCATATTATCAATACACATGAATAAGAGGCTTCAGCACATTTCCAATGAAACCGAATTGCAATAAGTCGATGGTCAAGGTAACCAGTTGCAGAGATGAAACCAGACCAGATATCATTAAGCAATCCAAGATTAAACAACCGATATGAACTAAAATCGAATCCATACCAGGAAAATCACTTTGTTCAACCCGGAATGCTCTGTTGTTTTTCTCTCATTGTACCAGTTCCTCTCTCGGCTCTCCGCCATTCTTCCCGATTTTTCTTCCCCAATGTCTCCAGAATTTTTTCGATTTCTAACTCCTCTTCTCTCCGACTTCGAACTTCTCTGCCCCTGATTTCGAGCCTCTCTTTTCTCTCCCTCACTCGATTTTTCGGTCTCCCCTGCCTTCATTCTCCATCTCTCCTTCTCAGTTTTCTTCTGGTCCTTCTGATTTCGAGCTTCCTGCTTCCCCCCTTTCGATCCCCCCTGGTCTAATTTTCGATCCCCTTTTCAATCCGGTCTCTGATGTCGAAATCCCCCAAATCACGCCTCCATCTTCTCTCGATCTCTGGTGGTGAAAGGGACCTGAGGGGAAGTCGCCGCCTCGAGCCCTTCGTCCGATGCCCTTCACCTGCTGCCTTCCCCTTTTTGCGTTTTTTCTGCCTCCCTGCTTCCCTCTCCCGTCTGCTCCTTTTCCTTTTTTTTCGCTGGTGGCAGAAGATCCCGTATACTGAAGGAAGGTTCTGTGTTCTGACTTTTTTTGGGTTAATGGGCCGAGTGTGGGTTTCAGACTTGAAGCAAGTTGTTGGGCTGAAGAAATGGGCTTTGCCTTTTTTATTCTTCAGTCCATTTTCCTTTTAAATGCTTGGGCTTAACAAATTGGGCTTTCGTTAAAAGCTAAGGATTTAGCAAGACGAGGCTTGTCGGAGAAAAGGGGTTGGGCTTCTTTGATTGATTTTTTTCCTGTTGTGCTCATTTGATTTCTTTTTTCATTTTTTGATTTTTAATCTCTTTTTTTTATTATTTTTTTTTTTTGGGTTGAAGGTATTTTTTGGTTTACTTGTATTTTTCTTTATTGAGATTAATGGGCTTGAGAAAGGGGTAGTACCAATGGGCTTAAACAAGTTGAGCTGTAGTGGGTAACTTTTATTTTATTTTATTTTTTCAATTAGTTTTACTCTTTTTTTTCTCTTTTCTTTTTTCTTATTATTTTTTTTTTGAAATATTTATTTTTCATTTGATTTTCTTTTGGTTTTTGGTTTTGATTTTTTACTCTTTTTATATTTTTTTTTTATTAGATATCCGGACGAAATACGGTGTTCACAGTTGCCCCTCTTTACTTGTTTCTTAGGCAAAAGGATTGAAAATGTAATTACTTATTTTTTGTATTTTCCATCATTTTTCACTTTCTCCTAATTTTCTATTTTCTTCTTTTTTTGTTCTTTTTTTGGTTTGTATTTTGCTAATTTAATTTTGTTAATTTTATTATTTTTATAATTGGTCCGGACAAAATACGGTGTTTACATCCAGCATTTAATATTCCATTGGCTTCAATTTAACTTAATTAAATATGACTATGATAATCTATATTCATCCCAAACACAGTTCATTACTCACTTGGTGCACGACAAGGCCTGATATTAAATAGTATTGAATAATATTATATAAATTCTTCATCGCTCGTACGTATTATCATGTGTTTGTTGTTTGAATATTTAGTTTAAATATACTTATTAAGATATTATTTTAATTAAATATTTATTTAAGATATTTCATATCTGTAGTTAAAATATTTTGAAATAAAATTAATTAAATAATATTTCAAAATTTTTAAATTAAATTGTTTTAATTAGTGGTCTTCGATTTTTAAATTTTAAATTGTTAGATATTTTGGTTAATAAATTAATAAAATATTTGCATATTGTTTAACTAATCTTTTTTATAGAAGAATAATTACTTTTAATGTTAGTACTTTAAAAGGTTCTTGATTAGTAAAGTTAGTTTTAACAGTCCATCACTTTAACATAAATTAGTTTAATAGTTAATGAATTTTATGGGAAAACTCTTGATGTTATTCATTTGTAATACATGCATATATATATAGCTGGTTGATGATTAAGTCTTCCACATAATATAGATCACGAGATTGTCGGGATTTACTAAAGCTAATATTTTGCACTATCTAAACTATACAACTAATAAATAAGTAGATAAGGTAAGCAAATCAATATCTAAATAATAAACAAATCAATATCTTTCACTCCCCCTCAAGGTGGAGCATGGAGATTGATGATGCCCAACTTGCTGCGAAGATACTCAAACTAATCTTGTCCAAGTGCATTTATGAAAATATCTACAATTTGTTCCTTCGTCCATATCTTCATTGGCATAATTTCCTTTGATTCCACCCTCTCTCTTACAAAGTAACAATCCATCTCAACATGCTTTGTACGCTCATGAAAAATTGGATTCTTCGTGATATGCAAAGTTGCTTGGTTATCACAATAGAGCACCATTGTCGTCCTTTGCTCTGCACCAAGTTCTTTTAATAGCCATCTGAGCCATATCAGCTCACTCACAATATTCGCCATTGCACTGTACTCTGATTTTGCTAAAGATCTCGAAATCACAATCTGTTTCTTCGTACGCCAAGATATAGGAGATCCTCCAAGCTTCACTATATACCCAATGCACGATCGTTTATTCTGAGGACATCTTCCCTAGTCAGCATCACAAAAGGCTTTAAGCTCTAGTGATCCATCAGCTTTCAACAGTATACCTTGGCCAGGTCTTACCTTCAAATACCTTAAAATTCTCTCAACGACATTCATGTGCATTTGCTTGGGTTATGATGAGTATTGACTCAGTGTGTTAACGACATAAACAATATCTGGCCTAGTCACCGTTAAGTACATCAACTTGCCAATGAGTTGCCTGTACTTGCTACCATCAACATCCTTGTTATCTTCAATATCTTTCTGGTTCTCTTTATCACTCACATCTCTTTCTTTATCCTCACCCTTCTTCTGAATCACGAGTCTACAATTTTGTTCCATGGGAAATTCACATGGTCGACATCCCTCCATGCCTACCTCTCTCGACAAGTCCAAAGTGTACTTTCTTTGGTTTAACACCATACCTCGGGCAGATCTTGCTACTTCAATTCCAAGAAAGTATTTCAATGGTCCTAAGTCCTTGATTGTGAACCTTTTATTGAGATATTCCTTGATCGCAGTTATCTTCTCAATGTGAGTTACAATAAGGATTACATCATTAAAGATCATCATTGAATGGTCTGCTCGTGACTGAACAAACCCGATGTCTTTCAATGATGCCGTAAACTTCTTATACCAATTTCAAGAAGCTTGCTTTAAGCCATAGAGCGACTTCCATAATCTGCATACTCTGGTGTCACCCCTTTTTGCAAACCCTTCTGGAACTCGCATGTAGATCTCCTCATCCAAGTCACCATGCAAAAAGGCATTATTCACATCAAGTTGATGTATAAACCAATTTTGTTTCACCGCTACAGCTAATAATGTCCTCACGGTTACCAATTTTGCAACAAGTGAGAAAGTCTCGTGATAATCAACTCCCTCTTCTTAAGTAAAACCTCTTGCCACCAAACGCGCCTTAAACTTTTCTAGATCTCCAGTGTTCTTGTATTTCACTTTGAACACCCACTTTGAATCAATTACGTTCCTGCCCAGTGGTAGTTCTTCTAAGGTCCATGTCCCATTTTGCTTAAGTACTTCTATTTCTTTTCTCATGGCTTCTCTCCAATGTTCATACTGTATTGCCTCTTTGAAACTTCGCGATTCTTTTATTCGATCTATCATTGCTAAGAATGCCTTATGATCCAAAGAGAACCTGTCATTTGAAACAAAATTTGCTATATGGTGTGCAGTGCAATCTCCAGTGGGCAACTCACCTTCATTCCTAATCATCAAGTGTGGCAAGTCCACCTCATAATCAGTAAAGCGTTTGGGAACTTCTCTAGTACATTGACTTCTTCGTACTTCATTTAGACGTGCATCATCCCCCATTTGTGCATCATTATTCATCTCATCATCATTATGATCAGCTGGCTCGTTTTCATCTATAGGTTTAATTTCTCTTAATGGTCCAATAACCTTAGATCCATGACTATCTGACTCCCAAGCCCATTGCAAATTAGAATCTTTGTTTCTTACTCTACCCAAATTCATGAACGAAAATTGTTGCTCAAAAAATGTAACATCTCTGAAGACGAGAATCTTCTTCTTCTCTATGTCAAATACTTTGTATCCTTTCTACCTAGCTGGATATCCAATGAATACACACCTTCTCCCCCTCACTTTGAACTTATCAATATTTGTCAAGTCTTGTGCATAAGTAAGACACCCAAATGTTCTAAGATGTCTATAGCGAGCCTTCTTACCAGTCAATATCTTGTATGGCACCCTATTCCTTGTGGCTTTCGTTGGTAATCTGTTGATGATATGTACAGCGGCTAAGACACACTCGCTCCAAAACTCCTTTAGCATACCTGCATGAATTCTTATGGTTCGGACCATTTCAATTATGTGCCTGTGTTTACGTTTAACTACTCCGTTTTGTTGCGCAATATAAGCACAAGATGTTTGCATCACAATTCTCTTATCCTCATAGAACTTTAGCAATTCAAGTGACTTGAACTCTGTTCTTATCTGTTTAACTCTCCCAATAAATTGTGTCTCGACCATATTTATGAAAGAAATCAACAAGTTGCTAACTTCTGACTTGTGTTTCATTAAATAAACTTAAGTTGTTCTGTTAAAATTATCAACAATAGTGAGAAAATACTGTGCACCAATTATTGAAAGCATCCAGTATGGACCCCACACATCACAATGGATTAGATCAAAGCAAAATTTACCTTTTATTGAACTATCCCCAAATGGCAATCTAGTATGTTTTGCCTTACTACAAGAATCACAAAAATCAATCTGTTTGCTCTTATCATAACCTAAATTTATCAACTTCACCTTCTCTCCGAGGTGTGCCTAAGTCTCTAATGCCACAGCTTTAAATCTTTAGGTTCCTTTACCATCAAGGCAATCCTTCCTCCTTGTGCCGACTCCAGGATGTAAAGATCATCATAGTATCTCCCCATCTCAATCACCTTGTTCATACATAGGTCCAGAATTATGCACAAGTCCTTAACAAAGATCACAACAAAATCATTATCATGAGTAAGCCTGCCTACTGACATTAGATTGCACTTAAAGTCTGGTATTTTCAAGACATCTTTGAGCAACATTCCATTCCATAGTTTTAAATCTTCTAACATTTTAACAGGAATACCTTGACCATTCGATATTTGCACAGGTAAATGATTTCCCCTTTTCTCATTGAGTAAAGGTTTATCTTCACAAATTATGTGTTCATTGGCACCTGAGTCTATCACCCATATTTTATCAAAGGTAGTTCTATACTTACCCGCCATGTTTGCAACAAGTTGCTTCGAAGTTTGTGAACCTTTCTATGTCTCGACCTCACTACCCAGTGTCTACATCAAGTGTTCATACTGCATAGCAGTAAGACCAGGAATTGGGCTTTCATTAGAACTCATGTACGTTGCTTTTGGTTCGGACCGTTTGTCATTCCAAAAGCTTCCTCTTCGATCTTTGTTAGACCTTTTCCAGTCTGAATGATACCCAATCAGCTCATAGCACTTCTCTTGGATGTGTCCAAGCTTATTACAGTGCCCACATCTAGGCTTTTCCCGACGTCCATCTAGTTCCCTACTCGTTCACTCACCTCGAACCTGGAATGCCATGGCCTCGGGATTGGTCCTTTGCATGATTGATATTTGTCTTTGTTTCTCATCTTCTGAAACAAGATGGTATGCTGCTCCTAGAGTTATCAAAGGCTTCGTGCTTAATATGTACATTTTCACAGTTATGAATTCTTCATTAAGCCCTATGAGAAAATCGTACAGTTGGTCTCTGTCTCGAGCTTCTTTGACAGCCTTTCCTACACTGCATGTGCACTTGCCACAAGAGCACCTTAGTAGAGGAGCTATCTGTCGTACCTCATCCCAAAGTGCCTTGAGTTTAGTGCAGTATGTGGCCACCGGTTGCTTGTTCTGCCTTGAATATATAATTTCTCATTGGAGCTTGTATGCTCGTGGAGCATTGCCTTTTCCAAAATGCTCAGACAGGTCCATCCATATCTCCTTTGCTGTTTTGGCATACTTAATGCTTTTCTGAAGCTCTTTGTCCATACTGCTCCTAAGCCATCCTTTCACCATGGTGTCGCATCTGATCCAGTGTGAGAGGTTCGCAAAATCGACCTTCAGTTGTTCCCTAGATCCATCAACGAAACCAAGTTTATTCTTGGCTACAAGTGCATTGGTCATATCATTGACCCATTCGGAATAATTTGTCTCATCTAGGAGTTCGCTAATGTCAATTTGTCCAGTGTTGTCAGAAGCATGAAGATAGTAAGGTGAATTTGAATCAGGGTCGACATTTTGATTATCACCTGCCATTTTCTCTCAATGTTTGAAACTCACATTTTTGGCTGAGGTTTGTAACCACGCTCTGATACCATAATGAATTTTATGGGAAAACTCTCGATGTTATTCATTTGTAATACATGCATATATATACAGCTTGCTGATGATTGAGTCTTCCACATAATATAGATCACGAGATTGTCGTGATTTACTGAAGCTAATATCTTGCACTATCTAAACTGTATAATTAACAGATAAGTAGATAAGGTAAGCAAATCAATATCTAAATAATAAACAAATCAATATCTTTCAATAGTCCATCACTTTAACAAAAATGTTTATTAAAAAACTTTCTTATATACCCTACTTTTTGTTCTTTTGCATTTGCTTTTCCTGGTTACAAATCGCAAAAGGAACTAATCAATGATTGAGTTCATCGTCAAAATTTTTACACTACAAAAAAAAAAAGATTAAGGATAATGTCTTAACATAGTTTTAATAACCATGGTTAAGACACATCTTAATCATAGTTATATAAACCATAATTATGATAAGGTTCTAACCACGATTAGTCAATAATCATGGCTAAAACAAGGCTTAACCACATTTTTATGAAAAGGTTTGAATCATGATTAGTCAATAATTATAGTTAAGACAAGGCTTAATCACAATTATTAAGTAATCGTGGTTAAGCTTCCATGATTATTAAATAACCATAGTTAAGCTTAATTACGGTTATTTTAGCATAGTTAAGCCATTATGAATTATTTCTCGAGTTTTGAAATTTTTTGTTATTTTTTCTTTTTTTTTCTCATTATGTTCAACTGTAAGGTTTGGGTTCTTGATTGAGTTAATTTCAAGTTGAAAACTAGGTTATTATAGACAAATTTTTTTTACCTATACCAAATTAAAATTAATATCACTTATGGTTAAGATTTTTTTTAAGCTATTGTGATTTTCAATTTTCTTTATTAAAGTAATTGTTATGAGCCTATTGATGATAGTCATTCCCTATAAGAATCGACTTATTGTTTAGATAGGCTTTACATTTGTACTAACTTATTTGTAGATTAATAGAATATGAATCTATCTACAATTTTAATAGTATTATGGTTGTTATTATTGAAAGCTAATTACTGTTGTTGTTGGATATTTTGCTAAAAATTATTGTTACTAGAAATTTGTTATTTGATATATTAGTTAAAATTTATTGTTACAGGTTTATGAAAAAAATTGGATAGAAAAGTTATTTAAAATTTTAAAAAAATTCATAAGTAACAATTAAAATTATTTTTTAAAATGAATTAAAATGGTTTAAGCACGTATAGGGTGACTATGGCTAAGTCTTGTCTTAGTCATGGTTATGTAATTATGGCTAAGACATGACCATATCTTGGCCATGGTTACTTTAATTAACAATGGTTAGACTGGTCTAGTTACGATCTTACCAATGATTCTTATAAATTGTGGTTAACACCTTTTTGATGAATGGTTTAGTTATAAATTTGGAAACTATGACTAAAAGGTTTAGTCATAATTAGAACTACAGCTAAAGTCTTTTTTTTTTTTTTTTGGCAATGTTAAAGGCTTGCCTAGAGATATTCAAGATCCTAATTTTTGCTTTTGCAATTTTTTATATACTTGAATTGCAATTTATTTATGTTTACCAAATTGTATTAGAGACGACATTTGTTGCACTAAATGTAGCAATATGTACTTGATGGTGGAATAAAAATAATATTTTATAAACATAGATAATATTATTTTTATGTCATAACATAATAAGGGTAATAGCAATAACATTGATATAAATGTTAAGGTAGTAATGGCAGCGGCACAATGACGGTAATAGTGGTAGTGACAAAATGAAAGAAGTCATGGTGATAATAATAACAATGAAAATAATGGTGATGATGGAGGTAACGATGTTGGCAAAGCAAAGGTTGTGGTAGTAATGATAGAGGAAACAATGGAGATGGTGACGTTGATAACATTAATGGTGTGGCAATGGAAAGCTCGGGGTAATGGTGTGGTGATGACTAATGACAACGAAAGTATTGATAGTAGTGGCAATGGCAAGCAAACGTAGTGGCAATAGTCATAGTAACATGACAATAGTAATAATAACACAATGGGAGCAATAATAGTAGCAGGATTGCAATTACAACAATGATGATATGATGATATATTTAGTAATTGATAATAAATTTTTTTATTAAATGTATTAAACAAGATTTTTGGGTAAATTAACTGTATAAGAAGTTTTAAGCATATAAGCTTATATAGTCCTATACGCCAACCAAATATCGTATGAGCATAACTTGTATTATTTTATACTATGTAATTCAACTTTACAAGGCGGACCCCAAAAGAATATTTAACTTCTTATATTATAACCATGGGACCCATAATTAATCAGAGTCACACGATTAGATATTGTGTATTTGATAATGGACACCAAATTTGTTAGTTGCCTTTTTGTTTTCCATAGAAGCATATTCCTTAAGATATTCCAATAACACGTGTCCAGATTCCAGAGGAATAATTTAGCTAACTTCGAAATTCCAAATCTTCTTGCGTCTTTCTACGAAAGGTTAGCTCCGTCCACATGCCGAATTCGCTTGCCAACGACTTTTGAAACATCTCCTAGGTTTCGCTTTTTCTACTTCATTTTGTTTAACGTGAAGTTAACGAGTAATATGAAATGCTCTGGGTTTATTTATCGTTTTGCCTATCTAAGAATTTGGACCAAGGGTTCGTTCTTCATTCATAGCCGTTGAAGTCCCTCTTGCTTGCATGAATAAAGTGACAACGGGAAAACTGGCTGTCTAAGTGAATAGGACAACTCTAATATGCACCCCCAAACATCAACAAAACCGAGAGCGAAGAAATTGACTAACCCGATCCACCCAAACCCAGAAAGTTTCCACGTGGTCGTTGATGTAATGTAATATATATTATCCAACATTTTCAAACGATCTTACTTGACGCGAACAACTCTCCAATTGACCCCGTCCTAAATTATAATTAATTAAAAAAAAATTATCTTTAAATAGATTCCCTTTCTTCCTTGCTTTATATATAGACGTAAGTAATATTCAGTTCATTAACCACACCCTATTTAGAAACCTTGTTAAGGTACCATTATATCTCATAATTCCCAGACCTATAGTTGAAGCCAAAGAAAAACAAAATGGTTAAATCTTGGTCACTAATGTTCCTTCTCCTCCTTCACATCTTATGCATCCTGCAGTTCCCTCAGCCCCTACAATCACAAGGCAATGAATTTTCTCGTCAGCCTGCTCGCCAAGTAATCTTAACTTCTAACGAGCGCTTAGACTCTGAACCTCAGCAGGTTCCAATGTTAATTCCTACCTTTCATTTGCCCCAGTCATCGAAGAATTAATCATTATAGCTTTTTCAGTCAAATAATCTTGCAATCTCCTTGCTTATAAATACAGGTGCATATTTCGCTGGTGGGGAAGGACCATATGAGAGTGTCGTGGATCACAGAAGACAAGCACGTGCCATCTCTAGTGGAATACGGAACAAAGGCTGGAAAATACAGCGCAAAGGCCACTGGTGAGCATACGCACTACCAATACTTCTTCTACAGGTCCGGCACCATACACCACGTCAAAATTGGGCCTCTACGTCCGAGCACTATTTACTTCTACAGATGCGGAGGGTCCGGACCCGAATTTTCCTTCAAGACACCTCCAGCTCAGTTGCCCATTGAATTTGTTGTGATTGGTATGTTGCGATTTCTACTCACCTACATTTTTGCCCTTTGGTTTGGTTTTCACTTTCGTAGTCTATCGTCCAAAATTTTATCCTCTCGGGGGGATAATTAAAGGACGGTATGTGCCAGAGTTTCATGGATTAGGGCTTCAATCCGACCCAAAGATGACCCGAAATTGGTTTGTTATAAGTTTACGCGAAACGCAACGCGCGTCAAGAATCTTTCTCCGAGTTCTGAATAAAGGAAAGCATATTCTTTACCGCATTATATTGGGTTTCAATTATAACTTCAAAAGTCAACACTTTTTCTAGGCCAATCATTTGAAGCCTGACAACTGATGGTGTGTGGGTAATTTAAATATACATTGAACGTGGGCATGTGATGCACATAGAGACGGCAAAACGTCTCCAATTGCATCTTCAGGTCAAATGGTCCAACAAAATCATATGTGGGATAAGTAGGCTACACATGGGGGAAAATAGTAGGCTATCCCAAACAAAAAGTGAAGCAGTGTTTTTCTTTTTTCCTTTTCCTTTTCTTAAAAAAATAGGGGTCGATGTTAAACGCGAATTATAAGGAAGAGGGCTGAGCTGGTTGTAAGTCCAGAAAGTTACGTTTGGGTCGAAGCGAGGGGACTAGGTAAGTTTGTTTTTGGTACAGAAGTGAGGGGAGTAGCTAGATGGATCGGTCCGACACAATGCGGTGCTGGCCTAGACATTTGTAAAACTGATAAAGAAACACAGCCCATAAAATTGCTTTATAGATATATAGAGGTGGTGGGCCAAAGACCCATTGCTCATAAATGGTTGAGTCATAGAATGTTTGTTAATTATTGTACCGTTTATGTTTTGATTCAATTATATTTAATATTTTATTTTTAAAATTTATTTTGTGTCAAAGAAGTTAATTTTTCATATAACATAAAATTATGAGTCTTTTGTTAATATGACACTAATTACAGTTAAGTTAATATTAAGTTTTCAAAGATTCTGATTTTATTCTTAATATACATAAAAGTAAACATAGATATCTAATTTTATTTTTTAAGAAAGCAAATATTATGTAGAAAGTTAATTTCTTTGACAAAAAATAAATTAAAAAGAGTTAGATGCAATTTCTTAAATAAGAGGAGTATCTACTGTAATTTAGTTACATTTTGGGTGAAATTAGTGTAATTTACTCTAATTGTTAACTTGATTTCAAATGGCCTCAACTGTTAGGCAATATATGAAAAATCCGAAGTGTGCCGAAAAAGTTTTACAGATTCTTTCTCTTCGGTGGACTAAGTCAATTTATATTTCTATTAAGTAAAGAAAAACAATCTGGACCTAGTGGTCCTAACACAAACCGAAGATGGAAACAAGCCCAATCATCCCCAGGGCTGGAAAGTTTTAGCTCAAGATACCATTTAAATTGAAAAAAAAAAAAACCGATAAGAAAAATTGAAATTGTAGCTGAAAGATGATTGTAATGTGCAGGGGACTTGGGACAAACAGAATGGACAAAATCAACCTTAGAGCACGCAGATAGCAAAGACTACGACGTGTTTTTGTTACCGGGAGATCTGTCCTACGCGGATTCCCACCAATCACTATGGGACACCTTCGGGCGTTTTGTTGAGCCAAGTGCTAGCCGAAGGCCATGGATGGTCACCGAAGGCAACCACGAGGTCGAGTCTATCCCAATCATCTACCCCGAGGGCTTTAAGGCCTACAATGCACGTTGGCTAATGCCCTACGAGGAAAGTTGCTCCACCTCCAACCTCTACTACTCCTTTGACGTTGCCGCCACCCACGTTATCATGTTGGGTTCCTACACAGATTTCGATGCTAATTCCGACCAATACAAGTGGCTCCAGTCTGATCTGGCAAGCATTGATAGGCGGAGGAGCCCTTGGGTAATTGTGCTCTTGCATGCACCTTGGTATAATACCAACGAGGCTCATCAAGGTGAAGGTGAAAGCATGAGAAAAGCCATGGAAGAGTTGCTTTACAAGGCCCGAGTTGACTTGGTTTTTGCTGGTCACGTTCATGCCTACGAACGCTTTGTATGTGACTTTTAATTTTTGTCTATGTTCTGTTTCATTTTAAATTAATTCAATCATTTTTCAATCTTTTTTTTTTTTTTGGGTGAATTGCAGACTCGAATTTACGACAACAAGGCTGATTCGTGTGGTCCGATGTACGTGACAATTGGAGACGGAGGGAACCGTGAGGGACTTGCGTTAAAGTGAGCTAGCTACATTTTATTGACTTTTGGTTTAATTAGTATTAATTATGGTTTCTTATTTTGGGGTTTAATTGTATGCTTGTGGACGTGGACAATAGGTTTAAGAATCCTCCGAGCCCCTTATCAGTGTTCCGGGAGGCAAGCTTTGGTCATGGAAGGTTGAGAATAGAAAACGGAACACATGCACATTGGTCATGGCACCGAAACAATGACACTAATGCAGTTGTGGCTGACGGTGTTTGGATGACGAGTTTAAGCAGCTCGAAAGCATGCTGGGAGACATCATCGGCTGGTCGTGATGAACTTTGATACGTTGGACCAATATTCTTACTGGGAAAGAGGTGCTTCGTTCACTTCTTCGTATTACGAACTTGCATTGACCAGTAGTATTTGCTGCTTGGGATGGGTAGTAAAGAATATTTGTTTGCTGTAGTTTCTGTTCCTTAATTGTGTAAAGATCCTCTAAAATATTTTATTGCAGAATTTCTTATAAAATTCAAAGAAAAAAAGTGACACAAATAATGTAATATATATAAAGTTTACTTTTTCTTTTTTTCTTTTTTAATTTCTCCTTTACTTTTTCTTTTTTTTCTTTTTTTACTTTCTCCTTCTTTACTTTCTTCTTTTTTTCAAATTTTATAAAAATTTTACAATAAAAAATTTTAGAACGGACTTTTACTAACTTGATTTCATTAGATAAAACTAGTTAGTGTGTGAAATTTTAGCTATAATTAATTTAAATTAATTATAGCTAAAATTGTGTGCTTGTCTTTTTTCAAGTATCAATTAATAGCTGTAATTTTCTTCAAGTGAGCATACTATATATGATAAGAATTTGTTAGCATATGAATAAATAAAAGAGTTTTGAATGATGGACCATATTAAATATTACTATTAATTACTAATTATATAAAGATCCTTTCAAATTTTTTATTATAAATTCTTTTTACAGAATTCGAAGAAAAAAATAACACAAATAATAGAATATATATAAAGTTTTTTTTTTCTCTTTTCACTTATATTTTTTTCTTACTTATTTTCCTTTTCAAATTTTATAAAAAATTTTCAATAAAAAATTCTAGATCAGACTTTTACTAACTTGATTTCATTAGGTAGAACAAGTTAGTGTGCGAAATTTTAGCTATAATTAATTTAAATTAACTTGATTTATATAAAATTGTTTAGTGAGTGTGTGAGGGGCATAGAAAAAATTTGTTCACCGAAAATGAAAATAGGCTGCTTCTTATATCAGGCTCTTAAGTAGTTGATTGATTGGCTGAATTTTGACGTGGTAGTCCCGCGGTTGCTTTGGCTTCAAGATAACGTCCAGAATCACATGTAGCCTTTGCCTTGGTTTTACAATTCCCGTGGGCGATCCCCTGATCTGCCACTCATGCGTTGGCCCTCGAGGGCATCGGCATTTCCTTTTATATTTCCTCTTTTTCTCTTGTCATTTGCTTTTTTGTGATAGTTCCAAATCACTTCCCAAATGGAACAAAAATTGGCATTATTCCTTTTTGAGTTCTCTGACATATATATCTGTTAGGCACGGCCTGGTAACAGAACATGTATGGTAATAATATGCATTTTTTTTTATTTGGCAAATGGCCTTAATTACATTAGATTCTTATCATTTATTGTTGTTGTCAGGATGGGGTTGCATTGAGGGAGATATAGGCAGCTCGTAGATTGGAAGTCATAATTTACCATGAGTCGACATGCATTATTTTAAAATATATGAAGAAACCTTAACTTGATAACATTTTTTTTTTTGGCGGTAACATATACAGTTAGATGAGCTTCTTTTGACACTAGGAGTCAATTTTCACTCCGTTCATTTGTATAATTTATATAATTCACTCTTTCAAGTTCAAATGAATCCAATTCTAATGTCAACAAAAGATTATTATATTAAAAAATAAATTAATTTTTTTCCTTTAAAAAATGTTCAAATTATACAAGTTGAAACTTATTTCTCTGTAATAAAAAATAAATTACAATTATATTTATTCTCACTAAAATACTATATATTTATTAGTTATATAATATAATAAATATTAAATATATAATTGACTGAAATAAAATAATTAAAATTTTCAAATTTTCAAATAATTTGATAAATAAATAAATTATTCATAACAAGATATCTTCACAAAACAAATCTTCAAGTTTAAATAATTTAATCATAATAATAAAATTTGAAGAATGATATTTATATTAAGCATATATTTTAATAAATCTAAGCATTACAGTAAATTGAATAAAATCTTACAATGAATTAAACAAATAAAGTAAATAATATTTAATAGTATAGATTTTTTTAAAACAACAACAATAACAAAATCTTTTTCTACTAAGTGAGGTCGATTACATAGATCAATCGACGCCATAAATTCCTATCATAAATCATATTTCTAGACAAATCATTTAAATCTAAATCTCTCTTAATAATTTTTTCTATAATTTTTTTCGGTCTTCCTCTACCTCTACTTATTGGACTATTATTCATCACATCTGTTCTCCTAACGGGAACTTCTATAGGTCTCCTCCCCACATGATCAAACCACCTAAGTCTCGATTCTACAATCTTTTCTACTTCTCTCTAATGCATTCATTTCTAATCCTATCTCGTCTAATGTGACCACTCATCTACCGTAACATTCTCATTTCTGCAACATTAAATTTATTTTTTTGTTGACTTTTTATTGTCAAACACTCAGTTCAATACAACATTGCAAGTCTTATAACTGTATAGTAAAATTTACTCTTAAGTTTAAGTGATACTCTTCTATCACAAATAACACCCAAAATACTTCTCCATTTCATCTACCTCTTTAAATTCTATACTTTATATCTTCTTCTATTTCTCCGTTATGTTGTATGATGAATCCAGACTTTTTTAAAAAATTGTATAATTTTAAGATCTTTAAAAGATCGATTTACCCAAAACAAAAACTATGGAGGAGCAAACGAGCACGGTAACAAGTAGACGAGACGATGACTTCCATTTTACATTTATAATGTAAAACAACAGATACGCTCCTCCCCAGATAAATAAGCCCCACTTTCTTCCCATTTCAACCACAAAAAGGGCTCTCCTGCTCTATCAAAAAGAGGGTGGACCTAAAATTTTAATTCTTCTTTATACAAAGAGCAAAGCCAAATATATGGCTTATTCAACTTTTCTAGACGATAAAGCCAATTTCATCTTAAATTTTTAGTACATGTCATCAGCGTCGCACAATGCACATCAGATTTCCACGATAAACGCCTCGACCAATTTGTCCAATTCTCTTGGTCCAACTTCCCAACGAACGGCGCAGATTAAATCTTTTGCAGCTTCTCCGCTTTGATCACGGGATTTGCTCGACCTATTTCCTCGCGCCCCACCTTCTTGAAGTCGAAGCTACACCCGTGTTTCTCCGGATACCTGTGGACCCCACAAAACGTGATACCGCACTTGCACTTGAACCCGGCCAACCCGACCCTTTTACGACACGTCGCGCATCGGTTTGGTTGCGCCACCGTCCCATCCGATACGGCTATTACGGATGCCGAGATCGACGCGTCTAGCGCGACCCGCGGTAGTGTCAACGTCTGCTGAGGAGGGAGGGACTCGGTGGCCGGCGAAGGCGAAGAAGCAGAAGAGGAGGATGAGGAGAGAGCGGTTTCGATGGTTGATTTGGTAGAGGCTTGCTGTTGTTCCTTTAGACGGAAATCTCTGTAGCATTTGGAACAGAGATTCATGGTAGCTGGGCTACCGAAGAAGCCGCAGTTGTTGGCGCAGAGCCGGTGGCCTTCGGATGTTTGGCATCGGTGCTCTTCTGCCATATTGTTTCGCTTATGCGTCCGGATCTGTGATTATGGATTTATCTTCTTTTGTTCAGAAAGAAACAAAAGATGAATCTTGCCTGGGATTCTGTAAGTCCGAATCCAAAAAGCTTTAACCTGCCGAAATTTATAGGATAAGAGGAAACGTGAGGATGAAAACTGAAAAAGTCTGATCGGATTCGAAGACAAATTAAGGAATAATTCGAAAGGCAAATCTTCTCATAGTCGATTGAAAGTTGTAACCAAGCACTGTATAAAACGGGAAAAGAAAACAGATTGTAAACGGTTTCTGTTTGCTCTATCTATCTACGATTTCGCGGAAATCAAAGAAAAAATGTCCAAAATAGGCGAAAGTCGCTGAAGTAAACAATAAGAAAGAGGAACAAAGAAACGAAATTAAAGAAGAAGGGGAAGAAAATAGTACCTGAATGATATGAAGGAATGGTAAGATTGGACAGAAGGGGGTGAGGCAGGGTTTTGAGATGCAAGAGGAGGAGATAAGAATAACAAGAAATGAGAGGACAATGAATCTTAACGAGGAAGAATGTGTAGAGTCAGAAAGAATATGAGAGAGAAAGAGGAAGAAACGCGAAACTGGACAAATCAAAATAATCATTTTCAATAAATTAATGAGAATAAAAAAATGTGGATCAATAAACGACTGAAAATTAGTATACACGAGAGAGAGAGTACAGGCTGGCTGTGATTGCGTAGTGCGCTAGTCCCTCATTTATTTATTTAACTTTTATTTAAAATGTTTGTTATTCGATGAAACAAAAGGACACGGGAAATTCATGCACCATGAGCAGAGGATTAACATTTTTGAATAAAATATCATGTGATGGTGGATGAATGACTAAATTAAACACGGTAGAAGAAGAGCCGACTAAATTGTACAGTTTTTTTGGCGCCTGTTTATTATGAAAGCAGAAAGGCGTGGTCCTAGGATGCAGTCAGGTGGAAATAGCAGTAAGATCATGGACTTTGATCTTCGGTATTTAAAAAATTAAATATAAAAATAAAGTTTGAAAAGAAACACAGAGAGAGAGAGAGAGAGCATTTTATAAAATCATACAATCTCTACTCCCTGCTTTCTCATCCGGATTGCCCTTCCCAACAAGAGTCAAGGACAATAGATAATAGTGATTTAGGACATGTCAATTTTTTTAAATAATTTTTTGAAAAGAAAGTTAAATGTTGGTAATTAAAAAATAATAATTTTTCACTCCCTTATATAAAATATTTAAATGTTACAGATAAAATATTTAGTTAACACAAATAATTTTTTAAGACCAATTATCAATAGACCTATATATATTAGTCTAGATTTCAATGTAAGTCTAATTTATAAAAGAAAATACAAATTAAATTAATTATAAATAAAATATGAGAGTGTGAAAGTATAATTGAAATGAAGTCTATTTAAAAGGGCACAAAACATTAGGGGAAGTTATTATTAGATTGACAATGATCTGCCTTCCTTTGATGCTTTAAAGCATGCATGCTGTTTTTGTGTACACTTAGAATAAGAGTATAATATATTGAATCTTTTAAGATTTATTAAAATTATATAGATTTTTTATTTGTTAAATATATGTTTTTCATTGAAATAAAATGTTATATTATAGTTTATTTTTAAATTTTTTGGTTAAAATGCTCTCAAATAACTTAAAATATTTATTATTTTAGATTATATTTAACAAAAAAATATTATTTTGATTTTTATTTTAGTATATTTGTATATTTAGGTTAATAATGAGTATTTTACTTAATAAATTTAAAATTAAATTAAATTATATATTTTAAAAATAATAAAAATTTATATAATTTTAATAAAATGGCCTATTATAATAATTATTGATAAGTGATGAGCCGGTGAGTGACTTGACAGCCTGGGAGGAAAATATCATAGAGACAGGTATGCAAGATGTTAGGCCTTGGGATGAAGCGGCCCTTGCGTGTTGTGATTTGTATGAGCTGGATGGTGTGGGCTACCCTCTTCGATTGCATCCTGGCGACATCCTCTCCACATCCCTTGCTTATTGCAATTCTTTGCCACTTTCTATCCATGGGAAGTGACACTCTTCTCAATTTCATTGATTTATGCACAAAACGATCTTTTTGAAAAATATCAACCAAAATATCTTTTGATTCTTTTTTTTTTTTGGATGAGAGAAATGAGACACAAAATACAGAGGGACTAAGCCACTACAAGCGAAGGAGGAGGAAAGGACAAACTACCAAGATCTTCCTCCAAAGATATTATCATCCAGTTAGGGAGAACGGAGAAACACGAGATATCAAGAGAAACAAAGAGAACGAACCGCGTTGCCTTATCAACTACTCTGTTATTATCATGAGAAATATGAGAAACTTGAACCACCCAATTTCTTGCCATCAATGAATGGATCTCCGAAAGGATATCACAGCCAAAATGAAGATGATCGGGGGAGCTTAGGATTAGGTTCACTGCTTCAAGGGCGTCCAGCTCCAGGGCCACCTTCCTCCAGCCGGCATTCCAAGTAATTTTGAGCCTTATAAGAGCTCCCCAGAGCTCAACATTAAAGCTATTGTTCGAATCTAACTTACAGCAAAAACCATGCAAGAACTCCTCGCCTTGATCCCTCACAATCCCTCCGCATCCAGCCACACCCGAGATATGACTGAAGGCACTATCCACGTTCAGCTTCACAAAGCCATGCGTTGGGGGGGGGACTAGCCCTGCAATTGATTCGGCCCATGATACTCTTAGAAATTGGGAAGAAAGAGCGAATCCTTCTAAAATCTAAAAAAATAATTATATCATTCATAAATATTTACACAAAATAGTAACTATGTCATGGAGCTTTATTTAAATTTGATCAAGTAGATCCGTAAATTAAAAAATAATAATTACACCAAAAAAAGTTTAAAAATAATTGCATATTAGCGTTATATAATTTGTGATGTAGCTAACCTATTGGCTAACCCGTGGATTTTTGTGGCTTAGGGCCATGCCTGCTTCAGGGACACGGGTTCAAGAGCAGCTACTCCTGTGGTGGTCGGCATGGTATATCCTCCTCAAAATCCTATGAACTCCACCTCCAACAATTGCAGCTGCAACACTTGCATTTACGGCTAAAAATATTAATAGCATGGAAAAATTATATATAACTCTTTGAATTGTAGAATAACAATAATTGTGATATATGAATTTTAAAATATAATATTTGTTTTATTAAATTATAAAAAAAAATTATTATATATAAATTAAAACGAATGTATAAAAACGATGTGATTGTTACGTTACTCTATGCTTTTATCGTTCTTTTTCAATTCCATCCCTTGCACGATTTATAGGCTTTGTTCCCTTCAAATCCCTAATTTTCCTTTCCTCCGTTGCAGGACATTAATCATGCAATGAAGAAAAATTAGACAAGATGATAAAAGATATATAATGTATCACATAAATTACGTGATTTTTAAATATTAAAATGTAACTTTTTTTTTACTTTTTTATGATAGTTTATAAAAATAAAATGTTATATTTTAAAATCTATATATCAAAATTATTATTAAATTATAATTTAAAAAAGTTATACCCCAATTAGCATAGATCATGTTAATTTCTACCCCACAATTTTTAATATATACAATCGATTAGTTGATTGTAGATTAAATTAATAAAAATGTGGTACAATAAATGTTTTAAGTTATTTGATCTATTGACACGCTATTTTTGTGACTTTTTATTGATTGGTTGTAATTTTTTGTACTAACTAGTTTTAAATCATACAGCTTTTAAAATTTTCATGTCAATTTCTTATATGTGAATACATACAAGGGAAAATGTAATTAAACTACAATTTAATGAAAATATACTCCTATTAATATAAATCACGTTAATTTCTACCATGCACTAATAACTTCATTTCCAAACCTATTGAAGAGAAATTTTTCAGTGCAAACTATGTATTAGTTGATTGTGTATTAAATTAGCTACAATGAATTAAAACAATTTATTTAAGTAATTAGATCTATTGATACACTATTTTAATGACTTTTTTTACTGATTATTTGCACTAACTTTAACTTCATAAACTTGGTTATCATGCAAATTTGTTAAAACACGACTAGTAGAGTTTTTTTTTTTTAATTTTGTTATTAAGTTTTATAATAAAAACATAATATGTATAAAGAAAATTTTAAAAGACTACTTATTTATAAAAAATATATATAATCATTTACTTATTTATAAAATAATAATAATAATAATAATAATAATAATAATAATAATAATAATAATAGAGAATTTGATAACAAAGATATACAAATTATACATAATTTTTTCCTTTTTTAATGCATTATGAAAAAATAAATTACTAACTAGCATTGCACAAGTTACGGATTGCTTTCTTCTCAATAACTTAGATTTTGTTTTGATATAACTTGGTAACTTAAAACTGATTTATACAAAATGGAAAAGACAATATAAGCAAGAATATTTATGTAACTAAATTAAAATCTTTTGTTATCTAGTCACACTCTTCAGGTGTACTTTAATAAAGTTGCTTTTTAGAAGCAAATTATCAAAATTATTATGCTTTAAATGCAAAGAAAAATAAGAGAAAGGCAAGACAAAGGCACAACTCCACTTTGAGCAATAATTGCAAGATAGTGAATAATTTGGTTTTTGGAAGATATTTATGTTAAGTTTCAATTATTTAGTTCCTAAAACTTTATCCCTGTTTAAATTAATCTTTATAAGTTTTAAACTTTATATTCCTTAACTCTTTATCATTTATTCATGTTAAATCTTTGAGTGATGATACTATTGATCTAGGCACATTATATTTTTTTAATAATAATATAATAATTATTAAATATAGTACACTATTTTATTTATTTTAATAGATTTATCATTCTAATTAAATTCATTAATTACATAAAAATGAAATTAATTATTTTAATAATTATTAAGTATTAAATGAGTTAATATTTTTAAGTAATTATTTAATAAAATATTATTTTATATTTAATAATTATTATGTCATTATAATAGAACATATTGTTCTCAAATTCATAATATTATTACTCTAAATCTTTATGAAGATGCCTGTTTGACGCATAAAATTGTCAAATAACACATTATTTGTCTATATAAAAAATATTTTAATTATGTATAATTGTCATAATTCTATGGTGACATTAATAAAACCTTGAGCATGGCAAGATGAAGTCTACGCCGTTGATGTTAACGCAACATCCCACAAAGCGCACTCCTGTGGCCGGAGCTACTTTCTCGTGATATCTTTTGCTTCCGAAACCCCTCAACAGCGGAAAATGCTCCCACCAAAATGCCTTCGGAAACTCAACAAACCCCTCTCTCCTATTATTACACTCACAACAACTACTCAGAACCAAATTATTAATGTTCAATTATTATTTTTCCTTTGTTTAGAGATTTTAGATTAACAATCAAAATAGTTTAAAGAATATTATTATTTTTTATTAAAAATAAGACTTATTATTTTTTTTGTTTAATTTTTATATTTGCCAGCACGAAAAACCGTAAGCTACTTGAGCCAGCAAGAAATTAAGCTATCTGATGAACTTGGTTGAAAAAGACACCAGCAGATAAAAATGTTAGGCAAACGGCCCCAGCCAATAATAACCCATGTTGAACGCAAAAAATGTTGAGGAAATAAGAAGATGCAGATCCATCAACTAGACAACTTTAGAGGGCAATTAAGTATCACGATCTTCACCATTAGGCCACTGTGTATATATGAATACAATAAACATGAATGGGGCTTGATGAAGAACGTGCATAATTGTTGAAGAAGTTATACATTGGGAGTGATGAATAACATGCAACATTTATAGAAAATTTTTAAGAAATTTGCATTACAAATTCTTTTATGTTTTTTTTTTAATCATGTATTTGCTTTATTACAACTCTACTTCTTTCAACTAAATTTTCAATCAAAGTGTAATTTTTTTTCAACCTTTTTATTGTCAACTCTTTATAATTTAGAGTTTGTATAATTTGTTATTATCAAATTCAACAATTATTTTCCTTTGCTAACTCTTTATCTTTGTCTATTCTGCACTTTTGATGCTCTAATCATAAGCTTAGCTACATTTATTACATGGGGATAATATTTTTCTATGACAGTTGTATCTCTTCTCTTCTTTTAACTCATAAAACTATGATTGAAAACTAATTTTTGAGTTCAACTTCATGGCTAAATCCCAATGACTATCTAATCAATCCCCTTTCAAAAAATTACACAAACAATATTAATGTTATTTTATTTTGTGCTAAAAATATCAATTTAATTTAAGTTAAAACCTTATTAAATTTATGGCAATCCTCATGTTTATTATAATATATTTTTAATACAAATTTTATTCTCAATATTAAATTATCATCTATAAATTAGTTAATTAAAAAAAAGAATATTTTTATATTGGTTAAATATATACTTAACTAGAAAGTTATCCTAAACCCTAAAGCTACTCAAACACATGCACAAATAGTTTGAAACTTATGTGGTTCCTACAAAAAAAAGGAAAAATAAATAAATAATTTCCTTCCAACTTGTATACACACATAGATGGATAAGATTAAATTTGATTATAAGTCAAAAAGTTTATCTAGCCCAATAAACCTAATTAAAAAAAATATAAGCTAAAAAAAAGTTTATAAAAAATGGGTTAGTTTTTTAAACCCAAATATAAAATAAATCAAGTTTAAATTTTCTTTAGCCTAGCTCAACCTCGAACCCAATCAATATTATAGTTATTTTTATATATTATTAATCAATAATTATAATTATATATATATATATAAGAAAAGAATAATATACAAATATGATTGTCATTTTTTTATTTTTACTTGGTGTATAATATATTATCAAGAATAAATTATAATTCAAGTGATATAAATTAATAATTAATAATATTACTAAAAAAAATTGTATTATCTCATATGTGTTTCAAATGGTTTGAATTTCTCACAATATTTGTTTTGAGCTATTTAATACAAGTATTAAGAATATTAAATAATGAATAAAGCAAAATAAAAGAAATTTGTCAAATAATTTATAAGTATTCAACTTTACAAGACCATTAATCAATACTATGTTAACACATTTTTCAACATTTTTTAATAAATAATAAAATAAAGATATCTAATATTTAAAACTAAAAGAAAAAGATAAAACAAAACCAAAAAAAAAATTAATATGGGTTAGGTCAAGCTTGACTCATTTTAAACCAGATTATGCTTAAATTTTGTTTGCAATTTTTTTTAACAGACATGACTCATGATCATGTCTAAATAAGATACTTATTATATTTATATAAATAATATAAAAGATATATTTTGATGAGAACAAATATAAGTATACCCTTTTTATAATGAAAGAGATAAATATTACACATTTTTTAATTTAAAAAATAGTATATATTTTTAAAATAAAATAATAGCATAATTTGCCCAATGTTAATATAACTAAATTTATATGCATTTTTTATATTTTTACTGTTATATTCTCAAATAAAAATATAATAAATATAAATTTTTTTAATATTAATATAATATGTATATAATTTAATTACAAAATTGTAGAGTTATTTGTAAAAGATTATATATTTATTATATTATTATTAAAAAATTATATATTTATTATATTTGAATTAAAAAGGTAAGAATAAAAATGTAACAAATTAATTAATGTTATGAACAATTCAAGAAATAGAGAAAAAAATATTTAGAGAAAATATAGAATATGGGAAATGCTTCTCAAATTTTATATTCCTCATTCTCAAAGCAAATAGAATGCATATTTATAGATACAAATTTGTAACTCCAAAAGGTCACATCTTAAATGTGAAATAATATATCATAAAGTAGAGCATAAAAGTGGGAAATCAATATCCCAATAGTTACACATTCTTAAAAGAATATAAGAAAAAGAGTTACAATTTTTGAAACCTAATGATTATAATTCTTGAAATAGATGATTATCCGCATAAAGAATAAGATTATAACATACCTTTCAATGAATTTGGGGGTTTAGAAACTAAAGGACATTCATCCTAATAAATGGAATCATAACATTTCCCCTTGGATGTCCATTGTACGAGGAATATGCCTTATTAAAACTTTACTAGAGAAAAGCCCAGTGGAAAAAAAATCTTAATGAAGGAAAAAGAGTACACCGTTCCTTGTATACTCCCCCTGTTCACAATATCACTGTATATCTTTGAACCAACACATCCTAATTTTATATATTAATCTTTCAAATGTTAAGGTTGATAGTGCCTTGGTGAATAAATCGGTTAGATTATCACTTGAACGAATTTGTTGAACATCAATATCACCATTCTTTTAAAGATCATAAGTAAAAAAGAATTTTGGTGAAATCTGCTTTGTTCTATCTCCTTTGATATAACCTTCTTTTAAATGAGCTATACATGTCGTATTGTCTTTATACAATATAGTCGACGTTTTCTTGCAAAAAGATAACCCGTATGCTTCTCAGATATGAGTCATATACCTCAACCAAACATATTCTCAGCTTGCTTCATGAACAACTATAATTTCTACATGATTTGAGGAGGTGGGTGCAAGTGTTTGTTTAGTGAAACAACTATATTTCCACTTATAAATATGTAGCCTGTTTGAGATATAGTTTTGTGTGGGTCATATAAATATCTAGTATCTGCATATCCCAGGAGTTCTGATCCAGATCCATTTATATATAACAATCCTATATCAACGATACCTCTAAGATATTAAAAAACATGTTTAACTCTAGTCCAATATCTCTGTGTTGGAGTTGAACTAAATTTGACTAACAAACTTACAGCAAAAGCTATATTAGGTCTTATAGTATTGGCAAAATACATTAATGCACCAATTGCACTAAGATATGGTACTTTAGGACCAAGAAGTTTTTTATTATTATCTTGAGATCGAACAATATCTTTTTTCACATCAAGTCATCGAACAACCATTAGGGTACTCAATGGATGTACTTTATCCATATAAAATCTTTTAAGAACTTTTTGTGTATAATTTAATTTATGTATAAAAATTTCATCTTCAAATGTTCAATTTATAGGCTAAGACAAAATGTTGTTTTTCCATGATCTTTCATTTTAAATTCCTTTTTCAAACAGTTTACTCCCTTTAAAATTTCTTTAAGAGTTCCAATAATATTTAAATTATCAACATATACAACGATGATTGCAAATCCTGAATTTGATCTTTTTATGAAAACACATAGATATATATGGTCATTCTTATATTCTTCCTTTAACAAATATTCACTAAGACAATTATGTTACATTTGTCTAGACTGTTTTAATCCATACAAATATCTTTATAATTTAATTGAATAAAGTTCTTAAAATTTTGAATTATATGTTTCTGGCATCTTAAATCCTTATGGGATTCTCATATAGACATGATCAAGTAAGCCATATAAATACACTGTAACAACATCCATAAGACGCATATCAAGTTTTTCATACACTACCATACTAATAAGATAACAAAATATGATTGTATCCACCATAGGAGAATAAGTGAATTCATAATCAATTATAGGTCTATGTGAGAACCATTGTACAACAAGTTGTACTTTATATCTTACAACTTCATTTTTCTCATTTTATTTATGCACAAATACTCATTTGTACTCAACGGGTATTACACCTTCAAATGTTCGGACATAGGCCCAAAAACCTTAAGTTTTTCAAGTGAGTTTAATTCTGTTTGAATTACGTCTTTCCATTTTGGCCAATCACCTTTACGTTGGCACTCATCAACGGATGTAGATTCATGATCCTCATTATCATTTATAACATTAAATACTATAGAGTATGCAAATGTGTTGTCGACCATTATTTCTTTACAGTTAAATCTTTTCCCCGTAGAAATATAACTTATTGATATCTCTTTATTTTTATCAGTTTCAATTACCTGAACTTCTTCTGGAGTTATGTTATTTGTTATGTCTCTAGGCTCTTCACAAGTATCTATTTTTTTAATGGACTCATTATGAATAATTGGTCCTTTTCTTTATGAAGATTTTTATCTTTTAAACTAATTAGTCCGCCATACTTTTGGCGTATTTTGGACTTATTAGCTATTTCACTTATGAATTGTCCTTCAGAGACTTCAATTCTTACAGGAACATTTGCAGCTGGTATATATGACTTTGTTACTCTTTTTAGGTCAGTAAATATATCTGGCTGTTGATTTACTATATTTTGTAAGTAGATTATCTTTTAAACTTCAAGTTCACATTATTTTGTATGAGAGTCAAGATATGTCAAAGTGTTCCACATAATTTCTTTGACCAGTTACTTATCTTTTTCTCCCTTTAATGTTGGGAAAACTAACTTATCAAAATAACAATCAGCAAAACATGTTGTAAATATATCTCTTGTCATTGGCTCAAGATATCTTATAATGGAAGGGGAATCATACCCCACATATATTTCTAACATTCTTTGAGGTCTCATCTTAGTATGTTGTGGTGGAGCTATTGGACCATATATTGCACAACCAAAAATTTTAAGATGGAAAATATTTGGTTCTTGACCATAAGCCAATTGTAAATGGGAGTATTTATGATAATTTGTTGGCTTTATGCGTATAAGTGCTACTGCATGCAAAATTACATGTCGCCAAGTTTAATAGGGAGATTCGTTTTCATTAGTAAAGGTTTAACAATTAATTGAAGTCGTTTAATAAACAATTCAGCTGAACCATTTTGTGTATGAACATAAATTACAGGATGTTTAACATTTATTCCAATTGACATGCAATAGTCATTAAAAAGCTTGTGAAAAAAATTTTGTAGCATTATCAAGTCAAATAGATTTAATGATATAATTTGAAAATTGTGCTCTTAATCAAATAATTTGAGCAAGCAATCTTATAAATATCAGGTTGCGAGTTGATAACAAATATACATGACACTATTTACTTGATGCATCTATTAATACTATAAAACATCTAAATGGTCCAAATGATAGATAAATAGGCCCACAAATGTCATCATATATACGTTTTAGAAAAGCTAGATATTCAGTTCTAACTTTAGTTAGTGATGGCTTAATAATTAATTTACCTTGAGAACAAGCAGCGTATGAGAATTCCTTAGATTGAAAAATCTTTAGGTTTTTCAATGGGTGCCCATGTAAATTCTCAATAATTTTTTGCATTATTATTGTTCCAGGATGCCTTAATCGTTCATGCCAAATGGAACATATTTTTGAATCTATAAACTTTTGGTTTATCGTTGCATATATTTTAATTGTACCAATTTTTGTATAGTGCAAACCGGAAGAAAAAGTTGGTAATTTTTCTAGTATCTTTTTCTTACCAAAAACAATACTCGTGATATAGAGGTATTTATTATTTTCTTTACACACAGTTTCTATATGATATCTATTATGACGAATATCTTTGAAACTTAACAAATTTCTTAGAGACTTAAAAGAAAATAGAGCATTATTTATCATAAATCTTATTCCTTCAAATAATATGATAATAGCTATTCCATATCTTTCAATTAATCTTGTACTGCCAGAAATTGTAAAAACATAAGTTTTGTCCATGTTTATTTGAGAAATATATTTTTTAGCTTTTAAAATCTTATGGGTGTTTACATTATCTACAAGACATAAATCTTCATTTATTTTTCTAAAATCAAACAAAAAAAATTATAAGAAATATTATAAAACTCATACTTGAAATTTCATATAAACTTATAATTATATAAATAATAATAATTACATACACATAAACCTATTTTAAGTATCAATATTTTCTTGAATGTGTAGTATTTATTGGATTATTGGCAAAATCATCATATAGATTAGCAAAATTGATCTCAACACCTTTCTCATTTCCCTTCGTTGATGTTTAATAGAGATCAACAAGGTGTCTTGTTGTACGACAGGTATGTGACCAATATTCGTTCATACCACAATAATAGCATGAATTTTCTAAATTATTCACATGTTTCTTTTGCCCACTTGTGCTTCCTTGTTTTTCTTCCCTTTTATTCCATTTCTGGTTGTAAGTAACATTCTTATGATAAAGAACATTATTTCTTCCTCGGCTATGTCCACAGCTTTGACCACGACCACGGCCTCATTCATTATTATTAATCATTGTCACATTCACTTAAAGGAATGGAGTAGAACCAATTGGACGAGTTTTATGATTTTTCATTAATAGTTCGTTATTTTGTTCAGCCACAAGAAGGTATGAAATTGATTGTGAGTATTTTTCAAACTTTTTTTTTTCTATATTGCTGCTGCAGGAGCATATTAGAGGCACGAAAAGTAGGAAAAGTTTGATCTGACATATCATTTTCAGTAATTACTTATCCGTATAATTTTAATTGAGAGCTAATACAAAATATTGTAGAGTTGTACTCACTAACTGATTTAAAATCTTGCAATTGTAGATGTATCCAGTTATAACGAACTTTTGGAAGAATAATAATTTTCTGGTGGTCATACCTCTCTTTCAAATTATTCCAGAACACAAATGGATCTTTCATCATAAGATATTCAAATTTCAACCACTTATGAAGGTGATAACAAAGGAAAATCATCGTTTTAGCGCGATTTTACATTGACTCATTATTTTCTTCTTTGATGGTATTTTCAAAACCCATCGCATCAAGATGAATTTCAACATCTAAAATTCAAGACAAATAATTTTTTTTCGAAAGATTAAAGACCATAAATTCAAACTTCGTAAGATTTGACATGATAATTCAAATAAAATAAAACTAAAAAAATTAACGAGTAAGATATAAAGATCTTATATTTCTTACTCAAATGATCAAGAGCAAATTCGTGCTGATAACTTATTATGAAACAACTCAAGAGATAGAGAATAGAAAATTTAGAGAAAATATAGAATACGAGAAATGCTTCTTAAATTTTTTATTTTTCATTCTCAATGCAAATAAGATGTATATTTATGAGTACAAATTTGTAACTCTAAAAAGTTACATCATAAACATAAAATAATATATCATAAAGTAAGGCATAAAAATGAGAAACTAATATCCCAAGAGTTACACATTTTTAGATAAATATGAAAAGAAAAGTTACAATTCTTAAAACTTAAACTTAATAGTCATTATTTTTAAAGAAGATGATCATTTACATAAAAAAATTACATAAAAAATAAAATTATAACATAACTTTTAATAAATTTAAAGATTTGGATACTAAAAGAACATCCACGTAATACATATATTCATAATAATTAAGTTTTTTCTTTATTAATATAGTTCAATATAAATCCTTCTCCAGATTATACTTGGTACTAACGAAACGGCACTTGGAGACTTGAAAGGCACGGTACAGAGTTTCCATCTCAGAAGCCGCATGGAACCGCAAGCTCCTGCCACCAGTATCTCCGCTTCTTCGCAACCTTCTGAGCACCCACAGACTCAGCCATCGCAGCCTCCCCAGCCTCCCGTAACTTCCCTCCCTCCATCTTCCTCTTCAGCCCCTTCCCTCCCTGCTCCAGTGCATTCTTCTCCAAACCCTAATCCTAATCAAAACCAAACCCCAAACCCAAACTCCAAAGCTTCGTCTCCCCTACCTCATCCATCTGCATCGGCTCCTCCCCAACCTCGCCCTCCCACCGCATTCAACAGAAATTTGCCGCAGCAACCACAGCAGCAGCAGCAATCACATTTTTCGCACTTCTCCTCGCCTCTCTCTTCACTTCCTCCTCATTCTTCTGCTCCGGTTGGTTCTGGGTCTTCCTTTTCATCTGCTGGCTCACCGTCAGTTTCCGGGGCTTCTGCACCAAGGGGTGGCATGGCAATCGGTGTTCCCGCGCACCACCAGAACCCTTCTCCTCCGTTTTCTTCCTCTTTCGGGCAGCATTTTGGAGGGTTGGGACGAACTGGAGTCAACATCCCGGATTCAGCCTCTAATTCTAGTGCTGCTCAGGTAGGCTGTGTGTTTCCTGGATTTGTACATTCTTCTTGTTCAGTTATGAGAGAAAGGTAAAAAGGCATAAGAAGATGCGAGATATTTTATTTCTTCTATTTAAGAATTAGAAAAATTTTAAACTATCACTGAATTATCCTAAAACATTTTGTCTTCATTCGATCTAATGGTAACCATGCCTGAAGAGCTAGGAACATCTGTAACTTTAAGCTCTCTGATTGAATGTGGCTGTTTAGGTGAGAACGCCCACGCAAGGAATGGGCATGTTAGGATCTCTCAGTTCAAGTTCTCAAATGCGACCAGGTGGAATGCCTCCACATCAACACAGACCCGTCCAATCATCTCTTAGAGCGCCATCTGCCCAAAGTAATCAGTCGACTGGTTCACAAGTTAGTATTTGGGTTTAATTTGTTTCTCCCTCTCTACATTAGCTGTAAAGGTGAAAGTTTTGAGTATACGTGTGTATTCCCCTTATGGAATTTGGTAGTTTCTGCTTGGCATTGTAAGAGAGCTAATCTTGAGCTGTACTCTTCTCTTCCATTTACTGATATACATACCAGAAAGTGAACATTAATCTGGCATTGATTTGGGTAGAAGACACTGAATAGGTTATCAAGTCTTATTTAACTGTTCATATGTGACATAGGTTTTTGGAAATCTATCAATAAATGGTGAAAGGCTTACTATCTTTGAGTGCAGTTAAATTATGCTGTTGTTAGTATGGTGACTCGAGTCTGTGCATTGCCTAGTTAATATATGTAAACGTATATTGGAGGAAAAAAATATATGGGTGATTCTCTCATTGGTTATATTTTCTTTAGAGTTTCCAAGGACATGGACTTATGAGAGCCTCATCAGTGGGATCACCTGCCTCGCCATCTATAAGTGCATCACAAAGTATGCAGTCACTTAATCAGCCATGGTTGTCTTCTGGATCACCAGGGAAGCCTCCTCTACCATCTGCTTCTTATAGGCAACACCCACAATCCCTGCAGCAAAGGTCTCATATACCTCCCCAGCAGCACTCCACACCAACAGCCTCACAGCAGCAGCAACACCAACCTTTGCCATCAAATCAGTTGCAGGAGCATTTTGGGCAGCAAGTTCCATCATCAAGGGCTCTTCATATGCCTCACCAGCAACAGAATACGAAAGTACAGGGGCCTGGAAATCAGAAACCTACTTCTCTTGTATCAGCACAACCTAGTGCAGTTCAAGTAGGGATTCAGAATCGCTTATCTAATGTAGATGCTGATGAATCTTGTAATAGAGTTCTCAGCAAAAGAACTATTCATGAGCTAGTCAATCAGGTGAGACACACTAATCTCACATGCCACTTATTTAATTTCATTGCTCACATTGATTCGTTCTCCCCCCTGCAAAAAAAAAAATAATTTTTTGCCCTAGCCTTCTTTTTTTTTTTTGGTGGTTGTGGGAGGGTCTTATGTCTGTATGGCTTACCGGTTGTATTATCCCTTTGGGTGGCTTGGAGTTGCTTTTTAGACATCTAGCTCTTCCATGGTTCCACCATGAAATTCATGTTATATAACTTTCTTAGCTGATTTTATTCCTTGGGTTTCTCAGTTTAGTCAAAGATGTTTTGCATACATTTAAAGTTTTGTGATAAATGGTTAAAAGTTCTCATCAAAGAACATTATTTAATAGGAGGAATACAATATGATGCCAATTTATCGCATGATTACAGACTTCTGGCTGTTATCATTCAATTTGAACTTATTGGTAGCAAATATCTTATTCTTAATGTGAAATTATGTTATTATCTCTCGGTTTGGTCCTGATGAACTATCTCTGAAATTACCTATAGGTGTGTACTATTGATTCTCGTTAGTTATGCAGAATTTTACTAATACAGGATGTAGAGGACATAGCAGATTTATCAGTCTGAGGTTACCCCAATTCCTATTCAAATGTTGTCATTGGAATTGTATAGTTCATGATTTAATTAGATTCTCAAGGGTCGTGAGTTAGATCGCCTACAGGAATTGGGGCCAGAATCTCCAAAATTGTTCAACTTTGTACCTTTTCAATGATTCTGTCACTTGGAACACCAGAAAGGTTGTGGCTAACCTGGGCAAGGTCCTGTTAAGCCTCGATATGAGGAACTGGGTTTATACTCACTTTTTTGTCTTTTTTGGAAATAATGGTTTTGAACAGTCAAAATTCTTAGTCTGTGATAAGTACTGGACTGAGATAGGAAAATAAGAGCCGGGGATAATTCTACTAAAGTAATTAGAGCAAGAATCTCACTCTAATAATCTTAATAGCCAAAGATAGGAGAATCTCCAATAGGACAAATGAATATATTATTTTCTGCCCCTAGCCATGCATCGGCTAGTCTATTTATAATGCTGAACATATATTCAAAATAAATCAGAAAAATCCCAAATATCTTGGAACTAACTTAACAACAGAATGGAACGATCGTGAGCTTATCAAACAGTTAACAACGGCCCACTGACTCTAAAATAATTAAAATAAGTAATTCAGAAATAAATAATCAACACAAACATAATAAGACTAATTCAAATCTTCAGTCATCCGAAAATACTGCATAACAGAATCAGTTTCAGCTATTTTTGTCCTTTTTCTTCTCTGATAGGTTATTAGTGGGATATTATGCTGACTTGGTATCCTATCAGTCTGAGTATGGTGTCGGGCGATCACCTCCTTTGGAACTCTCTCTTTAACAGTGTTGAACTCTCGCGGTAAATTTTAAATCCTTAAAATTAATTACAGTGCCTTTGTTCTAGAACCATTGAATTGTTAAGAATTGCTTTTTCCCACTTTGCTTAATTGATGATCCATAAAAGAATCTGTTTTGCACAAAATGTGGCTCTACATTCATTTAGACATCATGAATAAGTCACAATCATGACCTCGGCGATCCTTTAAGATTTTCAAATGTAGTTATATTTTTCATGGGTTTCAAAGTTCATAATACGATACTGTGAAGATGTGACAGGATTTGCTTCATCAAATGCTTTCTAATTCATATATTCCTTTATTGAGTTAGCTGCTTTGTTTGCAGGTTGATCCATCAGAGAAGTTGGATCCTGAAGTTGCAGACATTCTTGTGGATATAGCAGAAAACTTTTTAGAGTCAGTAAGTTTTTGGATTTAGTTGTGAACAACAGATTGCTGGGACTGTTTATATTTTTGCATTTAGATGAAATTTTTTGTCTCTCTCTCTCTCTCTCTCTCTCTCTCTCTCTCTCTCTCTCTCTATATATATATATATATATATATACATACATATACAGTACGTAACCCAATATAAGAGAGATTGAAATAATCACTCTGTTTCTGCTATAAATCAATTGTTGGCAATATGTTTTTCATCTCTCTCTCTCTCTCAGTGAGAGTTACTTTTTTCCCCTCGATATTATGGTAATTTCAGCTAATAGGTATTCTGGGATGAAACTCCTAAAATTTATAGTGGTGCCTCGATATTATGGTAATTTCAGCTAATAGGTATTCTGGGATGAAACTCCTAAAATTTATAGTGGTGCCTTCAGCCCAAAAGATCACAAAATACCCTTTCTTTTTCATACAGTTGAATAAAAAGCAGTTTGTGTCTGCTCTAAGAAACATGTATTTTATGTAGATTTTTTTTTTAAAACTTTATACTGAGGCTTCTTTGAGCTTCCCTTGGTGGATATTGATAAAATAGGCATATTTTCATTCTTTTGTTGCCTTTAATATATATGTACAAATGGTGACCAAACTCACAATTCCATCCTCTCTTTTTCTGATAATCCTTATATCAAGAGTCTGATAGAGTTTTTAGACATTCATATTATTTTATTATCAATAAGTACCATTTCTTTCCTATGAGCAGATCACTAAATCTGGTTGCTCACTAGCCAAGCATCGCAAATCAACTACATTGGAAGCAAAGGACATACTTCTACATCTTGGTTGGTTATTAGAAAAACCCTCCTTGGCTTTGATTCTCATTCGATCACATATGAAGAAGTTAATTGTACATATCCATCTTTACAGAGAAAAATTGGAATATGTCACTTCCTGGATTTGGTGGTGATGAGATTAAAAGCTATAGAAGACAGGTAAGTAATATCATTGGCTATTTAAAGTTTAGTACATGCAATTTTTTATTGATTTATTTTGGTTCTTTTTTTTTAAATGTTATTAACTTCTGCCTTCATATTGTTGACTTGCTCTTTTTGGTGGCTTTGAAGCTTACAAGTGATATTCACAAGGAGCGTCTTGCAGCTGTAAGTTTTGGTTTCTCTTCCTTTTTATTCTCAAAGATATATAGTATCTGTTAGTGTTTTTGTTTGCGCAAAATGCGGGCACAAAGAGATGCTTTAAGTTCAGTTGTCGGTTTTGGTGACTTGTTTGTAAATTAGCTCGACTATGTGTGTGTGTTTCCTAAATATATCTTTATTTATTATTATTTTAAAGTTTACTTGCTCTGTTGATCCCTTTAGTTTCACCCATATTTCAAATTAGCCCGTGTTATAAAAGATTGCAATTGGGACCTTGCCTTACTCTTCTGATGTATCTGTCATCTGTCTAACGATGGCTGATACTTGATAGGATACACATGTGGCAAGTAGCTGCTGTGGCCTGGCCACATCATCATTACTTGCAATGCGTGTGATCATTTCCCTAAGTCAGCCTTTTTAATAAAGGGATCAAATTGAAAATTGAATAAAGCTATAGGGACTAAATTAAAAATTGAAAATGATCTTCTTGGTGATAGTAAAAATCTTAATAATATCATTACGTTGTTAACTTGGTTATTTTCTGGCAGATAAAGAAGTCAATGGTAATAACTGAGGCAGCACATGCTAAGGGTTCTGCTGGCCAGGCATCTGGTGGTGCAAAGGGGAGTCAAGGAAAGACACCTGTAAATGTCTTTGGTTCGCCCAACTTAAAGAATTCATGAGTTGCATGAGGTATTTATGCTTCATGCTGTAATGGAAGCACCTTTTAAGAATCTGTCAGACAGGTACTTCTGTTTGCTGTTATGCACTATAAGTCTATAACATAAATGGCATCTATATTCTTCTGGCTATATGAAGTGCAGATTCAGGACTACACTAAGGGGTTTCTTTTAAGTTTTAACATTAAAATTGTGCCATGCAGTGGAATGTTACAAAGAAAAAGTTGTATAATGCAATGATGGCTTCATTTCTTTGATACTAGGTGATCGAAATTATCCAAGTTTAACTGTAATAAACTTCTTTTTTAATGGAAAGCCAATCAAATTGTGTCATTCCTGATAAAACATTTAAATTTGCACGTCTCATAATGCTTCCACTATTAGAATCCTGAAGTTGCAGCCTAACTTCTCCAACCAGACTTGTCCAACCTAAGCCATCCCATTTTGGAGGTTCATGAGAGTACAAACTTAAAAGTTATATAACTTACTCGCATTTTTTTAATCTATTGCTCCCAATGTCATGTTGCCTTCACACAGGGCTTGTTTGTGTCCAGTTCGTAACTTTGATGTGAAAAATTTTGTGCTTATCTCTGGTGTTTTTAGGTCTATCTGAGTTCCTGCAGGGTAAGTTTTTGAGGCAAAGAGGGGCGTAAAAAGAGTTTGAATGCCAGGGGTGGTGGAACAAATATGAGATGGTTATATTAATTACAAATGTTCGTGCATCACTCCAGCATTCCTCCAGTTGACATAATAGATGCCTGAGATCAACAATTCATATAGCATCAACAACCTTGGTTGGTGGTATTGTCCCTCAGGGTCTCACCTTTTCCCTCTCCGGAGCTGCTATGTCCACTACTACATGTCGCATTCACAACAACCCCCCCCCCCCCCCCCCCCCCCCCCCCCCCCCCCCCCCCCCCCACCAAAAAAAAAATACAAGTGATAAAATATATGTTTACTGTTCCTCTTTCTTTTTTTTCCTAAGAGGGGGGTGGTTTTTTTTTTTTTTGTTTTTTGTTTGGGTTTTTGGCATGGGTTAATGCATTTTATTCAACCAAACCTCTGGCAGGTATTCTGCACTTCAGTATGTATGTTCTGAGAACCTAAAACGTTGTTGTGTATCGGAAGTCATCCTATTTTATACTCCAAATGCCTTGGGGCATCCTTCCCACAATACTGACAACTCCAATTTAGGCCTTTTGAATAAGTTTATATTTAGAAACAATTTTTTATACTTATGTTATCAGATTTTTTTAAAAATCAAATTATGATATATATATTGTATAAAATTATTTTAAAAAAATCAATCATATGATATTGAGATAGAATTATATATTTATTTGAAAAAATTTATGTACTCGTTAAATTATTGAAGATGTTGACAATAAAGATATACAAGGTGGAATTAAGTTGTCTCCTTTTGAATAAGAGTCTGAGACGGCAACGCTAGCCGTAACAGATTTGGAATGTTATGCTATTTTCCTTCAGTTCAACCACCTAACAATGAAATCCATATTTTGCTGTTTGAGACCATCATATGTATCTCGAGTAATGGTCTGATTTTTTAACATATGAGAAAATCTGATATGGGAAATCAGGATTCATGTAAACTGTATCAAGCCTAAATGGCGTGGAGCTTGCTACTGTCCTCGGCTTTATAGATAGTAATATATAATGGGGAATCAATTGGCATTGGTCTTGTTGTTGGTCTTTGATATCATTTTCTAAAAGTTGGATAATTATAAATATGCAAAAAAATAATTAAAAATTTCTCATACTTGAATCATATATTGTATGTTAATTTTTAAATTTAAGTGATAAGATATAAAATAATTTAAAATTAATGTTAAATTTGGTAAGGATGACCTTCCTGTTGAAACTATAAGAATCTGTCTTTTTTTTTTTTTCTTCATAACAAATCTTATTTACAATTATCATCTTTTGGAGTCCTTTATAATAAAACATTTTGTAGAAGTCTTTGATAAGGATTTTCCTTTCATTCATTATGTTAGATATCAAGAAAAATCTATTTTGGCTTTAAAGAATACGCCCTCTTTGATGAATTACAACAGTGAATTTTGTTTTTTTGTGTTTTTAAATTCACTGTATAGAAAGTTATTGAATTGTGTAAAGATTAATTCTAATATTGAATTATGTCGGATTAATTTTGGTGTTAATTGATCTTTATAGACACACTGTGCAGGCATCCGGAGAGTGAAGAGTCACAGGCAGGGACACTGTGTGTTTCATGTAGTGTGGGCTTTCCGCCTAGTTTTTTTTTGGTAGCCCGAGAGAGCTCCTAATGTTACACAACGCCAGACGTGCATGTCTTGTATTAGGAGGGTTACTGAGATACAAATCAGCGTCTGAGAGTTCAAACCCAGTTCCGTGATTAGGAAATACTGACGGCATACCACTTGCCTCTGAACTCTCATTTCACTTCATTTTTTGTGGCCTTGATTCTGTAGTTGTACAAGGACTACAGCAACAAAGGCATTAGGAATTACATTGATTCATGCATTAATTGGGTTATGAAACTTGATGAGAGTTTGGGAATATTTTATGACGTTTTTGTTGCATTGATTCATGCATTAATTGGGTCTGCTTCCCAGTTCCGTTCTTTGCTCAACATCTATAGAAGCATGTGGGTTGTCTTTGAATGGTAAAAATTATAAAAGACTCAACATAACTACTTTCATGTCCAGGCAGGCAGATTCTGTATGATGGTCTGTAAGCTTGAGCTATTAGTGTAATTTATAGTTGATTTGCTTCCTGAGGACTTGGGTAGAAGGCCGGATGGCTCAACTTATAATGTGGCATAAAGTGAAACTCTAATATGTGGTATTTTCATTTACATAATAAAATTAATAAAATTTATTTAATTATTTTTTATTTTTATTTGACATTTACTTTTTTAAAATTACAAGAAACTAATGTACCTATAACAAATGTAAATTAAAAAACTATAATATAAATTAAAAATGAAAAAAAAAGTAGTTAAAAGTTAGAACCATAAAACCTACTATGAAACTTGATTGCATAAGAGATCACTTAATCTAGTCCTTCAATTATATTGCTAATTGCCTTTTAACAAAAAGTAAAATAACTTTTTTTTTTTTTTTTTAAATTTTTTACTGAAATGGGAGAGAAATGTGAAATATAGTTTGAGTTTTATTCAAAAAAGGAATGAAAAAGTTAAGAAATGATTTTATAGTAAAATATTTAAGCCTTAGTGTGTTGGGAGTGAGAGAAAAATAAGAGTTGTGAAAAATAATTGATTGTTAAAGTTTAATGCATTTGGTCATGGAGAGTTAAAAAAGCTACCGTTAATGTGTTGAAAATAAAAAAAATATTGATAGTAAAATAAATCAGGGGAAAATATATAAATTGTGGGATAATAATTATATTAACTAATTAATATGAGTGAAAAATAGTGATATTTATTAAGCAATTAGAAAATTTTGGAGCTTTGACTTGTAAAATTTTTTAAAAAATAAATTTGACTCTTTTTTTGTCATTAAGGATAATAAATATTAAATGTTTATTATCATATAAATTATAGAGATATTATTATAAAATTATACGCGTGCAATTTTGAGAAGCCGAAAACAAAGACTGTACCTAAAATAAGATCGCGTCTACATGAGGCATGTGAATAATGTCATGTGCATGCACATGCAGTTGGTTAATAGAAAGAAAACTCCTGCAAGTAGGTGTATCTATGGAGATTCATGCATGTGCTTTTTCTTGTTTACCCATCCATCATGTGCCTCATCGTCGGGCCCAATAATTGTCTACGTCAAACATGAAAAATAATGTCCCTCTTGTCCCAATAATTGTTTTAATGCCCCTTTGGTATGTATAATAAAAAAAAAATAAAAATAATTTTATAAATTAAAAAATTATTTTTCTACTTTAATATGAATTAAAAAATATTGTTTAATACCAATAAATAATAATAATATAATAAATATTATATACAATTATATAAAAATATATAAAACAAGTCTTAAGTTCCGTTTGAAAAGTTTATCAGAGATAAACAAAAATTTAATTTCGACGTTTGTTGAATATAATGTTTAATTTAGTATAAAGGAAAAAAGTGAAGTGAAATGGTTTTTATACACAGGTTTTCAATTAAAATTCTCTTAAAATCATTAATCAAATATTTATTTATTTTTATAATTATTACTGAATTTTTATTTAATACTATCTATTAATTATTATTTAATTATTAAAAATAAAAACATTAAAATTATTTTTTATTTTTATTTTTATACTTAATGTTTATATATATCAAATGAGCTCTTAAACGATGCTTCTCGGTGGATACTTGTCCCACAACAAAAAGGTAGTACCACCACGTAATTAGGATTCAATTATATACATGAATTGCTGGAATTTGCCATTTGGGGAGTCGAAATGATATGATTGAAGTGAAAATATAAATAATATAAAAAAATTCGAATTTTCTATCATAACGGAAAAATAGTAAAAGCTGGAATCAGATGTCAAATTGTCACCTGCATCATCGATGACTTTGAAATGAAATTTAAAGAAACTAAACTATATATAACAACGAATAAGAATATCACAAGTCCTGTCACAGTGGTTTGCTTTGTATACGAAACAATCGAAAGAGATTTGTTTTGGTTTACACGTGGCGTTTGAAGCTAATGTCAGTTCATCGACAAAATTTTATTTATCAAACTACACATAAATTATTCGCCAACCGTTAAATTTTTTTTAGCCAAATAATTGAAAAAATTGTTGGGAAGGACCTAAAAATTAAATCAATTATCCTTAGAGCTTTTATATTTTTAATTTAATGTGAAAATTAAAAAACCGAGTATGTGATTATCAAGTTCTAATAGTTTTAATTTTATTAAAATAAACTTGTAACTTATTTTTTAATAGTTATAATGATATATTTAATTTTTTTAAAAATTAGATAATTTTCTCAATCTACATGAATAAATAATAGTTATTAGGAGTCTAAATAACTTCACAAAATATATATAATAACTAACAGAATTTCAATAATATTTCATTTTTGCTATTAGAAGAAAAAAGATATATTTATTAAAACAAAGTTAAAATTAAATAAGAACATATTTATCAATGAATGCTAGGAAGATAAACTAATATGTTTTTTCATTTATTAAGGATATTTTGATAAAAATATATTGAAATTTTTGGTCATTTGATTTTTCACTCGAAATTAAAAAATAACATCTTTAAAATAGTTAATTTAATTTTTTCATCCCTTTCAATAATTTTATCCAAATATTTATCCCCCTCCAACCCTTCCGTTATCCGGGAACTCCCTTATTAAATTATGCAACGAAACATGGCTCACACAACGTGGTTCCACGTTAGCTGTAAATCTCATCTGTCATGTCAAATCCGAATCCCCCCAAAAGAAAAAGAAAGTTTTTTTTATTAAGAAAATTATTATTCATGGAGTTAAAAGTATTTATATTAAAAAATTTTAAATTTTAAAATTATGTTAAAAATTTAAATTATAAAAGCATATTACAATTTAAGTATTCAAGTTAAAATTTTTAATCATATAATTCTTTAGAATAATTTTAATATTTATTTTATTAAAACATCTTTAATTTAAAATTTTTAATTTTAATTTTCTCTTTCTCAATTTGGTGGAGACGCAATTATTTAATTCGAAATCTGCGTCCTTTCAAAAGATACGTTGCCTTCTTGAGCACCCATAACCAATGTTCTAATTTTGTCGGTTCTTTGATTAATGGAAAATCATAAAGACCCATTGGACAGGATTACAGGGAATGTTGTGACTTTCAAAGTTCTGGATCTTGAAAAAGATGTGGTACAGGGAATGCTTGATTAATGGAAAAAGATTTGGCATTTAAAAATTAACTTCAAAATTATAATTAAGTAATAAAGTATTTAGTAATAATTTTCAGAAATTGGTATGATTGTATAAAGTAACAATAGTGGATATGTACTAATCTTTTTTAATTTAAAATCTAAAAAGTTTTTATATCAAATTATTGAACTTTGTATGCTAGTTGAGCGTTAGATTAAAAAGATATAATATAAGAATGAAAGCTAAACATTCACTAATCTAACATTTATAGAATTACAAACACAAATTTTTTTATGATAAAAGGTGAAGAAATATGTGAGATTTATGCATCAAGTACATGTGAAAAAACAGCGGTATTTTGTATTTTGGTGAAAAAATAAAAAGAATATAACAAAAGAAATTAATAAAAATATATAAAATATATAGATAATAATATAAATCATAGTACTAGATTAGCAATAACAATATATTTAAAATTTAATTAAAATATAAATGTCCTTCTAGACATTATAAAATTATAATAGTCACAAATAATTTTAAAATTATAAAAGCCGCTATGATATTTTTAAAAGTATAAAAAGAAATTTCATAAAAAAAATTTATCAAAAATAAAAATTTAACTTTTAGCGTAAGAAAGTATTGAACACAAAAGTCACAGTCAGATCAGAACCCAAACAGAAAAATTTTTGCTAAAAGCATAGAAGTATAAAGAAATATTCTTAGATGAAACTTTGTTTTCTTAAGAAAGAGCGGAAAACAAATAATCCGAGCAAAAAGAGAAAAGGTTAGATATGACTTAACACGCATTCCTTTTTCGGTAAACGTGTCTCGCGTTGATTGGTCCAAATTCCTGCCCGTAACCACGCCATCACCATTTCGCAACCCTTTATACACGGGACAGGCTTTGGGAGAAGCTCATCTCTGCGTCGTCTTCATCGTCACACAAATCTCTCTCTGCATATTCCTTTGTACCATTCTTTCTATGTGTGTGTGTATGGACCTCGTCCTCATACTTCTCTCCATATAATTGGGGCTTTCTTCATGCACACACACATTCATACATATAATTTCAAGGAATTGCAGTTCAATTTTTCTTCCTTGCTGTTTTGCCATCTCTGAATCCCTAGCTCTGATTCCAATCGGTCATGGCGAGTGGGCTCGCAGGCGCTAATTGCGACGGAGTTTTTGGCTCTTGCGCCAACCCCGAGAAGCTCATTATCGATACTGACCCTGGGATCGGTAATTGGCTTGCTTATCTCCCTTTTTTTGGTTCAACAAATTAAAAAAAAAAACATAAGAAAAATTTGGTTAAGTCCGCATGAGATGAAGTTGGAAAAGTCATCGGTGGCTCGCCTGTAATTAAACCGATTGGTCTTAATCCTATTGCATTGACTTTTGTATAATTTTCCCCTGAGTGAGTAGTTTTCCTGATGATCTGATGGTTGGAGTATGCCTTCTGTTTTCGCTTTCAACAATAAAACTTTATATATATATATGTGTGAAAATGTGTGTGTGTGTGTGTGTGTCTTTTTTTATCTGTCATTGAACACAGAAATTTATTGCAAGCCTGCACATTTTTCATCTGTCATTGAACTCATATATGTATATATATCTTAATCATGTTGGTGGAGTGATCTAAAAATGACAACCAGCCTTCACATTAAATGTTTGACTTGGTACAAAAGGTAAGCATAAGTTTTTGCCTTCAATTTTAAATAAGCAGTACTTTCTTGTATTTATTTATTTATTTTAAAATTTTAACTATCTGGCCCCTTAATTTCCGTAGACCATATGCCAAGCAAGATATTTCTTTTTTTAGTTTTTTTTTAATGTAAAACCAACAAAACTAGATTAAAAAGGCATGTGATCGGACACTTTGAAATTTTCTAAGTGAGCATATAAGATAAGAATTTAGTTATTCACTTTATTGGTGATTAAGTGGATATATCTGATGGCAATTGAAACTCGAATTATTGAGATTGTTATTTTTTGAAAAATACATTTCAAAACAGAGGAAGATGCTAGTCATTTACAATAGTTGGCTGTTGGCGTTACATGAGAAATTTAGTATTTGATTGTCAAATTTTAGGTATAGCCCAACTTGATTTGAACCAGTATTTTTTGGCGCCTAAATTATGTACAAATGTTCTGGTTTTGCAATATTTTAAATTCCAGTCATGCTGATAGAAAACAATCAATCTTAAGAATTTCTTCATGTCACATATCCATCAATCAATGTAGTTGAATAATAGTTATGGTTAATTTGTATACTTTATAATGGATTTTATGTTGTATTATACAGTGAATGCCATTTTAATGAGTAAATGTGTTTTGCTATTTGTAAATCCATAGATGATAGCATGGCAATCTTGATGGCGTTTCAAACACCTGAGGTGGAGGTCCTGGGCTTGACGACCATTTTTGGTAATGTTTCGACAGAAGATGCCACTCGTAATGCGTTGCTTTTGGTATGTGTTTACTTTCTGAATTCCCATCACTTTTGGCGGTGACTTTATTTTACGAAAGATTTCAGGAATTTCATGTTTTTGGAACACGTTCATGATCAATTTGTCTTTTTATTGTGCAAAAGGATAGTGTGAGATCGCAGGCTGTCAAAATGTTCCAGTGGCAGAGGGCAACCCTGAGCCATTGAAGGTAGCTATCTAATATGTACTTTTGAAGTTGAACTGAGTGTTTCAATTAAATTCGATTATATTTAATTGTGTACCTTATATTTCCTGCCCAGCCTCATCTTACCATCTACATGCCTTTGCACAATGCATCACATGCTTTCAACAATAGTTTTATTTTATTTGATCTTTTCCTTTGTTTTTACTTCATCTTTCTAGTCTAAATTATGCTATATCCTTTTGAAAGGGTGGAATTCCATGTGTTGCTGACTTTGCTCATGGTTCTGATGGACTTGGGAACATATCCCTACCTCCACCGAAAGCTAATAAAATTGAGAAAAGTGCATCTGAGTTTTTGGTGGAGAAGGTTTCTGAATATCCCGGTGAAGTATCTGTGCTAGCACTTGGACCGCTAACCAATTTAGCTTTAGTAAGTTGTACCATGCTTCATTGTAATTTATGGTCATGGTCATCATAACATTTCATTTTTCTTTTTTTATTTGCATACATATATGGTTCTGATACTGTAACCTTTGTGATTAGGCTGTCAAAAGGGATTCTGCTTTTGCTAGCAAGGTAAAGAGAGTGGTTATACTCGGTGGTGCTTTCTTTGCCTTGGGGAATGTAAATCCAGCTGCAGAAGCAAATGTAAGTGGTGGTTTCATGTCTTTTATTTTTACTGCAATCAGAGACAGATAAAGACTAATGGGCTTGAGGATTTTCCCTCTACGTTTTGGAAGAAATGTATGTTTTAAAGTTATGCTGGTCCAAAGTGAAAACAACCTTCACTTTTGAAGAGAAAAATCACTTTTTCATTTTTTCATAATCAAGAATATACTTTACAACATCCAATAGAAAACAAACACTAGACTACAAAGATAATATTTTCTACGAAGTTTGTAACCGTTGAACTAAATGGATCATAAGTTATGTTATGCTTAATGATCAGATTTCGTATTCACTTGGTCCCAATGACTTCATTTTATAAACTTGCAGATCTATGGTGACCCAGAAGCAGCAGATATTGTGTTTACTTCTGGAGCAAATATTGTTGTTGTTGGAATAAATATTACAACCCAAGTGATATTTACAGGTGGTATTGCAATTTCTAGTTTGCTCCAATTTCTGGGCTATCTTTTATTGTGCGATTGGGTTTGTTGTAATTGTCAGGAACTGAAATGTGAAACTGTCTTTTCATTTCAGATGCTGATCTCCTTCAATTGAAGAAATCTGGAGGAAAGCATGCACAACTCTTAAGTGACATGTGTCAATTTTACAGGGATTGGCACGTTAGATCTGACTGTGTCTATGGTAATTTTACATGCTATTTTGACGTCCAAACTCATGCTGTTTAAAGCTTTTATCTTAGTTGGTAATTTAGTTGTGATTTGAATGATAATATGAGTTCTGCTATCAGGAATTTTCCTTCACGACCCTGTCAGTTTCGTAGCAGTTGTTCGTCCGGATCTTTTTACATACAAGAGCGGGGTAGTGAGGGTCGAGACACAAGGCCTCTGTGTCGGGCATACACTAATGGACCAAGGGTTAAAGAAGTAAGTCCAAGCATGGAATCGATATGATATGCTCCTTCACTTTATTTTTGGTGCTTTTTATTCAATGTTCAGCACATTCTGGTTTTCATTTCATATAGATGGAATTCGAGCAATCCATGGACGGGTTATTCCCCTGTCTCAGTTGCTTGGACGGTGAATGTCGATGGGGTCGTTACATATATCAAGGAGATATTGATGAAACCCTGAAGTTTAGACATCTGTTTTTTAACAGATGCCAATGATATGGAAATTGACAGTTGAGGAACTTCTTCATTGGAAATATTATCTATCTGGACATTTTCTTTATTGCACTCAATGTCAACCAGAATGTAGGGAATCAAGGGTTCATTGTCGATCTCATTCTTCAATTCTGTCAGATCTTGCCCCAGTCTATCTAAAGTTCATGTACTGGTGAAATTCACGGTTCCAGAAATGAATTGTCTGTTTGATTTTATTTACTTTTACTTGAGTAAGTAATCATTCTTTTTCGTAAATTTTCCCTCTTTATACAATTTTAAATTTCCGTTTCAACTCTTAAATCTTAATCTCAGAATCCTTGGCTTTTGTCAAGCGAGGATTATACATTTGCGCCATGTTTTTTGAAAACATCGATAATTAAGTAATAACCCAGTAATGTCTAGTTGATGCTGCAAATTACATTTTGGGTTTGAGTTTCGGTAACTTAAATATGAAGCCGAAAAGCATATCTTTTATTTTCCTTATAATATGTTTTAGCCCAACCTAGGCAAAATTCACGGAGTGGATAAAATTCCCAATACCATATTCTTTACAATTCGTCACAACAGTTTAACACACCAATTTACCCCATAAGCAGTGCTAACGAGAATTAAGAGTACTGACTTATCTTTCACGAATTTAATTTGTGCTTTCCAAGTAATAGCGCCTACGAATTGGATGTGATCTCTTATTGTCAATGTGCAGCAATAGAAAGCTGAACCTGAGCCTCCCAGTAGACCCCCAGTGTTTGTTGTGGAAAATGATTTACAGCTACACTTTGATGGCCATCTCCTTAATTAATTCTCTACCCTGCCATTTCATCATCCCCTTTCCCTATCCAAATCTCTACCATGCTTATTTGACACTCACTCAACCAAAATTATATCAACGCGTTTTGTTTGTTGACTCTTTCTTCTGGCAGATTTAATGTCAATTAAGTCGCAATTTTGCATATTCAAATCTTGCTTTTGCTTTTGTTTAATTAAGATTTTGAGTTTACTTAATTGATATTTATGGAAGATAAAAGATATGTGAGTACGACTACTTTGCAGACATTTTAAACGTTAACAATGAAGCGAGCATGGGAAACCAATCATTTGCAACCTAACAAACGTAGACAAAGTCGGAATGCAAGAATTGAAATGAAAAGAAAAGAATATGTATTAGTAGCACCTTATCGTTTTAGTGTTCAATTATAGAAATGAAAGCTTAATTGACTTTATCATCAGATTTCAATAGCTTACATAAATATCTCACTAAGGATGAGATGTCCTTTCATCGAATAAAAAGGTTATAAACTTGGTCGTGTTCATTTACGAAGACATTGGAGGCTATTAGAAAATTCCTACTTGAATCACAAGATGTCGTCCGTCTTTCTGGGCCACGTATTATTCAGTGCTTTTACTATCGTTCTCTTCTGTTCTCAATTCATTGTGTCTACGATTCATGATTTTTTCTCTATTAAACATAACTAAACTAACCCTATATATATATATATATATATATATATATATATATATGCATGTATATAAAATTTTCCCTCTAATTATTATTCCTGAGTCACATTAGTGGTGGTTTTAGTTTGAACTTTGGGTTTTGTGCCCTCTTTTTTTTTGGTCCCCTTCTCTCTCTCTCTCTCTCTCTCTCTCTCTCTCTCTCTCTCTCTCTCTCTCTCTCTCTCTCTCTCTCTCTCTCTCCACTGCCTTATTCACCACAACATTTTTTTTTTAATTCCTTCATTTTTTTTTCCTATCGTTCATTTTTGTGCATGGCATATGTCTTATTCTAGTTACAATTAGATGTATAAATATTTAACTGATTAGAAGATTACAAGGGAATGAAATAGAAAGTTCATGAGTGAAATGGCAAGTAATATTTTATTTTATAGTTTAGAAGTTTAAGGGAAGAGAAATAATCATTAATAAAATGAAATAACTTATAAATTATCTTTTCAATATTATTCTTACAATTAGAATATAATTATAACAAATTTTTAACTAAAGAAGATGTAATTATAATTATATTACTTGTTCATTTCATTTTTTTTTAGATTTCTCAATTTTAAGGGATAAAAAAAATTTGAATTTTAAATGGCAACGAAGAATCTCGGGATTTCTCTTTTACAATTTTATTTTATCATAAAAAAGATTCTTAAATAATAATTTAACTTATATTAGTCATGTCAATTTTTACTATTTCATCCTCGCATTTACCTAAACACAATTTAAAAGAGTAAATTTTGATTTTAAAAAAATGCATTTGCACTTGCATTTAATCATAAATTGACCACATATCTTCAGTATTAGAACTTCTTTGTATTAAATTTGAAAGACAAGTCGTTGATTCTAGTTGAAACTCATTTACGCCCTTATCAACCATTTCGGCAAGATCAACCACAAATTAATTATGCCCTCTTCAGAATGCCAGAAGCTATGCGAGCCTCGACCTTTTATAATGGTGCTTTTTCTAGGTAGGTCCAAATCTGACATTCCATATTGTGGGTCCTAAATTAAGAGGAACCTCATCCTCTTTGCTTCCTCATGAATGTCTATTCCTCAATAGGAACAGAGGCAGTACAAGCTGAAACACATCCACAATGAAGGAAAAACTTGATGCAAATAGAAGCCCAGTCAAAACGAAAAAGCAATCCCATTTAATAAAGCAGTTAAACCAACTCTTTCCCATTTTTATTTATAGGTCATCCCCTTGGAACACTTTGACACTAACCTACTTCACTGAGAGAGCCATTTCAACTCCCTCCTATAGCTTACCCACTCCACCAACCAGGGATAGGTGCCTCCCTCCTTTTCATGTACAAAATTCCTTTAAAACAAAGCCTTAAAAACCAGACATCAAACAAGAAAATCTCAAGAATTCATAAAATTTTCCAACAAGTTAGACATGGCTTGTGGGTGTTCTTCGACAGCAATGGCAGAAAGGATATCTTGGTACTGTGCTCTGTTTTTGGCAACAATGCTGGTATTGAGCCGCTGCGAGTCAAGGACAAGCGAGTTCGGGTTTGAGATGATGCGGGAGAATATGAGGAAGGGGTGTGATGAGATATACGTGGTTCGCGAGGGAGAGACTCTGCAAACCATAAGTGAGAAATGTGGGGATCCTTATATTGTTGAAGAGAATCCTCATATTCATGACCCAGATGATGTCTTCCCTGGCTTAGTCATCAAGATTAGTCCTTTCACCAATCGATAAGAAAAGAGTCTCAGTACTTTTCACCAGAGAATATTACAAGAAGCTATAAGAGGTAATATGGTTGTACGGTAGGTTGGATTACTTTTTCAGTTTTGTAAATAAGAGCAGATGGTTAATGAGAATTGGAGTTAAGCTGCAAAAATTGAATTCCATTATGGGCGGAATTATAGAAATATAAAACCCATTTCACTTGTAACATATCAATGCCATGTGTAATTTCAGGACTTCAGATTATGTAGACTTGTTTGGGGTTCTTGTTTTCACGTTTCATTGTTTCTGTGTCGCTCAGACACTTGAAATTGCTAATGGATTGCCTGTTTTATGCGGTATCAGTACTTCTTGATCATTTACATATCTAAAAAAATACTACTAATTATTCCCAGCCCTTTTGATGAACTGTGGTTCCTATTTTCTGCTATTTATTTGAAATATTCTTATTCCAATACTATGGAAATTTACTAATTTTGTACATAAAACGCGCTCTAAGCACTTATCAAGCTCTCTTAACGCGAAGAGGTCGTTTTGGACATAAACAGGCTTTATGAATACTGTCGCGCATATGCCTCATATAGGATCGCCTTTTTTCTAAAAAAAAAATTCTTGTTCTATGAGCAGGGGAGCTGACTTATTTTGATTTTGAATTTAAAAAAACAAAAACAAAAGGAATCAAAGACCCAGAAACAAAGGCAAAAAAACAACACAAACAAAACGGTAGAAAACTAACTCCCCACAAGTTGGAGGAATCATATCCCTGGCTCATCTTTTCCCTATTCATCTCTTATTTATCTTAATCTAAACCATTTAATATTTTAATATTTATATTTTTGATGTTTTATTTATCTCAAAAAATACAAAATATAAAATAAAAATGATCTTTTAATTAACAATTTTAAAAATAATAATAATTTAAATTAAAAAATATAAAATATAAAACATTAAATTTGGACCGTTCAGATCAAATTTGAACGATCCAGATTTAGAGAAGCGCCTCTTCATCCTTTGAGGATGAGTAGGGAATCCAAACGCCAAGTTGGAGATGATAAAAAACATGCAAAATATTATTTAACAACAAATTCTTATTGCTCAACCAATCTTCATAATGGTTAGCCTTCATATAAATATGCATAAAAATTAGTTGTCGTTAGCCATGTTTGAGTATTGAATTCTAAACAACACAAACAAAACAAAAGAAAACTAACTCCCTACAAGCCAGGATGATAAATACATGCAAAATATTATTTAACAACAAATTCTTATTGGCCAACCTTTCTTCACAATGGTTAGCCTTCATATAAATATGCACCAAATTTAGTTGTCATTGGCCATGCTTTCATTATTGAATTCTACTCAAAAATTGAGAATTAGCTAACTTGCTGGTAGAAGTGTTCACCGAAGTCCTATATCAATGGATTTAAGAGAGGGAGGAAACATAGAGTACTATAAATATGATTATCACAAGAAGTAATTAGGGTATTAGGTATTTATGATAAGAGAGTGTTTGCAATTTTTCTATCTAAAAATTGTAAGAGATAAATATTTTAGTAAAGTTATTTCTATAAGGATTGTGGATATAAGTTTATTTGATATAAGTTTATTTGAGAAACTAATTCATGTTAAATCTTTGTGTTGTTTCCTTTTCTTTCTCTTGTGTGTGTTTTTATTGTTGAGGTCTTAATAAGTAGTGTTAGAGCCAATGGCTCAAAAGATCTAATCATGTAGAGATTGGGAAGTACACACTTGAAAGGGTAGGGGGTCAATGGTGGCGTAGGCCCAATGGGCTCTTGTGAGTGGGTTGCCATCAAAAAGGGTAAAAGGAGAGTATATTCATGTGAACATATGATGGACTTGTACTTGAAAGAGATTATTAAGGCCAAATGTAAGTGGGAGCAAGAAGAAGTCCCACATTTGATAGAATTAAAAAAGGAGTATATAAATGAAAAGGACCTATATACCTAATTCCTTAAGGTTTTGGATTAAGAGATAGTGTCAATCCCACTTATATAGTTTTTCTCAAAGTCTAACAAAGAAGATCCAATGAATTTCTTTAATGATCTCTAAGAAGTGTGAACACCGTATTTTGTCTAGGCAAGCTCCAAAAATAATGATAAAATTAAACTAACAAAATAATAAAAAAATAGAAAGCAAAATAAAAAAGGGACTAGGAAAAAGAAAACAATAAAGTAAAATGATAATAAAAACTATTTCAAAAAATATATATACATATATATAAAGAGAAAGGGGAAGTCCAAAATAAAAAAAATTTAAGAGAGGGAAACCAAAAAATAAAAAAAGCATATTAGAGTTTATTACCTACAAATAATAATAATAAAAAAAATTAAACAAGAGTTTACTAACTTAATATCAAAAAAAGAAAAAAAAGACAAACAAAAGAAAATCAATTTAAAAAAAAAAGGAGGTATTAACTTTGCTTCCTTTCTCTCTAAATGAAAGCCCAAAAAAAAGAGAATTTGATCAAAAAAAAAATTAATTAAAGGAAGTAAAAGTAGCTTCAGTCCAATTCTTCTAGACCTAATGGCCTAAATGTAAAAAGAAGAAAATGGGCTAAAAAAAAATAAAAAACAAAAATAAAAGAAGAAGATTAAGAATAAAGATAAAGGAAATTTTTGGAAAAAAAAGAGGGAAAATAAATTAAAAAAGAGAAATAAAAAAGAGAGAGAGCCGAAAAAGAAAGCTTCAAGATACTAAATTAAAAAAAAAGGCCCAAATCTTTAAAAAAAAAAATTTGCAATCCAATCTTTCTAGATCTGATTTATTAATTCAAAGATAAAAAGAGATAAATAAAAAAAAATAATAAATAAAAAAATGAAAATGGGGGTTCAGAACGCAGGGTTCCTGCGTTTTGACCCCAGCCTCTCCTTTTTCATATTTTCGCTCGCTGCCACCAGGAAAAGAGGATGGACACACACACAGGAGAGGGAGGCGACGGAAGGAAGAGGGGGAGATAGGAAAGAACCGAAGGAAAAACAGAAGGGACGAGGGCGAAAGAGAAAGAGAGAGGATCACCGAGGGAGAAGGAAGCAGGGGGAAGCTTTCGGGATCAGAGGGAGAGACTCGAGAGAGTGAAAAATCGAGGAAGAAGGAGCAGGGGAGGAGGATCGTTTTCTCCGATTCGAACCGAGGAGAAACGAAAAAAAAAAAGGCAAGAGAGGGACTGGATTCAGATAAAATGGGGGAGTAGAGGAGTGACCGAAAGAAAAAATGGATTGAAGGAGGAGAGGGGCAGACGCAGACACAAAAAAACGGAGGCAGAAACATACAGAAGCGACAGAGGGGGAGAGGGAGGCATAAACCAAGAGAGATTCTCCCTCCCCGGCGGGCCTCTTCTGGAATCCACGGGGAAGCCAGGCTGAGGGAGGGGCCGAGAGTAAAAATACGGAGGTGAGAGAGAGAGAAGAACGCAAAGGAGGAGAGAAGCAGAGAGGGGAGAGAGGATTTGGTTTTGGGAGCGAAGGAGAGGAAGAGATGCGAGAGGAGCAGAAATGAGAGATTCGAAAAAAAAGGGGGAGGTCCGGAGGAGATTTTCTTGATTCAGGAATAGAAAGGGGGAGCGCGAGCGAAAGAAAAGAAGAGTGAGAGTGAGAGAAGCCCCTGGGGAGAAAAGAAAAGGAAAAGAAGGGGAGATGAAGAGAAGGGGCTTCGGAGAGAGGAAGGCACGCGAAGCAGATGTACTGGAAGGAGGAAATCGTATGTAAATAGCGATGAAAAGAAAAACTCTCGGTGGAGGTAGGGCTGCAACTTCTACAAAATCCTCCCACCCTGCTTTCAGGTCAATTCCTCTTATCGTTAGTTAGGTTCTGCTTCTGACTCATGTTTCTAGAAATTTAAGTTCTAAATGTCTGCTTGAAAACCACTTTTTCAATTCAATTTCGGTTTTGTTTGGCTACTGAGAAAAATATATTTGAGTGAAAATGCTGTTGATGTTTTGGTTTATTGGTTGGGTGTCTCTGCCATAAGCTTGCGTGAGTCGGGTAATATAATTTCGTTTTGTTTTGTTGATGCTCTTTTCTTATCTTTATTCATCACCTATTACAGTTGAGGGTGTTTGAAATTTTGAAAAATTTATTCTATTCTTGTTTTCTAGCTTAACGAGTTGGTACATGTATAGGTTTTTTTTTTTTGGGTTCTGATGAAACGTTGATGAAATGTTGCAAGAAGGGGAAGTTAAAGCCTAAGCTGAACTGCATCTACAACCTTAATCCTAAGCAGAAACCCAGTGATTAATTTGTAAATTATGCTACCTCCTTTTTTATAGTTAGTAGTTGTTGTCTATTTGACTGTTAAGCTCCCTGATGGAGCTGTATGTATACTTTTGGTGATTTGGTAGCTCATGATTAGGTTGCTCTGATATATGCCTCAGTTTTGCTTTCTGCCTAAATGGTGCAATTCATGTGGTTTTGAAATTCAAGGCAGGGAATTAGGAAGTTCTATTATTGGATTTATAGATGTAGTATTGACTCTTGATGCATTTTCTTTCGGATGAGATGACAGCCCATGTGTTTGTGTGAATCTCCCTTTTTGTTAATAACGTTTGCACCCAATCTTTGATAAAACGTGGCATCCTGTTGTGCACAAGAAGGTAATAACTAGCTTGTCTCGCTATATGTCTTGAGTGAGAGGGAATTTTGCTTTGTGGTTATGATGGTTTTGAATGGGTTATGACATTAGAGTCAAATAATTTGGGATTGTATCTGGCTAAGTTTGAGAAATTCGTGGCTGGTTTGTACTAAATGTTTTCTGATTAATTTTCAAGTATTTCGTCATCTATGTGGGAGTGGATTGTGGTTAATGGCTAAGCACGTTTGATTAGAAGTCTTCCTTGATCTATAATATGACCCTGCTAAGAAATTCAAAGAACAAGTGTGTCCATGTTACTGTGAATTTTATGTATGTTCATTAGCTGTTGTTCTAAAGTTTTCAGTATGTTCACAGTAACATGGCTGCTGTTCTGATTGAAATTAAAAAAGTTTTGTCACATGAGGGGTATGTTCAAACATTGATCCATTGATTTGATCATCATTTTTGGAAAAATAAATAATGGCCTAGAATTTAACCCCCCTTCCTTTTTTGTCTCTTTTACATGAGCCCTGTTTGAGGATGGCGAAGAGTTGAGGAAAATCAAAGACTCGGGGAGATGCTTAAGGGGAGGCAGCAATGGTCAAACGCAGAGAAGTAGGAAATGGAGAAAGACAAGTGCAGACAAGTAGTTTCTTGCAAATTTCCATTCCTTTTATTTTTGTAACCATTGTTCAAAATAATATGTTATTTTGTTGGCTGTACACAGAACACGCACAATCACCAAATTTTCCATGCTTGTAAATATGATTTTTTTTTTTTTACCTTCGTTATATTTACTTTTATTCCTCTTTTAGAATTGCTATGTGGAATTTCTTGTTCCCTCGGGCACATAGGAATAGACCAAAAGGCTATGTGTGGCAATAAGCTTCCTTGGTGCCTTTTGAGCCTTAAATTTACATTTAACGTTTTGGGTTTCAATGGCCTTCATCAAATAGTTCCTTAAAGAAAATTTTTAAAAAAAGAAGAATGAAAAAAAAAGAGGATTGAAAAGCTTTTTACTGAAAATTAAATTGAGCTTCAAATATTTGCCTTCTACTTTCTTAAAGGTTATTCTGCAAATGTTTGAAAAGCATTGTTCTAAAGATTCAAAGATAAATTTTTCTTTTAAAGATTGTCTTTTGAAGAAAATAAAGAGTAAAAATAAAAAAAAATAAAAGAGGAAAAGGAAAACCCAAAAAATAAGGAAACCAAAAAATCTTTTTTTGCAATAAATTACTAATTAAAAAAAAACCTTTTCCTTTCTTTTCTTAAAAATAGAAAAATTAGTATTTTAAAAGAAATTTTAAAATTAGTTATTCTTCTTTAGATTAGATCTTTGGAAAAGAAGAAAGATAAAAAAAAAAAACAATGAAGACACATACAAAAACCAAAAAAAAAAAAAAAGAGATAGACTAAATCAACAAAAAATAAGAAAAGTAAGTGAAGATTTTTCCTAATAAAAATATATTTTGTAAAAATGAAAAGCTTTTTTTTAAATAAACATAATTATAAAAAGAAAAGGAAATAAAATATAAAAAAAATAATATAAGAAAAAATTTTAAAATTTAAAAATCAGCAGAATTGAACTAAGTTTAAAATGAAGAAGAAAAGTCAAAATAAAAAGAAAGATAAAGAAAGAAAGTAAAAAATAAATCAAATACAAGAAAAAGTTAGAAAGTCAAATAGTAAAATTAAATCAAATAAAAAGTTTTGAAAATACAAAAAGAAAAATCTTTTTTTAATTTCATAAAAAATAATAATAATAACAAAAACAAAAAAAATAATAAAATAAAATAAAACAAATAAACAAAAAAATATACGAAAAGTAAAAAAAAATCATAAATAAAACAAAGATAAATAGAAATAAAAATAAAAAGAAAAAAACAAAAAAAATAAAAAAATTAACCAAAAGAAAAGAGAAACAAATATAAAAACCACAAAAAACAAAAATAAAAAGAAACAAAGAAACAAAAAAAAAAAAAAAGAAAAAAAGAGAAACAAAAAAATAAAAAACAAAAAAATAATAAAAACAAAAATAAAAACAAAACGAAAAGGAAAATGAATGAAAAGCAAAAAAAAAAAAAAAAAAGAAAAAGAAAATATGAAAAAAGAAAAGTAAAATTACATTTTCCTTTAGCAAATTAAAACACCTCAACCAATTTCAAAACTTGTTTTATTTGTTAAAGAAAAAAGTAGTTTATTTTCTTTGTCTTTTCACGAAAAAAACAATACCCAAACCAAATTAAAATTAATTAAAAAATTAAAAAATAAAGCATATAAAAAAAACAAAAATAAAAACAAAAATAAGGAAAAAAACGAAACGTCAACGAAAAAAATGAAACGTCTACCAACAAAATTTGCCAGTCGAACTACGTGGACTTTAATCCATCCTAAGGGTACGTAGGCCCTAGGCTTTCATCCTAGGTCAAGTCCGCCTTTGTAAATAAACATTTTCTCCTAATTTTATTTTTTTTAATTTCTTTTATTTTATTCCCTTTTCTTTATTTTATTCTTTGAATTCCTTTTTGTTTTGCTTTTAATTTTCTTTCTTCTCTTAAATTTTATTTCCTTAAAATTTTTCTTTCTGTTCTTTGCATGTGGTTGGTTAGGGAGAATTAAAATAGAATAGAGGCCATATTAATTTTGCACAACTGACTTAGGGTAACCGTTCTTAAGAACGGGTGTAGTGGGGTACCTAACACCTTCCCCACTTACAATCGACTCCCAAATCCAAATTTGGTTTGCAGACCATTTTTCAAATAAAAAAGGTTTTTCCAAAGTTTTGCCTTTTAAAAAATAAAATTTTGGTGGCGACTCCTGAACCCTATCAATTTGTACTTTATTTATTCCTATCTTTTTAGCCTTTTAATTTTGATTTCTTTTTAAAGGTGCCACGCGGTCGCATTTTCGAGTGTGACAAGAAACTAAATAAGCAAGCTTGGGATGTGCTTATGAGCTACTGTCGAAAGGGAAAAAGGAAAGGCTTATTTATATGATAGACTCACATTTGAAGGAGAGATTGTTAGGTTGAAGTATAAGTGGGAGTGGAGAGTCCTATGTTGAAAAGAAATAAATTATGCAAGAGTATATATATATACATATACATACATATATATATATATATATATATATATATATATATATACATATACATACATATATATATATATATATATATATAAAATTTAATTTCTTAAGGTTTTAGGTCAATATGTAATATTATAGACTCCTTGGCACTGGAAAGGAAGAACATTGTTCAAGCTTATAAACAAAGCTTTTAACCCAAATATCATTTTCATAGGCCAAGATTCTCTTTACAAGCACCATCGATATTCAACTTAACCACCCTAATGCAAGAGGTTTCCAAATAACCCCATTATTAGTGCTTCTAGAGGATTCAACATGGTCTTATGAGTAATGGCTAACACAAATACTTCTTGCGATAATTATAGATTACTCTTCATTATCATAAAAAGCCTTATTTATCTAAGACAAGACCAGATAAACCAAGTAGTGATCAAGAAAATAGAGATCTAGTCAAAGTTAGTAGACTTATTGACACACTCTCCAACTTAATAAAGGTTAGCCAGCCAAGAGAAAAGAAAGTGTTGATATACTCTATTTTAACACAAAAGCAATCACGTAATGCATATATAAGCCTCTCTATCTTAGTTTCATCATTGCACAAGAGACATGCGTATGTGTTATTCCATTTCAAAATTGTATTATAGGTTAGGAATTGATCCAAGTAAACACTTTGATCTTTTGCAACCCTTTCCAACCATGCCAAGTTAGCCTAAGTGCCTAACTAAATTGAGGAGTAATGCATAAGTGTGTGCTCTTAACAAACAAAAAATGGTCATTGTCAAACCTACTTTAAGTTTAAGAATAATATCGTAATGAAAAAAATCATGTGAAAAATCTCCTATTTAGTAATGGCCTAAAACTTGAGACTATGACGGGTGACTAAACCAAGCCAACCAAGGTTAGGCTAGCCTAGTAAGCCTGATTACACATTTAAAATTCATATTTTTATATGCATATTCATAGATATATGATCAAGAGTTGCTAAAAATCCAGCGGCACCTCTCCTAAAAATTGGACATCTTAATCTTACAATATCAATATAATCCAATCTACATAGTCTTAGGAATTCACCAATATCATATACCTAAAAAATTTGTCAAAACATAGCATGCATATAAGTTTTCAAAATATAAACATTGTCATTAAAGAGGTCCCCATATGGTTTACAATAGAAGCATAACATTTACATAACTCAAAATAATCCACCACCTAGTAGCCAATGTGTCTTGAAATTCTAATACAAACCAATTAACCAAAATAACATACTATTTATGTTCAAAAGACATGCAAGTTCTAAAGCACCTCAATCTACTATTTACTGATTTGAAATATGACAAAGAAAAGAGGTGGTTTAATGAATGCATAGATAACAAATCAAGTGGAAGAGGAAACAAGTGTGCTTAGAGTCTTTCACAATAGAGTACTTTGACGAATAAACAACCAACATATATATATATATATATATATAATTATATCAATTCATTTAAATTATAAGCTATTCGCAAAAGCATAATTTAAGATTAAAAAAAAATATGGAATAGGTCTAGCAAGAAAGGACCAAAATCAACTATAAGTGCCGCCACACAGAGTTCAATAATACCATTATTGCCACTGGACAATATTAGAATATCACCACCATCACTGAGTGCGGGCACATGGTGTGTATTCCATAATGTATCTAGTATAGTTATCACCAAGTGTCACTACACAATGATTATTTATCATTTTAACTAGGTGCACTTAGGACGTTATCCTCGCTAACGGCTATAAGATTCTAACCAAATTCTTATCTATCATTTTGAAACAAAATCATTTAAATAAATTAAATATTGACAAGTAAATATAAAAAATTAAATCAAGTGAAAGAAGTAATTTAGATAAAATAGAAACAACAAATCAACAAAATTATATGATAAAATTATAAATAAAATTCACCATTTGAAACTAAAAATGAGATAATATAACCTTATAAGCATTAATGTCGCTTAAAATATTTAGTATACGTTCAATTCAGACACATAAAATTCATTCATCATCTCTCTAACATAATAGCCATATATGCATATTATAATCCACATAAGGCTTAAAATACAAGATTGATTCCCCCGACAACGTGGATAAGGTAAATCACAAAGCGAAAAGTTTGGCTAACAAAACATACACGTAGAGTAAAAGAGACTGCTACCTTGCTATCTATACATTCATCTATGGAACCAATAGTAGAGGTCTCAGATTCCTACAATTTTGATAAGAATCCTGATTGAATGAGTAACCTTAATACCACTTACAATTACATTGAATATAAAAATATCACTTTAATTTCTCCAATAGCTTCAAATACTTTCAATATAACAAATTTCTCCCTTTAACAACCTATAATTATAGCTTAAGTTTTCTAAGACCTCTACTAATCCTAGATTTTAGATTTCACAAATTAATTTAGTTTAAGCTTCTAAAATTTAGTTCAAACTTAGAATATATCTTAAAAAGCTTAATATAGCATATTGGAAGTGTCAATTCATATCTTAAAGGGTTTAATATAAAAACCTCAATTTGAGAAGCTCCCTCATGACTAAGATGAGAAAGTATTCTCCCATTAAGATTTTTGATCACCATTAGCATTAAAATAGAGCAAAAATGAAAGTTAAAACCAATAAAAAAGCAACCCAAACACAAGAGAAGAGGAAGGACGAAAATAGTGAAAAAATGGAAACTAACCGTCAATGGTTTCCTTCTCACACAAGTGGCCCAGCCAAGGACGTCGTTGAACCCTTGTCTAGTCACCTGCATAATGACGACAATGGCATTTCACAATGAGATGTGGTTAGTGAGCAAAGAGAAAATGGCTGCCTATGGAAGTTATAAAACATCGAAGAAAGAGAAGAAGAAATAGGGGTGTGCTGCGTCAGATAGGAGTAAGGAGGAAAAATAAAATATATATATTATAAGGAAAAAGGGAAATTATAAAAGGCACCCAAAGTTTTTTTAATGTGATTTATTTAAAACTTATGGAAAGTTATCCTTATTTGTCTAGAAGTGAAAGTAAGGATCCCACAATTATCTAGAGTTTCTATATCAATCTATTTTAAAATATTAAATTATCTTGATAGACACAAGATAAATATTAAGATAGCTCTTTAAAATGATTTTAAAACACTAGAATTATCCTTAAAATTATCTTAATCCTATGTTTATCCTAAAATAAACTTATTTTATTTAATTAATTATCTTACTATTATTATTATTTTAGCTTGGTTATTACATATTTTTTTAAATTTTATTAATTATCATCTCTATAATAATAATAATAATAATAATAATAATAATAATAATTATTATTATTATTTCATAATTCTTAAAAAGTTTTGGACAAGTGTTAGTTTATAAATAATCTAAGAATAAAGTTGAATTAGATTTTAAAATTATTTTTGCCTTTTTTTTTTTTGAATATTTATGATTCCTGTAAACAACTTCAAGTTTCTAAGGAATGAGGTACTACTCATTAATAAAAATGTTTTAATCTAAAAGTAAAGAAAGTAAAGAGAGAGAGAGAACACATAATTAATTTATATTAGTTTGGACCAAAATATGCTATATGTAGTTCTTAAATACAAAGTAAGATATTTTTATTAACCATAAATAATTACCAAAGATAGAGCAACTCTACAACCTAGGCACAATTCTTTAGTTTTGACCACCTATCCTAAGACAGCCTAACAAGGCTCAACATTAGGCTTTTACAAGTTTTATTCACTCCCTAAGATTTTCCCACTTCACTAAATTTTTCTCAAGCTTCTTGTAAACTTTAAGTACAAGGCAAACTTATAGGATCAACTCTCTAACTTTACAATATTTTTTATCTCCTTGGATTTTTCTTACAAGAAGAAACTTATAATGAAAGAAGGAGATTTGGATTAAACTTATAAACTTATTAAGGTTTTTTTAAATTACGAAGGCTAACTCAATTAAAACATTAAAATAAAACAAATAACTTTATAGTATATGCATTCAACACTTCGTTCTCTCTTCTTATGTTTCACCTTCAAATGGTCTTATTTATATAACTTAACCTTTAGCATATAACTGTTAGACATTAACTTCTTTTGAATACACAGATATTCTTAATGTTTTAAAATTTGTATTTTTAATGCTTCAAATCATCTCATAATCACATCTGTCTTTATTCCATAATTAGCAATTTTTTACGAATAGATTGTTGATTCCATTTAACTAGCAAATTTCCCTTTTTTGCTTTCTAATTTCATGAGGTTTCCTTTTACATTTATAATTAGAGATGCATTGTTAAAAGTACAAGATAATATATCAATATAAGATCAACCAATACATTTGAAAACTTTCCTTAAACTTTATGATCATAATTTCATAAATTACATAGCCTCAATTCAAAAACTTTTCTAATATAAAATTTGATTCAATTAACTTACTTTTCAAAAACTTACTATAAGTGAAATATTAAAAAAATTCCATATAAAACTACATTTTTATTTAGTCTAATTCAAACACAATTTAGCCCATCTAACATAGATTAATCGAGTCAAGTATCTGTCACGAACATCTGTAAATAATTCTCAAGTAGTATTTTCCAAAAAATAATCTCAGAGAGTAGATTATACTGGGGAAATATTATTCAACCACAAATGATCAGTCTCACTGTTACAGAGCAACAGATACAAGGCAATACTAAGAGAAAAGATTCAGAGGAGGAAGCCAGGAAGAGGAAAATCAGGAGAAGCGAAACATACAGAAGCGAAGAACTGGTCTTACATTCCTTGCCCCAATTCCCTTCACACCCCAACTCATATACCTTCGTTTTCTCTAACCTTCAATGATTTCTTTTGGGCCCTCGTGCTACGTCTTAGCATTCCTTCCGTATGAATCTCTACATGCAGATCTTTTGCCACCTGTCCTCTCATAATAACCTCATCATTTGGGTGTAATTCCACACCACTACCTACCAACTCAGCAGCCATAGCGACCTCATCAAGTGTTTGCTCTCTTTGCTCTTCCTCGTGATCACTAGTCATGACAGTATCTATGGCCAAAAATAATATTTTTATGAATTACAATTTTAATCCAACTAAAATCCACATAATTAAGGATGTTTCACAAAAATAAAAACTAAAAAGCTAAAAGACCTTTAATCCAAGAATGAACTTCCCATTTATTTATTTATTTTCTTTTTGTAAAAGATAAGTGTCAAAGATAATTGTTATTTTTAAAATTTAAAATACAAAATTGTTTTAAGATATACTAAAGTTTAATTTTAATTAAGGTAAAATTGCATATAATCCATCTAAATTTTAAATCATATGTAAATAATCCCTTGAACTTTAAAAGTTGAGAAAGAATCTCTCTAAATTTTGGATAATATGCAAATCATTTCCCTAAACTTTGGACATGTACAGATAGCTCCCCTGGATTTTAAAAATGTACAAATAACCTCCCTAAAAAGTGTGACATATGAGGAGGGCTATTTACAAATAATTCAAAGTTTATAAGGTTATTTGCGAATAAATAAAAAAGTTTAGGGTAGTTATTTGCACGTATCCAAAGTTTAGAAAAGTTATTTATATATTATTCAAAATTTAAAAAGATTTATTACAAACTTTTGAAAGTTCATAAAAGTTTTTTGCATATAACTCAAAGTTTAAGAAATTTTTTTGCACATAACTCAAATCTTAACTACATAAACATAAATAATTTTAGCCACAAAGATAATTGATAATTCTCCAAGGTAAATTACTCTTACACTCTTTAAGAAATATTTAAATAATATAGTTTTTCTCTATTATAAAAAAAATATATAAATTTTTCTTAAAGTCAAAAAATGGCTATAATATTTTTAAGGATAATATTACTTTCTTTTTATAAAAAATACAATATATTAGAAAATGTAATTTCTTAAATTTTATTTTAATATTATTGATTTTGTATTGAAAATCATAAAATTAATTTATTCTAAGTTAAAAAAAATGATTACTTTATATTGATTATACATATTTAATATTTTTTATATTATATAAATATTAAATATAATATAATGTTTGTAGGAGTTTATGTTTTTATACTATATTGAATACTGTATATATATATATATATATATATATTTTAATATCCAATAACTCTCAATTATCTCTCTAGAAGTAACTCCTATTGCAATATAATATTTAAAACATTTATTTTTGTAAATAAAATAAAATTGTTAAATGTTAAATCTTTAAATTATAACACACGGACATATTCCCAAAACAATCTATCATCCAATTTAATTTTTAAAATACATTGCTTGGTCTTAGTCATTGTCATCTCATTCGGACATATTCCCTTCCTTTCAAAGCCGCTCTCTCCATTGCCTCGGAAACACTTGCACCACTGATGGCCTCAAACAAGAGGCACCTATGTCCTCTCCTCTCTGTTTTCCTATTTCTACTTCTCTCAGGCATTCACCTACTCTAACTATTCTTGATTCTCTTGTTCATTTTAGCTTTGTGTTTTACATATATATGAGTTTTCTCGTCTAATCAAAAGTTCACATTTCTAACCTGTTTAGTCTTTGTTACAATATTGTTATTACAGAACAATGGGGGTTGCAAGTTGAGGCTCGTCTGCATCCTCACCAGCCTAAATTTCGGTCAAAGAAACTGTTCGTGTTCGGGGATTCTTACGCAGATACCGGCAACATCCAAAGAGGACTATCTAAGGTCTGGAAAGAGCCTTACGGAACTACCTTTCCCGGCAAACCCGCCGGTAGGTTCTCCGACGGCAGAGTCCTCACCGACTATATCGGTATGTTTGTGTGTGGCTTTTATTTCATCTTTCACTTGACGTTGTTTGGTTCTCTCTTTTCCCAGAAAAATTATGCATTATTCAATTGATTCAAAATTTTTTTTTCCTTTTGCCCTGCTGCTTCACACATCATGTCCCCTCTGTATTCTACACTATCTCTCTTTTTCATTTAGAATTATTTGTCGAACAGCACGGTCTTTACTCTCTCATATGTGACAGCATGCTTTGGACACTTTTTGTCTTTATTAATATTATTAATCATTGCTTTCAGCACTCTATACTCTTTAGTTCCTTTAGTAGTCACTGCCATAATTCGTGTTCAGAGAAATTACACTGCCAATTTTCTCAAAAGTGGTTAATCCTTAATATATAGTATTCACTACCAATTTAACGCACTTTCAGCATGTAACATGGAATTTTAAAGTAGCTTTGGTACACTTTTTTTTTTCTTATCCCCAGAAACTTTTACTGGTTCTGGACGCATGCAGTTTCGTCTGTAAAAGTTATAAAAGATTGTCCCTCTTTACTGGTTAATCAATAATTACAATCACAGACAAAGAAAATATATTATATATGAAGTAATCAATTCAGCAAATTAAGCAACATCAATCAGATTATCTTATGTAGTTTACCGGGAATTATTAATGAACTCATACTGATGATACCTGCAGCTAAATATTTGAAAGTGAAGTCACCATTGCCTCACGGAATGATAAAAGAAAAGCCACATCACGTTAAATATGGGATGAACTTTGCTTTCGGTGGTACGGGTGTTTTCGATACCTTAATTGCAGGTCCAAACATGACCACCCAGATCGATCAATTCGAAAGCCTCATCAATGATAATGTATTCACCAAATCGGACCTTACCTACTCAGTGGCCCTCGTCTCCGTCGCTGGAAATGACTACAGTAACTTCTTGGCCACCAATGGCTCCATTAATGTATGCATTATATTATATTTTGACCCCTTCTTTTAGGGCTAGTATTATCTATTCTTCAATATATACTAAGGCCTGTTTGTCTCAGATCTCCATTTTCATATACTAAGGCCCAATACCGCTGGTAGGTGGGTTAGGTAAATTTCCCCGTCCACCATCTGGATAAATTAGGACCCAAAAAAACAAAACAAAATCCCAGGGTACCACACACATTGGCTCCACTCAAATGGGCTCTAGCCGCAACTGCTCAAGCTTTTTCATTCACTGATCACTATGATCACCTCACCTCTAATGTGGATTTTAGTTAGTCCTTTTTCCCCCCTTTTTTTGCAATATATGAACATGATCAAGCTTAATCTGAGCTTATACTAATGTTTCTCTGTTTTTCATTGAATGTATATATATATATATATCAGGACGTGTCGTCTTTTATTGACTTAGTGGTGAATCAGACGGCTACCAATATGTTACGGATCCATGAGTTGGGAGTGAAGAAAATTGCAGTGACTTCTCTACCACCCCTTGGGTGCGTTCCTGAGGTCACCGTCTCATCCTCATATCAAGCTTGTAACGATACCTATAACATACTCGTCTTGTTCCATAACAGCTACTTACTAGGTGCAGTGGAGACGTTGAACGGAGAAAGCAGGGAGAATTTAAGCTTTGTGATGCTTAACCTTTATGAAAGTTTCATGTCAGTACTGAATGGCACCAATGAACGTAGCCATGGGATTCAGAACACGTTCAAGCCATGTTGCGCTGGGGTAAGCAGTGAGTATTCTTGTGGCAGCGTAGACGAGAACCTGGTCAAGAAATATAGTGTTTGTCATTATCCCGAAACGTCTTTCTTCTGGGATACGGTTCACCCGACACAGGCTGGATGGCATGCCATCTATAACAACCTGCGAAACACCACTGATCTTCAACAACTTCACCGCTAGTACAATTCTCTCTTTGGTCGAAAGGAAGTTTATTTTAGTAGCCAGCTTGTTTTGGTTTTTTTTTTTTGGTTATTTAATGATTGTTCCTGAAGCTGAATTTTGTGTTTTGTAATAAGAATTCGAATTGCTCCTGGTTCCATGGTTGCAATTTGCAAATATGGTCTTTGTCATGAAAACCTGTTGTGGAAGGTGTGTTTGTTTTAATGTTGATTTATTCTTGACGCTTGAAGTAATTACTTATTCCCTACGCCCAACGAAATTTAAGATGATGATAGCTTTGCTATAGGATGGCCTCTTTTCCTGTTTAATGCATATGTCAAACAAGAATGAATCGTGTTTTTTTAGCTACACATCGATCTGGAGAGGGATATTTAACAACAGGTCCATTCTCATTCATTACTCAGAGATAGCGCTAGCAAACGAGGTAGTAACAACAAGTCCGTACACCCGTGGTCTGACCAACGGATTCCCACCATTCCCTGTTTTATGGTTTCTCCTAATGAAGCCCAAAACATTAAGATAGCATCTGTAGCATATTTTCCAATTCCCAATACCAACATATGGAATTCAAATCCTTTTGAGCTGCTTCTTTGATGATAATGTTGTTCGGGTCATCAGTGATGATACAGCTTCCCCTCTCTCCTTTCCCCTCTTGCACCTCAGGATAGGATTGAATTTATAATATCTTGCAGGGCTGCTATTCCTGCATTGGCTAGGTTAATTCTAAGTGGATCATTCGTATAAATTCCTTGAACATCATTAACCCTCCAAGTTGGGTAAAAATTAAAATTCATCCCCAAACCCAACAATTTCATGAGAATCCCTGCTGAAGAAGAAGGTGAGGTCACACTCTGCGTTTCAATCGTCCATAGTCGTCGCCTCCCCCTTACAATTCTGATCAAGTAAATTTGTTTGTGAACTGACGAGACTAGTGGGTTTATTCTTCCGAGTTCCGATATTATCCTTTACATGAAGCCAAAAATATCTTCAGCTCAAAATAATAATAACATACAAGATTATATATGTTGCGAGTCCCGAAAAGATTTTAAAGCTCTTCCCTTTATTTTGGATTTTATATAAGGTTTTGCAATCACAATGTGCATAACAATTAACGAGTGTTTTTGAACCAGGACACCCACGGTTGATATCATCATGGCCAAGTTGAGGCTTTTCTCATTCATTATTAACATCTTTTGTTCCTCTATTCTGATAATTAACTTCTCCTCTCGCTATTTATCCATTACCGGCAATCCCCCCTGCCCCATCATAAATATCCCTTTCATTTACAGAAGCTCCCTCAAACTCGAACCTTTTTCCTTCTGTTGAATACACTTGCACTGCTCGTCTCGGTCTCAGGTATCCACTTTTTCAAATGCCCTCCATCTTCCCGCACGAATTAGATATCGCTTATAATTTTATCCCTGTTTAACTTTTTTGTATTTATTGATTTTACACATACATGAGCTCGAGATCATTTTTTTTCTCATAATTATCATTAATCATAGAGCAAATTGAAGCAGCTGGTCTCAAGCATAACTTTGGCCCAACTAATCTATTCGTTTTTGGGGATACGTATGCTGATGCCGGCAACAGCAATAAAGGGAAATCAAGTGCCTGGAAAGCCCCATATGGAATAACCTTTCCTGGCAAACCCGCTGGTCGGTTCTCCGACGGCCGAGTCCTCACCGACTGTATTGGTACCCCCGCGACACTTGCTTTCCATCATGCATGGCTTCGATCAAGTCTTGAAATGCAATTAATTAAAATGGGAATTGGTAAACGCAGCTATGTACCTAGGGTTGAATTCGCCGGTCCCTTATAGATTGAGGAAAGTGATGCCACAAAATATGAAACAGGGGGTGAACTTTGCTTTTGGTGGTGCGGGTGTGTTCGATACCGATGCTGCATCACCAAACATTTCCACCCAAATTGATTTTTTGGAACAGCTCATCAAAAACAAAGTGTACACCAGCACGGACCTCACCAACACAGTGTCCCTGTCTCCGTCGCTGGAAATGATTACGCCCATTACATGGCCACAAATGGCTCCCTTGAGGTATTTGTCTCTATCTAAATGCTATGTATGGCATATTCCTCAATTACTCCAGATAAGGATTTGTCTCCTTTGCTGCTCATCACACATTTTTGTCAAAACAAATATATACCCAACGCAAAAAGGAGTGTAACAAATATATATCCGGATTTGGACCCCCCCCCTCTTTTTCAAGAGCTTAGATTACTCCCCATGAATTTAAATTATTTGAAGTAAAAATAAAGTAAGAAGAGAGAGAGAGAGAGAGAGAGAGAGAGAGAGAGAGAGAGAGAGAGAGAGGTTTTTCTCCTTTTCATTTTACCTGGAGTTATTTTAGATGATTTTTTTGTCCCTCGTAGATTTCTTGCTTCGTTTTTTATTTTCATGTAAAACCCCTCATTCTCAAAGGGACAGCACTGTCCGGTTGTGACCACAACAAAAGGGGACCCAATTTTGGGAAGATGTAGGTGTGGATGCTAGTTTAAAAAATTTTAAATTTTAAATAAATCATTATGAGATAATCTAACGAGTGAATTAAATGTCTTAACAACTTTTTTGTTGGCTAAAAAAAAAGAACAACTTTTTTCATTTACATATATTATTATTATTATTCTTCAAAATATACTTTCCAAATGTGTGTGTAAAGAGAATTACAAACTTTCTCATTAATATTGTGAACTATTTTTAAGATTAAAATTTTAAATGACTAAAATAGAATGCTTAATCTTTAATAACCAAATTAAAGTAAGACATATCTTTAATAAAAAAAATCAGTTCACCCTAATCTAAATCATTCATTTTTGGAGGATTAAGAAATATGATTCAAGCACTATAATATAGGGTGCATGGACTTTAATCTTGATTCGAGATTGTTGGAATAATATTTTGGCATGAATTTTTTTTTTTTGGGGATTGAGACTCATGCAATTTATTCTCTAGAGAATCTGATCCCAAATTGTCACAGGTTGTAATTAATTTTTTGCATAAAAAAAATATGTGCAGTAAATACAGGGTCAGCTCGTACCTTAATTATAACTTGTCTTCTAAACTTTGGGCCCTATATCACTGGCCTAGTTGGGTTACGTAGATCGCTCTATGACCCAACGCAAAGCCTACTCGCTCCATTTATTTATTTTAATTATATCAAGTAAATTACACTTTTTTAATGAGAAATGTTTAAAATATTAGGTTCTTAATTTTTTTAAAATACACCTTATATGAAATTAAAAAAATAAGCTACACTTACATATTCTGTAAAAAAAAATAATTTATTTAACCAAAATATCATTATATTTATTAATTAAGTGTAATAAATATTAAATATGTATTTAATCAACATAAAACATTAATTATTTTAAATTTAAAATAAATTAAACTTATAATTTTTGGCACAAAATGAATAATATATTTTTCATAAATTAAATTTTTAATAAAAATTAGTATTATCTTTAAAAATATTTTAATCATGTTAAGATTTATAATTTTTGGGATAATGACAAGAAGTACTTTACATCTAAATGCATCTTATTTGTTGGAAATTTTTAATTGAAGAGAGAAAGAAAGCGAGAGAGAAGCCCCTTCCCCTCCTACCCCCAATCGCGCGCTCGCGCGAATATATATACAATAAATAAATAAATATCTGATACAAATGCAAAGGTTTCGAACTAAGTTTACATATATTTTTATAAAAGAAAATAACGGAAGAGGACGCAGCTTACCCTTTGCATAAACCCAGGTCTCCTTGTTCACTACTCTTCCCTATGTATGAACACATGTAATCCTGCTCTTTGATCTTACCAAGCCTGTCTGTTATTCATTGAAACGTTAGGGTTTGCCGTCTTTCATTGCGTCAGTGGTAAATCAGACGAGTTGCAGTCCATTCCGCATCCATGGGTTGGGAGTGAAGAAAATTGGCGTGAATACTCTCGAGCCCCTGGGTTGCCTTCCCGTCATCACAGCCTTATTCTCATTCCGACGCTGCAATGATGCCTTTAATGCCGCCGTAACTGTTCACAACAGCCTCTTAAATCAATGTGTGACTCGACTCAATCAAAAAACACAGAATCATTCCACCTTCGTTGTTCTTAATCTTTATGAGAGTTTCACGTCAGTACTGAGCCACCCCTCCACCCGTAACATACAGAACGCCTTCAAGCCATGTTGCGTTGGGGTTAACAGTACGTATTCGTGTGGGAGTGTAGATGGGAACAAGGTGAAGAAATATAATGTCTGTGACAATCCCAAATCGGCTTTCTTTTGGGATTCGGTGCACCCCTCAGAGGCTGGATGGCATGCCGTGTACAACAAGCTGCGAACCATGAGTGTTTTTCAACAACTTCGAACTAGCTACTAAAGATAATTTCTGTGTAACAGAGGAATGAATGGTAAGAAGTTGTCAGCCCGATGTGGTCTTTTATTATTGATTGTTTGCTTAAGTGTTTATAATACATCCCTTTTCAGTTGTTACCATGTCGCATTATGTGGGCAGTTGTTCGATTTTGTAGTTTCAATATAGGCAAGTAGATAGTATCCTGAAAATTAATCTGCAGGTTATATAGAAGGTATTATGTTTTGCTTGCTTTTTTTTCATTTTTTATTTTTCTTATTGTGCGCCTCTATTATATTAACCTCTTCAATTTCTTATAATTGATGTAAATATTAGCATTTTCCATATATATTTAATGTCGAAATTAAAAAATATTAAAAAAACGACCAAAAAATGCATAAACATTTCCATCATTTACTTACTTCCAAAAAAAATTTGTTCCAGAGAGTCAGGTGCAACTACTATCAAAAAGAAATTCTTTTTAAAAGAATGTAAAGAAATAAATCATAAGGTTTAAGACACACTGTTACAAGGCGGCCAAATCAATCCAACGGGTTAAACTCAATTGGTTAAAATAGACATAGTACATTATTTTTTTCACAATTTGGATTTGATTATTCTAGAGAACACTTGAACTAGATTAGAATAAGAAATACACCATATCAATGTGAATGAGTACGCCTTTTAAGTTCATTTAAAAAGAAAATAGTCTAGACAAAGTTCAAAATTATTCTCACCATAATAACTAAAAAATAAATAAAAGCGGACAAATTAAATTAGTCGTGGGCTTGCTATTATAAGGAAATGAGGAAATTAACATTACAAAGAAAGCATGCCTATTGCACTGCAGGGCAATAGTTCATGGTCAAAGAGAACAGAATAGTCAAAGGTATAAAAGTGTAACTGATACTACTATACTAGCAATGGAGTATAGTAAACTAATCGCTTGAACAGACTCCTCCTAATTAATTGGATATTTATTCAGTACTATAAAACTCCGCATCAGAGTTCTCATCGGGATATGTGGAAAATGAGAACCGATCATCTTTACCATCCATGTATCAAGAATTGAAAAGTTTTATTTTCGCTCCCTCTCACTTTCCCTACTAATTAATTATCCACACGCCAAAGCTGAAGTTTCATACGCATGAATAATATCCTAAAGCAAAAGAGTAAGAAAAGTCCCATTCCGGCCTTGGTGAGGAACTTGAATAATCCAAGGACAAACTACTTTGACTCTAATTGATGATGGGGCTTAATTAGAATGGCGACACAGATCAACAAGATAGACATGACAATTATTATATTCTCCAATATATTGAGGGATTATAACTTTTGGATGGACACGTACAATGCATATCATGCCTGAGACTAAAATTACCACTATGGAAACTTCCTGCAATACTGGCCATCCAATGTGGTCGACAACAGGCAACCTAACTACTGCTTATAGTCTGCTTTTATCATTTCCAAGCAAATTATAGTCAAATATGCGCTTACGGGGTTACCGATTGAATAAATAAAGCTAATTTAAACACATGCCAAATATATAAAATATATATTATATTTTGACTCGGAGTCCATGGACTCGGAAGTTTCTATATTGGATGAGAATATGGTTCCACTCCAGCACCAAGACAGGACAACACACTAATTTGCTTGTTTAATTTAATTTTGAACTAACGCAAGTGTATATATATATGTATATATATATACACACAACTGAACTTTCCAAATTGATGACGGTATGGATAACTCCTATATAGCATCTTTGTCCAAGTTTCATTTACAAACGAACTATGTATAATTATACGTGTTATGAATAATGAAAGAAAAAAAACAGAGAAAAGATTTAAAGGATTGTATGCTATTTTTAGAAAAAAGTCTTTATATATAGGGAGAGTTTAAGTCTAAATATATATATATATATATATCACAATAATAAATATACAATGAATCACAATAATTAATTATAAATTATGTACAAGTCAAATCTCTAATAAATTGATATTTCCAAGATATTATTGAGATACTTGCACATCTCCCTCCAAACTCAAGTGAGTGTGGAAGAAACCAACTTAAGTTTAAAATCTAAAGTCAAAAAGCTGTCAAGGTGATATGGATTGGTGAGCAAGTCAGCAAGCTAATCAAGAGTTTCAATAGAGATAAGGCGAAGCACACCATGTGTGATGTGTTACCAAATGAATTAACAATCTATTTCAATATATTTGGTGCGTTTGTGGAAAACACTATTATGAGCAATATGAGTGGCACTCTAGTTATTACAATAGAGATCAGTGGAAGAGGATTGGGGGATACATATATCATCAAGTGGCCAACGGATCCAAAGGATTTCAGAAGTAGTGTTAACAAAGGCTCTATACTTGATTTAGTGTTAGAGTGAGTAGTTAGACTCCATTTCTTCCTTTGTCATGAGATGAGAGAATCACTAAAAAAAATACAATAATTGATAGTGGAGTGGCAATCAATGGGATCTCCACCTCAATTAGCATCTAAGTAAGCCCATAGAATTAAAGAGGAGTGTACAGAGAAATAGAACCTATGAAACAAGGTTCCCTTCATACAATGAATAATATGGAAAGTTGCAGCATAATGAGTGGAATGGGAACTGGCATGAACTAGCTTACTAAGTGAATAGCATTGGAGATGTCTAGGCAAATAACAATGAGATAGGTAAGATTTCCTTAGAACAACCAATAAAGGGTGGGATTATCAAGCAATGTACCATCCCTAGGTGTAAACCGGATATTAGGTTAAAGAGGAGTAATTCAATGTGACTATCAATAAAACTAACTCAAGAGATAAGATTTGAAGCATACTTAGCTTGTAAGAGAAAGAGATCATCTATAAAGGAAAGGACTTCAAGACTCAAAAAATAATTAAGAAAATCAAGATCCTTCATTTCAAAATGTTGGCTTAAAGATGTCTTAAGGTCAACAATTCCATCCATTTTATCATCTGTAATGATCATATTATCAACATAAAGAAATAATAATAAAAACTTTATGTAGTCTTACGGATCAAGATAATGGAGTCATAAAGACTGTATGAGAATCCAAGCTGACTAATGGTGGAATTGAATTTTGAAAACCAGGCTCAGAGAGCTTGTTTGAGACCATATAAAGCCTTGCGAAGATGACAAACTTTGTTAAGTGGACAAGTGTGGCCATGAAGTAGGCGCATATAGACTTCCTCTTACAAGTCACCATTAAGGAAGACATTCTTAACATCCATCTAATTAAGGATCCATTTTCATATGGCAGCAATGGCAAGAAAGGTGCGAACAAAAGTCATATGAGTAATGTCACGCCTTGAAACCACAAGTGTGACCAACACAGAAGATGAACAATTCCTTTTCTATAAGCTTATATAAAACTAAAATCCTACCAAATATTCAGTGAATATTCTTGTAATTCAATGTCAGATGATAGAACCAAATATAACAATTATGAATTATACTTGCATTAGGCATATTTAATTACAGGTGACTTTTGTAAAAATTTTAACAAAATCTCTCCTGTAATTTGGACCTCCCGATATTTCTACAGTTAGCCTAACCAACACAAATATATCAAAAGGGAGTCCTTAGCCCAACTAACACAAATATATCAAAAGGGACTCCTATTATCAATTTAGACTAGTATACATCAATTTCTAACGATGTAAGACCTTATCTATGGTTCAATAGAGCTACATGCAAACATACTATAGAAAAAAATAAATTCCAAGTAAATCATCAAAATATGTCCATGCGAACAAATGCGGGGCTCGCTAAGAACGAAGGAAGATGATTAATCCTAAGCTAGTGAAGAGAGATCAGGTTCAGTCTTACTATTTGAAAAAAAAATTAAAAGTAAAAAGAATGAGTTAAATGCTCAATGAGTAAATAAGGCTAACTATAGGGTAAAAGAATGATTTCAAATTAAAGTTTATTTCAAAACAATAATCTAAAAATTTAAGACACTTAATATAGTAATTAATAACTCTTCTCGATAAAAATGATTCATCAAATACAATAGGAGTATTTAGACGATACCAAGTGAATCAAACATAAAGCGTATAGCTCATGAGGGTAAGTAACACAGACGCAGAGCAATCCGCTCACAAAAATTAAAATAGACTTGCTTAGGGTGCCCAACTACACAGGACTAGCAACACCCCTATTAGTTGGGGTACATATCACATTACACTGTGGCTAATCATTACTATAGTTAGCGATAAAGTCCTAAAATAGATAATTCTCCTAAGAAATCATCTCATAAGTATATGTTCGAAATAATTCAAATTCTTAATCATGCATATTTGTAGTCCAAACATGTAAACGGAGTACTTCATTAACTATTTCAATTTACAGAAAAAAAAATCATGAAATGGAATTTAAAATTCCCATAATCAATAGAGGTGATTTCCAACATCGGTATATATATTCTCAAAGTTCAAAAATACTTAAATAGATATTTAGATAATTAAATAACCAAAATTATAATTAGTAATATAAATATATTTAATTAAGAACCATTTAATCATGAATTTTGAAATGAACTACATTGCATATATATATATATATATATATATATATATATATATATATATATATATATATATATATATATATATATATATATATATATATATATATATATATATATATATATATATATATATATATATATATATATATATATATGTATATAGCATATAGTCAACATTATTTACTCATCTCTCAATATGACACAGAGAAATACCCTATTATATCCACTACTAACTCCTTAGTGGTAACTAATTCTCCCGAACACCGTATAATACCAGTTCACAAGGTCTTAATGTTTAGATGACCTTAAAATACCTTATAAGGAAATCTATCTTATTTTCCCAAACACTTAGTCTTAACAAGTTTCCTTAGATATAGTCATCAATTGTGTCTCTTTCACAACACCAACCTTACATATTTAAGTTATAATTTTGTTAATACTCAAGTATTATATCTATTCCGTTTAGCGATTACCATCCCATACTTAATTTATTTAAGAACTTTCCTTCCTAATTTTTATACCTCAATTAAATGTTAGCTATAAAACTTTATCTTAGTTAAATTAAAATTTCTCAAAGTTAGTGAACTTCTTATAAATTCCCAACTTAGAGTCCTTGAATTTTTTCCTCATTTACCATAAAAATTTCCCAATAACTTAAGGTTTAGAACATGAACCAAAATAAAAAGTAAGGCATTTGTTCTATGTGATTTAAAACCACTTAACGCATAAATTTGAGAATTAGCACAATAAGCTATCAACCTACCAAAATTTAAAATTGTCATTTTATTTATTTATTATTATTAATATACATATATATTTTCTTTAAGCCTTAAATACCGTTATAATATGGGATTTGTCCATGGCAATTGTCAAGAAGGAAAATCTCATTGTTAACCCAAATTCATAAAAATAATGGCATAATAGACAACTTACATAGGAAATCAAGAGAAAATAAAGCTAATTGAATCCTAAATTTTAAATCTCCTTCACACCCACATTTTTTCCTTCCCTAAACCAATAGAGGCACACACAAGATAGCCCCCTCACACCTCTGTTCTGCTTGATTGAAAGTCAGAAATGGAGGATATGTAAAGTAGATTTTTAAACCAAAAGAAAAGCAACTATGCACCAAAAGGCAAAAAGAACTCAAAAGATATTAAAGGCACCTGACTAATGACAAATGCGCTAAGATTTTAGATTAGAATCCATAACAAAGAAGAGAGAATATGCACAATGAATTTAAGACAAATGGAAAGGAAAGAAGACACACCAGAACAACAAGGAAGAATTAAAAGATACAGGCATGTTTTAGTAACCAAGGATCGAGTTTCAAACCTAAGGGGAGGTGGTTCTGCATGAAAGGAAATTGTAGCCAAGAAGCAACAATGGGGTATGATTTCTGCAGTAGAATACCATATAGGAGTAGCAATAAAGGAAGAGCATGAGTTATAGCAAAATAGAGATGATAGTCAATGGTTTCTGGTCATCCTAACCCTTAGCTTGCTGTTTGATAAGATTGCTTTGATGCTAAAATGTGAAGTAGAATACTAGGGTGGGAAATGATCAAAAAACACAACCTTCCAATGCAAAAAATAGGTGTAATTTTGACAAGACTAAAACAAAAGGTGGTAAAAGAATAATAATAAAAAAGCAATGGTTTTGGGTTTAAAACCTGGTACGCTACCTTTGTGTGTGTTTGTTGCAAGTATATATATATATATATATATATATATATATATTCATTTAGGTTTTACAAGCAATAGGAGCAAACGTTTCTTCATAGTCAATATTATATTCTTGGGTAAATCTTTTGGCCACCAAGTCAGCTTTATAATGATTAATAAATCCATCTGATCGAGTTTTAATTTTGTAAACCTATTTACATTTTACAAGTGCCTTACCAAGAGGAAGGTCAACCATATCCTAAGTACCAGTAGCCTCTGAAGCTTGTAGTTCTTCTTACACAGCTTGTTAGCAATGAGGATTTGTACAAGCCTCTTGATAAGACTATGTTTCATGAAGGTGAAGTATAGTAGAAAAACAGTGGTAATCATTGAGATAGGTTAAAGTAGTTCTTACCTAAAAGAGACACATGGAAGAAGGAGTAATGTCTAATGTAGAATTGACGAGCAAGGAAGAATCATAGAAATAAATAAAAATATTTGAGATTCTTAGGAGCTCACTTTGAAAGTCATTAAAGGAGTTGGAAGTCGTAGGACCTATATCTAAAGTACCTAAAATATTAGTATTAGAGGAAAATAGATCAATAGAAGATTAATAAACAAAGGAATAGATGTGGGAGGAATACACTTGAACTAGGAAACAGAAGAAAACATGATGTCTTCCTAAAAGATGACATGATGGAAGATACAAATATGTTGAGAAATTGGATCATAACAACAGAAGCTCTTATGTTTAGTATCAAAACCAATAAAACAATAGAGGTAATCATGTGGTTTAAGTTTAATGTACTCACAAGGTTGAAGAAGGATAAAGTATGCATAACCAAAGACCTTAAGCAAGGCATAGTTTGGAAAAGTATAATAAAAACATTGAAAAGGAAACACATTACCCAATATAGAAGAAGAAAAGTGATTGATAATAGAAATAGCATTGAGAGCAGCTTCACCATAGGTGCTTTTGGGACAAGAGGAGATGATATAGCTTGAATAAAGTTAAGAATATGATGACATTTTCTTTTAGCATGACCATTTTGTTGAGATGTGACAAGCCAAGAAAATTCAAAAAGAGTATTATGTTTAAAAAGAAATGTTAGAAGTTTAGAATCACGACATTCTATGGCTTTATCATGACTGAGTCTTAATGGATGTGTGAAATTTGAGTCTTAACCATAATAACGAAGTTTATATAGATTTGAGGAATTTTTAAGCAATTTTTCATTAAGTACATCTGAGTGAAACGAAAGTGATCATCAACAAATATCATAAAATATCGATAGCCTCTTATAATGGGTGTGGGAACTAGTCCTAAAATATTAGAATGGATAAGATTAAAACGAGAATTAGAAAATAAGTACTTTTATTAAAAGATAAAGCAAGTTGTTGAGTTATTTTGCAAGAAGTACAATGAAAAAAATTCTTTCATAATAAAACCTAAAATACCTTAAAAGATGAGTGGTTGCAATTTGCTAAGGGAATTATAACTTAAACATTAATGGCATAGCTAAAGAGTAGAGATGGTGGAAGTTGTACAAATGGTTAGCACAAAGGATTGAGAAACATTAAGGTTAGTAAGTTCAAATAATCTATTAATTTTACACCTATTCCCACTTATTTGTCATGTTCAAGGATCCTATACTAAATAATTAGTAGAAGAAAAGGTAAGAATATAGCTAAAGTTATAATGTTATCCAATATAGATGAGATTAAAATTCAATTCAGAAATAAGATAGGTATTAGATAATGTGAGAGTAGCTAAAAAGATAGGACCCTTGTAACTTACTTTCATAAGAGAACCATCAGTATTGTGAATAAAATAGGTAGTGTCTTTAGAAGATATGGAGGAAAAGGTATAGGATGAAGAAGTTATATGATTAAAACAAGCTGAATCAAAATATTAATTATCATTACTTGGCATAGTGGCTAAGGCAGTAAAAATATAACCCATATAGGAAAAAACTTTTTTAAGGAGGCATTTAAGACCACTGATGGAAAATGAGATTTGAGAAGTAGAGGAAGAGACCTTATTGGCAATGGTAGTAATAAACATAGGCTAAGAGGAGAAATTAGAACGAGGTTGAAACTTACTCTAATTAGATCTTGGTGGACGAGTAAAGCAATACTTAATCAAATGTCCCTAATTCTTACAATATTGACATATTAGATAAGAAAAGGTTACAGTGTGCCCTTTCTTTTTACAAGTCTTGAATTCTACATTAGGGCATTCAGGAAGTAGATGTTCAAGTTAACGATAGTGATGATAGAATTTGCCTCCTTTGTTGGTAATTAAAAAAGCAAGATCAATTTTAGGTTGGAAAAGACCTAATTGCATTTCTTCATATTTGAGATAAGGAAATGCATCCTTAAGTGTGGGTAAGGGACTTTAATGCAAAAGAAAGGCTTAGACAAGTTCATAATCATTAGTGAGAGTCATTAAAAACTAAATAAGCCTATTGTGGTTACAATAGTCATGAAAAGTTTTAACATCAATAACATTTTTCAAAATCAGTTCACAAAAAGTTAGCTAATTCCAAATAATCTCCATTTGGGTTAGGAAAAAGTAAATAGGTTAACCAGGTTCTTACTTCAAATTGCTAAGTTTTTTCAACAACTGATATTGATGAGAAAAATCTAGAGGGTTATATTAATTTTAAAGGTAATCTCACACTTTTTTAGCAATCTTATAATGCCCAACCTAAAAGTGAATATTAAAGGTGGAGGTATTCCAGAACCAAGTTATTATTTGATTATTTTTGCTATTCTAATCTTTCAATCTATTGTCAAATTTTTCATTAATTTCTCCATCCTTCTTTTCTGGGCATGTAATATCTCCTACCATGTATCTCCACAATTTTTAGCCTTTTAAGTAGTCGTGCATTACTTCAAGTCAATGTCAATAATTGGATCCATTAAAAACAATTGAAATAGGCTATGTAACATTGAGTTTGTCTATTTGATATGCTAATATCGTGCCATAGGGACAAAATTAGCAAAAAAATACCTCAAAAATAGAAAGATCTCCCCAAAAAACTTCAAGTAGGTTCTATCTATCATGTTAGCTGCCATGTTAGCAAAAAAGCACAATAAGTGACATGTTAGCATGCCATGTTAGTGTGACATGTCATCAAGCCACATTAGCAAAATATTTGTCACGGGATGCCACATCAGCAATCTAACATGTTAGCAAAGGTGCCATATCAGTTGTAAATCCACATAAACACACAGGTCAAAAGGGTCTGTCTTGGATGTAGATCCAGGTCACAACTGGTGTGGTGCGTGCAAAGAGTGAGGCAGCACATGAAGGCATATGGAGAATTAGATGCTAGTAAAACTTAACTGGCTAGTAGATTAGAGCCTTTTGAAAATGGTGGTGGGAGTAGTGTCGTTGATGGAGGGTGATGGAAAGGTAAGACAGAAGAGGATGCCTCTTTTTTAAGGAGAGAAAAAGCTCTATGTTTTCTAAAAACCCCAATAACAAGGATTTTGACAGCATATTACAAATAATGAAAGAAAGAAAACCAAAAAAGAAAAGATTTGAAAGATTGTATGTTATTAAGTTCCAAAGACAAGTCTATTTGTATAAGGAGAATCTAAGTAAAAAAAAAAAATCATAATAATAAGGATATAATAAATCAGAATAATTAATTACAAATTATATATAAACCAAATCCCTAATAATTTGATATTGTTGAGATACTCGCACAATATGAATCACTTTCTTTGTGCTCAATGGCAGTTTTAAGTTGAGAGTAGAACACCATGGAATATGGCCTTCTTTTAGAGTCGTGTGACTGTCTCTCGCTAGGCTGCAGGTAAATGTATATTTGAGAAGTGAGTTTTACGTTACATTTTCTTGCAATATAATTGGACATTTGAGTCTCGAAGATTATGGCCAGTGGAGCCATTTATTTTGTCTCGGCCCATTTGGCATTTTGAAGCCACCAAAGAAATATCACCTCAGTATTTACTATTAATTCATCGTTGGTGCTTTTTGGATCACTGGTAGAGTGAGGGAAATTGAAACCTCGAGGGGTCCATTATCTCTCTCTAATTTTTCAGAGACATCGCATTCTTCTTTATTGCACTTGTCGTTGATCTGCCCATGAGGTTGATGACGCGGTGTGGGTACTATATTGGCATTTTGCACTTTCCATATTTCATACATTCAATCATATATAAGTATATATAGAAAACACCCGTTCAAAAAATTAAAAAGAAAACGAGGACATTCAAAAGTGAGAGGACTGAGTTTGGGAGTAAAAATCGCACGTGTCCATTAAAACCTGGTTGCGTGTGTGTGTCACTGACGCTTCACTTATTTCTTGTTGAATCTTTGGCTTTGTTTGCAGATTTGTTCCCCTTTTTCTTTTAGTACACATTTTGTAATATAAAAATAATGGAAAAATAGTTATGTTAATTTACACTAAAATTTAAATTTATTGATGAAAGTTAATGGGTTCATGTGTGCCTCTGTTGACTGCGCTCTCAAAATTGTGGGGGATCATATCCAATAATTATTGGAGATCGATGCTCAACAAATTTTTATTAACCATTGCGTGTTAGTTTTTTGATATTAAACTAGTCATGAAAAATATAAAGAACGAGAACTGATCGTGTGTGTGTGTGTGTGTAAAAGGTAAGAGTAAAGTGAACAAATCCGATGAAGTACGTGCTCGGAGAAAGTTTAATGTTACTGCGTAGAGGATGAAGCTGGTTGGTGTTTCGTGACAACTTGGCCATGTGAGTACTCTCCCGTTTGATCTTTGGTTCCTTGTATATATCATTTATACTCGCTTTCTATATTTGGCATGTATCTATCTGCATCTTTTATTGGATTGTATGAATATACATACATATACTGGTTGGTGTTTCGTGACAACTTGGCCATGTGAGTACTCTCCCGTTTGATCTTTGGTTCCTTGTATATATCATTTATACTCGCTTTCTATATTTGGCATGTATCTATCTGCATCTTTTATTGGATTGTATGAATATATATATATATATATATATATATATATATATATATATACATATATATATATATATATATATATATCTTTTTCATTTCATGAGAAACGTGTCTGTCTTTTCAGACATGCTGACATTATATATATATATATATATATATGTATATCTTTTTCATTTCATGAGAAACGTGTCTGTCTTTTCAGACATGCTGCTAATGTCAGACTCCTATCATGTATATACTTTCACCCTTGTTACACTTTGTTAATTATTGTCACAGAACTAAGCCCAATAGCCAAGAAATGAAAAAATAAAAGGAATTGAAAAATGAATCACAAAGGCTTAACGCATCTGGATGGCTTCTGACTAGCCATTGACCTAAAATGACAAGCCAATTGTGGATTTCATACATTTTTCTCGAAAATAAATCAGATGATTTCTGTTTTAATATCACGAAACTTTCCCAACTTAGAAACTGATTAGATGCCATTTATGACGCACGGATTAACTAACTTGTTACCAATTTTAAAAATAAAAATTCCATTGAATGGTTTTAAAAATGAAAATTTCTTTAAAAGACTGAAAAAAAATTATTATTAAAATTTCTAAAAATTATTACCCATATTTTTTAAAATTATAATTTAATCTTTCAGATATTACAAAGAATTTTTTTAATGTTAACTTTAAGAAATATAAATAGTTACTTTAGGAAATATTAGTTGTAATTTTAATTTTTTAAAAAAATTTTAATTTTTAAAAATTTTAATATTATTTTTACTAACTTGTGATCATTATGAATAATTTTTCCTTTTAAACTAAAAGGTACTGTGTATTTTGATTCAATGAATTTGATCTATATCAATGGAAAAGAAGAAAGGAAATTAACTCCAAAATATTTAAATTACTATTAAGAAAACTTTTTTTCATTGTACGATGAGGGTATAATTATTAGACATTGTACGCCAAGTGAGAGACGAGGAGGACGTCCACATCCCCACGGTGGATTTAGAGAAAATAATTTTTTTCAGGCGCTGGCACAAAATTTAAACTAGATCAAATAATTTAGAGAGCACACTTCCTTAACTATTAATCCAACAGCTTATAAAGTCTTAAAATAATATTTAAAGGAGGAGTAAAACTCTATTTTAATTTGGTCCAGATATGGTATTTATTAATTTATCTTCCCAATTTAGTCTTTTATAAATAAGATATTTCTTAATTTGATTTCATTAAATTACATTCTCAATTTAATCCCTCACAAATAAATATTTCTTAATTCGACCCTTCACAAATAAAATTATTATTAATAATATTCTACTATTAATATATGTGATGACATGTAATGTTTACTTAATAAATAATATGTTTTTCTATCAATTTATTGTTGATTTTATTAATTTATAATATATTAATAAAATAACATTATTGATAACAGTTTTATTTATAAAATATTAATTAAATTGAAAAATAGCCACTTGTAAGGGATTAATTAATTAATTGAAAAGGTAATTTGATAATAAACCAATTTAAAACATATCTTATTTGTGAAAGACCAAATTAAAAAAATAATTGTATAAGATACTAAATTAAAAAATACTTCTTCTGTGAGAAACTAAAATGAAGTTTCGTTTTTTAAACAAGTATAATACTAACAAACTTCATACTCAACAATTTTCTGACCAAAAGAACTCACTTTAATTATAGATGTTTAATGTAATTATGTGAAGATCAATGATGAGCTTGAACTTTAATTAATTATCTAGTATTCTAATATTTAAAATGGAACATGTGCTCCTATATCATTGATCAATATAATTGACACTGAATATATTATTCGAATGGGCAGTTTGGTACATAAAAATGCTAGAGTAGAAAGTGAAATTAAAAGGAAAAAAAATGTTTTGAGAATGAAAAATACTCTTGTACCCTTACTTAAAAAAATGATGAAAAAGAATAAATATTATTAAATAATAATTATAATAACATAATAGATATTGCACAATTAAAGAAAAGGAATCATTTTCCATGAATCCTACCCCATGTTTTTGAAAATTAACACTTACCTGATTTACAAAATTTACCTTAGAAAATAGTGTTATATATGGGCTTTAAGTACTAATTTAGTGCATTGACCTATATTAATTAATTGTCTGAAAATGACGTGATCGCGCAGCCTAAAATTCCAAGGACGACCTTCAATACACACTTCATAAATTGGTCTAAATAAATCTCGAATGGTTATTAATTATAAAAAATTAAATGATTTAGCTATTAAAAACCGATATCCAATTCCAAAAATTGAACCTCGAATCTATGAAGTACATCAAGATAATTTACCAAATAGTAGCTTTATGCCATCATCACATCATTTTACACTTATAGCTTCACCTTTCATGTTAGGAGGAGAAGGAGACTCAATATGGAATTTAATTAATTGGACAAATATGTATTTACTTAAACAATTAGGATGTGTAGTTGACCCAAATATATCATTTGTTCACACATTAAGAGATCCACCTGAAGAAATCAAAAAGATTTTAGAAAAAGAACCAGAACATAAAAGAATATATAGATTAACTGAATTAGCAAAACCCATCGAACAAAAATTATATGAATCAAAAGAGGAAATAAAAAACTTAGGATCAGAGATCCAAGATCTAAGAATAGAATTATCCGAAATAGGAAATGAAGTACACTTAATAAAAAGAAAAATAGATAGAATAAGTCAAGTATTAGGAATAAGAAATACTGTAGAACCCATAATAGACCAACCAGAAATTAATATGATAAGGTTATATAAAGACGAAAATATTAAAGAAGTTACTGAGCCACAAATAAAATCCAGACCTATGAATGAACAAGTTTATGAAACTAGGAAAATAGTTGAAGAATTAAAATATGGACAAGAAGTTTTAAATAATAATTTATGGACTATTTTCGATGCTATTCAAGAAATGGATAATACTCAACTAAAAACAAATCAAGAAAATTTAATTAATTATATCTCACCAGAACAATGTCAAAAACTGAATAAGGAAAGATTAGAATTTATGAATAGAATTGATAGATTAGACCAAGATATAATAGAATTTTTACCATATCTACCAAAAATTGAACAACCTAAAGTAGAAATCAAACAAATAAATATGATGAAAATATTAGATGAACTGGAACAGGAAGAAATTGAAAGAAGAATGAGTCAAGAAGAAATAAATTTAGAATCTATAAAAGACAAATTAAGATATCTCAATCTTCAAGATAATTATGAAGTAAATATGCAAACTATAAAAATAGAGGAACCTCAAAATTTTAATCCTCCAAATATAAATGACCCCTCATATCATAGAAAAGATGAACAATCTAGTATTGATAGAGAAAGGGAAATACAACAACAAGAATTAAAACATAAAGAACCAAGAAAAGAAAATCAATCTTTTATGTTTGAAACAATTTATACACCTTCAGGAAAAACTAATTTTACACCCCCTCCATTAGAACAATACGAAACTAGACCAATCCCAAATTTAGGAATATGGTTAAATTTATATTGCAATTTAGATCGAGAAAAAAGATTAGACGAATGGCATAAATCACAATTTATAGCCTTAGCACACCGAAGTACTGATACTAATTCAACTCCTATAATAATTGAATCAAGTTTTACAGGAATAATCCATGAATGGTGGAAAAGTCAAACAGATGAATTTAGACAAAAAGTAAGAGAAGTAGAAAGTTATAATACCCGAAGAGAATTTTATGCTACAATATTAAGAAAATATGAACAAGTCTTAAGAAACGAATTCTTAGGAAGAAGTGTAGGAGCCAACGAACAAACAAAAATAGAAAGAGCAATAATAAAATTACATCAGATAGAAATATGTTCTTTGGAACCCAAAATCTTAAACCAGTATATCTGTGAATATCAAAAATATTATTATGAAGCAAGATTTAATAATTATGAACAAAAAAGATTTTATTTAGATCTATTCTACTATAAATTACCAAGATTATTATCAGAAAATATTCTAACAGAATATAGAAAAGCCTTTAATGATAAAATAGATTTAATACCATATATAGATACTATAGGAAGAAGAGAAGATTTTCTTCGTGAATATTTATCAAACAAATGTAAAGAAGCTTGGAAAAATAATAAATATTATAAAACGAATAAACTAATTCTACAATGTAGCAATATGGAAACACCTCATAAATGGGGATGTATACCAGAAAGAAAACAAATAAAAAAATATAAAAAATCATATAGTAAAAATCAGTCACCTTATAAACAATATCAATATAAATTCAAGAAATATCCTAAAACAAAATTTCAAAAGCAATCAAAATTTAGAAAACCTTTTACACCTGGAACATATTATAAAAAAGGACCAAGAAAAATCAATTATAATAAATATCCTACAAAATGTCAATGTTATAATTGTGGAGAATTAGGACATATAGCAACAGATTGTAGAAAACCAAGAAAACAAAAAATTATGAATTTAATAGAATTAGATGAAGATCATAATTTAGAACCCATTGAATTAAATAAATATATACATGAAGAATTTGATTATTCTGATATTGAAATATATAAATTAAAGAAATTAACATTATCAGAATCAAGCATAGAATCAAGCGATGAAAATTCTACAATTAGTGAATCAAAAAGTTATATTTTTGAAGAACAAGAAATAAATATGCTAAACGGAGAAAGCAGTAATAATCAACAAAATAAGTTAGAATTTACAACAAGTTTTAAAGAACTTCAAACAATATGGGATGAATTAGAACTAGAAAGCATTGAAGAAATAAACTTAGAAGAATTTGAAAACACCCAACCTCCAGACAAATTAAAAAATCCAAGATCTTTAAGTAAATCATATAGAGAAGCCGAATATAGTACTAAAGATTTAACATCAGGAGCCCAATATAGATGTTCCCGAACATCTAATACAAGAGATCCAAAATATGCTTGGCGATGTCCAGCAAGATCTTTATTTCCCAAAAGCAAATATTGTAAATTCCATTTTCAACAAAGGAAACCTAATCCCGAAGTAATTCAAAAAAGAGAGAAATGGAAAAAGGCTAACACCATAATAAGTAAACTAAAATTAAAATTTAAAACAAAATTAGAAAAAATAAAGGAAGAAGGAAAAAGGTCAAAAAATGATTAATTATTTACATATAAGCTTATTATGATTATCCTGTTGAATATATTGATTGCTGATTTTCTTAGCAGAGATGGAGCAATCATCTCAGACAAATAAAGCCACCTCGAATCAGCAAGAAGAGGAAAATCCTCATACTCCTTTAATACCACGAATAAATTATCTCGAAGCCAATCACAATATTTTGGCATCACAATTATCGAATCGTTTAAACAATATGAATAATTCCATCAATTATTTAACTCAGAATCTTGGAAGCCTTACTTCCTATGTTAATGAGTTAGAATCACGTTTAATGCAAGTAGAATCTCGAGTAATGGGTATGAGTATATCTCCTATCCAAACCCCTACTCAATCACCACCTCAGACACCTCAAAGCCAGTCCACACATATTCCACAAACTCCCTCTTTTGCGGCCATCCTAGAAAGAGAAGTAAAACAAGCCCAAGAACAAGCCCAAAAGGCCTAACAACAAAGTCCAAATACTCAAATAGCCTCATCCTCTATCTCAAATCCACAGACATCAGTCCAAAACCGCCTAAAGGAACAGTTTGAATATTTTCAGTTAATTATTGAAAGACTGAATCACCTTCAAATATCAGCCAAAACCATCAAATACATTTCTCATTACTCCATTAACAAAGCCGTTATCTATGCCGGAACAAATCCTCAACTAGTTCACACCTTATTTAGCTATGGACTAATTCATTGTATTTACCCCTCAAAAGATCTCACCGAATTAAGTCTACTTCCAACTGCTATCAAAGCTGCTGCCGAACATTACCATAAAATTATCACCCAGTATACCATATATATGCGCTGTTATTCAACAGTTGCAGAAATTACTCCCGAAAAATTTTATTCTCCCATTAATCTTATTAAATTCGGAACTACAAGGCAACCTTTCGCCTTTGAGCAATCCGAGAAATCCTCTATTGATCAAGAAGAATTCAGCCCTCTGATATCCAAAATAAGAGTCCAAGAATATGAAATTATCTTTGCCGAGATGAATAGAACTCTAACTAGTGATGAAGCCCAATGGACTTACTTCACTGGACCAACATCATGTATTTATTCCGTGGGAAGAACAAACAGCAAGCCCAAACTATTTAGTCAATTTTATGATAAAATAAAAACAAATAAACTGGATAATACTGAAGACACAAAAAGAAGAATCTGCCAGCAATTATCTGACTATCCAGTCCACATATGCATCTATTGCAAAGACAAAGAAAGATCAGCAGAAGATCAGAATAATCCACCGACCTCTATCAACATACTTGAAAGCTGATTTGACCAGCTGACATAGAAAAAACCAAAGAAGAAAAAGAAATGACCCCAAAGTGACATAAAGCATTGAAGTGACAAAAAGAAAAAAGGAAGAGATAAGATCGACTTGACAAAAAGAAAAAGAAGATTTGACAAAAAGAAAAAGGAAGAGATAAGATTCTCCGAAAAGTCAAAAAAGAAGACCGACAACGACAAAAAGAAGACTCGAAGTGACTCAAAGCTGACAACTATTATTATAGCTTTATTTCTACTTGTAAACGGCAGAGGAATGCCTCTCGCCTATATAAAGCCATGTAATCCTCATTTGAAAACACGCCTCGAACACACACACTTAATAACTCTGAATTCCTCTGAGAATTCTGAGCACCCTCTCTCTCTCTCTTGTACTCAACCGCCTTCATCAATAAAGCATTTATTTTGGCACCAAAGGTATGACTAGCTAAACTCTTTGCTCAGAGATTAAGCGTAATATTTCGAATCTTATCTATCCATAAATGAATTGATCCTCCGCTGTGTCAATACTGGAATAAGGATTAGAGATCCTTTGAACAGTAACTTAGAAATGGGAATAGTTAAGCCTCCAGTAGAAAACGAAGGAAGGCTGTGCTGAACTAAGCTGAAGGAGGAAGGTCTTGGCTTTAATGAGACATAACTCATCGATTGAGATTAGCCATAGAAATACCACGAATAAATTATCTCGAAGCCAATCACAATATTTTGGCATCACAATTATCGAATCGTTTAAACAATATATATATATATATATATATATAACACTAATTTATATGACCATTAGACGGGATTTTGATGGCAATATGTAAAAAAAAAAAAACCTAAATGCTCCATCATAAAAATGTTTTTTTGATATACTTAATTTTTTTTTAAAAAAAAAAGAGTCGCGGCATTGCAAATGAATATAATATCTATATATATATATATTATATATATATATATATATTGTATATAATTTATTATATAATTTATAGTTAGTATATTTTTTTATATTGTATTATTTAAATTATTTAGAATGATAATTAATTTAAATTTTATTAAAAATATATTTTTGTAATATAATTAAAAATTTTAATAATATAACAAGTGTATACTTTTTTAATAATATTATGATAAATATATAGTTTTTATAAATAATTATATAATTTTGTAATTAATTTAAATATTTGTTATAATATTATTGAAAAATTATATGCTTGTTATATTATAAATAGGAAAAATTAATAGTAAAAAAAATGATCATTAAGTTTAATATTATCTAAATAGTTAGAAAATTTTGACACTATGATAATTCAATGAAAGGAAAATTATTTCAAAATCATCTAGTTAATTATATTTTCTCAAATATTCTATTATTTATATTTTTACGTAAAGGTGGTTTACTAAAGGACATGGCCAATCCCTAAAAATTAAAAAAAAAAATTCTTAATAGAAGAAAAGAAGTCGAGGTCTTGTATCAAATTTTTTAGAATAAGAAGATAAGAAATTAAAAGAAAATAAAGAATAATACAATGTATTCAAAAAAGATTAAAAGAAATTATGAGTAATATATAATTTTAAAATATTAATTCTTTGTAATATTTATATTTCTAGTAAAGAAAAATTAATCAAGCCACTCCCCTACTAATTTTTCTCTTTTTTCCTCTTTTCTTAATCAACAAATAAAGTTAGAAAGTTCAAGGAAAATACATTTATTATTATTATTATTATTATTATTATTATTATTGTTATTACTATTATAAAAATAAAAGTGCATGGTTTTAAAATTTTATTTTTATTTTTTAAAAGGAATAAATAAAATTTTTAACATTTTAATATTGTATAATCAAACTTGTAATTATTTTTTCAAAAACAAAATACATCTATAAGAAAAAATATTAAGATTTATTTTTGAAAGTTATTAAAATCAAAGAAATTTATATACAAGCACTTATATACGTTAATTATTTTTTTCTTTCGCGTATGATAGTGAAGAAGCCGGTCACATGAGTTTAAATAATATAACACATCTGAATAACTATTTAGACCAAAATTTTTTTAGTTTAATTAAAGTAACACGTTATACCGATATTATATACTTACAATTTGAAACGTAGATATCAAAATACTTTATTGTACACAAAAAGGGTGTAATTAACTATTAAAATAAAAGAAAAGAACTGAACATTTTACCCAATATGTCCTCCAGTCCCACATCTGGGTTTTCGGCATAAGCGCCAGGGACGGCGTTGAAGTGGTTGCTGTCATGCTTCTTCTACTTCTATTCCTTCTTCTTCACTTTCATTCTCATCGATTGATCCATTATTTGGTTGACGATTAGGTTGAGGGGATTGAGCAGGGGGAATCAGTTGATCAGGGGTGAAAAACCCTTGCTGGAAAGATGCTCTCCATGGTTCAGAGGATGCACCAGCAGACTCTGCACTGAACGCTAACTGATCGAAAAATAGAGTAATGAAGGAGATACTTCTAGCCTCCATAGTTTGGGGTGGTGGGGTGGAGAAGAACGGCAGAAGAGCTGGTGATGTGAAGGACGATGAACCACTTCTAGGAGCAAAAGAAGGACCAGCACCCCCAACAGATGAAGAAGACCCAGTGCGCCAAAGGATGGTACACCAGAAGATGGACCAACACCTGCACAGTTTGCAAATGATGCAAAAGGACATGGCTCTTCAGTTTCTTCGTGCACAGGCGCTGGCATGTAGGAGGATGATGGTGCATCTGCCTGACATCTACTGCCATGAGTAATATCTACTAATGGCTGTTTAGTAGATATAAAACCATGTCCCCGCTTTCTTGGGCGAGCTTTTGGCTCTGGTGGTCTTTGTAAATGAGGAGCAGGCGGAGTAGGTTGAGAGACCAACATCTCCCGATGTTCACCCAAGGCCTGTAGCATCATCCTAACATCTCCACAGGTCCTCTCCCTAAATCCCGCATAATCAAGCGTCGGAGGATCGGCAATGGAAAGCATATATAGGTTGTCCAGTACATCAGTCTGTGAGAAAAAAAAACATTAGCCGTTACGTAGTTGGAGGAAAAATATGCACAAACAAAAGAAAATAAAAGGGAAGAAAAGGTCGTACCACAAAACCTTGGGAGCCACTCTCTGGATGGATCCACCGTCGCGTATGACACCAATACCAACGCATGTAATTAGATGAGCGATTCAATGAAGATACCTCTGTATCTGCTTGGGCAACAACCTGCTCCCACATATTCCACGTAGAGATAAATACCATGTGCTCCTGACGCCAATCTTTATGCGTTTTTCCTCTTAGTTGCAGAGTATGCAACGATCCCACATTAAACGGCGTTTGAGGGATATGCTGAACAAGGTCTGCATGATGAAATTCAACGAGTCAAAAGCAAATGATAGGTACAGACGCACGCCATATATTTGAACCTACTAAGTAATAATTTGGAATTAACTGTTGGACACTCGGACGGTCATATGGCTGCCAAATGAACTCATCATCTTTCATCTAATTTAATAATATCCTATAAGTCCGTAATGCCTCATTGGTTGGACGAATATGGTGGGGGATATGCCTCCATCTGAAACCCAGTGGTGGTCCTAAAGGATATATTTCCATCTGAGAATCTGCCTGAGCAGGGAGAGGTGGAGCCAGACGCGAGAAACGATCCCATACCCACAAGTGTAACAATGTTAGACAACCACCAATATTGACTTCAGCATAATTAGTTGCACTGCATAATTCTCTATACAAGTGGGTCAAAACTGTAGATCCCCAACTATAATGACCAGTCTCATCAAAATCGGCAAGTAGTGGTAAATACATCAACATCACCCTATGTCCCGTCCGATCTAGCATCAAGTATCCCCCAATTAACCTCATGATATATGCCCGAGTAAATCACTGTATGGTCTCATCATCTGGTAAGACTGCAAATATTTAGGCAAGCCATGGGACACTGAGTCGCTGTCTATCCATAATCTCTGGAGGTGGAACCACTTCAAGTAACTGTTGATACACGGTTGTCCAATTGTAATTTGTTCGGCCTGAAACAACTTGTCCAGCACAGGGGAGGCCAAGCTGAACAGCAACATCTTATAAGGTAATAGTTGCCTCTCCCCTAGTTAAGTGAAAAGTGTGGGTTTCGGGTCACCATCTCTCCACCAGAGCTAAAACTAATGCTGCGTTAAAGTCAAATTGATGAAGTCGAGAAACTCCAAAAAAACCAGATTGGAGCAAGTACGAAACAATGGCAAGTGGAGGATCAAAGATGTGATCCTCCTGTGCTATCCGTCGTATACGCAAAATGCGATCAACCTGCAAAACGCATTTATGTTACTAACATATGATAATATAGAATAAGTTAAACATAATAACTTTATCTGTGTTATCTTACCTGTCCCTGCCATACGGCCTGTGAAACATGACGAGTCTGTAGATACAAAAGGGAGTCATCTTCGGGTCCTGGGTCGACAACGCTCAGATGACTAGCCATTATGCTATTACAGTATTAGAATCATAAGTTAAAAAAATTATCGCCAAATCTATATAGTTATTATCTAAATTTTATTTAAATTGAATTATGAATCTAGAAAAAAGATTAATAAATATTTATTTATTAATATTGTTAAATTTTGTAATATTGTTACACTGCGTAGAGTTTTAAAAATTTATTGAATGCTTGGTAGATCCTGTGCAGCCACTGAAAAATTTAATATTACTCTTGGGTCACACCATACAATATCCTATTTTTCATACAATTATATGGAGCAAAGTAATTGAAAGGAGAATAAGAGCTACGAAAAATATGATGTTTCAAATATAATCTGAAAGAAGTTGAAAAATATTGTTTTCGAAGTTCATTGCGTAAAATAATCATAAAGTTTACAATACTCTGATGCCAATCAAGTAAAGGATGCGACAAATTAAATTATATCAACTTCCAGTCGGTCGCTGCGATGGGCAGGTTGCTCGGTTATGAACTTGCATCGTTGTTGTTCTCTCGACCCTTCACGCCAATCCATCTCATTCTGAATTCTTGAGGATTTTGGCCTACCCCATTGGCGAATCATAGCAGGATCAGGTACTAACCGTGGACCTATAGTTTGTGGCCAATAAAACTCTCCTCCTATCGGTTGAAACTCTGTTTTGTATGCATTGATGATGGTATCCAGTCGAAATAGTCGGTCCATGTACTGAAGTGGATCGATTGAAACCGAGGTGCATGCAGCGAATACGTGTTGGCATGGATACTTTTGAATTTGAAACTCACCGCAATCACATGTGCGATGGGCCAAACTCACCTTACAGGACCGACCATATTGCTTGCTTGATAAATCGTATGGTTCCTCAACTTCAAACTCTGATGCTCGCCTGTCAAATCTACGAACAGTTAAAGTAGATGCACTCTGTATCAAAAATGATAATTTTTTCATCAGCTCCTCTAAGAAAATAGCACCAGCCTCAAGTTGTGCGGTGATCATTTGTGAACGCTCCACCCAGTATCTGTTCAATCGATACATAGTAGCTTTTACTAAGCCACTGATAGGTAAGAACCTGACCCCCTTCAATACACTATTGATACATTCAGCCAGGTTTGTAGTCATGTGGCCCCAACGTTGACCTTCAACATCATAGGCACGAGACCATTTACTCTTGGGAATATCCTCGATCTAATTTACAGCTTCCGCATGGAGTTGTCGTGTTTGGGTCAATTGTTCATCCACCTGATGCCGCTCATGCAAGTAACCTGCACCAATAGTTATCCATTAATACGCAGTCTTTATTTCTAAAACAGTGTAAAAAATCAATAAAACCTACCGATATTAATAAACCTCTTCTTCAGCCACTTATTTTTAAATGTTGTATTTAGATTACTTGCAATGTGTCTTAAACAAAACACATGATATGCATGCAGTGGCTACCATCCAATTTCTGGATTAGAGACAGCAGCCAAAAGTCCTGGATGTCTATCAGAAATCAAGTAAATCCCTGTCTTATTTGGCAGAACTCAGCGTTGGAGCAAAGAAAGAAACCATGCCCATGACTCTTGTGCGTCACCCTCGACAATTGCAAATGCTAAGGGAACAGCTCTATTGGCCCCATCCTATGAACTTGCAATTAGTACAGCCCCCTTATATTTTCCATACAAAAAGGTTCCATCGACTTGCACCATTGGTTTTAAAGAATCAAATGCATTAATGCACGGTTTGAAAGTCCAAAAAACGTGATAAAACTTAACCAAATCTTCAGCTAAGTTACTCTGTGGCAATTCCCTATGAACAAACTCATAATATGACCCAAGCATGAAGTGGTTGACTGCTGCTAACCATTTTGGCAAGAAAGCATATGATTGTTCCCAATTTCTGAATGCAATGCCAATTGCTCAGTATTTTGTCGTCCATGCCTTTTTGTATGTAACAGTGTAGCCAAATATACTATGCACTCTTTCAATTATTTGCCTAATTGACACCGATGGATTCTCAGCCACCATCGACACAATATGCGATGAGATGACGTCAGAGTCAACCTTTAGATGATCTTGCGATAATGATAGAGAAATACATGTGTGTGGCCCATTATATCTTGTTATTTTCTAATGCCTGTCCCTCTCATCTCGACTTGTTCTAACTCTCCAAGTGCACTGACCACCATATTCTGGACAACGATATTCTTTGTATTTCTCTGATGAGTAGTGCACTCTAAAAGTGTAGTGCTTGCGAATGGAGTATATCTTGACCGCACGACGCATACACTGTTTATCTGAAAAGCGCATACCAATACATAACTCGTGACTACTATTCAGGTCAATGTTCTCAGTCATCTCAGGGATCTCCATAAAATTTTCGCCATCCGAACTAATCTGTGAAAGCATGGCATATGCTGGGTCCATAAATTGAGCTAATGGAGTAACCTCAGCCTCGTCATTATCGTTGCCCTCAGAATCATGATCTCCATAGTCATTGACATTAGGCGGAGCATCACATTTATCCTCATTTTCAAAGTCATCTATAATATCCTCTGTTTCATTTGGGGGCGACGAAGGACTCGCATTGAAAATAGGCTGATGTGATGAGCTTGGTTAGCATGTCAAGTCGAGGGTAGGCTGAGCAACAAAATGACTAACATCTATCGTGCCAGAATCAAATTGTGAGGCATAATCACTGGTACTTTGGAATTGGCCAGTCGACGGAAGAGATTATGGTACATGAACCTCAACTTGGGACTCTAATAAATTTACGCCAGTAGTTGATATATGTGCATATATATCCAGTGCACCAAATTGATTGAGAAATTTTCGGTTGGCTTCCCACATGGTTTGGACATCTTCATCATCTTCCAAAGTACACGCTAAGTACCCTGTGGGATTACGCGAGTGAGGGTACCTATATACCAACTCGATCACAAATTGATCCTGGGCTAGTCGAAGCTTTTCACCCACCACCTTCTTCAATCCATTCAAAGTAACAGTTGCGTCAACTCTTAAGATTTTGTGTCTACCACAGACAAATGTTGCACCTTCCTCACTGTCATAAATTTTGCCATTTGCATATACGCATATGATTTCCTTTCTCACACTCATTATGATTCCTATCATAGAATAAGTGTAGTGACACGTGAAACACAGTCATCAATATTAGTTAGATACATATATCAAATCATATATCATTAGCTATTCATTATCCCATTTACTAGTAAAATTGTATGATACACTTATTAGTATTTTACAATTTTTAATAAAATAAAAGAAACAAAATAGACTGCCTAAAGTTTGAGATATTTGAGTACGTTAATTGTTGTTCCCTAATTGATGAATTGGGTCCCAACAAGCAAAGGGAATCTGCGTGGAATAAAAGAGTTAACATGAAGTGGTGTGAGGGCTCAAGTTCAATAACATGGACGTAGTGAAAGCAACTGAGTGTGGAAAAGCAAACCGTGTCATTGCATGAAGCTGTGTATCACCATCCATATGAAAAATTTGTGTAATTACATATCGTTTAGACATTCAAAGAAATTAATAATATTTTATTTTATAAAATTCTTAATGAGACAAAATTCTTTTCCATTTAAATCACTTGAAAAGATTTAAATATAATTAAAAATATAATCTTGTTAATAGAATCATAATTTATAAAATTTATAAGAAATTAATAATATTTTATTTTATAAAATTCTTAATGAGACAAAAATTTTTTCCATTTAAATCACTTGAAAAGATTTAAATATAATTAAAAATATAATCTTTTTAATAAAATCATAATTTATAAAATTTATAAGAAATTAATAATATTTTATTTTATAAAATTCTTAATGAGACAAAAAATTTTTCCATTTAAATCACTTGAAAAGATTTAAATATAATTAAAAATATAATCTTGTTAATAAAATCATAATTTATAAAATTTATAAGAAATTAATAATATTTTATTTTATAAAATTCTTAATGAGACAAAAATTTTTTCCATTTAAATCACTTGAAAAGATTTAAATATAATTAAAAATATAATCTTGTTAATAAAATCATAATTTATAAAATTTATAAGAAATTAATAATATTTTATTTTATAAAATTCTTAATGAGACAAAAATGTTTTCCATTTAAATCACTTGAAAAGATTTAAATATAATTAAAAATATAATATTTTTAATAAAATATAATTTACAAAATTTATAAGAAATTAATAATATTTTATTTTATAAAATTTTTAATGAGACAAAATTCTTAATGAGACAAAATTTTTTTCCATTTAAATCACTTGAAAAGATTTAAATATAATTAAAAATATAATCTTTTTAATAAAATCATAATTTATAAAATTTATAAGAAATTAATAATATTTTATTTTATAAAATTCTTAATGAGACAAAATTTTTTTCCATTTAAATCACTTGAAAAGATTTAAATATAATTAAAAATATAATCTTTTTAATAAAATCATAATTTACAAAATTTATAAGAAATTAATAGTATTTTATTTTATAAAATTCTTAATGAGACAAATTTTTTTTCCATTTAAATCACTTGAAAAGATTTAAATATAATTAAAAATATAATATTGTTAATAAAATCATAATTTATAAAAAATATAATATAATATATTTATTTCATATAATATAAAAATATAATATTTATTATATAAAATATATTATATTATATTTTATATATTACATATAAAATTATTTCCTTAATATTTCTTTCTCTCCCTTACATTGTTTTGAATCCTTAGAAGTTGAACGCGAGCTTCCTGAGTCCGCGTTTGTTAAAAGAGACGTAGACTATGAGAGTCCGCGTTTCCTTTAAAAAAAATTATTAAGCATATGAGTTAATAGTATTTGCAGCGCAGCGTCTGATTTTTTAGTTTTTTAAACTAAGGGAACAATGTCAAAAAGGTTAAATATGAAGATAATACATTATCTTTAAATTTATTTTTTCTCTTGAACAAATTTTTAACCAACCAGTAATGCATTTTATAGAGCCTTTTCCTTCTATTGAATTACAAAATACTCCCGTCCCTGAACATACAAAAATATGACATACAAAAAATACAAACTAAATATATGTAATTTTAAATTTATTTACAATTATTAAAATATTAATTACAAGTTATATAAAATTAGTTTAGACTTCTATTTTTCATATAATATAATAAACAAAAAATTATCCTACAGGAGTCTAATATTTTTTTTCACTATATTTTAATTTAATTTTTCTACTTGAAGGTATTGAAGAATTTTTTAGAACTGATGATATAGATCTTTGTTTATTCTAGCCATGTTCTCTTTCTTGTTAACTAACAGAGCAAAGTTTACTTATTTTTTTTCGGTAAACATAAAAATAAAAAATCAACACTAAATAAGTGGAGAAACAGAAAATAAGAAAACAATATATGCAAACAATAATAGAGAACCAAAGATGAGATCAGAGAGAACTTACATATATGTGTACGAAGCAAAACTGGAATAAACTTGGTAAAAAAAGATAATGAAATAAATTAAAAATATTGAAAGAAGGAATGGAGTTTGAGGAGTAAGAAATCTGAAGAAGAAGAAGAAGAAGGAGGAGGGATATAGAGGCAGGAAGGGGGAAGGGGCGAGGTGCTTGTGTGTGGGGGGGGCTAACTGCAGCTATGGACTGGTCACGGGTCAAAGGACTCGTGACCAGTCAAAGAGGGTCGCAGCATTTGGAATGCCGCGACCCTCATATATTTTAAAAAAATTCGCGGCATTACAGATGCCGCGACCCATGAATTATTAAAAAAAAAAAGTGTTTCAGTCATTGGTTTTTGCGGCAGAGGGTTTGAGTCAAAACTTTTTAATTTTTATGTACGAATGTCAAAAAGCCACCATTAGACTATATAACAATCATTGTAAATGCCATGTCTGATTAATTTATTCGACCATGTGGTTTAATGGTTTTTTGTCATGTCAGTTAACCTCATTAAAAATAAAAAATGTAGAAGTCATTGATCTTGATTTAACACCCAACTTCAAATGCTAAGTGCTTTGAAAAAATATCAATTCTTTTCCTTCTAAAATTAAGTCCTTTAATAAATAAAGTCCTGTAATATATGTATGAGCTCACCCTTTTCTACTTTAATAAATATATATATATGGAACTTCAAACTACAGACAGGTCTTCACCTTAATATTACAAATTACATGTTTGAAGAGCATTGATCAGAAAAATGTGGACGTAAATTGTCATTGTAATGAATTATTTCTTTTTGCTTTTCATGGATTTAGACATTTTGCATCTATTAATTCTCTTTATTGGTATTCTAAAGACTTCAATTTGAATATGATATAAGATTCTTAGAAAAACAATTGAAATGATTTGATTTTTGTTTATGTTAATAGTAGAGAAAAATATGTTTACGATATTTTAAAAAGAGAATAAATAAAATTAAATAAATTAAACAATAGAATATTCTTTTCTTAAAATTTAAAGTGGTTCTCATATTCCTTCCACTAAAGGAAATGTGTCGCATAGGCATTTATCTGAGAGTAATAGGTAAGGATTAATAACTATATGTTTAAAGACATCCGAGTCTTTGATAGAAAGAGTACATTATTGTTAGGTTTATCGACTATTCTTGTGAGAAGATTCCCAATTAATAGCCCATAAAGATTCCCAATCAATATACTTAATTATTTATTCAGAGGACTTATAATTCTTATAGTATATGTATAATTTACTCATGAACATGTTATATGATAAATAATATTTATAATTAAGTGGAAGAATGCAAAATTCTTTTAAAATAGGATAAATAAAATTAAATATATTCACTAACAGAATATTCTATTTTTTAAATTTAAAGTGGACCTAATATTCCTCCCACTAAAGGAAATATGCCGTATAAGCAGATAAATAAGAGTGAGTGGGTAAGGGTCAATAACTTTACATGTAAAAACATAAAGTCTTTGATAAGAAGACTATACTGTTTTTGTTTTACTAATCATTTTTGTAAGAGGGTTCTCACTAAGAGTAAATTTTATCTTAAATCATCATTGAGATCACTTTATTACAGAAAATTTGTATCTAAAGTTATCACTTTATTTTCTGCGTGCCAATAATCTGAGTTTAAGTTAAGGGCTTTCAAAGTTTTGTATTGAACATATGACTAAAGTTATGTGATTATTCTGTTTTACCTTATATTTTCTCTCTTAGTGATAAACACGTATTTACATGAGAGAATAGTATATGTGTATGTTTGTTAGTATATTCATTGTCATATGCGAGTTTAGACTTACGAAATGAGGAATTAGAAGTGAGTGGCATTATTCCGATCGAGAGAGGATGGGAAACGTTATCCACACCACAAAAAGTTGATGCGCTTATGAGAATAGAGAGATGGTTTAATTGATAATATATTGTGGCAGACGATGGAGGCAATTTGAAGGAGTGGGACCAAAGCCAAAAGCCAAAAGATGGGCATGGTATGGAGTTGGAAGATGACATGCCCACTCACAATAATGTGGCTGGCACTTGCATGGCGTATATATTCACGTCAAAACCAGATTTTTTACTGATCATCATTTCACACCTCCAATAATATAAGATATGGGTCCTAGCTACTACTGGGATCGTGAATCGCGTTCCCTTGCACTCCTTTTAATTGGTTGCTTTTCACATTTCTGATTTGAAATCTTTTCTTCTTGAAAGAGAATGCCAGCAGGGACCAGATACATGTGGCACCCATATAGCAAAGAATAAGGTAATATAGCCTTTGATTTGCCTGCATGCAACCATATCTTACTAGGCCTCAATTGTATTCGACAACAACAATCAAACTTAAGCAAATTGAATTTACTTGTGGTAGGTTTTAGGTCTCACCAAGAAACTATGAATTGAAATCTCATCTGTCCGGTTGGTTTGGGGATTTATTTGACTCAGCCCAAATCATATGCAATGGGTCGATTTATCAGTCACTATTCTTATCCTCCTATGTTATATATCTGTGTGTGTGTGAAAGTTTTAGTATTTTATTATCGTCTACTGGGTTTGGCATGGAAAATTAGGTATGGGAATTTGTACATAAGCCTGCCCAAGTCATTTGGTGTACTTAAAAGCCTTCATTATTAATTTATAATCTCGCTGTAAGAACTAGCGGTATAAAAAATAAACTTAAAATGTTTGATAAATTACCTGAATTATTTATTATTAAATCATATTTACAGAATATATTAATTTTATTAATTAAACCCCAAAGTTAACACACTAGTTATGAATAATTCATGATTTTAGTATTTAGATCAATTAATTATAAATTTATGATATCCATACATAGCCATTTTAGTTTGGCTAAAATAACTATAGCGTGGGTACCCTCTTTGGCAAAAGATTTGATATTTGAGCTATCATTAAACTTTTTATCTTAGCAAGCTAGTATAACCCCCTTCCCCTTTCCCATTAAAAAAAAAGAATCTTCCACTCTATTTATTACTTCGTACTAAATTATTGAAGGATCCGTTAGCATGTGGCCAACCACAGCTTGATCTCACCTCGCATGAAGAAATCGGATTGATCAAAAGTCATGGAAAAGTGGCTCAAAAAATGCAGTGACTGATAGCAAGTTAGGTGAGTGAATGCGCAAGCTTTAAATTTTCTCCAAAGTTTTCCACTTAATTATTTATAATATATAACCAAGGATATACAATATGTGCATTTGGTAGGGTCGAAACAGATGTGGTGCCACGCTCAAATCTTTTATTTTTTTCGTTAAAGATAAAACATTTTTATTTTCTTTTATTTTTCCTCCTAAACTGAGGGGCATACATCATAGATTTTATATGGCATAATACTTACAAGGGATATATGGAGAACAGAGAGAGATAGTTTGGAAAACTGCTTGGTAGATATCCTCCACTTTTTTTTTTTTAATTTGTTATATATACCTTCTTTAGATTCTCTAAGTATATTTCTTTTCAAATTTAAGTTTTCAATTAAAAAAATCGTATGTTGTTGTTTTTTAGTGACATGAGTGCGTATGTGAGAGAATGCGATTTCTCTGTAGCTTTTCATAAAGCAGCATTGCTATTTTTTTTTATGTTGGATTATTTAAATCTGATATAAATGGTTCAAATTTATTTTTTTTCCCCTTTTATGTTTTTTAATCTCAATCATCTGGAAGACTTTTTATTATGTGTTTTGCTTCTTATGAAGCATAGAAGAATATCAATTTTTTTAAAAAGGAAAAAAATCTTGATTGTACATATTAAATATGGATGATTAAAAAATAACTTGCACACGTATACACAAAATTATAAAATATTTTTCACAAATTAGTATGAAAGGGGAAAAACGTAGTTTAATCTTTAGATGCATATTGTTGCAATTTTATTTAATATTTATTTAGATAGTTATAGTTTAAATTAAAGTATAATTAGATCCTTATATTTTTTTAAAAAAAGTTATATTTTCTTTAGTTAATTAACTTTCATCAACATATTGTTAAATTATGTTAATTTTACCAATCACATACCATCTTGAAATTCTAAACGTGATACTTGTCAACAAAATCTATTCTACTTAACATGGGCACTACAAAAAAATTCTAATTTTAACAACGGGTTTTTATTAGCTTTAGTGACACTTTTAATCATTGCTATGTAGTTTAATGACAGTTTTAAATTTTGTAGTTGAATTGTTTGTCGCAAAAGGTTTAACTATAGTTAGACTTTGGTCTAGATCTAGTATTGATGGTTGGTAAATCTTTTTTTAACTTTTTATTATATCTCTAACAAGCACAGGATTACTCTCGTGAAGCATATTGAAACTTTTATCTAGAAGCTACACTTGATTAGATAAACATTATGGTCTATAAGAAAAAATTTGGGGGAAAAAAAAGCAGACAAGAGAAGAAAATAAATTGCAAAAACATACAAAAGTAGAATTGTGTTCACATATCAGAAACTCAAAACACAAGGAGAAAATCTTCAATTTCTAGGCAAAATAAGAAAATTGGAACGAATTCCTTTACAAAAATCTAAAGAAATTAAAAAGGAAAATCCAAATTTACAAATTCTTGGCAAATCAAAAAGAAATCAAGAGTAAATAAGCATAAATGAAAAACCCTAGATAAAATTAGAAAAATAGGCACAATTTCCTTCAAGACCTATATAAAATGAAAACAGAAAATTGAAATTGACATATTTTTAGCAAATTAGGAAGGAAACATATAAGATGATGATGATGAAAAGGAAAATGCCAGAGTTATCCTTAAGAAGATTGTTAGTGGGGTAATCAAAAATGACGATGAAGGAAATGAGGGTCGTGAGGAAGAGTTGGAAAGAGAGGATGCCATAGGCTTTGTGAATGAAGCTCCAGTGAAGCTAGTTCTTATTGAGGTTGAAACCTAGGAGCAGAACCTCCCTATTTAAGTTCATAATCAACCTTGTTGTTCATGCTCATGTATCCTTACATTTTTTCCTCTTGGGAATGTCTCCCATAACTTTAAGAGAAGAAGAAGGGTGACGAGGGATTAGAAGGGTAGAAGGAGGATGAGATCCATGATTAGAAAGGCAATAAAAGCCTAATAACCATAGTTTACAAAAAAATATGGTTAGGACAAACTTATCCTAATCACAATTAGGCTATAATCATGGTTAAGACTTATCCTAACCATGATTTTTAATTAACTATGATTAGAACATTGTCTTAGCTACAATTAAAATGATAATGGTTATGCTGTATTTTAATCATAGTTTATGTAATCTTGGTTATGATGTTGTCATTAAAGTACCTTTTTTTTTGTAATGGGATAGCATCACATGCCATATCTATGAATGGATTTCTCTCCATGTACTTTAAACTATGTTTGTTAACATGAAAATTATGCATATTTTGAGTATCAAAATGACATGAATTTTAATAACACATTGACAGAAATCTAATAACAAAAACTTTTGGCATTTATGGTAATGGCAAAGGAGAAAGAGGAAGCTTTATCTAGTAAGAATATATTATAAAGCTTAATTATATGTGAGTGTGGTTTACATGTTCTTTCCTTTATAAACTAGAGCTACTAAGACAAAGTGACAATAAGGCGATAATGAATTCTAAGGATTTTGCTTGTGAGGTTATGGTATGTTTGTCTTGTGTTGTTGTTGTTGTTATCGTCTAAATTAGGTCTTAATTTCTTTTTATAGCTAAGGATTTATGCTGAATGTTGTTAATTAGGTTTTCTAGGGTTAGTGAGATTATTCTAATAATATGGGCCTTAACAATATGGGCTAGATTACCTTATAATCTATAACAAAAACCAAATTAAAAGTTTTTTAATAAATTATGAATTTTAAATTAAATTATCCAAACCAACAAAATATTAATTTAACTTAAATTTTATTATAGATGAGAGAACGTATAGAAAGGATCCTAATTATATTGTAAAACATCAACCTTCAAGAAACCAAGAGTAGTACATGAAAAATAAAAACTTATAGAAGTCAATAATAAGCCTAAATTATCCTAAACCTAAGCTTCCTTAAATTTGAAGCTCTAGTTTTGATCATCTTGAAATTTGCATACATTTCAAATTTTGTAAAAATATTTTAATTTATAATTATACACAAATCTCAAAACACAATTAAAAGGTGAGATTGCTCCTCTAAGCACCACTTTTTTTTTTAAAAAATGGAATAATTCTTATATTTTGCATATTGATAAGATAGGCATAAAATTTGGTTCAAAAATATCCTCTTAGGGTAAGGTGACAACAAAAACTAAGGTTATCAAAGTGGGTTAACTTAGCCTGTATAAATTCACTACAAAAAAAGAAAGATATTGCAACAGCCATTCCATGGCTGAACCACACTTAAAATATCCATGGTTAAGTCAAAGATTTAACTATGGTTATTTATAAACATGGTTAAACTGTTGAAGACTTAACCACATTTACTATTAATAGTGGCTTTGGCTTCACAGTTTTAAGTAACCGTGGCTAAGTCATCAAAAGGCTTAGTGATGGTTACTAACAACTCTAGCTAAGCCACACCTTAGCCATGATTACTTAAAATTATGGCTAAGCCAAAACTTAGCCACAATTTTCTATTAGTTATGGTTAAGCAATTATGTGGCTTACCAACAATTCACACTATAACTATGGCCAAGCTTAGGCTTAACCACAATAATATCATAACTGTGGTTAAGCCTACTTTCCAATCCAAAAATATGTTTTGGATTCGACTTTTATTCGTGCACTTAAAATCTTAAGGCAACAACACCTTTTTTGTGCAAGAGTGATGTAGTGCCTTTTTATGTAGCAACAATGTAACTCATGAGACGTGATGACAGTGGTAACAACTATGGTGAGTTTCGATGCATCCTATGCGAGCTTTGTCTCTCTTCGTCATTTCCTCTTCATGTAACTCTATCCTTCCTTTATTTTTGAAAGTATGTTTGAATTTTTTTAGGTTTTACTTTCTATAACTTTTTAATTTGGGTGTATGAATTAGATTGTGTTTGATTTTCTTTTCATTGTTAAATGTGTGAAAGCTCATATCTAAGGTTAAAAAAAAGGAATTCATCGATGATATTTTGGACTCCCATGACATTGTTAAGTTTTACGCTTTCATAATTATGTTAAACCTATTATAATTATATTATAAGTTGAAATAATCAACATTATCCCTACACACAGAATTTCTATGCATTTGAAATTTGCATCATGACTTTTTGGTATAACAATATTCGTTATTAGGTTCAACTTTATTTTTATATTGCATCTGATTCTAATAAATCATGAAAAACTTGTTTAAAATTGATTTCGATTAATGAGTTATCATTGGGCAAAAAAACTTGGTTTGAATTTGCTATAACTAGTATTTAAGACTCCTTTTGTCATTAATTTTAAATCACAAAGATGCCTTACATGCAGCACTCCTCTTTTGGTACCAAAACTTTTCTATCTCCTTTACATTAAAGGTTAGGGATTTATATGATGTTGGATAACAAAATTTGATAATGTGCTTAACTATAATTCAAAATTTAAATATAGTAACTACTATACCTTATTCATTTTTTGTTTATATAAATAAAAAAGTAAATGGACTACTTAATGCCCTAGCAATTAAGCTGGTATCTTATATCCAAATTAGGCTATATTACCTAAAAATCATGTTGGCTAAGATCTACCCCTTACCTGAAAAGTTGAAACTATATTATGCATAGCATGAATGCTTTAATTTAATCTATTGAAGAAATTTTCTATATCATCATGATTTTCTGACCAATTATTAATACTTCTAATCCATTTTATATTAAAGAAATTTTTTTTTGTAATTTATCTAATTCGTAGGTAAATAGTGAATAACATGAGAAGTGTAATAATATATGTTTTGTAAACCAATATGGTCCCTACAGAATGGAATGAATTAATTAAAGAAGGGGTTACAAGAAAAGAAAAAGGTTAGTCAGAGTTAAAAGGAATCGATATGAGTCTAATTAATAGAAAATTTAAAGATTTAAAAAACGTGAAAATTGACTTGAGAAATGAATATATCTCATCATAATATTATAAAATAAGGTTAATAGATTAACCAAATTAGGTTGATTTGATTAAATCATTGATGGTGTATGGTTTATGATTTTAGCTAACCATAACTTTGACTAGATTTTTTTAGATTATTTTGAGTTTTTGTAACTTCAAATTAGATATTTTTAATGAAAAGTATAGTCTAAATTTTAATATAGAGCTATTGATTTTTAAAAATATTAAGAAATGAGATCAAACGGTGAAATCATATTGTAGAGGCAAAGTCGATATTTTGAAAAACTCTTAAAAACCTTAGAGCTTTTAATATATAAGGCGCCACTCATCTCCCCTTCCTCATTAACCAAGACTCTCTCAAGTGGCATGAAAAAATAAGGGAAAAAAAGGAGGAAGAAAGCTTCATATAAGTAAGCAAACATGTTAAATTTGAATATGATGTTGTTATAAACTTTCTCCTACTCTTTCTCAAGGTAGTTTTAGTTTCTCAAAAGAGTAGATTTTGTAGCTAAACTTTTAAGTGAGGAAGCTATTTTAAGGAAACCAATTATACTAAAATAATTTTCCTCAAGAGTACTTTAAAGCAAGGTGTGGTTTAGGCTAGGAAAATTTTATATTCTTGAAACCCAAGTCCATCATGTGTTTCACCAAGATAGAGGGTGAGGAAAGGAGACTTGAGCTTGATGAAAACTTAATGAAATGAAAGATTCTGAAGGGTGAAGAATAATAATATGCAAATAAAATTAGTAAAGAACCAAAAGAATGGCATGTGGCTTCACTTATGATTTGATTTTACCCTTGAGATATGTAAAATTCTAAGAGAGTTAATTAATCCTTCTAATAATAATTGAGTTAAAAATAAATTATTAAGGTCCTAAAACCATCAAATTCCCCAAAAAGCAAACAAAACTCTAAGATGATGGCCATATAGGGTGTGTCTCAACCAAAAGATAGAAATGCTACTTAGAGAGTTGTTTCATTAATTAAGGTTTTGAATAGCCTAGATATGAAATATAAATACTAATAGAGCCCTTGAAATAATTTTAAAAACTTTATTTTTGTGAGTGAAAAATTAGGGTTTAAAAATACCTACCTAATAAGACCATATAGCTTTAAACATGTTTAATTATACTTTTAATAGCTCTTATGAGTTTCGTTGAAATTATAAAGATCATATATGATAAAATTTTGAAACCTAGAAGTTGAATTTGGAGAGTTACTTCTCAAGGCATCCAAAGTGACTTAAAGTAACACTTTAAGACTTAGTTATGCATATATGATTAAATTAAGATTGAATATGTTTTAATTGATTATTTTATACTTCAATTGATGTGTCTAAGCCAAACAAGTAAGACCACATTCAAGTGTGTGTGTGAGGTCATGGGATCAAGAAAAGAAAACAAAGGGATTTAATTGATTTTTAGTTAATAAGGTAACTTTTCTTTCATTCTTATACATGTAGTTGGTTTGCTTGAGTTCTTAGTAGCTTATGTGTATTGTTTGTAATTATGTAACTCATTGATTGTTTGAATAAAATATGCAATTGTATAACACTCATTTGCATTTATGATTGAGGTGACTTTTTGATTGGTGAGGCTAGGCCAGGCCAAAAATCCTTAGAGTATGGATTTGCCCTTACTCGAGTCATAAGGCCTTTAAAACATAGATTAATTTTCTTATGTATGATTTGGCTGTGATTGCATACCATGCACGCTTGCTTTCATGTACTTACGAGAACTATATGTGTGTTTGAATGTTGGATTAGCTATTAGAATATATTGAATCTTATTTTTTTCTATCTCCAATAACCATAGTTAGGTGATGTGCAAAGCAAAGACAAAGAAGAGAAAAAGGCTTAGAGAAGACATTATGACAAAGAAATTAGCTTAGGATATGGCAATGTATATACGATTTGGTAATTCTATATTTTGATGTATTTAAATGAAAACATTTTTAATAGTATTAGACTATGATTATATGACCATTTGATGTTTGTATGGCATGATAGAACATGTTTTGTCATATGAGTTTTTATGAGGTATATGTGCATTATTGCATATAGGATAGTGATTTTTAGTTGCAAAGTAAATTTCTTATGATAAATCATTGCTAAATGATGCATTTGTGGATTGAAAGTTGTTCATGAGGAGAAATGGCATTTTAGAACTCATTTGATACCATGTGAAACCAAAATTTTGATCATTTGAGTTATAAAAAGTCCTTCTACCTTTGATAGCTTTAATGATAGAATTCGAGGCCAAATTTTGGTGAGTATTTAGAGAACAACTAAAGCTTTCTATAGAGTTAAAGATTATAATTTTTATAGCTCTACAGAATATTTGGTAAATTTTTAAAATTGGCCCTTAAAAGCTATCAAGCTTGTTACTATTTATTTTGGTATGGTCTTAGATTTTGTGTTCTTTGGACTTGAAATTTTTATAGTAAAAATCTCACATCATAAGCTTTCTAAAAAATACCTAATTTATATTAATAAGAGTAATGTAACTCAAGTTATGAATTTTTAAATTTAAGCTCTATTATGTGTTCTATAATCAAAATGAGCATATGACTAATTTTATGGATTTAATCTTTACCTACATGTTATCTTGGATGGAACAAATTGGTTATGTATGAAATTATGAGATGAAATTGTGAAAATTCATGTTTAAGTATTATGGAGCTATTTGATGCTTTTAATTACTAAAATTTTCGTTGCTAAAAGTTTGGTTACTAATATTTTGTAACAAATGGACTTATACATATGGAGAAAATACATAATATGTTATGGTGTAACAAAAAGAAATTACATGTGCCTTCAAATTTGCAAGAGATTGAACATAGAGGCCTAGTCACATAGGGAGATGTGTAAACTATAGTTTATAAACATGGTGATGGATCTTACATCAACAACCAAGTTAAAGGTGTCTGTGTAAGTGTTTGAATTATGTGAGTGCTAACTTTTGAGTTTGTTAAAAGCTTTATTATTTAAATGATTTATTACTTTCTATTTGAATATGTAAGAACAAATAACTAAGTTTTAGTTCAAAGACTCTTTATCCTAAGGAATTTCAAGTGACGATTTATAGGCCAAGGCTTTGGAAACCTAAGGGCATTGTAGTTGAGGTTGAGGAATAAAATTAGGTGCTTACTTGTCCTCCTAAGTGTTCAGATGTCAAACTCATGGGAATTTATTGTTTGGGCGGTCTTACACAAAATTGCAAAATGAGATCACTCAACTTAAAATGGAAATAGTTGAAACATGACAACAAATGAAGGCCAAAATGCTGCAAAGGATAGGTAATAATGACAAATGGAAGTACCTATGACTATCTTCTTACAAAGCTTTTAGGGTTTATTCCCACTCAAACTTGCATCCTCATAAGTTCAAAAGATAATTTTCTAAACCTTTTATTTTATTTGAATCAGACAAATGAATGTTTTTATTTATGGTTCGTAATTTATTACTAATAACATTATGCTTTCATTTTTAGACACAAAGTGATCAGGATAATGAACCCCTGCCAACTAATGATAGAAATTCTTGTTAAAAATGGACATATTGTTTATATAGATTTTATAATTACATCTATATGGACTTATTTGTAATTTAAAGGAATATCAATCTATTTGCGATTTTAATAGAATACCATTCTTATTATTGAAAATTAATCATTGTCACTAGATAGATATATTGGGTGAAAACTAAGAATTAGTCGTTGAAAAGTTATCTTGTTATTATAGGATTATGAAAAAGGAAAATAAACAGCACAACATATGTTAAAAGTATGAAAAATATATATTTACAATAGCAGTTAAAACTATCACTTAAAAAAATTAATCATGGTTTTCTATAATCATAGCCAGACAATCTAGCCGTAGTTTTACTATGGTTGATAAAAACTCTAATTAAACTCTTGTCGACAAAAGACTTAGCTATGGAATTGATAATTGTTGCAAAAGCATTTAGTGATGATTATAACTATTGCTAAAGCTATTAAAAAATCATAGTTTTTTTACATGGATTTTTTCAAGTGATTGACCCACATGGGTTTTTTGACATGGGTTAGACTAGCCCATCCATCTAAAAATGGCTTATAATGTTAACCTAGCCTAACGTTGATGGCATGGACTAGGTTAGGCTAATTCTTTAATTTTTTTATTTAAGTTAATTTTATTTATTACTACTTTATATAAAGTAAACTAGAAAATATTTAACCTAAAAAATAACACCTATTGTCAAATTATCATTAAATAAGTCTTAAAATAAATTGATAGTGTCAAGTATTAAATTGAACAGAATTCAAATGGCATTTTGGTTAACAAATGAAAAATTGCATGTATAATATAGGAGTATAATTTAATTATTCAATTATATTTTGGTAATAGATATAATTATGGTATTTTTGTAAGTTTATAAATATTTTTCATCTTACAATATGAACATTATTGTATGGTTAAAAATTACTATATAAATTATAAAATATTAAAGGTAGTCATAATTTAGAAAAAAAAAAGACAAAAAATTACAAATTCAACTTTGCCCTGATGTAGCCTAGTCTAGCCAATGGATCAATAAGGGCTAAGCTAAAAAGCCTAGGTCACTTGTAAAAGAAAGTCTTCGGCATTTCAGTTCAAACCCCAATCCCTAATGAGAAAAAAATATTGTTAGGGTTAAGTGATATGACAAAATAAAAATAAGGAAGTCTAATAAGGAGATAATGTATTGTTTAAAATACAATAAATACAAATTCTTTCTTCTGAGTTAAAGGGAACAGAAGATGATATGTAGTTGCCAATGTACAATAATATATTTGGCAAGATAGTGAAATATGTCTGAATTGAGACTCATTATCATTTTATACTTAGGAATTTGTATTGTCATCCTTGTAGGATTATGTGGAGTTGCCTTAGTAAGGAAGCCATTGACAATATGGAATAAATCTTTGTATATCTATGAGAATATTAGATATCTAAGATGCTTATATAACACTTTCCCTAAATCTACTAATCAAGTTATAGGCTGAGCAAGCTTAAAAGAAGTTCATATTTAAGTTTGACAAGGGTATTGCCAATATTGGTCTCACTGTTTTTACGATTTACACGCATGATTTTATAAAATAAATTTATCTAAGATTAGAATATATATGTAAATACATTTCATATTAATGATACTGTCTTTCATCATTGTTAGTTAGTATATATCATTTTCAAAATAATTGAAAATTGTAAAAAACCTCATTTAACTTGAAATTATTTGTAAGTAAATAACTCTCTAAATTTTTATATTTTATTAAATATGCCTTTTTATCTTTTTATCTATATTTCATTAAACGCTTGCCATTAATTATGGAAATGTTTAGGGTAATAAATTAATAAGTTAACATCAATAAGAGAAAAATAGACAAAAGACCTATTTGTTGAAATGTAAGAGTTCAAAGATCTAATTGTCAATTTAAAAGTTTAGGAAGTATAAAAAGAGTTTTTGCAATTTTTCCAATAAATAATTTCTTTGGTTCATGAGATGCTTTTCAAACATTTAATTTAAGTTGTCCGTCTTAAGTCTGCGGGCACTTGTGATGCTTGTAGTTAGCATCTAACTTAATTTAGATCGAAATATTATTTTATAAATTTATTATGTGCTAGGAATTGCGCAAGCTAATTAAATTGATTTGAAACTTGAATAACTTATAATATAGTTCTTGTATTTACGACTCTGGGATTACTTTAAAATTTAATCCTTATAAAAGAAAAGAGTTATATATAATTGTCATGCAAAGATGAAAATGCTAAAGCTGAATATCGAGAGCAAGTAGCAGCTGAAACCGGTCGAGCAAATAAACTTCATATAATATATTTCTCAAATTCTCATTATATTTCAAAACCTTTATGTCTCTATAGTATAATTAGATATATTTCACCATTTTTTTTTCATATTTGGTCGAGCTGAAACAACGCATTCACAGCAGATGCGCCCAATTTTTTTCCCCTCTTTATTGATATGTATAGTAATATAGACAGAAAAATCATATAACAGATCGGTCAACCAAAAAAAAAAAAATCATATAACAGATCAAGCCTTAATGAATAATAGATCGTGCGGTAAGGCTGAAATGGATCGAACCCCGAGAGATTCAAACCAAGGTTTAAAAAAAAGAAAAGAAAAAGAAAAAGAAAAACAGAGGTTGGGCCTCAAATTAAAACACGTGAGGTAAATGTATGACTGCTACAGCACAAAACAACGCATCATGGGTGATGCACCAAGAAGATGCCACCGGGTAACTTTGTTTTCTAGCTTGCGCACGGATTCTTCGTGCCCTTAGTTTATCCCTTCTTCTCCATTCAATCATTTTTATTTCTTCACTACAGCACAACCACTCTACTACGTACTCAACTCTACAATGTATTATTTTTACATCAATAATGATAATAATAGTAATAATAATGATGATGATGATAATAATAATTGTTGTATATATGAAAATAATCCAACTATGTATATATAACCATTACATCTCACCCAATGGCAATCCTTCTTGTCCCCCCTTTCTTCCATATCCTTCCTTCCCTATTTCCTCTGTATTTATCTTTATCCAAAATATTATCCATCAACATGGAACTTGCGGCTTCCTTGCAGCCTTTCAGTGCTTTCTTTTGCTCTCAAATATTTTTTTCCACCACTATCATCATCATCTTGATTTTTTGCCTCTTGTCTCTCTCACCTTCGTTAATTCCCAGACTTAATGTATTTTGTAGCTGCGAAACTTGCCAGTCTTATCTCACTTCAAGCTGGTCAAAAAACTTCCCTAATCTTTGTGATTGGTGTGCTCACCTTCTTCGAAACTCCCCTACTAAAACCATCCACATCCATGTCCTTAGGAACACGATCACCGCAAACCCAGAAAACGTCGAGTACATGCTCAAGACAAAATTTGAGAATTACCCAAAAGGGAAAACTTTTTCCATGATCCTGGGTGATTTCTTAGGTCGAGGTATTTTCAACGTGGACGGCGAATCATGGAGGTTTCAGAAAAAGATGGCCAGCTTGGAGCTCAACAAGTACTCCATAAGATCCTTCGCTTTTGAGATTGTCAACTGTGAAATCCAACATCGCCTCATCCCTCTTCTGTTGTCGAAGCAAAAAAGCGTTTTGGATTTACAAGATGTTTTCAGAAGATTCTCGTTCGATAGCATTTGTAGATTCTCCTTCGGGTTGGACCCTATGTGTCTAGAGTTGTCCTTACCCATGTCGGAGTTCGCTGATTCCTTTGACTTGGCATCCAAATTATCAGCAGAAAGAGCGATGACGGTGTCCCCTCTCATATGGAAGATCAAAAGGATGCTCAATCTAGGCAGCGAGAAGAGGCTCAAAAAAGCGATCAGAATGGTTAATCTGTTAGCCAAAGAGGTGATGCGGCAAAAGCGCAAAATGGGTTTTTCCACCCAAAAAGATTTGCTATCCCAGTTCATGACCACCGTAAACGACGACACATACTTGAGGGATATTGTTATAAGCTTCCTATTGGCTGGGCGTGACACGGTGGCTTCAGCACTGACCAGTTTCTTTTGGCTATTGGCCAAGCACCCAGAAGTAGAGTCAGCGATTAGGCATGAAGCAGACAAAGTAATCGGACTCAAAAAGGAGCTCACGAGCTTCGAACAGTTGCGGCAACTGCACTATTTACAAGCAGCAGCGTATGAAAGCATGAGGCTGTATCCCCCCATCCAATTCGATTCAAAGTTTTGTTTCAAAGACGATGTGTTGCCCGATGGGACGTCCGTGAAGAGTGGAACTAGGGTTACTTACCATCCATATGCCATGGGGCGGTTGGAGGAAATTTGGGGTCCTGATTGTTTAGAATTCAAACCCGAAAGGTGGTTGAAGGATGGGGTTTTTTACCCGGAAAATCCATTCAAATACCCCGTTTTTCAAGCCGGACTGAGGGTGTGTTTGGGCAAAGAAATGGCTATGGTGGAGCTCAAAAGCGTGGCCCTTTCATTGCTTCGACGATTTCAGATCGAACTGGTGTCACCGAGTGACACACCGAGGTTCTCTCCTGGACTCACAGCCACTTTCAGCTTTGGGCTTCCCGTACTGGTACGTGAAATTGAGCATCATAATTTATATAATGAAAATATACCTACATAGTACTTTTATACTTAGATATGGTCCATAGCTGATGAGATTGTTTGAAGTTTGAACTTAATTTGAAGCATGAGGGTACTGCAACTATAGGTATATGGTCCCTATAACTTTGCTAGGAGTGTGTCATGAATCAGAGAAAAGACCAAAGAGAAGCCATTGTTTTTCGTGCACCGTGTGGGGTGCATTTGATGATTGATGATGAGGGGAAAGTGACTGGGGAGGAAGTAGTGGCCTTCACTGGACCCTTGCAACAGAAGTAGAATGTCTTCGTGTCGGTGGAGTCTCTTGTTTATTCTAATTAATGCAGTACAAATGTTGTTGGAACTCTCTGTAGCCGTTGTTTTTTGACAGTGCATGTGCATATAATCATCCTCCTCCCTGGATTCAAGAGTTTAATTAGTGCGCCACAAAAGTTACACGTTTGTATTGTATTTGTTGGTTGATCTGAGCGAAAAGAGAGAGAGAATGTAGGTCTTGAAGGAACATATATATCTATATATATGTATATATATGTATATGATCGATATCGATGCATGCTGTTGTATAATCATCATATATATATATATATATATATATATATATATATATATATATATATATATATATATATATATATATATATTCATATGTACTTCAGATTTATAATTCTTGTATGGAAATTTGGAGTCATGGATTGCGCATGGGTCCTGACTCCATTCCTGGCGGTAAATGCACAACTAATTTCTTAGACAATTAGAAACAGAGACAAAACTGTAGTTTTGCTCTCTCCTTTTTTCTTAAAAAAAATTATGTCATGTATAATGATAAAAGTAAAATTGGGTGCCTATAGTAAAAAAAAAATTATAATATAATTGTGATATTTTATAGTTATGATGATATCCATCCATGATATATTATTTTACTTTTTAGTACTATATATTTTGAAGAGTTATTTTAAAATTGTCTGAGACGACACAGTAGCTAAATTTCATAACTTATTGTTCTTAAATACAATGTGTGGAGGTAATGAATGAAATTAACTCATAATTTTATTGTTGTGCGAGTAATATTAATCTATTAACATATTAACAATATATTTATTTATTCAAGGCAACTATCCAATTCTCTCCTATTCTGAAGTGATTTTAATAACAGTATAAAAGCATAGACCTAAATACGAAAAAGGAAACAATATCATTCATGTAAAAACAAACAATAAATGGAAAATGCCAAGAACCATTTACATAATTACATGTAAGAGTATAAGATTTGTGATAGTCTAAGTGGTTGGGAGAATAGTAATTTAGGTAAAGGGTCGTAACATTAAATTTCTTCTTATATTAAAAAATGATTTCATATTCGAACATTTTAATTTCTATTTTTCTTTTATAGAAAAACAGAGTTTTCAAATTCTTTATTTGTTTACTGCGTTACTGTTGCAGATTTATACTATTTTTTCAGTATATATATAAAATTTATTGAATCTTTATTGTTGCTGTTATTGTTATTATATATATATATATATTACTGTATAAAATATTGCAGTTGAAATTTTAACTTTAATTTACATAAAATAAATTTTGTTAAAATTTGACTCAAATCATATAACAAGTGACAGACTTAAATCTTATAATCTGACCCATAAGCTCTAATAAGTATGATACTAACCATTGCTTCACCCTCCCAGCTAGATAATTACCTAATTACGATACGTGAAAATGAAGGTATATATGCATTAATAATTAAACATTTACTCTAATTAAACATCGCAAAAAATAAAAGCATTATGTTGATCATAAGGTTTGACGTGGAAAATATTGGATTTTGTTAGTTATGTAGTCTACGTACGTAGTGATGTATATATATATGTGTGCACAAAAAATTGTTTGATAAGAGATATTATAGTTTAATCATTAGAATAAGTTTGTCATATGACTGACAAATTTTCAACAGAATTTTGATTAATTTACACTCTTTTGGTGAATTTGATCGTAAGTAAGTCCAGACTATTGTAGGGAACAAACTTGTGCTTCTTTGATTTATTTCCAATAAAATTTAGCTTGATGAGAGATATTATAGTTTAATTATTATAGTAAGTTTGTTATATGTCTAAAAAATTTTCAACAGAATTTTCATTAACTTACACTCTTTTGGTGAATTAGATCTTAAGTAAGTCCAAGCTATTGTAAGGAACAAAGTTGTTCTTCTGTAATTTTTCTTTTTCCCATGAACAAGATATATATTGCAAGATCGTGTATTAAGTGAGAAGTGATGGTTTTAGGTAAGAGGCGAAGTGAGTAATAATCACCATTAGATAATAAATATTCATGACAAAAATTAATGTAAAAATCATATCATAAACATATAAATATTTTTCTAAAAATTTGTGCTAATAATTTTACATTAATTTTGATAATTAATTTATGTTCTAACAATAATTAATTAATTTTCTTTCCTTTTTGCTAAAATCACCGATTCATACTTCTCCTACCACTAACATAGACAAATATAATATTTATTAGAAATAGTTAACCAAAAAATACAAAATATTAAAGTATAATTGTGAATAGTATTTAAGATTAATTACTCTCTCATCCCTAAAAAATAAATTAATTATATGACTCTTCTAACTACAATAAAAATATACAAAAAATTCTCTAAAATCAAAAGTTGATCAATAATGCTTTTAAGAATAAAGTTGATTTCTTTCATTAAAAATTATAAATTATTAAAAAATTTAAATTTTTATACATTATTTATTTTGTATTCAAAATCATAAATTTAATTTTTCTTAAAATTTTATTAAATTTATGGCCAGGCTTATATTTGTTAATATATAGTTATACATGTTATTTTTTGAAATTAAATACTATTAAACAGTATTTTTAACTAGTCAATTTTTTTAAATTACTTGTGACTATAATTATTTGTATCTATTAATTGTCTATTTTTGTTCAAAAACATTTAAAATTTTCTAAAATTAAAAAGAATATTTATTTTATACCAGTGAACATGTATAGTTAAAACTTATTATATTATATATATATAACGGTATTTTAATAAAAATAAATATAACTGTAATTTTTATTTTTATTTATGAACAATCTGTATACATTTTCAATTAGGGTAATAAAATTATCCTAACTAAATTATCACTAGAAAAAGAGAATAATTTAATATTAGGTTGTAATTATTAATTAGAGACTATCTCCTTATGCATCTACTTTATTGTCCTCCTTCTAACCCTTCTATAAAAAAGTTATCTTATATTCTTATTAATTAGGATAATTATGAGGTTGAGAATATATTTCGTTTATATAATTCAAACAGTAAATAAGTAATTATTTTTTAAAAAAAATCTAACACCGATTAAAAGAAATTATTTGAACTTTCTTCCCCTTTCGACTACATATTAATTTACGAATACCTGAGAATTTTTTATTGAAATCCATAATTTAAATGCCACTAAAAATTTTTGAACGGAAAATAGCCACTCAATTTTTGGGACCGGAGGGAGGGATGCATGATTTCAACTACCACAGGGACACATTCAAATCCGTCCAAGAGATGGACGATACACCAGTCTCATCACGTGCGTTCAGTTGTAATTGTTTCCCTCGTTACCAAGTACACCTGGGGATTTTTTTCTTCTTCCTTTTTATTTTGTACTTTATCCAAATTAAATTTTATATAATTTAGTATTTGTCAATCACGTTTAATAAAACTTAATTTATGAGGCATTGACATTCATATAAATAGATACAAACTAATTGTAAAATTATGTAATATGCTTATGCTTCCACAGCCATGCAAAGTATGTGAAAAAGTATAAAATAACAGCATTAAGCGATACTAATCAATCAACTCATGTCTAATCAGCTAGATTTCTCTTCTTCTTTTTTTCCTCATTAAGATCTTGACAAAAGTCCTTATGCACAAATTCATAAAATATCAATCTATGAGACATTAAGACTATAACAAATTCTAATAGTTTTAAGAACATCGGCATACGTTGTTATTATTTCAAAATTGTATTTCACTTTGAGATTTGAATCCTATTACATATGGCATCCCCAACAACATCACATAGTTCCTTGCGTGTCCCTTCACAGCCCACGAGGCATTGTTTTTTGTCCCACGTGCTCCGCACACCTGCATCTTAATTTTTATATATTTGCGTTAGGATAAAATCAAGATTTCACCGATTCTCTCCCACACTTGCATGTCTTACTATGCGTCGCCATGTCCTACTCCTCCAATAAAATATAAAGATATTGTTTTTGTAAAATCTTGCTTTCTTGTAGTCTTGTCCATTTTCATTCTTTTTAGAGCAAAATGTGCATGTTGCTTTACAATTACAATATATATATAAGTAGATTACATAATTCTTTTTTAAATTTTGTTGTAATTATACAAATATTTTTATTTTAAAAATCAATACAAATTTTTTAAAATTTTGTTAACATTATATAAATCTTATTTCTATTTTCAAAAAATATATAAACCTTTTCTAAAACAAATGATAATTTATACAAACTTCTCATCTATTTATAAAAAATATACAAGCCTCTTTTAAAAATAAAAGAGATATATATGCAATTTTAGCAAAATTTAAAAAAAAGTTTAAAAATGTTATATTAGTTTTTAAATTAATCGAGAGATTTGTATAATCTCAATAAAATTAAAAAAAAAAATTGTATAACTTACTCTATATATAAACACATCTAACATTTGTTTCTATGACCAACTAGTTTTCACCTTTTGTGAATTTCTTGCTTGTTTAGAACAATTATTCCATCTAGAATCATTTTTAACTATTTTAAGAAATCGAGTTTATAGCTATTTTGGGAAATCGAGTTAATATAAAAGTTTGAATGGATCTTTCAATTAAACAAAAAATGTATATACAAAACACAAATATTACTTTTTAAATATTTGTAATATGTATATATACATATATACACACACACACATAGACACACGCACATGCAAATTGATGATTTGCGTTGTTTATCGAGCAGTGTGGACCCTTATTAATTGAATAAGTGCTGCCATACTATTTGTGCATACCATTGGGATGAAGAAATTAATATTTTGAATAAGGTCTTTGTCATGTTATGATTGTGACAATAATACTAAATAGCCAATAGAAAATTCCCCTTCTTTTTTCGTTTATATCAACGTGACAATTAGGATTGAAACAGACAAGGATGCGATGACGTGGGGTTGAGACCATCAATAGTTTTTCACTTTTTTTTTAAATTAGCTGAATCATTAGTTCCTAATATCTCATGCCTTACATAACAATGTGCAAATCAGTAAGTCATTAGTTGTAAGTGTAAATTACTTAGGATTATCATTTTTATCATACATTTAATTACAAATATTTATGTTAGCCTTCTAATACGATGTTGACTATGAGATATTTTTCTTATATCATTATAATTTTTTTTAATTTTTTATTACAAAAGAGATATGAACTCCGAAGAGTAAGGAATGAGAGAAGGAAAAAAAAAAGAAAGATTGAACCCACATACCTTAGTATCCCATAGCATTTATGTTAAAGTGAAAATATCATTTGAGTGGAAACTCTTGGGTCATTGCTTGTTATAATCTTTTATTTGGTTATACAGTTAGAAGACATATTTATTGTTCAACTGATTAATGGTAATTTTCAAAGCAGTTAACAGCACTGTACCCGTGAACAAATTTTATGCGTAATCTATAGTCCTACTTGGATTTTTTTAATAGGAATAATAGAGACTGTAAGTTTTTGAATATTCCCTCCGATCCTTTTTATAAGGTCATTTCAACTATATCACATAAATTAAGAAAAGATGTTAAAATTAGTTGATGTATTGGTTTTTTAAAAAATTATCACAACATTCCAACTTTGCCCCTAATTAAAGTTAATCTCTACCATTATATTAATTGTGTCACTTTGAAGTCATTAAACCCTCTATTTAATCCAAATGCCAAAATTTTAATTTTGAAATTGAAATTTTCAATTTAAAAATTTGGTTCCCACCAAATTAAATTTTGAAAAAAAAAAAGTCTTAGCGCTTCCAAACTCTTTAAATAGAAACAAGTCTTAAATAAGCAAGGATACCAAATGCCACAGGAAATAGATTTAAACGTTACAGTAACACATTCAGACAATGATGAAGAATGCAATCAATTGCCACAACCAATTGACTTAAACAAGCTACCATGCTCGGAAGACTTTGAAGTAGAACCAATAGTACAGTGTTTAAATGTTCACAAGACAAAGGAAGAGATGGAGAGAGACACAGATGACACAGAAGCAAAGTTGCATTTTGTATAAACAGATGCAAAAGACTATATCAAAGTACAAGGCACTCCATTTGCTAACGTTGTTCATTTTCATTCACTTTTTTTACAATGTATTACACACTTTTTAATGTTTATTTCTCTCAAGCATATGGTCTTGAACACGTATTGAACAGGTGATACAAGTGAAGCACCAACTCATGGAAGACACAACCAATGTACATTCCTTAACAATGAGCAACGCACATCAATATCTCATCTCTTGTTGCAGTCTACTCATAATGGAAAACTGAAGAAAGGTACCAAAACAATGTGAGCTTCATTATATTCAGTTTCTCCTAGTGTCATTAAACGCATTTGGCGGTAAACAAGGGAAATGAGTGATGCATCTCATAGAAAAGACCAAAAAGTGTGGACGCAAGATAATTGAGTTAGACCATACTCGATTTTGTGAGGTTCCATTATCAAAGCGGACTTCTTTTCGATCTTTAGCATGTGCTTGAATATTAACAAGACATCACTGATTAGACTTCAAAAGGATGGAGCCATACGACGCCACTCAAATGCCATCAAGCCATTTTTTAAAGAAGAAAATAGAGTAGCCCGATTGAAGTTTTGTTTGTTAATGCTGGAAAGAGGTAGCATACCACATGATCCAACTTTCAAAAGCATGCATAACATTGTTCATATCGACGAGAAATGGTTTTATATGACAAAAAAGTCTGTCAAATATTATTTGCTACCAGATGAGGAGGAGCCATTGCGCACTTGTAAGAGCAAAAATTTTATTGGGAAGTTAATGTTTTTAGTTGTTGTGGCTTGTCCAAGATTTGATGCGCAAGGGAATAAACTCTTTTCTAGAAAAATTGGTGTATTCCCTTTTGTGACTAATGAGGCAGTGAAAAGAAGCAACATAAATAGAGTTACAGGGACACTAGAAACGAAACCTATAACTTCAGTGACCAAGGAAGTTAGCAGAATGTTTCTCATTGAAAAAGTTCTGCTTGCCATCAAAGCGAAGTGGCCAAGACATGAGGTACAGGAACCAATTTACATTCAGCAAGATAACGCAATAAGTCACATTGATCACAATGATGTTGAATTGTCGAGTGGCTAAGGAAGATGGGTTTGACATTTGTTTGATGTGTTAGCTAGCAAATTCTCCAAATTTAAATGTATTAGACCTTGTTTTTTTAGCGCCATTCAATCACTACAACACAAATAATCACTTAATACTATTGATGACCTTATTGGTGCTGTGGTGAAAGCGTTTGAAACTTTTTCCTCGTTTGAATCCAACAAGATTTTCTTAACACTACAAACATGCATGATAGAAGTCTTAAAGGTAAAAGGTTCGAACAAGTATAAAATCCCCCATATTAAAAAAGGAAAAATTATGTTTAAGGACCAAGAAGTGAAAATATTTATTTTTAAGGACCTTTACTACTAGGTTCAGCTGTATATTGCTTAACTTAGTGGTAATCATCCTAAAACAAATGGTAACAAGTCCTTAAGAATAATTTTTTACTTTTTGGTCCTTTATTATGATTCTCCCATTAAAAAAGTAGTGATGCAACACGAAGGTCAATTGCCTACTCAAATGAAATGCGATCCCTCATTAGTAGAAGATGTCACGGAGTACTTGAGAAATGATCATGGTTTATGTCCATTTTAAGGTCCCAATTATAGAGTTATTTTATGTTTTACCGTTCCCTATATCTTAACTTTGCTTAAACGGTTTGTGATGAAGGAAAACGTTTCACCATTCTCTGTCATACTTAACTTTGCTAATGTCTCAGTTTATGTGCTTCTGTTTTTGCCAAACACTAAATACAGAAATGGCCTCTATTTTTGCAAGCTCAAAACAGGGCCATTCGAGTGAGAAGGAAAAAAAGCTAACACTAGTCATGAATGCCATTTTATGCAAATAAAGCTTCTTACTACATTATCCAAAACACATGATGCTTACAAACATGCCATTTTTTAAACTATCATAAGTTTTAATAAAAACTCTAAAGATAAATTTTCGACATACTTCTCACAACTTCCTTAAGTTTTTAGGCCTTATCATCGTCAACTGTACCTTCATCAGTAAGGAACTTATTTAAATCGAAGTTTGCAACTACATTCTTCTCTAACACAATATTAAGAGCCTTTGCACTTAGTTCTTTAAAAGGGTCAGTTTGCACTTCGTCATCCTCAAGAACTCTATTTAAATCTATCCCTGTGACTACTTTAGCACCATCTACTGAATCTTCAACAATCTCTATCTCCATTGATTGTGAAACGAGGACAACATTGCACAAAAATGGAAGAGTTGAGTTTTGTGACTGAGTTGAGCACCATCGAAGACTTCAAACGCCAGAGCAAAGAGGTTTGGCTCAGCACGTGTTGAAGAATGTTTTAATTCTCCACGTTAATCAAAATGTAGGAATCAGAGAAGGTCAATAGTCATGCAGGGCAAATATGGAAAAAAATAATAAATGCTTCTGAAGCTTTGTAAAAGGTCTTATAAAAAGGACCAGCAAACATTTATGGATTGGGTCATATAAAAAGGATCGGAGGGAGTATAGAAAAGAATTAATCTAAATTTTTCGTTAAAATCCTTTATGAACATATAAGAATTGGTCTTAACTAACTTTAAGGAAAATGATAAGCAAAATGAATTATTATTATTATTATTATTATTATTATTATTATTATTATTATTATTATTATTATTATTATTATTATTATAGCGTTGCAACGTGATTCTATTTATTTAAACCCATTTGAACTTAGGTCTCATGGGAATATGCTGTATATCTTAGGTCAGGTTGCATTACTTAAAGGAATATTAGTACTCTAAAGTGAATCTTATGCCATACCTTGTGCATTATAATATTATTTAGTGAAGACAAGTTAATTGAATAGGAAAAGTTGTAAGGCTTGAAACTCTCCAATTATCGATTGAAAGTATATTTTATTTTATTACAAAAGAGATAATATCAAAGTAATGGGTTTATCATTATCTTTAGTCCAGTTTTAACAATATAAAAAAATAATCTACAAAATCATATATACTTTGGATTATATTTAATGATTTAAAATTTGATAAAATTGGTTTATCATATATAATGTGATGTAAGCCACTTGTTATTAGCTCTTAACATTAAATATCGATCACTGATTTTTTTTTTTTGTCAACAATTTAAGTAAGCTTAGCAATTATTTGTTTAACCTTTCTTCAAAGCTTATGACTGAACAAGATTTTAAATCTAAATTAGTTAGGACAACTTTCATTACTCAAAACACTAGTTAGAATAACTTTCATTACTCAGAACACTAGTTACTTATTAAATTACTTATAACTTTCATTACTAAACTAAACTACCATAGCTAGTAGCTGTTTACTTGACTGTCTTGTTGTTCAACTCTAAGCTTTTCGATGCAGCCAGTCAAAGAGCATTCATTACTTCAACTACAGATTTGACCATTTAGAATTTAAGTTACTGTATTAGGTAACACTATCAAAATGAGTATGAACTTGTAAAGATAATGGACCATTATTAGATTCTTAATTTGAAGTCTTTTTAATTATAAGCTTAAATGAACTAGCCCAATTAGCTCACACACTCAAGTGGTTTAGGGAGGGAGGTTGATAGGCCAGCCTCTTTTAAACCAAAAAAGAAAAAAAGACAACAATATGGGACGTGTCACATTGGCACCTCTGCTTAGTGGCCCCCTCACCTCCTTTTCCTACTCATCTTCATGACTTCACCACCATTAGGAACTTGCAGTAACCACAAACAACCATTCGCTACTAGATCAATGAGCACGACGCACCCACCGCTCCAGCACATCAATTTGGCTTTTATGCAACAAGTAACAAGTTAGTTTTTCATTCTTTTTCTCTCTGTGTTTATCTAGAAAGCTTTGACCTTTGCATCTCCTTTTGCCTGTAGTTCTTGTTATTTTCCTCTCTTGCTTTTTATCCTATTAGGTAGGCTCTACTGTCTTCAAAATAGAAGGATTTTGTGGTTACTGCCCCTTCTAGCCTTTCAATGATGTCATTGTGTTACGTTGATTAGATTGAATTTCAACAGAAAGTATAGTGGGATTGTGCTACGTTCACATTTCAAGCCTAATAGGCTTTTATGTGACAATTTCATAAGTAAGTATATTTGGCTTTTTTTAAGGGTTATCTTCCAAGTTGTCAATGCTTACTAGAATGGGTGAAATGAAACCTCCTCTCTCTTTCTTTCTGAACTTTCTCTGAAGTGAACTTCAGAGGATCCAAATCTCCAAAAAAACATGCAAAGAAAGAGAATGAAAAACCAATATGTTACTTATTGCACAAAACCCAAATTGATGCGTTGGAGTGGTGGATGCATCATGCTCATTGATCTGGTGACTAGTGGTTGTTCATGGTTGCTACAGTTCCCTAATGGAGGTGAAGTCGCCAAGATGAGTAGGAGAGAGAGGCGAGGGGTAACTAAGCAAAGGCGCCAACAAGACATGTTCAATATCATTGTCTTTTTTTTTTTGTTTAAAATAGGTTGGCCTATCAACCTCCTTCCCTGGACCACTTGAGTGTGTAGGCTAATTAGGCCAATTCATTTAAGCTCGTAATTAAACTGATTTCAAATTAAAAATCCAACAATGGCTTATTATCTCCACAAGTTCAAACTCATTTTGACAGTGTTGCCCAATGCAATAGCCTAAATTCCAAACGATCAAACCTGTAATTGAAGTATTGAACACTCTATGATTGGCTACATTGATAAGCTCAGAGCTAAATGACAAGATGGTCAAGCAAATAGCTATTAGGTATGGTAGTTCAGTTTAGTAATGAAATTCGCAAGTAATTTAATAAGTAACTAGTATTCTTAATAATGAAAGTTGCCTTAACTAGTTTAGATTTAAAATCTTGTTTAGTCATAAGCTTTGAAAAAGGTTAAACAAACAATTGCTAAGCTTACTTAAATTGTTCACTAAAAGCAAGGTTAAACAAACAAGTGTAACAAGTGCTTTGACCATACTTGGAATGGGTGCAAAATATGACAGTGAGAAGCTTAGACCATATCCTGAACCATTTCTTGAATAGATGTAGTAAGCAAAAAAGCCACTGTAAAAGTAAGGAATTTAAACACTGTATAAGTCACAATTCAAAAAATCATAACATATCATGAATTTTCACCAATACCAAATCCTAAGTTTATTTTGGTTACTAAAGGGTTTAATAGCACTTACCAGTTCCTAAGTCTAAACAAATATAACCAATTCATATTGTTATTATCACCATCCCTATCTATAAAACATAGTATAACCAAATACAAAGGATTTGATACATCCAAGTAATCAAATCTATGATTGCACATGCATACTTCTTGCTTGGACCATATATCTATTAAAACAATTTGAACTTTACTAAGTTAAACAAAAGACATCAACAAATATGAAACTTCAACCACATTTAATACACTAGTGAGTCTATACTTGAATTACAAGAAGGCTTTATACCTCTCATCTATCACCTAATAACATATCAAATCATGATTCATGCTCAATTTTGCAGCATAGCAAGCTATTTCATATGTTATATTAAGCTAGAAATTACTTTTGATTCATACTACAACTAAAATACTAATTGGCATTAAAGCATATATAGGATTTGTAACATTAGACTTCAAGTTTCAATGTAAATATGTCATATATATGTATACATAATAAGTCATTAAAAAATCATTATTTACAATAAGAAAAAAGTAAAATTTTCTTACCACAAAGTAAATTATTAAATGTTATGGAAACATATGAAAGTGACTTACACTTGAAAAGGCTGTATGAATGCATCCAAAACATTCAAGTTTGATAGGGAACTTAACATCACAGTAGCTAAGCATATTAAAAATTCTGCAATCCTGCCACTCACAATTCATAGTTAGAATTTAGAACAACTGAGTTCTAATCATTTTGTGCTTATACTTGTCTAACAGATAGAGTAAATAAGTGAAAACAAGTACCTTAAAAAAACCCTAGACTTTACATAATTCAAGCAAACTCAAAACCAAAAATTGATGTCAGTTTGGTACAATTTCAAATATGCTACATAAACTTTATTTTAGTGTTAACCATGGCAACAATGGAAATGACCAATTTTGTAACAATTAATTTAGTAGTCTATAAACATTGAAATTGAAGCCATAAGAATATTGTGAGTTATAATTTTTCTACACAGTTAGAAATAGATACTTTAAGATTTTACCATTGAAAATGCTAAGGTGTTGGGTTAGCATATAAAATCTGAGAAAATACTTGTTCATATTGTTATTGACACCGTTGATAGGTATTGCCTATCAATTTTATTTACTCGAATCCAAAGTTTATCTTCCAAACCCAAACAAATTTGAAGAGGGAAAGGGTAAAACAAAAACTAGTATATTGTAAACAAATTTAATGGAGGTAAGGGCAAAATAATGGCTTCCTTGCATATAATATAAATTCCTGCTTCCCATCGACATTCACGTTCATGCCACAAAAGTGCCATGCCGACCAACTGCATCCAAGAGCCAAGAGCAAGATAGTGTGAGATAAAGAATTAAGTCCTCTTATGTTTTTGCCTTGTATTGCATCGGATATCAGCAGCTCTAAAGGTTTTCCTTATTCAGCATCAGAAGACAACGTTTTAGTTATTTCAATTGACGTGTTTCCATTTAAACAATCCACTAGATTGAACAGTTATGACCTACATACTTTAGGTGAACTTTAGAAGGATGTTAATTCAGAGAATTTATATTCGAGAGACTAGATCAAGTATGGTGCCTGACATTGACAAGATGTTTTAGGCAATAATGTGTATGCTTAGGCCTTTAGGTTAGAATGATGTGTTGGTGATAGCCTAATTAGGTTGTGTTTCCAGTGTTTTGGGCAATAGGGAATATACTAAAGCCTTTACTTTAAAATGATGGGTTTTGGTGTCAGCTGTGGTTTGATAAAGTTGCATTTGCTTTGATGGGTCAATAAACCAATATTTTCATGGTAAAATAATCTGCTCTTTCCTTTCCTTAAGCCTACATCTTGGGAATGGATCCTCTGAATTAAAGGGAAGATGAAGTTCCTTTGAAGTTATAAATTCGACAGCCGTACTTTTGCCATGTGGACATATAGATGAAGGATTGAATTTTAGTCTAAAATACATCATTTCATATTTTCATTTATGTTTTAACTATGGCAATTTGTGGCCCAGATTTTATGGCGTAGGATTCACCACCTGGAAGTACTAGATCTGTCAGTTTTGTATGATATTTGTGAGATGGTTAGAGCCATTAATTTGTTGATGAAATCAACAGTTGGATTGAACCCCAAAAAGCCAAAAAATGTAGCGTTCAGTGCCCATTCCATTATGCTAAAATTTCTACAAATTTCATTGTCTTTTTCTATGGATTTCCCTCCCCAATGAGTAGACCAACTTTTGAAATCTTCAAAAGACATAACCTCCTTAGTGCATCCTTGATCATGCTTTGAGAAAGTTGTAACATTTAGAAATATGTTGACGATGTCCTAATGTGAACTTAACCTCGCTTTACAATCTTTTATGCCTAATAGATTGGTAAAAATTGCTATTAGAACATATTCCAAACTAGATTTGCATATTCAATGTCACATGCATCAAAACAAATGAAAAGGGTAAAATAAAAAAATTGAAAAAAAGAAAGTAAGCAAACAATTCCAAAAATAAAATTGGATATACTCAATATTGATAAAAGAATTCATTTTAATATTTAAAATTTCTTGTCCTCCAATATAATTATATCACAAAATATCAATCTCAGGTTGTATTGTGATTGTTGTCTATGAACCATAACTCAGTCATGTAGCTAAAACACCTATATTAAAACCAAAGGAATGAAAATTTCCTACTTCAATAATTATCTATAGATGATACTACAAACCTCAAGAACGATAGTGACTGAAGTCACTTTTCCATTAAGAACAAGCAGTAACAACAAACTATAAATAACCACACAGACATTAATAATCTAAGCAAATTAGCTTCATTGCTTAATTATTTTGCACACAAAGGCTACCTTTATATGGTTAGACTGGCATTATTTTTTAATATAAAAAATAAGAGTGTATGGGGCAATATCGATGTCACAGTTTTGTAGCAAACCATCTGTATATAGAAAGAAAGTGTCTTAGTAGTGAAAAACTTTATAGGAGTTGCAAGGATAGAAGGTTGAACCTTCACAAAACAAAGGCCAAGACATAGAGCATTAGATTTGGGAGCCTTGCTATTGCTTCATCAAGACTGCCACCTTAAGTGACGACCTAAAGGTAGAAAGGAGGAGACATGCTTTGAGGCACTTTAGCCATTGTCATTCATTGTTGAGAAAGGCAGGCCATGTGAGGGAAATGATTGGATCGAAGAGGCACCAAGGGCTAGTGATTTCTCCTCTAAACGCATTGTTTGTGATGCATTTTGGACTGAAATTTAGTCCTTTATATATGCATCAACGTGGCGAAAGCTAGGCCATTGAATTTATAACTTCAGAGGCACTTCATCAATGCAATCAGATCCTCTGCATTAAAGGATATTACAACATGTGGCATTGTAGAGTCCATCCACATCGTCCGCTGAATCCTACAATCTTTGTTGTGACACATTGTTAAGTAAAATGGTGCATTTCATATCATTTTAATTTTTGCCAAATAATGCACTATTTTGATTGAATTAAAAGCACTTCTCATCATCCAATTAGAAGCAACATTTAAAGCTCTAGCCATCTTGCATAATGAACCATTTGGATGAGATAAATATGTAGCAATTCCTTATACTTTAATAACATGAAACTTGGAGGTGAAATTAAGGCCAAACTTCATTGCCTTTTTTTCTAAAGCTAAAGCGGAGAGTACAAAGGAATATGATGGTAAATGCACTTCTTCTTCTTCTTCTTTTTCTAAGTTTTATTTCAATCAACAAAGCAATAACTATATATGGGAGAATTTTCACATTTGATGGTACATTTGCATAAGGCATTCATATTAGGGCATTTTTGTTTGAGTTATTTTATTCGATTTTTTTAGCCAAATTTCTTTGAATTTTATTTCAATGAGTTATTATACTATTTTTTTTTTGAACTTTTTTCTTTAAGTTTTATTTCAATGAGTTTTATTATGATGTTTTTTCTTTGAGTTATTTCTTTGACTTTTATTTTAATGAGTTTTATTATGCTATTTTTTCTCTAACTTATTTTTATAGAGTCTTATTTTAAAGAGTTTCATTATGCTAAGATGGCATATGTATCAAAGCTAGCCAAAATGCCTTGCATATTAAATAGCAATAAATCACTCCACTGACATATTCGACAAATAAATAAATAAATTCAATTAGTCCAAACTCCTATAATGCTATAAAAACTTATTGGCAAAACTTTACTTTATAATTTTATTTCATCATTTCATAAAGAAAAATAGTATAGTAAGATGACCAAATATCATAACATAGCCAATCAAAATTCAAATGAGATAAGATACTAGATTTGCTCAATAGCAGATGGAACAAGTTAATGGTTTTTTCTTACTTTACTTAAACTCCTTATTGTCCACAAAACACCACACTCCACTTATGCTAATTATGTTGTTTTTCAAAACAAGTACAAAGGAATAGCAAGTGCATACAAAACAATATTGCAACAATCCAACTTTGTCAATCATGTCCACAAAGCACCATCAGATTTGCAAAATTTACAACTAAATTCTAAATTTTTAGTTGCTAATAAACCACGAATCTATGACCAATAAGTCAGAAAAAAATGACAAATTTGTAATTGTACAATCAAAGATGTTTAAAAGGAAGAATGGCAATTGCTTTATAATTATGACACTAACATAAACATAAAGGGCATAGCATAGCAAGTTTAATGCAATTAAACACCATATATGGTTCACTTTGTTTTTAAGACAACATGCAATAATGAAATGAAACTTGAATCGACTAAACAAATAACTACTAAAAGAGCTACTTCTTAAGCTTTTAGATAATATAAAATCCCAGTGCCTCCACTTAAAATTACAAGTTTATGAAGCGAAGCAGGGAAATGAATGGTTAACAAATATTACCTTACACTCTGCTCCTAAATCTTTAATAGAAAGAGCGATGAAAACAAATTGCTTACTATCAATTACGCAACATTCTCTAAAGCCTTGCAACTAAGAAAAATGGTGAAAGAAATACAACTTATGAAACTTCAAATGTTGACAATATGAGCATTAAAGACTGAGTATGGAGTTAAGGGAAAGTAGTGTTTGAGAAAATCCACCATCAAATCAATTAGCATTGAGGTTTAGGAGATATTTCATCAAATTATGCATAGGTATTTAGGAGTGTTTTGAAATAAGAAAGAAAGCTTGGAATTTGAAAATGAAAATTCAAGATTTTCATACTAACCAAGCTACGGTGCAGACAGTTGGCGTTAGGGATGATGATGTGTAGATGATAGATGGGATGAAGAAGGAGCTCGATTGTGGCTGCTACAAATAAAGGAAGAGCTTTTCATTGCATCACCGTAGTAGATTTGGTGTTTGGAGGATTTGGGCGAGGGAGTGTTTTGTGTGGCTTTAAATTGCTTGCTCAAAATGCATTGTTTAGTCTAACGTGGCACAAGGAGCATGCTTCGATCCAATAGATGACCACAATCTATTTTATTGCATCGAATGCTGTAAAGGACCCTAATGTAGAGGATCTGTTTGGGAAGCAAATTCTCTCTTATAGAGCCATTACTGCATGTTGTCCTGTAATGCAATCCACACTGTCTACGTGATCGACCATTCTTGAATTGACATGTCACTTTTATGTTTTTGATTGAAAAAAAAAAGCAGTAGACACATAAAATTCCAATCTCCTCCATCCTCATCGTGAACGAACACACTACACAAGTAACTCCAGAGCAGATTTGGTCTCCAACACCCCTCACCATTGCCATTCTTTCCATATCCAAGGTCCCCACTTTTTCCATTTCTCCTCGCCATCACACATTTCTTCAAATTGGTTGCCTGTGTTAATTTTCCTCGCCATTGCTGTTTTCATCATCCTCTCTAGATCTCCTTACCGTCACTAGCCTTTAAAAATTTCATCATCATTTTTAGATCTGGGTTCATTAATGGTTGCTAATTTTTGGATTTGGGTTTATCAATGGTAGTTAATTTCATCATTTTCTGTTATAATTTGTAGATCCTTTTGCATTTGCTTCCTCTTTTCCTTTCTGCGATTAATTTGGAGGCATTATAATTCATGTATTACGTTTTAATTAGTATCTCCTATTCCATACTTTGAGCAATATGATTACTTTGAATTATTAGAGTTTTGCATCAGGAGGCTAGAAATAACCTCTAACCATTAAAGTCGAGAGCTAAGGCTACTAAATTTGCCAAGAAAATTGTTAAAAATCATATATTATCTTTTAAGGTCCATATTTGTTTTACAATTAGCATTGTAATTTACATGTGTCAATAGTGTAGTTTTTAACTTATAACCTTACAATTGGAATATTATAACAACTTTTTATATTAATTGTTGGGGAAATTTTGGCATCTTAAACATGTTATTAAATGTTAGCAATGTTATGGTAATAGTCTTTATTTATGAAAATTAATGTAGGATAACTCATGGAATAGTCATACTTTTAGATTTAGATTTTTATGCCAAAACTTTAATGAAGTAATTTTACCATCAAGCAAGAGCCAGCCAATGTAATCTTATAGGGCATATTTCAAAAAGCATATATGCCATATTTAGATTTATTAATGGAGTGATTTGTTGAATGTTATAAATGAACAGGGCATGCTTAGTCAAATATGTAATATATAATAGATTAAAGCATTTGGTCAAATGTCATATTTGTTAAATTTATTGACTGATATGCCATATAAGTTAGATTGTAGTATTTGGTTAGCTATATGTCATATCTTGAAAGGGATGTTTCAAGAAGCATATATGCCATAATGGTTTTAATTTCTACAACATACATTTATATTGTTTTTTCAATAGAGTGATTTGTTGAGTGTTATGAATGAATAGGACAACTCAAGTATGTTGAGAAATCCTTTAAAACCTACAACTCAAACAATAAGATACAAAAGTATAGGGAATACTACAAGCAATGAAGGAACAACATCTACGTCAAGCTTAATTGTTAGTTGAAGTAGAGTGCTATAATTGTTAGTTAAATTAATCAGATGTAATTTCACATTGTAAACGGATAATGTATATAATTCTACAAGGATATTGTATATAGCCAAGCTACTGTATATGATGAAATATGTGTTCAGAAAATGTAAATACTATATACAGCCAGGCTACTATAAATTGACATTGTACTTGAATATTTAATTGAAATAAAATGTTTTTAAATGTGTTGACTACATTAATGTATTTCATATGAGATATATAAAAGTTATTACACCTCATATACAAAAACCAATGGATGTGATATATTAAAACCACTATAGTCCATATTAAAAAATTAATGGCCTTGATATAAAAAAAAAACCAATATGGTCCATATAGAAAAACCCATAGACTTGATATACAAAAATCAATGTAATTTATATACAAAAACCCATTGACTTCCCTATAATCAAACACCAAATAACATTAGTGCATCATGTAATTGCAAAGGTTGATTAAATGGCTCCTATATTAAAAAAAGACATAAATCTCATAATGTAAATAATGATAAAGCAATATCTTTTATAATTTGATTATCATGAATGCACTTACCATTGACAATATAGTCAATTATTGTTGACCCCCATTTGCTTCCAAGTATGTGTGAGGTGTTGGAATGGAGTTGGCCATTTGACTCGAGAAGGCATTGACCTATATGTAGGTAATAAAATTATAAGTTATTAAAAGAAGGCAATGGATGTGAATCAATTAAATTGTCAAATCACTATAAATATATATATTGTTGATTCTTATGTTTGTGATTCAATTTCATTAGGAGGATTTCTTTTTCTATTCATTTGATGATCCATTCAATCCATAAGCGTCTCTTATGCTTTAGACCAATTTTCTTTTTGAATCCCTTTAGTCGTGCAATACATTTACTAATCAATGTTCTAGTATCATTGTCTAGTCTATCTTGCCTCAAATGGTTCTCACTTCACTTATTATATAATTCATCCACCATCTTATTTACTAATAGGAAGTCTTTTTCAAAATCAAAGACTTTAGTAGCCAACTTAATGAGTTTAGGGCAAAGTCTTCTATATCGTTATATGCTAACAAGTCTTGCATCCCTCTCAACTTCCTATCCCCTATTATCATATATAATGCCACTTTCAGCCTCTTTAGTCTACCTTTTTAAAATATACTTTTCAAGAATAACTATAATATCCATCACATCAAATACCTTCAAAGTATGACAACATAGTATCCCAAATGTTTCAAACTTTTTACAGCTGCAACTAATGGATTGGTTTTAAGGATAAAAAATAATTTTTCATTCTCCTTCGTATCCAACCATGTAAATTGTATATTCAAAAAATGGTAAAGTTTCATTTCTATGTTTTATACAAGCTATAGAGTAAAGGTCAAATTCCTTTTGGAAAAGCTCAAATATTGTAGAAGTATAAATTGGTATAAGCTGCCGCAACATAGGTGGATATTGACATTTCAACCTCAGTATTCTATGCCTAGACTCAAATTCACATCTCAACTCATTATACCTTTTGTTCTCTACAACTTGCTCAAAATGATTTAAAAACTAAATTATGTCTAAATTTAGATTCATGCAACTTTTAATGTCCCAGTTCAAACTTTCACTGACTTGGGTGCTTTGCATGCCAAATGTGAATGCTTTCTTCATATGACAAGCTGCCCACTTTTGTTTTATGCTATACATTGAACCCACCCATGTATTTCATCCAACATTATAATCTGAAAGCAACTTGGTTCATGCCACATCAAATTTTTTTTCCTTGTTGTATTCAAACATGCACTTTTGAAGTTAGTCAAAAAATGATAGCATTCTTTTATCAAATTTCCCAAGTGCTTTAAGCCATGTCGCATCAAATGCCATGTGTATAATCCATAACAAATCTCAAGCCATACCTCCTTAAAAGCTTTGGCCATTGCCTAGTCCTGATCAGTAAAAATGGTTTAGAACCTCTTTTGTCCATGTGCTTCCAAAAAATTTTCAAATAACCACTTGAATGAATTTGCTGTCTCATTATACAATAGTGCAACACCGAAAATCACCATTACTTTAAAATAATTAAACCCTACAAAGATAGTTAGCAGTCTATGTGAATTGTTAGTGCAATAGGTAGTGTCAAGAGAGATACATCACTAAAATGCCCATAATTAAGCAACATCGTGTATCCACTTAAAATACATTGGTAATTTGTTCTTCTGTATCCATTTGATATGTATGAAAAAATGAAGGGTTATCCACGAATTGTTGTTGAAAATACTGCAAAAGACAGTCAGCTTCTCCGTATATCATACTTTGTTTTCTCCTAGACCATAGATGATTTTTAGCATCTAATATAGTATAATTGAGGTTAGATCTACCACCTACCTTTGTATTCATCAATTGAAATGAGGCTCTTTGAAGAAGTCTAGAATTTTTTGCCAATTCAATATTATGTGTTTGAACCTTAAATATATTTCGTTAGGATGCCAACATATGTGTTTTTTCGTGAATATAAAAAATGTGGTTATACTCGTCCATAAACTCATTTACTTGCAACTTTTCACCCTTCTATACGAGATTCAATCTTACTTAACATCCATTTCTAGTCTAAGTTGAGAATTGGTTGTTGAAAAATCTTGTTTGTCTTCCTTTCGATGACCTTCTTTGCAACAAACAAATATGCATAAAGTAATGACACCATCTTTCTTCCTTTTGTTGAGATATTGTTTTCTAACTCCAAAACTAACTTTGCCACTATATTTAACCCAAAACTTTCAAGCTGCCTCAACATTATCAAATTTCATTCTAACTTTAGGCTTTTCATCAAACTCCAAGTTGCTATCTACAGTTGATGGGATAGTTGAGACACTAACTTCCATAAAATTTATTAATGAAAATTGCTTTAAAAGAATATAAACATGAGTTATAACTTCATTAATTGAATATGGTTCCTATATACATAGAATAAGTTATCGTCACTTTGTTGGTTCTTCCCATCTTCAACCAAGGTTGTACTAATTGGAAAAAGTTATTCTATATCATATTAGGAATTTAAACAAGTAAGTAATAAAAACATATTTCTTTGAGCATTAATCTAATATGAACAACATTAATGTGCCCTTAATAACAAAACAAATGAGGAACATCAAAACTTTAAAGGTGAGTGAAATGGTAGCTTGCAACAACAAGTATAGTGTTTTTTTAGTAGCTCCAAAATATTATTAAGCTAAATTTCTATTGTCTTTTATCATTGTTTCTTACAAATAAGCACTTCTACCTTCTATAAAATACTGAATTATTTTGACTTAGGTTAATACAAAATGGATGACTGAAAGATTTGTGTTTTTGTTTCATCCTAACTAAAATTGTGCTTGATGAATGAAGGAATAGCATATGAATCCATTGAAAGAAGAAAAGATGAAAAATAAGCCACCATTATTAATAAAACCAAGGAAAACACAACTTTACCTCCATAGATGAAATTTGTACTTTATGAGAACTCATACAGTTCAGAAGAAGCTACAAAGATGAACCTAGGCTTTGTTTGGTTTGAGGAGAGGGAAAGCCCCTTGTTTGGCATGTGTTTTTAGATGAAACTTTCCCTCCCCTCCCCTCCTCTCCTCTCCCTCCAATTTAGGGAGATTGGGAGGGAAAGTTGGGAAAAAGACCAAAATGTCCTTATCTTGATTATTAATTTTATATTTTATAAAATTTTTATAAGTATGATTGAAGAAAAATTTTAACTTACCAATTAACACAGGTATATTGTCATATTGAAAAAAAAATAAACATGTCAATATTTCTAACTCAGATACATTCTAATTTCATGAAATAAAATATATTAAATTATATATTTGTTGAAATAATTATTTAATTAGTTTTATTTATTTACAAATTTTTTTAAATAATTATAATTATAAATAATTTTTGATATTTATTTAATTTGGTAGTGAAAATATTAAATTTTTAAAAATAAAAAAATAATTAATTATATTATCATTATTTTTAAAATATATAAGGAATAAAATGGTCTATATATTATTATTTTCTCTCCCCTCCGCTCTTGAACCAAATAATATATCTCCCCTCCTCTTTCCTCTATTAAAATCCCTCCCCTCCCCTCCTTTGAACAAAACAAAGCCTTAAAGCTATGCAAAGAAAGGAATATAGAAGACAATGGCCGGAGTAGAAGAAACGATCAGATTTTGGCGCCAACGGGGTTTTTTTTTACTGAAACAATGAGCAGCTAGTTTGTATATTGTTCATTTATGCTTCTACTCCAGACGGTCCGTTCCGAGAGAGGAGGATGAAGTGATTCTGATATTATCCTAAAGCAGCAAATGTATAGGGGTAAAACGCACCGTTTTACGTTGTCATGCAACACATGTAGAGTGCCCAACGACGCGATGTGCCGAACGGCCATGATGGTCTCCACAGTATGATGTTCTGTAATTCCTTTTACAGGGGATCCGCTTCCGATCTGCTCGCCTTCGTCAGTCCCTAATTCAGAGGTTCCGGTCGCCCCACATCGCCTGCTTTCCTGGTGTAGGTTCCAATATTAAAGTTTTTTTTTAAAAAAAAAAAGAGGAAACAGAGGAAGTGACTAAGTAATTGTAACGGAAGAGCCAGATGAAGAGCTTGCAGAGCCATCTATTGCCCAGCAATTTGGTTGCAAAGGGAAGAAGGCCTTGAAGAGGAAAGCCCAAAGAACATTGAAGAAGAAGGCTAACACAGTTGACGTGCAGGCAGAGGATTTAGCAAGAACTCCAAATGATGGAAGTGATCCTAGGGTTAAGATTTCATTATTTGATTATTCAGTGGAAAATTTCTTCAAAGCCATGGACATGATTGATAAGCTTTGTGGGGAAGAAGAGGATTCTAATTTGGAGCAGAGTGAGATTCAGAGACTTTCTTCCTCTGTCACTTTCTTGAGGTAAATTATGCCTTTTTTTTGGGTTTATTTCTTGTTTTGCAATAGTTATGATGAGTTGTCTCTGAGCATAGAACAACATTGTGTGAGACATATAAAAGTTGTAATTGCTGGTTCATTTATCTTGTCTAGACAGTGTTATACTTGCTTTAATTTTGTAATGTTTCAGTATGCTGTGTTCTGGGTATATATTAATTCTAGTTATGCTTCCATTACTTTTAGGGTCCGTTTGGTTCAGGGTTTTTGGGGGGAGGGGAGGGGAGGCCTTCCCCTTGTTTGGTATGAAAAACTTGGAGGGGCGCCTCCCCTCCAAACACTCCCCTCCAAAAGTGGGGGTTTTTGGAGGAGGGAGAAAATTTTATCCCTATTTGACAAAATTGCCCTTGCTTTTTATTTTCATTTAAAATATAATATAAATCTTATTTTTTAAATTGAGTTTCAGATAATTTTTTATAAAAATAAAAAATATTTTTGAATAAAAATAAAAAATTATTTTTAATAATAAAAAGCAAGAAAATTTTTTTTTTATAAAAATAAAAAAATTAAAAATTTTAATATCATAAGGGTATAATTATCCATTTAATTTTATCTCCCCTCCTCTCCCCTCCTCAACCAAACAATATATCATTAAACCCCTCCCCCTCCCCTCCCCTCCCTTCAAATCAACCAAACAACATATCATTAAAACCCCTCCCCTCCCTCCCCTCCCCTCCCCTTCATTAAATCCCTCCCTCCCCTCCCCTCCCCTCCACTCCATTGAACCAAACACTCCCTTAGCTTTTGGTGAATATCTATAGGAAAGCTGTGAATGAGATAACCCTAGTTAGTATTCTTCTCTCTCTCTCTTATTAATACCTTCCCTGCTCCTTCTCTAGTAGAACTAAGATACAGTTCAACCTGAGCTCCATTCAGACTTAATTTTTTTCATTTGTGGTATTGGAGCATATTTTCTAGCCTTTATCTTTATCTTTATTTTATTAATTTTTTGTCTGTGGTTTTATACATCCTGACTAATTAGAACCTAATCAACTCGATTTCTGAAGTGTCTTCTGGGTGCTTTTTTTAGACTAGGGAATGCTTGCATAGCCTTAATTAGTTCACCTGAACCATCTAGACAGTTGCAACTTCTTGGTGAAGTTTTTTCTTGTTAAGTTAATTATTATATGTAGTCACAGATTACTTGCTAATGCTGGTGGTAAACTGATTTTAATTACAACTTGATTGAAGAGATGGATTAGTTTTATCATATTACATTTCCTATAAAAAGGACTCTACAGGTTGTATAAGAAAGGGATATGTATCATTAAACTTGTATCATATGTGATTAAAGGCTGCACCTTCTGTTATATCCTTAATTGCTCTTCTTTCTTAAAAATGTTGATATTGTTATTTCACATAGAATGTGAAACATATATGTACAGAGAATGGAGACATTTTCACTATGAACCTAGAAGCATTAGGTTTGCTTGTGGATTTGGAGGCCCTGAGGGAAAAGATGTAATCAGCCATATAAAGTTACCTCAATTTTCATCTGCTGCCATTCCTAAGGTACAAACTAGTATTTATTGTCCTTTTTTTTGGGGTTTCCTGGTCAAAGGATGATCTTAACTACATAAATTTCTTGAGAACAATTTCATTTCAACTTACATTATCTTCATGTGTTGTTGTAATATGGCAAATATTTATTAGCATTCTGTGTTTCTGGTTTTACATGATATGCAGGAGGGGCAACTTGGGGATGTCAAATCTCAAGAATCAAGGTATGACTGATATTTTGGCCATCTGTGCTGTTTAGTCAGTGGCATTGCTATTCTGTTATAGGAGATGTTTTCATTAATCTTAAAGCATATTTATCTCTCAACTAGGTAGTGAGTTACAGTGTCATTATTCATTTACTAGTCATCATCTAATTTAGCTAAACGCTTCAAGTCTTGTTGCAGCAGAGACTTTGTGTTGTATGTTGGGGGCCCTGTGTGGGCGTTGGATTGGTGTCCTCAGATTCATTTAAAGCCTGATAGTTTTGTTAAATGTGAGGTGCATACTCTCGTTCTTCCTTTATAGCAATTTTTTTAATTATTATATGAAGACAATTATAAACGAAGTACAGAAAAGGATATAATTATCGCAATATCATAATACTACTACTACTGAAAGACATAAATTAAAAATATTCATTTGCCTAAACTTATCCTTCCATACTCCGCAAATGCTTCCAATTAGTGCACAAAACCAATAGGATTTGAACGTTGAACCAGTGTACACACATCCCTTTTGATCACTTCAGCTGCCTTGTCTCTACCTTCCTTTATTTGCTACGTTCTAAATCCTTTACAGCATTTTATTAAGCCTGACTGTTAGTCTTTTTACTGTACTGATACTGATTGGTGAATGATGAATAATGTCTAGCTGATGATTGTGATGCAGAACATGTAAAGGATGCTTACCCATTTGAAGTTTCATGGTGGGATAAGGTTGTGGATGGAGAAGTTAAGGGTTTTAGTCTTCTAGGTTATCACCTTATTGGTTGTGGACAGCAGTTGCACCCATTAACTAGGCTTTATATTAGAGTTTACACCAAAGACGTAGCTGCTTTTTGGAAAAAGAGCAGCATAAGCTCTATGTAGTAGACGTTTTTTAAAAACCCTCTTAATAGGTAGGGTTTGGGCTTTTATGGATGAAAAGACTATGATAATTGTATGTGTATTAATAATTTTATTCTGTGATGTGCCCCTATAGTCAAGGTATATTCTAGAAAGCATAAGCATGGAGGAGGTAAAGAGAGGGAGGGCTGTGAGGACAGAGGTGGTAGTTGTGTAACTGTTTTAGTGACTTGGGCAGAGGTGGCAGGGGATACATGGAGTTTTCAGAGTGGATAAGCAATGAGAGTCTGTTATGGGGAAGGAGTAAGAAGGTTAAGAAAAATTTATAGAGTTTGGGAGACTACTTGCATCTTGCATAGCTAGTGACTTTATTTTGATATTTTCTGTCACTGGCAATTCTGCCAATTCTGTGTTTCCATTTTTGTACTTTTTTTACTTCCCCGAAAGTACCAACTCATTGCTGTCACCTGAGATTGGAGTTTAATATTTTAATTCTCTTGAATTTGTGCTTGGTGTTTATTCTATCATTCTATATTAGTGACAATAATGTAACATAAATATGTGAATAGAAAGCTGTCTAGTGGCAGTGGATAATGTGGTGTGAATATTATCATAGAGAATAAAGAAGAATTGGCAAAATGGGTTTTGGCTCATAAGCCTTCAGATACTTCTAAAATCTCTTTTAACGGAATCTAGAGTCCAAGTTGTATCAAATCTGAAACTTGAGACTAGAGAGGATATATACATTATATACATTCACAGGCAAGATTAACTAATTACATGTAATTCTATTTTCCACATGATTGATTCTCTTTAGCAATTTCTATCATGGGAAGATAAAACTGGTGGAATTGGAACCTAAGTTTGTGGGGAAAATGCGCAGCGTTGAAGGAGTAGTGGTAAATTCTTTTAAGCTACTTACTAAGTGATGGAGACCAAAGTAGTATGAGATTCCAAAGTCTCACATTGTGTAATATGGAATACTCAATGGGGTACTTAAGTCGAATGGTTCTCCCATTTCAATAACTAACTTTTGGGAGAGGTTTCTATACTTTGTTTAAGTATCTATCAATTGGTATAAGAGTTGGTGGTTAGTGGCTCTGAAAAAGGCTACCTGTGGAAGGTTCTGACAAGTGGAAGGTCAAGTGAAGTGGCATTGAGCGAAGTGTCATAGAGTGTAGTCGTTGGGACATCGACTTTCCAAGGATGGCAAATTGATGGAGAAGAAGGTAATATGTGATGCCAAAGTTCCATATTAAGTAGTATGCGATACTCAATGAGATATTTATATAGAATGGTTCTCCCGCTTCAATAGCTAGCTTTTGAAAGAGGGTTCCCCACTTTGTTTGGTGCCCATCACTAAGTTAATGAGATGAATATATAAGACATTGCAGATTTTCTCTTTGTTTTTTTCATTCCTTCTAGCCCCTGCTCAGTGCATTCAACGAAGTAATTATCTGAAAATACACATTATGCAAATGATAGTTGCCCCTATTATTTTTGCATACCTAGTTCATTAAGTTAATGAATTGCAACATCCCTACAGCTTTATTTTGCATGGCTATCTCATTCTCACTTATGCAAATGATAGCTGCCCCTATTCCTGATGTATTTTAAAGTTATTGATTGCATTGTTATATTATACCTACTTCATATACATATTTGGAATTATTAGAGGCAACTTTGTCATTTCTTTGTATTCACTCTGTACTTGTATTAGTATGTGGTGAAGAGATACACTAAGCTTTGCTCTTCTAACACAAATTATTGGGAAAGAAATATATGGAGATACAGATTTCTTCTTTTGTAAAACCTCATACCTGAGATGAATTTCTTGCTGATTTTTGTTTTAGTTTCTTGCTGTTGCTGCTCACCCACCTGGAGCTTCTTATCACAATATGGGTGCCCCACTTACTGGTAGAGGTGTTATACAAATATGGTGCCTTTTAAATAGCAGCGAAAGCAGTGAAGTAAATAGCAGTGAAAGCAATGAAGAAGCGTGCCCTCCCTTAGAGAAGAGAAAAAGAGGACATAAAAACAGTAGAGCCACAAATGACAGTTCAACACAAATAAAGAGGCCTAGAGGAAGACCTAGAAAAAATTCAACAGAAGTAACGGTGGTTGATATGAATTGTGAGACCAATTATGTGCAAGCACTTGTGCCAGATGGAGTTTTAGAAAATAATAAAGAGGTATCTCCTCCTACAGAGAAGAGCAAACGAGATCCTCCAAACAATGCCACAAATTACAAATTAACACATATAAAGAAGCCTAGAGGAAGACCTAGAAAAAATTTAAAAGTAGCAGCAGTGAGGGATCCGAAATGTGAGAACCAACCTGTGGAAGCTCTAGCTGTTCAATTTCCTGAAGATTCTGCTGAATTTCATTCTGCAGATGGAGTTTCTAGCAATTGTGAAGAATATGCTTTGCAACCAGACTCTGGTACAATGCATAAGTGTTCGAATAAAGCTGCATCTACATCCAATGCTATGCCAGAAATGCCTGTTCAAAGAAGTAGAAGTAGATTGAAAAGTAATTGTAGAGAAGGAAAGTTTAACCATGATAGAAGTCTTCCACTGTCGACACAGTGCGAGGATGATGCAAATCATCAACCAACTTGTAGCTTTGAAGTGGGTCCCCTCACAGCTACTTGCTCTATTCCAGAGTATGTTACTCTGCCAAGAATTGTGTTATGCCTAACACATAATGGAAAGGTAGCATGGGATGTGAAATGGCGACCTTCTAATGTGTCTGATTCCATTTGCAATCACAGAATGGGCTATCTTGCTGTCTTGTTGGGCAGTGGATCTCTGGAAGTGTAAGATGTCTGCTTAAGATGTTTGAACTGAATGCCAGTTACTTCTCTTTTTTTATTTTTTTGTTCCCGGGGGGGGGGGAGGGTTTCTCATTCTGCTGTTCATATTGGTGTTCTTGATGTCTTAGCAATTTATATTCCTATCACTTGAATGAGTCATCCTTGTTTTTATGTTTATTTTGCTGTTAGAAACTGCAACAACTATGGTAATTTGGTACTGCTGTAATTTGGATCTATGTTTGTACTGACTATCATTATTAGATTTGCAGTGTTTAAAATTTTATTACGTCAAAGGAAATTCAGTCTTGAATATTAAGTCTTGTACTGTGTTTTATTTATTTATTTATTTTTAAAGGCTCTGGTGAAATGTTGAATGAAACATAAGTGATAATTAGTAAAAGAGAGAATTAGTGTTGACATTTGCAATAAATTTAATGAAATGTGGTGCAACCTATGGGGCATATATATATATATATATATATATATTTTTTTGGCATGCTTGTGGTGTTTGTGGATGGAGCATAATGCCAGTGTATGTAATTGGAGATTTGTTTCTTCTCACCTTTTATGGGATTGTATCTTTTCAGTTGCTGTTTTGTGGGTTTTCATGGTTCTCACCTTTTATGAGATTGTAATTAGAGAGCTCTTTTGAGCTGATGTCTTCTTTGTTCCGTCTGCTCTGTATGTGTTTTATAGTTGTTTTAAGGATTTTTTTTTCCTCCTCCCTTGTTGGCCATTGCACTTCTTATCTTTCCTTCTTTTTTTTTTGGGGGGGGGGGGGGGGGGGAGGGGGTGGGGTTTCATTTCAGATTTACAGAGGACTAGAGAGCTCTTTTGAGCTAATGTCTTCTTTGTTTTGTTTGCTCTGTATGTGTTTTTCAGTTGTTTTAAGGATTTTTCCCCCTTCCTCCCTTGTTGGCCATTGCACTTCTCATCTTTCTTTTAATAAAATCTTTTTGTTTTAAAAAAAGTTTTAACTATCATTTTGGTCCCTTAACCCCCCCCCCCCCCCCCAAAAAAAATTGGTCCATTAATTTTTTGTTTTTTGGGGTTTCAATCTGGTCCTTTAACTTGCAATTTGTGCCATTTTGGTCCTTTTTTCTTACATCCTTCAAGGATTATTTTGAAACACTAAATAAAGTTAAAAGATCATTTTGGAACACTAAAAAAATTAAGGGACTATTTTGAAATGCTAAATAAAGTCAAGAGATGGGTATGGTAGAAAATGAAAGTTAAGGGGCCAAATTGAAACAAATGAATAAGTTGAGTGACCAAAATGATAGTTGAGCTTAAAACAAGAAAAGAAAATCTATGGGACATAAAAAGGACTAGACTTTAGTTAACATATCTGATTTTCTAGTTTTGATCTTAATCATTTTATTTCCATGTAGAGTGACAGTTTATGCTACAAAGTAACAACTATTGCCGTATACAAATGACTAGCACACTATGTAGTCCCCAATTTTTTAAGCCATAAGGTCAACATGTAATAACAAATTATTTTGATTTTCTCATTCACTGTATTAGTGTTTTTGTTGAGTTCCAATATTAACCAATAGATCTCTTGAAGGGAAAGGGAAAAAGACAAATTCTGGTGTTTAGTGATATTTGGCTTAGCTCACAAAACCATAGGAAACTATAATGTTCTACTTCAAAGAAATGAGCACACAAGTAGCAAGTGACATAGTAAATCTCTCACATGGCACAGATCTCTTCTCAGTCTGAATTCTGAGAAGAAGCAAGTAAAATAAGAAGGAGAGATCTATATAACCTGAGAAAGCAGGCTGAATGGGAAAAGATACTATCCATTATGGGTTCTACTCCTTTTTGAGTTAAATATTTTTTTCCTCAAAGGAGAATGTGGTTCTTTACAGTAGAGGTTAAAATGTTTGGTGATGAAACACATATTGAAATTGTTCCTTGAGAATGATGAATTGATTGGTCATTCTCAATAAATGTAAGTTCTGTCCTTTATATATAAGTGGTTTGAGGAACAATCTTAGCCTGATCATTAACTCAATTTATGGGATGCGAATGGTGGCATCTTTAGTTGTTATGCCCTCAATCTTCTTATCAATTGCAGGTGGGAGGTTCCTAGTCATCGTGCATTAAGAGCAATTTATAAGCATGGAGAGGCCACAGATCCGCGGTTTATAAAATTGGAGCCTGTATTTAAATGTTCAATGTTGAAGCGTGGTGGCTTACAAAGGTATGCTACTAAGCTAGCTCCTTGCTTGTCTTTAGGGCGATCAATAAACCAAGGTACTTGTGACCAACTCATCAAACAGCTGAATTTAAATTCATTTTTGTTTGTTTCAAATTAACTAAACAAGTTCAAGGTGAATAATTTATAAACCTGATTGATGAATAAAACAAGTTTTATCATATGATACTTAAACATTTATAACTTGATTATATATAGAGAGAGACAGAGACACCCTAAAATAGGATAATTTAGTAAAATATAAAGTTCTACATATAAAGGTAATTGTATGTTTCACCCAGAAAATATATACATGTATATTTAATAATTGTTAAAAAAATTTATTACGACACCAATATTCACTAAATATATTTGAAATTATAATTTTATAACTATAATTAATTTTTACATGTCATTTATACCAAATAATTAGTTTCGTGTGTGTGTGTGTGTGTGTAGAGAGAGAGTAAATTACATGGAACTCCCCTAAATTCTATTGAAATTATATAGACCTTCCTTTTATTTTCAAAATATGCAATTTAGTCTAAGTTTAATTTTTTTTTAGTAAAATACCTTCAATTAAGCTAACTATATAAATATATTTTATATTTAAACATGCACAAACAAAAATAAAAAAGAGTAGATTTTGTTTTCATTAAATTTAACAATATATTATTTTATAAAATTAAATATAGCAAACTTGTTGAAGGTGAATCTATTTGTTAGCTATTACTTTGCTATGAAAAGATACTTAACAAATCAAGTTCAAACAACTTGTTTGGTTTGAACTTAACGAAATTAGAAGTTGTATAACCAAGCCAAGTACTAAAAAAAGATACTTGCTTGACCTTGGTTTGAATGATTCTAACTTTATTGGAAAGAATTTGGCACTTAATTATGGTGAAATTATGTAACTATTATGTCTTACTAGTTTTCTTACGTGATTTTTTTTTAAGAGTAAATTATACAAACTTTCTCTGAGTTTTGTTGAAATTACACGAACTTCCTTTCTATTTTCAAACAATACACTTTGGTCTAAAATATTATATATATATATATATATATATATATATAGTCTAATATACTCTCTATTAACCTTAATAAGCAAATATGTATTATATCTAAATATACACAAATAAAAAAGCATAGATTTTGTTTTTATTAAATTTAAGAAAAAAATGTATATTTATGTTAATGAAGGATGTTTTAATAAAAAAATTTAAATCTTGACTAAAGTATAGCACAACTTGTTATTTTAGGATAGATCCATGTAATTTTTTTTTTTTTAAAATAATCTTTTTGGTCAGTTGTGGATAGTTAGTGAAGCATCTGCACCTCTGCATATATGATAAATACACTCTTGGATCAAATAGTTTCCTAATTCTTTTTTAGCATCAGGCTTTTTATATAAGCCTTACCTTGTTACTCTTACGCTGCTTGGAAGTCCTTTCTAGATCCAATTGTATTTTTCTTAACATCAATGTACTGACTTCATTATGTTGAATGCATTGTTCAGAGTTGTCCTTGTTTTAAAACATTGTTTTAAAATTTTGGCCTATTTTGTGCTCTTTGGAAGTAAGCAATATAACTAGATCTTTCTTGAAACCTACAATCTTAGTTCTTCAATGGCATAGAAATTCCATTGAGAGAATGTGTTGAAAACATATCTTGTACAATATGTACATAATACATTATCAGTTATGACTTATGAGAGCCATTTGAAGTATCATTTTAAATTTTTAGTATATTAAAGTGGATTCTCCAGCTTTGTTTTTTCAAAATAACCAATCATGAAGCACTCCCTGTAATATTAGATCATGTTTGTAACTACTAGAATGGTTGGGACTACTTAATAGTGCATGCTTTGGTTGTACACTGGGGAAATTATGCCCTGTATGGTACACTGTGAAATTAAGATTTAATTTTTAAGAAAAAGTGCATTGAAATAAAGAATTAATTTTTAAGAGCTTACTTTTAGTAGGTAGCATGGGTGGTTCATGCATACTAATATTATTTGAAATTGCTATATTAATGCTCTTAAGAATAACAAATTAAGCACAAGATTGTTGAGCTTTGTAGTAACATAGAAAGTGAAAAGTATGTCATTTCAACCTGTCTATATTAAAATATTTTGGTTATTTTTGGATAAAACTTGCTATTTAGAGTGCTCTGCTCTGCATAAAAGCTGAAATCACTATGTTAAGGTGGTTCAATGGATTTGTGTTATTGACTTTTTGGTTTCTGCTGGATAAATTCATGCAGCTGCAGAATGTTATTGAACTCCTAAGATGCTAGTTAATTCATTTTTTTTTTTTAAATTATTTTGGCCTTGTTATGTGATTAAGTTTGCTCTATTGCTTTGTCTGACAGCATCCCATTGACTCTAGAGTGGTCTGTTTCGCCCCCTCATGATTATTTGCTTGCTGGCTGCCATGATGGAACGGTATTATATATTTACTTTGATTGCATGTTCTTCAATTATTTGTACTTCACTTTTTTTTTTGGGTTGATAATTGTCCATCTTTCTTTAATAATTCGGAAATATATTTGTCCTTGAAGATTCATGTGAGGAGGGATAGGAAGAAATCATCTGAAATTTTTTCTCACAATAATTATTTTGATTCTTCTTCTCATCTTACTGGGATAATTATGTATTTATAATTTTATATTTGTTTCTCAGCAAGATGTAGCAGTTAAAAGGTTGTAAGTAACTTCTGATCTGAATGTTGCGTTTCAATCATGACTAATGTAATTTAATTATATTTAGGTTGCCTTATGGAAATTCTCAAGAAATGCTTCAGCTAAATGTGATGGTAACATTCTTACCCTTGATTTGGTTTGTTGGGATGGGTTCTTGGTGAGAAGCAAGTTTATTAGATAAGCTTCATTGCTGATTGTTTCATTTGTTCATCTGCAGATACAAAGCCCTTGCTTTGCTTTGGTGGGGATACAGCTCCCATTAGAGCTGTTGCCTGGGCTCCATTTGAAGGGTTAGTGATGATTGAAACTTCAAGGCGTGTTAGTTGATTGCATTCAATATATTTAACTGTTATTATCTCTTAGCTTTAGAGGATTTGAAAGAAATAAAGTCTGTTTAGATTTTAAAGTTATCTGAAATTTTAAAAGGAGAGCAGGAATCCTTTTTCTAATTTTAATTCCTTTTTTCTTCTCTCATTTCTTTCTGCTAAATAGAAATGACTCTAAGATATACTCTTATGTAGTTACTCCTGGACAAATATATACTTCTGAAATCTACGTATTTGTTCCTTTTGGTTTAAATTTGCTCAGATAATATCATTTCTTATTCATGTAACTGCCTTCTACTAAAAAAATTGTGAAGATATAGTTATTTGTCAAATTGATGAGCCTCTTTGTGTGGACAGTCTTCCGTTGGTATGGTCCAATACATGCCTTTTATTTATTTTTCCTTGAAGATTACTCAAATAAACAAGTCAATAATTTATTACACGAGCAAAATAGCCGGAGATCGGAAGTCACCTGTATGTGCATCTTTTGTTCATATTTTACATTTATAATGTTGAGAGGGATTTTTTATTTTGTTATAATTTCATTGATCCAGAGAGTTCAAGTATGATATTAACTGCTGGACATGAAGGCTTGAAGTTTTGGGATTTACGGTAAGTACAAATTCTTGTATTTATTTATCTATTTTCTTTTTACTTCCTTTCCAACTGAAATCTCAAAATGTTTTTGTTGCATTTTATCTTAGGAATACTCTCTTTGTACTTAAGTAAATAGGAATTTCTTTAATAATGTTGATTTGGATTATGCATCACATTTACCCATTCCATTTTATTGGCACTGAAGGATGCTACCAAAAGGCCATATGCATCAAGATGGAAAAGTTAGCAATGGCACCATAGTTGGCAACATCCTGTTATTAGAAAAAGGGAAAAACAAAAAAATTGAATTGCCTTGTAGAAATTCTTGTCCTTTTCAATAGTTTTATAATTACATTTATTATGGGTGGGATTGTCAGTTTTATGCAATGCAGTTTCTTTAAAATGCCATTTAACATTGTATGAGCATGAGCTTCACAACATTTGGTTCTAATGCATGTTTAATCCTACTTATCTACTGTTGCTCATATTAAACTGATGGTGCTAATACTGTTATGCTGTCAAGTTGAACAACAGAGAAGTGCTTTTTATTGACTGAAAAGAGCTTTCTAATAGATCAATTGTACTTGGCCCGTGCCCCAAATTGTGATCATGTGGAAGAGTAGTTTTTTTGCCAAGAGGACTGGTCTTCTTGCTGCTTTGTTTTTGTATAGTTTTTTTTTTTTGTTTAATTGTATTTCTCTTTATTTTTTTAGTTTCGTTTGAGGGATGTCCTATTCCTTAAAGGGATTTTTTTTTTTCCCTTTTTTCAAAACTCACACCTTTCCGGCTCTTTACTCAAACTTCAAAGCTGCTTATAACTGTATGAAAATGTTATTATTTCTCTTGAAGAGCCTATGAGCATGTGAATGTGACCTGAATTCACAAGGACAGATGATACATCTGTCTCTTAAATTTTGTATCTTAGGGAATTTCACCTCACTTTACTTCTATCTGTTGGAAATCATGTGATTAAATAGCATTTATGTCTAATTGATCACATGATTATTGACTGGTTTTTATTACTTTTTCTGATCTTTGTATTTTTGGCTTAAGCCTTTAATTTATTTTAAATATCTGTTATTGGTTAATATCCCATGATTATTGGGAATTCTGTGGGCAGATTTTTTATAAGAATCACGTGGGATTGTAGGTGTTAATGCATTGAAGTCAAACGGTTTTATTTCCTTATTTGCTTCTAGTATTATGAGTCTTTATTTTGCATTTATGTTCCTGTCTTTTCCTTTTCTGATTGAGGTTGAGTGGCTGGTTCTCTTATGGCCTTCCTCCTCATATATATAGCAACTATTGCTTCGAAGTAAACAAAAAATTTCGAAGTCATTATTTTCCAAAAATCTTTATGATAGTCGAGCTCTCATGGTCTAATCACGTCATACGACCAAATACAGTAAAGCAATGGTGATATACACCGAATAAGATGATTCTGTCCACAATTGCCACCCCGAACAGCCATCGGGTGAGCAAAGCAACTCTAATGCCAATCATCACAAGGCAAACCATGGCATTAAACGCCAAGAAGAAAGAAACCACTGAAATTGCCATTTCAACCAATTTTGGAGTGAGGAAAACTACCCCAACTCTCATCACATAAAGGTGAGGTGAAGACACCTAAAACCAAGACCCTCATTGCAAAATGGCATGAAGATACCCAAAACCAAGACTCTTACAGCAAAGTGAGATGAGGAAGAGAAAAGAGAAAAGAGAAAAGAGAAGGGGGGGGGGGGGGGGGCACAACTATTGCACCTTCCAACAAAGTAAAGTGAAGAAGAAGACCTACACCTTGCTACAGAGTGAATTGAAGAAGCCAAATGCTGCACTCACTGCTAAGAGGGGTGAGAAGATAAAACAAACCTGCACCTTGCAACAGTCAGGTAAGGAAGATCAAGAAAAAGGGGGGGATTATAGATCCATAGCGAGGAGTGACAGATTCAAAACCAAAAATTAAATTGACTAGAAGGAAGAAATTTTTTCAAACAATCTCCGAATGCTGAGAAAGAAGAAAAGTGGCAATATTAGCTCCAAGTTGTGCCCAGCGTAAGAGGGAGTGTTGGAAATCACATGATTAATAGCATTTATGGTTAATTGATTGTGTGATTATTAGCTGGTTTTTATTATGTTTTCTAGCCAACTTTTTGTTCTTTTTATTTTCAGTTTAAGCCTATAATTTAAATATATGTTGCTGTTAATATCCCATAATTATTGGGCATTTAATTGGCAAATTCTTTATAAGAATCACGTGAGATTATAAGTGTTAATTGGTTAAAGTTAAATGGTTTTATTTCCTTATTTGCTTCCACTATTATGAGTCTTTGTTTTGCATTTATGTTCTTGTCTTTTCCTTTTCTGATTGAGACTGGTTGGCGGTTCTCTTGTGGCCTAGCTCCTTCTGTATATAGCAACTATTGGTTCAAAATAAACAAGAATTTTGAGAGTTATTATTTTCTGAAAATCTTCACTATCGATAAAGTGGGCATTGCATAAATTTAACCAGAGAAGCAGTGTTTCTTTATATTGTCTGTATGTCCACATATAGAATGGTTTCGCTGTTTCCTTGTTTCCTTGAGTATAAGAGGACAAATCTTGATATTTCAACATTTCCCAGAGTTGGATTACCTTTAGCCTCAGGGTTTGTTCAACTTGTTTATCATGGTAACTTCTGTGGCGCTCAAAATTTATGCTGTTTGCAGAGATCCATTTCGCCCTTTGTGGAAGCTCCATCCTGTGCCAAGGATCATGTATGGTATAGATTGGCTGTCAAACCCAAGGTACTTAATCATTTTAACTGCATCAAATGCTATCTAGTCTCATTATTATGATAATCTCTGTATTATTTTATTTATATGCTTGTAGTTGCATCATTATGTCCTTTGAAGATGGAACAATGAGAACCCTTAGCTTGGTGAAGGCTGCAAATGACCTCCCCGTGAGTGGTAAAAAATTTAGTGGGAAAAAACAACTTGGATTGCATGGTTCCTCTTATTCATCCTTTGCTATTTGGAGTGTTCACGTGTCACGAATAACAGGTACATTTTACTATGCACTGTTTTTGTGACTTCAATGGTGTTGCATCTCATCAGCAAAAATTTCAGCTTAGGGAATATCTTGTATTACTAATCTACCCTATTTGAAAGATTATCTGTGAACTATAAACATTACAGAGTAATGCCCTTTTATCATCAAACAATTCAACTTCTAATAATTATTGCTAAGTTTTGTAAATATTATAGTGAGTCCTTGAAGCCGAGCACTAACATTATTGATTGTTGGCCAAATGATGGATTAGATTTTTTATATGGTAGGCATGGTTGCTTATTGCGGTGCAGATGGTGCTGCCCTCCGTTTTCAGGTAAGTTAAACATTTTGCTGGAGATTCCACTTGTAATTACCACTATCATTTCCTTTCGTGATCTTTTCAGTTGGTTTTTGTACTTGATTATTTCTTGTAACTACCGGAATAGATTTTATCCAAATTTATGACAATCTAGCAGCCAATCTTACCTAAATAAGTAGTACTGAAGTGGCCAGAGGCATATTTGCATGTGAGCCCTCATTTGTGGACGTGATGGCCCAATTTTTTGGTGTGCATATTGAAATAGAGGCCTGCTTGTATCTCGTATTTGGCTTGAATATTGGGGGAGTGCATGACCTATTTTTAAAAAGGTTTAGATAATGTGGCTCATTATAATTTTAATCCGGACAAACCTAATATGTATTCTATTTTCAAGAAGAAAAGAGGGGGGAGGTTATAAATTTTTACCTTGCTTTTATTTATTTATTTTGCCAAAAGTTTTAACATGATTTTAATATTCAATAAATTATATGTAACTATATTTTGGCTAAAAGAAGAGAATATTATAGAGCAGCATTGTTGATACAGAAATAAAAGGGGGACCGAAGTCAAATTTTCCTCCCCCCCCCCCCCCCCTTTTTTTTTTTTTTTTTTTTTCCTTTTTTCTGAGCTTTGCTTTCATGTATTCAGCTTACTACTAAAGCAGTGGAGACAGATCATGCACGCAATCGAGTCCCCCACTTTTTCTGCGGGTCACTGTCTGAGGAGGAATCAACTCTCACTATCAGCACTTCAGTATCAAACACTCCTTTCCTGTTGAAGAAGTCTTTTGACAAGGGTCGGCATGCTGCTTCTTCTTTCCGGGGTTTTGTATTTGAGTCAAATGTAAGCAGAAGTTTGAATAATCAAATGATGATGGACTCTAATTCTAATCCTGATTCTCGAGCTTTAGGTATGCCCCTGGCAAATTATTGTTCGATGCAAATATGATTAGCTGGTATAGCTTCGCTAAAGTTATTTGTTGAATCTTCAATTTGTTTCAGTCCTTTATGATGGCAACAATTTGGGTTTGGAATCTGGATCAGAGGAAGCACTGGCTTCTGCAGAGAGGCCCAAAAAACCAAAATCAGGTGGTAGGAAGAACGAGAAAAAATCTGTAGATAGTCAAGCTTTAGTGTGCAGAGATGATGAGACTGCAGGTACTCTCGAAGGTGATAATGAAATGTCGAACGTAGGGAGTGCACCCGAAGCTTTTCCTCCCAAAATGGTAGCACTGCATAGAGTGAGATGGAACATGAACAAGGGTAGTGAGAGATGGTTGTGCTATGGAGGAGCAGGTGGGGTTGTACGTTGTCAGGAGATTGTTTTCTCTGATATTGATAAGAAAATGGCCATGAAGAGATGAGATATGTTATCTACTTATATTTGGTTTTTATATTCCCCTTGATCTGTATATAGCTGTACATTCTGTGGTTAATTAATGCTTTCTTGGGGGTCAACGAGGTTGGTTAATGTCGGGCTCTTTTGTATCGTTAGTATTCGCTGTTGCCCATTGTATGCCTTCCCTTCCGATATTCTTATTCCTCCTTTAAAATGTTGTAAATCAATTGTGAAGTGTTTATTAGAGGATTCAAAACACACTGAAAAGCAATTACGATTTTCAGGGAGGTTCATTCAAGTCAGACGAACAAACGTGGGAATGCGTTCTGTAATTTCCTCAATTCTTTCTGGCGTGGATAGTGTCTGGCATTTGCCCAGATGAAAATGTGGTGTCATAATAAGGGCTTCCTGTGGGGCGTTGCCCTCCAATTTTTCTTTCGAATTGTTACTAGCGTTGTTTACATGATTTTTGGTAGTATTATTTATGAACAAAATAAATATTAAATACGTTTTATCTTACAAATGCGAAGCATTGAACTTTTTCCTTTCACATACATATTTGCGTAAATTAAAGGAGAGAGGTCTGATGAGATAAATTTTATGCGTTCTGTGCACACAACGAGTCTGATTACTGAAGAAAAAACTGAGGGTAAAATAATTCAGAAACCTGTATCAACTTGTGTAATTTAAATAAGAAAAAACATTTTTCTTTTGACAAAAGAATCATATTAAGCATACAAACCTATCCCTGAGGTGGGATTTTGAACAAAGCTAATAATTAGTAAGGCTCTTGCTTGGTTCGCTGCTTAAAAGCTTTGAACCCTAGACTGAACCCAGCTTTGTTGGTCGAGTTGTTACCTGACTGATAGACCCAAAATCAAAGCCACCAAATTCTCAATCTTAGGCTGTGTTATGTTGGGTCCAGATCACCTGCGAATCCTTGGATTCGCAGAGCTTGTGCATCGAACTAACGACAACATTTTGTGGAGCAAATCACAGCAGTTCACGTGATCCTTCACTCTTTTGCAAGTTATGTCATCCAGTCTTTCAAAATGCACCACATGAATAGCACTTAAATCCCCTGATGCTCTTTGAATGCTTAGCGTTCTCCATTTATCTTGACCCCCTTGCCCTCCATCCTTGCATTGCCGTGAGTATCGTAGTGTTTACTGTCGAAACCATGGGTGTTTGCCTCTGTCCCTGCAAATTCTTACGTTTGACTCCTCAACTAATCATTCCCTCCATCTTCAGCTACCTCACCATGTTCCCAGCTTATTGTTGTTCCCAACATATTGCCCACGACTTGGATGAGGCCCTTACTGTCATTCTCGGCTTAAGCTTCTACACCTCCTAACAAAGTGAATGTGGAACCTTCGATAAGGACTTGGATGAGGCCCACCGACCTTCACCTTCAACCTTCTAGTTTACAAAAGCTTTCTCGCTACTAGAGAGTGAAGGAAAAAGGAAGTTATACTGACTATTTTCTAGGCCTTTAGGTGTCCATTGGACTGATTGATCATATCTTTAGGAAATACACTGCCCCTGTTGGCGGAATTGCTTATATTTTTGGATGCATTTTCAATTAAATTCAGTTAATATGGTGGCCTATGTCATAGTGTGCATGTGTGTGTGTTTCCATATATACAATTTGAGTTTTATAGTTTACCAATCATAATGCTTATATTTTTGGACACATTGTCAAAAGCTCTGAATGGACCTCCAATAATATCCAATGAGCAAGTTAAACAATTTGTTGAAGTATGAGGATTTACAATGAAAGCTTTAGGGGCATCACATACTAGAAGTCCCTCTACATATTAGTTTTCATGCATATGGATTATTTTTTTAGCTAACAATACATGTGTTATTTTACATGTGTTTTATATTTATTCTAAATTATATAATTATATGTGTCACTTTAGTGTGCCATGCACCATGACCCCAAGAGACCCTGCAACAACAGTGTGCCACATGCCATCATCAACTATGCTAGTATATCATACTTCATATAGTTGATATGAAGAAACAAACTCATCTACGTGTTGCAAAGCAAAAGTTCCAAATGTCAGATATAGGAACAACTAAGTAGCTTATCCTTGTACAGCATGATGCAAAAATGTTGGAATTTCAGGATCCAAAGGAAGTTTTCTCAAAGCACTCAGAGCAGCATATTGTAGTTGTAGATTGCTAATAGACTATATTCAAGCAAATAGCAAAACATAAATAGGAAAATTTTGAGAGCATTTATCATTAGGTTGGCAAATATATTAAGCTGTCCAATGGATTGGCGGAGCAATTAGGAATGTTGCATGTCAGGTAAAAAGGAGGACGAGAGACCAAAGTTTTATGAGAGAGAGACAGAGAGAGAGAGAATCGCAGTTTGGGAGGTTTCATACGATCCAGAAGACATGGCACATAGAAGACCTTCAGATCAAGCAAATGGCTATGACGGTGCTGATAGAAAGTTGTCATTTTAGTGCTACGCACGTGATGCGTATATTTTTGCTACGCAAAGGATCTGAATGCGTGTTATGCTGCTATTTTGCTACTCGGTCAAATCTAAAGTTTTTTCCTTTTTTCTTTCTTTATTTTTTTTAACATCCCTATGTAATTTACGGTCATGTGCAAAGTGTGCCATTGCAGTATAAGCAATAACACATTCCTAGTCAAGAAACTCTTTCCTCTCTATCTATTCACGACAACGAGCAGTTATTTTCCTCCGCACAAGAAGAGTACGCTTATGAGGAAATGAACAATGGAATGAAATGTTAAGCAATTTGCCACAACTGGTCCTCTGTCTCTATTTTTGGTCCGTACTGATCCAAGGATCAAATCAGCATGAAAGAAAGGTACACTCAATTGGGGAGTTTCAGTTACCCAACTTACCTTGAGGACCTTATATTGCCATATGTATATACATAAGCATATCTAATGGTAATTGATGAACGACTTAATATTAAATTTGTGATATAATACAGCCCTACATTGTGTACATGGGAGAACTGTCAGCGGCAACAAGAAGAACCTATTCGGTGGAGCTCCATCACCACGATTTGCTGGTGGCTGCAACTAGAGAGTGATAATATTATCAATTTCTAAACATGGCTTATATATGCATTTCATCTTTGTAATCCTTGCCAACCTGCCTTCCATACTTTAACTGACAACATTTCTTAATGGATACTGATCAATGGCTCTTGCTTTCTTTTTCTTCTTGCTATTTATAGCAAGCAATTAGCCAGAGAATCCAAAGTACATCGCTATGTAAAGAGCTTCCACGGATTCGTAGCACGACTTTTGCCACATGAAGCAGAGAAATTGCGAGGTACTGCTACATGATGATTATAATTACTAGAAAGAAGAAAAAAAAAGTGAGATTTTTGAAGAGTGAAAAAATAAGGGGCTGATTATAACCACTTTGATAATATAAATATGCAGAGAAGAGGAGTGTGGTATCAGTGTTTCCAAACATAAGGCGCAAACTACACCCAACAAGGTCATGGGATTTTCTGGGAGTGCCCCTAAAAGTGGAGACGCACAAACATAAAGAGCAGAGTTATTGCAGGGGTACTGGATACAGGTACATATATACATGCAAAATGATAAAGAGCACAATTATTATATTTCTCTAATAATTTAACATGGATTACTCTTCTTGAACTTATTTGATTTTTACATTTTTGTCTAACTCCTAAACAGGAATTTGGGTTGATTGCTCCGGTTTCAATGGTAGGGGCTTTGGGCTTCCTCCACGCAGATGGAACGCCCAATGTGTTCCGGGAGCCAACTTCTCTGGCTAAAACAAGTATTCTTTCATTTTTCATTTTTTCTTCATCTCCTGATTCTGCCAACAACCTCAGAAACAATGTGTTTTCTGATTAATATCAAAGAGACAGATTAATTCCATTTATTTAAGATTTCCGTAACAAAATGTCTTTACAAAATGAATATTATGATATACTTTTTCCAATTCAAAATATAAATCACTTTTAACATATTCATGTTTTTTTAAAAAAATTAGTTACATTCTTAAAATTTTTTAAATATTATCATGTTTTTTCAATCTTTTTTTACAATCAACCTAGTTGTTGTCATTAAATAAAAGTTTTTAATATAACTGTTATCATTAAATACAAGATATTATAAAAAAAAAATTATTATTATTATTATTAAGTAACTTACATTTTAGACCAAAATTTTGTTCGAATAATTTATATTTTGAACCGAGAAGAATATACTTAACCACCATTTTAGCATCGGGTCATATAAGAAAATAAAGAATATTTGTAAATAGTGAATCGGTTCCCATGTTCAGAACAAACTTTAAAATGGCCTAAAAAACCCCAAAAAGCGCCAATTTTAATATATTTTTCAATGGGATTTTATACAAGATTGATTCCATCCCATAATGCGCAGCAAGGTGATCGGAGCAACATGCTTCTATCTCGACAAAGACAATCCACCGGTGGACAATCCCAGTCCGGCGGATGAGGAAGGCCACGGCACTCACACAGCGTCCACCGCGGCCGTCGTGCCGATGAAGGGCGCTAGTCTGCACGGCATAGGGGAAGGCACCGCAAACGGCGGCGTTCCGTCGGGCCGCATCGCGATGTACGAAGTTTGCTGGGGTGTTGGGTGCAGCGACATGGACATATTGGCTGGGTTTGACGAGGCCGTTGCCAATGGGGTGGACGTGTGTTGAAAATTTAAAGTAGTAAGATTTAATAAAATAAAAAAGTTAATATTTTATTATTTTATTTTATTTTAAAATTGAGATTGATTATTTATAAATTTATAAATAATTAAAATATAAAAATAAATAATAATTAAATATTAAAAATCATAAAAGTTAATTAATATTTAATGCAATGGAAAATTAGATAAAATTTTAAATTTTTAACTAACAAATTAATTAAAAAAATTTTATAAAAATTAATTACAATAATTCTCAATCACATCTCTAAATCGATGTCGTTGGGAGGGCCGGCGAATGACTTTTTCAATGACGCAATAGCCATCGGAGCGTTTCATGCTATGAAGGATTCTCAGTTCTAGCTCCTCCGGGAATGGCGATCCTTACCCTATGACTGTTGAAAACGTCGTTTCAAAGATTATGACTGTGGCTGCTTCCGCCATTGATAGACAGTTCACCACTGTGGCTACAGTAAGTACAACTCACTCTTTCTATTAAACATTAATTACTTGAATTTTCTTTTGGTGGATTCAACTTCGTAGGATTTGGATCCTCAATGGTAAGAGAGTGGTTCTTGTAGGAAAGAAGGAGAGGTGACTAAGATCTCTCAGGAGAGGATCCTGTTCTAACTTTGTAATATAACCACACGTTCTTACATGGTTTTGTTCGAACAAAGTCCTAGATAATTTTAAAGACGTATTTTTTCTATTATGCAATGTATTTAAAATTTCACTAGCAAAATATTATTCATAAATAGAGATACTATCTCTATTTATAAAGAGAGCTCATCTGTAAAAAATTGTGTTTGTTTAAATCAACAAAAAGGTTTTGTTATGAAAAGGTTTTTGATAAATTCACATTATAAAAATTAAATAGTACAAAATAATCAATAAATAAAGACAAGTTTGTCTCAAAACATTTTTTAGTTAACTCACTTCTACTATATTTAATATTTGTTGATTTATTTTATAAAAAAATAATTGACTTGATTTTCAAGGGATATCTTTGTGAAATAGACTATGCTAAAATTATCTACCTTTTGATTTTCATGCAAAAACACTGCAAAGCTCATCATTGGGTGGTTTTATTGGTTGGTTGATAGGGACAGTCTATTAACCCCTTTTCTCTGAAGAAAAAAGATGTGCCCTTTTTGTTAATGGAGCTCTTGCGACCAACGGTAGCAGCTCGCTATGGAAGTGCCAGGTACTGTGGCTCTTGATTTGTCCTTGCACATGCTGAGAGAGTTGTATATTGGTTTGAAAAAATTAAGATCAGTTGGAGATTCAAATGATGATGATGCAGTGCTTGTGATGATGGGACTCTAAGCAAGAACAAGGTGAAGGGCATGGGTGGCTAGGTTATACCATTAACGAGTTAGGTGGGTCAGGGATCATCGTGGCCCTTACAAAGAGAACGTACGTATCCTCCACCATCATCATCAATCCAAACACTTTTAGGGTGTGTTTGGTTGGAGAGTTTTGGAGGGGAGAGAAATAAGGTATTTGGTTGAATAAAATGAGAGGGAAGGGGAGGGGGCCAAATTTGCCTCTCCTCCAAATTGAGGGATTTTGGAAGGGAGAGAGGGTATTTTTTAAGTATTAATTTATTTTTTTTATTTTTTTATTTTTTTAATATATTAATATTTAATTAAAATTAAAATAATTTTTTATCAGAAATTAAAAATAAAAAAAATTAGAATTTATAATTTTTTTAAAAAATTATTGATATAAATAAATTTTTTTATAAAAAATAAAAATAAAATAATATAAAAAATAAATTTGTCCAAATATAATTACCTCCCCTCCCGTCCCCTCCTCTCCTCTCCCGAACCAAACAATAATCTTCCCTCCCCTCTTCTCCTCTCCCGAACCAAACAATAATCTTTCCTCCCCTCCCCTTCCCTCCCTTCTAACTAAACAAAACTCATTAAACCCCCTTCCCTCTCCTCCCCTCCCCTCCATTAACCTCAATTAACCTCCGTTGAACCAAACGGAGCCTTATTGCAGCTAACAATGTAGGAAAAAACATTGATATCTACATTAATTCCACCAATTACGTAATTGTTTAAGCATTTAGACCATGCATGAATTGATAATTTCAACTTCATTGAGCTGAAGGAACCTCTTGATGATCAACTTTAACCCGGGAATGTTAATTTATCATACACAAGACAACTAGTCCAAAAGTCCCTGCTCCATTTGTTGTTTCTATCTCTTCCAAGGAGCTTCAACAAATCGCCCGCATCATCCTTAAAGTAGTCTATTTTTTCTCTCTATCTTTGTTGATCCATTTTATTATCTATGGCTTGAGTGATAAATTTGTAAGTTCTATGCATAGCCTGACGAAGTAGCTGTAGGATCGAACATTTTGGCCGCTAAAAAGCTACCCTGAAGACACCAGGCACCCCATCTTTAATATATACTATCAGAAATATCCATGGTTTGCCCACATGCAATTGTTGCTGCAACCTATGTCAAATCCTTCCACCTTGAATGGAGTCCTGCTACGATTAAATATACTCTCATGACCACTGGTGAGTAATTTCTTTTTTTCTTGTTAGAGATTATAATAAAATTTGTAATTTTTTAAAATTTTCAAATTAAACTGATCCTTATCATGGTATCAAAACCTACATAACCAAGTGAAAAAAAGCTGATTATGCATGATGAATTATCTTTGTAGTTCCTCAGCAATCAAGCGAAAGTAATAATATTCTTGGTGTAATATAGAATGCTCATTTTCTAACGAATATATTGATAACATCGATTTAGCCACGCCTATGAAGATCATAGATTGGCTTACGGAACTGGGATCTGGGTTAGGACAAATTAACCTGACAAGAGCCGTAGATCCAAGGCCTAATTCATGACGTTAAAATGAATTCCTATATTCCTTTCCCATGCAAGCAAGGGTTCAACGGCACCAGCATTGGTCTATTTATTGGCAAAACAAGGTTCAATTGCTCCAGCATTAGGTCTCCATCAAGCATTGATGGAATCAACTACCCTTCCATGAATGTCCAACTCTTGACTCCCAATTCTAACATCTCAGCAGTCTTTCATTGGGTGGTCAGAAACGTGGCAATTGAAACTTCAACGGACAATGCTAGAGTGACAACACCTAAAGGTCTTTCCATTGAGATTATCCCAAATTCATTCAGGTTTAGTGGGTCGTACCAAGAGCAACCATTCAACGTTGTCATGAAGGGGCCTCCTATGCCAAATAGGGGACACATACTATTCAGGTTGCTTGAATGGAATAACTCCAAATGTAGGCTAAATTTGGTACGTAGAAGGTATTTTGATGGGAATGAAAATAAGAGAGAGAATGAGATTGTGATAGAATCTTGATATCTAATTTATATTTGGCATGATAAGAAAAAGAATTAAAATAAATTTATATTTCAATATTTGGTTTGAAAGAAATAATAAAGGAATAGAAACTAAAAAGATGAAAATGATATTAATATCCTTTTCTTAAAAAAGAAAAAAAGACACTTCCCATCCAAAAAATACCATCCACAGCCTCTTTAAAATTTTTGCATATTCATAGCAAGAGTAAAACACGGTAAAATCTCAACTCTGTTACAAATTCACAAAAATAGTAAAACACACAACCTTCCTAAAATTTTTATACAAACCCATTACAAGAAAGTAAAATCTCAACTCTTTCAAAAGGCTCTATCGAATTCACAGGTTCACAAAAACCCCATGTCCACAGGTTCACAAAAACAACTTTGTTGGGTTCACAAATTCACAAGCAACAAGTTCAAATGTTTGCAAGTCCACAAAAACACCATACATATAGCTCCATCGGATGACGACAAATCTAATCGTGGTGGACAATGAATCTCCATCAGACCTCAAGCAAGCAGATTTCCCAGGATTTAGAGCCTATTAGCCACGGCTTTGCTGGCAGGAGAATGAAGCTTGAGAACAGAGAAAGAGGATGTAGAGGTCAGGGGCAAGATGGTTTCACTCTTTCCTCCCCCATGAGGGAGGCCACTTTCCATCCATATTTTAAAGGATTGAAAATTCCTCCGAATTAGAGTCAAATTCCAAGGAAGAGTGAAGCTAGCATACCATACAATCAAAATTGGCATTCCCCCCCTCTCTCTCCCCTATTCCATTCTTCCCCTCTCCATCGTACCAAACAGGGCCATAATGTTAAAGAGTCCTATTCTTGTTTCTAACCCGATGTCCCAGTTTGACTAAACATAAACTTATTATGCGCACTTCATTACCTAGAAACGAGGTTCAGGAGTTATTCTTGTCTCTGTTCCTTTCTCTTCTTTCTTGCCTTTCCTACACCAATTGCATGCCCTAGATTTTTACCTTGGCATGTCCGTCTTCTGTTTTAAATTTAATAGGTAAAGCCAGAGGATTATCCTAAGTTTTCAAACCCTAGGAGCGGGAGGAACCATAGACATGTAAGCATAGATAGTTTTTGTTTTTTGTTTTGCTTGTTACATGAGACAAACTCAAAAGATCGTGGCGTATAAAAATTTGAAGAAATGGCGATGGAACTACTTGGCCTATGCTGTAATTGAAGAATTAGACTGAGTGATTGAAGGCCAAAATAAAAGTGTATCTGTAAAATGGTTATATAGGAACCATGGAGTCGTAACGTCAGCCATAAATGACTCAAGCTCAACTGGAATTTTCGCCACTTTAGTACTAATTGACTCAGCTATCTACAAATGGAAGAAAACGTCAGTTTTTCTTTTTCTATTTTTAAACAAATAGTTGTAGTTATTCCATGTTTAAAGATATGTCCCATTGAAAAACACATTACTTGTGCGTTAAAGTTCTTATTTGTGGTCTCCAGAGACAAATACTCTTTCAAAGCCAACTCCTTCTCCTTTTCACTAGAAATGTCACCAAATGTGAAATAGATAATGATTAGTTAAAATAAACTGAGAACTTATGAAATGAAAAATCTCCTAAATAAATGCCTCATTTAATAAAGCATAAAACTGAAAAAGAGAAAGGCAGATAGAGAGAGGAGGATACAAAAAGAATTACCAGAAGATAACAAATTGGAGAAGAGTATTATACCCTTTTCAGGTTTTAATTCTCCAAAGCTAAATTAACAGCTTTTCAAGTTAACTTATCATAAAGAGCCTGGAATAAATAAAAAGATAACATGCTCAATTTATTAAATGGGAGAGCAGTCTTCCTGAAAAAGCAAATGACTTAGAATTATATGCATTCTGCTTTACTTTATAACCATACACCTTTTGGTTCAATAACAGTAAGGATGCTTCATGCAATTTGAATTTTTGAAATTTCCAAGATATCATATAAAAATACTATAACTAGGTAGTGGCAAATAAGACAGGGACTAAGGCTATTCTACGAAGTGCATGTCCACATGATGTGTACTAATGGGATCATAGACACATTCAATTGCAAGAAAGAGATGTTCTAATTATCGCAACATCATTTACAATATAGATATTTCATGAATAAGCAACAAATCAACAATTGTGCCAGGGAGGAGATGAATAATGAAATTGACATAGATTGCTAGATAAACCAACCACGTTGTGCAATTGAGCGCAAGACTTAAAAAAAAAAAAATGGTTGATATACATAACACACCAAAAAGGCAAAAGGGGCTTTTCTGCCTGCGGCAAATTGTCTACCTAGCTAATTCTCTATTTGCTAATAGCCTGCGTGCTTCCTTTTCTTACTGAAAAATGAGTTTGAATAAAATAATCAAAGAATGATGGATCAAATATTGCAGGAGAATGAATTTCAAGTGTGTTGTACCTCAGTTAAACTACGCCTTGACTTGCTGCATTTAACTAAAGAATAACTACTTGTGCAAGCAGTGCTAGTGTTAATAAAATTAGCATCCTACTCCTCTTTCACTTGTTTAGAGCAAAAATCCTATTGAATCCTATTTGATTTTTTGGGTTCTAATGTACATATCTTTTCATGTATGTTTTAACCTACAACAGCTTCACCCTATCATAAATTAGAGTATTTATAGGCTCAAGCATAAAACGGTACAAGTTGGTGATTCTTTTATATGAGGTAAATACTTTTTTTAGCCAGATTTCTTATGAGCTAATTGGCTAAATTATTTTCAAGGAATTCCACTTTGCCATTGCACTAGGCCACATTATAAGTTGTTTTATTTTATTTTAGTGTTCAGTGCATCTACAGTCTAATTTTGAAATAAACAAATAATTATTTAATTAATTTTTTTAATAATTAGAAAAATTCTATAATACTTAACTAGTTACGAAGTTTTAAATGATTATTCATAATTGTTGAAACTTGACAAAGTTCCGCTATATTAACTAATAGATTTGACTTCACTTTTAATAGTATAATTTTCTTGATTAGTTTAATAACTATAGTTTTAACTTACCCTAAAGAAGTCATGATATGTGGGGATAGAATCAAAACCTAGAGACATGAACCATCTCTTGTGTCGTTTGCTTTTCTTCCACCATGTCTCCTAAGAATCTATGCAACGTAAGCAAAGGCAAAGAGTTCAATGTCAATGTTATTAAATTTGAACTGAAATTGATTAAATCAATCAAAAATTAATAAACTGATCACTGAATCGATTTAGTTAATTTATAAAATTGGCCTACCAAAAAAGTCAATCAAAGAATCAGCCAACTTAATAAAAAATTAATCGAATTGGTTAAAATTGGACTGGTTTAAGGTTTAACTAGTTTTAAATTTTTAAAAATTTTATTTATTTTATCTTAGACAAATCTAAAAAATTATAAATAGAAGACAATAAGAGAAAGAAGATATTAAAATAGAGAGAAATTAAAAAAAAAAAGATAATATAAGATAAACAAAATGCTTATTTTTCATTATGCTCCATCACTTGACAATGTTTTTTTAAATATCAAGATATTTGATTAAAATTACTTTTTTATTAATATTTAAAATTTATTTGTTATATTAAAATTTTAATATATAAAATTTTAAAAAATATATATTTAATTATTATTAATTCAACTAAAATTAAATTAATAAACTGTAAATTAATACTTTCATTAGTTTAATGAATATTCCAATTTTAAAAATATTGCTAGACAAGCAACACTTCTTTGAAAGCAATATAACACAACAAGGTGAAAGCTATCGGCTTATTGCACTCTTTAGGGTCTGTTTGGTTTGAAGGTTTTGGAGGGGAGGAGAGAGGGTCACCTTGTTTGGTTTGAAAAAGTTGGAGAGGAGGGGAGGCAAAATACCCCCTCCCCTCCAAACCCTCCCTTCCAAAAGTGGGGGTTTTTGGAGGGGAGAGAAAATTTTATCTCCATTTGATAAAATTGTTCCCGTTTTTTATTTTCATTTTAAATATAATATAAATCTTATTTTTTAAATTAGGTTTAAGATAATTTTTTATAAAAATAAAAAATATTTTTTAAATAAAAATAAAAAATTATTTTTAATAATAAAAAGCAAAAAAAAAATTTATAAAAATTAAAAAATTAAAAATTCTAATATCATAAGAGTATAATTATCCATTTAATTTTTATCTCCTCCCCTCCCCTCCTAACCAAATAACATATCATTAAAACCCCTCCCTCCCCTCCCCTCCCCTCCCTCCCCTCCCCTCCCCTCCCCTTCAAATCAACCAAACAACATATCATTAAAACTCCTCCCTTCCCCTCCCCTCCATTGAACTAAACACTCCCTCAGGAGATGGGAAGTTAAAGAGATAAAAAAGAGCACGAATCCCATAGGAAATTTGTGTAATAACATCTTATAAAAGTAATTTATTTAATTTTTGTTGTTTAAATATAAATATAAAAATTATAAATTACAAATTACAATCAAAATTTTTAATATATAATTTTTTTATAATTAAAATTTTTATTCTTATAATTATTATTATTATTTTTTAAATAAAAAAATCTTGTTGCAGGACGCTACAGCAAGAGAAACGGTGTTACTGGGGAGTATATAAATGCCACGTGTCTTGACAGCTCACCACTCGAGACAACTAGTGCCCGTACATCTCTACTTGCCACGTAAGAAATGTCACTCGCTTCAAAAGTCGGCTCCTACCTCCAAGATCGAAATTGAAGGAAATAATCGCATGTATTCTTAATAAAATACTCTATCATAATACTTCCGTACTGATTATTAAAACCAATAACATGACTTACATGAGATATAATATTTAAATTGATATTAGTCATTAATAAAATATGGATTACTCAAAGTAAAACGGTCAACCAAGCAAAAGTCGACAACTATATTAGATTTTTTAAAAGCTCAAGAAAAAATATTCACTTTCTATCCGTTGCCTTATTTTAGTTGTTTTCTGATTTAATTTTTTCCCGTAATCCTATTAATTGTGAGGAAGCAATGTTTCAAGTTTCAAACCCCCTTCTCAACTCAAGTTGGTATCCTAATATACGTCCATGTGGTCTTATAATCCATTCGACACAATCAACCCAAAAGGAAACAAATTTCATTCCACACAAGATCTCAAATAGGAAACCTTACGAAAAGCAACCATTACACATGGCTTTTCATGCCCCTTCGTCTCTTTCGTAATTTGAAAATTTTTCGTTAAAAGACTTTAGATTAAAAAAAAATTATTTTTAAAATAACATAATTTATAATTTTAAAAAAAATCTGGTTGTAATTTTTAAAATACTAAATTATAAGAAATTATAAAAAAGCCTTTGACTATTAATTTTATCAACTCAACGTCGCCAACGCCTGCTGAAGCAAGGTGTGTGAACTTCCTTTGTCAGGGGCTTACTGGGCTTTTCTTATGGAAAATAAGAAATTTATATGGGCTACATTGAAAATCTCAAAAACAAAAAGACCTTTAGTCAAGCTATGTGAAATTAATAAATAAATACCTCTTTTGTTTTCCTTCAATTTGTTGATAATTGAGAGTACTTACTTTTTACCATTGTATTTGAATCCTCCGTAGCCATCTTCTTCATTCTGAATTTTTTTGTGTGCATTAAGCAAGCAGCGGGAAACGGCAATTCTAAACACATGCCAGGAAACAGTGAAAGGAGAAGAAGAAATGCTGCTAATCATTAGATATATTATTTTGCTTTGTGCAACATTGCAATGTGTACAAGAAAGTAGGGGCATTAACTTCATCTCGGCCATAGCTCAAATACAGTAGCTCGAACTCAATCTACTCAATTTTTGCTCAGTCCACATGGTGTTTCCACTTTCCCCTACTGGCGGTCACGTTTGACCCTTATTGAATTGCCTTTAGTGGAAGCAAGCATGGATAGAGATGATAACAACAACTAGACAAAGACTACAAAGTCCTCAAAAGTTGAAGTGACATAAAAGAACAGATATCTTCTACATTAATAACAAAGGCACCCACTGGTTTAGAAGAGTAAACCTATAGCATTTACTAGGTAGGAAGCATAAACCCCAAGGGCTTTTTACTCTTTAGTAGTTCCATTACCACAAGCTCCATCATGGTTACCTCTAGTGGTACGGGGCGATGGACGAGTTGGTGGTGATAGAAGCCCACCGATCCGCCTGCAGGATGAAGGGGTGGGTGGAAATTTGGGAGAAAGGTTAAGCATCTCCAAGGCCTGAACTCTAAGCTCCACAGGATAGTCGGCAACACACCCAATCCTGGGCCCAGCTCCTGTTGACCATTTGAGCGAAAGTTGATGCCCCAACTGGTATGATTTTGCAGCTTTCTTGGAATTGATTCTGTGCAATATAGCTTTCTTAGGCACTTCGGCTCTTGGGCTCTGAAGACCACCAGACAGAGTCCTTTTATAATTACCTTCAGATTCAGGTCGAGCTTCTTCCTTTTCTTTCTTGGTTTCCTCAGAAATTACGGGCTTAGGCATTTCAGCAGTGCTTGATGATATTGCTCCTTCAACAAGCTTGCCATCCTCATACATATCTGAGTCTTCATTTGCCTTGTGTATCTGAAACCATGAATCAAAACTAATCAATACAAAATGTATGTACAGAAAAATGAAGTTAACTACAGAGGTAACGAAACTTCTAACAGAAAATGTGTTATCCTGCTCACAGGATTGTGTTCTACAACCAAGATTTTGCCAAATATCTGTAAAATTAGAACGAAGCAGCACAGAAAGATGTCCTTATCCTAATCAATCACCTCAACTTCATCAAGCTTGACACCATTTTCCTTGAGATATGATATGAAACTGTCAAGAGTGTCGTCTGTTGGCCGGTAATGTCCACTATAAGGAGAGATGGACTGCAAAAACCAAAGCCATTGAGAATCAGATGTCATGTTTTAGCACAATAAAGAGGAATTAGGACCATCTTGTAGCAGGTTCCATTACCACAACAGTTTAAACGTGCAAGATTATTCTACCTTAAGAATACCATGCTCAGCCACCAGCCTACCAGCAGCTAATGTAGCTCCTCCGGCCAAAAAGCTAGAATGGTGGAATAATCCTTTCTTCTTCTGGAAGGATATCAAAATGTATTAGTGATTCTAGAAATACGTCTACTGAAGTAAATAGGAAACTAAAAAAAGATGACTGAGCTTGAATTGTTACGTTGCCGGCATAAAGTTTCTTAGAGGTGCTCATTACGAATATCCACTTGGCATATTCTGAATCTTTTTTCGTATAAAGGAGATCTCCAGATTGCTTGTGGACGATCCTGCCCTCCTCCACAATGTATTCATAATGTTTTCTTTCTTGCTGAAGAACCAATGGGAAGGGGGGGAAAAAGAACATGTCAGAAAAGCATGAACAGGCCAGAACCTTCGGAACAATGCACTACAAATCATGACAACCAATATAATCAGCTATCATTACATAAGAATAATAAATTCAGTCCAGAGAAGCACATACGGGTCCAAGATACTTGATGCATTGCTTTTGGAGCTTTGATCGGGGGCACTCTGGGAGATCAAAATTCTTTCCTTCTCCTATATCCAACCTGTAGAATGTCGAAACTAAATTTCATTGTGAAAACTTGAACTTGTAAATAGATTCTCCCCCATTCACTCTATTAGAATAAGCTGCAACTTTCATTAAAACAAGCAACGTAATACAGTACTGATAATCCCCATCTTCACTTTCCAATTTCACACAATCAATTCGTAAACCAACAATCCTCCACTTTTTTCTTTTTTTCTTTTTTCCTTTTTAATAAACATTTCCAAGTTAGTTACATTGAGATGAACATTTAAACACGGAGAAATAAGGGCCAATCTATGAAGTTTAAATGCCTAGTCCATCCGAGAATTGAATATCTCATTCAAATGCACAAGTATAACCATCGAAAGAGCGGAAGACAGTTTTATGAAGTTAGAGTATCCATTTAAAGCTTCTAAACGAAGACGACGCGAAGTCAAAAAACTATTATTTCTACTGAAACATCAAAAAGCAGAATTTAATACTAATTAAGTTCTCTCATCGAGCCTCAATCATCCTCCGGGGCAAAAGAGAAGAGAACAGAGAAAAGGAGATAGTAGGCTTTTGCTCGAGCAAATTAGTCTCACCAATAAAAGAATGGCTGACCGGCATCAGTTTTACACCATTCGTCATAGTACTTATGTAAGTTATGTCCATACCGATGGCGTGGATCAATCTACAATTAGCAGTTGAATACCAATTAGAATGAGAATTTAAAAAACTAATTGGGATTTGGGAAAAAAAATGAATGAAGGAATGAAGAGCAGTACTTACAGCTTCAATCCAATGCTGAAAGGCCAACTTTTGTGCTTTGGCGTCTTTGGACAAACCCTTACCCACCTACCCAAACAATCCAAAATCGCTTCAAATCAAACTCAAATGGTCTTTTTATTAATTATAATCGAGCAGACGACAAGGATACCGATTTCGCCAAAACGACCCCATAAGACTTAGTAACTACAACTAGTAGACTAAAACCAAAGGTTCCAAAGGAAGGGTTCCAACGATACCTTGGCAGCATTAAGTTTAACCCGACTCCACCGTGATGCAGCACTTTCAGGTGAATTGAAGAATGAAATCGTGCTGTGATTGAGCCTAACAAAGTCTATCGCCAGCCACCTTCATCATATATTTTAAGCTCAGTTTTAACTTTTTACATAATAAAATAAGAAAGACAAAGAGAGCGCAAAGAAAAAAAATCTCCGTGCACCTACCATAACTCCTCAGCAACAACAGCAGAATCCGCCAGTCTCCGCCGGGTGCGGTAACTCCTGTACACCTTCTGCAACTTCACCACAGCACTCGTCTGAGGACACGCGCCTCCTGGTGCGTTTGGCTCGGCTGACATTTGAGTGGGTCCAGTTCCCAATCCCAAACCGTCTTCGCCGTCGGCCGCCGTTATTTTGCAGTCAGCCACCGGCGAAGCCTTCCCGCCATTGGGAGCGAAAGGCATTTCAAACCGGTCGAGTTTTAGATCATCCATCGCCGGAGAAACTACAGGGGAGGCTTCAAGCTCAGAGTTCTCAGTTACCAGGGGAGTCGGATACGAGGAATCGGTAATTTCGAAGCCCTTAAATTCTTCGGGGTGAATGTCGGAGGTGGGTAAGCCCATGGAGTTGAGGGAGAAAGAGAATGGCGACTTTGACTGAAGGTCAAAGCTCGACACGCTGTGAGTTTGAACCTCCATGGGAGACTGGGTCAAAGAAGCAGTTTCTGGTTTTTCCACAGAGACCAACCCTGGAGACCGCGAATTCTGAGAGGGATATTTCTATTTCGGAATCGGCATGCAAGGGAGTGAGCGTTTGGGAGGTCAGCGAGCCAGAGTGGTTTTGCTGCTTTCTGGAATGAGCAGAGCATGTATATATAACGCAGCTTCACCGAGAAACCTACCTGTCAATTTCTACAGTATTCTAATCGTTGATACGCGCTGCACTCCAGAGTCTGCTACCCACTCGCTTCGTCAAATAGCAGCCATCTTCTTGAGCAGGGTTAGACCCCATTATAAAATGCTTCTTATAAGAACAAAATAATAAACTTTTCACTGTACGGTTGTTAGAACTTAAAATAATTCGATTAGTCATGCCCATTATAATAAAAATAAAAAGTTGGCATTGTTAAAAGCAGGAAAAATTACACATGGTCCAACTTGTCCTTTTACATTTTTTGGTTCTCTCCATGACTTGAGTTTAGAGTTCAGGTCCATGTGGTACATAAAATATTAGATAAAAAAATAGAAATAAAAAATATATGAAATAGATTAAAAAAATAACACTAATATCTTTATTTTAAAAATAATTAAAAAATAAATAAATGTTGTTAAGTATAAGTGTTCAAAACTAAATCAAATCAATCAAAATTAAACAAAACTAATTAAAAATAGGTTAAAATCAATTTTTAACACACCAAAATTGATCTAGTTAGTTGGATTTTCAATTTTTTCAATTTTGGTTCTATAGATAGTTTTTTTTTTTTCCCCCCACTAAATCCAAAACGTTTCATACTTGTTGCTTCCTTCAGTCACGAGCTTTAGTCACAACTCACGACTCAAATTCACAAGCTTCAGTTTGCTAGGGCTTGCGAATTGGGATTAATTTGTAACTTATGATTCATTGTATCTATCTTTAACTTAGTGCATTTCAATTTGCTATAGGTACAACTGCTGCCTTTGATTTATTATAGCCAAATTGGGATTGTGTTGCAACCATTTATTATAGCTTTTGATTCACGAAACATAATTTGCAAAAGTAACTTAAATTATGCAAGAAAAGAATAAACATTACAGTAAACATAATCTTTAAAAAAATAAAATAAAATTATTATAAACTAAACAAAATCAAATTAAATCAATTTGACTATAACTCAAATAATGATTTAAAACTTGACATATTTGATTTGGTTTTGATTTAAAACTAAGCCTCTAAACACCTTTATTGTAATGATAATAATAATATAATAAATATTACACAAATTATTTTATTTTATTTTTTCTGTTTTGCTACCAAATAAGTTGTTAGAATTTGCTTATTGTAAGTTTTTATTTTTATAAGAACAATTGTTTTATAATATTTTTCATAAGAAGTGTTCTCATAGTTCCTACTTCTTATAAATACAATTAAATAATGTAATATGTTTTTTAAAATAAATAAGAATTAGACTTAATTCTTCATATTTTTACTATTAATTTTTAAATTAAAATATAATAAGTATATGTTTTATCAATAATAACATAGCAAACGAATGATTTAATTAAAGAATTATATAGTTGTTTATAAGAAATTACACATTTGTTATTCTGTTATTAGATAACCGTATATTTATTATATTTTAATTGCAAAATTCTATAGCAAATGTAAAAGTAATTATATATAAAATTTTTTCCAAAAAATAACGTGCTCTTTCAGTGACCCTTTCACTTGATAGATCATCACTTGTATATGTATTGCTAGCTATAAACAAAATATGAGACATTGAATATTTTCACCATTGTCTAAAAATATGTTACTATTTTATTTAATAAACGATAATTTCTGGGCAAAAATAAAAATTCAAAGATAAAAATACTCTACCTCTCAGAAAAATTAACTTGGGATAACATCATCATTCTCTAATGTGAAAAGTCAGTTGCATTCATTAAAAAAAAAAAGTTAAAAAAAAAAAAGGAGAACAACGCAAAAAAGTAAAAACAAAGACAGCAATGTGCATTGATATTAGCCGTCCCCGAGACAGAAGGCCCCTAATGTTGGGAAAAGCGGGTCAATAGCATTTCCCTTCTCTGCGTCCTGGCAATAATTAAAGATTTGCTGATATTAGTAACAAACACAAACACCAACTAATCAATTTGTTAAGCAAATTAAAAAAAATTACACCAACAGGAAACAATTAAGTTTATACGTCATAACTCTCTTATACATCAAAATGATATATAATCTAATCATGTCTTGGGAGGTAGGATTAGGCCTGATTAAGTTTTAATATATAAAGACTTATCAATACTTTTCGATTTTAATCTATCACATAAGGAATATTCATTAGCTAGATTGGATCTTTTATATAAATCCCTATAAAATAATTTTTCAAACAAAATTAATAGGATTAGGATAAACTCAACAAAAACTAATTTAGTATTGAATTCAGCCCAATTAGTTTAGTATGAGATTGGATTAGATTGGTTTCTTAAACTAGTTAAGACACTTTTTTTTAATATTTGATAAAAATTATAAATTGACTATTAAAAAATAAAATTTTTATATAAGTCCTTATAAAATTATATTTTGTCCCTAAAAAAATAAAAATTCTATTAAACTAGCTAAAATTGGCTAACATAGTTAACTTGACCTAATATACTCAAATTATATTTTAGCTATTTAGTCTAATGTGACCAGACGAGATCAAGTCGCTCAAGTCTAATGGTTATCATGCACTATATGAAATCCTATTCACCCATAATTTTTTTAAAAATTTAATATAACACAGAAAAATATAGTATATTTTTTAAGTAAATATTATTTTTATTAAAAGAGTTAATTTTTATCCTATCAAATGTTATATAATGTATTATCAAATAAATGATAATATTATTTTATATGATACATTATCTTATACAGTATCACACCAAACACTGTATAGTTTTAAAATTTTATCAGGCTTTATCCTATCAGGCCTTATACTATCAGGTTTTATCCTATCAGATCTTATACTATCAAGCATTATCTTATACATCATATCAAACGAGCCCTTAAAAGAATTAACTTTTGCATTACCATTTTAGTTCTTTGGGAAAATAGGTTGTCCACATGAATTAATTTCTAATTTGACCTAATAATTCAATTTAATTATTATTTTAATTCATTTATAATTAAATAATTATTTTTTTGAAATTCAAACAAATGAGTCGATTATTATTGTTATTATAGAATTATTTTATTTTCATAAATCAAAGTTATTCTTTTAAGAGTAAAATTGATTGAGGGTGAACAAAACAAAACCAAATCAATTAAACCAAATCAAACTGAACAAAGCCACCAAAAACTGAATAAAATTGATTAAAAATTAATTTGATTTAGTTTTTGTAATTGTAGAACAAATTAAATCGGTTCAGTTATCGGTTTTTTCTATATTTGGTTCAGTTAACTAAACCAAATCAAATCATTAAACTTGTAATTAATTAGAATTTAATATTTTGTTTGTTTTAGATTAATAGGATTTTTTGTCAATTAAACTTGTATCAAAACTATATTATTTATGTAGTTTAAGAAATATACAAATTATTTATACTATTTTATTATAAGATATTACTTTTTTTCTCACTTTTTAAAGTTTTTTTGTGAATGTATAAAATTTTTTTAGGCAAAAAAAAGATAAAAATAATAAATTATTCCAAAATTATTATTAATCAAAATTTTAAGAGATATAAGATATTAGAAGTTAAATCCTACATATTACAAGAAATAAAATTTTTAAAAAAAAAATATAAACCAAAGCGAACCAAATCAAATAAAAATCAAACAAAATTAATTAGAATTTAAAACTAATAAGATCCAACAAAATGTTAAATCGATTAGGTTAGTTTGGTTTGATTTTGACTCATAATTGAACCAAATCAAATCTTTGAAAACCCCTAAAATTGATAGTACAAAATAAGAATAATCATGCACTGCTCTCTCAACCCTTATTCTCCTTTTTGGAAAGAAGAAAAAACAAACAAAAATGGATTCCTTTTTGTTGATATTACAAGTTTGTTATTTGTTTAGTAGAACTTGTCCATTGTTTCTTGGGAAAGCTCCAAACTACTAGCAAGAGGGCAATTTTTGTTGATATTATCATCTCATTTGCTAAACTGTTAAATCGTGTCTGTATACAGATTGTTATAAACGGAAGAAACAATTAATAGAAGTATATCGAACTAATTGGATTCGAAACAATCTATCACCAACTAAATAAAACATTATACCAGACAAAAACAATGAGTTAGATAAGATTATTCTATATATATGCCCTTGACTCGTATTTAGTGCAAGAACAAAAAATGAATAATATTGTCAAATAAAGTCATTTTATCTCACATATTCTAAAGATGGGCCAACAAAGAAAAGACAAAATGAAGTCATCTATTGATCAACAAGTTATTATTATAATCGTGATGTGATCAGTTAGAGAAAATTACAATTAAAAACATAATATATATATATATATATATACACACACACACATACAAACTTATATGAAAGGTGTGCAAATATTTGTTTCGTTGGCTAATATTTCTTCCCCTACTTAGCTTTTCTGACCTTGAATTGTCTAATGCCCCAAAATTGAAGTTAGTGATAGACTCTGGATCAAGTATGAGTCATTTGCAATTTTATTCAATAAATTGTGTAAATTAAGAGTTGTATAAAACAACTGAACCTCCTTCGATTTCTTATTTGTTTTTTTTTTTTGTCGATATTGTTTCAATTCTTTATTTTGAGTAAAAGGATAAGAGTTCTTTCTGGAGAGTGCAGACGCGTGGTGTGGCTAATGGAGAGGGCGCGCGTGTGGAAAGTAATGTAGTGGAGTCTGAGAGTGTTTGATAGATACATAAATAGACAATTAAGACTCGAAAACATAGTTTAAGAACAGTAAGTAAACGGAACAAAATTTAATGATCGTGGATAGGACCCTCTCGATCTTCGATGAATCAGTGATGCACAGTTCCGAATAACCCACAATCATTAATTATAATATAGGATCATAATTTTTTACAACATCGATGGTTCTACCCGTAAATTACAACCTGTCCGCGTTTATGATTATAGTTGATATGAATTGAGTAATTTTTTATTAATTTTTTTAAAAATGTATATTACAAAAAACCGTACATATAGTGCAGCGTCAGAGAGTAGAAACAGGGATCCCCAGCATCCCATCCGTGTACCTAGTCAATTGGCCAAAGTCCAACCAACACTTTGTCCCGTAGTGCAAACACGTTCATTAACCCATAGAAAATTAACAATTTGCACAAATTTCAGCCTATCCTTTTAAACTTGAAAACTAATTGCATCATTTTATATTGAATTGCTTGTACGACGTAATGAATATGAATCAAAGCATGTAAATTAAGATTACAAGGATGAATATTAAGATGACAAGTGCAATTGGGTTATACGGATGGTGACCAGAGAGAAAGTCGTATCTGATATATATTGATGGAACTTTCAGGACTTGGTAAAAAAATGCCATTGGTGTCTGGCGACGCTTTCCAAAATTGGTGAAGCGGTAGTGGTTGTCTTAACCATTGCTTTTGTAGAGTTTCGTAACCATTTTCCTTCTCATTATTAATTTTATCCCTCCATATAGTATTGCCCACTAGATATAGACATTTATGATATGTATTGAGGATACATTTGACTGGTTATAAAAATGAAAGTCTGCCAGCTCCAATTTCACTCAAGTCAGTCTTTCCGTTAATTTGTGATTCACCTAGCATGCTATGAAAAAAGTTATTATTCAATTGCGCCTTAATCTTTATTTTTAATTATAATCTTCTTCAATTTTTTAAAAAATTACAAGTAACCCATCCTTAATCTATTTAGCTCCATTATAATAAATCCTTAGTTGTCTTAATTTTTCCCTCTCCTTCATCTTCTTTTCGTGAATCTTGAGAGGACCATTGAGAGTTTGAGAAAAACCATGAAAGATTAACGACCAGGCCAAAACACTTTGTTTGTTAGAAAGCTTATCAAAACAAGAGAGAACTTCGAAATATATATTCGATTTGATTAACAAGCTGCTCTGTTGGCTAGTTATGTTAACAAATTATGTTAACAAAGTAGAAATTGGAAAGAATTGCATTTCCTTTGTAATATACGGGGATCGATCCATGTCTTCTTTTAGCCTTGAGTTTGAACTTGGTTGAAAAATGCTATGAGCAGCAAGATATGGTGGGAGAGGTGTGAAAAGAGGACTGAGGGAAAGATGAAGAAGATAAATATTAAATAATAGATATTTTATTTTAATAATTTTATATGGTTTAAAATTTTAAATTAAGACAGTTAGAAACTCATTGCAATGGAGTTAATAAATTAAAAAAATTGATTATAACCTTTCTTTTAATAATCAAGATGAATAAATGCAGTTCCTTTTATACACAGCTTTTATCATATAGAGTTTGTACATTATTATTCTGATTTGCAATATAGTCAGAACAAAAAAAAGTCTCTAATGCCACCACGTATGCAGTTTTATGAACATTCAGCTCTTGACTTTTCATTATCAATATGCTAGTGGCTCATGTAAAGACATTTATGCTATTCCTATATCTCATTTTAGTGGTACTGAAACGGTTATAAAACTTGCAAGTGGTCCAATGCCCCATGTTCAACTGGGTTCCACGCGCATGCCGTGGACTTGCGGTCAATTTTGTGCTGCGTTTCTTTCCAGCCTTTACCCCGTTGTCATTATTTATCGCTTGTCACTTTCCTCGCTCAGTCTCTCCATCTACAAAACATTCCCAATTTTACTCCTTCAACGTAATGGTGAATGTATCGACATTCAATACAATAAACTTATTTAATTAATATTCCTAACTTATTTATTTAAATTTTAGTAGTTTTCATTTACTAGTAAATGGAAATTTTCATTTATTTAAATTTATTAAGTTTAAAAGTTTAAAATTTGGTTCCGTTCACTTCTATTATATTACTTCGAGTTCAACGCAAGTTATGGAAAATTAGAAAAGAAAAGCTTAACTTATATACTAAATTTTTTCTTGGATCTAAGCTTGGTTAGAAGTCAAATTTTTTTAAAAAACAAAAATTTAATTCTTATGTTAAAAATGAAATAACTTTTGTATAGATAGTATCTTGTGCGGTGAAAGGAATATTTTTAATTTTTTTTTTATTTGATCAAAGAATGCATATTAAATTTAGATTTTTTTAAATTTTATTGAGTTGGTCAATCATGTTAAAATTATGAGAAATATAAGAATAAATTAAATGTTTATAATTTAATAATTTAATTAATTAAATATAATTTTATAAAGATTTAACTTAAAAATCATGTGTTATACCATCCATACTTTTCATCGTTAGATCATTAAAAACGGGTTTTAATATTTTGTTTATTTTTAATTTACTTAACATTTCATTTTAAATATCTTATCAACGTAATATTTAAATTAACTCAAATAACTTTTTTAGTTAAATCATTAAGTACTCTCTTTCCTAACGTGTCTATCAACTAGGTGGGGCTATTGCACAAAATCTTTGCACCATTAAAAGAAAAAAGAGCTAGGGGACATGCCGGACGAGATAAGTTACACCGTCATACGTCTAAAACAGCGATTCTCTCTAAACCCAAACCCCCCCGGGCCCACCACACACACACACACACACACACACATATAATAAAAAATTATTAATCAAATAAGAGATTACTAAATAAAAAAGATAACACTACTACAAACGTAACAATGCATCTCTAATTTCAATTTACTTTCAAGTTGTGAGCCAACATTGCCCCCATCACACAAGATTTTGAAAAGACCGCTGTCTATCGTAGCAGCCTTGTTCTTATTTGCTGCGTTACTATGCACTCTTTTATTAAATATCCTTCAAATTCACATGAGGCTATTAATTGTTATCCATTTTTGCTCTTTGCCACATGCCTTATCTTTATGACAAACGACAAATGGGAATTGTCAAAGTCTCCAAAACCCAACACTGTATTAAAAAGCAAAGAGGGACCAAATTACAGCGATGGATGGTTTTAATATTAGAGAGAGACTCACGCGTCCACCTCTCTCAGGCGCCGTTTGGTAGCTGGAAGGAAAGGGACACAGGTAGAAAAAATTTTATAAAATATTATATTTAAATAATATTTATTTAATAATATTTATTTTAATAAATATTTAGTTTAAATTTTAAAATAAAAATAAAATGATCTTTTTTATTTTTAAAAATTATTTTTTTATTTTTATTTTTAACTTTCTGCATATTAAATGAGTTTTAATTTTTTAACTAGATTAAAATTATTTTTTTTGACAATTTACATTTTGGCCAAATTGCAAACCTATTTTTTTTATTTAGAGGTTGTATAATATATCTTCTTTAATTTAAAAAGTTGTCCCTAAACCTTTCAAATTTTTTATTTTATGTAATATAAATCCTCTATTATTTTTTCATAAAAAATTTTATCTCTATTTATATATGTAGATTAAAAGAAACTAAATTAGCAAAAAAATATATTTAATATATCATCTCAATTGCAAACAAATAATTTTATAGTGTAAAAAAGATATAATTCTTTGCTATTTCTATGTTTTTTAATTTACATTAACAAGTGATGTTAAATCTTAAAAAAAAAAATTAATTGAGAATTATATTACATTAAATTAAAAATAAAAAAAAATTATAATCACAGAAATAAATTTTACAACCCCTTAATTATTCCCTATAGCATGATTCACGGTTTCAACTTTCAAGCACACGCCAAAAACTTCTACTATTGCTTCTTATTATTCTTACTCGGTAGTTTCTTCATCGGCCATTTACGCTAATCAGCTCCTTCATTCGTACATTCCGGAAGAATGGCTATGGGATAAGCGAGATTTTTTTTTTTTTTTAACTCTTACCTTTTCCATTGTTAGCGATTGCTACAAGGATGTTTTAGTAAAATCATAACTATTTTATTAAAAATAATGTGCGAAAGATAATGTGTCCAAATTTTAAATTGAAGAAATAAAGGAAATCAGATCACAGGAAGTGCACCTTCCCTTATTAAATAATCGATAGATAGCGACCTGGAGCAGGTAAGTCTACCGTTTACTATAAATTAATCTTTAAGATTATAACCATGTTTCATACATTTAGGAAAAAGAGATGTTGTTTCATTTCATGCATTGGTTATATAAAATTGGGAGATAATATAGTCGTATTATCTATCATTTCTTAAATTAAAAAAAGTATAAATCAAATAAAATAATATTCACCTATTATAAACTCTATATAATATTTTATTTATATGATAATAAAGTAATAGATAACTGAATGTGAAACTCAATTATTTAACTTGATATTATTTTATTAGTAAATAAATCTTATTTTATTTGATTTAATTTTTTTTGTTGAAAAAAATATAAATGATATCATTCTTTAAAAGTATTTAAAAATTTCTCATAAAATTGAGGTATGGAAATAGATGGCTAGATTTATAAAAATAAATAAATATGAAGAATTTAAATCAGTTTCTTAGCTTTAATTCACAACAAGCCAATTAATAAACAACCCTAATGATCTTAACATGATTAACTTCATAATAAGTTGATTTTTTTATTAGGCTTTAAATTTTTTGAATAAATATGGATAATCATTTATCAATTAATTCAGATGTTGACATATGAAGCGTTTTAAAATTTTTGAAAAATACATCAATTTAATATTGTTATGAGTTATCTTAACCTAATGTGGTAATATAAATAAATTTTTTTAGTTTTAAATGAAGAGAATGTATATTTTTAAAATAAAATAAAGATAATATGATTTAGACATTTTCTAAAAAATGAGAGAATAATTTACCAATAACTTATTTATATCAGGACAAGCACGCCCGTCATAAATCAGGGCCTGTTTTATTGAGCCAACCGCTTTTTTTACTTGAACAAGGCCCAATTCTTATTTGGGCCTAAGAAGTGATTTTTGTATAGCAATAGCTTTCACAGTGAGTCCAAAAGGAAACGATTTTATGCCGAACGAACCGAACCCTAGCACTATTTGTGATATTACGAGGCCGTCTCCTCCTTTGTCACTTTGCATCTGAAGTCGCCGTTTGTAATCGCCTAATCTTTCCGGATCTGATCGCGGTACTCTCAGGTGACGTCTCACTGCTGGTCCTTCGGTTTTCTTATGAATTTGTGGAGAATGTTGTTCTGATATTGTATCTATGCTCTGATATTTTGCAGAAGATGAAGGTCATCGCGGCGTATTTGCTGGCCGTGTTGGGAGGCAACACTAGCCCTTCCGCCGATGATATCAAGAACATCCTTGGCTCTGGTACCTCATACCTTTCAATTTGAATCACTCAACTTTTTGTTTTTCCTTTTAAAAAAAAAATTATTTCTTATTTGTTGCCGATACAGAAGCATCAACTGCGAGAGGAATGTTTGCCATAATTTCGATAAGTTTGATCATGAAGCATTGTCAAGTTATTACTTATATTCTGTGGTAGAATCATTGTACAAGCATATTCTTGGGGCTTTCTGATGATGAAACCAAAACATTAGTGCGTCGATTTTGTTTTTCATTTTCATGTTTAGACGGAGTTTGCTATAGTAATACTTGAAATTAAGATCTGTGTAAAAGAAATATGAAAAAAGAAATGAAATGTATGTATTATACGAGTTTTAAATGACAGAAAAACTGCTATTTTCTTGTGTCTCATGCTTAACTTTATTTATAAATGGATTTTCAAATACTTGAGAAATTAGATTGTCATTCTACTGACATAGAACTTATTCAATTTCAATGTGCAGTTGGCGTAGAAGCTGATGATGATAAAATTGAACTTCTTTTGTCTGAATTGAAGGGTCAAGATATAACGGAGGTTATCGCCAGTGGTAGGGAAAAGTTGGCCTCAGTGCCTAGTGGTGGCGGTGCTGCAGTTGCAGTGGCTGCTGCTCCTGGGGGAGGTGGTGCCGCTGCTGCTCCAGCTGCAGCTGAGACAAAGAAAGAGGAAAAGGTGGAGGAGAAAGAGGAATCTGACGATGTAAGTTTTGTTTGCTCGATTTACACATCATGAGGCTGTTCTGGCTTTTCTAATAGTTTTCCTAATCATCGTTTTAGAAGTATGTCAAGTATACGGTCTGGCCAAGGGTTAGTGGAAGGGAACCCTTGGGACGATCCAATTCGCAAGTTTGTCCGTACAATCTGGTTTTTGGGCTGAGCCCGTATAATCTTAAAATTGTTAATTGATTGTTTGTATCTCCAATTTGTGATGCAGGATATGGGCTTCAGCCTCTTCGACTAGTCAGTGGCCATTCTCCTTCTTTTGTCCAGAAATCTTTTCGTCTATAGCTGGTAATTTTTCGAAGTCTTATTCTGAAGAGCAACGTAGTATCATTCATATCAATGATCCATGCAGTCGGAAGATTTTGGTTGGATATTAATTTGTTTACGATTTTGGGGAATTTAAATTTGGTCTTGTCGGATAAGCGATTTCTTGGATCTACTTTTAGCTTATTGACACTTTTTTCCAATTGGAATTCATTGATGAATTTTTTTTTTTTTTTAAATTAGGCCTAACATAATTACTACAGCAGTTGCTTATTTGGATTCATCCGTGTAGTTCGAATATTGAAGACAATACTTGAAAAGATGATATTGTAAGGCAATCGGGATTTCTATTGCTTCTGATATCATCATGCCAAGCCACACTTTTCAATTCCTTGGACTCTGTTGTCACTGTTTAAAAATTGAGCTTAATCTCTTCATAAATCAGAGCATACAAGGGACGAAAATAGAAAATACATAGAACAGTAGATTCTCGTTTTACTTCCTTCACTGATTCGAGAAAACACTTTTTTTTTTTCAAAAGTTGTTTCAATAATCTAAAGTATTTTATTAAAAAAATACAATAGCGTGTCTGTTTAATAACTATGAAAGATAATCTTGGTAATTAAAAATGTTATATTTCAAAGCTACAAATGGAGGTTTTATTTGAAGCTTACAACCTGATAACTTGGCAAATGGTGAGGGTGTTGACTTGGTCTCACATTCAAAGCGGGGATTGAAAAATGTCTGAGAATCCCGTGATCCATATAGAATTTTGCTTCCTCGTCTACCATCGTGCCAGTGGGAGATATACACTCCAGTCAATAGTCATGAGGCGTATCTTTTACCATTCTACTAAAGATTCTTATACGTGGCCTCCGCCTGGCTTGATTTGGCATGCCTATGCCATACTGTTACAGTATGTTGTCCATTATTCTGTTCAGAAGACAGAAAGAGTGTCCCATCATCCGTGAGGTTTCTTTTGGAGAGTCCAAAGCGGCATATGATATTTTCTAGATTACGGTCTCCGCCCATTTTATGAAGTGTTCAATGGCGGCCAAGATCCATACTTTGCCTTTGGAGTTGAGATTTATTGGTCCTTCTAGGTTCAGCGTTCATGTGTGAAATGGCCAAGGCATGCTGATTAGTCCTGATAATCAAAGGCTGGATTCACTTATGTTTGGTTGGGTTTCGAAGGAAAAAACTGTCATAGTCTGAGCACAAGCTTGGCAACCGATAAAAATATTTTTAAATTTTAAAATATTTCTAATAAATTTTAAACAAAAGAGAAAAAAAATGTAAGATTTTTTAAAATCATACTCTTATAAAATAATATACATTTTTCACGAGAGCCTTTTTTTACCCCGTTTCATTTTTTTGTAACTTTCTTCTCATACGGCCTAAGGACCCTTTTTTTATACCCCCAAAAAATAATACTAATAATAATAATAATAATACACACTTTTAAACATCAAAACTTTTAAGAAGATATTAGATTATATATTTTTTATATTAAGAAAGGAACTCTTTTAATGTATTATTATTTTTAATATAAAAAGATATCCTTGAGTTGGGCTTAGGCGCACTTTAATATTAAAGTTTAAGCTTAGCTTGAATTAAAAAGAAGTCAAATTTCATTTAGGTTTTAGATTTTAAACCTATAGTTAGCTTTTGAGGTCAAGCTTGATTAGAGGAAGGGAGCAAGTCTAGTGTTGATTATAATTCTAGTGTAGGGATATTATCATAGTATGTTTGGCATCTCATTAATGAGAAGTGTACACAAGTCGAGTTGAATTTCATCTTAGTTTGGAGCCCAATCCAATTTGAAATAAGCCTAAAATTTAGGCCCAAGTCTCAACCTTGCCTAGTAATGACTCGAGTAGATATTGAAGCAAGTTGGCAAGTACATGTCATTGAGCCTAAAATAGGGCTATATTTTAAAAAAATTAAATTCTTATATTTTTTTAAATTATTTAACTATTTTAGATATATCACCATTCATTTTAACAGGTTTTTGCAAGATCTATAAAGTGAAAATAAAAAAAATGTGGGTGTTAAGGAGGATAAATAGAGAAAATGTAATTTTGGAAAGTAAAACTTTAAAATTTGATTATTCAAAGTCTAATGGTCTGATTTGGACTTTTTTTTTGTTTTGAATAATTTTTCAAAATGGATGCAATGTAAACATCGTAGGTGGTTTGTCTATTTATTTTTTCAAAAAACAATAATTTATTATCTCAAATTTATGATTTTTGCTTTTAAATTCAAAATATACACTTTTTGTATTTCTTTTTTCTTATCTAAATATGATAATAAGATTTAGAAAGGGCCAAACAAGACTCTTAACGCCTTTGGTTATTTATAATTTATAAAATACATCTCTAAGTTTTTAGATTAAATTATAAAATAGCTTTTAAAAAATATTTATTTTCATTTTAGTTTCATTTTTATTATTATTATTATTACTATTACTATTACTATTACTACACCTTACTAGGTCAGGCCAGACTAAACTTGTTAGGATAGCCAACTTAGTAATCTAGCCTAGTCTTTCTAGTTCTTTTTTTTTTTTTTTAAAGTTGGCTTGGTCCAACCTTACTTTTTCAAGTAGTACTAGACCAGTTGGGCTAAATGAACACTTCCATTAACAAGAATGCAAGTAAGTCACTGTGCATAAGAGGCCAAATTTATCTCATCCTAGGTAGCTTGTTTTGGAGCTCTCATGTTCTTCCCGTGTGCCTTGATTGACTTCCTTTGTAGATCTAAAAGGGGGCTTAAGGGGTGCTCCCCTTACTCTATCCCACCCTTTCCTCCTTCACATGATGGTTGAAATGGTTTAGGATACTAAGCTATATGTAATGTGAGTCTAAATCATATATATGAAATGATGATTGTTTTAACTTGTTTTAGATCATTTATATTTTTGAAATAATGATTTAAGAATGTTACTGACTAATCTAAAATGAAATATTTGTCATTTTATAAAATTCTTCAAGTTGTTTTCATTTGTTAATTATTTTGAAGATATGAGATCTTAAGATTTTTTTTTTTAATGTTGATTTTTTTAAGTCAGTTTTGTTTTATAATATCTTTATATGTGGTTCTTAGTTATCTTCATCTTCAACTTATTAAATATGAACTTAGGTGATGAAAATGGTAGCTAAGAAGTTTGTTTATGCTTGGTTAATGATTTAAGTGGCTTAAATTTAAATATTTTATATTCTAATGTGGTGGCTATTAGATCTTTTAATCAATTATATAGTTGCAAGGGCTAACTTGTGTTATAAGTGGTAGTCTCTTCATTGTTAAACTAGTTACATATGACTTGCTCTCTAATTATCTCTTTTTCTCAAGTTGTAAATCTATTAAAAGAAATTATTTTTGAGTTATAAATATTTTTAAAATAAAACTATAAAAAGAAAATTGCTTTTGAATGATAAATGTTTAAAAAATTATGATACAAAAAAGTATGTTACATATATAATTTTTAATATAAAATTTATATATATATAAGCATGTTACGTATTTAACTTTTACCTCTCCAATCGTCAATTCCTAGATCCATCCCTAGTCACAATTATGCATAATTACACACAATTGCATTCAAATTTAAATAAATCTATATAACTTTTCTCATTATGAAGGCAATCAAATAAAAACATGAGTTATTACATAAATAAAATGGTGCTGGTGCTCTACTATTAAACTATATGGTAATTATCAATAAAATTATTAATAAAAGACTAATTCAAAACTAATAAAAAGGCAATAAAAATATAACAAAGTAGTGAATAATCTCATACTTGAATTAATATCAACATAATCAAAAAGAACATTTTCTTGTTTTGTTGGATACATATATCAAGGAAGGGCATAATTATATTAGTGTACAAGTCCCAAGATCACTATGGCTCGCCAATGCCACATGACGCATGAAGATTGCACAAAGAACAAGATTCAAATTAGCTATTGTAATGCATTTTACAACAATATTTGCTATAAATAAAATCTAGTCATCCATACAATGCAATGGCACCAAATCTTCCCTTTTTTTTTGGGATAATGTTGCAAAATGCACTGTTTCACATTTTGCACCTTTTTTTTTTCTGCCACCCTCAAGTGTTAGATGACGTCATTCGATCTGACCCTTTCTCCCATCCCCACAACCTTCGAAGAACTACCTCTCTCACTTTCTAGACAGAAGAGGATTGATCAATTGTTTGATCAAGCTATTTGATTAGTTCCATTATCGTTGCAAAGCTCCAAATGTTCCAAACCCAAGCTTTGTTTAATCTTTTTGTGTTATTCCCTAATGTTGGAATGGAAAACACATTGCTAATCTCCTAAACTCTTGCAAATTATATTTTAAGTTAAGTTTTAATGGTTGATACCAATTTTAGTGTTGAAATGTTGATTTGTTAAAGTTGGTTTTCTCAGGGTGGAAATTGATGATTGTTTCCAAAAAAAAAAAAAGAAGTTACATTATATACATGCTTCTAGGTTGTAAAATATAATTTGTTGGTTGCTAATGTAGGTGTTGGGTTCTTTAAATTGGCAAAAAACTTCCCGTTATATGTTGTTACCAATATGGTTTAGTACATATTATATGTTGAATTTCATAAGAAATTGGCATTATTGTGGCTTCATAATGCTTATTTATAAAACATGAATTATAAAATTTTAGTCAACATTTGGGGTCAATGGCAAAATGTTTAGATTTTAAATAGTTTTGTATCTATATGTTGGAAGCTAGCAATTACATGCTTTGTAAATGTAATTAGACATCCATTTGCATAGTTCATTTTAAAGTACTTGTGTTTAGTTATAAAGATGTAGGCATTGTACTTATAAGTTATAACACATTATGTTATAATTTTAGGTTTGTTATGTTGGTTTGTAAGTAAATTATGAATGACATTTCGTTATGCAATCCTTATAGCCCTATTGTTGAACAGGATTACAAAATGGCTTTGCATCAGAGGACGATTTGGATTATTTTGGGATAGCTTATGAATATGAAAAGATGCTTTTCTTGGTCTAAATATGTTGGTTGGTTTGTATATTTCGTCATTATATAAATATTTTTTATAGATGTTGTACTTGTTCTGTTTCCTTGTTTTCTAGCTAGAGTGAAATGAAACCTCTGCCTCACACACATATTTTGAAACTACTCTTAGGTTTAATATATGTTGATTTTATCTTTGCTTAATGATATTCACATTTTTGTTTATTTATTTCCTAAAATTATGTTTGGTGTCTTTTAAATATTTATATTAATTCCTTATAATAGATAGACGTTACTTGCAATGCATTTTTATCTGCAATTAATTCTTGCTTTTGAAAAGATGCTTTTATTGTCCTGATTGCTAAAGAGATTTCTTGTCACTACTTTAGATTAAAGACACTAAATATTTTAACTTGAGCAAGAGCCCTAAACCAAGTAGGGTTCCCACAAGGAAAAAATATATAATAGATTGTTGATTGTATCTCGCTTTAAAGGTTTTATGTAGAGGAATTATGATTATTTGGATTCGCTAATCCATGGTGGCTTTAGAAGTAGTGCTGTGGATCATATAACTTTCTTCTTACTTAAAGTTGTTGTATTAGAGATTGTAAGGAGGCTATCAAAAAAGGGGTTTTCCTATGCATTGCAAAGGCTTCAAGCTTTATAAATCCTTTGCTATCCACAATTTAAATGTATTCAAAGGCGGGCAACCTTTAAGGGTTTGGTCCAAAGTATGCAAGTTTGTAATTGTACCTTCCTAAAGATTTCATATAAAGTATATTTGAATGGCATTTCATTGCTACAATATATGATATTTTGGAAATTTGGATAAATAATTTTTAGTAAAACTTAGTTGGTTGTGAGTACTATTTTAAAGTTTTAGAAATCGGCTTATGACATCCTTTGGTGTATGCTTTGAGGAGATATAGTCTTAGTTTTGTTAGCTCATGCTCTCACATTAGTTGTGTGAGTTATACATCATTACATTTGCTTATGGATCTTGAGTCGTACATCTTTCCATGAATATAGGTTGCTCTTTGTAGTTATTATATAGTTAAACTTCTTTTTGTTCATGCAGAGGATGCATATAATATATAGTTAAATTTTCTTTGTTATTCTTATAGAAAATTCATATTTCTATGTAATCTTGGAAGCTGCAATTTCTTATAAAGAAGTTTAGAAGCCTTCCACCTCTCATCATTTTGAATAGATCTTCTTTCTCAATCTTCTTCCATAAGTAGGCCTTCTAGTCATTGTTAGCACACATTTTGCTTATTGAATAAACTATAACAAGCAAAAAAAAAAAAAATCATGTAATAAATCCAATGATATTTCCTTTTGCTATTGTGCATATGGAAATTGTAGTTTTATGCATATTTGAGTTTGTCATTTGAAAAACATAATATGAAAAGACTAATAATTGATAAAGTATTATCACCTTGATTATGGCCTCTTAAAGGAACATCTTATATCATCAATAATAGTAAAGAAAAAGGAGATGGTGGCTTCTGCAATCATAGATTTAATATAACATATTTGCCTACCTTCTTTCCCAGTGTGGTTAAGAAGGAGCAAATTAATTAACAATTTCTCTCTTTGATGATTGTCCTAATGTCTTTTTCTCCCTTTTCCCTTTTTAACACTAGCTATATTTATGAGATTGAAGATAGCTAATAAATTTATGTGCTTGCAGATCCTATTAAGACCATTGCTAGTCATTTCAATTACAACATTTTTTTAGTAATCAAAATGTAGTGATGGAGACTCAAATTGTCATTGATTCCTAGTATTCAAAAATATACATGGAACTATCATCTGTGCACACTAAATTGAATTCAAGGTATATTGACACTCTAGCTTCATATAAAAGGATTGTTGTACTTATCATATTACTGTTGGTTTACTAGTTGCTCATCCTTACTTTGTCCATTATGTTACAGGTAACAAAGGATATGCTGAAATGGAGAAATGGAGTCTACACATAGAATGAGAACAAAAAACAATTGGAGCTGCATTTTGCCACACACTGTAGTTACCCAGTCCCACATCCGAATTGTGAATTCTATTTTGACATATTATGTAATCTGTGAATGTGCATACTTTGTAATGGAATCTGTAAACATAAACTTAAAATGAACAAAGGTGTACTTGAAATTTCTTATATTTTAACATATTATGTACTTCAAATGGAAAATGAAATAAAACTCATTATGACACAATAGTTTGTATTTCAACTTCTTTTGCATTTGAATATTTCAAAATGTAATGAACATTAACAAAAGATGATTTCAAGTAAGTGTGTAATACAATAATGAATTGGCTTATATTGATGGATAATCTTAGTTTATAGCATATGAAACATTATTACTCAACTCTACTGATTTAAGCGATTGCATGAGAGTGTCAAATGGGATCTATATTATCAAAGAAAAAAAAATTAGAACATGGACACCAAATGTAAAACATTGACATATTTTACTTGTACCTTAACTAATCCTACCATCAAGAATCTTGTAAAACTAAAATAACTTGGTTGTGTTTGAACATAATCATATATTGATGGAGATGCAAAGTAAGAAAATTCAAGTTGTATTTGGCTCAAAGATTCAATTGCTTGCGACAAAGATGAAAAATTGTGAACTATTTAAAGTAGCATAATTTAAGAAAAAATACAACATTAAATCAAAGAATAATAGCTTTAAAAAATAAAAAAAATGTAAGCACGAATCTATATGCCACAGATTACGACTCTAGTTGTTGAGTTCATGAACCTTCAACACTTGGAGTTTTTTTCCTCTTCTTACATTAAAGCTCTATTAAGCTTTTATGGTGTTTTTGCATCTTGGGACTAATTCTTTTTTTGAATCCCTTTGCTTGTGGCATAATGTTACTCTCTAATGCGTTTTGGAAGGAAGCTCCATCATTATTGTCCAAATGCCTTTGACTGAAATGAAACTTCTTTAGTTGCTTATCTAAATCATCTAAAGCTTTTTTAAATGATAATCATATTAGTTTGAGGCAAAGTTGTCTACACTGTTGAGTGTTATCTAGCCTAGGATCTTCTTTAACTTCATTTCCCCTTATATCATGTACCTGTTGGGAATTCAGGGATGCGCAATAAAAAATTAAAATCTCGAATTTCTTCCTATGGATCCATCAATGTTGTTTAAATCAAGTAGATCCAAGAATATTTACCTTTTCTATTGGATCTTAGGAACTGATCTACAGATCTGCTCCCTCTACCGGTATCTTCACGAACGGATGCTTAACTCAAACGGCATGCTAGGGCCTTTTACCAACGTCAATACACGTTCTTGGTAGAGAGGATACTTTCCTATTCTTCTTCTTCTCTTTCTCTCTATGCGTCCGTACGACGTCCATACATTTGTATGACTTCCGTACGCTTTCTCTTTTTAGAATTTTTCTTTTATTTTATAGTTTTAGGAGACCCAAACTTCCTACCCTTTTATAGAAGCATCCTATTAGGGTTTCAGATATATTTAATTAATTTAAAAATATTATTTTAAATTAAATCAAATCAAATTTGAATTAAATAGATTAGTTTAAATTTAAGTCTATCTAATAAATTTAAATTTTAACTAACTATTTAATATAAATCTAAAACTTAATTTAAATTTAATTTATCTTATAAATTAAATTTAAATTATCATATTAGTTTAAATTTAAATCTATCATATAGATTTAAATTTAAAACTAATTGATTTAAATTAATTAAAGGATATATATATATATATATATTGAATATATAAATATATAAATATATATATATTTAGTTATTTATAAAATTCTTTCGCCCTAGATCGAACGTGACATTCATTGAATTTAGACATAATTTCAAATTCAATGAATTTGGACATGATATTCATTGAATCTAGACGCAATTTCAGATTCAACGAATTTGAATATTTTAGTTCAAGTTGACTCGTTCTTGTGTGCGACCCTATAGGCCCATATGATGTTGGCAATGAGCTAATAACACTATTTGACCCATAAGTCATATAGGGATCACTGACTACCCAAATTATATAGGAATCGGTGATTCAATACAACCTGTCATGTAACCTTATCACATCCTTTTTGTCACACGATATCTACATCAAGTATGAGGCATGGAATGTCATCCTCATCTTACTTGATCGTCACTTTCTCAATCTATGTGTAGACTGATAGTACAAATGAAATCTCTTCTGTTCGAGTACGGCCATGCATTTCTCAGTCTCACTCATCAAGGAACCCAAAGATATCTCTATATTAATCAGAGGGACAAATCCTATTTTGACCACTCATCTTTTTCTACATGAATTCCACTATACCCGATCATAACCTTTATGGTCACCCGGTTAAAGATGACTTTTGACTATGCCAAAAATAGTGTTCCTTATGTTAGAAACTATGGTGATCTCAACTCTAAGGGCTCGGTGATATGATTATACATAAGATACGCTTATGACTTAATCCATGTAGCTATCTTATGGCGTGTCGATCCAGCATCTTGTTCCCTAACAAATGCCTATGATTTTGATTCGTATCTTTATACATGATTAACACATCATCATCAATCAAAATCATACTAGTCTTAGTTCATCATCATTTCTACAATGATGATCAACTAGGGATATTTAGGATAATTAATATGATTTATCCAAGGATATTATTATATAAAACATGCAAAAAAATATAATAATAATAATGTAATAAAAAAACTCTTATTTCTTAATAAAGTACAATGTTTGCAATATAATAACTGGTTTAGGACATAATCTCCAACAATATCACCCCTTCTCGAGCATCTCTTGTCCACCTTTCAGAATGTACTGTTAAAAAAGTAGCTTAACTTCATTCATCTCATACACCTTCAAAGCGTGGCAACAAAGCTAACTATAAGTTTCAAAACTTTATGCAATTGCAACAAATAAACTTGTTGTTAAGATTGAATGAAACTCGCCACTTACCATGTCGACTAACCATGGTAATAATATATTCAACTAGTGGTTGACCTTCAATTTTTTACTTTATGCATGCAGCAAATAACATGTCAAACTCTTCTTAGAAGAAGTTAAAGATTATCGAGGTGAGAGTCTATGCAAGCTATTGAAGCATTAGTGAATGAATTACCCTCAACCTTAATACTTTATGCCATGACTCATACTTACATTTAACCTTATTGTACCATTTTCTATCCACCACATTTTCAAAGTTTCTAAAAAATTGAAGAATGTCAATGTTTGGCTTCACACACTCCTTGAAACTTTCATTCAAGCTTTCACTAAGTTGTGTACTCTTTATGCTGAGAGTGAAAGCTTGCTTCATGTAACATGCAACTTATTTTTCCTTGGCACTATACACTAATCTAATCTAAGAGTTGTTATGAACATTATATTTTGATAGTAACATGCTCTATGCCATTTCAAAATGTGATTCTTCCTCATACTCATACACACATTTGTTAAAGTCAGTCAAGAATCAAGAATTACCCTTCATTAAATTGCCTAAGTGTTTGACCCCATTTAGCATCAAATAACAGGGGCATGGTCCATGTCGAGTTTGAGGTATAACCTCACAAAATGCCTTGGCCATTACTTAGTCTTGATCTATAAATATAGTTTAAGGCCTTTTTAATGGTGCGCTTCTAAAAATCTTTTAAATAGCTACTTGAAAGAATCTATTGTTTCATCATACAACAAGACAACCCCAAATATCATAATTTTCTTAAAATGATTAAATATTACAAATACAACAAATGACTTGTGAGCATTATTAGTATAATAAGTTGTGTCCAAGGACACCATATCACCAAAGTAGTCATAATCAATAATTATTTTTACATTAACCTAAAATATATTAGTAATTTGTTATTATACATCTAGTTGATATGCTTGGTAAAATGAGAAATTTTCTAATAAGGAAATATAGAAAACATAGCAGAAACATGGAAAAGAAATATAAAAAACATAAAAAGTCATCACAATGCACAAATATGTAAAGCAAGCAGATAATTAGTACAAAGTGTTCATACAAATATCAACAAGAAGAGTTGACTTCAACACCAATACAAATTCGACAACCACCCACCGCCAATGTAATAGTATCCACGACAGTTATTGTTATAGTTGGCAAAGGTTTGGCATCATCCAGATCCCTTGATTATAATCCAAGCAAATGACAAATTTTTTGCACAATAATATTCTACTCTCTCTTATTATATCAACTGCAAATTTGGCACCAACATATTTGCTTTTTTTTTTTTCCTTCCATTTTTTTTAAGCACCTGCTCCACTGTTAAAGACATCAAAGGTTACCCCGTGCAAGAGAGAAAGCTGAATCAAATGACATCGTTTAGTGCTTTAAGGTGACATAAAAACAAAATGCAAAATGCACCATTATCCCTAAAAAAGAAAAAAGAAAGAAGGAAGATTACTACCATTGCATGTAGATGGCTGGGTTTTATTTACATCATTTTACAACAGCTAATCTCAATACCAAAGAACAATTCCATTTTTTGGCGAGCACAATTTTGCGACCTGTCATCTCGGGATTGGTGTATCCCTTCTTACGTCTTTTCTTATATTTGAAAAATACCACATAAAAGATCAAAACAAAATGGATAAAGAACCCTACTACTTTAAGATATTTCTACATTTCATATATTATTTTCATTTAAAAAATAATATATAAAATAAAGATCATTTTTTAACTTTTATTAAATATTATTTTTTATAAAATTTTAAAAAATTATCTCCATCTTATATTTTACTCCCTCCAAATTAAAATAAATAAATAATTAAGATTAAAAAAATTAAAATATGATCTACTCAAATCAGATTTGTTCTGATAGAGAATCGGCTTCCCAACAAAACAGGGCCGTATGAAAGCTAAGATATTATTTCCTGACTTATTCATGGCGCAAATAGATGGCAAACCAAGTCCGTAACGAAAAGATACAAAGAGAGTTGTGAGAGGATCAGGGCAAAGCATATCCCTTGCAATCACAAAGATGTTTACAAAAGGAAACAAAAACACACGAGTTGTCTATGGAGACAACCCAGAGTAAAAACAAGTCAATACAGAACAGGATTAATATGTGCAATCACCTTGCATTTGCATACATTCCATTATGACAATCATATTTTACTCGCAAAGGAAAGACCTTCCTTTGCAAGCTGATCCAAATCCTGTACTGGAGGCTGAACCTTTGCAACTTTGGCAATAGCCTTGTTCTCCTCAGGAGTTCCACTCTCCAGAAAGGCCCCAACAACTTTCCCGTCTTTGATCCAGTAGGTTCCAAACTTGGGCTTTGGAGACTCCAGCTTGTTGTCTCCAAATAGAACTGTGTCGCCAACATTGTCACCATAGAATTGCCAAGACAGATCAAATGAACGAGAATAAAAGTATGGAAGATAATCATAGTCCTCGACTGTTTTTCCATCCTCAGCCGCCTTGATGGCCTACATAGAATAATACATTGTCATCAAATATATATAACACACGAGCTCAAGTGACTTTTGACAAAAGACAGCCGCTAGGAGGACCAGACAACTGTCGAGCATAGATCTATTCTCAGTAGCTTGAGACATCGCATGTCCGTGGTCAAGAAAAAATTTCCACAGATATGACGCATTGAGTTTAGTGCATAATTGGAGAAGGTGACATATTTAGGGAAGCTGCTAACCTTCACAGCCTGCTCTGCTGATTTGCGAGCATGATCAACATGTTCAACTCTTCTTAACTCACCATACAATTTTAAAGGGAAAGTAGCAACATCACCAACAGCATATACGCCAGGAACACTTGTTTTAAAGAAAGCATCAGTCTGCAACCGAAAAAAAAAAATCTCGGATATTAATGACAACATGCAATAATAATGGAATAATTGTTTTGTCGATTTTCTTTGAACCTATGGATATAGTTTCACTGACCTTGATTCCACCTTTCTCCTCTTCGACCTGCCCTTTGAATAAAGCTGTCTGAGGCCTTCCTCCAACGCCAACAACAACTATATCAGCTTCCAAAACCCTGCCATCCTTCAGTTTGACTTCTTTCACCTGAATGAAGGATGAAAATCATGATACTAAATTAGATTAGCAACTTTAAAATTTTCATCTAATTAAAGAATTTAGAGTGGCATCAAATCATACCTCTCCATTTGAATTAGAAGTGAACCCAACAACAATAGTTCCTTTAATGATTTGGACGCCCTTATTCTTATAATATCCCTCATAGAAAGCAGATATACCAGATGTGAAAAGTCGTGGCACTGCAACAACAGTTCATAACTTCAGAACTTAAAAAACAGCAACAAGTGGGTGAGATGTGCACAGAGAAAGAGCAATAGATCTCCACTTACTGCACCAAGGTTCTGGGTAGACCATAGTAACATCAATATTATTGAGTCTCAACACAGCACTAAGCTCCAAACCAATGTATCCTCCCCCAACAACCACAGCTTTCCCATTCTTCTTTGCTTTGATTGCCTCATACAGTATATCTGCATCTTCAATTTCCCTCAAGTAAAAAATGTTTTTGGCATCAGCTCCTTGTGTACCAAAATCTGTCAATCTTATAACCTGCAAAATAAGAGCAAGAAGTATCAATATGCCAAGAAAGGTTGGAAATTATGGATGTGGAATTTCCATCTTCTCCTATATCCACAAGAATTCTTACTGTTGAGCCAGTAGCAATAATCAAAATCTGATACTTGATTGCTTCTCCTGCAGCACTGATCAGAGATTTTGTGGCAAAATCTGCTTTTACTATTTCTGTGCTAAGGATGAACTCTATCCCTGCAATTACCAGCTGAATTTGCATGAGATTTTTAGGTTCGATTCCATTCTTCTATATATTTTCTCTACCTTTCACTTCACTAGATGGCCCAAACATTGATTCGATAAACCATCCAATAAACATGCTATATTAAGAAAATGAATGAGAGAGCCTGCATCACCTTTCTGCTTATACCACTCAGGAAGCAATCTTTCTCCTCCACTTCCAACACAGACATGGAATCCAGGAAGTCTAGCAGGAGCTGCAAAACCCAAATGTGTCATGATACTAAACATAGACAGAGAAAAATAAGAATTAAGAGTACAGGATTAACAACAACAAAGATAGCTTACATTTGATTTCAAATCTTTAAAAAAAAAAAGGCATACAAGATTACAGTAATACAAGCTGTTGGCACAAAGAGTTGATCCAACCAAAAAATAAAAAGGGGGGGGGGGGGGTAAGGAAGAAAAAAGAGTAGATGCACGCATAACGACATTAGATACTTACACTCTGGAAATAGGTAAGCCTTGCTCAAAGCAGGACGTTCATAAGGTGTGACCTGCACAAATATACAATGAATAAGGGAATACGTAGGAGAAAATAACTGCATGGGGTGCAAGTGATATATAAAAAGTTTCAAAAGAACAATTGGCGGAGACCACTAAAGGAGATACAACAAATAGAATGCTTGATGATGATGATTTCACTAGCGTCATCATTGGAAAAGACAAATTGCAGCCAAGGACAAGTCTTCGTAGAAATCTTTCTTTTTGTCTAGAAAAGGATAACAAACACTAGTCGCATGCCCCTGGTGAATTTGGTGCATGCATAACCTTTAGACTACAGTATAGGAGAGGTATATATTTCTTATCAAAGTAAACAGAATACTTTTTCTGAAAATCTACAAAACAAATATGAAGGCTAGGTGACAATGGGAACTGCAGCTTGGAGGTCCAACGACAACAGAGATCAAGTCTATAAACAATACCTCCAAATGTGACCAAGATTTATTACCGTAACTTGCAAGGTAATATATCAATATATAATATAAAGTGATATGAACATTTGTGATCTGATCAATTTATAATTCGTGACCAATAAAAGAAAAATCAACGGAAAAGCAATCATTATTTGCATCTTCCTACTAAGGTGCCTCGTAAAGCTTTCAGAAAGAAGGGCAGGAAAATAACGTTAAAACTGGAAAATCGTGTGCTTGTAGAAGTTAATCATCATGCAATATATTCTACCGCTTCTTTGGATATGATTGCCAGCTCCCCAGGCTTAAGGCCCTGTTTGGAAAATTCTCTTGCTGCATAACCCTGCAATATTGATCAGATGTTAGCCGCAGTGAATGAAAAGGAGGATGATGATGCACTAAGTCACACTAAAGGAAAGTTTTCAGGGTAAGGAAGCCTAATTATGTTCTTGCTATGTGGACAGCTAGAAGCATGTCCTAAAAGAACTATCAAACAGTTGTTATATTGTATACATTTCCAAATTGCAGTCCAGTCCTATGCAATGCAAGCTTTATGAAAACACCGTCAAAAATCAAGAATGTGGGTTTCATCTGAACCTTACCTATGCAATTCCATTTAAAAGCTTTAAAACAAAAAGCATGATATATTTACAAGTTCAAGGAAATGAAATAAAACAAGGAACCCAAAGTTGACTTTGGTCAAGTGATTGCATCAAAGTATTCGTAATTCTTGACACATCATATCACTAAGCAATGACTAGGTGACACCCAACTGGTTGAGAAAACACTAAGTTCGCACTATTCTGAAATCTCTACGCTGTTTCGACCGGTAAATTCAGACTGAACAACAATAACCCGGATTTAAACATATATTATACAGGAATACCAAAGATCAGTATACTTTAACAAGAATCAAGCAGGAAGAAAAAGTAAAAAGGAAAAATACAAAATAGTAGGAGTTAAGAATTAAAAGAAAGTTGCAGAAAGGATTAGATTAAGCAAAGGAGGATTAATGAGGGGGGAACTCACAGCGGCAACTCCTCCTCCGAGGATCACGTACTTGAAGCTCTTCGCCATGGACGATCGGCACAAATCTGTGGAGCGAGAAATGACACCTGTAAGCTTGGAGAGTGTATCAGTAGGAGATGGAGGATGTGATGAGATGCAGCCCCGCGGAACTGGTCAGACCATTTTATAGGGCAAATACCCCGCTCATAGGCCCGTTTTTCTATTTGCTGAGGTCTTCGTTTTGATTTTTATTTTGTGACTAATTGTTGAGGTTATTTTGGGCAGCGCGCGTGTGGATGGAATAAAAACGACGTGGCAAGATCGTTGACCGCTCACCGTTGCTACTGTGCACTTGCCACGACCACCGGATGTAAACCGTATGTGCGACTCCTTAGCTGCTCAACATAGCTGCAGTTGGTTAGATCCAACCTATTGTTAAAATAAACAACTTCTGCAAGTCACTTTGTCAAAAAAGATCAATACGCTGAGTACTATACTTAGATTTATTGAATTTGTTGCTAAAATATCGGTATTAAACCCGAAACTTTCACCGAATGGGCAATAGTAATCCAAGAAAAAGGAGAGAATTGGTTATATTTTTCATACGATTTCATCTCTGGACTAATCATTTCAAATTTGGATCGTCAAAATTTTTTTTCCATCTTGCCAGTCCTAACTACATTTTTTATTTAAAAAAAGAAAAACAATTTTTTAACAAATAATTTATTTGATAGAAGTTAACAATTTTATTTTTATTATAAATTTTATTTTTTAAAATAAAAAATTAAAATGAATAATAAATAATTAAAAATTAACAAATAAAATTTAAATTATCCAAATTCACATAAACAGTTCAAATTTATTGCTCAAGAAAAGCGGAAGAGAATCCGCGCTACCTTGTCTGTTTCTCAAACTTCCATTTGGACACAAATATGAGATTTGGTCGGATACCTCAAATTATTCTACAATTTCGGCCCAAAGGAAGAATAATAAACCCTCGGAGTTCCCCGAGAATAATCTGGAAGGGGACGCAAATGGGCAAATTACCGATAACGTAATAATTAAATTTATGGATATGCCTCTTGGTTCAACATATGGTAATTTTGTTATTTTGATGACGTGGCGTATAATGAGTCACAGTAATTTCAAATTATGCCAAATCATCAAGCCATAATCTACCCGCTCATCAAGATCTTGTCGGATAGTTATAGGGACGAAGCTATTCCTCACATACCGTCCTCTGAAGCTTCTCAAATTTTTGTGACCTGCGGAGAAATGAAACTAGACTAAGATGGTTTTTTCCTAATTCCTATTTCATTGTTGTTCTTATAAATCATCATAATGAAATTTACCGACTTGGCTGATATTGAATTCTCAGCCATTTTCAGTAAAAAAAAAATTACCGGGCTGAGCCAGAGCCTAAGCCAATCCAAAATCCAGATTTACATCCAGGTTCATGTACCCACACGAGTAGATACTTTCTAGGTGTCTATATCAACTTTCTCTTCTCTCGATCTCATGAACAGAATTTTATGTAGCAATAACAACGAAAAAAAAAGGTAAAACTTTATTAAGATAACGATTATAGTTTTTTCTTCACTATCAGATCAAAGAAAATGCATAAGAGATGAGGTGATAAGAACACACGTCACGTGTGGACGGACTAGGAGGAGACTGAGTAATTGAATAGAGAAATTTACTATAATTTCTTATATTCAGTAACAGTAAGCGTAAACGGAAGAAAAAGAAAACCTTTAAGTTCTGTATAACATGATATATATATATATACACACACACACACACATACATTCTGCCTTTTTTTTTTTTATTTGTTCTGGTTATTTAAACGTTACACTTCCTAATATTATCTTTCTATATTCTGCTCTACTTCTTCTGAAAAAGCAATAATATATTTTTTTTAGAGATTCAAATATTAGGCCAAGTCAAAAGGCGATCCAAGATAAGGTTGGGGGACATTAGGGTCGGTAGCTTAATGGCGTCATGGGTGATGAAAATTATTTGTTGGGTCAGATATATGGTAAAAGGTCAAACCTCAAACAAGTTTATTAAACAGCAGGGGTGCGTTAATTAGAATGCCTCAAGATGGAGCGGATAAGGTCCGACGTCCACAGTAAAGCAACTAATTCCAACTACAATCCGTGGCAAAGACTGTTGGATCACTACTGATTTGGGCCTTGTCCAGGGGTGTCAACCCAACCTTGGGGTGGGCTCAATAGAGTTTTTGGTGTAACTCATAGTGGCCCATGGGTTAGCCTCAATTAACCAGGGCCAACCTTTAGTCTTTTTTAATAAAAAATTACAACTATCTTTTAATACCTAATTTACGTTTTTTTTTTTTTCACAAAAACAAATGGGCAAAAACAAATAAACCCCAACAAAACACAAAAACTAGGACATGCCATGAGCAAACAAGTTTGAGCAGGGAACAACAAACTATGGAAAGGGGGATGATATTTCACTCGTGCAGACTTAAAAAAGAGCTCAGGAATATGATTAGCAATAAAATTTGCAAACCTATTACCTTCTCGGGGCACATGTTATTTTGATGCATTAATTCTTGTTTAATAGCTCAAAAATTGCATTTGATCAAATACCAGAATCCATATTAGCATCATTCAAAAGTCATAATTAAGTTGTTTGATTTCAAATCAAGCTTTAGGTGAATCTTCCAAAGTCTCATGTTCCATGCCAGCTTAAGATCGATCAAAGCTCCTCACTTTTCAATTTTCAGGGACCCATACCAACTAATATTTCTAGAAAACACCCTCAACTAACAATCATACAAGTTTCTTAAAATCACATTACACCTAACAAGATTGAGATTCTTTTTACTACTACGATTATAATTAATCTTAATCTAGTAATTGTTAGAAGGCTGCCACCGAATATTAGCAACTGGAGAAGGCATCGGATTTACATGTTATTTACAATAATTGTTCTCAAAAACAAAAAATAACAACTGTTTTGAGGACAAAAAACACAGAACACCAGTTCAAATCTTTAGAGCACGTGAAAAGGCGGAGAACCACGAAAAAAAAGAAAATAGCTTTCATTAATGGCACAACAAAAAATATTCATAACTTAGAATTGGCACTACTCTCAGTCGCCAATCTTCGTTTCTCTCTCTCAATGATTCTATTCACCCGACTCTCTGGATCTCTCCGTCTTCTCTCCTGCAAAATCAAACCAAACAAAGGTTGGAAAAAGCAAATGGATTCATTTGGAGTGAGTAGTGGTATCGTGATACATATGAAATGCTATTTTGGACATTGGAGTAACAATCACCATCAATCCATCATCAAATACGTTTACTTATGTCTAACACTAATTTACAAAATGTTTTAAAACACATTTTTTATTTTTTGTTATCAAAATTGTTTTTAAAACAAAATTTTCAAACACATTTTTTTTTCTATTTTCAAAAATTTTTAAAACAATTTAAAAATTTATTTTCAAAAACTTCAAAACAAAAATAGAATCAAACAAGGCCTCGTTGCTGCCTTTTTGTGGAGTTTTTTTTTTTTTAAGCTCATAAAACACGATTCAATTATCAATACTGTTTATCGGGTTTGTGTAAGCGTAAACTAGCCGAATGGGGATTTCGGGCTAGCTTAGAACTGCCAGCATATGGTCGATAATATCTCTCTCAATTATCAATACTGTTTATCGGCTGTGTTAGTTTATCACTTTTTTTTTTTTAGTTATTACTCTCTAGATAATTTCAGATTTTATTTTAACTCTTTTTATATAAAGAATATATGTTTTTACGTCTATTTTGTGTATTTAAAAAGATCTTATTGTTAAAGTACTCCCAATTTTGTTTAAAAAACAAAAATTATATTTTCTTACTATATAAATTAACCTCAACTACCTCATCACCCGAAGAGAAAGAGTGTCAATTACACAGTCAAATACCTTTCGTACAGGAGAAGAAAGAAATATTTAACAGTTACATACTAATTAATAATGAAATAGAGGCATGGTCAAGAAACAATAAAAAATTAAATAAATTAAAGTAAGGGGGCTTTTTGACATGATGACATGCTGCTTGCTTGCACAACTTTTTTTTAATAATTATTATTAGTTGTATTTTATAAAGACAATTAAAGAAATGAGATGTAATAGCTTTACGCCGTTGCCCCTTAACCAAAATCAAGCCACTGAAATTGGACTTTTATTCGGTTTTGGTCCATTTATCCATTGGAACATAAAATTGTCGGAAATATTGGGTCCGAAAATGTCAAAATGTAAATGAATTTTGGGTTTAAATTCTAAAGAAAAAAATAAAAAATTTGGTCCGAAATTGAAGTAAGGCCATTATTAAGTAGAGAAGTTGATTTTATTGCAGTTGCTCAGTTGGTTAAAAGTGACGTAGACGAATGGAAGCAAGCCAAAAATCTATAGGGCTAGAGTTTGGTAACGTTAATAAAGCTGCAATTTATGTGTTGTAAAGTGATACCAATGATACAGGGAAGGAGGGGACCATTTTGTTAACAAGTATTGAATCGTTGATCCGTTTCTTGTTAGTTGTGTTATAATATTTCTGTATGGTTTGGACCAGCAATCTGGTGGCAGGGTAAACAGGGAAAAAGCGACATAATATTCGACAAGGTTGTTTTGGAGTTCCCGTTCTTGTTTCTTTGGGAGGAAAAAGGGCAGTCCAAAGGGCCGGGGTTGCTTTCCGACTTTGAACTTGTTTAGCTTTAAAGACCAGCCCCTACCATCTCTTTCAAGTCAAAGTTTTGTGCTGATTCTCATACTACACTTGTTCTTTTTCCATTTGTAGGAATTTTTGCTGCCCTTGCCACTGTTAAAGATTTGCTATTTTGTTGAGAACCTTCTATTCATTTAAAACCCGAAAAGAACACACACACACACACACACACATATATTATAGTATTTTGTCCAATGTAAATTTTTTTCATCGTACAATAAAAATATCGTGGGACTAATATGTATATATTTGTGTATTTATGAAAATAAATTTGTTCAACTATTTGTTTAAAAATTTGAACCCGCATCATTAAAGTAAAGAATATATTTCATTAATCGCCAGTCTGTTGAAAATTTTGTACAAAATCTAAATTAAATGAAAGGGATTTTGTACAAATCTGAGAATGTGATTGAGAAGTGAGAGCTCACAAATAGGCGCCCCTGAATGCTGGGGTCATGCAATTCCTCGTAACTTGAGAAAAGCGTGGAGAAATATGTCGGCAAGTTTTCTCACTACTAGAGGGAAAATTGAAGGTCTAAGGTCATCTGATCTTATTAATATCCTAATACTACGTTTTCGTTTTTTTTTTTTTTGGGGGGGAGGGTAATACTATGCTCCAGAAGGATTTATTTAGGAAAAAAACGTGATTATTTAGTATATATATTGCTGATTGCCGCTAGAATATATTTGGTTGGCATAGATTGTGCAATAATGTGCTAAGCATTTAAGAGAGAATAATTAAAAAATGTAAAAATATATGAGATTTTTTTTTCCTTTTACGTACTCAAATTTTTTTCCAAATTCATAACGTAATATATATCTCTCTAATTGTATAGCATCATTTTCTTCGTAAAGAATTCAGACACCTCAATAAGTAGCGGTTCAAGACTTACAAGTATTTTATTTATCTAGTATAAAATAATATTTTATATTGCATGTAACATTCATCCTAAACTATCTCAGCCCATTTCTTTATATAACTTGGCGCTTTCTTCTTCCATATAATATGATTTTATATGAACTATCGTACGAAAGGCTACTTATCAGAAAACCTAAAACCATTTTTTCAAAATTTCGCTTTCGTTCACATGGGCAAGCGGGGAATGACTCCCCTTGTGGGAACAGTCTCGCTGCGTTACAAGTACAGCACAGCAGAGACAGCCAAAACACCGACCGGTCAAATTTGCGATCCCTGTTTGTTGCAGTACACACCTCAACCTCTTGATTTCACGGTCCAAGATTTTAGCATTTGTATTTATTTTGTAAAAAGAAAAAAAAACTATATTCTGTTCATTTAATTAAAATTTAACTAATCTCAAATCTGTGCAGTTTGACGCAAATGTTTTAAAATAAAATAAAAAATCATAAAAAATAACACACAACCCCAGATATCGTCGTATTATTTATGACTTATGAGCAGAATAACTAAGAATAAGAATATATTATATATTGATTAATTCAACAAAACATTTTCATGAATGTTGGATTGAAATAAAAATAATCTCACTTAAAATTAAATAAATTAGATCACATGATGTATTATGTTTGCATTTTTATTTAAATTCAAAGTCAATCTATAAAAATTATTAAATTGATAAATGACTTTTGCAGTTAATTTTAATTAACAATTTTTTATTTAATTTAAAGTTGAATGAAGTGTTTTGTTATATTTTAATATATATATATATATATATATATTAATATTATAATTAAGTTACAAAAATAAAATGTAGTTTTTACATTTTAAGGAAGAGACACTATATTTAACCTTTATCTAAGGTTTTATTATAAAACTAGATGACTGCTTGTTTATCAATTCAAATTTTATGAATTCTGCGCAAATTTTTGTGAGTCTCACAAAAAGATAGAATAAAGCCACCAAAACAAAAAAACTACAATAATCGACACTGCAATTTAAAGAGTATGAACCTCCCATCCTTTCGTCAACCATCATATCAGCGTCCTGTAATAATGAATCATATGAACCTCCCATCCTTTCTTCAACCAACCCTTGATTCTCTTAACCAATCTACCACAAAAGTGTTGCTTACAAGGACAGCGTTTATTGACTAGATTCACAGCAATGAGCGAGTCTGCTTCGAGCTCCACTTTTTTGAAGTCTCTGTTCTAAGCCATTTATAAACCAGTCACCGTTATTTCAAGCAAATCCACACATTCAGGCCTCTCCATCATAACACCTCCGCACCTAGCAGCCAAAGAATTTTCTCCAACACAGGAAGCGTCTGCATTCAATTTAACTACTATATGTGATTCTATTCAAATTTTATGTACTATTTTGTTTTGTAATAAAACATTACATATCAATTAAAACTTGTTAAGATATGTATTCTTTGAGGATTTTTTTTTTTTTTTTTTACAAAAAATTGAATACAAAAGTATTGTTAGGCTGAGGATTTAATAATATTGAATACAAAAAATTGCTCGTGTTTAACGGGAAGTTCTGATTGGTTGGTGGATATTCAAGTTGTCTCCGCTTGGGATTTATTGTCGTAATCATTATCGTCATGGCAATAATAATGGCAAGGAAGAGGAAATTAGGCTGAGGATTACCAAACTCCACGCAACCCATATATGCCACGCCTCATGTTAACGAGGATCCCCGGCTCCAATCGTCCGTTCATCATGCAACACCCAAAAAAATATGTTAGATTAGAGAAAATAATGGGAAAAATGTCAATTAATATGCTATATATATATATATATATATATATATATATATAAAAGTTTAAATTTATTTCTCATTTGAACAATTTATTTTCAATTATTTTAATTATAAATTAAATAATTTAAAATCATACAAAACTCTTATAAAATTTAAGTTATATATATATAATTTCAATGACCTTTAAACCTTAATAATTACTTTATAAACTTTTAAATAACTCTTTATTATTACTTAGTTTGTTATTTTATTAACAAAGTATACTATTTTAATAATAATGAATTTTTTTAAACTTATTATTATTATTATTATGTATAAATAATTTTTTAAAATTTTATGATATATGTATAGATAATTTTTTAAAGTATTTTATTTCATTGATGAAATATTCAATTAACTAGTAATAGATAAATAGTTTATACAAATTTGAGAATTTATAAAGATTTATTGTCAAATTTTTAAACTTAATAAGATTATCCATATATAATTTAACCATTAATGAGAAATTATATACAATTTAACCATTAAAATATATGCAGACGAACGCAGACATTAATGCAAAAGAAATAATAAAGTGCACGTAATTTATTTGATAAATGGGTAAGCAAATCTCAAATGGTCCATTTGAAAATGAAAACCGTGTCCACGCTTCCTTTGGATGGGGGAGGAGAAAGGGAGGGGGGCAGAGAGGGGCCGAAGAAAAAGATTCTCTTCTCCTGTTTGGATAGAACGTAAGAAGGGGGGAAAGAAAGGGTTTGTAACTATTTTTTTAGATAATTTTATCGTTAATATAACTGTAATGACTTTTCTCTTTTTATACGTGAATGTGGATATGCATGAATGCAATTGTTTAAATTTGATCCACAATGCCTACCAATTTTTTAATTTTTAAAATTTTAGAATAATTTTTTAAACGAATAATTCAAAAAATGTCAATAATGTTGTCAGAGTATAATTTTTTTCTCAATGTTGATTTTCTTTTGATTTTAAAACAAATTTATGTATATTTATTTCAATGGTATTATGTATTGAAAACTCTAAAAATCTATTATATTTAAAATGCAAAACAAAGCATAGAAAAAAAGACCAAAAGAAAAAAAATAAAATGGGAAAAAAACGAAAATTCAATGAAAAAAGTCGGACGTCCGACTGCATTATAGTCGGACCCCGTGATCAAATTGCAAAACAGTCGGATAAGGGTCCGACTGCATTGCAGTGGAACAGGGGTTCGAGAGCCTCGCAGTTGGACCACTGAATTTTCTTTTTTTCTTTTCATTCTATTTCTTCCCTTTTCTTTGGAATTGTTTTGTAGTCTTAAAATGGCTTGTCATTTTTTCCTAAAAATTATACATGTTTTTTTATATTTTATCTCGCATAACTTCATATAGCCATTTGATGGAAGCAGGCGAACATCTTATTAAAATAACGAAGGATAATTTTAAAAAATAATTATTGCCGAGATGTTTTTTCTTATAATTGCTCCATATTTGAAAAAAAAAATTTGACGTAAGCCGTACAATACTTTTGTCTTTTTACGCTCTCCTTTCCTTCATATCCTCCTCAAAACAAACGGGAGAAACTCCGTCTTCCCTCCTTTTTTTTCTTTTCCCTCCAATAGTCACCCCATCGAAACATAGTGTAAGTATGTCTCGACTCCCGAGTCCCGCCACCGGAGCGTTTTAGGTTTTAGCATAAGACGACAAATATTACAATAAAATTTTCATTTTCCATTACTCACACATATATTTTCAAATCATTACACTACGCCTTTCGACTTTCGATTTTATCTGTTTTTGTCTGTGACTCGCTGCATATAAGGTGGGGCCCGTTACTACAAAATAATCAGGGCCAGTGCTGAAAGCCTGAAAGTAAAAACAGTAACGTACATTGTGCATTCGCCTCTCCCTTTCCATAATATCTCCTTGTCCCTCTCCATCTGAGTTCCTTCCACCACCTCGAAACCCATCTAGGGTTTTTCCAATCTCCATTTCATTACTTTTACTGTTCTACGGATTTAATCATCTCAAACTGTATCAATGCGCCCACCCCTTATAGCTTGTGAAGGTACTGCCTCGGTTCCGATCGAACTGTATATGGCTTATTTCATGCTAACTCAGTCTATATGCACACACATTCTCACTCTTTGACTGTGTTCATTTTTTCCATTCTTATTCTGAATGTGCTAACTGAGATTTCGACTTTATCTTTCGTGTTTTCAGAATTTTATTGTTTTTGATTTTGGATTCCAAATTATGAAGCTATTCCATTGTACATAGGAACAGCGTCAAGCTGAAGAAACTCCCTCTCTAAATCTATTCCAATGTATATGTATCTTCCGGTTTTATTTTATTTTATTCTTTTATTAAGGGCAATTTTGTTGGACGCAAAGCAGTTCTAATATCATGTCTTCCCCTCCTTTTGTTGACTGGAAGATGTCGTTCTAAGCTTAAACTAAAACGGACTTGCAGCTTCAATCTGATCTGTTAATTAAATATATTGGTGAATATTTTAGGAACTCAAGGAAACGGTTCCCGTTTTAAAACATTTTGGTTCGTTCCGCTTGAGTAGGTTTTACTTCGGGCTGGCTTTATTTAATAATAGAAGGGCCAGGGAAGAATCTGAACTTGGTATGAACTGCAGCCTCTATGTACATTGACATTAAATTTGTGCCCGGATAGATTGCATAGCTCAGCTACAAAATCCTGCTTTGAAGTATTTAGATCTTAAAATTTGTCTAAGTTTCCGTTTTAATGGTTTAAATAATAATTGGATGGATACTTGAATTTATACCAGAGATTGTCGTCCCTCGTCTTCAAACAAACTTTAGGGTACCAATTTTTTAGGAATATGATAATAAGAGTGGTTGTAACAGAATTTGGCTGTTGCATGTGCAATTTGATACCCGTAGTTTTGTGACACTAGTGATATTTGGGGTCTCTCTTATGCTTTTGATGATGTCTATCTTGGTTGACTCTTCTTCCTCTTGCCTTTGTTGCTCCCTTGTTTACTTACGTCTCTTCCTTTGTTCGCCATTCTATCAGGGTTTGGATCTAACATAGCTGGTAAAGAGTGGACCTAGCGTATAAATTTTGAATTTGACATGACCAACGAATGCTTGGATTATCGAAGTTGGAGTGCAGGTTCTCTGTCCTTGAGCTGTGAGTTTATGGCATCTGATACACTGTATGTGAAATGAATTATAGATCTGAAAATTGAGGGCCAAGCTTTTTGCGTTGCCTGTAATAGACGCCCAAGTTAGTTAGCAGAGCAATTTATTATGTAATGGGTTCATTCTCTGACACTTGTGAAATAGTTGAAGCAAGGGAAGAGCTAAATACAGGGAAAACCACAGGGGTTTGTCAGCTCAATTCTGTATTTAGCGTGGCTGAGGAAAATCAGAAGCTTTCGGCACTGAAATTAGGTTACAAAAATAATCTAGACAATGAGATTAATAAGCTGTTTGAGTCAATTCATCTTAAGAATTCATCAACGGATTTGGGCCTTTTACAATATGGTTCAAGCCCCAAGATGAAAAATGCATCCAAAAAGCCAACCAAAGTGGGTGTTTCTCAGTCCCCGCGAGCTGGGACAGCTGAGCCTGTGAGTTTGAAGCAGGCATTAAAAGACCTATGCATATCTAAGGCTTCAGAAATGGCTGCTATGAAACGGTTATCAAAGTTGACAGCTTCTCCACGAGTATCAGAGGTTGGTAAGATAAAGACATCGTATAATTCAGTTGTAGCTGAAACCAGTCAAACTGGGCCTTCTTTTATTGAGAGAAAGGGAAATAGAATTGAAATACCTGTCGTACCAGGAGAAAGCAAATCACTATCGATGGAGAAAACATCCCAATATCATCAAACTGCCAAAATCACATCATCGATCCCAAGTGATCATTCTTCTCCCTCAATTGCTATTGCAACTAAGCAAAATGATACTGGCACTACACCGGTGCATAGTGATTTGGTATGTTCATCAAGTAAAGTTGGGGTTCAATCACAGAAATTGGAGCCTGGTCAAACAGAGAAGCACACATATGTACCTTCTCCACCTCTTTCTAGCGGTAATAGGAGCAAATCAAAGTTTCCCGAAAATGCTTCTGTCTCTAAGAAATTAGGACATAAAGCATTTGCGTCAAAAACTGGGCGGAAAGGTAGGGGTGCGGTATTGGTCATTAGGAACAAGAACCTGAGTAAGAAGAAACTAAAAAAGGACTCAGGTTCAACTTTAAGTGCTCCTACATCCAACAAAATGAATAATAAGTTGGTCGGTGGTTCAACTCGACTGGTTTGTGAGAGATGTCGGTGTGCTTTAGAGAATACAAGCCAAGTAAACAGACAAGATTTTATTGCGTCAGAATCTACGAGTCCTGGAGATGGAGTCAGCTTGACTAATGTACACTCTGGTGTAAATAAACCTGTTTTGACGTCAAGTAGTTGTAATATAAACAGATCAGTTGCAAAGGTGAAAAAGAATGCCAGGTTGAAAGAACAACAAGAATTCTTACAAAGTTCTAAGAGTAGCCATGGTGAGTACAGTAGCAGTACATGTACCAGTGATGAGAGCAATGCGAGTGGGTCTAGTTGTGGCATAAGACCTCACATGTCTAAGGATGTTAGGTGGGAAGCCATACGTCATGCTCAAATGCAGCATGGAGCCTTGGGTTTGAGACACTTCAATCTTTTAAAGAAACTTGGCTGTGGAGACATTGGGACTGTATATCTTGCTGAACTTGTTGGCAGAAATTGCTTATTTGCCATTAAGGTCATGGATAATGAATTTTTGGCAAGAAGGAAGAAGATGCCTAGGGCTCAAACTGAAAGAGAAATATTAAGGATCCTGGATCATCCTTTTCTTCCTACGCTGTATGCTCAATTCACATCAGATAATCTGTCATGTCTGGTCATGGAGTATTGTCCAGGTGGAGATCTTCATGTCCTACGGCAGAAGCAGCTTGGTAGAAGTTTTTCTGAGACAGCAGCAAGGTAGGATACTGAGAAAAAAGGTCCACTAAATCTGTATTGGTATTTATTCTGTGTTTAGTCTGAAATAATATGCAACCTCCCACCAACTAAATATTTGAGGTGTGTAGCAAATGATATGATTCCTTAAACAATTCTTGGTACAAACAAGTGGAATTGAATTCTCTACATTTATGCATTCATGCATTCATACCGTGACATAAAAGAGTGCGTGTATATGGGACCCACTTTCTCTCATTACACTTATTCCTTTTTTTTTTTTCCTCTCTATCTTCTTCCAGACTGTATTATATACATTCAATTTGTGAATGTAAAAGATTCGGATTACAAACAAATCTGGTTAATTTGCATAAAATGGTCTTTGACAACAATAATTAAGTAAAATCTGTCAAAATGCATTTTAGTGAAACCATGTGCAGTGCAGAGCTACTATTCTTGTTAAGGAACTATCCTTTTATATGCATGCGATTTTTCAACAAATACATCTTGTGTATAGGAACTATTTACAGTGCAAATTTTGTTAGTAGCTAACCTAAATGAATTGGCTTCCTAATGAGCAGTTTTCTGTTAGTTGAAGCCCGCGATGAATCCTTTTTTTTTTTTTTGGCCATAAACGATGAATCTTTCATCTTATTCTCAACGTAAACAATCATTGGCGTCTAACTTTCTAGAAATTTATATCACCAGAACTGTTCTAGAATGCTGATCATCCATCTTTTACACATGCAGGTTTTATGTTGCTGAAGTTCTTCTAGCTTTGGAGTACTTGCACATGCTTGGAGTTGTTTACCGCGATTTGAAACCTGAAAACATTCTTGTTAGAGAAGATGGACACATTATGCTTACAGATTTTGACCTGTCTTTAAGGTGCGTTGTTAGGCCAATGCTTCTAAAGTCATCTTTTGATGTGGATCCTCCAAAAATTTCTGGTCCCGGTGCACAATCTAGCTGCATCGAGCCATTCTGCATTGAACCATCCTGTCAAGTTCCATGCTTCAGCCCTAGAATGTTACCTGATGCTGCAAAATCAAGGAAATTAAAAGCTGATCTTGCTGTCCAGGTCAGATCATTGCCACAGCTTGTGGCGGAGCCTACTGATGCAAGATCAAATTCTTTCGTTGGTACTCATGAATACTTGGCGCCTGAGATCATCAAAGGAGAGGGACATGGAGCTGCAGTTGATTGGTGGACATTTGGTGTTTTTCTTTATGAACTTTTATATGGCAGAACACCCTTTAAAGGTTCTAATAACGAAGAAACATTAGCCAATGTGGTGTTGCAAAGTCTCAGATTCCCCGATAGCCCATTTGTTAGTTTCCAAGCTAGGGATCTCATAAGAGGGTTGTTGGTTAAAGAGCCTGAAAATCGTTTAGGTTCAGAGAAAGGAGCTGCTGAGATTAAACAGCATCCCTTCTTTGAGGGCCTTAATTGGGCATTAATACGATGTGCTGTCCCACCGGAGGTTCCAGAGTCTTGTGATTTTGGAGTTTCAGACATGACCTCACAGGGCAAGGGCAAGTATTTCGAGTGTAGAGCAACGGGAGAGCACGTGGAATTTGAGTTGTTTTAGAGACCACACTTCGGGAAGAGTGGCATTCTTGTTATGGATTCCCTTGTTTAAGGCTCCACGTGCCGAACCGGAACTAATATTCTAAGCCCATTGTTGTAAATTATTAGTTTTGATTATATCAGGGTAAAGCGCGTAACTGTTTAGGATTCTAAAATACAAAATTGCGAGGCGGAGGAAGTTCTGGTTGGCTACAACTAGACGTTCGCGATCTGAGAACGAATATTTACAGAGAACTAAAACGTTCATATTTTGTTCACATACTGGCAGGGGACGGTATTGTTACTGGGAAGCGTTTGTTTAGGCAGGAAACTTTCATATCCCACTAAATCGGCGAGAAAATTCCCTGGTGTACGTAAAGTTGTACAATATATTATCCCAATCGCTCATGGAAATTTTTTATGTTGAACTGGATATTAGGGCTTCACTTCTTTGACATTGTTATACTCGCCGACTTGCCGTTATGATTTCTTTTAGTTTAACGTCATTACATTACACAATAAAATAATTACACGATTAATTCTATAATTTTTAAATTATTATAAAAAGTGAAAATATTATTTATTAATTAAAAAACGTTTAAAATTCACCTAATTGTTATTATGTCTATTATATTTTTGAAAATTTTTTTAGCATGATATAAAATGTGATAAATATATAATTTTTGTGCATTAATTGTTTAATGATCAAGTGAACTTGATCATGTGCTAAAAAACTCGTTTGTTTTGACAAAAGTTGAATATGAATTCAAAAATTAAAGCTAAAAAATGGCCTAAAAAGCGGGTTGCACTCTTTTTTTTTAATTCAACTCAACCCAAATCAGATATAATACTATTAAAAAAATTATATTTTTTATATATGTTAGTAATTTAGTTTTAATAGAGTACTGGTATTACATTTTTAAAAGATTTTTAGAAGGTATGAAAGTTAACCCTGGCTCCTGACCTCTTTTCTCTTGATCTCCTCTCCCCTGGCCCCATTCATAGTCACAAAGTTACGCGTTTATTTATTTATTTAATGGATCAGAAAATTAAAAAAATGAATAAAAATTGAAAATATTAATGAAATTGATAAAAAAATAATTTTTGTATATTTATTTTAAAAATAAAAATAGATACAGTTAAATAATAATATAAATAAACAAATATTATAAAAAAATTATTTCTCTTTGTTCCTTTTTGCTGGGCAACCAAATGGCCAATATTCTCTTAGGCCTCATTTGGTATAAGAGATTAGTTTTTGATGAAATAAGAATAAAAAATAAAATGAGAATGAAAAGTAATCTTGTATTCTATAGTTATATTTAGTATGATGGAAGAAAAAATATAATTTTTTTTTTTATATTTGAAATAGAATGAAAGAAAGATTAAAAGATCAAAATATTTTTAATTATTTTTTATTGTTAATAATTATAAAATATAATAAAATAATTATTTTTAATTATCAATAATAATAAATAAAAAAGTAATTATTTTTTATTTTTGATAATAATAAAATAATAATAATATTTTAATTTTAAAAAATCAATTTTAATCATTTTTACTGTGATATAAAAATTTACTTTTCCTCAAATCAATCCATCAAAAGTGTGAAGTTTTGCACTATCCATAGTCGAAGGTTTCAACTTAAGTCACCCTGCGTACCAAACCAAACCAAACGGTTTTCCCTGCTCTCTCGTTCTCTTTCCCATTCCATGAATGTCTCCCTCTCCTATCAAGCGAGGTCTTGAAAGATGCTGATAAGGATATAAAATAATATTATATAGTAAAAATAAAAAATGAAGAAAATGTTGAAATTTTTAGCATGGCAACATGTACATACCCATGGAGTTGGGATCTGGTATGGTCTTTCGTCTGCCGCCAGCAGCAGCGCGCCGCTGCCTCTCTTGCCCATCCATCCTTCCCTTCAAAATCTGAAACTTTGTGTGGCTTATTTGACAGCTGTACACTCACCACATATGCGATGTCCTAACAATAATTAATACTGTCATTTTGCCATGGCCGATTCGCAATTCTCATTGATCATCAGCTAAACCGACTTCATCGAACGTAGTCCATGGATTTAAGCTCAGATGATGAGCCCGTTATACTGGTTTGCAAAAACCCTGACTCAATTGAAACGGAGACCGGAAAGGAAGAAATTCATGTATCAACCACAGATATCCTCAACTGGGATTTTCAGACTATTCTCAGTTTCCACACGATCAAAATTCGGGCACATCGAAGTAGGTAAGTTACTTAATGCTTATGTCTTCCGTTTTTTTTAAATGGAAGAAACAAAAGGACCCGAGTTCTTTGTCTTCGTTTTTGTGTGAGAGGTAGATAAATTCCGTTGTGCAGTGTGCATTTATTAGCTCCTCGCTCAAGTGTAATCACGGGGCAGTTGTTTTCACTTTGTGCAACAGGCTCATTGACCAATCTTCTTATTTCCGGGGCCTCTTCAGTCGGAGTTTCAGGTAAAAGAAAATTTGCATAGTTACTTTTGAGCAGTAAGAGTGTTAAAAGTCCCATTGGTTGGTGTTACAGAGGCTCTGAATTTTGGTATATCACCAGTCAATCTTGTTCGTCATTCATCAATCTCATACAGAGCTACCACTAGCCCTCTTATAGCTTCAGATAGTTGGTTCGTAAGTTCCAAGTAGTTACATAACAACTACTTGCTGACTAACTAATTCATCTAGTTAGTTATTAACTAATACATTTTTATTCCCTGCTTCCACTAATGGTCACCTGAGACAATACTTCTAATACAGTGTCACGTAACAATTACACCCGCTCCTCCAAAAAGGATCCTTGTCCTCAAGGATTAGTTGGAGTCGCCCTGGTGTTGAAAACTGGAAATTGTTCTTGGATGGCCTGTAATGGTTCCCATGTAGCATCTTCCCGTCCAGCATTCTTATATTGAATTAAAAGAATGTTACTGGCAGATTCCCCTTCTGAACCACCTTCCTTGCCAAAATCATTTCTGGTTCCACTGTAAATTGCCGCAAATTATCCACTGCTGGTAATTCTGTAGTAGCCATCATGTTATTTCCCTTGTGTTGTTTTAGCAATGAAACATGAAACACAGGGTGGACCTTGGAAGTCACAGGTAACTCCAATTTGTGAGCTACGGCTCCAATTCATTGCAAAATCTGATACGGCCCAAAATATTTAGCTGCTAACCTGTGAAGGGAAGTGATGTTGAGCGAGTTCCTTTGAAAGGGATGCAGCTTCACATACACAAATCTCCCACTGAAAATTCCCGCTCAGTCCTCATTCAGTTTGCATTTTGCATCATACAAATCTGGGCCTTCTGTAAATGGTGTCTAATGGATTGAATAGTGGCTTCCCTCTCTCTAAGATCACTGTCCAGCAGCTCTTTAGGAGAATCACCAGCCATGCAGGGCATGTGAACTGGAGGAGAAATTCCATGGACAGCCTCAAATGGAGTAATCCGAAGAGATGAAAGGAAGGTTGTATCATACCACAATTCTGATACCCAATGTTACAGAGGCTCTGAATTCTGGTATATCACCAGCCAGTCTTATTCATCATTCATCAATCTCATACAAAGCTACCACTAGCCCTCTTATAGCTTCAGGTAGTAGGTTTGTAAGTCCCAAGTAGTTACATAACAACTACTTGCTTAACTAATTAGTTACTGCCTAACTACTTCATCTAGTTAGTTATTAACTAATACATTTTTATCCCCTGCTTCCGCTAATGCTCAACTAAGACAGTACTTCTAATACAATGCCATGTAACAGTTGGAATATCATCAATTCAATTTGCAACCTGCTTAAATAGTAGTCTATATAATTTCCCATGAACTAGGGCTTCAAAACGAGACAGAGAATAAGCCAGTTTAATATGATACCAAATATTATTGTTTTTGGTTTGTTCAAGCAATGAACATATGGTATATTGAACTATTAGCGTCACTCAGACAGTATTAACTTCACATATTGGATTTTCCTCATTCTATTCAAGTTGATCTAATGCTTTTAATGTTTACTTCTCTTATTTTTTTCCTCTCTTTTTTGTTGGTTAGTTTGCTACTATGTTTATTATTTCCTCTCTTTGTTTCTTTATGTTTTTCCCTTTTTCTTTTAATGAAGGAATTTTCAGCTTTCATTTGAAATTGAAGAGCTGTACAATTCTTGGCTAAATAACACGCTTCCTATAACTCCTGTAGTGAATCTTGCCTGGGCTCTACCATTGTTGAGTGGAATGTGCTGGTGTTTATGTACATTCTGAAGTATATCTATGGCTGCCCATTGGAGATTTCATCAGATAATTTCCTCTCTCTTTATGAGGTAAAATGGTTTTTACCTGTCTAATGTTCTTGGTTACAGAGAAACTGTCATATCGATGAGGTAATCTGGAACTGCAATCTTGTTTATTTTGTTTGAGTCTTTGAGGACTTATTTGTAAAGTCTAATTCATCCTTCCATTATGTGGATATAAAGAACTAAAAGTGTGAGTGTCAAAAACCAGTTCCCTAACTATGAGTAGAGCACCTTTTCATTTGCTTTATGAAAGATTCATTATAACCAAGGAAGAAATTTATTGGCATAAACATAATTCCGATATAATGGTATTGAACATGGTTGATCAGTTGATATTCTGCAATATGGGTTACTCTTTCTGTTGAACATCAATATGTGGCTTCATACAAAGAAGAATTACCTTTTTTTTTTTTCTTTTTCCTTCTAATTGTAAATAACCAGAGTGTTTCACCCTCGTAATTAACTAATGATTTTATGTTTTTGTGCAATATCAAATGGGTTATATAGTTTCTCCTTGTCTTTTTGCCCGTTGAAGTATATTAGACAGTTTTTTTGGTCCAACTCACATTTTCACCTTTTGATCCTTTTTCTTGTACATCTTAGGGTGCACTTTATTTTGGCGTGGATTCACTTCTCTTGAAGTGCAAGACATGGTTTTCTGAGCTATCCTCATCCAAAGGATTTCAATCAACACAAATGCAAATGGAGGACTTAATTCTAATTTGGAAATTTGGTTTGGAGCATGGTAAAAATTACATTGTTTTTGACATTTATCAGAAATATTAATGATTGTCTTGTGAACTTAAACATGCTTGACTTTTTTCATTCATGTTTGACTTTAACATCATGGAATTTACTCTAACAGATGAAATTTTTAATACATTGCATTTGCAGCAAGTGATTTTATCCTGGAATTATCCACGAGCTATCTAGCAAGAAATTTTGTATGTACTTGACTCCTGTTCCCTGTGTAGCTTGAGCAACCACCTTGTTATCTTACATTCCTCTTTAATAATGAATTTCCACCTGGTCAGAAGATTCTCTATAATTCATAATCTTATATCACTTTAGATACATGAAAACAAGGATGTTCACAACTCCTTGTTCCTAAATCTAGCTGAGAAACTTTACTCCATTTGTTTCTCTGATGTCTAGCAATAAGTACTTGTGGGATAAGCTCTCTAGTGATTTTGGTGAAAGTTGGATGTGTCTTAATACCCTAGAACAATTTCTCCATATTCGATTCAAAGGATTTCATAATAAGAAGGTGATGCAATAAGGAAAGGGGAGTCGAAGGAAAAGGAAACAAAATACTCACACACAATTTCAATTCAATTTTCAATAATGATAGCCATATTTAAAGCAAAGACATGGCTAAGCTAATTCCCAAATAGTAATAACCTTGTTATATAATAAAATAATTAATAAACATCTCTTCTCATACTGCATTAGAAGGAAAACAAAACTTTGTGGCAATGTGCATATTATGGGATTTTGTGGTTGGCTTGGTTGGAGAAGAATGCATGCACCTTTAAGGGCATATCTTCTCCTTTAATTGTTTTATGGGATAGATTTGTGTATGTGGCTTTCCTTTGGTGCTAATCACATGGTCTTTCTTAGGAAATATAGAAAGAGATTGGATAGCTCTTTTACACTATTAGGCTCTTTAGGGCTTTTAAAACTGTGTACCGTTTTGAGCTTGTATTTTATGGTTCAAGGATTTCCTATCCTATAGTTATTAGCTAGTTTTAGATTCTTCTTTTTCTAATAAAATTTCTTATTGGGAAAACTACATTTTACCTTCATGAACTAAAGCCTAATTACAAAATTAGTACATGAATATTAAAATGTAACAAAACACCCCTGAACTTTAAATCTCTGTTAAAATTAACAGCAAGTGGCCTTGTGATTTTGGCTGTGATTGCAATGCTTGGCTTAGCTCAATGTTGGAAATGCAAAAAATTCAATTCCAATTTCAAAAAGTTCCTTTAGTTCCAAGAGTTAACTAGGATTTAATGATTTTATTTCAATCCAAAGTTCAAGGGGGTGTTTTGTTACATTTTAAAAGTCATGTACCAACTTTGTAATTATGTCTTAGAGTTTGTTTGGAATTGCGGTGGAATTTTGCTTATTTTGAAACCTTTTTTCTTTTATAAAATGGAGTTTCATAAGAAGCACTATAAGAAAGAAGCAGTTTGTGTTTGGCAAAATTATTTGACAAACGCTATTATTAATATTATCATATTTGGCAAATCTTCTTGAAAAAAAGCGCTTTTCACTATCAAATCAATAAAATAGACATTTATAGATTTGGCTCTCCAATTAATATTTTTTGCATGGATAAATGACTTTAAATATTCATTATGGTTAATTTTAATTAAGTTTCTTTCTTTTTAATTTACTTAAAATATAGAAAATAAAATCACTATAAATATAGAAAACATTTTAATTGAAGAATTGATATATAAAATTAAAATAAAGATATAAAATACGTCATTCACTAAATGTTGAAAATTAACTATAAAAAAGAAGATCAATAACTTATACTAAGAGGAAGGAAGTGAAAATGGGAGTAAATGAGTATTTAAGAGGTTAGGTATAAAATGGTTAGAGTAATTAAGGTAATTAATGATGTTGAGTGAAGGTAATCTTGTTTTTAAAAAATAATTTTCTACTTCTACTGCTTCAAAGGAGAAGTTTCAATTTAAAATTGCTTCTATTACTACTTAGAAACAAACTTAACATCACTAAATTGCAAAATAAGTATTCTTCTGGAAAATAAGCTTTACCCTTCAAAGAAGCTTGGCCAAACAGGCTCTTAGTTCAAGGGGGTAAAATGTAATTTCCTCTTCATCCTGTTATCCCCAAAAAAGGAAAAACTTGTTCCTATTTGATTACAAAAGAAAACATATGATAAAATAGGGGACGCAATAACACATTTGTTGATATTGGCTCTGTTAGGGCTGAAGAAATTAAAATTCTGTCTGGTTGACTTCATACTTGAATTTCTTATACAACTTCTGATAAGTGTGCCCAAAGAAAATGAAGGCTATGAAACTCCAAACTCTAACTTATTCATATTTTAATGCATATGCTGGTAATGTTTTACAATTTTGAACTTGGCAAGATCAGTAGGATTTGCTTATTCTTTTGCTTCTATAATTCTATTAGCAGAAGTGCATTAGATATTCGGTTATGCCATAAATGTGGTTTGAGAATACTCTTTAGATAAGGCAAATCTTATGTTTTTGTTTCTTAATTTTTTTTCCATTAAATTTACTTGCTATATGATCTTTTTTTTTCAGATGTGGGCATTGCATAGCAGTTTTTTTGAAAAGATTCCATATAATATGTTGTTGTCTTGCTTAGAGCACCCTCACTTGACTGTTGACAGGTTGACTTACTATTCACAGAATAGTTTGATTCAATCCGATGTAATTTATAAATCTGATGATGTAAAATCTTAACAGTGAAATGCATCTTTGTGATGCACTTTTACGCTGGCTTGAAAGTAACATGGAAAACTTGGAGAGCTTGAGCAGAGCCGAAGACAACTGCAACAGAATTTTAAAACAAGTGAGGATTTATGCCTCTTTATTTAGTGTTTAGTGGAAACAATTGTTAGGAGATAAATACAAACAGAAATGGCCCTATTACATATAACTAAAGTCAGGTGGAATACTGATTTTGCTGTCACTAAACAACTGGCTTGAGCTGATAACTGAAGCCTAAATGTCATTAACAATATGTAGTTTATGTACAAGGTTGCCACAAAACTTTGATGGACTATGGAGTTTCTTGGCATTTGTGGCTGTATATAGGACATTTTAACACTTTTCAATTTACAATGCTTTACATTCATGTGTGACAAACTCCTTACATGGAGCTCAACTTGATTATAACCCAAGCACCGGCAATGTTATGTATTTGATTGGATTATCCTATAGGATTTTCAAAATAATTATTGAGTAAACTACTTCAGTCTCCAAGCGTTTTAGTTAAACTTATATAAACCTCTGCCTTTTTCCCTTGAGAACCTACACAAGCCTCGATGATGTAAGAGAATAATTGCATATTTTCCATACTAGTCTTACTTATGAATTATAATTATCTGTTATTGGACTTGGTTTTTCTATTCAATTGCTAACACTTGGTATGGTTTTTAAATTAGAAGGGAGGTTTGTAAAGTGTTAACTAAATCAGGGAAGGTTGATGTGATGTAACCATGTAAAAAATTAATGAGAAATTTACCCACCAGAAAATAAAAAGATAAAGACTATGGCTTCAATTATATTGCTTGCTTTAAATGACTAATTTCCTAGTTCTCCACTCCCTTCTAGGCCTGACCCAATATACGCTCAAAAACAACATGCTCCTGCTGTCTTCTGTTTTTTCCCCTCCTCCCTATCTTTCATCTTGTCAACCTCTCTAACATATATACCATTAAACATCTGAAAGTTTGGGCTGATAATTCAAAAGTATGTAAATGAAGTTTTCCTTCATTGACAATTACACATGTAATTAAATTTTCCTTATTCTATTGTCTAACTTTCAATCAGATAATTTAATATATCATTTTAAAACATAATTATGCATTAACCAAGCTCTTAATTTTAGTTTAATATTGCCTCCTCGATTATACTAGTGGCTTTGTCACTTGTAACAATTTTACTATATATGTTAGTGTCATTTTGCCTAAATCTTGCATAACCTTTTTATCTTTTTTCTTTTTTAAATTCTGAACAGGTTCGTGTTGGCCTTTTGCCATTGTGGTTTGTTGCAGGTATACTCTATTTTTTGAGATATTTCCTGTGGCACCACAAATTCTTATTAGTCTTAATGTAGAAATTTCTTGATAATGTAAGTTAATTTGCTGTATTTGTTGATCAGGCAAAAGAAACTCTATATATTTTAGACAGCTTGCTGAGGAAAGCCTTGATTCAATTTTCAGACAATTAAATATTCCACCCATGGGTTCACAAACTCTTTTAGGATATGATGACTTGCACCATCTCAGGATTCGGCTGACAGAATATTCCAAGGTACTTTCAATACTTGGAAGCCTTCTCAATGTGATTTTGGCTTTCTTGATGCTCGTTTGGTTGATTAAGTTAAGGAATTTTTAATGCTTTAATAATTACAACTTTCTCTGTTTTCTTTTGTACACATGGGGGAAGGGGGGAAGCAAGCAAAAGTCATGGTTCTTGAAGATTGCCAACATGTTAGTTGAGAATAAGTGTTGCATAACATGCAAGCCTTTAATGAATGTCAACACTTAACTATATATTGGTGGTTGAGGGTAGTAACTTTGATACTTATGGTTTCTGTAAGTGAGCTCGGTGCTTAGTGAAATTTGTCAAGAGATTCATGAAACACTCCAGTGGTGAAGTTCTTCATTCTTATAAGTTAGCCGGTGATGCTTGTATGTAGAGTCAATTGGGTCTACTTTAAGCAAAGTCTAGCTGCTGAACTTCCATGTCTTTGGCATTTGAACACTTCATAATGGCAATTTATAAATATTGTGCAGAAAATAAGTCTATTAGTTTCTTCTAGTGTTTGAGTTCAGTATTTGCAATTCATACTCTTCATTTCATATACATGTCCAAGTCCAAGCCAATTTGTCTTAGTTCTCTGCAATGAGTCGAGATACATTAGGAATTTTATTGTGATTAAGTGATAGAAACCTTTCTTTGCATGCAGAAAGTGAACCTTTCAGATTGTCCCCAAATAACACCTGCAATTCTGCTTTTGTCAGTGGTCCCTTTATCATATCCAATGGATCTCACATCAAGAAAGATTATTGAACAGCTTTTCAATAACTTTGAACACCCCATAAGGGAAAAATGTGCATTCCCACAAAGATTGTTGCAAACCTTGTCCTTTGAAGCAGTTCAGGATGTAGATATCTCAAAGTGTCGAAGATTGCTTATTGAAGGTGCTATTGAATGCTTCTGCCATTCCTTTCCTTCTTTGAAAATATTGAGAGCAGCTTATCTTCTGAACATCAGGACAGCCAATTTTCTTCAATTGGTGCAGAAGTGCCCTCGTGTCTGTGAAATTGACTTGACTGTTGATATTACTCCATTAATACCAGCGTTAGTTTCAATTGTATCCTCAAGCCTTGTTGTGACATCACTGATATCAGAGAGGGCTTCTATTGCTAAATATAATGCAGTGGATGCCTTGTTATTTTATGAATCCAGACTGCCACTTTCTAACATTACCAAACTCACATTGGAAGGAAGAACTGATGTCTATGGTAAGCTGCTTATCTGCTGCGCACATGTTGGCCCTAAATGATTTTGTTGTAGTTTTATATTTTTGTCTTTGTTAACAACCAAGCAAATGCTCTTTAATTGTCTATGCCAGATTTGGATCTCCAGTATATCTCCAAATTTTGTGTTTCACTGCATCACCTGAATCTTAAAGGATGCATTTCAGTCACAGATACTGGCATATCAGATCTCATACGCAAATGTATAAAACTTAGCTCAATTGTGGTTTGTGATACTTCTTTTGGGGAAAATTCAGTTCAAGCTCTTTCCTCAGCTATTTCTGATTGTGGTAGCTTTGCCTCTCCACATTTTAGAGATAAGTATTTGAGTTCTGTAGCATCTAATCTTCAAACTCTGCAAATGGGTGGCTGCCGAGGTAAGTTGTATTTTTTCTCAACTTATATGGAGGATCTTCCAAAACGAATTAGTGAATGCTCTCCTTAAGTTTTGGATGTCAAAAGCTTAAGCTGTTCAGATAAAGTTTTAATTTAGATCTTTGACATGCCCTTTTGTGCAAGAGTCCTCTAGGCTTAAAGTATGGGCAAACCACAGACCTGCCCAAACCTTGTGCTGAAATTTAGTTTAATTTGGAGAGTGGACATAGCAAGGATTGCCATTTGATCACTTTGTCATGATGACTCTAATACCATGTCGAGGAATCATCAATTTCAAAATCTTAATTTGTTAGGAGAAGGCCCGTGAATGGTTTTAATTTACATTTTTGACACATACATAAAGAGCTTTTAATACCTTGTATTGGCTGCATTTTTTAAAACTTGTAGAAGTTACTGAGGCGCTATATTTATGACTATAATTCTTTACCTCATTTAGATCAAGTTTTATGTGAAGATGTTTAGATAGAACAAAGGACCAAAAATGGAAATGGTGTGGATGACAAGTTTTATGTGATATAGTAACAAATAAAGGTTTACCTTATTGCTTGATACAACTTATATCCGAGTCAAGTAATAACGATTCTACTGTTACTCTGACGACCTCTTGATTTGTTGGGCCTTAATATTTGTGAGCATAATGAACTAGATTTTCTTCTTCAAACCTTGCCTACTTTATTTTGGAACTTTCACCTCACCTTTGTGGTGGTAATATTATTATTATTTTATTAACCAAAGGTGGTAACATGATCAATGGATAATTATTGGCAAAGGTACTGTTTTCATCCCTTTTTTGGCGAATTTTGTCCTTCATCTTTCTAGAATGTTTTAATGTATTCACAAAGACTAACTCTGTTAGAAAATGCTGATGTCCCCCCCCTCCCCCCCCAAACACCAAAAAAAAAAGATTTCATGTGGCATCCATGCCACCCAATATAATCCCCTCCAATGCCACTTCGTCTTGTTGGCACAAAAAAAAAAGAAAAAGAAAAGAAAATCACCTCACCATCTTCTTCTCTCAAATCCCTAATGTGTTGAATGCATTAAAAAAATCGCACTTTGGGGATTCTGATTCAGAAACTGCAAGCTCAATGTTCTGAGCTTTTCTTAATATTATTGTCCCCAGGGTTATTTGTTTTCTATCTCAGTCTCCATATTTTTCTGGGAAGAAGCTTACTTCTTTTCTTCTAATTCCCCAAAGGTCAAACAAAAATTAATTTTGTTGAATTATGCTATGAACCCACTTGCCCCTTTTAATGATTTCATCCTTCTTCCAGCATTTTGGTATTTGCACCAAAAAGTTATAACCTTTAAAGAATCAATTTTGATGATTTATGCTATGAATCCACTTGCCCCTTTTAACAGTTCCATCTTTTTCCACCATTTTGTGAATTGCACCGAAAAGTTCTAGGAAAAAAGAAAACTTGGGTGCAATTTTTATATCTTTACTATCAGATTCCCCAATAAAAGGATGGTAAATGTATGGTTTTTATAGCTGAGCATCACGTGATTGGGTCTTTTAGAGAATTTTTTACTCGTCGTGTATATATATATATATATATATATATAGAGAGAGAGAGAGAGAGAGAGAGAGAGAGAGAGGAGAACTTGATAGCAAAGATATCAGAAATTGTATCTAAGTTTAATTGAGAGTTCTAACCTTTAAGTTTTCATTAATGTTATTGTACAGGAAAGCTACTTGGAAATACCCCCCGCTTTTTTTTAGTGAATCTCCACTGAGGAAGACTTCAAACCCCATAATTCAACTTTAGCTACAAACCAGCTGAAGTTTTGTTGAAGGCTTTGATTGCCTGAGAAGAAAGATAGGCAAAACTACAGTAATTCTATTATTGTATAAATCATAAAATAAAACCAAATATTTGAAAAGAAAAAGAAAGAAGTCCTCAACACCAAAGCAGAGAAAAAGGACGGAACTGAAACTGACCTCAAACTCAAAGGACAAAAAGAATACTTTTGCCATAATTATTTAAACATTACAAAGGACCAATGATGCTTTATGATTTTAGATAGCTTGTATGGCACCATATATGCAATTAATTTGGATTATATATTCTATTATGAGTTATTAGCATCTAGAACTATATAGATAAACATATGATGATTTGTTTTGTAGGTATAAGTAAGTTATCTCTACTTAAGCTTATGTCTCAAATGCAACTGCTGAAGGGTCTAAGCTTGCGAGGGACTGACATAGTTGACCAAGCACTTTATAAATTCCCTGGTTCTTCCTTGGAGATGCTTGATGTTTCAAATACTAAGGTCTGTCATCAAACTCTTGACAGCTGGCATGTTTGGTATATCTCTCCATAGTTATATGGAAATACCATTATATCAGTTGTTGATTGCTTATTATTTTGGAGACACAGGAAGTTAAATATTTTTAGTTAATCAAGGAAGTGTTGTAGGAATGTTGCTTACATTCTGAAATATAACTTTTTGTGTGGTAATTTTGATTTGAAACATGGTAGCAAAGGTCTCCATGTTTCCTTTAATTGTGTAAGCATCAATGTACAGTGATTTGGAGGTTGTTACTGGCTCATAAAACAAGTTATATACTTTTCCTAGTGAATCCTAACGGATATTTTTGTTGTGTTAACTGGTGAAATTACAAATTAAACCTGCTTGCTTTAATTATAAAACAGAAGATTAAGTTGGGTGGTGCGTTATTCAATTTCATGGCCTCTAGTGCTAATGTCTTCTGTCTGCTTTACTGGTTGATTTAATATTGAATAATTTACCATGAGCATACGAAATTGGCCAATAAAATTTGATTGTTATGCAGAGATATTTTGGCTCATTGTGACACTATAGACCCCAAATATGTAGTATTTTTCTTATTATCATTGCTATGACAATTATATGTTTCCTTTCTAATCCAAAAATGTTGTATTTTTTAAATTGTAGATTTCTGGAGCTGCATTAGCTCATGTTATTCATGGAAATCCAAATTTAAAGTGTCTAAAAGCAAGAGGTTGTAGTAATTTATTTCAAGACGACAGTTGTACTGAAAAAAGAGAATCTATATCATCTTGGTTGCATGAAGAATTATACGCCAAGCTGGGAAAGATGTGTAGATTGGAAGAAGTTGAATTTGGATGGGGTTTTTCATCCTTCTCCTTGAAAGCTATGGAACCTGCACTGATGTCATTACGGAGCATCATTGTAGGTTTAGGTGGAATGCTAGGTGAAGATGCATTGAGAAAACTGCCTGCAATTTGTCCCATGCTAGAAACAATAATATTTCAGTTTCAGGTAATCATTATCTTCCCTATGGATTTGAGATTCTTGCTCCCTAAAGGATAAAAGAAAAGGGAAAAAAAAAAAACCTGCAATTGATGAAAGTGTAATATCAATCAGATTTGGTGAAGGTCAAGGATTGAATTCTTGACCACGAAGTCATAAAGACTTTGATGTCATTTCATCCTAAAAGCTTAAGCTAGTTGGGGAAGGCCTAGGATTGGTTTTTTGGTGGAAACACTCCATACTGGTATTATTTATAGTAAACAGAACACCTCTACCGGAGCATAAGGTAGCAGAGGTGAAGTACAGTGATGAAAGAAAGAAAAAATGAAGAAGAAGAAGGAAAAGGATCTAGCATCCGAGAGGCTAGTCTTTCCATGGTTATCTCAGATTTCTCCCCTTTCCATTTGCACGACTCTCTCCCCAAATATTATCCTAATTGAAATCCACACACTCTCTCTTGTCTAGTTAGCTATCATGCCAAAAATACCTATTCTACCCCCACTAAGCCCACCTCATCATTTTCTTTCTACCTTGCGTACACTCGCAACATTTTACTCTCATCATTAGCACCTCCCCCCCCCCCCCCCCCCTTCTTTTCCCACCCCAAAAAAAAAAAAAAATCAGTGGCACCTTGTCTTCAAGGTGAAAATTTGGAAATTGAGTCAATATAACATTGTAACTCTCCCTTGTATTGTCATGCTTAGGTAAAGTGGTCCATTTTACCTAGACTTTAGTGCCCATTGGTCAGCAAGTTGGTTTTTTTAATAGCTTCAAGTTGGACTTGTAATTTCATGTCTTCGGATAGAAGATCTAGAAGTTTTTAGGTAACAATTGAAGGGTGCAGGGTTTGTCTAAGTTGGGATACATGAAAAAGGGGATGAATGTGAGCGGTGGAAGTACCATCTTATAGGCCACTGCTCCAAATCTTTTGAGTAGAAGTATGGGAGGGTCTTTGCCATAGAGAGCTTTAAAAGGGCTCATACCCACAGAACTGTTATATTTGGTGTTGAGCCAATATTCGGCCCAATCATACAGCCCATTGCTTAGGTTTATAGCTAGTACACCTGAGGTATGTCTCAACGCTTTTGTTAACTACTTTTGTTTGCCTATCTATTTGGGGGTGATACCTGAACTATAGGAGAGTATAGTCCCTGATTGCTTGAACAATTCTTGATAGAAAGAGACTGATAAACATCCTATCTCAATCTGGCACTGTGGATTTAAGAAATCCATGCAAACACACCACCTTTAATAAAGACAACAGCTATATCCTTGGCAGAAAAGGGATGGGAGAGGGGCTTGAAATGAGCATACTTTGTAAATCGATCCACTACCACCATGATAATGTCATATTTGTAGGATCTAGGAAGACTAGTGATAAAATTCATGCTTATTTCCTCCCAAACATGTTGAGGAGTAGCCAAGGGTTGCAACAAACTAGCTGTGCTCAAAGCTTGGTTTTTGTGACGTTGGCAAACATCCCATTTGGCCACATATGTTTGCACATTGTTCCTTATACCCTCTTAATAAAATAGTGCAGCCAACCTCTTATATGTTCTCAAGTATCCTGAATGTCCCCCAAGTGGTGAATCATGGAACTCTTAAGTGGGAATTTGGGTAGATGATTTAGGAAGCACCAAACAGCATTTGTAAAGTAAATAGCCATGTTTCATAGTATATCCTGTAGGTGTAGTTTGTCTTGATATAAGCTGATGTATGATAGATGACAGCTTAGGATCCTTGTGCATCTCAATTTCCTGTTCATCCTAGTTGGCTAACTGCCATAAAGGCAAAGTATTCAACTCAACTGATGCACCCCTCCTTAATAAAGCGTCAGTAGTTGTCGTTTGTCTTCCAGACTTGTATTGGACCTAAAAACAATAGCCAATGATCTTAGAAACTCACTTCTCCTGGTCAAGGTCAATGACTTGGTTCTAAAAGAAATTTGAGAGCCCTTTAATCGATTTTGATAATGAATGGGTGTCTCATTAGGTAATGGTTTCATTTCTTAATTGCAAAAATGGCCATTAGTTCCCTCTCATAAATCAAGCAAAGCTAAGATTTGGAAGATAAACTTGATTGTAAAAAGCTATTGGGCGCCATTGCTACATCAAAATTACCCCAACACTAAAACTAGAGGCATCAATCTCTATTATAAAAGGTTGGGAAAAATCAGGCAAAGCCAAAACAAGGGTAAATGTCATGGCTTGTTTGAGAGTTTCAAAAGCTTGTTGAGCCACCTCATTCCATTGAAAAGGATCTTTTTTAAGCAATTCTGTTGGAAGAGTAGTGAAACTTCCTTAATCCTTCACAAACTTTTTATAATACCCTGTAACTCTTAAGACTCCTCTCAACACCTTCAAATCCTTTGGAACAAGCCACTTCACCATACTTACTTTCAACCTTTGAGGGATCTGCTTGGACTCCCTCCCTTGAAATTATATGTCCAAGATATTCCAACTTTTATTGGGTTGATGGAGACCAAAGTAGTATAGGATGCCAAAATCCCACATTAAGTAGTATGGGATATTTAATGGGGTACTTAAAAAAAGTGGTTCTCCCATCTTCATGGCTACTTTTGGGGGAAGGTTTCCCACCTTCCTTGGGTGCTTATCAATTGGTATTAGAGCTGGTGTTCAGCGATTTCAAAAAAGGTTACTTGTGAAGGGTTTTGACTAACAGAAGGCTGAATTAAATGTTGCCGAGTGAAGTGTTAAGTTGCCAAGATATTAGCTTTCCAGAAGCAGCCAACTGATGAAGACATGGGATGCCAAAGTTCTACATTGGGGAGTATGAAATGCTCAATGGAATACTTAAATGGAGTAATTCTTCTACCTCAATAACTACCTTTTGAGAGAGGGTTTCCCATCTTGCTTGGGTGTCCATCATGGGCACACACATTTTTTGGTGTTGATAACTAGCTGACTTTGTTAAAGTATCCATAGTGCCTCTCGAAGATGCTACAAATGAGAGTGAAAACCTCCATGATAAACTAAGATATCATAAAAAAATACCAAAATAAACTTCCATAGATACTCTTTAAATATATCATTCATTAAGAATTGGAAAGTTGAGGGGGTGTTAGTCAAATCAAACGACATCATCATAAATTCATAATAACCTTCGTGAGTTTTAAAAGTTGTCTTGTATTCATCTCCTGGCTTCGTCCTAATTTGGTAGTACCGTGATTTAAGATCCAACTTAGAAAACACCTTAACTCCCCCAAGCTAATCAAGTAATTCATCAATGGCCGAAATAGGAAACTTATCTAGTATAGTAATATTATTTAGAGCCCTATAATCTACACACAAAAAACCAACTCCTATCTATCTTTTTAACTAAGAGTACAAGGTTGGAATAGGGATTGCAACTTGGTCTAATGATCCCCGAAATAATCATTTCCTAAACCAGGCGTTCAATCTTAGCCTTTTGGGAGTTAGGGATATCTATAAGGTCTTATGTTTAGAGGTGACTCTCCTAGTTTGAGTTCAATAGCATGATCCCTGAAATAGTTTGGAGCAGCCCCTTCATGGGTTCCTAAACAGCAGGGAATTTGTCTAATATACTCTGAATTTCAGGTACTACTTCTGTAGTGGTCATCGAAGTAAGGGTCATTTCACTGAATTCTACCAAAAAACCATGCACTCCACCTTTCAAAGATCAAATTATTGACTTTAATGAGACTAGGGTTTTGGATAAGGATGGGTCACCTTGCAAATACACGCATTCCCCACCCATGTTGATTTTAAGGGTTGATTTTTTCCAGTCCACTCTAACTTCTCCTAATGATTCAAGCCAACCCAGCCCAAGGATTACATTAGCTCCTCCCAAATCAAAAGAATAGAATGATTGTCGGACCAACTAGCTTTGCATCTCCAGCACTATGTCATGACAAATCCCAGCACCCCTAACTTGATACCCATCTCCAACCTACACTTCAAATGAAGTGCTCCTGTCCAGAGGTAATTGCAGTTCTTCAACTAAATTAGAAGCAATCAAATTATGTGTACCTCCACAAACAATCAATACCATCACTTCACTGCTTGTAGCTTACCCATCAATTTCAGTGTCTTATTCCTAGTGATCCCCACTATGGAATTCATAGACAAGGCCATAGGTGGTTCCTCTTGAAGTGGGTCCTCCCGTGTCACTGCCACAGTTACTTCCTCTATTGGTGTCTCTTCCTAACCTTCACGCACTTCAGGTAAAATTTAACACCTGTGATTCTTTCCTCTTGCACCTGTGATTGGGTCCATATTTCTCATCAATTTGAAACATAACTCCAGCATTTTTTGTTCTTTGGCTATTTCGACATCTGTCATCTTCCTTGAGTTGCTACTTCCTGATGAATAGGTAATAGGCATGCTGGTGTTTTAGTGTCTGGGCCTCCCCTGGCATCTGGGTTTTTGTTGGTACTGATAGTGACAGTACTTTTTTGTGGTTCTGTAATACTATAAGGTCTTGTTGAAGCAGACCTTGAGTCCCTTGACCAGCGTGTCTCCCTAGTTTTATCCAATACCTGGTTTCTCTCCTCCATTTGTGCCCTATCCATTAACTCCTGCAATGATGCAATTTTCAACATTCTGATTTCAGCCTTAATCTCATCCCTCAATCCATTTTTAAACACACCAGTGATCAAATCATTGATACTTCCTTCAAAGTTATAGTAGGGAGCTTGGAACGCTCCCTGTTTTTCATCCCAATGCTCTCTTGTCTCAAGGACGTCATCATCTCATAGGTGTCACCACCTTGTGAGTTATGGAATCGCATGATGAGATCCTTTTTGAGCTTTTTCCATGACTGCACTGGGTGCCTCGCCTCTTTCGATTGAAACCAGTTTAAAGCACACCCTTCTAGACAAACTGCTGCAGCATCGAGCTTCTCCTTCTCAATTATCTTGTTCAGGTGGAAGTAGCATTCAACTTTGAAGACCCAACCCATCGGGGCCTCCCCAGAAAACAATGGTAAGTCTAGACTTCTGAGCCTGGACATCTCCTGTTCAACATCGTTGCCTTCTCCCACCTCAACTCTGTTGAAGCTTTGGTCAAGTTTTAAGGAGCTGTCTCTTCCACTGACTTCCTTCTCTCATTTGTCTTTCATCCATTTCGCACCTCATTCAACACATCCACTATCAAATCACTCATTACAGCAATCTCTTGCTCCACTTTCAGCACACTTCGTTCCATACTTGACAGTCGTTTCTCAACAATCTCAATTCTTCCCTCCATGTGTGTGTTTACCATTCCCTAGGAACTGACCACTCTGATACTGAAATTGGTGGACAATTATCTGTACTAGCATTATTTATAGTAAATAGAGCACCTCTACCAGAGTATAAGGTAGCAGAGGTGAAGTACAGTGATGAAAGGAAGGAAAAATGAAAAAGAAGAAGGAAAAGAGTCTAGCATTTGAGAGGCTAGTCTCTCCACAGTTATCTTAGATTTCTCCCCCTTCCATTCGCACTACTCCCTCCCCAAATATCCTCCTAACCGAACTCCACGCACTCTCTCTCCTGCCCAGTTAATTATCATTAATTATCATGCCTAAAATACCTATTCTGCCCCCACTAAGCCCACGTCATCATTTTTCTTTCTCCTTGAGTACACTTGCAACCTTTTACTCTCATCATTTTTACTCATATCTGTAACAAAGTTAAAGAGCAGTATATACACTCATGGAAATTACTTCTTAGTCCGAAATTTTTATATCAAATAGCTCAACTTTTTTTCTTTAGGAGTAATAGCAATGGATAATATGTTCAGACAACACATCTGAAAAGGAATGGTGCTTCTAGCACTATGCAGAGAAGCCACATAGCCCAAATCATCTGCCAACGAATTAAGCAGAAGCCATAGTATAATTATCCAGGCCAGGAGGTTAATTCCCAGACGTATGAATATCTTAGTACTGCTACTGTTTCTACCCATTCAGATATTCATATTAGCCATCAAACTATCCCTATGATCTATATAATCAAATTGAAATGGCATATGCAGAGTTGCATGCCATTAGCTAGGGGTGCCTATTTTCTGTTCCATAATAAAGCTTCTCATTGTGTAATGCCGCAGCTACAATCCTTTAAGGGTCATCATTGTTACTCTCCTTCAATCAGACAAGCCAAGACTTTTGCCATGAATTGATCTGATCAACCAAAGCTGAAGTCCTATCTTTCCAATTCCTTATAAGTATATATTTGTATGCAATATATTTTATTTTATTTTAGCCATAATTTGTCATCTGTTACTTTGCTCTAACTGTTGTTGTGGTTTTCCTGGATCCTCACATTTTATAATAACTCAAAATTCTCATTGATGGTTTGTTTGTTGTTTTGATTCTTAACAGGTAATATCTGATAGTATTGTAATGAATATAGCTACATCCTTGAGAAACTTGCAAGAGTTAGCTCTATGCTATTGTTTTGGTGATATATCCATGTCAAGCTTCAAATTCTTCATGCAAAATCTTAGAAAGTTGAGACTTGAAAGAGTAACCCCTTGGATGACCAATGATGATTTGGCTATTCTGACTCAAAACTGCCAAAATTTGGTTGAACTTTCTTTGCTAGGATGTTCTCTTCTTAACTCAGGTTAGGATTTATTAGTTGTCACTACTTCATTTAATCGAGCGGGGTTTGTAGTACAGTTGTTAATCACTGCTGCTTCAGTCAACTGGCGATAATTTGTATGTTTGTTTACATTATTCCTTGTTGCAGATTCTCAACAGATAATTTCACATGGATGGCCAGGACTCATTTCTATCCATTTAGAGGTTTGATAATCTCCTGTCTTACCCTTGAACTAATAAGAATTTCTGTACATTTTGCTATAACATATTTGATGAAAATAGTCATATACAATGGATTTGTATTCTGTAATATGTATAAAAGTTGGCTTAGCATATTTCCCAGCAATGAAGCACAATCTGCATTAATCTCAATTTTAAGAACTTGAACTTTATGTAGTTTTATACAATGATCCTCTTATGTCAATTTAGAGTTTCACCAAAGGTGGCTGCAGTTCCAAGAGCAGCTGCCCGTCTTCATTTTCTGGGTATACTTGAGAAATTTGAGGAGAAGAGTTATAAGAATTTTTGGACGGGATGGAGTGGGGCCCATTGGGGAGGGAGGAGAAATAGGTCACTATTTGTGGAACTTCAGAAAAAGTGCTGTTCATTTATTTGACTTGAAGTACTTCTGTGATTAATGGCAATTCATCGTTCTTTATAATGTTTTCTTAATTTATCAAATGCTTATTGTTTAAAATGTTGCATACAGTACAAGTTTGAGGGCACTATCCTTTAGTTTGTTATCTTGAATTTTTAATATTAATGATACCTATTGTTTAGGACTGTGGAGAAATAACAGCAAATGGGGTCTCATCTCTTCTTGACTGCAAAGCTCTTGAAGATCTCCTGCTGCGTCATAATGTGAGCATTCTGTTACTTTTTTTGTATATTTTCTTGCGTGTTGCATGTATTTTTAAATTATTTGAGTCGAAGCCATCATGATGATTTTATTACTGCATATTTTCCAATTGGAATGTATGGATTGCTGCCATCTTCATAATTAATATTCTGCTTGTCCTAGAATTCAGGCTTTTTTTTTTTGGTTTTTTTGGGGCCCCAATACTAGAACTCAGTCATCTTTGGAGCTAGATAATTTCAGCATTTTATTATTGTAACCCTGAATTCAAAGTATTAGCATTACCTTCTTAATTGTATGACCACAAATAATATTGAGGAAGATTAGCTGATGTAACTGCTATTCTCCTCTATGTCTTCTTATGATTCCAAGAGCAAGAGATCTGAGATTTTTAACCCCTGTTGGAAGGGTATCAATTGTTATACAAATTAAGGTCCCATCCATATGCTTGGATTGTGTTTCTCTACCAAAGATCCAAACTTTTCATAGGATGATAGTTGATGAACTTGATTCTGAATTTTTGATGAATAAATGGAGGAGATTTATAATTACAATTAAACAAATAGACCTCATTCATAAGGTTGGTTTTATTATGGAGTTACTTAATGCACATTCTAAAGTGTGAGGTATACTTATAAGCATTGTTAAGAAAACCGGACCGGACCGGCCGGTTCGACCGGGAACCGGTCCCTGGTCCGGTTCGGTTGAGTCAGAAAACCGGTCAAGCAAAAAACCGGTCAAGAACCGGTCAAACCGGTCAAAAACCGGTGAAAACCGGTAAAAAACCGGACAAAAAAACCGGTCAAACCGGTTTGAAGCAATTTTTCTTTTTTTTTTTTTAATTTTTTCATATAACAGAATAATTCATTTTAAATAATTTTGATAAATTAAAAATAGAAGATAATAAAAAAGATGAGGGAATTGAAATATGATTTTTTTAAAAAAAAAGAAAATAAAAGAGAAATAAAATGTGTATAATTAATTATTTTTTATAATTATTTTTTATCATGTTTAATTTTCTAATAATATTGCTCTCAAATATCAAGATACTTAGCTAAAATTATTATTTATTATTTTATTTTTTAATAATAAGTAGAATCTTAATATAATTTAGAAATTTTAAAAATTTAATATTAAATATTCTTAATTTTTAATCATAGATAATTTTTATTTTAAACTAAACATTAATTTTTGTAATATCTTAAAAAATATTAAATTAGTAATCAAATATTTAAAATTTACTAATATTTATTTGTTATATTAAAATTTTAATACATAAAATTTTTTTAAATAATATATTTAATTATCACCGATTCGACTACGGTTCGATCACGGTTGGACCAATGAACCGTGAACCAGTACCTCTACCGGTTCAATGACCGGTCCAATTTTAAAAACATTGCTTATAAGTTTAGATTATGCATATGTTTTGAAGCTTTATGAACTATACGGTAATTTAATTTTTCTCTCCATCCTTTAGAAATATAGGCTAATTTTTGCTGTCTAGATCCATCTTGATTTACATCTCACGGGCTGAAACTGTCATTAGTGATTGATATGTCCATATATATATATATATATATATATGCTGGGTTAATTCCTGAAGTTTTTATTGACAAACACTATGCAGGGGCCCGGGCTACAGAAAAGCTTCATATTTGATGCTGCTTCAAAGGTAGCACTAAAGTGAAGTATAATTTTTTCATTTATGGTTTTGTAAATTGCTAGAAACTTATATTGTTGTCTCTTCTATCTCAACTAACAGATCCCATTGCTTCGAACATTGTCTCTGGATATATGCGATGCAAGTGAAGGTGATTTTGACATCCCAAAGGTAAGTCGGCTGATCATTATCCCTCTAATTGGTAGTTTTACCAGTTCTTCGGGAGGTACTTTAAAATTTTTTAAATACCCTGGGCATATAATTGGCATGTTCATTACCTCATTATTTATTCATTCTTACTTTCCTTCGTTTATACACTTTGCATCACTAATAAACTTGAGCTATTGTGATCCCTTAAAAAGATCAGCTCTTCGTCAAGATCAGTATGGAATGAAGCAGATATTTAGATTTAGGTTCTAGCCAAGGTTGGGGCTGCGGACCAATTGCAATTTAGTGGAGCATGACTTTAATTGCTTAGCAAAACCGGATAAGTTGATATGGTTTTATATATGTTGTTGGGGGATCATTATCCATTTTTCTGAGCTAATTCAACTTAGACTGTCTTAGATCTTGAGATAGTCAAGGCTACACGACGCCCATCAACATGAATGAGGCCTTTTTGCGTGTTTTTTCTAGACTCTTTTGGTATCTGGAATATATGGTGAAATCTGATCTCATTTGTCTTTTCTAAAATGCTTCAGACGGAGGCAGACGGATGCTTTTTGAGTAGCTTACAGATAGCAAGATGCAAGTACCAAAGATGTGCTTTTAATCTCCCAGCCCCCTCCCAGGGGGCTTGTAGTAGGTCTGTGCACGTGGAGACGCTGGTGTTTGTATGGAACAGCAGAGATCTCATCAGAGCAGTGGTGAAGGAAAGGCTTTAGTCTATGCCATCCAGAGCTTCAATTCGATAATTGTGGTGTGAAATACCCCGGGTCCCAAGTTAGAGGGCATTTTTAGTGCATGCTTGGTGGCAGGAAGTAAAACCCGTAGAGCTGAAGGTAGTTAAATAGATTGTCTTTTTTTTTTTTCCATTTTTTTTTTTTGGTGGATGTCACTTGTGAGCATTTGAATTGACTATAAAGTACACGGTCTCCTATTTGTCAACAATTGGTCTAAATACAAAGAACATTCTTTCTGGTTGGCCAAAAACAACAGGAGAGATGTTTTTCTATTCGGACCACGGGTCTTTGTTTTGAAACGTATCAATAAGCTAGACTAGTCAAAGTTATTTCTTTTTTTTTTGTTAACCTAGTCAAGTTATTTCATCTTGTAAGTAAACTCAAAACACCTAGGAAATTTGTCGAAGCACATTTACACCTTTTACAACCAACACAATACTTTGTTATGAGCAGAAGCAAGTTGCTTAGCTTATCCAGATCGGAGTAAAAGGCTAGATGACCAATTTAACCTTTATATGGATAGATATATTTATGTGTGATTAGTTTTTAAAAAATATATAAAAATTTAGTTTGGTATAAATATTACAATAATTTCGGCCATGCATCTAAATTTGATTATAGAAATTTAAGTACGACTCAAATACAAATATGTTTGTAATTAAATATAATTGGTCTATTGGCCAATATATATATATATATATATATAATTGGTCTCACATAATGTTTTATATCAAATTGGAATACCTCGAAAGGAGTTATAGTTTTTAAAACGACCTTATAAAATGTTTCTATGACAATAAATAATATAATATTAAATTTCCTTTAATGATTTAATCTGGTTATGACACCGGATGGGCTTAGTTGCTTTGTACTTCGGCCCAGGGAGGCGATGTCTCTGAGCCGAGCGGCCCGAGCCAAACCTTGTTAAATAACGAAATGCTTTGAACTCTCAAAAGGCAAGTTGAAAAATAATAAATAATAATAGTAAAAAAATATTTTAATAAAACTTAGAGCAAATGTCATATGGATCGAACAAATGGAGGAATAAAAAGAAAGAAAAATAATTTAAAAGTTTGGCTTAAATAACAATTTCCTAAAAAGAAGTACAGGGGCATGTGGGTTTGATTCTTACCTCATTTTTTCCTTCACTCCTTTCTCCATAAGAGCTTAATTGGAAGGATGGTTTGAGACTTAAATTGGGTAGTATAAGGTGGTTTGAATATCTTAACAATTGATTAAATGTTTAGAAATTTATTGAATTGGATAACTTAGAATGGTTTGAAAGCCATCTTAAACTATCTTATATCATAATTTTCAATTCCCACCAAATTTTTTGGCCCAAAAAAAGGAATTCCACCAAATTCAGAGAGGGTATTTAGGATGGTTTGTATTATTTATAAGATTTTATTCAATTTTTTAACTCTTTCCCCTCATATATATATATATATATATATTAAATATAATTAACATCGCAGAAATAATATTACAAAGTGACTCATTCCATCAGTAAGATTATAATATCTAATCAATAAAAAATACTATATTATCCATTTTTTATTATTAAATTTCCATTCAAAGGAGTGAGTTGTCTTGCCTGCCCAATTCAATACCACTCCTCCTTCTTTTTCAAAGCTCTAATCAAATGCATGCCTCTTTTGCAACAAAATAACAAGAACAACAACAAAAAAGTCTTAAAAGGAAAAAATGATAAACTTGGTCATCTTCATTTTCTCTCATTTGTCCCCATACGTAAAAGTGGAAGGAAAAATCTTTCATTTCTCACACCATATTTTTATTATAACAAGATTTTTTTAAAATTAATTTAACAAGTAGTTATATGCAAATTTTACTTTTTAAAGGAATTACATGTAAATTTTGTTGTTTTTAAAGGGATCAAATAATATATATATATATATATATATATAAGTCAAGTATTAGGAATAAGAAATGTTGTAGAACCAATTATGAAACAACCAGAAATAAATATGATGCAATTATACAAAGAAGAAACAGTTAGAGAAGTTACTGAGCCACAAATTAAATCCAAACCAATGGGTGAACAAATTCCCGAATAATAGTTGAAGAATTAAAACATGGTCAAAAAATTATGAATAATAATTTATGGACCATATGTGATGCAATAAATGACAACAAATTAAGCCTAAAATAGAACAAGAAATACCCATAATAGATTATATTTTACCTGAAGAATGTAAAAAACTAGATAAAGAAAGATTAGAATTTATGCAACGAATAGATAGAATAGATCAAGACATAATAGAATTTCTATCTTATTTACCAAAAATCAAAAAACCTAAAGTAGAAATTAAACAGATTAACATGATGAAAATCTTGGATGAATTAGAATAAGAAGAAATTGAACGACGAATGAGTCAGGAAGAAATTAATTTAGAAGTCATTAAAGATGAACTAAGTTATTTAAATCTTCAAGATAATTATGAAGTAAATATGTAAACTGTAAAATTAGAAGAACCTCAACCTTTTAACCCACCTAACTTAACTGACCCATCATATCAAAGAAGAGATGAACAAACTAGTATAGATAGAGAAATCGAAATGCTACAACAAGAATTAAAACATAAAGAACCAATGAGAGAAGATAATCAATCATTTATGTTTGAAACTATTTATATACCCTTTGGAAATAATAGTTTTATACCTCCTCCATTAGAACAATATGAAACTAGACCAATCCCAAATTTAGGAATATGGTTAAATTTAGATTGCAATTTAGACCCAAAAAAAAGATTAGAGGAATGGCATAAATCACAACTAATAGCTTTAGCACATAGACAGCCAAATACTCAATTAGCCATTTTAATAATTGAATCTAGTTTTACAGGAATTGTATTATAATGGTGGAAAAGCCTAACCAAAGAATTTAGACAACAAGTAAGACAAGTATCAAATTATCCTACTACAAAAGAATTTTATGTCTTAGTATTAAGAAAATATGAACAAGTTTTAAGAAATGAATTTTTAAGAAGAAGTGTAGGAACCAACGAAAAAACAAAAATAGATAGAGCCATAACAAAATTATATCAAATTGAAGTATGTTCCTTAGAACCCAAAATCTTAAATCAATATATTTGTGAATACCAAAAATATTACTACGAAGCAAGATTCTAGAGTTATGAACAAAAAAGATTCTATTTAGATTTATTTTATTCTAAGTTACCAAAATTATTATCAGAAGTATTAATAGCCGAATATAGAAAAGCCTTTAATGATCGAACAGATTTAATGCCATATGTAGATACTATGGGAAGAAGAGAAGACTTCCTTAGAGAATATTTATCAAATAAATGTAAAGAAGCTTGGAGAAATAAAAGATATTATAAAACAAATAAATTAATTTTACAATGTAATAATTTCGAAACACCTCATAAATGAAGATGTACACCAGAAAGAAAACAAACAAGAAAATATCAGAAAAAATACCAATCACCTTACAAACGTTATCAATATCAATTTAAAAAATACCCAAAATCAAAATTTCAAGGACCATCAAAATTTAAGCAACCTTTTAAACCAAGAACATATTATAAGAGAGGACAAAGAGAAATTAATTATAGCAAATACCCAACAAAATGTCAATGTTATAATTGTGGAGAATTAGGACATATAGCAACAGACTGTAAAAATCTAAAAGTAAAAAGGCTATGAATTTTATAGGATTCGCTGAAGAATATAACTTATAACTCATTGAATTAAATAACTATATAAATTTAGAATTTGATAATTCTGATATTGAAATTTATAAACTAAAAAAATTAACTTTAGAATCAGACACTAATTCTAGTATGAAACCCACATCCAGTGAATCAGAAGAAGAAATTAATTATATTACGGAACAAGATGAAATAAACATGATACAAGGAGAAAGTAGTAATTCCTTAAACAATACTTTAGAAAAAGAATTTGATGAAGAAAACTATTTTAATTTTGATAAATTTAAAAGATTTCAACAAATATGGGAAGAACTAGAATCAAGTAACATAGAAACTCTAACACCCAAAACACAAATCGGTAATAACCTAGAATCTCCAAAAAATGAAGAAAAAGATAAAAAAGAAGAATTAAATTTAGAAAATTTAGACAAAATAAAAGAATTAATAAATTTGAATTAATAAATTTTAAAGAAATACCCCAAATAGAATTTCTATGTCTTCTAACTCGTTCCAATTTTGTTAGTACTTATTAAAATCTATTTGGGGTATTTCTTTAAAATTTATTAATTAAAGAATCATATATTTATATATAAAATTATACACCTATTATATTTTAATTATACAATCTACACCAATATTAATAATTAGGAATGCATGGGGCAATAAAAAAAGGAGGAAAATAACATCATGTTAGGATATAATAATAATAATAATAATAATAATAATAATAATAATAATAATCTAAATGAAAAATTTATTTTTTAAGAGTTATTTTATAATTTTAAAAAAATTTAAATATTTTTTCAAATTATAAAGAGTTTGAGGGTCAAAACTTTGTCAACCCCTCTTAAATATAATTGTTGTATTTAGACCTAAAAAGATGATATATAAAATTTATATTTTTAAAATAATTTTAAAATAAAAATAATAAACATATACTTAAAAAAAAGCTGAATTATCAAATTTTGAGTTATAATTTTTTGAAGTTTTATTTTTTATTCTTATATATTTTTTATTTTTTTTAATATCCACATTTTTTTATTATGTAAATTTTATAAAAATATATCAAAATAAATAATTATTAACCAAAATGATCAAATAATTATAAAAATATAAGGCTTTAAAATCTTTAGTAAACCGACCACAAATCCGACCCCACCCGGCCAATTTTGTCATACAAGTTCTCCATTCTCGCTGAATCGACGTTCTTTACCCCCTTCCGCTCCACCTGAACCCTAGTTGCACTGCCGTCGACCGCCGTCTACCTGTAGCGGGAGAAGAGCTTCTTAATTTTTCTTCAACTCAGGTACCCAACTTCCTTCTTTTCTTCTATTCTAATGGGTAATAGTTTGGATTCTGAAATCTGATTGCCATTTATTCCTTTCTTCCTTTATTCAATTCGAAATTATACTCTACTTTTTTTTTCTTCATTTCTACAGTGACATCTTTCTTTTGAAATCTAATTGCAATTTGTGCAATAGATTATGTACTTAATTTTATATTGCTTCCTAATAATGTTTTGAGCTTACTGTAAGCTGTAATCGTTCTTGAAATTGGTGTTTCAGTTCACTGAAGCGAGTTCATTTTGAGAAACATAGTTAAACCCCCCGCCGGGGGGGGGGGGGAGGATTTTACATTCGTGGTTATTTTTCAAACACCAATTACAGTACGAAAATGTCAATACACACGCTAATTGAAAGCTAATGTACAAATATCAGATAGAATAACTCAATGAGTCTCAATTGCAGGAAACTTGTTATCTTATTGCGTATGGGGTACCCGATATCCAGCCCTTGCTACCTAGTATCTATTATCCAATATTCTATTTCGAGTAGTTCGGAGATCGAATATTTTTGGAGTCGGATGTTAGTGTGTTAGGATGTAAATTTCTTTTTCCCCCATATTCGATTAGGGTTTGGATAGTGGTATGCTCAATTCGTACTAGTCTCGGAGAAAAAATTATTAGATGACAGGAGGGCAAGGGTTTTTCCTTCTGCCACTGATCAACCTTAGGGCTTGGCTCTCTATCTCTAGTTGACAGCAGCAGAGGCTTCTCCTGCTTGCACCTCTCTCTTTTATCCATTTTCTGGTCGATGCTTTCTCCTTCTTGCCTGCTCTCTGTCTTTGGTTCATTATAATTCTGTTAAAAGTTATTTCATCTCTCAATTATCGAGCTTCCTGTTTCCTGAAAATGATTTATGATTATGGTAGTTCATTTCTTGTCATAAGAAAAATCAAACATTTGGTCTTGGGTTGGGTGCCCTTCACTCGGGATATGTGCTATGTATCAAATTATCAATGATTAACTCTTGCTTGATTTGGATAGCTTATGTGTTAATATTGGCTTATTAACACAATGTGCCTCTGATTATTCTGTGAAGTGATTGGTTTTTTATTTTCTTTTCTCTGGTATGTCATTGTGAGTAGCACCTGACTAGTTTCTCAAAAGTTTAGGGTCAGATCCAGGAGAATTTTAGTAAGTTTAACATGGGATGGGAGCAGTTTAGCCTCTTTGTTGAGTTGATTTTGATATTTGTTTGCAGCTCAAGTTTCAAAATTGGACTTTTAATTAGAAAAGAGACTTATTTTTTAGTTAATTGTCCTTAGCTACAAGTATCATATTACCAAGTCTTCAGGTATAGGTTCGTTCATTGTTTACAGATGTTATCTTGCGTGCTTTGGAGACCATGCAGTTTTACATCTTTTTTTCTTGAACCTTAGCCTATTGCACATAAAATCCAATTATTTGAATTAAGGCCCTTTGATTGTGTGATTGACAGACCATGTTTTTCTTGGTGGCCTGTATGTTGATCTAGATTTTAGAGGATCACATGTAAATGATCTTAGGCATGGTGGAATTTTGGCTTGTGATTACTGAAGCTTGGTATATAGAGTAGGACCCTGCAGCATTGGAACAGCGAATTTTGGCTATGTGATATGTGAAGCTACTAGTGATGGTTAATATTGATTGACAAGGGATGAAGGGTTTTTCATTTTTTGGGTGGGTGTCAGTGTAAGAAATATTGCACCATTGCAGTGGAAGAAAGAAGAATAAGACATTGTCTGAAACTGGAAAAATAATTATGATCAAATGCTAAGCATTGTGCCATAAAACCCTCCAGTCCCATTGAGCACTTATGAGATGACCTCACTTTTAAAAGCCATGGGGTTAATGCCAAGTGAAATGAACTATTTTATCCTGGACTAAAAAGAAGTGGCTAGCAAACAAGGATTGAAACTTATAAAATTTAATATTTCAATTTCTGTTTAGCAAACTTCTGTTTGACTTGTAGCATTATATGGGACAATATTGCTATCATGCAAGGCTGGGAGCTAATGATATCAAGCATAGATTTTCCTGATTTGTTTGTTGAATGATTATCTTTTCAACCTTGATAGTTTTTTGGGAAAATTATGTTTAAGAACTAAAAGATGAAGAAAATGATTCTTAAGGACCTTTACCACTAAATTCAACGATTTGTTGCTAAATTTAGTAGTAATCATTCTAAAACCAGTGGTAACAGGTCTTTAAGAATAATTTTCTTCATTTTTGTGTCCTTTATTATAATTCTCCCTAGTTTTTATTTGAACTACTGATTGGATAGCTTTTCTTATATTGTTTACTTATTAAGTGGAATTTACATAGTCTGGTAGAAAATATGGCAATTGATCCTCCAATGCCATGTTTCACTTGACAGATAGGAAAATGCCAAAAGTAAAGACAAATCGCGTTAAATATCCTGAGGGCTGGGAATTAATCGAGCCTACCCTTCGTGAACTTCAAGCAAAGATGAGGGAAGGTTGTTATCTTGTATGTTTTGCATGCTTTACAAATTTTATTATGTTCTTTGGGGAACATGTTGGAACTGATAGTTTTATAATGTTTATTTCTGTGGCAGCTGAGAATGATCCACATGATGGTAAAAGAAAATGTGAGACATTATGGCCTATATTTAAGATTGCACATCAGAAGAGCCGCTACATATTTGACCTCTACCACCGGAGGAAGGAGATTTCTAAGGAATTGTATGAATTTTGTTTAGACCAAGGATATGCTGACCGCAATCTGATTGCAAAATGGAAGAAGGTGCTTCTCATCAATTCTACGAAATTTTTACTATTAAGTATTTGTGCATGGTGCCCCATAATATGCTTTTAAAGATTGTGAACTATCTTTCATGTCTCAGGCAATTACCAAAACTCTGTGATTAACTGTATAAGCATCGTGGTCAGTTAAATATAAGCATAAGTCTTGATTGTTTGAAAAATTAAATATTCAAGATGATCTGAGTCATATTATCATTCTGATATCAAGAATATATGAGAAAATGAGAATTTTGAACTCATTTATTATGATTAACTAATATTGTTTCTTATAGCTGCAACGGCTGCTAAAATATAGGGCTTCTACAAAATGCAGTGGATTTTTTGCCCTTCTGTTTATGCAAAGATTGAATTCATTTCAATCTATGTTTGTCTTCTCTCATTTGCGTATTCTATATTCTTTCTTGGTTTCAAATAAATAAACCCTTTGCTTCTTGTTTGAAAATGCAGCCTGGTTATGAACGTTTATGCTGCTTGAGGTGCATGCAGCCGCGGGATCACAACTTTGCCACCACTTGTGTTTGCCGAGTACCCAAGCAACTGAGGGAGGAGAAGGTCATAGAGTGTGTTCATTGTGGTTGTAGGGGCTGTGCAAGTGGTGACTGATTGACTATCGACTCTAGTATCAGATGCGAGGAGGGATTTCTTAGAATTAATTTGTCTGTCTAGTGAAATTTGTGTTGCTTGGAATCCTCATTAGCCTCGTTTCAAGGTTGTATTATTAACTCTGTAAGGATAAGATATGATAACTAACCTCAGTTTAAATATCTGACAGGACTTTGTTCGTTAACGCTGATTACTTGGCGTATTATTTGCTTCCTCTACTTCGTGGGTTACACGTTTGACGTAAATTGGGAGGTTAATTTGGAAGTATTGAACTAATTGAAAGGTTCATGCAGAAAATTTTAGTGCTGCGGTTTCCCGTTTGGTGACAATTCAATTAATAATATATTCTCAGTAAATCAATCAGGACCTGTTAGTTGGGCGAGGTCAAACCTCGGAGCTCGAGTAAAAGGAGTCATCTATTAGAGGTAACTAGACTTAGAAACGCACTTCATTTGAGACGAACGTCATATATCGATATAACATTGTTTCACACGCTTATTTCTGAACCTTCAGGACCTGAACTGTTGCCTTTACCGTGGGACTTGGTACAACTCCATCCTCTTACTGCCATTTCTATCATCATCAGCATCTTCACTATATTAGTTGTCATAATCATCATGTTCATCTTCATTTACATCCTCAAGTTTGTCTTCTAAAACAGAACCCTCTTCAGCTCAGGCAGCTGCCCTCTCTCAGGGCGGCTTTTCAAAATTTTCACCTTCAAGGTTGTTTTCTTGTTACAACCAATCCAAGAATCACACAAGCATTAGCAATTCAGGTTATGATTTCCCTCAAAGGGGCTGGGAACTTTCGCATCACCAGCCTTGAGCCATTTCTGACTTTCTCTACAGCATCCTTGACTGCTGTATTAATCTACTTTACGGAGCCCTTAAACTTTCCTTTGATTCTTGTATTGCTTTGGATGCAGCTGTAATCTACTTTCTGGGAGTATTAAATTTACTTTCTAGGAGATCCAAACATTGTTTGAGACAGTCTCCAAGCAACACCTAAAAATTTTCTTCCTTGTTAAAGGGATAACGGAGTATTAAATTAGATTTTTTTGTATTTATGCGTTCAGATGAAGAGTAACATAAAAAAATAAAAATATATATAAGATTTATTTTTTCTTTTTATACTAATTTATTTATCTTTTATTTCTCTCTAAATATATCACATCCATTCAATTTATCAATGTAAAGGATTTAGACTTAGCATAGCACGTGGAAAGACGCCAACCAAGCCCATTACCTTGCACAGTGTGACCCAGGCATGCAAGGGGACTTTACCCTCCTCCCAATAAGCATCTCCACATCTTGGGATTCGGCGGCAGAAAACCCAGCAACTTGAATCAGAAGCCCAGATCTATCCTGTGCTGACGTGTCCTGATATTCTTGAAATGTGTGCATTTATGCAAATAAAAGGACACTTTTAAATTGTAACTGAACAATACCAACTTTTGTTTTATGCTCCTGGTAAATGCACAGGCTAAGTAAGGCGAGAAAGAAACATCAGAGCAATTAATATCTAATACCCATTAAGTTTCTGTTCCATTTGAGGGAAGAAAAAAGTGGAAACCAAGGAGAGGAAAGTTGTGCAATGATTAAACTGACAGGATATAGAGTTGAAAAGGATATCAACAAACAATGAATTTGAACCAGCCCCCTGCCCCCTCCTCTATGGGCAGAAAAGAAGGAAAGAACCAAAGAAAAAAAAAAAAAAAACCGCAGACAATTACTTTGATCTGTTCCACTACAAAGTACATTCTCCTTTGTTCCATACCTAAACAATATGGGGTGACGCGGACGCAAAGAAGGGGTCACATAGCTTCAGCATAGTACATCGCTTTATAGCCGGAAAATAGGACATTAAACGGATTTGGATGCTCTTTCGTAATAGAAAATATTCAGCTAGAGTGAGATAGATGAGTGTGGTCTAATGATAATTGATTCTCTTGCATCTAGTTGTATTGCACAGTAAAACCATAGATTTTTTTAATAATGATTGTTGAAAATATTGCAATAGACAACATGTTTTTACATATACTAATTTTCTTTGTCATTTGCATCCAATATAATTTTTTGATTCAATTAGGTATAATCAAGATTTCCTTTCAAATAATGCCTACTTATTAATTCAAATGATGGTCTTTGATTAAGTTCAGAATCATTTGCCAAATCAATTTTATATGCTTATAACTTGAGATAAATTACGTTGATATACCTTAATGTGAGTTGTTTTTATAGGACAAAGAATGTGATTATGTTTATAAAAAATCATAGATTTGATACTTTTCATGTGTAAGTGTAATTTTCCTTCTTAATTTGCTATTAGTTTTGATTTCAAGTCAAAGATTAATAATAAAAGATTTTTTATTATTTATTTTATGACAACTTTTTGTAACAAATGAATCTATATAAAAATGATCTCTCTACTATTAAAAAAAAAAATTGTGGGTATACTATTTTCTACCTCCAAATTTGATTTTTTTATCATAATCAATCTAAAACTTTTAAAATACTTCTAAGCTATCAAATTTTATACATATTTTAGGCTTCTAATCAACTTCCAAATTAACACTTTGGGTGGACAAAAAATTACTGGCACCTAATTCCTTAAATTTCATTAGTCAAAATTGTTTTAAATACCATAACTAACTAAATAAAAAACAAATAAATAATTATAAAACAAAAAAAAAAATTATAATAGAGATTTATTTTTCATATTTTTCCTTTTTTTTTTATGGATATTTCTATTCAACTATACCATAAGCGACAATGGTAGACATCATCAAATTTCATTCAAAACGAAACAAATAAAAGCTTCGTCCTACTTCTAGTCGCACTCAATTTCTCCAGCCTTCATATTACTTCTCCTCTAAAGAAACATTCCACAAAAACCAAACACTAAGCCTACGCAACAAGTACCAAAGGTAGGAGGTTTTTTTTGTATTTGGGGGGGGGGGGGGGGGGCGCGGGACTCCATCTATATTAACTAATCAAAAAAATCCAGAGAAAGCTCATCACAGAGTCAACATTATTATTCAATCACAGTGGAGAAACAAAAAGGCAAATAAAGAATTGCACAAATTGTCACAAAACAATGAACTTTCAACTTGAAGAGGAGATGATGAGGTCGAAGATCGAAACAAACAAGACTTCAGGTTTCAATCACCCGTACAACATCCAAGTTTTGACGCCAAATTTCACTCATGCATATTCTCTTCTCACGCGTCGTCATGTGTTGAGCAGAGTCCATGGGAGAAGACAAAGTGATATAATCTAAAACGTTGCGTTGAAGCTTATGGTCGAATAGCCTCTCTTGCACTTCAATTAAACAGTGCGTTAGAATTATTAAACGAGTCAGATTATTAGAAATTGACGCCTTGCAGTTTAAAAAGAAATGAAGAGGATTCCTTCTCAAGAACTGTTAATGTGTGTTTTACTTACCAATGTGAAGGGCGCACGTTATGACGAGTGGACATCAAATGATAACAATAATAATAATATCACGTATGCAAAGAAAAAGTTAGCTATGGATCAGTGTACCGTACTTTCTCTTTTTGTTGTGTTACAGATATTAAATTGAGTTTGGACAATCATTTGGAGATAATACCCAAGAACCATACTACTAGCTAGTAAGGCTTATTCAAAAGTTTTATGTATCACAAATATTTCAGGAAGGTTGTTGATTTTTCTTTCAGAAGATACGTAAAAAGCACATGGTTATTGTCTGTAATCCTTCAAGCTTTTGGTCGTCTCCTTACTCAAGCACTAGATGGCAAGTGTTTTTAAATAAGGATAGATCTGGGATGCTATTCTCAATGGTCAAATCTCTTTTTCCTAATTACGTTTTTGTTATTCCAGGTAGATGGACCTTTTTTTGGTAATATGTTATTATCAATAAAAAGACAAAGTACCTGAACATTAAAAATTGTAAGGTTCAATTGAAAAAAAAAAAAAGAAGTAGCGGGGAGAAAAGCCAATGGATATGTAATGAGAAAATACATATTTAAGCCGTATAAAATATTTTCCCAGCCTAAATTATCTAGCTTCTCTTTATACTAAATTATTTTAATTCAAGTTAAATAAACGGGTTTTCTTTAATTTTACAATTGGATACTCACGTACCCATTTATTATTTTTCAATAACTAATAATTTAAAATTTTATATCATAATTTTTTAAAGTTATCAGACTAAATACTAAGCTGTCAACAAGTCTTAAATACATGAGTTAATTCTAAAAAAAATGTTATATAAATAACTAATATTAATTTGCTTGTTTAAAATTCATTAAAATATTGCAAATATATTTCCGTTGGTAGATTGGGAGTAATCCGTTGCACTACTTAATATAACAAGTGGAATTCAAAATTTTATATCGTTAGAGTAATTAAACATTTTTTAAAATTATTTTGGATGAACAATGTCTTAAAAAACGTTTAATATAAGTCATTCAAAATTTATAGATAAACTTTAATTAATTTATTTATAAAATATTTAAACCAAAAATATAATTAAGTGACAAATTAATATATGAACCCAAATGACATATGATATCTGAAATTGGATTTAGGGTGGGTACCACTATGAGACCTGAATTGCATCGTTAAAAACCTCCAAAACAATTAGAGTCAAACCTAGATCTAGTTTTTATCTTGAAAAGAAAATACAATTTTTTTATATTTATGCTAATAAATTTTTTAATTAAAACATGATAGATATATGATTTATCAGTAATGATACAAAAATGTATAATCTTTATTACTTAATATCATGGGAGTAGGTATTATAAAATTTTTGTACGTGTTATAATTATTTATTCTAAAAAAATTTAATGATAAAAATATAAAAAAAATTAGACTTAAATATAATCATTAATTTTAACTCTAATCTCAAAAATAAATAAATTTTACCAATGTTTATGGAGGGTAGATATTGTAGTCATTTCCATTTTAGATTGTCAATTGGATTAAAAATGAAAGTTGAATATACTCAGCTGAGATGTTAATTCTTCATTGATAACCCAAAGATAACATCTTTTGAACAAACGAGATGCAAACCCTCAGCTCTAAAGGACCTTTTTCCGGCGATTTTTTCTGCTTTTGCGTTGCGTATAAAGTGTTGGAAGGTTTGGAGCACCGCCTCGGAGTGAATTGAGATGATACGAAGAAAATAATAATAATAATAATAATAATAATAATAATAAAGGAAAGAAAAAATAAGGGCCGTACATCCATAGCCAATCCCTTCATATCCTGCAATGCAACTGGGGTACGTGGTGGGCCCTTATTGCTTTTTGGGGAAACTAACCGTTTGGTTGCCGATTCACGATTGAAAACGAGGCTGGTGGGTCCCCCGGTTCCCTATCCCCATCACCATGCTATTCTTCATTGCACACGTAGCAGTCGCAATTGTTGATCCGTTCGCAGGTAGCGCCACCTTCACCGTACAATCTATCTCTCTGGTGTCTATTTGTTTTTAATTTCCTTTGTATATTCTTCCGTAGAAAAAGTAACGATAAAAGCTCGTGATCACGCTTTTCTCGGCCTCTTCAACTCAACAGTCTCTACTCCGTAGACCAGAATACCAACTCCATATCAGTCTCGCTGCTTCTTTTAACACTTCGTCTTCCTCCATCAAACCTAAACCCCTAGAAATGGTTTATACTGTGTCAGGTTTACGACTTTCCGTCGTTCCTTCAGTGTACAAGTCATCGCAGTCGAGCTTCCATGGCGATCGTAGGACTACGTCTGTCTCCTTTTTTCTCAAGAAGGACTCATTCTCTCGTAATATGCCTTCCTCACTTTCTACTTCTCTAGTTTCAAAATTGGTTTTCATTGTTAGTCTTGTAAGTGTTGTTTGCTCTAAATTATGTTTGGTTTACATTTTCTATCATCAGACCGGGTATTCGGGAAACCTTGTTGAGTTGGTTTTAACGCTACGGGTACTTCCTTCGTTGAAGTGGGTTAGTTTGTTTTAGTAGTAAGAGATAGTCACGGAACTGTTGCTTTTGATGGAGATTAGACCCATCTGAGCTGTTTTATTAGGGTCTATTTAAAACGTGACTTTGTGAAGTGTAAGGTTCTGACACTAGCGACCTCCCCTAGATAGGACTCTTGTTTATTTATTTAATTTCGGGGCATTTTGTAGACTAACGACTTTGAAGTAGCTCTGTTTTCTGCTGTTGGATATATCATTATATCTATTCTGAATTAGACTACAGGATGCTTACTTACTATTGATCAAATTACCATGGTGCATCTGACTCTGACTAAATAACATATGGTGTATTCTGCCTTTTGGAAACTGATAAATCGTACATGGGATCTAAAACTATACCTTGTAATAGGATCAATGTTCGCAGGTTTGCTGTAGACAGATTGTGTCTTTTCATGTTGTATTTCAAATACAGTGGAAATAGTCAAATTCCCATTGCTCCATCATATATGTCTTATCATTGTCCTTGGATATTCTTTCGTCTTTCCGTTTGATATCTTTGGAAAAAATCTAGGTTTGTCCATTATTTGGAAAAAAAAAAAAAAGTAGAAGGTTCGAAGCCTTCTTAGTTCTTTACCTTATTGGTAGTTTTCATGACCCATTGATTTTTATATATTTAAAATCACACCCATCTACCCAGCTCTATAAGATAGGAACCCATCCATGCCAATCCCAATCCTCTGTATACCATTTGATCCAAGGCACACGTGGTTCTGAAATTTTGTATAGGCATTGAATTTATATTAGATCAAACTTGGTTTCATTTGTTCAACCTTGAGAGGAGCAATCTCATTTCTTGCTCTGTACATGACAGAGTGGAAGATGATATTGCTACTAGTAGCTTGTCTTTAGGATTTGTAGAGGATCAACCATGATAAGTACTACCATCAAGGCCATTTCCTTTTGTTCATTTGACTTGTCAGTTTATCACATGAACTTTGAGATCTTATATTGGTTGCAAAATGAAATAACATTAGTTTGTCTGCTGATTAGTGAAACTTGTTGTCAACATTTAATGATCGGTCATTTTGAATGAAAAATAAATGAACATGCTAGATTATGGAAATAGAGAAGATAAAAAAGGTGATATATCATTTTCTTGGGATGAGCTTAAAGTTCAATTTGGTTTGCTTGTGAAACTAATTATTCTATATTATAGTATTAAAAACATGCCTTTGACAAATTGTGACTTTTGTAGGTTTTATCCTTGCTGGAAAATTTTCCCATGATTCTGACTCCACATCTTCCTTGGTTGCTGAATCTGATAAAGTACTTGTTCCTGGAATTCAAGATAATTCTTCATCCGTGACAGGTCAACTAGAAACTCCAGACATAACCTCAGAGGATCCACAGGTACTGTTGTGCATCTCCTTGCCCAAAATATATTTGTACTTTTAGACACTTACTATGATGCTGTTATATGCCTTTTCTCTTACAGGGTTTGCAGTTATGATGTGATACATTTGGATAATGAATGGATTTTTTTTTTTTATATTTTTGTTGTGAAACTGGTGCATTTTAAATAAATTGTGACATAGTGATTGATGATTTCTTAGATTATTGTAACTGTAAGAAAGAAAGAAGCTGGAGAACTGAGGAAAACAGATATATACAACAGCTTCCTATGGATGGAGGGAAAGAAGTGAAAAGATGTAACTTTAGGATCCCTGACTTCTGTCTTATAATTTGCATGCGGATAGGATTGTTTGAGCGCTACTTATTAGAATAAAAAGTATCATTGTGGATATATCATAAATAATTTTTTATATATAAGGAAAAAAAAACTTTATAGGAAAGAGAGAAAGATACAAAAGAGGAGGATAACATATCCTCCTAAAGAGAGCAGATCAATATGAAAAAAGAAAACAGAAACAATCGATACTTGAGAACATGTAACGAAGCCTCCAAATTCCCAAGCATATCTGGCATAGACACTCCCTTAAAAGGCAAGCCTTTCTTGATGTGTCTACCAAAGGTTGACAACATGTGTCATTGCTAAGTTCTACAAATCCTTTCTACCCTAGTTATTCTGTAGAAGATTTGTAAAATGTTAGAAATGTTTATTATCTCAAGCTTCCAGACAATTTCAATTTCATAGCATTTCAAATTCTATGAGAAGTTATAATATACTGTTTCTTATTTACTTTAATTTCATTTTAGAACATATTTATACATTTTTAAACAAACAATTGTTTTATTAAACGTTAGTATATCATACCTAATTAACAGCTTTTCAAAATAAAATTCCTATGCATCATGTAAGTGCATTCAGGAATTATTGGTTTTTTAAATGTTTTCTGTATTTCCATAGGTAGCATGCCTGCAAGCATATTTGGATTGGTATTTATGTTTCTGTCCTCTGATTATTTATTATTATTAATCTTATAGGGCATTGGCTTTTTTTCTGACTTCATAAATTAAGTTAAATTTTTGTTCAATGCTTATTTTAGGCTCTTAAAAGTTTGGAGGATCTGGCTATGGAAGATGAGAATAATTTCAAGGATGATGAAGCAGCAACTGGTTTCAGAGAGGCCGAGGATGTGCAAGGTTCTGTTCAGTCATCACTTGTAGATGTTAATGCCAATGTCCAAGGCATAGTTGAGAAGACATCAGTTTCTGCAGAGAGGAGAGTAAAATTTGAAAGAGATGAAGTTAAACCTAAGATGATTCCTCCACCTGGCACCGGACAGAAAATATATGAAATTGATCCACTTTTGCAAGCTCACCGTGAGCATCTTGATTTCCGGTGAGTTAACTTTTTACCTTTGGTTCTTAAATCATAAATGAAATAATTATCGAATCTACAAACTGGACTATTAAGTTCTAATAATAGGGTTGTAATTACCATGTGATTGATAATTTCAAATATTTTATGCTATTGCATGGAAAAAAGAAAAACTTGACAGTTTGCCGCTTATCTCTGCTGATGGAGGCTAGGAGGTGTTAGCAATGCTTTGAAATAAGTCTCCCTTTTAGAATTTACTCTTGCAGAGATATCTTTTGCTTATAGTCAAATTAAGCATGTTCTGTGTTTGATGAAATTTTTTTAAAAAATTCATTACATCTTCCATTTTAATATTTTGAAATGCAATTTCTCACCTTACAATAACTGGCTACTTTCTGAGCTATGCCTTATTATTGCCTCCTTTTGTGTTGTATAGTTTTCTTTCCTTGCAGCGACATAAAGCATAGGTTCAATAAAAGTATGACCAATAAAGAGGCACTTTCCTGCCTATAAGAATTCCTTTTTCCTACTGGTGGCGTAAATATTTCAGTTATTGTCATTAATTATTATGTAACAATATCATTTAAGAATTCCTTTTTCCTACTGATTTATTAACTTCATGTTCCATTTTGCGTTCCCCAACCTCTTACCTCTTTTACTTTTGTGGCACTATTAATATTTACCTTATTGGATAATGTAAACCTGTATCTTTTCTGTTGAGCTACTTATTTCTTGAGTTACAGTTATGGACAATACAAAAGATTGCGTGAGGATATTGACAAGTATGAAGGTGGTTTGGAGGCATTTTCTCGTGGTTATGAAAGATTTGGTTTCACCCGAAGGTACTACACATTATTTTACAGGTTGATGTCCATGAATATATCTATCTTTTTCATCTAATACATTTATTGATGGTCCATAATCAACAGAAAGAATTTTAGTTATCATTTTTATCATGGCCAAATTCAAAAGATTAAACTCAATTATTTAACCCAAAGGAGGAATTTTTTGTCTTTTATTATATATTCTTACTTTGACCTTCGTTAATAGCCGATGCTAAACGTTGTATATGCCTTTTTTTTTTTGGGGGGGGGGGGGAGGGGGGAGATATATATGCTTCTCTTTTACTAGAAATTAACTCAAAGAAGTCATTGAGATCTTAAATCTTATTAAACTCAAGTTCACCTGCGCTTAAAAATCTTTTATGAGTTTTCATTCTTTCTATAAGTCTATTGTAATAACTCCAAATTGTTTTTGCAGTGCCACAGGCATTACTTATAGAGAGTGGGCACCTGCAGCTAAGGTATACTTCATCATCCTAATTCTTAAGTTTATTCCTCTTTTTTTTTCTTGGGGGAGGGGGTGTTTTCCAGGAGTTGTATTCTTTGTGGCAGAATCTTTAACAAGAGTGCATAGTTACTTGTGTTAAAGTTTCACTTTGCTTAATTATACATTTGAGTATGAGCACTATTTTAGGGTTTCAGCACATGCATCACTGTATGTTATAATGACTCTTGATCTTTTCATTCACTTAGTATGTTTGGATTGAGGAGAATGGAGGCGACAGGAAGAGAAATGAAATTTTAATTTTGACATTTTCTTTGATTTATATTTAAATCTAACATATTTTTCTTCCATTCTTATCCATTTTCCTTAATCCAAACATATTCTTTTTAGTCAAATTAAAATTTCACTTCTCTTTCCTTCTCTCTCATTCTCCTCAATCCAAATGTACCCTTGAGAGATGCTTTAAAATTCATGGAATTTTCTGAGTTGCATGATTGCACCATGCTCTCCCTTGAAGGAGTCGGTGCTTTCATTTGAAGAGAAACAAATGAAAACATTCTATTGGAAAGCAGAATACAAGATCTCCCTGGAGATACTTTAGTAGATTTTTTGTAATTATGGTCTCTGCCTTATTCCTCAATCTCTTTCCCTCTACAAATTAAGTCTGAAGAAAATTTGGTTTTAGTTGTTGTGCATTGGTCTCTGTAAACTGTGAGAATATTACTGTATCAGTCTCATGCTATACATTACGGATATTATTCGATGTTTTTTCTTTTCAGTCTGCTACATTGATTGGAGACTTCAACAACTGGAATCCTAATGCAGATGTAATGACTAGGGTATGTGTGTTATCTTAGATTGGTTTAAAGTTTATACTCTTTAAATTAGGGTGCTTCTTTTCATTAAAAAGAAAGAAAAAAATAATATATTAAAATAATAGAGCTAGTTGTAGCATGGATTGATTATTTTCTGGTTTTACATTCTCCTTACACCTGTAACACCTCTTCTCTCTGTTTGGCGTCAAATCTCGCTTACTTGGGTCTCAAATCTATCTTACATGGCTCCTTCAGCCCCTTATTACTCATCAAATTTTTGTCACATCAAAATTGTTTTGTATTTCTCCCCACTTCATGGGGACAAAGTGCATATTGGTGGAAGTAGCTGCAGTTGGGGTGAGTGGAACTATGAGAAATACATGATGATGGGTAGAATAATGTGAAAATTCTCAGGAATCAGGGTGATAGTAGGATAAATTTAATTATATTGAACAAGGGTTTGCAAAAAGAAAATCTGTTGTATGTTATCAACTCCTTTAGTAATAATTTTTTAAAATATAAGATATTAGGATTAATAATTTGCTTTGAACTATAGAACTTGCTAGTAGTTATATAAGACTGTAAGATTGAAATTATTTACCATCATGAAGTGATTAAGAGCTGTTTAGAGCTGTTACCATTGCTTTTGATGGTTATCTTCTAATGAAATATATGTTCAATAAGATTGTCATGTTGTAGTAATTAGAGTTTTATTCTGATTCATGCATGGTTAACTGAAGGCTTGTAGAGTACCTTATGGATGGAGTTGCACTCAATCCCATTTTACCTATGATTCAGCCCAATCACAAACTTATCTTGAAAGAGCCTACTTCAGAATTTACAATTTGATTTGAACAATCTGTATGAAATAATATATATTGATTATTATATTTTGGTAGTTCTTATCTTAGGATTTCATTAGAATCCTTACATGATTAAAGAAAATAAAAAGTCACTGTAAGGCTCTTTATTTATTTATTTTTAGATGAAAACTCAACTCTAGCCCCTCCTTCATAACATTCATAACAGATTTAACTTGCAACTTCCTATTGGTCTCTGGCTGGACACTTCTAGATGGCTATAATATGTTGCTGTCATTGTTGGGACTTCATATTGGTTTCTTAAATTTTTTATGCTGATGATGAGTGACTTAGTTTTGACCTGTTCAATTTTCTACTAGGGACTATTGAGTAGATTTATGAATATATTTTGGTAAAATAGTTAAAACTTTTATTTCTCTCTCAAAGGTCATCGAGGGACATAATGGGAAAAAACTTGAAAGTCCTTAGGGAAATTGAGGGGTGGGCATATGGTCATGACAATTTTATTTAATGTAAAACTCTTGAGAATTATGAATCTCATGTTAAACTTTCCTTTTGTGAGTTATTATTGTTGCTTCCCATTTTCTGAAGTGCATTTGTGCCCACAAATTTAACATAGATGTTGATGTTGAATTGTTGATGCCAATAGGCACTGGAGAATTGTTAGTGGACACTTATAATTGAAAAATGTTTCATAATGTTTGTGCCCACACATTTAACATAGATGTTGATGTTGAATTGTTGATGCCAATAGGCACTGGAGAATTGTTAGTGGACACTTATAATTGAAAAATGTTTCATAATGTTTGTGGCTCCCAAAAAATATATTGCTGGAAGAACAGAATCTCCTTTTTAAAATGGAGATGGTACTGTGTACAGGATACCATCGTCAAGTTTAAATCTTGACAAATTTTGTTATGCACTGTTGAGAGTTTTTAATTGTTAGTTTTGGTCCAAACAGAATGAATTTGGTGTGTGGGAGATCTTCCTGCCAAACAGCATAGATGGTTCACCAGCAATTCCTCATGGTTCTCAAGTGAAGGTAATTTTTCTCCTGAAGAGAATGCGAGTATTCTCTGCTGGATTTGGATGATTGCCACCTATGTTCATTATCTCTTTTTAAAGCCAACTAAATATTTGATATGCATATGATTCATGTCTAGATCCGCATGGATACTCCCTCTGGCATCAAGGACTCAATTCCTGCTTGGATCAAATACTCTCTGCAGGCTGAGGGTGAAATTCCATATAATGGTATATACTATGATCCACCAGAAGAGGTATAGTTCTGTGTTTCTTCCAACCTTGTAAGTTAATCTTAGAAAAAGAGGAAATGAGGAATCTAATGAATTCAGGTAGAATATCCTGCAAACTTTAGTAAGGTCTCAGATCTAGCAGCATGATGCAGAACAGTATGCAAGTTCTTCTGTTATAATTTCAGAGCATCAAATAAAGATATTGATATTATGACCTGCTATCTGGGTATACCTTAGTTAAAATGTAACCTAGCGCATGATTGCTACTTATCATCAACTGTTACATTTGGTAAATTAAGTTGATGATTTGTTGATCTAACTATAGTTGAATATTCTGCCATGCATCCCTGTGGCAAATAACTTTCTTCTTCTTTTCTTTACAGGAAAAGTATGTCTTCAAACATCCACAGCCAAGCAGACCAAAATCACTTAGAATATATGAGTCACATGTCGGAATGAGTAGTCCGGTGGGCATCTTTTCCTTTTCTTTATTGTGATATGTGATCATTTGATGGTTCCTTTCCCAGTCTTGGTCGTCTTTCTTAAGTCAGTGATCCAAAACATGCTAAACTATATTGTTTATCATGAATTCTAGAATGTCAAAGAATAAATTGTTTCAAATTTTATTGATTTATTTATTTTTGTGGGAGGGGTTGTTTTAGAGGAACTAAATTTGATGAACTTGAGCAAGTGTCGCTGCAGACTTAAGAGCATTTAGACATCCCCATTCTGATGATGACTCTTAAAGGAAAATATTTATCTTCTTTTTTTTGGAATAAAAGAAAGTATTTATCTATGACATGTCAAACTGCCATTGACTATGTATTTAACAATTTTTGTTCCGCCTTTGCCATTGAGAGAAATTATCTTAAGCCAGTTGGCATATTGAGGGGATTGAATAGTAGTACTATCAAAACAGGCTTGACCCTTTGGGCAGATCTGTCTAACCTATAAAATATAGGTTGGGCTAGAGAATATAGGGCCTGTTTAAGTTTAACTCGCTGACCAACATGGGCTGGCCTTCCAAAATGGGAAAAGGGGTGCAACGGACCATCCTGTAGGCTGGCTTGTTTATGGTCTATTTAGCTCGCAAAATGTAAGTTATTATGTTATTTTGTTTAATGTATGTATTACCCATTAGTTTAGTTATTCTTTTGGTGTGTGAAAATTGTTTTATTTTTCAGCCTAAAAATTTCTTTTAACAAAAAAGTATGGAAAAATAAATAAATAATATGGGCCAACCTTTGGGCTACCGTGTTTTTTGGCTAGTTCAGCTTGCATATTTTAGACCCCTCCAGCTAACCTGTTTAATTGCAAATTGGTAAGGGCCAAGTAAGGATTTGATGGGACCTATTAATCAATATGGCCTGACCCATTTAAAATGAGCTTGTCAGCAGCCAGCTCAGACTAACCTATTTGACAATGCTATTGAGTAGTTTGTAGAAGGCCGTAAGTACAAACGTAGGTGAAATTATCTTACTATTCACAAAAGGCAATATTGATAAGATTGATTCCTTGCTTGTTCAACAAAAGCTAAGTAAAGGGCATCAATTGTTATGTGCAGCAAGGATTTTTTTTTTTTTTTTAAGAGAACACTTCTTGCTAGGACACTATGTCAAGTTACCAACTGTGTTTGAGATAATGCATTAAATGAAGTTTGGTTTGTTTTCCTACCACTAACCTTGTAGTCAATTTTGGTTTGCAGGAGCCAAAAATCAACACATATGCCAATTTTAGAGATGATGTGCTGCCCCGCATAAAAAGGCTTGGCTATAATGCAGTCCAGATTATGGCTATCCAAGAGCATTCTTATTACGCTAGCTTTGGGTAACTCTTCTTGAGTGCCAATTCAATGCTGTCTTAGGATTATTAGTCTTTTCAAATAGTTGTGCTTCAACTGGATTTTAAAAATGATAGGCAGTTTTCTTTTATATTTTATGTTTCATGGTGTGTTGATGTTTTCTTTCCTAAAGTTGGCCATCATTCTGGATTGCGCAGGTACCATGTTACAAATTTCTTTGCACCTAGCAGCCGGTTTGGAACACCTGACGAACTGAAATCTCTAATTGATAGAGCCCATGAACTAGGTCTGCTTGTTTTGATGGATATTGTACATAGGTAATGTTTGTTCATAATGTTATTTTCGTTCTTGTATTTTTTTGGCAATATCTCTTGACTGTTATATTCTTGCTTAGATCTTATTTTATTACCTGATGAATGTAGCCATGCATCAAATAATACATTGGATGGGCTGAATATGTTTGATGGAACTGATGGTCATTATTTCCATTCTGGGTCACGGGGTTATCACTGGATGTGGGATTCTCGCCTTTTTAACTATGGAAGTTGGGAAGTAAGCACTATCTTTGCAGAATTTATTGATATAGTTGTACCAATATTTGGTCTCTAAAGTTTTCTTCTATACCTCTGGTCCATAGTAAGTGACTTAAATTTAATGTTTAGGTACTAAGATTTCTGATCTCAAATGCAAGATGGTGGCTGGATGAATATAAGTTTGACGGGTTTCGATTTGATGGTGTCACATCAATGATGTACACTCATCATGGACTACAGGTACATTCTAATTGGTTTATATGATTTGTATCAAGTTTCTTGTTACTTTGTTACGACTTGCCTATGTTAGTAATTAGTCATCAAGGGTCACAGGATTACTAAGCGAAAAAAAGTGGATAAAAACACTAGTATGTATTTTCTTTGACAAATGATTAAAAACATGATTCCTAAAGTTATATTTCACTCTTGATTGAGATTCTTGGTGTTCTTTTTGTTACTCCTGTAAGGGGTGTGTACCTAGTGTGCTGACATTACTCTCGTGATCTTGATGATTGCATTTGTGTTCTCATTCTAGAGAAAAATATTATTGGAGTACCAACATCTTCAGCTGATAAAGCGTGAACAAAGCCAATACATATTGAATTTGATAGGAAAAGAAAATAACGGATTGAAGAGTTGAAAAAAGCTGTTTCACACAGAGAGTTTGGCATGTATAAATATTCAAAGGATTTACACAAGAAAAATGTAAGGACCAAAACACCCTTGACAGAAATATCCTTCACCCAACTTTTGTTTGTAACACATGATTATACAGCTCATAACAATTTAGGTGAAGCCTGAAAAGGCATGGTTATACAACTTGTATCCAAATTTAACCAATGGACTTTCATTCTAAAAATGATTATTTAATAACAAGAAATCCAATACCATAGTTAACACTATAGTTTTTCACTTGCTATCTTCTACACTGTTCTCCTTATCTAGAGGTTGGGCTTGAGAAGCCTCTTTCAGTCTTGACATTTTCTGTAAACTAATTTTTACCTTGGATTTGTGTTTGAAGTTCTTTGTGTTCTAGAACCAATTGTTTACAATGACATTAACATCTGATCCAGACAATGTGATATGAAAGGGAAAGTGTCAACAGAGGGCTAACCCTTTGAGGAGAAGCTCCACCCTGCTGCCTTTTTGTAAAAACAGAAAAAATTTTCTTTGCTTGGTGCAGGTAGCTTTTACTGGAAACTACAATGAGTATTTTGGATATGCAACAGATGTTGATGCTGTGGTTTACCTCATGCTAGTTAACGATCTTATTCATGGGCTCTTCCCCGAGGCTGTTACAATTGGTGAAGATGTATGTTATCTTATCAAAAGTCATCATAGAAAACTTGATTTTAGAAATTTGGTTTACTTCATTTGTCCCCTTTCCCCAGCAAAAAATAAATAAATAATCACTCCCTTATGTGTGTGAGTACTTTTACATAAATTGAATTATGGATCATTACTTGTTGAGTTCACCATGTTATTAGTCATGGTTTTTATCATTTTAGTTTCAAATAGATAGATTTCATATTCTGGCAGCCTTCAGGCCTTGATTTAGGTTACATTAGTGTTTGTTGGTCTAAGGTCAAAATAATAAGTCTGGACTGAGGAAGAGGTACATTGAATTGCACATTGGTGCTTTTAGTAGAGATATTTACCCCTCATTTAAGAACTCTTACTGAAGTTGAATAGTTGACATCTCTCAACCTCTGTTGACTCTCCATATCCAGGGTCAAGTATACAGATGTTTCAATGATTTTTATGGTATTTGTTCTCATGACTTGTTGGGGTAAAAAATAATTGTGATTTTTTCATTCTGTTATTTCAAGCAATAACGATTTACTAGTTTTACAATGACTGACTTGCTGCATTTTTTTTTATTTTTTAAAAAAGAGGGGGAAAAAAGAAGAAGACAATTTGATGTTTGAACTATGTACTCAGCTTACTTAAAACTGACATGATATACATTTTTCCTTCTGTTTACAGGTCAGTGGAATGCCAACATTCTGCCTTCCTACACAAGATGGTGGGGTTAGCTTTGATTATCGCCTGCATATGGCCATTGCTGACAAGTGGATTGAGCTTCTCAAGTAACTTACTGTCATTATTTTGGAGTCCAAGCACAGCATATAAAGTTTTCTTTGAAGTTGTCGTAGTTGTGATCAGTTATACTTAAAATATATGAAGCTTTAGCCTGAAGAAGACTTGCTTATTATACAATGCTGACCCCTATATATCAAATTTTGAGATAACTAGAGAATGGTGCTGCAGATTGAAAACAGTTCCCAAAGAATGACCAAAACACTAAAATCCACAGCTGATCATTGTTAAAGATGCAGTAAAATATTAATGGGCCGTCACCTAACAACTTTTAGGAAAAAATGGTCTTCAATATAGTATTAGAGCCTCTATTACCAAGTGATCATAAGTTCAATCCTTACAAACCCCTGTATGCCTATTAAATTTAGAATAGGTATCGTCAGTTTGTGCTACGTACACACTTCAAGTTCAAAGGGCTTTCACATCAAGAGGATAGTAATAAAAGCATTTCTAGGCCATCACCTAATAACTTAAGCTTTGGGGATTAAATGGTCCTTGATAATAATAATAATAATAATAATAATAATAATAATAATAATAATAATAATAATAATAATAATAATAGTAATTATTATTATTATGACCTCATGTAATTCTGGGTTACAAAATAAACTTTTAGGTTAATGTCAATGTGTAGGTGATCACTGGAAATAATATCAAGCTAATGCATATACAAGAAAAATCAGATATGATGTTGATTTCATTTTCATCAATTATTAGCATGTATTTAGAATATGTTATAGTACTTTGGAAAGTGGGCTTGTTGATTCCAGCTCCAAACGGATGCTAAATTGAAGTATCCTTATTCCTTAACTTACATAACAAATGCTAAGACCTCCAAAATATGAAGAAGTCATGTAAGAGTGAAGTGCAATTGTTTATTTGAATTTACTGCATGTAAGCTAGTCTTTCTCTTTAGTTAGTTGTCAGAGTGTTTTCTATTACTTATACCTTGGGAAGATTTGACAGTTTTCTGTTTCTTGACATGAATTTGGTTAGTTGAAGCCAACATCATATATTGTACCCCTTTTATTGCAAGTTCTAATATAAATCCTGAAAATTCTTAAACTTCTTCCCATGACTTCACCTCCACAGATAGACCATTGGCACTTACTGCTTTTTGGTATTTTGAAGCCAAAACCATGCGTGATTTCAGCCAAAAACTTTTGTATGTAGGAAAAGGGATGAAGATTGGAGAATGGGTGATATAGTTCACACACTCACCAACAGAAGGTGGCTCGAAAAGTGTGTGGCTTATGCCGAAAGTCATGATCAAGCCTTGGTTGGTGACAAGACAATTGCATTTTGGTTGATGGACAAGGTGATCCATACATTGTGTTCCTGTAATATTGATATGCACTGTTTTTTGGTCTTACAAGATTGAAAGTTGGGACTCATCCATGGGAAACTGCCCTCTGCATTGAAGTTCCTTCTGTTTGCAGCATAGACATAAGCAATGCTTGATTATATTAAATCTTCTGAAAACTTACTTCTCCTATGCATTTGAGTGTAGTTTTTTTCTTTTAATTAAAAATCTAGTACTACAGTTTTGAGATCCTAATATGACATCTGTAAGTTCTCCGGCTAATGCTTATGGTCACCTTCTTACTTTGTTTCTGGTCTACTCAGCCAGAGCTAAAACATTGTTCCTTGCATTGTTGATGAACATTCGTGATCTGGATGTAGATAAGTTGCTTATGCCTCAGTTTATATCAAAACTCTCTCTGCATAAATTGTCAAAGACCGAACGTTGCTTTTGACCCTCAGTATCATTGAGTGCATTTGCATTCACATTAGAAGTGAGTATTGCTGCAGCTTACATTATTGGATAATTTACCCTATATTGTATTGGCTGTTTCAGGATATGTATGATTTCATGGCTTTAGATAGACCACCAACTCCTGCTATAGATCGGGGCATAGCATTACATAAAATGATTAGGCTTATTACCATGGGCCTTGGTGGTGAGGCATATCTGAATTTTATGGGAAATGAATTCGGCCATCCTGGTAAGTACTTGCTTTGTCATTATTTACATAGGGGAATCACTACCATTTGTTGTCAGTGATTTTGAGCACTTGTTGGTTTTGAAGTTTTTTTTTTTTCAAAAACCAAAAAAAAAAAAATTGTTCAGGTTATTCCTTTAATATTTGTGTTCAGAGTGGATTGATTTTCCAAGAGGTGATCAACATCTCCCTAATGGCAAAGTAGTTCTGGGGAACAATAACAGTTTTGATAAATGCAGGCGGAGATTTGACTTAGTAAGTTTGAGTTGTACTAGTTTATATTCTTGAATTTTATGACATTATTTGATCTGTATAGCCGATCTTACTGAGTGAAAAAAGACTTGTTGTCGTTGTACTAGTTTTTATTCCTGCTATTTGTGTTTATGAGGTTCCAATTGTTTTGAAAACAAATGTTTGATTGTGTTAACGGTGAATTAAAATTTATGATTGACCCTCTTAATAGGAGCCTAAGCCCTTGGATTTATTTGGTCTGGCAATTAGAGTGTTCCTTTATTTATATTCAGCTTCATAACCAGAGTTTCATTCACTGTATATATGGCCAGAGATCAGCGAATGGTTTTGCATGTTTATTGTGCTTCTTTTATGGTATGCTCTTTTAGTTGAAGAACTTGGTTTTCACTTTCACATAGTGATCAAGAATCAAGATTCTTTACTAAAAATAGATTTACAAAATCTTCTTATTCTTTCTGATTGGACTGTTGGAAGGGTGTTTAATGAGAGGACTGATTCAACTGATGAAATTTCTTTGCTTGGGGTTCCATCTAGGGATCACATTGAAGCTAAATCATCATAATAATTGGAAACACAGTACATATTTCAGCATTGCCTAGCCTTTCTGTGTGGATTCATTTCTCCGTTATATTTGTTATGTAGGTTCTTAATTTGGTTGTGCCTTTTTAATTTTTTTTCTTTGTAGGGGAAACCTTTTTTATCTTTGGTGATGAGTGATGTGTGTGTGTGTGTGTGTGTGAGAGAGAGAGAGAGAGAGAGAGAGAGTTCTGAGTACAAAATACTTTGTTCTTCCCCTGTATCTTACTGCCTACTCAGCTAAGCTTTAAACAAGAAACAAAGTCTTTGATTCAAATAAGCCTAAGAATATAAACCTGCCTTGTTTGTCCCCTGCCATTATCTTCAGTACGACTACCAGAGCTTGGATATGGCAAAAGTATAACCTCTTTCAGCAACTTGTTTGCAAAAGATGATACTTCTAGTTGTCGTTACAAAATTAAATTACAGAAGCTAAATGGATGCCACTTTCATTGAATTATGGTATACGCATGTATCTTTGGAATTTCTGGTCATGAAATTTTACTGGAGTTGCTAAGTTGATATATTTGAACTGCTAGAATACATTGAGTAAGCACATATGACTAGGTACCTCGGTATATACTAGTTTGTGTATATGAATCTTGAAATTGTATGTTATAAAAGTGAACTGAAGTTACTAAAGAAATAAAGAGGGAGTGCGAGAAAGGAGAAATTGTGTGTTATAAAACTAGTTTGTGTCTATGTATCTTGAAATTGCATGTTATAAAGGTGAACTAAAGTTACTAAAGAAATAAACAGATAGTGTGAGAAAGAAGAAATTAGCACTCAAGGCAAGGAAGTACAAAACTACAGATGTTTATTAGAACTAAGAAAGATAATGATTTTGAAGTTGATACAGTTTGCCTGAATAGGATCAATCAGTTTTATGGCTAAAACTCTTAACTTTTGCTTTGATTACTATCTAAATCATTGTAAAGGCTTGTTCAAAAGTAGCAAAAATGATCGCTGGTTTGTTTTCCAGGGGGATGCAAATTATCTAAGATATCATGGGATGCAAGAATTTGATCAGGCCATGCAGCATCTTGAAGAAAATTTTGATGTGAGTGATATTTTTTTTCTGCCTCTACTATTGTATATGTCAACACATTGCCCAAATCAAGTCCCTTATTGTTAAAGGGATATCTTACCATGATTTGATGGTTATTGCTCATTACTGTAGATAACTTGTGTGAAGATGGATTTGAATACCATAACTTGCGGAAGAAAATTATCTATTTTCTATTTCATCTGAGACTTGCTCTACCTGCTGCATGGTTAAAGCTACCTTTTTCTTTTGTAGAGTACTCAGTATTTTGATTTTTGAGATCAAATTTCATTTTCCCCAAGTTACACTCGTCCATAAGAAAAAATAACAGTGCCTAACTGTGAATGCAGTTCATGACTTCCATGCACCAGTATATATCACGAAAGGATGAAGGTGACAGGATTATAGTCTTTGAAAGGGGCAACCTCGTATTTGTATTCAACTTTCACTGGTCCAACAGCTATTTTGACTACAGAATTGGCTGCTTAAAGCCAGGGAAATATAAGGTAAGATCCGTGTATCATTTTCAACCAGAAAATTAAAAGATTTTTGCATCATTACCTAGACAAGTCTATAATGGTAATCTTTTCATATATGCATAAACATAAAATCATTACCTGCAATCCTTGTAGTAACAGTGTTTTGAGGTTTTTGAGCTTGAGGCGGTTCCCTATATATTCCTGGCTTACCCACCTCTATTGCCCGAGTTGCCTCACATCGTTCTTTCTAAAACCAAATAATCAGTAGAATGTAGAGCCTTTTATATCAGAATTTAATCAGCCCATTTGACGTTTGAAGTTGGTTCTAGAAAGCTTAGTTAAGAAATATGAGGAAAAGTTCAACAAAATAGAAGAAACCTATCTTAGCTCTTTTGTACTAGTTCGTATTTACATTTTATAAAGCAAATAAACTCTATCCTAATTGATTTATTAACCCATGGCCTTGACTGTACACCTGGGACCTGGCCATGAAAGCACATATACTTTTAATACGAAACCACTCTTGAACACGGGCCTGTGCCAGTTGCTAATGCTTTCAACAATCTAATACTGATTTTGTTTTTTCCCTTACTTTTTTGCTCTCCATAGTTCTAAGACATGTTCAATTTGTATGATGGATTATGCTTTTGCTTTTTCTAGATTGTCTTGGATTCAGATGATCCATTGTTTGGAGGTTTCAATAGGCTCGATCACACTGCTGAGTACTTCACCTCTGTATGGGACTTCTCTAGACTCAACTGTGTGTGCACATGCATATATTTTTGTTTTCTGTGCATGCGTTTGCTTTCGTGTTGGTCTATTCCCATTTTGGCTCTCCCTTTGCGGAATGAACAACTCCCTGAAGTCTTTTTGATGATCATGCAGGAAGGGTGGTATGATGATCGCCCTCGTTCCTTTCTAGTGTATGCACCTGCAAGAACAGCAGTGGTGTATGCCCTTGCAGATGATGAAGTTAGGCCACAGCCAGTCAAACCCGAGGGTAAGCTTCTTGTATGAAGAAAGATGCTGACTTTCTGCACACCTCTGTATGTGGGAAGGCACAAGATGGCATATAGATGCTAGCTCCCTAGTCAATCCAACCAACATATCTGGTATTAGAGTTTTGACCACCTCTGCAACAGCAAAGAATTAGAACCAAAGCTGTATATCAATCTATGTGGAGCGCAAATTTGGCGAGGCTCGAAGTCTTATACATGTGTCCTGCTAGGTAATCCGTGTAGAGTGCGGAAGGCATTATGTTAATTAGGGATTGATCTATATGAGCTGCTTCGCATTTGGGGAAGTTCAAAAGATCAAGAGTACAGACCTCGTATTCACTGCTACCCGCTTAATAAGTGCATCCTCAGCATGTTCTTAGATTTCGTCAATAAGAGTCGTGTTGTAGCGACGCCTCAGTAATTTTATTTTGTAATAATATGAGCTCAATAATGAAAAATTACTGTGTTAATTTAATCGGTGGCACCCTTGGGCTCCATTTTTGGTTTCCATTTTTTCCCAGAAGCACGCTTATGTTTGATTGTGATTTATCTCAAAACTGGAGACCATTTTTATTTAATTAGTTGTTCGTTAATCAAAATGTTTCTCCGCTAAAGTGGGGGAACACCAGCTAAAACATTGTCGTTTAGTGAGCATTAGGAAAGATGCTAAGCTAGTTCTTCTGGTACGAAATCACTTTAGGCTCAATATCTCTGTCAGTTAAAAATTAGCCATTAGTCCTGCAAATCACGACATTTGAGAAAAAAGAAAACATTTACGAATCACTGATTGTGGAACAGAATATTTCAACTAGAAGCTAAAGAACGAACATATTATGACTTGATCCCATGAAATATGGGACTATCATACATAACTGGTTGCAACCATTCCCAGAAAAATCAGCCGGAGCACTAACTCACTAAACCTAGGTGCTAATGAAGCTGGTTTCAGAGGCAGAACTACGAGGCAATTGATGTAGAACACTGGTGGGTGATGACGTTGAGGTAGATGATCTAAGAGCCTCTGCAAGTGGTCCTCCCATTGAAGCCACTTGATTAGCCGAAGAAGTCCATCCGCCTGCCCAATTCAACTGCAAATGTGGGCCCACGTTTCCACTTCTCGGACATGGATCCTCTGCATCATCGCCAGTGGACAATTTCAGGGACACATCCGACGAAGCATTTCCGGGCATTGAAATTGAGAGGCATGTGGCTGAGTTGATGGAGCTGGCGTTGCTTTCGGTATTGTCAGGTTCCTGAAGTGATCGTGGCCAATCATCGAAAAAATGTCGCAGGATATGCCCATCTGATTTACCTTCACCATCCACATTATCTTGGTTTTGGTTTTCAAATAGGCTCTTCTTTTCACTCTTGTTGGTACCAGATGAACTACGGAGGAAGAACCAGAAACGTAAGAGCAAAACATCAACCAGGGAATTATAAAAAAAGAGCCCCCCCCCCCCCCCCGGGCCCAAAACAAAAAAAAGAAGGCTGTAGAATAAGTGATATATATTGGGTTAGAAAGGATAGGTTGGGGTTTATTTGTGCTGAATCTAAAGCTTTCTCTTTTGATTAATGGGACAAATTGAGGGCCTTCATTAAGGTCCTACCAGTTCTACATCACACTCACTAGGATGAAGACATTATTCACCTTCTAATTGAATTTGAAATCAATCAAACTCATACTTACTTTTAGAATATCAATGAAATGGTCTTGAAAATAGAGATTAGCAGAAAAAACAAATGCTAGAAAAACAGGATGTCCCACCAAATTAGTTCCAAGCTCACATAGCAAACAGTTAGGACGCTTTTCCGAAGCAAACAGATTGCCTGTATTAGATGTCCATTACAATTCATAGCTATCTTGCAATCTTAGATGCTAGGTAGCTATCTTCCTCAGTAGTGGCAGAGTAAAGATTACCATTGATTCAGGTGAAGGAGATCGAAAGGGGATTTCAATGTTGCTGTTGTCATATGCGGGGCAGACATGGAGGCTGTTGTAGCGCCGAGACACCCGCCAGCAGCGGCAGAGCCAACGCCTCCGGCAGTGGTTGGTGTGGGTAGTTCCACAGGCTTTCTTGAACGGTTTCGACCGCGATGCATGTGACGCTCGCAGTACTTCTGGCCGGTTACCACGTCTCTCGAGCACCGCCATTTTTTTCCGTCCGTCCTCCGACACCGGCCGGGCTCTGGATCCATGGCAGCTCCTCCCCAATAACCCGATTGCAACACTGATGAAAAAGGAATTCAAAAATTAATGCAAAATGTCCACTTCGATTAGGACAAGCAAAAACCGAGAGGCATTAACTGATAATCCAGCATAAAACAAGGGAAGCAAAAACAGGAAACATATTGAATGATCAATTTGACAGCAGAACAGAAAAGTGCATTTTTTTGGGTAGCATAGAAAGAAAATCTTAGATGAGAAGGTAAAGAGAATGGAGAGGGAAACTTACAAGGAGGCTGATAATGGAGGAAATAAGGCGGGGAATGAAGACTCTTCTTAATTGGCAGAAGAAGCTCTGGAGGAACATCAGCACCAGCCAACATGTACCTATATATCAATGCCTGCAACTCCAGCTCCTGCCACTGAGCCAGGCTGAAATAACTCCCCATCCCTAACACACAATAAAACATAATTCCATGAGAAGAAAGCAGAACATGAAAGAACCAAAACACTGATGAATCCGAAAGAAGAAAGGAAAAACTTGAAAAGGAAGCGAGTAACTCAGAAGCTAATCAAACTTTTCTAGTTTCTCTCAAACATTCAAGAATATGGAACTGATATAAATCTTACTGGGAAATCTGGTCGTAGCTAACGTGGAATCAGAAAATGCTGAGAGCGAGCTGACTCTGGTGTTGAGTTCGGGAACAAAGAGAGGGAGAGCAGTGGAAGAGGGAGATGAATGTGGTGGGTATAGATGGGATTCAAGCAGAAGTTTTGGCATCTTTGCAGAATGTTGTTCATCTGATTCTGACTCATGCTGGTTCCTCCATTGCTTCAGATGGAAGTCCATGGAGAGAGAGAGAGAGAGAGAGAGAGAGAGAGAGAGGGAGAGAGGTGTCTGGTGGCTTTTGGTTTAGTAGTTGGGTTAATCAGGCTTTTGTTTGGTGTGTTGGATAAGTGAAGAGCAAGTATGTAAAAAAGCTTTTTGCAGAGACTTCTGCTGTTTCCTTTATATCTTTTTTTGGCAGATACCTCTGAGGTAGAGAGGTGAGTGGAGAGAGAGAAGGAGGATTCTGACAGCAAAGCCTGCAAAGTTTGTTTTGAAGGGAAGTGGGGTAAGGCCTTAGGGCACTTGAGAAAAAGACAGTGAGACAAGACAGTTGAGAGGGAAAAAGAGAGAGTAGAAAACAATAAAATAGTGGAACAACTTGATAGCTGGAGAGATGAACGAAAGAACCTGCAGTCTGTCTGTCTTTCTGCTTTTGCCTTGGAAATACCACTTCGAGGGAAAGAATGGCAGCATAGGGTTAAGTGAGATAAAGAGACCCTAACGTAAGCTATACCTTAGTTCCCATATAAATATGGTATAATAAATTAAACTAGTGACTTTGTCTTCTAACGTTTTTTTCTTAATTTTATATTCCCCATGATTCTGTTGGGTTTTGGATGAATCTGGGGGTCTGAAACAACAAGACGCGAAGGGAGAGGCACATTACTGATGATACTGAGAAGACTGACAGAAATAGAGTTTTGATCCGACAGAGCAGTTCTACTGTAGCCGATAGATAGAGATATTAGAGGATATCATCAGCATTCAGCCTCCTCCACGTTCCTAGGAGACCTAAATAACAAAGCCTTCGTCAAGGAGAATGCTTTTCAAGGCTCTCCCAGTTTCCAAGCTCATATCTTATGGCTTCCCGTTCCAGTTCCGACTCTTGCTATTTCGGTCTATTCTATAGTTTTCTATTACTTTTTTTCTATTAGAATGAAAAAAAAAAAAGTTTTATGTTGATATAGTTTATTTTTATATTTTAGTATTATTAAGAGACCATAGATATAAATTTAAAATAAACATTCATCTTTTAAATTTTTGCTTAAAATACATTCAACTTTTTATTCTCAAGAACTACATTGACTTGTATGTTTTCTATTTGTATAGTCCGTCTCTTATTTTCTTAGGACACATATACCTCGGCTATACAGTTACTATACAGTCTCCGGTTTATACAGATGAAAAGCATAATAATTAATGGCAACAGGTGAACTTTGAGCTCCATTTTTCTTAGCAAGTGCGAATTAGTTGAAATTTAATTAAAAAAACTATAAAAAAACAAAAGTAAGAGAAGTGAGGAGTAGGTTTTTTTTTTTTTTAAGCTAAAGCATGCCACAGCACAATTTTCCAACAGTAGAGAATTTGACTTTTGAATTTTTTTTCAGTGCACTACTTAATGACATAATTATATTGTAGATTTTCTTTCTTTTTTTTTTTTGTTTTAGTAGAAAAAATTAGCGTAAATAAATTACTCCAGCGTTACTGATAAGGCAATCATAACATGTTTAGAATCTCTTATCAATCTCATACCTACAATTGTATCCGGCACTCAGAATTTTCCAATCCATACACCTTAGGTTACTGTAAAGATATATCAATTCGGTTTTATTAATTAAGCCAATTCATGATGGCTCTCATATGTTTTTCTGAATAACTCTAATAAATACTCTCTACGCTCCTGTTTGTTCAAAATTTATAGTTACCAAAAAAGGAAGTTGAATTTATGGATCCTGAATCCTTTCTTGCATGCTAAAGCTTGCTGTGTAGCGTGATAGAGATTAAAAAAAAAATGTTTATGAAAAAAAATAAAGCATTTCCCTTATTGAGGGTTTTGCAATGAGATTTTGACTGCAGTGGAATAAGTAAAATAAATTTTAAATGATTCATATGTACTGTCACCAATTTTTATTCCTCAAATACATTGAGTTTTTTTTTTTTTATTTAAATATGGGTCACAATTTGGTAGAAGCCATAGCCCATTTAAAAATTTAAAAAAATTATATAAAATGAGTCATGGTTGCTAGACAACCGTGATCCATTTTAAATATATATATATATATATAATACATTATGTTATGTATTTTATTTTTTATATTTTTTAGGATATTGTAACATAATTATTTTTTTCTACTGATTACAAAATTTTACTTCTTTTAATATTGAGTTCAACAATATTGTACAATCATTCTTAATTTCTCATTATATTTTTTTATACTCCTACTTATTTATTTAGTTTAAACAAAACTACTTTAAAAAATTAATCTTTATTTTCTCAAATTAATGTTATTCCTTTCATGGTAAATAAATTTTAACTTATGATAGTTAATTTCATTCTGCAAATTATTACTACAATTTTATTTTTTTAAAACTAATTTAAAAATTAATTTATATTGATTCATATTTAAAAATTAATTTTAATTTTTAAAATGAGAATTAATATAAATATGAATGATAATGATTTAAAACAAATGAAAGAGGTTTTAAAAAAAATTATGGCTAAGTGGCATAAAAAATTAAATGCCAAATAATTTAAATTTGGTAAAACGAACAAAAATAGACATAAAAATATAGAATACCATTGTTTAGGAAAAAGTAAATAATATTCCTTTAAACTTAATAAAATGATTGAAGATAAATGAAATTTTTTTAAATGATTTTTTTTAAAACCTCTTTCATTTTTTAAAATTATTATCATTCATATCTATATTAATTCTCATTTTAAAAATTAAAATTAATTTTTAAATATGAATTAATATAAATTAATTTTTAAATTAGTTTTAAAAAAATAAAATTATAGTAATAAGTTGCAGAATGAAAATAATTATAATAAGTTAAAATTTATTTACCATGACAGGAATAACATTAATTTAAGAAAATAAAAATTAATTTTTTAAAGTAACTTCGTTTAAACTAAATAAATAAATAGGAGTGTAAAAAATGTAATAAGAAATTAAAAACGATTGTATAATATTGTTGAATTCAATATTAAAAGAAGTAAAATTTTATAATTAATAGAGAGAAATAGCTATGTTGAAATGTTCTAAAAAATAAATACAAAAAAAATATAAAAATAAAATACATAACGTGACCTATTATATATATATATATATATATAATTATATTTTTTTTTTTAATTTTTGAATGGGTCACGGTTTTCACCAAACCGTGATCCATATTTTTTTAAAAAAATATACATAGTTTAATGCATTTGAGAAATAAAGATTGGCAGTAATCCATGTAAATCATTTAAATTTTAGTTTATTGTATTACAATCAAAATCCCGTATTGCAATCTCAAATTTATGTGAAATTAAAAGAAGGGTTGCGGAGGAATCCTCTTCTATCAATACGCGCTTCCAGCCAACTCCATTTAAATGCTGTTTGATATATTCATGCATAAAGGCTATTACTACATTTATACTACTAAATGGGCATATTGTGTCAGGTTCAATAACTTATAATGTGTTTGCACCAATTTCATTAAATTTTTTATATCTATGACTTGTATATTTTTAAAAAAATTATTATTTTAATATGTGCAAGTGTTTTTCTACCACTAGTATAAATAAATGTCGTGTTTGATAAAAAGAAGAAAACACGCACAGTGGAGGACACGAGAATTTAATTCCATGGGACCACATGTTTGAACTATCAGCTCCATCTTTATAAATTTATTTCATAGCCTTGGAGAGGCTTTCAATATAGCCTAGCCTTTTTTTTTTCAAGGGTGAAAAAAGGTATAAAATTAAATTTAGATGCTCTTAATTTCATAAAAATTTAATATTATTAATTTAAAAAATTAATATAATATATGTCAAATTTATTTTAACAGTAAAATGTGAGAGATTCATTTAAATAATAAATTTTATATATTTTATGTTCATATTTTTAAATTAATATTATTTATTAAAAAAAATTAAGATGATTTTGAAACTACATTTTTTTTGGGGTCATTAACTTATCTGTGTTGTATTAAAATGTTTGATTTGAGACATTCAATCTTCACTCAATCTCCTTACAAGTTTTCACTGCGTTGCGTTCTTTCTTGTTTTCTCAAAAACTCTTTTTGCTTTAATTTTTTCCCCCCCTAAATTTAAGGCTTTTGCCTTTATTTGCCATCAACATTATTTCAAGAAACAAGGTCAATACAAGTATGTTCATTGTTATTTGTTGATATAATTGACATATTGAGAGGAATAGAAAAGCTGAAAGACGCACATAGAATTAGGAATATGTAGATATAGATCTGAAACCCGATAATAGTGTAATATATATATATATATATATAATAGTATAAATATATATGATTGTGATTCCCTAACGAGATAGCCGAAGCATGATATGAAAGACTTACATTGTAGTAGCAAAGCCCAAATCCAAAGCTGATATCTCATTAAGTGTTCTTATAACCTTTAAAAATTACACCCAAAAAGAAATTAGTTGCATGAATTTTTTGAGATGTTGGATGTGGAAGAGAATCCAATGTTAGCCGCCGGTGATTCCTAAGCATTTAGGCTCTGCTTGGTTCATTTTGAACGTAAATATTTTTTTATATAATTATGTCATATTTATAATATTTTTTTATAATTATTATTTTATTTAATAAATTTTTATTTTAATTATTAAATTATATTTTAAAAATAAAAAATAAAAAATTATTTTTTAAAAAAATAAAAAATATTTTTTATTATACCTACTCACTTTTTATATACTTCTTTTTATATCATTGAACTAAATTAACTCCCACCTCTTTGTTATATGGGTGAGAAAAATTTGTTAAAGATTATATATAATATTTTTTATAATTATTATTTAATAAATTTTATATTATTATTTTAATATTTTTAAAAATAATATAAAAATTATTCTTTATTTTACTTTATATATTTATTTATTTATTTTTCTTACATTAGCCAAGAGGGAAATCAAACATGTAAAACAAAAAACAAAGATTCACAATTAAAATTTGTTTCCCCCAAGAAGTTGAGGCGCGAAAGGACAATAAATTGGAGGTCAGGGTGACGCTCGAGCGGGGCCATTCATGCTCCGCCTTTGATGTTAGTCAAAATCTGTCGTTGCGCCTACAAAAGTTCTTATTTGATTATTTTGAAATTTTAAAAATTTATAAAAAAAATTTTCCAAGTATGTATAATAATTCGTTTAATATATAAAAAGTTATATATAACAATAAAAATAAAAAATAATTTTATAAATTAAAATTTTTAATTTTATGATTAAATAATAATTAATTAATTAAATGAAATGATAATTATAAAAACAAAATAAATATTTTATACTATTTTTTATTTTTCACTCTCTTACCAAACATATTATAAGTCTCTGCGGTCATACGACTGAAACTGAAACTCATGAGTTTTCCCAAACACCACTCCATTATTTTCAAACATATAATTAAATTATCGAAAAACCTGTGAGAGAATTTCCTTAAATTTTTGAACATTTGTAAACAACTTCTTAATTTTCTAAACTTGAAAATTAAGTTTATTAATTTTGAAAATCTGGAAATAAGTTTTTTAAATAAAACTTTGGTGCCAAATTAAAGGAATTCTTTTTTATTTTAATTTTTAATCGACATGTCAGCTTTGAAATAAATAAGAATTTGTTACATCAATCATAAAAACATTTGATATAACATTTAAATTAATATTTTTAAGAAAAATTGACCAAAAAACCTATTATTTGAAATATAAAGAATTTATTTTTAGATTTTAAAATTTTAAAAATTATTTACAAAAGACCTAAAATTTAAGAAAATCTGAATTATTTGTTGCTTCAAAAAAAGCAATAGGCCGCGCCCTTTAGGTAGTGTTTGGTTCAATGGAGGGGAGGGGAGGGGAGGAATTTTAATGAGAGAGGAGGGGAGGGGAGGGGAGGGAGGGATAGGTTTTAATGATATGTTGTTTGGTTGGTTTGAAGGGGAGGGGAGGGGAGGGGTTTTAATGATATGTTGTTTGGTTAAGGAGGGGAGGGATGGGAGATAAAATTAAATGGACAATTATACCCTTATGATATTAGAATTTTTAATTTTTATAAAAATTTTTTTTTGCTTTTTATTATTAAAAATAATTTTTTATTTTTATTTAAAAAATATTTTTTATTTTTATAAAAAATTATCTTAAACCCAATTTAAAAAATAAGATTTATATTATATTTTAAATGACAATAAAAAGCAGGGGCAATTTTGTCAAATGGAGATAAAATTTTCTCTCCCCTCCAAAAATCCCCACTTTTGGAGGGGAGGGTTTGGAGGGGAGGGGAGGGGGTATTTTGCCTTCCCTCCCCTCCAAGTTTTTCATACCAAACAAGGGGAGGGCCTCCCCTCCCCTCCCCTCCCCTCCCTCCCAAAAACCCTGAACCAAACGGACCCTTAAATAAGGGGCACACTCCTCCTCTTTTTTTTTTTTTTGTAATTCTTATATTACGTAGCACAAAGTTATGCAACAATAAATTTATTCACGATTCAAGAGCTTTTTTGTGATTTTCAATAAATCATCAATCAATTCGCTATTTTTTATTTAAGTCTTTGTTCAAAAACTCTGTACCTTTAGTTCTTGAAATTCTTATCTGCGTTACCTGAATGTTCGCGTTATCAATATCATTCCACTTGATCTGTGCATGACTCAAAACAAATTTTAAATATAATATAATATAGTCAAAAATTAAGGAAACAAAAAAGAAATTGTGGGAGTCTTACGGATCTATATGGGTCCTTCATACAGTATAGTCCACGTCACATAATTCGTCATATTTTTTGTGCATTTTCAAAAGTAAATACATGGATACAATCATTTTGTGATGAGAAAACATATGTTAATGATATATCAATATATATTCATTGAAAGTGAATTTAAAATAATTTAAATTCACCTCAACGATGATATGATTGTAAAGTTGGCCAGACAAAAAAAACAATTAATGTATATAAAATGAAAAGAAAATAAAATTTAAGAGTGAGGTAAGGAAGAAAAAGGAGTTCACATCACATGTGAGAGTGAGAAGGGCAATACGTTGCTGACACAGTTGTCAGAAAAGTGGTCAGTAGTAGTCAGAACCAACTGACTGCCTCAGAAGAGACAGCTGCCCACGTGGGTCCCATCCTCCGACCTCTTATCTTTTTTAACCTTTTCTCTAGGCACGCCCGCACGCCAGGCCCTTTTCTCTTTTACCCTCACCTCACGTGCTTCCACGTGACTTATTTTCTCGAGATTTTCTTTTTTTTTTGTTTTTGTTTTTGTTTTTGTTTTTAAACCTTAGTTTTTATAATATAATTTGAAATATATCATTTCGGTTTTTTTTCCCTTTTTTAAAATGTTTCCTTATTAGTGATGAAAAGCTGCAATATCATGCTTAACGTATGTTGAATTAATCTCAAAGAAGTGTTTCATTCTTGAAAAGATGCTAAAAGAGCTCCAATAAATTTATAATCACACTCTCTGTATTCCAACTGGCGTTCGGTCAAGATGAAAAATCATTTTTTATTAACATTATGTAAATATAAAAATTCACATAAGAATCCATATGTGCTCTTTCAAACGTAAAGCAAAAGCCCTCCTCCATCAAAAGCAAAATTGAGAGATTTATCGTCAAATGAACGTTAGTTGTGTCCTAAGTTATCACCTTCCGTTGACGCTTCCACATATGACCAAACTGTGAACACAATGACCCGTTGAGTACTTCCATTTCTTTAATACTAATTAAACTACGTGATGTCATCTATATTTGCATCGACTTACGCGCACATGGAGAATTTTTAGAACTCTGCAAACCCCCAACATATTCAATTGTGGATCAATCTTCTTGTTAATCTCAAGGGACCCAGAGTCAAAACATCGATTTGCTTAATATTAATAATTAGTCTTTGAATTCGCTAACACGTTTCTGATTATACCATGTGTACTAAACCAAACCAATTGGTGGAATTCAGAAAGCAATCCGGAGGCAAGGTAACATACTTAAATTACCTGGTTTTTTCTGATCTATTATAAAATACTGTATTTTCCTCCTTAAAATTGAATGATGCGATAGACTTACCTTATTAATAAAAGATAAATTACAATAATATATATTTTGATTAAAATATTGTTATATTTATACAAATTAATAAGTATTGAAAATACATATTTGAGTAAATATATCTAATAGTCACTTTTTTAAATTTAACAAATTAAATTTAATGAAAAAAAGAAATTATTTAAAACAAAAAGCATATTCACAAAATAATTTTTGAGATTAGCCATTTTAGAGATAATAATTTAATTTATGCAATAAAATTTGCTTTAAATACATCAATAAATGAAAACGTCATCATAAATTTAATAATCTTTATAAAATAAAAGATTTATAATTTTTATATAAAATAAATTATTAAAATAAAGGTTTAAAGATATATTTTCAATAAAAGAAATTAATATTACTCTTGAAGTATTTTAATCCCCTTTTAATTTTAGAAAATAATTGTATATATTTTTTAAAATGGGATATAAAATCGTATAGTTTCAACATGTCTTACAAGAATATAGAGTAATTTACCTCGAATAAAAAGCATAGAGGAGGGGGGGGGGGAAAAAAGAAGAATGGAGTGACAAAGAAAGATTAGAACAATGATAATTTGCCTTGAATTTCGAAGTGGTTCCCAGCTTAAACGCATATGGAATGCAATTGTATATAACTCTTCGTAGCTAAAATGGATTAGAACATAGGCCCATTCAATTTCCTATATCTCATTGTTTTCTTTAAAGGATAGGTGAATTGGACCAGGCCACTATTCAAGTTTACACTCCCTCGTCCTACTAAACAGCTAATCCAACAGAAGCTCCAAGGGTATGTTCACGCTTCACACTAGCTACCTACACAATTTATTCTTCTTCGCAACACCATCCTCTCTATTTCTGCCCACAAGTTTCACAAGCCCAAAATTCACTATGCAGGCCCATTCACATTCTGTCCTTAATCCTTTTGCTAGATTCATCCATTGTACACTTCGCTAAGATTGAGGACGACTTATTCTTGACCAAGACAAATACTTTGAAGAAACTCCAATGGTTGTTCGTTTCGTCAACCATAAAACTGAACCATGTCCGAAAAGTGGCGACCTTTTCTATTTTCTTAAACCTTCACGCTTGATTGTTGCGCACACGCGTCGTTGAATTTGTCCACTGCCTACTGAAATATAATTGCTACGACTTTCTTTACATGTCACGTAACAAAACTGATGGATTGGATGGTGATTTATTATTTTCCAACATCCGAATAAGCAAGCTACTTCATAAATAGGGTTGACTTCCTGAACTTTTTTGGTCAACAATTTGTACCTTCGGAGGACTAGCTTCTACCATTGCCGTTCTCAGGGGAATTTCTCCCCTTTTACTGTAAATGTCCCCCATACGCTAATCATTTAACTTCGCTATTTGCTAATTCATTTTGTCTTCAACCGTGCTGGTCTTTTCTAATTTCAAATCTCATAACGACGGCCATAACGTAAGACCTCAATTTCAAATTTGTCATAAAATTCCACATTCTTGCAGTAAAATGTACTCACCAGAGGAGTCGTTTTGTAAAAAAGAAAAAAAAAAACTCAAAATATTTTGAATTCAAAGAAGTAAATGAGGGTCTTAATTGTTAGAGATGCAGTTGCCATGTGGATGAGTAACGGCTACCGACCATGATTCCTGTGTAAGTGGGAGTTGGTGGGACATACAAGGAAAGACGCAGAAGTTGTTGATATGTGGCTGCACTAAATTCTAGTACCGCAACACCAACCACTGAGAATTTTGAAAACTATGAGGCATACCTCAATGTGACGCGAAACAAAACTTTCTTTTAATTCCCCCACCTCGCCATAAAATCCAAATCGGTTGCGGTGGCATTGGGTAAAGTTATTCCCTTTTCGCTCTTATTAATTCATCAAAGCATCTGTTTTTTATGATGATTTGAGAGTGAAATTGCGCATATGGCACGCGGATAACGGGCGCCCCACCACCAATAGAACAATAGCCCCCACTTAAGAGAGATTCATTCCACACTCTGGATCATCTCTGATTCTATATGTCATTCCTCATGATCATGGCCGTTGAATTCAAAACCTCTTTCTCCCTTTTGCTTTCGCATTTTACTATATGAAACAGTCCAATGGTCCCCCCACACCCACCCCACCCATTCATCCTTCCATTATTGAAAGAGCGATCATACTCTTTTAGAATCTGTAAACTAAGTCCAACATATATATAATGTAATATCTAAAGTACACCTTCACTTAGCCATACTAGAGTAAATAATTGCTCCATTAGGATAAAATTATTAAGTAGTAAATGCAGGGGGGAAAAAACGAATACGCGTAAGTAAATAAGAGTAAATCCCAACAAAAGAAAATAAGGGTACACGTTGTCACTTTGGAGGCCCGTTACGGAAAAGAAAGTGATATTTTGTCAAAAGGTTAGACAAGGTGCGTTGTTGTTGACTGCACTGTGTGTCCACTGTGGAGGCAACTGCTCACCCTTTCCGGCCACTCCAAACCAAAGCGTCCCACCAATGACTCTCCCAATTCATCTGCCCCGTGACTCCTTCACTCCTGCCTTTCAGTTATCCTATAACTTAAAAAAATAAATTTAGATATATTTTTCTTATATTTTAACTATTAACTTTTCTTAACAAAAATAAAAAACATTTTTAAAGATTATGTTATACTTGATTATAAAAGTCATTCATTTATGCATAAAAATTTTATACATTTGTTATATTTTTATTAAAGAATTTGACAACAAAAATATAAAAACTGTGCATATATATATATATATATATATTTTTAATGGTATGTCGTGTCAACCATGAGATGAACACAATATGATGACAGGACGATGGTGATTTGGGTCATTATAACCTGCATTTCCTCTTTCTTGTAGGTAACCAGAAACGGATTCGCAAAAATACGACAATTGGCATGGTCCATGAATGGGTGATTGCTTGGCTTTACGGGCAACTGTAATACACGTGCTTATACAACGCATTGTCGTTATATGCAAGTTTAATTTCTGCAAAAGCAGACAAGAAGGCCATGTGAATAATCCCACAAAAAAAAAAAAAAAAAAAGGCAGTAGAAATGTTGGGTGTAGCTACCAACATAACGAAAAACGACATTGGGATCCTATGAAGACAACTAGACCGATGCCCTCTCATGGTTTTCTCAATCTAGAGCAGAAAACAGGAACCGCCCCCACCCTCCCGCTGTCTGGGTTCTATCTTGCAAAATTAGTTATCCTGTCCTTTTATAAATATATATAGTTAAACTTTAATCAACAAATACAAAGGGACAGACACAGAGGTTCCAATTAAAACCTCCTCTATTATTTCCATTTTGTCAATAAAATTAATTTTATTCACAATATAAGATTATGATTTTATTTTTAATGTGATAGTAAAAATAATTAATTTAATTTTAAATTTTAATATAAAATTATAATTTTATTTTAAAATTAAACTAATTAATTTCATTTTAAAAAGAAATAGATATTATGCATAAATTTAACTTTATTAACAGAAACTAAATTAAATGGGAGGTTATTACAATCATTGTATTGTATATTCTGATTTTTTTATCATTCTTTAGTATATTTCATCTTTAAATATGCATTAAAAAATTTTATTTTGAACATAATAAATAAAAGATGTATTAAAACACGTTTAAAAATTATACTACTTATATCAACATGGAAATATTTTTTAAATATGTTTACTATTACTATAAGCAACAATTTGTACGTTGTTGCATATTTTGATTTTATGTAATGGTTACAAGAGTGTTATCTAAATCTATTACTTAAACTACTAGTATAAGCAACACTTTAATTCACTGTTCATATTTTAAAATTATGCAATGATTTTAGAGTGTTACCTGAATTTTGTTGTTTAAACTGTTAGCGTGACTATCACTTTTTTAAATTATTGTATATTTTGATTTTATCCTATAGTTTCTAGAGTGTTGTTTAAATCTCGCTGCATAAATTATTACCATAACTAGCAGTTTGTTAACTGTTACATATTCTAATTTTATGCAACAATTTATAAAAATGTTGTCTAAACTTTTTTGCTTAAGCTATAATTATGAGTAATGTCTTATAAATTGCTGCATATTTTTATTTTATGCAACAATTGTTAAGGTATTGTCAAAAAAAAGTTGTTATGATAGCTCAAAAAAATTTGTAGTGAAATTAAAAGAATATTAAGTGTAATTAATTTTTTTTTAAATTACAAAATCTCTCATACTAAAGCACTTTATTTTTTGGGTACACTGCTTTTATGTGCTATTTTGAGGCCATTTGTTTTGAACAAGATGAGAAGAAGGGTGACATGTTGTGTAGAAGTAAAGAAATTCTGAGGCTATTGTATTAAGTAGAAATAGGGAATCATAAAGAAAGAAAAGTGACAACTTTGAAAAGTTTGAGGACAACACTCTTTCATTCCGTCTGCCTCTTTATCAGTGATTGGTTGGCAGTTGGGTCATATTTTCTTTTCTGTTAAAAGTTTTGGAAAGGGCTAATAAGCCGAGCTGAAGAACAGGTCACCCGCTTTTTGTTTCGTTGTTCATTAACGCATTATTATTATTATTATTATTATTATTATTATTATTATTTTACCAATGTGGGAGAGGGTATTCTACTTAAAATTTCCTCAATAGACTTCGATATTTTTTTTCTATCGTTAAATTATAGTGAGATTTAAGCATATAATAACAAAAGATTTAATAAAAATATAATGGTGGAACAACTTTGAATCTGCATAGCATCACTCATTTTAATTATGATCATTACAGCCAGCCAAGTGATCTCTTTGTAGCTATTTAATATATTATGACAGTTGTTTAGGTGTCCTAATGTTAGTGATTTTCTCAACATAGGTGTCTATTTTTTTTATTTATTTATATGGGTTCAATTCTTTTTTTTTTTTTAATTTCCTACTTTCAAGACTTCATGCCCTTTTTAAAGTGAAACATATATATATATTTTATGGCATTTTAAAACAATTTAAATTTTGAAAACCAACATTCAAAATATTTTATGAAGGTGAAGTTTTTTAAAATACTAAGACCCAAAATTTTGTATTTTAAAATTTTAGTTTACTAATAATTTTATAAAATAAAATTTATATAGTTTTAATAAAATCATTTTAGATATAACAACATAAAGCAAGCTTTTTTTTAATAAATTACACTACATTTTTTGAAATTTAGTTAAATTACATTTAATACCTCTTATATTTTAAAAATTACACTCAATTACCTTTCAATTTATCTTAACTTTTAATATAATATGTATTTTTTTTATAAAAATATTTAATTATTTTTATTGTCATATTATAAATAAAATTAAATATTTATGTTAAAATTTAAGATCAATTTATTTGCATCTATTATTATATTAAAAATAAAATTATATTTTTATATTATACAAAAAATTTAATTTTTTGATAAAATAAATGAAAGAAAATGATTCTATAATATATATATATATATATATCAATCAAAATTTCAATAAATTCAAGTATAATTTTAAAAAAACTATTAAGCATAATTTAATTAAATTCCAAAAAAAGTTAGCATAATTTATTCTTCTTTTTGTAATTAATTTATTCTTTTTTTTTTTTGTAATTTTGTATCATTGCATTGAAGATATTAAAATTCTCATTTCCAAACGTTTGTTTTATCTTTGCTAACCGGTGCTTTTCAATTATTTTATTTTCTCAATAAAACATATTTTGTTGGAGGGGTCAATATCTCATTAAAAAAATTGCATTTTAAAACTTTAAATTAAAAATATTTATATCTAAAAATTTTAAAATTTAAGATTATTATGAAAAAAGATCTTAACTTAAAGTTTTAAACTGTAATTTTTTTTATAAAATTTAAATTTTTAATCTTAAAATTTTTAAAAATAATTTTAAAATTTAACGTTCTTTTAATATAAATATTTCAGTTTAAAATCTCATGCAATTTTTCCATGTCTTTAGTCCATCGAAGCAAAGCCAAGCCAAGCCGGCTCGGAGCTTAAAAGAAGGGGAACCCAGTTAATGAGCGCACTCTACAGAGAAAGCAAGCGGAGCAGCTCATCATTTGAGAGCCGAAGCAGAAAGAAAAGAGATAAAGCAAAAGCAAAAAGAGAAAGCAACGAAAGAAAGAAAGAAAGAGGGAGGATACTAAAGACAGGAGTTAAGGGAGAAGAAGGGGCTCCTCTGAGTAAGGAAGGGGTTGGAAATTATGCAGACGGAGCAACAGAATCAGCTGGTAGTGCAGAATTCTGGAAGCCTAAGCTTCAGCAGCCATTTGTCTAAGGAAGATGAGGAGATGTCCAGGTCTGCTCTCTCCACATTCAGAGCCAAAGAGGAAGAAATTGAAAGGAAGAAGATGGAGGTGAGGGAGAAGGTTCAGGCCCAGTTGGGTCGAGTAGAGGAAGAAACCAAGCGTCTAGCCATGATTCGTGAGGTATCTCGCTCAGTTCTCATGAAATATATGCCTGCTTTTCTAGATTTAACTCTGATTTCTGAGTAATTTCCGTTCAACTTAGCTGGGAATTTTTCTTTTTAAATCTATATTTAGGGTCTTTGTACTTTGTAAACAACTAATTTAACTTTACTGATGGGCTTAGACAGTTCACCAAATATAAGTGATCTAAAGTCTAAACCCCTCATCTCCATCCCTGCCCCCTTCTCCCTTCTTTCTTTTTCTTTAAAAAAAAAAAATTATTGAAATTGAGTAAAGGAAGGTTAAAAAAAAAGTGGAAATTCTTACGAAGAGAAAAACCGGAAAGCATTTGTGAAATTTAAGTAGGAGGGGGAAAAAAATTGTGACAGCCTTGGTTGGAGAAAGTTTTTCCTGTCAGAAAACTGTACGACTTTTTTATATTGAAGAACTGATAATTCGGTGTTCTAACGGAGCTATGTTGATTTATAACGGCTAGATATTCCTGATTCAAGGAATTTGCCTTTTTCTTAATGTATAATTCCAAAAATCCTGTTATCTAGTGGCAAGGAGAACACCAGAGGTGTGGAGAATCTCTAAGGCACTTGGATGTAGCCGATCTGTGGTTTTGTGGCCCGGAAATGTTGTTTTTTCTCTTCTAATTTTGATAAATCAAGTTCAAAATTTGAACTTTTTAATGGCCAAAGTCATTTGATGGAATTTAAGACTGCCTTGCACTGCTATTCGCCCCTATGTATTCTTCTTGTAGGACAGTATTGCAGGCTACCATCCCAATAATTGACATACTTGCTTCCTGAAAATTTTGTGGCTCCCTAAGTTTTGCAGTTTCTGTTGTTTGAAAGTCATATATCAAGTTTCTGATATAATTTGTGCCTTTTTTAAGGAGGGATGAACTAGCCTTTTCATTTAAAAGAAAAAAACCAGTGTTGTTCAGCTTCTTAGTGTCATATATGAGATTTTAATTATGTATAAAGATAGTGATCTGTAATTCCCTTCTTTCTTCTGTTTGACAAACATTAGGAGCTTGAGGCTCTAGCAGATCCTATGAGGAAGGAGGTTGCACTGGTTCGGAAAAAGATTGATTCGGTAAACAAGGAGTTAAAGCCACTGGGCCATACCTGCCAGAAGAAGGTTAAACTTAAGGGAAACCCAAACAGTTAAATTTGTGTAAACTATTCATACATATGTTGATAATATAATTTGGTAAATTTCTACATTTTACAGTCTTGAAACAGTTTATTAGGGACGCCATTGAAATTGGGTATGTGGTTTTACAGGAGAAAGAATACAAAGAAGCTCTGGAAGCATTCAATGAAAAGAACAAAGAAAAAGTACAGCTAATCACCAGGTTAATGGAGGTTAGTCTCATCTTCATATCATCTCGTGCCTGTGAATGATTGGAATATGTAAATTCCTTTGTTTTGATATGCGGGATAATCTGTTCTGGTTCCTGTTTCTTTGCTGTGAATGCTCGTTATGAATTCAACAGTTGGTGAGTGAAAGTGAAAGAATGAGGATGAAGAAGCTGGAGGAGCTGAGTAAGAACATCGAATCCCTGCACTGATTTAGCCAACTGCTAATGACTTTGATTAGGATTGTGTGGTATATCAAAAGATGACGTAGTATATGTATGATTGTGTCTTGGCTTGTGTATTTTGTTGTGTTAATGTTTGTTTTCAATAACATTTGATGGCACATTAGCTAATTTAGGAGGGCCAATACCCCCTTACAAACAGGCTTGTAACTAAATACACTTTGCATTTTGTTGTCATTTTTTTACCCTTCAATTCACTTTGTACTGGTTTATTTTTTTAATTTTAATTTATTGATGTAATTTGAATTTTGTTCCCAAGAAGGACGGTTCCAACAAAGCCGTGATGCTTTGGTAGAATTTTCAATTTATTAGTAGTAAAATAATGGAATAGCGCAGGTAGAATGCTTCTGCTTAGTAAATGATCCTTTACATGCTATCATTTAGTAGATTGTTTGATATATGATTTGTTAAGTATAAAAACAAAAAAAGATGTGTATAGTGAATGAAATAAATGGCAAAAATATTTCGTATTCGTACATTAAAAAAATAATGAAAAAGAATAAATATTATTAAATAATGAATAAACATTACCCAAAAAAGTTATTTTTATTTCTCTTTCTCTTGGCCTTTTTGGGTAGATTGTCAGATATGCTTATTGTACTTTTTAGTATTAAAAAATATAAAATTATTATCATTTATATTTTGACAACAAAATGATTTTTTGTATAAATTTAAGATTTAATTCAACTCTAATTTAAAACTAAATTATATAATTGAACTAAAAAAGTAAATTAAATTGTAAAATATCATATAAATAATAACAGTAGTATTAGAAAAATGAACCGCAGAACCTCAGACAGGTGATCCTTAAGTGGTGCCCAAACAGATCACAATTTGGTGTCATGATAAAAACTCAAACATGTCCAGATTGTGCCCTTATACCATATATTGAAGAGACTGCCATGCACCCCTTTGTAACCATCAGTCTCTTCTGGGGGGTAAAACTGTAAAAGCACGTAGGCGAAATGCCCCGATACACGATAGACAATGAAAAATTATACAGACAAGGCGTGCTATGCAGAAATCCGTGGAAATTACTCTTTCATCATTATTGCTTTGATCGCAACACCTGACCCGTGACAGTACGTATCTTTGGATAGATCATTCTAATTTATAATATTAAGACAATATTGAGGCAGAGAAAAGTTACGTTAGGAGCAATATGACAAATCCCGAGATTAATAAAAGAAATTCCCCCCGGGGGGCGGGGGGAAGAGAGAAGGAAGAGCAGCCCGCGAAACCAGGTTAATTAGCTCACTAATGACACATTAAAATTAGTAAAGGCAATATTAATGATTGTATTCCCTCCGATTCTATTTATTAAAAATAAAAAATTATTTTATTGATATTTAAAAAAACAATTAATATCAATTATTTATTGATTAAGTTTAAATTTGATAATTTTTTTTATTTTATTCATATTTATTTTACATAAAAAATTTTATGCATTATTAAATATATTGAGTGTAATAATAAATGAAAGATAAAAAAAAATTTATTATTTAATGAAGTAAATAAATATATCGTATTTCTTATATTTTGATATAAAAAAAATCTCTTTAAATTTTTTTATAAAAAGATGGAAGGAATATTTTGCAATGATCGTTTTACTTCATGGCTTTAATGTCCCATAATGATACTGTTACTCCTCATTAAACTGTTTTTACCCCGTTTACATTCACAGTAATGAGAAATAGCTGCCACTTATTATATTTGATACAGTAAATTTCAGTGCAAACTCCTTGAATCAAACAGAGCTACCCAAAAAAGATTAATGTATTATTTGTTGGCTACAGGCTTAGACTAGGGCTCGTTTGGTACGCGGAATGAAATTTGATGAGAAAGGGAATAGGAAAAGAAAAGTGAATGGAAATGAATCCTGAAGCCATAATTTTGTTTGGTATATCCTGAAAAAAAATCTAAAAGTTTAGCTATCTATCAACAGTTTAAAGAAATCCAGATCCATAGCATATCAAAGCACGCAGGTTATGAAATTAACTTTAAACCTCCTAAATACTTAAAAAATTGAAACCCCTCATCAAATAATTAGAGGAGCTTAGTATTTCACGTAGTACAGCTAGCCTACAAAATCGAAGGAGGAATGGTGCATCTCACCTCGTTCAAGCTCGAAGAAGAACACTTTAGGGGAATACTCACTACAAATCGTGTCCATCAACTGTGTGCACAAGGTCTGATGGCTTGAGAAAGAGGAAGAGGCAGCGGGAAAGGGCAAAGTTTTTGTGCGTTTGTGGGCTTCTTCTGTAGCTAAGCTTTTGTACGAGCATCAACTCAGCGGAACGAACAAATAATTGAGGGATAGAATGGTCATCTCAAGTACCTCTCCCTCACATTCATGCTCATTCCGTTATTATGACTAAGGAAAGCTATCTCCTTCATTTGCAGGAATCTTCAACACTGAGGGGACAAATGCACCGAATACCAAACAGAGCAAGTTAGGAATCCTGTACTCTTTTCCCTGCCTTTCCGTCGCGTAAGACTCATACCAAACACGCCCTTAAGATTTTAAAAAAAATGCGGTGGGGGATGCCAATGTCTTAGCCTGACCAAGCGATTCATTATTCAGATGAGACCAACGTGGTGGACAAATTTTCGGGTTCTGTTGAATTCCATTCCGTATTACGTGAAGCGATGAGTTACCCAAGCTGGTTTGCCTTTTATCCCTAGTTTTTAACCATCAATATTATAAAAACTAAAAATGTAAAACGACACGCAGCTTGGAGCTGAACAATAAATGCACCTACAATTTTACTGGTTGTAGGGGGAGGGAGGGGAGGGGTTCGTACGATGTGGTTATGAGTGATAGGAGCAATCTTATTCGTTAGGATGGGGACTTCAATGATGTCGCACTTGCCCTCTATTTAAAATATACCGATGAGCATTCATTTTGACAATGATAAATATAATGTCCCTACTATTGCGGATAATTCCAAGTACCTCATGGCAGTGGTTAGCCACTGATAGTGACTGCCCTCTCCATAGCTCTTTTTATTTATTTATTTTTCGTCTTTCTCAAGGTCATGTTTAATTATTAATATATCCCTTTCGGCTCGGAATTCGATCTTGAGCTTAGAGGCAATACCATCTCTTAAAGCGAAGAGGCTCGACGTGTTTAGTGGAGTCCGTAAGAATGGGCCTCATCATTGACCCAAAAAAGGACCTGACAAGCCCAAAAAATATTTTCTCACACTTCGATTGGGCTCTATCAACTTATTTTAACGTGCACCAAAAGATAAACCTCGGCTTAACCCCAAAGCTGAGAACATGATCAATTTTTTTTAAGAAAAAAACAAATTTTGATAATTTTAAATTATTCCATATAAACTTGATGAGTTTTCCTTTAAAAATGATATGTTGAGTTGTGTATGTATCATTAATCCACAATGTGATTCTCTTTAAATTCTCCCAAGTACTTGACTTCTTGTTTTCCTGTGTAAATTGTTTTGGATCTTATTGTGTTGAGTTTAAGGGCAAAGCTATTAAAATACATATTTATCCTTGCTACAGACTTCAAAGTGCCAACGTGATAGAGCTAAACTACAAATGCTACAGTCCAAATCGCAATTAATTAGTACGTACCAATACGTAGTAAACACGATCGATAATGCGTAGGTACGGATCTTGTCGAGTAATTAAGGGTCAGGAAGAAGCCTCCGACACATTTCCTTGCGCGATTTATCTTTACGGAGCCAAACATCGGATACCATCTTGTAGCTGTTTTAATACAATACTACATTTAAGTATTATTATTTAGTATTTATTATCAGATTTTTAAATCATAATATTATATAGGAAAAAAGTTATTTAAAATATTTAATTATGTGATATTAAATTATAAAATGTATACACTTATTATATTTTTAGTAAAAAAAATTCATTAAAAAATACAAAAATTATAATTAACTTTCCTCTTTTAATATATTGATTTTTGCGTAGATAAACCACGAGGTAGGTAGTCACAATAGGATGCTGTCAAAGGAGGGTTTATTTTATTTTATTTTTTATGTATGGTCTGTAAGTAAAGACGAACGAAACGACGGTGTGCCAATTATATTAGATTGTGCCTTTCGGGGTATGGAGGAACATTCGGAAACGACTTGTCTCATTATTGGGGCCATCACTCCCAATTGGTGAATCTCACTCTCAGATCAATATGAGTTTGCAGAAAACACAATCTATGTATCCCATTTCCATATCTTAGGTTCGATTTGTGATGAAAAATATCAATTCCATTTCAATGGCTACATAAAGAGAACCTCTTCTTCCCCACCATTATTCTACATGGAACTCTAGTGTCATGTTCGTACGTATGCACGTTTTTTAAATACAGTGGAAAAGATTCCATGTCTGCTCCCAGAGGGACCTATTTTGATTATAAAAATGCCACTGCCATGGCTGGATGCATCTTCTCTCCCCTTTCCTAATGTTGGGGCTGAGAAAAATTATGCGATTCTAAAAAATGCAATACATCAATACATTACAAAACCCTCATCTCGTTCCATTCCGGGACGCGTGGCGTATTTTGGTGCGTAGGAACAGGAACTAACGCAGCCTAATAGGGACAATTGTGCTTTGACACTACCAGCTGTTGTTCTAAAGTGAGAGCATCTTATTTACTCTTGTTTCCTCTTCATATAATTTTGTTTTCTTCCGGCTGCATACTGCCATGCCCTTTAAAAAGAAGTCAATTTATAAATATATTCTATGACAAAATCTAATCCATTTTCATGTTTATTTAAATACAATGATATTTTTTTATTAATCTAAAGTTTATATTTTTAAAAATAAAATCATAATCACACCAGTTCAATATATCTTTAAAATTCTTCTGAAGAGTAATTTAGTTCAAATGAACGTTAAGACTACTCTTAATTATAATAATGACAAAGTAATAGTAGACGGAGGGACAGAGAGTGAGGAAAAATTAGATGAAAATTTTCATTAGTTTTATATAATAATTGTGGGAGCTTTTAAAATGTGGTGAGAAAAAAATGGAGTAATTATTGTTATCCAAGAATATAAATAAAGTAAGTCATAATGGGAGAGTTGAAAGTTGTTGGGATGGCTTGGCTTGCCGCGTCGAAATGAACAGAAGTGCATGCACCGAGGGGAATCCTATGCAGTGGGGAGTGATGGTGCCACGTCAAATGTGAGACCGTCTCTGACACGTGGCTGTGCTCGTCCGTCAACATGCACGTGGGAAATGGACTCGCCGGATTGGCTGCTTTGCACCACCCCATGACGGTGCATTCATTACCCACTGTCGTTTAAGAAAACCTTCGTAATCGGGTTGGGACCACTTTGGATTTCTTTGTAACAAATTTGCTAACGTTGGTGCCCTGGTGATCGTTCTGAGTTGAGACATAATTCTGAACCCCAAATTATTTTCCAGATCCCACAATTTGGCCCTTTTTTGACTTCTCTTCTATACTTATTAATAGTCCCCCATTATATATAATTGCGAAGGGATTACGCAAAGTTTGCATCTTATTTTATTCATATAATTATTAAAAATATAGTCGTGCTGTATAATTGGAGAGTTTCGCCGAATAAAACACGAGTCTATTACATTAAGAAATCTGGTGGGACCATTAAGATGGTAGTTCATATCCACTCACGTCAACTGGGGAGAAGTGTAATTCCAATTCAAATTAAATTACCAGAAAACCCTTTATTTCTCCATAATAAGGGAAGGGAATAACCTTACCCACGCACGCTAGTTCCAGAACAACCAGCAAGAGACGAGTAATTTTGTATTATGTCATTATAAAATACAAAGCTGTCTTCTGTGTGTTAACCTGCAAGAATCAGCAAGCACCTAATTATGATTTTCGTTTGTTATTTAATGATACGTAATTGATAGTTAGCATGTGCATATCAACCTCGATTAAAAGATTGAAAAATTAAATTTGGTGCCATGTCAACGTGGATACCCTCATATACTCTATATATAAAATTGTATATAAAAAGCTAAAAGTTGCTATTTTCATATGAGCTTCTTTTGTCTTTTCGCCTGTGGATCACCTGTTGCGTGGCATGTTGTGCAACTGGTTAAAGTCTGTAAGGAATCCCCGTATCTGGAGAGTAAAACATATACACAATATTGTCTTCTAAGCACGATAAAAAGATTAGGCCTCTATATATCTTTTCAGTATTAATTTCGGAGTCAAAATGGGCGTGCATGACACTAGTCATTTCTTGGTTATTTATTCCATTGCATGCTCTTGTATCTTTCCCTGTAAAAGTATATATCGAAATAAAGTAGAGATAAATGCACGTTATTGTTTATACTAAGCTAAAAAGATAAGTTTTCACGGAAATAAAAAACCCTTGCTGTGAATTAACAGCACAAACGGAGAACAAACTAATGCTATAATTATAGGCTTCTAAAATTGTGTAGAGGAAATTAACAGGGAAAGAAAGTTAAAAATTTGTAGTTCAATTTAAATGTATATGGCGCCTAGTTAGCATTATTGTCAATTAGCGTTAACCTTTATCATGACTAGCTAGGCGCTTAGTTAGTATTATTGTCAATTAGCGTTAACTCTAGTCTAGTAAAACTCAGGTGCAACGTGAAGGAAGCTTTGTTAGAAGAATGGACAATATGAAGTGGTCAATTGGCATCATTTAGCAAGCAGGTCTAGTTAGTTGTAATATACTGGGCAATGATAGAGAGTCACGGGGAGGGAGCAGGTGCCATTCGTTTCGCGCTTGTCTTGTATCCTCATGTAAAAGAACAAGAAAGAAAAGTTAGGGAGAGAGGCAGAGACACTAACATACACAAAGTCACAAACAAGTACGCGCCATATATATTTTGTGTGAACGCAATTGACTTGGTTTGGGATGGTAGTGAAAGCGTGCCATCACACTCGTACGTCAAACCCCATCAACATTCTTTTTTCTCGTAAAAAAAAATTTAACTCTTATTTCGAAACACAAGGTTTTGTAGAAAAAGTGAGTAAACGCTGAACCTGAAACTGCTAAATCATGTGTGCGGGCGGTCACGCGTCACTCCTCCCAAGGCTACGCATTACAAAATCCCAGTAATTTACATAGAGTGAGAAATATATAGATATAGAAAATATAGTACATGCACTTCACAATATTTGTTTCCCCCGGAGATTATTAAAAACTTATGGGGTATAAATTTGAAATTTAAATTAAAGGTGAAGTGAGTGGAAATGGAAAAGGACTGGACAGGTTATCAATTCAAAAAAAAAGAAAGGAGAGGTGCAGGACATATCGGCAGTAGGGTCTCTAAGTCACTGCGTTTTGGGTGACCATTCTTCTATATAACGTAGAAGCTAACAAAAAAAATCCACAACAAGAGAATGTAAAACAAAACGAAAAAGTGCGGTCAAGATCCGGTTCTTCGCTGAGTGAGAGTTTGGTATAGGACTTAGCTCGCCCCTGTTTTCGTCGTTTTCCTTCCGTTTGGGCTCCAGTGCCACGCCCCCACGTTTCCCAACCCTCTGGTTATTTGCCGTCAACGCCTTCTTACTCTCTCTCTCTCTCTCCAGTTTTATATTATTACTGTAGTTAACGTTGAGGAATCGTTGACGGACGGCGAGTCAAGTTCTGTACTGAGTAATTTCTAGTGTGTCTTTACTGTCGTGTCGAAATCCAAACGTGGAAATTACTGAGGTCTTTGGTTTAGGGGCGACGCAAAATTGAAATTGAGTTTTTCTTTGGAGATTGGAAATGGAATTAGAGAGAAAAGTGGTAAGTAAAAGGGAAGGACCAATGTTAGAAGAGCAAGTTTTCCCACATTTTTTTTTTTTGTTTTGATGTTGTGGAGATCTTAATAAAATCAAAAGGCACTCATGTTTCTTATATCCAGCTATAAAGCGAGAGTTTCAGTAACGAACTGCATTTCTGTCTCTGGAGAAAACCAGTTAGTAATTAACTACTAATTTACTGCCATAAATGACATTGTTCCTGTAATACTAGGACCGACCACAACATATGCCAACGTTAAAGTAATGTCTCATAAGTTAGCCATCTTTAATTGAATGTTTTACTAACAGACTGCAAAGTGAAAACATAAGACTTAGTGCATCATCTTAATCATGTCCTAGACCCAAAATTTAAAAAGAGAAAAAGAAAGAATGTTAATCAATGAGCCGTATACTAATCTGCATTTTCATTAATGGAGGCATGTGCCTATACAATATAATATCAGGGATCTGTTTTGCAGTAACCAGGATAAGTGTAATAACAGCATAACTAGAGCTGTAACAGAAGGAAACCGGCAAGGGGGCTATAATAAATAACTATAAAATTTGCATAGGACCCTGCAAGTACGTGTATGGTGTGCTGTTGTGGAAGCAGTCCCCTTTACGACGTGTAGAGACGGCATAAAACACTCCTCCTGCTCCTGTACATTACTACTACTGGCTCTATTGCCATCACACACCAACAATTTGCAGCTAGTTTTAATTTTTTATTACCCAAAAAAAGACAAGCCTCTCATAATTGCCACTATTTTAAAAAAATTCGTTTATCACCAGTTCACCCGCCCACCCGTCTTACCTCGATATTTTAACCCAAGCTTAGATTTGAATCAGGAAGTCTCCTCCTTCCTTCTCTATCTCTCCGTAGGAGCCGGCAATGGACCTTATTTGAACCCTCAACTTCACAATTACAAGAACGCTCTGTTTTGGTTCTTAATTACACGTTTCTTTTCTCGCACCCACTTCCTGCTCTATACTTCTCGTGATGGCTCGCAAGCACTTACAGTTACACGAGCTACTCAAGGAAGATCAAGAGCCGTTCCTTTTAAACAAGTACATTTCTGATAGGCGGAGCTTGCTGAAAAAAAGGCCTCCCCCTAACACTAATTTGCAACTCAAGAGACCAAAATCAATCTATCATAACTCAAACTTCCCTCCTAATTTCTGTAAAAACTCTTGCTTTTTCTCCTTTCGCAACACTCCTGATCTCTTCAACTCACCCCTCTTCGAATTCGCATCCCCAGCCAAAAGCCCCCGTAATTCCCCCAATGCCATCTTCCTCCACATCCCTGCTCGAACAGCTGCGCTTCTTCTCGAAGCCGCTCTCAGGATTCAGAAACAGTCCTCGTCTTCTAAATCCAAAACCCACAACAAGACCATTGGGTTTGGCTTATTTGGGTCATTATTCAAGAGACTAACGCCGCGAAACCGAAAGAGGGAAATACAAGGGGATGGAGTTAATGGAAACAAGAAAGAGCAAGAACAAATGGTATCTGCTGAGAAGGTGGGCTTCCCCTGCTCTTATAATGGACGCCCTAGCAGTGCTGTATGGTCTGAGACCAATGAGGATAAATCTTTGGACATGGAAACGTCGAGTAGTAATAGCCAGTCTGATGAATCCGGCGAGATTGACTTTGTATCCAAACAGAAACACGATACAGATTGTGCTTGCTGTGATCACCGCTTCTGCGAAAGCCCTTTCCGTTTTGTTCTACAGAGGAGCCCCTCTTCTGGCCGCCAGACGCCGGAATTAGTGTCACCGCGTCGCCACAGAACAGAGGTTTGTCGTTTTCTTCTTAGTCCTTTTATTTTAGGGTGGCGGGTAGTTTCCAACTCAGCACACCGGTCTGACTCGGCAGTACCGTATCCTGATAGACCGAGTCAACCGAGTGCGTTCGGTGGTCATTTATTGTCGGCAACGGGATCTGGGTCAACAAATTTGGCCGGAATGTTGCTGTTGATTGACAACGATACCCTGTCAATGTTAGGCGAAAATTTTGTCAAAGATCCTGCGCGTGGAGGGTCAGATATGTCAATTCCTGGGCTTTCGTTGTTTTCTGAATTTTCATGATTGTACCTCTCGATCATGTGTTCTCCATGCAAATCTTCGCTCATCTTTTTCGCTCTGCACTGGCTTGTCTGGTGAATTAATTACTTGAAAGATGACAAATTATGTTTTTGTTTCTTCTCTTGTTTTCTATTATTACATCCCGACATTCGATTGACTGGAAAATAGTTTCTCATTTGTATTCATGTTTAAATTACAAGAATTGTTCTGTAGCAAAAAAAATAAAATAAAATAAAATAGAAGTCAATAACAAATCCAATTATGAATCCGGTGTTGAGTCCAAATCCATTGCCATTAGGTTAATGATTAACAAATAATGTTATCTGCCCAATTTAGGATGATATTCTAATGATGGTTGTTATGAATTCTAATATAGGACAAAGAAAAAAACGGAGCGGAGAGTCTCGAGAATTTCCAATCAGGGGAAGAAGAGGAAGAGAAGGAGCAATGCAGCCCAGTTTCTGTTCTAGACCCGCCCTTCGAGGACGATGACGACGGGCATGAAAACGACGATGAGGATGATGGTTTTGATTTGGAGTGCAGCTATGCCATTGTACAGAGTATGTCACAAAATTTTAATTTTGTACCATTCTGTGTTTGTTGCATGGTCGTTTTCCCTCAACAAACTATCGTACACGCTTCTGATACAACATATGATAGAGAGGGCTCATTCTAATATGATTGTTCTGCTATTGAAATTTGAAAGATTACAGTAACTCATCCTTAAAGCAACTCCTATTGAATGTGGAAGTGACCTACTACCGATATAAATTTGCACATGACCCACTTTTTGTTATGTTAGGAGATCTGTCTTAATTGGGATACTTCCATCCAATGTGTAGAATAGAATTTGAGCAAGCAAACTTGTGTGTGAAGAATCATTACTCCTATTCAATATTGGAGAATTCTGCGTTTATGATTTATTTTACAAGTTGAAAGTGGTGGAACCCATGAGAACTATGCTGTACTGATATATTGCATTTTTACACTTGAAATAGTACGAGTACCACATGATCAACTTAGGCATCTTAAATTTCCTACTGCTACGGCTGCTGAACCTATCAAGCAGAGTCACATAAATGAAGAGTGAAGAATTTGGTACAGAGAAGCAGAGAAGAAGATGAAAGAGAGAGGTCGAAGAGAGAAGTGTGAGAAACGTAAATTGTATTATTCCATACGTAAACAATGAAGCACATCTACATATATAGACAAGCACTTGATTAATGACTAGCTATCTTCAGATCTAACATACTAAAATCAGATCTAACAGCCTAATAGATTCTAACATCTAACTATCATCCAGAGATGCTCATTTATGATATGTTGATGTCAAAATTAGAATAAGTGTTTGAACAATTATAATTAAATTAGCATGCACGATTATTGATCTTCTTTTTTTTTCTGTTAATTTGACAGGAGCAAAGCAGCAACTATTGTACAAGCTTCGTAGTTTTGAGAAACTTGCTGAGTTGGATCCAATTGAACTTGAGAAAAGAATGTTAGAACAAGAAGACGAAGACGAAGACGATGAAACATCAGATAAAGAAAAGGAATTGAAAGGGTTAGTATTAGAAGTCCTCTGCCAGTCAAGCTTCCATGACAGACGGCAAATCCCAGAAGACCTCAAGAGATTGGTTTCAGATCTCATTGTGGAAGAAGAAAGAGAAGTTAATTCCTTAGAGGATAGGGAAATGGTGATAAGTAGGGCTTGTAAGAGGCTGGAATTGTGGAAAGAAGTGGAATCTAACACAATTGATATGATGATAGAACAAGACTTTTGTAGAGAGGATGGTCGATGGAAGAAAAATGAAGAGCACATGAAGGAGGTGGCAGGGGAGCTTGAGCTTGCTATTTTTGGGCTTCTAGTGGAAGAATTTTCAGAGGAGCTGGTATGTTGAATTGGGTAAATTTTGAAGCATCTGAAGAACTTAATATGAATTATTGTCTTTATTCTTTTAATTAGTAGAGTACAGTACAGTCTGACTTGTACCGTAATGGAATAGGCTAGTTAGCAAAATCACCCAACAAGTTAATGTGGGTTTGAGGCTTGACATGGGGGGTTGTATGTACATGACTCGTGTATGTAGCTGGCAGGGGATGCCCTAAGTCACCCAACTTAATGAAATATGAATTTAAAATTCTTGGTCCTCTAGGTTTTTTGTTCTAATGGTCACTTTACATGCCATTAATTTTGTTTTGGATTGTAACCAAGACAAGGGGACATAGAGGTAATTAGCAATTTAATTTCTTCTAATGTTCCCTATGCTTAATTACCTAGTATGCCGATGGTAAATGGCGACACTAGCTTACCAACAATGAAATGATGCAAGACTTCTCAATTTTCATTGCAAGGAATATATTCAAATATATATGACTTTCATATATGTGTATATATATATATATATGACTTACCAATCTCTAAGTTCCCTATTTATCAATAAAGAACTTACTTTCAACAACGCTTTTTGGTTCTTGAATTCTTAAGATACCATTAGTAGTTGATAAGTCCCATAAATTTAAGAAGGAGAATAGAAGGAAAAGAGAATGAAGTGGAGAAGAGAATAAGAAAAATTCTATTGCAACAAATTGATGGATACAAATGATCAATTCTCGAGATTCATAATAGCTGCCTAACGACCTCTAAGAAAATTACAAAATACTTCCCATCAACTAACAATTGAAACCATTATAATAAAAAAGATGTAAATAACTCTTTTTTCCTAGTTACGGCCCCTTTAAGTTCATCCTTGACCTTAAGGATGAGTTGTTTAAGCAAATTGAGGGAAGTCTTACTGAATTTTATACCACATTTCCTAGATAGCTTCTTCGTCTAATTCATCTTTCCACTTGATAAAAACAAGTTTATTTTTCCTTTGTACCACTCTTCGATCTAAAATGACCTCTAGTTCTCTTTTTTTATCCACTGTGGCCCAGGAATTAGGTATTGGTTGTGATTGAATAGCATATGGTGGACATTTCTTCAAGAGGGAAAGATGGAAATTTGGATGAATCCTCGAGATTGGTGGTAGTTTTAAGGTATATGCAACAGCCCCAACTTTTTCTAAAACCTAATAACAACTAAAGAAATGAGGGTCTAGCTTTTTTGTGGAACATCTTTTTACATAATATTGTCTTAGTGGCTACAATTTTAAAAGCACCCAGTCACCTTCTTTAAATTTCCTCTCAAATCTTCTTCTATCAACATGCTATTTCATCCAATTCACTGCTACAATTAAGTTATGTTTTAGTTTTTGCAAGATCAATTCCCTTGTTGCAAAGCTTTGATCTATCACCTCCATTGAGAAATCATAGGGTATATGGGGAATATGCACATGTGGGGGTTGACCATATATCACTTCATATGGAGTAATTCCAATAAAAGTATGGAATGTAATATTATGCCACCATTCAACAACAGATACCCACCTACTCCACTCTTTATATGCATTCCAAGTTAGGCTTCTCAAGTAGGCTTCCAAACATCTATTTAAAACCTCACTTTGACCATTACTTTGTGGATGGTAAATTGATGAGAGGCATTGAGTGACACCCAATTTTGTGATAAATTCATGCCAAAATCTGTTAGTAAAAAGCAAATCCTTATCATTCATAATGTTGGTTGGCACTCCATATAATTTATATATGTTATCAAGGAAGATCTGAGCCAAGGAAGATTTAAGCCAATTGAGATGCTGTGAAAGGGTGGGCTAAGGGAATGAAGTAAGTATACTTGCTTAACCTGTCCACACCCTATTTGGAATAGGCAAGGGTTATAATAACCTAGGTTGAGCTATTGTTTTATATTTGCACTTAAGGCATATGTCACAACTTTTAATGAACTTTTTTTATGTCTTCAATCATACCCTTCTAATAAAGCATGGCCTTAATTCATTTCCAAGTGGCTTTAACTTCTGACCTCTTTAAGGTGATGAATGCAACCATTGCAGTATAAGATTTCTACTACTAGTTTGAGATCCCACCACCACCTTATTCTTCCTTGTTAATACTTTTCCATTCCACTTGTATTTAGGATGTAAGGAGTTGTCAACTTATAAATCTTGTATTAATTGTTGCAAGCAGCTTGTTAGCCTTATATTCATTAATGATTTCAAACCACAAATCAATAGATATTGAAAAAGTAGCCATCACCAATAATTCCCCATGCTAAGCTCGTGAAAGGGCATTTGTTACTTGGTTGTTGTTTCCCTTTTTATAATAGATCTCATAATCCTTTTCTATGAGTTTGGTCACCTAATTATATTGAGTATGGGTAGATAACCTCTATTCTAAGAGGTATTTCAAACTTTGTTGGCCAATAAGTATAATAAAAGACCTCCTACTTAAATATTATTGTCATTTTTCTATTGCATGCACCACAACCAATAGCTCTTTATCTTTAACAGATAAGGTTCATTTTCTAGACGATAATACCTTGCTTATAAAAGCAATGAGATGTTTATCTTGTATAAAGATAGCTCTTATATCTAAATTGGAGTCATTCGTTTCTATGTTGAAAGGTTTATCCATGTCTCGTAATGCTAAGATAGGTGCATTAGTGAAAGCTCGCTTGAGTTCATTGAAAGGTTCTTTAGCTTCTTAACTTTACTTGAACTAATCCCTTTTGAATAAATCAATTAAAGGCTTAGCAATGATGTTATAGTTTCTAATAAACTGTCTGTAATTGCTTGTTAAACTCAAAAAAACTTGTCACTTGTTTCACTGAATTCACAATAAGCCATTTCACTATTGCTTTAACCTTTTGAAGGTTAGTAGACACTCTTTTGGCTAAGACGAAATGCCCCAAATATTCAATCCTTCCTACTGCAAAGGCACACTTGTTTCTTTTAACAAAATAATTGTGTTCCTTTAGGGTGTTCAAGACATCTCTCAAATGTTCAACATGTTCTTCCATGCTTCTACTATAGACTAAGATGTCATCGAAGAAGACTAACACATACTTCCTTAATTATTTTTCAAAAATGGCATTCATGGCTGCTTAAAAGGTAGAAGTAGTATTCATAATGCCCTGAGTGTGTTTGGAAAGTAATTTTGTACACATTTTTTCCTTCATTCGATTCTAATGATAGCCCAAATATAAATCTAGCTTAAAAAAAACTTTATCCCTTCCCAACTCATTTAACATATCTTCCACCAAATGAATTAGGAACTTACTCTTCACTATAATTTTGTCAAGGGCCTTATAATCAATGCACATCCATTTGCTTCCATCTTTTGTTTTCTTGGATCAATACTATAGGTGAAGCAAATGGAGAAGAGTTATGTTGAGTAGCCCCAGCTTGTAGTAGCTCCTTAATCACCTTTTCAATGACATCTTTTTAAATAGCTAGGTATATGTAAGATCTGATGTTTACTGGATTTAAACCCTCCTTTAGCATAATCTGGTGATTATGGTTAGGCCTATGGAATGGAAGAGATGTTGGTTCTTAAAAGACATTATCAAACTTTTCAGGTAATTTTTTTATTTCTATAGTTATACTGGACCCTTCTTTTGTATTGACAACATAATATAATATCCCATTCTGCTAAGGTATAACTTGCAAAATGAAAGCATGAGTATGGTTGACAATAAGTTTTTGCAATTTACCTTCCCTAATAATTTTATTTCTAGGATCTTTAGCTGCTGTTAGTCTTAATGTTTGCCTACCCATTCAAACTTCATAATCAAATTAAGGCAATCCCAATTAATAATGCCAAAGGTTCTCAACCATTGCATACCCAACATCATATCACAACTTACCAGAGGAGTAAGCATAACATCTATAACAAATTCCACCACTTAAGTTGTCCATTTCGGGCTTTCACATACCCCCTTACCTTGTATTTTACCACCATGTGCCACAATAACATTAATTTCATCACTTAGTTTCACCTTCCTTTGTACGTCCTTACAAATATCAACATTAAGGAAGTTATGAATACTTCCTATATCCAAAAGAATATGCAGCAACTTTTTCCTTACTCGCCTAGTGATCCTTGTTATTGGAAACATTGTAGTGTTGCCTTGAGGTGTGCTATCTAGAGAAGAATTAAAAGTAATGGTCCCATGAAGAGCATTAAGGGAAATGATTGGTTCTTTAGGTACTTCCACTAGTGTCATTTCATTGTTCATTAATCTTCTTCAATTCTTGCACTTCTTCCTCTACTTCCATAAAGAAAATTTACATTTTCTTCTTTTAGGGACACTCATGCCCTAGTGTATACTTCTCATGACAGAAGTAACACAAATTTTTGCTTTCACGCTCTTTCCACTTCCATTGGGGTTAATCTTTGTTGGAATCTCAGAGTTGATTTTCACAAAATTCCCTTCAGTGTACTGGAACTTCCCATGCCTCCATCAATGCTTTTCCATGGTTTGATCTCTGTGCCTTCCCCATTTGACCTATTAGGTTTACTAGAATACACTTAAGCAAAAGCTAATTGCCCTTATGGGATCGAATAGAAACAGTCCCAATAAGTTGAATATTGAGTTATTATGGCTTAGCTTCTTGTAGCTTAGCCAAACGAGTGGCATTCAGTAGTGTAGTGGGATGGAAGAGTTTCACTCTCATAGCTAGCTCGAGTTTTAAACCAACAACATAATAGCTCAACTTCTGAGCTTCAGTGAGTTCTACTCTACACATTAATGCATCAAATGCTTCTTGGAATTGACTTAAAGTTCCTTGTTGTTTCAATTGCATCAATTCATCTATATCATCAAATAAAGACCCAAACTATACTTTAATTGCTTCAACAAATGTCGACCATGTTAATCTCTTATATCCCAATTTTTCTAAATTTTGGAACCACTTATAGCTACCTCGTTTAAAGAAATACTTGTCAGTGTTACCTATTTGGTTTTGGGTGTGCTGTCTAAAGCAAAGAAATACTCGCACTTTGAAATCCAATTAGTGACATCCTCCCTTGTAAATTTTGGAAAATTGATTTTAACGAATTAGGTGCCCTAGTAATTCCCTTATTGAGCTCCGTTCATGATCGTGATTCTTACTCATCACTTCTGTAAATTGGTAAGATAATCCACAAATTAATTCTTGTAGGCCAGTTACTTGTTGCTCCATCGAAGACAAGCACTACTCTATTGCTATTCGAATTTGTTCCTTTGATTCATGAATGCTAGTTTGGGATCAATTTGTGTTAGCCATGGCCAAAGATTACCGCTTCAATACCAGTTAATAAGTCCTAGAAATTCAAAAAGGAGAATAGAGGGAGGAGAGAACGAAGAGAAGAAGAGAACAAGAAAAATTTTATTGCAATAGATTGATAGATACAGATCACCAATTCTTGAGGTTTATAACAGCTGCCTAACGACCTCTAGGAAAATTACAAAATAGCTTCCCGACAACTAATAATTGAAATTGTTATAATAAAAAGACATAAATAACCCAAAAATAACCCCTTTTCCTTGACACATCTTTCGCCTTTTAAATGATGCGCAGGGATGTAAGCGTTGGATACTAATTACAGGATGATATACAGGTGTTAAAACTAAATCTTAAACACGAAAGGTTTAGAAGAATAAACAATTTCTTGATGCAGAGAAGAACAGATAAAATTTGATACACATGAGAAAGTAATAGAAAGAGAACTCAAAATATATAGATCTACACATAATATACGTCTCATCTCTTTCGTCTTATATACCTCTGACCCAACAGAAGAGCTCAACTCACGGGCGGACAGTTTAAGGCAGTTAATTCTTTTGATCGGATCAATATCTGCACTGCTGTATCTATCAACCTCTAATTTAGAACTTATCCCATAATTGGGTCAATATCCAGATCTTTTTCTTTTACACCGGGCATAATCAATAGCCAGATCCAACTTGCTAAATTTGTGTCATTCGGATCTGAGTTCGTACAATAATGGAATACTAAATCTGGGCCATAAAGCCCAACCAACACAAGCTTGCATAAAGGCTTTTACCCTTTTTGTTTTAGGCCATGTGTACCTAAATGAGCATCAGGCCTCTGTAAATTTATGCATGTTTTTAGAGCAAGAAGTTTGCTTCTCTTACAAGGTATATTCAACCGTATAATTCTACAGTTGAACTTTACTGACGGTAGATTATACAATAATAAGCATTGTGAAGTTGATTCTTAATTTTAATAATATTCCAATCCGTTTCTGATGGAATTTTTTAGAACAATAAAATAAAACGACTAGTGGCTGTGCAGATAAGATCCACTCAGGTCTAGAACATTTTAGAAGTCAAGACCAAAGAAGAAGATGGTGTAAATATGCGTGGAAAATTGACGGATTATAAAGAAGAATAGAGAGAAGTTGAGGTAGGCTTAAGCATCAAATTATATTTCGGCTTCACCGCAAGTGGGAACATGAGGTGGAATTTCAATGAGGAAAGCGGCTGTGGGTCAGGCTTCGGCTTTCTTCCCAAATTCTAAGAATGGAATAGAAGACCAAAGACTTCTGCTTTGTTTAGTTGGGAGGATTTAAGAGCCCTTTTTGACCCTTCATTCCTCTGTCGCCAAAGCCGAATTCCCCAGCTATTCCGATTACTGACACGTGTAAATCCAGGAGCCATCCCAAATTAATAACTTATGATTTTTTTTTTTTTTTTTGTGGTTTACAAAAATTACAAAGTTTTGAGAAAAATGTTATAAAAGGACAAGATATAATTTATATAGAGGAAAAGTGCAACTTAAGGTAATCCTCTTGAATTAAATTATGGTTCTTGTTAACTTCAATTCAAATTATCAATTTCAATATTTTTTATAGAAAACTCTTAAATATATATATATTTGATTTATTTAAAAACATGTCTTAATTAAGGGACCTTTAAATCTTAAAAAAGTTAAATGTATCGGATCTAAAGATTATCGGATGACAAATCAAAAATTTTTAAAGATTGAATCACATATTTTTAAAAGAACAAAAAAACTGATGCATATATCTTTTATAGACCAAAAGTTACATTTCGTTTAATTTAATTGATATAACTTTCAATTATCCACTGTTTTCAGGTCCATTAATTTTGTATTTTAGTATATCAATCTGTATCGACTTAAAAAAAAAAAGTCAGAAAATAAAATCTAACCTTCTTTTAAAGGGCAACAATCTTATCCAAGTGACCAAGTGCATTCTATTCATAATTCCAATTTAAAATATTAATGTGACTTGCAGATCTAAATATCTCTCTTGATTATAATTGTTAAAAAAGGATTTGATGTGCTAATTATGCACTCCTTTATTTTTAAAAAAATGACTAAAAGGCTTTATGAGATTACTTGTTTATTACTGTATTCGAAAATCTTTTTAAAACAATAAAAGTGTGTGAAAACTTCAAGAATAAATTGTAATTGAAATATAATTATTTGTATTAACTTTATTAAGTAGAGTGATTTTATTGAACCATCTCTCTTAGAAAAGAAAAAGTCAGAGCTTAACCGACCCATGACCCTGAGTGGGGCCCCACGGGTCGGATTAATGACTCAACCGCAATAAAAAAATAATGTTCCCCTGGCTTTTGAGTTTTGACCCTACGGGGGTCGCACTCATCGCCGCTTACTGAAATGAGTCATTTTAACACGTGGCTCATGCCGTATCAATCAACAGACAATAACGGACCTACCATACCTTACCTATAATCACTTCATAACGGCGGTTGCATTAATACATGACAAGTGTCAAATTAACCTGAAACTATTAGGCATGGTCTCTGGTCAAAAGGGTTATTTAAATTGTATATATATAAAAAGAAGAATCCCTTAACTTTTTTTTTTTTTTATAATTAGTAATTTCAAAATTTTACTATGCCAATTTGTTTTATTTTTTAAAAAATCTAAACTATTGGAACGTCTTTTTATTTTATAATATTTTTAATATAAAATTTATTTATAGTTATATATATTATTTAAAATCAAGATATCAAAAGATCCCAATTTCCCAAACATATATTACTATGTAGAATATATGAAAATATCACAAGGAAACTTTTTTCTTTTTGGGGGTTTCTTTCCGGTTTTGGATGGATGAAGGCATACATTTTCTTCTGTCAAACCGTGTTTGCTTTGGTAAATGACTGGCAAGAAGTTTAATTAGCGAGTAAGAATCATATTTGAGGTTAATATTTTCCTTTTCTGCACGTGACATTTTGGAACAAGCTCTACGTTCTTACACGTGGAGCATAAAAAATTGGTTTAAACGTTGGTGCACATTGAACGCGTTTTCCGGGTGCCACAAAACATCACTTCATAATTCATGTAGGGGGGCCACGCTCCGCGAATTAAATCATAAAAAGCTTCTGAAACTCAGTGCTGTTTAACGTCTTCAAACCAAACTGCCTCCCCAATTTTGTTGTTCAGAGTTTCGATTGTTTGCCATGCACGCTGAAACGAAAGGGAAAGAAGAAGTAAAAAGCAGAATGAAGAAGCGAAGGGCTGGAAGGAAGAAGTTCCATGAGACTCGGCATCCCACCTACAAAGGGGTGAGGCAAAGGAATGGGAAGTGGGTGTGCGAGCTGCGGCAACCCAAAAACAAAGCACGCGTATGGCTTGGGACTTTCGCTAACCCAGACATGGCAGCTATAGCCTACGATGTTGCTGTTCTGGCTTTCAAGGGCGACTCTGCTTCCTTAAATTTCCCGCAGGCAGCTTCCTCCTTGCCTCGCCTTAATTCCCATACATCCTCCATCAGAGCTATTCAGTTTGCAGCCATGGAAGCAGCTGAGAAGTACTTTTGCAGTGATCAGGTCAAACAGGTCGACTGTAGCTTTGAGTTCTCAGAGTCGGAAGTGGGTTTATTAGAAGGAGATGAACCTAGGAGTTTGTATTGGGATGAAGAGGAGGTGTTTAACATGCCCGGACTCATGAACAGCATGGCAGAAGGGTTGATTATCACACCCCCAGCCTTGCAGAGAGGCTTCAATTGGGTTGGTATGGAAACTACCACCGACTTGACTCTCTGGGGAGACTGACATAACTCCGAAAACTTAAAAACCCTAAACTCATTACATACTAGAAAGTTTAATGTTAAATGTTCAATTTCTACTCATGCTCCTTCTCTTATTCTTTACCGCCGAAGCCTTGTGCCTCAAGTCCTAATATGATATATTTGTTTCCTGCAATATCCAGAGACATTTGAATGATATTAATATTGAAGCTGTCATTCTGTTAATTTTAAATTTATACTTATATACGTCCAAAATGTGTATAAATAGGGAGTCATAGGGGCCCAGCATATTTTTTGACCCTGCATAACAGTTAACCAAATGAATTTTTCCCCAATAATTGAATCCGGGAAGGAGAATGCATTTCCACGGAGTCAGAATCGGGGAATAATACTCTCGTGCAAGTAACAACGGGAACAGCTTGATGAACTGGTTCCTCTTTTGGGAGGAGAGCAAATACTTTTACCACTAGGCCATATTCCTTTGGTTTGGCGACAAGTCGAACAAGAATGCTAAACTCAAATTAAATGAAAGCATATAGACATAGTCGAAAAAATTGTTAACTTCTTTGGTTCGGTGATGTTTTATTCGATTTCATTCGCAATATTTTTCTAATAGCCCATTTGCTTGGCTCAATTATAAATAACAAAATATTTTTTAAAAAAATATAAACAATATGCCGAACTGTATATATTTGATAGCATAGATTAAGAGAAATTGCATTTGTCCATCTGTTATAATTAATGTCCACCCTAATTTAGAAAAATAACAATCGACTCTTTAGTCTATTAATCCTATTAGAATAAGCCCTTTGCATCTAAATTTAATACAAATTTCATCTTTCCTTTTGTCTTCCCTAATTAATTTGTTCTTAGTTTAAAACCATTTTCTTTAATTTCTTTTTACATTCCATCAAATATTCTAGTCTACACACTACTGATTATCGTGTTCTAATTTGGGTTTTATTTTTAGAGTAAATTACACAAGTTTTCTTTTTAAGTTTTGCTAAAATTATATAGATATTTTTTATTTTTAAAATATATACAAATCTTGTATGAAAAAAAAAGTAACACTACTTTAATTCAATTTTAAATTTGTTGATTAAAATACTCTCCATCAACTTAAATATATATTTTAATTAAAATACCTTTTTGCACAATTTTTTTATGGAGGATATTTTAGGTAAAAAAATTAAAATTATACTACTAAAATATATTGTAAAAATAAAAAAAAATCTATATGATTTTAATAAAATTTTAAAAAAAAGTATGCAATTTACTCTTATTTCTATAACGCCAAACATGCTTATGATGCACTTTCTAACCTTGCCACACCAAGCTACTCGCTCTCAAACTCCATCTATCATTTTCATCATTTAAAATATAAATCAACTGTCAAATATTAATTTCTATAATGATAAAAAAGAGTCACTTTTGTTTTCTTCCTTCTTCCCAAGCCTATCACGTATCTTTTTTTGTCTTAATATATATGCCCTTATCTCTAGCAGCAAATGGAGGCCAACGTGATTGTGAATTGCGTTCGTCCTTGAATCGTTAGACCGTACATAGAGCAATTTAGTTTTTTGTGACTTTTGAAATTAATCGTGTGGCCGGTTTCTTTTATTATAGAACAAAAATTTAAAAGTTACGGATAGATTAGATTAAACTGTAGATGTAGTTTTTCATGGCCATTGGTTTTTGAACGTTAGGCACGTTAAGATTTTTTCTTTTTTCGCTAACGTTTCAGGAATTGAAAATAACCACCCTGATAGTGGTCAAATATTTTAGAGATGACTCAACTTCGACATAATTACTCGAATACCCTTTTAGGTATTTGAATATTTCTTAACTATTTCGATCCATTTACTCTAAAAACATGTCTTTAGCTCTGATTGTAGGCTGCAACTCACTTACATGAAGTCAGAATAGCTCGTAATCGCTAGTTAATCATACGATAATGAATTTGTTCTCGGACCTTGTGATAAGTGCATATTCTATAATTAAATAAGTGTAGATTTTGGGATATCTTGGATTAAATTTATAAATATTTTATATCTATTTAATCTATTTTGTATATTTTCTTCCTAAATTTAATCCTTAGACAAAAATAGAATTTGGATAGAAAATCTACTTGTATATTCTTTTTTTCTATGCAAGAAAAATAATAAATAAAGAAGGAAAAAAAGAGAGAAAAGGATAGCGTTTTGTTCACAATGACGAAGCTTGAATTTTTAAAAGAATGATGGAGAATGGGCAAAAAATAAAAAAAAATTATATAAAACATAATATTTCATTAGAATTAATATTAGAAACTAATATTTAAATCATTTTATTTTGTTATTCTTAGTCATCTTTTTGTTAGACTTTAGTAATTTTTTTTGTTAGGATTATAATTTAATATTATTTTTTATTATTAGAAGTTATGTTTTATTAGGACTAGGATTTATCATTAATAATTATCTTGTGGACTCTATATATAGTTTATAGGACTACTAGTGACGATTCATAATTCTAATAAAAGATTACAAAACGATAATTATTAAAGCCTAACAAAAAATATAACTAAGAATAACAAAATAAGTTTCTAATACTAATTCTAATGAAGGATTATTTGTTATATTTATTTTTAACCCATAATTTACAAATAATTAATAATAGCTTTTTTTATCATTATTTTCTCATTCTCCATCATTCTCTTAAAAACTTCAGTTTCTTCCTTGCGAACAAAACGATATTCCTCTCTCTCCTTTTTTTTCTTCATTTATTTTTATTTTTTGCAAAGAAAAAAAGAATATATAAATAGATTTTCTACCTGAATCCTATTTTTGTCTAATAATTAAATTTAGGAAGAAAATATATAAAATAAATTAAATAGGTATAAAATATTTATAAATTTAATCCAATATATCCTAAAATCTACACCTATTTAATTATAAAATATACACTTATCAAATTCCTTCACACTTAGCTCATTACTTGTCCTCAAGTAACAATTATTTCAATTAGAGCCACCGTACATACTTTTCCTACTCAAGATGGACTATCACCTAATATATAAAGATAAGGATCAATAATCACCTCATCATCAATTCACAATCATTCAAAGGCTCTTATGTGTGTGTGTGTGTGTGTGTGTTGAGTGTTAACCTAAATAATTTACTAAATGACAGGATAAAAAATTATAATACTTATTTATAAATTCACAATATTCTAATTAATTATGTTAGAACTAACTTTGGTATAGCAGAAGTTTTTATTACACTACTCCTTTTATGATTTTTCTTTTTTCTTTTTTTCTTTTTTGGACCATTATATAGGCTTTTTTGATGTGAACTTTTATACTGGTGATACAAAGGCTCCATTATTCAAGTTTTAATAACATGACTAGTACTAAGATGCTACTAGCACAATCATAACTCTACTTACACCATTTGACGTGAAGATCAATATTGGTGATAAAAACCCCCAGTTACTAAACATAATTTTGAGTCATCGGAGTTGAAAATATGAGCACGTGTACATTTCCTTTTCTTTACCTTGCTCTAATTAGTTTTTTTTTTAATTGACATCCCCTTTCCAATAAGTTTCTAGCAATAATTAATTGAAAGCAAATGAATTTAAAAATTAAATATTATAACCATTTACCTATAACTTAGTAAATTATGGTTAATAGTTCAATTGTGATTCTTAGTATTAGCCCCAAAATTTTAGCTACTTGATTTATAAGTAAACTACTTTACCTACTAAATAAAAATATGCATAATGAAATGAATATATAAAATAACCTTTAATCAATACAAGTTATGAGGGTAAGAGTTTTACTTACTATAGCACCTTGTATCTATCACCCATCACATTATTGTCTGTCTAGCATACCTCTTGCTAACCCAAGTGAAGATTTCAATATCTATCCTACTACATGGCAATTGGATGATCAAACTTTTTTGACTACAACGCAGCCAGAAATATGACTATTTTGCTTATATGCCATTTCTAAGTGGTATTCTTTCTTGTTAAACTTGACAATTACAATTTCAATATTATTTGTGTGACACAAATTCTATTTTTTCGATATTTGGATTAGATTTTTATTATAACATTTTATAATCCTTATAAAAATTTTATAATCCACATGAAAAAAATAAATCAGTAATTGAACTAAATGTTTAAATAGTATAACCTATAAAACAAATTTTTATTGGCATAAATAAGAATAATTAAATAGCTAAATACTTTGCTCACAATATTTTATAGCATCACAAACAATTGAGTCACACTAGATAAAGAATGGAACTAAATTTAAGATGAATGGAATATGTTGGGGGCCTCGTTTTAAAGACAATTTTGAGGGCTAACAAGTTGAATAAGACTAAATGGGAAAAATTGACAAATAAATATATATATATCAAGGGTAAAAATGTGAATATATTTTCATTTAAAACACGGCACATGAAAAGGGTGCAGTTTAGAAAAGAAAGTATACAATATGCCTTCTTTTCATATGGGTTTCCATTTCTTGTGACGGATGCATACCAAACAAATTTTTAGTTATAGATTTCATTTTCCTTTCAATTTTTATGGGTATGCCAAACGAGGCCATGTTTCACTCCAATTGCATTATGGACCTTTTGGTTTTGGGCTTTGGCACATTTGGAGCATCATTTTTGGATAACATGATTTGGGCTTCACTTTTAAGCACTTCAAACATAGGACTAAGCTATTCCAAACATAGCCCATGAGCCATTTTTGGGTCTGAAATACTCTATTGGCCAAAATTTTTTGTTGGCTTCCTAAGCTTAAATTTTGGATATTTTTTGGCATTTTAGAATTGAAAGGTGCATTGGGTTAAATTTGTTGCTAATGCAAAATTATTCCTTAGCCATCTATAAATAGAAAATGCATTGTCCTAATTTTCAAGCAAATTTTTGGATGAAACTTTTGGTGTGCTATTTTTTTTTTGGGACTATTTTGAACAAATTTGTAGGAATCATTTTGTTCAAAAACTTTTGTAATAATTTATTTTTTGGCCATTTATTTTGTCTAAAAATTATTTAAAGCCATTTGATTTGTCCAAATTTTAATTAAATTACTTTAGGCAACTTAGGTTAGTTTTGGCAATATTTAATGGGCCTTTTGTCAAAAATTATTGTTAAATTAATTTTTAATGCCATTGAATTTTGCCTAAATTATAAAAAATTATTTTTGGAAAAATTTTGGCACATTTTTTAATGGGAATTAATTTATGGTGTTATTTAATCTATGATTAATTTTGGTAAATTAATTTTTAAGAAATATTTATGGCACACATGGATTAAACTAAAGTAAGAATATTAATTAATTAATTAGGCATATTTTATTTAGTAGATTAATTGTTTAATTCCCATTATGAAATGTTTATTTATGTATTTATGTTTAGTCATATATATATTCAATCATTTAATTTTGATTATGATGTCATATGATCTATATAATTTTAGTTTAATTAAATTTTAGTCATAGAATATTTAATTATTTTAAAATTGTACATTAGGTATTTAATTATTAAATTAAGTTTAGGATCACATAAAGAAAAATGACATCAAATTGTTAATTTTTTTAATTAAGATGTCATGTGATTTATATAATTTTAATTCAATTAAAATTTAGGCATAGCACCTTTAGTTATTCTAAAATTATGCATTAGATATTAAAATTAAATTCAGGATCAAATAAAGAAAAATGACATCAATTTTTAATTAATATATTTAATATGATAATCATTATCTCACATGATTAATATTATTATATTTTATATGATTACTTAAGGTAGGATAGTGAATTTTTTTTTCTTAATTTGACTACAAGAATTAAGAAAAGAGATATAATTTGATGGTTTCATCATATTTGAACATAAACCTAATTAAATAAAACTTAACTAATAAGTAGTTTTATTTGTTATTAAATTTATGATTTAAAAGATATTTTTTACACTAGTGTAACATGTCATATGGAATATAGATTGCCTCATGATGTTGCATGTAATTATTTTTAACTTATTAACCTTTGAATATCTTTCATTTTCAAGTTCCTAAATTAAGTGAAGATAATTCTTCTTCAATTAAGATAGATAGGTGTTGATTTGCTAAGGGTCATAGATGAACAATTTGAAATCTTTGAACAAGGCTTTACAAGTAGCCTAATGACTAGATTATCATTCATTAAACTTACCAGCATAAAGAAGTTGCGAGAACATATCATGTGGATGAGGGGAAAAATGGTTCAACTAAAGACTCTAGTAGTTGAGATATTTGAATCATTCCTCACGCATTTTATTTTGACTTCCCTATTGGCTTAATAAAGGTTTTTCAAGATTTCTTGTAACATACATCATGAAAAACAGTCAATAAATCAATTACAAACCATGTGTATTCAAGAGGAATAAAAGCTTTTAGCAAAAATGGGAGAAAATACACATATGGTAACATAAGGAAAGAATAAGGAACAAGCCAAAGTGAAAAGGAAGGGTAAATAACCCATCCAATCTGACATTGTGAAATAATCTAAGTGTTTCTTTTGTAAGAAAATGGGACACATGAAAAAGGATTGCATCAAATTCAATGTTTGACTTAAAAAGAAAAGTAACTCAATCTTATTCTTTTGTTATAAATCTAATATAGCAAATCTTAAGAGTAACACATGGTGGATAGACTTTAGTTTTATAATCCACATATCTAATATCTTGCAAGGCTTTTTAAACTAAAGGAAGCCGATAAACAATAAGCAGTTCATCTATTCGAGAAGTAAGATAGACTTACGAGTGGAAGCTATAAAAACATGTAGATTGATGTTTAATACTAACTTTGTTTTGATTTTAGATATGACCTTTTTTATACCAAGTTTTTTTAGAAACTTGATTTCCATTTTTAAACTAAGACCATTAGGATATTCTTTTAAATTTTTTAATAATATATTCAAGCTATTTTATAAATATGATATTATTAGAAATGGTATAATTTGTGATGGTCTATTTTTAATTCAATTACAAAACAGTGTCTTTAAGGATTCAAAGTACAAGTATTAAAACATACGTTACTAATGAAGTTTCTCTAAGCTATGGTACTATAGAATAAATCATATCTAAATAAGGATGATCAAAAGATTAGTCAATGATGAAGTACTAAATACTATTGACTTTATCGATTTTAACATTTATTTAAATTACATTAAAGGAAAGTAAACTAATAAGACCAAGAAAGGTGCTAATAGAAGCTTTAATATATTAAAAATCATATATAAGGATATTTGTAATTCGTATATACACTCTTATAATAAAAAATGTTTTATTACTTTTATTAATAATTACTCATGATTCATATATCTTTATTTGCCTAATAATAAGAATGAGACATTAAATGCCTTTAAGATATTTAAAGAAAAAATATAAAAATAATGTGGTAAACAAATTAAAATAATAATATTAAATATAAGTAGTGAGTATTATGATAGATACATTAAAGATGGACAAGTATTGGGTTCATTTGCTCATTTTCTTCAAGAACACAAGATTATTGCCTAAGACATTATACCTGTGTCTCCAAAAGAAAGAATTGAAAATTGTTGGATATAATAAGGAGTATGTTAAACAGGTTAAAACTTTTTACGTCCTTATGGATTGAAACCCTTAAAACGGTTGTATATATTCTTAATTGAATTCTAATTAATATTATTGAAAAGATGCTATTTGAGTTATAAGAAGGTTAGAAACCAAGTTTAAGATATGTGTGCATTTAGGGATGCCCGTTTAAGGTTAGTGTTTACAATTCACAAAAGAAGACTAACTACCATCAGTGGCCACTTCATTAGATATACTGAAAGGTCTAAATGATATAGATTTTATTGTTTATCTCATAGCACTAAGACTATTGAATCAAGAAATACAAAATTTTGTTAGAATGACTTAATTGGTGAAAGTAATTAAACTTAAAATTTAGATTTTAAAGATGATCAATTTGGCATCAAACTCCAACATAAAATGATAGATTAGTTATGATCCATGCCTCTCAAGTTCAAATGGGAATTGAACAACCAATTATTAAGGATTCATAAGTTATTAACTATGACTAAATTGATTCAATTGTTGAACAGCTACAAAAAATTGATGAGCAACTAGTTGAGCAACCTACTTCATAAAAGAATATTGACTCAACATTAATAATATCAATTAAGATAAAGAGATTAGCAATTCATAGTGAATATACTATGTACCTACAATAATTTGACTACAATATAAGAGCTAAAAATAAACTTAAAATGTTTTCATAAATCATCAATTGCAAAGAATTTGAACTGTAAGAAATGTCATAAAGGAAGAGAAAGAATCCATGATGTCGAATAGAGTTTAGGATTTTGGTTAAGTTACCTAATGGTTCTAAGGTCATTAGATGCAAATGGGTCTATAAAATGAAAAATGACTTATTAGGCAATACTAAAAGATATAAGGCAAGACTCATAGCAAAAGAATTCATTCAAAAAGAAATAATCAGTTATATAAAGACTATTTTTCCTATACTTTCTTTCGTGTAATAATGATATTGGTTATCCATTGTGACTTAAAACTACATTATATAGATGTAAAGATGACATTTTTTTTTAATGAGGAACTACAAAGGAAGGTATATATGAGATAACTTAAAGGATTATCCTCAAGTGCCACTGAGTACTTAGGGTGCAAGTTTAAAAAACTAATGTATGGACTGAAATAAGCCTCCCACTTATAGTACTTGAAATTTCATAATATTATCTTCCCATTTGGATTTGTCAAAAGTGTCTTGGACTAACGTATATATTAGAAGGTCAGTATGAGTAAAATTTATTTATTTTATATTATATGTGGATGATATATTACTAGCAACTAATGATTAGTGATTATTGTGTGAGGTAAAATAGTTTATCTCTAATAATTTTAATATGAATGATATGGATGATGTATCTTATGTTATTGACATTAAGATCCATAAGAATAAAACTCTTAGTTTTATTGGAAAAACCCTATATGAATAAGGTTTTATAAATATTTCGAATGAAAGATTATTCACCAAGTGTAGCATCAATTGTGAAATGCAACAGGTACAATTTGAACTAATGTGGAAAGAATAATCTAAAGAATGAACAAATGCATAACATTCTATATGTTTTTACTGTCAAAAGCCTTATGTATGTTTAGATTTATATAGGACTTGACATTGCATTAATGTTAGACAGATTTCATAATAATCTAAGTATGGATCACTGAAGAGTTGTAAAAAAAGTTATGTGTTATCTTAAGGTTATCAAGTACTACATGTTGATATATAGACAAACTGATAACCTTGAAGTAGTCGATTATTCATATTCAAATTTTGCCATATGTGTTGATTCATAGAAATCAATATTAGGTTACATTTTTATATTTGTTGGCAAAATCATATATTAGAAGAGTATTAAGCAAACTTTGACTGCTATTTTTACCATAAAAGCTAAGTTCAAATCTTGTTTTAAGAAAACTTTGTATGGTGTATGACTTAAAAGGTTTTTTTTTTTTAGCTTAGAATTGTCGATAGGATCTTTAGACCATTAAGAATGTACTGTGATAATATAGTCGCCATTTTTTTGACTAAGAACAATAGAAGTATATGTCAAAGTAAGTACATCAACATTAAGTATTTAGTCATTTGAAAACATATTATGGAAAATAAAGTCACCATTAAATATATTAGTATTGAATAGATGATAGTTGATCTTTTAACAAAAAGCCAGCACCAACAAGGTTTAAGAATCATGTAGTAAGAATAGGACTTGCTTCGATATTAAGTTTTTTATGTGTATATTATATATCATTTGTAATAAAACTCTTGTTTAGTTTAAGTTATTTTTCCCATTTTGAATGCACTTTTATGTTTTGAAAATAATAACATTAAAAGGGCTTAAAATAAATATATGACTTGTTCATTAAGTTATAGTGGATTGGAGAAATAAAGTGTATTATGGTACATGGAAGATAATACTCACATGTAGAGGATCTACCACCATGTTTCGTGCATTTACTTTTCTCTTTCTTGGAATATAAATTTCATGTATCTTGAAATTATTATGAATTAAAATATTTAGATTAAGTTAGAGAATATTAGCCGTTGGTTGTTAAACCTTGGCCATATTTAGATTATTTTTTCTTTTTTTGCCAACATTTTAGAAACTAAAAATAACCACCCTATAAATTGCCTAACATTTTAGGGATTTTAGGGTATTTGGGATCATTGTATTAAGATATTCCTTCTTTCCATCAATTTTCATGCTCTTTTGATAGGAAGGAACATAGAATATATATATATATATATATATCCTATGCATCCTTGGTTGAGAATATTATCACTCTAATTACATTAAAATCAAATGGACACCATCTAAGAGATAAAACTTAAAATCAAAAGCATCCATAGGCATATAACAATAAGCAACCTTTTTAGAAATATAGAAATCTCAATAACAATGATTGGAGTTATTTTTCTGCATCTCCTTTATTATTTAGATATCATTATGTTTAGTATATAATAGTTTAATAATTTTTTATATTTTTATTATCAAATTCTGTAATTAAAATATAATAAGTATACAAATTTTCAATTATAATATGATAAATGTATAATTAAATTGAAGAACTATATACTTGTCAAGAAATATATATATATATACTTATTATGTTTTAATTAAAAAATTTGATAGTAAAGATATAAATACTTACATATAAATTTTTTTTTTCAGATAAATTTGGTTGAAAAAGATGAAGATGAAGATGAAAGCAAAAGGACTATTAAATAAGAGGAAAAGCATTTGAGTATATTTGTCTTGTTAAATTTTAAATTTTTTTTTTGATACATTAAATTTTTTAAATTTAGATGATAAAGAGCTTATTATAATAAGATCAATAAATTAGATAATCGAGTGCAATTTTACTTAGATTAAAAGGTACATGACAATTGAAGACAAAAATCATGGTAGATAAGTATAATTTTCTCCATAAATTAATATGTTATGAGAACAAATATGAAGATGAAGTTCAAGAAAAAATGACGGGATAAAAAAATTGAGAGAATATCTTTTCCCTTAATTGTTAAAATGTTGGAAGGAAGACATTGTCAACTTGTTCATAATTTAGTTTATGTGCGGTGTTATATGCATCAATTTGTTTAAAATAGGGAGATATATGTCAAATTAATTTTACAACCATTTAGATCATGTGTTAATTAGGGTCGGAACTTGCCAGGTTAAAAGTTAACCCAAGTGTTGGATTTGTTAATTAATGAACATTGGTTGAATAAAGGACAAAATTTAGATATAAATTCTGCAAGTGTTTATTATTAAAATTTTCTATGAAAACATAACATGATATATATATATATATATATTTCAATTTAAAAAGTACATTATTGACTCACTCAAAATAGTTATTTCACATATCATAATTTAATTTATATTTTAATAGCAAATATTTAAAGGATTATATCAATTTTTTTAAAAAAAATACTTTAGTATTGTAACCTTGTAATTAGGAATAATATTGAAAAAAAAAAAGATACAGTGGCACCAACATTATTTTAGGCAAATATTGATAGTAATGCTGGAATTTTGTTTTTCCTTTGCGATGGTGTTTGCGGTTTCACTAACGTAAGGATTTTTTCAGGCTAAAAGCATAAAGACTCATATAAGCAATACTTGAATTTGTTTTTCCTTTATGGGCCTTATTGGGCTTTGCTACATCTTTCCTCCCATAATAAACTCGGGCTTGAATTAATTATAAGGGCCCACAAATGTCAGTTAGCGATAATACACTGCAGTTCGTTCTCGTGGGCTTGTGTTGGTGAAGGGGAGCCCGAAGACGGCTATTTCTTCTGCCTCATATTCCCAGCAAACCAAAGAATGACAAAAAAAGAAAAAAGAAAAGAAAAGAAAAGAAAAGAAAAGAGCTTGGACCATGAAATTGTTTAGGGCAATGTTTTAAAAATCGGACCGGTTATTGAACAGGTGAAAACACTGGTTCACGGTTCATTGGTCGAACCGTGGTTAAACCGTGGTCGAACCGGTAATAATTAATTATATTTTTTAAAAATTTTATATATTAAAAATTTAATATAAAAAATAAATTTTAAAATTCTACTTATTTGATTATTAATTTAATATTTTTTAAGATATTACAAAAATTATTTAGAGTTTTTAAATTATATTAAAATTCTACTTATTATTAAAAAATTAAAAAACAAAAACTAAATAACAATTTTGGCTAAATACATTTTTAAAAAAATGTTATTAGAAAATTAAATATAAACATAATAGAAACCAAGTATAAAAAATAATAAAGTATTTATATTTTACTTCTTTTATATTCTTTATTTTTCAAATCTATATATATATATTTCAACTCTCTCCTCTTTTTTTATTGCCTTTTATTTTTAATTTGTTAAAATTATTTGGGATAAATTATTTTGTTATATAAGAAAAAATTAAAAAAAAAAGAAAAAGAAAATATGTACAGACCGGTTTTGACCGGTTCACTTTTGCCCGATTTTGGCTGGTTTTAACCGATTCTTGACCAGTTTGACCGGTTCTTTAGTCGGCCGATTTTTCTAAGCCAATTAGACCGGACCAGGGACCGGTTCCCGGTTGAACCGGTCAAACCGGCCAGTCCGATCCGATTTTTATATCATTGGTTTAGGGATAGTAGTGTTAACATAACATCAGAAACTTTCAAATTTTAACATGAAGCAAAAATGCTGTATGATATTTTCAGAATTGAAAGCATAACGGGAGGACGAAAGATTTTACTTCTATTATGCGCCTCTTTCTTCCTTGCCACTACAAATACGGACTTGCGATAAGAAAATAAAAATATGGGGGGTGCATTGACAGATATCTGTTGGAATGTCTGACAATTTGTTGCCAAGGACAGTGACAATCATCATGATCTGAATTTTGACATTATCGATCATCTGTGAGCATCTAAAAAGGATTATAACTGAAATTGAACCACAATAAGCAATTACATAGGAGAAACATTCAGACGTCATTAATATGGCTTCCAAATTCATTTCTTTTTATGCATTTCGTCTTTATACTTGAAAACTGATTAATTTAATCCTTAACTTTCCCGCCTCCTCGCTGTATAAGCCACGCCATCCTATATCATCATACAAAATGTTATCCTCCGTTGAATTGAACAAAGAAATTATAAAACCAAACGCACACTATCACTCCGATTTGTTTTACTTTACACCACCAACTTCATCCATCAGCTTGATAATTCAGGAAGCAACGAACAAGTGAAAGTGATCCCCTTATTAATTCCATACCCAAAGGGTTTGTGACTTTATTCCCTCGGCTTCATTTCAACATATATCCGTAAGAGACCATGCAGAGTTGTGGCAGAGTATCTGAATCATACATGCAAGTCCTTAATAATCAACCCACAGCTTCAACTTCTCATAGCATCTCCTCCCATGCTTGGCCGATTCGAAGTCCGAATTATCGTTTCACAAGACACAGCAACCTCGGAACACAAATAATAGAGATCATTCATTTCTTTTTGGGGGGGGGGGGGGGCGGCTATCTGCAAATATAGCCCCTCTGTATAGCGCAAAACTTTCCTTACTTACCTAATTTGTTGGCTCTAAAAACTTAGTGAATGCAATAGCAATTGAGTGTGATTTTCTTACTTATTATTCGATTCAACTCCTGATATATGATCCAGAAGACAGCATATATACTTCAAGTGCAAAACCCCAAATGCAGTTAAATGCCCCGGGTAAATTCTGAGTAAAAATAAACCTCTTTAAATAACAAATTCTGAATTGTGATGAATAGGACACTTCAAAAGAAATGTAGTTAATGCTTCATTTTAGAAATGAATGGAGTAAGATTCCATAATTTAAAATCTGCTGTCACGTCCTCCCATGGTAGTGCCGTGAGGTTACCGTTCTACGTGGCGATATAAAATTGAGGACTTGAGGCTCGTGTTTATCCTATTCTTCAGCGGTTAAATACGCAATTTTATTTCGTTAATTTATATAAAAAAAATGAGTGACAAGATGATACAAATAATATGTCAAATTCGTTAAATATGCAACTAGAGTGGTAGATGATAAATTTAAGACTTGTTTGGTTCAATTATAGGAAAGGTAATCCATTTTTATCATTTGTGTATAATGTCTATTATATCTGTATAATTATTATTTAATTAATATTTATTATTTCAGATCTTGCTTACTCACATCTTTTAAAAGTAAAGGTATAAGTATTATTTTTCATATCACTTACTTTTTTTTTTCTCTTTTTTTTTTAACATTTTGTTAACCAAACAGGCTTTTAGTTTTAGATTTAGCTGAGTTAATCGGCCCATTACCAAGCCCAACATATAGGACCCATAACATCTAGCATTACAATATTTTTGAGTTATCACAACAGTTCCAAAATTTAATGTCACTTGTGCTCAAGAGGAATGGAAAGAAATAAAAAACTAGATGGAATGGAAAAGCAATAACACTCATGTCCCTATGTAAAAAAAAAATTAATAAAGAAAAAAATATTAATGAGTAATAATAATAAGAATATAATAAATATTTTACAAAACTCTCACTCATCTTCTCCCATGCCTTTACTAAACCATGTGTCCTAAAAATTATTTGCATAAAATTAAAAAATGCAACGATTTATAAATCATGGCTTATAATGATAATTTGATTAACAAAAATTTAAACGACATCCTATAAATTATTACATAAAATCAGATATACAACAATCTACAACCCATTGTCTATAGTAGTAATTTAAGCAATGAAATTTGAACAACACTTCAAAAATCATAGTATAATATCAAAATATGCGGTGCGTATAAAGCTATCGCTTTTGCCAATAGTTTAGGCAACAAAATTTAGACAACACTATGAAATTGTTGCATATTTTAAAATCATATAATAATTTATTAAATTGGTGCTTACGTTGGTAGTTTAAGCAACAAGATTTAGACAATATTTTTTGTAATCATTGCATAAAATTCAGATATGCAATGGCTTACAAATTTGGTGCTTATGATTGTAGTCTAAACAACATAATTCAAACGATACTTAAAATATTATTGCATGAAATCAAAATATAAAAAAAGGTACAAAACATTGATTATAGTAATAGTTTAAACAATAAAATTTAAACAACGATTTAGAACGGAATTGCCATATTTTAATATTACATTATTATTTATTATGTTCTAAATAAATTTTTAATACATATTAAAAAATAAGATATACTAAAAAGTGATTAAAAAAAGGAACATATATAAATAAAATAATGTGTAAATAAATTAACAAATGAATTTTTAGCTTAATAATAAAACTTCTTCTCTTTCAACAAAGAAGTGGGGGCTTAAGCCTTTGCCATAACATCTTTGTATAAATGGATGAGACGTGGTCAATTATGTATAGGCATTATATTTCTTATGTTTAACCAATTACTTATAAGTAAGGGTGTTTCAAAATTGTAACCTATTATTTTGTAAGCAACATTTTTTTTTTTAAGTTGTGGCTATAAGAATAGGCCATCTATGTTGGGGTGAACGAGGGCTCAATTGTTCTAACCAACTTGGATTAGCCTAATTATTTTAGCTCGAGTCGAGTCAAAATAAAATTGGAGTAATGAATGTGAATGTGGGCCTACATATAGAGAGATATATATATATATATATATATGAAAAAAAAATTTTATTTAAAGTTTAATTAGCTAGTTTGTTTTTTTTGGGAAGGAGCACATCTCTAGCATTTCTATTTATAGGTCTTTTTTTTTTTATTAAAAGTGGAAAAATAAGAAAGAGAAAAAGAGATAGAAAGATAGAAACCCAACCAAATATGGCTAGATCCAACTTGGTTGGCTAAGTCTATAAAGTATGTTTAGAACTAAAATCGAGTCAAGTCACAAGTTGAGTAAAAACCTAATCTACAGCTCGTTTAGTATACAAAAAATTATATATGGAAATGGAAATAAAAAGGAAAAAGGTGATTTTGTAAATAAGAAATACTTATAATACATTTACTTTTAATGGTTTAGTAATAATTAAATAATAATTAATAGATAATATTAAATAATAATTGATGATTAAAAAGATAACAAACATGCCACTAGTTTGTTATTTGTGCACCCTTATGTCAATTAGTAAACAATAGATTATTTATATTAAACAATAATTTGTTAGTGTTGTCGTTTTTTTTTAAATATTGTAGTGTAGACACCTCATCAATAAGCAATATCACATGATTTTACATTGTATTTTTTAGATATATATGTAGTGGTTTACAATTGGTCAATCACTACCATTCAATTGCAAAAATAATTGTTATTTTGCTTATAAATAATGGAGTGACCCAAACTTCAAAATATGCAATCTTTACCCTATTATTATTATTTTGTTGAATGCATCTTAGAACTGTACTTACTTTATTATTGGATGTATGTATGAGAGCTTCAATCCCTTTTGTATTGTATGTAGTTTCACTGGTACCATGTTGGTGTACTCCTTTCATAAACTACCTTCAACCAATATAAGTGACCAATTGTTAAAAGCTACATGTGTTTGGCTCCTCTAAACTATAATTCCACTCCATTTCATCAATTTAATTATTTTTATCTTTTCTTTTTAATTCCTCTCATCATCACTTGTTCTTTCTCTTCTCTCTTTACTTCCAATTTAATACTAAATTGATGGAATTGACAGGATTTGAAATGGAAAAAATCCATTATCGGATATTCAAATTAAAGAGGGGCTTAACATTTAACATGGCAGGGCTAATGAATAGCATGGTGGAAGGCTGCAATGGGGTTGTTATAAACATCCATAGTAGTTAATACATTTTCCCCTGGATAAAGATCTTCTCCAGTTCCCTTCGCTTCAATTTCCTTCTCAGTCTTATCATTCATTTCATCCATGGCTAATAACATTACACATCCCCCTTTAAACATCAAAAAGCACTGTGTTGCCAGGATGAAGCATTCCAATATCTATTTAACAAAAAAAAACTCTACCTACCCCTTCAACAGCCATTCAAAACATAGCGTTTAACAAGCATTCCATTTCAAAATACCTCCTCCTTTAATAGCCATATGAAACGAAGTTAGTAGCTTCTTCCTTTCATCGCAGACTAATATCAAAAGCCTTCCTTTCATCTCACAATCAGCGGCACCTCATTTACCAATATATCATCATCATTACAAAGTATGACTCCATCGATTTTGACCCTATTCTCTCTAACCCTCTTGGCTATTAGTCAAACCCATCTGCAGGTCACCAATCACTTTCTATTTTGCTCATGTCATATGATCATCTTCTCAAGTGAGCTTTTTTTCTTTTTTTGTGGACTCAGTCTAGCAGACTCCACTCACAAACAAAATGAGTGATAGCAATTAGCAAACAACAAAAAATTACCACTCTAGTATGTTAAAATTTTCCTAAATCATGTGTGAAGTATTAACCCAAGAATACTTCTCTCACAACTCTGGGCAAAGCAGCAAAATCATCCCCATTATGCAGTTCCTTCTCCCAGGGCCTCATACATTCCTCACTGTTCACTGCTCATTCTGCTTCTCATTGTCCATAATTGCAGACAATAGCTGTTTGTCTGTCCTACGTAATCATTGGAATGGAATGCTTGTTTGTTTCGAATGGCTATTGAAGAGGTCGGTATTCTTTTTTATTTTGGAATGCTTCCTCCTGGCAGCACAGTGCTTTTTGATGTTTAAAGGGGGACGTGTCATGTTATTAGCCACGGGATGAAATGGATGGTGAAATTGGAGGAAAATTGAAGCAAAGGGAACTGGAGAGGATCTTTATCCCCAAGAATTGAATGCAGGGAAGGCTTGAATGCGTTCCCCACTCCTCCGGCCGCCTTGTTCTTACTTTATTTGCCACATTGGGTTTTGCCACTTCTTTCCATCCATAATAAATTTGGGCTTCTATTTTTTGTCCAATTTTGGGCCTTATTAGAAAATGAAAGAATGGAATACAGGCTTTAATGAGTTTTAAAATTCCTTAGTTATGAGTTTGACACTTTTTTCTTTGGGTCTACTACATATCAATCATAAAGCAAACTTTCATGGCTTGTTTGGTTGAAGGGATTAAGAAGGAAAGGAAAGAAAATGGAAGATGTATTTCATCTTTTTTTCTTTTCTATTCGATTTGCATAAATAAGAAGGAAAGAAAATGATTGAGAAGGAAAAAGAATGTGTGAAGCCCACACCATTTGCCGTCCGTCCATTGAGCGACAAAAAAATGGATGGAAGGGAGAGAATTTTTAATGGGATCCACGCCATTTGCTATCAATGCTAGCTCTTGGTTAATTAAGGATAATTTAAAAAAAAAAGATAAATTGTTCCCACAATCTGCGAGACGTGGACCCACACGTGGATTTGTGGATGGTGGGAATATGGTATTATAGTTAATGAGCTGCAAAAAGAAAGTGGAGCGGAGATGAGAGTTATATAAAATTATTTTTAAAAATAAAAATAAAAAGTAGTTATCAATAAATAATAAAAATACAAAAATTAAGATAAATAAAATACATATTGACATTAATATAGACGAATAAAGGTTAAATATATTATATTTATATTAAATATATTTAATCCTATGAAAAATTTAATAAAGGAATTTGACATCTTTTATATATATATATATATATTTTGATAAAATCAAATAAGGGAATGAAAATATATATTTTTTTTCTTTTTATCATACAAAACAAAGTGATTGATAACTCATCTATTTTTTTTTTCTTGTTTTCTTTCTGTTCTCTTATTTTATTTCCTTTCTTCGCCTTTCTGTTCTGTTATACCAAATGATGCATTAGGCTTATTTCTATGGCTAGTGTTGATGAAGGGAAGCCCAATGGCTGCTCAAGTCCTGCTCGACCCTAGTAGATCACAGATTCCAACCTTCTCTCTCGTTCTTCAGCATAAAAGAATGGTATAAAATAAAAGGCAAAATGAGAAGAGCTTGAGCTTTTTATATCATAACAAAATAAGACAAATTGTTATTTCCATTTTTAGAAAATATTTAAATTACATATTTTTATTATAAAAATATAAACAACCTTCACTCAAAATTAAAAAGATGGCCAAAATACTTTCAAAAATAATATTATTTTTTATTAATAATATAACATATTAGAAATTGTATTTCTTAAATGTTTATTTTACTATTATTCATTTTATGCTAAAAATTATAAATTTAATTTATTATAAATTTAAAAGAGTGATTATTTTATATTAATTAAATAATATTTATTATTTATTATATTATATAAATAATAAATATAACAATATTTTGGTCAAAATAAATATAAGTATAGTTTATTTTTTGTTATAATCGAAGTTAATGTAATGCATTTTTTATTTAAAAAAGTGTAATTTTTTAAAATAAAAAGGAGAGTTATATAATATCTAAAGGACATGAAGGTTAATTTATCCAATAAAATATTACTTAACATTATATCAGAAAGTCCAAACACATATTGTTGAGAGCTCAAGCTTTTTGTAGACCTGTCATAAAAAAAAAAAATCTTATACTAAAGGTCTTAGCTACTTTATCCGTTTCATTAATTCAGGAAAAATTATATTTCATTTACCTCAACTTAAATTTAATTATAAATTTAAAATATAATTAAATATTTATTTAAATTTTGGATTAAAATAAAAATATTGATGTCATGAGATTTTAGAACTAAAAAAAAGAACTTTGTAAGTTCAATGTTGAATTAAGTATGTCAAAACTATATGGTTTATTGTCGTTAATTGTAACTAAAATTTAATATTTTATTTTAATTCCAAATTTAAAAATATTTTTTTATATTTAAAAATTTATATACTAATTTTTATTTAATGTGTGTAGCAATTATTTGTCTTATTTTAAAAGAATAAAATATCGTTTTCGCCTGTGGCTTTGCTAAGATGGCGACAAGAAATATCGGCAACATGTAATTATTAATTCTCTCCATAGGGAAGATAATTTTTTCTAAAAATAAATTATATAGATCTTTTTTGAATTTTATTAAAATTATACTAATTTTTTATTTATTTTTAAAATATACACAAAATTTTTTCAAAATAAAAAATTACTCTATACTTTAGTCTAATTTTTATTTTTTAATTTAAATAGCCTCCATTAATTTAAATACATATATTTTTAATTCTATTACGCTAAATACATTTTTTAATGAAAAAAATTTCAAATTGAGGTAATTTTGATAAAAAAATTAAAATTAAATTAAAATACAAGATAAATTTTTATTTTTAAAAAATTTGTATATATTTAAAAAAAATTGAAAATTTATATAATTTTAATAAAATTTAAAAAAATACATATAATTTATTAATTTTTTCTATTATTTGGTCTAATAACCATACAAGGAGAAAATGCCTCTCTCATAGAAAAGATCCTCTACGGAGGGGGGAAAGAAAAAAAAAAAAATGAAGAGGTGGGACTTACAATGATGGAACCCATTGAGTCTTATCTCATCTCTCTTTCTCTCTGCGTGCATATTCTTTAACTTCTTTCTTGAACGAGATAGTACCTGTGCGCGGAAGAAAGACCTACCTCCACTTGTACTTCTCAGAAGAGCACGATAAAAGAGCGCATCCAATACCAAACAAGTAGCTGCTTTTCCTTTAATACCTAAGATATTATAATACTTTTGAATGTTTTATTCGCCCAACTTATTTTGTAATGGTTTAATGTCCATTTGATAAATGAATGTACTCCAATCAAAGCATTCCATGGTGTCATAAACCCGACCACCTTTCATTTTCTCTTTCTTCCATGACTACCTCTTTAATCTCTGTCCCTTACTTCCTTCCCATTACAAACATGTGTCTTGCAGAACTGCATTTTCTTTTCTTAATGCACGACATGTAGTAGCTAAGAAAAAAGAATCGGAGTATACTCTGGATTTAGATCATTTTAATTTTTTATTAATTCAGAGAGAGAAAAGAAAATGTATGAAACTACTCAGTGAGTGTCACTTTTTCACTTTTAAAAAAAAAATTGGCAAAAAATTAATAGATTAAATGGACCCACACTTTTCTTTGTTTCTCGCACTTACTGACTGAACGGTAGCAGAAGAGGATCTCTATCCATATTTTTCAGTTTCCATCAGAAAATGAAAAAGCCGTGGGGCTTTCATGAGTCGAAGGCCCAGAGGCTGGCCACTCCTCGTTGGTATACGGGAAAGATGCTAAACATCTCTCTTTTCAACGCAGAAAATTTCAGCGCGGAAAGCCATAGTTTAGACCAATCGTACGCGTACCACATCTACGCCTCTTTCTCCCTAATTGTTTTTCATTCTCATTGGAGAAATGACGGTGCTGCCATGCCCGACCAATACAGGATTTTGATTTGCCAGAAAGAATAAAGCAATCACTTCAAACCAGGTATATTTCAATGAAGATCTTTGATTGAAAGAATTCGAGCAAGAGAAATTAGAATAAATATGGGAAAAGAATGAAAAACTTCTTTTAAATCTTAAGTCATTTACAAATAACTATTGAACTTCCATAATGGAATAGCATTTTGAATTTTGATACATCATAAGAAATATTTTATTTTGTTTTTTTTCTTTATAACATTAAATTAAAATCACATCAAACTTTTCTATTATGGACATGCTAATATTAAGAATAAATTGTCAATTATAAAAAAATCTGATGTGGCATTTGATTTAATATTATTGAAAAATTAAATAAAAGAGTTTGAACTGTGAACTAAAAAGAAAAAATCTAATTTTTAGTTTTAAAATTTAAGAACTATTTGCAAGTAACCCACAGACTTGAGGGAAAGTTTTGCATCTTTTCTCAAATATGCATTCCGATATAATGAGATGCATTAATTTGTTGGAAAATGTTGATTTGGGATAAGCTTTTAATTTTATTGTGGAGTTCATGAGGTGTATGAGTTGACATATGCTTTGATATTCCTGGAGTTTCCATGGCACTAGCTACTTGTAGGGGGTAGGTGCATCGACATATAACTAATATTTGTTGGAAGGTCTGCAAGTACTTTTATACTATAGACAGTGACGATCATCATGATGGGAATTTTGACATTCACCTATAAGCATGTAGGAGAATACTAAACCTAAAATTGATCGACAATAATGATTAAAAAGATTATAAATTTAGCTTCTAATAATTTATTATTTGGTTCAATGACTGTTCATGGTAGAGAATGCTTAACTTCAATGGAGACTTGATTATAAATTAAAAAAATTCATTTCACTTGACCTTAAAAAAAAGAGTTTAAATAAAAAATGCTTGCTAAAAAATGCACTCATTTTAAAAAAAAAAAACTGAACATAAAACGCGTTGAACTTTTTTTTTAAGATTGACATGTATTAGAATAATTTTTTAATATTATTAGTCAATAATAATTTTTTATCATTTCTAGCTTATAGCATTGTCCCTGTATGGGGCAAGACAAACACAGTAAAGACAGTGTCCCCTGTAAGGGTGAATTACTTTACTAGCTTAGCATTATTTTTTGTATAAGGTTATTGTTAAGAAAGAACAAGCAAGATACTTCAAAAGATCCAAACCTAAAATTTCCATTGCTTTTTGCGGCTGAAATTTGGGAATTTATTCTTTCCAGATCAATGACTTTTCTGATTAATTATACCACTGGAATCGATCTCAAACTAAAAGTGACAATTGTATATCATTCATTCCCTCTTATATAATACATAATTTTTGGAATATTTAATTAAAGAGAAACGCAAAACTAATTTTATCAAACATTGGGATTTTTTCTTGGGTAACTTTATATTAGTTTTGATAAGCTATTACAGCAAGTTGCAAATCATGGTTGGTTATATATAATATATATAATATAACAAGAGAGCTGAGTATCGAATGTAAATAAATGTAAAAGAGATAAATTATGAATCTATTTATTTTATCACACAACATATTGGGTTGAAAGTAAAACAATATTCGCATTAATTCTACTTCTGCAATACAAAAAGAAAGCTTTAGATTCTCTCTATTTTGTCATGTAGCATCTTTTTAAAGTTTAAGTTTTGTGACCCCCATAGTAGAGGACTAATGTGGTCTTTATTACAGCTATATATTCGATGTACCGCATATCATACTAGCCGGTTGTTGACTGCATTGCTATATATTACATTATTCTTCTTATCAATTACGTATGCGATAGATAAGAACTCATGTAACTAAATCAATTTAATACTAATTACTCGCCGGATAGATAACTGACTGAACGTAATACTTCTTAATACATTTAATTGCAATTAATAAAATACTGAATACTAGCCGTATATCTTACTGATATCAATGTTCCAAATCCATGAAAACTCAGATTGATCTTGACATTGGAAAGAATAGTCTAGCTTACAGTTTTTTGCAAAATATTTTTTAACTCTAGACTCTTACAACCCAGGTCCAGGTTCGAAATATAGTGAACAATGCCGAATTTTGACCCTATTTTTGTTACATTTTTTTTTAAACAAACACGTCAAGTTTGCTTCAATAGTAGTATACGGGGAAATAACACAAAGGGGGTGAATTTGTGTCTCTCATGGCTAAGTTAGAGAGGTCTGATTGATAAGAACAATGTTGATGAGTAGGATAAACATACCTAGTTGATGGGAGAAGGCTCCTATTTATGTGGTTGATTGAACTATCACGTAGCGGTCAAGCAGTTTCAAGCCATTTGTGATGATCGTCATTACGGGTGGTTTCGTATTTATTCACTCAATCATGTGACAAAACCATTAGAAATATTCAAGGGTTGCCTTAATGAGTTTTTGAACAAATTATACCTTGGAAATGGTTCAATCGATTAAGGCCCAGTCCAAAATATGATTTAGCAGCTTCTAGATATATTTTCTATCTCAACTTTACAGTTTAGTATGATTAATTTAATTAGCCTTAACTCTTTCAATGATTAAATTTTGTGATGTGTCACATCCCTATGAGGGTATTGGATACATAGAACATTTTTATTTTAAAAAGGGTAAGGTCTATAATATTAGATTCTCATATTTGATATAAAGTAAAAAATATATTCTTAGAAGTGTTGCATTCCAAAGAATGAAACCATGGCTAAATTTTCAAATTTTTATTTTAACTATCATCGTTATCACTATTATTATTTCTACTTTTATTATTGTTACTATTACCATATTCCATCACCATTATCACTTCTATTCATGTCATCACTACCATCATTATCATGTCACCCTATGCCATTATCATTATTACCATCACCATTATTATTAAATTTTAGATAAAAAAATTAAATCATAAGTGATTATTGATTTTTAATAAAAGATGATCGTTGATTAAACCAAATTTACAAATGTAATATTTCTAAGAATGTCATGGAATATTCCAAGAAATATTTTGAGCTTGAACCAAACAATTTTAACAATACTCTTGAGAATCACATTCTTAAAACAAAAAATTTATCCTATGCCAAGCGCCCCTTTGTTATGGGCTTACTGAATTAGTAAATACTACAAAAATCACGGTTTTCAAATTTAATAGTCATCATAATATGGATATTTCCGTGATTGAATTTTTCAATATATATATATATATATATATGATTGAAAGGTGGTAGATTTTATATTTTATGGTGTAGATTAAGGAATTAAGTACACCATGTATATTAGTAATTACTACTCATCATATTAGTAACAGTTATTGAAATGTGATCTTTAACTAATTGATGTGCTGATAACCAACTCCTAATAATAATATATAATGTCTGGTTAGTAATACCCTTGTGCAGACGATTATTTCAGGTGCTCGTAAGGGTCACTCAAAAGATCATCAGTTGATAACCATTGTTATCATTAGCAATTAGTTTTCAATATATTAATGAATAGTTATCAATATATATATATATATATATATATCAATAGTCATTCTCAACACAATGAACATCATTACTAATATGCATTGATGTATTTAATTTCTCAATACATGTATGTTTTCAAATTGATAATTGGTCTGGAAGCTGCAAAATGCGGACGGTAGACAGTGTAAAAGAATACACATTAGCTTTACGTATATTCGGGGCAGAATCAGTCTTGCACCACAACAGCACAAGTTGGCCGTTGAAGTTGAACCCTTCTTGCCCCACTATTTAAGCTAAAACGTTCAGAAGGTCCACAACCAAGGGAAGAGACTAGAGGGGTTAACAATTCTTTTATGTATATCCATATACGTTTTGATTATTCGTCAACATAGTTCTGACCAGCCAATCTCTCTGCCAGTAACAATTAAATGAACCTCCCCTATATAAGCCCCACGCCATCACAAAGTATCATACCCAAATCTTATCATCTCCTCCCAAAACCAAACACACGCTATCGCTCTGACTTCGTATTACTGCACGCACCAACTCCATCGATCTGCTTGATAATTCTGGAAGCAACACACAAGTGAAAGTGATCCCCGGCCCATTGATTAATTCCATACCCAAAGGCTTAATTTGATTCGGCTTGACACCCACTTTCATCTTTTTCAACATTTCATCGATCAGAGACCAAATCATACATGGAAGTCCTTAATCAATCCACGGCTTCAACAATTCATGCAACGACGTCGTCGTCGGCCCCAGTATTCCCTACCTTCCTCAAGAGAGGGAGGATGCCCAATTTCGTCGCTCTAATAATGTAGCAGTGCCATGTCCAACCACGAAGAATAGGGTCTTCATAATTAAACAGCTCTAATCAACAAGGCTTCGTGGTCGTCCAGGTCCTCCACAGTCCCTGGCACGCAAGCTTGGCCGGTTCAAAGTCCGAATAATCGTTTTACGAGACACTGATCGCCAACAATAGACATGATTTATTTCGGCATTCTAACCCCCTATTTGTAAACATATAGACAGAAAAATTTGTTCCTTATTTATTGAATTCTTTAATTCAAAAGCTATTTAATGCATTAGACTGTGATTTTCCTATCTATTCTTCGATTGTGTCTCAGATATATCGTCTTGAAGACGACACTACAGAAATGGTAAAAAACCTCTCAGAATCCTTTATTTACCTCTTGCAACTAAATGCCCGGGTAAATTCTGAATATATAAATTAATTAGAACATCACTTTTAAGTATAACAATTTCTGAATTGTAAATGGGCCAATTTCAAACCAGTTAAAAAGATATATAGTTTCTGCGCTCCATTTTTGAAAATAAACATTACATAATTTAATATATATGTAATAGATTATAACAATATATGGCAGCTTATGGTTAAGGATGGAATTGTTGTGGCACCTTCCAGACTTACGTTGTATGTTTGAATTAGTTTAGATTCTCTCTATTTCTTTTTTGTCTATTTTTTTATCAATTCTAAAGAGAGATAAATATAAAGTATGTGACCTTCATCACTTAAATAAATATTATATATTCAAATGAAAGCCAGTAAGTCTCACACATTTTGTATTTATTTCTTTCTCTCTGAAATCAACAAAAAATAGGGAGAAAGAAATAAAGAGGACTCAAACTTGTATTTGGATAGCAGGATAACAAAGAAGAAAGGAAGTAAGAAAAAGGGAATAAGAGAAGGAAGATTTTTGCTGGAACGTCTCCTTTATTTAGGAGTTTTATATTGAAAGAAAAGATCAAATGAAGAATTTTCAACTAGCCTTTTAAATTTTACGAAGTCCAACCTCCTCCTAGATTTTAAATTTCTCTAATTTGAGGAAAAAGAAATTTACTAAAACAAAAAGTGAAACTACCATTTAACTAATTATTTCCCTCATTATTCTGTCTCCTTCCCTCCCCCAAACATAAGGTGGAATGGAAGCCGGGCTGTGTCTGATTAAGATATGGAAGGTGGGACACTAGGACTTCCTCCATCCATCACTTGATCGATGTGGGACACTAGGACTTAGTACACGTCTTTTGAGTTGGCAAAATGGGATCTCCAGCAGCATGCATAATGATCTAGTTTTCTTATCAAACTACATAGAACCTAATACGAGAATTTTGCAGAAATAAGGCTAAAAAACAACCATCATTGTTGATGCGCGAATACAGGAGCTGCAATTCCAACATTCAACAAGAAACTAGGACACACTTAACTCTAGGGTGTGGCGTTGCTAAAGGAGAAGCTCTCCTCCATAACATATATTTATTCTATTTGGTTGAAAGATGTAATTATAAAAATAATATAAAATGTAAATAGGCAAGAGTATGTGAGATAAGAAATGACTATTTTATCTTTATTTTTAAAAAAATGATTTAATAAATAAAATAATAAATATAAAAATATAATAGATATTATATAAATTATGTAAAGAGATTATGTTCATAATGTTGTGAACCAAATGGAGCTATATTGTAAGCTATTGTTTCTAATTTTACATGTTTTTTATATATACATATGCTTTAAATATTATCTAGACAATGATTAAAAATTTAAAATGTTTTTGTAATGTGTTATATTATGTTTATTTGAAATATATATTAATTTTTTTTATTAAAAATAGCCAATTCGACTGTTTAATTAATGACTCGACAGTTAGACAAAATCAATAATTCAATGACCCAAACTTTTTATCAATTCAATATTCGATTAGGTTTTAAAAACTATGTGTGGTGTCTTATAATGTGCATTAATTAAAAGAAAATGTAATTGGGATGCTTGATACATCAACAGGATTAACTAGACGCTTTGAATGACATATGTAAACATAGTATTTTTAAGTGACAGACGTATAAATTGCAACCCACAATGATACATCCTTAAAACCACTCACACCACTTGTACACACTTATTCAAAAGAATAATAAATAAAAATTCTAGCAAACGCAAGTGTACTTCATTATCTAGTAGTTAAGGAAGTGTGTATTTGAATTTAAATTTTAGGGACAACATCTAAGATAATTTAATTATTCTTTTAAATGTACAAATTGATGGGAACAGTATGCCTTTAAAATCATCTCAAGAGAAACAGTTTCAATTAATGCGCAAACTAACACACAAATTTTCTTATAGTAAAAAAAAAATTCAAAATGATCAACTAATTTTATTTCAATTCTTAAGCTTCTAGTTGTATACAATCGCACACCACCAAATTATCACTAACTAACCATCAAATTAATTTTTAGATACTAATAACCTCGAACGAGCACATATAATATTTTAATTTACCCAATTCCTACTGCACACAACTCCTTATTGTGCCTATCAACTCTAAGGCTATGACCCTTCAAGTGGTTTACACAACACTATTTCCCTTCGTTTTATAATTGAATAGAGACTGCTTTTATAGAGTTGCAAGCATATATAAATCAGCATAAAACAGGAAGAATTTAGTGCACAAAAATCACATCAAGCCTTTTTCGAAAGTATTTATTGGTTGCAAAGGTTTGTTGTGATTTTTCATAAGTCCACCGTTGCGAAATAATAATTACTAAGCTAATTAATGTCTCCCCAACTAGTTATAAGTGCGCCGTTCATTTATCAATTCATCATCATTGTCGAGTTCCTCCTTGTGTTGTCATTTTTATTGACGGCTTTTGCTATATTCGGGATTATGGTATACATGTCAAGAAGCTGTCTCTGAAACTGTTCCTCTAATTAGTTGTTTCCTTAAGGTTTCGTCAATTAAATTGTTATTGAATCCATGAATTTACTTGACTTATTCGATAGAGCATCCTTAATTGCAGAATAATGGGGGAAAAGGCATACTTTTCATATATGTATGGAAGTCTTAAATTAACAATTAGAAATTACCGTATTCGTTAACTGATCATGAAATTAGAGGGAAAATTAGAAAATTTTGATAAAAATAATCGTTTTTCTAGCAAATGATACACACAGTCACTTCCCAGTGCTTAATGGTCAAGCAATAAACAAGTTTGCCACTGCTTTAGTCTTCTTAACCCGATGCCAAGCAAGCTGCTAGCCCCGGAACTTCTATTTCTTAACCCGATGCCCCAGTGCCTAATGATCACAGCACAAAGAATTTAAGCGAAACCTTGCAGTTATAGATATATAACAGGAAGTTAGCCGTTTAGGTTTCAACGTGACAGAATGTAAATTGCGTTGATGAGACAGGGCAGGGAGACAAGTGACTTCCATCGGGGTCGTGTTGGCTCATCTCACTATAATGTCAGAGTGAATCGGTTTTGAGATTCACCACTAATAATGATTGTGTTACTATATGGGACAGTTGTAATAAGGTTGTACAAAATGTGGGTAATCTTGAAAACGGAAGGGGCTAAGCCGTCATAGCCACTACTAATATGAGGGACATGTCATCCCTAGTCATGAATAGGAAAAAGCATAGACGATCATAGCAACAGTCAATAATGGTGATTATTAACCTTTTCTTGGTGCTTAAACCATGCTTATCCCATAATAATCACATCTCTTGACTGCGCCCATCATTTTACTTTTTCTCCTGCGCATGTACCCAAAAAGTACCAACAGATACTCTCAAGGTTTACCCTTTTACCCCTCTTTATGTGTTGCCCTGAAATAAATTTTAAAATGGTAACGGGTGAAGCTGAAAGAGTTATATGAGTGAGAGAATCCTATGTTGTGTTGTGTAGTGTGTATAGAGAATTTTTTTTTAATTTAATCTAATTTTATTTTATTAATTTTTCCTTTCTTTTTCTTTTTTCTTTTTGTGCACACACAACACACAGCAGGGAATTCAAGTTTTGTATATTATAAGGAAAGAATCGAAATCAACAACAAATCAAGGATTCATGATAATGAGAAAATGATAATTTTTCAAAAGCTATTATGCTATAGGTATTGTAAAAAATCTATGTTAAGAAACGGTAAAAATAATATTCAACAAATTTCCTTTTTTTTAAAAAAAGATCACTTTCAAAAGCATGCACCATAAAAAAAATTAGCAAGGGAAAAGTCTCTTGCTATTCTCTTACTAAATCATCTCAACAAGGATTAGTGAGAGAACTGGGATGAACCATTTCTTTGCTAAATTTTAGTTACTAATTAGTAAGGAAAATTTTCCTTATCTCTTGATAATTTCTTTTGCTAATTTTGGTTCAAGTTTGCGAAATTCCTTCGGCATTTTAGTGAAGCACTTAGGAACAAATTCCCCTCACTATTCCCTCTCTTATATGCAAGAAAACATGCACAATTCAATACAAAACAAAACTATACATTTTTTAAACCACAAAACACATGTTTGAAAATATATATATATATATATATATATTAAAAAACTATATAGTTTGAAAGCTTAGCAATCCTTATCTAAATTATCTCCTTCATCATCTTTCTCTCTCTCCTTTTATCTCTCCCTAAGCACAATTTGCCAATGACTCAAATGATCCAACTCCTGCTATAGGCAGTGTCAAGTGGCATTATATTGCATAATTCATAACAAGATCAGCTCGAAAGTTAGGAATGCCTACATAAGGCTGCTTAGATGTTGATCCACTTGAACAAAATGCTTATTAAATCACTACTCAAAGGTTAAAAGGACCAAGGTGAGCAAAGTGTGTTATTTTATCATGTGTAGGGTAGGATTTAGAGGGGCTTGTGAAAGATTCTAACTGAGGTGTTTCAAAGCTAAGGCTTCCACTTGATCTGTGGACATGTCTTTTTTGTTTGGTTCTAAAGCTTGCCTCTACATACTTGGGTTGATGGAAGGATGTGTGAAAATTCTTTGTCGCAATTTTGGGACATTCTGTTGTCAAGATTGTTTTAGATGAAAACAATAATAATGTGAGAAATGTAAATAAAATGTGATAACTTACCACAAATTGTTTTGAGTGCTCTAACATGTACTGGTTGGTAGCCTTCACCTTATAGGTCTTATCATACACTTCTTGGTATGATACGTCCTATTTTAGCTTATTCTCTTGCAAATTAATTTGAACTTAATAGTTAGAAAAACTAAAATAACTTGAAATGAAAGAAAAAAATATTAAAATTAATTCCCTATTGTTAATGCTTTGTGAAAATAATGGATCTAACTATGTGCATGAGGATTCTAAACTTGAAGGATTGATTGTTCTTGCCAACCTCTGAGTTCCTTAGCCATTTCTCCTGCACTGATATGTTTAAATGACCATCTTAAGCTTCTGTATGCATTAAGGCCAACCAAGAACCCTAGTTTCTTAAATATTGTTTGTGTTTGCTACTTTCATGGTTGCTTACCTTGCATTGTGCAACATGTTGGATTATTGACCTAAACATGTCTTCTCCTACACACTCCTTGCCAAGAGGCATTTCTCTTCTCTGGCAAAGGAATATGTGACTTGCAAATGTAAAAGTGAAGTAAGTACCCTAACACAATACTAATATATATAGCTTTATTTGGTACTGATTAAATAACATTACCTATAATAAAATCAACAAACACTGCTTCCTTAACAAATCCTTCACTGATAAGGACTTAGACACCACTACTGAGGCTGTCACAATCACTAGCAATGAATCTAAAATTGAATCACCTATTGAAATGTCCAACATCAATTCAAGGGTGAATGTGAAGGAGACAAAGAGAGCAAAACAACAACGAGAGGGCATGGAGGAGAAAGAGCAAAACAAAAACCCAAGAGAGAGCAACAATGAAGATGACAAAAGAGAAAAAATAGTAATGATAGAGAAGAAAGAGCAATGAGGACATTGTGGTGACAAAAAAGGTGTTGGATGACTGGTGACCACAACGGAGCAACAATGATGATAAACTTATGAAGAATTAAAAGGGTGAGTGACGAAGAAAGAAGAAGGTGAAGTAGTTTTTGATTTGGGGGTCTAAGGCTATTAATTTTAAAATTTCATGATGAGGAATCAATGAGGGAAATTTCCTTGTTGATATATTTGTCTTTTAGCAAGGGAAACCATTTTCTCACTAAAAGGTCACAAAGTTTGGTGCAAGTTTTTCCCCTACATCCTAGTGAATTAGCGAGGAATTTAAATATCCTTGCCAATCCCTTAGCAATTAGCAAAGGATTAGTGATGGACAGTGTCCCTTGTTAAGTTGTCTCACTATTTCACTATTTTCTTGTTGTAATAATTAATTGATAGATTTTTTAAAGTTATCATGATTATGTGGAATGAAAATAATGAATATAGGTTAGGATTTTTTTAATTAATACTAAAAATAAAAAAAAATCACATCAAATCATTAAAATAACATATAATAGTTGAAGATTAAATTAAAATCAATAATATATGGATCAATGAAAGTTAATAATTCATCAAGATAGGAGTGATAGATTTACAAATAGAAATCACATTGATAAAATATATTTTTATGATGAGGATCCAAAAATATGTGAAACTTTGTATCTAGTACATATGTGAAATGATAGTGACAATTTTTGTTTTGGTGAAAAACTAATGAAAATATAACAAAATAAAAAGAAAGTAAAAAAATATATAAGAAGACCTATATAGGAAATCATGTATAATATAGTAATAGGTTTGTAATAAGGAATTTAATTAAAATAAGAAGATCTTTGTAAGTATATCAAATTTACAACAATTACAATTGCTTTTAATTAAAAACTTCCACTAGGGTGCTTTCAAAACTTGCTATGATTTTTGAAAGCACAAAAAATATAATGAAATATAAATTTGTGACTTTTATTGTCACACAATGCACCAAGAAACAAAAGCCACAATAATTCCAAAGGTGCCTTAAATATACTAAATCATGTGGATCTAGTTCCAGTAGTTGAAGTGAGTAAGAATTTCAATCGACTTATTTAGTTTTATATAATCTTAATGACAACTTATATTAATGTTATCACTATGTTTTTTTGTTTCTATTCATTTCTTGGCATCTTACTATAATTGATATGTTTCGGCATGTTTGGTAAGGAGGAATGATTTTTTATATAAATTGGAATGAAAAAGAATCATGTGATCTAAAATTATGTTTGATACATTTAAAAAGAAATGAAAATACCATTCTATTTTTTTATTTGGTTATATGAAAATAATATAAAAATGAAAAGGAATAGTAAAAAAAGATCTTAATTGAAAAAAAAAAGTTTGATTGATGGGAATGGAGGGCAAAATAGTAACTTTCAACCTAATTCCAAAGAAAAAATTGAGATTCCATTAATATTGCATGCCAAATAAGATGCTTTCCATTGAAGTGCTGGATACTAATTACCTGAGAAAAAACAATTGCAGCATACTATAAACAAGGTTTTTTTTTTTCCGATTTCCTTTCCTTTAATTTTGCTCACCCAACCTTTCCACTGCTAAACAGGGCAGTTATCCCAAAATAAACACAAACATTTAAATTGAGTAGGGGAGATGTGACTGCTTTAGTACGAACTTAATTTTAAAAAATTAAGAAACTGATTTTTTGCAGTATTTGATGCTTCTGCTTAAATCATCATAGCAATATATATAACTTTGTTATTAAGTATTCTTCGCATTTTAGAAGACCTACAAGAAGCTATATATGTTCCTTTCGAAACTATTTGCGTTTCATTGTTTTGAAGGACATATGTGCAATCAATCGTTGGTTTAAGTCTGTATCAACAATTGCAGCAGTGCAATATCCTGAAACAATTGAATCAATAATTAATGCATGACTTGAATTTTGCTTTGATATATGCAGGAATGGCAAAAATTTCTTAAATTTGGATATCTTTGAGGAAATTGCCTCGTCCTTTGGCAGAAATAGAAAAAAAAAAAAAAAATCCTTAATGGTAGTTTGGGGACAAAGATTAAGATTGCTCCGCAGGGTCTTTATCCCTATCTGTTTTATATAAATACTATTTAAATTTTTATCTATACGTCTTGCTAACTTTTGTCATCACTTTTAGTTATTTCACTTTTTATTTATATTTATATTAATTTAAAATAAAATAATCAATATAATCCAAAGAACTACCCTCCAATCCTTCAATCCCTCTCCATGATGGAAATGCACAATAACTCAGGGAATGGAAATAAGAGACAAATTTTCCATGCGACGAGGATAGTGGATGAGGACAAGGTAAAAATTAGATGGCAAGGACTCCGCGGGTTGCCATCCCGTTCGTGGACTTGCTGTCAAACGGTAAAATGTTGAAACGTATGGTATTTGTCATTTACGCATGACATGGGGTAGAAGCAATAGTTATCAGAGGAAGGTGAAGTGTCAGCGTCCATGACTCCATATATACAGTCCATGTTTTACGCAGTTGAAATGCCACATTGTGAAAAGCCAAACTTCTTGAGATTGACACGTCAACAAATTAAGGGTAATTAAGGTGGACCACCTGCTTGAGCTTTATAATGATAATCGCCTATATAAAACCCCAGAAAATTGTCGATGCCACAATATAATATTCTTGTAATCGCTTGAGAATAGTAGGTTGGAATTACGATACCCGCAGCCTCGAATTCAACAGAGTAATAATCAATTCAGATTGACTAAACCTTCCCACTTGCCCTCCTTTTCTTTACCAAACTAGACATGGTTTGTTCCCCTCATTTTTATACTTAATTTGAGAACCAAAGAAAGCCTCGCACACCGCGGAACAACGAAATCAGATCAATATTTTTAGCCCTACTGTGTTTTCTCTTCAACGTGAGACGACGTTAGAACTTGGTGGACAAAATATATATAAAATACTAGTTTCTGACGACAACTACTTGGAGGCGACGTAAAAATGCTTATGACCACGGCAAGGATGCGTAATTCAAAGCAATATTCAAACTGTAAGTAAGGATTTGAAAACCATTTAAAGCAGAGCCATACCATGAATCAGGGCCGCGTATATTTAAACAAAAGCCTAAAATGAACCGGGTCTGGATATTGGATAGGGTGTGGCTTCGTTAGATGTAGCCCAGATGATAATTATAGAAGAGTTGTTATGAAGTTAGATTCCAAGATTTTAGGGTTCTTGAAGATTCAAGAAAAATAGTGTCTACATCAGAGATTAATAGACATATACCCAAACACTCATTTCATTTACACACTGCATGATAAAGTAAGTAGAACTGGAAGCATTACAATGCAACAGCGGCAAACCTCATAATAGTACAGTACCATATAGAACAAGATTTTTTTCTTTTAAACAAAAAAAGACACACCACTCATACTGGCATTCCATTTCGTCATGTCAAAGCAAAGCTAGCCTTGATGTGAGAGTTCTCCCATAATTTATTACAGGCTAACTTTTTCTTCTTCTTTTTTTATTTTTTAGTTTCGTTGTTCCTTAATTAATAACCATTATATATAATGCAGTGTATACTATAAAGAGGGGCATATGTGATAGGAGATTAGGGAAATTTCCAAAGGTTTTGATCATCGCCCGTGTTTCCTGCGGTGGCAGCATCGTTGTCCCCAGCAAAGTCCAAAGGAGGAGGGGTAAGCAGCATTCCTTCGGCCATATTGACAAGAACATTGGGTAAATCAAAGATCAAATCCTCATCCACAAACTCAGCCACCCCTTGTTCTTGTCCCTCTGAAACACTAACATCAACATTCCCTTGTTCTTGTGTTCCTTCATTAGTCCCGGATAAAGCATCCTTGGCTGCCCCAGCAGCAGCAGCAGCACTGGCTGCAGCCACCTGAATATCACGGGCAGAGGAAGAGGCAGGAACGGGCAGGGAAGAAGCGGAGTCAGGGAAGTTGAGGTCAGCGTCCTTGCCTTTGAGGGCAAGGGCAGCCACGTCATAGGCAACGGCAGCCATTTCAGGGGTAGGGAATGTGCCTAACCATATCCTATTGGGCTTCCTGGGCTCTCGAATTTCAGACACCCATTTCCCGCTACTCCGACGCCTCACCCCCCGGTACACTGGGTGACGCCCAGTTGCTGCACCACTGCTACTGCTAGCTCCGGTGGTGGCGCTAGTAGAACTAGAGTGAGTATTGGAACGCATCGTTTTGCTTGTTTGAGTTTGAGATTAGTGAGATTCCTTGGCGGTTGGAAGTTGAGGGAAGCCATCATTTATGGGGGTTTGGATTTGAGGAGAAAATCTGATTGAAAAAGAACGAAGTTCGGAGATGAAAGTGCAAACCAGTTGTTTATGAACTGCGGCGTGTGAAGGGTTGGGGTGTAAGCCAGCTTTGTGTTGGATATCTGGGTTGGAGACCGTGTTCTGCAGCAACAATATATAAAAGGCGCTATACTTCCCCAGACCCACCCAAAAAAAAAAAATAGAAAGTGATATATATTGCACTTTGTTAATATACATCAATAACCCCATTTTCTCTTTTCTGACATAGATTTGATGTATTGGACAGAGAACATAGTTTTCATCTTAATAGTGAGGATCACGCAACAGTACAACACTGTGCAAAACAATACTGACGTGGTTTTTTTCTTTTGGGTTAAATTAAAAGGTCGGCTTTTTACCCTTTTTTTTTTTCCTACTCCCTTTATCATTTCTTTCCTTCCAACCACTTAGGTAGGGTTTGTGTTGCTGCCCCCGACATCAGAACAAGAAACCGCAACTGATGAGACATCATCAGAGACAGTAGTTTACCTCGTCATATTCTATTTTGAGAGCAATTTAAGAATACCTTTTTCGCCAAATTCTGCATGATGCCATCTCAACTCTGTACTGCAGCCACATGAACTGTTTGAGTGCATCCTATGTATACTACATATTAATGTTATAATCCCAGCCAAAGTCACAGTACTATGTATTTAACAATGAGGTTGTTTTAGTAACAAATTAAAGAGATTTTTTGTTGTGCCTGGAAAAAAATAAAACATAGTTGTTCAACCAGAGTGGATCTGTTTTGTTGGTATAATCATCAATAAAGCAGGGTTGGGATGGCGGGTCACACAAGAGACTCTGCAATTTAGCTTTAAGCCTTTGACCTCCCAATGGAACAGGAAGAAGAAAAGGTTCTTGTATGTTGAACAAGCACCCACACCCCCTGATCCTTTGAACTATTAGTTACGCAAGAAATCAGGAGCATCATAAAACTCTTTTTAGTAGATCGATGTAGAGCATTATATTGAGTTGTCATTGGTTAATAAATTTTGGTTAGAAATTCAGAAAGGTTTATTAAATAATTGAATGGCCTATAATCACTTCCTTGACCAATTACGGGGTGCTAACGTACCAACTTTCAATCAATTCACCAATTGTTTTTTAATTTCAATAAAATATAGTATTTTGATATAGTAAGTAATGAGCATCCTGATTTTGGAAAGTGGGGACGGTAATTGAGAGGGGCATACGCTTTCGAAGAACTTTAAACCCTAACAGCTTGGACCCGTCTGTTATAAAATTGTTGGCTCTATAACCTGTACGGAAACTTTATGTTGATTTTGTGCATATATGCAGCATGCCTTCATAATATTATATTCGCCCATAACAACTTTTATTTAATTAACGTCATAATTTCTTTTTTCATTTGGTCCGCTTATTTCGTTTACAAAGATTTACAAAAGTTTTGGTGTCTGCTAATTTTGATATTATTTCAATCTTTAAAAGAATTTTAAAAAATAAATTATTATTATATTTTTTCTTCAATTCACTGTTATTAATTAGCTTATCATCCCTACTATAATCCATTATGGACCTAAATAATTTTTCTAAAAAAAGATGGACTTCCTCAACGTGAATTTTTTCTTATTTAGGTCCAAATAAAAATCTTGAAACGAGATAAACTTTAAGCCGAGCTCAAATTCAAAAATTTTTATTTGAATTGAGTAATTTTAAATTTAAAAAAATATTTAAATTTAAGTCGAGGCTCATATCGAAACAATTTTATTAACTCGAATCAGCATGTTTGAAATGAAACCCCCCCACCCACTTGGGCGGTTGGGCCTGAGGTTAGACCTGTTAGGGTCAAAATGGAATTCTGAATGTAAGTTTTTCTAATCTCGAACTTTATTTTCTTAACATTTCTTTTTATCAAATCTAACTACTATAACCATCGCCACTGGGATCCAACCTGCCCATGCTTGCATCCAATCAACCCTGTCTTTTCACCAAATTTTTTTCCTCTTTCGTAATCTAGACAATAGAAAGATTTTCCATAGAATTATTATTTTTTAAATGAAACAAACGAGATATTTGATATTAATTTTTTTTAAGACAAAGTTTGAAAACAATCAACAAAAATGTACAATATAAGCGAAGTACTTGAACAAATTAAGGGACAAAACAACTTAGATAGACCAAAAGAAAACTAAAATAAGCCAAAACTTCAAAAATGAGATAAGAAACCAAGGAGAGACAACAGTTTAGACCGAAGAGGTAAGAACCCTGTCAGAATGCATACAGAAACCTTTGGTTTAGCATAATAAATATTAAATCTGAAAACTTAAACTATCATTATCACGGGATAGATGATAGGCAGAATTGTTATAAAATTATCTTTATACTCAAATGTGAGTAATTGGAAGAGCATGGTGCCCATTAAAGAGTAAAACGTGTCCCTATAATATATTCTTTTTATTTTTTTGGTACCAGAAATTATTTTTTAATATTTATATATATATATGTGCCTCTTGTGACAGACATTATTGGAATATTGGTCCAACTTGCATTCACCAAATTTTATTTATGTTGAATGTGATTTACTCCAATAAACTTAATTCATGGCCATCAAATTTGAATGTTGTACAATATTTTGGTGGGTATATGTTCGATTAAGGAATTAACGTAGGAGCTAAGAAAAGTGAATAGTTAAGGAATGAAAAGGAATTAAGTGGTCGACCTGAAACATCCATGGAATGTGTTCAAATTCGTATCAAATCGAATATATGCAAAACTAGTTGAGTAGAGAGCGGTGTGGGACACGAGAACCCCACCAATGGTGGTTTACTCATTACACTTGCTATTGACAAGGACATTGCGCAGACTGGAGAGGAAGGAATTGTAAAAGGAGGTAGTTATCAGCTACTTGCACACCAAAATGGATAACGCTTGCTTTGGGTGCTAGTTGGAATTGATCTGTCTCACAATATTTCTATATTTACGGTATCTCACTATGTATTCTTAATTATTGGGAAATGGACTCAATCAGTAAATTACTAAGGGCCTAACGCGTACGCATCACCATAGATCATATTAATTACTCTTTCCCTCCGCGGTTAATTTGTCAACCAAATTCCCCCATTCTTTTCTTTTCATTTGCCATCTTCCTCCTCATGATGGTGTTTTGAATTTTAACTACGCGGTCACAATATTTTCACGTTGGATTCGCAGCCATTTTACATACACACATGTTGGATATTTTTGCACTTTACTCAATCCACTACTTCATCCCTAGGGGATGCCCCTCGTATTAAAACATTAATTATTATGGGATTCTCAAGTAAAACTTCATTTTCGGTATTTTTGTATTACAGAGCATTCGACACTATCAATATTTTTGTATTGTTTTCATATATATATATATATATATATATATATATATAATCAAATTTTAAATCATGGTTGAGTTGGATTTTAAATTTTAAACAAAAATTTTTTATTTATCAAAATATGAATAATAATAATAATATTTATTTTTTCAATACTAGCTATAAGAATACAATAAATATTTTCCTCAAATAAAATATGGCTAATGAAAAATTGCGTAGGTATATTTTTAAAAAACTTGAGATAAGTACAAAAAATGATTAAAAAATCGTTAAAATAGATGTATTAGGTGGTAAAGTTACAATTACGTTATTGTTAGTGAAATTTAATTGATTCTTTTCATGTATTTATTTTCAAATACAAAGAGTGTATGTAAAAAATCTTTGGGATCCATGTTTACCTTAAAAATCCAAGGTGCAGTACTGCAATTGTTAGGTTGTCACATGACCGCGTGGCTGCACTCTCGTCATGCCACCTGTTTGCCTATGAAATGTTTATTAAACCAGAGCAACAAAAAGGGGAGAGATTCGTCCTTGCGGAAAATATCTAAGGCGTGGAAAGGTTAGTGGAATTGTCCCCGAAAGAAAAGGGTGGGAAAAAAACTTAGCCCATTTACATGGATTATGGGCCTCAATGTCAACAATCATCTTCATCTTTAGAATAGACCAACTACCATATATAAATGCTTATACAAGACTTCGAAGAAACAGAATATCTTTGATAAAGTTATCGTTGTGCCAAGAAGTCCAGCCCTTGATTAATGTTCCGATCACCTCAGTAAAGAGGAAAAGCTAGCTAGAGTCATTCTATGTTTGATCTTAGTACGGGAACTACCTTAGATGATTTCACTGCAAAATTACCTTTGAAGTTGGAAATCTATATAGCCCTGATTAACAGAAAGTGACATTACTAAGACTCAACAGATGACATTGGTGACATTAAAATAGATAAAGGTTCTCAACCACCTGAGGATAATAAGTTGGATGTCCTCTTCTGTAGGGATTTGAATTTTAAGGCAACTGCAAGTGATAGGACCTTTAAGGTCTGTAGGAACGACGGTGTTGGTGCTCATGGTGGGAGTTAATGATATTTAGTATTTGTATATTATTCCTCTTTGCAGTATATGCAGTAGTGGCTCTAAAATATTCCTTTGTATAGGACAGCTGTCATTGATTTATTGTTTTTTTATGTCTATATAAGGATGTACAGTATTCAAAATAATACAACGGGGAGCAGTCATTATTTTATTGCCTTGTGTTTCTGTGGGAGATTCAATCTCCATTGTTGTCATCAGTCACTTTCAAGAAATCAATGGCATTTTTGCGTCATCTTACGATGGTTAAACCGATCCTGGACTTTAGTTTCATTCATCTTATTCTTCTTGAGGAATTGGCCCATCGTATGTTGGGCTTATTTCCAGAGGGCAGGCTGAGAGAGGCTACGTTGTAAGTTGTTAGTGTTGAGTATTATTGTCAACGACCCAAAAGATGAAAAGGTAATTGTTGATGTCTTGTAAGTTGAGGTCCATCGGTTTTTTTCCCCTCGAGAAGGTTGATATCAACAAGGGTAATTAGTGGTAAAATAAATAAAATTGGTTCAGAAAAGTCGAAGCGAAAGCCGTATTTGCCACCTTGTACGCTGCACACGGCGACATGTTGGATTTATTTATTTTTTGACCAAGGATTTAAATTCGTAATAAAAATAATCGATCGGGCTTGATATAAATATCTTGATGATTGTTCCAAAAGAATGCCTCAGTGTGGTCGATGAATGAGCAGCAATAAGATGAAGGTTAGAGATTTATAGAAGGTGCACGACTGTGTAACCCAAATTTCAATGGATAAAAAATAACTTCTATTTAAATCCCAAAAAAAAACTTACGTGATCTAATATGTGTTTTGCCCATGCCACCAAAGTTTGTAATAGAAATTAAAAAAAAAAAAGATTAAGAATATTAAGTATTCCGATCATAAGCGAGAACCTTCTATCCGACGTAATCTCCGATTGCTCATGGGTGATTAATGTAATTCACATGACAATCTTTATCCAAAAAAATATCTGCAATAAAAGTATCGATTTTTGTCTGTTGGGCATTCAGAATATTTTGAATAATTTATTTTTCTTTTAGAAATTTAATCATTCAAATTAACTAATCAACATATCACAAATTATTTGTAACGAACACTGCATACTGGCCGCTACCGCTCTATAACATTTGTGCCAATCATGTCAATAGTGACAAAGATAGAGACGGATATAAAATTCGGGGGCGAAATAATCAAAGCAAACCTGATTCACGGTCCTAAGTTCAAGATAACCAAGAAAGAAACTTCTACAACATCAAATAGCTTCGCGTTATTAAAGAATGGGCTTTGTGTTTGAAACATATATAGTCATTGAAGCTTTTCTAAAAAAGAAAAAATCAAGGGTTGGGTGTTGGCAGTGTTGCCAAACTCAAGGCAATTGGAGTAGCGAATAGTGGTGTTTGAGAAGCCCGATGGACGACGTTGGCTATATATGCGAGACACCTGTGAGCATTTGGATGCCATATGATGATTCGAACGCAAAGATACTTTTTGCTGATGGAAAGCTACTTCTTTATCTACAGCTTCAAATCAATGCCTCCCCGCTAACTTTCTTGCTTCTCATCATTAATTAACCCCTTTTTCCTAAGCTTGACAACTCATTTGTCACTCCCATAAGCACAATTAATTTTAAATCCAAACCCCTTCAAAAACACTATATATATATATATATACACACACACACACACACACTCTCTCTCTCTCTCTCTCTCTCCCCCTCCATTTCCCGCCTTAATTTCTCTCTGCCCGATATGTGTTTTCCGGCCTAACAATCAAACCCCTCTTTGACTCTTCACACTACTCTCATAATAATTCACTTTTTTATTTTATTTTAAATGTGTCAAACTCACACACAAACTATATATTGAACTAATTAGGCTTCTATACTAGACTAGTTGTTCTAATTTGCTACAACTTATAAGTGCACAAAACATGAGCTGATAGGCCAATACTCAACTAGATTTAGAGTTGGTTTTTTTTCTTTTTTCCAAAGTTTGGTAGCCAGCTTCATTTAATACTAGACTAGGTTAAATTGGTTTTTTGAATTAGTTAGGTCATTTTATTTTATTTATTTATTTATTTTTAAATTTTTAATAAAAATTATAAAATAATTTTTAAAAAATATATAATACATATATAAGCTTTTATAAAATTATATTTTATTTTAAAAAGTTTAATATAATTTTTTATAATTAATAAAATTAGATTAAACCAATTCAAATGATCACGCCTAGTACAACTAGCTAGCCCTAACACACTACTAGGAGGTTTCATTTTCATGCAAAGCCATCATGGCTCAAAGGCCCCACATTGGATCTCCATGACTCAGTATCTCTTATAGTGGCAACTATCCATAAGTAGCAATTTTGAATTTGAGAACTGCTCTCTATTGAACAATGTACGCTTTTCTGTTGATATTGTATCTAAGGTGACACCGTCTTGTGACCAGCCAATCAAACCTCGACACACCCCATTGCATGCCTTCAACAATTGACAACGTTAATCGTACAATGCATGTTGTCAATCTTTTCATTTGTGTGCCCTAGCGACAGTGTAACAAATGTGGCTTGTCAATATTGACTTTCATCCCATGATAACGTGGGCCACTCCTTTCCCTCTCGTCCCTCCGATCCGATGCTTCAAAGAAACAAAAGAAAAAGAAAAGGGAAGAGAGGGATGCATTTTCTCTCGTGAAATGTCAACTTCGGATCCATCAATTCAATCCTGTGCGTCCATCTTAAAACAATTAGAAAGGACGAGCGTGATAGCCAGCTATACAAAGTTGGGACCCAGTTTCCCATCTTTCTTCCCGACAGGAGCCTCGGGGTTCGGGTCCCTTCAGCCTTAGCGATCCAATCATTCACTCTCTGATATAGCCACGTCATCAGCCTGCAGTCACCTGATCACCGAGGTTCATGGACATGGCCACTCGTGCACAAATTTTTTTATATAAAAAAGGGAAAATGAAAATAAAAAAGGAGTGGTTTTTTATTTATTTTTAATTTACAAATGTAAATCTCTTTAATAATTGGGGTAAGTTTTGAATGCGTATGCATGGGAGGAACGTTCTGCTACTTCAAAAGCAAGCTATCAGTTCTGTGGCACTGACCTGTCCTTCTCACATACGCAGAGAGAAGAGGAGAGATATTATTGCTGACCTTTTTTTGACATGAATATCATAAAATAAATAAATAAATCCTACATGCAAAAAATATTACGTTCCAAAAAATATAATTTTAATTTTTTAAAATATCTCGTCTCATTGTGAATTGAGATACTTTCTTATTTAATTTTTTAAAAAATATTTTTTTGGGCCTTTCAACTCACAACGAGCAAGACATCAATTTTTGTTGTTTAAACAATTTTTAACTTTTAATTTGATCTTTTAAAGATTATGTTAATAATATTTGAAGTAGTTAATTAACAAGAAAATTTTATGTGAGAAGATTAAATTAAATACTCTCTTATGCTCTTATTTACATAATATAATAATTATCGAACCAAAATATGTATCATTATAAAATTCATTTAGTTCTTTGAATATTACATGAATGTTATTTGTAGTAATAAATTAATACCAAAATTTTTTTTTGAGGGACCCAGTTATATAAAGCATTCACTCCTAACCTTATTTGTATAATATAATAAGTATTAAACTATAATATACATTATCACAAAACTTATTTAATCCTTTAAAGGTTATCACAATATCATTCCAATAATATATATATATATATATATATATATATATATGTATGTATGTATGATCAGAGCCAATTAAATTAAATATTCTCTCATGTTTTTATTTACATAATATAACAATGTTAAATCAAAATATGCATTACTACAAAATCTATTTGGTTCCATAAAGATTGCACTAGTGTCATTTATGATAGTAAATTAATAACAAAAAAAATTTGAATGATTCAATTAAATAAAATACTTATAACAAGTAATAAATACTTATAAAAAATATTACATCACTCAAAGATTTCTTTTATATTAATTTGTTACTTTAACTGATATTGATTTCATCTTTAAAAGATTAAATAAGAGACTACAAACTTATTAGAAAACAAAAAGAAATAAATATTAGAAAAATAATAATAATAAAAAGATCAATTGGTGTCTCAATTCATTGAGAGCAAAGACGAAAAAAATTTATGAAAAATTTAAATAAAACGACATCTCAACTAATAGTGACACTGAGATAGTCTTTAAAGAACCAAATAGATTTTGTAGCATATATTTTGGTTTAATATTGTGATATTATATATGCAAGGAAGAGGAGAAGAAAGTATTTAATTTAATTGACTCACACAAAAATATTTTTTCATATTAGTTCACCACCTTAATGACCTTGAACTTTAATTAAGTAGCTCACTCAAAAAAATTGTTTTCGTATAAATTTATTATAAATGATATTGAGATAATATTCAAAAGATCAAATAAGTGACTTAAAACCTATTGAATAAAAAAAAAAAGCAATTGATGCTCAATTAGCTATGAGTTGAAACACCAATATATATATATATATAATATTTAAATAAAAGAGTGTCTCAGCTCATAGCATACTGAATCATTAAAAAAATAATGTAACATATAGTGAACTATTTTTTAAAGGGTAAAATCCACAAAATTATTTTTCTCGTATAACATTCATGTTAAAAAGCCTATTCACCACTACCACCACATGCTTCTCTCTCCCTTCCATTATTTCCTTTTCATTAGCTCACAGTTCAAAAAATATTAAAAAAAATTGCTATTGATAGTCTAATAATTAGAACCCCTGCAGCGCTGTCTTGTTAAAATTTCTTTTTCTCAAATCTGGTGAGATCTTGGGAAAAAAAATCACACATATTGAGTTATACATGATTGAAAACTGTTAAATGTGTAACAGTTGTTTCCCTCCAAGCCTTCCCCCCCCCCCCCCGGCCCCCCGGCCCCCTCTTTTTTTTTTTCTGCCTCGTTTCCCTCCAATCTGGTTATGATAACGAATAATGGAGATAATTACTGGTAAATTCAGTTCATATAAAATCATCGATCAATAATGTTTTAAAGTGAATTATATAATTTTTAAAAAAATTTTGTTAAAATTATAAAGATCTTTAATTTATTTTTAGGATAAATATTGATATTTTATAAAACAAAATATTATATTTTACTTTAATTTAATTTTAAATCTTTTGACTGAAATACTTTCTATTGATTTAAATATATTTTTTTGTTAAATTTAATAAAAGTAAAACCTATTCTTTTATTTTTATTTGTACATATTTAAAAATGAGATCTATTCTTTTTTTTGGGTGCACGTTTGGATATAATATATATATTTGTATATTTAGATTAATGGAGGGTATTTTAGTCAAAATATTAAAATTGAATTAAAATATATATTTTGAAATTATAAGGTTTATGTAATTTTAACAAAACACAGAAGAAGTTTGGTTAATTTACTCTATTTATTATATATGATTTAAGATTTTTATTATGATAAAATTATAAATTTTTGTTATTGATTCTTGCTATTTTACAAATAACTACATGATAAACAAAGCCTTGAAGCAGATTCTGTAGGAATTATTGTGGGCTACAATCAATTATTATGTTTTAAATAAAAACGGGCTGATTAATGATCCATAAGAAATGCATTTGCACCCACTTATTATTAGTGATCCTATTGTTTTTAGTTGGATATCTAATTGATTAGTATGGATGAAAGTGTGAGTACATAACTCATAGGCCCATAATGGGTGAGTACTAGAGTTCTATTTAAATTTGGATAGGTCCCTTCTGTATTTACGTCAAATACAAACTCTATAACTTATCCTATTATAAGTTGTGATAGGGAGTGCGAATCACAGAGGAAGTCCTAATCTCTTCAAACCTTTAGGCATTCAAAATCAATAGGGTATCCTAAATCTGTAGCCATGTCTTCTACAGGTAATCAATCTAGTGTTCTAATTTCATATAATTATTTTCAATTTATTCTTACATTTGGTATCAGAGCCTCAATTATATGATTTAGAATCTGATTGGTTGAAAACTTAAATATATGCTTAATAATTTCATCCTTTTGCAATTTTCATTCATATGAGTTTTTTAAAATTCTAATTGGATGATTAAAAAAAAATTGAAACCAAAGATCTTAGGGCTTTTGTACATATTGAAACTTTGAATCAATTAACACATGAATTGTGAAATTTCATGCACCATGAAGGGAGAATTTTCATGCTTGAAACTTAGGTTAGGGTTTATTGGAATTGAATTTCAATTCTTTCAAAATAGGTTAAATTGATGAACAATTTTTGTATCATTAAGTTCCCCTTAATCATCTAAGTCTAACTGGTGTTTCAATTGCATCAAGAATTATCTAATTCCATGGAAATTTCGAATTAGAAATTTAGGTTAGGGTTTGTAAGAATGAATTTTCAATCTTAATAATTACTACAAATTGATGAATAATTTTCGAATATAGTGTTCCTTATGATCATATAAAAGAAACCCACAAATCAATTACATCAAAAATTGGCTGATTATAGTGCAATTCTTTCGAAAATTTTCGGCCATGGAGACCTTTTCAGAACCTGATTTTATGCATTGAAATCATGCAAATTTGTGGATTAAATTTAGGGCTTCGTCTATTGATTTGTTTCGAATGAAACAATGAATCAAAAGCACACCATAATTGCAAGAAAACGAGTCAATAATTGCCCAAAATCGAGCTTCAAATATCTTGATGAAAAGGGGCATTTTTTGCTTCGAATAATTCATGTAAACTCAATAAAATTTAGGGATTTTAGTTCCAACAGATTTAAAATGGAATTAAGAACAAAAATTACAAGAAAATCACATGAAAAGTGCTCCAAAAACACGAAACCTGACTTAGAAACCCACGGGTCTGCGTGACCCATTTCTTCTTGCGGGCTGATCCGCTAGAGGAGGAAGATAACCTCCACAGGTTCGCCCACTCGTGCTTCTGGAGAGTGAGGGAGAGTGTGGCTTCTACAGACAAAATTTTTCAATGTCGATTTTTGCATTGTAATCCATATTTAAAATGTGATTTTTTGGAGTATGTTTTATAATTTTTTGACTGTTATAAATATTTTTTATATAAATATTAGTATATAAAATATATTTTAATATTTATTTGGATAATTTTCTGAAAGGTGATGCATTGAAAAATTAATTTATTATATTTTAAACCTTATGATGATGTTCATTCTCCACATATAATAATATATATTTGTCTACTATTAGCCTAATATATATGTCTTAATATGTTTGTTTTAAGAAATATATGATTCTATTTTAATTGTATCTGTATGAAGCCTCTTTGGGAATGCTAAAGAATTTGTTTATGGATAATAGGGGTGTAATATTTTACTTCCTTAAATACTGTACCATAATTTTGGACAAGATGTAAGTAATTCCTATGCAAGGAGTTTTATAAATTATTATGGATAATTAATACCAAAGTGAAATTATTCATATAAATGCGTAAAATTTCCTTTGTAATTTGAGGAAGGCTTCTAATTATCTCATACTATAACCTGCCCAAAGGGGGTTGTTGTATATTATAATTAGGAGTTAATTTGAGATGAAGTTAATGGGGAATATATTAGTGTAAAATATTTATCTGCCTAAAGGGGATAGATATTTAAACCTAATGTATTCTCACTGATTAACTCATCTGAGGTTTTGATCTAGGTTATGACCTTAATTTATACATTTTGCTCAAAGGGGAATGTGCTGTTATGTTGGCTTCATTGTAATAGCTTATTTTAATTAAAGCTATGTATAAATTACCCTTATTGTTTATCCTAATGCATTCCCATTTTGCAATTACCCTTTCTATGAATAATTGTTCTGTTTCAATTGAGATTTTAACTGGATCAAATTATAACAAGTGGAAGCAAGACCTAGAATTCTCCTTAGGAATTGCTGACCTTGATCTGGCACTATGCGAGAGTAAGCTTAAAGTGAATGAGAAGAGTACAACTGAACAGAAAGAGTTCTTAGCCAAATGGGAGAAATCCAACAGACTTAGTCTAATTGCCATTAAAAGGACCATCTTTGAGCACCTACTTAGTGGCTTACCAGAAACCACAAGTACTAAAGAATTATTTACTATTTTGGGAGAAAGATACAAAGTATCTAATAACGTTGAAGCTAGATATCTTATAAAAAAGTTAACTGATATGAGGTATGACAACAATGAAGGAGTAAGGGAGTTCATTTTAAAAATGGTTCACATCCAAACCAAGTTGAAAGCCCATAACATTGACTTAAATGAGAATTTCATTATCTTACATGCCTTGAACTGCTTACCTGTCGAATTTACACAAATCAAAACTGCCTATAATATCTTTGGTGAGAAGTGGACCATTAATGACCTCATTACCAAGTGTGTGGCTGAAGAAGAAAAATTAAAAAAAAAAAAAAGAAAAGAGTGACCTATCCTGTGAGCTAGCCTTTTTACTTCCCATGATAAACCCCATTATGGTAATGGTAAATAGAAATATAAGAAAAATTAATTCAATATTCCTCATAAGAATCAAAGTTCAAGGAAATCAAGCAATGGTCAACATCATAATGTAAGAGGTATTAAATCGACTCTCATTAAGAAAACACATATGGTGTTTCTGGTGTAAGGAAAATGGGCATAAAAAGAATGATTACACAAAATTTAAGACTTGGTTAGAGAATAAGTAAAAATTTGGAGGAATTCAAGAACCTGAAAAGACCAAATCCGAAAAAAAGCAAGATGAGAGTAGCAAAGAATCTTAAAGTAGTGTTGGAGTCAGTGGGAGATGTCATTTTAGTTTTGGCAACCGGATATGAAACTGTTTTAAAAGACATTTTTTTTATGTACCTTCTTTTAGGAGGAATTTGATTTCTATTTCTTATTTAGATAAATTTAGTTTTTATTTTAATATTAAACTCTCAAATTATTGGTTATGGACATTTAGTGGATGATTTATATAAATTATCTTTAGTTTTTGACAATATTTCATCATCTTTAAATATTTAAGTCTAAAATTAAAGAAAAAATTTCTTTTATCATTGCACAAGCATTTAAGACATATCTTTAAGAAAATAGTTAAAAGGTTAATTAAAATTGATATTTTATCTTTCTTAGAGTTTGACAATTTAGAGACTTGGATAGATTGTATTAAAAGAAAGTTCATTAAGAATAAAAAGAAAAGTGCAACTAGAAGTTCAAGTCTTTTAAAAATCATTTACACAAATATTAGTGGATCTTTTTCTCATATTATTTGTGGTAATAGGTTCTTTATCACTTTCATTGATGATTTCTATTAATTTGGCTATCTTTATTTGATTAAAGAAAAATATGATACTCTTGAAAATTTTAAAATTTTAAAAATCAAGGTAGAAAAAAAATTAGAAAACAAACTCTAATTACCTCCTCTACTATACAAGTGGAGTTTATTGGTTGTTACGCTGCTACTACTTATGTTATTTGGTTGAGAAATTTAATGACAGGGCTTTATATTGTAAATTTTGTTGTTCAACTACTAAGAATTTACTGTTATAATAGTACTGTAGCATTTTAGACTAAAAATAACAAAACTATTAGTGTTTTTAAACATCTAGAGTTGAAATATTTAAACTATTAGAGATTTAGTAAAGAATAACGAAATGGTTATTGAATATATAGACATAGATTCTATGTTGACTAACCCCTTAACCAAAGGACTTAGACCCATTGTATTTGAAAGATACGTTGAGAATATGGGCATTGTAAGTTCTCTTAATATGTTTGATTAGTGGGAGTTTGAGTTTTATATTATTTTTTTGTTATGTTGAACATTTTTTTTAGATACTTTTGATATTCTTATGGTTTGTATTCCGCCTAATTGATAATGCATTGAATTTTTGATATTATGTATTTTTGAATATATACATCAATTGTAAAATTTTAAGCTCGATATCATTAGGACCACTGTGCCGGTGGTCGATGTCATATTGAAGTTGAGGTATGATGGTTTCTTGACAAACTATATAGTTCCTCTGGCTTTAAAGCATTTGAGAGAAATTGTGAGGATTGACAAAAAAAAAAATAGTAGTTTGGCTGTTAGATCACATTGGCATACTATTTTCTTGCTGCACTCCACACTAATGACTAGTCGACGGAGTTAGTAACATTTGTAACCATGGAAGGTTTAACATCAGTAATAGATATAATAATTGTCATGATTCAATGTTACTTGACTTTAGTTGGATGGAGTCGTATTAGATATCGTATCTTAGATCATTTGTTTTTAAAATGTGGCCACATTACAAAATTAGTCATTAGCTCGAGAGTCATTTTCAAAATAAAAGTTTTTAAAATGAAGAATTGAATTTGTTCAAGTGGGAGAATATAGGAATTATTTTGGGCTACAATCAATTATTATGTTTTAAATAAAAATTGGCTGATTAATGATCCATGAGAAATGTATTTAGGCTCACTTATTATTAATGATCCTATTGTTTTAAGTTGGATATCTAATTGATTAGTATGGATGAAAGTGCGAGCCCATAACTCATAGGCCCATAATGGGTAGGTATTAAAGTTCTATTTAAATTTGGTTAGGTCCCTTCTATGTTCACGTCAAATACAAACTCTACAACTTACCCCATTATAAGTTGTGATACAGAATGTGAATCACAAAGAAAGTCTAGTCTCTTCAAATCTTTAGCCATTCAGAATCAATAGAGTATCCTAAATTTGCAGCCATGTCTTTTACAAGTAATTAATTTAGTGTTCTAATTTCATATAATTGTCTTCAATTTATTTTTACAGATTCCTCTTGTAATTGGAAAGCAACTCTAATAAAATGTAAGGTAAACTCTACTATTCTAATTGTCACATGTCTACGAATTGGTGGCCAATTTTTTGTTTTTTAGAAGTTATGAAGAACTCAAAGATAAAAAAAACTTTTAGCGTTGTTATGTGTTACATAAATTGGTCATATTATAAAAGAAAAATCTTACACTTTATATCGAGCAGCATTGATTGGAATGCATATTGTAATAACTAATTAAGGTTTCCAGTGGAATTTTGAGAGTCTTGAGAGAAATTGTCTATAGATGAGTCTTGCAGAATGAAATACGGTTAAGGCCACAAAGAGTTGGGGTGTGTGGACTGTGGCAGACTCCAATCCTAAAATCAAAATGTCATAACTAAGTTTCTAGGAAAATGGTAAAAGATGAAGAAGATGGAAATTGAGAAGGAAAAAGAAGTGAAAGTCCTTACTCAAGATGCATTGATAGGGTGTTTATATTAAAGTATCTGAAAATTGGTGATTTCAATTTGTTGGACCTGTTCAATAGTAGTAATAGTCCCAACAAAAAAAAGCATTCATTGACATCATAATTAATATTAATTTTGATAGAAATATTATTATTCATAATAATCACTGCATTCCTAAATAATTATTGATTCACGATTCCAAAGAGAATAAATTATACTGTAAATATTATTTATGGGTCTCTTTTTTTAATTTAAGTTAGATCGTATAATTAACATGAATCTCATATAATTATGTAAGAGTCACGTCTAGTCATAATAAAATTAGTATGGGTGGCAATGGGCGTTTCGAAGAAATTGAGGTTAGAAAGTGGCCTTGGAATTCAATGTATTGGAATGGCTTTTGTTTCCAGAGCAGCAAGACACAGGAAGGTATTTGTGGGGGGGTTCTCCCTCTAATAAAGGTCTCGATCAGCATTACTTAGAATCAAATAGGCACACGTAATTATGGACACCTATAAAATTAAAAAAAAAAAAAAAAGAAGAACAGGAGTGGGAGTGGGAGTGGGAGTGAGCAGTGCATTGCGTATTGAATGCTTATTGGAGGGATGTAGTACAAATATGTACAGTGACGCTGTTGTACATATACATAGGTCGCCATCACCTGCTTCTCATCACATGGCCTTTGTATTTCTCATCATTTATCAGTTACCATCTACCCGACAAAACCCCTCAAAGGGCCCCCTTTCCTCTCCCCCCTTGCTTTTTTCTTGTATCTAATTGCCAACTAAATATGAAATCTATCATATCTCTTGCATGGCATTTCTCTTTAATGCTACGCAATATATTTATTCTAATTTACATTTTCAGGAATTTCTTTTTTTTTTTGTTTCCAGAAAAAGAATAGAGGATTCAAAATCTGCCATATCACACACCTTCATTTCAATTTTATTCATCTCATAATTTTCATTGGAGACCCGTGGAAACGAAAACAAAGTTGTGTAACTCTATTCAATTTTGACGGGGTTCTTGGGTAACAAGACACAAGACCAAGTCCATTCTGAATCGGATCCCGCTGTTTTAAAAGAATTTTTCGAAAATACAGTTGCTTGTATATAAATGCTCGTTCAGTCCAAAAAATAAAACAAAAATTATATGTAATTTATTATTTTTTATATTAAAATTTTTAATTAAAATATAATAAGTATATAATTTTTTAATTAAAATATAACAAGTGTATAGTTCAATTTAATAATTACATACTTATCATATTGTTATTAAAAAATTATACAAATGTTATGTTTTAATTAAAAATTTTTTAAAAATAAATATAAAGAATTTTTCCCAAAAAAAGAATCTAAATGCTTGACACATTTAGGATAATTTCTTTTCAGTCGCAACACTATCTTACATCAGTGTTTAAGTGATATGTTCTTGTTTAGAATATTAATATCCAATAGTCTTATAAAATATAAGATATTTCTATTTCATTAAGTATTTTATATTATTCAAAAAATATATATTAAATTTCACGTTTCAAAAATTTTAACTTTAGCGATTTTTGTAAAACTTCAATTGCATAATTTCTTTGATTAATAAAGTATATTAATTATATGAATATTAAATAGTATAATAGAATATTGTTATTAAAATAAAATAAAATATTTAAAATATCTTCAATATTAAAATTTCCGAATTATATATCAATGAATTGCTATAGTTACCATTTAGAATTACTAGAAATAGTTAAAACGTACATAAAATGTACTCGTGCATAAAATATTAATTCTAATTGGAAGATATACAGAGTAGATAGTTGTTATTCTATTTTATTTTTATTTTCTATTGAAAGATAGTTGGGAATTAATGTTGAAAGCAAATGACTTAGAAACGATGACCGAGAAAATTGAAGAATATATGCGGTGAGCAAAGTTTGTTTTTATCTAGATAATAAAAATACGTTATTTTGTTTTAACAGTTAATTTCTTTGACATCTCTCAGTAGTCTTATTATTTTCAACGAAAGATTCGTTTATTAATTAATAATAGTGATAATATTAACAACAAGTAAAATATTAACGAATCAACTAACAAAGGGCCCAAAGTGGGTAAATAAAGGCTGAAATTCGTGAATTACTTCAAATCTTCAAACCCCACGCACTAAAATATTGTATAAGAGGAAAGTGATGACCTTTCTACTACTATGCACAGTGTATAGCCTTTTAATACAATGAAAGTGCCACACTTACTGCAAGATTCTCACCCCCGGGAATATATATATATATATAATAGAAGGTTAAACTAATGTATAAAGTAATTGTCCTACAACCCTTTATGACATGAAAGCGGAAACATATATGGTAAACTTCTTTTGCGGTCAAATATTAAGATAGAATGTTACAAGACCATATAGACAAAACAAGGAAAAAAATTGATTTATGAAATTTTGTTTTCAAAAGACGTGGTGATATAATTTTTTAATCCTTTTTAACATATATTCCTTTAGTTATTTACATTCAGCCTCACTTTGATTGAAGGAAAAACGCATTGTAACTCATGCATTTATGAGATGTACTAAGCACTTTGAAAAGAGGCAAATCGATTAAAACACAACCATTTAGCCTTGAACCAAACATAACTTAATATACGTCTGATAACACATATTATGGGCTTAACAAGCTCACTTGACCGGTTTTCAATGCAAGCGTTCACTTAATCATATTTGAAAAACTTCATTACATGGGGGATCGCCCTAACAATTGTTTGGTTAACCAGATAGGGCATGTTTGTCACATCTTTGTAGATTCCTTGTCACTGTTATCACTAGTTTGGCATAGAATGACCATCATATATTTAGAGAATTTACCGACCTACCGTCTTATACATACATACATACATACATATATATATATATATATATATATGATTGGCTTTGACTTCAAATAAAGCATTCTGTTACTCAATACTCACTTTGTATTATAGACTGGATATTTTATTAATTTGACTGTTGTTATTAGTGTCGAAAATCCGTTTTCACACACAATTTGTGCAAGTTTGCTTTGCTGTGCTCTTCTATTGTTGAGAAACAGGGAGTTAGAGCCCGAAAACTTGAGCATAACTTTCAGTGTATTTGCATATAATACTTGAAGCCATGGCCCTCTTTAATTAATGTAATGGGTTTCATAGTGGATCACTTGCAAAAGAACTTCTTGATTCCTCCCTACTCTATTTTGTATTTCTTTATTTAGACAAGTGAAGTGAGACTGAGCAAGAGAAGGTAAAACGTAAATTCTAATTAGGTGAACTTGACCAATTGGAAATGTATCGCTTTGCATATTCCTTTTTCTATTCCCTCACTTTAAAAAAAAAAAACAATGATTATAGAATAAGAGATAGTGGAATTCTAGTTAATGGAATTATGCAAATTCGAATTTCAAAACACATAAAATCCTAATGACTCCAGTGTGAAATGTAACAAATTGGAACTTTACTTGGGCTTTGTTTCAAAAGTTCAGCTCCTTCAATGCATGGAACTTGCCAACATCTTGTCTAAAGTGGAAATTAATACGCTTGTAGTACTTTTTGACATTTTCCATCTTCTAATTAGCACACGTTGAATGTGTTACTCGTGATAAAGCCTCTTTCAACAATGCAGGAGACTTGGTTGAAAATGCCTATTCAGGAATTTTTTTAAAATTCATGCCTAAACAACAAGTAGAGGTGCATTAGTTGCAAATTGCATATTATTAATATTTTTAAGATCAGATCAATTATTGAATTGATAAAAATATTGGTTCACGGTTTATTAGTTTAATTATAATTGAACCGTAATTGAAAAGGTAAAAATTAAAATTTTAATATAAAAATAATTTTTAAATATTAAAATAGTAAGAAAATTGTTATCAAATAGTTTAAATTTTAAACTTGATAATTAATTGATTTAAAAATATATTTAGTATAATTTTAATATATTAAAATTCAAAATTTATTATCAATATATAATTTCTTATAATTATATTTACATAAAACTTGGTAGCACATTAACAAATTAGTCTTCTTAGATACATGGTAGAGTTGCTATCTTGTTATCATAAAGTCCCGTGTTTCTAGAGGTGGATCAGCTTTGACTAGTTCATCTAGTTATCTAGTATCCAATTTATGCAAAAAAATTATTTGGTTTAACTCGATTTTTGATTGAGTTTCATGATTCTTTGACATTCTAGTTCAAAGCCTCTTCCAGACCGAATAGGGAACTAATTCATCAGTTTTCTAATTGAATATTCGGTTACTCTAATCCAATTTTGACAATATTTGTATGCCTTTTTAAAAAAATAATATAACATATATTAAAAAATATGTTAGACCATATGTCGAATTATAAATGAGAAAAAAAAATTATATATGTAGTTTTTTATATATTTGCTTTCAAATTACATATAAACACTTTTTTAATAATAATATGATAAGTGTATAAATTTTGCAAATAAATGCATAATTTTTTAATTAAATTATATACTTATCATGTTTTAATTTAAAAATTACACACTTATTTTACTTTAATTAAGGAATTTGATAATAAAGAAATAATGAATTACATCTAAGTCTAATAAAAAAATAAATTTATAAATACTAAAAATAAATAGTTTCTTCCATTATATAAGACAATTTATTTCAATAACAAAATAAAATTGCAATAAATGAAATGTATTATAATTTGAATAAACTAACACTTTGGTTTCTAATAACAATTTAGTTTTACTCTTCATAATGAATGAATATAAAAATTAGTTCTCAAAACTAACAAATTTATTACAAGTTAATTATTTTGACATGATTGAATCACTTAATAAAAAAAAGTAACATATAATAAATTTATTATTTCACCTTGTAACTATGTGATCAAAAAGATTCTTTAAAGTTTTTTGTCGTAAAAACTTATTTCTTTTTTTTTTCTCTTTCTCTAAATCTTATAAAAAATTTACAGTAAAAAGTTTTAAAGAATCCTAACTCATTTCATTTCGAGACAAAGTTAAATAGATAGATAATTTAAGGTCCAAATTATTAATTGAGTAATAATTATAAATGAGTGAGTGTAGGGGAAAGCAGGGTGATGTTGTTGTAGTGAATCATTGCCAAAAGTCAAAAAGGTAACGTCCAAGGCACTATACACGCGTCAGCAAGGCAAAACTCTGCTGTCTCGCATTCGTCGTCCCACTGTTAACCACGTGTCGATCTATCATTAGCACCCTCCAACCTCTAATGATATCATATAAGTAACTTTCTTTGTTTCTCTTGCGCTTAGGGCTGAGGCCCCCCTTTACTGCTCCTCCCCCAAAACACTCCAAGCCCACCCCAACCATACTGAACAAAGGTACAGAAAGAAACAGCATTCTTCACTGAAAAAGCGAAGGAGAAGGGTAATACATATATAATCCTAATACTAATACTAATACTAATATACAGAGAGAGAGAGAGAGAGAGAGAGAGAGAGAGGCATATATGGGATATAACATACACACTTGCACCCAGATATGGGACCATTGTCCTTCGCTTAAAATTTGAGCTTTTTCGTGGACGACACGATCCGAGTCTGCCGCTTCTTCCCTCTCCTTCTTCTTCAATCTTTCTCACTGTCTTCTCCTTAGGCCTCAGTCTCACCTTAGCTTCCTCTTCTCAACTTCCCCAGAATCTCATGGAAATGGAGGATCATCACAACAATCACCATCATCCCCAGCAATATGGCCTGGCGGATCTCAGGCAGCTCATGAATGGAGGACCCCGGTCGACGGCTACACATTTCCCCTCAATACCACCCCAGCCCACGGCGGAGATCTTCCAGGCTCACCGGAATCTGACGCCCACCCACCAACACTACGACATGATGATGTTTGGTCGTCATGTGGCCGATGTAATGCCTCGTGCCCTCAACGACTTTGCCTCCGATTCTCCTACCACCGCTGCTCCACCCACTAATAATATTACTGTAGCCACTCCGGCTACCACCGCCAGTGCTTCCACTCCTCCACTTAGTGGCTTAGAGGCTGAGACCCCAGGCTGCCTCGCTGGGGATGCCTCCACCGGAAGATGGCCGAGGCAGGAAACACTCACTCTTCTTGAGATCAGATCTCGTCTCGACCCTAAATTCAAGGAGGCCAACCAGAAGGGCCCCTTATGGGATGAAGTCTCTAGGTACTCCTCTTCTTCCTAATTCTTCACCTTCAATACTTCAACTGGCTTCTTCTGCTTTCAATTTCTTCAACTTGAATATTTTAAGATGATAAATTCTTTTCTATTTGTTAATTTGAGCTACAAAAATTAATTCAGGAGAACCGACTAAATTAAATACCCGTATATATATCTGTAACTCCGTGACTATTAATTACTAGCTAGTAAGATGACTGCACTTTGTGTAAATTTGTGGCTGTGATTTCTGTAAACTCTGATAGCGGGGTATACATTTTTGTCAATGTTGTTTCCACTGGAAAATGACAACACTAGCTTCAGTGGGATACTCAGGTTTCATTTCTCTACTCAATTTGCGATTCTTGTTGCGTGGTACTTGAAGCATTAAGTTGATATACCAAGACTAGTACGGTACTGCCACTGACTCGTTTTCCATTTTGAAAATTTGTACCCCTCCTTTAAGTGCAAGTTTTTCCATTTTTCCTAAGTTCTCCGTCTCCAACTGATTTAGAATTGATTGACCTCTTTGATACCTCTATGCACCCGTATTCTTATTTTATACCTTGTAAAATGACATCAACCAGAAGCTCTTGCTTCAGAATCATATTTCTATAGCAAGTTGAATGGTCATATGCTTGGTTGTGTTTGCTATAACTAGGTAGCAAGAATGAACATTAGAAACGTCAGTGCATGGCATACATAATTATTAATTAATTATCTGAGAACATCATCACATGGGCCAGCATCATAGGGATTTTTCCCTCACCCCTCTAACTAGGGTTCTATTTCCTACGATTAGGTCACTTCTTAGGCTATTGGTGTTTTCCTTCCACCACCCATTTTGTTTCACTTCTGTTGATGATGATCAGGATCATGTCGGAAGAACATGGATACCAAAGGAGTGGGAAAAAATGCAGGGAAAAATTTGAGAACTTGTACAAATATTACAAGAAGACAAAGGAAGGTAAGGCGAGGAGACAGGATGGGAAGCATTACAGGTTCTTCCGTCAACTGGAAGCCTTATATGGAGGAAACAGCAACTCAACCTCGGTACCAGAAACCAATTATGGTAGCAGCGGAATTCGTTTTCAGACACCCTCCCAAACAAATCAAGACATGTTTCAGTCTCACAATCAGAAGAATTGCGATAGCATCAGCCTCACAAACTCCACGGATTTCGGCACGTCATCATCGGACGACAACAATCTTTGCAGCATGGAAAATGAGTCCATGGAGAAGGGGAGGAAGAGGAGGAGTGGAAGCAGCTGGAAGTCAAAAATAACAGAGTTCATTGACTCACAGATGAGGAAGCTGATTGAGAAGCAAGAGGCATGGATGGATAGGCTCGTGAAGACGCTTGAACAGAAGGAGAAGGAGAGGGTTTTAAGAGAGGAAGAATGGAGAAGGCAAGAGGCTGCGAGGTTGGAAATGGAGCATAAGTTTTGGGCTAAAGAGAGAGCGTGGATTGAAGCAAGGGATGCTGCTCTAATGGACGCCTTGCAGAAATTAACGGGAAGAGAGATAAAGGCTCAATCTGCTGACGATCAGGCTCTAATTATGGCTATTGAAATTCAGAATCATAAGGAGAACCAGAATGAAGATGGAAGTGAAATCCTAAATGGTAGTAATAGAGGTGGTGACAGCTGGCCAAAATGTGAGACTACAAGGCTTGTAGAGTTGAGGGCTGAGATGGAGTCTGGGTTTCAGCAAAGTGGGTGTTCGGAAGAGGTTATGTGGGAGGAAGTAGCGAACAAAATGGCTTGTTTTGGCTACGAAAGGACAGCTTTGATGTGCAAACACAAGTGGGAAAGCATAACCAACTATTCAAATGCCAAGGAAGGAAACAAGAAGCGCAAGGAAAAGTCTAGAAGCTGTTTTTACTTCGACAACAACATTAATGATCAATCATCCTTGTACAATCAAGGAACTGCTCCCTATTGTGATATCAACGATCAACGGCACGACACTGAGAGGCTACAAGCAAATGATGGCTCTTCACCTTCAAATTCCAATGCGGTGGCGGCTGACGTCAGCTGCTTTCCCTTCTTTATTAGCACCGAGGGATCAGAAAATTTGTGGGAAAACTACGGCTTGAAGATCAATAAAGGAAACCAAAACCAGTGAGTGAAAGATGGTTGAGTCCTTAGAAGCACCGAGATTTGACCCCTTTTTTCTGATATGTATGCAAGAGCTAACTGAGGATTTATATATATAGATTGATGACAAATAGGTGGTCCATCGAGCTTAATATATTTATGGGCATTTAGGAGAAAAATAATGAGTTCAACCGTTTCAAGTGTTGTATGTTTTATGATGGAGACGAAGTGGCAAAGTTCACTTAAATGTGTTGAAATATGACACCAATTCAGGTGAGTTTCTTTTGTCCCAGATTTTCCTTTTTCTTTTAGGCTTGCGAATGGAGTCGCATTTTGTGTTGCTTCATATGTTGCACCTTCAATAATGTCCATATCAGTTAGTCTTCTTTTCTTCCTTCTATGTAAAGTTGGGATAAATGAACTGTGCATCTCTGCAGCCTGTGTACTGAATGAAGGCGTGTAATTAAGGTAGCATTCTACATATTTACTTTCATCATTTCCATGCATTGTAGATATTAAGGCGTTGATAAGATTGTTCAAGAATCAAATTAAGGGGCATTTTTCTATGAAAATGAGTTCCCGCTGATTCTGATTAAGGAGGGATTAGAATTTTCTTTAAATGTTTATTATTAGTTTGTCCAATACAAATAACATATATGGCTAAATTTTTTTGAAAAATTCAATCATTTAATACTGTAAAAAATATTTACTTTTTATATTTTTATTGAAGAACTTATATTCTTGAACACTGTACTTTCAAGTATGATTGATTCTTTCATTTCTTGTTAAGCTTTTCTTTGTAATTGAATAAGGATTGGAGTGCAATGTAGTAGCCGTGTTCTGGAGGATAATTTAGCGTAATTTTAAGGAGTTAGTGAATAACTCAGGCACATTCGGTATAACGTCGACCTCGCGAGTACAATTGAAGCTGGCATTAAAAATTATATATCTAATTCCGTTCTCGAAGAACAACTATGGGAGAGTTTAGTGCAGTAAAAAGGTTGCCAGATGAGGATATAGTGTGCTCAATACTTGACTGATTGAACATGATGCTAACAAACTTTTGCAAGTAAACAAGATATATTCATATATGCACCCACAGTAAAGTAGTTACATTGCACAACGGGTAAGATTTTTTCTTTTTTTCTTTTTTTTTGGGGGGTTTACCAGAAACGGAACCGCCGAAGGCCTGTACCCTAATTAGTAATTACCTCACGACCTCCATTAAAATTTGAGCCGAACTCGAGTGGCTTATGGTTGCAAAGGGAAGGTTTTTAAGTGGTAGATGGTGCACTAATTAATTTTAAGCGCACAACAGCAACATCAAACGAAATGTGTGCGTCTGTATATAAATATAATACATTTATATATAGCAACTGACAGTGAAGATCATTTAATATCATACAGCAAATTGTAAAATTGCAGCAGAGGGATTCTTCAGTGATGCAGTCTACAGACATATTATGTGGTCCTTGCTGACGAGCCACACCATCCAAGCAAAAATGTCGTCCATGCTGCGCACTTGGCTTACCTCTTTTGCGGACATTTGTTTGGGATTGCTGCCATCATAAAAGTAAATAGAGATATGTTTCAAGTTTCACATCAGATAAATACCTATGTGAAAATATTTAAGTAAATTGTATGCTGATTGAGTAATATTTGTATTAAATGTTTTATCCTCCAGTCTTTGATTTAAAAAATGAATATATAACAAAAAAAATTGTTCACGGTTTAAAGCAGGTAATTAAAGAAAGATGATTTACGATCTCTCTAGTTTTCTGAAGTATTTTGGGAGAGCTTCTCTAATTAAGTGATGAAAATAGTTTTTTTTCCCCAAAAAAAAATCACTCTAGGTCAAAACCCTATCCAGAATGATCCGTATATGCCTTAAATAAAAAGGCGAATCCCCCATTTGAGAGTATTAAAAATGGATGATTGAAGTACTCCTCCTTCCCCATGAGAGTAATGACTAATGAATGATAAAAAGGGATATGAATAGTCATAGTAATAAGAGGATAGAGGGCCTTTCTGTGCAGTCTAATCTTTGTGTGCATTATAAGGCTGGTGGTACCACACGTACAAGTCTCATACACAAATGTGATACAGGGTGGTGGACAGGCAGTGTCCGTACTTGGGAAAGAGTAAAGAAGTTTCCTGCTAAAAGTGTTCCATTACACTGTGTTTGGGGAGACTTGGCAGTCAATATCATCACAGCTTTGTTGCGTGGCTTCAGCTTTTTTTTTTTTTCCCTCTCGAACCCAGCTTGCTTCTCCCAACGCCAACATGCAGTTAAGTAATTAGCAGCCAAAGCATACGAAATTGCGCTTGCAATAATGGAAGGGGATGAGAAGAATAGATGAAACGAAATTAAAAGTAGAACGTGTTTTTCCCTCTGATGTTGCTGATGTGACTGCTTACTGAGCCACTTCTACGCCAAAAAATAAAAGAAACTGTACCATAATGCCAATAATTTTTCTCTTATCCCTGAATCCAGATAGGGAATTCACGCTTTTCCAACCTGCTTTATGTATTTTTGGCCGTAAAAAGGCAATCGTCAGTTCTTATCGCAATCAGGTTCTGTTCTGGATTCTCAGTGACAGTGGCAGTGACACAGGCAGAGGGACACTCCTTTAAATTGTCTTTGGGAAAGGGTTTTGCTATTTCCGGCCCCAAATGGCCAAAACGGTGGCCCATAAAACTACTCGTCACCTCATTGGCCGTCCTAGAAAAAGTAGTGGGCCTCTTTCGGGATATGGATAAAATGATGAAAGTGAACTAACGGTCAATTTGGCCCAAAATAACTATGGGTCAAGATTTGGAGTTTTAGGCTTTTAGCCCGCCAAACGGGCCTAAGAGTACTGGACTGAAAGAAAGTCCTTACTAAAATATTTAAAAATGAAGTGTGAAAACAATTCGTTCTATATCTGTACATGAATCTCAAACATGTCATTAAATTATATCAATTAAAATATGATATATATATATATAAATAAATATAATTTTTTTAAAAAAAATATGATGAGTATATAATTTAATGAAAAAATTATATAATTGTCTATGAAAATTATATAATTATTATGTTTTAATTGAAGAATTATGTGTGTTATATTTTGATTGAAGAACTTAAAAATATAAGAAATTGTATATAAATATTTTTTTAATAATAACAATTATTTGCAATGTGGCATCTCTAGTTATTTTAAGTATTAACTTTGCATCAGGTTGCTTCTACTGACTGTGTTCATGTTTAGTTGAGCTTGGAGAAAGGATAGTAATTATTTTATTAAAATATATTATCAAAGCATAAACTTGATAAGTATAGTATTATAATGTAGGTTACCCAGGTATTAAGTTATATATCCCTTTATATTATTAGATATTATAATAAAAATATTTATAGAACTTTGTATAATAATTTTTCTGTTTATAAAAAAAAAAAACTTTTTAGTTGAAATGATTTCCATCAAAACCTTTACTAAATGGTCAGATCCTTACGGCTCCCTATTTCTTGATGCCGTTACTCGTTCGAGGTGGAGGACGTGGGAGATTTAGTAGCATATGAGATCAGATGATACAAAATTCAATTCTAAATGAGGTCTGCTCAGCCAGAAGCAAAACCGGAAGTCCAAAAATTTCCTTTATCACACTATCTGTATATTTTTTGCATTCTCAATGGTTCATAGTGCGATGATTAATTACACAAATGTTCGCTTTTGTATATCAATGTGTTAATTTGAGTACGAATCTCAAACTATTTCGGCAAAAAAGAAGAAATTTATAATTTTCAGCGACGGGGCAACGTTGCTAATCTTCCCAATCCAGATTCGTCTTCCCTAATATTTTTCTTGCAATCGTATACACTTTTCATGTTCTCGTGAGCTCCGAGGGCACAGTACAATCCTCTTCAATCCCTAGGCTCTTTATTGTTCATTACTTATTCTTCTAGCTTAAGGAAGTCAACTTTGGAGTGAGGATTGCATCATAAACAACTTAAATATGCATAGCGTATAAAAATACTATCCTGAAAAGCGCTGGCTATTTTCTGTCAGTTCGTTCGTTCATATCTGCTAACCATTTTTCCTATTTTCGTTAGTTCGAAGGGTCAGCTGAAACGAAACAGATTCGCCAATCTCGTCAATCCATGCGAGACTGGTATTTTGCAAATAAAGCATGTAAAAAGAAGGAACAAAAAAATTAGATAAATATACAGGCTCTGCTAGAGATAAATTTTCAGTAATTTTTAATGGTTTTCCATTTTTATTTCCAAATATTCCTTTCAAAAGTTTGATCATGGACCTTCCTGGTCTGACCTGGAAGCGATTATTCAACCAAGCACGACTTTTAGAAGAATTCTCTCTTCTATTAATTATTTCTTGAAGATAATGATATTACATGAGCAAAAAGAGCTAAGTTGCGAGCAACAACATGATTCCACCATCTGATTCAAATTTCAGATATACAAAAGATAACAGTACCCCTCTCTATTCCAAGGGAAAACCAAAGGGAAACTGAAAAGAAGGGTGAAAAATAAAAGTCGATACAGCCGAAGCTATTATTCTCAGGTTATGATAACCATCCTATGAACAAAAACGGGAAATAAAACAGTCGAGTTTAAGCCTATAAAAAAGCACCGAAGCCCTGATGCCAATAGAGCAAAGAACTCCAAAACAACTGCAAATTAGAACCTAACGCTACTTAGTATTTGTAGTCCTTGACATGGAGCGACTCTGAGGCACCCTCACCTAGTCTGGCATCACCTTTGTAAGTTCCCAGAGTTGCTTCTGAGTTTGCCTTACACCTGACCAACAAAGCGGCCTGGGCCTTGGGAACATTCTCCTCTTTCCCAGCCCATGCCTTGATAGTGCTCTGCTGAAGCGCCCTTCCGAAGGAGAAGGAAAGTGACCATGGCTTCTTTCCCTTAAGCTTGTTCATGGCATTGAGGTTGATGGTTGCCTCCTCCTCACTCTGCCCACCAGACAAGAAAACCACAGCAGGAACAGCGGCGGGAACAGTTCGCAGCAGAGCTCTAATGGTGTGCTCAGCAATCACCTCAGGGGCAACCTTTGGAGAATCTGATCCAGGGGTCACCATGTTTGGCTTCAAGAGGGTACCCTCCAGCAGGACATGGTGATCGTTTAAGGCCTTGTAGCAAGCAGCAAGGACACGCTCAGTGACATCAGCACACTTGGAGATGTCATGGGGTCCATCCACAAGGATCTCAGGCTCAACAATAGGGACTAGCCCATTCTGCTGGCATAGGACAGCATAGCGTGCCAAGCCATAGGCATTTTCATGGATGGCTAGCGGAGACGGCTCATTTGGGCCAATTTTGAGCACGGCACGCCATTTGGCAAACCGAGCACCGGCTTCGTAGTACTTTTTGCAACGCTGACCAAGGTCATCTAGACCCTGAGTGGTTGTTTCTCCATTAGTCCCGGCAAGCTCAACAGTTCCTTTGTCTACCTTGATACCAGGAAGGACACCACGTTCCTTCAGCACATCCACGAAAGGTTTTCCTACGCAAACCAATTAACAATGTTTACGAACATGATCTACTAAAGCAGAACAACGTGGCTGGCTAAAAATCAACAAATTCATGGTACATGTAATATATGCATAATAAAGCTCTAAGAAAATAACAAGCAATACTATATGCCTTTCATATAGCATATAAACACAGCAAGAATACCTTCGGCTGTCTTTTGGTAAAGGGTTTCCTCGAACAAAATCACACCACTGAGGCAATCTAGTGCCCCAGGGGCGGTGAAGAGGAGTTCACGAAGAGCACGCCTGTTTGATTCAACATTCTCAACATTGATGCTGGCTAAACGCTTGCCGATTGTACCAGTTGACTCATCAGCAGCAAGGATACCCTTTCCTGGGGTGCCAATGTAAGCCGCGTTGGCAATGAGCTCATCTGCAATTTGTGCCAAATTGATTAGAACATTGACCAGGAGAGGTACAGAGAACTGGAAAAAGCAACAAGCCAATAGCATAGATGTGCCACATTACAATCTCAGCAATCTCCATTCGGCTAAGTAACAACCTAGACACATGTCTGGATTCTTAGACATAGATTCAAGATCCTGGCATTCAAAAAAATAAAAATCCCTATTCCCATATTCGATTATTAAAATATGCGAACAAAAAAATCCATTCAGAGTACGAAAGAACGATATTTTGTTCCATCCGCTTGCGTAACCAGGATTAAGAATGATTATACGTGACTCAAAGGGCTTACCCAGAGGAAGCTAGCGACTAGAGTTAAAAGAGATAGAAACAAACAAGATATGACTAACAGAAAACACTTGATCGAAAAGATTAGACCAGAACAATCAAAGTAGACGCGGAGAAAGTTAAAAGGCGTCTGATCAGAAGTGCCAAATCAATTATGAAGACATCAAATCAAGAAATTGCGATCTTATACCCTGGTATTTGCTCTTGAAGGAAGACATGGCTGATTTTCAGACAGATCACAGAGGAGAAAAGGCTTTTCTTTCAGAAGAGAAGTCGTTGTATTGGGGTCTAGCAACATCTTCAGGGATTTATTTCCGTTAGTCAGGGGGGCGCGCGTGGAAAGCGAGTGGTTGCGTTGCCATGTCAGTTTCTCAGCTCTTCTACCGTTTTTCTGCCACGGGGCTTTCAACTTCTCTCGTGGAAATAAATTGAACTGAAATCCATGCCCATTTAAAAATACTAATAAAATATAAATCAGAAAAAAAAAAATTAGTGTACTAAAGAAAATTATAACTTTAAAATAATTAATGTTATTGATTTTAAATTTATATTAAAAAATTATATATACTTTCTCATTAAATTCTTTGATTAAAATATAATTTTTTATTATCATATTTTTTGATTAAGATATAACAATATATATAATTTTTTAATAATATCAAAACAAATATTTAATTTTTATAAAAAAATAATACACCTATTATATTTTAATTAAAAAAATTTAATAACAAAAATATAAGATTTATATCTAAATCTAATCTTTAAAAAAAGAAAAACCTATAGATTGACTCAAGAAAAAACAAAAAAAAGGAAAAACTGTAGATGAAAACAAAGGGCGGAAGGGTCGCAGAGGCAGGCGGTTGGAAAGGGTCAAAGGCCACGTGATATAAGAAGAAAGAAAGCTAATTCATAATTATTACTTTCTGATTTCAAGGGAAAAGAGAGAAATAAAAACAGAGGCAATGAGAGAAAGCTGTGGATGGACGTGGTAAAATAAAAACAGCATCTATTCCGGTGGGTTAGGTTTCCAGGTGTTGGTTTTGTTCAAGGGACTTTCCGGTTTCCCACCTTTCTTCACGCTTCCCTCGTGCTCCCTTCACTTCCTTCTCTTCTTCAATCTTCCAATATTAGAAATTCTGACATGCGGCAACCTGTTAAAATTTCCTTCTTATACATAAACAGAACAAATTTTGATTGTTACTATCTTAAAAATTTTTCCCCAAAAAAAAACTTTTTATTTCTTTTTTTTTTTAACAGCTCGATCCATATATATATATATATATATATGGATTATTTTTTATCATTGGATAAGACGATAACCCTTCATTGCACCCGTTATTGACATTAGGGTCACAATTAGATAGTCTGACGTATCGCTCAAGCTGTAGGATATTTCTCGTGTTAAAATAATATAATGTTAGATTAGCTTGAAATTCTTTGTATCAATGGATTCCAATCAACTTATAACAATAAACCAAAAGATGACTACTGTAATAAAAAATCTTCGTGAAGTTTTTTTTTTCAATTAAAGATTACAAAAAGGACTGGAATGCAATAAGATAACTTTTTTAAAATATAAAATCTTGATCTCGGTTTCAAATTTCAACGACAACGGATGTGACCTGATATATATAAATATGTTCTTGGAAAAAAATTGAAGTTTTGTATTGTTTGAGAAAAAGGGTAGTAAGTGGGGGGCCTGGATGCCTTGTATAGACGGGGGTGTAACTTTATTATATGCCTTTACATATATATATATATATATATATATATATATAACAATAATAGAGATAGCGAACAACATACAAACTGATATGTAAAAAGTGATCCCGGATAATTGCTAAATATAAATTATTTTGGTGGGATTCTAGTCCGTAGCTTGCTATTTCAAACAACCGCAAGGGGATTTACTGCACGCCGAGTAGTCATCTTATTTTGGCATTTTTTGATTTATTTTTGGTTTTATATTTAAAATTTAATAAAAATTATAATTATAATTATGAATTTAAAAATTTTAATTATTAAAACAATTATACTTTAGAAATTTCAAAAAAAAAAAGAAGTAAAAAAACAAAGCCAAAATAGCATTATTACATCCCTTGCGATAAGATCTCCTATTGCGAGAGATTTGAATTCCAAACAACCCATCATGTTTAACTGTTAATTGCTGCGTGTATAATTATTTTAAATTATCTTGTGGAATGTTCTTTCACTTGGAAGAATCCTTCTGGCATATGGTAACATAATTTTATGGTAGTTTATTCATTTAGTATATATAATTATTAAAATAAAAATAAAAAATTTTATAGATAGAAAATAATTCTTATATCTCTAATTAAAAATAACAAATAACTATTATTAAATAATTATTACAAAAATACAATAAATATTATAAAAAAATAAAAATAGAATCCGATTTCTTTCTTCTTACAAAATAGAGCCTAAGATATATTATAAGAAAGAGAAATTTCAATGTAGACCTTTTTTTTTCCAATTCAATTTAGATCTCAGAAAAAAATGCTGGTGATTCTTTAAATGGAGCATATTAATAGAGATGACAGAAGGGGAGCTGAGGAACACCTAATTGTTACGTTGGTGGATCAGGTTTGTTATGAACTTATTTGCTCTATTCCATCAGACTCAACTTGCATTTTGATTATGTACGGAATGGGATATTTTTTAATTAAAATTATCATCAATAATATATTTTTATCAATTTATTACAATAAATTGATAGAAATAAATCATTTATAACTTATAAAAAATATGTTATATATCATCACATTGTTGATTCTATTTACAATAAATTAATAGAAAGATATTTTTTTATAATAATTTAATTTATAAGAAATTAAATTAAAAATATGTTATTTATGAAAGAATAAATTAAAAAAATAATTTTAGGAATGACCAAAATAAAATTTTACTCAATTCAACATGTCTTTTAAGGTAATGGGCTTTTAAGTTTGGGTCACCACAATATAGGGGCAGGGCCATCGGGCTTGTTGATGTTGGGTTGGGCTGCTTTTAAAAGCCCAGTGGCTGTCTAATTGCAAGGAACTCCTTTAACCCAGTAATATTTCTGGCCGTATCAACGTGCCAGTTCTTTGTCTCCATTGATTATTATCAACTCGTCCAAGAGAGAGAGAAGAAAGAAGGAACAAAGTCGCCCACACCAAAAGAAACTCCCATGTACGTTGCAGTTGCATAAAGCTATACCAACAAGTATGCTCTGGACTGAATTAATTACCTGAACTTCCGAGTGGAAAACATTCGAGCAATAATCATAAATAAGTTCATATTTAATTAGATTGCACAACTACACAAGAAAGACTTGAGAGTCAACCAATGGATCTGGGAGTAAAAAATGAAACAGAATGATAGATATAGAAAGAGTACATTGATATGTGGAATATAATTTCAACCTATATTACATAAGCGATGCAAAACCCAGAGTATTGTACCCCAGGTAACAAGTCCACGAGGGGCATGAGTCCCATGATCCTGATATCACCCATCCATTCTTTAAATATGAACGGACAGGACCACCAGAAAAGTTATATCATCGATATATATATATATATATATGCATATATAAAGATGAAGAAAGAGAATGACGAAGAGGAACCAGCAGCAGCAGCAGCAGCAGTCGTCACCTTTGTTTCTTCAAAGCCTGCCAATTGAATTATTAAAAAAAAAAAGACCGAAAAGACAAGAGATGGAAGAGAAAAGAAAGATTGAAGCGGTGGATGGTGAGTGTTCAGTCAGGGTTGTTACAGGCGCATATGAGTAAAGAGAATCCAATTCTGTCCTGATCCTTTTGTGCCCCCAAAGTCTTCTCCTCCAACCATAGCCTGCTGTCCATGCCACTTCTTGTCCTAAACATGAACACAGCGCACCCGCTAGTGGATTTGAAGAGCCAACCATGAACATCCCACATCATATCCACCAACAACCCATCCACGAATATTGCTTGGTTCCCTCTGAAATTCCACCTCAATCTCTTCACTTCAAAAATTGTCTTGTTATCTATACACACACACAGCACATGACCCTTGGACTTGGACCCATCATCCTCGGCAACACACTTTATTAGTATGTCGTGAGCTAATCCGGTTTCGCAGAATTTTGCCTTTGTCGAATAAACACAACTCCCAGAAAATCGCTCGCTCCGAGAAACCATTAACATTTTTCCCCCGGCCATTCCTGCTTTGACTTCCTCCAACGATTCCTCATCCTTGTCTCCAAGACGTAGACCCAATTCCGAGTCCACCAAAACGATGACGTAGAACCCACCCACTGGCTCTGGTCCTGAGTCGTACTTAGCATCAGAGAGATCCCACAGGACTTGGATTTTGAAGTTGCAGATTTGGAATGTTTCGTTGCCTTTGTTCTTTCGGAGTTGCCGAGAATTTGCATTAAATTTAGAGGGAGAGTTGGGGGTGGTGTTGGTGATGGTTATGCTGAAGCCTTGGCCCATGAGTTTCCTAGTCCAATTTAGCGTAATCAGAAGCTGTTTTTGCGTGGAGAGGTTGACTTTGTATATGCAGGTAATTGAATCTCGGACGGAAGGGCTCAGTTTTGGACAGAGGTAGGCCTGGTTTGAAGGCCCTGAACAATATGAATCGGATATTCGAATGGCATGTTCGTTGTAACATGATGTTATGCTTCTCATTATAAAATATGATCTCTCTCTCTCTGAATCAAAAATAAGCGGACATGAAAAGGCCAAGACTGTTTGTGATATCAGCTTGAAAGTTAAAAGGCAGAGGAAAAAGGTCGGAGAATGGGTGGGATAAATGCTTACCTAAGCCAGAAGTAAGATTGAGCTAGCACCTCGAGAGAGAGAGAGAGAGATTAATTGAAGGTGACAAAAAGGCAAGGCCCTTCTTCTTTCTGAGATTTTCCATGTGGGAATGTCCTCTCTGTTCTCCAGCGTACCTGTTAAGAGAAACAGCACTTCAGACAAATTAAAAAGGAAGAAAACGAAATCCATGTTGCTCTAATTAAATGATTCATTCATGAAAATTCAAATACTTGACTAAACTGAAACTATTTAAGCTTCCTCTGCCAGTTCACAGACACGAAATCGAATTAAGTCACCATCAATCTGGGTTTGACCCCATCTAAGTCATGTTATAAAAAATATGTCAGTTACTTGTCTGGATTAACTACAGTTTTCAAAACAAAGTAAAAACAAAATAATAATGAATTATTTTATAGAAACTGATTATATTAATTAGAGTAGCGGGTTTGTGTAATAAGCAAGCTCTTGTAATAGGGTGAAGATGGGGGTTTGATGGATACCCTGGTGACATGTGAGTTGGGATGACTCTGACAGGTATCTTATTAGGATAACGAAGGAGATAGTGAATTTGGTCATGATGGAGGGATGAGAGTGATAGTTGGACCCACGAATTAAAGTCATGCTTAAAATTTACCTACTTCGACCAAAGACGACTATGATTGAAGTTTCACTTTGGAATCCCTTTCTTATTATTGTTCATGTTAGTTATTACAAAGGTTTTAAGTTACAAAAGCAAAAGCTGATCCATTCCCTTCGTTACAATAGAGACAAAAGAAACAGAGGTGGAATGGCCTGTTCCACCTTTTCATATCCTGCGATTCATAATGCTTCTTTAAGGTGATATTGTTCAGTTAGGTAGGAAGCACAAATCCAACTTGCTAAATAGGGAAGGGGAGTTTAAAGGTCGACCCATATAATGAGTGATACTAATCAACGACTTTATTTATTGTTACACCAAAAAAGAAAAAAAAAATCACAAACTGTGCAGGTGCCGTTAGATTAATTACCGTCTCAAATCAATTATCTGTGTTCAGGTAAATAAATTGATTCTTTATGAAACAAATTTTTTTTTAGAACTTCATAGCTATATATATTTTGATGATAGAACGTTTAAAACTGGTGTTTAATGCCCTAAAGGAAACTAGATCGAATGAACAGATATATTAATTTTTACCAATTGATCTTTTACTCTTATCAGACATTATAATGCTTTTAAAAAAGCTTCAAAATTCTCTGTCGATATGCATCGGAATGTAGTTGAAAATTGATTTGATTTGATTTAAAGTGAGTTGCCCTTGCCCACGTGATATATTCTTTTCCCAAGTTGTCTGGATAATGTAGGTATTTGTTATTCACAAAGAGTAGTGGATTTTTAAGTTGGGCTCCAGCAGCAGACGGAGCAAGAGAAATAATCTTTCATTAGCAGATGACTTAAGTAAGCTAGCCAATCACATATTTCATAGAAAGAATTTTGAACTGCAGACAATAATTAATGTTGTCGAAACAAATCATTCACACATCCAATCAAAACGCAAATACAATCATGCTTGTTGAGGTAACCAGAAGCAGAAACAAATGATTCAAACAACCAACCACTCGCCACGATCTGCACTGATCCTACTTACTCCCAATTGCACTTATTCATACCCTTCTTCACAGTACATATGATACCCAACGCAGAAGAAACAGTACAAGTGGAGGCTGATGCTTCAAAGTTTACAATTGAAAAGACTGATGCATTTGATTAAGAAAACGTAATATTGGCTGGGCAATCCGACACAACATTAGTTCGTGGGGATCGTGGGACCAATATTGTCATATAACTACGGCAAAGTGGCCCATTGAACTTGTATCAAACAGCGAGAGCTGGGGTATTATAATTGATTAGTTTAAAAGAATCAAAGGCTTTCTTTCTAATCCTTATTAAGAGGATCATAGATGCATCGTGTATACTACCATAAAGTGATAGACTTAATCAGAACTGAATAAAAACACCCGAAAAAAAAAAAAATCAAAAGGATATTCGTTTCTTATCATAACAGTCGCTTCCTGCAGTTACAGGAAGAAGCGGATTGAACATTTATTCTTTACAGAACGTGTAGGTTTTATATTGCTTCAGAAGACGGCACATATCCCCATTATGGGTGCATCAGATTCCCGCAACTAGCTCAACATTTAAACATTCCATATTCTCAGCACAACATCCTTTACGCGAAGTCGCATGTTGAACCACATGATAAATGACACGGCGAAATTAGCTTTAAAATAAATTAAGTTTTAAATGCAAAATTTTGAAAATAAAAGAATGTTTGTAATACTATTCAATGATCCTTACAAAAAATAAATAAATAGTATTTATTTATAATATAATGATGACTAATTTTAAAAGGTCTTTTAATTAAATAAGAAAAATAATAATAAATTAAAACAATTGCTAGAACATTTCCAAAACATATTTAAACAATATATTTTGGGTCCCATAACCTTGAGGTCCAAGCATGTCTTGCGAGCTGTTGTAGTAATTTTTAAATTTATCAACTTTTTTATAATTTTTTTATTATTTTTATTTACTCAAGAGATTTATTAGGTTGATCATTGCTACTCTATAAGGAAAATATTTTTTATATTTTGGGGATATCATTATATAATATTATAAAAAAATTTTAATTTTAAATTTAGGTTTCTGGATTCAAAATTTATTTTAATTTCAAACCAGTTGGCTGTGTGAATAAAGCACCATTTGTTGTTTTTCGATAAACGTTTCCGGTTACGGTCGAGGAAAACACCCATTGATCATGTCTCATGCCTCATGTTGGGGCAGGAATAGGATCACAGAAAACGAGGGCCTTCGGTATATGTTTTGGGCCCAACCCTGTCTAGCCCAGTTTCTTTTTTTTTTTAATGAATTTTATTCTTCTCCCTTTCCTTACGAGCTAATAATTTTCCTTGAGGTGTCTTTGTCGTCCATTTGTCTAATGAAGAAATGCTCCAATATGTTTGAAATGATTTTTCTTACTATATAGTTTTGGGCCCAATTCTATAGCCCAAGTTTTGTTTTTTAATGAATTTTATTCTGCTACTTTTCCTCGCTAGTTAATAATCATCTTTGTGGTGTTTTTGTTTTCCATTTGTCTAATGAAGAAATGCCCCGAACTATTTGAAATGATTTTTCCTACTTTCTGGTTCATCTTTAAAATTGATCAAAGAAATGAAATTGTTTAGGATGGCAAATGGCAATAATGAGAGAGAGATGACTTAGTGGAAAAAAGTTGTATTGTTTACATATAAATGTATTGTAGTATCAAGAGTGCAAGAATTAAGGAATCGTTTGATTTATGGTAACACAAACACATTCTATTTATATAACTTATATAATATCTATTATATTTTTATATTTATTATTTTATTTATCAAATAATTATTTTAATCATTAAATCATAATTTTAAAAATAAAAATAAAAAAATTATTTTTTATCTTATTTACTTCCACTTATTTATTTTTTATATTCTCTTTATTATTATATCCTCTAATCAAATGGTTCATAACAATTATAAACATTACAAGTGTCATTTAATTTATATGTAAAGTGACAAGGGAACTTTATCTATACTCTTAAATAAGATAAGCAAATCATAACTTATAATTAAATTAGCTTGTCCTTTTTTATGAAGTTGCAATATTTATTTAGAGTAATTTATCATCTTTAGTTGTAATTTCTTAATAATTTATTATGTAGTATATTATATGTAATTTGACGAAACTTAGATCTAGGTGATAATAAGATCTTTAAAACTTTGATAATTAAGGAATTGATTGTTTTGAGTAAATAAAAATTTTGAACTTATAAAGTACTAATAACATAAATGAAAACAAATTTAGTATAAAATTTGTAATTACATTATCAAAAGTACATTCAAAGAGACATCTCTTGAATTTCAGTGATTGCAATAATTCATCCATAATTTACTTGATGACACCTTTTGTCAACGTTTTGGGAAAGGATCGAGTTGCTTATATGATGACAGCAGAATAACGAAATATACCAGGATAAATCTCACGAGGCGATTGGGTGAAATCTGAGATTTCCAAACAGGGAATGAAAGCAGTACTACGTAGTGAGAAATGCCATGCTTTTTAGACCTATGTAAAGTATGGGATACCATAGGCTTCCCTTGGCAATGCAAGACAAGGACAATGTATCTGCCTTCCTAACTTACGCACTCGCTCCCTGTGAAGCACTCATTCGTGCCACTTGGAATTTACGAACAAGAAAGGCAATTTAAGCTTGGTTCCTGTTCGGTTTTTTAATTATTGTTCAGAGTAGATATTCAGTAACAACTCCGCCCAGTTAAAAAGAAAAAAGTGATATTGTTGGGCACACACGAGGTTTTTCAATTCAACCTGTAAGGTTCACAAGCGCCGTCTCACCAATCCATACATTCTCTTATGCCAAGTTGATTTAACTGATGACCATCCTTCCCAGTCCCACCCACCGCAAAACAAAGATTAGATGGACCCCACTCACCGCTTTTAACCAAACGGCTTCCTCATCAACCAGCCTTCCTAATTCATACACATCAGTGTCAGTCAAAGTTTAATCCTATTCCCTACCCTCCAGCGTCACCCCTTGCGTCATCCAAATTTCCATTACTGGCTGTTGCTCATCTCAATGGACCTAAAACTTGCTGAAGCCAGATTCTTATACGGGCCGGGTATTTCCCGATCATCCTGCTCCACTATCCCTTTCACTCCTCTTGTTTTATTGCTTCTCATCATATAGGATGCCACCCCAATGATACCCACAATAAGGACGACCCCACCTACCACGCCCGCTACCAGTCCTGCACCCACCCGGTTCCTTTCCACTGCACCCTTCCTTACCTTAAAATAACCCACTTTGGACTCATCCCTTGCGCCCATCATCGTCTGGATCGGATAGTCCACCAGGTAACAATACCGGGTTGCATTGTAGTACAACGCTCCCCAACACCTGCAATCCTTCTCGCACAAATCCTCACACTCCTCCACAGACGAGACCGTTTCATAACTCATTAGCTGTTTGTGCGCCGGCTCTACTCCTATACTCCTCAGAACCCAGTACCTATCTTTTGCTATCCCTCCCCCGCATAAGTCTCCATAACCTTCCTTCAAACACCCACCCGATGAATAGCTAGTCCGGTTATCCAAACAGGAGCATCCCAACACTCCCGGCGTGCACAAAGCGTACGGACCGCACGGGTTCGGCAGCTCGCAGATATCATCGATGGCCTTGTAGTTCAATACCCATTTCGATCCGTCCCAGTAATACCCTTTCAAATTCCCGTCCGGTTCCACACGTACCAATAGGAACGAAGAGTTAAGACGTTGAAAGCTGTTGAACTTCTGCACGTCGACAGGTTTGGTGCCTGTTTGGTACATGGCGAGATAACCGTCGGAGCTGACTCGGGCGTAAATGGGTCCCTTCCCTTCCACTATTTCAGCCTTAGCTTCCAATGCAGTGTGCTTCCAATATAACTGGTCCGATCCTCCTCCATACTTGGCATATAGACCCATGAAGTCATTCTCCATCCGCAGAGAATAGAGGCCGTTTGACGAGACCAAAGCCATGTCAGCCGTGAAATTTTGATCCTGGACAAGGGTATTTGTGGGAAAGTCAAAACTCTGCCAGATTACCGAGATAGACTCCCCTTCCTTCTGTACTTGCAAGTTGGAAGTGTTGAGAAGCACGATGCGATCACCATTTGTGGCAGTTGACCACAAAAGGTCGGTCTCAGGATCCGAAATGACGAGACTGCCATTGAAGAAGAGTTGAGTGGTTTGGGACCAGGAAGCCAAGTGAGTGGGGTTGGCGAGCCAGAGAGGCTCGGAGGAAGGGACGTGAAGGACAGCGAGGGCAAGCTGGTTACGGTTCAGACGGAGGAAACCGAGGGAGAAGTTGCCGAATTGATCGCCGAGAATAGGTTGAAAGTATGTCACTGAAGAGAGTGGAATTGCAGAGAAGCCTTTGAGAAGCTCTCGGTTGGAAGTGCCTGCAAGACATGGCCACGTTGTTACCAACAGCAGAAGGAGAGAAATGAGTGCCAGTTGGAGCTGAGTCACAACCATGTTGATGGAGAAGAGAGATATGAAGCAGTTGAGAGTGATGTAATGGAGATTTATAAGGCAAGGGTAGCGGTCGGTAAGAGAAGTACAGTATCACAATAATTGCCTACTCTGTTGTTAGTTTATTCCAAAATTATAAGCGGGAATATATCAAATCTTAATTTAAAATCTCGATTAAAGATCTTAAAAAGAATAAGTTTGGTGTATAAAATTAAAAGAAGCGTGTGGATCACAGGCCAACCATTTTGATTTGAAGTCGTCCAAGAGTTGTATTCTTCATTATTTTCTAAAGTCTCGGCTGGTTAGTATTAAGCAGATGAAAAATTGAAGTTATATAGCTTTTTTTATTTTTTATTTTTTAAAATCAAACTCTCCCCGATTGAAACTGTAATTTGACGGACAATACTTAATATTGCATAATTGGAATTTATATACTTTCTTAACCTTTGATGACTGGGATTTGAAAGCAACGAAAACCTAAGTAAATTAACTAGTTGGAACTATATAATATTTAAATGTATATATATCACTATCGATCGGGTGGTGTTCAAAACGTTCACATGGTTCCTCAATTGTTTATCGTGATGATAAATGAATGCTATTAGTGGGTAGTTAAAAGATTAAAGAAAAATGAATGGATCAGTAGTGGGTGCTGGGGTTGACCATATATCATAGCAGAGGAAGAAACTTATACAGTGGGAACTTGTAGAATCTAATGTTGGTTGGGTTTTTCTTTTTCTTTTTTTTTTTTGTGTTGGGGGGGAATCAATGCTGGTTGGGGTTTGGTTCATTTGACAACTACTTTTGCTCTTTTACAATTTATAAAGAGTATGAAACCAGACAATATGTGAGTCAAATATTAATAAATATATAATCTGTGCATCCCGAACTAGAAGTCAAAGTTTTGGGGAGTTTGGAGGTCTTAAATTTCTCAACAACCCCAATGATACCGTTAATGGCTAGGCATTGCATCATTGCATGCTGTATTTCAATCTCTATCTATAGTATCTATCTGCACTGCACGTGCTCTAGATTATATACTCCAGAAGAATGATCTTTGATCGGATCGGGAACCTTGTGCCTTTCTTCAAGATTGTAGTCACTCATTCAGTCATTCCTATTCCCCTGTGGATTAGGATGAGAAGGTTCATGATTGACCTGCCTTAATTACAAGTTAAAAAGATATGATATAATACGATTACCGGCTAATCTTGAAGGGATCAGAGTCAAGTCACTTTAAAACAAGTGGAGGATTTAAAGATTAAAGCTTCCAATAAAGTGAAGGGTTGACCTTTTCGTGCTAAGAAAAACATTGAAGGGTTAATGGGAAAAGGCAAAGCAACGCCAAACAATGGAAAAAGCAAAGAGAAAATATTTTTCGGCATGTCATTGACTCATTGTATCCCCTTCAAATCGCCCATATATACACAGGTGCATGTCTTCCGAATGTCCTGAATTATTAGGCGACTTTTCTTCTCACTTTACTTCAAAGTTGACTTTCACACTTGAGAAACATATTATTTTTCTCTAAGTGGACCTTTCCTTCGTGTGGAATTGCGCATGCATCGTCACGTGCCAAGTCGGCTCCCAAAAATGCCTAATTTCAGGAGCGGGGAGCTGAAACCCATTGTGTATACAAGAAGCCCCAAATTTGAAAGCAATCTTTCTAAATAGAGACAAAAAAACAAGCATTCTTCCAGGGGATGATGCAGAAATGTATACATAAATAACTCACAGGAAAAAGAAATTGATGGAGAAAGATATAATATATCGCAGATAGATCCAAGTTTTATAAGGGATAGTTAATACAAGAAACGACCATGGAATCCTGGCATTGCAGCTTCCTTAGCCTCACAGGTTGTCATTTTCCTTCTGCCTTCTAGATGCCATATATATTATAAGAAAAAAAAAAAGACAAATTGCACTTTTAGAGACATATTTAAATTATACAATTTCTTTTATTTTAAAATTTTATATTTTTCTCTTCCGAAAAAAATGCATTATTAATTCTTTTGTAATAAAAGATAAATTACAATTATACTTATTAAAATTTCTTTATATATATATATATATATATTACTTATATAATATAAAAGATATTAAATATACAAAATTTCACCAATATATAGTTGCTTTTTAAAATTTAAAATAAATTAAATTAACAATTTTTGAAATACAATAAATAATATTGAAATAACAATTTAATAAACATATTTTTAATAAAAAATTTAATAATATTTTTAAAGATATTTTAGTCATCTTTTGCATTTTTAAAAAATTTATGTATAATTTTATAATAGTTTAAAAAAATAATTTATGCTGTAAAAAATAATCGTTGATCTTTGTTGACTATTTTTTTTTCCTTATATATACACACACACACACACACACACAGCTGAAAATTTTGAAAAGTCCCGTGACTACTTGGGTCAGGAACACCCGTGAATGCCATCCCTTTCGGCCATTGGGTCAAACCCACTTCAACTGAATTGATTTTGAATGGTTGAGATTCTCATTTCTCTGGCTTTCGAGTTTTGGAGTTAGAGGCCTAGAGCGTCCAAACTACAACCATTAGGTCCGTTCTCTTTTTGGCCGTATTACGAAAGCGTTTACCACTTCTGAAGGATCTGAGGTCATTCCAATCAGCATTCAAATGCACAATGTTATACAATAGCTGTACAGTGATTAACATTAATTATGATGTGTCGTCAACTGGAACTGCTGTGACATAATAAAGACGCAAAATTTTGTGGCTAATCTGGCAAACATACCCTGATTGTGACATTGAGTCTTGGGAATAGAGTTCTAATTTTCCGCCCTATTTTTTTTAGTTGTTTGTTGGTAAGGTAACGGAGAAATTATAAAATTTGTAAAACATTTTTAAAATAAGAGAATAACAGAGAGAAAAGAAAAAACGAATAAAAGGAGAAAAAATAAATTGTATATGTATTTTTACTTTTTTTATCATTTACTTTTTCTTACTTTAAAGATATTTTATAGACTTTACATTTTAAATTATTCAAATTTGCCTATGTCATAACCTATTAGGTCATTGGTAGGTTTGAAAAGGATTTTATGGTCTCTCACATCAATAAAAACAAAAGTTAAAATTAAGTTAATTGCTTTTTTTTTCTATTAGGGTTAGAAAATTATAACATTATGAAAATGAACAACTAATATTAAAGATATATATGGGTCAAATTAGGTTAAGTTTCATCCTAACCTAGAGCTAAGCTCGGCTCAAGAATTTAGCTCAAATTTTGAGTTCTACGTTTAACTTAGGTAAAAATCAAATTAACCTAGATAATCAAGTCAAATTGAGTATTTAAAAATAAAAATAAAAATTTATGTTTTTATATCTAATTAACCATTTCAAATATATAACTATTCATTTGGATTTTTTTTTTAAATCTACGCAATGAATATGATAAAATATGGATTTGAGGGAGGAAATAAGAAGAAAATTTAGATAAATAGGCTAAAATTTTAAAATGCCATAACTTGGTGTCTACTAATCTATTTAGGGTTTTTTTTATTTTGGGCATTTTTTTTAAGATGGCATGACCCAAGCTAGTTTACCTAGCTATTTAAAAAAAAAAAAGTAATTTATTACCTTAGGTTTGAATTTTTTGTTTTCAAATTTGAAAAATACACATTTTTATCTCTCTTTTTTTTTCCCTTTAAATGTGATAATTTTACTTAAAAAGTTTGACAAAAGTCTTAACCTTATGGCTATTTATAATTTATAAAATATTTCTAGAATTTTTGTACTAAAATCACAAAATGACTCCAAAAAATAAATTATCTTCATTTCAATCCTTAGGTCTTTTTAAGAAAATATAGGTACAGAGCGAGTCTGACTATGTCAAATTGGTTGGGATGGCGAACTAGGATCGTAGCTTAGCCCAATAACTTAGCCTGGCATGACTTGCCTTTGTTTTTTTAAAAAAAATTAATTGGCTTGACCTCGCCTAAAATGACCGGGTTGGATCAAGTTGTTGAATTTTATGTATACCCTAGCTAATATGCACTCTAAACCAACATTTTTGAAGAGTTGTTTGATAGGTTGGGAAAGAAAGGTGAAAAAAAAGAAAGGAAGATAAAAAGTAAAAAAATATTATTTGGTATGTTAGAGATAGAATCATTTATGGATTCCAAAGTTATTGTTTGGTAGCATTGTTCATTCCATTCAATTTAGAGAAAAAAGTTATTTTTGAAGATAGGGAAAGAAGAAAAAAATATTATTTTGTCACAAATGATAATAATATTTTATGCTGAAGAATATTAAATTTTAAAATTATTTTAAAAAATCCAATGATAAAATTTTAATTTAAGGTCTTGAATTATAATTTTATTATGCAATTAAAGTTTTTAATTTTAAGTCATTTAGAATAAGTTTAAATTTTAATGGTCTTTTATATAAAATTACAAATACTTTCAATTTAAGGTCCTTAATGATAATTTTATTTTTTAAAAAATTTTATAATCATAAAAAAATTAGTTTTTTAATATATATATATTTTATTTTTAGAGATGTTTTAGTCATTTGTTTACATTTTATTTCTATTCTTGTATTGTTTTCATTTTACCAAATATTAAAATAGAAAGATATTTTTACTATTTTCCATATCATATTAAACATGATTATAAATCACAAGATTTCTATTCTCTTTTCTATTTTCTTAAAAATATTACTACTTTTACTAGCTATAAACCAGGTTCTTTTATCTTTTACTAATATGTTCTGTTTACCCAACATCGAATCAGTCACTCAATCAAAACGTTACACACATTCTCCTTCTTTGGGTTAGTAAGATACATGTATTTAAGATCATATGTGACAAATATTAATTAATGATTGATATAGATTTAACATCCATAAAAATGTCTCGACATAACAAAACAATTATAATTACGGGGTTGATAAATTTTGGAAAAATATAATGCACTGTCCTATTGTGCAGCTTTCATTTTAACGAAGAAAAATAAAAATTTTAATAATTAATGAATAATGAGTATTGTAATTTAATGTATCTATGTACTTTAATAGGGAGATGACGTCTGATTCATAGAAACACATTAATCAAAATACGATAGAATGTATCTAATAAATTCAAAATTAAAAAAAAAAAAACCAATGGATACCAGAGACAAAATGTAACGAAAAAGCACTAAACAATCAAGATACGTTTAAATTTTAATTTGGCAACGGCAAATTTCATATTCAAGTTTACAAATTATAAAATCTTGAGTACTCCAATTGATTTATGAGTAATGGTGGGTATATTTGTCTGGTCTCCTCCTCTCTATGCAGTTTATGTTAAGGTATCTGTGGTCTAAGGGTTGGACTCTAGTGCACAAAGGAATGTCAATTTCTCACGTCTTGTATTATTTTGGGGTTCTTCTGTTTTTGTCAATGAAAAAATCTACTTTTATGCTAGAGTCATGTAATTATCATATTATTAATTATTACATGTTATTATTAAATAAATAGTATTGTTCATTAAATTAGAAATATCAGTGGGCAGTCCACAGATAGAACTTTGATGATGATTGGACATCCACTAGATGCATAATGGATTGCGTATTTGTGATCTCTTTCCTTTTCAAACTCCCAGAATCTTCATTTGAGTACCAAGAAAAAGGACGAGAGCATATCTGTGTAAGTTCGTCCCCATTGACTATGCCCACTTTAATTGGCTTTGTTTTGTAGCACCTTAATGGACCACCATGAAAGTGACAATCCCTGTTTTCTCCGTCTTCTTCCTCAGAGAAACGCTTCTCTCTGCATGAAATGATGCCATGCTTCCTCAGTTCCTCTTATCACATTGACGGGTGTATTCTGTCTTGACCAAAGGAGACGTTAAAATTGGTAGGCCCCGCTGGATGTGTTGTGGAACTAGTAACTGCCATTGTTGATCAGGGTCTCCTCGTGACTATCAAGCTTTGCTCTTTTATTTATCCCCTTTCTTCCACCCTTCTTAGACTTATTTCTTTGCTATTTTCTATCACTTTCTCTCCCCTGGGAAGAGCCAATGAAGCAACAAAACCTTCGTGTGTCCTTCGGCTTACTTTTCTCTGTTCTGCTTCTCTCTTATTTCTCAGCATCTGCTCGTCTTCTTCTACCAAAACAAGGTAAATAATATTTGTTTTCTTGGTATTTGTTGTTTCGCTCGCTCTCCTTGTCAGCTATTTTCTGAGCTTGAACTTGATACAGATGAAAAGGAAGCTAAGGCCATTGATATCGCTCATGGTCGCTTATCCACTGAGTTCAAATATGACATGGAGGTAAGAGAAACTTCATCTTTCTGTCTCTCTTTTTCTGTCTCATCCACACTAGAAAGGAAAGCAAAACAAAAGTTATCACATTTACCCGGGTAGGTTTATTTGGTTTAGCTCGCGTTATTCTCATAGGATGCAATTTCATACAGCTAATGGGTTCAGAGGAGTGTGACACGGAGGATGAAGAATGCTGCGAGAGAAGGATGATTTCGGAGGCCCACTTGGATTACATTTACACGCAGCACCACAAGCCTGCCTATGCACATAAACCTTAGTTCAAATTCACAGCTTCCATATGTATGAAATATCAAAGTAGCTGTATTCATGATGTCTGCTTCCAAGCTTCAAATTTGTAAGAACAATAAATAAGAGTGGTTAGCGATAGATAAATTATCCTTTTTAACTATATGAGTAATATAGTCTTTATGTTCTTGAGGATACATGACCCTAGTTATGATACAATTAATATTAAATATTACTAAATGTAAAATATCATTTTACCTATTTTAATAGATTTATTATTATAATCATACTCACTAATTACACAAAAATCAAATTAATTTTCTTAACAACAATTAATTATTAAATAATATTTTAAGTAATCATTTCAGAAAATATTATTATATATTTAATAATTAATTATATTATAACCAGACAACATGTATTCCCAAAATCATAAAATCATTATTCTAACCATATACGAAGCCCTACCATGGTGCGAATACTCCCCCCTTAATCAGGAGTTTATAAACACCGTACAGACATGTTTAGTTTCAGTGACCGATTTTGGTATAAGCTCATGACTCATAAGCTTAAACAAGTTTTACAACACTGAAACTTGAGATCTCGTTAGACCAAAGTCTGGTTGATTAAATGGAATGATTACATCTTAGCAAAATAAAAGACAATTTTGCGTAGCAGTGCTCGAATCAGGAGGATAATTCTAAATAAAACTTAATTGAGAACAAGGAATGATCTTTGGAGAATGGCACTCCCAACTCTCACTTCCTTTACATCGTCTTCTGGATCTCCACTCTGGAGGATCAAAGAACTAGTCTCATAATTAAGAGGCTGCAAGGGATAAGGAAGAAGATCGTCGATAATGAAGGGATTTTTTTTTTTCTTTGGGGGGTAACGAGGGGCTATAACGAGGGGATTTTTCTTAAAACCATCAAATCAACAGGAATTCGTGCACGATTCTGGGAAGAAACTGCAATTACAACACTGAGGGTGAAAAGTGATGATAGTGAAAAATCGCCAACAAAAATGGGAGGCACTCAAGTTCTTAGCATTATACTGCCTAGTTCTCTAGCATTACTTCTACTTCGATGCAGCGGTTCTATCAAGCGAAGATAGGGGCAGATCGCCCCAAAGTCTTCAATGTGTAAAAGGAATCACAAAAAGCAGCCAAATGTGCTCATAAAAGATGCTTCCATCTAAAGATGCTCTCACTCGTTAGAGGGAACGCGCCATTGTCCCTGCATGGATAACTGTTTTAAGTTGAAACAAAAACGCAGAGATCCAAAGAAGAAAATGTACTTCAGAGCAGCCAAATTCACAATCAACAATCTCACTACTTAGTAAGAAAAAGCACCACAATTCAATTAACCATGACAAAGTATTTCAGGATAGGTAATGAGTACTGCTATTATTCCTATTCCAGCACAGGATCAATGCCCCCCTCGCCACTTTAACCCCAAAAAGTGTGTGTGTGTGAGGGAGAGAGAGAGCCGGGGGGAGGGAAAGAGAGAGGGTGAGAGAAAGAGAGAGAAATAAGAACAGGAAGGGAGCAGAATTGTTGCTGTCAGCGCGATACACAGAACGCCATCTGGCATTTGTGATAAACATGGCTGTAAGTGCTCCCGGCTTGTATTAGCACCAGATGCTGCTAAAGTGCAAATCCACAACGCCATAGTAAAATAAAGGAACACAACCACGTCAATGAGCAAGTTGAGCTGCAAAAAGTTTCTGCCATTTATATATTGAATATTATTGATTTTTTCCCCCGAACTACCCAAAAACAAAAAACAGAAAACAAAAGAGCACAAAATTTGTTTGACGGCTCTAAAAGCCAGTTAGAGGTAATCATTAATCAATTTGGTATGAGAGAGCCATGAAAATCAAGTAAATGCAAAGTAAACCTGAGTACCCTTTGAAAGCTTCTGACAATAACACCGGTGCTCAGATGATCTATATTAAAGCGTTAATCCTGTACCTGCCAAAATATACCAGGTTCAATAAATAATCAACAAGGCAACAATACATCGCTTTCAATTTGAAGCAAGCAGGTAAAGAAGAGGATAAAAAGGACGTGGCAAAAGAAAAAGGAAACAGGAAAATATATATATATATATATATATATATCACTTCTACTATAAGTTAAGACACCAAATCCAGGCCCATTATTTGCAACGTTAGGGTAGAGAACAGGACCTTAATTTCTAAATTTCAATATCATCTTCCAACCCAAAACATATCAGCTCCTAGCCACACAATATTTTAAACATAACCAGTAATGGTGGACCCAATCCTCCTACCAGAGAGCTTAGCGCCTCAAACATCAAACTTAAAAGATGACCGATCTATCCACTAATATCAGATAACATGCCTTACCTTTGCAGTGGCATTGGATATGGAGATCTCTGATAAGCACCTTGCGTGAACAATGGGACCCCTAGCCGTACTGACATTAATATACATCTCACCATCACCATCTGAGATAGATAAGTAAACAGCCCCTTTGAACATCCACTCATCTGTTTCTTGACAATAAACATCTTCAAACAGCTCACCACATAACAAACACAGGCACTGGTCTTCATCTGATGGAACCTTAGCATCCACTTCACTTTTCTCTGATTTCTTGCCATGTAAATCTACAGAATCAATATACTCATATTCAGATGAAACTTCATCCCTGCCAACAATCCAATCACTCGACCTTAAATACCATCTTCTTGAGGCCTTCATTACGTCATTTTGTTCTCTTTGTCTTGTAGCATGCCACTCCAAGTGTCTATTAAACTGTTCTTGATGTTTAAGCCTAAGGCCACAAATGCTGCAGTAATGTGGAAAATCATCCAATAGTTCTCTGATCACAGGTAAATGCAATTCTCGGATTACATTGGGCTTAAACTCAAAGCCAATAAGATTTTTTATTTCTGTGGTGGTTGACTGACCAGAGCTTTTTGCAGGTTGATCATCTCTGGTAGATGATATGGGGACAGCTGCGGAACCAGAAACTGAAGCAACTGGCAAAGAGCTACTGGTGGTAATGCTTTGGCTCTGGTCTTCCAATCGGATCAGCATCTCAAGTGGCACCTTAGTTGATGAATCTGTTTTTGCAGAAATCAAACCCTTTGCAACTAATGAGTTTAGAAGGTTTGAAACTGGATTAGAGCTATTATTGGTGGCATTTGAGGCCTTGGCTGAGGCAGTACTCACAGTAGAGGAGGCTGGTGGTAGAGCAGCCACCCTTGGTGGTGTTCCAACCTTTCCTTGAGATACTTTGGGCAGCGCAGATGAGTCATCATTGAGAGAAGGACCTAGTGGAGATGGTGATGCAACCCCAGGCCCTGAAGAAATTGATGCGGTAGGAGAAGATCCACTTGGCCGGCTAGGCTGAACCCCTAATTTCGATAGCAAGTTCCTTTTATCCAAGAAACTTGCAGTAGGCTGACTACTGGTAAATGAAGTTTCTTTAGATTGGGGTGTTTTTTCAGTCATATCACAGACTTCAGTTTGAGAAGAGCCAAGTTGATGCTGCTGTGAAGCTGCATTATGATGTCTTGGCTGAAAAGTAGACACTGAAGACAATGGGCCTTGCAAGTCCTTTTGCTGTGATCTTCGTGAATTACCAACTTGAACAGTATGTGGAAGGACAGGTGAAGAATCTTGAATATCTTGGCTCTGTAGACCTCCTGAAAATTGAGACATTTTAAGAGTCTGTGAATGGTCTTGCTCAGCCAAATTTCGCAATTGATTAGGGGGATGAGTCACATTAACCGGTGGTGATGGAGATTGTTGTCGCAAAGATGACTGCCTAGAAGGAGAATCTAATCCCACAGAATGAAATTGCCGCTGTCGCACCATTGCTACTGATCCTATTGTAGCATTTGACAGGAAAGGCCGATTTCCCATTTTGACAGCAGATGAATTTGCACTGGTTGGTAACCTACCAGGAGCGGATGCAAAGCCATCTGAAGGACATGGCCTACGATTCAGTTCATCAGATGAGTGCTGCTCCTGCAGTTGCCATGATAGTGATGGCCGATGACCAAAAGCAGGTAGCTGTTTCATTTCAGCGGATGCTTCTCTATCATCATGGTACGTAATCTGAAGGTGATCTTCAACTGCCTGCAAGTAGAGGGGAAAAAATTAGTCAACTAAACCAGCCAAGATCTACATAATGTCATTCATCAATAACATGTCACTGGTAAATCCTAATGTAACAACATCAACAAATGATACAACATCATTCTTATCCAAACAAAGCAATTTGAATTAGTAATGACTAGCCTATTTTGCCAAGGTGTTGGACGAAAATCAGCTAATATATACCAATCAGATAGTCATTCAATAAAGGGAATAGGTCTCCTCCTTGAAACATCCTTCAATATAGTCATAGGTTGTAATGGTTTACATCATTACTCCAGGACATTGCCATAAAAAAAAAAAAAAAGGTTACTTATAGCTATATTTCCTACAAGTGTAATGGCCCACAGAAAGACTAGCATAAGTTAAGCTAAACGTTGGACCAAGCTATATTACAATCCACTTAAACACTTTACAAAGTGCAAAACAACATTTCCATCCGCAGGCAAGACATATTAATGAATGACCACATGATGAACAGGCATTCAATGAAAATTGTGGCTATTTGAAAATTGACCTTCAACATACATCACTATTAAACATATAAACCAGCCCCACACTTGATTTCTAGAAGGCCTCTCTGAGTCCTAAAAAGTTGTGTCAAATGATTTTATAAAATTCGTTGGGAATGCGGCATCTGTGGTCCATTGACCACTACATCTCCAACAGTGACATCCGATACATCAGTAACTGGAATTGATTAAAAGCCAACTCCTACATTCTATGGCATAAACCAATGAAGTTCAAATAAAAAATCTCAGGTATATCATCTGCATCCAATAAAACTCTTTCAAGATATCCTGAATAAAGACTAAAAGGCCAGACAAATTATTAATACCAGTGAATGAAGACTTTGACTCTAAAGTTTAACTTTCACAAGCTTACCAAACTGTCATCATCAGCAGTCCATTGATCTTTGCTCAAGTTGTTAGAGGCATTGGATGCACCACGCTCATTCAGTCCAGCATTCACCTCATCCCACATGTACTCCTCTTCCTCAGAATTTTTCCAGTTACTTGACAACACACCGCTCTTTATGTTAGTTAAACTTTGGTTTGGCTGATTATGTTCATCCAAATTCATGGACCTTGGTGCTTCATGATTTGATAAACCACGCTTGAGATTGAAACCATTTCTTTGGCCAGAAATAATCTCTGCAGCACTGCTGCCTGCTTTGTACCACACTTTGTCAGGTGCTAACTCAGAGATCCTGCCACCAGTTCTTCCAATACCCAAGCCTGAATTCCTTGAAAGATCAGAACCATATTCATTGCCTCCATAGGATGTACCAATGCCCTTTTCAGGAACAGAATCATTATATGCATCTCTATTAGAGTGCGGAATGCTCTGCAATACACACCATTGTGCTAAAAACAAGGAGGACAAATATACAGCACAAAGGAGGAAAATAAAAATTGTTTGTTCACATACTTGCATGTTAACACTGGAATCCACCCATGGACGTGCAGCACCCAATGCTCTATCTCGCCTTTCTGCACCATCACTTGAGTTTGCTATAGCTCCAACCATATCATTAGCTGTTCCTTTGGTCTTCATAACACAAATAAAGACACAGCAAAAGAATTAATCACTAGAGATGTGATATTAAAACAGGTATATATGTCAACTAATATAAATAAGTAATATGACAGCACAGTAATTGCTATAACCTACCATATTTTTTAGGCCTGCACAGTATAGATAAAATCCTTAGAACAATGAAAGATATAAGAGTTTTACTTTCTGACATCTCACCCCCAAGTTCCCAAGTGTATACTTGCTAGTTCAGCTTGCTTGACAAATTGGATTTCTAGGCAGTCAGACTCAAAAACCCTGGTGTCTCTTGGATTCTTAGACTTCCAATAACCAGATAAAACAACAGAAACCATAAAACAGGATATCTCATCATTAATCATGAGAACAAAGGAGCTTAAATTAGTTTACTGAAAGGGTGTAATTTGTAAAATTCATCAACTGCAAGAATATTGTATTGAGCCCCAACAAGCAACAAACAACATTAGGACATGATGCCAAATATTCCAGACCCACTTTCCACATACGAGGAATGCATGAGTGCATATTTCCTAACACTCAGAACATAAATGACATTCAATCTTGACCTATCCCAAAGATATTCAATAATCTAAACCAAAAGGATAATTTTTTGAGTGGGAATGCTTCAACTACCCTGCCAGACTGCTGAAGACGCTGCCTCTCTAGATATTTAGGATTCACATGGATACTATGCTGTGGTCGTTGTGACTGTGAATCACTTCTGAGTGTAGAAGATGTAGAAGATGAACCATTGACAGCAGGGATGAAGCTGAGTTCCTTCTCAATCATCTGGAGGGTCTGAAGAGGAAAGACTCCTTTCCAAGTTCCAAAAAGATGCCTCATACTCGAATGGACAGAAGGATCAACCTGTCTGTATGCCTTGCAGAATACCTAAAATGTAAAGGAGTAATTGGCAAGTACCTAGTTAAAAGTAGGCATGTAAAATCAGAAAGATATCTGTGGAAAAATGTAAAATAAAAATGTTGCCAATTCCTAATATTAAGATAATTCATTGTTCATTGTAAATGGAAATGTGAGTTCTTACAAAATCATTACCCTTGTAAGTAACCCAAACTGAAATAGTTCAGAGTATAAATTTTATAGCTTCATGATCTGAAAAATTCCTTTTAAAAATATTTTATACACATTAATAAGTGCATTTAAAATAAAAGCATGTAGGTCATTGTAAGGTTAAGCAAAGAATAGATATCTGACCTCAGGTAGTCTAGCTGCGAAGTATTTTATATAGTCCTGCCCAATATTCTTAACAATACTGTCTAAAAGATAAAGAGATGGTAGCTTTTGTTCAGTAGGAACCTGGAAATTCATTAACAGAATTAGATGCAACATGAGTTTTCTATGTAGAACATATAGAGGTTAATTAAGGTAGAATTACAACTGCTCTAACAGACCTAAATAAGGGAAATAATTGAACCAATCAACTGTAAGCCATCTAGAAGTTTGCAGCAATCACATCAAAATCAAAGCAATGGCATATTGACGGTAATTAGCTTAAAATTACAAAAAAAATAACCATCAGTCCTGTCTATTCAAAATTAAATGTTATTCCATTCCTTATTTCTGTCCACCTATAACAGTCTATGTCTCATTATAAGCAGGCTTATAACACAATTAAAAAGCAACAAAATCAATAAAAAAAACTATTCACTGTTACTGATTAGTAGGATTATTAGGATGAGATTGTAGATTACTATAACTCTTCAAATACCCAAGGTAAGATGAAATTTCTAATCAAATTGCAGATTTCTTATTCATTAACAAGAGCAATTACTGATATGCAAGTTCATATGTTAATCATAGTTAATCTGTTCTTTCTTTGCCTTGCACTTCTATGAGCATAAGGTAGACCTTTAGCATCCCTTCTTTCCTTATTATAAAGAGATGCACTGGCTTTCTAGCAATTCTATGCTGTTAATCATAGTTAATCTGCTTTTTCATCTTTTCTCACAAGTTACATCTATGAGCACAAAATTGACCTGCTCACCCCTTCTTGTCTTATAATCTAGAGACGGATTGCCCTTCAAGCCATTCTATGCATACAAACATTTAAACAATTCTCTAGTGGACAAGGAAACAGCTGCAGCGCATACAAGAAATGGAGGAATAAATAAGGTCGCAAGGAGGATAAACAGCAAACATCTAAAAGCAATATGCAATTATGGCTTCTACACACAGATTGTCATGCTCCACAAGCATGGCACCCCTCAGTCACAATCTTGATGCCCAAGAATAAATCTTGCCTGATATTCCTTATCATAATAATTAGCTCATTAGTTCCATCAGCTCTTTGGCCCAAAACAATTGAATAGGTAAATATGTCATCTTTGTGAACATACTTTAATTCACTCCATAAGTCAAAGCAAGACACTAGCATAGGGTTGAAATTATGGAAGTTCAATGCCTCTATACAGCTTGGCTATGGAAATTCTGTCTCTTCCTGAGAGTAAATTGATTCTCAAAATAAAATCCAGTTACCCTCTAATTCTCCAATATTTAAAAAGACACACAAACTAAAAAATGAGAGGTCGACAAACAATCACACATTTGCTTTGGAAAAATGAGGCAGACCCACCTTTCACAAGAAGTGGCAGATATTATACTAAGTAAACAAAACAAAATAGAATAAGAGTTCTGCAACACTAATTGGGATTGCCAAATTGGAGGGAGCATATCTTCCCCCAAAAAATACACAAAACTCAATGTTCTCAAAGATTGCTGCTCTTGTTTGCAAACAAAGTTAACACCAGGGGGGGTTCTGGAATACTCCTCTCCAATAATAATGCTGCTTATCAGATGAAATTAAAATCACTTGAATACTATATTCTCATGTAGTTAACCGAACTGCCATCAGGAGGCTGAAGGGTAGTTTCCATCATTTTTTTAAATTATTACTGCAAACTAAATATACTCAATTTTCTTTCTTAAGTGGAAAATTATAGAACCTGAGAACCGCGACCATAGCTGATCTACAGCTAAAAGCCTTGACAAGACCCATGGAAGGAAACTAAATGAATCATAATAGCCTTTTTCTAACTGATAAAATAAATATTATCATCACTTCACTTGACAACCGCAAGTTTTCCCACCGATCATTATTATTGTACAAGCATACTTTAAGTTGAAACCATTAACTTTCAGAGAAACTCATACTTCAAAACCATGAAATTCCACTAATTTCAAGCTTGTAGTACACAAAAAGTTCCTTCTTTTTCTCCCACTAAAATTTTGGCGCACAGACACATAGGATAAGTGATAACACCACCAATTATAGTAATTTCAGGACGATCAAGAATTCAAAATAATGGCCCCTTTTATTCCAAATGTCTTACAATTCAATTTAATCAGCAATTGAACACAGAAACAGCTACACAGTGTATACTGGGTTCACCTCTAGAATGTTAGCACAAACAGTGGCAGCAATTGCCTTCGCGGCATATAGGTTCTCGCCTGCAATTATAGTCAAGTTGGTAATTATCGGTTTAGAATTGAATGTCAGCTCAGCCAGGGCGGTTTTATACTGAGTTACAAGCTCTTGGTGGAGCGGCTGGGGCTGGTATCCACCGCGACCCGAGTCACTGCTTTCCGAATCTCTGTCGTTTGTCCTAAACCTTGCTGAGGCCAGCGAATTAACCCCAGAAGCCACTTGTCGCTGAGGAAAAGGTCGGACACTGGAATTTGACCCGCGCTCGAGGTCGTCGGTGAGTCGGGGTTTCTTGATACCTGGCTCTCTCGATCTATCGAACGATCTACGTGAGCTATCCATGTTCATCACCGTATAACAAAACTAAACCCTAATATTAAACCTAGTACAATGCCAAGCCCATGGCTAATTTAGACAATCTAAGAAATAAATGGCATCAAAATATTACTACTCACGTGATTTTTTTTTTTTTGAAAGAATCAACTATTAATAAAGGAAACAATTTAAAAACTCTATTTTCAAATTGTACAACGAGAATTGAATTGAGATAAAACCCTAATCCCAATACACAAAAATGATCAGAAAATAAAATAGGGAAAAGAGGGATGAACACAGAGTCTTGAAGGTTCTTGATTCCAGGGCTACATATAAGGCGAAGACGCTTCGCCAGGGATCGAGTGAAGAAACGCTAAAGAGTGTAGTGAAGCTCGCTCGCTTCAGACAACGGGCTGCCACAAGAAGAAGAATATATATATATATATATAAAGTTTTTTTTTTAACTGATGTAGTTGTTGATTTCAGTCGCGGGGGCGGTGGTTTTTGTTTTTTTATTATCATTAAGTTTTAATCTCTCATTTTTTTAACATTTTAAATCAATTCCTCAAATTTTAAGTATTTTAAAATAAATTTTTTATGAATAAACCAACATTTGGTACTTTTAATAAATTTTATTAAAAAAATTTTTATAAAACTTTAAACTTAAATGATGAATTTAAGATATTAAATAAAATTAAAGAATTCAAATATTAATTTAATTTAACTTTTTTGTTTTTAAATAATTTTGTCCAAGAATAACTTTTTGAAAATGATAAATTGTGTAAATATATAAATAAAGATATTTTAAACATGACAATGCACCGTGGGCGTAGCATTTGCATAAAAAAAATTTATTATTGACTGATATATGTGTTATATAGAATTTGAGTTTGTTATAGGATTTTATTTTTTGCATAATTGATATTATATTAATTCATTTAAAAGCAATAAAATTGATCTCCTATTTCTTATCTCTCATCTTGAAAAATAGTTAACTTTTTTTAGGTCATGGGAAAAAAAAGTTAGTCTTTTAAATTATGAAAGAAGAATTATGTACTTATAGCATATTTGGTCAAGGCAAAATGAGAAAGAGCTACGTATTCCTTTCTTATTTCATACTTTATTATAGGTAAGACATTGCATTGAAATCCTTGATGTGATAATGCCTCCAGCATTATAGCACATAAATATGAAAGTGCTTGAAGTCAAAATGGCAAAAAAGTTCATGCAGCCAAACTTTTCTCCACATGCTTTAACCCCTTGTTTTCATCAAATCGGCCTCTACCATTGTCAAAGCTCCACCAATCCTGGCTTTATTAGAAATATGTGTGTTTTATTTGTTACAACCCTTTTTTTTATACTAACCCTACTATGATGAACTCATGCTTCGACTTATCCCATTATAGTTGGTTCTCATCTTCTTTCATGGTTGTGATGGAGTAGAACATGTTCCTCATTGACACTATTACACAGTATGTATGAATTTGTTGCCTATACTGATAATTATATTATTTATTTTGTGAAGAAGATGATTGTGTTTCATTCCTTATGAGTTCAATAACATCATTAGTTAACAGTTATTGTGTTTATTTAGTAGATAATACTAATGAAGCATATTATTGCTATTAAAACATGTATATTAACATATTGTGGTGCAATCCTCCTTCTATATATGATGATATTTTTAGGCACAACTGGTTTATTCACATAACCAATTCCTTGTGAGGGGTCAACTTTTGGAAATGGTATTAATTAATTTTAAGCTCATCTATTAAAGTTCCATTTTTCAAGTTCTTACTAATTATTGATCTATGTGTTTGTTCTTGATACAATGTCAATGAACACCACTAGGATATGAAAGTTCAATCTTTAATGTGTTAGGCAAATCAACTCATTCTTATCATTTTGTTATCATCAATACCTATTGGTTACCTACATATATAAATTTTTTATTATATGCTTTTATTACCTCTATAGTCCATTCATATATGTGTTGCATGCAAATTGAATTACAAATATAATCAACTAATCTTAGTTTGTTTTAGTAAGATCAATATAATCTGTTTAAGTATGCAATGATTCCATTAATTTCAATTGCTTGTCAACCAACATATAGAAAGATGATCCACAATTGAAATTACTTCATCTTTTATGATAGTGTCTCACATATGGCACTCTAATTACATATATGTATAATATGCTCGAAAATCAAACAAGATTATTCAAGTTGTATATTGAATGTAGCATTTAGATGAAACCTAGTATGATAGCAAAAGAAAACCCATAAAAAAATTACATGTCTCGTCAATGTTTTCACCTTTATGGACCTAAAGTGTCATTGACAAACTTATATTGAATTGGTTTTTGAACCATGTCAGTAGTTGAATCATTAGCTCACAAAGAATTTTGACCTATATTAACCCTAGAACAATTGTATTTCAACAATTATAAACCACTTGTATAGTGAAGTTTTTCCTCATTTAATGGTATAGTATTTGCATGCTATGCAAGTTAGGTGTAAGTTATTGCTTCACATATAGGTTACCTTAGTGTTGCACATATGGTGCATTTATCATAGGTTATACCACCTCAATTTTGAAATCCAAAGACTGCACCTTAAGCATTTGGTTTATAACAATGACAAGACATGTTATAACTAACTAAGGATGTATAAGATAACCTTTGATCATTTGTGTTCATTGCTTTAGGATGTTGATGGCCTAAAATCGACGAGACATGTTAGTTAATGAGCAAGTTACAATGTTTTTAAACATTCTTGTGCCTCACATTAAGAATTGGGTGATACAATATAATTTTTAATGATCTTGAAAAATTGTAAGTAGATGTTTCAATTTGGTTCTGAAAGCTATGATGCTTTTGGATGAAGAGCTTTTAAAAAAAGTATAGCATATGTTTGAAAATCCTACCAATCTAAATTGAAATGGTTTAAGGTAAACTGATAACACAAACCTAATATATATTAAATCATTTGTGACACAATTACACATATATTGACATTTGTTAATAGAATTGTCTTGGTGTATTAGATAAAACACATATTTTGATCAATGTTCTAGCCGAAGCCAAACCTAGGAATCAAAAAGGGCAATCACCACTTATATCATTAGCATAAACATTATTTTGGTTTAGATCATCACTACTTGATTAACATTAGGCATACTAACTATGAAGGATTTTTAACACCTTATAAAAGTCAATAATACCTTTTAAGTGAATGAAAACATAAATGACACCCGACCACCCTATAAGAGTGTTTTAATATGAGATATGCATCCATATGTAATGTTATTGAGAGGTGTTTTGGCATGTTGAAAGAATGATAGGCAATCCTTTGAAATCCTTCCTTCTACCTAGTAAGGGCATATAATCAAGTCATTATTACTTATTGTTTGCTACATAATCTCATTAGAAGAAAGAATGCAGAGGATAATGTGAATGATGATATTTAAGCAGATGATTCAATTGAACCACTAGATGAATATGATTCCACATCAATAATGAAAACATCTTATGCATGGGTCAATTTTGTAGATGAAATTGAGAACAACATGTTCATTAATCACCTTACCCACATAGCGTATACATGATTCATCATAATGAAATGGTATATTTATTTTGTCTTTATGTATTTATGTATAACTTGGTACTTATTCACTATTTTACTTTCCTTCATGTTCTATTTATAAGCATTGCTTTATTTTTGTAAGTTAGCTAATTTCACATTTGTTTTCAAATTTTCTATAATTATATTGTATAACCTTTAATATTATATGTTAATTACTTTCCATGACATGTTTTCCTTACAATTTTTTGTTTAGAGTTCTCGTTTTTCCCCTTTATATCATGTATTACACCATCACTTACTATGTTGTCATTGTCTCTTAACAACTTAGCATAGACTGACAAATTAAATCAAGCTCCTAACCATGCAAACATCAATGGTAACTACAAAAGGATGCATGCTTGGTTGAATGCCTTATTGTTCTATGCTACAAAGGTAAGTATATTGTAGGCAATGGCCTTAAGTAGGGACATTTGTAGAAACTAAAGAAACTCATGCAACTAAAATTATCCAATTATAAGCTAAAAGGATTGGCTTATATCTAGTCTCATTTTACGAATATTGAAACAAAGTTGGTTTATCATGTATGACATGGTTTATGGCCTTAACACTTCAAACTTCAAGTAGGACCCCCGATACAAAATATATCATGGCAGAAAAAAAAAATGTTTAGGATGAATATGTAAGGTACTTGTTTTGGTTATGTTTTTAATCATTTAGGTTATTTACAACACTTGCTAAGGAAGAACAATGATATATATCCATGTATGACGACCATTTATAACTCACTTAAGATGTTTTTTTAGTTGCTTGATTACAATAAGTTTATATATAATTATTTATCTAGCTAGCCATCTTTTGATACTTATGTTTTCCTACTTTATAGGACTTATCATCTCATTAATTATTGACTCTCAAGTGTACAAGAAGATAATTGTGTCCTAGACAAAGCCTTTCCTACACCTTAACTAACTATGCATTGTATAGGGTAAGGAACTATGCTAGCGGTAAGGACGCATAAATTATTGGTAAAGTTAGAGAGAAGAATACTGGCAAAGCTATAGAAGACCCTAATGACATACACTTTGACACCCAACCCAGGCTCGAGGTAAATGATTCTGAAATGCTAATTGGCAATGGTAGTGAGGCAACATCTAGAAATTCAAAAAGAAAGGCAGCATCATGATTGAGATAAAGTCTTAGTGTAGGCCCTAACATATGTAAGTACTAAATAAATCCAAGGTTGAAACAAATTGCCCAAGAAATGAGCAAAGTCATGGGTGCAATATTTTCAATGTGAGAAGGACATAGAGGCTAACATAATGGATTTATATGCACAATTGAAGAATAATAAAGGACTTATTAAGGATGAAGTTAATTTTGCACACTTTAAGATCTCAAAAAGTAGTAAACTTTTACTATATTGCCCAACAATACTTAATTATAGGAAAGCATCTTAGGTTAAGCAAGCAATAACATAGTTTTTTATATAAGTGACATTGTTTGTTTTCTACATATCAAATATCGTCTTTTGATATAGCTGCAACTTTAACGTAGGATCTCTTGAGACCAAGACCTAGCTTTTGTGTAGATTTTTGCTATAAGTCCTTTTGTTACATAGCATTGTTTGTTGCTATGTACATACTTATATATGTTTTGGAAACCAAGGTGAATACACAATAACTCTCACTCATGCTATAATCTACACTTGGATGTCTTTTAGAAGAACTAAGTATGACATGTACTTCACTTGTCCATTTCATTTAATTGTCACTAGTTAGTGTTTGTCAAGATGATTTTTTTTTTTTTTTATGTTTTTATCCTAGTTTAATAAGCTTAAGTACAGAAATAAGGTATATGTTAATATGCCAAAGGCGATACACAAAGGCATAAGAGAAAGTTACGAGAAATTACCTCGCTTCATCTTCTGTTAGCTAGGGAAAATGCCAACTTTATTTTGCCAATAATATAGCTAATACATACATTGAGTAAGTAGCACAAAACTTGTCTCATATATTATGATTACATGCATAATCTCTTTAATTATTTAAGTTATGTGATTGACCATATTGCATGAAGATTTTTATTGTATCTCTATATGAAGTCAACTACTTGAGTCTTCTCAAAGTTATATTTGGCTAACTAAAGGAATAGAATAGTAAAATTAAACTTTGACCTTTGGGTATGACTAAGAAAAATTTGCAAACTTAGTAGGATTTCACTAAATTATTTATATATTTGGATGAGAATGTTGAGGGGAGAATTAATAAGACTTCCTACCCTTATTCTACTACTAAGCTTATATGTTAGTCAAAAGTTTATTTTACATTATTTAAAAAAAATTAGTTATTAACTTGTATGATTTTACTCATTGTAATTATTTTTTAGAAAACATATAAGATTTCTAATAAGCCTTTTTACTTGATAATGGTACAAGATACCACATGCAAACAAAGTGTAATTTACTCTATGATAATTTTTGTTCTTAAATATGTTTCAAGTTAAAATGTGATATGCTAGTAGTTTATGCTATTTCATACAAGTGCAAAGAAAGAGCTAAAAAATTTATTACTTTTGTAAGCTAGTTGTCATTAGATTCAAGTACCTAACAACAACCTTTAATTTTTTGCCAGATACCTTGAAAAAACTTAATAGAGATGCTATTTGGTGAAGGTTATGTATTGCTTTTTGTAATGTATCTAATTCCTAATTAAGCTAAATAATATAATTAATTTTTAAATTAATTATAATTAATGCATAAAATTAGTTAATGAATCACAAGATATAAAAATATAGAAAAAAATTAAAAATTTTATTTAACAAATTATATTTAGCTTTATAATTTACATCAAGCATACTTACCTCTTTATAATACCTTTTAAAAGGTTTAAAGTGAGTGTGAGTGTGAGTTTAAATCTATAACCCATAATCATCATTAACATTAGGTAACCAAGCTTCAAAAAGCAACATATTGATTTTAAGATTCAAGTTGCAATTTAAAATGGCTAAGTCACGACTTAGTTAGTCTTTGGAAACCCATAAAACATTAAAGACCACATTGCGCCACAACATGAGGGAATCTCACTGTGACCTAACATATGACGAGAGCAAAAATCACAATAAAACATGATTTGCGCCACGACAAAATTCCTTCATGCTACAATATAAATCATCCCTGGGTGCTTAGTGATGAATTTATATGAGTTGCGCCACTACCAAAATATTTACGTTGTGGCAAAATTTGCCTTTGGATCGCTTCTATATCATTTTAGTTGTAACTTGAGAGGATCAAGTTGCAACTCAAATACATACTAACCCTAGAAACTTAAATGAGCGAACCATTAAATAGCTACTACTTCAAGATCAATGGTAGAGTCTTCAACAACTAATAGGTAAGACTATTAAAGAGTTTACATTCCTATAATCACTACATAACACCTCATATAACTCAATAATTAAAACTAACTAAAACTAAATCAAATTCCTATATGACAGTAACTAGGCCTCTCAATAATAGCAAAATAAGGAAAGTTAGCCTTAAGTGGCAATTTCAAAACTCACAACATACCATCTAAATTCATCTGACTATTTTAAGTAAATGTTAATTAACTAAATAAGCTTACCTAAACACCCAAAATCTTGACATAGCTTTAAAGTCCAATTATGACCATGCCATACTTATCTTTATCTAAATAAAGACTTATAATAGCAAGATGCATTATGTCAATACTAAAGGGAAAAACCATTTCACATTTCACATGACCAAGGCACTAAAAGCACATTTCTAAAGCTTCTACATCATAATCCAATTTAGAAACACAACTATTCAAGTATCAATATTAATATTTCATTATACATGATGGTAATTTACCATTTGATAGTAACAAGGCCAATAACAAAAGTAAGTATTATAACCAACTTCATCATTTGATAAGATAATCTCATATATAAATATAGCAAGTCATGATTACTTAATTACAAGTACAGTCATAAGGTTAAACATAATTTAAGGCCTAATCCTATGAGACAAGTTACAAAATATCTACACTTAACAATATATGAATGCAAAATGATGTTATACAAAGTTCAACTTACAAAAATTAGCCTCTACAACTAAGCTAAAATGTTTAAGTGTAGAATCCTATACAAAGTCTTAAGTTAAGAAATGACGTTCGATAGTTTTTCTTTGCCTCTTTTAGCAAAACCTTTTTATCTAAAAATGTTAGCCCAATCTAAAATAAGATGTAAATCTCAATAACTAAAAAAAATTCTATTTATATGTACAATTTAATCAACATAATGCTTAACATAAAGAAAAATAACAAAGGCAAATTATACAAGTTCTCAAGTAAACAAGTTTAACTATTAGTAATTACCATCCCATAATAACAATCATATGCATGTTATTGGCCAAAAATAAAGGAAAAGGATACGATCATGACACAAACTCCCCATTAAGTATGATTATAGCACAGTGCATTCCAAAAAGTATCATCACAACTCGATGCACAATCATGGCATAATACACAAGCAGAAGAATGATAACAACTTTACATAAGGACACGATTACATTCCATAAATAGCAAGTAGTCAAAAATATATCATAAAAATTTTCATATGCAACAAATATATGATTAACTTTAGACATATACATAGAATTTAAAACTCTTAGTTATCTCACTTAAAATGCAAACTCTTTAAAACTATTAATAAGTACTAAGAGCAACCTAAATATCCTAAACAACCCTAAAAAATAATTTTTAGCCATCATTCACCAAAAGGATCATATATCCATCCATCCAAAATATCATGGATTATCTAAAAAACATTTACCTAAACTTCCAATAAATTAAATGAACTGATTGATGCTTTAAGAATTAAGAAACAATAATGGGCCACCACCAACATTAGCGTTTTCACATATGAAAACAACTATATACCAAAATTAGCCATTAAAGTGAAATTTAAGCACATCAACACTAACAAATGATGGAAAACACTTAGCCAACACTAACATTAACTTTCAAGATTGAATTCTAAGTAAGAAAGCACTTAAAACTCAAATTTTTAGCCCTTAGATTTTCATAAAAAACCTCCAAATAAGAAACCAATTAGACTAAAATGAAAAGAAGAAAGAGTCGATCAACTTTTCTAACATTTACCTTAGCCAAATCTTCCTTTAAATGAGTAAATCGAAGCCATAAAGTTGAAGAACCCTTGTTTTTTTTTTTCACCACTTGCATTTTTTCCCACTTCCCTTGTTATCAAAGAGTGAGCTTCAATACTAAAATAATGGAAAATGAGAGTTTTAAGGCTAATCCAACTCATTTTAGGTTATTAGGCTCGGATCTAGGTTATTAGGCTTAGGTCTACTAATTTCGTTTAAGTTGAGTTTATGCTTATTTCTCATTTTAGATCTTAAAAATTATCTTTAGTAGAGTCAAACTAATTATTGAACTTTAAATTAATTTTTTAAAACTTTGTTAATTAATTTCTCTCAAAATAAATTTAAATTATATGATTAAATTCATTTTATATCAAAAGATTGTTAAATTATTATTATTTGCCTCAAAATGCTAGAATTTATTATTTCTTAAAAAGTGTATTTTCCATAATTTTTTTTAATTCCTATGATAATTTCTTTATTTTCCTAAACTAAATTCTAATTTTTTTAATTTCACTTAATTGATTTTTGGATATTACACTTTTGATATCGCTGCTTTTAATATGTTATGGATTAGCCTACAATGGATTCTTCTTTATTCCGTTTCAAATAACTAGTATGTCTATTTACAAATGCCGACATACTCCATGCAAATATATGTAATTTACATCTTAGTTTGATACCATCATTGAAATTTAGTGATGGTTCTAAGAGCTTCAACTTATCATTTATATACAATTATGGTTCTTGATAAAGTTGCTTAATAAAAATAATTAGGTATATGTTTTTTTATTTTTGACACTTGTGGATTCCCTAAATATATTTGTTAATGCACTTTTATTTGACCCTTCCAATCATTAGGTAGTATTGTTAAGAAAACTATAATGCTATTTATTTGAATTGATTCTTGTTTCACTTAAAATTATTACTTTCTTATTCACTTAAATACCAAAAAAGATTTATTTACATTTGTTTCATAATTGCACTTTGTTATTTTGATATATTTCCCCTTCCATATTATTATCTCAAAGTTATTTATCTTGCTTCAGCATATTCACCTTACAATATATTTATTGGCAAGTTGTTGGCTTTGTTAGTGTTTGGTTTTAAGTCATTCTACATTTCTTATTAAAGATAGACATATTGCTGGTTTAATCATGTATCGAGATCCACACCCATTTGGTGTGGACCCCAAGTGACAAGGAAATTATTTAGAATTGGCTTTTCTCAACCCTCGTAAGATAAAGATGAATATTCTCTTGGGCATGGTGCAAATGAACTTAAGGATTATATTAAGTTACTTAAATTCGCATTATTCTAATAGCTCAATGTATATAAAATGCATCTCTTTTGCCTACCCCTACTCTTTTTACTATAAGGTTAATTTAGTATGGTGGTTTAACTTACTCTCTATGTTACTTTTAGTAACTAGTTAGTGCCACAAGTAATTTTCCTAAACTGTCTATTTGGGTATCTTTCTTTTCTCATTATTGTTAAGTGGGGTACTAGTTCTAAGGTAGACCTATATAATGCAATGATTTACATGTTTCTTAGCCCCATTGATAATCTTAGCGAGAATCAATTGTGTTGGGGTTAAAAGCTGCTTCAATATGTCTTTGGTGCTTTCCTTTAGTGTTTCTTATTAAATTGTTGTTTGATATCTTGTTTTTCATCACTTTGAATTACTACTCATCATATGCAAACTATGTTATTGCTTTTGGCTTTAATTATAGTTCCTTGGATGGTATTTCTAAATTTGTTTATACTAAAAAGCTTCACTCAGAAATACAACCTTTGCCTACCTTATGTATGATTTTTCTTTCTTGGAAGTTGATAATTTAATTTACTTAAACCTTTATCCATACACATGTTTACAAGCACATGCTTCTCTATTTGAGTTTCCCTTTTATAAATGTGGATTGCTTTTAAATGTTGGATAACCTTAATTCTTCTTAATTTTCTTCAAACTAAAACATGTTTAAATTATAAAAAGCTTGTGATTTTCTACCAATTATGGAAAGATTTCTTTTTGCTTGTAGTTGTTAATATTTCATTAATAGCCGCATGACATTTTTTCCTAGTTGTTAATGTTTCGTTAATAGCTACACAACATTTTTCTCTATTGCTTTTAATTTAGATTCTTTAAAATCCTAATGTCTACTATAAAAATATGTTTCACTTTTGATTGAAGGCTCATGTGTCATTATTGGCATACCTACGGTAGGTTTAAAGGATTCAAAAGTACTAAATAGATAATCAACTAGGAGTTATTGGCAAGAAGTATACTATAATAGGTTGAATATAGCAATTTGACATTAATATATTTCCACCATAAAGATTGTTGCATTTGATACTCGTTGTGTAGGCATATGTACCTTGGTTTTCTTACTTTAAGCGATAAAAGATGTCTTAATATTATAAAGATGATAATGTGTAGATGCATAGCTTTAGTTGGAAAACTTAAGAATGATTTTTGTGTGTATTAATGTGTCATTTTTGCTTAGTGCATGACCAAGGTAAAATGATACATAATGACAAAATATGTGGGTGTAAAAAAAGTATTATATGTATAAGATAGTTGATGCATTTAATGCCTGAAAAAGGTCTATGCCTTAATCGATGGTGTTGATATCTATCTAGAGTGATGAATGTATATATGGTTTGTGGAAATGCCAACTGGTGGAAAACCAATCATTAAGTGGTAAAATATGCAGAAAGGTATTATTTCAAGCTATCAAAATCATTTGTTATATTAGTTCCAATCCATATTGCAATTAAACTTGCAATCATAAGTTATACTGGCATATAATAATAGGTTGCCTAAATAATAATAGGCATGTCATAGTATAAGCAATATAACATGAACTGTATATATGAGTAGCCGAATTATACCAAGACCTTTAAATCATTATCTTCATTAGCTACAAAACCAAAATTCAACAAAACTTGCAACATGATTGGAAAATACACCATAGTGTTAATTAACATTTCATAATCATATTCACAAGACATTATAATCATCAAAATAGAGTGTAGTCAACATAAGTATTCATATAGCACATTATATGGCACAAATACATAAATATACTTACAAAAGATTTATGTAACAACACTTAAATACAAACACAAAATTAGGCCAAAAGCATTAGTGCTTCGTTTAGTTCATTGTAAAATGAATGTATTATCTTTACATTACTTGTGTAATATCTTTTATACCCTTGTATTTTTTTATATATTTATGAAATTATCATTTTAACTATCAAATCATATTTTTAAAAGTAAGGGTACAAAAGTAATTTTTTATCCTATCTATTTATATTTTACATTCCCTTCTTCTTTATATCACTTAACCAAACACACCATACCTATCTTAAGACCACAAGAATAGTTTCAAAAAGATATTGTTCTAACATGGCCTTTATCAGTTAAGCGATTATAATAACCATATATACAAGAAATTAGTGAGTTTATACTCGATTTTTTTTTAGTACAACAATGGTTCCCTATTTGTCTAGTCCACATTTGGCCTTCTCCATTACTTCCTTCCTTACTTTAAGCAAGTTTTATCACTTCTAGATAATCTTTCTTGCATTGGCAACGTTAAGCTTGGTGACCTCCAAGCTATGTTGTGCCTCGATTATCGTTATCTACAATTGTCCAATGTGATCTTCCAACATCTTTTTGTCTTTTTTCTCTGGATGTTAGTTAGTCTTCAACACCTTGAAGGGCTTCACTTCACTTCAAGAAAATTCAATTAATGCCTTTATGGCCTATAGTTTATGGCAGCAAGTTTTGCCTAAGTTGGGTTTTCTATTTAAGGCATTGGTTGTAGGGGTGGACTAAATGTAACCTGGGATTGTAAGTGACCAATGTCACATTCACTTTTTCCATCCCCCTCTATGAGTTACTTCATATTCATTATCTTATCAAAATAGATACACCATTACATACATCTTATACTCAATTTGCATGTATGTTAAAACCAAATAACAAGATTTACACTAAACTTTTTTAATGATAGAACCAGATAAGTTTGGTATATCCACATGATGAAAAGTGATGGTTGTATAATTTTATAGACATTACACATTAAAAATACATTTTACTTAAAGATGATAATTAGTTGAAAAGAATGGTAACTTTATAATATATTTTTGTAATCCTTTTTGACAAGCACAAAAAATGCATGGAAAAACCACATTCAGTTAAAACCAATGATCTATACCTTAATTAAAGCCAAAAATACATACATTGTTAAATTACTAGTATATTCCTTATAAGCATCAACCAATAAAAGGTTTATAATGAACAAGACAATAAATTCAAGACTTATTTTCAAACATAATGTGAAGCAATAGTCCTAATTAAAATTACAAATTTTAAGTATACAGTTATCATCCTAATTTAAACAATAAAGGTTTATAGCCAATTACCATTTCAATTCACAAGGTTTAGATATAAAATGAAAGTTCATGATTACTTTTGTTTATAATCTCTAACATGCATTCACATGTTCAAGTTTCAAGTATGCATAAAATATAGCCTTATCATACCTAGTGGTAAAATTTCAATTTAAACAAAATGGAAATAGAAAAGATTGAACTTATGACTAAGAAATATTCTTGTTTATTTATAAGTCCTTAACCACGAAAAATGGAAACCAAAACTTAGCAGTTTTATCATAAACTATTCATAGAACCTTTTTCCAAGTGCCCAATCTAAATATTAAAAGCTATAAATTCCTAAGAAAAAATTACAAAGTTGCATATTCTAAGATTACAAGTCCATAAGAAGAAATAACTAGAGACCCAATTGTATTAGCAATTATGTTGGAATCCATGTATAATCTACATTAAAACTAGGACCATATTATTTATTCTAGCATCAACAAACTACCATGGGGCCATTGTTATGTACAACCAGTGAAATGTGGTTGAGCACACCACAAAAATAAAGTTATAATTCAACAATTCACTCCTAATTAGTTGAGAAATTTGCACATTGAACTCATAATAGACTGATAGATATAAACCCTATTTAATTAAATAGTATAATTTATGGTGAATATACAAATTATGCTCTAACTAGAGATCAAAATTCAGCAATACATATATAAGGACAATTACCCAAAACACCATGGATTAAAGATAATAAATCCCTTACCCAAGTCATGTCCTAACTAAATCTCTCTAAGGCCAAATTGAATAAATCCCTTACCCAATTCATGCCCTATCTAAATCTCTTTAAGGCCAAATTGAATAGATACCTTCATATCTTCACTTCCTACCTTAAGCCAACAATAAAGAACAAAGATAAAATCTATGCCCTAAACCAATAAAAAGAGAGTGGGGGGTCCTCATTTAAACAAGATTGGCACCATTGTTTAAGGAAAAATAAACCATGATTAGCATGTTGGAGTAATCGATTGAACCTACATTCAAACCAGAATGAATGACCTAATAAGCTAATGCTTTGACTAGATTATATGTTTTTTTTTATTCACTTAGATCAAATCAAATCTATTAATTCTTTTTAATTTTTTTTAAGGGTAATTTTGACATGTTGTCAACATATCTTTCTATTCTAACATTGTTTTTATGCAACCAAAAGATACAAGGAAAAGCATTTTAATGCCTTCCTATATCATATCAAATATAAACAATACAATGCTCTTTATTTCAGCATTTCTTTTAGAATTCTATCATTAACAATTTTGTGAATTAAATGAGTCATTAATATAACAATTTGAACTATATTAAAAAAATGAATACACTTTAAAAAGAATAGAATTTTTTTTTTATATTAACTGTTTTTTTTAGTAAGTCATAGACTTTTTATGAGTTTTGAAAAAATTAAATAAATTTTTATTTATTTTAAAAATATACATAAATTTCATATAAAATAAAAAATTGCACTATACTTTAATTCAATTTTAAAATCATTAACTAAAATATTTTTCATTAACCTAAAAATTCATCTAATATGTATTTAGGTTAATTAAAAATATTATAATTAAAAAATTTAAATTATACTAAATTATATATTTTAAAAAAAAAAAAAAATTTGTATAATTTTAGTAAACTTTGGAAAAGGTCTATATAATGTATCACTTTTTTTAAATATAAACATTAACTGATCTTAATTATGTACAATAATATATGGAAAAATTTGTTTGGTAAGTGCTTATATACGTGAATAAAGGGAACAAAAAAATAATAAAATATATAGATCTCTTTCATATTTTTAAAATGCTTATAGATCTCTCTTAAAATAAAAAGTATATTATGCTTTAGTTAAATTTTAAATTTTAAATTTTATTTTACTAAAATACTATCTATTAACCTATATATATATATATATATATGTTAATTTAAATGAAAACCCAAAATTTGTTTTTCTTTTATTTTTATTGATGCATATTTGAAAGCATATATATATATATATATATATTATTTTTTGTGCATTATTTAGTATAATACATATTTACTTATTAAGATTAATGAAAAATATTTGTGTGAAAATTTTTAAAATAAAATTAAAAAACATATTTTAAAAATAAAAAAACATAGAAGTATGTATAATTATTTTAAAAAAACAAAAGACAAGTTTGGTGAAAAACCCTAACTAATGGGCTTTCAAAGCTGGGCGCCCCCCGCCACTGGCAGTGGATATTTTTACGCAAGCCGTGTCGGACTTCGGTTGGCAGCAAAAATGGTGGAAATAAATACGGCCAAGACGCACAAGGGTAAACGGGAGTTTAAGAAACGTGCTCCGAAACTCGTGAGTACCACGTCACTTCTTCTCTCTCTTGAGGCCTTTTGGTTTAGGCCTTGTTTGGTTCAAAGGAGGAGAGGGGAGGGGAGGGATTTTACGGGAGGGAGAGGGAGGGGAAGGGAGAGATTTTAATGGAGGGGAGGGGAGGGGAGGAGAGATATATTGTTTGGTTTAAGGAGGGGACTGGGAGGAAAATAATAATATGTGACCATTTTACCCTTATGTATTTTAAAAGTAATGATAATACTATTAATTATTTTTTTATTTTTTAAAATTTAATATTGTCATTACCAAATTAAATAAATGTAAAAAATTATCTATAATTATAATTATTTTAAAAAAATTTGTAAACAAATAAAATTAATTAAATAATTATTTCAACAAATGTATAATTTAACATATTTTTATTTTATAAAATTAAAATGCATTTGAGTTAAAAATATTAGCATGTTTACTTTTTTCTCAATATGGTAGTATACCCGTATTAATTGATATGTTAAAATTTTTCCTTAATCATACTTATAAAAATTTTATAAAATCCATAATTAGTAATTAAGATAGAGGGCATTTTGGTCTTTTTACCCACTTTCCCTCCCAATCCCCCCAAATTGGAGGGATTAGATAGAAGGGGAGGGGAGGGAAAATTTCATTAAACTTTCCCTCCCTTCCCCTCCAAAATTATCAACCAAACAAGGGACTCCCCTCCCCTCAAACCAAACAAGGGGTTAGGGTTCTTTTGGTTCCCCATTCTTGCCATAAAAATTTTACCTAATTGCTTTCCCACAATTTATAATTTCAATTAGGTAGCGTTTGTTATAACTGATTGTGTTTTGCAGGTAGAATCGCTGCGCTTACAGTGATCTATCACCTTGAGAAGGATAGTGCTGTAAAGTACAGCCGTAAGAACGACGACATTAGGCCATTTGAAAGTGGTGGCGAAACTTCCTTGGAATTCTTTTCTCTTAAAACGGATTGTAGCATTTTCGCGGTGCGCATAAAACCCTCCTCTTCCTACTTACTGTGTCTCATTATTTATTTTTCCATTGTACATTTAGCCCGTTATTGTTATTTGTTTGCCCGAAGGGTTTCCTTTCCTTTATTTGTGCAATAGATTATGCCATTATCATCATTTATGTCATTTTCCATTTAAAAAATTATTATTTTTTCATTAACTTTCCTTTGTAATTCATTTTTATTCTGTGTATGTGTACAAAAGAATACGGTTTGAGCTAGCTAGAAGCGTGTTGAGTTTTGACTGACAGTTCCACTTCTTGTTCTTTTCCGTCGTTATTATGACAAAGATGCTAATTAAGTATTAACTAAACTATTGAGTGGCGACTTATTTTTGGCAAGAGAAGGAAACATGGGACTGGCATTCTTTGGTAATCCTTAATTGTTTCATCATTGATTCTGGATTCTACCCTGTGATTCTGTAAACTATTGTTTCCAAATAATTTGTCTCTTAAAATGTTGTCATGATTTTCTTTCCTGGCAATCCAATAAGCGAAGCAGTTTCTTAATGGTTGCTTGTATTTTGCAGTATGGATCTCACTCAAAGAAGCGACCTGATAACCTTACTACAGGGAGAACCTAGGATCACCATATCTATGATCTAGTAGAAGTTGGGGTTGAAAATTTTAAACCCATGGAATCATTCTCTTATGATAAGAAATCAGCTCCCACAGAAGGGTCAAAGCCTTTCATTACTTTCACTGGAGAAGGATTTGAGAATGTGGAAGGACTTAAACATTTGAAGGAAGTTTTACTTGATCTTTTGCGGGGAGAGGTGAGTCTTTGCTTTCCTCACTCCTACAGGTCTGACTGTTTATAAATGGATTTATATTAATGGAATGATGATCCTGATTTATCTACGATGTTGAGAATTTAAATCTTGCTGGACTGGATCGTGCATATGTATTTACTGCCCTATCTTCGAATAGGGTGTTCCTTACACTGTGCATTGAGGCCGAAAAAGTCAGGCACTACTGTACCAAGAATGGAATTGGTAGAAGTTGGCCCTTCCATGGACTTGATTGTTCGTCGGCATCGTTCTCCAAATGAAAGCTTGAGGAAGGAAGCCATGAAAACTACAAGGGAGAAACCAAAGAAAAAGGTTGGCCAGCTGGCCTAATTCCCTCTGATTGATTAATTAATGTAATGTGAAGCTCTATGTACAATTCTATGTACTTACTCTGTTGCTTGCAGGAGAAAAATGTTAAGAAGGATACGATACAGGGCAAGATAGGAAATATATACATTCCAGATCAGAAGGTAATAAGAATTGTTTACTTATGTTTTGTTCATTACATCTCGCTTTATCTCCTATTATTAAACTACATGTGTTGCTAATATTAATTTTTTGGGTAAAAAATCTTTTTTTTTTTACTATGTTATTTTCTCCTTGGCTGTTTGGCACCATTTGAAGCGGACAAATATGTGATGGGGGCATAGCCTTACTCCATTCTTCCCTACCATTGGCAGTTGAATTTTTTTTAATAAAGGATTAATTATTCACTATTTACCATCGTTTAGATTGGAGAAATGGCTTTACCAAATAAAGCAAGAGGAGTGAAGAGGGAACGCCGAGAAGCCAAGTTGAAAAATGAGAGTGGTGAAAATGCATCTAAAAGGAAGAAGGATGATTTTAAAATCTTAATGTACGAGTTTGAATCGTCTGCTGTTAAAATTTCTCTGCTGTTGTGGAGTTGGAAAGGAATGAATGTGTTTTGATTTTCTTTCTTTCTTTATTTTAATTTAAATTCACTCCGCTCATCTTCATTCTTGAAATTTCTTCCAACTGCACCAACTGCCAACAGCAGAGGATCTACTTCCCTTAATGTACTCTAGCGTAGGTAGCGATTGCATTTTTTTTCCCCCGGGAATTGTGGGTTATGCTCTACCCTGCCAACAGTTAAGCTATAGGCTACCAAATGATTTATTATAGATCAGGTTCTGAACGATATATGCAATTCCAGATAATATGAATTTTGTTGATTTCCCCTGTCTAACATCTTTGTTCAAATTTTATCGCTGCAAAATGACTCAATCTGCGGGCTTCATAATTCATATCATATTAACGGAGTCATTAGAGGAGGAGACTTTGTATGCTAGTCCACCCAAGAGATCCTCAGAAGTCATTTTTTCGCATTTTCTGACTCTTGGTGGAATAGATTCTCTATTTGCAATTCCAAGTTGCAAACGTTTTTTTGTGCCAATTACTATGGTTTTTGAACCTCTGATCGTATGTTTGAAAGGCGAGATGGAGATTGGACTACAGAATTTTTCTTGTACGGCTTCTATATTCCAACTTTCAAGTTGCGCGCCTTTGAATAAATTCTAATCAATTCTTTCTGACCACATTCTTTCTCAAATTAATTAAAGGAACCCCTTTTGCATGCTAGGGTTTTGATTTATGTTAGGAATTCAACCATCATAAATATCAATTCACACTTCTAGAAAACAACCGCAGATAACAAAGATAAGATAACATTGTAACGAACTCCTAAAGAATCTAAACAATTTAAAAACACAATAAGATTAACAATACATCGTTACAGAATTACAATTATAAAAAAAGTTACCAGATGAATCTTTGAAAGACATTTATAGATAACACATTTCCCAACCCTGAAGGCAGTCTCTTAAAAAGTCACCTTAAATGAAATTTTGAAGAGAACAAAAAATTCCTATAAGGAAGAAAATAACGCTCATCAAGGGGGGAAAATCTACTAGAAAGGAAGGAGATAATAGAGGAACAAAGGAAAAAAAGAGGGGGACTTGAGGGGGTGAATGAATCCTCTATTGTGCAACATGTATTATGCAAAGGATCTTTAGGTTAAAAATTTTGAAAGAAATAAAAATAAAAAAGATTCCTCTCTGTATGAAGAACCTACCCAACATCTCAAACATGATATTGCTGTTCAATAGAGAAACTTAGCCTACCGCCTAATGGGGGTTGCAATGGCCGCTATTGAAAGTTCAATAACCCCAGGTTAAAATCATACGTAGAATGTCAAATTTTATAATATTATATTAATAAGTTTATGATCGTAAAAGCATGGCAAGCTGCACAGTAAAAAAAAACTTGACTTGCCACCTAATGGGAGTTGCAGTTGTAGCTACTAAAAGTATAGTGATTCCAGGTTAAGGTTATACGCAAGATGCCATATTTTATAACATTATCTTAATAAGTTTATGACCGTAACAATTGGATATCACAATTGGACATGAAGGCTCATTTAAAATTGACAGCAACACCACTTATGTATCATATTGCATAATAAAAGGTAACACAGTAAATCTTCTAAACACTAGAAACCAGTGAAGACTCGCCTTTGGAAACTGCAGTCTGCAAAGTAAACGGTGCCACTGCGGTATACCGGTACCCTCATTTGGTTGGCAGCTTCATTAAGCATTGAATTCTGATGGTTTGTCGGGGCGGGATATTGATACTATTGGATTGGAGCACCCTAAGTGGAATTGCGATCAAGATAATGACCCCATATATGGTGATTGTGTAACTAATGATCTCAAATACACATACCCATCAAGAAGGTATCGATTTTGGCACAACAGGGAGGAACATCCTTTTGAAAAAATGAAAACAAAATGGTTTCATATTAACTTGCAAGATAAGTTGCTCAGTAGTGTGGAAGAGAGAACCAAAGGCATCCTACTTGGACACAGTATCTTAGCACGGATACAGATGAAGACTCACTCATCTAGCTAAAACATGCCTGATCTTGAACTATAAGGAAGAAACTATTGATCTCCAAGTTAAAAAGGAGTATTATACGCCGCACAGTTCTTTTTTTTTCTTCTTTGGGTATTCACTTTGGCTTTCATATGGCTTTACCCCTTTGCTATTGATGCTTATTATTGAGCATAGGCTTTTCAATGATCTAGTCATGCCAAATGTCAGATAAAGAGAATAAATGAAAATAAGATGATTAACTTGACAGAAACATAAACCACTAATCTCATAAATTGAACAAACAGGTATGCAACAGACAAGGGAGAAAATAACGAGAAATAAACCAACTCTCATCTCAATAGCTTACCTTTTCAGGATTCTCTTTTTCATTTTGGAGTCAAGAAGGGCAGTGCAAAAAACAAGCCAGTCAAAAACTCCAAAGGAGAGGTTTGCTGATACACGCGTTACATACCTGCACTTGTTCACTTAAATCATCCATCAGGTGAGAAACTTATTCCGTGCCAGATCGTACCAGCTGGTACGGTATAAGTTTTTCGTCAAAAAGTTTCAAGAAAGAAGCATGAACAATTATACCATTAATGAAAATAAATAAAGAATTAAAGCTGGTGAATTGAATACTCTTTGTAAATCAAATAGTTCAATTATAGGAACCCGAGGAACTAAGCATATCAGAAATCAAAGGGCAACAAGTGCGGAAGCAAACAAAGCCCTATGGATTGATATTCTTCGATCTATCATCTTTTGGGCGAACGGCCTGACTTTCTGTTTCATACCGAGGGAATTCATCAACCGGCCACTTATCAATACCCAAATTTCCTGTTTCTTGCATATAGCTTATATCCCAGAGGTCTGACATACCGCCTGTCACTCCAAATTCTGGCATTTCATAATTGATTGGATTGCCCCACGGTTCATTCGCAGAGCTAGAATTAGCACCGCTAGCATTAAAGACCGGGTTCCATATATCTTCTTGTTTAATAATGCTTTCAGTTTCAGGAGGGTAAAACGTTGAAAAGCTTTTCTCCTTGGTCAGAACCTCAGGGAAAGAGGCAAAATACTCCGGGATAACTTCTTGATCTGAGCTCATGACATTTGTCCCTTTGAAAAGGGGATCTTCAAGTCCTAAGCTTGACGATACCTCTCCTATGATCTCTGGAGTTGTCATTATCTTATGCGCTGCAGCCAATTCATCAGATACAACATTATCAACTTGCAAATGCAGATTTTCTGCTACTGAACTAAGTTCTCTGGCTAAACCCTGTGAAAGGTAGTCAGGAGACTGTTCAATAGAAACTGGATTTAGCACCGATGTTTCAGAAGGGTCTGTAACGTCTCTCCAATCAGGTTGGTATTTTACAATCTGCCCTTCCTTCAAAGAGTCTGATGTTCCTATTTCGTGTTGGTGATGCTTGACAAACTTTCTTCTCACTCTTGGAGAATCTATACCTGTCTGCTCCTTCTTTTCCTTAAGGCGGGCTAAAGAGGCTGGGTTTTGAAATAACTTTGCCAAGAAAGAAACCATTTGTTTCTGTCTCTGCTCTGCAGACTGGAGCCTCTGTTTCACTTGTCCAGCATGATGAACAGTCCTTCGCTGTTGTTGCTGCAAATCAACCACATCTTGGATTAACATACTTCTCTCATTTCTCAGTCTTTCTATCTCAACCTCAACTCCAGACTTTCCTGCTTCAGTAGATGGCCCAAAATAGCTACCAGCATGCTGGGATTGCAGTGACCTGCGCCTTCGTATGTTCTTTAGTAGATGTCTTTTCCCTTGCTTGAAACCTTCATTGGCAAACTCCCACTTATCAGTGTCAATCTTGTGGAACCCCTGGATAAAAATGCCAAAGTGACTTGAGAATGAATGGAGTACAAGTGACCCCAAGGCAGGGAGGAGAGGGGAAAAGGAAAGAAATAATAAGCAAAGGAAAAGATAGAAAACTGTTTAGTCACCAAAATATAAGTCATCATAAGCAGATGGAGCTGTGTTTGAGTATGCAATCTATGAGTAATAACAAGCTTAACAAAAACAGAAGGAAATTATCACGATGATAGCACGCAGCGGAAATCTAATTCTAACAGAATTGCAAATTCCCCCAAGAAACCTGGGACACAGCCTGCTGAAGATAAAATTCTCACCACAGTTGAAACTCAGCAGGCCAAATATTCCTCCAGTTGCCAATCCCTCAATCCTAGCTATAATTGAATTAGAAAACATCTGAACCAAGCTTTAACAATTCAGTTCCATTCGTAACAAAGATTTTCCTAACAGAAGTTACACTTGAGAATGTAGGCCTCACAACAACTACGAAGAGAAGGCCAATATTTGTAAGTCTGCTTTTAACAAGTGACATATAAAGAAAAACAAACACCACCCCCCCCCCCCCCCCCCCAACAAAAAAAAAAAAGAAAAGCAAATTTGCCTTACTCTACCTGCACAAACACAGATATCAAGAACACATCCAACCGTTCCGAAGCCATATTTATACAGAAAGTTCATTCAGAGAAGATCCTAAACAACAAAAGAGAACAATGATACACAAGCAAGATGCCCCCAAAATTTTACATTGCCAGTTGATACAATATATTATTCAAATATACATGGTCTATCTTCAATCATTCAATCCTAGTTACAAAATAAACATCAAACATAGGGAAGAACTGCTACAACAAATACAAGGAAAGGGTAAATAATACAACACCCAAAAAAAAAAGAAAAAAGTAAACATTATTTACAGACAGATCACAGCAGCCTTTCCAGGCTGTGTTACTGCAATACCCACATAAGTATTCAGCTGTCGGACAAAACTGGAGAAATTGTTATGCTTGAAATTCCTCGGCAAGATGATCCTTGCAAATTCCACTGGGTCCCATACCACGAAACTAGCCCCCGTCGAGCTCCACGATATGATCGGATCCAGCGATGGATCATCCACCAGATCGTAAGTTTTGCATAGAAATGGCGGAACTGGATTCCCCTGTAAACACTCAAGCGGCTGTGGCACATCAACGTCCTCCAACTCACCGCTTCTTCCTATTAATCCAGTCTCGTCCCCAGTAGATGGTGGTAATGAAGGAGCTCTCTCATCACTAACAGGAGGAAGAGAAGAAGCCAGAGACTTCGGGCTTATGGTTGAAAATGGTTCAAACTCCATGAAAGGAGAATCAGACAAAGACGAAGGAAGATGCCCATAAAGGCCATTGTCCGCCGTGTAAAGACTAGCTGAGGCATCTCCGAATGCTTCAGGACTCAATTCAATAGGAGAGAACCCAAACGTTCTCTCCTCCAAATGACCCGAAGAAGACGTGTCAGCCGGAGCTTTACCCTTCGATTCCGTAACCAAACCAGAAGACCTTCTCGGAGATTTTGGTTGACCATAGTCTATTGGGTTCATCTTGATCGTGGGAACCAAACACTGTACTGGTTCGCAATACAAGAAAAATATAAAAGAGTAATAAGTCTGGTGGGCAACGTAAACGATTTGCTTAGGTTTTTATAGGTTTGGGAAGGTAATAGGAATAGGAGTGTTGTGCCGACAAGGTGTTCGAGAAAAATCTTAAAAGGATAGAAAGGCGGTGGAGGATCGTCGTCGACCCTTCCTCTTACTCTTGTAGAAGTACAGTAATAGTCCATTGAAGATTGGGTTCGGAGGTGGGGTTGGCCTGGGTTCCATCTGATACACTGAGAAGAAGCGCCGACCTTTGTGGTTTCCTGGCAGTTACGTTCGTTTGCTGACGATGATACCTCCAAGGCTATACTCACGGAACAGCCGGGCCCACATACGGGCTAGATATTTTTGGGTCGGGTCCTGCCTTGGTCAGATATTATTGGTCAAATTTCAAAATGAGGTTATGAGTGCTGGTATGCATTACTTGGAGGCGAAGCGAACTGTCCTAGCCAATCATAAAGCAGCAAAACTTGGCTTTGGATTTTGACACAGATTTCAGATATCTTATGGCCCAACGTCGGTGTCCAAATATTTCCCTTCGCTGCTGACTCAATTAAGGGTTTTAGTAACTCACACATGTTACAAATAGTAATTAACCACGTATTAGTTTGTGAGGATCGCAGGAGCTTTTATTAGATATTAGGTCTTCTTAACAAGTATTTTCAGAGCACTAATTAAGGATGCATTTATTGGTGTTGAATCTATAAACTAATTATTATTTTAAGAAATAATTTAAAGTATAACTTTTTATATTCTTTTTATCAAAATTTTTAATTTAAATATGATAAATATATAATGTTTAATAAAAATATGATAATTGTATAATTTAATTATAAAATTATATAATTATCGACAAAAATTATATAATTATTATGTTTCAATTGAAAATTTTAACAATCAAAATATACAACATTGTTTATAATTTTTTTTTCTTTATTTTAATAAAAAAGAGCAAATTATATAAGACTTCCTTTAAGTTCTATTAAAATTATATTTTCTTTACTTTTAAATTCAAAATTAAACTAAAATATAATATAATTTTTTGTTTTAAGAGAGATACATATAATTTCAATAAAATTTAAAAGAGTTTTGTATAATGAACTTTAATTGAGTTTGTTCATATTTTTAAAAGTAGATACTATTTTTATCTTTTATCTTCTTTACCCAACATAATTCAAAATTTCGTTCAACATAATTCAAAAATTTGTTAAATAATTGTGCTTTCTGGGGAAATGAATAAACAGATTGGGAATTTAAAAAAAAATTCAAAATTTTAGTTTAATTATGATTTTTGTTATTGGATAAAACTTTTAATTAAATCATCTCTATTCGAAATTATAACATGCACAATTGAAACAGTCTGAATTGCAGTAACATAATCTCACTTTTTTTGTTTGTAGCACACAATCTCAAACTTTAGAGACTATGTTTAACCCCCTCATATGTATCATCAAAGAGGATGGGAAAATGCTGAAACAAGCCTAAGAACTTTACAGTCATGCTCTGTATTCCTAAACAAACAAACTTTCTTTAATATTTACTGCCAAAATTATTTTTTAAAAATTTAGATAAATAAGTTGGATAGAGAAAGTAGTTTGGTCTTTTAAAATTAAAGACAAGCTGAAGTAATGCTCATTGTTACTTAACCAATGTTCTAAAGACACTGATTATCAATACCCTTAGACATATAGCACTCTTCCTCCGTGCTTCATTTGATTTTTTTTTTATTTCTTATTTTTAAATTTGGCCTTTTGATATATATATATATATATATATATATATTAATTTTCTAACGAGTCTCTTGCTACTTAACACTTAAATATCTCTTCAGGGCGAAAAAAATTTACAATGAATTAAAAAACACGCCAGTATAAATTTCATAAGTTTATTTATTATAATTCTGTTATTTGGAAAAATATTAAGAAAATGCTAGTCTACCTCCCTTAATATTTTTTATGATGTCAGTATTATTGTTCTTTTTTTTTTTTAAGTTTGATGATAAAATATAGTCATAGGGATATTATTTTTCAAGATCAGGAAGTATAAAGACTTATATTAGCCACTGATTATAAGGATAAATGTGACGCAAAAAGAAAAAGCTGATGCTTTCTGGTTCATGAGATGTGTGAAAAGTGAATTGCTAAAATTCTGAGATGGGGGACCATTTTTAACGAATTGGGAATTGTTGCTGCTTGCCTCCTGTGTACGTTTCACCCCTTCATTTTGTCAACCTTTTGTGTGAAGTCCCACTCTACAAAGGATTTATTTGTCTTCTTCCACTGCGCTGCCTCCTTCAGACTCGCAATATTCATCGACGAAAACACAGATTTTTACAAAAATTATCAGTAAAATGTACTTTTTCTACTCTTTCTTTTTTTGGTGGATCAACTATTTTAATACAAAGCATGTATGTATGATTACCAATACGGTAATAATAATAATACTCAAAAGTTCTATTCTTACATTTTTTTTTCTTAAACTTAAATATAAAAGTATAAATAATTGCCAAAAAAAAAAAAATCATGCCAAAATAGATTAAGACAATAAGTTTCATTTCTCACCTAGACTCTAAGAGCTACAAAGGGTCATAAAAAGGTACCTGCAATTCAAGTTTGATTGAATTAACTCCGTAAATTAAATTTTCAGACCCTACTTTTAGGATCGCTACATTGAGCAAGAAGAGTACGTTTGGCTGCACGTTTAAGGGAGAAAAATCACGTTTGTAACTGTGTTTATCCGAAAGCAACAATTTCTTACTTCAAACAAAATCACATTTTCTCCTCTCCTAACAAGATGTCAAACACGCACGCAATTTTTTAGAGGACAACTTTAGATTCGGGCCACAACTTTTAATTATTTATATTAGATTTAGATAGTTTAAATTTTATTTTATTTTATTTTATTTTTTTTAAGTATTGAGATATAGAAAGTAAAATGAAGATAACTTTTTAATTGTCAAATTGAAAAATGATAATCAAAAATTAAAAAAAAATTAAAATTTAAGTCATTTAAATCAAATTTGGACCATTTAGAAGTCGTATAACATAGTGCTCATTACTGAATACCAAATCCGAACTCTTCAAAGGACTTATGAGAAGCAAACTCCGAATAAAGTCCAAAAGAACTATGTCCTTCTTATAATCATTGTTTCGTACGACAATTTGAACCCATTTCCAACGAGTGTTGACTATAGAAATGCCAATTACCTTATTTCTCTTATTACGTTTGACTTGCCAGAAAAGAATCCAGCTTTTGTCGTTGATAAAGTGAAAAGAAGCAGTCTTAAACCAGGTCAAACAATTTGAACTCATCTCTATAGCTTGATCAGATCAGTTTGCAAGGAGCTGACCAGAACATAACTCTTTTCACTGGGCCTTAATTCTGGGTAGCACTTGCAAAGCATGCTGTTGTTTATTTTTCATGAGAAGCTTATTTCTTGCTTTTCAGATATTAGCAAGAATGACCCATAATGAACACTGTACTATGAACAATTTCTGTTGAGGCATCACATATTGAGAAAAACCAGTGTTCCAGCCAAAAAATAATGGATATTTCCTTTTCCGGCCAAAAAAAGAACCAAAAAATAATGAATTTCGGCTGGATGTATTCTAGTCTCCCTGTGAGATTAGATCCAAACCAGAAGGCTGTGGCAAAATCACAAAGATAAGTGGTGTAGAATCTCTTCATGTATATGACAAAACACACATTTCATATCTATATTAAATGATGTTTTTGCAGAATATCTGTTGCTGGCAATGTCAAGTCCTGGAATTTTCAGATAAATAGTAATAACCTAGATAGAACTTTAATCTTCCGGAGATCATTCACTAGATTCCGAATAAATAATCCCGATTCAGACTGAAGATTTCTATAACCTTCGGCCACTGAGTGATCCTATTTCAGAGGTTGACGCAAAACCAGCTTATCAACTCCATTACAATAGGATATTGAGAGATAAGATATTCAGGAAGTGATATCTTCAGAATACATTTTTCTAATTTTCTATATGTGCATCCCTTAAGTGAATCATCCCACAATTCTGCTATTGTTTGAACATTATTATCAGGATTATTAATTGGTTGCTACCAAAATCTAATATTTATACCAATTTTGTCACCTCTGCCCATCTACTTAAGATTATTGAAAATAAGACCATCATTTTTAACTAAACGCTTCCAAACCCAAGGAGGCTGAGAAGAGTTTTTAAAGATGAAGTGTGAATTCCTTTGACAAGTCTGGCCTGTTTACAATTCCCACATTTGCTTGCTTAATAAGGCCTTCTCTACCAGATTTTGTATTCTAATACCCAACCGACCATGATTCTTTTGAGCCTGTATTCATAATACTCACAAGATGCATTCCAGGCTTATCTCCCTTATAACCCCAACAAAAATTTGCATTAATAGCATCATTTGGGAAGTGTACCGCTTGGGTAGTTGAAATGTAGAAAGTGGATAAATCGGGATTGACTGAGCTACAAACTTGATCAATGTATGTCTTTTTGCTTTCCAGTCTTCCAATTTACTTCCTACTTTCTCACTTGTCTCCTTATAAGTCTTCTCTGCTACCATAGTTGTCAATCATAACCTCCAAATATTTACCAATGATATTTCTTTAGGTAATCCCTGTGATAGATGACATAATTTTTAAAAAAAAATTTCTTTGGGGTACTTGAAGTAAATATTAAACTAATTTAGCTTTATTAATAAACTAACATGGCAGCAGATTGAAGTGATCTAAAATGTAAACCATGGCAGAACAAGCCAAAGGAATGACTCTAAAGAAAAGAATAGTTTCATCTACATATATTAAATGTGAGCTCGCTTGCTCCTAATTCATGCTATTTTCTTCTTTCACGAGTATACAAGATAAAACGTTAGAACACTAGAAACAAATACGATGACAATGGATATTCCCAACGTAACCTTCGCTGCGGAACAAAAGTGACTAACTTTTCGTCCGTTAAGAAACTGTGACCACGCACTACACAATCATCTATCTTCAATGATAGGAAAGCTCATCTGGACTAACGCCGCTTCAAGAAAATTTCCAAAAATTAGCTTTATGAGTATCTATTTTTATTGCACCATCTATTTCAGCTTTTTTTTTTCTTCTTCTTTTTGCCTTGTGGATAAATGTCATTAGTTCTGAGGCAAGAAAGATATCGCAGGGATTAGTCATATTTTAATAAAAGCATTATGATTTGGTATTATTAGTTCTTTCATAACCATCCTTTACACGAATTACTTCAACCATAAATCATTTAAGAGTACGCAGTCCCTTCAAAATTAAAAAACAAAAAAAAAAAGTCAATATTACTTGTTATAAAATCAAGATTCAACAAAATTCAAGCATACCCTAACTGTAATTAAAAAAAAAGGTCAAGATTCAAGCTATATTAACATCTGAAATCGATTCATTGCCACTGGGTAATTAAGATTGAATGTGAATTGAAGCCCTACACGACATACTCAATGCTTTCTCCATGGGATTAAGCACAATGGATAGATTTCTCAAGTGACTTCCTCTTTTCAACCATGATTTGGCCAGAGCACAGAGTTACAAATTTGGCTGCTAACAAAATCATTATTCGGATGGTAGTTCAGTTCCCACAGCAATGGCATGGCAGTCATTGTATACTCCATTGACTACCTTCAACCGTGACCAGAGCCAATGCACGAGAAAATGTTCAAAAATGCAAGCAAAGCTTATCATTAACTGAGTCTAATTACAATGGAGAATTTACATACAAAATCATGGAAGAAAAAATTAGACGACATATCTCCGTGCAATTACGGTATCACCTAGTCGAACAATATTTTGTTGGAATAAAGATGGAGTATCGCTTTGCGTTGAATATAGGATTTCTTGATTCGAATTAGGACACAAATATACAACTGACTCTGCAACCAAGAAAACAAGAGCAAGCATTAGTTTGACTTCTTTATGTTTTCTAATTAAAGATATGAACAAAATTCACAAGCCAATCTCATCAGGAACAAAGAAATTTGACAACCACCCCAAACTCAGAGCAAAAACCGATTTAAGTTGTAGCTGCAATTCGATGTGATTGCGGCTTATTTTGAACATAGCTTGCATGCACTAAAATTTTAATAATAGGAAGAGGAAGACCGCGCCTCCATTAAAAAAATGATAACCATTCCCCTTACCGACAACAAAACACTACCCAGAAAGCAGAGACGCACTATGTCCAAGCCAGATCTAGTGCTATACAAGGCCAATATGGATTTTGGTACGCACCTGGGACTCCTAAAACGTAAAACAGCGTCTTCCTGTTAGACATCAAATCTAATAAAATGCCTTAGTATGTGCATGAATAACAACACCACATTCCAACCAGTCAGGGAAGTAATGGTGGACGACCAGGTTGAGGTGTAGGAGGTTTGAGCAATGGTCTCAAAGAATCCATGATACTCTCAAAAGAAGGACGTTTCCAGGGTTCACTGCAGTAAATCATGCGTATCAATAAAATCCATGATAGTATATTAAAGCGGAATAACCATTAGTAGATGTATACAAACTCACTTGGCCCAGCAAGCCTGAATTATTGCAGTTACTTGGGGATTCAAATCATGTGGGATCTCAGGCCTTTTGCCCTTGAAGCCAACAGCTGCCACAACCTACAAGACAATATGCCCGAATGAAAATTTAAGTACCACAAATTCATCTGCATCTAATACATTAATACTTGGCCAAAAAAAGAAATTGTGATGCATACAAGTCAAGTCAAATAAGCCATATATGAAAATGATCCACCATCATACAAGACAACAAATTAAAAACAATAATCAAGTGCACCACAAAGACATCTTAAACAATATAGTTGCCATCCTTGGTTTGTTTAATATCTCCAATCAATACACATTTTTGCAACCATTTTTGAATTCCAATCACCAACAACACCCTATTCGTCATTGAATGCTATATTTTTACACGCATCAGATCTTAAGAAAATCTAAGCAAATCCATTATTTAATTTCATGTTTCATGTATTGCAGGGATACAACTGACCTGTGCTGGATTCAAATTACTCCAGGGCTGTTGCAATGTTGCAAGCTCCCACAAGATTACGCCAAAGCTGTAAACATCTGACTTCTCATTTGATGGCTCATCACGAAGAACTTCTGGAGCCATCCACTCGGGCTAAGAGATCAAAGGAGAGCAATTGAATGTATCATACTGAACATGATCTCTGGGAACTTAAAAATATAAGGAAATACATGTAGTCAATGTGAACTTACAGTCCCAGCAGCTGACTTTGATGAGAGAAATGTATTTGCCTTTAGACGGGAAAGCCCAAAATCACCAACCTTAAGGAAGGGAACAAGAAAACATGTTAAATAAAAGAAAAATTACATTTAAGGACTTAAGTTTTATAAAATTTACAATAAAAGACCTTAAAAATTAAAATTATCCCCAAAAACGAAAGTTACTATTAGGATTTAGGAGACTAACTACTAAGGTTTAGAAAAATTATTACCAAAGTTACTTAAACTAGGAAAGTTACCTAAACTATAACTTTTCTAAAATCTGATAAGTGATTTTCCTAAACCCTCATAGTAAGTATCAATAATTTTACTTCTTGAGAGTAATTTCAATTTTTAAAGTTTTTTATTATAAATTTTCAAAACCTGGGTTCTCGAATGTAATTTTCCCTTAAATAAAAGTCCATCTTGCTAAGACACTGCACATATAGTTTACGTTAAAAAGGCTCATCACCATGCCAAATTCACATCAAAACAAGTTCAGTGATGAACTTCCATGGATTTCATGAAGGTAAAATTTTCACATATAGTTCTAGTTTAAATTAATTGATCTTAGAATGCACCCAGAAAAAGCAGCCATCAATCACTATTAGAAAAAGAGTAAATTACACAAATTTCTCCATTATTTTCAAAATATATACTTGAGTCCAATTTTAAATTTTTTGGCTAAAATACCCTCCATAAAAAAAAATATAAGTGGTTAATGAAAGGTATTTTAGTCAAAATTTAAAATTAGACTAAAGTGTAGTGTAATTTTTTATTTTAAAGTAGATCCATATAATTTCAGCAAAACTCAAAGGAAATCTGTATAATTTACTCTTAGAAAAATAAACAATCAAACAGATTGTTCGCTTATATAGATTCATCTTTCTAGAGAAGCCAGCAAGAGTCATCTTATAATGTATATGGAACAATAAACAGTGCCATTTAACATGTACTCTATTGGAACTTTCATGCTTGGCTAGAGAGAAAGAATATGAATTGGTGATCTAACAGACTTGCATTGGTAAGATCTCAAAAGAGAATCTGAGAGAGCTGGCAACAGACCAAAAAGAAAAAAGGTTTTATTGGAGGGGGGGGGGGGGAGAAGGGTGGAATTTGGCCAATGGCTCAGATGAAACTCCTAAGATTCAGTATATTTGAGAAATCTTCATTTTTACCTTCACAGTATATTTCTTGTCAACAAGAAGATTTGGAGACTTCAAATCTCTATGAACAATAGGTGGGTTACGTTTATGAAGATAATTCATTCCCTTTGCCTGCACATGAAAAGACAAATTTAACCAAGGAACAAAAAAATAATGACATTGCTACTATCAAAGATAAGGCAAACCAGAAAAAATAATGTTTATTGTTTGTATGCATACCACATCATAAGCCATACTGAGTATACGCCTCTCATCCAACATCTCTTTGGCACCAGGTTTATGCAACAGTTTGTACAAGCTACCCCTGCATTTAGTTCAATCTCTTAGACTCGCAGGGGTTAAATATTATATAAGCATAAGAAATTTCATCATTTCTGGTCAAGAGTGACTGGTAGAGGAGGTGTTGTAAGACCTTGATAAATATTCTGTGACAACTGATAAATTTGGAGGCTGAGTGACTGCACCCATAAATAAAACAATGTTTGGATGCCTCAACCTCTTCATTATCGCAACCTATCAAAGTGAAAACACAGCTCACATCAACACCTAATATGCAACTGGTACTATCTATGCAGAAAACAAATTAAGAACTTAAGAAAATACCTCCCTCAGAAATTCCTTGAAACGTTCAGCATGAAAATCTTGTTCCATCAGAATTTTAACAGCAACATCCTGCAAGCCACAATGTTTTTAAGGTTGTAAGAAAAACAAGTTGAAAATATAAACAAGGATGTAGGGATATGGAAAGTATAACTAGGCATGAAATAGTTCAAAACATAAACGCCAGTTCTGCTTCAAACTTCAATGTTGAAATCCTTAAGAAAGTAATACAATCCATGGGGATGAAACAGGAGACCCCGACAAATATGGGGTACAGAATGAAACACCAATAATGTTCAAATAAATGAGAGTAGAGAGATGGAGAAGCTAGAGGACAGAACCTAGATTTCCCCACAAAGCAAATAAATCATAAAATCAAGAGTCATGCAGCATTAAAGCTTTATTTATCTCCAGAAATTAAAATATTGAGGCATATAGTTCAACCATAAACATTCCCTTTGATGTACAATAAAATTTTAAAACCTCTGGCAATAAGGGTAAGGCTTCAGTTGCAATCATCGAGTCACTGGAAAGAAGATTAGCAAGGGAAACTGGGAAGCCAATTGACTGCAGACAACCTATAGGCTACAAACTGGATTCTGTTGGTAATGGGTAAAAACCAACAAATAATAAGCAGTTGTAACTTGAACGTCAACAGCATTTATGCAGAAGCAGTAAATAACAACTTAGAGATGATTGATTGTTACAAGGCTAATCTTGCTTTGAAAAAAAAATAAATCAAGCCCCATGTAATTTGTGTCTCAGACAATTAGTCTCAGTTGACTAAAAGCATAAAAATATATTAAACAAAAAAAATCTAGGATGCAACCTTTTGTAAAAACAATAGAATCTATACAAAGTCTCAAACACAATTACCGAAAAAAATGCATCAATACATGAAGTAAACATGTTATCATATTATATGTTAAGAAATAAGACATTTTTTTGGCCAATAAGAAATAAGATATTTGCAAGTTAAGTGTTTGTTTTAACCTTCTAATTTAGATTCAGCTAGTAAGGGTACTGTTCCTTTTCAAAATATATCCATAACTCTAAACCTTAATTAAGACCATTCAATCACACAAGAATGTCAGCACTAAAGCATTTGTGACTATTGCAGAAGTGCAAATTTGTTATTTAAACTATGTAGTATCTACAGATGCAATAACTGAGATGATGCAAACTTAATGAAAATAAAGGTGTCATGTCACAATTATACAGTTGATGGATTTTACACAGTGTCAGTGTAAATAACAAATATTGCTCACCGAGCCATTCCACTCAGCACGATGCACAGTTCCAAAAGAACCTGAAAATGCAGTACATTTTCAGTTAATGACTACTAATACTGATTGCAAGAAACATGCTACAGGGAAAAGCATCTGGTGTTTCAAATTCTTTACATAAATTATTAATGCTTGACTAGAAAACTCATTTGGTAAAGGAGGAGATATACCTGATCCTATTTGCTCTTTTAAAACAAGATCACTCCATGGTATGTCCAAATCCTCCATGTCAAGGCCAAGTTCTCTGTTTGGTTTGCTAGGAACCAGTTGGCTTCCATCAACAAACCGCCTACCCTCAATACCATCAACATTTGGATTTTTAAGTACTAAAGGCTTTGGAAAATCTCTATGGCCAACAGGTCGGTTATGCTTTATGGGCAATGGATCCTTGCCCAAAGTTGTATAGTCTGCAATGTTCTGGGGAGAGTTACATGAATTAAATGCTAAACCTTGATCTTTTGTTCTGTTGCTGTCCTTTGAAATTGACCTAGGGTTATTTCTGTCCCTGCACTTCCCATCAAACTGTTCTGAAATGTAGAATCCAGAATTGCCATCAGCAACAGCTCCTCTAATATTAAATTTATGGTGTTGTACACTTGCTTCAAAATCAAAGTTCAAACTAACAATAATAATCTCACATACATAACTGCATACCAGTTTACATAACCACATGCATACTATGACTAATGTCAAACTTTTTACATGTACATCTATTTGATGGATATGTTTTTTGCCATTGTTCCAGATGTTGGCTAGTTCACAAGTTTGTCTATCATCAACTCAACCACTCCTTATGCAATTAGTGGAAGGAAAAGAGAGAGAGAGAGAGATTCTAATGCATCCATACTCAATTTCCATCTCTCAAAGAGACTAACTAACATTTTTTCCCCTATTTTCATTCATGAAAAATTAAAAATTTGATAATAATATTCTATACAGACTTGGCAATTAACTTGAATTGATATCATGGCTGGGAGGGAAAAGAAAAGTCATAGGAAGCTTATTGAGGGAAGCATTATGGTTAAATATATATATATATATATATCCCAGAGAAAAACTCAAAGTATATTTCATCTGATCGTACTTTAGTATGTCAGTATTTTGACTATTACACTGCCAACTCTTCTCTAAGACTGACATGTTCTCCCAATTTTACAATGCAGAACCTAAATATCACAGTGCAAACCCCTGCTCCTTTTCCTGACTAAAGTAGCAGGACGTGGATTCTGCTCCTTTATTAGTAAGCAAATTCTTAGGACTTATACGTTCAAAAAGGAAATGAAATAGTAACATAAGATTAAAACTAAGGTACCGTTAGGAGACATGCAATGGCTTAGAACAAATAAAAATGGCAATAAACAAAATAGAAGATGGATAGAATTCAGATAACAAACTTGTAATACTACTACTACCTTATTTAATAGATCCATAATAAGTTTGAATGGAAGACAATTTCTTTATGGAGAGTTAGCTTCAACCAGATGACTCCTCCATTGATTAGACAACAAGTATAAAATAAACACATAGGAAAATTCCACCTAAGAATCATAACTTGGTAAAAATGATACTACAGACCTAAAAAATCAAAATGCCTTTGAAAGACCAAAGGAATAAATTACTATTAATACTTTCCAAAGTTATCATTCATGCTCCATAAATTACAACCTGGTCTTCCCAATGTTAGAAGGGTGTTTTGGTTTTGTTAACACCATTGGATAAAAACATTTTTGTAATATTGGAAAGACTAAGTTGTAACTTTAGGGAACAGAAGTAGTAACTTTGGGAAACACTAGTGGTAACTTGTTCCTTTGATCTTTCCAAGTAATTTTGATTTTTAAGGTCCTTTAATGTCATTTTGACCAAGTTATGATCTTTAGGTGGAATTTTCACTAAACAAATCTTGGATATGGATCTTATTAAAGCCAAAATAAGCAGATCCTCCAAATACATGACAGCAGTAAAATCCCAAACCCAGATTTAGCAGACCAAACACTAGCTTAGAAATAAGATCATCACCTGCAAAATTATTGTCAAAAGCAAGCTCAAGAGACAGAAAATCCGAGAAATACTGTTTGGCCAGTGACCTGAAATCAATGGTAGGTTCAGCTGGTTTAAGTCTTGGAAAGCACAAGGGTGAAGGAAATGAGATGGAAGATGGACCATTGAGCAAGGAATCTGGCTCCCACAAGCAACCTGGCTTCCCAATTAAATCAACCAGATATTCCCTGTAATTATATGGAGTCAGATGTTAGGTATCAGCAATATTCCTAACATAAAATTGATTTTGAACGTCAATATACATGAATGATCACAGAATGCTAACCACTGACCTACTGTCCTTTCATATATTTTGCATTTCCGTGGTTACAACTGAAGCAAACCAATTCTTTAAATCACAATACTACTTGTAAACATTAATGCATATGCTATAACAATGAATCATATACCTATTAAGTCCAAATCGAACAAGACAAGAGGAAGCATCATCTCTTAAGCAATATTTACAGCCCTTTGCAATCCGACATGGTAAATCAATGGAGTCAGCTAGAGCCTGTAGATATTGAAGATAAAGCATGTCATCTTAAAAACATGATAATATGGTCACTTGTATAAAATCGATGAACAAAAACATGTCAACTTAGTAAAGATGCATAATCACAGCCATGAACAACCACAGAGAAGTAGAAACTTACTTTGAATAATATAGCACGATGCCTGCAGAGGCCAACAGAAAGACTACCTATTGGAAAAACAACAGATCCTAAACAATCTTTAAGATCATTACTGCACTCCCTCCAAATAGAAACAAAGTTATCTTCCCCAACAGATGCTGAACCCCTTCTTATATCAATGAAACATGGTTAGAATAAAATAACCAAAAATCTAAGTTTATAGTTCATGCAGAGAATGCCAAGGAGACTCACCCCATACAGTTGCAAACCAGCTTGGCAAGCTGGTCTACAACTTCTTTTGAGGTTATACAGCTACAAGAAATACTAACTACTCTATTTTGCAATTCCTTTAAGCTGGGATCACTGCGTCGATCAACCAAAACTACTTCAAGTGAAGAGTCAGCATGGGGATCCACAGACTTTAGTGATTCAACTGATGGAATTCGGCCATTTTCCTGTAGATCAGTGCACACCGTCCATACATAGGGATCCATCCCATGAACTAAGTAAAAGCCATCAGGAATTTTGTTGGAGTATGATAGGCAGCCATTAACCTGGAGCTCATTATTAATAAGACACAACATCATAAATTTGCATGTCCACCAATAAGAGATGCAAATCTTTCAATGTGAAACTACCTCCATATTCCTCCCTAAATTTCTGAAGAATAAGAGGAAATAAGAGAAGTGAAATAGAAGAAGAAAGGGAAGGGGCCTTTTTATTGTTGAATTTTAATTCATACAACAATGAAACAACCAAGTTTAAATTTCTGTCTCAAAAAAGTGATAGCCAAAACAAATATTTAAGCCTCTCCACTGTGTTTATGATCTCCTGGTGCCAATTTCATCTGATACCAAGATTTTGCTCACCCAGCAATACAGGGTTGATAAATTTTACAACATAGAAGTTCTCTGCAGGCCAAAAGTGGAAAAAGAGTTTCTTTAGGACCACGCAACACAGGTATTGACTGGAAAATGAGTCAATCAATATGGTCACAGAAACACTCTGTAAGTAGCAGATTAACAGTCAAATAATAGTATATTCTGCCAACATTGCCAAGAATCTAGGAAGCAGGTACACTGACATGGAACCATGACATGACAAGCCTTAAGTTTTCATATGTAATACAGAATGTGGCTTCATGCCTAATAAGAGTGTTTAACATGTGTTAGACAAGAACACAACTCTTTTTTAGAACTGTCCATGCTTCATAACCCAGAATTCACTACATTGTACACATTGTCCAAACTACAATTGAAAAGCTACAGTCTAGGAAGGTAATTTTCCTCCTGTCACAGCTATGACAGAGGGAACTAGTTGATTTGTTTTGTCCAGAAGCCCGACAACTGACCAGGTGGAGAAAATAAAGAAAAGTAGCTTTATATCCCGAATCCCAATTACTTCTTCTAGTAGACTTCAACGTAGTAATTCAAGATTCAACTCTGCATTTGTAATAATAAAACACAGCTTAATAGGGCTTTATGCTCACGTAACCTCCTTAAATTCAAGTCCAACTATAGCTCCTCCATCACTCATTGCAAAGGATTAAAGAATTTGAAAGAAATTCTAACAGTTTGTCCCCTAAATTTGTTTTAGTCAACATTATTTAATCTTCACGTTGATGCAGTCAAGAAAGACCAGATGAACTCATACAAATTCATCACTTTATGAAATCATATCAATCAAAGAACCACTGCACCTTCATATGACAAGAGTACATTGTATATAATTTGTCTAATAAATAACATCAAGATAAAAACTCTCAACTGCCAGTCATGATACCCATAGCCATGGTATAACTATGTCCTTCCATGTACTTCAATTAACTAAGACTTAAGATCACAATATCGCATATGAAACCCCCTAAATGCACAATCTCTTGCTCACAGCTATTATCAGGGTTTGCAACCACAAATCAGCACTATCTAGACCAGGAAAAAAAGGATATAATCAACATACCCAGAATCTATGTGACACTGCCGCTGGAGAACTTGAGGATGACGCCCTTAAAGCAGATTCATCAGGGACTGGATCCAGGAAATTGGGATCATCAGCACAGGTTGCCTCAGATGAAAGACGAAGTGCCAAAGCTAGCTGTAACTGATAACTCTCCTCTGTCTGCTGCGCCCAACTTTTTCCTGTTAACGACCCTCCTGTTCTCAACGTAGTTTCCGTCAACTTCGTTCTTAAGTCGTCCCCAACACCAGCGCCTCCACCAATCCTGAGTCCATAATCATGCATGTACCCAAAGGCATCGATCTCATTCGAAGCTGCTGTAGATAGAGTTGGAGCATAATACTCACCTGATAGCGAGCCTTCACCAAAACTGCTCTCGCTAGATTGCCTCTGCAACCCGATCGATGAATACAAATTTCCGATCCGGTTCCCTTGCTGAGCCACTCTATGATCAGCACCCAACTCCCAATCAAACCCTCTGTCCAACTTGCCTTTATTGTTCTTTCCGTCCCCAGATGAAGAACCAAACAACGAAGGGGTAGCAGCTGTTCCGGACAAGGCGGCTCCCCCACCGTATTGATCATCAGGAATTTGGCTCAAAAGTGTGTAGTTGGATCTTCTACCGGGCATTTCCATGGGGCTTGCTACTATCCGTTGCTCACAAAACCCTAAATCCCGCCATTTCAAGGAGCGGGCTGTCTTCGGAGAACCAGGTGGCAGGTGACTGCAAACTTTCTCTTTCCCCACTCTCGTCGGAGGTAGATGAGTAAAAGTGGCGAGGCTTTTTAATTCGGTGGCGCAATCGTAAAGTTCCATTTTAAGGGGACAAAACTTAGTTTACATCTTTATTATCAAATTAATTAATTTTTATATAATCAATATATATTTTTATAAATAATTATATTATTAATTAAATTATATATTTTTAAAGTATTATTTAAAAAGTATATATTTATTATATTTTAATTAAAAATTAATAATATTATTATTAAAAAAAGTATACATCTAATTTATTTTAATTATTTTTGCAATGGTTTGCTAAATTTTTTACGGGTGGGGAAACTGATATTTTCATTCACACGTTGGGTCACCCGGTCCAGCACTTCTCCACTCGCCTCCCACGACCGATCCTATCCATTCCACGCATCCTCATATCTCATTTGGACAAGGTAATATCTTAGGCGGCCGCCATTTCAAATTTTTTTGAACAAATACCAAAAAAAAAATCTCTAATAAAAATATATAACAAATAATTCTTGTTATTATGCTAATTTAGTAGCTTGTTTTTAACGATGATTATGCTACAATTGATGAATTCAAATTGTGTGTATAAATTTTGTGATGTAATGATAAAAGAAAATGTAAATTGTTTTTAACTTGTGTGTTGTCATTAATTTGTGTCGTCCTGTAATTATGCATGATGCGATGACGCAAGCTCAATCAGTATGGGGTTGGAATCATAATAAATTATAAATATATCATAATTCAAAGAGCCGCCATAACAAACGATGCTAGTTGCAACGTAATTTAAACAAGATATGGTTAGTGTATGTATAATTTAATAATAATAATAATGTAGACAAGTGGGAACAGTATAATCCAAGGATTGGGAGGTTGCATCACACCTTTTTTGATTTATGGGAAAGTTATTGACAAACTGTTTCATTTCAAAGACGTACAAACGTAAATTTGAGTGAATTAAAAAAACCAACAAAACGAAGGAGATGTTCAATGAATCTAAAGCTGTATCCATCATCAATGTGACTCTTGTTTTTCATCATTAATAATTTATAATTAATTAAATTAATATTTAATGTCCTAGAGAAAGTGAGAGGAAAGATTAGATACTAATTAAAAACAATATATATATATATATAATAAGAGAAAAGCCTAGTAGGAATGGTGAGCCGAGCTGTCCCAAAACGCAGTTGGCAATTATGCGGCCAATGTTGTTTGGAGTCCGGAGGTGTATGGGCCCTGGGACCTTACGTGACCCATGTTCCGCAGACTGTTGCTTCAGCCAATGTTCATGCCAATGAGCCAATGAAATCCCAAACCTTTACAGACTTTGTTGGATGAATTCTCGTACTTTGTATAGGAAAATAAATAAAGTATATATACATTTCTTAAATTTTGTTAAAAATATATAATTTTTTTAAAATATAATGTATTTTATATTTTAATCCAATTTTAAATTTTTTTAATCAAAAAACCTTTTAATTGAAATTTTAAAAAAATTAAATGAAAAAAACTTTGATAAAAAATTTTGAAATTGGACCAAAATTTAAGATAATTTTTTGTTTCAAAAAAATTTGTATATGTTTTAAAAATTAAAAAAATGTATAATTTTTTCATCCAAAAAAATGTATAATTTCAAAATAATTCCAAAAGATTTGCATAATTTACTAAAAAAAAACAAATATCTTAGACAAAATTGCAGTTGAAACGACTTATGAATAGTAAAAGACTAGTAAACTCTCTCTTCAGACTTTGTACCTATCTCTTTTCAAACTTTATATATATATATATATATAGAGAGAGAGAGAGAGAGAGAGAGAGAGAGAGAGAGATGAGTTATTTAGATAAATGAAATCTACCGTTACGCTTGGATAAAAAGAAAAACAAAGAAAAGACAAAAAGGGAGGAGAAAAACAGTTTTTTTCCATTTGGGTTAAGAAGAAATAGAAAAAAAGAGGAAAAAAAAAGTACAATAAGCCCTACATAAAAATTTTCTCTCAAAATATAGAGGGATTATAAAAAAAAAAACGGTTAGCTAACATAATTTATTTTTTATTTTTTCAAATTACCCTTCATATAAATCTTTTTTTCATCACTTCATCCCCTGACAAAACAGAGAAAGAGAGAGATATATATATTATTTTTTTAATATATAATATTTATATATTAATATATATACTATTATAATGTATAATAATATATTATATGTAATATATAAATATAATTAAAAATATTTATTACATTTATGTATATTATATTGCAATCACTTAATATATATTAAAATAATATTTATAGAATTTTCATATAAATAATCATATTTATTGTATTAAAATAATAATTTATAGATAATTTTTTCAAAAATAAAATTTAATTAATTTAAAAATATATATATTTTTAAATATTTTTTAATTTCAAAATCAAAAAATTAGATATCAGAAAAAAAAAAAAAAAGTTATTAACTGCAACCAAAACTTGGTCAAATGATATCATTCAACCAAATTTTAGTCACATGATATATATGGCAATGCATGTATATATATATATTTATATATTATATATTTTTTAATATATAACAAAATATAATATATAAATTCAATTAAACAATATTTATATATATTAAATTCAAATTAATTAATATATATTAAAATAATATTTATAAAATTTTAAAATAAATAATTATTTTTATTGTATAAAAATAATAATTTTTTAAAAAATTAATTAATTTAAAAATATATTTTTAAATATTTTGTAATTTTAAAATAAAAAATTAAATATAAAAAAAAAAAAAAGCAACCAACTACATCTAACCAAAACTTGTCATTCGACCAAATTTTGGTCAAATGGTATATATATATATATATATATATGCATTGCAGTGGCAATGTATATATATATGTGTTATATTTTTTTAATATGTGATATTTATATATTAATATATAATATTATATTGTAATATATAATATATAAATATAATTAAAAAATATTTATTATATTTATATATGTTAAATTTAAATTAATCAATATATATTAAAATAATATTTATAAATAATTTTTTAAAAATTAAAATTTAATTAATTTAAATATATATATTTGATTAATTTTAAAATTAAAAAATTAAATATTAAAAAAAAAATCATCATCTACAACGTAGTTGATCACCTCTAACCAAAACTTGGTCAGATGGTGTGTGTGTATATATATATATATGCATTTATATATTATTTTTTAATATGTAATATTTATGTATTAATATATATTATATTTAAATTAATTAATATATGTTAAAATAATATTTGTTAATCTTTTAAGAAAATAATTATTTTATTATATTAAAATGAAATAATTTATAAATAATTTTTGAAAGTAAATTTTAATTAATTTAAAGAATGTATTTTTTAATTTAAAAGTATGTTTTTGTTTAATAAAAAAATTTGACTTTATTCAAAAATATTTTTTATTTTTTGAATTTTATAAATTAGTTTTATTTCTTTTTATTTCATTATTTGGCTAAATTTCTTTAAAATGTAAAATTTATTAATATTATACAATAAGGGCATTATTATCATTTTAAATTAACAAGTTTTCTTTCTTTTTTATTTTCTCTTCATCTATCCAAATATATGAACAGAGAAACTTTTTTCTTCCTTCTTTTTTCTCTTCACTTTTATCTCCCTTCACTTTTCCCTTCCCTCATCCAAACGCAACATAAGTGTTATTTTAACAAAATTTATTAAACATTGTTTATTTGGATGGGATTTTTTTGTAAAATTTAAGAAATATTATAACTATAATAATGAGGATTGAAAAAATTAAAACTGATATCATGTTTTAAAATAAATTAATTAAATTTTGCTTATAACTAATTTTGCAACATTCTAAATGAACAAATACTATTATTAGTAAATTATATCTTCTACATTCATGTATTCATATGGGGTATACTTCATTTCTTTACACTTATTTTCTTTTTTCTCTATACCTCTCTTCAAATGCAGTATATACATTCAATTTATGAAAGTAAATTATTTGAATTGTAGTATTAACATGCCCTACTGGTTAAAATTAATAAATATTAATTAAAATAAAGGTGACAATTTAATTATAGATAATTGTTTACATTAATTTAATTTAAAATCTTAAACTATGTAGTGAAAACTTATTAATAATTTAACCCATAACAAAATACTATTTAAAGCACTTCTTAAAACTAGATGTCTCTCTTTATCTTATACTACCTTAATCAATTATGTCATTATCTTCTTTCATCTTCTATATAAGTTTATTTGGGATAGTGTTAAGAGGGGGTATAATTAAATGAGAATAATAACTATTCATTGGATATAAATAGTTTAGTAAAATGGAGTAAATGAGAGCCTCTAATACCATACTATCTTAGGCATGATAAGATATGTTAATATAATATATTAGAAATTTATCGGTCATTTGATATAAGCATTATATTGTATAAGTTTATTTATCAAATCTCTCCTATACATTAAAACAATGGCTACGATTTTATGATGTGATTAGACTAGCCACCTTTAAGACTTTTCCATTCCAATCTTAACTTAAGATTGCCCCTAGAGAGGGTGAATAAATACTTTTAAAATAAAATGAAGTTTAATACAAATTCTTGTAAAAGTAAAAGGATGAAATATTGATTAATGTATATGAACAAATAAATATGCTTAAGACCAAGAAAAGAGAAACTAGAAGGAGATTAAGTCGACTTAATTCAAGATAGATTCAACTTAAATGTTAGATAATGGAAAGAAAATGATGCAAAAAAATATAGTTAACTTGATAAAGGATGCAATTAACTTAGTTTCCTATAAAGATAGTGCAAATGTAAGTAAATACAAATGTAATTAACTTGGTATGAAATGTAGTTAACTTTGTTTTCTATAGATGTAGTATAAATGTGAATAAGTGAGAGATAAAAGACAAAATATTGTGATATATCTTCATTCGTACTTCTTGTCCTACGTTCAGTCTTTTTATAATCTTAAGAGATTTTTTTTTACTAGTAATTATAGCGCACAATAGTTATAACATTTAGATTTTTCAAACTTATTTAAAATTTTTACAAATGCTTTTCTCAAAGCTCACCATAACAACATTTTTACCCTTCACCTAAAAGGATTTATAGATAAAAAAGAAAGTGTTTTAACCCTTATCAAATAAAGGATTATAATAAAATATACATAAATAGCTCTTTAATAGTTTGATAAACCAAAAACAAGCTCAAGATCAATGAAGAGATTGAAATTTGAAAACAAGGAGGATTATAACAAATTATATTGAATTTTCAACTTGTGTGTGTTGTCTCTTGACTTGTCAACTCGTTGTAAACTCTAAATGTTACTTTTATTATACTAAGATGCACTTAGTTAAGATAAATCTTCATCATGAAATATGGATAGCTACGGTGTTCAAAGGTTTTGATTTTGGTTGCTATAGATGCTTCACTTCTCCTTTCATGTTTTTTAGTTTGTGCTCTACTTCTTCCTTCATGTTTTTTGGTTTGCTTTTTTGCAACAGTAAAAAAAAGAGATGGAGTTTTAGCCTTAAAACAAGCTTAGCTCATTAAATACCATTAAATGCTCTACATTAATGCTTCTCGAGTCAGTGGCAATGGGATAAAATAAGAAAAAATTTTTCCACCAAGTGATAATGACATGATAAAGAAAAATATGTACTTTTCTGATATATGAGCTTTATCAAAGGAATAAAACATTTTAATTTTTTCTTTTGGTCTCTTGCTTAAAATGTTGAAAAAGTATTAGACCAAATGTCAAAAGTCACATAGTAGGCTAAGTTATCATCAAGCAAAAAAGTGGGCCTAAGAAATCTCTTGGGCTAGTATAAACATTATCTTGCTCTTTCTCTCAACACATTCACCATGCCTTATCTCTTCGTCAGACCAAAGAGTAACCCCAATCTCCACTGTGTTCAATAATGGTGACTACATATCCACATGATAGAGAACCCATAAAACTCTCTTTTCTCACTCTAGCTTATTTGACCAATTCTTTCTCTCATATATAAGTTTTAGTGTTAGTCATTATTTTAAATAATTTTCTCACCTTTAATTCATCATATACTTTTGCATGTACATTATTATAGTAAGCACACGATTAATCAATGTCATAGCAATTACCCCATTTTGCATTTGCATGATAATTATCATTATATGTAATTTTTTTTAATAATCTTGATTATTTGGATTTAATCATTTATATCCATTTGTTATTAGCTATGCCTTAGGCCCTGCTTAGTTGTGTAAAAGAAATGCAAATTGAAACTGATTCCTTATACTAAAGGTGTTTGGTATGCAAGTGAACTAGAGGTTAGGAATCTTACTTGGAAAGGGATAGTAGCCATTATAGCTTGGGAAAGGAAATGGTCATTAAAGCAAAAATGTTAGAATGTCAAATATGTGCTTGTTTTTCCAACACAACTTGAGCCCCCCATTTTTTTATCAGTTTTTTAGACCTAGAACATCTTGTTCTCCATTGGTCTTCACTTCCATTGGTCTTCACTTCTTTTTAGTGTTTAGCCTAATTACAAACCTTGTTTGCTAAATCTGTCATGATTTGGATTTAACTAGCTTGATCTAGAGGTCACACATGTAATCCTGATCGAGATTAATGGTGTGTCAGGCCTTACTTGACCAAATCAAGTCAAATTGGGCTAGTCGCAAAAAACAAAATAAAATTTAGAGTTGAGCTGACCTTAAGTGTTATATTGGTCTAGTCTAATCTAAAAAATAAAAATATTTTTATAAAGATTTATATCAAACTTTTAATTTTTTTAAAGATAACATATAATTTTATGAGAACTTATATAATTTTTTTAGCAGTTATTTTACAATTTTAATAATAAATCAGGACTAGCTCTAAAAGACTATTTTAGCTTGGCTAGACCTAAAAAAATTTTAAAAAATATTTTTTTATAAATATTTATATTAAAATTTTAATTTTTTAAGGACTTATATAATTTTTTTATATTATTTTATAATTTTGATAATAAATTAAAAAAAAATTAAGTGACCTAGTATTAACTGAACCCTACTTGGTACTAAATTGGGTTAAGGTGGGTTAAGCTAAATTTGGGAAACAGGTTGTAATTTTGAAACCTATTTAAAATAAAGTTAGACATTGGACTTGGTTAAAGCCCAATTTGAACTCGCCCATGAACATTCTTAACTGAGATGAAGAATTTTAAGGGTAAACATCGTCAAAGGTGTAGGAAGAAGATAAATTGATGAGCAGAGTTTTGGTTTTCTATATAATAAAAGCTACAAAAAAAATATTTGTTAAATTAGTTTCTTAAAGCTATTTTGGTCATTTTGTGCATCCTTGTTCTCCATTCCTTTGATATCTTTATTCAACTAAACATGAAAAGATAAAGACATTCATATTCCATCTGATATCATATCAAATACAATAGAAATAATTTTGTTCAATTACATATCATCTTTATGATTACATAGTTGGCAATTCTGTAAACCAAATGCATTTTTAATATACCCATGTTGCAATAATGATTTATTTATTTTTTGCTGAGAAGTGGTTTGTTATAGTTATTTTATTCTTGTTAATGAAAAACTAATGCAATATGAGTATTTATGTAGAGGCTTATATAGATGATGGAATTTTGCTTGACTTATAAGACCATGTTGTAGTATGAATTGCCTTATATGGGTCACCCTTCAAGAGCCCTTTCTCCTACCTGCCTACATGTTTGTTTCATCGAGAATAAAGTATAGGTTCAGCAACTATGCCTTGGCGGATTTTTTTTTTTTGGGTTTTACAATGCAATGTTAGATTATTTTTTTTGTTCCCTTACAACCATAATTGTGGTTTAATCTTTGAACTTTGCGCATTAAGAAAAATATCAATTCTTATAAAGTTTTATTGTTAAATTAGACTTTATAAAAAATAAAGACAAAATTATTATCAATTATATATAATGATGGTGATTTTTTTTCTTTAGTTCTTGGCAATTTTTTTTTTTCAAAAAATTGATATAGTATGTTAAATTTGAATAAATAATATTTTTGTTAAAAAAAATTAATTTTTATCATTTAAAATAGTATACAATATATTATTAAATATATGATTGTATTATTTTATATGATATAATATCTTAAACAATATCATATTAAATATTACATAATATTAAAGTTTTATAAAAATTTATAGAATCAAACTTTATCTCATACGGCGTTATATATACCTAGAATAGTTTGGAACTCATCATAATTGAAAACCTATTTCACACCTTAATTTTTAAAATTTTCCGCGGATTTGATTGAAGTTTTTTAAAAGAATGAATTGGGACAATCATTAATCGGCTAAGGTGACTAGTAAAGTGTCACATCCGAAAATGCGACTGCGTGGTGCTTTTTTAAAGAAATTTTTAAAAGAAGAAATTTCGATTCAATTTCCAGAAAAAACGAAAACTGAAATCGAAATTAAGATAAGTAGTAGAGTCACCACCAAAATTTTAGTTTTTGAAAAGGCAAAACTTTGGAAAAACCTTTTATTTGAAAAATAAGAAAAATGGTCTACGAATCATAAAATAGGTTCAGGAGTCGATTGTGAGTGGGGAAGGTGTTAAGCACCCCACTACACCCGTTGCTAAGAACGGTTACCCTAAATCAGTTGTACAAAATCAATATGACCTTTAATCTATTTTAATTCTCCTAACAAATCATATGCAGAATAAGAAATAGAAATAAAAGAAATAAAATTAAAATAAAAAAGATAAAGAAATTAAACAGACAAAATTTAGAAAAAGCAAAATAAGAGAAGATTAAGAAAGCAAAAATTGAAAAGAAAATTTTATTTACAAGGACGGACTTGACCTAGGATGAAAGCCTAGGGCCTACGTACCCCTCAAAGGGATTAAAGTCCACGTAGTTCGATTGGAAATCATATTTGTTGGTTGGTTTTCTCTTTGTTTTATATTTTGTATTTTTTTTTTGTCTTTTCTCCTTTTTTCTTGTTTTTGTTTTTTTTGTTTTTTTTGTTTTTATGTTCTTTATTATTTTTTAATCTTTTTTTAATTTAAATTTTGTTTGAGTGTATTTTTTTCTGAAAAGATGAAGGAAAATAAATCACTCTTTCCTTTAACAAATAAAATGAGTTTTGATATTGGTTTATGTGTTTTAATTTGCAAAAGGGAAATTTAATTTTTTTCCTTGCATTTCCAATTTTCTTTTTCTCTTGCTTATTTTTTTGCCTTTCATTTATTTTCGTTTTATAGTTTTTGTTTTTTATTTTCTAATGTTATTTTATTTTTTCTTTTTTGTTCCCTTTTCTTTTTATGAAAAGAAGTAAAAATGATCTTAACTTTCGCAAATAAAATGACTTTTTTTTTATTAGTTTCATCTTTATTATTTTTTTTGTTCTTTTTGCTTTGTGAAAAGAAAAAGAAAATAAAAATTACTTCTACCCTTAACAAATAAAACGAATTTAAAACGAGTTGGTGTGTTTTAATTTGCTAAAAATAAAAGTAATTTTACTTCCTTTGCTCTTCTCCTATTTTCAATTTTTTATTCATTTTTTTGACATTTCATTTGTTTTTGATTTTTTTATTTTTTGTTTAGTTGTCTTCTTTTTCCAATTATTTCATTTTTTTTAAAGAGACTTTGAGAAAAATTTAAAAGATTGAAAAGAGATTAATTTTTTTATCTATTTTTACGTTCTCTTTTGTTATTGTTGTGCTCTTCTTCTTTCGAGTTTTGTTGTGTGTTTTTTTTTAGTCCTTCTTCTTTTCTTTTTGGGGTTAACTTTTTGAAAGCCTTTCCTTAAAGAAAAATCATTTTAACGTGGTTATTCCGACCCCAAAACCCGCACGACGCAATTTTGAAACCCAATAAAGACTGAAGAGGCTTATTGCCCCACACGACCTTGGGTTTGCTCTTATGCACCTGAGGGGGTAAGAAACCCCACACAGCTATTCTAAGAACACGAAATATATATATATATATATATATATATATATATATATATATATATATATATATATATATATATAACAGTATGTGCAACTGGAAGACATTTGTATCGGTGTGTGTTCTTGTGGTCAACTAAACCAATATCATAATCCCAGACAAAATTTACAAAAATGATAAAATAAACATATGGAAGGATTAAACCACAATTAGTTGTTTGTCTCTGAGTTCCTCGATGCCCTCTTTGTTTGTCCATACCAACCATTCCCTTAGTCAGCTTGTTTCTCTCTTGTTTTCGTCATATCACGATCGTCAAGTCATGGGCCTCGTACAGCAGAGAAAAAAATGTCAAGGCAGTGCCTAAATCTCGATTCCATATCTAGTGAACTGAGACTAAAGTGAAATGATACGACTATAACTTTGCAGCAAAACATTAGAACGAAATCATATCATATTTTGATGGCTAAAACAAACCAAAATGTAATCCAGTCATGTAACAAGCAAAGTGAATACAGCAAGGGCATGTTTTCTCTTATAAAGCAATGAAAACCCATATTTCTTCCCTCATGAGACTCTTCAGTAGCCTAAACTAAAGCAAACAATAAGTACTTTATAAATTATCCACGCCTAATTTTGCAATAGGATGTATCATGATAGGCTTAAAATCACACATAGTCCACAAATGAAAATTGACATAGGTCTCCCAAATGGATCAAATGCAGCAATACTGACAAGATTTCATTAGAACAACAAAAGGAGTATATGGAAGTCTCTGGAAACTCTTTTCAGGTACGTACATCTTGCTCATCAATTTCAAGTTCAGACAACAAGAAGCAACATTAAAACCAGCAAGCAAAACAATTTTCAAGCCCATGCTATGCAATAAAAAGCAAGACCAGAGATCAAGGAAAAGCTCGTCTTAAGGGATAAACCAAAACCAATTTTCCACCTATCTACCACATCTAGCCGAGCCAGTTATTGATACTAAAGAAAAGATATGGAAACTTATCTCCATAGGCAGAGTCCCACTCTTTCGCCTTCATCAGATCACGGGCCTCCAGGACGTGGGGGCTCAAACAGAGCATAAGCAAAAAGGCACAGTAACTTGTTTCTTCTCTTAGTTCCTTTCTGTTCCCACGCATAGCTTCACCTCCTCTTTGATGTCACCCTTTCAAACTCTTCTCTCAGTTCTTGCTCTTTCCCGGTGTCTCCAGTAGTGGAATCAGAAATTGGGCTTTGTTTTTGTTACACAGGCTCGCATTGTCGAATCAAAAACCAGTCTCCCATAGCCTCATCTTCCCCTCAGTTCTGCTTTATTCGCCTCCCTCTTTCATTATCAGTTTCTCCCCTGTAGCTCTATCCTCTTTCACTCTTGGTCTCTCGTTTTTCTGCCTCTACTCCTTGAATCCAGAGACCTCCTCAGCCTCCCTTCTGATTCTCGGTTTGTTCCTGGTTTTTCGATTTTTCCGGTCCCCTGCGAAGTCCTTGATTCGAATTCGAAGAAGAGAATACCCTCAGTCCCTTGTTTTTCTCCTCTCCCAGTCTTACGATTTTTTTCAATCCTTTCTCTCCGTCTCTCCCTCTGTTTCCCTTTTTCTCGTCCCTTCCTCTGCTGCTCCCCTCGATCCCCCTCTGTTCTCCTCTTTGCCTTCTTCCTCTACTTCTCCCTCAGTTTTTTTTTCTCTTTCGATCTCCCTCCTTCCTTCTTAAATCGTCGGAACCTCCCCCTCTCTTCCCTCTCTCTGCCTTCTCTCTTTTCTCTTTCGAATCTCTGCTTCCTGACGATGAAGGCGACACGAGGGGGTCAACTCCTTGGGCCCCTCCTCCGATCTATTCCCTCTGCTGCCTTCGTCTTTCTCTGTGTCTCCCTGCATCTCTGCTTCCCACTGGCGCTGACGTCTCCCTGGCTATCTCTCTGCTTCCTCTTCTGCTTTTTTCTGTGCTCAGCCTTTTCCCTGCCTTTTCCTGCTCTCTTCCTCGGGCGTGCGTGAGTGCGTGGGTCAAAGGGAACCGGTGGGTTAATGAATCGGGTAGGGTTTACCTGTATGGATCCAAACTGGATTGGGCGGCCCAGAAGTTCAGATGCATTGAGTTTTTCTTGGCCCGTTCTATTTCTTAAAGAAAGACAGGGTCTTTTTTTTTTTTTAGATTATGCATTTCACAATTTAAAAGAGAAAGGGATTTTTTTTTTTGAAAAAAAGTACTCTTCTTTCTTTTTTTTTTTTATGGGATCTTTTTCTTTTTCTTTTCTCTTTTTTTTTAGATTATGCATTTCAAAATTTAAAGGAAAAAGGAATTTTTTTTCTTAAGTACTCTTCTTTCCTTTATTTTATTTTTATTTTTTGGTTCCTTATTATTATTTTTTGGACTTGGATTTTTTTTAATTGCTATTATTTCATCATTATTATTTTATTATTTTTAAAGTTTGCCCGGACAAAATACGATGTTCACATAAAGGAATATGGTAGAGTAGCATAGGGCTAGTGCGAGAGACAACTCACTCTTTTATGATTGCAAGTTTGATTAAAAAAAATAGAGTTTCACCTTTCATTTATTATATGTTATAGTGTCGGTAATGGTTAGAGAGTAAAATTTTTAATATTATCTGTATGTTGTTAAAAGAAAATAAAAATCATAAAGAATCAAAATCATTAAATTTAAAATAGTTTAAAAATTAATGTGTGGGATAGATTATGATGATTTCTAAACTATTTTAATTTATTCTACCTTATTAGCTTTTAATTTTCAAATAAGATATATTTACGGTCTATTTGTTTTTGTGTAATGAAAATATTAATTGTGTATAAAGTTTATTATGTTTTTGTAATTATTATTTAATAAAACTTAATTTTTTAAATTAATATTAAAATATGAATATAAAAGTCTCTTTCTGTTTATAAAATTATTCTTTTTTTTTCTATATCCCCTTTTTCATTCACAAAATCAAATGGGCCTTTAAATCATCTATCTAAGAATATCTTTCTAATCAATTTTTAAATTAAGAGGTTAGGGATAGATTAATTTTTTAAAAATAAATTTTCACATTCTTTTTTAACTTTCTTCACTTTTTTTTCTTGAATATAATTAATATGACAAAAATAACATTAAAATTGTTATCCTTTTAATCCATTCCACTTCATTAATAAATAGTAGAGAGTGAATTTTCAACAAAATTTTTATTTAAATTTTAATCAATAAAATGATTGTCTTTTACATTCCACTCGACTTTGTTTAAAACTTCCTACCAAACCAAGTTCATTTGTCAATACAGATTTGTTTGAATCCTTCAATTTGTCAATTGTCGTCATTTCCTCCGACTACTAAAATATATATTCTTCCAGTGAATAAGAGTAACAATTGAAATATTCTTTTTTTTCTTCTTTTCTTTTGGGTCATTGTGAAGTGTTCCATCGACTTTTCTTTTGTTTCTTTTTTCTTTTGGACAATATTTCCTCCTTTTCTCCCCCCAAGAGAAGATACTTCATTATAAATGCGTGTTTGAAAATCTAGTGGCTTCCTCTAAAATCACATTTTCTCTTAAGCAACAAATTCAAGTTTCTACACAAACGTGATTTGTTAACGGGATTCCAAACACAACATATGTAGATAAGAGACACGGTGGACTTGCAACCTGAAACTATAGTTGGGTGATGATGCATCCAATAGTTTTGTCCAAAGCTACTCTGCAGGATACAATTGCCTTAGCTAGAACAACAGGCAACATATCTCTTTTAAGCCCTTGAAAAGGTTCATAGCTTGAACCCAACAGAAAACAATTATATAAAATATGAGAAAAATAAATAAATAATTTATATCTATATATATATATATATAATTATATATATAGATATAATCCCGTGGGACGAAACTGTTTAATATGTTCGGTTTAATAATGTCGCATCACAGGCACTGTTTATCCACTTTTTTTTTTAAAAAATATTGCGGGGCCCACAATTTTCTTTTTTCCTGAATGACCCTACGAGATGGAGGGGGTAGATCCTAATTGACATATATAGTAGCGCTTCTCAACTTTCTCTGAAGGTTACGTCTCCCAATAAAGTCTTATTTATATGATACACATTGATGTAAATTTGATGAACAAAGTTGAAAATCCAAAATTCTTAATTTGAAGTGGAAACAATTTTCATTAAATAAAAAAAATTACTCCAAACGGAAAAAATAATAAAAGAAAGAAAGCAAAGAGAAAACATATAAAGGAGGAGAAGGGCTGCCACCGGATGCCGCAGCCGCGCCGTCTAAAATTTGCTTCACTTGCAGTGGTAGAAAGCATAATCAAATGAATATTAGCAATTTTAACCCCAAAAAAACAATGTTCGCAAGTTCATTAAAAATGTTTTATGGGCTTGGGCCTGTTTTTTGTACCCTAAAGGAACAGAGGCCTATCGTCGAAATCAACCGCCAAAGGGTCCATTTCACGGAACCACAAAAAAAGAAAATGTCGGGAGGGAAATGCATATGAAATTGGAGCTTGGGCGGCAAGGGGCGGTACTGTGCGCAATACCTCCCATTTTTCCCTCCTCAACTCCTATTCTCGATATGATCTCATCCACCTCTTGCTTCTTCTTAACAGTCATTGAGAATATATATCTCTTCGTTTCTGCGAGAGAACAGTGCAAGGTACGCTTCTTTATCTGTAGCCTCCTGTTTGTTTGTCAAGGTGTAGGCCGATATATGTCTGGCAAAGGATGATGGTCACTTTGAACCATTTCATTATACACACACTTCACTTGGATTGATTTCAAGTTTCTGTTCATATTTTGGTTTAACTTGCCTGTTTCGAGGGGGTCAATGGGTGGTGTTTTCGTCGCTGATTCATAGCCATAGGCTAGTACCTATATTTCTGCGTTACTATCTCATGTATTACCGGGCCATGGAAGGTTCTGAAAATTCTATCCCCGCGGCAAGATCGCAGTTCGGGGCCATTTTCGTGGGAAGCGTTTTATTTCTTTCTTTCTTATTGACGAGGCCGACCATGAGTCATGACCAGGTTTAATATTGGGTTTGCAGATAAATTTTTGCAGACATTTTAACTCACCCTTTGACCAACCTACAGGGCCATCTGATGATCTTACAGGATATACGAGCTTTAGTGGATACGACGTTAGGTATCTAACTCTGCCATCAAGGGTTCAGATCTTTCGATTCTCTTGTTCATATTTTAGCTGGGACACTTTTTCATCACTTTCTAAAGCTTTTGTTAGACAAATTGATTGCGTAGGAATGGAATCATTTACGGAACAGCTCTTACAGGAACTGCCAGACAGATAGCATACGCTAATTTTCTTACTTTTGTCATGACGTGAATGAAGGTGTCCTACTTGCTTTGAAAATTAAATTGTGTGTGTGTGTATGTGTGTGTGTGTGTGTTTGCGTATTTAGCATTTGATTTTGTCCTGGACTAGTTGCTATTTCCTGGAAAGATGAGAAGTCCCGTCTATGAAATCTTCCTTCACATGAAGTGAACACTAAGAAATTTGATTACGCAGAAGCAACTGATTAAGTATTATGCTTTTAGTTTTGTCATTAACATCTATTTTTCATCTATTTATATATCGTCACATTCCATTTGAGGAATATAGAACCAACCTAAATTAGTCGTAAGGTGTATCTCTGCAAGAATTGTAGAGACTGGATATAGTCTGCTGTTTCTGGAAGCAGTCCTAACTCTACAATCCTTGCTCCGGATGTTTATTCCACTTCATATAGTCATTTTCCGCACAAGAAACTGAAGCCTATATTAATAATTATCATGATTCATGATACATTCTTGGTCCTAGTCCGGAAAAATTGCTCAATCTTTGAGCTTGAAGATAAAAGTATGATATAAATTATCAATGACTTGGTTATATACATGATTCGGACAACATATTATGAGACCTCTGTCTTTCGTATCCCCTTTTCCCGAAGCTTCTAAGTTGTGACTGTTAGAATGAAGTTATGGTATTGGTTTCAATCCTTGTTTGTCAACCTCTACTTACTGCTTGTCTTTTCTTTGGTCTTGGCCAGCTTGCTAGCTGGGAAATGTAGTCTAGCCATGAGGGGACGTGGTGCTCGTGTTTCCCGGTCAAATCCCCGCACACAGACATATCCTGCAAAGCAATATCACCACCTGTTTAGATAGGTTAGGTTTCCGTATAAAGCTTATCTGGATACTTACCCTTCTACGACTTTGTAATTTGGTTTTTCCTGTTAGGGAAGGTTGGTTCTTCATCATTTCTATGTTGCTTTCCTTTTCTTTCTTACACAAAGAACCCATTAAGGGATGGAAAAATTGTTTCTTACATTTGTATAATGCTCTGGATTTATTAGTGCGTGACTTTCTACTTAGTTTAAAATTGCACTTCGAACTTGTAACTCATATTAGAGGTATACAATGGTATCTAAGCAAGAGGTCTTACTAAAATAGCAAGGAACAGAAATAGTCTAATACACAAAACGCTATGAAGATTAGAGGACTGATAACATGCTATAAATCATGGGACGAGTAGAAAATAGATGCCGAAAGTAATTTAATATATGATATGTAAGAGAATTTCACTTGGAGAAGAGGAAGTGGAAGACTAACTATAAAATGGGCCAAATTGACATGGAGAAATCTGGTTTCTAGAATCAATAGATAGTGATCCTAGATGGGACTAAAATGGTGAGAGGGAATAGCTATTAGAATGAGGATCCTCTCTTGTGCACTGTGTGCAAGCCTTTTTTTTTTCCCAAAGTGTATCCAAATCTATATATGTGTAGGATTTATAATGTTTATATACATATTGATTGATTTAATAAGATTTGCAAAGCAAAATAACTCAAAATGAAATTGGTAATAAAAATTGCAGTGCATTGTGTATTTTTCTTACAGAACCATGCAGTATGCATATAAAATATGTATCTTTCTCATATAGATTTTGGGTGCTTTTTTTTGGGGGGGGGGGGGGAGAAAAAATTGGCTGTGCATACAGTGCACAGGACCGTCCTGTGCATAGTAGAAAATCCTCATGCTAGCTAATTAAGGGTTTCGGTTAGTTCTTATTTTGCAGTGTCGATTGCGGCTATAAAATATATGGCTCTAAGGCTTTAGTGGTAACGTGTACTAGTTGTCATATAGACTTCACTAGGTGATACACTACATGAGATAAGTACAACAACGAGTTGATGCCTCTATGTTACACTATTTATTTAAGCATTTAGGTATTATGATATATTTCATGTGTTACTCAAGCATCATGAAGGTGCAAGAGGAATTAAAGTTGATATTAAATTGCACTGACTCTATACCTTAAAAGTATACAATCTTTGAATTTTGGACTTTTTTAATATGCCTAATTGTTACCTTTGTTTTTGGGTCTCTGCCTTACTTCTTATTTTCTTTGTGTGACCTCACTGGATGATTCCTAAACTGTTCTTTTTTCCATGTGTTTTTATGCTCTCACCTGAATATACGTAATATGTCAATGTAGTTCTTAATTCATATCTTCTAATATAAAGGTTTTTTTTTGAAACAAAAATTTTTCTCTACTGGTATTTTGATTTTTGGCGTGTACTGAAGAGGGTTGAGGCTTTATAAGTTTGAGTTAAGCTTATTTGTGAAGACAGTTCTGGTTCTGGTTGATTTGGTAGGCAATGCGTTTGATTTTTTTTTTTTGGTTACAGAGGGAGTGGGATAACCCACTAGGGGAGGGGAGAAGGGGGAGTGGGAGTTCGAACCCCCAATCCTCTGCCTACACAGGCAGGGCAGGTGCCACTGTGGCACAAGGCCACTGGCAGGTGTTTGATCTTGTTTGCTTCGCTGTTAACTTTTCCCATGTCATGGAAGCAAATTTTGATATCAATTATTAAGGGTTTAGCAATATGCCCCTAATGTTTTCACTGCAATACATCACCAAATGATCTGACAATGTCAGCGGAGGAGCTCACCTTTTTATCTCCAGGAATTATGCTCTAGTTGTTTTGCCTGGCAACGGCCACAGCAAAGCCTCTTCACTTGTTTTCTTTCCTTGTACTTTTGTAATTATATGTCTGCAAAATGCTAACCTAAGAGCCATAGATGGGGGCTATCACATTATGGTGGCAATTGCGATGTTTCTACATTCTAGGAGGTAAAGTTGTACTAGTGTATTAATCTTTAGTAATTGGTCCCCTATTATATCTAAAAAGTTTGCAAACTAATGATGCTTTTTAGTTTTTACACCTATATATATATATATATATATATATACATATATATTAAAAGAAGCAGAATAACATCCGAGAACTAAATCTTACCTCTCCAAAAGCATTGCTGAATCTCTTGTGTTGATAAACCTAGTTGACAAAATGCACATGGTCAATTCCACTTATTGATAGATAGTGATTCTTAAGTTATTGAATAATGATAGTTTAGAAGTCTTTGCCTTTAAATATTGATGGAATGGATGTTCCAAAATACACTGTTCGCCTATTAAGATTCCAGATCCAACTTCGGGGAACATTAATTGGGTTAAGACTTGAGTCATGGTCAGCGAATACCTGCATTAAATGATATGTTTAGTTCTGTCTAAGATTACAAAGATACAAATATAAAAGAAAAAGACATTTAAAATGTGAAATTTCACACTACTCTACCTCGTTGACTTGAAAATAGGTGCCATTTAGTGGAAAGCTCCCTCGCATGGCTGTTCGACATGGTATCTGTCAATAATTAATCATGAGTTCAAGTCAGCCTATTATAATGCTTGGATTGATATGCAAATCTTTCTTTCTTGGAATTTAATGTACAAAATTAATAAACATCATATGGCTGACATTATAATTATAAATTTGATAAAGATCCAGACCAGGATTGTCCCTCGCACTATCTGTGAATCTGCTTCCCGAATACTGTTGCATGAGAAACATTCCTTCTCATTACACAGTTGGCCATATTCTTGGAAGCTGCATCTGCTTTCAGGTGGCTGTATAGAACTTGCTGTCTCACCTGATGTAAGCATTAATGAAAATCGCGAAATGAATCACAAAACATCAGAAAACTGAAACAAATGATATATCTGTAAACTTTCCCAACTCATAATGCTACATGCTGCAGACAAAGACCTCAAAACCTATGTAACTACAAAAAAAAAAACAAGGCCATGGTAATTGAATTGTTATTTTGTCTACCTGGAGTCCATATAGCAAGAAGGTATTTGCATGGATCATCAGGTTCTCGCCTGTCCCACTGTATAACAGAAGTAAAACAATTGGATATACATGGTAAGATAGAGAATTTGATAAACAGACTTAACATTAACTAACCCCTTCCAGAAGAGGATGCGAATCTGGGAGTTCATAACTGCAAGAAGGTGAACAAGAAATCAGCATATATTACTAGAGCTTTTCACTATAGTAATATAATGGATATGATGTTTATTGAAATTTATATCAGGTACTGTAACTTCTAAAAATGCCAGATTTTCATTATCATTTTTATGGGCAACTCTTCTCATCTTTGCATGTTCTAGGATTTGGAACACCCTACTAGAACAAAATAATTTCACAGATCTGTGTGATTTTGGATAAATGCAAATCTTACAATGACTGAATAGCCTTTGTTTGGTAGTGGTAATTCCTTTCTTGGCCCCACATTTACTTACTTTACCTCTTCTACAATTACAGCTGTCATCCCATGTTCATAGATGAAGTTAGTTATTTCACTTACATTTTTATTAAAACAAAAGAGAAAACTTACACACAGTGCTCTGTTCGCAGTCGGCTCACATTCTTTAGCTTGGGTGTAGGAATGGAAGCAGCTTCTGGAGTTAGAGCAACCAAGGCCTTCGACATTTCATGTTGAAGTTCCATGTTTTCTTGCATATAATTTTGTAAATTTAGAGTGAACTCTTCAATGTTAAGTTTGATGGTAGGAATTTCACAAGTATCCTCATAGAATGCATCCTCTATATCATCTTCTAATGCTTGTGTGCATTCTGTCTCTGGTGTTGCTGGTTCTTCAATAATGGGTTGGCAGGTACTAATTTCAGATTTTGCTTCCAGTTGCTTGTGTTGAGTTTCTTCAGCTTGAGTTGTGTTTTCAGGGAGAGGCAAGGGTAACTGACCAATGATCACAGATGGGTTTTGATCAGACCCACTGTTTCCAGCTGTGCTAACTATACTCCTCTGCTCTGGTCCTGGCAGGGCAAGCCTTGCACTGCATACAAATGTTTATCTGTAAATTGATTTATCATAACTAAATACATGCATGTCATGGATTTTCAGGGTGATTTCCACAGCATTATTGTTGCCTATATTGTCAATAGTACCTGCAGTGCTTTTCAAAGTACATGAAAGGAGTTCTGGATGATGTTAATGCATAACAATGCATTCACTATGTATATGCTTATGAATAATATAAAAGGTCATATAATCTTAATATATGTTAAAAATACCTTGCAAATGCACTTGCAAAGTGTCTACATTCTCCTCTCATTGGGCATGCATTGCAATTTGGTTTGTTTTTGGTACAGAAGACCTGCATTGATTTTGGTTTTTGCCCAAATCATAAGTCACAACTGAGTTTTGGTTAGGTATGATCAGTCTCTAATGTAAAGTATAAAAGTAATTTACCTTTCCAAATGTAATCATCTGGTAATGCAGCTCATACCTGTAATATAATGCAATAAAAACAACTGATCGATAGATAAATTGCCCTTGCTAAACTTGCAAAATTTATGAAAATACTTGTATCTGTTAATGTACTAATGTAAATTGGAAAAGACTCTTTACAATGTTCTTTGATCTAGTTTGCACAGTCGGGGCCAGAGATACTTTTGTATGGATTCCAACACTGGGTACCTGTACAGGACACTATATTAGCCGTTCTTATCTAAATGAATTTTGGACTTGAACAATATTTCCGCAATACTCACAATTCTAGTAGATGCAACTGCAGTGACTCTGGCAGTGGCTGGAGGGGTACCCATCCCAGCCTTACTGCTATACGCCCAACATTTGTGTCCACCTATTATGTAGCAATGACTGTTCAGAATCTTCAATTCTTTATCATCTTGTATTTGCATAATCTGTTTTTAACTTACCGGGAAGGCAAGATGGTGCAGTGTCAAAAGTCGCACACACTCCACACTTTTCAACCCCAGTCCTCTTATGCTTAGCAAGTATTCTCTGCATGCATGAATTAGATTCTCAGTATGTATGATGCATGTATTTTGCTTGTGTGAACCAGGACTAAGTACTTGTGGGACATGGGAAGTGTGCTTGTCTATGCATACTGGTAGTGAATTGAGGATTCAAGATTTTTACAGCACTACAGATTCAGGACATGTTAACATCATTTGTATGGGAATTAGAATATCATTTAAATAGTTGAATTGACCCCCTAGACTTACTTTGCTTGATCAGGCGGAACATCCCTCAACCACTCAAGATCAATGCCTCCATGTTCTTCAACCAGTCGATTTAAGAAATTCTGCATAGTATATCATGTAACATTGGCTATGCAGGGCTTTTATTTCTACAAAGTGCATTGATAAATAATTTTTCATGGAAGTTTCATTGTACCTTTATACGTTCAGCAAGCATGTTGTTCATTCCTCGTTCTTTAATGGCATCAGCAATTTCATTGACATTTGCACATCTTACGGCATCCCAGTCTAAGGAATCCATGGTGTTTGCTGTTTTTTCTCTTTTATCTGCCTTAACTTGTGCTTGTATACGTAAATTATCCCAGTTCACTTGTTCCTTTTTCTCCTTTCCAGGCCTCCTGCCCTTTAATTTTATAGGAGCAGCATTTATCTCTCTGGTTTCATTCCTCACAGCATAGTTTTGGTCTCCAGAATTTGACTCTGTTGCTTTCTGCATGAGATCTTGAGTTTGTGCAGAACTGTTCAAAAAGATTTGCTGCATAATATTGCTTTCTTCGTGAAGATGGAGGTGAGATGGCATACTTTCAGATTGGGAAATTGCGGGTTGATCTCCACACACTCTTGTTTGTGAACTTGATTTGTTCATATTGATCTCATCTTTATTGTTTGAGAAGCCACTTGATGGTGCTTCCGTTTTGAAAGAATCAAAGCAGTGAACTTCAATTACTCCTGAGTTGGGGGTCAGATTCAAAGTATACTCACTAGAAGGGGTGATGGTTTCTTCTAAGGAGGCTTGAATAACATCTGGTTTTTCCAAGTCCTCTGGTTGGTTGTCATGCTTCATACCAATAGATAGATCAAATGCCTTCTTAAAGTTCTCCGATGACTTGGTTCTCAGGCTGTTAACTTCATATAACTTGGTTGAACTTGCCATTTCTAAAAGCTTGCTGAAACAAGTGCTGTTGTCAAAAATATTGTACTTGGCTATGCTTGACAGGTCCTCTACTTCTGAGTTGCTATCTGAGCACGACCCTATTTTTTCAGAATTTTGATCAACTGAAAAATCTCCTGATATCTGAGATGAAATGACAGAGCATTGCGATGAAACTATGTCAATTAACTCTTTCCTAGTCCCTCCATAGCATGGTTTTTCTTGCCTTTCCTGGGTGATGATGGTGCCAGTGGGGCTGCTCATTGAACTGTGGTGCTCCCTAGTGTTGCCTTCATTTGATTTCAACAGCTTGCAGTTTGATTCATCTGCTAAGCTAATTATGCTGCTGGTAGTTCTTGGGGAATCATTGCTGTTGACAGCTTCTTTTTCTTCAGAATGCTCATTGAAGTCTCTTGTCAGAGAACTCTGGCAACAAACATGTTGATTCATTATGTTGTCATCCCATCTTGTATTCCCTTTTGGTTCCACCATGAGTACTTGTGGTTCGTTGACTTCCAAGCTTGTGATTTTCTCATGGTATATTTTGCATTCGTTGCTTGTTTTTAGAGGAAATCGAGCAGCAAGTGACATGAATGCAGAACTGTCAACAAAGAAACTTGTAAAAATTACATTGGCGTAACATCTCTCTTGGTTATAAATTTCCCAGTTATTTAACTTGCATAATACCTGGAAAGATGGTCTGAGACATTTTGAGTTAGGAAAACTCCAATCACCGAATCCACAACTGATCCTTTCCATTGAGAAAAGCGTCTGTCTCCTGTTGAATTTGCTCTATATCAATATATGGAATTTGTGACCAAAGCCAATAAATGCAAAGGGAAGTGAGCTTCTTATTAATTGAATTTTCTTGAGGCCACATTGATAGCACTGAAAGATGATTCTTCTACATCTTGCATGGTGTAGAGTTTTTACACAATTTTGCTTGTCTTGAGGTTAGATCTTTAGAAGTATGAAGTTGCAGGTATTATTTCTTTAAAAGTAGCAGTAATAAAATATGAGGATATTAATATGATTTCATTTCTGTTTCAGTGAGTGGTCTATGGTTATCTAAATTAGATGGGAGGTAAATACATTAACATCAGCTGCTTATGTAATTTTTTATGATTTTGTTGTTTATAACATACTTAGAAGTCTATGTACAAAGGATTAAATTCAGTATGCTATTATATTTGTCTTGGTGTTCATATGTATAGGTCCTAACATTTCTTTGACATTATTTGTGGCCCCATGCTTTCTTCTGAATGTTATCCCTGATCCAGGACTAGGCAGTTCAAATGATTTCATGGTTGGGGTAACACCTATTTTTTGTATCAGTTGTAAGAGAGTAGGGCTTTTGCCTTTAAGGTGGTTTTTGGTGCATTTATTCAAAGGCAGGAAAACAAATAAATGTTATTGTTATCTTCCTAAAGCAGAGTGTTTTTCCTATTGATTTTCTCACTTCCCCTTCCTTGAGCACAAGATGCACGTGGATGTGTTGTTAGATATGTGTGTCAAAGGCAAATATTTCTATATTCTTGGAAGCATTGTGTTGATACCTTGTACAAGATGCATTCGGGCAATAAATGAGTCTACTCGTCCACGGAATACTTTACGTTCTTCTTCCCACCATTTGACCTTGTCTTCATCCGTTCCATCAATCCCATGACTATTTATATCTAACATCAAAAGCTTCCACACTTTATCAGTCTCCTCATCAAGATCAACTTTAGGCCGTGGTAACCGTTTTCTGATGGGATCAAATGAGCCCTTATAGGGAATGATGGTGCCATCTCCATGGACAGTGGTCTTGTCCTTTTGATTTTGCTGGTTATAAGGAACTAGTGCGTTTTGCTCATGAGATGAAATGTCTCTGACTTCTCTGTTTATGTCTAGGTGTCTAAATATCTCTGTTAATGCATCCACTGTATGCACGTTTGGTTCTTGATGAGTGGCATCTGCATAAACGGCTTATGGTTATTAGTACAACATGAGTAAATCGTTCTTTTCTTTGACAACTATATACCAAAGAAACAAGGTTTAGTTGAAATACCAAATGACATGGCCATCGATGGATGGTAACCATCCAACTGAAATTTATGTTGCAGTTGCATTTGATTTGTACTAGAATGTGCTGCATTGACAAGAGTAGTTTTATTTTTCCTTGTAGTTCGCTTTTTTGTGAGTGGTGTATACATCTCTGGAGCTAAACCATCAATACTTGTTATTGGTCTCTCTGCATCCCCAAATGTTTGCCCGTCAGAATTGCTTAGTTGTCTTGTGGAACGATTTGGTTGGATATTACGGTTTCTAGTTGTGGTTAGCGTAGCAAAATCACGAAATCTAGTTGGGGTTCTGGATCTTCTTTTAGTTGTCCTTGTCTGACTCAAAGATAGGATGCCCTCAAATTCTTGAGAGTTATCATGAGTAGCTCTATCTGTTGCTTCAAATGTGACTGGAACTTTTGCTGCATTATATCCACAAGAAATCAAGCACTTGGAACTTGATGCATAAAGATGTCCGCTAACATCTTCCTGAGGAGGCGTTGCTAACCATACATCCTTTGTGGGACTCAAAGATGTAATTGATGTATTAGACGTTGGGCCCTTCTCACTTCTCCTTTTCTTCTGAACGTTTGGAAATTGAACCCAACACCTCTGGTATGCATGTAATCCATTATAGTGCACCCCAATCAGATTCATGCAGCTGGTATCTGTATGTTCAGTAGTAGTGGAATGTTTTCTCTTGGTAACACCCATATGTAATCCCATAGTTAAATTTCCACTGTTACTGCTGTTGGAATTATTTTGACTTGATTGTGTTTCAATTTTTCCGAGTCCATCCTGAGTAGTCACCAGACCTTTTCTTTTGCTATTCTTTGTAGAGTTGGCATTTGGCTTTGCCCCAGGAGGACTGATGTTTGAAAGAGACGTACTTGGGGCTACATGTCTTTCCTCCACTACATAAATCCCTTTGCCAAGATGCACGGTCACATTTTCTATAGGTGCAAGATTTTCATCTTTGGGTTGCTCTCTTAATTCAAAGTTCAAGGACCTTCGACATGACTTTTTGGTAGATCCAGGCATAATTGGCTCAGTCAATTCTCCTGTCACTTCTGTTGGAGGTGTTGTAGAAGTCTTGTTTAATCCTTTCTTTCTCACGTACTTCCTCTTACCAGTTGGGTTATCTTTTGATTGAACAGACTTTGGGGTAACTGGCTTTCTAGTTCTATTTGGTTTGCCTTCAATGATGACCTTGGGTCGATGTTTTTTTCTTCTTTGTTTTGGTGGTGGTGGTTGATTCAGATCAACACCATGGCTGCCTCCCTTGTCAGGGTTGTGATTCTCCTTTAATGGTGTAACAGCAGCAAATGATGATTCCATGACAGGTTCAGAGAGTTCTCGGTTGTGTGGTATTTCATTGTTGTCAAGCCTAGTGCTTGGGACATTTTTGTCCTCTTCCACATTAATCTGCATTTCAGCAACTTGTCTGCTTTCTTCTCTGATTGCCTTGTCTGGCGTAGGAGGTGCAAACTGTGAAATGGTTTTTCTACAGCAACCAGCGTATGTGCTTGTCTGACATGCAAACGGTGATGTGCCTGCATGGCAAAAAAATTCATGTGAATGGCATAGAGAATTCACCAATAAAAAAAAAGAGGAATGCCAGTTAGTACATAGTCTCAGGCTGGTCAAATATTTGTACAGGGGATCTCTGATATACAAGTTATTATAGCGGAACACTTGTCCTATGAATTAGATATTTTTTGCGGGGGAAAAAGGTTGGCTTTTCAGTTGAGATGTCCTGAAGTCAAATATAAGACATGGTCATTGCCTTGAAGTAGGTAGAAAATGCCTGATCATGCAAGTGAATGTCTCATTGAGATTTCTGAATTTCCCCCACTACAGCTTGCTCTATTCCTAGTTAGCATGAACTTCTGTCTTTTTTTTTTTTGGGTTTTTTTTATTATTATTATTATTTCATTTTTTCAAGTTCCATGCAATCCTCAATGTTTACATTTCAATCTTCGCGTTTGGCCTTTTACTGATCACTAACTGGAATGCCAATAAACTCGGGTAGGGGGCTGGGGTCTCAAAGAGCATTTTCTTTGCTAAATTTTCACTTACCCTGAGGTTCATGGGGATTGAAATTGATGGTAATGACCGGGGTTTGTTCAGGCGAGACATTGTGGTGGCTCAGTAACATACTGGCGGGCTTAGGTAGAGGGTCGCTTTGTAACTTGGAAATAGGAATGAATGAATTCTTCCCTTCATTATTACTGCCTGGATGGATCGCTGTGAAGTGTACAGATGCAGTGTCTGCCAGAGCCAAAAGATCAGCAAAGCGCATACTTTCCCAGCTTGAACCTGTATCGGAGGTTGCCCGTACACGGTTTCCCGCACTCTCACTCTCAATGCTCGTTACTGTAGCGGTGGATTCTACCCGGTCCTGCATTTTCATGTGTAATCCTTCGGATGAGGACTGAGCACATGCAGCTGCACTATCAGCATAACAGTCATGAGGTGAAACACATAAACTTGTTTTCAAGAAATTTGTTTGGCTCAGCTGATTTCCCTCCCCAGCAGCACAGATCGGCTCTGCTCTTGGAAGAATGGGCTTCAGAGGGGTGGTGGGGATCCAAGAAGCCTCCTTTCTGCTTGATTCTCCGGCCTCCATTCTTCTGCTTTAGACCCAAAAACTCTTCTCAGTTAGGCTCTGAACTGCTCCCAAAAAGAAAATGTTAAAGGAACAAAATTGCTGTGTAACTGCTCCAGGATGCTCAGCGAAGCTCAAATTTTCGTTGCTTTGGTCCAATCTTGATCTTTTTTTCCGCGAAGACACCGATTGTCGGGTCCATTTTATGGAATGAACCTGCTAGAGGAAGATAGAAGAAATTTGAGAACCCAGCATCAATAATCAGGGAGAAAATCTTGTTTGATAAGACAGAAAATTAAGAACAAAAGAGAAGCACATATGCAGTTGAAGGTAAAACAACATTGACAGAAGTGGGTTTCTGATTCACCTTTCTACAGTAACGGGTGACTGACACAGATGGTAACTACGCGGATAGTAATAACAGCGAAGACTGGAGAGGAAGAATTCATGTCATTAAATTAATTGTAAAACAGTTTGTTTGGAAGGCAGCAAACCAGAAACAAAATCTGATTCTCTTTGAAACCTCCGCTTCTTCCATGCGCTAAATCAAAACCACAATAAAACAGAATACCTGAGAAATTCATGGGATGTTAGTTACTGTAGATTCTGAGTCAATGCCGGAGATCCGAGTTCACATATCTGACAAAATTATGGAGCAGAAAAAAACTAAAAATTTCTCCAGAAAGTGAGAGAACAGGAAAAGAGAGCAAACGTAAACTTCTATAACCTTTTTAAATTGCATCCGGAGCTAGTCGGAATTATTATTCTTTTTCTGGGAAATAAATCCATTTTTTATTTTCTCACACACACACATATAAAATAGCGGAGTATACTTCATCTTTTCTTTCGTATATATTAATTTTTGAATTCTAATTTCAATAATCTCCCGTAGTTAAATTGTAATAAATTCTTTTTTTGTAATTTTTAATCTGGAGATAAATCTATCTAATTAAAAGATGAGTCTATTGAAGTTAATGCAAATATCATTTATTTACTCCTTTAATGTAAGATTCCCTGTTTCGAGCATTTACAAAGGTACACATGAAATGGAGAATTAAGAAAAAGTAATATTACTGGGACAATTGTTTTTACACACCTATTTAACCAGGAATTCGATATGTTTTGCGTATTTACTTGAAACTTTTTTAATAAAAAATTTTAAATATTTATTATTAGATTTTTTAACAAAAATATTATATAAATTGATTAATTTTTTAAAGAATCAATAGTATAATATTAAATTATAAATTATTTACATGTTATATTATCAATGATAATAAATATTTTAAAGTTTTATTTACTTTGGTTTATGTTTGTTGTTTTTGTACTACTTTTTTTTACTTTACTTTTAAAAAAAAATCACTGAAAGACAAATGGATCAAGAGGAAAATAAAGGATAACCGGATGAATAGAATAATGGTATTGGTGCTTATAAAAATGAAAAATCTTAGCATCGGTTGGAAGATATACCTGAAAGGGTATAATTGTGAAACCGCAATGGCCAATAACAACAGCGTGTGAAACGTCGAAGGAAGAATGAAACACGTGACAGAACCGAGTACAATAACCAATAACGTGGCAGCAAAACCTTGACCCGTGGCACGTGAGACCCTGCTGAAAAGTCAATTATGGGCTCCATTTGACGTCATCTTTACGCCGTTACAAGCATCGATAGGACTCACGGTGCTAACTATTGCCTTTCTTCTTTTATAGCCAAGTTAACTGAAAGAACATTCACTGATGTGACAGAATTACGTTGTCATAGCAAGAATATTTTTTAAAAAATAAAAAAACTCTTTATTTGGAGACACAATACATTGTATTGTGCCTAAGGTTGCGTTTGGTTGCTGAAAAACAGTGTTAAAGGAATGGAATGTTGTACGGCATTCCTGCGACATCTCCGTTTGGTTACAAGAAAGCCAAGGCAGCGGATTCCATTGATTTAGCTCCATTCCATCGTATGCAAGAATGAGAATTCCACCCCAAAATTGATGGAATGAGGAAGGAGGCGAAGGAATGACACTCTTTGGACAAAAAATATTTTTCATTTTAACTAAAATCAGTATAGCAGATAAAAAACGCACTCCCAAATATTTTTAAGTCATATATTATTTTTATTTATTTAAATATTTTTTACTTCATATATTATTTTTAATTATAATATTTTTTAATTCATATATTATTTTTATTTAATTAAATAAAAAATAAAATTATATTCTATTCCTTTACATGATATACTAAATATATTTATATAAGTTATAAATTTTTTTTATTTCTTTTTATTTATTTTTATTCTATTCCATCGAATTCATTTATAACAACCAAACATGTCTTATACATTATAACATTCTTTTCTATTCCCTTCCATTCTTTTTCATTCCTTTCCATTCCATCTAATTCTCGTAACCAAACACACCCTAAATGTATTGTGCCTCCGTCTCATTGCAGAGAATGCGGATTCATATTATTATTGGGTGTGAACCCATTATTCAATTTTTTCTAAACAAAGAATTCAACTTGTGAAAGTTGAAATTTTTACTGTCGTTAAATTTTTTACGATATATGTAAAATGCATTTATTTTTATTATTATTATTATTTACGTAAATTTTAAATCGATTCAATGAAAAATTAATTAAAAAATTAATACATAAATTTTAAAGCACAATAAATAATTTTAATTTTTTTATTAAAATAAATAATAAAATAAAAAGCACATCGTGTCTATTTGTTAATAATTGAGATTTCGAATTAAAAAAAATTGCTACATTTTAAAGTATGCATACAATTTTTTTCATTAACATCTAATTAAAAAAATACAATATATTTTTTAAAAAATTTAATCTTATAATTTTAAATTATAAAAATTTCATAATCTATAATGTTATTAAAAAATTTAATTGTTTAGGCTGTGTTAATCTCCTTTGTATTCTCAAAAAATTAATTTAATAATAAATTTTGTAAAAATATTTAAAAATATTTTATGTATTTATTATACAATTTTTAATGAAAATATTACACATCTAAATATTTAAATTTAATGACATATTTTTATAAAAAAATAAATAACATATAGTTGTATCTTTTTAAAAATGTATATATTATATATTTTTATTGAAAAAATATAACATTAAATACCAGCTTTATCTAATTTTTTTTCTTTTAATTATCATTAGCGTCTACAGTTGCTTTCTCAAGTTATAACAGGGTCACGGAACGCCGTTAGTGGTCCCCTTTCAGGAAATTGATGCACGCTTTTTCTGTTGGAAGTTGTGAATATAAAAACTTGTTAGGTGGGCTTGACTATATCCGGTTGAAAATAATAATAATAATAATAATAATTTTACTTTTGATATACGTGATACGTAGCTCACATTTTATATGAACTTGTTTTTATCATATAATAGTAAGAGTAAATTAAACAGAACTTTTCTGTATTTTTGCTCAATATATATGTTTTATTTTTAAAGTATACACTTTAGTCTAATTTTAAATTTTTAGTTAAAATATCTTTTATAAAAAATAATTTAAAAGAATATTTTAGTTCTTTAAAAAATATGTATTTAAGTTAATAAAATATATTTTAATAACAAATTTTAAAATTAAACTTAGGATAATATAATTTTTTTATTTCCGTGGAAGCTTGCATAATTTTAGCAAAATTTTAAAAAAAAATTGTGTAACTTACTCTAATAATAATTTTATATACAATTTATTGTATTTTTAAAATCTATATCAGTTACTTAATTAGCATAAGATTATCAGTTACACCTTAATTATTTTTGGTATAAATTTTTGCTATATTTTATAAGTTATCTCTTAATGTTAATGTATATATATAATTCAATATATATTTATATCTCTAATGCATAACATAATTTTTTAACTAAAAAACGGAGGAACCAAACTGAGTTAACATAGTCTTGTTTGGCATGTTTTGGTAATTAACTATTAATATTGTTGGATTCAATTTAATTCTAAACTTTTTTTTTTCTTGGCCACTAATTCTAAACATTTGTTGGAACACAAATTGGCAGGGAAAATTATGTAGCTCTTTTGCAGCCATTCATACTATACAAGTTCAAATTTATTTAAAGTCAAAAGTTTATGTTGAGTTCATATTTAGTCAATCTTATTCCAAAAAAAAAAATCTTTGGATTTTAATTTTTTGTTCATACCATTGCTCATCTCTTGACAGGCCCCATCATATGTCGATTTTTATGCTAATACACCGAAAGAAATTTTGCGTATGCCATTAACATCGCGACTAGTAATATCAAAATAACTCATCCTCAATGTCATTTCAATTCACAATGAAATATTTTTCTTAATATGTGACTCTAAATATGAATGATTGAATTTGTGACTTCTTACAAAGTATCAACCCTTCATCACTAAACTACACATGATAATTTAATATAATTCAATATATATATATATATATTGGCTAACTTGGTGTCCAAATGAGCTCTGAGGTTACACACCATAACCAAATAGGGGGTGCTTACAACATGGTGATGGTGAATGATATAGGAAGCAATAGCTGAAGCACGTCCTCAAATGTTTAATTCAATGTACATACATAGTAATTGTAGGACAAGTCATGAACTCCTTATCAAAGTGATTTAAAACTCCTTTAGAGATAATCTGTTCAGATATTATGAGTAATTCTTACGTACACCCGGTGCGCCACGTCATTTGTACACTCTATGATTCAGATTTATTCTGTACGCGGACCCCACCTATACTGCACATGGACCCCACTTGTACAAAATCAATCCTATCCATTGATTCCCTTAGGTGCACCATGCTCCAGGTGCACCTAAGAAAATTTCCAGATATTATAACAATTGTTTTCGTTTAGATATCAATAAATAGTAAGTTGACTATGAAGTTCAAATGTTGTGGTTCACAGCATACCATCATCTAATTCGGCAAAGAGTGATGGATTTTATTTTTCCGGAAACATATGTTACTTAATTATGATATAATTAATTATTAAATATTATTAGATATAAAATAATAGTTTGTGTATTTTAATAAATTTATTGCGATAATCATTCTCATTAATTACACAAATATCAAATTATTCTTTTAAAGAGTATTAATTATTAAATAAGTTTATATTTTAAGGAACTATTTAATAAAAAATTATTGTGTATATTTAATAATTAATTGTGTCATTATTAAGGAATGTATATTCTCACAAACATACGATCATCACCCTTAGACAAAGGAGAAAAGAGTCTGGTCTATTAAACTAATTTAATTGAAGGCACTTATAGAGAAAACCTTACGTACATCAAATGCAAGTACACTCAATGAGTAGAATCTATTCTATATATATGCACCTATTGCTTCATACATTTACGAAACAAATTTTAATTGTTAAATGTATATACATTTTGTGTATTTTAGAACTTTCTTCATTTAGACTCAAGCCCAAAACTTTATTTATCATATATTATATGTAAAGTCAAGTCAAATTAACTCCAAATGTTACTAATGGTTACACAACCTTGTTAAAGTTATTCATTTTTCTAGCTATCGATTTAATAATATATAATTATAACATCTTTATTTTCAATGACTTATTATCACTCTATGTCCAAGAGAAAAATAATTGTCTTATATCTTGTGCATAACAGTATTGTCCTTTCATAGTCATTCTTACAAAAATAATCAATACATATATAAAGGTTATTATGAGATAACAAAATATAATAGAATAAAAATTTGGTGTTGCTGAGTTTGTAGCTCAAATGAAATTAATAAAATCATCATGTATTTTATGTTAAAAGTTTATATTCTTAGTATATTCATTGTATTGGTGTAATTTTTCAAAAATGTGTTGGCTAGCTGGTTAAGTAAACTTGGCCATGGTTATGATATTGAAAATTAACCCTTGATTTTTGTTTTATAAGTGAAACAAGGAGATGAGACATAATTCTATTATAAGAAGAGTCTCTTTAAACATAGCTAAGTTTAGGATATAAGTTTTGAGATATGTAAATTATGATGGTAAAAAGTTTATAAATAAAAAATGCTTACTAAATTCATAAATGAAAATTGTGCAAACTCTTAATTTAAAATAAAATAACAACAAAAAAACTGTAAAAGAAACTAATTATGACTATGATAAAAATTTATTGAAAACAATAAATAACTAAAAGCAATATATAAAAACGATAAATAAACAAGTAAATGATTGAAGCTAAAAGAGTTGTAGTGTGAGTTTCTTAAAAGATTTTTACATGTATTGTTTGGTGCTCCTCATTACTAATTTATAACTTCCTTAGCAACCATACACACTCTTTACCTGTTCATTTTCTTTGCTTTTGTCTTCTTGTTTATGTTATAGCTTAGTATTGAAGATCATGTTGCTTAACTACCCTTTGAGGTTGCTTATTTAGTAAATCCATGTCCTTTTATTTTACCATCATTCTATTATGTAATACATAAGTCTTTGACTAGTGCCCAAAGTCTCGGCTAGCAACCTTGGTTAATTGTTATCTTTCAATTAGTTTTCTTTGACTGGTCTCCTCAATTAGCCTAGCTCCTAGCAAGTATTAATAGTTTGCAATTTTGTGTTGCCCCTTTATGCCTTTCAATACAAATGTGGATTTTCTCATTTTTCTTGATAAAGGGAACAGTATTTGATAGCCACTTAATATATCTAGTTATCTGAATAAAACCTACCTCTAATAGTCATTGAATTTCTTCTTATATCTTTGGGATTAGCTTTAAGGCCATTTTTCTTGGGTGTTGTATAATCCTAGATTCTTGAAGGGTAATGGTAGTTGATGCTTCACCAAATCTCGAGACAAACCTAACATTTCTTGGTAGTTTTAGGCAAAAGAATCTCTAAATTTTTTTAATAACTCCATTAACCTCTGTTTTTTGCTAGACAATAAAGCACTGATAAAAGGCTAATTTTACCTCTTATGAATTGCTAATGTTGACTTTTTTTAGTAAGTCTCTAATCTCAATTGTTGTTACTCAATCTCTCATGAGTAATTTTGTGAAAGGCCACCTTGACTTAATAGATTTCTCGTTTATGATTGGCAAAATCCCTTCTTATCATGACTTGGAGATACAGTTGCTTGATTTCCTTAATGGTCACATTCATCCTTTTCTTGAAGGGCAAGTTGAATGGCGACCTTTCGTTTTTTGGTCCTATAAAAAAGACCACTCGTTGTTAGTTGGCAGGAGGTGGTAAATTTTAAGTTTGGAGGCCATACCATTGGCTACATGTTACATGTATAATATGAAGCATCCATCATTCTAACCTCAATCAAGAAAGGTTTGTCATTAGCTTTTACTACCTATAAATCTCATTTATTCTAATAGATTAATAGATGGTGCAAAGATGATAGTATACAATAGTTAGTGCAAGGATGATATAATTTTTTAAAAATGTGACTGTTAACCAGTTGAGTGGACTTAATCATGGTTATGATATAAAAAACTAACTTTTGGTCCCTATTTTATAAGCAAAATAAGGAAATGGAACACAACTATCTTAAAATAGGGTCTCCTTAGGTCAAATGTAACTAAGTCTATGATAGAAGTTTCAAGGTGTGTAAATGATGATGGTAAAAAGTTTATAAATGGAAAATGCTTACTTAATTTACTAATAGGAACTATATAAACTTTAAATTACAACAAAATGACAATAGAAAGATTACAAAAGAAATCGATTATAACTTTGTTGGAAATTAGTTAAAAGTGATAAATAACCAGAGGCAATAAACAGATTGATGAGTGAGTAAATGATTGAAAATAAAGGAGTTGTAATGCAAATTTCTTAAGAGGCTTCTATGCGTATTGCTTAGTGTTCTACGATCCTAATTTGCAGCTTCCTTGGAAGAAGCCATACATGTTTTCCATTTGGTTGTTCTCTTTCCTTTCATGCTCTTGTTCATGTTATTGCCTAATGTTGAAGATCATATTACTTAACTTCCCTTTAAGGTTGCCTATTTAATAAATCCACATTCTTATATTTTATCATCATTTTGTTATGTGACATGTGGGTTTTCAACTAGTGCTTGGGGTCTTAGCTAGCATCATTTGTCGACCGCTATCTTTTGGCTAGTTTTCCTTAACTAGTCTTCTTAGCTAGCCTGACTTCTAACTGTTACTAATAGTTTGTAATTTTGCGTGCTAACACATTATAAAGGGGGAAGGAAAGAACAAAAGTTACATTACAATTATGACTATATCGCATGAAAAACATAAAGAATTATTAAGAAAATAAAGACATTAGTTCCATAAAACCTGCCCTCTTTTACAGTATAGCTATTTTTGGTTCAAATCTAGAAAATGGTTAACTCTAACTTTTTAAAAATATTTTAGTTATTATTGGCATTGAAAGTATGGCAAAAAAAAAAAAAAAAGAGAAAACTTAGTCTAACTAGGATATATTGTATCGCTTAAGTTAAAGCAAAATTCAAAAGGTTTCCTCTCTTAACTATTAGTAAAATGATGGGTTGTTTGCAACTAGTAATATAAAATGTTGTTTAAGATAGATAATCATTTTTTAGAGATAACGAATAAGTTAATACCTATAGTTTAGTAACTAGCTGTTGTTTGGCTTATTACAATTTTGTAATGCCTCTCTATCTATATATGTCTTAATAGTTTAGGTTGGATCATTTTAATTTTGTAAGAATATTATGCTTGTAAAACTCTCACACTAGTTATATATATATGGGGGGAGAGAGATTAATTTCCTTTAAAATTTTGCTAAATTACATATAATATTTTTATTGTTTAAAAAATATCATTGAGTTCCTTTAGTATTTTTTTTATATTATATTACAATTTTTTTTAATGATTTAGTGTCAATGAAAGTTAACTTAATGTACGCCAAGAGAATATGATTAAGTACTAGCTGACTTGTGCCTTTACGGTTCATTCTATGTTCGAAACCCTGTTGGTACAATTTCAAGAGCCTACTCCAAAATAAGAGAACATGATTGAATTTTAATATGACAATAAATGTTAGCTTTAAACATCAAGAAGATTACTGCAATATATATGTGTGTGTGTATTAGTAACTTGTCGTGCATGTCAATATTTTTCAATTGAATTATAATCTATTTTTATATTTTAAAAATTAAATAATTTTCCCTTCTTCCACATTTAGTTTAACTTCTTTCTTTAAGATCATACTTTATATTTATATTTTTTTAAAAAATAATTTTATTTTTAACTAATTTGAAACTAAGGATATCAAAGAATTTAAATAAATATATATTAGAGATAGCTTTTAAGTTGATTTTTTTTTTCAAAAAATTTAACAGTTTTCAGTTGTTAATTTTTTAAATTTTATTTAAGGGGAAAGGAACCACATACGTGGTGTAAAACATATGCATGAGTATTTATTTGATGTGTCCAAAAAAGTGAAATCTTGAGAGAAATAGTTTGGAAAGTAGCGTAATCCAAGTAATAGTAATACTTGTACATTTTGTCATTTTCTAGTTAAAAGTAAAAACTTAATCGTAGGAACTACAAAATAAGCTGTAGTCCTTCAAAATGCTCACACAATCCTAACGTCTTTTCATTCGTCGCCATCACCACCGGCGCTCGTGACTTTCGAGAGCAGGGTGGAATCTTTCAACTTTCTTTTTTTTTTTCAGAAAATTAAAGGTAAAATTTTAAATTAAAAATATTTATATTTTAAAGTTATTTAAAAATAAAAAATTTAAACTATATTAAAAAATTTTAATTTATAATTTTAAGTTAAAATTTCTTATTGATATATTCTTTAAAATAATTTTAAAATTTAAGATTTTTTTTAGTATAAATATTTTTAATTTAAAATCTTAATTATAATTTTTTTGGGGGGGAATTGTTTGACACTTTTGTTTGAGCTGCCTGATAAAATGCCCCCCCGTGGCACGAGTTGTTCGTGCTACTAGACTTATTGCTCTAGCATGTCTCATCTCATTGGCTGAAATGCTGATGCAAAGCTCTGTCACTGACGGTAGCTTTAGTGTCATCACATTTTCATCACTTTTTATTTCCGGCTAGCCGCTGCTCCCATTTCCTTCGCAGGGAGCTGAAAAGTGAGAGGCGAAATCATAGATAATATAATAGTGTAAAAATTCTGAAGTTGCAATAAATAAACCTAGCAAATTATTACTATTTTATGAAGAGAAACCCTCTCATATTCATCAATATATATGATATGAATTTTAGGTTGTATATCATTATTTGAATTAGTTTTAATAGAAAAACATGAAATTATTCAAAAATAAAATTAATTTCAGCCTCACCTTTTTGGAAAATAATGACAAACTATGTTGTGGCCAAAAAACAAATAATGGCAGATTATGTTTTGGATTTTGCGATCAGATAAGTGACAACGTTGGACGAAAGCAACTGATCATGCCATGGCCCATGCACTGACCGCTCTTGTGTGCTTTGTATTTGGGATTATTATAATAACCTATATGAAACTTTTACATTGCAATGCAAATCTACCAACTAGGTCTAAGTGGAGATTTGAGCTTTTAAGGTTTAGTCAATAAAAAACAAAAAAGTTCGATCTTTTAGAATTTGATTAATATATTTCTTATGATCTCATGACAAGTATATAAACAATTAAAAATTCCTTCAGTTTTGGAGTATCAATCTATACCAATGATTAAAAATCAAATTTTAATCAAATCGGTCAACTTTAATTTCTTTAACTTTCAAAATTAGTCAAAACAAAAAGTTAAATAGGTCAAGTCAATAAAAAATAATAAATTAAAACATTCGATATTAAACTAATCAAAAATTAATTTTTATTTTTTATTTGAAACAAAGCTTTGACATTTTATAAAAATTTATAATATTTAAAAGACTTTACTTAACTTATTTTATATTAATTTATTATTATATATAAAATATTTTAATTAATTGTTATATATTTTTTAAATATTTATATCTATTTTAAATATTATTTTACAATATATATTTATTCAATTATAAAATATTACATATATTTATAAAAATAATTTAATTTTCGTTTAATTATAACCAAATTATTAAATTATAAATTATTATTTTTTATTTTGATTTAATGATCGGCCCATTTTTAAACATTGTTCTATATAATAGTATACTCTGGGCCAAAGAATGGGACGAGAAGTCTTTTTCCATCCTTGTTCGCGTCAATTTTTTCGTTCTTATTTTTTACTACAAGGTATCAATTTTCTCAACTTGTGTTTCTTAGTGAGATGCATTTACGAAGATTTATATATACATATATATCTATATATATATATCTCATTAATATATATATATTTTTTCATATTTGATAGTATAATAATGTAAAAATTCTAAAGTTGCAGGAATAATAAAAAAGTAAATAAATAAACCTAACAAATTACTACTATTTTTATGAAGGGAAACCCTATCATATTCATCAATATGATATGAATCTTAGGTAGTATATCATATCAATTGTTTTTAATACAAAAACATGTGATTATATATCATTTTATTGAAATAAAACTAATTTCGATTTAATTATATATAATTAAAAAGCCTCGCCCTTTAGCAAATAATAACAGATCATGTTTTGTTTTTTGCGATCGGTTACGGCGTTGGACTTGAGCAACTGACTATGCCGTGGCCCATCATCTACTGACCACTTTAATGCGCTTTGTATTGGGGATTATTATATTTGCCTTTATGGATGCCATAAATTGGAATGAAAATCTATCAACTGGTCTAGCCAATAGCTGGAGATTTTGGCTTTTAAGATTTAGTTTAAAAAATAAAGATTCGAGCTTTAGAGTTTGACCTATATATGTCTTCTGACCTATGTCAAGTATATAAAAATAAATAGAAGCTCCTTGCGTTTTTAGAGTATCAGTCTATACAATACTATGCAGGCAAAGGAAGGGGACGAGAGGTAGCTTTCCATCTCTGAAAGGAAGGGGCGGAGCTACCTGCATTTGAGGGAGCAATTTTTTAAAATTTTAAATTTATTAGAATTAGATATATGTATATTTATTTATTTATTTATATTTTTATATATGATTAAAATATATAATTTTTTAAATTATATGATATTTTAATCTAAACTCAATAAATTTATACATACATATTATGTATATAATTTTTACATAAAAAAATTTATTATCATTTTTTCTAAAAATATCTTTCTTTATTCTCACAAATAATTATTTATCTCTTTCTTTTTTTTTCTTTTTTTAATCATCTTTTTTGTATGTGTAAAATATATAAAACCTTTTTAAACTTGTAAAGACCCTCCTACACTCTCAAAATTGGCTCCCTTACCAAAGAACAATATTAGAAGGTTGGAATTACGGAAAGGAAACAGTGGGAATAGTATTTATCAAAGAGCAAAAAAAGGCTTCAATTCAAACTAGGTGGTAGCGAATTATATTCCACATTTTTTTTAATAATTCAAAGGAAATTCGGATTGTTTCAATCTGAATTCTCTTTAATATTTATTTTATTTTATTCTAAATAAGATAACTTAATATTTATTTAATATATTTCATTAAATTTTTTTGATAAATTTTTCTATTAAATGTTTGTTTGATTGAATATTTGTTTCACAAAATTAACTTAATAATTGTTTGATTAAATTAGCATAATATTTATTTAATATTTTTTCAAGTTTCATTTAAATTTTTTTAATGTAAGAAAAATTAAATAAATAATAATAAATAAATAACATAATATTTGATAAAAATTACATCAATGTAAATATTGTAAATATTATGAAAATTCACAAACAAATGATCTTATACATGCATCCTATAAAACTCATTTGCTAAATCAGCTTGACCAAAAAAAATTAAAAAAAGGTGAGAAGTTAAATATCAACATGCAATAGATTAAGAAAACAATGCTGATAAAGGTGATGAACTATAAAAAATTATATCGTGTATCCAATAGCAGCATTCAATCTTTAGATCTATTGGTGAGTGCATTACCAGTACCATCACATGTAGTCAGATGTGCGATCTAAGAGTTTTTCAATGATAAAAGATTAAGATATAGTATCTTGCCATCCATATCATCATTGGATGAAAATATTATGTTCTGATACCTAATTGGTTTGAATTCTTTTTCGAATTTGTAGATTATGAAAAGAGTCCAATCTGATTGGTTCTTAAAGAATTAGCTGACAGTGACTAAATTGTTGTAAGACACAATTTGGATTGTGTCACTCTATAATTTAGAAACATATGAGTGGCACTAATACAATTCAAATGTATATGAAAATTAAACAGTATTCCATAATCAACTCTCACACTATCTGTGGCTAATATAGGTACCATACAATCTATAGATGATATAAAATATAATAGTAAGTAATTATTAAATAGTAAAAAAATGATACACATCATAAGTTAAAGTCGAGTACATACCTTATCATTCTTTATTGCATCAAGCAATGATCTGTATAATTAGAGGATTCTAACACTTGGACAAGAAAGTCGTCCATTATTCTTCCATCTATTACAATACACAAACACATGCAGTAAGTAATAAGTAATAAATAAAGCCAACATAATTAAATTAAACATGTAAAAAAGTTAATACTATTTTATATCTAAAACCTAAAGGTGGAAGTATAGGGTATTCTTTAATGTAAGGGTCGGGGTGGGTGATTTCTCAAGTGCAAGCATAGAGAATCAATCCCACACTCACAGATGCAATAGCGTCGAGCATCAAACTATGCTACAATTATTCTTGTAAGTTGCATTGTGAAACTCATGATATAGAAAAGCTAACACTGTTGATCTTTAAATATAACGATCAGTCTATTTAAAGTCATTCAGTAAGGACAAGTATATTAAGTAAATTCTATAACTTAATTATCTTGCATCAACCAACCCCCGATTATACAAATATGAGTGTGATTGCTATGTTGGATGAAAAATGTAAGTGTGATTTATTACCTTTTAACATCACAATTATCTTTTAACATAATCACTTGGTATCATATTAGATTTATTATTGTCGGAAGCCTATATATTAAATCAAATATGATCTTGTTGGCAATAAGGTATAACTTTTGACTAACTGTTTGTTTTAACTCTTTTAAGGTGATGTCAATATTAACTATTATGTATCTCGACATTGCATATTGAAATGTCATATTTTATACACTTTCATAAATTTTTTCGTTTGCATAAATGCAAGCAATCTCATTCATTCTAACCATTTCATTCCCTTCAAATATCCTAATCACAAACATGTTTCAAACAATTATAATGGTAACAAACTTGGTTGTTCATATTTAATTATTCATTTAAATATCTAATTTTTTTATATATTTTTGCATAAAAGATTAATATTCTATATTTCAAACCTTTATTTATTTGCATTAATCTTTCACAATTATAGTTTTTTTTCCCACTTACTTCATTATTCCAAACTTTTGTTCATTATTTTTTAAAATTATGCATACTTCTAATTATAATTTCTTACATTCTTTTCACTTATTTTTTAATATCTATATTTTACTCTTTTTTTTTTTTTACTCTTTTAGTTACTTATCCATTTCATATTTCCATTAATCATTCTTCTATGTTTAACTCATAATTACCTTCTTTTTTTAAAAAAATTTCTTCTTTTGACCTAATTTTTTTTATGTCTTTTACTATTGATATGAAATATTTAGCAATCATTTTCCAACTACGATAAATTTATTTCTTCCCCCTTAAATTATTTTTCAATTACATACATTTATTTCTTCTACTATAATTTTCATTATTATTGCTATAAAATATATTTCTCTTCCAACTACATAAATATTTCTTATATTACTAATAAAGAATTATTTCATAATTATTTTTATATTATATAAATTTATTTCTTCTACCATCATTTTTTCAATTATTAATACAATATAAATTCATTTCTTCCAACATATTATTCCCAATATTTAATATAAAATATATTTCTTTACCAACTATATATATTTATTTCTTTCACTATAAATATGAAATATTCCGCAATTATTTTTCAACTATATAACTTTATTTCTTCTACCATAATTTTCTCCATTATTAGTATAAAATATTTTTCCTTACCACCTATATCAATTTTTTTCTTTTACTATTAATATAAAAAATTTTGCAATTATTTTTCAACCATTTAAATTCTTTACTTCTAAATTATTTTTGTAATTATTAATATAAAATATATTATAAAAAATTGCCCAATTATTAATATAGCATATATTTCCATTATTCACCAATTATATGAATTTGTTTCTTTTACTATTAATATAAAATATTTTATAATTATTTTTCAAATATTTAAATTTTTTCTTCTTCCTTTGTTGTTGTAATTATTAAAATAAAATATATATTTTTTCACAACTATATAAATTTATTTCTTTTACTAGTAATATAGAATATTTCACATTTATTTTTCAACTACATAAATTTATTTTTCCTTCTTATTTAATTTATTTTAACTAATTTTTTTCATATTTTTTCTCTAAATAATTTTTTAGCTTTATTGATTATTTCCAATCTTCTTATAAATATTATTTCTTTCCTTCCCCTACCCTAATTTTTAGTATTTTTCTAGTTATAAATACACATATTTTACAATTTTTTTCATCTTTACTCACTTACTTATTTCACACTTTTTTCTCATAATTTTTTCCTACGACTATTTGAATATGTTTTTATAAATATAAAATAGTAACAATAATAAAAAAAAATACAACAACCAACCATTACATAAAATTAAACATTATTACACAAAATTCTAACAACAAAAATTAATATCATAACACAAAGTTTTCAATATGTATATATTGTATCTTATAATAACAAAAAAATGCTATATATGAAAATATATCACAAATATATTTTAGTTGCTATCTTTGACTTACCATTGATTTTGCTACAAAATGTGGCTTCATTGATAAATTTTATACTACTTCCTCAATCTGTAGTAAGGCTTAAATAGAAAAGGTCAAACAAGATAATTTTGAAAAAAGTAGAAGTGGCTCACAATGCAAATGACGGAGGTAAAATGTGAAGTGGAAACCAATTTATAGACAAATGGTTGAGAGCATTTTTTTTTTAATTTACTATTACATTATTTGTTATTTTATTTTTTAGTCAATCAAAATGTGCGAAAATCTATCTCAACCAATCATCAGCTGCCACATGTCAAGAGCACAATAAATTTTTCCTTTTGTGTTTTACTGTTTCCCATGACTAGTCAATTGAGTGACCGAGTATAAGTGAACTCTAATGTATCTGTGCGTTGTCCCTCCAATAGCTCCACGAAACATTATGACACCCTTGTCCAACCAAGATTAGGAACTCACTGGAAACCTCACTTTTGGCCAATCCTTCAACTTTTGTTTATTGATTGCTCTAACGAATGGGATGAAGATTGAATGCAAAGATGGACCAAATATAGCTTCTTCTCCATTAACTTTCTGCTAATTGCTCACATTTGCAAGTGAAGGGATTCGCACACAAATGCTCGTGTTTTAATTCTTGCAAAAGATCTGCATATCTAAAAGGATTTTCAAAAAGTTCTCTCTTTTTAAGATTCAAATGTCCAATTTCTTTTAATTTCTTGCTAAAGTTTCAACCAAATAGATAAGTTCTGAATCTTCCTTGAGTCTTTGATCTATTTATTGATATTTCTTTATTGACGAGAGCCCTTACATGAGAAAGTATATTGAGTATGTGATGCTTGCTCTGCATTTTGGTTTTACGAAAGAAGAGCCACATCAGATGCTATGTCATGCCCATATAATTTTATTAAAGCTAATGTGCTATTATTTTGTTAGATTTAATAGAATCATAGGAGGTTTTTTTTTGCATAAAATTAAAAGTTTAAGAAATTTTTTTTAAGTATTGAAAGTGAAAGGTGTTTATTTAGCATATAACCTAAAATTTCAAAAGAGTTTTGTATATTTTAACTTGTTAAATTAAAAATAAAATATAGTATTTAATCTTTTTTATAATATCTAAATTTTATTAAATTATAGAATATTTTTAAAATTAAAAAGGTAAAAGTCATTGACTTTTTTGTCATAGTATACAAAGATCAAAGATTAAAAGTTAGATATTACGTATATTTATTAAATTATTAAAATTTTCTTTTCTATTTGCTTCACTTTGTTAACATTGCACCACTTAATATTAATATTGCAAAATTTAATTCATGTTTTATGCTACATTTGTTTTATGCCTAATTGTGAATTTATGATATGTTTGACGATTTTTAATTGTAGTCTTTATTACATTAGAACATTATCAACGATAAATAGGTTTGCAAAATTTTTAGATTTTAAATGATAAATAAAAAAAATTTTAATGTAAAAATTATTATCAAAACAATAATCTTTGTTTGAACTATAAATATCATTTCCTACAATAACAAATCAAAATTAATGGAAAAAATTTACCATCAGACTTAAAAAATAAATTAAAAATTTAAATTATCATCTTAATAATTAAAATAAAATATAAAGAGTATATTTACAAAAAAAATTACACTGTTAACCTAAAATTTTAGCAGCTCGCTACTTACTCTTTTTATTATTTTTCCATTACAAAATACAAACTTTGCTTGAAGTATTTTTTTTGAGTAATTTAAAAATATATAATGTAAATTATTAACTCATTCACCATGTTACCAATTTAAAAGTATTGTAGTAAAAGTATTAAAAAATTATATAAAATTTATTTCCTTAAAAATATCCGTTGGAACTCAATTACTTATTGTTTTCCTTTTTAATAAATTAATACTTAACAAAATATTAATTATTTGCAGGCGTACAAATTTTCACGTGGCATGGTAATTATCAAATACCCTCAAAGGGAGGAAAGGGAGGAATGAAGTTGTGCATTAATTTTAAAAGTTGATTTTTTTGATACTAAATCTTTTATAATATTATACAATGAAAAAAATATGTAAACTTTTTTTTGGTTTTATATATGTGTGTATGTATATATATATATATTTTATAAAAAAATAACTATAGTTAATGATTCAAAATTAAAAATATTTACTCTAAAAATCTACTACAATTAAATTTAAAAAATTTTACTTAAAGTTAATGATAATTTATTTTAAAATAATGATAATAAATTTTTTAAAGTAAATATTTTTAATTTTAAATCTTTAATTCTAATTCTTCCTTTTATAAATATATCATTTTACATAATTATTAGTTGGGAGTTGATAAATTTAGATTATTTAAAATAATTTTAAAAATAAAAAAATTCTTATAAAACAAATGTAAGTCTTACTTTTTTATTCTAATATTTAAAGTACTCACAGGTTCATTAAATGATTCAAATCTATGATTTGACACATTATATTCTTTTTGTATTGAATGTGATTTGACTGGAGATAACAAACATTCACTGTTTAGTGTCTTCAGTAATTGTTGAACTTGTATATTTAATTTATTTTTATTTAATATTTAACTTCAATTGTTATAAATTAGAATATGTCTCACGTTACATCAATTATCCGATTATACTTACTCTAAATCAGGTGCGAATACCAAAGAGTAATATTAAAAGGTCAGAATTACGGAAGAATAACAAAGAGAAAAGTATTTACTACGAAGAAATAAAAACTTCGAATTCGGAGAGATGGTGGCGGAATTAGGTAGAATTCAGATGTCATGCATCCGAATTTAATCTGATTTTTATTTTTTATTTTCTTTTTGGAATTCGGATGCTAATCTGGTTTTTATTTTTATTTTTTATTTTTGAAATTATATATATATATATTATCTTCAATGAAGTTCAGAACATCCAAATTTCATCAAGTAATTTTTTTTAAATTACCAATTTAGATGCAATTTAAATTTAACTTGTAATAATAATTTTTTTGTTATATTTTGTAATATAATAAGATAAATTGTAATTGGATAACAAAAAAATGAAGAGAAAATTTATATGTTTAAAAAAATTGAGTTATTAAAATAATAGTAAATGCAATAATAACTATAGAAAATTAAACATGAAATAAGTTTTTTTTTTCAAAACATAACATTAAAATATTAAAAATATGAAAAGGAGATACATAAAAAAAGGTTAGTTAAAAAGTAATAAAAACTTGTTGACCCAGAACACTTGCAGCCAAATTCAACATTTATTTCATATCTTTGATAATTTTATTAAAATAATTTAATATTTTCTTATAATTAAATTTTTTTATAAAATATTTGTTTCATTAAATTAACTTAATATTAGTTTAATTAAATTTATTTAGAAATTTTTCAAAATTTATTTAATATTTCCTACTATTAGAAAAAATGTTAATATAAAAAAATGAAATAGAAAATAATAATAATAATAATAAAACAAATACCAAGGAATACAAATTTAATAAATTAAAAAAATCAAATAAAAATTGTATTAATATAATTAATAAGTTAGTATAATTTATTTAAAGTTAATAGAATAGCATAATATTCATTTATTATTTTTTAGTAAATATTTGTCTTATTAAATTTTTTTATATTAAATATTAGTTTGATTAAATATTTGTTTCATTAAAGTAACTTAATAATTTTTTAATTAAATTAACTTAATATTTTCTCAATTTTTTTAAACTTTGAAATTTAGTTAATAATTTTTAATATAGGAGCAAAGCAAATAAACAAACAACAATAACTTTAAAGAAAATTAAAATGAGAACAATAATAAATAAATGAACAAATTACGTAAAATTTGAGAAAAAAATATATTATTGTAAATATTATAAATATATTTATAATAAATGACTTCCCATGCCACAACGAGATCTTCTTCTTTCACGCCGTTCTCGTTGTTACGTTTATTATTCTGGTTCTTGGTGCTCCTATACTGTGAGATTCGTGTTTAAATTTATGGATGGGGATTGAGTTGAAAGAATCAGTTCTTGCAGCGTCATAAATATTTAGTGCGACGATCCTCCAAGCTCAAAGGAGCAACCAGTGTACATAGCATTAAACACATATGTATCAAATAAAAGTTACCCAAATGATCTAAAAGAGAGAGACATCTACTGAAAGGTGTTAAAATAAGAAGAAGGTGAGGGCTGCATGCATGAAGAAGGGTCTGCTCTACCAATATCATCGAACTGATTATGTGGTATTGAATAAAAAAGACCAGACATGCTAATATGTTGTTAAACTGGGGTCGGAATGTATGAAGATATATCGAGAATGTCTTGCTGGACGGACCCCTGTTGTTGCTGGCTATATCCTTCAGTAGTGGAATGCTGGGTTGACAGGTAACCTTGATGTCTCTTTTCTGGACAACCTGTCGGAATCTGAGGTCTAAGAAGATCTCGTGCCTAGTCAGTCAGCGAAGAAAATAGTAAAAATCGTTGCTCCCTGAGAGCATGTCATATATTGCTAGAGTTTCGGTCGACAATCTCACGAAAATTCGTAGGCAAAGAATCCTGTAAGTACATTTTATAAAGCCCCTCTGCTAAGTCAGCCTAACAAAATAAAAATGATAAGTTAAATATTAATATAAAAAAATTTTAAAAATAATGATGTGAAAGTTGATAAATTATAAATACTGTACCACATATCTAGCAACAGCACTCGACCTTTGGATCCATCGACGCGTACGTTGCTAGTACCATCGCATGTACTCAAATATGTGATCAAAAGGCTACTCAATAACAAGAGATTGAGCCATAGTATCTCACCATTTATACCATCGTTAGATGAAAATGCTGTGCTCAAATGCCCAATTAGTCTAAGTTCTTTCTCAAAGTTGTAAATTATGAAAGGAGTCCAATCTGACTGGCCCTTGAAGAATCGACTGATGGTGATCAAATTATCGTAGGAAATGATCTGGATGGTGCCACTCTATGATCCAGAAGCGTATGAGTGACATAGATGCAATTCAAATGTTTAGAGAAACTAAATAGTATTCTTGAATCAATTCTCGCACTGCTTGTGGCTGATAAGGGTGCTATACAACCTGTGGATGATATTAGATAAAATAGTAAGTAAATAATAAATAGTAAATAATAAAAAATGATACACGTCATGAGTTAAAGTCAAGTATACACCTCCTCATCCCTCATTGCATCTAGTAACGCTCTGTATAATCGGAAGACTCTAACACTCGAACGTGGAGGTCGTCCAATATTTTTCCATCTGTTACAATAAACAAATATATTAAGCAAATAATAAGTAATAAATAGAGTTAACATAAATAAATTAAACATGTAAAAAAAATGTAAGTTTATACCTGAAATTGAGAGGTGGAGGTACAAGATATTCCTCAATGCGAGAGTCGGGAAAATGTGGTATCTTGGGTGCAAACATAGGAAATTGATCCTATGCCCATAGATATAGCAGCGTCAAGCATCCAGCAATACCACCATCACTCTTATAAGTTGCATTGCAAAGCTTATGATAGGGATAAGTCAACACTGCAGATCCCCAACTACAACAGGTAGCCTGCTCAAAATTATCCAGCAAGGGCAAATACATCAGGGTCTATGAGTAACGAACAATGCAACTTCCCGATTGAACATTTGCACAACACATGAATGGGAGCATTGAACATTTAATGCTATCCTCTTTATTAGGGTTTGTGAGTAAACTTGACCTACTGTTATTTGAGCATTGATTTATTGGGCACGTTTCATAAAATACCAAGTATTTAAAAATTGGATCAAACTAGTCGATTCGATGGATGAACCGGTGGGTTGGGTAGTCCCCATGCCCTAAAAAATCATTTTTTGAGAAAATCGGTCAAATCAATCAAAAATCAATAGAACCGATAAAAATTGGTCTGCCCACGATTTACTTATGGTTAATCATATAATGTACTTTAATCTTTTATGTAGATAATTGGTGGCACTTGTTTGGGGCTGATAATCTAATTTTACAAAAGATGGCAATATGTCTTCTTAACCAAACGGCTTCTTCTTCAGGATGTAAGTAAAATTGGAGTTTGTTTAAGTGCATTCATACAAAAAGGAGAAATAGACTAGAACATCTAAGATTAAGTGAGTTTGTCACTTATAACTTACGATTGAGGAGTTTACTTTCATTAATTTTTTTGGCATATTCTAAATTTTTTTTCTTTACCAATCAACTTTTTTTTTTCTTTTACTTGTCAGATTTACTTTTATTATTTTCTTCCCTTCCACATCCTTTACACAACTTAACAAGAAAGTATTTTCACCTCCATTTTCATTATATAGTTTAAGTGCCAATATTTTGTTTTTTTCCATTTCAACCACAAATTTTGGTTCTTTTTTTTTTGTTGTTCTTTCATTTATTTCTACTCAAAATGTATATCCACACTAATACACCAAAATCAACATTAACTAAATTATTTCATTAATAAAATGCTATTTTCTAAATGTATTTCTCAAATAAACTAAAATCTACATCAACCATACAACAAATAAAATTTTGTAACATATGATATTAAATAATTTTACCGACATTATTTTTGTCTAAATATTTTAAAATCTACATATCTTAATTATAATAAATATTAAAATATCATATATAATAAAAAATTTAACATATCTAATATTACTGTAATAAATATATCTGGATACTTTGTGGTCCTTCCTCCTTTACTAATATCTCCAAACAATAACAATATCTTAATAATTTTAATTGCAAGAAATGAAAGGAAGGAATACACAATTTTTATTGCAAAGAATGAGAGAAGATGAATGAGTTGAGCTTCAGAAATTGTGAGGCGTGAACTCTCGGCATACATAGCAATATATAAGCAGAGTAAAATTTTTTTTACTTACATATTATCCCTAATTTTTTTTCGAACTAATCACAGTCTTCTATAATTCAAATCATCCAATCAAAATTTGTTACATAAAATATTTAAACGTTGATCCATAATCGGCTGACTGGTCAAATAACGGTCAACGCTGCAACTCTAAATTTGGAATCAGTCATTCCGAATTCAAAATCCTTTCAAAGCAAATACGGAATGCGTGCTTCCAAATTTGTTGATATGTTACCTCTGCAGCAACTAGTTTTTGTCATGTTACTTTTTGCAAAATTTTTATTTACTTTATTGCCTTTGATTCAAAAAACGTCTAAATCAAGTATAAATTAATTAAATAAATGTAATTGGGTTATTTAAAATATAAGAAGATTAAAATGAGACACTAAAATACGTTAAATTAATACATCAAAATAGCTCAAAATTAATTTCAACCTATAATTTATTGCACACAAGGATAGTAACCCTTTATACAAAGAGTAATAATTTAGAGAACGTTTAGGTCAAAAAGAATAAAAAAATATTTTAAAATTTTTTCAAATTTAATTTAAATTACATATTTTTTAAAATATGTTTGAATTAAAAAAATAAAAATATCTATTTAAATTCAAATAAAATATGTATATTTATTATATATATATATATTTATTTATTTTTCTTAGTTTGAATCTTCTAACATACTGTTAGATTTTGAGGCGTTTCTTGTTATTAAAATTTGGATATTAAATGAAATAAATTTTGAAACTAAGTATTTAAATAAATTATAAAAATCACTGCATTTCATTTATTTTTAGGATTTTCATGAGTTTTTAATAATTTATCACTAGTCTAAAGCTAATAAATTATTGTGATATATATATATATATATATCTAAATGATACTTCAATTAAAACAACAAATTATATATTACAATTTTATGGCGATAAATAAAAAGTATTTTTTATTCTAAAATAGTTAACATATGACCTAAGACATTTTTATATCTTATTTAAAATAACAAATTGAGGTTTAAGCATAATAATTTTATAATTTTATTTTACTTTATCTTCTAAAGAATATTTTCATATGTACGATGAGACCAGGAACAGGTCATAGCTATAGGAGGCAGCACTTGAAACATGGTGATTTCTAGCAAAAAAAAAAATGGTGACTAACTTCCATCTATATACTCCACTAAATATGTTTAGCAAAATTATAATTATTATATAAAACTATTTAATTAACTCATTTTAAATTAATTCATCACAAGTCGAGTTGTCTCGTTTTGACAATTGAAGTAAGTGTACAATAACACAATCAAATCCAACCCATTTTATCATTTTAAATTTATTTTAGTAGTGTTAGTTGATGTGGGACCTAGGGTTAAAATTCAGACCCACAAAAAAAAAAAAAAAAAAGAAGAGAAAGGAAGAAGTTAAAGCCCACCTAACTTGAATGCAACCCTTCTAGATGTATAAAAGTAGCCAGACTCCCTCTTTATTTTCGTACTCTCTCAAGACAATGTTTAGTTCTAATTATAATTAAGCTTAAAACTAAGACCAAGTTCAGCTTTAGACCTTAATTTTAAAATAATTATTTCTTACATATGTATTATGTGACCATGAACTACGTTATAAATTAAAAAGTAATCAAACTGCTTTAAGTTATAAACATTTATGGTCTAATTACACATCAAATTTTCTTAAGTTGTGAGATTTTTAATCTTTTCATAAATTTAATTTAACTATAAAAATCACCATGAACTTGCCATCTTTCACAATATAGCTATTTTTTGTTTGGATCTAGAAAATGTTTAATTCCAACTTTTGAAGAATTTTTTAGTTTTGGCTTCGAAAGCATAACAACAGAAAAATGAGAAAGCTTAACCAATTAGAATGAATTGTATTGTTTAGTTGAAGTGAAATATAAAATATTTCCTCTCTTAACTATATGAAAAATGAAGGGTTGGTTGTAGCATTATACAATATTGTTTAAACTAAAGTGATCATTTTTTAAAGATAGTGAATAGGCTAATACTTGTAATTTATAATTTATTTTTTTATAGCTAAATATTAGTGTTAATTATTGTTTGACTTCTTAGAATTTTGTGATATTTCCGTTGTCATGTAGGCCTTAATAGTGTGGATTGGATTGTTTTAATCAAATAAAACACATGCCAATGTTTGAAATTAATGTAACTATTATAATAAATGTATAATAAATATTTGTTTTGATTTTCACATCAATAATTTTTGTATTAATATCCACTATTGCTTTGTGATCTAAATATTATTTATATTTTCTGTCACTTCTCACTTTATATGGCCCATAGAGAGAGAGAGATTAACTTCCTTTAATGTTTTTAAATTACAATTGATATTTTATTGTTTCAAAAATATTTTTTTTACTCTTTTAATATTTTATATATATATATATATGTTACATAAACTTTTTCTTCTATTTACTTTATGTCAATGCAACTTAACGTACAACAAGAGAATATGATTGAATTTTTAATTTGACAATAAATGCTAGTTTTAAGCATCAACACAAGACTAATTTTATTTTTAACATAGTAGCAAAAACAATTAATTAATTTTAATTTGAGAAAAAATATATATATCATGTAAAAATTTAATTTAATTGATAAAATATAAATATAGATTTTTTGCAATATATAATTAAATATTATTTGGGGCTATGGCACAAAGAGGATGTGAACAAGTCTGAGGCCTTGCATGTTATCAAAATTTGGATATTATATGAAATAAATTTTAAAAATTAGGTATTTAAATAAATTATAAAAATCACCATGTTTCATTTATTTGTAGCATTTTCATGATTTTTTAATATTTTGTCATTAGTCTAAAATTAACAAACTATTGTAATATACATATACATATATATATATATGTATATATATATATATATATATATATATATACATATATATATATATATATATATATACATATACATATATATATATATGTATATATATATATTCCAAAATGATATTTCAATTAAAAAAACAAATTATATATTACAATTATATAGCGGTAAATAATTTTTTTATTTTAAAATAGTTATCATAGAACCTAAGACGTTTATATATTTTAAATAAGATGTTTATATATCTTATTTAAAATGACATATTAAGGTTAAGCAAAATAATTTTATAATATCTTCTAAAGAAAATTTTCATATTTATGATGAGATCAGAAACAAATCATAGTAATACTGTTGGGACGCAGCATTTGAAACATGTTGACTGACCTAGATCTGTATACTCTACTAATCATGTTTAATAAAATTATAATTATTATATAAAAATACTTAATTAACTCATTTTGAGTTGGCTCATTTTGACAGTTGAAATAGACATACAATGAAATCCAACCCATCTTGTTATTATAAATTCAATTTAGTATGAGGTTGGTTGATGTCGGAAATAAAGTTAAAGTTCAAACCAAAAACAGAAAAAAATAATAATAATAAATAAAGCCATCCATCCTGAATGTAACCCATTTAAATATATAAAGGCAGGCAAAGTCCCTCTTTATTTTCATATATACTCAAGGCAAGGTTTAGTTCTAATTATAGTTAAGACCAAGTTCAATTTTAGATCCTAATTTTAAAATAACTATTTCTTACATCAGTGTTATAATTACTATGATCTATATTATAAATAAAAAAGTAACCAAATTGCCTTAAGTTATAGGCATTTGTAGTCTAATTACACCATAACATTTCTTAAATTGTGAGATTTTTAGTCTTCTCATAAATTTAATTTAACAATAAAAATCACCACGTTTCATTTATTAGTAGGATTTTCATAAATTTTTAGTACTTTATCATTAGTCTAAAACTATTGTAATACATTTTTTTTTCCTTTAAATCAGTCTATACATTCTACTAAACTAAAAGTGTTATAATTAATAAAATTATAAGTATTATATAAAAATACTTAACTAATTCATTTTGGACTAGCTCATCACATGTTACGTTAGCTTATTTTGACAATTGAGTTGGACAGGTAATGATTTTATCTAACCCATCTTATCACTCTAAGTCCAACCTAGAATGGTGTTAGTTGATGTGAAAAAAAAAAAGTCAAAGGCCAAAAGTAAAAAGTAAGAAAAACAAAATACTAAAAAAACGTTAGAGCCCACCCAACAAGAATGCAACCCATTTAAATATATAAGGGTAGCAAAGTCTCTCTTTACCTTCAAGTATTCAAGACAAAATTTAATTCTAAAGAATATATTTAGATATAATATTTTATATTTTTTAATTTTTAATTAAAATATAATAATTATATAATTTAATTATATAATTATATGTAAAAATCATATATTTATTCTATTATTATTAAAAAATATACGTTTATCATGGTTTTTAGATTTTTTGATTCTAATACAGCAAAAAAAAAAAAAAAAGAAATAACCTAAAAACTGAGCCGCCAAAACAATTTTCACAAATACTTAATTTTTTTTCTAATGGGTCACGGCATCTCATATTTAAAAGAAAAATTAAGAGGGCCGCGAGATCTCTTTTATATATATATATATATATATATATATATAATTTCTTAGCCCAAAGCTACTAGCAAGAGGAGGACATAGTGCATAATGCAATTGTTGTTGCTCACCTTACGATTTCTTTGCTTTTATACTATCCTTTCTCCAAAGTGCTTGTCCACAAATCATTTGCATACCCTATATTCGCACAGATCATAGCTCTCATTTGAATTGTTGAGATTTAATTTAAATGATTTGGATTTTATATATTTATTTTATTTTTATTTTTTTAAAATTTATAAAATATAAAATAAAAATAATTCTATAATTTTTAACTAAAAATATATTCCATATAAAAATAAAAATATATATTTTATAAAATTTAGACCATCTAAATTTAATTTAAATAATTTAAATTAAAATAAATTTTTGATTCTTTAGAGAACTTAAGTTACATCTTATAGAACTTCTATTGTTTATTGAACTTTAATTTTGATATTTCATTTGTCATTAACTTAATTTTTTTTTCAAGAATTAAAGGCCAACAAAGATAAGGGTTTGGCATGGTACTATAGATAATCGGATTTTGTTATCCAGCCATTAAAGCCTGCTCTCAAGAAATCATTAAATTAAGCCATCATTAATTTAAAAAATGTTATCTTATAATAAGAAGGGTGGCAGCTTAGCTTATCACACAATTTTATTTGCTTGTCCACAATAAGAGAGGGAAGACAATATATGCATTATTTCCCATGTGGACCAGAAAATATATGAACTATATGCAGCTCCAAAGATAAAAAGCACTTTTCTTTAAAAGTAACTTTTTTATTATTATGCAACTCCAAATATATGAACTAAATGTATTATTATTAATTATATATTAATCTTTTATATTAACAATTAAATTATATATTATATTATATATATATATATAATGTAATTTATTTATTTCATATAATATAACAATATTAAATATAATATTTTGACAAACAAAATCAAAATAAGAAAACAAATCCAATATATTATTCCTCCCTCTTAAGCCTATCCATGCGTTTGAATCTATTATTATTAAGGGACCCCAACGGCTGCATTATACACAATGTTCTCTTATTGGCTGCAGCTTTGGGCTAAGAAATTTTTTTTTATATATATAAGAGGGTCACGACATCCTTGATGCTGCGATCCTTTTAATTTTTTTCTTTAAATATGGGTCGCGGCATCATACCTATTTAAAAAAAAAAAGGTATTTAAAGAAATTGTTTTGGTGGCTTAGTTTTTAGGTTATTTCTTTTTTTGTTGGTTGTATTAGAGTCAAAAAAACCTATTTTTTATTTAAGAATTCAATAGTAAATATATAAAAAAATTACATTTAAATTTATTAAAATTACTTATAATTAAGCTTAAAAGTATTAAAACCAAGTTTTTAAACTCTAATTTAAAAATGACTATTACTTATCTATTATAATTAATTACCATGAACTACAATTATAAATATAAAAAAGTAACCAATCTGCTTTAAGTTATAGATATTTATAGTCTAATTACCCATAACATTTCTTAAACTATAAAATGTCTTAAAAATTTAAGTCAAATGAGTGGAACTCAATCTCAAGCATAGCACACTAAATAAATATATGCATGTTTATTCCTATTATACTTGTTGATGGCCAAGGTTATGTTGTATAGCACAAGAGAGACAGAAGTCAAAGTTTTAGAAGAAAGTTAACGTAAATTTATTTTTGAAGTTAAAGAAATTATGATATAAACTATGAATACCCAAAGAATATAGTTCGTATTCAATTTCATATAAATATATTTCCACTCAAGTAAAAGAGAATAATTGGCTAGATTTGAGATTTTTTAATATAATTTTATCTAAAAAGAGTCAAAATATAATTTATGAGCATCATGTTAAACTATAATGCAATTTTATCATAAATTATAAATTGTAATTCAAAATTATATATAATAGCAACAGAAAATATAAGGATTTAAATACCTCTAGTCATACATTTAAAAATTTTGATAAAGAATCTAAGATACTGATTAATTTCCATAGCAGTTTGCAATTCAAAAAAAAATAAATGCAGAAGAATAGAAAGTAGAGTGAGAAAAATAGTTTTCTAATGAACATATAAGTCTCAATTATGGTTTGCTAAGCTAACTTTATTTATCAAGGAACTCGTCAAAGTGCTAATGTAAAATTTTGCTACTTTCTTGTCGAAAGAAGATAGTTAAAAACGTGCATTTATCCACTACCCCACTAACCAAAATATTTGATAGTTCAAAATTTAAAAATCAAAGACCACCAATTAGAATAATTTGATTTAAAATTGATATATTATTTAATTAATTTTAATTCAAAGTATCCCAACTACTGATATGGAATATCTTAAATAAATATTTAATTAAAATAATATATGAATAAATATATTTAAATTAAATACTCTAACATTCTTTCACTTGGTCCACTGGCTTTTAATTTCTTTCTCTTCAAATCTGATTGGAACATTGGCGATCACGATTTATCAAATAACATGTTTATGGATAAATAAACATATGCCATAAGAATCATGATGATAAGTCTTTTAATTAAACAAGTATTACCTCCCATACATTACTTTATAACATGTCTTATATAAATTTTATAAATAAACCTTAAATATTAACTTACGTGCTTGTCAATCTCTATCAAAATATATACAAATATATAGAGAGACAATAAATTAAAATCAGAAATTTCATTTCTTTTCATGCCTTAATTAAATCAAATATAACTTAAGACTCATTCGAAGCACATAATTTTTAAACTCTTTAGGATGCATCTTTTTTGTTAGAGGATCAGTTAGCATTTCTTTTGTTTGAATGTATTTTATAATTACTTGATTAGCCTTAATCTTTTTTTTTTAAAGCTAAGTACTGAATGTCAATATATTTATTTCAACTTTCACTCTTATTATTTGTAACTAAGAACATTATAACTGTAATATTACAATGCACTTTAATAAGTCTGGAGACTGAGTTCATAATCTTAAGCCTAATAGTGAAATTTCTCAACCACGTAGTTGTGAACTTTTCTCAAAACACAAAACAAACTTAGCTTTTATAATAGAGACAATTATCAATGATTGTTTAGTACTTTTCTAAGAGATAGCTCCTTCAACTAGTAGAAAAATGTATTTAAACGTTAACTTCTTTGAGTTGACAAATCTTACCAAATTTGAGTCTGAATAACGAACAATTTTTAAATTGTTAGTCCTTCTATAAGTAAACATATAACTTTTAGTACCCTAAAGGCACCTCATGACCTTCTTAGCAGCTTTCCAGTAATCAATCCCTTAATTATCCTTGTATCTTTACAACATGCTCATAGCGAAAGCCACATTAGGTTTCTTATTACTGAAGCATAGGGGACATTCTCTATCTGTTTTTTTTTTAAGCTCATTCTCGAGACATTGAAATAAATTAAATTTGTTCTCTTTGACTATAGATGTCACAGTAAGTGAATGGTTTATCATTCTAAACCGTTCAAAAATTTTATCTATATAAGTATCTTGTGATAACTTTAAGATACATTAAGATTTATCTTTATGGATCCTTATACTAATAATATAAGATGTCTTATCCCTATCTTTTATTTCAAAATTTTTAAATAAAAAATATTTTACCTTGTGTAATAATCCTAAATCATTTGAGATAAGTAAAATGTTATCTACATATAAGATCAAAAATATAATCTTACTCTTATTGACCTTGTGGCAATACATTAATCCATAATATTTTTGACAAAACCCAAATGTAATACCCATTATTTTAAGAATTTAAAATGATAGTAATTCAAAATAATAAATGGACAAATATTAATAATTAAATTAAAACAATGAGTTAGACTTGAGAAAACTCTAGCTAGAAGTAAATAAAATAATTTTGGAACTTAAAAATATTTTAAAAGCATTTAGTTTAATTTAATACTTCTAAAATCTTACTTTAGTATTTTTTTTTCCCTCTTAATTTCCTACTTATCCAACTAAGCTTCCATTTTCTTGATGCATATCACGCGACTTCCATTTTCTTTCATTCCTCCTAAGTCAAACGATTTTGTTCCAATCTCATATAAATGCCAATGTGTGGGACCCTCCCCTTTCTTAATTAGAATAGCTCATCCTCATATTGGATTACCCACTAGCATCAGACCTATAGCACTTTTTCCAAGTTTCATGAAGTCTCCCATTCCATTTGATGTTGGCCACGTGTAATAGTTTTGGCTCTATTTTCTTTTCCCATATTTCACCTTTATGTCCCCATTTTTGTTGTTTCCTTTTGTGTTGTTTCCAAAGCTTCACGAAGGCTTTGTTTTTCTTTGCTTGGTACCTAATGTTCGAGAAGCTCCTCCTCCTCCTCGTGGGTGCTTCTCTTCTCTTAATCATGGGTATTTGGCTTATGCTTATGCATTTGTCTAACTCTTAATTTCCTTCAAATGACATAGCCTCTTCATTTTGATAGCATGGTAGCTTCCTTATCATCCTCGGTTGCTCTTGTCCACGGGTTACTTCTGACTCCTGCTTTCTACAACGATGGATTTTAGGTAAGTTTGTTTAGTATCTTGAGTTAATTTTCATTCGAGTAATGTATGATGAAAAAAAAAAAAAAAGAATTTGGGTAATTTTAAGTGATTTTGAATTCATCTTCCAGTTGTATGGATGAGGGGGTTTAAATTGGTTTTTGGGTTCTGAGCTTCTAAAGGTTAAATTCTTCTAAAGGTTAAATTAGGATGCTTAATAAGGCATTATTGCATTAAATCAATAAATTACACATTATTTTTTTTTAGGAATAATAATTTTAAGTTTCAAACTAAAATATGATATATATATATATATATATATATATATATATAAGGTAGATCCTTCTGTACAATTAGTCAAATATGTTAGTAGTTATAGACTAATGATAACTCAAAAAAAAAAAAAAAAGAAAATCATAATTGTTATAAGTAATAATATCTCTTGTCCTTAGTTTAAAATATTGTTGCAAATTTTGCCTACTAATTTTTATGCTTAGAAAAGACTAGGAATCATATTTCTGTTTGTTAATATTCGAGAATGGTGACTCAATTAATAAGTAGATAAAGCGGTTCAATGAATTGAAATTGATAATTATAGGATAACTTAAGTCACTTGATACCTTGAAATTCAAGAAAGGATATAATGAGCAATTAGTTAAATTTTGGTCTGCCTGTTTACAAATTAGATCCTTGGGTATATATGTTACGAATGGAAGTAATTGCAAAATGAGAAAAAAAAATTTAAAGAGATAGTTTAGGAGAATTGCACGTTAATATAATTGCAAATTTAATAATAGTACGGTAAAATCACACAAAAGCCTAATTCCCATTAAAATAAATAAATAATGAATAAATATAGATAAAGTACTTATGTCAATAAGTATTAAACTAGGATAATGCTAAGGTTTAGAAAAAAAAATTATAAATCACATAAATAAAGAATAATTAAAGTTGTGAATTAACCAAGCTCATCTAAGATAAGTTAGTAGGTAGAAAGATAATAATAATAATAATAATAATAATAATAATAATAATAATAATAATAATAATAATAATAATGCTAATACCATATTTTGATAAACTAGTAAATTAAAATAATCAATTATTAGACTTGGGGGAATTGACTACATTGAATTAATAGGGAAAGAGCATTAATTCAGTTCTTTAAATTTAAAAGTCATTATGATTGTGTTAGGTAATGCTTTAGACTTTTTGTTGGAAAAGTGGCAATGCTTGGTGAAGCACCATCAACTACCTGGCAAGCACAGTGAGCCATAGATTTTTTCCTTAAACTCAAACGGGTCCGTGGGTCATTCTGTTCGGACATCAATCGACAATGATCCTTCCACAGATTCACTTACGGAAACCTTATTACGACTTCTCCTTCCTCTAAATGATAAGGTTTAGTGGACTAGATTATAAAGCTTGATATATATATATATATATATATATACACACACTTTAAAACCTTCCTCTATTTTTTTTTTCCCTATGCTTCTTACTTGTTTTCTCGTGGCTTTGGGACGAGCATCTTAGGGAATATTTTTATACTTGCAAATATTTTGGATATCAATTCTTTTAGATTTTGTTATATTAAAATATGATTGTTATTGAGTTGAATTTGAAATTATATGCTACTTTAAGTAATAAATTGTGATAAAACATTGCCCTCAATCTGATGATTCTGAACTATGATAGTATTCTAATTTTGAACCTTTTGATTACTTTAAATATGAATACATGAATTTGTTTTTCTTTGGGAAGCTGTCTAGTACAAAACCCTGCAGCTAACAATAATATTTGATAGCCTTGGTGCACCTTGATTTAAACCCCAACTAGCAGGAGTGTTGCCAGCCTCGTGTGTTGGCCATCACACGTGGATCTGTTCTGATTATTGCGAATTGTATGCTTTGCATCTACAATTACTTACCTTTGCGAGCTATGTGCTTTGTGTCTGTTTTGTTTTGGTTTTAACTAAATGCTTCCTATTCTAGTTTGCTGAATGACTTTATAGTTAGAATTTTATTTGAAGTATTTGTTTTAACTGTGACACAAATGTTTAAATTATTTGCATATTGACATTATCATTTCATATCATTTGCAAATTATTTTATCCTTATTATTATTTAAAAAATAATACAAATTTATGATTGTTTATTGACTCTTAATATGCACAATGTTTTCAAGAAACTCTGTACCCACTCATCCCTTTAGTTATTGGGTTTTATGTTTTACTCACTGAGTACCGCGGCTCACCCTATTATTTATATTTTTTTTATAGATTTTAGAATTATGTCTAAGTGCCCCTTTGACTTAGCCCTAGAGTGTTGTTAGTAGAGAGATAGCGATTGGATAGCCCAGTATTAAATAACTATAGTCTTTGTATGTATATGCTTGTACGCTAAAGTTCGCTCCACAGACTACAGGCAGGATCCTCGCCTTGTTAGGTATGTTTTGTCTCGTTTAGAAGATAAGAGCGGAGCTCTCTTTCATCATTTTGATTAGTTGATTGTTGTAAGAAACTTGGTGTGTCCTAATTAACAAGAGGATCATGTTTGATTGGCTTCAACTTATTAAGTATAGAATGCTGTTGTCTTATTTATATGTGATTTGAATTTGATGCAAGGGGAAAGGGGACTATTGTATTAAAGCGTTAGTTCACTCCTACTTTCTATGAGGTTCAATTGGTGTAATTAAAAAAAAAAAGATCTTATATATTTAGTTAGCCTCACGGATATGAGATCAATTCATATTCTGTGCCAGTCATGTCTTCATTTTTTTGGGATGTGACACAAAAATCTAATTAAATTATAAAGCTTGAGATATAAGATCTATTTAAGATCATAAATTAACTTTTTAAGCTAACAAATCATATTTTCACTTGTGGTTAAGGTGTACCCCTCAAGTTATTTCATATATACCTTTTTCCCAAATTCACCATCAAGGAAGGTCGTTTTGATATTTATATGATATAATTCTAAATCAAAATAGACTTTTAATGCCAAGATGATATAGAAGAAATCTTTTTTGGATACAAGAGAGGAAATTTCTATGTAATCAATTTCTTCTTTGTAAGTAAAATCTTTAACAACCAACAACATCATTTATATTAGGTGCTATAATACCATACTTTTGAAGGAAATCAACAAATGGACTACGTGCCTATTCATCACTAGTGCACCTACTATAATATTCATCTCTTTTATCAGATCTCATAATTTTAATTTTTCTATATGTTTTTCTACCTCTACTTTATATTTTTTGAATGTATCAAGTGTTTCATTTTTATTATAAAGTAGATAGATGTACATGTATCATAAGAAATAATTACTAAAAGAGATACAATATTTTTCACCATTTAAATATAAATAAGGACAATATATATTAATGTATATAATCTTTAACAATTCTATAGCCCATACATGTTCTGCACCTTCTATTTTCATTCTAAATCACCATTTGATAAGTCTACAATTTATCTGCTCAACACACAATCACACACATGCACACACATACACACATATTCTCGACTAACTATATCTAGATAAGGAAAATTGGATTTTTTTTTTTTACCTTATATGGCTTCTCTCTTTCACCAATTTATTTGATAACCCTCAAGAATGATTCCTTTCATTCTTTTCATTTCATGACAGCCCTTTATCTCCCATTTCTTGACTAAACCAAAGTCATAATATCAACAACTAGAAAATTAATTAGGGAAGAAGGAAGCTCTCCTTGTTTAGATCATTTCTGCCTTCTACAAGTTTAACTAAAAATCTCTATTCTTACTTTATACAGCCACGTTTTCTCTAAATCTCTCAAGATGCCATAGCAACCATGGAAATATTCTTTCTTTCTTACAAAAGTGATCTCGGTTTATTAGGAAGAAAAGGGACCAAGTGAGGTGATTTAATGGCTATCCAAGTGTTACTTTGCTAGTCGTGGATTGCATCAATGAAATTAGTATAATTTGATGTTTTTAATTGTTTCTCCTTACTTCTCTAAGTGTCACTGCTCATGCTAAGGTGTCAATTGCTTTATTATCCATTAGAACAGATTATTAAGTAGAGCTTCATCGTTTGTATGGCTAAAGGATTTTAATGTCACATAACCGAAACATATATATTTATATATACAGATAAATAGTAAGATGGTCAATGTGGCAATAACTTAAGGCTTGTTTATTTCCCTTGGCTAAATGCTAAGCCACTGACCATGTTAAATCCCAGTTGATCCATGCATGCATTAGGACAATTTATGTGAGTAATGCTTAATGGATTGCATGGCTATGATATCACTAATTTATATCCATTCCATTTGTCTTTTGCCATCGTCCACTCTTAGGAATTTTAAAGGAATTACTAATCTAATAGTTTATAAAGGAGGTGGTTGGTTATGCCTGCATTATATGACATTCCAATTGATTTCTCATTTTTGCTAAATGTCAATCCTCCCCAACATAGATGGCTACCTCTTATTTAAATGGTATTTAATATATTTTCTCCCTTTTTCTTTTGTTTAGCCCATAAAATCCCATTAATCATAGATTAGCCAATTAACTCCTAATTAATCATAATTAATTTCTTAAGATTTGCTTGGATTCCTCTTTTAATTTTCCTTACTTAATTAGGTAATTAATTTTAATGATATATCTTAATATTCTCCTTTTAGTTAGTGATTCAACTTAAAAAAGTTTAGGATGTGACATTTGTAAAATTTATAAATGTGTCAAATTTTTTAAAAATAATTTTCTATAATTTCAAATAAATTTATTGACACATTAAATTTATTTCATAATTTAATTTTGGTCCAAAATAAATATGGGTTCAAACAAAAATAAAATAATTCTGTGGATTCAAAATTAAATTTTGGACAAAACTTGAGTAGGCCTAAAAATTAATTTTAAAGAAAAAAACAGCCAAAATGCCTAAAAAATGGCCCAAAATCTGTTTGTCCAAAAGGGACATTTTTGTACCAAAAAATGTGGCCCATTAGTTAGGCCCTAAGCCAAGTGACTTCTTTTAATTTTTTGTTTTTTTAATGATTTAGTAATTTAAAAAATTGAAATCTAATTATTTTTTGGTTCAAAATTACAAAATAAAAAATAGGTCAAAAACAAAAATTAGAAACCTAAGACTTTGACCCTAAAAATTTAAACAAAATGGACCAAAAAAACAAAAAATAGGCCTGGCCTAATACTATTTTAAATAAATTGGTTCATTTCATTTAAATAGTGCAAACAACATGCTATTTTTAAAGGGTCAAATGTTGCTTTATGAATGACTAAAACAACACATAATTCAAATGGTCTTCAACCTCTTGATGGATTATTTGACCCGACTTGCATCCATGACGCAACCTGATATGAAAGTCAATCATTTTTTGCTCCATTTTGAATTATTCTTGAGCTAAAATGCTCAAAATCAAGCGGGCTTTTGTTTTTGTGGATCAAAAATCCATAAAATATGAAAAATTGTATAGATTTAGAAATGCATATAAGCAACATTCTTGCATTTCAATGTCAAGGAACCCAGGGACATGCAATCTCATATATTATGCAACTAATCATGATATTAAACAATCATAAACCATATATGAATCAATATTCATCAAATAAAATGCATAACATTACCAAAATATGTAGATTTATAATTTGCATGGCAACCATTGTTCCATGAATTCCAAGTATGATTTTATATGTATTGCAAATACAACTTCAGAAATTGAAAACTAATTAATTTCAATTTAATGAAAAAAAATCCCAATTTATGAATTTAAATCTTAATAGGAAATTTCAAAATTCCTCTTTTTTCACAAAAATAAAAGGTTCATCTCCATTATTTACATAATAGGTAAAGGCTATCAAAGTTAGGCTTTAATACCACATGTTAAACTATAATTCAATTTTATCAAAAATTATAAATTGCAATTCAAAATTACATACAATAGCAGAAGCAAATATAAGGATTTAAATACCTTTACCCATGTCTTTAAACATTTTGATAAAGAACTCGAGATATTGATTAATTTCTACAGCAGTCTACAATTAAGAAAAATAAATGTAGAAGAAGAGAAAGTAAAGTGAGTGAGAGTGTGAGAGAGAGAGAGAGAGAGAGAGAGAGAGAGAGAGAGTTTTCTAGTAAGCGTATGAGTTTCCATGATGGTTTGTTAAACTGATTCTACTTCTTAAAAATTCCCTTAAAGTGCTAACATAAAACCTAGCCACTTTTCTATCAAAAGAGATCAATTCAACAATGTACAGATATCCATTAACGTATTAACAAAAATAGTTGGAGATTTAAAATTTAAAAATCAAGGACTATCAATTAGAATAATTTAATTTAAAATTGATATATTAATTCATTAATTTAATTTAAACTATCCTAACTACTTATATGGAATATCTTAAATAAATTTTTAATTAAAATAATATCTTAACAAATATATTTAAATTAAAAATTCTGACATATTATGGATACAAATTTTTTAATTAGACATATATATTTGATTTTTCAAAAAATTTAAATAATGAAAATTTTAAAATAGAAAAGATAAATATAATATAAATTTTAAAAAATAAATGGATTGAATAATAAATTAATGAAAAAATCGCACTTATTCACTTTAATATATGCCTTTAATTACAATGTATTTTCTAATCAATAAAAAATAACAATTCATCCCTAATCTATATATTTATTTGCAATAATTTTTTATTATTAAAATTAAATATTAAATCTAATTTCCTTTATATAAAATTACTAAAATTCCCTTTATATCTATTGTTTAATACCTATTTTACTATCATCTTCATTATCTCACTTCACTTTTGCCATTACGGTTTTCTCTCCCTAAGCATGAGAGATTACAGGATGACCACTAAAAATTAAACATAATGAATACTCATAGAGGGATGAATAGATGTATTGTACCAAAAGAAATTTAAAGCTAAAACAATCTTGCCTAAAAATTATTAATATAGTAGTTAAATTTATAACAACTCAAAGATGTGACTTTACTTGAAGAATAAAATATTAACTCATAAGACATTAATCAATTATTTAACTTTGAAGCATAAAAGAGTTTGCAATTAATTATTGCAAATATAAAACTAAACTAATTAATTGACACAGAATATTAAACACTATACCTTGGTAATACAACAAAACCAATGAATCATAAGAAAGGGGAAAAAAAAAGAACAAGAACACTAAGACAATTAACTATGAATGAATATTGGCATAATTTCAAACATTGCAAACATATTCCCAATGTTATAAGGCATATTTAGAACACGAGCAAGAAAATCATATTCAAAACATAGACCAATTAACTAAAACAGAGATGAACACAATATGAAACACTGTAAGATATCAGTTCAAATAATTAGTAAAATGGTTTAGCAAAAATTCCAAAACCACCAAACTAGTTCACTATAATGGATTGGTAACCAATTTGTAAAGTAGTCAATCCAAAGATGATAATGCAAAAAACAAAGAAGAGGCTAAAGAAGATAACAATAGAAAATTATCCTCGTTTTACTAAACTTGCCTATATCTTACCTTCTTGAACTTCAAGGAATTTTCTTCAACTCACATGAGCAACAATCATAACAAATAGATTTACATGTGCTCACTACTAATATTGGATTTTAGCTTACCAAAAATTTTACAATAGTTAAAGTTTTTCGCAAATTCGCCTAAAACTTTTCTTACATAAATGTTTTCACTTAACTCACCCTTAACTAACTTTTTAGATAGCTATTAAAGATTTACATAGAATGTGAAGAAGTTTAGAAACCAAGGGACTATTGCTGAACACATTTAATTATATATCGCTTATAGCTCGATAAAATCAGGGACAATGCTTAATACATAAAAGGGTAGGCAAATAGAAGCTTAACACAATGAAACTCATTTTTCTTTTGTTCTCTTCCTTTCACTCCAATTTTGGAGTGCCTTTATAGAGGAGAGACCAACTAGCCATTTGAGAAAGCTATCATAATGTTCTACAACTTTTTTGTACTTTTTAGTTAATTGATAGTGACTTTTTCTAATATTTTGCAAATTTACTTGTAGTAAGAGATTTTTGTGAATTCACCATCTATAGACTAAATTGTCCATTGGATAATGATCATAACATTCATTTGCTTCAGATTTTGAATTTTGGTTGTTTTAGAAAATTGATAATGGAGTATTAATGAAACTTGTCTTTTCTTCTTTTTCTTCATCTCAATTTTGATTGTTTAGACATACTAGGCTTTAAGAAAATTTTTTGCAACATCTTCTACATCTAATCGACTTGTTATCATTAAAATATTTGCTGATAGCTCTTTTGATAGTTTTGAAACTTGCCATATTTTTGTCTTTTCTACACTTTATCAGTCTTGGAATTAGACAGTAAACATAGGAAAAGCTTTTGCAACATTTTTTGCTTTCAGTTGACTTTAACTATAGGATGTGATAGTTGACTATAAAACCTTTTTGCTATATTGTTATGCTTCCTTGCATAGTGTGACAACTTTTTGACTTTTGAGCTTTTGACAAAATGATTGCTTTTGAATTATATCTTGACTTTGGCTCCATTCTAACTTTTCTAGATAGGATTTCTTGCCAAGAGAAAATAACAAAGTGTTACATGTATTTTCTTACTCCTCTTAAAACAATGAAATTACTTAATACTTTTTTATAATTTCTTTTAATATTTTTTGTTATCATCAAGATACTTTAAAGTTGATTATGAAACTCAAGGCTAAAAAACAAAGGTTGAAGTAAAGTCCTCAACATTGGTGCAAGGATCTTTGATATTATCCGCCTCATAACCTTTCAATCTCATGCTAGTGAGAGAGAATCAGACTAGTTGATAGCAAAAGTGAAGTAGGGAAGACAAAGAAGATTGCAAATTGGTTTTTAAATAATAAAATAGTAATTTAGATGGTAAAAGAATAAGGCTTCATCCGGAAAGTAGGATAGTTTTATAATAGAATGAAAATAAAAGGTGGATTGAAAATGAAATAGAGTTCTATGACCCATATTTATATTTGATATAACATAGAAAGAAATATAAATACTATCATTTATTTATGTTTGATTGAATAGAAATAAGGTAGAAATAGAAAGAAAAGTGGTTAAAAGACTAAAATATCCTTAAATAACTATTGTGAGGATTTTTTTTTTTGGTGATGGACACTAATTAGATGTAAATTACAATTTGAAGACAGAAATAATCCACTTCTTACAAAATAAAAAAGAATAAATTTACAAAATTTCACTATACTGTTTGGGTTTTAACTCTATTTTCTGGGTAAAATGCATTTTCAAAGAAGCATAAAAGGAGATGATGGCTGCAAGCTACTCCAAGAACCATGTTAAGAGAAGCATTTTCCTTCTACGTCATTTCGTTCTATAGTGCCCAAAGAAACCTAGGCTTTTGTCTCACACGGTTCTGGTAGCTAATGGTTAGAGGAGGATGTCATAGCATGGGACACTGGCTAAGGCAAACTTGCATGTGGTAGACGAAAATTCTTCATTGAACTATAGGTCTACTTTTGCTTGAGTAAATAAGGTCAATATGGTCTGAATATTTGCTCTCTTTCAAGCCAATGGTTTGACAGTTTAGTGTCTCCCACATAGATTGGAATTTTTTGTAGTGAGAATCTCAGTATAATTCCTCCACAACGACGTATGTGAGAGAAAGGAGAGATTTATAAAATAATATATTTCAAAAAATAAATTAAATTTTGTGAGATATTTTAAAAAGAACGTTAAAGGTGTTATTTAGAGGATCCAATTTCCTCTTACATTTAATCGTTTTTGCTCAACCAAAAGGCATTAACTACCATGCATACCACATACGTTTTCTCTCGACACTTCCACTCTCTTTCTCATTTGTAAAATCCTATCTTCCATCTTTTAATCATGGCCTGATTGTAACGGATCTATTAGACTAGGTTTTTCCATTGATGATGGGCTTGGGAGAGATCCCAGATTCCCAGTCCCAACTTTGGCTCCGATGCAATTCGCATGTGATTGTACGATAGTTCAGATATTGCCTGTCATCCACTTCCACACTAATAAAGATAAGATTGTCAAACGAGGCATCATTTGACTCTTATCATTCATACGAGGCATTATTTTATGAGAAAACTGACCCAGTCTTTCGCATCGTCGGGCAATGAACAACGCCCACCCCCCAATATGTTGCTGCGCTTGTATGAAATTAACGTAACTCGAATTACTACTATCCTTTTAGAGATGCCCGGTTATCCAGTTCCTAGGGGAAAAAAAATGTGGCCGAAAGTGGTGACCCCTTTGGTATACAAAATTTCATTTCATCACATGTAATTAATTATTCAGATAATCTATGTTCGGGCATTATTTTCTTATAATTATTCGCAAATGTATTCGGTAAATCTAAAAAATGTAATTATTTTTTTAAATGAAAAAAGCCGGGGAGAGAGAGAAAGAGTAAATAAACATGGCAATCACCTGGATATGAGCCATATTCAATGAAAAATGATGGAAGAAATTCAAGGAGGGGGACTATTCTGGGTGCTACTGTTTAAAATAATCGCAGTCACTTTGAACATTAAAGTGTAATAACAAAGAGGACCGAATATATACTCGCAAACTTCAATGAAGTCCCAAACCATCCCCCTCTTCTCCCGTCCTAGGGCTCGGGACCACTTGTTCCGTGAGAAGGAAACGCCATCAGTGGCCTCTCTTCTCACTCATCACTTCACTCTTTTCTCTGCAAAATGTGGGCCACAAACGGTGACATGCCTTTTCCCAAATGATAATGACAAGAAAACTAAGGACGCAAGTTCCAAACCATCGCAAAGCATAAAGCGACCTCTGCTTTTTACTAATTTGTCCTTGTGTCTCCATATTGCTGTAACTTGTCCTCTCTTCACTCACAAAAACCAAATATCCAAAGCAATTAGTAGGTCCGAGTTGCAGGTTGGTTCTCATCTTTTGGGGGTTCAAAACTTGCATGGTGTCCTGGGTTAAGCTTCATTCTATTAAAAATCCAAGACACATAAAGTGAAGCAGAGACGTTGTAGTTCGGAGACGGGGAAACAATGAGGGAGATAATAAGATGGATAATTAGAGCGTACCAAAATTCTACGAGGATTCGCTGATAATCTTGAAACCCTATGGAGTAACAACAATTGAAAAACAAAAAAAAGGAGAGAGGAAAGAGATTATAACCCTCAACATTCCTTAGATACAAGAAGAGCTTGATTTGTTGTCAAATACTGTAATTATTATAAATAGGATAATTAACTTTGAAATGAATTAAGAGTTGAACCCCTTCTCTAATGTATTCATGGACTGATATGAGCTATTGAAAAAATCTAATAAATCAATTAGTACTAATTCACAACAAATATTCCAGCAAACAAAACATTCATAAGAATTTTACCAGATTTTTCATAAGAGTCATTCATGATGGAAGATGAATTAAAGTTGCATGCATTGAAGTTAATTCGCTCTAGAGTTATGCTTTGCCCGGTTCAACATCAAAACAGAGAGATATTCGGGGTTAAACGGAAAAAACTAGTTTGACTACTTCCCTCACTAACTCAAAGTAAAAGCCCGATGTGTGATATACATCAATAACTCCTTCGCAAAAGATATCCACTATTTCTAGAAACGTTTCTCTTCAACAACGCAAAATTGCCCAAATACTCAATATTGACCAAGTTTGCGATATTGTGCCCATATGTCTTTATTCGTATGTCTTATTCACATCACGGGGTTAAACGGAAAAAACTAGTTTGACTACTTCCCTCACTAACTCAAAGTAAAAGCCCGATGTGTGATATACATCAATAACTCCTTCGCAAAAGATATCCACTATTTCTAGAAACGTTTCTCTTCAACAACGCAATTGAAAAAATAATAATAATAAGGAAGCTCGTGGTCCCTGGCAGGTGGGCCCCATGGTCAATACGATGAAGCCCTTGTTGCCCAAATACACGCAACTCAATATTCTTCACAGACCAAGTTTATATTGTCTATTTATAAGAAAAATATCAGTTAAAATCTTGCCAAAAACCAGAAGCAAATATCCATAATTTCATTTGAAAGCTTGATCACCTCCCACAAGGTAAGCTAAGCTAATTCCCAAGGTTTACAAGAAAAGAGTCTTACCCAAGTAATATAAGATCCTTTGGATTCTTTTTGAAATCATGTTCTTGCTTGTTAGCTCCTCGAAATACCATGTACCTGCGCATTTTTATTCAACAAAGTAACAATTAACAGAGTCTTCTGAAAGAAATGTAGACGTGCCTATTAGATATTATAAGCCACCCAATCAGGGAGAGTGGGGGACGTAGCACTTTGCCACAAGGTAGGCTATAGCCTATGTAGACGCTTTATAACTGAGAAATAACTTACATTTTTAACCAACGAGATCATTTAAGCACGCAGGGAAAGATGAATCCAAGTCAAGAAATGTTATTTGAAATTGAGGCGTGGTTCTTATAAGACTATAGCCTTAAACTCTCCTTCAGTCTTCTCTTATTGTAAATTTCCCATTTTTTTCTCAGTATATAATGAACTTGCTCCCTTCGATTTTGCCACTGGTACGTGATCCACCAAATATTTAGTTGCAGAATAATTTGAAAATACAAGGTTGTGATGCTCATATGCTTACACTTGTAAATAAAATGTATGTTTTGGAACCTTCACAGCACCACAGTTTACAACTTTTCATGGATTTGCAATCATTAAAGCATGTATGATGATTGATGAGTATTATTTTGTCCATTAATAACCGGGGACATTGAATCTTGCTAAGTCCAAAAGAGCAAGAACCAAATCAAAGTGAGCGCTTAAGCTTACAATGAGACACGATGCAGCCCAACTAATGCAGGCCTTGCATTTCTCTAACTTATTCTGATTGTACGGGTACAAATATAAACTACAGGAGTATGTGTCATGTTGTTTGAATAACTTATTGATATAGTGATGATGGGAGTTTTACCAAATAGATCCACTCTAATTTTAATTAAAATCATACCATTGTGTCAATGATGTAGGACCAACAGGGGATAGAGAAGAAATAGAGAGAAATGGAAGAAAAGGGGGAGAGATAAAGGGAGAGTAAGAACAAGAGGGAAAGGGAGAAAACAGGCATGGAGGGAGAAACAAATAATGATATTTTATTCCATTACTAAGCTCGTCTATAACCATGGGTTTATAAAGGAAACTAAGAACACACGCTTAAAACAATAAAGGAAATAGTAAGTAGAGTATTCCTAATTTAAGCCTTAATTGATGGATTAATTCTTCATTTACAAATAATTACCCAAAACACTGACCATATCACTCCAAATATTCTTTTTCCATTCATTATCAGTCACATAACGATTAGAGCTCTCTATCCATATAATCCTCTTCACATGTAGACGCACACACAGACACAAATGTTCGCATGCATTGCAATGCATAGACCCCTTTACTGTCATACCCAAAGATCCATTCTCAAAAGGCTGGGTTACCATAAAATTGTACTCGGCTATGTTTGACAGGTCCTCTACTTGGCTATGCTTGACAAGGCCACTTCTAAAAGCTTGCTGATTTTTCCAAGTCTTTTGGTTAGTTGTCATGCTTCATACCAATAGATAGATCAAATGCCTTATTAAAGTTCTCAGATGACTTGGTTCTCAGGCTCTTATCTTCATATAACTCGGTTGAACTTGCCATTTCCAAAAGCTTGCTGAAACAAGTGCTTTTATAAAATAATATTTGTATTTGGCTATGCTTGACAGGTCCTCTACTTCTAAGTTGCTATCTAAGCACGACCCTATTTTTTCAGAACTTTGATCAACTGAAAAATCTCCTGATATTTGAGATGAAATGCCAGAGCATTGCGATGAAACTATGTCAATTTACTCTTTCCTAGTTGCTCCATAACATGGTTTTTCTTGCCCTTCCTAGGCGATGATGGTATCAGTGGGTCTCTTCATTAAATTGTGGTGTTCCCTAGCGTTGCCTTCATTTGATTTCAACAGCTTGCAGTTTGATTCATCTGTTAAGCTAATTATGCTACTGGTAGTTCTTGGGGAATCTTTGCTGTTGACAGCTTCTTTTTCTTCAGTATGCTCAGTGATGTCTATTGTCACAAGACTCTAGCAACAAACAGGTTGATTCAATATCTTATCGTCCCATTTTGTATTCGTTTTTGGTTCCACCATGAGAACTTGTGGTTCGTTGACCACCAAGCTTGTGCTTTCCTCATGGTATATTTTGCATTCGTTGCTTGCTTTTAGAGGAAAGCAAGAAGTAAGCGACATGAAGGCAGACTTTCCTATCAAGTCTCCTGTCACTGCTGTTAGAGGCGGTGTGAAAGTCTCGTTTAATCCTTTCCTTCCCACGTGTGTCCTCTTAACATTTGGATTTTCTTCTGATTGAACGGGCTTTGGGGTAACCAGCTTTCTAGTTCTTTTGGGTTTGCCTTCTGTGATGACCTTGAGTTGGTGTTTGTTTGTCCTTTGTTTTCGTACTCCAGAGTGGGGAGTCGGATTCAAAGTATACTCAGTTGAAGGGGTGATGGATTCTTCGAAGGAGGCTTGAATAACATCTGATTCTTCCAAGTCTTCTGGTTGGATGTCATGCTTCATACCAATAGATAGATCAAATGCCTTCTTAAAGTTCTCAGATGACTTGCTTCTTTGGCTCTTAACTTCATGTAACTTGCTGAAACAAGTGCTGTTGTCAAAAATATTGGACTTGGCTATGCTTGAATGGCCCTCTAATTCTGAGCTCCTATCTAAGCACGACCCTATTTTCTCAAAATTTTGATTAACTGAAAAATCTCCCAATATTTGAATGAAATGACAGAGCATTGCGATGAAACTATGTCAATTATCCCTTTCCTAGTTCCCCCCTAACGTGGTTTTTCTCGTCCTTCCTGGGTGATGATGGTACCAGTGGGTCTGCTCCTTAAACTGTGGTGTTCCCTAGTGTTGCCTTCATTTGATTTCAACAGCTTGCAGTCTGATTCATCTATCAACCTATTTAAGCAACTGGTACTTCTTGGGGAATCTTTGCTGTTGTCAGCTTCTATTCTTCAGAATGCTCAGTGATGTCTATTGTCACAGGACTCTGGCAACAAACAGGTTGATTCAATATCTTGTCGTCCCATTTTGTATTCCCTTTTGGTTCCACCATGAGAACTGATGGGTCGTTGATCACCAGGCCTGTGCTTTCCTCATGGTATATTTTGCATTCGTTGCTTGTTTTTAGAGGAAATCGAACAGCAAGTGACATGAATGCAAACTTTTTTGTCAAGTGTCCTGTCACTTCTGTTGGAGGTGATGTGGAAGTCTTGTTTAATCCTTTCCTCCTCACGTACGCCCTCTTACCATTCGGGTTTTCTTTTGATTGAACAGGCTTTGAGTAACCGGCTTTCTAGCTCTTTTGGGTTTGCCTTCTGTGATGACGTCGGGTCGGTGTGTGTTTGTCCTTTGTTTTGGTTTTAGCGGTTGATTCAGATCGATACCATGGCTGCCTCCCTTGCCAGGGTTGTGATTCTCCTTTAATGGTGTAGAAACGACAGCCAATGATGATTCTATGCCGAGTTCTTGGTTGTCTGGAGTTTTATCATTGTCAAGCTCCCTGCCTGTGTATATTTTTCTCTTCTGATCGCGTTGTCTAGCGTTAGTGGGGCAAACTGTGAAATGTTTTGCCTACAGCAACCAGTTTATGCGTCTGTGGCGGATCGTGTGGATATCATAATCAGAAATATGGTCTCATCGATTAAATTTTAGGACATCAAAAAAAAAAACACACCTACTCTGTGAACGAGATTGTTTAAAAAAAAAAGACTTTTCAGATGAGAAGTAAATAGTCAAAACAAGACATGATATTGGATTGAAGTAAACCTGATGGGTTGAAAAATTTGCATGATTTAAAAAAAATAGATAAGTTTAAAAAAAGATTAGATAAAGGATGGATTTGCCTTTAAAAAACTTGAATATAAAACGGATTAGATTTTAATTTTTTTTAAGTTTGACTCAAATCCGTATTATAATTATATTTATATATTATTAATAGATAATATTATTAAAAAATTATGTAGAATTATAAATATAAATAAAAAATTATATAACATATATATTATTTTATACTTACTTATTACATAATATATTATTAAGAATAAATTATAATTTAAGCAAAATAAATTATTAATTAATAATATTATTAAAAAATTATCATATTAAAAGGTTTTATTATATTATATGTGCTCTAAATTATTTAAATTTTTTTAATATTTTTTTGAATTATTTGATATTTAAAATTTAAAAAGAAGAGTCTAACAAATAATAAAATAGATATATTTGGTATTTAAAATTAAAAAATAAAAAAATTCAAAAAACTAATTTTTTTAAAAAGGAGCCTTGGGCCTGAGCCCATAAGTTCTTACAAATTTTTTTTGTGAGCTCAACCTATTAGATATATTTTTAAATGAGCTCAATTCATAATCAAATCTAATATGAAGTGGCAGAACATGCCAGATCATGCAACTGAATGTCCAATTGAGATTTCTCTGTTTTTCCCACTACAACTCTTTCTCATTGCTTTCTACCTACTTACATATATACTTTTGTGGGTTTTTCATATTTTATTTTTTTGGTTTCGCGTAATCCTCAATGTCTACATCTTTAATCTTCGTGTTTGGCTTTTCACTGACCAATAAGTCAAATATGCCAATAAACTCGGGGAGTGGAATATTAAAAGAGCGTTTTTTACAAAAATTTGTACTTTCCCTGAGGTTCTTGAGCATTACCATTAAGGGTAATGATCGGGGTTTGTTAAAGAGAGACATTGAGATTCAGCAATGCAGTGGTGGGATTTAGAACTGGCTCGCCCTCTGACTTGGAAATAGGAATGAATGAACCCTTCACTCCATCAGTGAAGTCTACTGACGCAACATCAGCCAGAGCAAAAAGTATTGTGTCATTCCCAATGCTGTTTACTGTAGTGGCAAATTCTATCGAGACCTGTGGCCTCATGTTTATCCCTTCACATACAACTCCTCCATTAGCATAACAAGAGGTGAAAGACATAATCTTGTTTCCATTAAATTTGTTTGGCTCCGCTAGTTTGCCTCCCTAGAATCACAAATTGGCGATGGTCTTGGAAGAATAGGCTTCAAAGGCTCCTTTCTACTTGATTCTCCTACCTCCTACCTCCATTCTTGTACCCTAGAGTCTAGACCAAAATATTTTTTTAGGGATGAAACTGCTAAGTAAAACTACTTCAAGATGTTCTTATTTTTTAGTGATCTCAGTAAGTTTCGTTTAGTTCTATGATGTAAATAGAAAAAGAATATAAAAATTAATTGTGATAAGAAATGATTTTTGTATTTTTATTTTTTAAAAATAATTTAATAGTTAAAATGAGAATTTAATAGATGATATAATGATTATAATAATACAATACATATCATACAAACTATATAAATATATTACTTTCGCTCTTTGTGGCAAACCAAATAAGCACTAAAGGAAGAAAACAACATTGATAGCAGAGGTCTTCCGATTCTTCTTTCTACAACAAACGGAAACTAACATGGATGGTGACTACACATATAGTAATTATAGCCAATATTGTACTTCCTTATATTTTTGTTGCTAAGTCTTTGGCAAAAATAATCTTTTAATCTCTATAGTTTGTTATAATTTTCAATTTGATCTTTGTAGTTTACCTTTTTTCAAATCACTCCCTATAGTATGCTATCATTACATGGTTAGTCCTTAAATTTTACTAAAATTAATCATATACTCCTTGCATCTTCCAGCTAGCATAACGCTGTCACAAAACAGGTGACATGGTTGATGGTATGTTGAGGTGGTTGCATATGTTGACACACTAACCAACATGCCAGCTCTAACTTAACTCCCCACATGAATTATGGAAACTTATAGCAGCATTTGAAGCCTTAAATTTGTCAGCTACCCATAATCTTTGTTCTTCTCAAAACGTAATTGATGGAAAATACATAGGATTAGAGCTTTGAATAGAAGAATGAAAAGAACGCCACCCATTCTTTTCATCTCACGGCATTAAATAAGTAGAGAAAGTGGGGAACACTACTCATCCTTTTCATCTTAAGAGTTTCGATGTATAGTTGTTCAAGTAAGTTGTTTTATAGTTTTGAATTTATTCTAGTTTCATAGATTTGGTAGAGATCTATCATTTATTGATTACTCCATCTAGTTCATAATGCAATCTCTTTAATGCACGTTTATAATATAATCTCTTGATCGTTTAATTTAAATACATGTTTCTAATGCAATCTTTTTAGGTTGGTTGATGGAGTCACAAACTTCAATTTTTGATTTAAATGAAAGAAGGGGAAGGGTTCAATGTAGATAGGTGACCCCATAGCAACATTTACAGCATAGGCATGGACATTGGAATAAATTCAAAACTATATAGTAGCTTACCCGAATAGCTATACACTAAAATTCCTTCGACTAAGAGGATGAACAGCATTCCCCATTTTTTTTTTGGCATATTCAAAGCCCTAGGACGAAGAGAATGGTTGGCATTCCTTTTGTTCCTCTATTCGAAGCTTTAATCCATTGTGTTTTCCATCAGTTATATTTTGAGAAGAAGATCTTGGATAATTATCAAATTTAATGCTATGTGTTTCTATAATCCATATGAGGAGCTAAGTTGAAGTTGACATGGTGGCAGGTGTGTCCACATATGCAACCACATTAACATGTCATTAGCCACGTTACACATTTTCTAATGGCGTTATGCCAACTAGAAGACGCAAGGAGTATATGATTAATTTTGGTAAAATTTAGGGGACTAACCATGTATCAATAGCAAACTATAGGAAGTGGTTTTTTTAAAAAAAAAACTACATGAACCATATTAAAAATTATGACAAACTATAAGGATTAAAGGATTAATTTTTTCTAAATCTTTTAATTATAATTAGTCAATTATGTCACAATAAATTATAAAAATATATATTTATTATATTTTAATTAACAATTTTAATAATAATATTAATTACATACAAAAGCTTTTTCCTTAAATTGATTGTAAGATAGCTTGTCTAAAGACATTGTAATATTTTTGTTTTCATATTTTAATGGTTATGTATTTGATAAGTCAATAACTTTTAATAATTATTATAAAAATATTAAAATTTTTTAATAAATGTGAAAAATATGAAAAATTAAATTAAAAAAATTGGAGGTGAAATTGAAATTAATTTTAAATTTAGAAGATGAAAAAAAATACTTTTATCTAAATTTAATGTCATATGTTAAGTTATGATATGAATTTCTGAATAAAAAAAGTTTATGTTCAACTTTATATGACTACATTTCTAATCAAATACAAAATAATTGAGTGGATTTGACATAACATTTTAAATTTTTTTATTTAAAAAGATCCAAAAAATTAACAGTATTATAGATAAATTTTTTAAAATTAATAATGCTTTTATTATATTTATTTTGTTAAAGAATTACAAAGAACGAAAATCTTTAAAATAAAACAAATAAATATAATATGAATATTAGAAAACAAATAGATTGAAGAAGAGATTAATAAAGCCAACCTGAGCAAAATTTTAAATTGACTATATTAAGTGAGGTATAATCATTGATGGCACAGTTCGGGAGAGATTCCACTCCCACCATGGTGATATGTGATTTTTTTTATAGTAATATATTATATATTTAAAAAAGAGAATAATATAAAAAAATGAGAGTGTATATAAGATTTATTTTTTTTCTTTTCATTTATTTTATTTTTTATTTTTTTAAAATACACATACTATACATTTATTTGCTAACTACAAAAGATCCAAATCCTACCCATGGCTCTAATGTGATTCATCTTTGATTGTAATAAAAAGGATTTTGTAAAATAAAAAAGTGATTGAGGGGAATGGGATTGAGTAGAATTTACTTATGCAAGCTCTTTCTTCTTTTGTCAAACTCTTTTGAAAACTTTAAATTAAAAATGTTTAAATTAAAAAACTTTAAAATATGAAATTATTATAAAAAATCTAAAAATAAAAAATTTTAACTTAAAGTCCTTCACTATAATTTTCTTACACAATTTAAATTTTTTATCTTTAAATCTTTTAAAAATAAAAATCTTCAACATAAAAATTTTCAATTTAAAGTCCTCAACTTTTAACTTTTCTCTTATAAAACTTATTTCTTTACCTTACCGAAAAGAGATCATCCTAATCCAAAGATAAAATTGTCAAATACCCAATCATCTTTATTTGGCAGAACAAGGTATCATTGACCCTCCTTAGTCATATTCCAATTTTGGGTAGATTAAGATTTTAGTCGTCGAATTATTTTGAAATTTTTATCAAATTATTATATACATATCTGGAAAACAATTCAATGATTGAAGAATTATTTTGATAATTTAAAAAATTAAAAAAATTATCTTCAAAAGACAAAATTAAAAAAATTAACTAAATCATTAATTTATTCATAATTTTAAGAAATATCACAATCATTTAAAAGACAATGGAGAGGCAATTTTTTTTTTTAATCAAATGAACAAACATAAAGATGATGTTTATCTCTCTTCTTTTGTAAGCTTCAAATTCGGAGCTCGATTCAATTGAGAAACAAAATACAAGGTCAAGAAAGACAATGTAAATCAGAAACGGGGAAAAAACATTCATCGGAATTTGTTTAATGATACCAGATTTTTCGTAATAATTATTCTTGACAGAACAAGAATTAAAGTTGCATACGTTAAAGTTATTTGCTCTGGATTTGTGCTTCACTTGGTTCAATTTCAAAACATAGAGATCAGAGTTAAACGAACACAACCAATTTGAAAATTTCCCTCACTAACTCATAGCAAAAGCACGATGCAATATACGTTAGTAACTCTTACGCAAAAGATATCTACTCTCTCTTCTAGAAATATGTGATTAAGAAAATAAGGAAGCTCGAGGCCCCTGGTAGATGGGCCCTGTAGTCAATACGTTGAAGCCCAGGTTTCTTAGTACACGTAAGGCAATATTCTCCATGGAACAAGTTGACGATATTGGGCCCATATTTCTTTATACTTCTCTGCACAACGAGCTTCATCCCTTCTCTCCCTCCAGATCAACAGAATTAGAAGATAAATTGGATAGAAGTATGGAACTGGTGAACTGTAAAAACGAGCAAGCAATAAATGCTTGGAATCCTTTTATTTAAGAAAATTAATATCCATAATTTCCTATGAAAGTTCGGAGAAAACATTTAAGAGATCACCTTATACCACAAGGTAAGCTAAAGGAGAGAGCAAGCAGCAGATCCCCTAGGTAATTACAGTGTCTAGCAATACCCCTTCAACCAAAAAGAATTAGCTGTATTAATAACTTCCAAGAGAAAGAGGAGAAAGAGCATCAAGAATATTGGAAATTTCTCACAACAGTTCTAGGATGACAGTGACATGCAATTCAGATTTTTTTGCTCCTGCTGGGATATCTAAATGGCTCAGATTGTAAAATTTTTTACCTTTTTTTTTTAATCTTAATCATCATTTTTTTAAAGGTTACAATTAGAAGACTATTTTCATTTTGTGTTTAACTTTCTTTAAAATAAGAAAAATGTCAAAATTAAAAAAAAAATTGAAATTTAAACTATTAAGATTTTGATTTAGACGGTCTAAATACTCCCGGAGAAAGAGCATAAAATCCAAATTGTAATCACATGGTGCCATCAATACAAACTAAGCTGTGAAATGACAAAAAGGTTCAGATTCTCTATAAAATGCAAAAAATAGTGGTGTGTTGTAGTGATTGATGATGCATTTTTTACATGCTTGTGTTCTTATTATTAATAATAATAATAATAAAGGAGTTAAATACGTGATGACTTTGCCATGCACTCTTCAGAAAATGGAAATGGCAAATCGAAACCATCATTTGTTTACCTTACCCCAACCCTTGTCCAAAGCAGGGGCAAAAGGAACTTCAGAATTCGCATTCATATTTGCAATTGTCCTTTTTTGGAGGTTGACAACTTAAAAAATGGTACAGTCAAGGCTATTGCCTATACTGTCTCGATTTCACTAGATTTAGTTCACCCCTAGATCATGGTTTCTAGCCGTAAAGTGCTATGTGCAATAGCCTCTGAAAAACAAATGCATATTGATTCCAAACAGATTGATGATTTTTTTAACTCCATAATCTGACAATGAAAATGTAATGAAGAACAAGAAAAGAGTTCATATGTCATAATGATAAGAAAAATATCAGACGAAATCTTACCAATAACCAGAAGCAAGTAACTTGCCTCCAATGACTTTTGGAGGCTTACCCCATATAAGAGCCTTTGGATTCTTTTTGAAATCATGTTTTTGCTTGTTAGCTCCTCGAAATACCATGTATCTGTGCATTTTTATTCAACAAAGTAACTATTAATATGGCCTCATGAAAGAAATGTTTATGTGCCAATAAGATATTATGGCCTATGGGTAAGTTACCCAATCAGGAAGATAAAGCAATTTGCTACAACACCAGCAGTTGATAGCTCCACCTCGTTCCACAAAAGCCACCATCCCTAACAACAATAACGGATTGTTAACGCAAGCAAGATTTGTGGAAGCCATATTATATATACAGGTACATCTATGAAAACCTGTGGTAAGCTCCTCTTCCCTACACAGACAATTATGTGCTTGAAATATGCACCAAAGCATTTAAGGATTATGTTTTGTGGGCCAATTTTGGCCATTGCTAATATTGATTAATAGAGAAACATTATTTTAATAAAAGTACATGAACAGGCCATAAGGAACAGTGACAAATCCTGCATATGAAGAGTTGCCCCCACTGAAAACTTCAGAATACAAAAAAGAGGGCAATAGAACAAGTGCTTGAGCAAGTGGCCCTAGAGAAAGAGAGTCTAAAAGTGATTTTATAACTGCTCGAACTAAATAACTTATTCGTCCCCATAGAATTCCAAACAGCTTGAGACTCTAATGCATAACTTCATAAAAGTGTTAATGAACCTTGGGAGACACTTTTTAACTGAGAAATACCATACATTTCAAGTCAATGAGGAAATTTAAACACACAGGGAAAGGTAAATCTAAGTCAAGAACCGCCATTTGAAATAGAGGCATGGTTCTCATAAGGCTATATATAGCCTTGAACTCTCCTTCTGTCTTTTCTTATTGTTATCATTTTTTTTCCCCTTCCCCCTACTTTTTTCTCAGCGTACAATAAACTTGCTCCCTTTGATTTTGCCACCAGTATGTAGTCCACCAAATATTTAGTTACAGAATAATTGGAGCACGGCTATATATAGCCTTGAACTCTCCTTCTGTCTTTTCTTATTGTTATCATTTTTTTTTTCCCTTCCCCCTACATTTTTCTCAGCGTACAATAAACTTGCTCCCTTTGATTTTGCCACCAGTATGTAATCCACCAAATATTTAGTTACAGAATACCACCAGTATGTAATCCACCAAATATTTAGTTACAGTTGGAGCACGGCTATATATAGCCTTGAACTCTCCTTCTGTCTTTTCTTATTGTTATCATTTTTTTTTTTTCCTCTTCCCCCTACATTTTTCTACGATAAACTTGCTCCCTTTGATTTTGCCACCAGTATGTAATCCACCAAATATTTAGTTACAGAATAATTGGAGCACATAATGTTGTAATGTTCATATGCTTACTTTAGTAAATAAGAAGTATGCGACTTAAAATGAAGCATGATGATGAAGCCTAACTAATGCAGGCTTTGCAGTTTATATGATTTTTTCCAATTGTAAGGGTACAAATCTAAATTATAGGGGTTTGTGTCATATTGTTTGAATAAATTATTGCTATATTGATGATGTGAGTTCTACCACATAGATCCTGTCTAACTTTAATTGAAAAGGATAACATTGTGTGACATAGCCATTGGAGCTCACTGTCCATATAATTCTCTTCACATGTAGACACACAAATGCTCACATGCATTGATATACATAGACATCTTTACTATCAAAGGCTAGGTTTACCATAAAATATGAGAAATTGATGGAGACCTAAGATAGCATAGGGAACCCATCCTTAAAAACCGCCTTTTAAGGTGAAAAAACCATGCCACTTGAGTACCACAAAAACAACTTGTTACTACCTAATGTGGGGCTCCATCATAGCACCATCTTTGAAGAGCCAACATCCTTGACGATTGCACTCTATAGCACTCACTCTAGCTACCGAGTTGCACCCTCCACAAGTATTCTTTTCCATAGAAGTTGGTCCAACTCTGATATCAATTGATGGAGACCTAAGCAAGCACGGAAAACCCACCCTTAAAAACCAGCTTGTAGGGGGGGAAACCATGCCACTTAAGTACTACAAAAATTATTTGTGGCTACCCCATGTAGGATTCCATCAGAAACTCTCCAGAGTGAAATGTTAATTTTATTGCCAAAAAGTCTTATATAGCAAGGAACCAAAGAAAATTTATTTTCAAGTCAATGCAGTTTGATCTTTAGATTTAAAAGGTGGACAACAAAGTCAGAACAACAACAATCAAGATGATGAACAGAACAGCATTCAATGCTTGTACTCAAGCCAAATTTAATAGTGTTATTTCAATACACAACATTATGACTAAGTGCAAAACAAGTCAGTAGCATATATCCTATGTGTATAAATTCCAAGTTGCAAAATCTTATTATTATTATTGTTTTTTTTTTTTTTTTCAATCCCAGCTTATGGTTCTAGCAACTTGCCTGTATGCTAAAAGTGAAGGGAATCCACACTAGATCTCCAAAGACCAACATGAAGCCCAGTCTCTCAGCGATTATGTCCCACCTGCAAAAAACAATTCTCACCATAATTAGTGTATACGGAAGATTGATGAAGGATGAGAGATAACTGAGCGATAAGTTCCCATTTACTGGCAGAAACTTTGCAGGACAAAAGAATTGTGTGAAGAATTAAGAATTTCAAAGCAAACTTCACTTAAAAAACAAGACACAAGATATTAAAAATAAAAAATACTGCGCATAAAAATGGCATTCCAACAACGTAAAGTCCCCCTGACATGCTGGCGAGAACATAACAAGACAGAGCTTCACTTGCACTCATACAGATTTTTGAACTAGCATAAAATAAAGCTTGAAGGAAATTTTAAGAAGCATAGATTTCTACACAGTGCCTCTAATTGAGCAGAAAACTGTGCATATAAAACAACTACCCAATGCACCTATACCATTCATATTTATTTGTATAAGTTCATTACGATGTGTAGTATTTGATATTTCATGTCCTACAGCATAAAGGTATGGACAGCAATTTTATAGCCAAATAATTAGCATGAAAGCTTGCCACTTCTTAACCAAGTTTCATTGGATCTCCTAAAAGTAGTGACTGACAAATCACTTCCCACAAGAACCTGAAAACAGCTTATTCATTTAGCTTGTTTTTTTTCCCAAAAAGCTTAGAGCATAGAACCTGAGATAAAATTTATATAATCCAATATTCTGCTAGTGGAATGGAGGTAATTCACTTACGTGGATGTCATGTACTCTTCATGTACAAAGTAGTCCAGAATGTATAACTGAAACAAAGGTGAAGAAATTCACATATCAGATGCCCAAAGTAATGGCGTTTTAATCAAATAAAGATAGTATGCATGATTTCTAGATTACCACACAGAATAATTGGTAGAGGATCATTGATTGGCTCAAAGTACCATCTTGAATGCTCTTTGCAAGAACTGATAAATTGATAAGAAGCCACCCCATCATTCCAGCTCTAACAAAGAAAAATCTGCAAAACAAAATTCCACTAAAGGTTTGGCAACATGTTGGATTGACTTTTATCATCGCGGCCATTACACTATGCTAAGGATGTTATATGTTATCTTCATTGAAAAAGTCAGTTATGATGCATTTTAGAGCACAAGTTAAAATTACATCACAACATCATCTTTTCTTGCCCATGTTTCCACGGTGATTACTAGTATCCAGTACTAAAAAGCACAACTCTCTTAACATGCATACATCATTTACACTTTTTCTGAAGGCATGCTGTATGGACCCAGTGTTAGACAGCAACTTAGATGTGGAAATATGGGACATAATGGCTGTGCCAATGCATTTTGAAGGACAAAAGCAGACAAGAATTCCATATGGATATAGACAAAAATATACAAATAATAAAAGTAATAACTAAATTTTAGTATTTTGAATAATCATTATGATTTACCTAAATATATCTTCCATATATGGGTAAGGGGAATTGCCATTCATACCATCTCGCAACTTATTAATACACATGTGGAATCAGAACAAGCAAGGAAAAATAATGAGTAGATCACATACTTGAGGTCAATACCCATAAAATGAGGATTCAGCTGTATTCCAAACCACCTATTAAATTAGAATAGAAAACAAATTAAAAAAACATTGACCACAGCAATACAATTGAATCAAGGGAATAAAGTCAACTATTTCAGCTCTAAATTTAGCACTCAGTTGTTTGTCACGAAGACAGAATGATGCCATTTTAAGATTTAGTCTAATTCAATCTTTATAACACAAACATGACACACTCAAAATATGTGCATACATATTCTAGAATAAAATTTTGAAACCTTGTTATTAATACCATTAATTGCAGCCAAGGGACAACAATACAAGATATTTATGTCCCATTCTTATCTCAAGAATAAGGTGCATCTAGTACCGGATGGATCAAATCAAAATACAGTACTAGTTAGACTACAATAAAATATTATATCCCTATACCTGAGAAGCATGTCCCAAATATTAAGACTTTTTCTGTCCAAATCCATGGCATGTCATTTTGCATGCCATGCATCTGTATTTGTGTTTCATAGCTTCTTAGCCTAGTACACAACCTTTCTTAACTTACACTCTACTCACCCTTGAGAGACCTAGAAAAAACAGTTTTTTAGGTTCATTTGATATAAACTTAACAACACAAATGAAATGTTGCATGAAAAGCTAAGGCTTGGGAATTGAAAGAACCAAGTGTGGAAACTCGGTAACCAAAGTCTAATTTTATTCATTATAGAATGCTGATTATATAGCCAGATTGATAGCACATATATTGCCACCTAATAACTGATGTTGCGAGAATAAAGGAAGACAAAACAGAAAAGAATTGATTCTGATCTGATCCCACATAATCAGGTATATTATTATCCTAACTAGAATATAAATAATTAGGAAATAATTAATAAAATTAACTAGGTCTCCAATGCTCCCCCTCAAGTTGGTGAATAGATATTAATCATTCCCAACTTGCTTCTAAGTTGTTCAAATCTAGTCCTTGAGAGAGCTTTAGTGAGTAGATCTGCTACTTGTAACTGAGATGATAAGTATGAGAGTTCAATGATGCTTGCTTTAATTTTCTCCTTTATAAAGTTTCTATCAATTTCAACATGTTTAGTTCTATCATGGTGCACTGAGTTCTTTACAATCTCTATGGTTGCCTTGTTATCACACCAAACCTTTGTAGGAGTTTGAGTTTTAATTCTGAGTTCATTCAAAAGCCTAAGTATCCACATACCCTCACATATACCCAGTGATAGTGTCCTGTATTTTGCTCCTACACTGCTCCTAGCCACTATTAGTTGTTTCTTGCTTCTCCATGTAGCAAGATTCCCCCAAACATAAGTGCAATAGCTAGTGGTAGATCTCCTGTCAATAGTGGACCCTGCCCAATCAGCATATGTAAGAATTTCCACTCCTCAGGACTTCCCTTTCTCAAAGAAAAGTCTTCTTCCGGGTGTCATTTTTAGATACCTTAAGATTTTGTAAACTGCCTCCATATGTTCTTTTCGAGGTTCCTTCATAAATTGGCTTACTACACTTACTAAAAAACTTATATTTGGTCTCATGTGAGAGAGATAAATCAATTTCCCTACCAACTTCTGATATCTTCTTATATCAATAGGAGTTTCATCTTCATTCAAACTCAATTTATGAGTAAAGTCCATTGGAGTTTCTAAAGGTTTGGCACCAACCATCTCAATTTCTTTTAAAAGATCAAGAGTACATTTCCTTTGTGGCACATAAATTCCCTTATGAGATCTTGCCACCTTCATTCCAAGAAAATATCTCAGTTTTCCTAAATCCTTAACATCAAATTCTGATGCTAAAGATTTCTTGAGCTTTTGTATTTCTTCAACATTATCACCAATCAGAATTATATCATCAACATATACTATAAATATAAAAGTTTTATTATTCATGTGCCTCACAAATAGGGTGTGATCAGTTTGACACTAATTATACCCTAGTTGTTTCACAACTTTTATGAACTTCTCGAATCAAACTCTAGAGGTGTGTTTGGTTGGAGGTTTTTGGAAGAGAGGGGAAGGAGATAAGATGTTTGGTTGAATAAAATTGGAAAGAGGAAGAAAGAAAGGCAAATTTTCCTCCCCTCCAAATGTTTGGTTGAATAAAATTGGAAAGAGGAAGAAAGAAAGGCAAATTTTCCTCCCCTCCAAATTGGAGGATTTTGGAGGGGAGAGGAGGGGAGGGGTATTTTTTAAATTATAATTTATTTTATTGCCTCTTAATTTTTTAATATTTTAATATTTTAATATTTAATAAAAATTAAGATAATTTTTTTCATCAAAAATTAAAAATAAAAAAAATATTAGAATTTATAATTTTTTTTTACAATATTGATATAAATAATTTTTTTATAAAAAATAAAATTAAAATAATATAAAAAGTAAATTTGTCCAAATATAATTACCTCCCCTCCCCTCCGCTCCGTTGAACCAAACGGAACCTAGGTGATTGGTTGAATCTATATAATGATTTATAAAGTCTACACACCTTATTGGACTTTCCAAACTCATCCCAAGTCTTGTGGAATTTCCATATACATCTCTTTTTCTAAGTCTCCATTTAGAAATGCATTTTTAACATCTAACTGGTGTAAGGGCTAGTCAAGGTTTGTAGCCAGTGAGAATAATATCTTGATAGTATTTAGTTTTTCTATCAAGGCAAATATCTCCTGGTAGTCTATTCCATGAGTCTAAGTAAATCCCCTATCAACTAGTCTTGTTTTATAACAACTAATGCTGCCATCTAGATTATATTTGATGGTGAAGACCCATTTACACCCAACTGCAATCTTTCCACTTGGTAACTCAATAATTTTCCAAGTATTATTCTTCTGAAGCGCCTTTATCTCTTCATTAATAGCTTCATGCCAGTTTGAATCTGCTATAGCTTCCTTATAGTTTGCTGGAATTTTCTCCTTAGAAACACAAGAAACGAAACTTTGCATATTTGAAGATAAGTGCTCATATGAGATAAAATTACTAATTGGATGCATAGTACATGTCCTTATGCTTTTTCTTAGAGCAATAGGAAAATCTAGATCTTTAGGAGTTGGAGATGGTTCAGAATCTTGACATTGCTTTGGAATATTAAGGGTTTCCTCCTCTGCTGCATGTTGGTGGTTCTGGTTTCTTGGTTGTTTAGAATATACAATGACCTCTTTTTCCATAGGTTGAGTTGCCACTCCTGTTTCAACATGTTCATCCTTGGTTTGGACAGGTTTAGGATTTGCAAGGCTATTGTGAGGATCTGCATGATTGATGTTGGCAATATCAGAATCTGTATAGGTGATGCCAGGATCAATATGGGTGTTGTGATCTTGTACAAATTTAATGCTTGGTTGTAAGGCAAAAAGCAGATCCAAAAATCCCATTCTTCACCTCGATTACTCTCCCCCTGAATGAGATTTTCGTGATAATATGATTTGTTTTCCAAAAATGTGACATTCATGGTGGTGAAAATTTTTTTCATTGTGGCAGAATAACAGCGATACCTTTTCTGATTTGGTGAATACCCAAGGAAGATGCATCTAAAAGCTTTAGAATCAAGTTTAACACTTTGTTTGTTGTGCACATACGCTACACAATGAAATACTTTTTGTGATATGGATGAAATGAGATGGCTGTTTGGATAGGTTTTAGCAAATTTTTACAAAAGTGTTTGAAAGTTCAAGGTCATTGAAGGCAGACGATTAGTTAGAAATAAGGCTGTAAGCACTGCCTCTCCCCAAAAAATTTTTGGAACATGGTGGGTGATTATTTTTACATTCTGATGTTCCATTTTGTAGTGAAGTGTAGGCACAAGACGTTTGGTGAATGATTCCATGATCATTAAGGTATTGTTTAAAGGAAGAGCTGAGGTATTCCTGTCCATTGTCACTTCTAAGGATTTTAATAAGTATTTGAAACTAATTTCTTATCATCGAGTGGTAATTTTTGAAAGTTTGATATAGGTCAAATTTATTTTTCATAAGGAATACCCAAGTAAGACGTGTATGGTCATCAATAAAGATAGCAAACCATCTAATATTTGAGTGTGTTGAGGCAAGGGTAGGTCTCCATATGTCACTGTGTATAAGGGTAAAAGGATGGGATGGTTGATGTTTGTGGGGTTGGTATGTATTTTTGGTATGCTTTGCCATTTGACACACATCACAATGGAAGGGAAGATCATTTTTATTCAGAGTTAGGAAACAATTTTAACATGTAGTTAAAACTGGGGTGGCCTAACCTATAATGCCACAACATCAAATCTTTATTTGTAAACTTTGTTGTCTGAGCCTTTCTTTCTCTATCTTTACTTCTATCAAGATAATAGAGACCCTCAAACTCTTTAGCATTGCCAATCTTCCTTCTCGAGTCCAATTCTTGAAATACACTGCCAGTGGTAATAAAATTAGTACTGCAATTTTGAGCCTCGGTTATCCTGCTAATTGATAAAAGATTACACTTAAGTCTTAGAGCATACAACACATCTTTAAGAATTATTTCATCTGAAATATTCACTACATCAATTCCCACAACTTTGGCAAATGTTCCATTTGCAATTTTAATGTTAATTCCATCTTCACATGGATGTATATTTTTTACAAGGGTAGCATCCAAGTATTTTGTTTCATAGTCCTACCCTTAAGTGCAAGAATAGAATTACCTGCATGGAATATATAACCCTTACTGATCGTATTTTTAGATTGAGTAGTGTTCTGGTTATGGCTATGCTTCTCCAGCAACTTTCTCAAAGTTTCTATCTTTGCTATACTTAGACTTCCCTAATTAGGTTTTTACTTATCATCTTGGGATACATGGTATCCACGATTCTCTGTCTTTGGTTTGTTTCTGGTGTTCGGTGGCCTCCCATGGATCTTCCAAGGTCTCTCTAATGGAACCACTTTTATTGCAGTGATCACACCATCCCCTTCCTTGTTTCTTACCTCTCTGATTTCTAGATGGTCCTTTTAAAGCTAAAGTAGAAGTTTTAGAATTTACTGGGGCACTTCATGTCAAATGTTGCCAACTTTCCTCCCATTTAACTGTGTCGAATGCTTCTCACAGTGTTGGTAGAGATCTAATACCCATGATTCTGCCTCGAACATCCTCAAATTTTGGATTTAATCCCAACAGGAAGTCATAAGTCCTTTCTCTGTCAAGTCCTCAAGTCTGTCCCACATGTCCACTCCTGTGTGTCATGTAAGTCAATTTGTTGCCCTAATTTTACTAAAGAAGTATAGTACTGCATTACACCTTTGTCACCTTGCTTGAGCTTTCGAATCATCCCCTTTAGTTGGAACAATGCAACAACATTTTCCATGGCTGAGTATGTATGTCTTGCTGAGTCCCATATTTCTTGAGTCGTGGTTGCCAACAAGTATCCTTCACTAATATCGAAGTTCATCGAGTTCACTAGCTAGGTCATCACCATATAGTTTTCAATGTAACAGGTCTCATATTTAGGATTATCGGGCAGTGGCTGCTCTACTTCTTTGGTGATGTACTTCTCTTTTCCTCTCCCACAAATGAACATTAAGACGTTGTCAAACCACTGCAGGTAATTGTCTCCATTTAGCTTATGTCCAATCGCCGATGGAAAAGAGTCATTCAAACCACCTAGCAAGAGCGGTGCATTGGGTCGCTGGTTGGCCAATCCTTGTGGGGCAATTTCAGACGACTCAGAGCTATGATTTTTTGAGTTACTATGGAGTGCCCTCATCGTGCCAAATCTAATAAGTTCCCGAGCCATGCGCATGGTGCTCTAATACCATGTGAAAACTCGGTAGCCAAAGTCTAATTTTATTCATTATAGAATGTTGATTATATAACCAGATTGATAACACATATATTGCCACCTAATCAGCTGATGTTGTGAGAATGAAGGAAGACAAAACAAAAAAGAATTGATTCTGATATGATCCCACATAATCAGGTATATTATTATCTAACTAGAAAATAAAATAATTAGGAAATAATTAATAAAGTTGACTAGGTCTCCATCGCCAAGAACCTTTTATATTGTATTGAATGAATAGTGAGAGAAAGACTTGTAGCATATATGACCTAGCAGGAGAGAAAGATAAACGTAATGAAAAAACTCATTGCATACTCCTAAATATTCTTTCCCATTGTCTCCTAGAGGATGAGGGTGTTGCCAAAAAATATATAAAACACAACTTACAACTTAAAACCATTCTAACTTGAGCAGACATCAATCCATGCAACCTCAGTATTTTCAACGTACCAATCATGAATAAGGTTTCCACTGATATGAGGTTTTAGGGATGAATCTTTGCTTCGTGACTTATAGCCAGCAAAATAGAGAACCAGGGTCGCCTAACATGTATATGGAAGAAAGGAACAAACACAATAAGTGAAAAGGCAAAATATATATATATATATAATGCTGTAGAGAATAATAAGAATAGACAGGTAAACATTCAAATGAGCTATCATTTGACAAAATTGCAACTTGCAAGATAAAAACATTATTAGGATTATGAATCAGAGAATGACCTTGTTTTGTCCCTTACCCCTTGTTTGGTTTGAGGGGAGGGGAGCCCCTCCCCTTGTTTGGTTTGCAATCCTCCCCTCCTCTCTTATCCCTCTAACTTGGGGGAATTGGGAGGGAAAGTTGGAAAAATGACTAAAATGCCCCCTATTTTAATTATTAATTCTATATTTCATAAAATTTTTATAGGTATGGTTGAGGAGAAATTTCAATGTACCAATTAACACGGGTATATTGCCATATTGAGAAAAAAGTAAACATGCCAATATTTTCAACTCAAATGCATTTTAATTTTATAAAATAAAATATGTTAAATTATATATTTGTTGAAATAATTATTTAGTTAATTTTATTTGTTTACAAATTTTTTTAAAATAATTATAATTATAGATAATTTTTTACATTTATTTAATTTGGCAGTGACAATATTCAATTTTTAAAAATAAAAAAATAATTAACAGTATTATCATTACTTTTAAAATATATAAGAGTAAAATGGTCTACATATTAGTATTTTCCCTCCCCTCCCCTCCCCTCTCGAACTAAACAATATATCTGAACCAAACAAGGCCTTAGTTAAAATTGAAAGATTGGCTATTAGTGTATATTCCCAAAACTCCATCCTATTGGTATGGTTGAAATGAAAAGTTTGTACTTATGCCACATAGGTATTGAGTAATACTGTAATACCACCAACACAACTTTACAGTTACGACAGGACACAGCTGAATACACGGCTGCATCTACCACTGAGTTGTAAGTGCCCCACTAAAACTTTTTTCTATCAAACTCAAGTAGCCACATGATATTGCAAAGGGAAAATCAAATCATAGTGAATACATATAACTAAGATGCCATAAGTGAGATTTTTTAAGTCGTGGCTTTAAGCTTACATACAAGAGAACTGAAGATAAAAGTTGTAGACAGCAGCTCCAGTCCTCTCTCAGAAACAACCTGCAAGAATTGCCATAATTCACCATAAAATATAAATAAATAAAATCGGTGTTATGTTCTGCAGGATTTTATTCTTCACAAAATGTTTGTTACTGCATCAAAAGTCATCCGGGGCCATTCTGGTTTTGGCCTACATATTATGATATTATATAAACGCATCTAATAAAACTAGACAGGCCAATGTTTTAGGAGCAAACAACAATAATCATAGAGGAAGACAATCGCATTAAGCTGAATTTAGCAACAAAAGATGTCATAAGCAGAGAATACATACAGTAGGCGACGTGAAACCCATACAGGCACTGATTCCAAGAAGTGCAACCAACAGAAGAAGTGAGAACAGACCTGGGAAATGCGAAAAACAAATTATATATTTACCCAGGTCACTTCTACTCTCTTCTTTTCAAGAGAACATTCTGATATAAAGGAACTGCATTTAATAGAACTGACCATTGCAGCGATAGTGAAGACGAGTTCCATCCGCCAAAATAACCCCAGGAACAACTTTTCCAGGCACAACGGATCCAGCTATCGCCAAGTAAGTAAAGAATCCCACTAGTAAAGCAGCCTAGCCCAGATGAATCAGGCGGAAAAAAAAAAACAGAATGGAAATTTCATATTATATCCATATAATTGGAATGCTGGAGACTTAATTCATGAATGGGGTACTAACGGAGTTCCAAGACGGAATCAAAGCGTGAAGCAGAAAACCCAGATCCATCTCTACCTCTCTCACTCTTAATTTCTCAATTATGTAGCCACGTTGACTTCACTATCAGGTTTAGATGCTATGCCACTTCTCTCCCCTCACTCCTTTCAGTCTCGCCCTCAGCTACTGAAGCCGCTGCTGAGATTTGACACAACTATGCGCACTCCAAACCTTTTCTGTTTTAAATTTTCTTCCCTCAGCTAGCTTCCTTATAAATGGATTGGAAAGGAGTTACAATTTGGTCTGCCAAATAAATACCACAAGCTATAAGCTATCGACGACAAAACGACAAGAAATGAAGTTGGATTTGAGTCGAGGCGACGATAAATTGTCTCTCTCCTCGTCTGGAATGCTGATGAGTCAAAACGGGAGAGTGTGAATTGAATTTTTTTTTTTGGTTTTTTAACTCACTTTTTTTTGTCCCTCTTTTTTTTGTTATAATTACAAGTAGGGATGGGGATCGAGCCCAGAAGGCAGAGAGAAACGCGAGTGTGACCAAACATCCCTCTTTTATTTCTCTCCATTTGAGACGCAATTTAACTTGATCTAAATCCAAAAGTGAAAGCCCGTGCATGGATGCGCTTCCTCAACCATAATCATTTGATTAAGGGATTAATATTAGGAATTTTTGCCTTTTTGGGTTGGTTGATTGTAATATATGTTTTTCTCTTTCTGCAGATTCGATATATTTAAATTTTATAAAGTAAAATTTTAACTATAATTATATTTTTTAATTAAAATATTTTTATATTTATTGTTTTATAATATAATAAATATTGAATATATTAAAATACATATAATTTTCTTAAATTTTAGTTTAGATATAGAAAATTATTTTAAAAAATTAATCATTTGATTCTTATAATTTATTATTATTTTAATTTTGAATCGTTTTAATATTAGTCTTTAAACTTGACCGACATTAAAATTTTACTTCTAATGATACGCACGTGTCATAACAAAGTCAAATTTTGACTAAGTTAGCAAACGGTTTGTCTAATCACTGCCACATGGCTTCTAACTTGGCATAATAGGGATATCAGATTAAGCAGAAAATGCTTGCCTCGTCTTCTTCCACCTCTGTTTTGATGGCCATGCCAGGCGAAGATGAAGACGAGGTGGTGGGGGCTGATATTAAATGCCGCCTCTTCTACCCCAACAGCCTTCCTTTTCTCTTGGCCAGTATGCAGGAAAAACGTGAGGGTCCTCCACCACTTTGCACAAAAATGTCATCATTTGCTGAGGTCGTTATTTGAAAATTGTTTAAGCTTCATACTCATTTCTCAAAAGTTTAGAAATTCATAACTCTACCCCATTTCATCAGTAATCATTTGATTTTCTGGATACATTTTCTAGTGTGTCATTAAGGTTCTTTTTTGCTAGTAATGGATTATAGTCGTGATGAAAACACTGTCCAAATCATCATAGGAGGCAGAAGTAAGAATTGGTCCAATTACCAAGCCACTTAGGAAACCAAAAGAAGATTACCGATTGCAGAACAACAATGGCGATACCAAAACCCCGTCAAACTCAAATTACGATCAAAGGCAATCCCAATCACGCTTAGGAAGCAAATCCCCAAACAAGAAATTGAGGAATTTCCAAGACGTAACTTCGTCTAGTAATTAGTCCAAGGCAATCGGAAAGATATTCTTTAATAATAAACTATGCTACAAATTTCATGCCAGCATATGTCTATATATACCTAACTACAATTTTGCTCATAGCATCGAAGAGCTTCGTCGGCCACCTCCGAATTGGCAAGAAATCTTGACCACCCATGGGGAAGAGAAAACAACAATGTAGCTGAGGGAGGAATTTCAGATTCCTTCAATAGTGTCTTTGAGATTTAATAGGAAGGAAGTAGAAATCATATAAAGGTAGAAACTATAAAGAGTTTTGGACAAAAGAAGGGTGTTTGTATGGAGACATCTGGGCGTTTTGACTCGAGTATGCCAAAAAAGAACATTTTGCAATGAAAACTAATTTTAAATATACTTAAATCTTTCTTTTTAAAGGTCATGGTAGAACTTTGCTGTGATTTATGAATTTTTTTAAATTTTTTTACAAAATGGGTCATGGTAGAACATTTGTCATAATCCAAACTGTGACCCAAAAATAATTTTTTTTTATATGTACTACAACTCATATATATATATATATATATATATATATATATATATAATTTTACATAGGTCACAGACATATCATATACTGCAACTTATATAATATATTTTTTTAATTTTAATTTTAATTTTTTTAAAGTACACATCCTTTTAATTTAATTTTAAGTTTTAATTGATTTATGTGTAATATGGAATAAAAAAAAGTATAATATTTTTTTGTAATGTTTATTTTTTATTAAAGAAAAATTAATAAAAGAATAATATAATATTACAAATAATTATAAAATGTAAAAAATATATACAAAATACAAATAAAATTAAAATTTACAAGTATTGAAAAGTAAATGTAAAGGTATAAATATGAAAATGAAAAATAAGTTTACCATTTCAACCAATATGTCCTCTAATCCTATATTAGAGTCGTCTTCTTAGTTGTTATGAATGGCACTGTGATGGCTTATCTTTTTCTTTTTCTTCGTCATTGTCTTCTTCTTCCTTTTTATTTTCATCATCATCAAACAATTCATTATTAACATTACAAATTGGCTGAAGGGATTAAATAGGTGGAATCGGTTGATGAGGAGTAAAAAATCCTTATTTAAAAGATTATCCCCACTGTTTTGAAAATGTACTAACATACTCTGTACTAAATGCAAATAAATTGGAGAATAAAGTGGCAAAGGGCACACCACCAATTTGCATGGTTTAGGGTGGCAGGGTGAAAAAGTATGACTGAGAAGCTAATAATATGAATGAAAAAGAACTAGCATTAACAAAATATGTGAATAATGCATCAGAAGTAAAAGAAGAATGACCAACACTCTTAAAATTTAGAAAGCCATGTCCGCGCTTCCCCGAGTAAGCCTCTGGCTCTGGTGGCCTTTGCAGATAATGTGTAGGTAGAGCATGTTAAGAGACCAGCATCTCTCAATATTCACTCAAGGCATGTAGCATCGTCCTAATATCTCTGCTTACTTTCTTCTTGAACCTCGCATAATCACATATCAAAAAATCAATAATGGCAAGCCTATATAAGTACTTTTTAATACATTGTCGTATTAAAAAAAGAAAATAAACAATTATGTGCTTATATGAAGTACAAAAGTATAAAATAGGTAGAATCAAAATAAATATAATTTGCAACCTCCGTATAAAAGTTGATGTAATTAAACCAATTATTCGTCTACTTGATGACAGTCGTGTAAGTAACCTATATTAATAGTTATCCAAAAGTAAAAAGTTTAACACAATAGCTATCAAGTCATTCCATATTATAAGCAACCTATATTAATATTGATGAATTTTTTCTTCTTTAGCCATTTACTCTTAAACGTTGTGCTCAGGTTACTTGCAATATGTCTCAAACAAAACACATAATACACATGCAGTGACTGTCACCTAATTTCTGGATTAAACAATGTGACCAAAATTTCAAGATGTCTATTAGAAATTAAGCAAATCTCCATTTTATTTGGCACTACACGACATCAGAGTAAAGAAATGAATCATACCCATGACTTATACATTTCGCCCTCAATTACCAAAAATGTTAGGGATACAATTTTGTTGGCCCTATCTTGTCAGCTTACGATAAGCATAATTCCCTTATATTTTCTATATAAAAAAGTTCTATCAACTTGAATCATTAGTTTTAGGTAATCAAATATATCAATATATGGCTTAAAAGTCTAAAATACTCGATAGAATGACACTGAATGTTTTACAGTTAAGTAGCTCTATGAACACTTTTTATGAATAAACTTATAATATGACCCTGGCATAAAGTAATCAACTGTAGCAAACTATTTTGACAAGAAAGCATATAAGCATTTGTAGTTTTCAAATGCAATATTGATTGCTCAATGCTTTGTCGTCTCCAGTTTGTGTACAACACTATATACCTAAATATGCTATGCACCATCTCAATAACTTGCTTAATGGAGACTAATGGATTTTTAGCTACTGTTGACACAATATAAAGGAAATCATATCAAAATCAAAATTTGGATGATGCTAAGACAATGACAGAGAAATATATATGCGGGCCATTATATCTTGTTATTTTTCAATTATTATCCTTGTCTCGTAGATTATTCTAACTCTCCAATTACACCGGTCATTATACTATAGATAACGATATTCTTTATATTTCTCTAATAAGTAATACACTCTAAAAGTATGGTGTTTACGAACAAAGTATATCTTTATTGTACAGCACATAGACTATTTATCTCATATCAATATACAACTCTTGACTATTATTTAAATCAATGTCTTCGGCCATCTCAGAGATCTCAACATAGTTCCCATCATCAAGATTAATTTGTGAAAGTAATGTATATGCCTGATCTATATATTAAGGCAATGGAGTGACCTTCTCCTCATCAGTATCGTCTCCTTCAAAATCATCTTCTCCATGTTTATTAACATTTGGTATAATATCATATTCATCATCTTTCTCAAAGTCGTTCATTATATCCTCCGCCTCATCTAGGGGTGATGGAGGACTGGAATTGAAAATAGGCGATTGTGAAAACCTTGGTTGGGACATGAATTCGATGGCAGGTTGAGAAGTAATGGGGTAAACATCTGCCATGTAAGAGTTAAATTATGAGGCATGGTCATTGGTACATTAAAACTGGCTGGTAGATGGAAGGGATAATGGTGCATAGACCTCAACCTGAGCCACATTCAAATTTACATCAATAGTTGATATATGCGCATATATATCTGATGCACCCAATTGGTTTCCTACATTGGCAATTGGTTCAGAAATTTCTAATTGGCTTCTTATATCGTTTGGATATCAAAATCATTCTCCAAAGTATACATCAAGCACCTTGTGAGATTACAAGAATAAGGGTACTTATATACCAAGTTAAATATAAATTAATTTGAAGTCAATTGTAATTTTTTACCTACCACCATCTTCAACCTATCAAGAGTAATATTTGCATCAATTCTTAATATTTCAGGTTTATCACATACAAATATTACATCTTTCTGGCTATCATCAATCTTGTTATTTACATAGATGCATATAATTTCTTTTCTCAAATTTATTATGATTTCTGTCATAGAATTGGTGTGAGAGAATGTAAAACTAATAATAATAATAATAATAATAATGATAATAATAATAATAATTAATAGCATTTATTTTTTACATACAAATAACAATTAAATAAATATTGAACAACTAATATACTAATATAATTTAACATAATTTGAGTGCAATATGTATATATATAGTCATATGTCAATAAGTATATATATGTATTTATATATCAAATCAAGACATTATTCCAAATTTTGTTTAATTTATATATGTCTACATTACACAATTATTTCATTTATATAATTATATTTTTCTTTTGTACATTATATATTTCTTTGTTTATATTAAATTTTTATATTTTTATATTTTTTAAAATATATTTTCCCTCCACTATATTTACTTATACATAGTTTTATATAATATATATTATACTATATCCTTATTTATTTATTACAAATATGTATATAAATATATATTTATTTTGTACATTATATATATATATATTTTTTATTTATTTATATAATACATATTTTATAAATATCTCTATAAATATATATAACAAATAAATTATTACATAATGCTTAAATAAAAATACATACCTAACTAACTTTCAATGTATTTATTTTATATATGTATCACAATATATTTACTTATATGTAAGCTATATATCACATACATATATATATATATATACACACATTTATATTTTTTTTACTACATCTTTATTTCTTTCTTTTAAAAAGTAGTTGGTTATTTCATTGTTTTATTCACAAATAAATATTTTTTTATATTTTCTAAATTATATTTAATTATTTTTTCATGTTTTTCCATGACATATTTATATTCAAGTATATATTGTACATTATATATATCTATAAAATATATCTACTAAAGTTTATATTTCTTTTATTAATTTTGTTGGTAAAAACTTTCACAAAAAATTTTATTCCTAACATATAAAAATATAAATAAAATATTTTAGCACAAATAATATGTAACAAAACAAATTTCATATAACTGCGACTACATATTCAAATTATTCTTTTTCAACTAAATTCCAATAGTCAAATAATATAAACACAGTACATGAGCTATATAAATACGAAGACAATACATTGTTTCAAATTTTGTCACTTACCTATAAAAATTTGCTAATCAACAAACAATGTTTATCTATAGGTTATTATACTTTTCCCTTCTGTTAGACCATAAAATAATTTTTCTCCTCAATATACAAAAGTATCAAACATCTTTAAATGTAAACATATTTAAGAGAGCACTAAATATAATCAAAAAATATTGAAAAATAATAAACATTAAACAAAAATAAACTTCTTTTTTTCTTGCATCAAATATTAAAAAAAGTATTGAAAATAACCTCAAATTCTTTTGGATATCTTATTATGCTTCAAATTCACACAACTTTTATAGATGGAATACATGATGATACTTTTGACTTTATAGAGAGTGATTGGCATAATAAAAAGAATGTTGCTCTTGTTAAAACTTTAGAATAAATTGGAAAGTTTTGTAGGAGTGAAATGTGATCTTGCTTTTGTTAAAGTGAGTGATAAGAGTTTTGCCACAGAGAAGTGAAGAAAATTTAAAGTTAAGATGGTTTAAGGTGGCAAATGGAGGATATAAGCAAATGAAAAAAGGAAGATAATAGATAAAGGAAGCAGCAAGCAAACGAAGTGAAGAAAATTTGGAGGAAGCAGCCAAATGAATGGCAAATATATAAAACAAAAAAATGGTCTGAAACATGGACCCATTAATGGTTGTTTTATAACCCATGACCCTTTTAAAAAAAATTGAATAACGAACCTTAATTAAATGTTAAAAAAAAAATTAATAGGTTTGTGACATGAAAGATCATGACCCTTAAAAAATTGAAAAAAAAAAAAATTAATATGTTCACAGCATCAAAGATGCCACAACCCTTGAAAAATAATAAGCATCTCAGAAAATGGTTTTAGTGGTTGTGTATATGAGTTATAAATTTTTTTTGTTTGCATATTAATGTCAAAAAGCCTAAACATCTATGCATTTCTTCATGATGAGCAATCAAAGAATCAATAGAAAGTGGCTACAAGTTTAAGACTCGTGTATAGTGGTGGTGGTGCTATAAAAGTAGAAGTGGAAGAAGACAAGGCATTTTATGCCCAATCAAATGTCATCATTATGCCAAGTCATAAGTTGTGTGACAACCGCATGAACAAATTGTTTGCCACCTCAATCAAAACTTAACGTTGTTATCACATGCTGATACCAAAAGAAGTAAATTTTTAATATTTGTAAAATATAAAGATTGAAACAATTAGAAATTATAAGGATAATTTTTTAAAAATAAATTATAATGATTAAATTAAAAATTGAGAAAAATTATAAAGATTAAATAATTAATTTTTCATATGTTTAGAAAGTGACATTTGATTCTTTTAAATTATCAATTTTATACATAACCTTTCTTTATTAAGGATTATGTTAAATCACCTAATGGAGGCTGCCACATCAAAACTTAAACACATGGTACATGACATGGATTAGCATAAAATGCACAGCATTAACTCCCTGTTTCCTAAAATACGAAGCCTAAAAGGTACCCAATATAGAATTAAAGCGAAAAGGCATAAACTTTTTATATTATCTAAGTTAGGCATTACAATAGCAAAACCAAGGAGCATCAAAGCAATTGGTGCAAGTCAATTTTTGCTTAAGTTGAGAGTCTGAAGCTTTTTCCTTCGACAACATGGCAACATGAATTTAAAAATGCAACCTAAATCACTATATGAACCTATATATAAACAACATTAAGTATTGAAAGAAAGCATTTGGATGACTTTTCTTTTCTAATCCTTTCCAAGATTGAGTTGATAAATTATAAGAATAAATCAATGAAATATGCATGCATTTGGATTAAATGCACATAGATTAATGAAATAGCATATTGACTAATTTTCATTTTGTCTTAAGATCACAATTCTATCCTAAATCTGAAATGCACTTAGTTTTGATCCTAAAGCACCCCCAAACTCCTCGATATCAAGGTCTCAGGCAATAAACATTATGCTTGGACAATATGACACTCCGTATGCAACTTTACAAGATAAACATATATATTATATTTATCACTCTAGGCTTAGAACCAAGTAGATCATCCAGCAACTCTTATAAATGAAGCTTATTGGCATTTGTTGAATATGTTTCTTGTCCTTAATGTGAGAAATTAATGATTAAAGCAAACTACAAACCTTTTGGTTATTCTCTTCAAAGGTAATAAGTAGATTAATTATAAGGATAAGACCTACTAATATCACCTTTATCATCTTCTTAGCAACTATCGATTCTATTACTAGGTTGAGATAACATTGCCAAATGAGTAAAATAAGACCCTGCATTTTGGGAAGATGTTAGGTTCATAAAATGAACAAGATGAAGAGAGAGAATCATGCTATGCTTTTTGCAAAGTGGGGGATTATAGTGTAAAATTTATAAGCAAATTTTTAATTTAATACTATCAACTTTTATATATAAATACAATAACATGGTTGATGGGATCTAGTACATAAATAAGAATATATATAAACACTTTTATAATTATAATTATGAAAAATAATTAGTTTTGCATATATACTTAACTTTTCCCTCTATTATTAAGTTACAATAGAATTAGCTATCTCTTCTTCCTTTAATCGAATATATTATAGTAGCCATTATAGGAAAGTAAACACTAAATTAGGGTAAGAGAAGAAACCTAATATTAACTTAAATAATTTCTTACTAGACTCTTGTATTACGAGTTTTAATAAAACCTATGACCTATATTTTTATGATTGCTAACCAGACTTAAATATAATATTTCAATGTGCGTCTAGCCTAATTATAAGTGGTTCTAATTTGATTGAACTCTAGTGAGAGCAAATTGAATGCATAATGAATGATAAAATTGTCAGAAAAACATGTACAACCTTCATGATATATTCCTTTATTCTTTTAATGCTATTGTATTACATGGATGTTAGCTCACTCATCAATTGCCCAGCTTCATCCTTATTTGACATGGGAAATCTATTTCCTACATTAATGAAGATTTCTTTGGCACTAGTGATGTCTGGTAATCCACTCATGAGATGTTCAAGAATAGATCTCTTTATGGCTATCAGGCTAAGACAATTAGATTTCTCCCATTTAGTATAGTATTATTTTTTTCTCAATACTACTCTTTTCAATGGGGTTTGGAGGTTCACTAACACATAATGCCATGTTAATATCCATTATTCCAAGTGAAAACTCTGTATCTTACTTCCATTTCTTATAGCTTGAACCAGTTAAGACTCTATAATGGTAGTGGGGTTGTTTACGACAAAGGAAATTGCTTCAAAAATGTAACATGGTCAGTTCAACAAGCAATTATTACATAGCTCAAAACCCCGATAAACTATTCATAAAAGGTACCGTGTGTATCATCATGAACTTCTTTTTGGATAGAGAACATAACTTTTAATTTGCCTTCTTTTTTACATGAAGTAAATAATAAAAGAGAATATCTATAACATTAAACAATTCGTCCCTTTTAGGCAAATAGACCATTTAATGTATTTATATATACGCCCAAACCCAAGCAAAAAAATAAATTAATTAAAAGAAGTGATCCTTTTTAGGCAGATAGGCATTTTAACCATGTATTTCCACCTACATAGTTCATGTGGTATAAGAATTAATATATACAATCATCCCCTTTGGGCAAGTAACTATGTTTAATAATTCAAAAAACAATTTGATCAACAGGAGAAGTAAATGATTTTGTAAATTTACAAAATAATATTCTAGACTAGATTAAAATAGTTGCCCTATCTCTTATCAATAAATAACTAGTTAAAAATCAATTTGGAAATAAATATTCATCATAACTTACAAAATTAAATTTTAGACCAAGAAAATTTTCAAATTTGATTGATCAAATAGGATATTACACTAAATGTACTATAAGACAACAAATTGTTAACTATTAGTGCATTTAAAATATAAACAACTACCTTAATCAAGAATTAAGAGCTAAATTTCATAATATTTAGCTATACAAATTTAAGGGTAAGAGCATTGATTTTATACACTCATTTAAAGAGAGTACCACTTGAAATTAGGTTTCTCATTAGTGTAAATACTTTGTCAAATTTTTTTTATAATTTTATAGTGCCACTTAGTCCCTTGAAAATACAAAAAACTTGATTTTTTATATAGAAAAGGACATACAAATCAAAAATAATTTTCTCGAGCATTATAAAGATAAAATAAAATTACTAAAAAGTTTTAGATGACAACACAACAAAATGAAGAATACCCCCAAAAGGGTATAAAGGTGGCACATGTGGCCCACGTGTGGGCCTTATTTCCACATAATCGGAGGTTATCTTCAACCTCTAACAGGTTGAGTCTAGGTTTATAATTTGGATCCAGCGGACCCAATGTGACCTGTTGATGCAATATGCCATTTTTGGTATATTTTTCCTCTCCTAAAGGTAATTTTGGAATCTAATCAAGCTTTTCCTTCATCGAAAGGCAAGATTCAAATGATTAAAGGTAAAATTGAAGAGATTTTTTAAGATATAAGATTCAAAAAATTTCTCCTCCAATTTAGCGCTTCTTTGAGGGATTCTAATGCAATCAAAGCATCCAAATGAGTTTCAAATCATCCTTAAAAAGTTTTGTACACAAGAATAGCATTAAAAGATTTAAATATGGCATGATCAAATTTTGGGTATCAAGTATACCAAAACTTTCAACCAAAACAAAAAAAGAATTTAGCCATGCAATTCAAAAATTGAGGGTTTTTATATTAACACAATATTTCTAAATTAAGAATTAAAAACCCTAAGTCAATTTTTGTAAAGGAATCAAGATGGGGAAGAATCATGCTTATATATATTTAAAAAAAAAAAAAAGGTTCTAAGTTTATGCATATCCTATGTTTTGAAACCATAAGTAAAATTTATAAGGAAATTTTTAATTTAATACTATCTACCTTTATATATAAATACAATAACACAAATGACAAAATCTAGTGTTTACACAAGAACATATTAACACTTTCATATCTATAATTATGAGAAATAATTAGTTCTATATATGTACCTAACTTCTTTACCTATTATTGAGTTACCATAGGATTGGCCAGTTCTTCCTCGCTTAACTCTAGACATTATAACAGCCGTTATAAAAAAACAAATATTGAATTAGGATAAATAAAGGGATCTAGCTATAATTTAAATAGTTTTATATCAGGCCCTCCTATTACATGCTTCAGTAAGATTTTATTTTAATGTGTGCTTAGCCAAATTAACAAATGATCACTTTAACAAATAATATTGAATCTAATATTTTAATTGACCATTTATCAACCCATAAGTTTTAGAATATAGAACAAATAAGATTATTAATGTGAGCCCACACAAAATACTCCAACATACAATTCATGTCATCATATTTTAAATTAAGGTTGATGTGACAATTTATGTTAGTGATTTAATGGAATTATCAATGAAGGGAGATCTTTTTGTATAAAATTGAAAGTTTAAAGAGAGTTGAGTGCCACTTTTTTATTCTCTTTTTATGCATATGATTCAAAATTTAGAAAAATTATATGTATGTTAGCTTATTAAATAATATATATATATATATAAGGATAAAATATAATTATGATTTCTTAACTTTACTTTAAATTTTACTTTCATCTTTTAATTTTATTTTTGTTCTAATTTGATCCCTTAAATTTATTTTAGATTTCTTTTGTGTCTTTTAACTTTATTTGATTTCGATCTCATCAATTAACTTTACTTTATATTTTATTTTCATCCTTTAAATTCATTTTAATCTAATTTAGTCTCTTAACTTATAAAACTACTCAAATGTTTCCTTTTCATTGATACTATCGAGTTGTTTAATGAAAAAGGTATTATACAGCCTTTAGTAGTCGGTGATAGATTATTAAAGTCAAGTCACTGATAAGTTGAGTAAAACTTTTTTATTAAGTATTTTAATTTGATAGTGTTATATTAAATGAAACAATTAAATAGTTTGTGAATTATGAATTAAGATGTGACAATATAATGAGTTTATAGACTTCATTCTTATCACTAACTCTTTAAATTATGAACCAAGTAATCATCATTTTTGTTTTTTTTTTTAATTTTTCCAAAGGTGCTGCAAAAAGTCACATTTAGAAAAAGCTTGGGAAAGGGGGTTCAATGGCCAATAAAACACCCCAAAATATTTTACAAGAAAAAAAGAAACTAACATAAGAGCTTAAGAAGAAAGACAATAGAGAAAATAAAAGAGAGAAAAGAAATCATTCCATAACTTCTTCATTTGTAGAGGAAAGATAAAAAAGAGGAAGGAAGGGAAATAAGAGTAAGGTTGAAAAAAAAACATTGTTTTAAAAATCAAGCTAAAATGGTTAGTCAAATAAAAAAATTATTGAATCTATCATGATTCCGATATTTGACTTTTAAAACTATCTTAAAAAAATTCAGTCAAAAACTAGATAGGTTGGCATTGAACAGATAAAAAAAAAAATTATTTTCTTTCTGTCTATATCAAAGTTTTGATATTATATGATAAAAATTTATGATATTTAAAATTTAACTTATTTTATTTAAATTCATTGTCATATGCAAATTACTTTAACTAAGTTTTATATTTTTATATTATTTTCCAATATATATATATCAATTTAATTTCAAAATATTATATATACTTATACTTTTTTATATATTAAAAAATATGATACAACTATGGATTGACTATGATTGGATCATTAAATAATATTTTTAAAATTTATAAGGTTAAAAATATAATTTTAAAAGTTAATATTAAATATTAAATATATTTATAAAATCAAAGTAACATTTTAACTTAATTATAATAAGGGAAATATTTGCTATCAAATTTTTTAATTAAAACATAAGTATATCATTTTTCAATAATAATACAATGATTATATGGTTTTTTGTAACCAAGTTTATAGTTCTTTATTTAAACTATACATTTTTTTCATATTTTAATTTAAAAAAGAATCATATATTATTATATTTTAATTAAATAATCTAATAAAAAAATATAAAAAACTTACATCTAAATCTAATATAATTATGTAAGAAAAGAACTAAAACAAGTGTAAAAGGCAAGAGCCAATGTGGGCGCGAGTGTTTAAGGCCCGTTTGGTTCACTTGCCATGATATAGTTCATAATGTAATATTTTTATAATATATATTGTACCATTGTAGTCATTATTAAATAGTACTTATCTTTTTTTTTTTTTACAAAAACAAAGGAATGAATATCATTTCTTATCCTATTTATTTACCTTTTTTTTTTTCATTCTCTTTCTCTTTATATACTTAACATTCATCCAACTTAATGAATAAGTTGGATGAACGTTTTTAATTATTTTAATTTCTAGAATCAAAATAATAGGAATGGACATTTCATAACTTTTTTTAATTTGACCTAAAATAGTTACCTTGACAAAATCAAGTGAATGTGCAACTTTTTAAAATGTATATATTAATTTCATAATAGTGATAATTTGTAAAATAAAATATTCTTTATCTTTATTAGCATTTAATTTTTGTTACAAAAGTCTCACGTTTTTATCGACTTTTAAAAGTTAGTTTTATACATAAAATGTGTTTTTTTAAAGTAAAAATATTTAATTGTTTTTAGTATGATTATAAGGAACCATTATGAGTTCAAAAGGTCATACAATCATTGTTAGTTTGGGAGGATCGAAATGCTAAGTACTTTAATGGTTTGGTAAATAAAAGAAAAATGAATGTTTTTATATCTAAGGAGATTAGGTGGAAGATTTAGCAAATATTAGACAATTAAATAATTATTTTAAAAAAGCATTTTCTCCAAGTAAGAACTTAATGATTTGACATATTATTGAGGGTTTGAATAAATATGACTTTTGGATGTTGTTTGATCAACAACTTAATATATTTTAAGAGTCTCTGAGCTTCATTGAGATTGAAATGGCTTTATTTTAATTAAAAGTTGGTAGTGCTCTTGGTCCAGATGAAAACCCATCTGAATTTTATCATAAGTTTTGAGAGTTTCTTAAGGATAATATATTAAACATGGATTCAAATATTTCCACACATAGTTATCTGTTTAAATCTCTTATTCATACATTTATAACTCTTATTCTAAAATGTGTGATCCTTTAAACTTCAAAGGATTATCTTCCTTTTAGTTTATGCAATATAGTTTATAAGAGTATTGCTAAGGTGCTATGTAATAGATTGAATTGCATTTTACCTGATGTGACTGCTCCATATTATAATGCTTTCCTTCAAGGGCAATTTAATTCTGATAACATTATTCCAGCTTTTGAATTCATGCATAAACCTCATCATACAAAATGACCATAGCACGAATGATGTGCTTATAAACTTGATGTAACTAAAACATATGATAAGATTTCTTGGAATTTTCTACACATTATTTTGCTAAAAATGATATTCCCTTATCATTGGATTCAGATGATAATGCAGAATATAACCACAATAGGCTATCGAATTATAGTTAACATATATCAACTTGAGGCTTCTGTACTAAGCCAGGACCTTGCCAAGGCGATCCACTATCTGCATACTTTTTTATTCAATGAACTAACATTTTATCATGTATAATTAGCAAGGCATAACAAGATAAGGAATGGGCAGGCCTAAGAGTTAATCAAAACTCAGTATCATTTTTTTAAGGCCTCTTTTTAAGTTTGCAATGTGGTCGGTCAATGGAATCTTGCAACATAACAGTCAACTTTTTGGTTAATGCATTAATCATAGTAAATTAGAACTTATTTTTAGTTTGAATGTACTTCATAAGTTTAAAAAGTTTTTATCACGTACTTTTTTATGTTAAATATAAATCTAAATTGGGTAAATATTTTGGTGCTATGGTTGATATGGGTTGAAATGGAACCAATTATATAAAGAATTAGTAGGAAAGGTGGATCAGAAGCTTCAAACATGGAAGTATATATTGCTATCTCCAACTAGTTATTTGACATTGATTTGCTTTGTTTTAAATTCTACTTTAATTTACCTATTGTAATTTTGTGAGCTTCCTAAGAAGTATTGTCAGGAGACTAATAAGAAGGTTGAAATATTATTATAGGGTCATAATTTAGGTTGACTTAAACCTTATTTACTTAAATGACCAGATTTTTGTTACCCTCAAAGTTTAGGAGGTGTAGGTCTTAAGCATACTTTCTTAACATATATGGCACTCAATTAATCACGAAACACACTCCTTGTTTGTGCAAATCCTTTAGCATAAATACTATCAATATTACTTTTTTTAGATGATTAAATAATCGCTCCTATATGACTTGGATGTGGTAAGAATCTAGAGTGCGAGTGACATAGTTTATGGGAACTTAGCATGGCAAGTTAGAGATAAGCAACATATTCCACTTTATCATCGCCTTTAGTAGCCTATATAGATAGAAGCTCTTATTGATCATATGATACCAAGAGACCTTATTCTTCATGATCAAGGAATATGAAATTCCTAATTGCTTAGTTTATTATATTCTCCAACATTACTAAGGATGGCAATGGGCAAGGTGGGGTGGGTTTTGCACTAGCCGATCCCACCCATTCTCCCTTGCCTTACCTTATATTTGTCCTATTACTCCATAAGTTTTTTTAACTTTTGCCTTATACCTACCCAGCCCTACCTTAAAATTGAAAATAATACAAATAAAAAAGGATTACCAAGATTTGAACTGATGCAAAGGGTTTTCAAAAGCATTTACCTACAATTGAGCTATAAGTTTATTTTTAATATATATATGCAACACTTCATATGTATAATAAATAAGTAGTTTTGTTTTTAGTGCTTCAGATTTAAGACTTAAATTTGAGTTATCTTTATAAAAGTCATAATATAGTAGTTTTATGCAATAATCAATTTAAAAAAATTAATTAATGCTAAATTCAAATTTTGATATTTGTATAATAGGAGTTGACAATATTATTTAATATAAATTAGTTCATTTAATAATCTCTAAGTGTATTTTAATTTATTTTTTAATTAAACTTTTAACAATGTTATGTTAAATTTTAATAACGTGAACATTATATGTTATTTTAATACTTTGAATATACATGATTTTAAAAAAGAAATAAAAATACATAATAAAAAAATTAACTTATATATCATGTGATAGAATATATGTTAAGTTGTTTAAGTGAATTAGTTCAAAGGATATACTCATAGTATTAAAGTCATACATGATTGACTATGTTAATAAAATTTAATAAAATACTAACAAAAATTTAACGGCGAATATTAGATTAATTATACATTTTTAAATAGTAATAACTAAATTAAAATTTGAGTGAAAATATGAGAACTAAAAGAGTAGTTTCTCAAAATAAAAATATTAGATAACGAAAAATAGAGTAATAAAAGATAATCTAAATTGTACATTTATTCCTTAAGTTTCTCTCTCTCTCTCTCTCTCTCTCTCTCTCTCTCTATATATATATATATTTAATAGATTTGAATTCTTAAATGTGAGCCTAATCCCAAAAATAAGTTTAAAAGACTAAAAAATATTTTAAAATATAAGTGAAACATATTTTTCATTAAAAAAACTATTTATCATAAGTATATTTACACGATTGTTTATATTAAATTTAAAATAAAAAATATTACACAAAAGTTAAAGAATATACTTTAAATTATAGGAAATAAATTCATTTAAAATCAAACCAAATAAATCTAAACTAATATATATATATATATATATATATATATATATATATATATATATATTAGTTTATATAACGTAAAATATCAATGTGTTAATAGTTAATAAAAAATAATATAATTTTAGTACAAAATTGTTAATAGTTAATAAGAAATTTTAGTACTCTTGATGTATAATTTAATAATATATGTAAAACATATTTTAAATTTTGATTATTGTTAAAATTTAATTATTTCATTTTAATGAAGCTAATATAATCTTTTAATATTTTAGAGTTAATTGTTATATCTTTATTTATTTAAATTACATGAATTTTTTTGTGACAAGTAAACAAATAAAATTAAGTTGGATAGTTAGAAATTTATACAAACATATATTTTGTAAATATATTATTAATAAAATAAAATAAAAATTAATAAATGTTAAAATTATATTTATATTATATATTTTTATTTATATATTTTTATATATAATAATTTATTCTAATCTAATGAAGACACATTCGTAGAACAATATTCAAATTAAAGCAGTTACACAATATGTTCCAGTTTCGAATCTCCACCCCAAATTACAAAGTTCGGTATTTCTCAAACTCCTCCGAATGCCTAGTCATTATTATTGTGAAATCAATAGTATTATCAACATAAGTTGGTGACTTATATTTGGTTTAAATAGATATTACTTCAACAGTGATACTATATTTACAAATTAAATCAATTCCATTCTCAGGTTTACTTAAAGTGGCCAGACAATTAATTCAAATTGTTGTAGATCAAGATATGATTTTAAATCCTTTTGATTTCCTTTGGTTTTTCATTTTTTACAACTTTCTAATACAGGCTATTGGATTTTGAGTATTGACTCCCATCATCCCTTCATTTGCTTTGCGAAGACTTTTACTTGTTACGTTTTTACTCACAATTTCTGATTCATACCTTTTTCTCAACAAAAAAGTTTTCACAAAAAATGTAAAGCTGATGTAATTTTCTTTAATTGAGGATCTTTTAACATATTTCTATAATATGTTTTATTTTGTATAAAAAAATATATAGATAATAATGTTGTCACTCGTTGAGAAATAGAGTTCTGTATTTTCTAGAAACCGTCCATCTTCTGTCCCCAGTGGTCTTCGGTCTCCGGCAGTCATCCATGGAGTTTTGGGGTAATTTTACCCCTTTCACAAGGTTATTGCTTTGTCTCTGTTTTCCACACCGTCGAGTGTTAGGTTTATTGGAATTCCTCGTTTTTAGTTTTGAAATTGAAGAAATGGTTTAGTCTAGTTTTGTTGCACTCTGGTATTCGGCCAACTATGAACGCGACTCTTTGCTTACATGTTTTTTTGGTCGTGCTTTTGGTGTGTGTGTTAGTACGCTGGCTAAAAGGTTCCGTTGATCATCCTGTAGGGTTTCTCTATGGGCGTTTTTTTTTTTTTAAATGCTTCTTACTTCGCATCGACTTGATTTTGTGGAATTGAAGTGACTTCATATGCTATTTCTAATGTAGTCTGAATCGATCATCCTATCCTAAAGACTAGGTACACTGAATTATTTCCATGCTGGTAGATCATATTGAACTTGTCTTCTCTCATCCTATGAGTGAGGTGTCAAACAGCTATTTTCCTGCGATGAAGCCAATCACTTATCTTATGTATAGAATGTGCTTTTTTTTTCATGTGTTTATCTGTAAGATATTACTTGTTGTTATCTTTTTTCAATTTTGTTTCTGGACAAAGCTAACACGCAAGTACTGTCCCTTTTATTTGTATTTTTACTAGTGACCATTAGTCGATAAATGTTTCCAATTTTAAGTGGAAAATGATCTTCTCTTCTTATAGGTGGACTCCCTCCTTGAAATATGATCAAATTTCTATTGTCACCCGTTACTCCTCTCTAACCACCACCAACAGCCTCACTTGTTACTGCAATAACACCCCTAATTTTTCCATTCTTGTTGATATTGTTCATCTCCCATCATTCATCAATTACCTACTAAACAAATATTGGGAGCTTCTGAGTAATGGAGTTTGTGAATACTTTCATTGCAGTGCCAAAGTTTTTACTATTAGAACATATCTGTGTCTGAATTTCCATTTTAGAAAATATTTGACTTCATAGTTTTATTTGTGAAGCAAATATAGCATATTCTTTTATTGTGGATTAAACTTGTAAAGAGGGGTTCTATAGGTTGATCTTGTGCTTTAGCAAACTATTCATATAATTGGAAATTTTTTAAATTTGTTTTCATAATAGTGTGGCATTGGGTGCTTATTGTATCTCGAATCATCTGTTGCATACTGTTATGATTCAGTAACATGCTAAATCAAATGTATTTGACATACAATATTTTATAAATTTTTATATGCCAACAGACTGTTTATTCTTCTACAGCCTTCTGAAAGATGCGTAAGATTGGGTATGAGTAATGAGGGTAATCAAGGATCTTTGGATGAAAGATACTAAGGCTTTAAAGCAACACATATGACACACTTAAAAGTTAATGTTACATGTTGCAGGCAAAACAAGTTGATAACCTAAGTGTTATTATTGTACATGAAAGATACTAAGGCTTTAAAGCAACACATATGACATGCTTAAAAATTAATGTTACATGTTGCAGGCAAAACAAGTTGATAACCTAAGTGTTATTATTGTATTAGATAAGAAGTCTGCTCTCTATCCACAGTCTAGATTTTGGCTTTGTAGTAGACCTTTAAAACACAATTGACTTTCCAGGTGTTGAGGTGAAAAATGGAGAATCTCTCAAGGTTACTCCAGGAAAAGACATGATCTTGCATCTTTCATAGGTTACGTACCATGACAAATAAATAGTAAAGCAGTAAGTTTTGTGTTGAATTATTCCTGGTTTTATTTAACTGATTAAATCATCATGTGACAGGCATGTATAGGAATCACGCAGAGAGAGAGAGAGAGAGAGAGAGAGTGAAGCAGTCTGTCTGTTTATGAAATTTGGGGATCAGAAGCTTGGGATTGGAATTCTTTCAACTGAAAAATTTCCTCAGATATTTTTTGATTTGGTGTTTGAGAAGGAATTTGAGCTCTCCTACAACTGGAAAAATGGGAGTGTCTTCTTTACTGGATATAGAGCAAGAAGTTCAGTTGAATATCCTTTCTAATACTGTTTTGTATTTAGATATGTATTGCATTTACAGTCAATGGTCAAGGATGACATTTTATTGTGTTCTCTCTTTTAGTACTCCCTTAACCTTATTGTTTTTAATCTTTACTGAGGAAGTGACTGATAGTTCTGGTGAGATACCATTCATAAATCAAATTTTGTTTTTGATTCATTCATTTACAATTTCTATTTGCATTCTGATTTCTTCTATTGTCTTTAGTTCAGATTATGAAGACGATGATATTCCAGTTAGTTCTGCCAATGGTAAAGATGCCTTTTTGTGTGGTTCTATTGTCATATAAAACCTTTTCTGGGCACTCACTTCATTGTTCATTAGATTTTATACATTGTATGCAGGAAAACCCCAAGTCTAAAGCAAAGAAAGCTGTCAAAGTTGACGTGGCGGAAGCTGTCCTGACGGGAAAGATGGTACAGGAAAGGATGAGAAGGCTAATCAAAGGGATGATAATGGTGAAGATGAGGAAGATTCATCAGAATCTGATGAGTTGGGTGAGGATTCTGGTGAAGATAAGGTATTCCCCAAACTAGAAAGTGGCATGTTAGGTCTGATGGATTATCGATTAGCTTATCCAAATGGATGCATGATGGTGAAGATTTGTTTATTGATCTTTTATTGGTAGCTGCAAATGTATATGGCATATGCCACTGCTATATATATTGAAATGAAGTTGATTGTATTGCATTAAAGCAGTCTTCTTGTGATTCTTTCGTTAATAAACGCAGATGCAGTTTATTTCACCTGCACATTCTCACTTCACAGGGAATATGTAGGAGTAGGCTCTACATTTTACTTGTAATTGTATATATAGGTTATTCTATCATTCATATTTTCTGGGCTTAGATGCTGAGTCAATATCTTATTTTTTGTTGTATTTCTACTATTTTTGTTTTGATTCCTTTTGTATTTCAAAAAATTGTTGCAATTATATTTAACTGTAGAATTTGTTAAAAACTATTGCAGTTCAATTTTATTTGCTGTTATGATCATACTCCTTTGCTTATTGTTGTCTTGACCTTTTATATATATATATATATATATATATATCTAGTTACAGTAGGATTATCAACTGTGTTCCAAGTTTGATTGTGATTATTCTGCATATTATGTTGCGATAGAGTTTACTCTGAAATGAACTTGTTATCAATTTTGAGTAGTTATCTTTTGTGCTAATTGACAATTCTGCACTATAGCTATTAGAGTGAATGTTACATTTACTGTAATTATTATTATTATTATTATTTTTTCAGTCCATGGTGAATGGTGGTGAGGCTGCAAGTGGTGAAGATGGAGATGATAGTGATGACAGTGATGAGGATGACGATGATGAAGCTGAGGATGAAGAGATAGCCAAGAAGGTAAAGGAGACTAATAGTGCATGCTATATTTTGGTGATTGACTTGAACTTATTCTTACTTTACTTTCCTAAAGCCTGAAGCTGGCATCAAGAGGCCTGCAGAATCTTCGAAGAGAACATCTGTTCCAGAGAAGAAGGCAAAATTAGTTACCTCACACAAGACTGGTAAGTTAATTAGTGTTTTACATCTTACCTGTTTCTTGCATGAGATCAATCTTTGTGTTTGTGTGTGTATGCGTGTATATATATATATATATATATATATGTTAAATCCTTAGACTAAAATGTTTCGTGCTCCTTTTAGTTCAATGCTCGAGAAATGAAATGAAATGTCGATTGAGTTTGGATTATATGAAATGGGGGTGATACTAGTATCTTTGCTTGTGATCCATTTTTATGTCGGTCTGTATTTCTGCATGCATGTTGGTGGTCTGAGAGCAAGAAATGGTAAAGATATTAATGAACATTAATGTTTGGTTCAGATGGCCAAAAAGGTGGCCACGTCCACACCGCGACTGCTTATCCTTCTAAGCAGACTGGGAAGGCAGTTGCAACCAACGCTATGCAGGCAAAGCAGCAGACTCCCAAGTCCATCAGAGAATACAGCTGAAAGCCTTGCAATAGGTGGTTGGCATTACATGCACCCCGCTTCCCACCTCCATTTTCCCCCCCACCTGTGCAGTCCCATATTTATTGATGACACAGCAAAATCAGTAAGAATGTGACTGCGAAAAAATGTGAAGTAACAAAATCAGTAAAGTAAGAATAACGGAGTGAAGTAAGAGCACAGTAATCATGGGTACTTATGCCTCCGGTAAAGATGAATCAATGTTATAGATATTCCAAAACGCTCCCTCTTAAATTCACCCCTGTTCCACTGAGCCACTTCTGTGACACCAACTCAAGTATCCACGCTGAACCTACGCCATAAAGTTTTCCAGATTTTGGGATGAAAAATGCTAAAAACTGAACTTTATCTATCCCTTCTAGGTGTGGCCGCATATGACTTCCAAAATTATGGATATTACAAACTATTATAACTAAACAATGAACAATTCAAAATAGGACACAAATAAGAAACTAGGGACTAAAACCCTTGCCGCACTGGAGATGCAAACAATACAGACCGGATTACTTGCCACATTGATACTAGAAGGTCTTTTTCTTTCTGGGCTCAGTCACCATGCTGCCACTATATCCGTTGATCATCATTGTCGCACTCATTTTGAGCTGCATCCTGCTCATCATCATTGTCATTTCTATTGTTCTTGTTGCCAGACTTTTGCAATTCCTTCTCCCTATTCCATTGTTCCATTTTAGCTCTCCTTTCTGTATTACTTTCTCTAACAGGACTCCTATCCCTTCCGACAGGACTTCTACTTCGATTTGTTCTTCTTTGAGGACTACGGCTTCTAGGCAACCTGCTCCTACCTTGCTGGCCATGATGTTTGTCAAAATCTCTTCTACCAGAACTACGTCCAAAATGCGAACGGTCATCATAGTTACGATGCCTGGGAGGGCTCCAGCTTCTGCTTCCCCCACAACCATGCCATCGCCTGTTTCTCCCAAATAGTCGCTTTCTCAACTCCCTAAAATCAGAAAAAAAGCAGGGTGTAAAGCAACGGAGCCAAAAATGACATGCAAGGGCAAAAATGTTTGAAAAGTAAGGTAGGCGCTATGCAGGAAAGTCATTCTGCTAATCTTCTTCAGGTGCATAAAGTTGCAATAGCCACCTCGATTGCATACATTTTCCTCATACTGCCTACAAGTAGCTTCTCGAAAATCCGTTACAGGAGAGAAGTCAACAATGATGGAACACCCTAGTGGTATCTTTAAGAGTTAGAAGTTTCATGATAATAATAATTGCGTCCGTTTAGGGTGGGGGATAATAAAACTTAGTGCTTAGAGTTTGATTTTAGAAAGGGGGAAGTGAGTCAAATGCAACAATAAATAATAACCTATATATGCTTGTGTCCTGCTAGCAACAATCATCAGAGGTCTAAGTAACAGCAAGTATGAACCATATAATACACTTGAAACAAAACACCGTTCCCATGCTAGGAACAATTCCACGATGGCATTAACCATGTCCTATTACCACAGAGAAGAGAGAGAGGTAGGGAAGAGCAAACCAAGTACAAGACTTGTGATTCATAGTAATTTTGCATCCCATTAAATCATGTATCCGAAACTAATTCTTTTTTATTAAAAAAACTACTTCCCTAAAATGAGTTCACAATACATCAATTATAGTATCAGATGCAAGAATATTAAAAAATATATAAGGGATTGAGCAGAATATTGAGATAGACAAAAATAGATGAACCCTGAGAAGAGGTATAGCGAAGTTGAAAGCAGACTCATATACATGCACACACAAATGCATGATTGATACAATTCTCTAAACAATAGATACTGCATTGATCTTCTCCTATCTAACTTGCAATGACAGTAGACAAGATATGTTTTTAGTCACCAAGACAAAAAGAGGCTAATACAAGGGAAAACCTATAGCACAAAAACCTTTTCCATGAAAAATTAATCCCACAAAGGAATGGCAAGGGCAGTTTATCAGATTTGGCCGTATCCAAATAAAATCTATAGCATTCCAGAGTTTTTTTTTTTTTTCCCTTCATTTTATTTTTTTTAAATTTTTTTACTTCATCGAAGTTATATAATTGAGATTGATCACATGTAATTGTATAGAACTCACATTTAATTGATTCATAATAGGAAGTAGTTTATTTCTTATCGTTCAGTTACAATTTATATCTTTTTTTTTTATAATAATATGATAGATATATATTTGTTATAATATTATTAGAGAGTTATATATTTATTATATTTTAATTAAACATTCTAATAACAAAAATATGAGAAATTATATCCAAATCTAATTTTTTTATAAACTATTATATCGTTTTTCAATTACATCTTGTGTTATCTTTGAAAGGTTTTATCCTTGTTATGTTTTGATTAAAAAAATATAACAATAAAAATGTAAGAAATTACATATATATTTGGTCATTCATAATCTCATTTAAGGTAAATTCATACTTTTTATTTTATATATATTTTGAAGTATGCTATCTCCTTTAAAAAAAAATTATAAACGTGTTGTATACACTTGTAAAAAAAAAGATATAACTATATTTATTTTTATCAAATTATTTTTAGTAATTTATATAAATCTCTCTTGAATTTTATTATAATTATATAGATTTTTTTATATTTTTAAAAAATATATTTTAGGATAATTTTAAATTTTTTCACCAAAATATATTTTATTAACTTAAATATACAATATAAACTATATCTAAATATGTATAAATAAAAAATAAAAAAAATAAAAGATTTTGTTTTCAAATATGGCAAATAAAAATAAAAGAGTAGATTTTGTTTTAATTAAATTTAACCAAGAAAATTATATATCTAGATGAATAAAAAATATATTAATAAACAACTTAAAATTAGACTAAAATGTAATTTTGAAAATATATAAAAGATTCATGTAATTTTAATAAAACTTAGGGAATGTTTGTGTAATTTACTAAAATATTTTTATAATCATTTATGTTGAATTATATTTATCCAAAATCAAATAGTGAATTTTTAAATTTAATAAATTTTCAAAATAAAATAATTTTATGATTTTTTACATAAAATAAATAAAATATAAATAAAAATTGAGAAATGCTCTTTAAAATTATTTTAAAAATTAATATTATTCTTTAAGATATTTTTATCATCTTTGGTTTGAAAGATAAATGCATTTTTTTTAATGGAACAATATATTTGCTTTGAACTTGATAATGAAAATTAAGTAAATTATAAACTTTGCCATAACTCCCTGACATCTATTCAGTTGACATCAACATAAACATATTTTAAATTTGTATTTTTTAAACTTAAATTAAGCCGTTACAAACCAACATATGGTACTTAGATTTTTCTTTTCGGCATGCATTTATATTTTATTATAAATAAAAAATTGAGATAGATGAAAATAAATAGAAAACAACCACTAACACAAATCCATTGCTGCATTTAAAATCGTTAAAAAAAATTAAAAAGGGTCTGAACACAAATTCATAATTTCTAAAATTATAAGAGTGAATTATACAAACTTATTTTAAATTTTACTGAAATTATATATATATATATATATATATATATATATATATATATATATATATATATATATATATGAATATATATATATATATATATATATTATTTTTAAAACATATATTTTAGTTTAATTTTAAATTTAATACCTTTCATTAAACTAAATATATATTGAACTTCTTTAATAAGAATTAGAGGCTATCCAAATATGCCCAAATAAAAATTAAAAAAAAAAGTAAAATTTTGTTTTTATTGAATTAAAAAAATTCTTAAACTAAAAGAAAGTATTTTAATTAAAAAATATATATTTAAGTTAATAGAAGGTACTTTAATAAAAAAAATTTAAAATTTAATTAAAGTGTATTACTATTTTTTATTTTAAAGAAAATCCATGTATATTTTAAAAATATAATAAAAATCTATATAATTTTATCAAAATTTAAGAAAAATTTGTGTGATTTATTCAAATTATAAATAAAAACATGCATTAAAGTATAAACTTGACAAACATACTATATTCCTACTCATAGACCTCATTTTCTTTTATAGTTTAGGCAATCAAGCTTTGCATTTTTGTTTTAATTTTTTAATTTAATTATTTTTTTAAAATTTAATCTCTTAATTTTTTTTAACTTGATCTCTTACGTATCTATGATCATATTTGTCCTTTAACCTTATTTAGTATTTTAAAATGGTTAATTAACCTTTTTTTAGCATTTCATAACAATTCTTTAATTTTATTTAGTGTTCCCAAATAATTTATGATGAATATAACGAAAAAATATGAATATGACATGACATATGTTAAAAGTTATAAGATTAAATTAAAAAAAAAGTAAAAGTGATTAATTAATTGAAAAGACTACAATAATAATTGAACCTTTTATTATTAAAAACATTGTTAATTATGAACTTAAGCTCTAAATCCGCGACAAGAGCACTTTTAATATGATTTAAATTTCTCTGGTGACGTCTATCTATTAAAGTATATTTAAAATAAACGGAACAGCTCAAGCGAGCAGGTTTGCCCGAGAGGTTAAGGGGGAAGACTTAAGATCTTCTGCACATAAGTGCGCGTGGGTTCGAACCCCACAGCCTGCACTAAATCATCCATTTAGTTTTAGCTTGTGGTCTTGTCGGACCTTCTCTTGGGCCCGTGTGGAGCTATCATGCTAACCCCTTTCTCGGTCTTTGTGCTTAGATCAGAGTCCGTTCCTATCAGTTTAAAAAACGAAAAAACTAGCATGCTCCTAGTCTTTTTATATATAAAAAGTCATGGCATTTTTATACTATTCGTAACTATTTTTTCCTCTGTGAAACCCACAACAAAAAATCCGAAATAGTTTTGATTAATCCCCAAAGAAAATGAAGCTTACGTTTTATTTAGTAAAATAGAGAGATTTTAAAAGAATGAAAATAAGAATAGAAATAATAATGCAATAGGATTTTGTGATTTAGAATCACATTTAGTCTGACATAAAAAGAAATAAGAATATATTTTTATTCTAATATTTGGTGAAGTCAAAATAACGTATGAATTAAAATAAAATACTAGTAAATAATCAAAATATCTCTAGAGCTAAAAAATATTTAAAAATAATTCTTGTTAATTAGCATAAAATAAAAAAGAAAAATTACAATTGAAAATTTTAAATTAAAAATATTTATAATTTTATACTGAAATCTTTTAAACTTTGAAATTATTTTTTAAAGGATTTAAGGAAAAAAATTTAACAATGTAAACAAATTACAATTCAGAATATCAAATTAAATTTTTTTATTTTTAAATTCTTTAGAATTATTTCAAACTTTAAGATCCTTCAATATAAAATATTAGTATCATTTGGGGCAAAATGATATTTTTTCTTCTCTTTCCATTCTAAACAGTAGTTTTCTTTCTAAATTCTGATCTAATGAACAATGTCATGAAATAATAATTTAGAATCCTTCCATAATTTCATCTATATTCTATTAAATATCATTTTCTCCCATTCCATCTTCTTCCTTTCTTCTCCTTTCCCTTCCAACCAAGGATGTACACTAGGCCTGACGCATCCGATCCTATTTGGCTAAATCAAACCAAGTCAAAAGGATCAGATCAGGCCACAAAGTCGCTAAGCTAGCCCTAAATTTAAATTAAAAAATTAAAAAATATATTTTATAAAGATTTATATAAAAATTTTAATTTCTTTGGACCAAATTTAATTTTATGAGGATTTATATAAAAAAAAAAATTTTGGATTAGTTTATTATCTTTATATTAAATTTTAAATAAAAAAGGATCATCTAATATTAGTCCAACTTTATCTAGTATTAAATTGAGATGAATTAAGCCAAAACCACGAAATTTCAATTTTGAGACCCAATTAAAATTAGATTGGATACTAAATTAGCCCAAAACCTACTTGACCCTCCCATATATGCCCTTATTTCTAACCTACCTAACATGGCGGAAGAACCTTTGAACTTCATTAATGGAATCTATTCCATATTTAATAACCTCATTAATGTACGAACGTAGAAGAATAGAAAATGATATATATACAAAAAATAATTATAAAATAACGGTCATTTGATTAAGTTTCATCTGAATACTCAAAATTAAATAATCATGTCTTATGCCAAAAATAAATTCATGTCTTGTAGCTTTTTAATTATGAAATTCAACAAATTATTACCTATTTCACTATTTAATTATTTATTATTCTCCCAAAATATAATCAACTTTCACTTTAAAGTGTTCATGGTTAATCTGACAGACATTCGATTCAATGGCCAGGATCTTCGAAGCTCCCGCATAAGTCAGGCACGTTTCATTGTTAGAGATTGCCAAGTGCAATGGATGTCAAAGGGGCCCATCCACCTTATACACTTATGTCTCCCAGACGCGTAGAACATAAAAATATATAATTATAGAGTTAATAAAAAATTAAATTTTATATTATTATTTTAAAAATAATAAAATACTGCAATATAGTAATTATAAAAATATAATACATGTTACATGAAAATTAAATAAAAATAAATTTTTTATATAAAAATTAATAGACGGGTAAGATCTTAAAAGGCGTGAATAAGCAAATGACAATTGGATGCCGCAAAACAGCATGGTAAATAGTAATATTTTGGTAAATAGTATTTTCATATATCTGTATCATTTAACTCTTGGTCAGGGTTATTATCATCGTATTAATATTAAGGAAATGTATTCCGTACTTTTTATATCTGGTGTACAAGGTTAAGAGGAACACAATGCAGGCAACAAGAGACAAACCCATTACAAACGCTAAACATCATTAACTATCTTTTAAATTAGCATAATATAGTCTTTGCTCTGGGAGTCAAAATTCAAGGATTATTGGCAAAAAGCTTCTCACAATACGACTAGCGTTCTCGTTCTAACTATAATCTTATTCATCACACAACGAAACCCCGCAGGCAAATCTCATTGCCCCAACTCATGTAATACATCTTTCTCAGCTTGAAAACTCTAGTAGGGTTCAACAGGCGTGCGGAAGTTTGCTCCAGCATAGACAGCTTCAGAACCAAGCTCCTCCTCAATTCTCAAGAGCTGCCATGACACAGCATAAACTCAACATAGAGAAAAAGCTAAACAACTACTAAATAAGACCAACGAGTAACTAATATTCAACAAAGGCATATATGACCATCACTAACCTGATTATATTTAGCAAGACGCTCTGACCTGCAAGGAGCTCCTGTCTTGATTTGACCCTACTCGAGCAAATCATAAGAAAAAAAGTTAGACTTTGGACAAACGCCTCGAAGTAGCCACTAGCACAAAACTTTTATGAGTGATGAAATGAGATAATACCGTCGCCAAACCAACAGAAAGATCAGCAATAAAAGTATCCTCGGTCTCTCCACTGCAACCAGAAGATAAGAAAGTCTCATAAAACTACAGCATGGTTGGCTTACCAACAGATTTATTGGCAACTAAATTTCACTAATGTCATTTGCATTTGAAGGAACAACACAAACCTCCTGTGGCTGGCCATTATGCCCCATCCAGCCCTCTTGGACATCTTGACAGCTTCAATGCTTTCAGTCACAGATCCAATTTGATTAACCTGTTTCAGGATTGTGTCAGATGTATCTTAAAAACTAACTTGTGCACCAATAGAAGGTTCCAATGACTTGAACCTAAAAACATGAAAAGTAGATTATTACCTTGAGCAAAAGAGCATTGCATGATTTTAAATCAATTGCCTTATGAACCCTCTGTTTAAAAAAAAAAGAAAAAAGAAGGAGAAAGCCAACCAGTCAGTCAGAGCAATCCTTATATTCAAGGTTCCCCCAACTTCTGAGACGAACCGTCCACTCATTCTGCTCTCTCCCAGGTCCTAACAGAACAAAAACCAACCCCACCCCATCCAAGTAAACTTATTTTTTTTTATTTTAAAAAAAAAAGGTTCAATCAGGTTCAGTAGGTGCTAACCTTTGGGTTGGTAACCAAGAGATCATCACCAACAATTTGTACTTTGTCTCCAACCTCAGCAGTTAGCTTGGCGTAGTGCTCCCAGTCATCTTGGTCAAAAGGATCTTCAATTGAAACGATGGGATACTCTGAGACAAATGACTTGTAAAGATCTTTGAGAGCATCCCCAGTGATCCTCTGTGAGCCATCATTGTTCTGCATATGAAACAGAAAATGCCAAGAAAATTTACCCAAGCACATTCTACTTAGGAATAACATTTAAACCACATGCCATAAACACAAGATCCTTCCAAATTGAACTATTTATAGATGTAAGTATTAATTGTTAATGATCTTTGTAAAAAGTCAGATATGCAAACACATAGTACCAAGCAGGACAAAGATGACAACAAAGATATTTTGCTCCCATTTAATAAAACAAAAACAAAAAAGAAAAGAAAAGAAAAGAAAAGAGGGTATAATGATAAATACCAGGAAAACCTTTAGGGCACAAAACACCAACTTGAAATATCAAGAAATGAAATATTTTAGGAACTTTTGCTTTAACCATCAATTATTACAGCATCACACAGATAAGTTCTCAAGCCTTCTAAGCAACAATCATATCAAAACATGTGTTGCCAAAACCATAATGTTTTTGGATACTAAGGTATGTTGAATCTTCTATCTAAGTAGACTGGAGAGTGAGCAGAGCTTGATTGAATTTCAACTACCCCATTCACTAAGCGCTTTCATAATACAGTGAGATCACCTCTTCCTTGAAGTGCAGGTCATATGTTTTGTCTGCTTTGTAGAATTCAGAAGCAGCAACATCCATTCCAATGACAACCTAAGAATATAACAGAAAATTGTCAAATCCCCTTAAATGAAGCCATTAAGAAAGTTTAGATAACCGTAAAGAGAATTATAGTAGGGGAATAGTTAACCAAAAATGTTATTAAAAAAGCACCGAAAAAAAAAGAAGGAATTATAGTAGGGGAATAAGAAAACTAACTTTGCCTGTGTAGCCAGCTTTTGCTATGGCAGTTTTCAGCAGTTCCAGTCCTTCCTTGTTCTCCTGAACACTCAAAAGAGACGTTATTGTCAGTAAGTGACCAACAAGGCAACAACTAATCAGGGATCCAAGTTACATGCATGAAGGGCACAAGGAGATCGTAGCTATATAAACCTGGATGTTAGGAGCAAAGCCACCTTCATCACCAACATTTACTGCATCCTGACCATACTTCTTCTTAATCACAGCCTGAAATGACAGCATAATTGCCATAATTGACCAACCAAAAAGCAGCAGTAAAAATTTAAGTTTAAGATGGCAAATCAACAGGGATAGAAGAAGATATAATTAGACAATGTGACACAAAAATCTACATACAATCCAAGACTATGGTAACAGGACCCAAGTAATGGTGGATACCAAAGGCTTAAGAACTGTATAATAAATAAATTATTCATTAACCTATATAGATGAAACACACAAAGCATATGCAAAGCGTTTAACACATTTGAGAGAGGCAAACAAATGTCAATTCAACAGACCTTCAAATGGTGATATACTTCCACACCCATCTTCATTGCTTCCTTGAAAGAGGATGCTCCTACAGGAAGAACCATAAATTCCTGCATATACAAATGGATCAGACATTTATTGAGTATAAAAACTCTCTCTCTCTCTCTCTCTCTCTCTCTCTCTCTCTCTCTCTACATATATATATATATATATATATATGGCGCAACACACAGTAAAATAGAAAAGCAGTCTTAGATAGCATGCCTGCATAGCAAGCTTGTTTCCAGCATGTGATCCACCATTAATGACATTGAAAGCGGGAACAGGCAACACCAGCTTCTTGTTACCTGCGAGATTCGCAATATGCTGCATAAAAAGGCATGGCAATATGGGAGTCAGATATATAAATACACAGAACCACTGCAGTGGCCCCAATACACAAGAAATGTGGACCTGGTTTGATCATTTTTTCTTCATACGTAAGGGTTTGGTCAATCAATAACATTGTATGTTAAAAAAATAAAATAAAATTAGATGCATAAGATACTAGCTCTCTATGGTCAATCCACTTATATACTTTATACATGGTAATTTACTCTCATATTTCAAGCGTTATATACCTTGTAAAGAGGAATTTTCAAGATACTAGCACCAGCTTTGCACACTGCAAGAGACACAGCCAATATGGCATTTGCTCCAAGCTAAAACAATGAAGGATGCATTAGGATGATTTGAATTATACTAGAGACGCAAAATAACAAATGCAATCCGCTAAGCACCTTTTGTTTGCACCAACCCCATTCATTAACAGTTCCATCAAGCTGTTGAACCATGAGATTGTCAATAGCAGTCTGCTGAGTTGGATCCTGTTCGTAGTCATAGAGCAACAGTGGCATTAGATAACACCTAACAAAGCTGCCAAAAGACCTCTGTTTATAGATTAGAAAACTATAATCGGACTATTAAATGTTTGCTACACTGAAATTTATTATCAGGGGCATACTCAATGACTACCAAAATATTAATACTACAAGAAAAGAATTTAAACAACCTTGCCAATCAATGCAGGGGCGATGATTTTGTTCACATTATCAACCGCCTACATGTGAAGAAGATATCAAGTGAGCATGATACACATATAGATATCTCAACATGGGAACTTATCAGTTCAGGGGACGAGATTCACCTTTAATACACCTTTTCCAAGGTAGTCAGATCCTCCATCTCTTAATTCAAGAGCCTCATAAATCCCTAAAATAAATCAGGTGTTTCCATAGGAATAAGCAAAATAATCATTAAAAGTAAATATCTAAGATGACTCACGCCAGGTGATATAAAGTGTTAGAACAGAAAGAGATTGAAATTAAAAATTAAAAGGAAAAACACCGAAAACATTCCCGAGTTTCTAACATCACAGATCAGTAGAGATGACTGGTGAAAAATGACTTTTAGCTTATAACACGGAAAGAAAAACAATAGTAAAAACACACACGCACACTGTCAACAACCAACGCGACCCACGACAAGTGGTAAACCAAATGCCAGACAAGCAAGAAAAGCATACCAGTGGAAGCACCGCTTGGAACGGCAGCTCTAGCAAAGGTACCATCGGAGCACACCAAATCTACCTGTAGTAATCAACATCCAATTATCGACGATGTAAGAAACATTTCTGATGATCTATGCCAACTATTTCTTAAAATAAATAAATAACAAGTAAGAGAGATATGAGTGCATGCGGTTCAAAATTTCAATGGCTATGTACTCAAATGAACCCAAAGCATTCATCGTAGCTCCAGGGAATCGTTTACATTAAACAATCAAGATGATTCGAAAAATAACAATAAACTTCTACAACAAAAGAAAGAAAGACGGAAAGACAGAAAGAACTATAGTGACTGTAAGACTGTTAACGAACAGATCGGAGGCCTAGAAATGATCGAAATCGAAGAGGTTAAGAAGGAAGCAATAAAGGATTAAGAATCAGGAAAGATTTAAACCTCAACGGTGGGATTGCCACGGCTGTCGAAGATCTGCCTCGCCTTGATACTTTGGATTGTAGCCATAGATCTAGTGTGAGGGAGTGAGAAAGGAAGTGGTAGCGACTTGCTAGCAGCTTTTGAAGAAACCAGAACCAAAGAAACACTGAAGAGAGGCGGTTATTTATAAACCCGCACTTAAGTTTCCAGCTATTAGGTTTAGACTTTATAGAACCAACTAGTTTTTACCCCGCAGCCTTTAAATTTTTTTTTTTTTTTTTTGGGATACAAATTGAAGTCAGCTTCAATAGAAGCATTTCTAGAAATATTAGATATTACGTAAGCTTTTTACGTCATAATATCATTTGACCGCTTTTTGTGGCAAGGATGAATATATGGAAGTGGTTCTCTCCATTTTTTAAAAATAAATTACTTTATTGTAACTATTATGTTATCAATAAAATAAAAACTATAATAATTTATATAACTTAATTTATAATCATATTTAGATATTTAATTTACATGTAGCTTTGAAAAATATTAAAAAACTGTTACAAATCTGATCATTGTAAAACAAATAAATTGTATTATTTTTTAAATAATAAAAATGCGTTGATAAACAAAACATCTGTGATTATTAAACACATTTTTTAATTAATTTATAACATATATTAATTGATTTATTTTTTTCAATGATTTTACTTTCTTACATATATTATAACAATTATTCTCGTCATATTATTTCGACAATGTATATTAACCTGGAGTGAATACAATAAATCACTTCTTAAAAATAAAAATAAGAAATATATATATATATATATATATTGTGTCTCTTCTTTATAATATAAAAGTATTATTTGAATGGAGTAATTTACAATAAAAGTTATTTTGTAGAAAGAATTACTAATTAAATAACATAGTGAAAATTGTTGTTGTTAAATATTTTCTAGGGATATGAAGTATTATAATAGAAATTTATAATTTTATGACATTATATTGTTGAAAATATGTTTTTAAAAAAATGCTGTGGGAAAGACTGACAAACACTACTAAGTGGCTTGGGAAAAACAAAAATAACAATATGATAATTTTGGTAATAAATAAAAAGCACATTAATTAATAAAATGTGCTAAATTTTTTCTACTTATTTTAACAAACAAAGTTTGCCAATCGTGCAATAGTAAATTTACAAAACCAAAATAGGTTAAATAATTGTTTTTGGGAGTTTGCTTTTGTGATGGTCTGACAGAAAGTAAAATGCTTATTCTATTTCCACGCGATTCCAATGCCATTTTCTTGAGATTACTCTTAAAAAGTTCTGAAAACACATTTATTTAACTAAAATGTCAGTAACTAAATGGTTGTATTTGTTAATGCTAATTCGTTCCTCACTTTTAGCAAATTTTCTTGTCCTGGTATTTAGTACTGAGAAATGTTTTTTTTTTGTTTTTTTCCCTGTTATTTATGCAGCGTTCAACAAGGGAAGAGGAGAGTTAGGCCAAAAGGAAAACGGATTTTTTGCTACCCAATTTTAACAGTATATTTAGATTTTTTTAATTTTGGTAATTGTTTTTTTAAAGAAACATAAACACAGTGAAATGAAAATAATTTTTAAATTATATTTTGTTTCTTTTAAAAAAATAAATGATTAGAATCATGAGATAAATAAAAAAATCAAAGATCCAGATCTATTACTTAAGTTGAATAATAAAGAATCCGTTCTCAAGGTGAAAATAAAACCGTGACAGTTTATTTATTTTAAGGAGAGAAAATAAAAGAGAAATGAAGTGAATTTTTTTATTTTAAGACTTTTTTTAAATTAAAGATTAAGCTTAATATATTTGTCTATTTTTATTTATTTTTTAAACTGAATATATGATTAAAAAAAAGATGTCTGATTTCAATTTAAATAAAAAAATCTTCTTTTTTTTCTTCCAAACGAACCTTAAAAGAGTTGGGTGAGTTGTTAGTTCAAACTTCAGAAGTTTGGCAGACACATGCACCAAGTTGGCATCATGGCATCGTCTTCTTTCCCGTGATCCACGGTAAAAAAGTCATCGTGTTGATGAACGTTACCCCAAAAAAAAAAAAAAAAAGAGGATGCTCATTTTTTCAAACTGCTTTAAAATTTGGAGGTAAATTTTTTGGTGTATTGTTAAAAATGGTTGCACAAATGTAATTGTTGTGTAATATATTAAAAAAAATACATGATAATAATGTGTCAAAATATATTAATTGAATGTCAATCTAAAATAATTTATTGGAGTTAAAATATAAATATAACAAATTATTTTATGTTGATATCTAGTTATTATATTTTAACACATCATTGCGATGTCTTCCTCCACCATGTTTGGTTACCAAATTAAAAAAACAGAAGAAAGTAAAAAATTTGAAATAATTTTCATTATATCCTTATAGTTGTTTTTTAAAAATATTTATTTTTTTATAATTTTTTAAAAATAATAACATAAGAATTATTTTTTATCTATAAAATTATTTTTTCTTTTATTTGATTTTCATTCATCATTTTCGGTGCACTAAACAAGACAATTTGCCATATAAATGCACCAAAAAATTCACCAAAATATAATCTTACTCATTAGGTTTACATTTTGCGTCTTCGTTAGCTCTCGTACTTTTATTTTGTTTGTGTTAATTTTAGACTCAATAATTACTATAATGATTCTCTGAAAATATTTCTATATTCTTAATCTTCACAAGTCACAACAATGACATTATTACTGAAAATATATGTATTTTTGTCAATGAATGCACCGCCATTTCAATGAATAATAATAATAATAATAAATGAAAAAGAATTTATGATGGATGATTCTGGAATGATGCTGGTTGCTGGGCAATGCAGTCCAACCAAAATTTTCTTTGCACATCTGTTTTATGATTTTCTTTACTAAATGCTAAAATTTATGATAAAGATATTTAGGGAATACCAATCTTAGAATATCGCCAATATTCTTTCCGGGATAATGGAGCATCGGCCCTCAGGTGGTCCATGGTCAAACTCAAAATTTGTGTTTCTTTTTTTTATTATTTTTTAAAATTATATTTGATATCTCATTCATTTTAAAAATTACACACAATGTTTCTTTAAGTTATATTTTGTTAACACAATTAATTTTGAGTAAATTATATAAATTTCTATTAAATTTTATCGAAATTATACCCATTTTTTCTATTTTTAAAATATATACAAATCTATATTAAAATAAAAGGCTGCATTACAATTTAATTTAATTTAATTTTAAATTTTTTAATTAAAATATCCTCAATTAATCTATATATTTATTTAAGTTAAATTTAATGAAAACAAAATATTTTTATTTTTATTTGTGCACATTTAGATATAATATATTTGCATATTTAAGTTAATTGAAGACATTTCAGTCAAAAAAATTTAAAATTAGACTAAATTATATATTTTTAAAGTAAATAAATGATTTATATAATTTTAACAAAATTAAAAAAATCATATAATTTACTCATTAAATTTTTATACAATATATGTTTAAAAAAATAAAATTATTTTAACTAAATTTATTATCATATTAAAAATAAAATCTCATACTCATATTATGCAAAAAGTTATATTTTTTGTGAAAAATTAAATTAAAAATCTATAATATATATAAAAATATTAAGATAATTTAGTGTAATTAAAAAATATTAAATATAATTTAATCAAATTTCCTATAAAAATAACCTACTTTAGTCAAAATGTTTGATTGAGTATTTTGGTTTTGATTTTTTTGAAAAAAAAATAACTGTGACAATTGTGAATTGTAGCCATTGAATGTGACAATATCCACAAATAAATAGAGATGCATTTTGTTTTGATTGTTATCATTATGGTGTGTTTAGTTGAACAGTACAAACGGGAAATAATATAAAAAGTAGATAACTAATAAAAAATAATTTTTGTGTTTTTATTTTTAAAAGGATGATTTAGTGGTTAAAATAACAATTTGATTAATGAAGTAATTATTATAAAAATATAATAAATATTATATAAATTATGTAAAAAAATTTATATTAACATTGCAATAAACAAACCAAATGTTAAGTATTGTTTAGATATTACTTTTATTTGAAACCATTCATAGCTTAAAAATTGTATTTGGTATCCGTGACAACCTAATTAGTTGGCACTCCACAACTAAATAACATTGACTCATTCGAACAAACTCAAAATATATATATTTTTTAAAAAGCATAATCGGCAACACAAAAGATATGTTTAATTAGATGATTAAAAAAATAAATATGTAAAATAAATAAGTGAGATAAAAAAATAATTTTTGTATCTTTATTTTTAAACAGATAATTTAATAATTAAAATAATGATTTAATAAATAAATTAATTATTATAAGAATATAATAAATGTTATATAAATTATATAAAAATATATATTCATTGTAGTGAACGAGAAGAAAATATGCCCTTTTCCATGATCTTTTATTGAACTTGAAGACCTCTGGGGAACAACCTTTGCAGCCTGCCAGCCCACGTCATAACTCAACCCATTAATTGCCCTTGCCTGCACAATTCAAACATTTTGAAATTGAGTCCATGAGAAAAGATAATAAATAAATTGAAATCATCGAAATATAAAAATGTTGGTAAATGCATTAATCTGCAGGAGCAACAGAGAAAGCAGAAGGTGCTCTTAGTCACGAGATGAAGAACCTCAAACTATAAATAACATGTTTGGATAGGTTTTTAAAAGAATAAATTATAGTTTGCAGGAAATAAATCATGTCTTATAAAAAATAATAAATAACTATTTTTATATAAATATAATTTGCAACTGAATTTTTGTGACCACGGTGAAACTTCCATTATAAAGTCAGTAGAGATGTCACGAGATTTCAAGGTAAAAGAAAAAGTTGTATTACTACTTTATTTAATGCGCTCCCGCAAGGCCCTGTTGTTTTTTTTTTTTTTTTCTCGCTGGGGGTAGTTATGATAGAAAAAAATTACTTGCCATTCTCGTTCACAGTATATATTTTTCATATATTTATAAAATAAGGAAACAAATTTATTTTATAATAAGTATATGTGATAGGAAATAGTTATCTGCTTATTGTCAATAGCCATTTAATGGTTAAACTCTCTCTCTCTCTCTCTCTCTCTCACACACACACCCCAATGTTAAATTATACCAAAAGTATAATTAAATTATATTTGATATTTGTTTATTTTAAAAATTATAATTAGCTTCATTTTAATTTGTTTTTATATATGAAATTAATCTTTTTCATAAAATGAAATTTTTATTTGATTATTGTTACTATCATATTAAAACTAAAATTATAATTTTATGTTTGAGTTTAATATTAATTTAATTGTCTTTTATATCATATTAAAAATAAAATTATAATTTTATATTGTGTAAAAATTAATTTTTTATAAAAAATAAATTGGATGAAGAGTTTATAGAATATATATTTGAAAAAGATAAATATAATTTTTAAAATAAGAGGAGGTAAAATATGATTTAGCCAAACATGTAAAAGATCAACATAATATATTTTAATTAATAAATTAATGACATAATGAACTTGATTGTTGGCTATTATATGGTCAAAGCCTAAAGATATAGACCACCGACCTATATCAAGGGCTAAGTGTAGCCTTGACCTCATTCTACCTGCAACAAGTTGTAGGCTAGGTTTAAATATATAAATTTAAACTAAATTGATCTGTTTAAAAAAAATTTTAATTTCTCAAAATATATATACACACACATGTATAATTAAAAGTGAATTAGATTAAAATTTTGGTTAAATCATATAAAAATATAACTCTTCTAGCATTTATTGTATATTGCCAAAAAATTTTAATTCATTATTTTATCAATAAAATTAACATTTTACAATGATAATATAATGTTACTGTTATTATGATAATAAAATTAGTTAAAATGATATTAATTTTAATATAAAACTAATTTTATTTTTAAAATAACATAAAATAGTTAAATAATTTTATTTGTTTGGAATACATATTTTACAAAAAGCTAGTTTTATTAACAAATAATAAGATAAATGAAAAATTATATAATATATGTGAAATGTGATAAGAGAGTTACATAATTTTAAAATAATATATATAAAATATAATTTAATTAAATTTTAAAAGACGTTGGTATAGTTTGTTAAAAATGTAAAATCTTGAACTAATTTAATAATAAAAAAACTCTAACTACTAAAAAACTCTCAATAAACAAATGTAAGATTCTCATTTTGTAAAATTGCATACATAAAGGGCGAGCGTTGACAAGTGCGAACGGAAGGTGGGGTAGGTATGGCTTTCTCCCACCTCCATTTTTGTCAATCTTTTGCCTCTGCGTGTCATTCTGTTTGGTTGTAGCTGACAAACTTCTATTTATCTCTTCTGGAGATCTTATGGTAATCTCTGTATATGTAAATTATTCACAAAATTTTAAAAAAATTTAATAACTATGTAAAATTTTAAAAATTCAAAATAATATAGCTAGACTATCTTTTGCCTTTGCTTGTCATTTTCTTTTGTTGCAGCTGACAAATTTTTGTTTATCTCTTTCTTGGGATCTTATGGTAATTTCCGTATATGTAAATTATTCACAAAATTTTTAAAAAGATTTATTAAATATGTAAAATTTTAAAAAATCATAATAACATAGCTGGACTCTTAAAGAAATATATATATATATATTAACATAGCTAGACTCTTAAAGGAATATATATATATATATACACACATTAAATTTTATTAATATAATTTTTAAATATACAAATACTAATATAAAACATATATCTATATAAGGGATAGAACCAACAAAATTGTAAGGGGAGCGAAAATTTATACTTAATACAAACATTAATAATTATTAAAAATATAACTTTAAGTATCTATTAAATTAATATAATAATAAAAGTTACTAAATTAAAAAACAAAGATATATAATAAAAAAATTAGAGAAATATAATAACATTAAAATAAATATAGTTGTTTTGATGCCAAAAATATATATATTATAAGTAATACAATATGTGTTAATCATTAAGATTATACTCTTTGATTTTTAATTAAATAGAATTCATCTATAATTTCTTCCTTGTAGTGAAATACTTAGCAATTTTCTTCTTAATATAAACAACCAAATTATTAGAACAAAGTCATATTCATATAAAACAACCCTGACATAAAGAAAGTATATACTAAAAGTGATACAATGTGAATTAGTCATTAGGATCGTACTCTTTGATTTTTAATTAATATAATTTATTTATAACATCTTTTCTAAAATTCTTTGTAATCTCCTTTTTAATATAATCAACCAAATTATTGTAAGGAAGTCATCTTTCATTCTGTTACAAAACTTTACTTTTACGATGAGTAAAGAGTATGATAAAAGAAACCCGAAAAAAAAAAAAGGGAAAAAAGTTTTTGTGAAGGAGTGAGAATCCAAAAGTATAAAGTATATTATTAGTCATTGTTGGGTAATAGAGATAATAAACTTTTTGAAAAAGCTTTGATATATTTCATTTCATTTTATTTTTGTTATAAAATTTGCTTTTATAATCAATGTATGAAGCAATTGTGCCTTTAAAAAATAGGTGTTTAAGACTTTAAAATATTAAAAGGGACAAATACAAAATGTTAATGGTAATAGATTTAAAAATGTTAAAGAACAAATAATATTATATTCATATATAATACAAAAAAAAAAAACTTATAAGGTGGCTAATACACAAACACATTATCAAGTATTACTAGATCAAATAATGCCCCATAAGCTTTGTTGTCTTACACCTCCTCTTATATGTTCATCGCATGTTCTATCATGTTTATTTGTTTTGAACTTGTTGTTTCTAAATTGACTAATGCCCATATGATTCACTTAGTGTACATGAGCTAATTCCAAATTATCGCATGGCCTTGTCGAATATTTAGTTAGCCTCGATATCATTCATTTGTTTCCATATTTTGGAATGACATCACATCAATCAAATGTTGTACTAGTATAGTACATAGCAGCCTATCTTAAAAAAGTCAATTATTTTGCACTAATATTATGTTAGAAACATTCAAAGTAAGCAAGATAAATATTAGCAAAGAGAGCATGCAATCTTATTCAACATATATACCTAATGGAATGAGACTTAAGACTAAGATGTTAATTGAGACTATGGATTGCACCTCATAGCACATACAGTGGTATTGAGGGTGTATCCATCGATGGATCCAGCCAATGAGTGATACTTAAGATTTTGCAATAATTTATTTTTGGACTTGTTACCATTACACCATTAATTTTATTCATTTTTTATATGCATGTTAGACATGCATCTGATGTTCAATATTTTTTATAGGCCAATCTAGCAGTGAACTTATGCCAACTTAATACATAAGACCCTCAATTATAAGATTATGATGATTTTAGAGGGACTATCACCAACAAAAATATGATGACGTTTTGCATGCTCTTAACAATTATTTTGGACAATCCCTAAATAGGTCTATTGGCATCTAATTTGTCAAGGCCACTAATTTTGGAGGATAGGCTAGGAAAGAGAGTTTGTGGCAAATGGTCCATGAAGAAACCCATGGTGGACGATTAGGTTTAAATACATGAGAACACTAATGCTAAGATTATATTCATGATGGTTGGAGGTGTTGTATCATCTTCTTATACCCTGGCATCAACACAAATAAATTTTAAAGGTGCTAGTCTACCTTTGATTGCACCATTCACATAATTTATAAACTTTAGCAATGTTGGTTCGTCGAATTATACACTATCATTGCCACACTATTTTACTGTAGTGCTTGCAGATGTCATATGGCTTCATCTTGCTCACGAATATTTTTAATGACGCATGTGCTTTTACTATCGAGTATGCCTATGAGTCTTTTAAACTATAAGGATTGTCATACCAAGAACAACGGAGGTTCAACACACAGATTCCACCAATTCTTTTCTTTTAGCGCCCCTAAAAGTGAGATTTGTATTCTCTACCAATTATCAATCAAAACAACCCTGAGTGGACCAAGGAGGATAAGAAAAAAACAATTAGCCCATGCTACAATGACTACAACAAGTGAGAAGAAGTACAAGGGGTCATTTATTGTGACTTATAGCTACAAATTTTGTTATATAATTGTAAATATTTAATTGATTATTCAAAGTATTATTGACATAAAATTATAAGACTATGATGAGCACATAAAATGGTAAATATTAGACAATTATTAACTAACAAAGTTAAGCAAAATTAGCTGACATTTTGTCCAAAAAAATTAATTATAACATTTTAAAAACACTTTTCTAGTATAGGCCTTGTTGGCCCACATCAATTTAAAAAAGGGACATAGGCTAATGAGTCTGGCATACAGAAAATTAGAAAACAAGGATGGCTCACTTCCTTAGAAAGGAAAAATAAAAGGCAATTTAATTAACACCCAGGCAATTTAATTAACACACACACACATATCTTTTTGTATATATTAATTAATATAAAATATTATAAAAAATAAAAAATCTAAATAAAATTCTATCAAATTTAAATTATACTAATAGTTGATAGAAATAATTTATTCTCTATTTAGATTTTATATAAACAAAATTTATGCAAATATATCTCAATTTAAAATCTAAATAAAATTAGTGGAGTCTGAAATTTAAAAATTTAAAATTTTTATTTACTAAAATATAAATGTAAAATTACAAACTATAATACTCTAATAATAATTATATACAAAATTTACATGCAATTAGTTATATTTTTATTGTTAGGTTTTTCAATAATAAGATAAGATGTGTGATTTTTTTAGACAATTGTATAATTTTTAATTAAACTATATATTTGTTATTTTATTATTAAAACATCATCTATTTATTATATTTAAATTAAAATTTTAATAATAAAAATATTAAAAAATTGCATATATATATATATTTGGCCAATATATATATATATATATATATATATATATTAGCCCAGAATTATATCTATAGTTAGCTCTACCAAGGGGATCATTCCTTCCATGCTCAAGAATCTTCCTGAACCCGCGCTCCCTTCTCCCCTGGCCACCCACCTCTTAAAAAACCTAATGATATTTTTTGTTTTTATATTAAAATCATAATAAATACATATCAGGAGTTCCGCCGCTACTCTCAAATCCAAAAGCAATGGATATGATATTATAATGACATGGCATTCAGTAAAATGTGTGAGAAAATTTTAATTTATATTTAAATAAAAAAAATAATTTATTAAAGTTAAAAATAAATGAAAGCTGTAAAAATTTAAATAACTTTCCACCCTTATCTTATATTAATAGCTGTGTAATTATATATATATATATATATATAATTTTAAGACCAATAATAGAAAACTCAAAACTATGTATTTTTGGATAATCGAAAGTCAACTGCTACTCTAAAGCAAACTTTTCAAACTCTTTTTTTTTAATTAATCGAAACTCTTATTCTCTGTCTTCTCCTTCTTCAAATATTCAATTGACATGTTAATAATAAATTTTTAATTACTGTCTTTACTCATTTCAAATAGCTATTTATTTAAAAGTGATTACGTCTGCAAAAACATATTCTCAAATGATAATATATGCTAGAAATTAAATTAAAAATACTTTAAAATCCCAATATTAACTTCGAATTCTACAAAATACTATGTATCTGTAACATTAGAGACAATCAATTAGAGTTTTTTAACGAAACTATGTTTGGACGGGCCAGAAATTTTATTATAAAAAAACTTACTTAAAAGAGAGAGAACAAAAAATCTACAGCAAAATATTGTGTGTGTATATATATATATATATATATCTCTCTCTCTCTCTCTCTCTCTCTCTCTTTATCGTACGATCCGCCAAAAAATCTCAATCCAACAAAAAGTCGAAAGCCACTCACTGTTGAATTTAAATACCTTACATTTAATTTTTCTTAAAAAAATTAAATATAAGGTATGCAAATGCTATGTTTGATATCAACTTCATACCAAACTTAGCATTGCTTCAATTCAAATCCATAGGATTGCTTCATACCACTCTTCTATCTTTCTCTATATAACTTTAATTCTCTGTTTGATGTGAAGCAATCCTCCACTAATGCAAAAGAATAGGAATGGGATTTTCATTTGTATCATGTTTAGATTAATTTTACCTTTCCATTCCCTAATAAATCCAGTCATTCAAATAAGTTGAATCAGATTCTATAAGCTTATCAATGAGACAGTTTCGGGTACAATTGATGAACGACCAATCAATGCATTTTTTTCTCTTATTATAAGAATTTTAAGATATTTTGTGAACTTTGAATTATAAAACAAATAAAACCTTGTATATTTTCCCGTTGAAAAAACATATTTTTGGAATTAAAATATTAACATGTCGATATATTTTAATATTTTTTAATTGTTGATTATTCAAATAACATTATTTTTCAATTAAAAAATAAAAATAATATTTTAATATTTTTTACATTAAACATATTATAATTATTTATTCAATTATTTTATTTTATATTATTTTTAATATTATACCAGACATAATTATAATCTTACACAATTTCATTCAACTCATTTTACTTCTCACTCGCATTCTATTGCTATAAAAATCATTCCAATGTATCCCCACAATAGCGAGTACCCTTCAGGTCTTGCCCTTCCACCTTGTACGACTCTCCCCACCAAAAAATCGGCTCTGATACTCGCCAACATAGCCATGGCGGCATCTGTCACATTCTCAAGGCTCCTCTCAAGCACCGCCACTGCCACTGCCACTGCCACTGCCACTGCCACCCTATCTCGCTTCCCTCAGAAAGCCTTCTTGTCGACCCTCTCGTCTAAATTTTCTCTTACCCCTTTATCCCTCAAATTCAACCATCGTCGCCCTAATTCCCTCCGACTCTCATCTGCTTTCACTACCAAATCCACCATTTCCGCCACCATCGCCGTCGGCGACAAGCTCCCTGAAGCCACCTTCTCCTATCTCGACCCAGCCGGCGATGTCCAGACCACCACAGTCTCCGACCTCACCAAGGGAAAGAAGGCTATATTCTTCGCTGTCCCCGGCGCCTTCACCCCAACCTGTTCCCAGAAACATGTTCCGGGCTTCGTCGAAAAATCCGCCGAGCTCAAATCGAAAGGGGTCGACACAATCGCCTGCATTTCGGTCAACGATGCCTTCGTGATGAGGGCATGGAAAGAGAACTTGAAGGTCAACGACGAGGTACTTCTGTTGTCGGACGGCAATGGGACCTTCACCAAGGCGATTGGGTGCGAGCTCGATTTGAGCGATAAGCCTGTTGGATTGGGCGTGAGGTCTAGGCGGTACGCGCTTTTGGCTGAGGATGGTGTTGTGAAGGTATTGAATTTGGAGGAAGGTGGTGCGTTCACATTCAGTGGTGCAGAGGATATGCTCAAAGTGCTCTAAATTCTAAAATTATGGTGAGCTAGGTCTTAATTTCTTCCTAATTTTGCGGATTATTGTTCTCCACTATGAGATTACTGTTTCTAAATGGCTCAGTGAATGAACCTCAATATTATGAATAGACAGACCCTGTCTTAGTATTGTCATGAATAATAACAAGAAAATGTTGGGTTTTGTTGTGATTTGTTATTAAAATTGATAATTCCGTGGTGAATTATATTTCTTGGGCGTTACAAAATGGAAAAGAAAAAGTTGGAGTTTGACAGTATTTGTTCATATGCAAATGGCTAACTGTTTGATGGAAGGGCATTTATCATCTAGGGAGACGGAATATGTATGTATGTATGTATAATCATACTTCAGTTGTCAGATGAAATTTCTGCAATTGACATAGCCAAGACTGTGGCGTTTCCAAAATCCTATTAATGAACACTGCACTTCACCTTCATGAGAGCTAGTTACCTGGATTGCGGTCTAGTCCTTAATGTCACCGATGGATGTTTTTCATTTCGACGGTACTTGTGCAAAGTCTGTCTTGCTTCCAGAAATATGAAAATAAAAACTCTATTATTTCGAAAGCATTTTGAAGCTTGTATCAGAACATGGTAACAGCTACATCATATAGATTTTCATTTGAAAAAGCGTTGTCACCGTATCGGTGGCTGCTGTTCTGCTGCCGTTTGGAAAACGTAATTTTCATAAGTCATTCTTTAACAAATAGAACTCATAGTATTACTACACGAATTATCAAAACGTGATTTACTTTTACCCCTTCCAAAATAAAGTATGGTCTCCGTAATTTCTCATGAGACTCTGCTTCTTCTAGCTCTGTATACGTATTTGTGTCCAGTCCTATAATTTTCCTATTGTAAAAATTCGGTTAAACACATGAATATAATATTAACACTTGTAATAAGCAGAGGCCACTTCCAAAAATACAATATGGAAAATGATTTCTGCTACCATGCATCATCTTTCAGAACGTGAGAGTTTTGATGTGTTGCCTTGATAAATTAACATTGTAAAATGGAGTTGAAACTAAAAAAAAAAAAAAAAAGAAATCGTTTGCAGAGTTTACGGTTATTGTCGCTGCAAAAGAGTATCTTTCTTTCACTTCCTCTGTGAATCTCATTCCTTTTCTTTGATCACCAGTGGGCAAAATTGTGACACCGTTCTAGAATGTTGAAAATTTACCAATACTTTGATGCAAATTTTCCAATGGAATTCGGCCTCGCGTCACTAATTACAACCATCAACTACATTCAGCCAGGTGATGTACGAAGCTTAATGTAGTGAAACATGCAAATTGATGAACCAACTATGATCTTGCCAGCTCTTTAACAAAAGCTATTAGCCCGGCTGGTTCAATTATGAGGAGATGATTTGGCGTCTTGAAATGCAAATCCTCTCCTCTTGTTATTGTCCCCTGCAACTCAATTCTGAGGAGACGATTTGAGCTTCCTGTAGCATACCCTTCTGGCTAAGCCCGGAGATAAGTTGATAACAGATGCATTCATTTAGGAGAAAACCTCTGTCAAACATTTCCCTATACCAAAGATACGCTTCATTGAAATCCTTTAAGTCGCAATGTCCCTTCACCAGTATGTTATACGTATCAGCTTTTGGTACCACTCCTTTTACCTTCATATCATGGACAAGATGCTTTACTTCTGACACCCTTTTATCTTTAAGGTATACCAGAATCAAGCTCTTATAAGTTACCTTGTCCGAACGAATCCCCTGTTCAACCAGCCGTTGGTGCAAAGACATTGCCTTCTCAACATCTCCTTCTTCAGCGTAAACGTAAATCATTGCACTATATACCACTCGATCTGGAACCAAACCCATTTCCAACATTTCCTGAAACAGCCTCTCCACTGTCACCACCCCTTCCTTGCTGCATGCGTTGATCAAAGGATGAAACGTCCTAACAGTAGGTTTTATGCCCAATTTCTTCATATTATCATACAATTCGAGGCATTTCTGGGTGTTTCCTGACCTGGCATATCCTGAGATCAGGGAATTGTATGTAATTACATCTGGGTTGTATCCATTGCTAGCCATTCGTTGAAAAAATTCCTCAGCTTCCGTTGTCCTTCCATCTTTTCCGAGTCCGTATATGAGCGTATTGTATGTTACAAGAGTTGGACCTGGTCCATTTTTAACCATTTCATCAAAAAATCTGAAGGCGTCTTTCAGTTTACCCATCGAGCAACTACCTTCAATGAGCATATTATATATTTCTGCGTTTGGAGAAACCCCTCGGCTTGTCATATCCGCAAAGATCAGCTCAGCTTCAAGAACCTTACCTTCTTTGCATAGACAGTTTACCAGTAGACCATAGCTTAAGACACTTGGCTCTATTCCTGTTTTTTCCATTTCCTCGAGAATTTGGAAACATTTGTCAAATTGACTCATGCAGCCGTAACCATTAATTAAAATGTTATAAGTCTCCACACTGGGGGAAACACCCTTCTCGGCCATCTTATTTAACCATCTCTCTGCTTCGTTCACCTCCTTTATTTCAAATAACTTGTTAATGAGGGTATTGAAAGTCACACAGCTAGCCTCCAACCCACGTTTTTCCATTTGTTCGATTATCAGTATAGCTTTCTTTATGTCACCCGCTTGGCAATATGCATTCACTAATACGTTATATGCTATCTTAGTTGGTATAAATCCACTATCTGTTAGTTTGGCCAAAACCTCCTTGGCCTTTTCAATCATCCCCTCTCTGCATAATCCATTCAACAAAATACTACAAGTATACTCGTCGATGGTTCCCCCTTCGTCCAGTGAAGCATTATTATTTCCACTGCTTGAACGATCATCAAATATAATACTAGTAAATCCATCAGGCAAAAACTTATTAGCCTCCATCTCTTGCAACAACGTCCTCGCTTCTGTCATCCTCTGTGAATTACAAAGACCACTTAACAAAGAATTGTACGTGACAAGATTAGGCTCCACATTTTCGGCCATCATCCTCTCTCTCAAAGTCAAAGCTCTGTCTATTTCTCCCACCTTACAGTATCCATCAATCAGCGTATTATAAGTAACCAAATTCGGAACCAGCTTTCTCTTAATCATTTCATCAAACAGTCCGTGAGCATCTCTGATTCTCCGCGCTTTACACAATCCACCTATCACCACGTTATAAATAAATACAGATGGGCTCAACCCTCCCTTCTCCATGGCATTCATCAATTCGAAACCCCTTTTTAAGTCCTTCAGCATCAGTGCCGCCTGAACAGCTTTACCATACGAGAAAGTATTGGGTCGAATACCAGCCTCCACAAAATCCGAGAATAGGTCAAGAGTTTTCTTATACTGTTTCGAAATAACCAAAGTTTCGAGTAACCGATTCACAGAACCTGTCGAAGGAAGCATACCATCTTTCCTCATCAAAGAGTACAACTCCATAGCTTCATTGACCATTTCGGACTCGGAGCAAGCCCGGAACAGCAAATTTGAGAAGACGGGTTTCAAGGAGGGTGATGAGAGGGAGAAGTAGGCAAGGAGTTCGAAGGGAGAAGAAAATGGGTTTTTAGAGAGAACAAGGGATTTGATGAACCTCTGGGCAGCATATCCGCGACCCTCTTTAAGTAAAATTTGAAACTTTCGAACTTGTTCAAGCCGTTCTTGTTCTTGTGAATCGGATCGATTGTTAATTTCTACGGGAAGCTCAATGATCTGGGTATGGTGGGTTTCAGCAGGTGTCTCTGAGACAGGTTCGGAGCAGAAGGAAAGGGAAAGAGGAACAGAAATGGAATCGCAGAGTTGTTTCCTGAGTTTTACTTGCAACTTCGGAAGCCGAATAAGAGAAACGCGCCTTCCCATCACTGATGCCGAATGAGGTTGGTTCCTTTTCGTATGAAACCTCTCCTCCTCATCTACGGGCTCTTCAATGATTATTAGGCTTCTTCCCGCTTCATCGTCTACCCACAATATTGGGTTCCTCTTGTGGGCTGATCCTTTAGGCCAATATATTGTTCTCAGAAACAAAAAACAACTACGCACGACAGCTTTCCCAGCCCCTCCCCCCCCAAAAAAAAGAGCTTGCTTTGAATTGCACAAAATGCATTTATTATGTTATAATTAGAATAAGGTAAGAAGGTGATGAACAGATTTTTGGTTAACAAATGGTTCAAAGTGATTAAGTACTTAATTTTGATAGAAATGAGCTTATAAGATTAAAGAGTCAAAGTCATGAGCAGATTGAAGATTTCATCATAGACTCTAATATCTAAGTTAGTATGGATAAAGAAGAAATAGATAGTATAATAATCGATAGAGTAAGCAGAACTTAAAATATTAGAAGATCTCTATTTATAAAGATAGTCAGTCCGTAAGTTGCTCATGGAAAAATTACTACGGATAATTATAGATAATTATAAGCAATTATGGAGGGTCATTAGTGAGACCATTACAAGCCATTAAGTATTATCCAATGGACTAATGAGTAGATCAAATTTCCAGGTTGGATCAACTGATAAGGGTTCGGTCCATAATATGATTTATCAAATGAGATGCCGAGTGGTGGGCAATTATTATACCCAAGTGATTATGGTTGTCTTGCTCCCTTAAGTCAGTCCAACGCTGCTAGTAAACAGAAATGAGTAGAAAAGAGTGCATGAGACTACCCTATTTGTCAGCTCCATACATTTCACTCTATTTTAAATATATAAGATATTATTAGTCTCCCTGAAAAAGCATGTGATGTACTTGTGTATTTATTATAATTAATTAATTAATTACTTATTTATTATAAACTTGATTAACCTTAAAATCCTTATCGCGATTGTGTCTTACAGCATTTCTTTGGTAATCATAAATCAAAAGAGTGTCTATATGCCCTGCACAAGAGCAACAATACGCCAATGCCTCTGGCTCACAAAGATGGATAGAAAGGATATTCAAAATGGAAAATATTTGTATGATCTTTTCCCATTTCTTCAAACTGTAATTCTTCAAACGAATACAATGTAGAGAACCAAAAAAATAATAATGGTGAAGAAGAGCTACAAAATCTAAAAAACAATCCATCCAATCAATTATGTTTGCTCTACAGAGGATTCGACGCCAGCAGACTGCTGCGTTCCTTCTCTTCTGCTCTCTTCTGTATACTTCATTTCCATGGGAAAAACTTGTCTGTAATTTCCTTATCTTTGCCGAATATTCACAAGAAAACTAATTCTTTCGAGTCACTGACTCTGATTATGCATAACCTTGAAAAGTGATCACCTTTTCTTTTATGCTAACAACCTATAATTGACAGAACCTTGCTGAAAACACAATATATTACAAAGCAGAGAGAATCAATGCACAGAAACTGGAATTGCTGGATGAAGATAGTATCCGTTGGGAAGGCCTTCTAGGAGTGGGGAACGAATGTGCCAACATATCCAAAAGCCATGATAAAGAAGGCAATTGCTTGGATATAAAGGAATATGAAGTAGTGGTTTTTCCCGAACAGGACATCGTAGCAACCACAGAAGAAGAGGTAGAATCCGACTCCAAGTTCCAACAAGTGAATCCTAATGTTATTTTAACACAGACCACAAATATAGGTAAGTATTTCTGATTCAGAAAGCAGTGAATGTTATATGATAACTGAGCCAAAAATAGTTTACCCATTAATACCTGTCTCCAATCCTGAATCGAGGCTTCTTCGGTGCTTTGACCGCAGCTTTAGCCTTGAGAGCATCTCCAAGTTTTTCAGTGACAACCCATTCATTCACTCGACTTGCCTCTAGCAGACCAATAATTGTTGCCTTTGTTCGATGCAGAGACATGCCATTCTCAAAAAGAATCCAGAAGACCAGCAAGTGAAGTGACCTTAATACAGGAAACTAGTTCGATAAATTCAATAGAACAATAAAGAATCAAAATTTTTTTTTTTTTTCTAAATCATGTACCACTGCAAAAATTGTCTTCAAGAACTTCTAGATATGCTAGTTTGGTTACGAGGAATGATTGTGGAGGGAAACAGGAGAAAGGAGAAGTTGAAAGAAATAAAGACCTTGGAGTTCCAACCGCATTGAGGAGGGTGATGATGGAAGGGATATATACAGCTCCCCACTTTGGGACAGCAACCTCAGGCGCCAAAACTGTCGCTGGTAATACAATGCAATAGAACACAAATGTGTTGATGTGGGCTACCACCTTCCGAACGAAGAAGAAACTGTAAATGACATGTATCTTCTTCCACAAAGACACTTTCTGCACAGTATATAATTTATGAATTTAGAGGATAAATCTACTTTGAAAAAAAAGTGCACTTGGTTAATAAAGGGGAAGCAAACTTACCTTGTTTCTTACAATCTCTATAACCATTTTCCTGAAGAGATTTGCTGGCCCACAAGACCACCTATGCTGTTGGTAGCGGTAGGCCTTGAAAGTGCTAGGCAATTCATTCTTGACCTGTTAAAAAATTCATATAAAACAATAAGATGGTTTGTATTTCATTTTATTTTTTCCTTGTCCTTCTTATTAATTTGTAGAAATGACCATATTGAAAAGTATGAAATTTTGAAGTGAAGACGTGTAAGAAGTAAACCTGGACTTTGCCCAAGTAGAGGAATTTCCAGCCTTTCAGACTGGCTCGGACAGCAAGGTCCATGTCTTCCACAGTGGTCCTATCCTTCCATCCACCAGCCTCATTTAGCGCCGCAACCCTCCATACTCCCGCAGTCCCTAATGTTAATAATTGCACGTGATTTCATTTTCCACGTAACATTCATTTGAAAAAGAAAAAAAATGGAATTTTGATTCCGGAGTTCTAGTCGGAGTGAAAGTATTTGGAATCCCGTTACCGTTGAACCCAAAGAAGGCGTAAGTGGAAGACCCCACTTCTTGTTCCACGGTGAAATGGTAATCCAGCGACATCTCTTGCATCCTGGTCATCAAACATTCATCGGCATTCACTGGGAACGGCAAAAAAGAAAAAAACAAAAGGAAAAAAAGCCACGTCAGCAACGGAGCTGTTATGAAATTTCCTGTGGTATACTTTACAATGATTTTTGCGGAAGAGATAGGCGATATAAATTCATTTGTCGGTTAGTAGAGAGAGACAGTGACTGGGGAAAGAGGTCCACCATTAAAACTGCACATGCAGCTGCCGGATACAGAAAGAAGGAAGCAAAGAAGCGAGGAGAAGATGATGAAAGAGATGAAGCAGCATAATAACAATGATGACATCAACAGCCACAATAATACCAAGCATGGTGTTATGCACATGAGACAGATATACCCCTGGAGATACACCTGCAGATTTCAAATGTGCCCTTTGTATGTGGCCACAACCCACAATAATTATGCTTGGATACGCCCAAACTATCCAATTTCCTAACTTAAATAATTTAAGGCACTGGACCCCTTTCTGAACAGAGATGGTCGGCTCACGCACATGCCCTATAGTATTCTGCGACAGTGGAAATGGACTCTGCCCTCTTCTCATATTAGCATTCTTGAAACTCACTCAATAGCACACATGTTCCTCACAAATTATCATCACTTTCTAGAGAAGAAAAAAAGGTTCACTAGATTTATTATATATATATGATAGATTGTTTTGGTTGCACCAGTGCGACCTCTGTATTATATATAGTCTTAACTCACAAGTATTTCCTTAGAACAATTTATATGCAGCGGCTTAACCATTTACGCGAGTAATTCAATAGAAAAATGTAGCAGAATTTATGTTTGATAGAATTGCCTTCAGCAAGGTTGTAAGCATTGAAGAATGAGCTATACAAAAATAGGTTATTTATTATTTAATCTTAAGATAGAATTTTATACTGACAATATTTCAGATACTAACCCCATAGGCAGGATAAAACTAGGGCTTCTCTCTCTTCTGTGTTAGTTGAAGCAACTTCTTTTTTTCTCTACTCGGTACTCACTGATCTTGCACATACTTTCCAAGAGTAGCCGTTCCTTTTCTCCCAAGCCTTTCCAGCTCCTATATTTAATTCTTCTTTAATGCTTATCTGACTTTTCGGCCCCAGAAGCTAAAGACTTAACTGCTGCTAATTTTTTGGTGTATCCAATTTCCGCTATAAATGAGTGAATAATTAATTCAACAGCATAAATCACACGAGAATCATTATTTGTTATTATTATTACTCCATCATGGTTAATGATCCACCGGAGTATCAATTCATTCATGACTTTTCATGACAGATTGTACAGAAAAAGAGGTCTGAGAAGTTGCCATCCCCTCTTTTGCACGCCAATTGACAAAAGAAAAGAATCCAAACGAAGCATTATTTTCACTAATTTTTGTATAATATTTTCTTGGAGGATAGTTTAAACTTTATACAGTGGGTCCCATCGCCAACGACAACAAAAATAAAAACGACGATACGAGATGCATACGTGTCTTAAATCCAAGACAACCACGGAGTACTATCCTGTGATTTTCCCAGTCCATCGAACCACCAAGTGGGACCTACCTCTCCCTAACTGAACAAAATTTCCAAAACAAAAAAATAACCCACCGACAGTTTTTTAGAGGAAGCTCTGTTTTTAGAACTTGCTTCATAAAAAACAAGACTAACGTGAAAGAAGAAAGCCGCCATTGGACAAGCCCAAAAAATAATCTAAAATACTAAAAGAAAAAAGGGAGAAGGGTTAATAAGAGAAAGTTAATTACCAAATTTCCAGCGAGCCTGAACGAGAGCGAGTTCAGGATTGTGAACGAGGAAAGGGATGGTGCGCCAGAGGAAATCAGGCTCAGGCTGAAAATCAGCGTCAAAAATGGCAATGTAATCGCAGTGCTTCACGTAGCTATGCTTCATTCCCTCTTTCAGAGCACCTGCTTTATACCCATTTCTGTTATCCCTTATCTCGTACTTTATGTTTATTCCTTTGCTCGCCCATCTTTGGCATTCTAGCTCCACCAAGTCCTGCAATTTGTTCACTTCCCACCATCATTCCCAATGCCAAATTAAAGAGATGATTTTAATCACAGTGTATGGATTTTGCTGTTTACCTTGGTTGTCGGGTCAGTGGAATCATCGAGAACTTGTATTATGATTCTATCTGAAGGCCAAGAAAGCCCACATGCTGCTCCAATTGACAGCTGATAAACCTGCATTTACAAGTAGATCGAGCTATAACATAAATTTTAAGACTAGGAATGATGCTATTCTAATAAACTCTGTGAACTAGAAACAAAGTTGATATTCTATACCTCTCTTTCGTTGTACATTGGGATTTGAACGAGGACCATAGGATAAGCAGAGTTCCCCAACTCTACGTCGTCCTTTATTGGCTCCCATGTGTAACGCTTCTCTGCTTTTCGCCCAAACAGCTTCACCAAAGTAATGACAATGCCCATATAGATCCTCTCCAAGAAAAGCATCAACGACATGACCAAACACAGAAACACTGCTAATCTTAGCAGTGGAACCACCAATGGCAATTTGATTTGACTCCAAATAAACCCAAGTTGCAGAGTAATGTCATCTCTGGCCCCTTGAAATGTATCTGGAAGAGCAGTGGTCGACGCAAGACGATCCATTTTGAAACGCTTTTACAGTAATGGTTCGTAAGAGAAACAGAGGAGGCAAAACCCCACTGGATGAGGAAAGGATTTAAAGAAACAACTTTTGGTATAGAAATAGGAATATTTTCTTTGGTATTTTACTTCAGGGTCACGCAAAACAATGGAGGCAGAGCTGGAACGTTAGTCACTCTTGCTAAAACCCCACTAAGCTTGAGGAAAACTGAGTTGGATCTCGAGCAATGAGCGTCCCAGAAGTGAGAGCAGAACCTGAGAAAAGTAAGAAAAGAATGTTTGTATTGCGTGAATCTATCTTCTTCACCCTCAATGTCCTTCTTGTCTGCTTCTGTAATCAAAGGAATACGGAAGCAGGCAGCGTTTAAAAAAGCGGAAGCAGAGGATTAAGGAACTGAGAAAGGGTAAGTTTATAATTAAAAAATAAAAAGAAAAGGCAAAATGCGAGAGAGAGAGAGAGAGAGAGAGGCTGGAAGAGAAATGTGTGGGCGTCGTATGTGTTGTTGGGCTTTTATAATGTGTTAGGCTTCCAATGCCTTGTCACCCCAAACTGTTAACGGAGAACTCTAGTACCCCAAAAAAAAAGAAATAGTGAAGTAGGCTGGGAAAATCAAAATCTAAAAAGGAAAAGGAAAAAACAGAAAATAATAATAATTATTACGTTCTTGGCTATAAATGATTTTGCTTATAGGTCTCAGCTTTGTATGTGTTCATTAGAAAAAGAAAAAGTCATACTATTCTACTCATGGCTTTCTATATAATGAAAATTAGAGGAGACAGAATTAATATATTAATGTTTCATTCCTCGAGACATATTTATAGCTGGTCCAGTTTCGTTACTAGATAAGAACGGCATTTTCTTTTTATTAATTTCTTTAAAATTATTATTTAATAATAGTTATTTTTATTTTATTTTTTAAATAAATGTAGAATGTTATTTTTATTTTTTAAATTATTTTTTATTTCATTTTTCATTTCTTTCTAATCATCGTACTAAACAAGATATTATTTTTCTTCTCAAGAACAGGATTGTTAAATGGTTACGTGGAGTAATTGATAACCATGTATTATACTTCTTCAATGACATTAACCACATCGGCATCTATTTAGTCAAATACATTTTTATTTTTAACTCCGTGTCAGCACATGTTTATGGCATGTGAGGTTTTTTTAATTGACCTATATAAATTGAGGTTTTAATTAATTTAATACTGTTTATTATTAAGTTTCGTGATTAATCTTTTCTTGTAAGTTGAGACTTATCAGTAACTGTTTTGTAGGAATTGGGGTGGCAATTAGTTTGGAGTGCTTGTAACTTTACAGGACAATATTCTGATTAAAAAAAACGCTACAGTATTATATTAAAAAATAAAATCAATATATTTGCGTGTTCACAAGGCGAATACAATCAATTAATTAAAATTAATTATTATTATTTTTAAAATAAAAAACTGATTCAATTGAACTACGTAGATTTAGTTAGCTCATAGAAACAGAATGGCTCAATTTGATTTATGTCCATTGTCAGGTTTTTTCAAATTTTATTGATATAAACCTTTTTTATATAGATTTAGTTTATTAATTTTAAAATAAATTAAATCATTATAAACCGTACATGTACATATTTAAAACAATGTTTTGTCTAATTAGTGGCACATGTAATTTCTTATATTTATTTTTGTATTGTACAGTAAAATATTTTAAAGTTAATTTATATATTTAATTAAAAAATGTTTTTCCAAACATTTGTGAGAGTATAAAATAATATGATCACATGTAATATTGCGTTCAAATCTGTGATTGTAACTCAACCGTTTTATTTTTTAATTCTTTTTTCCGAAGCTGCAAAGTCCAACTACAACAACTTTCTAGATGTTTGGAGGGGGAAAAAATAAATATGATCCAAAAAAAAAAAAAAAGAGTCTACCGTCGACGACCATCCAATCTTGAACCGCATTGACGAATTTGCCCTTGTTGTTGTCTACGTGTACGTGACAGCTAAGATGCTTCCGCTGCAGCGTGCCTTCTTACAAAAAATAATTTTAAAACAAAAATTCTTGATATACTATTTACACCTACAATGTTTATTGAAATAAATGTTTCACTTTATTTTAATATATTATTTTTTGTTGGCTTTTACTCACTTCAAGGGGACAAGCCTCCCTAGTGGGTGTTGATTGGATTTCACTTTTTATTATAAAGTAATTAATATTAATAATATCGTTTTGTAAATTTCTGATGTGTGAAAGACATTATTTTTTAAGGTTTGATTAAATTGTTTGACACATAGAATTAATAAAATAAAAAAATAATTTTATAGATAAAAAAATTAACTCATATCTTTTTTTTTAAATAATAAAACTAATAGATATTATTAGATAATAATTATATAATAAATATTACACACACAAATTAAAACAGGATACATATCCTCCACTTGAATCAAACAGGCTTATTGGTGGTGGTACTTTAAGATTGTTCCAATTATTCTATTGAGGTTATATACGTAGTTTGGGTATTTATAATTAATTATTTTTAACTAATTTAAATGAGTCTTTTTCCAAAAAAAAAAAAAAAAGAAAACTGAGTTTTCAAATCACATTGAAATTTATACATTGAAGTATTGAACTCCTAACAAAAGTTGACTGCTACCTTTATCAAATTATTGCGTTATGTTAATTGCGACAATTCTTTATGAATTAGAAGAATAAATTAATTCAAATCTGACATAATATCGATGTCAAACAAAATTAGCTTTCAAACTTTTATGGTGGGGGCTGTGGCAAGTTGGTAAGCTATTTTAAATCGTAAAGTGGTCTTTTATTTATTAAATAGAATATATATCTGAAACGTCAACATATATCAACCACCCATTTGAAGACTAATGCCCTTGGAATAGTCTAGTCGACTGCCAAGGAACTTCGTTAGATTTAATTATGAGTTTAATTATAAACTAATGAAAATTTTATAATCACATTGAAGTTAAATAAAATCATTCTTGTGATATTCTCAGCACATTATTATTTTTATATTTATATTACATTATAAAAGATTAGGATAGGTGAGTAATCATTGCATTATTAAATATTAACATTTTAATGATTTAGTTATGATATGGAATTTTAAATATTTAACATCTGACTATATTATAGCTGAATATTCGCATATTCACATGCTCCAACTATCAAGTGTATTTATACATTTTTTTAGGTAAAATATATTTTTAATCCCTTAATTTTATTATAAATTTCATTTTTATTCCTTAATTTTATTTTGTTCTATTTTAATCCTTTAATTTTATTATATCTTTTTTGTCACTTAATTTTATTTTGTTTTATATTAATCTTTTAATTTTATCTTAAATTTCACTTTTATTTCAATTTAGTCATTTAACTTAAAAAACCATCTAAATATTTCCTTTTTTTCCAATATCATTAAGATGTGTGACAAATTAGTCCTACTCCTACGTGACTTCTTAGTGGTTTAACTTCTATAACCTCTTGCTAGCTTGAATAGGAGATAATATTATTTCCTATCACTATCCAAACACTATATTTTGAAAATCCAATATAATGTGCACATATTTTCGATCGCTCACACAATTTATTTTTTAAACCTTAAATGTTACCAATACTTTTTAGTATTAGTGAGCTTCTATCAAATTGGCAAGAGGCCTCTAGTGAATCTAGTTTTAAATGAAGACATTATGGACGAACATTAATGGTACTCTTTTAACAAGAAAGCAGACAAATGTAGTATTTTGGGTAGTGATAGAGTAAGAAAAGGATTTTATGATAAGTAAAATTTAAGTTGCCTGGAGATTATCAAAGTTAAGTCGTCAAGGAATTACACAATACATTTTTGTTAAGAATATTGACGTTGTTGGAGAAAATGAAATATTTGAATAAATTAAAAAAATTAAATTGAAACAAAATAAAAATAAAACTTGAAGTGAAATTAAATGACAAAATTAAAATCAAAAAATCAAAAAATAAAAAGTGAATTTGAGATAAAATTAAAAGAATAAATTAATACAAAGCAAAATTTAAAGCCCAAAGTAAAATTTAAAAGAAAATTAAATAAGCAAAAGTATATCTTTGTCAATTTTTTTTTTCTCCCAACAACGGAATGAGATGCGGTGCAAAATGAAGATTTGCCAAATATTCCGAGCTTATTTTTTAATTAAAAAAAAAAAAAGAGATCTCATAAACGTTTAGTTTGGCTCACTGTGATAACATTTATTTTAGAAGGCGAAAGCTAGAAACTTCGAGCGGTCGCTTTTGGGCCCTTAATATCAATCCAACCATCCAATGAAACCAAAGCATGCTTCCTGTCTATCTAATTATCAAACTAACAATTATGCGTCTGCCCTTCTTTCTCTCTCTATCTAATAATTTTTCTAAAAAGAATACACACACGCGCACAATATTAGCTAACAATTTATTAAGTTTATATCTTGTTTGAAATAAGCAACCTTTGTCCCATACGAAAATTAGCACCATTAATTAGGCGTGCAAAGTCACCCCCCCCCCCCCCCCCCAACAAATAAAAAGCAAATCTAACTTTTGTAATTCGCAAAGGAAAAGAGAAAACCGTATTATTACCCGAACCTTGGTCTTTTTTTAAGATTAAAAAGGAAACTGTATAGTTTTGTTCACTAAAGTGTTTGAACTAAGATTGAAGATAATATGATTTTAGCCAAAAAGGTTAATGATCATACCCATTAGAAAGGATGCCAATTATACTAAATCTTACTTAAAATGAGTTTCTTTGTTGTTGCATATTTTGCAACACTCACTTATCATGCAAAATTTGACGCTTTGCCCAACAATAGACGGTACCATAAATAAAATTGACAAAAACGTTATTTTTTTTTTTGAAATAGCGTATTTTTAATTTAGTCTCTTATAAAATTATATTTTAAAATTTAATCCTTTATATATATAGATATTTCTTAATTTAATCATTTACAAATAAAACTTTTATTGATAATATCCTTCTATTAATTTACTGCAAATGAAATTAACAATAAATTGATAAAAGGATATTATTTATAACCTATCAAAAAATATATTACATATTATTATATCTGTCAATTTTATTTATAATAAATCGTTAAAATGTATTATTGATAACCATTTTATTTATGAGGACTAAATTGAAAAATATTCATTTATGGGAGGCCAAATTAAGAAGGTAATTTTATGAGAGATCAAATTAAAAAATATCTTATCTATGTTGGATCAAATTAATAAGATAATTCTATAAAATATTAAATTAAAAAATACTCTATTTATGAAGGATCAAAATGAAATTTTACTCTACTATGATTAAGGATACATTTTAATAAAGGTGATCAAAATCAAACCACCGATTAAAGCCAAACTAACTTATAACTGAACAAAAAGGAAAAACAAAAAAGGGATGTAAATCAGTATTTGCCATGCCAAAACCAAAAACCAATTAAGTTGGTATGGTTTTCGGTTTATATGTATCGAATCAAACTAAACTAAAATAATTTTAATCTTTTTATATATTAAATAATATATACTTTTGATTTTTGGTTAAAACTTTATATTAAATTCATAAAATAACATGTAAAAAAAATTATTGTCTTTTAAACTTTCAAAATTTATAGTCTATTTATTAAAAATTTAATATAAATTTTAAATTGATATACGTAATTTCTATATCTATTTCTAAATTTAAGAATAAGTATCATTTAAAGTTTGTATACACCAATTATGAATAAACTTATTACTACACTGAATTTGAATTAAAAAAAAAAGATATGTTAGACTTTTCATAATCAAATTAAAATTTGTATAAATATCAGCATGAACCGAGCCAAATTAAAATTAAACCCAACTCACCTAAATGAAAAGCAGTATAGGTTTCAATTCCCCAAAAACCAATTTGTTTGGTTGAGATTAATTTTAGTCCCAGACTAAATCAAACTTAACCCATAAGCACCACAACATTTGGAAGTATCAAGGAGAAGCTAATCTTCAAGTGGTTTCGAAACTGCTTCAATCTAAGCATAATTAACTTAGTTTGAAGTCAGTGTACGATTCATCAGCATTCTCCCTTCTGGATTTTCGTTGTGTAATGTTTGTTCTGTAATGAATACACTGCTATACCAGGACATTAAGGGTGTGGGATGGAAATTATAATCATTTCCAATAGTAGCAATCTTTCTAAATCTTCACCTAATACTCCTGCAGCCTGAAGTCAAATACTGGATAAATTTTTTGAGCACTTGCAAAGCAATTATATATTCATCCAAGACTTTATCAGTATCATTTAGTTTTCATGTCTCTGTCATACACACACAAATAAAATATTATCAATAACTAGTTTCATTCATTTTAATTGTTAAGATTAATTTAATTTACGAATAGAGAACAAATTTGCGTAGAGAAACTGTCGATGAGAATTTGCTTCAATGTTTGAATAAACATCAAATTTGCTCCATTCAAAGGAATTAATTCTTCATGAAGTAACCGTTATATCAATAATATGGCAATTTGGTTTCATGGGGACAGGCAGTATAATTTTGGGACCCAAATGTTTGCTTTTCAATGTAGCCAGTATAAGAAGTCACAAATCTTTCTTAATCTTCACCTAATATTCAAGCACTAGTCGAATTTAAAAAACATTTCACGATCCATGGTAATAATACTAATTATTAAGATAAACTCAGAATTTCAATTTTCGAATCATCTTCACCTCCACATTACTAACACTCGTCTTCGATCATCCTTAAGCATGATCTATTAGATTAGTTTCATGTCTCTGTCTTATATATAGACAAACCCAGCGTCGGCAACAGTTTCGGCCACAAAAACGAATACATAAATCCGTAGTTTGGTTAATTTAAGTTTCTAATTAAGGTTCGAAAAGGGCCAAAGTAGAGTCCTATCATTGGTTGAAGGTAATGTGTTTACTTTTCCTTTTCAAAGGAGCAGCAGATTCTCCATTTCCTTTAATCTATTGATTATTATTTAAAATAGCTTAATTAATTAAACTAGTTATAGGAACAGTATATTAATTAATGATGCAAATTTCTCTATTTCAATTTTCAAAGAAAGCTAAAAAAAAAAAAGAGAATTGAATTATATGGACTTTCTTTAAGTCTTGTTAACATTGTACAGTTTTTTATTTTTAAAATATATGCAAATTTTTTATAAAATTATTTTATATTTTAGTCTAATTTTAAATTTTTCACCAAAATATCTTTCATTTATTTTTTTTTTAATTTAAAAAAGAATATATATTTAGATTAATAAAGAATATTTTAATCAAAAATTTTTTAATTGAATTAAAGTATAAAATAATTTTTATTTTAAAAGATATATATTTATATATATTAAAAATAAAAGAGAAATCTTTATAATTTAACAAAATTTAAGAAGAGTTTATATAATTATTTAAAAAAAATACAGAAAAGAAGAAAGCATCGTCGGTGGAACCGTAGAGTGTGAAATTGAAATATTTGGGGGTAGAGAGCAAAAGCTGGTGACGTGGGCACCTCCTTGGTCATAAGGCGATGAATGATGGTTTGCATCTGTTTTGTCTCTCAAACTCTTTCAGTGCAGAGAGGGTAGTGAGTCAGAGCTTTCAGATTTCTGTGTGTCTCCATTAGAATAACTAGACATTGCACCTTATTCTTCATTGTACCTTTTTTCCTTCACACCTTACACTGCAATCCTTACTTTTGTCCACACCTCTTCTTCTTCTTCTTTTTCACTGTGTTGACTGCCATATATTTCCATATCACAGAACCAGCGCCAACAAAAAAGAAAGAAAAAAGAGCTCTGTTTCTTTTATTATTATAAAGATTTTATTAGATACTTGCACGGAAAATGCACCAAATCATACATACATCCTCGTCTGAATTAGTTCATAGTTGAACATGCTTTTTTTTAATACTATTGAATAGTTGACATGTTTGAATCAGTATTGATTTGAATTAAAATTAGCTTCCCTTTGACGTAGCCAAACTCCTTTATTAATATGTTCAATTAGCCATACTTGAATAAACTATTTCATTTAAAATCCAAAGCGAGGCATATATTATATCAGCATGAGATAAGTTTTTTATTTTCTTCCGACCCCTTTTATACAGCTAGGCTGGAGAGAGTGCTTTCTTTTACTTTGGATTCTTTTTTAGTATATACTTTTCTAATGTTTTGCCCACATTGCCAGGTAATATATAGATGCAGATGCTTTACTAATCAAATCCACTATGATGAGAGACCTGTTGACTATTAATCTATTATCATCTTCATGAGCAGAAAAGCTTAATCAGTACATAATATTACCTTATATAAATCTAACCTATCTCCACTCTTAACCAAGTGGATAATTCTATTAAATATTTAGGCCCTAAACCAATGCCATTTCTTTCGATTTTTGAAAAAACCAAACTAATGATAACTATAAGAAGATTCGATCCATATTCCTTCAGGGGACACATTTGGCTTGACATAGACGGATCCTCGAAAATGATCATGAAAACGTATATACTATTTCTTTCATCACAAGAAAAATAAATAACAAAGGATCGATGATGCTGTCATTACGCTTGAACCCTCGGCCAAGCCAGATAGCGCATGTGAGGAGGGCAACCATATATAGCTACTCCAAGTTCAGGCTTGAGAATGGAATGTATCTTATTTTACTGCAAGTGGGGAATAGATGATGGACCAGAGCAGCAGGAAGGACAAGATGTGTGTGGCATGAAAGCTAAGTAAGTAATTGGAAATCATATGCTGCAAGATATTTGATATCAGAAGCAGACTGTAGAAAAGACAAATGCGATGGATGTGTCCCTAGCAGGAAGGGGCCAATAAGAAAGTGAAAAAAGAAAGAAGTAGAAGCAGAGGATGTTTTCAAGTGCCAGCTGGAGTACAATGATTAAGGGTTTCCTAGTTTTGCATATTACGCTGTCAGCCATTGTTGTTGCGTTTAACAATTAGCCATTCTTGAGCTTTTGTGGCATGACGCAACAACCACTATGAAAAATCCATCACATCTCTCAAACCCATAGACTATGGCAGCCAACGGGTCCCTTTTCGTTTTCCAACGTTCAAAGTTCTTCATCAGCAAGTTATTACTTCTTGTTTTGAACCAATTAAGATGCTACATGCTTGTAATAGAAAGCTCACCCAATTATCACCATTCTAAATTTGTCATCTCTTAAACGCTTCATCCACTTAACCCGCCTTAACGTTGGAATTTTTTATTACTATTGCGGTCAATATGACGCATCTTGATCCCAAAAAAAGGGGACTATAGTATCTAATAATTTAGAAAGAAAGAACATGAACATTGTAATGTAATAAAATTTCAAATATTTATATATTTAAAATTGTCACACTTTATCTGATATGTATATTTGATATATATTAAATATAGATGTGATTCATATTTTAAAATTGAGTAAATTATATAATTTTTTTTTAATTTTGTTAAAATTATACAAATCTCCTTTCTATTTTTTAAATATAAACAAAAGTTTTTGTGAAATTATATAGACTTTCTCTCTATTTTCAAAATATATAAAAATATTTTTTAAAATAAAGAATAAATTACAAAGACATCATGTAAATTTTGTTAAAATTATACAAACTTCTTATTTATTTTCAAAATATACACAAACCTCCTTTGAAAATAAAGAGAAAGTCTATGTAATTTCAAAAAAGCTCAAAGGAGGTTTATGTAATTTACTCTTTGCTTTAAGGAAGCTTTGCATATATTTTAAAATTAGATAGGAGTTTTATATAATTTCAGACAAACTCAAAAGAGGTCTGTGTAATTTATTTATTTTTTTTAGAGAAATTTTGTGTATGTTTTGAAAATAAAGAAAATCTATGTAATTTCAACAAAGGTTAGAAAAAATATTTGTAATTTACTCTTTAAAATTTTTGTCCTCTAAAATTCATTATAAAAAAAGTCTTGATAAAAATCGAAATGAAAAATATAAGGTCTAATTAACACATGCAAGAAAAAGTGAAGAGAACTAATGCCCTATTTGGTAGCACTCGTGAGAGGGAAAAGGAAAGGGATTCCGGTGCTGTGTTATGTTTGATAGGCTGAAAAGGAGAAAGAAAAAGAAAATGGCACTACTACACACTTTCTTCCTTTTAAGAGGAGGGGCTTTTTAGTTTGGCACTAAATTAAAGAATTGTCCATTTTGTCCTTCTAGTCATACGGCATATTCACAAGACTTCTTCTCTAGTTTATCCCAACAAAATTTGTGTGGTCTTTTCTAAGAATTCCTTTAAAGAAAGGCATAACCGAAGGAGGGGAGGCAATATGAAGAGGAAGCTAGTGTCTTGATCCATCAAACCTAGTTTGCAGTCCCTTGTCAAATGAATCGACAAGCACTTGAAGAAAGGAATGTACTCTTAATGGGTCAGAATTGGAGCTTCAGTTTACCTTGCCATTGTTCTTGAGTACCTTGCTGCTGAGGTAATTTTTGGTTCCGTTTCTTTCCCACTTGTTGATTCAACTTTTTGAGTCTACTTAATGCCTTTGCTTCTTTCTGGAGTTGACTAACAATGCTGCTAGAGATAACAAGAGTAGGATCATCCTGAGGCATGTTCTATCAATGATAGGGAATGATGAAGGATTAGGGAAAATTCTGACTAGAGTAACAATTGCTTATAGTGGTGTGTTGCCTAACATCTACCTTGTTCTGCGGCCTAAGAAGAATGATAAGGTTACAAGGAGCTAAATCCCCATCTAAAACCACAAAGTCGCCTAGGAAGGCCCAAATGCTTTGAATTATTAATGGAATTATCATCTCTATAGGTAGTTGATAGTTTCTATTTTGGTTTGTAGGAAGGCTCATTGTCCTCAAATTTTAGGCATATTGTAATCATTGTGTCATTATCCTTGTTTTTATTTCAAGTAAATGAAATGATAGCTCTTTGATTTTCAAGTTCCATCTTTAAATTCAATCGTATTTGATCCAAATTATCAAAGAAGGAAGGGAAAGGGGTCAATCAATTTTGGAGTGAGAGTTGAAAACTTAGAGTGAGATGATCAAGGTGGTATGTTTGTCCAATTGTTTATTTTATTGAAAATTTCTGGATGAAGTAAAGAATGCAAATTCTTGGGTCTTGGAGAGACTAAACAAGTGAGGAAACATCTTCTAACTTTCTTGATAGTTGATAAAAGATGGGTTATGAATTTTCAATTTGTATTTTTTCTAGAAGGGCATTTTAGTCATTTCTTTATTCCCACTTTTCATTTCTTCAAGCTTTCTTTCCACCAAACATATAATTAAAAAAGTATTCTCTTTTCTTTACAAATTATACCAAACATATTTCATTTTTTTCTATTTCATTTAGTATTCATTTTTCATTTTTATTGAAAGATTTTTGTATATAAAACTATCCATAAATATAATGAATAGTAAAGTACTATAGTGTAGTTTTAAAATAATTAGTTATTGCATAACTAATTATTTATAATTTATTTCTTATCATTTGTCAGAGAGAGCTAAAGCGTGTTAACAGAAGTATTAATGTAGTTATTCAAATGGGTTATTTCAAATTAGGAATTGTCATAAACAACCTATTAAATAATTTAATTTTAATCATTTTTATGTAAAATTCAATTTTTCCCTGTTTTCAGAAATGTAACTACAATTGTTGTTTCTTTAAACTATTTATACTTTTACTATCTATTATGTTAATGGAAAGGTTTAGTTAAAGAGTCCAAGGTGTGAATATGAGATTTCAGTATTCCCCACATACCTATAAAAAAGAGAACTTTTGTTAAATTGGGTTTAATTAAGGATTAAATAGTAGAAAGGGAACTCCTACCAATTGTTGAACAAGATCTTTGACTTTTGTTAAAAGAATAAGACATAAGAACCATACATATTACAGATTATCCTTGGAAGCTTCAACAAAAAGGAGTTCATTAAAATAAACTATAATGTGAAAAGTGGGATGACAATAAATCAATATGAAACGTGAGGAATGATGATGACTACTTTTCCACTAATATGCACCAAATACACTTGGTCAATTGTCTTTTTTTCTTCTTTTGTGGTGGTATTCATCAACCTAGCTAAGGATAATATCCCATTTACATAACTCTTAGGCTCATAATTATATACCTTTTTATCTAAATGTGTATATTTTATTTTATAATGTTCACCTGCGCAAGTACACACGAGGAGGGGAAATAGCATTTTGTATGAGTAGAGTTAAAAAATATATATTTATACAATTATATTAACTCTGAATATAAATAAGTTGTAATAGTTGACTGTTGAAATCATATACAATATTATTAAATAGGTATCTATGTGAATGTCTAATAAACTATAAGTAGTGGGTCAACATATTTAGAGTTGATGACCTAGCCCAAACTTATTATCAAATACTCATCAATCAAGAAAACCTTAGCTCACTCTAAAAAAGGAAAAAGAACTTTTTGAATCACGAACTAATGATTTTGGTCATTAGATTAATGAGTTTGTATAAATAAAATTTTATGTAAAAATTAAATTTATTTAATTTAGTGGGGTTTAAAATTTTAAAAAGAATGTAATGTTAAATAGGTTTAAATAAGCATAGTTTGTGCTATATCTTATTCAAATTCAACTAACTCAATTTAAATGAGGTTAAAAAGCATGGATTAATTAAAGAATTGATTAATTTTTCAATAAAATTTTTTCTATTAAAGTCATAGCTGGTCAAGTTGATCACAATCCAATTTGACTGAATCCAACTAATACTCACCCTTATTAGGAACCAAGATTTAAGAATAGTGATTACGATCTTCTAGCACATCCCTTATATTTTCATGTTTGAAATGAACAAATTTTGTCATGTAGTTTTTTTTTTTTTTGGCAAAACCATATATATATATATATAAAGAATGACTTGTACACATGCAATTGGTTTCTTAAAAAGGAAAAAACAACTTCATTTCCCTATTTCAATTTATGATTAATTGATTGCATGAGATGAAGTGAAGCATAGGTCACAAAAGACATTTGGTGATGTATGCGGATCCACAAACCTTAAGGTTAGTAGAGACATAGGAAACAAAGTGATGATGCATAAGGAGTTAGTTAACCTCAACTGTAGCAACCCCTTTTATGCTCCTCCACATAATTGGGGTTCAAGTGTTGCACCCCCTTATTGATCAGATTCCTCTCTATGTTATAGGTCTTCACCTTTGCTTTCTCCACCCTCTTCTTCCCTTCCAATTTAGGTGTTGCCTTTTCTTGTTCCTTGTTATCTGATTTCACTTTATAAAGCGATATGTAACAACTCATTTACGAATGGATCTCTTATTTCAAGAGAAAATAGATCTACATCATCTCAACAGATTTGAACGATTTAAATTTTATTTTATTTTTTAAAATATAATCATTTGATATTTTATTTTAATTTTTTATTTTGAAAGAAATATAATATAAAGATAATTTGTTAACTTGCATCATATTTGGATTTTAATTAATTAATTAATTAATTTTTAATCTCAATTATTAATTTTTCTTGATATTTTTTATTTTAAATAAATAAAACATAAAATAAAAATAATATTTTGATTTTCATCTTATATTTTACTTCATATAAGATAAAAAATAATTAAAATTTAAACATAAAATAAAACATAAACCATGAAGATCTATTACTCCAAGAAAATAACACAATAGCAGAAGATCCAAGCCCGTCACGCCCCACCTCCGAGCGTCATTTTTTTTATCCCATAATGGATGGACGGCAATCTCTAGCGATTTCCCGACGCTCAAATTGCTTCTAGATTCTGAGTTTGCCCCCATAACAACTTCGACACTCTAGGCTACGCCAGATATGACGTATTCATTGTTGCAAAGGCCCAACAGTATCTTCAAATTTCGGCTCTACTTTTGTAAATCCATACATAATTCAGTCCGCAACAATTGATGAGGGCTTTAAAAATGAATAATGAAATTATGAATGTATAATATTTTATCCATTTTAATAAATTTTTGTTATAATTATATTTATTAATTATACAAAAAATTAAATAATTCTTTTAAGAATTATTAATTATTAAATAAGCTAACATTTTAAGTTGTTATTTAATAAATTATTATTTCATATTTAATAATTATTATGTAATAATTAGAGAAAATAATATTATCAAGTTTATAATATCGTGACTCTTTAAAAAAACATTCAACTGATTACTTCAGAAGAAGAAATTATTCAATAAATTTCAAGGCGCTTAATCATTCCAATCACCTCTGAAAACCTGATGACCAATGTACTTATGTAACACACACACCCACATATATATATATATATACACACACACACACACACACACAAAAGCCCTTCTCAATGCTGTAATATGAAATATAGTTAATTGTGAACTGTGAGGTTCCCGCTTGTATTGTAATTTAATTTAATTGCATTGCAGGCGATCACAGCAATATTTCCCGAGTCATATAATGCGCAGGATGAAGACGACAAGGCTCCGGATAACTAATGTTGTGGTATATATAATTGTATTGATGTACAGAGGTAGGATGAACTAGGCAGCGAATGTATTTGTTAGATATTGCTGAAATGAGTTACTCCCATGTCAGCTACTCAATTTTAATCACATATTTTAAATAAAATCCATTCATTTTTATTTAATAGTGAAAACAACTCAAATTTGAGTTAAATAATAGATCATTCAAATAATTTTTTGTAATATTTGATAATTTATATTGTTACTTGTATATTATTATTTAATTGATGTGAAACCAATTATTTAGAATATATAGTTATAATTATGTAAATATGTATTTTTATAAAATTAAATTGTTTTTATACATTCATAGCGTAATTCATATTAACTACTAATTTAACCGATTAAACCAAATTACAACTCCCGTTTAGTATTCGAATCAAATTTTAAAACGCTGCTTCAAATACATGAATCCTGAAGTACGTCCGATGAACGCAGCGTGTGTGGGTGTGTTTTTTTTTTTTTTTTTCTATTTATTTGAATAAACTGGGTTAAAAACGTAAGTCGAATCAGGATCTTTTTCGGTGCACTTCTTCCGTGCACATGGCAGAAGCTTTGGGTCATTCGGATTTAATTTGAGTGATTTGAATATTAAGTTTTTTAAAAAGAACAATTAAAAAAAAACAAAATGAAAACAATAATGTGTCTACGAACATTAAAAAGAAAAAATAAATTAAATCTCAACAGTTCAAAACCTTATGCATAGGGAAAGGGACGCGCAGGAGAGAGAGGATCCCGATTCGCGACAGACTGAAGTATCACAGGAATCTAGTTGTACTCCGAGGCTTCAATCTATATATAAAAAAGTCAAACGAAGTACTACTAGCTGTTCTGTGTTTTCAATACACGGCCGCTAAATCACAGTTTAGTGAACACATGGCGGGAAGCTCGAATTACTGTCAACTTGTTTGAAAGTGGTTCTGGAATTGATTTGGATCTCTCGTTATAGAAGCTAATTCTTGTACCTGAAAAGAAGTTGCTTGTTCCGAATGTACGGGGTTCAGCGTGGCAGTTCTCAAGAAATTCCAAAGAATCGTCGTCCTGATGGCAGATATGGAAACTTGCTATGTACTGTAAAGAACGACGATTGATTTTGATTAGTGATTGCTGATTAATATTGGCTACGTGGCTATTAAGTTTCATAGTTATGTATGAAATTGTGCATAAGTAACGGTGATGGTGAAGGTGTATGAAACTTTTTATATTGGTGGGAGGATATAACAGGTGAATCGAGTAAAATATAAGTAGGTGAAAGAAAGTAAAATAAAAAATAATTATTTTATTTTATTTTTAATATATAATTTAATAGTTAAAATAATAAATATAAAAATATAATATATCCCATATAAATTATATAACGAGTTAACGTTTGCGATGCAATGAATTAAACAAATCAGAGTAGTGTTTTAAGACGCCTTTCACCCATGATTTCATCAAGTTCTGCCTTGCAATGAGGTTAGTAATTTATAATCTTGAATACGTTCTTTTTCATCTGTTTCGTATTAATTTGCCTCGAAATTATTTAATTTACGGATTATATAAAGAGGTAAAACGTTAATGAAGTTGTAGATTTTGCACTGAAGAGCTGAAAACCAAGCTCTTGTTTGTTTGTTTGGGTATCTTGTACACTTCTTTTTTTTCAATTAATATATTTCTTGTGTTGTTCAAGTTCTGATGAGTGGTTTTCAATCTTACACAGAACCAAACTCACTGCACGGATTCTGGGTTTAAATCCCTGGAGGGTAATAACAAGCGTCTATTTTTTTTTCTTCAAAGAACTGAAAAGTGTGGAAGGAAATCAGGAAAGGGGGTCCATATTCTGAAGCAAACACTTTTTATTGATGACCAACCTTACAGAGCCCTCCTCAATCCTGTAATTTGAAATATTATTGTTCTTTGTGCAATCCTTCAATTTTCTTGTATTAAAATTTCAATCTAACGCATTATGCAACCGAACAAAGTAATTTCTCTGAATTCATAACGCAGAGGATGAAGATGATGAGGCTCTGGGTAAGAACCAATACTAGCGTTTATTAGTTCATTGTAGGTATGTCGTATGAATTATAAGGTCCCAAGAAACTCTAGTGTTATGGTTGAATAGACCAGACCGTAAACAAGAACTAGGGTTGTACCCGAAAGGCCTTGCTGAAGCGAATGACGTTCGGTCTTACGTGAAGGAGCATAGACAACCTGCAATAACATCCTCCCATCCTGATTGGACGTACTACTCCGTGGTGCTACGACCTAGAACTTTTCGCAAAAATTGATGTTCAAGTAATCAAATATGTTGTTAAACCACTGCGCTTATTTTAATGGGAAGTTTGCCCAATGTGTTGAATTTGAGTCAATGTCAATTATCAACCTGATGCTGTCTTGTTGTGCCCCTGTACAGTTTCGCAAATACAAATGATGTTTATTCCTACGTCAAATAAGATCCTTAGGAGTGGCCTGCAATTTTATTATGGAATCTAATAGATCAAATCACTGGCCTGGCTATTTATCAGTCCCATAATTCCTAATTTTATGACTTTGTTTTAAGCAAGAATTTCTTCTAGGATCTAGAACAAGTTTCTTCTAGTCTCAGTTATGCATCCAAGATAATATTAGCGAAAGAAAAGCAACTGAAAACATATGAATGAACAAAAGTGAAACATACCAGTAATCAATTACTGAAACAACAAAGCTTAACAGATTGCTCGGAATAGCTTACAATCTCTTTGATAAATCCCAAACCCCTACAACTGCCCAGCCCCCCAAGAAAAAAAGAACTTGAGATAAAAGAATGAGTCCTCATTCCTTTCTAATTTCTGACAACATCTAATATAAATAAGAGTACACTATAACAAATAATCTGTTTGTCAAGACAAAGATTCAGTTAGTTTCATTCAGTTATCATGCCAGCCTCCAAATCACCTGAAAGGAAAAAATGTTGCTATTGATGGAATGTAAGAAAATACTGACATGATACAATGTTAATTTAGAAGAATTGTACCTAAAACTTCTATTGGGCAGGCAAAGATATATTGATATCTGGGTATGGCCTTTGATCCGACAAATGTTCAGAATCGTTCAAATGCTCATCGGCTGTAGCATCCAAGTTCAGTTTATCACTTGTGACAACCTCGGATTCTCTCTGGCTTTGTTCTGGTATCTGGAACGTTGCTTTCAAACAGGTTTCACCATCAGGATTTGCTTGTGAGATAGGCCTTGCTGCCATATCTGTATCGGGAGCACCTGAATTAGGGGAGGCCACTGTATGTTCACGGTGCTGCTTCTTTTTATGTGTCTTATAGTGATAACCATTTGGCATGAAGCTTCCCATTACAATCTGAAATCCAATCAAAGTAGATAAGCTGAAAATTCTCTGGATAATATGCGCTAGCTAAGTAGATCATTAATCTTTTGCCTTTTTATTTTTTAATTTTTTTATTCCAACCATGAAAATGCCAAATAAAGCAGTACATAGGTGGATTCATCAGTCAGAAATTGAAACAGAGCGGTGAATAGAATATGAATATCATACTTGGATTGGGCTAGCAGCTGTCAATAAACCAGCAACACCACCTCCTATGACACGTCCATCAGGGCCAGCTAGTGAGACACTCAACCCACCAGTCCGACTTCTTATGCCACTGCCATTGTCGTTGATTGTGAATGACCCAGACAGAGATAAAATCTCAAATCGACCCTGAAATAAAACAATGGACTAAACCATTGAATAAATGTCTAAAATCAATTACTATGGTAACATTACATGTACATCAACGAGAGTTATATAGAGAAGACGAGTTTGGATTCGCTCATGTCTGGGCGCCTACAAGAACCTCATTTCTGTTTCAGAATGAGGCTGAGCATTCCAAAAGGAAAAAAAAAGGAGGTTTGTGAGGGGACGCAATATGAACAGATCCAAAGTCACAGAAAACACATGATATTTGTTCTTAGACTGGCAACCAGGTCAATAAACTTTGAAATTCTGATTTCTGACACAGAAATATGCATTTGCGATTCCTGCAAGAGCATTGAAATGTGAGAGATCATGCCTCGTAAGTCAACAAGCCACCAGAAGAACCAGGTTGGCGCATTGTAACATTAGAGATAGCTCCATTGGCAGCAAGAATACATATTCCTCTGGGACCGTTCTGGGCGAATGAAAGGATTTTTCCTGCAACATCCTGCAAGGCAATCAAGTAAGGTATCTATCATGTCTAATAGATGAAAGCATCTAGACGGCCAAGTATGCACTGAAGTTTCTGCATTACCTCTCCGGTATGAACAGTCACCACATGAGGCCTAAAATCCCCACCGGCTGTGTTTGCAAACAACCCACCTTCAAAGATGACAGGCAGATGTAAGAAGATCTGTTGCTCAAATAATTTGATATATATAGCACGGTATCATCATACATTTATACTGTGCACGCATCGTCGGTTCAACTTATTTTCACAATCACAGTTCGACGCTAGAGAAAAATTTGGAAATCCAACTACTTTATTTGCGTTAAATTTTAAATAGATGTATATAACAAGCTCAGATTATTAGCCACAATCAAGAAAGTTCATTTCTTTTCACCGATCACGAGCCCTAACTTGCCGTTTGTCCAACATCAGAAAGAAACAGTAGTATAAAAACAAAGGGAAAACGAAAGATTTGATTCAAGGTACCCGTTCATTTTTTGAAAAAAATTTATAATTCAGCTAAAATCTCGAACCCAACCCTGTACCCCAAAAAATAGTAATATTGAACTCCGCCAACCCCACCCAGAGACAAAGCTGGTTTAAAGTGCCCTGCAGCTCCCCCTCGACGAGATTGGGAGTTTAAGACTAACTTTTTTTAATAATATCCAGGTAAAAAGATGAAGGGGGAAAAACATGTCGGACCCGCTTGCAACGACAAGGATTCTAGGCTGAGTAAAAGGGAGGTAGGCATTCTTGCACTTTCCCAGCAAGCAAACAGGACACAAGTGAAGCCGGAGGGGCCTAAGCGAAGTTAAAGCTCGAGTATAACTCACCTAAGGATGCAAGGAAGTGGGGAAGAGGCCTAGCTCGACCCCTTTTGGACAAGAAATGAGAAGGTGAAGTTGAGGAAAAAGGAAAGCCAAGTGGGAGTTGAGGTGCAGCCTGTCCGTGGTACGACGTCGTCAACCTGCCATCCGAGTCATATTTTCTTGGCCTTCCTCTCTTCTTTTTCCCAAACAAATCAAAACTGCCTTGTCCTCCACTTGCCGGCGTTGCGAGGGGTTCTGCTGCTGCTACTATTGCCCCTCCACTACTCACCACGTCCATCTTCATTACCTGAGGCACAGAGGTAGCAAGTGGTAGTGGGGATAAACCCGACTCTGGGTTTCTGGGTGACCCGGAAACACTGCTCTCCTTTTCATCCATTTATGAGTAGACTCTGTTTCCAGGAGTTAAAGCGAGAAGGTAAATGCTTCAAGTTTGAACAATAAGGACTCTGGAAATGGCGCCACAAGTAGCAGGAGCTGTAGCCCTTTTTATCGCTGCAGAAATTATGTTACGAATAGCCTTTGCTTTGTTGATGGAGGAAAATCAGACTGAAACTGTGATTTTCTTGTCCCCACTGCCCTCTAAATCATTTATTATATCCAAAACAAAAATTTAAATTTGCTTAAAGCAAATTAAATATTCATATATTATAAATCACATTTTCTATAAAATATATTATTTTTTTAGAAATAAAATGAAAAAAAGCCATCAAATAGGTAATTTGAGCACTAATATTAATTATTAGATTGAACTCTTATTGTCACCAGGTGAAAATTATAACTTTAAATTCAATCCAATTGTCATCTTTTGACTATGACTCAAATCTACACACAAAGTTTTGCCATACAACAATTTCTTTTGGCTAACAAATACTTATGGACTATTGTGTTGCACCTATACTATCCAAATTGACAATACTTTAAAAATGAAGAGGTTGATTAAAAGTAAACATCCTTGGTTTAAATAAAGTTAGCCAAAAGAAATATTTAAATTGTGAAAAAAATATCATTAAAATGTAAACACAAGTCGGCTCAAGCGGCATAAAAGAATTAATAAAACTTTTGTAATAGTTTATATTATATGAGTTTAAATCCTTTAATATTATGAATTTACCATATTGGTGATCGTTGCTTGTCAAAGAAATCTATTGTCACCTAATTTATGGGCGGGATTTCGACTGTGCTTTCATATTAAAATGTTAAATATAAGTGTTATAGAATTGACAAATATAAATATAATAATACAAAGCAATTTTAAACATGTTATTGGAGTGGATTAATTAAACCTATACGATAAGATTAATAAGAGTAAATGTAGCAATCATAAAAAATTAAACATATCTAACCAATAATTTTTAAAATAACTTATTTACACGAATATCTTTTTGTCAAAAGAAAGGATCAAATCAGTTTAAAAAAAAAAATTGTGCCTAAATATTTTTTTTATATGAATTCATCTTCTAGACATATCCATTTTAATAAAATAAGGAGCGGATAAAAGAGGTTTAATCGATTACCGACGTGTGGCAGATATGGTGCTTGTAAGGTGGAAGATGTAAAACATGGAAAAAAAAAAAATTAAACGCTTAATCTTATTTGGGAATATTCTTTTCTTCCCGGATAATCTTGTCATTGGAATAAGGATACTTTTTCAATATCAAGGGACATAAAAAAAGTTAAACAAAAGGGAGTTACCCGAAGGGCATTTTCGTAATGTGATATTGATGCTGCTGATTTTAATTAAAATAAACAAAAGTAATAATTATAGGAGTTTCGGGAATTCTTGACTTGAAAACAAAACCTGCTCCGGATATATATTTATTTATTAACAAAATGCAGTCAAACTATTGCTGTTTTGTTAAAGCCAAAAAAGATGCTTTTATTTTATTTTATGTAGGCTACAAAATATAAAAATAAAAAAGTTCAAGTCCCTTTCTTATTACGCTTCCCAACTTGACGGGAGTCTGAAATATAATTTGTTGTCCCCTTAATAATTCCAAAAGATTAGTTATAGAAGCACCTCTGAGATGTGCGTTCAAATAATTGCAAGGTGGCCCAATTAGATTCTTTATTCATTTTTTTATTTTCATTTTTGTACTCATTTTAATTTATGTTGTTTAAATTAAATTTGAATGACTCAAATTTAATATTTTTAATTTTTATATTTTTATTTAAAAATATAAGATGTAAAATAAAATTAGTATTCTAATGACTAATTTTAGAAATAATAATAATTTAAATTAAAAAATAAAATATCAAATATCAAATTTTAATTATCTAAATTAAATTTAAATAATTTAAATTAAAAAAAATATCTACTTATTTTCAAAAAATGAGTAAGTAATCCAAATTATTTACTAACTTGCCAACAAACTAACAGTACTATACCTGTGATGTTTGACTAGCCAACAAAATAACAATAATTCGCTGCATTTCATGGAATAAGGTCATGGACTTCCTAGAAAAGAAGAATGAAATAAAAGTAGTATATAATTATAATATAGTGGTCATGCATGATTCCTCATTTGTAAATAATTTTACGTAAAAATGTTAATATCAAATAATAAAAAACTCATTGAAAAAAAAAAGAGTTGAATTCTTCATAATCTTTGAAAGTGCTGAAAAACATAAATTTTCTCAAATCAGTGGAAAAAGGGCTGATGTGTTTATCCGTACCCCAACACTGTGATCTGTTTGGCTGTTAAATGGATACAACCCAGCTGTTAAATGGATACAACCCAGATATGTGCGTGGGTGTCCCGACCAATTGGGGTTAGCCAATCACAAGTGAATCGTATAAAGAAAAACAAACAAATGATTTTTTCTCTTAAGAAAAAAATAAGGCAGATAAATCCATATTTAGCACTGAAAAAGCAAACAGTGAAATAAAAGCTGTCGGTAAGACCGTTGACGGTCCTGACAAAATCACGCTCCCCATTATTATTATTATAATATAATTAACAATAATTTTTTCATATATTTTTATTTATTAATTTTTGCACATATCATTAACCTAGGCCTTCCATAAAAAAATATTAAAATACTCTTTAGGCTACGTTGTAATGACAGATGCAAAATCAGACTAAGAAATAGAATTTTTTGTAATATTTATTATATTATTATTATTTAAAAAATATGTATTATTTATTATTTTTATGTAAAAATATGGATGTCATTTTTTATCAATTTTATTTATTTTGTATTTTTATACCTACCAGGCTACCATTATGTGTAAAGATTTACCAAGTCTTTACTTCCACTTTCATCCCCTCGTACTGTACTCATTTTTATAACTAATTATATTATTTTATTCTGAGTTATTTAAAACCTTTTTAAAAATATCTTTAGACTAAATAATATTAAATTATATAATTATAGAACGAGACCAAATAAGTTACTGAAAAATGTGTTAATATTTATATTTCTTAAATATTGTATAAAATTCATAGACATTCATGTATAACTAATTGGATAAAATTACATGCAATATGCCTTGCACATATATATAGTAACATAATATAATCATATATAAGATATTGGGTGCATGAATATTATGATTATAAATGTGACTTTCCAATTAGGATGTCAGATTCTACTAAAAACTATAAAACTATAAACCAATAAATCAATTTGATGGATATAGAAAATTATTGTATCATTTATTTTCTATCAGGATTTGAAAGTAAAGAGGACCAAAATATTCAGATTTATAGATTCTTGCCCAATTTATTTGTTTAGATTTTGTATTGGGAAAAAAATTGGTGTGGATTTAGATCTAAAGATTTGTTTTTTAAGGGTCTATGTCCTTATAAAGGGCGTATGGTGGCCACCTGTCCAGACCCATAATATATATATATATATATATATATTAAAAAAATCCAAAAATATTGTGCTTGTTTTGAATAATTTTAATAGTTATTTGATGCATCTTATTTTTTATTATAATTTTATTTAAAGAAATTTCAGCTTAAATTACACTTCATATTTCTTTTATTTGAAAAATATTATTTGATTTTCTTTATATTGATATAAATTACAAAATTTATCTCATTATTTATTTTTTGGTTAATAAAATCAATTTTATATACAAAATTTGTTGCTTATAAAGCATTAAAAAAAATACTATTTTCCCCTCTTTTTCCTCGAAGTATCATTTCTTGTTTGTGTTTGTATGATATAGGTTAATTATTTATTAAAATGTTCAACAAAAAATGATGTATAACTATGATGTTAAATTTTAATATGAGATTATGATTTAATTTTTAATATGAGAATAAAAATAATAAAGTAATTTTATTTTTAAATGAATGCATTTTGTGCCAAAAAAAACTAATTTAATTGATAGAAAATAAATAGTGAAGGAAGAGATAGTATATATCAAATAGAGTTAACTAATATTTTTAAAATAAAAAATAGCAAATATAATTTAATTAAATCCTTAAAAAATTTTCACTAGCGTAATAGTTTGTTTGATGTTTCCACGAACAAAGAAAAGGATGACCAGATTGATCCATCATTATGAATATTTCTAATTAGCAAACTCTTGCTTTTCTTTTGAAGTGCAGAAGTTTTGTTGTCTCAATAAAAGGTGTAAAAAAAAAGAAAGAAATAAGGAATTGGATAATTCTTTAATTTTTATTTGGACATTTCTATGATAAAGTAAACCGCAATCAAGTTACGGAAAGGGGAGGCCTTTATTTATCAATGAAACGTCTTGCTCCATAGTTTAGACTCTGGACTTCAGAGCTTCACCTTTACCTAATACACCAATAAATATTTCTAATATTTTTTTAATATTTAAAAATTTTCAAAATTTTTATATCTGGGTAATCGAGAGAGAGAGAGAGGGAGAGGTGTATGAAAAGCTTGAAATATTATATAGTTGTAAGTTGAATCTTTATTAACGTGCAACTCGTATTTTCAAAAGTGGAAAAATGAAAATTGAATTTGTATTCCGCAATCAAGTACAGTTGTAAATATGGGTTCCTTTCCTTTCACAACATATCTCTTTTGCTTTACCAAGCACGCGTATGCAAAATCATAATCTTTTAACCATAATTTTATTATTTATCTTTAAAACCGGGCAAAAGCATTCCATGAAAGGCAGATTCGCAAGCCATCATCATGTGGGGCCTATGCAAATACCTTTTTTTTTTTTTTCTGTTTCATGTGTGTGCAATTTCAAACTTCCAAGCTTTGCTTCCAAATATTTTATATATATGTTCGCTTTCCGTAACATTTCAAAGTGCGATGCCATTTTTCTTTCTTGGTGAAAATCTAATGAAATACCTTTCTTTCCTATTGGTCCCTTTAACCCAAGGGTTAATTCAAATGCAATTCCTTTTAAGTTTCAACTATTTAAAAGAACAAAAAAATTCCAACCTTGTCGTTACCTAACAGGGAGATGTGTGTGTGGAATATAGAGGGGACCACAAATTTGAGAAGTTAGAGAAAACTCTAACTTGGCTTCTAATCAAGAATAAAAATATTGCTGAAAAGTTATAACTCCATGTGAGTTTATTCTGCTAAATCTTCATAACTTAACCTAACCCATTAACAAATATCTTTGGAATTGTTCCAAGCTCTTAATTCAACAATCTTCCTTTATAAAGCCTACCAGCTTTTCTATATAAAAGACTTATTAACTGTGCATTAGCAACTTGCTCGCAACCTTTCAATCAGAGAGATATGAATTTGTTGAAGATATTGAAGTTATATCAGAAAGATAAGTATTGCATTAATATAGACAAATGTGGATACATTAATTCTCAAGGAACGATTTGGTTCTTAAATTATTACATTTATTTAATGTTGACTTTAATAAATTAACAAGCATAGGAATTAATTTTTAAAAATAATAAACTTATTGTATATTAATTTTTTAGTCCAATATTCTTATATTAATTAATAAAATGACTCAAGTAAAATAAGATTATTATTTTCAAAGGCTAACTCACATAGTTATTAGCTTTTAAAATTTAATATTAAATATACTTCATAGTTTATGAACTAAATTATTAATAATCACTCTCCCCCATTTAAATTTTTTCTTTTTGGGATCATATTTCTCGCATCCATGAAGCGCATTAGAGTAGGTGTCCACCGTCCTACGTCTGGGTGACTTTTAGGCTACAATAGTGAGGCCCAAGTTGCTTCCTTCTTACCTTATAAAAGGCCAGGGCTATTACTGGCATTGGGCTGGTTTTCCTTCCTCGACATTAACAGTACCCAAGCCCTGCACAATTATTGCAAAAATTAAAAAGATTTTTAAAGCGTATATTATTAAATTTTTAATAAAAATATAATATATAATAATTTTTTTAAAAAAATTATATTTTATATTTTTATTGAAAAATTTAATCATGAAAAAATAAAAATATAAAAAATCAAATTAAATCCCCTCAATTTAACAATTTCTTCATCTGCTCAATTAAAGGATTCGGGCTGTTCAGATTAGCTTGGACAGTTAAGATTTAAGTTTTTTCTTTTAATTTTGAAATTTTTTGTTAAAAAATGTAGAATAAAAATAAATTTTTAATGACAAACTTAAAAGATATAATTTAAATTAAAAAATCTTAGAATTTAGATAGTTTAAATTAAATTTAAATGATTCATATTGCTCAGTTGAATAATTGAGAGAAATTATTGACAAAGAGAATTCGAATTGATAAAAAACACACCTACAATTTCTCCAAAGTAAAATTCAAAAGCCGTCCTTCCGGAAGAAAAACATAAAAGCTGAGATTACATATCATTTGACGTGAATATAGCAAAGTCATTATGTGTAGCTTAATGGCGAGGCTACTTAGCAGCAAGAGACGGTAAATTAAATTCAAACTTTGTCAGATGAATTCCTTCTCTATCCTATTAACTTTTCTGGAGTTTTTTTTTTTTTCCTTTCTTTTTGGAGGGTATTCCCTTGTACAGTTTTCAAGTTTGAATAGGCGATGAGCATTTACGTCAAATGATTTGCAAGTTGCAAATGTTGAATCCAATTCTATTTAAAAGCCAATGGCATAGATAGAAGATTTTGGTTGCAATCAACCTCTCAGTAATAGACAATAGTTGTACATGACAGGCGTATCCTGCTCAAAATTCCCCCTAGTTGCCCCAAGGTAAACTATAAAACGACGTAAAATGCTAACAAAGCGCACTCGAATCAACTGGCAATTGACAGCCAAATTCACTGAAGCGAAGGGCCACTACCCCAGAAGCATCTTCCCTTTGAACTAGCAATTATTATATAGCATTAACCACTGGACTATCCCCGTGATATCCACATTCCCATAAAGCACAAACCCAATACAAACTCCGAAATTCTTACCTCGGTTTGTTTGACCCATTATTTTACTATACCTTTTGTTGCTTTCTCCCTGACAGGTTCGTCTTTGTCCCCCTCCTTTCCTTATCCTCTTTCCGTTTCACTAATCCCTCCGTTTTGGTCTCTTCTTCTTCAGCTCAATGTCGCTTCGGATACTGAGGCCCATCGATTTTCTCCATGTGAAGGGTAGGTTTATGCTCTCCCCTCTGTCTTTATGATGTGTTGAATCTTAGGGGTTTTCCTTTAATTTTGGCAGCTCATCTGCCTTATTGGTCTTAGTGATTCCAAAAGGAGAAAAAATTTGGAGTTTCGAAAATGGGTTTCGGACCTTCACGTGACTGAGTTTAGATCAATGATCTATGAACCTCGTCTTCTGTATACTGTGTTCTTTCACGTCCAAAACAACATTTGGGGCGAGGATTATCGTTTCCCCTTCAAAATTGCAATCATCTGACCACTATATCTAATTTGCGATTTTCATCTCGGCCTTTCTATTGCAGTCATAGTCCATGTCTACCGAATTCTAGGGATGTATTTAACTTTCTGTTGGCATCGTATGGAGTTGCGTTAATGGATGTGTTTTGACTTTCTAATTTGTATCTGTGTATTGAATTTCATTCAGGATACTAAGTGTCTGCTATAAGTCGCATTGGATTGGCCATTTCAATGGGGGGTGAAACGGCGAATGGGTCATGGTTCAGTGTATTTTGGCCCGTCTCTCGCAAGACTGCACCGGACAACAAGGCATCAATCGGAATTTTAGCATCAGAAGTTGCTAGCTTGATGTTAAAAGTGGTCAATTTATGGCGTTCTTTGAGTGACCTGGAGGTAATGAGTCAGAAAGAAGAGATTATAAACTCAGTTGGGGTTAAGATTCTGGTGTCTGATAATGATGATTTTTTAATGGAACTTGCGTTGAATGAGATACTTGATAACTTTGAATATCTTGCAAGGTCTGTGGCCAGGTTGGGTAAGAGGTGCACGGATCCAGTATATCATCGTTTTGAACATTTTGTTGATAACCCAGCTCAGAATTGTTTTCAATGGTCTGGATGGGAATATAAATCCAAAAAGATGGAAAAGAAGGTGAAGAAAATGGAAAGATTTGCTGCTGCTATGGCACAATTGTCCCAAGAGCTTGAGGTACTAGCTGAGCTTGAACAAACATTCAGGAGAATGCAGGCAAATCCTGAGCTGAACCGAATGAAATTGCTTGAGTTTCAGAAGAAGGTCACTTGGCAGCGTCAGGAAGTGAGAAATCTTAGAGACATGTCTCCGTGGAATAGAAGTTATGATTATATTGTCCGGTTGCTGGCAAAATCACTATTCACAATACTTGAGAGGATTATACACATCTATGGAAATAGTCATCTGTCAACTGAACAGCAACAAAATGATTGTCAGGATATGGATACTGGTCATCTCCCACGCAGCCATTCCTTTTCTGTTCCAATGCATTCTTCTTTTCACCCATCGTATAATCAGTTTTATGGATTTCATTCAGAACCACTTGGGAGGACGCCGATGTCAAACTTAGACTTTGTAGCTGACAAGAGCAAAAGGAAAAACACACTGCAACAAGCTCTTCATTCACCTGCTTTTCGCAGAAAGCATCTTTGTTCAGGAAGCAAGCAGTTAGCTCATATTGGCCCCTTCAAAGGATGCATGTGGGTTGGAAATGAATCTCCTGTTGTACAGAGCTGCATGGCAACAACTGGTGGGTCTATGAGGTTGAATAACTGTCATATGAAAAGTATTGATAAAATGAACACTGCAGATAAATTATCTCTCTCTCGCAGGAGTAGAATATATTCTAAATTATCCATCAAAGGTCGATTAAAGCCAGTTCCAATTACCCTTGGCGATTCTGCTTTAGCTCTTCATTATGCAAATGTGATTATCTTAATAGAGAGAATGGTATTATCACCTCACTTGGTTGACCTTGAATCTAGAGATGACCTCTACAATATGTTACCGGCAGCTATGAGAACTGCTCTGAGAGCTAAGCTTAAGTGGTACACCAGAAGTAAGGATTCCTCTGTCTATGATGCTAATCTTGCAGCAGGATGGATTCAGGCACTCACACAGATACTAGAATGGTTAGCCCCGCTGGCTCATAACATGATAAAATGGCATTCTGAGAGGAATTTTGAGAAGGAGCCCATAGTTTCAAAAGCAAATGTTTTACTCGTCCAGACTCTTTACTTTGCAAACCAACCAAAAACTGAAGCTGCAATGATAGAGCTTCTTATTGGTCTGAACTATGTATGCAGGATTGATAGAGAAATTGGCAGAAGAGATATCACTGAGTTTGCTGGTGCTAGATCTTGTAATGGTGTTTGTTTCGGAAAGAATGATATGTGCAATGAATATATTTAGATTTTGGACAATGACATTGCAGCCCTCATGGCTCACAGGATGAATGCGATCAGCATTGTATAGCTCTCATTTGCAAATGGGAGGGTTTACCATATAGCACTTTCAAGATTCCTACTTGTTGAAGCTTAGGTTACGTTTGGTTGAATCAGTTAATGCAGGGTATTTACATGCATTCAGATACAATCTTACATGATTCCAGACGAAAGCGACCTTCTTTAATATGCTTCTTAAGCATTTGATCAACATCTCTGTTCTTTAGTTCTGCCAATTGTAAAGCAAGCCATTAGACACAATCTTCTATATTCTCCCCCTCTGCCTTTGTCCTGCCCCTTTTCCCTTGCACCCCTTCCTCCCCCCCCCCCCCCCCCCGCTCTTTTTTTTTTTTTTTTTTTTTTTTTCCTTTTTGGTGAAGAGTTTTTCTCCTTTTTATTTGTCAGTAAATAAAATTAAATAAAATATCATAAGTAAGAATTATATTATATTATAGGGTGGAAAAAGAATTCTTCTTTACGATATTTGTTCAATGATTACATTCTGTAACTTTAGGCCACGGCTAATGGAAATTCAAAGTAAGCGAGAGAAACTAAAATATACAAATACTGACCAGCTTCTATATGCAGTTTGGAAATTAAAACAATAGTCCTCATATTTTATAAGCAACAAAGGATTTGTAGGTTTCGTAGAACTTGAAGCGAACACTAGGTACAACTCAGAACACGAAGAGCCCATCAATTTTCTACAACACGATGTCCTTTGTAAGGGACTGGAATGACTTGGAGAGGAAGAGCCTTCCTTAGCGTGATTCCCATTTTCTCAGTCATGTCCATATCGTGAGCCTTAAGCCCATCCGCTAGGACCCAATCACAAGCATGCAAGAGTGAGCCCAGAGCAAGGGGAAGCACCCGAGACGCAAGTGGCACTGCAGGGCACATTCTTCGTCCCGAGCCAAACGGTATGAACTCGAATTGGTGCCCCTTGTAATCCATCTTGTTTCCCTCCATGAACCTCTCTGGCTTGAACTTTAACGGGTCGTCCCACGATTTCGGGTCCCGCCCGATTGCCCAAACGTTTACCAGAACTTGTGTCTCTTTTGGGATGTAATAATCTAGCATCTTGCAAGAGTCCATGGCCATGTGAGGCACCAAGAAAGGAAGAGGTGGGTGAAGTCTCAGTGTCTCCTTGATCACTGCTTTTAGATAGGGAAGGTTCTCTATGTCCTTTTCTTCCACCTTCTTGTTTGGCTCTATTTTGCTCCTCAGCTCGGCCTGCACTTTCTGTAGCGTTTTTGGATTGTGTAACAGCTCTGCCATTGCCCACTCTAGTGTGCTTGTTGTTGTGTCTGTTCCAGCAGTAAACATTTCCTATATATACCCAGATCTTGTTATATAGCGTCGAATTTATTGTCACAGTCATTCTAATTAACTAAGAAGAAAAAATAGCGAAAGGCTTACGAAGACAATGACATTAATAGTTCTTGGAGAAAAACTATAGGCGCCGTTAACACCTTCTTCACGAAACTCCAGCAACACATCTAAGAAATCTTGTCTCGTGTCATGATCTGCGCATCGGCATCTATCTCTACAACTATCCATCCTTTCTTTGATGAAGCATCCTGCAATCTCAAAGGCTCGCTTTATGTGGGATTGGGACTTCCTCCTTATTCCCTGAGGATCAAGCCACCTCAACAATGGCAAGAAATCCGCAGCATTTGGCTTCCCAGCCAACTCCATCACCTTCCCCGCGTGATAAAAGAATTTTTGCCCTCTCTCCGATTCTGGGTCCAGCAAGTCCTTCGAGAATATAAGGTTCCCAATGAGATTAAAAGCCATTAAGAAAAAAAACCTCCCAATATCAACAGAGTTAGAGGCAGAGGCACCATCACCACCACCAGCAGCTTCTTGAATGAAGTGAACCATGCGATCTATGCACTTCCTACGAACCCCTTGCATGGCGTCTAGGCGGCTGGTGACGAAGAACTCGGTGGTGCTCAAGCGCCTCAACATCCGCCAGTGTGGGCCGTACTGAGACGTGATGAGGGACCCCTCATGGCTGTAATCGTCTTTCATAGCCTCGTATATCTTCCTGCCAGCCAGAACGACGTCGTGGTTCTTGAACATGTCCCGAGCCACTTCGCTGGAGGATATGACCACGGTGCACATGGACCCCAGCCAAAGGGTCATGATTGGACCGTGTTTACGGGCCAGTCGGGCGAAGGACTCGTGGGGTGACCAACCCAGTTGGAAAATGTTGCCAACCACAGGCCAACATCTTGGTCCTGGTGGTAGCTGAAGCTCCAGCCCTACACCTTCCTCCGCCCTACGCCGCCTGCGTTCCGAAACCATTGTCCAACCCACCCAAACCAACATAGTTAGGATCAAACCCACAACCACAACATACTGCATGATGATACTATAGCTAGCTTCCTCTCTATTTCTAACTTAATTTTAATTTTAATTAGCAGTGACTTTTTGGTCCACGCAGGTAGTGCTTCTTATAGCTGCTTCGGCCTACTAGCGTACAAATCGATGCATGGTTTGATTCTAACGTACAAGTTAATGCATGCTTTGATTAATTATTAATCTATTTTGTCATTTTCTTTGTTCAGGATCTCCTTTATTTCCGCTGTTTACTAGTAGTGTGATGCTGTTTTGATCGGGAAGTAGTTGGCCCAATGTCATGGATGAAGATACAAGTCATCCTTGAGCAATACATGAGAACTTTACAAATTGGCTTACATTTTGTTTTTAATTGCTTGCTTCTTCAGAAATGCCAAGATTATATAAATATACTGTAATTTTATTTTATCGAGCCAATAAAAATATTTGATGGAGCAATACCAGTATACATACATGTCACTGCTTTATAATTTCATTATTATTCCTATAAAATGTTCTTTCGGTGTGCGAAAAATAATACTTTCATTTAGTTTTTAATTAGTATATTTTTGTGGGAGACAATAGTTGATTATATATTCCGATCGTAATAATTATGCAGCTAACTGTGAAACACTACTTTCTAAGGATATGTAAATAAGTCCACTCAGAAAACGTGAAATCTTGAGTGAATTTTTTTTTTTTCTTTTTAAACTTTCATAGGCAATTATACAATATCAATTAAATTGTTGCGCTGTCGTGTTATTCTTCCGTAACTTTTACAATTTTATTTAATATAAATAAATTAACCAATGACTTACAGCTCTTATAACACCGGTTTTTGCTGGAGTGCTTGAACTATGAATCTGAGTAAATCATAAATTCTATCACTCTTTTTCTGAGTGATGATACACAGGATATACCATGAATTTTAATAATATATAATCATTATTAAATATATAAGGTTATTTTATTAAATATTTTACATATAATTATTTTATATTTAATAATTATTATATTACAATTAAAATTTATAATATATTTAAGTTGATAATATTACCACTCTATTTGTTGAAAGCTTACTTGTTATAAGATGGACTCTACATTGAATCTTACATAAAAATGAGAAGAAATGAAATAAAAAATTTCAAAAAAAGATAAAATAGATAAGAAATGACATTCAAATCCTTATTTAAAACATGTAATGTTTAATAATGTGATAATAGAAGTATAATAAACATCACATAATAATTTTTTTTCTCTTCTTTTTTTATTCTTCTCTTTCCTTGATATTCATGGTGCCTTTAAATTATTTTTATTTTCCTTTCCATTATAATATACAATATATTGCTCAAATATTTAATATACGAAATTAATATATATAAAAATAAAAAAAGAGAATAAGGATTTTAAAAAAATAAAAATAACTTTTTTTATCTCTATTCAAAAAAATAAAAAATTATTCAGTAATAATAAAAATATAATAAACATTATAATTTTTTGTTTCACCTTTTTCTCTATACAACCAATCAAGCCTTGCACTGCTATTATGGATGTCAAATCATCGTCAGCTTAAATTAGTAATTAGTATATTGGTCAATATCAAAATGAGAGTAACTGGTGTGGACGGGGTAATTTATTATACCATTCCTGTTGAGACTTCAAAAGTCTCTGTAGACTACCGTATTATAGGGGACCATGGCTAGTTTTACAGGGGACCATATTTCAGGATTATAGGGGACCATTTTAATGTTAATTACATTATAAAAAAATTATAATTAAAGACACCAAATTAAAAGTATTTATATTAAAAAAATTTAAAATTTAAAATTATTTTTGGAAATTCAAAGATCAAAATTCAAGTTGTATAAAAAATATAATTTATAACCTTAAATTAAAATCTTTGATCATTAAATTATTTAAAATAATTTTAAAATTTTAAAATGTTTAATATAAATATTTTTAATTTAAATTATTAATTATATATAATTTGTTGTTATAAAGATATCCAAGAGTCAAAGCTGTCCCCATAAATCATAAAATTATCCTAAATCGTATCCCGTGCAAATCTACACGCACAGAAGGACGTCATAGACTTTTGGGGATTTATCAAAGACAATATTATCTATAATGGAAAAAATTTTATAACGTTGGACTCTTATGAATATATTGGAATCCAGAATACTGAAGTAGAAGTATAATTCAAAGATAACGTTTTAAAATTTTGCATTATTGACTCTCACAACTCTTCCTCTTGAACTGTTTAGCTATAGCTCTTTGTTTTTTTTCTCCTCCCATCTTCTAGAGTTTTCTCTAGCTATTAATTAATTGTTTTTTAGTATGATAGAGGAGTTGGATTGGTTGTTATGCTAATTTGTCTTTCATTTTTTTTTGTGTGGATTTTTAAAAATAAAAAAATTATAATTAAAGGCTTTGAATTAAAAATATTTGTATTAAAATAGCTTAAATGTTAGATTGTAAGACTAAAAATTTTAATTTGAACTATAATTTTTTATGTAATTTAAATTTTCAATTATTAAAGTTTTTAGAATAATTTTAAAATTTAAAAATACACACACATCTATATATATATATATATATGCAATCCTCGATTATTTTGTTTATTTATTTATTTATTTATTATAATTTGATTTTTTAGGTTGAAATGGTCCCCTTACTATCGGATTTTTCTATACGAACAAGAAGCAAAAGTTTGTTAATTAATTTTTATGTCTAAATTGTTGATGTTTTATTTTTTTAAACTTGTACTCTAATTTGTTTAAGTTAATTAAGCTTGTGGCTATCTCGTGTCATGGCATGAATTATTATCCGGATGATGTGTATGGGGAAATTTAAAATGCATTATCTCATGGGCGTATATGATTTATGATACATTTGTTTTTGTTTGTTTTTCATTAATAATATCGAGATTGACTGAGTTTAATGAGTATGGTCATTTTTTTTACTTTGACATTTACCAAACCTTCAATGGAAAGGTAATATATATCTATATTAATACGTTTGGCATGGGGTAATAGGTTGGGAGGAATGAGGGATGGAAATGGAATCTTATTATTGCATTGTTTGGCGCCAGCTACCACATTCCAAGGAAATCAATTCTCTTTTGTACGAAGGCATTGTCTAGCCGCAGCTTCGTGTGACGATCTGTGGTGGAGGAACATCTGGTTGTAGTGATTGACATGGGCATGGGACATTGGCCATGGAGTGATCAATTTCATAACACCATCGAGGAAGGAGTGTGAGGAGAAGTTGAGTTCTCCGAAATCTGTTCTTTACTCTTAGTGTGGTAGTTTGTTAGAGGAGGTTGAATCTGTAACAACAAAGGATGATAGGAGTGAATGTCGGGATGAATCATCAATCATTATCCTGGGTATCGGAGAATTACTCAGAGTTTCCAATGGATATATTTAACTTCCAGACTTCGTTGCTGAATATATTTGTATTTGACATCACCAATATTTCAGAAAGCATATGCTCCGATACGTTACTTACTCCCAGAGAAATTTCAAATTCAATTTTGATTTGAGTTTTGGATTCTCTCGAGTCCATTGTTTCTTGTCAATGGCAGTATTTTTAAAATTAGATTAATCATTGAATTAGTAAAATTATTAATATATGATTCATTAGTTTGATTGTAATTAAATTAATAATAATAATAATATATATATATCATTTTTGAATTTTATATATTAAAATATAATATAATAAATAATACCAAATTTTATTCATATATATATATATATATATGTATGTATGTATAATTTAATTTTAATAAAGCAAGTATAGAAAGATTGGCCCCGTAAAATTTGAAAAGGATAAACAAGAGTAATAAATATTAAATAATAACCTTTTCTATTTTCACAAACACTCCTAGTTCTCTTCATGTAACTAACCAAGTATTCTATTTGCCTTGTTAAGGTACCCTAAACTATCATTGAATCTCTTTAAGCTATAGTTATCTAAACCCATTGACAGTAATGTCATGACAACAAATACAGAAGGCTTGTTATTTTTGTCTAAAACTCATTTCAGAATGACGAAAGATAGGGCTTTTTCAGGATCATCACCTTCTTGGTCAAGTTTGAGGCCAATTTTCAAAGAGCCCAATCCTAGCTCTCTCTCATCAAAAGTAGCCTCCATATACATGAATAATTTGAGCATGTCCCTAGTGGTTTTTGCAAACTCAAAGGCTTTCTCAAGCTTAAATGCTGTAAAGATGGAAAGGAGGAAAAGGAACAGTTCAATTGTACGATTTGGAAGCAAGCACCACGTCGTGTAAAGTTTAGGAGAGAATCAAGGTATCTATCTATAAGTATCAGGCCAAATTAATCCTTTCACGTACTTACCCTGACTGAGTTCATGGGTTGTAAACAAAGCCTACAATATAAAATTTGTCTATTAATAACTAGTTGACTCGTGGCAAAGTTTAGTTTTGACTAGTTTATAACTAATTTTTGATGGTTTTTTATCAATTCTTTTGAAATCTAATGTTTGGTTCAAATGGATTAAATTAAAGTATGGTTTATTAATTTTTTAATTGAATTGGTTAGTCTAATTTGATTTTAAAAACTATAATTAGTGATAATAACAATAGAGTGTTAAAGTCAGATGTTTCATCATTTTGATTTATCTTAATTTTTTAAAAAATGTAGGTATAATGTATTATATTATATTTTTAATAGGGGTATTTTGGTCAAATTTAGACATTATTTTTCATTGTATTATTTCAATCCAACCAACTACCTAAATGTAAAGATGTTTCTTTCCTCTAGCTATACAAATTTCATTCAATTTTCATTTCTATTCCTATCAAAATTCTTTCTACATGACAAATGAATCCTTTAAACTTTTTGATGCCATTGGTTCTCAAAATCATATATAAATATAAAAAGAATTAAAAAAACTTAAATATCTCACTAACATGATTAAGAAATTATTTAACTTTTCATTGTATTCTTATTTCTTTTAAATATTAATAATAATTATAATATATTTTTATTTAAATAATTTATTTAACATGAATTAAAAAAAAAAAAAAAACCAACTTGCAGTTTTGTGCTTGTCAATTTGACTATTTTTATGTATGCTTCACTGATTCCTGGTATCATGCTAGCTATTAACCATATATATATATATATCCTTCTTTGGGAGTAAGCTTATGAATTGGGTTGGCTTTTTGATATACATTTTATGCTGTAAAAGTCTTGAGGAAAATGTATTTATTGTATTTAATTATTTGTATTGTTAGATAATAAAAAAATAAAAGAGGCTAAACCGTCACATTAGATCCCTGACGACTCTAGATGTAGTTATTTTTTATACAAATCATATATATTTTTGATATAAATTCATAAATAAATTAAAATTATGAGAAGTCTCATAAATTAATTAAGACAGTCACAAAATTTCACCGCAATGTATAGCCACATCCTACTTGAAAAAATTTGTAACCACATGATTCATATAAATTGGCCTGATCAAGCAATCGTAAGAGGCACTGATATTGATTCATACAGTCAGCCATGATCATGGTGAAGAGCTCACATTTTAAATTTAGAACATTCTTTTAGCTATCTAATTACAGTAAAGATCATTTAAAAGAAGTAGAACCACATCGTAACTTGTTTTACTCCACAAATAGTTGATCAGCCAGGTTCAGATGAAGGCTATAGTAGAAATTTTACAAGCCCTGAATTTTTCTGTTTCTATAGGCTCCCATCATACATATAAAATCAAGAAACAAGCACTAACCCAAAAAATAAAACACGAAATTCTAGTGCTATGTTTTAAATATCCTTCAAAAGAGAGGAAAAAGAAAAGGAAAGGAAAGCATTCTGACCTCTTTAGAAAAGTTGCATGCATATATTGAGGTGCAGGGGCAATAACTGTCATCCCTGACCATTCTTTTTACCTTTTTTTGCTTTTATATCATTAGACTACCACTCTTGGAAGTTCTAACTCTTTCCCAAATAGTGCCGCATTCATATGATTGTGGTTTAGTTTAATATACTAGGCTTCATTGTATGCACTCTCAACATCTTTTATATTTTTCCCCTGATCCCAACAACAAAGCTTATATTTCTGCAACTCTAGTTAAGCCACATCAATAATGTTTCTATTCGTGAACTAAATCACTCCATACCAAATTACATTCCCAAAATCAACTAAGAGACTAGCATAGTAAAATTGCAATTGTGAATATTTTTTGTCCGCACTGGTTTTCGAGTTGATTTTTACTAGTTTAACATCATCATAGGCATGTGCAACATAGTAGGAGATCAATGTCGTGAAGGAATTGAGAGTTCTGTCACAGATTCTGGCACTTGAGTTGGTATAGGATAAGAAGGAGCAAGTGGGACGTGCAAGAGAGAAGTCAGGAACTCCTTACCTTTGTAGCATGTTTGAGTATTTATAGGAAGCACTTGAGGGATGAATTGATAATATTACCCGCAGGATCTCAAAATGAGTAATCCAAATTCTTTGCATCTGCAGGAAATTTATAAGTTACAATTTGAGAGAAAGACGGAAAGAGTGGAATAATATTGAAGTAGTTTGTAATGTTTAAAGTTCTTCAATTTTCTTTTTTTCTTTTTTTTTTAAATTTTTCAACAACATTCCATATAATACTGTAAGAGATTCATCTTAAAAGATGAGCCAATTATAGCGTTTCATCTAAAATGTGATTTTACAACTACCATGGTTTGCCTATGCTCAACTGTGTTAGTATATGAAAATTAGTAGCAGCCTTAATGTTAGTAATAAAAATTAATAGCAGTCTTAATCTGACATTTTATTTTGTCTATGGTTGATGAGTTTTTCTTTTTCCAGACCTGAGGCTCTGCAATTGGACAATGTTAGTAGTACTGTCCTGTGACACTTGGGTGGTCACAAATATCCATGCTGGACAAATGTGTATCCAAATGGACAATTTGGAAACTAAAATCATGGGCCTTGGCTTTTTGCTAAGCAGAAAGCTGTTGAAATTAAAACCATGTTCTTTGCTTCATTTTCCAATGATAAAAGAAAATAGAAGAAACAGCATGGTGCTTCTGTGCTTTTTGATGTCAAAAATGTTAAAATTTGGAACGTCAATCTCGCCGCTTCTTTATTTTAAATCTTTAAAGCAAGCGGCACAGTAATGTAACAACTAACAATGAAAGGGACAAAAAGCTGAAACATTTCCCTCACTTTTTGCGACAGCATGCATGACCATAACCATAACCATACTGGTGAACACTCCACAGAAGGCTGAGAATTTAGATGTGCATCATCCATTAATGCCCCACTCATCATTTATATATATAGTTTGTCAAACATGCACATTTTTTAACCCCAAAAGTTATGACACCACAGAAAGGGTAATAATACAGCTGTAAACAGGTCAAGTCGAAATAAATATTATTATGTTCAAATAGATACATATATGTGTGTGTGTGTGTGTGTGTGTGTGTGTGTGTGTGTGTGTGTGTGTGTGTGTGTGTGTGTGTGACGAATTCTATACTGATTTTGTGATGGAATTGAAGTTTGAATCTGAGTCATGTCCCTTGCATTTGCATGCTTATTAATGAATTGGATCACTTTTGGGGCGGTGTGCAAAAACTTTGCTTCCTCATGACTTAAAGTAGACTCCTCCTTTTTTTCCTTCCACAACATGGAAAGAGAAAGAGCAGCAGGCAAATCAAATAATAACTTGCTCTTTATTGGTGAAAGCCTCGAAAGGTTTGTCGAAACAGAATAATTCATGTTTATTCGGCTTCAATATATCAATAGTGAAAGATTCACAAACGAACTTATTGCATATCCACGGCCAATGCCTCAGTGGTCCACATCTCAGCCCAAGATAGGGTTTCGTAGATGTAACAAAGGATGTTTGGTATTATGTAGATGTGGCCATTAAATTTGAAATATTTCTTTCTCCAACCAATTTGAATTTACCGTTTTCTTATCCAGAAAAACACCATTGTTAGCATTCTTTAATTATTGTCACTTGCCAAAGGCAAATAAAATGGGTACGTGTGGATTTTGTGTCTCAAGAATTGCTCCCTAATGAAAGAAATCAATTCTTTTGAGAAAGGCAAGTAATATTATGAACCTTTCGAGTGCGTAGGAAAAGAAAGATAAGACAAAAGGAGCCCAGAAATCACCTAAAATTATTTAGGATGGATTGTTCTAGATGATTGCCCACCCCTTCTTTATCACTTTCATCATAACCGAAAAACATCGATCTTTAATTTAGAGGGACAAGCACCTAGAGTTTATGTTCATCTTCATCAAATGCGCCATTGCTGGCCCATATTTGCCTATGTATATGGCTAATGCATACTGTTTTTTTTCCACCAGAAAAAAACTATTTAATTTTCTTAATCTTATTTATATAAATATATGGTTTTTAACACTAATATCAAGCTAATAAATCTTCTCTAATATCGGAGAAATTTGTTATAGGAAAAAAGAGAGGAGAGATGAGATCCATTGAAATTACATCTACGTTAACCTCACTTCTTCTCTTTCTTCCTCTTTTCCATATGATTCTCGAAGACAGGAGAGATTCCGGTTGTTTTCAAAGCTAAAGATAATATATAGATAACTCATTCAAGGGAGGGGAAGATTGTTCTTCACAGAGACTTTGGATGTAATATAGTTAATTCCAATAAAACACGCAATAGACAGCATAGTTTATGCCAATAAAATCATAGAAACATCATAATAATCAATAATAAAAAATTTATCTTCTTTTTTATCTTTTTTTTTTTTTACCTTGTTAATTATAGTCGACTCGTTGTTACAATATAGGTAGTAACTTTCTTGCTGCATAATGCTGCTTTAGAAGAAGTCTGAGTAAGTTGCAAGAATGACGTTGCCGTCAATGGATGCCCATTCCTGCTCAAAATTACGATAAGCAGAAAGTTTCATGATTATTTAGGTTTAGTCTTGCGCATGCTTTTGTCCAATTGATTAATTTGATGCCAAAGTCAAAGAAGAATATGGTCTGAGATCTCAAAAACAAAGGCAGATAGTGAAGACTAGTTAAGAATGTCGGATGAAAACAGAGTAATAGCCTTGCTTTGTGGAAATCCAGTATACCACATTCAAATCTCCATTGGCACACAAGAGGGATTCAGATTGGATAGCTAGCCTCTCAAATCTAATAACACTCACACCACAATAACGAGGCAAACTAGTACTACTGGATTGGACTCGACTTTTGGTCTTTTTTGAATTTCATTCTAGTATTAATCTTCGTTCATACCTAGATTCCTCCAATGACATATGAGCAAGTAATGTTGGAGGAATGGAACTCTTTACAGTACTATAAAGATTAAAGAGGAGCAGGGACCAGAGCACCAGGACCAAGCAGAATAACAATTTTTCTTTTTTCTTTTGCAGAAAAGGCCAAGCAAAAGGAAAAGTAAAAACTTGATACTCACTCTTTTCTTTCATGGCTGAATAACAGTAATCATTAGCACAAGCATCCCTTTCCAAATCCCATACCAGCAGCGACCTTTAATCATCATATTCCCTCTGTCATTAATTACCACACCATAAAATAATAGAACCAATCCTCACTCTCTAATCATGTCACATCCTCCTTCTGTCCCAATTGAAACAGAAAATTCTTGTATTTTGTCTTTGTTTTGAGCTGATGTACAAAACTCGAGTATCTGCTCTTTGTTTTAATTTTAAAACAATGGCATCGTTTCTCCTTCCCGCCTGACTTCAGACTCCAGAGATAACATGAACAAGCCTTATGCCTTCGCTTTGGCTTTGGCCTTGGCTTTCTTCTGTTTCACAACATCTCTGAGTTTATCTCAGAATGACACCCACGCACTCACTATTTTCCGCCTCCAAACCGACGCCCATGGCTATCTCCTCCCCAATTGGACCGGCGCCGATGCCTGCTCCGCCACGTGGCGCGGAGTTTATTGCTCCTCCAACGGCCGAATCGTCGCCCTTTCTCTCCCTTCCCTCAATCTCCGAGGACCTATTGACTCACTCTCATCGCTCCTACACCTCCGCCTCCTTGACCTCCACGATAATCGATTAAACGGCAGCGTTGCGCCTCTCTCCAACTGCACCCGCCTCAGGCTCCTTTACCTCTCTCGCAACGACTTCTCCGGCGAGATACCGCCGGAGATAGCTTCGCTCAAGCATTTACTGAGGCTTGACCTCTCTGACAACAACATCCGCGGTCCAATTCCCAAAGAATTCTCCCATTTCACTCGCCTTCTCACGCTTCGCCTACAGAACAATGTGCTTTCTGGGCAGATTCCGGATCTCTCTGTTTCGCTCGTTAATCTCACAGAGCTCAATTTGACCAACAACGAGCTCTACGGACGCTTACCCGATGGAATGTTGAAGAAATTCGGCGACAAAAGCTTCTCTGGGAATGAGGGTCTGTGTGGGTCAACCCCATTCCCGGTTTGTTCCTTCACAGAGAGCCCTTCTTCTTCTGCATCACCGACGCAGACAGTTCCTTCGAACCCGAGTTCGTTGCCTGAATCTCAAACAAGCGTAATTGCAACGCCCAAAACCCAACGGCGAAAGGGGTTAAGCCCCGGAGCTATAGTGGCCATAGTGGTGGCAAATTGCGTGACATTGCTGGTGGTAACCTCTTTCATCGTGGCTCACTGTTGCGCTAGAGGACAAAGCTCCAACTCGATGGCGGGCAGTGAAATTGGGAAGAGGAAAAGCGGGAGTAGTGGCTACGGAAGTGAGAAGAAGGTGTACGCCAATAATGGGGGTGCAGATAGCGATGGGACTAGCGGGACAGACCCAAGCAAGCTTGTGTTCTTCGATAGGAGGGATCAATTTGAGCTGGAGGAATTGCTGCGAGCATCGGCGGAGATGCTGGGAAAAGGTAGCTTAGGGACGGTTTATAAGGCAGTGCTCGATGATAGTTCTACTGTGGCTGTGAAGAGGCTAAAGGACGCAAACCCATGCGCAAGGAATGAGTTCGAGCAGTACATGGATATCATTGGAAAGGTCAAGCACCCTAACATTGTCAGATTCAGAGCATATTACTACGCCAAAGAAGAAAAACTTCTTGTCTATGATTTTCTCCCCAACGGAAGCTTGCATTCTCTTCTTCATGGTTAGTCTTTGTTTGGACTAAATGTAATTGTGTCCGTGGAAATATACCTCCTTTTATTTTAGTCTTTGATTTATTTTTACACATATGCACTTTGAGTTAGTACGTTAACATTGATTAAATATATAATTTGGTTCAAAAAAATAATTAACTCAAGTATAACAACTTATTAATTTTAAGGAATTAATTGGTATAAGAATAAACTAAGAAACTAAAGCGCCCGAAGATATATCTTTCAAGATCAAATCGTGTCTTTTCTGAAAAAAAAAAAAAAAATCTAATTTCGAGTTTAAATGACATAATCTGATCCTTGATTTTCATTGTTTCTTGGTCATTGATAGGAAACCGTGGTCCAGGAAGAATTCCATTAGATTGGACCACAAGAGTAAGCTTGGTGTTAGGAGCAGCCAGAGGGCTTGCTCGTATTCATGCAGAATACAGTGCAGCAAAAATACCTCATGGAAACGTCAAATCTTCCAATGTGCTTCTTGACAAGAACGGCGTTGCTTGCATCTCAGACTTTGGCTTGTCCCTTTTATTGAACCCTGCTCACGCCGTTGCAAGATTGGGTGGATACAGAGCTCCTGAGCAAGCAGAAGTGAAGAGGCTGTCTCAGCAAGCAGACGTATACAGTTTTGGGGTCTTATTGTTGGAAGTTCTCACAGGGAGAGCTCCTTCGCTGTACCCTTCACCGACTCCACCTCGCGTGGACGAAGAGGAACAAGCCATGGATCTCCCCAAATGGGTTCGATCCGTTGTGAAGGAAGAGTGGACAGCAGAAGTGTTTGATCAAGAACTTTTGCGTTACAAGAACATAGAGGAAGAGCTCGTGTCTATGCTGCATGTGGGGTTGGCTTGTGTGGTTTCACAGCCAGAGAAGAGGCCAACCATGGCAGAAGTTGCTAAGATGATTGAGGATATCAGGGTGGAACAATCTCCATTAGAAGAGGACTATGACGAATCGCGTAATTCACTTTCACCTTCCCTTGCCACCACTGAAGATGGGCTTACTTAATGGTATTTTGCATTGGTGTATATGTTACCGTAGTTCCCATGCCGTTTCAGTACTCCTTACTAGTTGCATTATCTCGCTGCACATCAATTATGGACTTTCGCTAGCTCTTCGAATTGTGTTGATTTATGTGTTCTTTATAAAATTTGCAAGCTCTGTGTAATTGAAGTATTGCATGTAGGAAAAATCTGATGATCTCGTGTTTCGACTTAGAATAAGTATTATTTACTTGAATTGTATAATCTATATTTGACGTTTGCATCAGTGATCGATCTCAATGATACAACTTTCTTAATTCTATGGCCGAAACAGCTAATTGTGCATGGAACTAAGGTTCATTGTTAGAAATCGTTGAATTACAGTTCTCAAGTGCAGTTCACTTTCAAGCTAAAGAATAACTACCATTTAAGTCTTGTCTCTCCCTCTTTTTCAAACTCCACACACACACCCACCCTCACCTGTGGAATCAATCTTGGGAGTGCCAATTTGTTTTAAAATTGCTTATCAAAGTTAAGCATGCGAATAATCATTTCCATAAAGTTCATAGTGAACAATTTTCACGCTAAGTATAGACTACGACTTGTAACCCTTTTGGCTAATTAGGAATAATCATAGGCAAAGAAGAAAAAGAGCGGAAGAGAAAATGATAAGTGAAGACTAAATTCATATTGATTTGATTGATTGTGTTCAATGTGATTACATTCATATATTTATAGTAACACCAACCCTCTCTAAATAATACTGTTATGCTAACAGAACTCCTTTAACAAACCCTCAACAAACTCTAAATTGTGGACTATTATATTTACGAGTTTAGCTAACTCTAATTTATTAATCACACTTCTCAACATTCCCCTATAAACTTAGGTGAGGTGATACATTTTTAGTGCTTATGTATCACTTACTCAAAGTTTACTTTTGAAGAAGATAAATATGGTATTAGGGAGAGGCCTTGTAAATATGTCTGCTACTTGATCCAAAAAAGATATATGATACAATGAAAGCTTTCCTTGTAACTTTTTCTTTGACAAAGAATACATCAAATTCCATATGTCTTGTTCTATTGTGCAAGATGGGATTACGAGCTAACATTATGGTACTAATGTTATCACAATAGATAATGGGAGCTACTTTTGATGTGGGAATCTTCAAGTCATGCGGTAAAGTTTGCAACCAAGTAATTTCAGCAATTACATTTGCTAGACTCCTTATTCTACCTTAGTGCTTGATCTTGCAACCATTGTTTACTTCTTTGCAGCCCAAGAAACTAGATTAGCTCTTAAGTATGTGCAAGATTTAGATGTTGACCTCCTGTCATCAAGATCATTTTCCTAGTCAATATCACAAAAGTCTTTGAGAGAGAGATCATTGGATTTAAACAAAACAAGCCCTTGAGATGAAATTCTACTGAGGCATCTCTATATTCTCTTCATAAATTTCTAATGAACTTTCAAGGGATTTTGCATAAATTGGCAAACCTCGTTGACATTAAATGAAATCTTGGGCATGGTAATAGTCATATATTGCAAAGCTCTAACTACAAATTTATAAAGATGAGGATTAAGCTTGAAATTGATTCTCTGCTTTGATAACTTCTATGTAGATGCCATTGGAGTAAGTAAGTCTTTAGAGTGTTAGCTTTGAGCAATAAGCTAGTGGTATATTTTCTTTAAGATAAAAGAATTATCCCATTTTCAAGTTGTTTAACTTCTACTCCAAGAAGATAACTTAGTTCCCCAAAATCTTTTGATGTATAGTCTGCATTAAAGTTACTTTTTCAACTTGTGGATGTAATGGATGAAACTTCCAGTGATTAGTACATACATTAATACATAAGGGTGAGCAGCACTAAGTAGAAGTTTGAATTACAAAAAAAAAAAAATTAAAGGATTGCATTTGCTAGCAGTGAAATCATATTTGTATAAAGTTGTTCCAAACTTCTTAAATCAAACCTTTAAAGTTTATTTCAACCCATATTATTGAAATCACAAGCTATGGAACTAAATGAAAGGTAAAGGAAAAATTCAAGGAATAGAACTTGATTTGTTTTATTTCATCCACAAATTTATAATCAAGGATTTACAACTTGATTAAGTAATATTAAATGTTTAATATCCCTTTAAACACTAAGAATCATGATCTTAAAGTGAAAAATAATAATAATATGACATTTCTTAAAAACAAAAGATCTCACACTCAATTTGTTAAAAAAAGGTACATTCAATTATACTTGAGATGCTTAACTCAACTTTAAGTATTCAACTTGACTCAACATAAGATCCTCAACTTTGGTTTGACCCGAGGTCTTTAAATCCATACTTAGTGAACTTAACTCTTGTAACACCTTAAGCTACTACCGCTACCTAGCCTCTCACTGGGCTCGGTTCCACATGATTTCCAAAGAACCCATACCAATCCGTGGCATTTGTATGCTATGAAACGGGGTTTCTTACACTCATTATCTACCCCGTACGTCCTGTGAACCGATCATACACATTCTCTACTTACACACCACTTGTACAACTCATACATAGCATAAAACAAGCCATAAGCCACGGGTATGGAGCCAAAAACCAGAAAATGCACTTTTCTCACTTGTGCCCAAAAGTCTTATTTTGGCTCTAACTTTGGAAAATCCTAACTAATTTTAGAAAAATGGGAATCTAGTAAACTTTAGCTTTCTGGAAATCTCTACATGTTAACTTTACTCTAAAAATAATTTCCAATCATAATCTCAGCGTTTGGACCATGTTTGACATCGAAAATTGGAAATGGGTCCGACTGTCACTGTTTCTGGCCCAGGTTACTGTCATGAACTTCGGAAATTCATAATTAAATCCACAAAAATCCAATCTAGGAACACTATACCAATTTGGAAAGCTACGGATGTCTACTAGAGGAGAAAAATAAGTTTAGATCAGTTCAGTAGTCCCTATACCCTGAAAATCGATGGAACAGTGACGGGGGTCAGGAGAGCTCCCTGATGCTGATATAGAATTTCAGAAGGTTCAATCTCTCTCTACAAACCTCTGATTTGGGTGATTCTAGTTGGTACAGGTCACTTTAGTTTTCTAGTTTATGTGTATAAAATTTCATGACAATTGGCCACCATTTGGTCTATGTATGACATGATTTTCAATTCTGACCTATAGGAATAGTACTTGACCAAACCATGGATTTTTTCCAAATTCAACAATTCACCAAATATTCTCTAGTCCTCCAAAAATTACCCACTTTAGCTTTTCAAGAAGCTTTCTACAAACTCTAGAGGCATGCCAAATTTCATGGCAAGAGGAGCTCATTCGGTCATACTTTGACGCAACTCACAAAAATACCAGTTTTGACACCCAAAAGGTCCAAAACGGGACCAAATAGCCTCTCACACACTCTAGCCACTCATGGACAAGTTTAAAAGCATAAAACTAGGATATATAACAAGTCCATATGGTCCAAATCAACATACATTCCAATCTCACTATGCTACGGGCCAAATTACACTATCACATTCATTCATAAATAGGGGCAAAACCCTCATTTCCATTAATTTGGCTATCAACATAGTTTATACATCATCTCTTCATACATTTACACTTACTACAACATCTACATCTAAAAAATAATGGGCGCATATACAATGTGGCACCACTTTACATCAAAATTACATCAAAATATCTAAAATAAGCTAATATCTAGCTAATCATACTTCTAGGCTCCTTAGTGTGTACTCGATTCTCCTTGAGTTCCACCTAGCATATTAAGTTGGGAGGGGAAGGGATGAGATTCAGGGAATCTCAGTAGCTCATGCACTCAATCAAGTAAACAATCAAGGCATATAACAAGTCAAAGCATGTGAATAAGCACTTAGCCATTCTCAAACAACTAACACACAATGTACATGCTATGGAAATCACAACAATGCCAAAAATGGGCTCCAGGGACTTTTGGTCTAGCCTCACCCGAGTTTAGGGACTTTTGGATGGCCTCACCCGAGTTTAAGAACTTTTGATTTGGCCTCACTCGTTTGAGACTTTTGGCCTTGTCTCACCTATCTCAAGGGACTTTCGGCGCTTCCTCACCTGAGCAATTCTCACAATTTAACACACAAGCATATTGGCATCAATGTATTAAAGCAATAGCATATGGCATATTCCACACAATAAGCATATACATAAACATACAATGACTATTACATCCAAGAATGCAACAAGAAAGAGTGGGAAAAGAGAGCTACCTTATCAGCTAAGGTCAACACTAGTTTTTCCTTTCAATTCCTCTTCTCCCTTCTTAAGTTCACAATCACACCTTGATGGAGGTGTTTCTCTTGAGCCTAGACACACAAAAGCATGCAATTACTCTCTTAGAATGTAATCATTCAGAGCAAACTCTCCTAACATATCAGAACCTAGAGTTCTCTCTCTCTCTCTAGAATGCCATCAACTCTTTCTCTCTCTCAAGCTCCCATGGTAGTAGAAACAACATTTTCAAAGGAAACGCAAAGATTCAAAGGTGTTTTTCACTTTCCCTCTTCTGACCCATGCCCAAAATCCAACCATTTTCACAAACAAAACCGTAGAAAGAGAGGGCAAAGAGAGGAGATCAGAAATCTAAAGAGAAATGGGAGAAATTTACTTATCTTTCCCTTGCTCTCCCTCCTTCTCTTGGTCTCTCTCACTCTCCAGGCCTCTTTTCTCTCCTTGGGTCGAAGTCTAGGGCAGAAATGAGAGAAGAAATGAGTTTGGGCGTTTAATGAAGTCTAATTCTCGCCTTTTACTCTCTTCCGGACTGACTCTCGCTATGGCGAAAATTAACCTTCGCTATAGCGAGCTCGTGTTATCTGGCTTCGCTATGGCGAGGTGTAACCTTCGCTACGGCGAGGTGTAACCTTCGCTACGGCGAGGTCGTATCAGTTCCCTTTGCTATGACGAGATTTACCATTCGCTATGGCGAACTCGCGTCAGTTCCAGACCTCACTCTCGCTATGGCGTACGCTACAGCGAGCTGCCCCCTGATTTCTGTATGGACTGCTGCCCGCACTCGCTATAGCTAGAACCTCGTTTGCTATTGCGAGAAGACATTCTCGCGACAGCGAGACCATTTCTCGCTATTGCGAGAAGACTTAGCACAGTTTCTGGATTTCGAATTTTTTCAACTTTCTACTTTCTTTCTTTTCCTTTTCTTTTCCTTTTTCCCGGTTGTTACAACTCTCCTGAGTGTCTCAACTCTACACTTAATTTTGACTTAAACTGATTCTGAAATTAATTCTGCTCAAATTCTTCTTCTTAACTCTTTAACTCTTTAATTACAATATTCTCTTCTTTAGTTTAAAAATTAGCTTAAAGTAAAATAGAGAAAATTAAAACTTCTCTTTAATGCAAGTGTTAGTTCAGATGCCAAACCTTTCTTTCAAAGTTTTAAACTTGCTTTTTTATAAGCCTTTAGTAAAGATATCCACCACTTGATTTTCTATATTACAATGGCATAGTTGAACTTCATTTTATTTTATCGCTTCTTTGATTGTGTGATATTTGATTTTGATATGTTTTGTCCCTCCATAGAATATGAAATTCTTAATTATTGCTATGACTAACTTGCTGTCATATAGAATCTTTGTAGCACTACTTTAAGGCATTCTTAAATCATTTAGCATCTTTCTTAACCAAAGTGCTTAGTTTATGGTAGCTGAAGTTGCAATTACTCTACTTCAGCTATTGATAAGGCAACAGTTCCTTGTTTCTAGCATACACATCCCAAAGTGCTCTTCATGTCATCAAGGGAGCCAACTTAGTCATTGTCTTTGAATTTTATTAAGTTGATGCCAATAGATCTTTTATAAAGTATCACAAAATATAGGGATTCTCAAATATATCTCAGTACTTGCTTAGAAGTTGAGAAGTAGTTTTCAATTGGAATATTCAGAAATCTTGTCTAAGCAGTTGTGGCATACATTATATTATGCTTGATGATAGAAAAGTACAGTAGTGACCCAATTATGCTTTGATATGATAAAGCATTTACTAAACCTAATCTATTGTCTTTACTCAACTTACTTCTCTAAATTGCTGGTGTACTCACAGTATTAGTCTTACTTAGGCTAAATTTCTCGAAACCTCTATGGCATTTTTTTTTTAGAAATAAAAATATCTTAGTAAAATTGCTTTACTTCAATTTCCAAAATATAAAACATACTTTTTATGTCATTCATTTCAAAAAATTTCTTTATTTGTCTTCTAAAGAAGTTGAGTGACTTAAGGTCACTTCCAGTTCCTAATAGGTCATCAACATAGATAGAAACTATAAGTACTTCATCTTTTTCTTGTTAGGTATACAAGATAACTTAATTACAATTTTTTTGAATCCCAAATTAATAAAAAAAATAATCAATTTTGGCATACTAAACTCTTAGAGCCTATTTCAAGCCATAGAGTGTTTTCTTCAAGAGATATACATTGGTACTATATTGTGAAAATCCTTTTAATTATTCAACATAAATTTCTTCCTTTAAAAATTTAACATCAAACTAAATTACTTTCCAATTTTGTTGAGTTAAAGTTAAGAAAAATAGTATGATGATATCAAATCTTTTAGAGTGAAAGTTTGAATAAAATCTACACATTGCATTTGTGTATAACCCTTCACAATTAATTTTGCTTTATGCTAGTTTATGGATCCATCAAGATTCAACTTGAGTTGGAAAACTCATTTTATACTGGTAATGTGCTTGTTGCTTAATCTTGACATTAGCGCTCACATCTTATTTTTCTAACTCCTCCTTTGTAGTAATTTTTCATTTTGTTAACTTTAAAGTATCTTCAATACTTATGGGTTCTAGAAGAGCAACATTTTATTTGACATAAATATCTTCAAGAAATTTTATCCCTCTAACTACATTATCTTTATCAAGATCAACCTCCTTAAAGTGCCAACAGGTTTTTCAATAAAGTCTTCAATATTTGAGACTTGACTTAAGGAAGTAACAATCATCTTCTTCTAATTCCAAACTTTACTTTCATCAAAATTTACACTTTTACTTACAATAATTTATTGTGTAATAGGATTAAAAATTCTCTATCCTTTAAAGACATTATTGTAGACCATAGAAATACTAATTTTTTATTTTTGATCAGGTTTATCTCTTTTAGCTCTCAGAACATGGGTATAACATAGACTCCAAACACCTTGAGGTGGATTATAGACAGCTTTTGACTTGTCCATGTTTCATATAAAATCTTCTCTTTTAGGGTTTTAGTGGGAAGTCAATTTTGTAAATAGACAAATGTGTTGACAACTTCTGTTCATAGTATCTTAAGTAAATCCTTGTCAAATATGAGACATCTAAGCATATTTATAATAGATATATTCTTTTTCTTACTCATATTATTTTTTTGCAGTAAGTAAATTATAGTAAATTGGTAACGTATATCTTCTCATTAGAGGAACTTTTTAAACTAATTGGAGGAATATTTGGTCCTATTGTCAGATCTCAAAATCTTGATTTTTAGCGAGCATTGATTGTCCACTATTATCTTAAACTTTTGAAACTCAATGAACACTTTTGTTTAAGGAAATAAATCCAATAATATCTTTTATAATCATTAATGAATAAGAAAAAGTATTTACTATCGTTCAAGGGTAGTATGCTCATTTGGCTATATATATTTAAGTGAAAAAACTCCAACTTAATAGCTATTCTCACTATTGGATTAATAGAGAAAGATGTTTTAGCTAACTTTTCCAACTAACATACTTTATATATACCTTTGTAGGAACTTAGAGATTATAGATTTAACACTAGCTCTTTCTTCTTGGAGCAACTTTAATTAAGAAAAATTGACACGCCTAAGTTTTCTATGCCATAGATCATTATTTTTCTCCACACAAACATAGGATCCTTTTTTATGGTTATTCAACTCAAGAGAAAAACTTTTGTTATTCAGTATGATTGAGAAAATTTTCATACCAGCAAAATCAAATATTTCACCTATTTTACTCTTAAATAACAAAATAAAATTTTTATTAAGAAACTATCAAACATTGAGGAGATTTTGACTTTATTCAAGTACAAATGAAATATTTTTTATAAGCCTTGTACCTAAAGGTATTTGAATAGCAACAACACCTCTCTTTTTGACACCTATAAGCTTGTCATCTTTAAGTCTAATTTTAAAGGAGTAACCTTTATTCAAGATTCGGAAGGTGTTCAAATTTGTTATCATGCGATACGTGCATTCACTGTTAATGAGCCATATATTAATATCTAAGGTTGTTTTGCAGTATTCTTTAATAATGGCTACAAACAATTTTTCTTCATCAGCTTCATTGTTGTTAGGCACTTATGTCGATTAGGCTTAAGGTTTTTTTTTTATTTGCCTAGCATACTTTGTCAACATGAACAAACCACTGACAAGACTGATATTGAACTTCTAGTTTGAACTAGCAGTTGTTTTTAACATTGCTTATCTTTTGTCAATAAAGATATGATAAAAACTTATCCTTTTTAAATTTTCTTCTATTTCCTTGTTGTTGCTCCTTTTTCAATGTATCTTTTTTTCCCACCATTTTGCTTCTTTAAGGTTCATTTTGTGATTTTGGCTTGTATGCAATAGCTAGTGCAAATTCACTAGTACTCACTTCCTTTCTAAATGTTTTTTTTTTGCTCCATAGCTTATAGTGTATTTATAAGTTCTACTATATAGGGTTATGTCATGTCCCTAGTGTCTTCTAATAGGGCAATCTTTGCTTCAAACCTTTCAAAAATGGTTAGCATGACTTTCCCCACAATCCTCCTCTCTTCCACTTTTTTTTCCTTAAGTAATCTAATCTTACTTATAGTTGCTATGACTTTATTAATATAGTCCTTTAATTAATATAGTCCTTTACCTTGTTAGATTCTTTCATTTTTAGCAGCTCAAACTCCCTTCTTAAATTATAAATCTAAATTTGCCAAGTCTTATTACTCATTTGAAACTCTACTTTTAACTTATCTCAAGCTTCATTTGTAGTTTCACAAGCCATTATTCTTATGAAGATGGCTTTATCAACAAATGATTGAATGACAAAGAGAGTTCTATATTTCTTAGATGTCTTTTTTGAATGATGTTTGATATGATTTGCTGTTGATCAGCTGATAAGTAGTATAAAATTTTATCAGTTTTAACATACTCCAAAAGATCAAATAATCTAAGGTAATTTTTCATCTTAATAATCTACATTTAGTAATTTTAGCCATTGAAAATGGTTGAAGAAACTCCAAAAATGTTGGAAGAGGCCATATTAGAACAAGAAAAAAAAAAGGCTTAAAGTAAGGTTATGGTAAGTTTTCTTATTGGTTTTCTCACTCACAATCCCTCAAAAAATCATTAAAGCTCAAATATCAAATGTTGAAATCACAAGGTATAAAACCACATGAAAGGCAAAGGAAAAATTCAATGAGCAGAGCTTGATTTGCTATGTTTCATCCATTATTTTATTATAAAAAATTTACAATTTGATTAAGTAATATTAAATACTTAACCATTTGTCTAAACACTAAGAATTATAATCCTAAAATGAACAAAAAAATAATAATCTAACATTTTCTAAAAAAAAGATGTCACTAATATTCAACTTTTCACTTACTAATATAATGGGTCCTACTATAAAAAGTAGAAATGAATAAAACAAAAGATTTAGACTTAACTTGTCAAAAAAAAAAAAAGGTGTATTCAACTTTACTCAAAATGTTTAACTCAACTTTGAGTGCTCAATTCAACTTAGCATAAGGTCCTTAGCTTTGGTTTAGCTCGAGGTCTGCAACTCCACTTGTAGTGCTCTTAACTCTCTTGAGTATTTCAATTTTTCTTATCTTAACTTAATTTAAGTGCACTCAATTTCAACTATACTCAACTTTGATATAAGTTAAGTTTATTTAAATACTCCTTCTTAACTCTAATACATATAAAGCCTTATGGAGTTTGCATAAAACAATTTTGTTAGGATGTTCAAAACCTTGAGGCTGTTGCATATACACTTATTCCTCCAAGTTGCCATTTTAAAATACATTATTAACATCTATTTAAAGTATTTTCAAGTAGTTGGCATGAGCTATAGTTATAACAGTTTTAAGAGTAGTTGGTTAAAGTATTGGAGATAATGTCTCATTAAAGTTAAAACCTTATTATTGAAGAAACCCTTTTGCAACCAAGCATGTCTTATACTTATTGATAATACCATTTGTGTATTCTTTAATTTTAAAGATCCACTTGCAGTTTACTGCTTTTCTATTTGGAGGTAAAGGTACTAAGCTCCAAGTTTTATTTCTCATAAATACTTTGTATTCATCATTCATTGCTTTCTTTTAATTTATATTTTAAAGAATAATGTAAGTGTTATTTGGCAGTGCCTTAGCTTGATAAATCTTTGGTTTGAAGATGCTTGCTTTGGCTCTTGTGATCACACGATGATTTTGCTATTGGATTGGTTAGGAGGGAATTAGTGACTGAAGAAATGAGTTTATTTGAGGTTGGATGCTGACGGCTATTTACAATACTGCTACTTTCTAATGGACTATAACCACTGGTGCTTGTAAATGAATTAAAGGCATAGCTAGGAGCATACTGGCAATAAGAAACTCAATACTTTAGGCATTATTATTAGTTAGAGGTATATTGGATAGGCTTATTATTGGTGATGAAGTGGATTGAGATGATAGTGATTGGAGTTTAGTCTTATATGGGAAGTTAAAATCATTAAAAAGAACATCTCTAGATATGTAAATTTTGCTTAAAGGAGAGAGACATTTGTAACTTTTGTAATTTTGGCTATAGCCAAGGAAAGTGCACTTTGTGGATCTATATGCTAGTGGTTGATTTTTTTTATAGTATCAATAATGGGTAATAAGCACTGCCAAAGATTTTAATAAAGGAGTAATTTGGATTTGTATTGAAAACTTTATGTAGAGGTGTATCATAGTTATGAGTGGCTATGGGAAGTTTGTTTATAAGGTGCACAGATATAAGGAAGGCATTTTCCCAGTATTTTAATGACAAGCTAGCATGAGATAAAAAGGTAAGAGCTATTTCAACTATGTGCCTATGCTTTCTTTCAATTGAACCATTTTCTTGGTGAGCATTATGACAAGAAAGTTTATGAATGATGCCATTTTGAATTAGATAGGTAGTAAGTTCCTCAATTTTCTCCCTCAATTAGATTGTAAAGCCTTGATTTTACATTTTAATTGAAGTTTTGCAATAATACATCAAACTTTCTTTTAAGTGGGTACAACCATGTATATCTAGAGAAGACATCCACAAATGCAATGTAAGAAAGAGATCCATATGCGGAGTGGCAATGGGAGGGTCCTTATACATTGGTAAATATTAACTTTGGTGGTTTGGAATTAGCATTTGGTCAAGGAGGGGAAAGGAGTTCATATAATTTTCCTTGACAGCATGCATCATAGAAAAATGATTGATTTCTTTTTAATTCTGATGCTTAATATTACAAAAGTTAAAAATGTGATGCACTATAAATGTTGTGGGGTGACCTAATCCACAGCACCAGAGTGAGAAATTGGAGTTATATTGCAATACATTTGTACATTTGTGTCAATAGTGTTTCATGTGGAATACATGGCATTATAGAGTGATTTACAAGAAGACATAGGTATAATATGATCAAATATGCTAGTTGATTGGATTTACAACTTTGTAGAATTAAGAGGCTGTTTGACTTTGAAGTTGTAGTGGGCTAGACTTGGTATGATCTCAAAATGAAGTTGAAGTGTATCAAAACAATATTGGCCATTTGGCCTAATTGTTCCTTTCAAGAGGATTTCCTTGGTGACCTGGGACTTCACACAACAAAAGTTAAGATTAAATTCAAAGAAAATATTGTTGTCTTTGGTAAATTGAAGTACATTAATCAAGCTCTTGGTTATTTAAGGCACATGAAGCAAATTATTAAGAGTTAAAACTAATGAAGTATTAAATGATGAGGTAACAATTAAATGCCCAAAGTCTTAATGTTCAAACTTGTTCCATTGCCAATATGGATTTGGTCTGCTCCACGATATCTAGTGTTGTGAATCAAATTGGACTCATCAGGAGTGACGTCAACGGATGCTTCTGAATCAGGAAACCATGTTGAGTCATACAAAAATTCTAGTGTTGCGGCAATGTTTGCAACCATCTTGTAGTTGTATTTCATTGAATTTGGTTAAGATGAGGCTTGAATGGGATGGGCAAGGGTGGAGGCTGATAATATGGGTTTGACTGGGGCATAAACTGGTAATTTTGGTTAAGATGATGGTAGCATTGAGATGCAAAGTAGCCTGACTTATTGTACACCCGACAGATCATATAATTTCTTCCTCCTTGATAGTTTCTACCTCCTCCAGTTCTATACCTTCCTCTACCACCCTTGTGTGTTTGGCCTTTGGCATTATGATGAAATTGATTTCCATTGCTGTTGTTGTTTGTAAAGGGAGCTTTGCTCCTCAAATTTAGGCTAGTGAGATTGATTGGCAAGTTCTCTTGTGAGGATAAAACTCTAGTGCACTTGTCAATACAAATTTCTTGCGTTAGCAGTGGAGATTCAATCTCACTGATTGAATAAGGGTCTCTTTTGAGTGTTTATTAACGTGACAAACGTGTTATATTCTTCTGGCAGCCCTCCAAGAATTACTTCAATATGTTCTTTCTCAGAAATTAGTTCACCAATGGAGACCAAGGCATCAATGAGAGCCATGATTCATAGGAGATATTCAGTGATGGCTCTGGATATTTTTCCGATGCTTATTAATTCTATTTTGCATCGCTGAATTTTGGCTCGGGTGTACAATTCATAGAACTCCTGAATTTTTTGCCAAGCTTGGTGTGAGCAATTGCAGTCTACTAGATAGGTGAGCATACTTCCGGTCATGGATGAGAGGAGCCATGAAAGCATAAGCTAATCTTGCTTTTCCCGTGCCATAAATTCTACTGAAACTTTGCTTGAGATTCTATCTTCTCCAGTTATGAAAATCTGCACATCGTCCTTTTATTGCCGCCATCACTTGCTAACACCATAAGAGATAATTCTCATCCAATTTGATAGAATAGCGTGGCTAAATGTTACCGTATTATTCTTTGCTCCAGGTACCAGTGCTTCAGTTGATACAGTGTTGGCTTCTATGGATGGATCAGAACAGCTCTAATACCGTGATGGTACGGTGAGTGAGCAAAAGAGAAAATGATCAGTGAAGGCTGAAATTTATAATGATTTGATTGATTGCATTCCATTGTGACCACATTCATATATTTATAGTAACACCAAGCCTCTCTGCTAACAGAACCTTGACTCCTTACCCTCAACTAACTCTGAACTGTGAACTGCTGCATTTACAAGTTTAGCCACCTCTAACTAATGAATCACATTTCTCAGCAATCATGAACCTGATAATTTCAAACTCGGGGCCTATAAAGGTTGTTATGCTCCATATTGAGATTACAGCACAACGGCCTTCACCTACTTCACTCAGGCCAGCCCTCTTTAAAATTAAAAAGTATAAAATCGCATCCTACACCTTATTGGATGGCCTCTGCACTTCACATCTCTCGACCCTCCATTCTTCAACCCGTCAATATTCCAATGTCTTCAAACAAGATCGTCTGCAGTAGGCAATTTTATTGCATAGGATGCAATAGCTTGTTTTCAAGCTCTTTCTTTTTTCAAGGGACTTAAAAAATGATGTACAATTTTTAAATACCTACATTATTTTTTTTAGTCCTTCGAAAAAGGGAAAAAAAAAGCCCAAAAACCAGCTATTGCACGGCATGTAGTAAAAGTATTTGCCGATATGCTTGCCTTTTTCTTGCACTAAAATCAAAGGAAAAATAGGCTAAAATTAAGTACAAATCAATTCACTTGTAGGTTGAATTCAAGTCAATTTAATGTTTGCATATTCTAACAGAGTAACTACTACTATCATACATATACCACAAATCATCTAGGATTAATATACACAAGTATTATTATACAGAAGCACATATTACAAGCACAAACACCCATGGTACCTATAAATAGGGGATTCGTGAATGAAATGCCTCCAACCCACTCTGCATTAGCCTCACCAAACACTGAACCTGTCCAATTGTGATATATTTCCTTAATAGGCACCTCAGTGGTCGTAAGTATTTCACTCAAAAGTCATTATTATTCGCTCCAGTTTGCCTAGTAATATATGTTAAATCAGTCCCATGAACTGTCAGCTTATTGCTCCAGCTTGGTCAATTAGTGTACCAACTTGTTCTCCACACAATGCTTTTGAGATGTTCCCAGGTTCCAGTAGATTAAAAACCACAACTGTACAAGAAACCCAATAAGTTAAAAAAAGGCCACTGTCTGATTAAAAATGAGATTCGGGCTCTCAAGAACTTCAATTTAATTGCTAAAATGTTAACCTTAAGAGAACTGTCCTTAAGCAATGCACCAAACCCTGAAAGATAGCCTTAAAATATCAAATGCAACATACTAACCAGGAATAGCATTTTCCTCACAGAAAGTCAGTGCCGACATATCCATAGAGGTGGCACCTCTTGAAACCAACTCCCTGAAGGATATGTGCTCAAAAGTGAAATTGCTGTCTCGGGAGTTGCAGTCATATACACCATCTACATTAGTACCCTTGAGGACTGCCTCAGCATTAACTGCAGAGTAAAAGGAAATTATGCTAAAGCTTACGAAAATAACAAAGTTGCATGTGTTGTTTTTCTGTGTAAGGGAGAGAGAAGGAAAGATGAAATAGAAAAATAAAGATGTACAAAAACTGATAGGTCAATGGCATACTCTCAGAAGCTCGAAGAGCTGCAGCTATATCAGTTGAGAAGAGTGGATTTCCAGTGCCAGAACCAATGCCACCGAATATAACAACTCTGCCTTTCTCAAGATGTCTGATGGCCCGCTGCCTATTGTATGGTTCAGCAAACTCGTGCATGGCAATGGTGGTTTGTACACGTGTTTGAACACCCATCTTCTCTAGAGTTGATTGCAACAATATAGAATTCATCACAGTTGCCATCATGCTGGAAAATTCAAGAAGCCGCCGCAAGTTCAGATTGATATTATATAGAGAACAATTAAGAGTAAATCACCTTATTAGACAAGATCAGAATCATGTAGATAAAAAAGGTCTCTCCATGGCAATATAACTAGAGGACTCAAGGCCAGGAAGGCACCAGTCCCTACATTATCCTATTAGCAAGGCATCAAGAATACACTTGCATAGCACCATGAGGCAAGTATATAACTACAAGTTATAGCAAAAAATAAGGAGGGAGAATCATAAATGAAAATAAGCACCACAGAAACACTTACGATCAAGGGGGGAAAAAATAGTAATCACATAAAGTAAACAGAAATTAGCAGACAGCTTCATCTGAGACAACAGGGATAATTGTTATAAATATATTAATATGGATTTTATTCATTATAAAAATACAAATTGCCCAAATTCAAATATGCAAGTAATTGAAAGGTCAGAAGTGCAACCATGGAAGGGAAAGAGTGGATTTATGCCGATCATCCACACAAACACATCCAATTCATGAGATATAATAGTAACAACAACAACAACAACAAATCTTTTCTTACTAGAGGCTAGTTACATGAATCAAACGACATCATAAAATTCTATCGTAAATTATATTTATAGACAAATAATTCAAGTCTAAATCCTTTTTAATGATTTCTCTTATAGTTTTTTTTTAGTATCTCTCTATCTCTAACTATTGAACTACTTTTTATCTGATTTACTCTCTTTATTGGGGTTTTTATAGATCTTTTCCACATATGCATAAACCATCTAAAATGCGATTTTATAATTTTTTTCATAATATGTGCGACTTCAACCTTTTCTCTAACACAATCATTTCTAATTCCATCTTGTCTAGTGTGTCCATTTATTTAACGCAACATTGTCATTTTTACAGCATTAAACTTATTATCTTGTTAGCTTTTATTGCTTAACACTTAATCCTATACAACATTATAGATCTTATAACTGTGTGATAAAATTTACCCTTAAACTTAAGTAATATTTTTTTGTCATAAACAACACTCGAAGTACTCTTCTATTTCATCCACTCTGCTTACTTCTATAGTTTACATCTTCTATTCCCCTATCCTATTGTATGATGGATTCAAGATATCTAAACTTACATTCCATCTATCCTGTTTTACTTCTATTTAAACGAAATTCATGTGTTTCTAAAACTAGTCTTTATATCTCTAATTTCTTATTTATTTCCTCCTTCAACTCTCCAACTAGGATTATATAATATGCATTATGGCACCGACTATTGAATATGTTCATTAAGCACATCCAAACTAAAGTAAAAAGACAGAGAATTAAGATTGGCCTCTAATGCAAACCAATAGTTATCGAAAAATCTTCTATGAACTCATCTTTTGTTCTTACACTAGCTGCAACCCAATCATATATATCATGAATTGCTTGAACATAAGCAATATAAATTTTTTTTTTTTTTTCCTCCAGAGCCTTCCACAAAACATCTCTTGGCACCCTATTATATGCCTTCTCCAAATCGATGAATACCATATATAAGTTTTTTTTATTCCTTTGATATCTCTCCATCAATTTTCGTAATAAGTATATCACTTTCATAATTGACCTTCCTAACATAAAACCAAATTGATTCTTTGTAATGTAAATTTCTTGCCTTAATTTTCACTTAATTATCCTCTCCCATAACTTCACAGCGTGACTCATGATCTCAATTCCTCTATAATTTGCACAATATTATATGTCCTCTTTGTTCTTATAAATAGGGATTAAAGTACTCCTCATTTACTCGTCTAACATTCTCTTAAACCTTATAGTCTTATTAAACAACTTTGTAAGCCATAGCTTTCACTCCTAATCTCTTCTATACCTCAATAAGTATATTATTCGGTTCAACTACTCTGCTATTCTCTATCTTCTTTAATACTTCTTTTACCTTTAACTCTCGAATTTTACGATAAAAGGTATAATTTTGATTATCTTCTTTAATATCTAACCTATCTAAGTACAATAAGATCTCATATCTTTCATTAAATAGTATGTGAAAATAACATTTCTATCTTTTCTTGATATCTTGCTCCATAATAACAACATGTCCTTTTTCATCCTTAATACATTTCATTAGTTTCACAACTCCTGTCTTTTTTTTTTTACTTTTAACAAACTTATAAATACTTCTTTCCCCACCTATAGTATTTAAGGATTTGTATAACCCATCAAGTGTCCTAACTCTGACTTTGCTCACTGTTTTTCTTAGTGTCTTTTTTAGTTATTTTATATTTTTCTCAATTTTCATCTTTTTTACACAAAAATCACGTTTTATAACACTCTTTTTTAATCTTAACCTTATCTTGCACACTTATATCTCACCATCAAGATTCTTTATCCTTAGATCTAAAGTCTCTTGATCTACCGAGTATCTCTTTTGTAACCTTCTTAATCCTTTTAGCTATCTCATCTTACATATCGTTAGCACTTTCTTGTGCCTTCCAGGACCATTCCTCCAAAATCCTTTTCTATAAACTCTTTTCTTTATCACCTTTCAATTGCACCACTTGATCCTTCATACCCTATGTTGACCTTTACTCTTTTCTTAATTCGAATATTTATAACCAATACCCTATGTTGGGTAGTTAAGTTTTCTCCAAATATAACTTTGTGATTCATGCAAATTTTTTTGTTTACTTTCCTTATTAAGAAAAAAAAATCAATTTGAAAGCATGTCCCCCTGCACCAGGGCGCTTTTGTACATGATAAGATGGTCTTCGCACTTTTTAAAATAAATGTTAGTTATTGTAAAATTAAACATTAATAAAAAGTCTAAAATAGTTTTACTCCTTGCATTTGCTTCCCCTAAACCATATCCCCTATGTGAACCTTCGTAACCTCTAAATGCACTCCCCACATGACCATTAAAATCCCCTCATAGGAGAATCTTTTCTCCTAGAGTATTCGCTAAACTAAACCTTTTAAATCTTCCCAAATCTTTACCTTATGGTGCTCTTCTAACCTTAGTTGTGGTATGTAAGCACTAGTAATATTAAATCCAATTCATGGGATAATAAGGATTAAATGGGACGATACTTTCTAATGTGACATCATGATGTACATAGTGCATGCACCAAATAGGACAAATTTATCCTCTTAGTGATTCTCCTACAGCCCAACCTACTCAGATTACCTATTTGCTTTTTCAACAAGGGTGAATATGAAGCACAAACACTTCGAAAAAGTACATGTATTTGACACTTGTGTTAGACATGGCACAACAATTTAAATTGCACCTAGATACTTTAAATTTTGTCATAATGCATTCTCCTTGTCCATGTTGTATCTCGTTTCCTTGTCAGTGCACATGCTTCTTACAATGAATCTTTGTTCTCTAGTATTCCAATGAAACACATAAGCTAGGCTCTCCACAACTGCTACTACTTGTGGTCCTTAGCAGCCAAAGCTCACTCCATCATAGTAATCTTCTCCAACATGACCATTGAGGTATACACTCTCTCTCTCTCTCTTGCGCACGCGCGTGTGAACACAAAGAAAAAAAACACTTTAACCATTTCTTATTTGTTTTCTTTGGACCTTGCAACATATAATCAGCATAGATAAGTACACTAAGACTTAAATTTCCATTGCAATCCATTTTTTTCTTTTTTTATTCCTAATTTTTTTCCGTTGTTGCCTTCTTGATAGATGCCAACATACATGGAATAAATGGTCTATTAAGGAGGAATTTTGAAAAAACATACCCGACTTGGTATGCAGTACATCTTTCTAAACCTGTTGCAGTTACCCATGCATCTCCACAGAAAAAGTTACGACCTCCAACAACAATTGCCACCTGAGATATCAAACAAAAAGGCAATCTTCAGCTAAATGAAAAAGGATAGTAGACATCCTATAATCCAAAGGACAATCATGAGAATGTAATACCTCCACACCATTGCGAGAAGCTATTGCAACTTCTTTTGAAACTAACATGGCCACCTAGCAATTAATATAGACAAACAAACAAAATTAGCGCTGTCACAACATCCAAATAGAATGTTTGGACCATATCATTACTTGCTAAGAGGCCTGAGTCAACTAACACTGTCAAACTTAGCAATTTCCAAATATGAATAGCCATATAACGATTATTTTTCATTTTTGGGCACATAGAATGAGACAAGCCACAGACCTTTGGGTCAATATTGCAGGTACCAGATCCAGCGAGAGCTGCTCCACTAATTTTGAAGACTACCCTTCGCCATCTAAGGTTTGACATTGGTTTGGACTTCAAGCTATTTAGTTGACCTCCACTGCTGGGCATTGCGACTCCATATCTAAAACTTAAGAAGAGGGGGGGGGGGGGTCATCAATATTAACAAAATTATAAATTTACAATGAACAAGAAAAGGGATTAAAAAAAAAAAAGAGAACATACATGACAAAAAATCTGAACAGAGTAATCAACCATGATACTCCAAACTATGATATGCTGCACTCCAAAGTATTATTTTAGTACAAGAGGTTCTCAGTTTTCCAATTCGCAAGCATCAAAATAAATTAAGTAATTATAGTGATCATGCAAATTAACAGATTCAGGCACTACGAAGATAAGCTATGTACTCATATCAGAAAATAAATCCTATAGTGGATATAAATAGCAGTGAAAAATATAAACAAGCATAAAAGCACTGATTTGCCATTGAATACTATATAAAAATAATAACGGACAACTGTATGGGTACATCCTTTTCTTCAGACAATTGAAAAAAGTGGACAGAATGAGAAACATAAAAATTACTAAAGTCACCACCAAGATGTCAACCGTTGGCACCTGGCAGCAACACAAACACCAAGAGAACTAGGAAGGACCTTACAGATTTTAAGATCCTAAAGCACCTGGTGTCATAAGAATAAGCGGAATGAGGATGAGCAACCCCACCATGCAGGATATAACTTCAACTGTTTTAGATAATTAAGGCCTCATTTGGTTAGGATGGAAATAGAAATGGAAAGTAAAAAAATGATTTTATAGATAAGAAATACCCATAATACCCTTACTTTTAATTATTGAATAATTATTATTAGAGAGTATTAAATAATGATTGAATAATAATTATAAGGGTAAAATTATAATTTTCTCTAACTTTCCTTCACATTTTCCCTTTCCCTCTCTATTCCAAGCAAACCAAACGGGCGTAATGCGTGAATTTTCTGAAATTTAAGGACTGAACCTCAGACCTAGACAAACCAGATCCTACGCCATGCTACTTGAGAAATAGCCCTAGGGTCCTAGCTCATTGCGTAAACCATTTCTCACTCCTTAAGAAAGTTTCTCCGTTTAGCACCCAAAAATGTGTTACATTACCAAATGTGTCTGTGTATTTATATAGAAAGATGGAGATGTAAGCGAAATTGGATGCTTCTAAATGCCAAATATAAAATCTTGGTGAATTAACTCACAGACACTGGGAGGCAACTATTAGCACACCTGTAATAAAATGCTAGATTGCATTGGAAAATGGTTAGTTCAGAGAAGCTAATTTTTGCCATGGATTTGGTAAGGCATAAGATTTACCGTTTCTAATCCTATGGCATACATAATTCTGAAAATTGGGATTCAGTAAAAATTGGAAAAGATGGAAACTCTACTAGTGTATTCTGAGTAGATAATAGTAACAGAAATGTTCAACTGGTTCTGCTTGATGCTCCATGAAGAACCTTTCATGTGGCTTAGTTTCTAAACAAGGGGAAAGAAATAACTGCTAGTTACATTCTCCCAGCGTTGCTAAATCTACATAAGCTTCTTCATACTGGCACCCAAAAGTCCAAGCGTTCACCGTTTAAGCGACAGGTATACTTACGATATCAGAGGGACAGAGTGCTCATCGCAAGGAAAATGCCAGCATTAAATAAAGCCCAACGGCAAGGCATCACAAATACATTAGCATCTAAGCACTAGCAGGCAAGAAACAACTATACGAGTTGATCATACCTCTTTGATTGCCTCGGCGAATTCCCACCAGAACCGATCCCTTTGTCCTCATCCTGCACATACTTTGTAGACAGCGAATTGCCGACGATCTGTTCCATCTGCTTGAACCAAGGCCAATGACTGGCTGAAATGCAGCCATTACTCATCCTATGTCTTTCCAACTTATACCTCTTCTTCAAATTATCAACTTTATTCTTGCATTGCTCCACACTCTTCGTTTGGTTCTCGCACCGCTCACTGACTACGGCCGCCACCTCCTCCCAATCCCTCCCTCTAAGGTTCCCTCGATTCAGCTGAGTGAACTTCTCCGTATAAGCCTCCAGAAGGCACACAATCGCCGCGTCGCTCCACTCCTCCCTGTCCTTCCTATACTCTCCGGCGCTTGAAAGCTTGGTTCTTTTGTAGCTGTACGACGTCGTTCCGTCGCCGGCCTCCTCCCGATCATTTCTCTTGTCGTTCCCGTCGGCATCGTTATCAAATCCGTAGACTTCGCCAGTGTCGCCCACCGGTTCCGGCTGGACCGACGTGACGGCGGTTGAGAAGGAGTGGGGCGCGTAGGGTTGGTGGAGGTGGTGGTGGGGGCCAGCGCTTGATTGGTGATGATCGTCACCGAGGAGTGAGAAGTCGTCGTCGTCGCAGGAAGCCATAAGAGAGGACGTTACGGTTAGGGTTAAGGATCGTGAACGGCGACGTTAGGGAGAGAGATTCGGACGTTGGGAGACGCAGTGTGGAAGGCTTTCACGGAGCGCCCGTTCCGTGAGTTGGTCTGCTATTTGCCCTGACGGTCCCGTTAAGTGACAGGAAGCTCATATATCGCATTCGCGTAGTCATATTCGCCCAGACAAGCCAGTTGACGCGCGTACGCGTGCCATAGACTTAATTATAAATTTATAAAATTGTTGAAATTAACTTATAATATAAATATATCATAAACACTTATAAATTATAATAAATAAATAAATAAAAATAATAATTAAGTGTTTATAAAGTTTTAAAAAACTATTAATAAAACTTGTCCAAGGCGATATACTCATTGATGGTTGGTATTTTATTGTATATTATTTTGAATGAGAGAGACATGTGCAAAGAAAAAAAATATATTATACTTAAATTTTATTAAAATTGTATATATTTTTTTATTTTCAAAATACATATATAAATTTTTATTAAAAAATAGTAAATTATGAAAATATCTATTTTATTTTCAAAAAATACATAAATTTCTCATAAAATAAAGATTAAATTGTTTTTGAAATTACACAGATTTTTTCTCTATTTTTATGAAAGGTTTTTATATATTTAAAAAATAAATTAAATATCTATATAATTGTAGTAAAATTCAAGAAAGTTTTGTACAATTTATTCTTCATTTTAAAATAAATTATATATATATTAAAAAATATTTTATGTAATTTTAACAAAATTTAAAGTAAGTTTGTGTATATTTTAAAATTACATATATAATTTTAATAAATTTTTTAAAAAAATTGTATAAAATTTAATTAAAATAAAGTTAATGTCTAGATGGAGAAATTGGAATCTAGAGACGAAAGGACAAATGTTGAATATATAATGGTTGAGCATTGAGCATTATTAATTTTAAAAGATGAGATATAATTGTTTATATTTTTACTATCATGTTTTTTAATTAAAATATGATGAGTATATAATTCTTTAATTATATCACCACAAATATATATTTTGATTAAAAATTATATATTTAGTATATTTTAATTAAAAAATTAATAATAAAAATACAAAGAATTAAAATTAGATGAACAAAATATATGTTGCGATAAATACCATGGTGGGTTTGAGGCCCACCCAATAAGCACTGATGGTTTTGTAAATGGAGTTTCTGATACGTAGCAAGAACATTTCTTTGGGCCTTAAAAATGGGTCCTACCCGATGGGAGTGAAAACCGAAAAGAGTAGCTAGGCTTATAATTAATTCAGCCTCACAATCAAATGGGTTGGAGCAACCGCTAGGCGAAAGACAAAACTAATCACTCATGTTGGTGTCATGCCAACAATTGTCGATTAATTTAGATTACATAATAAAATTTGATCCACAAAATATTATATCCTAATGCAGACATTAAAATTTAAAATAATTAACTTCAATTGAACTTTGTTTTTAAATTTATTTTTTAATTTAGTTTTCTTAGTTAAAACCAAACAAGAATTTAAGAAAAATAATATTGATTTTCTTATGTTTGTGACCAGTAAATAAGTAAATTACCATAATTTGAAAATGCATCAAAATGGCGAAGGCTCACAAATGTCTTCCTTGGGTTTATTTTTTTCTTCGGTGGCTCGCAATTTTGACGCATGCATTCTATTTAAGCCTAAACAAATTTATATTCAATTTCAATCCAACTGATTCAATTTGATCTAATAAAATTCAATTTATTAATTTGATGAAAATTATATGAAACTGATTTGATCAATTCAGTTCTTGGATGTCTATATTAGATATTCAATTCAAACTGAGTTGATCAATTCAGTTTATATGTTTTATTTGATAAATTTTGTTTTTAGCGTGACTCTTAAATTTTTTGTGTGGTTAGGTGAAATTTAATGTTGTGATTAAATATTTTTATAAGAATTTTATTGTTGGAAATGTTAATTTTTGAGTTTAGATTGAATAAATATTTAATTTTTAAAATTTTAAAATATTTTTTAAAAATAACTATGCAATCCGATTAAAGTAATCAAGATTAGATTAAATTGATTTGATTATAATTAATTTTTTTAAAATGATTAATTAAGATTTTCAATCATTTAATTAAACCCAGCCAATTCAAAACTATCAACTCCCTCAATCCAATAGGTAATTTCCATGAAACTTAAAAAGAAAAAAAAAAAGAAAAAGAAGGAGAAGAAACTGTAATTTTTTTTGGAAAATTACTATTTGTGAGGAAATATTTATATTAAAAGATTTTAAAATTTTGAATTTATTCTAAAAAATTTTGACTAAAAATTTATATTATGTAAAAATATTTAATTCAAGATTTCAAATTAAAATTTTTAGTATTAAAGTTATTCAAATAATTTTAAAACTTAAAATTCTTTTGCATCAATACCTTTAATTTGGGATTATAAATTATAATTTTTTTCAAATTTTTTTGACGCAGGAAAATTATAATATCGAATTCAAAGGAATGACCTTGTTTGAGTGAAAAAGGAACAGGGAAATTAGTGAACAAATACGGGCAATGAGTGATGAGATGGGCCATGAAAGTACAATACATGGGGCGGACTCACAGTTCTCAGCTAAACCATGAGCTCCTCGCGTTCTCGGTTTTCCATTGTCACGTGCCTACCCAACCCCACTCCGTCCTTTCTTCCACGTGCCACGCCCCCTCCTTTTCTACTCCCAACCTCCCTCGTCTCTCCTTCGCACAGAGCGCAGGTAATAAATCGTGAGATATTGAAAATAACCGCAGACTTGTTTCGGCGGAAAATCGAAAAGTAAACCCAGTTAGTTTGTTGGGTGATTGAACTAGGGGAGGCAATTCAAAAGCGCACTGGCATATTCCTCAAACCCTTTTTTTTTCTTCTCTTAAATTGAACAGCCTTCGGACTCTTCACGCACCCCACTTCTGATCGAACCTCTCTTTCTCTCTCTCCCTCACTCTATCTCTAAACACTGCGCGCTGCGTGCCATAGTTGCTCCACAACCAAACATGCATTCCACTCACCTGCTTCTTGAGGAACCCATTAGGATGGCCTCTATTCTAGAGCCATCCAAAGCTGTAAGTTTTATCCTCTCTTCTTGTTTCTATTTGGCGTTTTCTAATAAAATATTCGTCGAATCCCTGTCAAGGTGGATCCCCGCCGTCCTTGAAGGAGCCGATTTTCTCGTTGGATTTGATTTTGATATGTATTCTTTCTATATTTTCATTCTTCTTTCAATTCTATAGAGTTTCTTTCCTGCAATGACAAAAATTGTCGGTACTCTGGGTCCTAAATCTCGATCAGTGGAGGTTATTTCCGGCTGTCTCAAAGCTGGAATGTCTGGTAAGAGAATATTTTGCTACTTTATTATCATTCAAAATTCTCGTATTGTTTCACTTTTGCGCATGAGAGCCAGTTCTTATAAAGCTGTTTGGCTCTCAATTTGTAAGCAACTAACGTTCTGTTCTTCGGCTGTCAAACATAGAGTCAAAGTTTACATGGAGTGTCGATTATTTCTTGTAGTGGCTCGTTTCGACTTTTCTTGGGGTGACCCGGAATATCACCAGGAGACCCTGGAGAATTTGAAGACTGCTATCAAGAGTACTAAGAAGCTTTGTGCTGTGAGTTGTCTACTATCTCTTCCGAGATGCTTTGGATAGATAAAATCTTTTGCTCTGACAATTCGGCTTGGTAGATGAGGGAAATGTGACTGAAAGCAGGCCAACCAATCATTCTTTGGCTTGATTGTTTTAGTTAATAGGAGAGAAGAAGCCACTGTCTGTAGCTGTTTATTGTCCGGTAGCAGGAATAAGTTTATTCTGACCGCATGAAACATCCATCTGGGACCATGTCCTTTCTTGTTCTGTTGTTTTGCTTTTCTTTATTTTTTTGGAATCTTCTTTATAAAAATAAAATAAAGGAAAAATATGTTGACTTTTTACTACTCTTTTGTCTTCTCAGGTTATGCTGGACACAGTGGGTGCAGAGATGCAGGTTGTAAACAAAACCGAGAAAGCTATCTCGCTTCAGGCAGATGGCCGGGTTGTTCTAACTCCATACCAGGGACAAGAAGCCACTTCAGAGATTTTGCCCATCAATTTTGATGGACTAGCAAAGGTACATTGATATTTCTATCTTCTGTGCTTTATCGTGATATGATATGACATTCTTGTATGTTCTATTGTCAAAGGGAATGTGAACCTAAACAATTTAATTTTTATCAATTTACACTTCCTTCGCCTGTAGAGTGCATGCTTGAAGTCAATAATTACTCTCCTTTGTAATGCTTTGGGTTGCGTGGCTGGAAATAAATGTGATGTTTGATAGTATACAATCAAAATCCCATCTCCGGTTGATATTTTAGTCATCTTTCCATTCTAATTTTACTTATGGTGTTAGAAGTAGCGAATTCCAATGTTTAGCTGATTCCAAAACAAGTGCAGATATCTATATTGGTCCAAAATTTTTCTGTGTGTAATTTGAAGTGGCTTTAGTTGGGTTTTTTATTCTAATTGTAATTTTTTGCTCACACAATTATGTCGACTCTTCTAATCTATATTTGTATTTTTTTCTGTGCAATGTGTCTGTTGATTTGAACCTTAATGTTTTATGTTCATTTTTGTTATATACAGTCTGTGAAGAAGGGAGACACCATTTTTGTTGGTAAATACTTGTTCACTGGAAGTGAAACTACTTCTGTATGGCTAGAGGTAACGAAGGTTCCGCTCAGAAGGCAAAATTTATTCCAATAGATCTTTTTTATTTTGTAATTCTAGTGTTCCTCTGTGTCTTTCCTTAAATTATCTAGTTCAGTTTATGAGTTGGTTATTTTGGTAACTGCATCAATCATTTGTTCTAACTTCTGAGCATACACAATGATTTTGTGTTATGGGACTATTAATTTATTGTGCTTTGTTAAGTTTGACTTTAAGTAGGAAACAATCGTGACCAAAGGCCCTTGGCAAAATCAGTGACTCTTGAAATAATGCACGCATGATAAATTTTTAATGAAAGTTGTGCAGGTAGCTGAAATCAAAGGGCAAGATGTTGTTTGTGTTATAAAGAACTCGGCAACATTGGCTGGGGCATTGTTTACTCTGCATGCCTCTCAAATTCATATTGATTTGCCTACTCTCTCTGAGAAAGACAAGGAGGTAATTTCTGCCTTTATCTTGCATTTGTAATGATTTACCTGTCATTTCACATGTAGCATTTATCTGTGCCACAGTTTCCTTAATTTTTCTAGGGATGTTTTAATTTTTTCTGAAGGTTATAAGCACATGGGGAGTTAGAAACAAAATTGATTTTCTATCATTGTCATACACTCGACATGCAGAAGATGTTCGTGAGGTAATATGCATTCCATGTCTGATACTGGTGTTGATTCCAAACTTGCATTTCTAACTTCCAATTTAAATTAAGTCTTCTATTGCTGTTTCAGGCTTTTGACTAACAGAACTCTGTATGTTTGCAATGCAGGCCCGTGAATTGCTTTCTAAGTTAGGTGATCTCAGTCAGACCCAAATTTTGGCAAAGATTGAAAACGTTGAGGTAAGTTGCTTATCTTAATGATGTATCGGACAAACTTTTATTTCACTGTCAATTAGATTCTTATTGGCAAAGCTGACTCAGATGTTGTGTTTTCATCTGTATTGTTTTGTAGGGATTGACCCATTTCGACGAGATCCTAAAAGAAGCCGATGGTATTATTCTATCCCGTGGAAATTTGGGTATTGATCTTCCTCCAGAGAAGGTTGTTTCCTAGCTTTTATTCATTTCAACTGATTTTTTGAAGTTCTTGTACTGTATATGTTGTTATGTGTTGTTTTGTGTCTGCAGGATTCAAAGTATTGATTTTCTAAATTTCATTTTAATAGCATGATGTTAATGCATTTGCTACTTTGATATTAAATGTGATTAAGATTAGTTGTCATTGAATGAATTGAAATATTGAATTAAATAGGTGGTTCCATATGTTCACGCAAGGATAAAATATTTGACAACATACCCTTAATTTTAATTCAGTCTTTATTTCTGATGTGCTTTTGAGTCACAACATTTTCTTGAACTAAATAAGGCTGAGGAACTGTTACTTGGTTATTTTGCCCCTTATGACACTTAATGCTTTCGATTGTCTTTGTTCTGTGAATACTGATATTGAATAGTGCTAAGACTGAGTGCTTTGGAGAATCTATAGATGTTAATCAACTGCCTATGCTTTTGTAGGTATTCTTATTTCAAAAGTCTGCCCTTTACAAGTGTAATATGGCTGGGAAAGCTGCTGTTCTTACACGTGTTGTGGATAGCATGACTGACAACTTAAGACCAACTCGAGCAGAAGCCACTGATGTTGCCAATGCTGTTTTAGATGGTAAGCCTCTGATTATATGATATTACTTGTTACGGTGGTGTTACTATGCTGTTCTGTTAACATCAGTTTGCATGTTGTCCAGTAACCTTGTAGGGAATTATCAGACAGGAAAATTTTCTTGTCTCTTATTGGTTTAATTTCTCTTTAATGATTTTTTATCCTCATTCACTTGTGCCCATCTGGATTCCAGCGTATGACATATTCGTTTTGCATGTTACCCAATAACCTTCTATAGATGATTGTTAAGACATATAGGAAATATTGGTCTTATCTCTTTCATATTTAATTCCTTTTTAATGATCTAGTTTTTTCATTAGTGCATATACATTGTGATTTATTTAGAACAACTTCAAAATAGACGTTTTTGCTTCATTGTTGTTAAAAAAAAAATACAGGAAGTGATGCAATACTTCTGGGTGCTGAAACTTTACGTGGTTTATACCCTGTTGAGACTATTTCTACCGTTGGAAAAATTTGTGCTGAGGTAAGTGCGTTTTATAGCTCACTTATTATGTTTGTTATTATGTTTGATACTTTGGATTTTGTTCTAATGTGGTTGGTTCAGTCTTTATGATAGGTAAAGCTTGATTATTCTGATCAAACTTAAGTTTTCGTATGTTGGACTATGAGCTCGTACACCTAAATGATTTTGGAATTGGTTTGGTATGGTTGTGGTTGATAATCCTCCAGTCTAATACGTACATTTTTTAGTGTTGTTAGTCAGGAACCCCTTCTTTATATATTGGTTTGGAAAATAAATACATAAATGGACCAAACCAAACCATAAACCATGCCCATGGAATCCTATATATTGAAAGTAATATGGACTGATTCAACTGCTACTGTCTCTAAGAATTATTGTAAGTTTGCAGTTATACCCATTGTTTCCAATATAATGTAGAACGTTTCAGTTTTATGGCTGATGTTAGTCATGTTCTGATATAATGTTGCTTTTTCCTTTGTGGGATATGACTTGCAAAGGGTCTATACAAGCTGAGCTTAATGCTGAATGCACAAATTTTAGATAATAAATAAGCATATATGGGTAAAATATGCTGGTGGGGGCTTAAAATTGGCACGATACACAGTAGCTCCTTTAAAGAAATTCTTAGATGAGTATTATAGGGACCACTGTGTAGTTGTAAGGTACATGTAAAACACTTAATGTAGAAGTCTGAATGACCTGAGTTTATATGCAATTCATTTGTTTTTCATATTAAAACACAGAATGAGATTTAACAAAGTTGACTTGAAGGTTCTTTGATGAGCAAATTGGTTTCTAGTACTCTTAAAATCCCCTTATTTCTGGTTGTAAGATGGATTATATGATGGATTTCTTCTAAGATAAAAAGGAACTATGTTGTATTTTCTTTTTTCTTTTTGATCTGGACCATTAATTTCTTTTATGCTTCTTTGTCGCATCATGTTTGAAGAATTGCTTTAACTCTTATTGTGGCTGTGGCATTAGTTCTGTAAAATGTAAATCATCAGTCAGGAATTCCTTTGAATCATATGAAATGTTATTTGAATTGTCTCTAATCATGTTAGCTGATATCTCTTCCTGCCTTTTCATTTTCCTGATTTGTTCATATAATTTAGGCTGAGAAAGTTTTCAATCAAGACCTTTATTTTAAGAAGACGGTCAAATACGTTGGAGAACCAATGACCCACTTGGAATCTATTGCATCCTCTGCGGTATATACATTTTAATGTTGCTCTTTATTTCATTATTAGCAATTTTTAGTGCATGCTTTTTCTATTATTTCAAGAACGTAGTTTAATTCTATGTTGGTTTTGTTTGGTCATTAATATGGTTGATATTCTTGCATTATTGAAAGAAGGAGGCTTCTTATATATAATTATTTATTTACTTCTTGTTTAGGTAAGGGCAGCTATTAAGGTGAAGGCATCTGTTATCATTTGCTTCACTTCATCTGGAAGGGCTGCTAGGTACTTTATCAATGAATTATTAGATTTAGCTGTGTTCATATTGTAAAGTTGACATTAGCCAGTTACTTTCAAAGTGGGTTAGATGCAGGGAAGTCAACACAATGCTTTATATTAATATCCACATAACAAATCTTTTCTTTTCCACATCTCCACTTATTTCTCAAAATTTTGAGGCTTCTTTCTAAACATGTGGTGTGTAATTGTCAGATTGATTGCAAAGTATAGGCCAACAATGCCAGTTCTCTCTGTTGTGATCCCCCGACTCAAGACAAATCAGCTAAAGTGGAGTTTTAGCGGCGCTTTTGAGGTTAGTTCCCGATTTTTAAATCATATGTAGCTAATTTTCTTTTACGTATCAATTGATGCGACTGACACTCCTCCCCCCTTTTGACAGATCAGGTCTTATTGATATGATTTTACTCTTAACTTTATTGAAAGAACTTAAATTTTGATTTTAAACTTCGGACACGATCAGGGAAATTTTTATGGTTGCTGTAATCTCTTATTTAAAAGTCAAGCTTTAGAGGGAATAAATGACAATGCTTCTTATAAAGGATGACTATGAGCATGATTTCAGCACGCGCACACACACACACAAATAGGTGCTAAGAGGCCTATTTAATTTTTTTTTAAAATGAAAATATCATTTTCATGCTTTTCAAGGGTGCTTTTGATCTCTTGTTTAAAATTTAAGCTCTAGTGGGATAAATGACAATGCTTCCTATAAAGGATGATCATGAGCATATGATGTCAATAATGATATCAATATACACTCACACACAAATAGGTGCTAAGAAGTGCCCCCCCCCCCCCCCAAAAAAAAGGGAAAAAAAAACGAAAACTTAAATCTCATTCTCATGCTTTGTACGGTCAAATAAGAACAACTGGTTCCTCTCTCTCTCTCTCTCCTCTTTTTTGTCCAGGACTAGCTTCCACCCATTTGCCGGAAAGATTATATACACCTGATGTCATTTATATACTACTATTTGAAATTTAGGGTAAAAGCGAAGATATGGTTGGCAGACTTTAGAGGCTGGTGAAAAAAAAAAAAAACTTTAGCCCTATGTATTTGTACGTTATTTAAAATACTCTGAGATAGAGATTAGCTACAAGATAAACTCCAAAAGATTACAACTAGAGATAACTAGAAGACTCCTAAACAGTGATAAACTCCAGTGCTCCTAGATTATAATAAACTCTTGACCATTTATTATATCCATTTAAATTGTAAGGCTGATCTTTCAAAGGTTTCTCAACACTACTCTTCACTGAATTTTGCACACATTGATATTCTATTGAAATGTTGCCTAATTTTACTGAACCGTCGAGTGCTTCCTATATTTTTTTTTTCTAATAAAGAAAATACAGCAATGATTTGTATTGAGCTTCGGAAGATGATATGATTTATTGGCATCGTTTTTTATACCTGCTTATTCTATTGAACTATTATTATTATTGATGCATTTTGTGTTTATTTGTATTGGATCATCCATTTATCCAAACTTACAAAGAACTATGGTATGACACAGGCAAGGCAATCCCTTATTGTAAGAGGTCTCTTTCCCATGCTTGCTGATCCTCGACATCCTGTAAGTTACTGTTTTCATGGGATTTCTATTTTTAGTAGTTGTTTCATGAGATTATCCCTACCAGCTATTTTTATTTTGGAAGGAATTAGTTGCTGAATCTATATCAAGGTGAAGAAGAGCTGGACTAAGGGCTTTGTACTTACTAACTGTTCTGCTTTGTAAAAAAGAAGATTCAGGATAAGTTCGGATAAATTATTTTACTTATAACCACTTTAGTGGTCAACTCTTCTTATAATGCAACCTATGGCCAGGTTGCTGGAAGATAACCTTTGTCCTACATGACTAATGGTTTTTCCATCGGTATAATTAGTATTATTAATGCTTTGTTCTATAGTTGTCAGCATCAATCACCAATCAATGTCTACATACTGCTTTATGAGCAGCACGCCATGAATCATATTTGATCCCAGAATTTGATCTTAATACTCTATGCCTGCAGGCGGAATCAACAAGTGCAACAAATGAATCTATTCTTAAGATTGCCCTTGATCATGGAAAGGCAGCAGGAGTTATAAAGTCGCATGATCGAGTTGTTGTTTGCCAGAAAGTTGGAGATGCATCTGTGGTGAAGATTATCGAGCTTGAAGATTAAAAAAGGCATTTTTCTGTAACAGTTTTAGGGTTTTCTTTTTTGGTCATTCCCCTAATTTTGAAAGCGGCAGATCATTCTGCTTTCACTTGAGGTTATTTCCACTTGGTTTGGTGGCTAGTTATATTTTTTTGTGCATCGGAAAGGAATGTGAATGCAACTATTACTGGATGTCAAATCCTGAGGAATATGCTTGCCAATTTTCAGTTAAATTATAATACAAGGACTCATTTTGGAAATATTATTCGATACGATTGTCAAACTAGAGATGCAATATTATTTACTGCCCTTTATAAACTACTCATGAACGTCAGTGTGAATGGGATCAAAGTGGTGGACATTGACATTGGAAGTTCTGATACTTGCATGGTCGATCCAGGTCTGAGTGCTGAGTTTTAAATCGCTAGGTGTGTATCTGGTTGAAAACTTACATAACATAAGCTGCATAGTTGAGCAGTAGATGCTTTGTTAATTTTTTTGTACTTACGTTTAACGCTATGGCCGTGACTCATCTAGAAGTAGAAAAACGGGTATAATTTTTTTTAATGTTATTACCTGTATTTAAGAAATAAATATATGATATGTATTTAGAGAGAAATAGAAAAAATATAAAATGTGTGAAAAGAGAAAAAAATTAAATTTTATACATACTTGCACTTATATGACTTTTTTTTTTTTAATAAATAATACATTATTACAAAGCCTAGTTGGCCATTAAAACTCTACCTTGTTTAGCTGCAGTGCGTAAATAAAAATACGTTAGTCATCATTCCATATCTAATTTATACATTTATTTTAAATGATTACCTCACGTGTATGGTTGCTGACTGGATTTAGAAATTACTGATAGGCGCTTCTAACTAATTGGGCGCTCGTGGCCTAATGGATAAGGCGCCTGACTTCTAATCAGGCGATTGTGGGTTCGAGTCCCACCGGGCGTGCTGCTTCTAATTATAAATTTTCAATAAATTTATTCAAGATATTTCCTTTTATTTTCCTTTGGTTTGATATATTCATTGAAAATATTACTCCCACTTTATCTTTGGTTTTAAAAAAAAAAACTACCAAGTCTCAACTTCTATTTCCTTTAGTTTAGTTATATTTATTAAAATAATAAATTTTTTTTTTTTTTTGGTCATAACACTACAAATCTCAACCCTTTTCGTTAGAGTTCAAAGAATAAGCTGACAAATACACCAAAGCTAACATGAGTACTCTTGCAATATATAATAGTGATGAGGGATGTGACTTTTGAGTTGTTTTCCCAGTCGAGTGGTTAACCCTATATTCAAACATATTGCTATTTCATTCTCAGGTAAGAAAGAAGTTGGAACAACATAAATACATGAAACCACTTTCATCTATTTGGCGTAACCTATAGCTATAATCTATTGTAATCCCCATCGTACAATCTATCAACAAATGAAGCAAGCATCTGCCCCTCTAGTTAGAAGAATGTTGCTGCCGTTGTTGTTGGGGATGGTGAAGATTGATTCAGCAGCTCAAGCTCCTTCTGGCGAATGAGCAAAACCATCCTCTCATTCTCCAGCTGCCTTCCTTGGTTCTCAAGCTTGGCTCTCTCCATTTCCCTTTCTTTCTTGCTGCTAAACCTCGCCCATTTCAGCCTCTGCTTTTCCAGTTCAAATGCTTCAATCTGATACCTTATCTGCTGTTCCTCCAATTGCACTACTTTCTTCTTCATCCATTGCTTTTTCTCCCACGCGCTTCGTCCCCCATCTTGTAACACATCCATCATCTCACTGCTCGTTTCCTGCATTGACTTAGACGACACACAAAACTCTGATTTTCTTGATTTCTTAATGAATGGCCTTCCATCATAATTCTCATCCTCGTCTTCATGTACATTCCCACTTTTACCCCTTGAAACACCTTCTCCCGACTCTTCGTCGTCCTCATCAGAAGAATCCTCTGATTCATCATCTTCTTCCTCATCGTCATCCTCTTCCCTGCTTACCTCTTTCGAAATCTTGAGCCCCTCTGATTCTGGCTTTCCCAAATTCGCCATTCCAACTTCCGATGAGTGAGAACATCGTTGCTGCTGATGCGGTTGAGCAGCCTGAGATGGCTCTGTTCCCACATCTGGGGATTGTTGGGGCCCACTGGTGCTCCCGTGGCCACAACTATTATGGTAAGCGCACATTTCCCTGAAGAAAAGGTGCTTAGAATTGAGCAATTTTCGAACTTCTTCCTTCATTTTCGGTGACAAGTCCATTGTATCCAACAAGTTGTGATTTTCCACTACTCGGCAAGCCGTTCCTTTTCCCAGAATATCGTTCACTCTCTTATATCTCTTATTCAAATCATTAAACTTATCCTCGCATTGCTGTGGAGACACGAAAAACCCCTTCTCCATCATAGCCCTCGACACCGATTTCCATTTCCCTTTCTTCTGCAACAAACCCGTAGGCTTCTTCTTATCAGCCCCTTCTGAACCAGCTTCATCGCCAATGTAATAAACTGCCATTACTAAGAGCCTAACCATAGTGTCCGTCCACTTCATTCTGTGCCACTGTGATATTTTCCTTTTAGGATCGCCAGAGCTGACGTTGTCCTCTGCTGCGAACCCAGCTTCATCTTCATCACTAAGGGCCATTTGTTGATTGATCTTGGCCGAATAGGGGTACCCATGCTTGGTCGATTGCTGGGGTGGTGCTTGAGGAATATCAGAGTCATGGTGAGAAGAAGCATAAGATACCATTTGGGGATGATGCATAGGATGAGGATTTTGAGGATTAGGGATGTTTTGTTGTTGCTGCTGTAATGGGTTCTCTACTCCACCAAGCAACCCAGAACTGATGCTAGAAAACATTCCACCACCTAGTCCATTGGGTTCCATCAACACCTAAAAGAACTAGTTTACAAATATTCACAAATACTTCTCAATTACCTAAACTACCAAATCTGGTGACATTCGATGAGAACGTACCCGTTAATTGAATTGCCGAACACTAGGTGCAAAAAGAATGAACAACAATTGCTTAAAAAAGTAGCTAATGAAACATTGAGATAGACGTTGTAGCATCAGCAGCTGGCTTGGCATCATATTGAGCAAGGCCCAGAAAGATGGCTGCTTCTACTTCTTGAGATTTTGAAGGTTAAATGAAGTCAAAAAGCAAAATGGGAGAGGTGGGTAGCAGGCAGTCCGCGGGAGGCGACAGGGGGCATATAGCGTAGTATATAGTATTACAGAGAAAAACAAGCGGTTTTGGTTAGGGAGTTAATGGTGACAGAAAACTGCCCATGGTTTTGGTTTCTCACAGCCTTGGAAGATCGACCCACACACCCACAGTTTTTGTTGGTGTAAGCTTCTTTATTGTCGACTTTGTCTACGTGGTTATTTCTGGTCAATACAATCCATTGGGGAAGCCAAAACAAAAAGCTTCCCAATTCCTATGTGCTATCTCTCTCTTCGTTTTTTATTTTTAGCGTTGATTTTATGTTTTAAAAAATATTATATTCTTTAATTATGATATAATAATTTTAATTTATTATTAATATTTATTATTAAATATAGAATAATATTTTTAGTTTAATAAAATTTATTATTATAATTATATTTATTAATTACGTAAAAATTATTTTTAAAAACTATTTGTTATTAAATAAATTAATATTGTAAATAATTATTTAATAAATATTTTTTTATATTTACTAATCTTATCATAATTAAAAATATATATTTTTAGAAGGAAGAAAAATTTTATATAGTTATAATATATTTATTATTAAATTTTTAATTAAAATATAATAAATATATAATCTTTTAATGATAATATGATAGATATATAATTTTTTTATATAATATTATATGATTTCTTAATTAAATTATTCACATATCATATTATTATTAAAAAAATTATATGATTATTAATTAAAAATTTTAATAATAAAGATATTAAAAATTATTACTTTTTTTTTTTTTTTTAGGCTAAAATCTCGCTCTCGCTCTCTCTCTCTCTCTCTCTCTCTCTCTCTCTCTCTCCGTATCTACCTTGCTTTTTTCTTTTTCCTTCTTTTATTGCAGAAGATAAGCGAGGAAAAGTTAAAACCAGGGATTCTAAACTTCAATCCTTTATTTCTTTATTTAAAATTATTTAATATGGCCACGCAAGGGTATCTGATTTCCTTGATGATCTAAAGAAGTTACTCTTGCACGTTTCGAATTCTACTACTTTAATTTATTTTCTTTTTTTTTTAAATTAAAATCTCAGATACCATTACTCATTCAATTTTTTCGGAAAAGTTGTTGGGTATGTGGTTATCAAAGCATCAAAGTTTCAAGGAAAGGGAAAAACAAGTTTTCATGGGCATGAATGTGTGTATGAAACATCAAATTTTGCATTGCGTGTAGCGTCACACTATTGATGGGCTTTATAGTGCCAAGCAGTTGCTGTTGCGAGAACATGTGCTGACTTTTATTCTCCGGTTGTATTTAGTTAATTAAAAGTTTACCATTTTATAAGTCTATTTTATTTAAATTTGTCATGAAATCTACCAAGCGTTCTGGACCACTGAAAATGGCATTGTTTTCAACTGTTGGAAAATGTAAATATCATAAGGTCTCTGAATTTATGATTTTCCAACAAATACTATATGAATTATATGATACCTCCCGCTCCTCCTAGTTGGATTAGCCATGAGTTCCAATAAAATCACTTTATTCATTTGTAAGAAATCTTTCTAGACCCAAAGAAAAAAGGAAAAGGGTCAGGTTGGCCCTGTTGTATTTTGTAGCCCAGGCCCAAAAACTAAAAAAAAGCCCAATCCCAATCTTAATATAATTTTTTTTACAAGCTTAACTCGTTTTTAATAAACTTAACTTACAATTAGATTTATTCATGAATATATGCTATGAATTTTTATCAATTAGCATAAATGAAACTTAGATTAGTAAAATGAAATTTTATTGTAATCTTAGTTGGAATTTATGCTAATTAAAACCTAGAGTCTAGTGATGGATTGTTTAAAAGAAATTAGGTGAAGAATACATTACACAACAAATATCATAATCTGATGGATACTTTTAAGGAAGGAATATGTGATTAACCAAGAAAATTTAGTAAAGTATTGTTTTGAATAAAGCTATATAAACTAAGTATACTTGATTGTATAGGGAAAAAAAAAAAGATTAATCTAGAGCCTTCATATTAATTAATTTGAGTCAATGTAGTTTTGAGCCTTTGCGTGTGTTTTATTTTAGTATCTTAAGTTTTAACTCGTATTTCAATTGTGTATTTAATACTTTTTATTTTACGCATTTATAGCATTTAATAAAATATTCGCAATGAGAGAGACTTACACTACCAGCGTTTGAATATGTATATAGTTGTAAGTAATGAGAATGTGTGTGTGTGTGTGTGTGTGGGGTTATAAGTAATTGATCATTAAGTACTAATATTAATTAAACATTTTTTAGAATTACAAATAACAAATTGTGATAGGGTTTAAACTTTTAATTTTTTTACTGAGCGACTAATATATATGTTATATTAATTAAAAAATAGTCAGCATCAATGTCCCACAACTTTTTCTACATCATCGGAGTCATGGCAGTGCTTGCAGGCTGGGTGGACATGATTATCAGGGACGATTAATGTGTTCAAAAAAAGGCAAAATGTGTGAATGGTGGACGACTAGACATAATTGGAAGGATGCTTATAGGTTTCTTACTTTAAGGGAAAATGTGCGAATGGTGGACTCTCTCTCTTTGTCTCTGTATATACTTATACATATATTTATATTGGTAATAGAATTGGAGAAATCACTCTTTTGTTGTTAAAAGAAAAGAAAAGAGAGAAATCGGAGTGTTGATGAACTATATTTATCTTTTACGAAAAATAGTATACCCTTAGTGTTATGCTAGAAATACATTTAGAAATTATTATTTGATTAATTATTAAGTTGAGAATAAATCCTTTTGAAAGAAAAAATGGGCAAAATACAAGAAATTCAGGGAGATATTTAGAGAATAGAGGTGCATAATGACTCTGTAGCACATTGTGGGCACAGAGAAGAAAAGGAAAGGATGTTGTTGAAGTCTTGGTCTTGTCTGTTGGCAACTTCACTTTGTGTTTTGACATTGATGTGCAAAAACCAACCCTAGTGGATGCAGAGGTGGACCAGGAGATGCTTCTGGACTAAGACCTTTGGAATAAAACTTTTGACCAAAAAAAAAAAATAGTATGACTTTACATTAAAAATATTTATATTGAAAAATGTTAAATTTTAAAATTATTTTAAAATATTTAAGAAAAATTATAATTTAAGATTTTAAATTAAAAATTTTTTTCATTAGAATTTTTCAAAATTTATATATATATATAAAATTTTTTAAAATTAGATCACTGTCTATAACTATTTATTACTGTAATCAATTTGTTCATGGATTCTTCTTTTTTTGAACTTTTTTTATTTCTCTCCATTCTTATGCATTTTCATGGATCTACCATTCTAGTTATTTTAAAATTTAAAGTCTTTTAATATAATATCTTTAATTTAAAATTTTCAGCTGTAATTTTTTTAAAATGTTTTGAGATAGAATGTAATTTCAACTAATGTTGGACACCATCCTCAGAAGGCTTCAAGCCTTTGACTACTTCACTTCCATCATGCTCCAATCCAAATTAGGTCCATGGATCCATATTCTGTAGGTAGATAATTAAAATTTGTGAGTTACATAACTTGTTTTAATAAAACTAATTGATAAATAATTACCAGTAAATAATTATTAACAACAATTCAATTGAAAATATTTGATCAAATACTGTAAACCCAGGATATATCTGACCTCCTTGTAATGTCAATTTGCGATATATTTACTTTACCCAGGCGTGTATGTATACATATATAATTTAAAAAAAAAAAAAGAACAAGAAGAAAAATACACCTCATTTTCTTTATTTAACTTAGTGAAATTACTCCCTAAACGCTAAATATTGTCGCGGGTGAAATTTTATATATAAATTATGTAGATTTGACATTGTAATTAATAATGGTAAAAGTTCCAATATCTTATTTAATTTGTTAGTTAAACAATTGAAGTACTTAGCTACACAAACGTAACAATTTTGAAAATGAAAATATGTGTGGATATGCAAAACATGCAATCAATCCAAATTAATAAAATTTTATCAATATGCGTTTTTTTCTAAATTAAATATGATTCACGCGGTTAATATTTACTTTAATTTCTTTGTAACTAGACAAAGGGGGGAAAGAATAATATAAAAGTTATTTATAAAACTATATAATCCAGAACATTTATGACAAGATACAGAAGTTTGAGGGTTCATGTGATACTTTTTTAGGTTTGAATGAACCAAGTTGTGCACAATAAAATTATTTTGAATGATAATAACTATTTTCTTTTTTAAATAGGAAGGGGTAGAACAATCTAGACGAATTAGCAAAATCAATTTCTTTTGTTGCAAAATATGTTATATTGCACTAAAGAACTGATGGTGTTGAGAATGCGATAAAAGGAAAACGAGAAAGTTTACGCAGTGTGTGTGTATATATATATATATAAAAAATTGTATATAAGTTTTCTTTTTTCTCTAAGTTAAAGGGAAAGAGAAATACCAATATATAGTGACATATTTAACAAGGGAACGAATTTTTTGAGATAATGAATATTACTAAAGTTTTATCTAAATTAAATCTTTTTTTCTTTTATATGTAATAATTTATATTAGTTGTCGTTAGCTTTTTTAGAATTAAGTAGAATTGTTCTCATAATGTGAATTTTGAATTGAGCCATGGCATCAAAACCTACCACGTTTCAAATTCAGATAAATCTTGGAATTAACAATGCCCAATCTTGAGCGGAATCTTGCTTTTGAAAACCAAGAAATCGAGAAGGAATAAAGGGGAAAAAAAAAAAAAGAATAGGTGCAGAGATTCAATGGAACTCGTTCTAACAAGTGGAGTGGACAACATTTCATTTTGTCGGCAAAGGAATCCTTCCATCAAAACTCCAAAAAAGAAATGATTAAGGATGAACATACAAATATATATATATATATATATATACTAAAATATTATTTAAATTGATCTATCTTATAATATTTATATGACAAATAAAAAATATAAATCAAAGTGTAAATTGAATTATTTTAAATCTATAGAAACATTAAATATGTAAAATGTCCATAACAGAAAATAATCAATAAATTGAAACTACACAAGCTTCGCATATTTAAAACTATCTATATCAACTATTAAGAATTTTTTTTTCTTTGCTTTAGATACGACTTTTTGGATTATTTACACAGATTAAATATTTAACGGGTAAATGTTATGGAGAAATTAATTTTTTGAAATGCCAAAATTGTTTTACTGTTGTAAAAGAAGTAGTATAGTATTTTTTTATTTTAAAAGAAAATTATAATTTTTAAAATAAAAATTTACAATTTTAAATATCACTTAGAAAAAAAGAATAATTTACCTAAGCAAATTCAAAATTATTAATATCAACTATTAGGGCCCGTATTTCCACTAAAAGTAAGGTTGAAATAGATTCCTTTGCAAAATTCGTTTGGTTCAAAGAATTCTAGGCATTACAGGAAAAGGAGGAGGAAAGTTGGGTTTTTGACACTATAATAGTTGAACAAGGGAATTTTCTTAGGTGCACTGCTCTAGTAGTTGAACAAGGAAATTTTTTTAGGTGCACGTGGAGCATGGTGTACCTAAGTAAATCAATGGATGAGATTGAATTTATACAGGTGGGGTCCATGTGTAGTATAGGTGAGACCCGCGTGTAGAGTAAATCTGAACCGTAGAGTGTATAAATGACGTGGCGCACCAGGTGTACGTAAAAATTGCTCTTAAACAAGATGAGAGGTTGGACCCAAGGGAAAAAGACAATAATGCATGTTTTTGTTACTTCCTATTATAATCGTAGGATGTGTTTGGTTAGGAGTTTTTGAAAAAAAAGGAAGGGAAGAAGAGGAAAGAAAAATAAGATGTTTGGTTGGATAAAATTAGAGAAAAAGGGAGGGTAGGGCAGGCAAATTTCCCTTCCCTCCAAATTAGAGAGTTTTGGAAGGGAGGAGTATTGTTTAAGTTATAATTTATTTTATTGTCTCTTAAATTTTTAATATTTTAATATATTAATATTTAATAAAAATTAAGATACTTTTTTTATCCGAAATTAAAAATAAAAAAAAAGATTAAAATTCATAATTTTTTTAAAAAAATATTGATATAAATAACTTTTTTATAAAAAATACAAAAATATAATATAAATATAAATTTGTCCAAATATAATTACCTTCCTTCCTTTCCTGAACCAAATAATAATCTTTCTTTCTTTTTCCTCCCCTTCCTTCTAATCAAACATAACTCATTAAACTCCTTCTTCTCCCCTTTATTCCGTTAAACCAAACAGAGCCTTATGCTCCTCGCGGCTATCTTTCATCTTTTTTTCTCCATTATAGCACACTGAGGAACAACAACTTAGTCCCAAACAAATAATGAGTTTAAGTCTTGAATCGGCGAGAAATCATTGATCCCATGAGGGGACGAGAATTTGCTCCTTCTACAATTGCTTGCTTTTTCTCTTCTTCAAGGTAGTGAGCAAGAAAGGGAGCAATATTGTCATTCACAATGACAGCATCAGTCGTTAGCTTTGAACAAAGTGATCTTACAGGTTCGACTTGTGGTTCTTCTTGCTGTTTTTGAAAGATTTCACATTCTTCCTCTTGTGGGGATATTTTAATTTGTATTTTTCATAAAATAAGTAAATATTAAACTTATTTTTAATAAAATTCATTTATTTTATATACAAGTTAAATTATTTAGAATAAAATATTTATTTCGTGTTTTTATTAATGATAAAAAATTATATATAATATATTTTCTATTGGATCAAAATAAGATGTAAGGTTATTTGTTTACACACATAAAAAAGATAATTAAATCATATAATTTAAAATTTAAAATAATATATCTACTTTCTTTATCTAACAAAAAATAAAAAGACAATTTTGTTATTTTCTTCTTTTGTCTTTATGTTCTTATATTATTTTTTTTAATTTAAGAATATTTTTGTTATTTGTGATCGATTACTTTTTATTTTATTACTATTTCTATCATACTAAATAGGTATATAGAAAAATATTTTTTTATATTTAATATAATTAATTTATATTTATTTTATTTGTATTTTTTATTTCTATAAAAAAATTTATATACCGACAAAATTTGTTAGAAGAGAGGGGGAAAAATGAGAGGAAGAGGGAATATAAGCAAATTGTCAAATTGACAAGTTTTAAGTAAATTTATGAGGAAGAGGTAAACTTATAACAAAAATTTGTATTGTAAATTTGTAAAAAATTATATTTATTAATAATTACATATAAAATATAATATATAAATAATTTTATTTAAATACAATTCAAATTATGCCAATTTTTTTAAAAAAATTATTTATATTTCATAATTCATATTTCTCAATATAAAAAATTCAATTAAATTTATACATAAATATTATTTTTGTATCATTCCTTACTAGATTGTACTAGATTAAGAATTTTTATTTTTATTTTAATTCATTAACTTAGTTATATGGTAACTTATTAAATTTGATTCAAAAAATTTTTAAGTCAATTAAATTTATTTGAGTTAAGAATGAATTAAATCGAATTTGTATTGAACCCAAATCTACAAACGAATTAACATAATTTTTTAAAATAAAAACTTAAATTCGGCTGAGTCAATTTATAAATTTAACAACAATAGGTACAAATCCATATTTATTTTATTTGCCTCCATGTGACCTTTTGGTTGCCGTTTATACTGTTTAAAATTTGAAAAAGGCAATCCGTTTGATTTGTTGCATTGCAAATATAATCTTTTTATATAATTTATCTAATTTTTATTATATTTTTATATTTATTATTTTATTTATCAAATTATTTTTTTTAAAGTAGAGTTAAATCAATTATTTTCTATTTTATTTACATTCATTTTTTCACATTTTATATTTTCTTTATCATTATATCTTTCAACCAAATGTGCAGGCTTTTTCACTAGATTTCTTTTAGATTTGAACCAAAACTAGATTTCTTTTCAGATATGAACCAAAATATATACATCTATATATTTTACACATATTGTAAAATAATTCAACACTTAAAAAAGTGGAGCTCCTAAAAAGTCTAATTCTCCAGGGGGCCATAACAATCCTTTTGATGCAGTGGGGTAGCGGGTAGGGTACAGGTTACGCATTTTCCCGACCAACTTTTTTGACGCATAAAATTATTAATCAAAAAAATAAAAATAAAAATAAAATAAATGATAAATATTTTTTCACTTTTATGTAAAAATTAATAAAAAAGATAAAATATTATTTAATAATAATATAAAAAATATTATACAAAATTATTTTTATTTCTTTTTTTTTTTAATACAACCAAACAATGTCTTTAAAGAGGAAAAGTTTTCACATGTCTTGTTTGTCTTTTGAAAATAAATTAAATTTATATATAATTATTTATATTTTTGTTATTAAAATTTGAATTAAAATATAATAAATATATAATTTGTTAACAGTAACATAATAAAATATATGATTTTTACAGATAAATATAATTTTTAAATAAGAATTTGATAGTTAAGATATAAATAATTGGATATAAATTTTTTTGAATAAAAATAAATTATATATATAATTTTTATATCTTTATTATTAATTTATTTAATTAAAATATGATAAATTTATGATTTTTTAAAATAACATAATAATTATATAATTTTTATAAATAATTATATAATTTTTAATCAAATAATAATTTTTTATATTATTATTAGAAAATATGATAATAAGAATATTACGTATTAATCTAATTAAAAAAAGGGTTGTTCGACATTCGTACGTTCAGGCCAGCCATAAAGTTAAAACCCAACAAGTATCTAGACACGTGGCATCAAATTATTGGACTACCCTGATATTTGCCGAATGTCATTCTATGGGACCTCCCACATTGAATAATACGTGGACCCTGTTCCAGGCGTCCAGTCCATGAAATATCCATCTTCGTCTGGAAAGATGGATCCCACTTTACCCCACCTCAGCTTCCGCCTCAGCTCGCAAAATCCCTCACCTCACACCACACCATTCTGCTAAAGTATTTTCCCGGAAAATCTTTTTAAGAAATCCCACTCATGCAAGAAAAATGCGACTTTATTTTATAATTCATTAACTCACCAAATGCTCTGAACCCTTTGCACTCTGAGTAATTCTTGATTCCATTTTCGTAATTTCTGCGCCTATTTCTCATTCTTCTTGTCGGTTACCCTACCCGGCCACTGTTGCTGACACCATGGCCTGAAGAATAGATCAAGTGCTCTGTAATTTGAGGACCTTAAAGAACATGGGGGCCTCGCTATCCAGAACAAACGGTTCGACCATTGGTCCGGGCCTCGGGGACATCCCGGAGTGCTGCGTGGCTTGCGTTTTCGTATATTTGACTCCGCCGGAAATATGCAATTTAGCGCGGCTCAATCGAGCCTTCCGTGGTGCAGCATCCTCTGATTCCGTGTGGGAAGCAAAGTTGCCCCCCAATTACCAAGATCTGCTCGATTTAATGCCTCCGGAAAGGTACCAGAATTTGTCCAAGAAGGATATATTTGCGCTGCTATCTCGACCAATACCATTTGATGATGGCAATAAGGTGGGTGTTCTTCAAGTCAGTTTTTATTAATTATAGTTGGGCTCTTTCTTTCTTATGATTTCGGATTAGGGTTCTCCCGGTATTCTGTTTCCGGAGAGGGTATGTAGGGTTTGTGCAATTCTCGGAATTTATTTGTTTGGGGGTTCTGGGGTAGTTTTCTTTCGAGTTTAGAGAGGTTGGGAGTCTGAATTTGAATCATTTAATCTTTGTATGGTGTATTCTGTTAAAATGATGCAAGAGGGTTTTACAGGAAGTGTGGCTGGACAGGGTCACGGGAAGGGTTTGCATGTCCATATCGGCAAAAGCGATGGTGATTACTGGAATTGATGACCGGAGATACTGGAATTGGATTTCTACTGAGGAATCTAGGTTAGATTTCAGAAATCTTATCTTAGCCTTAGTACTTAAGATCAGAGGCTTAAGATGGATATGTTATAACCTCCAGCGAGAATACAAAGATCGCTTTTCCGTCTATATGTTTTAATTCTTTAAATGATGTAAGGAACTTGGAATGTAAACCTTAAGAAATGATACTCTTGTTGGTAAATAAGTTAAACTCCTCTATCTATATACATACATCTGCGTGCTTCAATTGAGCACATTGTGATATCTAATTTGATTTGAGTTGATTGAATTATGAAAATAAACAGGTGTTGAACTTACTTGAAGATTGACACGACATAGTTTCGTTTTGGAAGTTGTTTGACATGTTTCGTAATGCAAAGCTTGTAATTATTGTTAAAGGCTTATTCCTGATTTTTTGTGTGAGATATAGTTGACCATATACCAGCAAAAAGGGAAACTTTTTAGTTTGTGCACAATTGGCGTACCAGATGCTGAAGATATTAAGTATAGTATCTGGTCTGACAAATTAGATTTAAGATCTATAATGCCGATTACACCATAAGTCCTTAATTCTACATTTTGCATCTGATTCAAAAAATTCTTTGCTTCGATAGCAAATGCTGTGCTTCTTTTGTTGTTTGATGTTTTGCATGCCTCTCCATCAAACATGTGGTGCAGGTGACCTGGGTGGAACTTGGGAATGCTGAACTTGAATTGTAGGTTAGAACACCAGAATTTGAAGTTAGACTGGGTGAATATATAGGTTTACTCATCGTGATTGGTGAATGTGCAAGACAATATATGGGTCTCATCCTGGTAGAAATGCAAAGGTTTAAGATTATTATTTTGGCTTTCCAACAGTACTCCTGGATTAGTATGACAGCACAGAATAAGTTGAATTTAATGGAAGAGGGTGTCTAATCTAACAGTGGGTTCTGGATATAACTAGACTTGCAGCTCACGGTATGCAAGTTGCTTTTATTTATTTGGTCTAGTGTCTCAAGATTCATTGCAAGTAGTCATGGTTTAATTCACTGCAAGTTGCTTTTATTTGCTTGTTACAGTTTAACTGTTGTCTGATTGGCTTGCCTTGTATGTTTTGTTTGCTTTATACTTGTCTTTTTGGGAAACTGGAACTGTAAAAAAAAGCTTTTATTAATTGCGATCTGAACTAGTCCAGGGAACAGATCCTCTACCCAGAGGCAATCCGGGCATGCAGTACCCAGAAGCAAAACGGCACTGTTTTTCCACTTTTTTTTAGCTAATTCAGAATTGCATCTCGTCCATCCGTACTTGAGCCCTCGTAGCCATCCATTTGCCATCCCATTGGTGTCAAATTAATTAGATTCAAACTTATGATTATTTTTGTTTGTTACCATTGGTGCTTGGCTCAATTTTGAAATCAGATGTACCAAAATGACCATGAGCAGTTCATAAAACTGCTGAATTGAATTAAGCTCACCACCCTCTTCGAGCCAAACCAAATGACTAGTGAGCTTTTTTTTTTTTAATTGTACTCTTTAATTTGGGCCAAATCTAATGTAAAGCTCATTAGAAATATTTAAACCATGTAGCAATCCTATAACGACGTAATTCTGCTTTGTGTGAACATATACGTCCTGGGCTCAATTCTGACATTCTTTTTTCATCAAAACTACACTATTCTTGAAAATATTAAAGCTACATGAGTGCACAAAAGAGAAGATAGCCAGGGCATTGCCATAATCCAATGCATATGAAGATAATTAAAACAATCATACTTCTCTGCTTAAACCGTGTACATCTTGATCTAGATGAAGGACAAGTATTTTCTATTTTAGTTTTTCATGACTTATAATGATGTGTTTTCAAGGTATATTCAATTTGATTCAATCTCAATAGGTTGACCTTATTTTGTGACCATAAACTAAGCTGACTTGTGAAATATTCAATCAAATTGAACAAAACCATCCATTGTATGAATCAAGCCAATGCATTGCACGCCCGTGATTCTCCATGTCACAATATACTTTAATTATTAAACTTTCTGCTTATATGTTATTTGTGCTTCTTTTTGCAAATTATAGGATTCTTTACAGATCTAGGTGTTGAAGCTGCTTTATTTAACTTTTTTTTTTCTTCCCTTGTATTATGTCAGCATTATGTTACTTTCCCATTTCTACTTCTTTTACTGCATATTGTTGTGTTCGTAGGGATATTGTTTACATTCTGTAACTTATTATCTTCAGGTTCCATACTGTGGCTTATTTGCAACAAGTATGGTGGTTTGAAGTGGATGGAGAGGTGAAATTTCCTTTTCCTGCTGATACTTATACTCTCTCCTTCAGGCTTCACCTTGGACGATTTTCCAAAAGGCTTGGGCGGCGCGTGTGCAATTATGAACACACGCATGGTTGGGATATAAAACCAGTAAGATTTGAGTTGTCAACTTCAGATGATCAGCAAGCATCATTTGAGTGCTGTTTGGATGAAACTGAGCATGATGATGCAAATGGCAACCATAAGCGTGGATACTGGGTTGATTACGAGGTGGGTGAATTTATCGTCAGCGGATCAGAACGTACAACTGAAGTTAGATTCTCTATGAAACAGATCGATTGTACACATTCCAAAGGTGGACTTTGTGTAGATTCTGTATTTATTATACCTAGCGATTTGAAAGAGCGGAAGACGAGAGGCGTTTTGAAGTAGCCACAAGCAGAGTAGGGAGTCTTTTTACTTTTTTAGTGATGTCAGACATATCAGAATACTCTGTTGGGATCTACCATACAGCTTATACTTCTGAGGAAAATTAAGAACGAGGAGGATGTCATCTTTTGCGCGGATTTTTTTTTGGCAGTAGGTATATCTCCTCTTTGGTCATGTAATAATAATTTCGATGTTTTTTAGTTGTTTCTATGGTCTACGCATATGTCGGATATTTTAAAAAAAAAAAAAAAAGAAGGGGGGTGGGGGAGGTAATTACTGTCATTACCTTGCCCCAGCTGCCCCTCTATAATTAATTCCTTTTGTAACTTGGTTGTGATACAAGAGTAGAATTTTACTCGGATATTTTTGTCTCTAAACATTTATTTGCACTCAATTTTGGAAACAAGATTATGATAGGGCAATTTTAATGTGCCCCCTTCAACTCTGAAGTCTGTTGTATTAATGTTCCAAAGTTTTTAATAGTGGAAGGAATGTATTGTTAGGCTCTTAAAAATACACGTATCTGTCCCGCAAATAAATGAATTTTTTCTGATAGCATCAAGAGCTGAATTGGTTTTGCTTTTAAAGTTATTCATTAGCATTATCAGATAGATTAGTAATTTTTTAGAGGATTCTGGTTGTTGCTGGGCTAGCCCCAAAATTAAAATTTTGAAATACAAGTAACGGCTGAATTTAGGTTCACGATTTGACGGTTTGCGGTAGACCCAGAATCGATTTGGAGTTGGTTTGTCTGGGGATGTAAGTGGCGTCGAGGCTCAATCCCCTGTCATACTGATTTGATGCTAATCATGCATATATCTCCATAAATATAAGGTTAGCTGTCTTTCGCATATTGTTTATTCTTTTGCTAAGCAGGATGTTCAAGCCTTTGCGATTGCGAGGAGTACATTCCTGCAATCGGTTCATCAATTTATAGTTTTGTCTGTTCTTAATTGCTTGCCCGTGTTATGGGGTAGTGCTCTCAAGAGTGTCTACTGGTTGTTTGGGATTTCCATTGTTTGTTGTGGTACAATAGTTAGAAGACTTGAATCATTGACTCTGCCTTTTGTTCTAATGTATAATGGTTTCCCTGAAGAAATCGTATCAGCTGGACCCTTGACATGATGAAACCAAGCCAAGTAGGAAATAGGAAGTAGCAGCCAATGGTCCCTGCTCGGCGCCGTTTGCGTACAGTCACGTAGTTCTTCCGCAGACTTCTCTGAGACTGGTGTAGTGGTTTGGTAGGAAGAAGTACTATTAGTTTTTTCACAAACTCCACTCTCAAGTTAAAACACTGTACAATTTTAACCTTTCAAATTTACTAACCAATTCAGGACCACCAGATCAGTGCCAGTCAATGACGTAAATATAGCATGCAGAAATCTCCCTTCATTGCTTTAGATTTATGGTCAGCAATCAGGACCACTTTCTTTGCTCTCAAGCTGTTCAACAGCAAGCTCTGCCCAAGGTTACTGTTACAATAGGGCTGACACTGATATACTAACTGGTTACTCGAATTGCTAGTCTTGTTTACCCTACGTGCATTATTTAATCAGATAATATATCCAACATTTTCTTGTATTATAGGATGTGGATTTTATACTGCTATTCTATCAGCTCTTTTATTGATTGTTAGCCACTGTTAAATTGTGAAAATTATAACAATATCTCAACACATATATGACAGTCGGCTCTTCATTTGTTTAATGTCATATATCTAAAACCCTTGAATTGGAGTTTGATAAGAATGACTTGTCTAGGTTTATATCTTTCCCTCCTCACTCCTCCACTCTGATTTTTCAAGTCTCCCCTCTCGGTTTCACACACCAAATATGTTAATCTCTAGTGATTGAGGTTCTCCAAACAGGAAATCCAATTTCTCGGGATTGCCTGCCACTACTCATTCAATTGCATTTCTTCAACGAATAGTAAACCAAAGCAAAACCAGATCCCAATTTCATGCGCAGATAAGGAGACAGAAGCAGAGGTGAAAGCGAGAGTATCGGCTGTCATCTCTGCTACACTGCCACCTTGTAATTAACAAAGGTGAAGGAACGGAAATGAGCTCCAAGTTCTATTGGCTTTTCCTCCCGTTACTTGTCCTCTCTATTGGTTCACAACTCTTTCATTTTCAGTCTCCATTTTACCTGTTTTACGAATGTACCCTAACCTGGTCCCCCCTGACGTTTGCTTTTAGTGCCAACTGACACATGCCTTCCTTCTCATGCCATGTCTTCACTGCTCTACCCTCATACGGTCTCTGCATTGAACTGAAGTAGAGAGAAGCTCTCAAATCTCACAACACTCTGTCTTAGTGGTCCGTCCAAACCGAAGTCTGGATGGCCCCTTATAAATTTTGGGGTTGGAACTGAGGAAGAGATAAGAAAGTGAAGCCAGATATGGATTGGGATTGGAGCACAAGACCTTTTGTTCCTCGAGCCGAGTCTTCCTTTGGCTTCCTCTGCAACTTTAACTATAGTCCATATCCAGGTAAAACACTAATCTTCCAAAGCATTGACCTTTATGTTCAATACTCAAGTTGCATTTCTCTTTTTAACTATTAGTTATGGCACTTGAATAGCCACTCGAAGCCTTCTTCAAGTCACAAATAGAAATTCTTTTGAAATAATGTTTGAAAGCCACATTTGGCCTTCCGCCTTGATACAATAATATTCAACATTTTTAATATAAGAAGCATTGTTCCGGTCTTGAGGATCTCATTCTTCACCGAGCAGTAAAAACCTCTCCTCCATATTCAGGAGCGGAAGTGAAACATCCAGCATTGACAGAGAGACAAGGGTTGGTTCCGGGAATCGACATAGTGAGCTACGGAAAGCAAGAAAAGAAGAAGAAGCGATTAACTAGCAAGCAACTTGAGTCACTGGAGAAGAGTTTCGAGATGGAGAAAAAATTGGACAGAGATAGGAAGATGAAGCTTTCGAGGGAGGTAGGGCTGCAGCCTCGCCAAATTGCGGTTTGGTTCCAAAATAGGAGGACTAGGTGGAAGGCAAAGCAGCTTGAGCACTTGTATGAGGCTCTCAAACAGGAATTTGATGTCATCTACAGGGAAAAACAGAAGCTTCAAGAAGAGGCATGACATGTATCGTTTACTTCATTAATTTACTTGTCTGGGTAGATTGTTCATTATTAATCCTGTAGCTGCTGTGCAGGTTATGAAGTTGAGGGCTATGTTGAGAAAGCAAGAATCTTGAACGCAGGTATCTGCAGGTTATATAGAAATCTGGGGAAGAAAGTAGAATGCACGTCGGAAGTCTTGCCTAGTCCAAACATAGTTTATTATCCCAAATCTGCGATAGGGGATTAACCTGTCTAAACTTGAATTTTTGCATAAGCTTAAGTGAGAAGAGATAATCATTAATATCCTAAGTGGGTTCTGATGTGAAAAATCTACGCGATATATGACTTGTTATGAGACAGCTAAAGTGGGCATTGCACAAGTAGTATTCAGTGATATTGTTTATATTATTAATTCTTGTTTGTAATGCTTTCTGTTCTATATATCATGAACTCGCATATTAAGATGTGTAAGAGACTGTATGTCCCTGCGACTGAGAGAACAAATTTTCTTTATGGGGTTTGTAGATGTCAACGGGAAATTTTCATGAAGTCCACCTTACTCCACAACTCGCTAAAATTAGAATGATGGAATGGCAAATTAATGCAGAACTATCAAAGTCTGAATATTGTACAGGCCTATTTTAGGAACCGGGTTGCCTGTTATCTAACGGAATGCAGAGACAGCATTTAACCCTTAAAGCCGAGGTGGTTGAGTTCACCACGATATTAGATTCACATTTTGGCATTTGCAGAGTCATTACAAATTTGACATTTTAGATGTCTGTCAACATTCAATATGTTTGTGTTTAATATATTAATATTCAAAATATTAAACTGTCATAGCATCACACTATTTTAAGTCGTATTATTTTTTTAGACATTCATTTATATAAACATAAAGAAATATATTGCAATCAAGGCGCGCCAGCCTATACCAACATAAGACAAAGTGATACAGAAGAGTAATACAAACAAGACAAGCTTGTGATAAACAAAGAACCCAAGATAATTCAAGAAATCAGAGGCAACACATGAACACTAGCCTCACCTATAAAGAAAGATTTACAACAAACACCACATAAATACAACAAAATAAAGATAAACCAAGAGAAATTCAAAAAATATTCATGGTTAGGTAACACACCTCTCGACAGTCTGTAAGGGTTACGTCTCCTAAAGGACTTCTTCGACTTAGATTTGAAGAGTATAGTAATAGATATGATTAGAGGGAGATACAAATTTTGGGTGAGATCTCATAAAAATATATAGACGCCTCTTCTATCTTTGTTAATTTTTTTAAAAAAATATCATATGCATTCCTTCTATAATAAATGATAATTTTTATTACAAAATGTAGACATATTAAATATCAATTATACCTTACATTATAATACTAAAGATGGCAATAGGGTGAATCAAGATAGGTTTTTTAGTATCCATTATTGCCCCACTTACTTCTAGTTTACCCTATCCCCAGCCCATACCTCCACAAGGTTCTTTATTTTTTTAAAATAGGATTTGAGGTGAAGCGGGATAAAGCATTTATTCACAACAAATCTATTAGAAGAATAGAAAAATATTAGCACAAAATAATGCTGGAATGGACGATCTGCCTGAGTAAACTATATAACATTATATTAATATTTAAATGAAATAATAATTACCAAATGATAAATATTTAAATCTGTTGATAAAAAAGAACTATGTATATGCATTAGGGTTGAGAAACATCTCAGGCATATATGCATCAACTTTGCCCCAACCCCAAATATACATATTTCAAATTCATCCAATAAGTAATTAACAATTGACTCATACAACTTGAACAAATCAGGACAAGAACGGACTGAGCAAAAATTGCCTTCCCTACTCAACATCTTATATCATGATATCTAAGATACCATAAAATACTAGATCTGTCAATCATCATTTCGACTAGCCAAATTGCAACAAAAAAAAAGTTACATATTTTTAGGCCTAGAGCTGGCAAAATCTTCCCGGAAAAAAATTTATGATCAGATGCCATCTTCAGCTGTCTATACACCAGAGAAAAGTGCAACTTGATAGGCATGGACGTACGGCAAACCCATAGACAAGAATAAACCATAATAAATGGGAGTTCAGAAAGAAGCAGCAAGTGGACGTCTCAGATTTATTCTCTCTGAGATAATAGAGATTTCGAATTGACTTCCACTACGTCCATATGGTTTTCTACTGATGGGAATCTCGAACGAGTCATGGCCCTAAACCAAATTAATTTTATAACATTTTCCTCGGGAATGTAAAAAGATCCGAGGTAAACGAACCAATTGCCATCAATGCAGTTTCTTCTGTATAAAAATATGATTGTGCAAACAAGTATCGAATAGCAAGATCGGATTCACAATTTAATTAGTAAAGTGCTAAAATCGGGGAGCAACACCAGGCGACCAATTCTGCCACCTTAGATAACATTAGTATAAGCTGTAGCAACTGATCAACAAAAAATGCGTCTCAATGCTTCGCAATGCCTCAACAGCATAACACCCCACCCGCCCTGACCAGATAAAAGTGGAATAAAGATAAACAATGAATAATCATACGGGCAATCTCGGGATGGTCTTGAGTAACAATGAGACCAGCTCTTCTGACAATCCATTCAATAACTAGCATTCTAAGCTCCAAACACAAATCCGATAAAACAGTAGAAAGATTAAAGATGCAAATTAAATAGGAGTTTCAAAACTAGTAGCCAGAAGGGAACAGAACTGAAAAATCAGCGCTTTCCTCCTCCACCGCCAAGTTTATGGCCTCCTTTGGGTCCAGCACCCTTGGGAATGTTGACTTTGCCTCCCGCTTTTTGTGCCTTAGCCATAACTTCTGCCTTCTTTGCTTTCTTCTCATCCTTTGTTTTCTTGATCCTTTCTTTGATTTCACTAATGAATAAAAATATTGAGAAATGAATACGATGATATTCATACACAAATCACAAGATGATCATGTTAAGAAACGAAAAAAGAAAGAAAGAAAGAAAAGCAGAATGCAGAATCCTCAAACATTTGAAAAACAGTAAAAATAAAAATACAAACCGAAGAGCAGCTTCCCTCGCCGCGTCTCGAACCTCTGGCTTCTCAGTTCTTTTCTTCTGAATAACTTCCAAAGTAGCACCAACAATAGACCTAGAGTAGGGCTTTTTGGTAGTGCGACGCCTCTTCTTCACAGCTTCTTGGGCAATGTCCTGCACATCAAATGTGCACAGACAATCGATCAACTCGTATATAATCAATTGGAGCACAAGAAGAGACAATTCTTCTCTTACAAGCCAAGTACTGCCTTCTAAATAAGCTCATTCACCAATCAATCTGTTGCAAGCCAAGTACTGACATCTAATAAAGACATCAAATTAAATCATTTCAATCACAATATTAATCACCTTCTTGTGTTGCTTCCTATACATGGCAGTCCAGGTAAGCTTTGATGGCTTCAATCGGTTGTGGAAATATCTCTTGCATTTTGAGTTGGCAAACAAGAATACCTGATCAATCAACAAACAGACACACTTGCATCAATATTTAATCACAACACACATTACAACAAACAGCACGTTCAACCTACATCATGTAAGGCAGGTTCCGTTTAGGTTACCTGAGAATCAGCTCGAACAAATCTGATACCTTTCCCAGGGTATATCTTGGCCCCACTGAACCGACAAAGCTCCGTCCTGATATGCCAATATCAGGTAGAAGTTTTAGATTTGTTGAGAATATAATTAGGAAAAACGAATCACTGAACTTGAAAGGAAAAAAACCACAATCAGGAAGATATCAGCAACAAAAAGAATACAATATAAGAACAAAATCAAACAGGTCTATATATTGTACCCCTAAAAAAATATGTTACCATTACATGGAAGGCAGCAAAAAAGTCTTTCCACATGGTTCGTGTACTACAACTATAGAAAGCACATCCATAAGTTTACTACAGATCTGTTGATAATTGGTAGTTTAGACCATTAAAGTAAAATTTCGTAGATTTCATGGCCGCACACGTCCAATTTCAGTTTAAAAAAAAAAAAGCTCCACACAACCAAATATAGTTATACACACACAAATAAAATTATTGAAGAATGCTAAAATCATATTCTGGTTAAACGAGAAGCTTATAATTCAAACCAACCAATTCGGCAATCAAATTCAGTGGTGTGACATGACAATAACATAATAAACTTACAAACACGCAATAGCCATAAGCAGATTGGCCACAAAAAAAAGGAGCCAATTTTTCATATTAAATCAAAACTTGCAGTTGTAATCATCCCTTGCGGTAGTTTCAAGCAAACAATATGGTTGCAATTTTAAGAAAACAAAGTGCAAGACAACATTCGTGGATATACCACATCCTTCGACCAGTGTTAAACTAAAGTGTAAATCCCTGCAGCCAAATTGCAAATGGTTTAAAAACCTAATAAACAAAGATTGGATACACGCACAAAATATATTCATTTTAATCATTCGATGCCATTATCGATCACCCGAAATGGAACTGAAACAAAAATTTCAGAAATCCTTAATCAAGAGGTGCTCAAGGATGATGCATAATATACATAGGAACGAGAGATGGTGAAATGGAAATACGCACTTCAGAACCATGGCCGCTGCCTGCTGTGAATCTTCTCCGCTGTGAAAACCCTAGAAATCATATGGCCCGCGCTCCTTTTATGCAGACGGCGAATAATGATAAAAAAAACCTTTTAGTTATAGAAAATCACGAAAATGCCACCGGATTCAGCTCGGCCCAGACCCATGGGCTTACAAACTATATTGGGCCTAGCCGCAGAACTTTGATTAACGATGGCTTTCCAAATAAGCCCAAAAGAAAAATAGAAGCTAATTGTTTGACATGGACTTTACTTTTTTTGGCCCAAAATAAAAGACATGGACTTCAATTTACGTTTATTTTTTGTTTATTTTTCAGATTTTTTACAATAAAGAACTTAGAGGATGGATTAGAATATGTGACTTAGGGGATACAGGAAGCAGAGGAATGAATAGGCAGAAGTAACAAGGATGATTAGCTAGTGAGACAGTAAGTTGAGATTGTAATTAACTAAATATAAATAGGATTGAGGAACAATTGACATAGAATAAGTGACATATTTAGGGATCAATGTAATTAAAACTAGACTCAGCTTGATATTGATCGACTGATTGACAAAAGATGTTGGCAGAGTTGCTACCAAAATCAAAAATGGATTTTCTATGATTATATAATCTGCAATCAGAGAGTAATATAAAAGAATAAAAATGTTTATGAAGTTTATGAAGTGATTATTATTTAATTGGCTGAATAAATATTAAATGTGCTAATTTCTGGTTGGTTAGTTTTGAGAGATAGTTTCCTAGTGTAACTAACCATTTGATGAAAGTGGTTAATTATGAGTTATTAGGTAATTGAGAGTTATCCATAATTAAGATTTATTTAAGAAGCTGATATATATATATATATATATATATATATGTCTATAAAATAATTTACATCTCTGTGTCTCTAACATTAACATGAAAGTAAGGGAGGCCAACCAATAGAAATAGTATTTCTCTAAATAGAAAGAATTAAGAGAATATACTACTAGCTTTAAATAATTAAGCATAGATCAAACCTATGTAATTTACCAAATTGCTTTTACTAAATTTATATTGTTTGTGAAAATTTATGAGATTCTACATCAGATTATTCATAATTCATTCATTAGATACACCATAGATATAAATCAGTATGGGTGTTATTATTTATATATAATTAGGATTTAATTTACACAATCAAAGAGAATTGTTTACAATCTATTCGTGTATGATATCTATGACATTTTTCCTGTGGATTAAAAGAGAGTTAAAGACATAAATTTATGATAACGTGATGATTTAGTTGAAGAGAGAAAGTAATATAATCGGAGTGTATTTTAATCGTAAAATGCAAGAGTTGGTAATATCTAACATATGTATTTCCTCTTGCGGTCTGGCGGTGTCAAAATTGTTCCTTTTCAGTTCATTTAGGTAGATTTGTTGCTATCAAAGAAACAGTTCCATCTTATTCTATTATTGGAAGCAACCTATTGGATGTGCTTATGCGTTGTGTTTTCAAAAAATTTAGCTTTGTACCCTGAGGAGTGATATTATTGATAATTTGTTATATTAGTTGTTCTCTTGCTCTTCAGTACTTGCATTAGGCTTTGGTGTCTATATCTCTCTCTCTCTCTCTCTTCAATCTAATTCAGTACCACTTAGCATGATGGAACTTCTAGCTAGGATTGATGCCATGAGTGGTAATGGTAACAACATCATTCTTCCCATTTTTATGAAGCAGTTCTGTGAATTGGAAACATGGTCATCAGATGAACATGCCTTGTTCATCGATCTCTGGATCGGTGTAGGCCCACGCCTTTTGGAGCCATGCGTGCCTTCTGATCACAACCAGATGTGGATGCTGCCATTTCTGACCAAATTAAAAGAAAAAAGACAAGCACGAGAGGTAGGGCGGGGTGGGAAACTTCGCGATTACTTCAGATTCTAAACGCAAGGATTTAAAAGTAAGCAACAAAACAAAACTACGAAATTGCAAAGGTAAGAGGGCTTTTGCATTTCCTGAAACTTCTATAAAATTAACCTAATTACTTTCCTGTAAAATTTTCTGCTCTTTGTGTCGTAGCCAGGAATAATATTAAATTATTAATTATAAGAAATGAAAAATAACTTCCCTGTCCTAAAATTTGAAAAAAAAAAAAAACAATTCTTACTGCTTTTCATAACCTACATCGAATTAACATTATGTGAGAAATTTTTACGAAACAAAATGACTTCATTATCTTTTCTCCAAAGGACAGTCCTCAATGATTGAACCTAATTTTTTTTTCCAAGAGAAAATGATGTTTCCCACCCAAATATATTGATTGTTCTCGTGATATATATATAATATATTTTTGGTTACCATCGGCGCTTAGCGAGTGGTTAGCTCAGCAGAAGTGCATGATTTTCATGTTGAGGTAGCTAAAAGATAGATGAGTAGAGTTCATTGTTGAATTATGGAATAGTCTATTATATTCGTCTTTTTCTGTTCTCTCAATAATTATGTTGCATTAGCACAGCTTCATCAGAGTATGAACATTTGAGAATGCTAAATTGCTAATGATGCCATGGATAAACATCAATTAAATTATATACCTACTAGCCACCCGCAACATTAAAGTATTCCCCTCCGCAACCCTCATGTAAGCTGCCTGCTAAAATATGCTTTGACAGAAACCGTTAGCGTGCAAAGACACCGCTACCCTTACTAATACAACAAAAATGTCTAATATACCCCTGGCCTATAATAGAAGCATAACACTACCCCCGACAACATTATCCTTGTCCCCAAGGATGAATTGCTTGAGCGAACTCTGCTACTGGATCTTGAACCAAAGTTCCAATGTGGCTTCTTCTTGCATTTGATCAGCACTTCAGTAATTGCTTTATTATGCTTTTGAACAATTCGATGATCCAGAATACATTCAGATTCTCCTTGGGAAGAAAAGGATCCCCACACATCAGGCAGCTATTGTGGTATAATAGAAGCGTCTGGACAGAGCTTTAGTGGAGATACATGAAATGAAGGATACACCTTGGAAGAAGGTGGCAACTAGAGGGTATAAGCCACTGGCCCAACCTTTTTAATTATTTGATATAGACCAAAATAATGTGGAGTGTCAAACTGTCTGCGCTCCACAGAGTGTTGGCGAAAAGCTGCAGCTTGAGGAATACCCAGTCACTAGCTTGAAATTTTCGTTTAGATTGATGTTTGTCAGCCTGCTGCTTCATACGGTATAAATTTCTTTTTCCAAACCCACGTTCTATAAATTTTTTGTTGCATTTTTTTCATAGCATGTTGTGTTAAATTTCAATGTTTTATTGAATGAATGATGATCGTACTTGAGCTTTCATACTCATAAAATGGAAGTGATAAAAACTCATTTCCTTTATCTTGAGCAAATTCGTGATGTATATCTAAATTGAAAATTTAGGCTAAAAATGAGGTGACGTTGGTTGAGAGGCTGAGACGATTTACAATAATTTGATTACAATATTACTTCACTTGATTTTGATTCAATGCACCAGTCAAGGTGGTCAATTACGTATTTTGAAGTTGAGCTTTGTTTCTTTTTATATTGAACAGATTCGTGATGTATTTTTAGATTGAAAATTTAGATTAAATATGAGGCGATGATAGATGAGAAATTGAGATTACAGTATTAAAAGAATTTGATTAAAATATTAAAGTTTTATTTTATTCTAATTCAATGCTGTCAATTACGTATTTTGCATGCAAATTAATTGTCAAATGTCAATATCAGCCGTCTTTCATAAAATAATTCATCAAAACAACATTTAGGTGCCGTACAAATACTTAAAAAAAAAAAACATTGCAATGGTTGTATTACAATGGTTGTAACAACCGTTGTTAAAAATGGATGTTGTGACGTTCTTACCACAATTGTTGCTAAAAATAAATATTGCAACGTTTTAACCAACTGCTGCAATTTAACTGTGGTGTAACAATTGCTAAAACATTTAAATAACCCTAAACCATTGCTAAAATATTTAAATAACCCTCTTCTGTGAGATTAGATCTGCAAAAACAAAAAGAAAACTCATTTTTTTGCTATAATGCCACGAAATTGTTTGATGTTATAGGTTTTACTTTGGAAATTTATTAACTTTTTAAATGAATAACGTTAATTATTGTGTGTTTTTGAACATGTGGCACGTATGGTAATTATGGGTTCTCAATAAATGTAAAGCATGTGGCATGTATCAAAATGGATGGTCCATCATCAAATACACCAACCTAAGCGCTTCCTTATTTGTTCATTCAATTTTTTTTTTTAATTCTTCCTAAAAAATCTTAAAAATATACAATATGTACAAGCCTATAACGTGAATAGATGAATCATTATTTTCTCTAAGTATATATTAGCTCTAACAAACATTAATAATAGAGATACTGAAAAGATCTTTTATAGTTTATAGTATGGCAACATTATAATGTTTTATCATGAAATTAATAAAAGGGAGTTTAACATTAGAACGCATTACAATCTTCTACAAATCTTAAGATTCATTTATTATTATTATTATTATTATTATTATTATTATTATTATTATTATTATTATTCATTTTTTTCAAGATTTGTTGGCATTTATTCTAGGAATTTTTATATGTTTTTAAAGACATTTTATATTTCAATAGAAAACTAATCAAGGAAGTAAACATTGAACAAGTGTGTCAGATTAATTTTCATCATCTTTTAATAAAAAAGAAGACCATTAATAGATTTATGACTTATAAAATTTTTTATTAAATGATATTCAAATTATAGGAGTTATCTATTGATTTATAGAACTCATTATTGAATTATAAGATTTTTTTTTTGTGACAATATAATGGCATACACTAAATTTAATTTTTGATTTTAATGACAATTTAATTTTATATTTAATTATAATTTAAATTTTATATTCGTCATAATTATTATATATAAGTCATTTTTAATTATATTTATATTTAGGTTCAAATATAAAAAATTAAAAAAAATGTGACTGATGATTGTGGCCATCACTGTTAGGTTGTCATGTTCACAATTGTTGTTGAAATTGTGTCACTTATTGCAGTGGTTGTTGTTAGCCACCAATAGCTGCACAAGGAATTTGTTAGAATAAAATAAATCTGAGCCATGCATAAGGACACTGTCCTTGAGAGATATTCCGCCACAAGACGGCACTCCCTAGGATTAAATAGATTCTTCTGCGATGTCGCAGGGAAGCAGAACAGCAAAAATAAAAACTCAGGGACAGAGAGAAGAGGAGAGAACAGCTTAAATGTTGTCCGTAGCTATGGTGCATCGAACCCAATGAGCAACGCGGTATTTATAGGCACAAAAGTAGCGAGACCTTGGACCACGTTTAATTATATTAATGAGGACGTTTCTGAATGTTGGACGGTTTTTGACATGAGGATTAATAAACATTAAATCAGATAATAAAAATAAAAAACGGATTAGTAATTACCGGTAAATGAGGACGAACGTTCAGAAACGTTCACATCATGAACTCATAATCGAAGTCTTAAAATTGTGGATATTCTGAAAGGCTATTTGAAAATATTGAATTTTCAAAAAATAAATTCTGGCAACGATAAAAATTGTCCAACACCGCATATATTTTGTGCGCAGGGGGAGAAATCGCCGAATTTCAACTGAGCTATACTATGTTGGTCCAACTTTTTGTGCGCGCGGGCCCATTCTTCTCTTAGGCCTATTTTACTCTTCCATAATTACATGTTAATATTTATACCCTTTAGCCTTCATTTGTTTAAGCAACGTAAAACTTTTCTTTTTCTCTTCCCCTTTTAACACACATACACATATTCTCTACTGGTTGTTCCAACGATCGCAATAAACTTTTGCTATGGTTGTTCCCGAGGCTATAAGAACGACAGACCGTCGCTACATCATGAAGCAACAGCCATATTAGTCCAATTTTTTGGTAGTGAAAATATACCCATTTTGTCCATATATACTGCCCATTATTTTGTTATTATCTAAGAAAATCGACATTTTAGATCTCAAAACACTAAAATTTTTCTTTCTCCTTATGTGTGTCGTTGTTATTATATATTTTTTTAATTTTGGTATTACAAAAAATAAATAGAACATCAAATCTCATTTCAAAAAAAGCATTGTCTTCATAAAAGTGAAAAATATCACTTTCACCTGTTGATCTAGGAGGTTGGCGTCATTAAAAGAAATTTTAATTAGAAAAAAAAACATAATAATTTAATTTAATTTTTAGCAAAACTTCAAACCTAAAAAATCTAAACCTTTTTTTTTCATTTGAATCTAGACAACTTGAAAATTTTTTAAATGCTTTGTATGATTGTTTATACAGAGCGATGCCATAAATTTTAACAAATTGAGTTAGTTGTTAAGAAGATGTGTTTTTTTATTTTGGTTGATGGAGTTTAAATTTTGGGTAACTATTTATGAAAACTTTTTTTTTTTTTCAAACAAGTCTAGTCAATGTAAAAGGTTGGCATACAAATTGACTCAAATATATCCTTATTGTAGAACACCCAAAAAAAAAAAAAAGAAACTTCTCATTTTATAGAGTTTTTTGGATCCATTCTTTATACTTTTTTTAAGTAGGCTTGCATGAAATGAGATAAGCGGCCGATGTTCAAGTTGGCATACAAATTGACTCAAATATACTTTTATTGTAGAACCCCAAAAAAGAAAAAAAAGCTGAAACTTCTCATTATATATATATATTTTTGCATGCATTTTTCCTATTTTTGTTTTGATAGGCTCGCATGAAAATAAAAAGTAGCTATTTGATATAATAAAAAGTTAGATATAAAAATAAAAATAAAAAAATGAATGAAACAGATAAAAATAACTTGTATATCCATACTTAAATAAATAAATAAAAATTACTAAGTAATAATTATAAAATATAATAAATATTATAAATAAAAAGAAGAAAGTTAATCCCTTCCTATCTTAATAGCAAATGTTTGGATCGGATGATAAAGATTGACATGGCCCAAAAAAATAAAAGAATGGAGACTAAATTATTATTTAAGAATTTTTTTTTTCAGAATTGAATAAAATAACAAATGACAAATTTCAATACCTATCATTGTCTTCCTAAATTTAAATTTTATTTGTCCTTCAAATTCGAAAGTTTGGGAAAAAATTAATAAAATGTTCAGATAATACAATTATAATTATATCTTTTTTTAACTAAAATTTGATATAATTATATTTTGATTATAGGGATAATAATTAAAATATTTTTATAAAATATTATATTCTATTAATAAATTCTGATCCATCCAAATGGAGAGAAGGCAATAGAAAAAAAAAAAAAAAAGATTGATGGGGTTTTATGAGAAAGCAATTGAAAGAGTGCTGACAAGTGTACCCTCTCGCTATCTCTCCTTCCTTGTTTCTTGCATATACGCCAATTCATTTTGTGACCCTACTCCCTCGCCACTTTGAGCGCTCTTTCTCCTTTCTGACTCGCATACACGCCAAGCATATGTCAGGGCAATGTCGGCCTTATTTTTAAAGAGGATGAATTTTTTAAAATTGTTATTATAAAATTTTCATAACAATTTTAAAATGTGTGTTATAAAAGGTAAAAATATGTATAAAATGTATATATTTTTCTTTTTTTGCTTCTCTTTTCATATTTTAAAATTTTCAAACTCAATTTTCAAGCGTACGTGAGATACCCATTCATGTGGCCATACATGTGCTGAGAATTTTGGCTTGAGTACATAGCCACAACTACGACTAAAAAAAAAAAAAAAGACGTGTGTTGAGATCAAGTCATGGGAAGGGTATTTATGTATTTTATTATCGCTTATTTTTATTTTATTTTATCAAACATATAAATAAAAGAATATTCTATTTCTTTTTTTATGTTATACTAAACGAATTTGATTCTTTTCTGTTTCATTTAATATTTATTTTTTGATTTTATCCTAATTTCATTGAAATATTTTTTATATACCAAAGGAATCATAATATTTGAAGTACTAAGACAAAAATACTTTTAATGACATTGGTAACTAGAGTAACAGATATATCATTCTTTTTATTTCTCTTAATTTTTAATTTGAATCCTTTGATGTATAAAAGAGAATCTTGTGAGAGAGAAAGCGAATCAATGAATGTAGCCTACTTACCGAAGATGATCCAAAATTCCTAGTCTCAATAAGGTCTCTTAATTCTCTACAAATATACTCTTTCCTGTACAGCTTGCTATCTTGTAAACTTACTTAAAATTATTGCACGTCATTCTGTGAATAAAAATATATAAAAATAATATTTATATTATCTTTAAAATTAATTTAAAATATAAGATTTATTAAAATAAATAATTTAATTATATGATTTATAATTATAATTTTTTCTTAATTTCTAAAGAGTTTAACTATTTTATCATTAAATAAAATTTTAAATTCTTGATTGATTAAAAAAATGAAGGTGAATTCACCAACCCAAATGATTGGGTGAAGACAGAAAAAGGAAAAAATTATATCTAAGAATTCATATCATATAAATTTTATGATAAAAAATTTTAAAAATTAAAATTATTTTTAAAAATTATTATTACCATCAAATTTTAAGAGATTTATTATTGGGTGTAAAAAATTTAACACTTTCTTATATTTAATAATAAATCTCTTAAAATTAGTAATAAATCCTCTAAAACTTTGAGATAAAAATGGTTTTTAATGATATTTTAATTTTAAAAATTTTTTATTATAAATTTTATATGATATAAAACTTTGAATATATTTTTTTTTTCAAAAAAAAAATTCCTATCATTACATATGACACATTTTTGTTGATGCCTCGGTGGATCTCTTACCGAATTGTTAATCCATGTATATATATATATATATATATTATAATTTTATTTATATTTACACCTAATGAATTTTTTTTTTAAAATTACTAGTAAATTTTTTAAAATTTTGTGATAAAAATAGTTCTTAATAGCATTTTATTTTTTTAAATTTTTTATCATAAATATTATATGATATAAGTTCTTAAATATATTTTTTTTTCAAAACAAAAAAACTTTCCTGACATCGCACAAGACACATTTTGTTGATACCTTGGTGGATCTCTCACCCAATTGTTAATATATATATATATATATATATATATATATATATATATATATATATATATATATATATATAATTTTATTTATATTTTTATTATCAATTTTTTATATAGTTAAATTTCATATTTGAATTATTTTTACATCTTATTAATTCATCCCACTAATTTATTATAACACTGTTAATTAAAAGATTTTTTTAATAAAAAAATGGCATAAATATGAAATGCCCTTTCCAATCCAAGGATTGTCGTTCCTATCTCCAACCACCGATGCTCCTTTTACCCACAGAATTTTGCATCTTTCCTGCAGTTCTTCTTCATACCTATTCTCATCAAATTTATTGGTCCCAATAGCAAGGTTTCTGTAATTCAAGAAGGCACTCAATAGTTTTTGGACACAAATGGGATCATACAACTGTACAACCTTCTAGCTTGAGTTGTGAAATTCTTTTCGATCTGCATTTGTTGGTTCATCCCAGTTCATTTAGGGGTTGAAGTGTAAAAAAAAAAAAAAAAAGTGAAAATGGAAAGAAAAAAATAGATAAAAATAATTTTTGTGTTTCTATTTTTAAAATAATAATTAAAAAAATTTTATAGACATTATACAAAGTAGGAAGTTCGCTATCAAACAAGCCATCAGAACTGAATTTTGAACAGATTTGTAGCAGAGCGAGGATAAACGTAACATCAAATGGGATTTCGGAATTGAAAACAAATCCTGTTTTCCCCAGTTCAGTTAACTTTTACCAAATCAGCTCTATCCCATATTCGCTGACTTTCAAGTCTCTATCAAGCAAAGATTCTAATTTCGTACTTAAATCGAAATAATTCTCTCCCAAGAGCACATAATAATCAATCGCAAATTGAAAGAGCAAAATTGCAGTGACAATAAAAATTCTCACGAACTTCAAATGAAAGCGGGTCTTTCAGGTCTTCGACAACTTCAAGAACTACTTCACCGAAATGAAATCATCATTTGAAAGAGAGGGAGATCGACGGAAAATTCTGGGGGCGAAGGGAGCATCAATGGGTTGGAGATGAATAAGATGATCGGTGTGTTGCGGAAAACGTTGCCATTTTCTGTTTTTTAAAAAAGGAAGTAAACGTTTAATTAACAGTATTTAAGGTTTACATAGCTTGTATAATATTATCTGCTCCGTCTATTTATATTTTATATTTTTTTTGTTATATTTTTTAACTGAACAAACTTTAAATTAACCGGTGAGATGTACAAATTATACAAATGTTAAATTTTAATAAAAGATTTGGAAATAAAGATTATATAATAAATTACGTACAATTTCTTTTAGTTTGTAAAAAAAAAAAAATACATCTAATAATAATATAAATTTAACTTGAAAGATAGAAGTCTTTTTTAATATTGCTAATATCTTTTTTGCTTATTATTTAGGATTAAACTTAGATATAATTTTTTAATGTTTTTATTATCAAATTCTTTAAACAAAATATAATAATTATATATTTTTTATTAAAATATTATAAGTATATAATGTGATTAAAGAATTATATATTTGTCAGTTAAAATTATACATTTATTATGTTATGATTAAAAAATTATATATTTAATTTATTTCAATTGAAAAACTTACTTAATAATAAAAATATAAGAATTATATATAAGTTTTTTTCTATTATTCATTATACGTAGAGATAGATCTTCTCGTTTTTCAAGTAATCTTCAGGGATCTTGAGCTGTTGGCCACATGATCTCTATAGATAGATGCTTTACACAAGAAAATTGCAACCACATCTCGATTACATTTTCATTTTCACCCTTATGTCAATCCTTGAAGCTGGAACGTGAATCTTGTTTTCAAAGAAAGCTACAAGGATCTTTGAGCTGTTTGCCACGTGCTCTCTTAATGATGCTCTACATCTTAATCATGTATCTAAAAATACTGATAACCTCCAGATACAAGGGAGACAAAATTTCGCTGCCAAAGAGTTCATTTCAATTCATTTAAATTAATTGGCAAAAGCCAAAGAATCGGGATTGGCCGTTTGTTACTTCTTTCCTTGTTTTGTTTTCAGGGGGGAGGGGGTTCGGCACGAGGGAGATGAGAGAAGGGACACCCCTCCCTTTTCTTTTTTCAAATTCCAAAGGTCTAAAGCCTAGGCATGTTTGGCATATATAAATTTTCTATCCAATTACTTTACCCATTTTTGTGATATTTTTAAAGATTGAATTGACTGTTGTAGTCGTAGTGATTATAAAATTATCAAAATTTTAGCTTAATATCTCAATATCTTTGGAGCATAAACATCTAACATCTTTGGAATATCCACAAAGCAAGCCCATTGCATGTATTTTTTTTTTTTTCTTCCTTATTCTTACGCAAGAAACAAAAACTACAATCCAATGAGAAGTAGGGTCCTAAATTGGGGAGGTGTTGGCGAACACACAACCACAAAACTAATTTTCACACACGGCTCAAGCTAGCCTTATTCCTTGGATACAATTAAGGATTTTCCATGATGATCAACTAGGTATTGACCAACACACCAAGTAAACACTCAATCTACGAACTAATTTACACTCAAGGGGAGGCACAAGCTCACTTTATTACTTGGATACAATCAAGGATCTTCCATGATGGTCAACTAGGTGTTGACCAACATTCCTGAATGCTGCCGTGCTTCCCTGAATTTGCAAGCTTCTTTTCACACGTTTTCCTTCGTTCGCCATACCCACTTCATTCTTTATAAATCATTGACTGCTACAGAACCCTAAAAATTCCATAAATTCATGGTTGTGGATCATTTGAATGCTCTTCTCAATGCCAACCACACCTGAAAGAAAAAGGGGTTACAATTTAATTAGTACTGAGAGAGGGAAAACCACCTAGCTACATTGCAGATAAGCATCAGGTTGGTTTGCTTTACCCATGGTGATAGCGCTAGCAAAAATGACACCTGAGAGGATGAATACAATGATGGATGCCCTCCTCAGAATTGTTATCATTTTTCTTACGAAGAATTGTCCCCAGAAGCCAGCCAAAATAGACACTGCTGTCAGGTACAATGCTGCCAAACAAATCAAGTGGCAATAAGGCTCGAGAATAGATATATTTGTATGATGATATAGTTATCGAGGCTCTGCAGTAGAGCTCTTAGCTATCCGATTGGCTCAAGATTCATAACAAATAATATTGTATCGTAATATATGAATCTAAAATTAATCTGATCGCTGAGAGCTAAACTCTCCATAGTATAATTCTAACTACCATATTAAAATTCATACATTGGGCTTCGGTAAAAGTACATTAGGATGTGGCCATGTGCAGTTGGTAAGAGCAGTGACGAATGGGTGTCAAACTTTAACCCATTGTCACTTTTAAGGCCAAGCAAAGTTGAAAAGAATCCAAAGTTGGAGAATTGACGGTAAATTACCGTAAGGAATGGGGAACCTCTTGAGAAGGTAAAATTCCACCACGGACAAAGATGAAGAGAACATCATGACAAATGTTGCTGTTGCACTAGCAACCTGCAATATAGATAATATAATCCTCAATTGATGATTGAATAGCTTAAAAATAGCCTGAATCTAGACAGCCTCGCCGCAATTGAATGCATGTGATCCCTACCTGGGGGATGACGCCAATCTCGAGAAGAAGAGGGCCCAAAATGAAGCCACCTCCAGAACCAAGTAGGCCACCAACAGTACCCCCTAAGATGCCACACAGTGCACAAAACGCAAGGTGCAGAGCTGTCCATTCTATTGAAGCCTCACAGATGGATTCTGGGTTGCCTGTGGTCAACCTCGTTTTATGCTCCTTGTACAACTTGACTGCTTCATAACCAAACAACACAAGTGCGATGGGAAACTGAAGCATCAAGAGGAAAAATTTATTAATAATTTTGGCCCCAGTACTCCGCAACATAATAAGTCAAATAACAAGTTGTGCTCATGGCCCCGGTGATTTGTCATCAAACCTGTAGGCAGAAAAGCACCCAGTACCACGCACTGCACGCCTCTACATCATTCTGGAGACAGCAGATCAACACGAAAAAAAATATATTCGAGAGTTATAACACAAATATAAACTTGAACGGTGTACGTGAGTGTGAGAGAGACTTGCCTTGATGACCTGAAGTAGTAGGAAAGAAACCCACACAATCATTAGCACCAAAATCCTTTTCCACCTAAGGTTGAAGCAAAGAATTTGCTGAATAATTTAAGCAAACAATGAGTAAAATTAATAACCAGTTCTTCTCACCAAAAAGTTAATTGAGAAATAAAAGATTTAGAAAATTAAGTGCAAAGATAAATAACATACCATAGGTGATTTTAATTAAGAAATAAAAGATTTAGAAAAGTGCAAAGAGAAATAACACACCATAGGTGATTTCTCTTCTTTAGGCATCAACGGTTCATATTCTGTGTCGATTAGAACTGCATGTATTTCAAGAAATCCAGTCACTGTCACTTTAAAATCAGAGAAAAATATAAAGCCACATGACAAAGTACATACATGAGTGGGACGCTGTGCAGAACAGTAATTATACTAATTTTTTATATCACCTTTTTTTTTTTTTTCATTTTGCTGTTACTTCAATGATTATTTGTTGATTCTGGCTCCCAAAAAAAATAATAATAATAATTTGTTGAGACACCATGGGTTTTTGATGAATGACATTATACAGTCAGAAGATGAGTCCTAGTCCTAGCTATAAGTTGAAATATGGCTGTCTTACGTTCACCACGGGAATTCACCATGGTCGCTTGTTGCTTGGCAATTTCTTTCTGCAGTAAGAAAACAAAATAAAATTACAGAGAAAACGCGGATGAGTTACTATAACCAAAAGTTTCTGTCGATATATAGCTTATAATATTTAATTACAATCGGACATCATGTAAAATATTGACCTTCAGAATAGTCTCTTCCTTCCACATCTCGATTCCCTTAAAGAAAGACCTGGATGAGGTCCCTGTCCAAAATATAAAAAAAAAAAGTTGTCGTCAGAGAAAAATAATAGTTTGTATTATGAGGCTCGAGAACTGTTCAATTCAAAGCATATGAAGGGTTCCTCTATTAAAAACAAAATTGGTTAGGGACCTATGAAGAGAATAATGATGAGGACAGTGATGAGCCAATAGGGGAAGACGACGCTCAGGGCGACGCCTACGGTGATTCCAAGCATAAGCATGGGCTGGAACAGAAGAGCCAGGTCATAATCTAATATGGGCACTTCTTTCGTTGGATGGGGCACTCTCAGATTATACCAAACTGATGACGCTGCTGCCCCCATTATCATACCTGCAGCAAACCCAACGGGAAAATTAATTACAACCCAAAGCACCAACTTCACAAGCAGTGACAGAGTAGAGAGCGTAAGAATCAGGCCAAAGACATAGTTGAATATTGTTTTTCATTTTTTTCTCCCGAAACATCCCTTTTAAAAGGCAACAGAAACGTCGACTCCAAGAAAATGGTGAGAAGAAATCAAGAAATCGTTCAAGTTCACCTTTTCTCAAACGACTTGCCTGTCTTCTTCAGCATTAGCGAACAAGATATATAAAACAGAAATTACAGAGACATAAGGAAGAGGGAAGATTACATTTGGAGAGAGCAGCAGCAGATTTGGTATCAAAGCCAAGAAGCAAAGTAAGCATTGGAACGAAAATGCCTCCTCCGCCCACCCCACCCACCGTTCCACATGCCGATCCTAGGAACCCAATCACCGTCGCTAGCACAAGTCTCCAACTCACCTTCAATTCCTGCACCCACAAACACAAACACAAATTAACACTCATATATGGATGTGTATGTATATAAATATATATATATAGTCTTGAGTTTACATATGCTAATTGATAAATTACCAGATAAATTATCTATGAGGAGAGAAAGAGAGACATACGGGCCAAACATGATCGGGTTCGGGGCCGTAACGGGCATGGGATTGGGAGGAAATGGAATTAGAGGGAGAAAGAGATATGGATGTTAGGGAAAATGGTTTGTAGGGGGTAAGGTTGACGAGGAAAAGGGAAGATAGGACAGCAGCAGAGAAGGCAGACAGAAGGTAGAAGACGAATGCTCTTGTGGCCATGGGGAAGGCGGCCAATATGGATGTTGAGAAGATTGAGCTAAACAACCCACGCGGCTAAGTTTGATATCTTGAGAATATACCAGCTATCCACCCGGGACAAATGCTATTTAACGCCGAAGAAGGGGGGGTGGGCTACTCTCACTGCATATCTCACGGGATTTTTGCGCCCCAAATGCCAATTCCGGATGAGATTACAGGCAACGCGGCATTCTGTTATTGGACAAACCTCTATATCACTCAACTTGTGAATTTTGTCGATGCCCATTTGTTGCACATTCTTAATAAAATTTTATGTGGGAAATTATTGTCTGCCAAAACTGCTTGTTCCTTCTTTACACCCTGGCCATCTCTCTCTCTAGGTATCTTTATCTAATTCTTTCTTTTTTTAATTCAATTTGTTTTGTAGTCAAATTTCCGTCTGCTCTGGACTCTTGAATATTCTCCTTTTAAATTCATTTCCGTTCTTATTCCTGCGACTGCGAACAATTAATACGGAAAGTCGATGATCTAGGAACTTCATCTCTTTTTCTCGTGGGTCAAACAAGCATCAACCAAACTAGGAATATCTCTCACCTTTTCTCTCCACGTCGAATTCAGGTCACGTTATTATTTCCTTCGTCGTAATAAGTTATGTCCTATATTTAACCGGATTTCATTCCCCCTATTATTTCTATATCCGACTCTCATTTCATTTCAGCTTGTTAATATTATGCTGTAAATAAAATTGGAAAAGAAAATAGATTTAAAAAATTTTGGATAATATTTTATTATAATTATTATTTAATAATATTTATTTTTAATTATTTTTTTAAAAATAAAATACGTGAGTCATTTTTCATCCACAAAGTTATTTTTTTCTTTCCAATTTTTTTAGTCATAATTTTTTGTGTATCAAACATTTTTAACATATTTTGAAGAAAAGTAACTTCTTTGAAAACAAATATATTGGAGAGGAGATTTTTATGGTATATATTAAGAAGTTAAAAGAGTTGAGCATTATTTTTAAAACAAGTATAGTGTTAAATATAACTTAATTAATCTTCAAGAAAAGTTAATCTAATTTAGTCTAAGATGTTAAAAATGTTGACTGAGAGGTTACATTAGTAATTTTCTTATTTTTTTGGGTAGCAGGACGAAAAGGACAAAGACACTAAAACCTAACAAATTGAAACTGCAGAAATGTCTGTCAACAGTGGAAGAGAGGTAGACAATGGGGGATCTCCATACCCTAATGCATTGTTTGGTACGAGGGTTCATATAGAAAAAAAAAAAAACATTAATAACTCAAAATTTTTTTTTCCTCTTCTTTCCTTTATTTTCTTTTCCTTTTCCTACGTTTCTACCATAAAGATATCCTCAAATTAAGCTTCATCAAGCCTCTAGCTCCACTCTTAGCAGCATTTGATGCATCTGTTTCCATTTCCGCTGGTTCAATATATTCCATTGGGAGCTGACAAAACCAACTTTAATTCTGGGATGAAAAGTTACTATGATTTTTTTTTTTTTTACCAAAAAGGAACAATACTGATGTCAAATTAAGGCAGAGCTAAGCTACACAAAAAACGTTACGCTACTGTTTAGATTGATTAACATTTCCGTCATGTGTTAAATCTATCACAAATCATCTTATAAATGAGATCCATGTCGTGAGGCATACGAAATTTCGTGTGTTATGCAACTTGATAAAGAATAATAATAATAATAATAATAATTTTTTCTTATTGTTTCTCTCCATTCCATATTAAATTATGTCCTTATGTTTGAAGCATAAATATATAATAATTATATGCTTCGCATTGTCAAATTCATTTTCTTTCTTAGAAAAATAGGGAAAACAAGTGATGGTTGTTAATTTGTGTTGATAAAAAAGTATGCAATTATCAATTTTATATTATGCATTGCTTTAATATTCGAAAATATAACTTAATTGTAAATTCATCATGACTAAAAATGGAACCTATTGAATCTCTTGATGGTCAAATCATTTTTGGATTTAAAACAAAATCACAATTTAAAATACTAACTAAAGCGACACAATAAATTTATTAAACATTACATTGATAAGGACAACATTTTTTAAAAACCAAAAAAAAAACCTTTATTATTTATTATGTTTCTATATGCATTTTTATAGCAGCTTATATATTCAATTTTAAGTACATATTAGTAAATAACTGTTATAAGCCTATGTTTTTTATCATTTAATTTAAATTAATTAGTTTCACAAGGCCAAAAGAAGTATAACTTTAAATATTGAGAAAGATATAGAAGTGAATATTAATACTATATTATTATTATTATTATTAATTAAAGCTTATTTTTAAATATAAATTCTTAACAATTGCACAAAATCAATATCATATAATACTTTACATAAAAATTGGAGTTCATTTTGGGTGCTCTTTTATTATTAAGCAATCTGTACTTTTGTATATTATAATATGATTTGATTTGATTTATCAATGTTATATAAAGTTATAGTTTAAAATCACGTTTGAATTAGATGTTAAACTTGAAGCTAAAATATTCGTACGTCAAAATATAAATTAAAATAATATTTAATTCTTTAATAATACATTAGTACAAAAAACAATTCCATGGAATTGATGGAAAAATGGAAATGTGTATTGTGCGCATCATAATTTGGCAGCTGACCCATGAAGGGGAAACATCAATTGCAGGGAAAGAACAAAACTCAATCAGTGATTGGAGGAAGTTAAAAGTTAAAACCACAAAGTAAGAGAGTGATTTGATTAACCTAAGTTGTTGGAGAGGTTGGTGGATTTCCATTTTCCATCCACAACTGACACCGTTAGTTTGCCAAAATATCTCTCTAAATCCGAAAATGTCAAATCAAGTGGGACACTTTGAGTACGAGCCATGATTATAATATAGAATGTCGCTGCACTGTGTTTTTGTCCGCTATACACTTGGTCAAAAAAGGAGCATGCTTCATTGCCATTACTTAATTGTTTTGCTTTCTTTATCAGCCCAGGTTGGGTTAAATATGGATAAGTTGCATTATGATTTTAATCTATGTTTCAATTATATATAGAGTTTGGGGGCGCACCTTTTTCACCTGATAGGGTATAAATTGATATTTTCACATCACCAGGTCCCCCACATCAATGATTCATGGAGAGATTTGGACAAATGGAAAAACACATTAATGGACTAGCTGTCACAATCTGAGTAGTGAACACGTTGCCAATTGATAAATGAAACCATAATCCAAACCAAACATGACTTGTCTGTGGCTATTGACTAGTCATTGGAAACAAATCGAATACTATGATGAAATAGGTTTGTCCATACGTTGTATACGGCCAGTTTGGTGTTACCTCATCCTCATCCTGACTTGGTACTGGTGCCTCATTTACTTGAATGAAATGACTTTGCTAGGAATAAGACTAAAAATGGTAAGCAAAATGGGCCACGATTCTATTCGTATTTCAGAATCCACACTAATACATACCCGCATCGTAGGCCCTGACTCTTGGCTCTCTCCTAGTAGGCTGAGAATCTCAAGTCTTAACTTTTAAGGCCCACAACCGTAAAGAGCCCTTTGGCTTTTGAAGAGTCAAAACAAATGGGCTAGCCTACCATGAGCGATGGGTTAAATAAGTTGTTTAAATCTATTGCCTAATAAGATAGACTAAGATCTTAAACCCTAACCCAATCCGTTTAACCCACCTAAAAAAATAAAAATAAAATTAAAGCACTTTTACTTGCCGTGAACCAGCGACATATACTCTAAGATTATGCCCTTCAATTCCTGCGTATCCCAAGCCAAAATAAGGGGAGACCAAAGGGCAACATATATTCTAATATTCATGACCAAGCAAGCATGACACTAGAAACAAAAAATGGCTCTTACAAACAATCGTAACGCAGATGACAGATCCAAGCAAATATAACAATACAAACACAGATCATTAAAAACAAAAAAAAAAAGACTCTTACTGTCCTATAGAAGTCGGATCCATAGGAAAAAATGCCTACCTTGAATCCTTGATGACTTGATCATGCTTGAAGCGTTGGCATCTAGTACTTTCATTAGTTTTGAAACAAATCAATCAGAATCATGACTGACTGATCAGTCTGATTTTATTCATTGAATGATACTCCTACAAAAATGACAAATATGAGGGCACGATTTCTCTCTAAGCGCATATTGACGTGGTAGTGCTTTTTTCTTTTAATGACGCAGTTATAAATTTTTTTACTGTTTGTAAAAAATTATATATAATTTTTTATATTTTTATTATCAAATATATAATTTTTCAATTAAATCATATATTGATTATTAAAATAAACTACATCTAATTCAACCCATCTACAAATATCCCTCAATATTGAGCACACATGGTAAATCGTCACAGACTTGTAAACAGGACTAAGCCATCGCTACTCTGAAAAACGTCCAATCGTTTTGTTTTGGACATTATCTACTATGATGAATCAATCAGGCCCATGCAAAATCCCTCGAGGCCACTCACTATTAATCCTATTAACGGCTAAAAGGGCTAAGGACTAGACCCGTCTAAAGAAAGCCCACACCATACGATTCTGCCACACAAACCTGCAGTATATAGGAAACAACAACGAACGCTTGTTTTCTTCTCTATTTCAAAACCAAAAGCTGAATATCATGAAGGAAGACAATAATGAAATAAAATAAACAAGAAAGGATATTAATCAGGAAATTTGAGAGCCAGAAGAACGCAACATCTTATTACACATTAATATATATATATATATCCAGTAGTAGTCCCAAGCCTAGATCACATTTTCTCGCGGCGCTCCACGCGGACGGTGCCTTCATCACCCCAGCGTCCCACATCGTTGAAGGTCTGACCCGCCATCTGATCCGATGCTTTCAGCGTCGCAGCCACCGCTCCTGGCCGACTCTCCTCCACATCTATCACCAACTTCTCTCCACTCCTTCCCCTCCCTCTATCCCTGTCCATTTTCAACCATTATCTCTTCTACTTTTTTTTTTTTTTTTGAATTATCCAATTCTATAATCAAATAAGCATCAACCCAAAATGATTTAAAAAGAAAGAAAAAGAAAAAAAAAGACTTACCGATCACCTTCAGTATTGGATTCATAGGCCTTTCGGCTTGCTTCGTCTCTATAATCTTTCCCTTGCAGTTTTAGCTCGTCCATTTTCTGCCTTGACTCTTGCTCTGCTTCGCTCAGTTTTTCCTGCATCCTCACAATTGCGTCATCTCATGTTTGTTTTCTTAAACGCCATGTATCATTTATAACTAGTCAATGATGTGAAATCGAAATACGATAAATGCATTAATATAAACATTGAGACCTTGGTCTTCTCCTTTGTCTCTGCAGCTTTCTGCTTGGCTGCTTCAGTGGTCTCTGCAGTCTTATTCTTAGCTGCCTCCGTCGTCTCTGATGCCTTCTGCTTTGTCGCCTCCGCCGTCTCCGACGCCTTCTGCTTGGTCGCCTCCGTGGTCTCAGCAGCCTTATTCTTGGCCGACTCCGCCGTCTCTGAAGCCATCTGCTTGGTTTCCTCTTTCTTTCCGGTCAAGTAACCCATAGCCCTTTTAGCGGCATCCGCAGCGGAGTCCTTCAGCTCCCCAAGCTTCCCCACGGTAGTGTCCTTCCCCTCTTTAGCTTTCTGAGCTGTATAGTCTTTGTACTCCCCTGCCTTCTGCATAGTGGCGTCCTTTCCTTCCTTCGCCTTCTCTGCTGCAAAGTCCTTGTACTCCCCTGCCTTTTGCATCGTAGTGTCCTTAGCTTCCTTGGCCTTCTGAGCCGCATAATCTGTGTACTCCCCCCCTTTCTGCATCGTCGAGTCCTTAGCTTCCTTGGCCTTCTGAGCCGCATAATCTGTGTATTCTCCAGCTTTTGCCTTCGTTGCATCCTTGGTTTCCTTGGCCTTCTGAGCTGCAGAGTCTGCATACTCCCCGACTTTGGAACCCGCTTCCCGTGGGGTCTCCTTCGCCTCCTCTGTAGTGTAATCCCTGTACTCGTTAACATTCCCGGTGGCAGAATCATAAACCCCACGAGACTTGTCAGCTGATATGTCTCTCACTTCCCCTCCTTTATCCTCGTCAAACTCATGATTCTTTCCAACCACAGCTTCCTTTGCGTGCTCGTATGTGTCCTGCACTGCCCTCATCATGGACCCTATAACACCAGGCTTCTGCTGCTGCTGCTCGTCACTAAGTCGATGACCTTCTTCATACTTTTTGGCTCTATTGGCGTCTTCAAGGTCTTTAGCAGCTAACTTCGTGGCTGCCTCGGCTCGTTCCTCCTTGAATCGCCTTTCCGAACTCATCTTAGCCCCTTCCTCGCGCTCTCTTTCTCTATTCACATCTCCAACATCTTTAGCGGCAAGCTTCGCTGCTGCCTCAGCTCGGTCTTCTTTGAATTGTCTTGACGCCATTGCTGTCCAATTTCACTTCCTCACCCACTGCAATTATAAAAACACACAAGAAAGAGATATTGTTTCAAGTGCTGAATTTTGATTTCTTATGGTGCTAATATGAAAGGGAGCAATTTCTGGTTAATATATAAACCGCGACTATTGAGGGAATAATGACACGCGTAATAGGATTGCGACTAAAAATGCCACGTGTTGGAAGGTGTCGCTGGTGACACTTGGCAGCCATGCTCACGAGGTATGTGACACGTTATTATGAGATTCTTCTCGGTTAATTGTGACATGACAGTAAAGCATGGAAAAACATGTAGTCTAATTTGGGAGGACGGTGCAAGACTGACAAAATGAGAGCGTATGTCCACGTGTGTAATGACGTGGCACATTGTGGCTAAGGGGTAAGTCAAAGCGGTTGAGTTGACCACCCGGTTTGTGGGCTGGATCATTTGGATGAGCATGAGCTAGCTTCTCTTCTGGGGATTTCCTTTCATGTGGATAAGTTTAATTTTTCGTTGAGTACTAAAAATTTAAATGTCAGTTACTCCAGAAAAAAATCTTGTATGTCAAGAGCTTATAAACATATTAGCAAATACAAGACTGAACTGAAGTTGATATTTTCGCGCAGAACTAATTATGAGGAAAGTTCAGTTCATTCTGAAAGTGATTATATACATGCAAATAATTTTGTTATCTTAGTATTTAAAAGATTTAGTATGCACCGTGGAACAGGATATATATATATATATATATCTATATATATATATAATCATAATTATAATTGAGAAGAGAGTAAAGAAATTGTAAATTGCCAGAATCATATTCTACTTATTGCATATTCTTTTGTTAGTTGACATTCAATTATGATTTATTTTTCTAAGAAAGATTCGAAATACCACAATTTTAACATTTTCATTGTGCATGCTCTCCAGGGCGGGCACTATAGTATGATTTGTGTGTGTGGGCTTTTTAAGTTGCTGTTTACTTAAATGTTCTAGTCCATATGTAAATTTTAATAATTTGGATCAGAAATTCAGGATATTGGATTAAGAAAAAAGCGAAACTTATATATGAACGTTACAAAATATGATATATCTCTTGGTTTTAGAGTGTTTGTTGGTACTTACCAAAAAAAAATTGCTTATTGGAAAGTAATTAAGTAGATAAATATATTTTGACATTTTATTAAAGGCCACTGGAACTTAATTAATTAGATAATTATTTTTATAAATTCCATTACGAACGTGTCTTGGCCCAAGATAGAATTATAATCCTTGACGGCAAAATAATGAAAAAAGAAATGGCAAAATATACATTTGTCCTTTAATTTTATTTTAAAATTTATTTTAATCTTTTAATTAATTTCATGTTGCTTCGATTTGATTTTTAATTTTATTTTTATCTTTCAATTTTTTATTTCAATTTAATTTATTAACTTTACCTCAAGTTTTATTATTGTTTCTAAATTTTATTTTGATCCATTTTAAAAACTATCCAAATGTTTTCTTCCCTCTAACATTATAAAATACTAGATTCTAATAACCTTTTACCAACTTAAACTCACTTATTATAATATCTTTATTACCACACAAATGTGGTGTTTTATAAATTCAATATAATGTATCATTGATCTCCTTCTGACAATACTTGTAAAAATTGAAAGAAAATGAAAGTATTAGTTAAATTAAAGCAATAATATAGGAAAATGATATTATGACAAATAACATTTAAGTTAGAAAAAAGTTATCAGAGTTAAACAATTAAGTAGTCATCTAAAGCTTTTCTATAAAGTACCTTGATAATGTAAGAAAGAAGAAAATATTTAAATAGTTTTTACAAATTAAAAGATCAAATTAAAATAAAGTAAAAAAAAAAAACTTGAGATCAAATTAAAAAATTAAATTAAATTAAAAGATTAAAGTAAAATTTAAAATGAACTTAAAGAATCAAATTAAAATAAAAAAACTTCCTCAAGCAAAATTAAGAGGTTAAACATATGTTTTTACTCTTTTTTTTTTTAATAAATAACTGAACAGAAATTTGATTTAATGGTTCTCATTAACTAAAAGAATGAGGATTCTATAATTTTGCGGTTCATTCAAATGATTTAGTGGTGCACAACCCATATCTACATATGACGAAGATTTATAATATTTTATATACATAAAGCTTGATTTAGTAAGATCTGGAAAAAAAACTCAACATAAAATTATCAATAAAAACTATAATACATGATGTATTTTTTAATTAACTAAAGGATTACACGTATAAAATATTATAAATCTTATTCATGTATAGATTTTGAGAGCATTAAAAAAAAAAATTTGGCCGTGCTCCCATCCTGTCCACCGGAGAGGATGCTCATGCTAACTAATCACACTCTTGGCTCTTAATGGCTTATAACAAAAGTTATATAGTATAGTCTAACAAACACCAGCATCCAATAAAGAAAACTAAAATTTTATTTATTAAAAAAAGAATCACAAATTACGAATCTGAAACTCTTGTGAGTAATTTGTCCACCCGGTCACAACTTGAGATGAGAGTCATTGATCATGGTGAACTTTGAAGTTCAATCTTCGAAGCCATACAGAATGAAGGATCATATGGAAGACATCGAATCGCTTAGGGGGATAATGTACCTCAAAATGTCTCCTAATTTGCCCCACTCTTCTCTTCTTTCTTATATACTGCCTCGGAGAAATGCTCATTAGTATTTTCTTCAAGTTGGGTATGTCATTCACTGAAACCTCCACCGAGAACGATTTCCAATTCAAAACATCACTGAAGGGAGGCACATAATGGTCTGAAATAAGCACGGGCACGCACCCTGTGTAGATTGCCTCCACCACTCTTGGGCTTGCTACCTCGTACCCACTAGGACAAAGGCAGTACTTGCTCTTCCTCAGCATCTCATAGTACGACACACCCTTTGGGAGGTACCTGTGGACCTGAATATCTTCGTCCTTTTCCTCCCAGTGCTCCAGAAGAACAGGCCTTATAGGCCCATGAAGCCCTCCTGCAAAGAATGCCAGAATTGAACGCCTGGATGCAGATGGCCCACCAACGAAACCATTTATTGTTCCAGTTTGCAGATTAATCTCTGGCAATGATACATCCTTTGCAGGATTGAATCCCTCAGAGGTGTTTGCATTGCAAAGCACACGAATCGAGTTTTTGTGCATGTTGGGAACGGAAAATGAAGTTTCTGGTCCCTGAAAAAGAACCCAAAAGCAAAAAAAGCTTCAATAATCAGTACAGTTTCAAATTAGACATGACATTCCTGATTTGTATCGTGTTAGGTGATCTTTCGTACCCAGTCATGGCAAGCGAGCATGAAATGATCGGCTCCGAGGCTTCGGTTCCAATAGGGATATCTTGAAGCAATGAGATCTACATAGTCACTGACAGTTTTTCTTATGGGCCCAAAATCATGAGAGTCGCGTACATACACAAATTGAACCATCATTGCTACACTAAAAGGAAGGAAGAACACATGTGCTTTCTCAGGGTCTGTTGTTCGGAACTGCTTGTTTATCTCAATAGCGTGGATGAAGTTCCCCTCCGTGGCGTATATGCTTTTGCAAGGTCCATTATGAAATACTGGCGGCTCCCCTTCTTCATACACAAATACCTTGAACTGTTTCTCCATTTCTATGTAGCTTCTGTCATAAGCAAAGAATAATGAGTGACCAAGCAAAGAATAATGAGTGACCAAAATGAAACATTTCCTCTGGATCCAATATGAAAGCAAATGAATTACCTGTGAAAGGCATTGCCATTCCGATACATTGGGCCCACAGGGACATAGTCCGGATCCTGTGTTTGATTGCCGTTTCTGGCTTCTCTAATTACAGCTCGAGCTTGTATGAGTTTAGCTTCTGTTCTATCTAGGATGCTGAACTTTCTTTCCCTCCTCTGTTTCACTATAGGAACATAAGATTCGTTCATAGGATCAGCCCTGGGCCAAATTCCGGAGACGTTGTGGATTTCTTCTGTTTCGTTCTGTTCAAAAAGTTCTGTAATTAGTTTTAGCACATAATTTTTTTTTTTTAAAGCGCGACATAAATTTCATTAACGCCTTTCTCACTGGGGAAAAATTAAGAGAAAGCACAATCAATATCTATTAAGGATTCGTACATCAAGGCAACGATTACAAACTAAAATCCAGGTTGAAATAGCCCTTTGAGTAAGATCCAATGGAAAAAAGAGGCATGTTAAAAAAAATAGATATAATAATAGCTCCTCCCCCTGGACAATAAAGAAAGGATCTGTGTTTGTGTCTCGAAAATTAATAAAGACATTTGTATAACCAAACAAGGTCAAATTGTGCAACAAAATCACAAAGGTCCATTAGATTTTTGTGGCAAGAGCACACACTAAACTAAGGTGTCATCAGCTGTGCTAGGTGGTAGAATCCTTTTGCAGGATTAACAACAATATTAAAAAAGTTTATTATTTTACATTATAGTTGTGCTATTCATCAGTGCTCTGGAAAAAAAAAAATCTCATTGTCATAGATCAGAAGAAAAGGAGAAAAAGGATGCGCATTGCGGCTGGACATGACTACCCATGAGTGGGTTAGACATTAGTCTTCTCAAATGATTAATTATTTATGCAAAAGATTAAGTCGAAATCAAATATGAATGGCTTTAATTACATTTTATCCTTTTTAAATGCAATTAGATCATCTAGTATTTATTGATTTTCCATCAGGGAAAGCTTCGATAAATTATTTATACGGACAGGTTCAGAATACTATACTGAAGGCCAAAATTCTGTTGAGGACAAAAAAGATGAAATAATGAAAGTGAAGAGAAAATTCATAAAAGCACAAACTAGAATTAGAAACGGCCGGAACTCTTACAGGTAATAGAAGTGTGTTTATAGCCTGAACGGAAAGCGGAGGAGTGGAGGAATGACTGAAGGCAGTATCATCAGAGATAGCTTTCTCCTCCTTACCGTGAGCATCGTCCACGGCCACCACCACTCTTGACCTTAAATCCACAACCCCCTCTCTCTGTTTTCCAGATGAATCAGGAATTTCCGTAGTGTTCACACCACTACTGGTTAAGGAAGAAGAAGAAGAAGAGGGGTTAAGAGAGCTCCATACAAAAGGCTGGTTAGCAACAAGTACCCAGTTGGAGGGGCTTGGACCCCACACAGAAACAAGCCCAGCAACCACTACAAGAGGCACCATAAACAACAAAAGCTTCACTGATGAACATGACTTTGAACCCATCCATGCACCACCATTTCTTCTACCACTAACCATTTTCATTTGTTTCTCTCAAGCTCAATCCTTGAGAATTATAAGGACCTCTATATATATAACAAGCTAGCCAGTTTCCTCTCTTCACTGGTCTGTATCTACAGTTACATGGTGACAGAAATTAACGCCTCTGTTTTTGTGTTATGTCTCTGTTTCTTTATACAGAGAGGTGGGTTTAGAAAGAAGGAGGAGTTTTGATAATAAATGGTTGCGATACCAGGCCAGGCGTCTTCATACTCCATCCTCAATATCCGAGTTTTTTCATGCAACTTTTCGAGTTTCCGATTTTACCCTTTTTCCCTGCTCTTTACCAGCAACCCACCGATTTTCTCCTTGAATGCACTCCCCGCTACCTTCGTCCTCCCCTTTCTGAGCTTTGTAATTAAGGCACCTATTTTCGTCCCCACGTGTCGCATTACCCTTTTCTTCTCCTTCAACGTGTCGTTTTGAATTCTAACATACTACGCAAATGTGATGTACTTCAGACAAGGGTACCCCCTGCCGTTTTACTGTCCAACTTAATCATTAATATGTCATATATTTTTATGTTTATACTTATAAGTAGTTGGTAATTTTAGGTTGCATACTATTATTTTTAAAAATTTTTTATTTAGAAGAATTACACAAAATCCCGTGCAAGCTAGACGGAGTCAAAACTAGTTATATTCAAATTTCAAATGGCCAGTTTTTTTAATTTCTTTAACTGTCTTCTAATTCATCTCTGTATTCCTATTCAGAAGAGCAAATATTGTTAGTGACCAAACTACAAAAGAATCAAAAAAGAAAAAAAAGCACAGGGTCAATTTTTTTTTAATTCCCCAGAGGCAATTCCTCTTCAAGAAAAAAGAAAGTGAGGGAGAAAGAAATTTTCAAAAGGGGCAGATTGGTAATTTCAACGGAAAATTAGCTTTCGGACCTGAGTTAAAGATTTTGGCCTCTCATGCATGCCACCTCCCATTTATTTCATCAGCGTGAGAAAGGAATCCCAGGTATTTCTATTTTTTTTATTAATGCCTGTTATTTTCAGCCGCTTCACAGTTTATGCAGAGCAAAATCCAACATTTTCCATTTAAAATAATACCATGAAAGGGTAGGAAAATTGTCAAAAATATTGTTATCACCCAAAACACAGCTAGCTCAGTATTAATGTTGGTTTATATGTGTTTAATCTTGAAACATTTACAAGACCAGTAGATAATTAAGATAAAACTTTTCCCAACTCCTCCATGATTTGACTCATTCCTCTGTGGTCCTTCTTCCTAGAAGCGTATATGTCACTCGCAAACACTTATTAATTGCTCGGTTGTACAAAGCTTTCTGAGCTTAGATGCAAAGATGCATGACAAATTAGAAAATGAGATATATTTTGATGTGTGCTGTTGGCCCTAATTATTGCTTGCTATGCTCAAGCCTGACTGAAAAAGATAGAGAGTCAATGGTGGTTTTCGATACCACAGGCTAGCAAATATACCGTGAGAATGAAGTGTGTGGTTTATTTCTATTGAACAAGTCAATACGTACGGTGTGTACATAATGCGAAAACCACAGGCAACAGTTTTTTTTGGGGGGGGTTTTCTTTTATATGAATTACAGCTATTTTTTATTGTCTGTGATTTAGCGTTAATTAAATATGTTTACAAGGAATGCATAAGAGAGTTGCTAGATGTATAAACAAAGAAGAATAGTGTAAATTTAAAGTTACTAACTTCCGGCAAATTAAATTAGTGAAAATCTTATGATTAGGGAACGCATCTTCTAGAATTCGGGCTATGGAGTTTGCAAGAGAGTTTGGCAAATTTCTATCGCCCAATGTTTTAATAGAGTTTTTTTTTTTTTTTAATTACGTGGGTGGGAGGAGTGGATGGGATTCGAACCCTTGACCCTCTGTCACTGTGACCCAATACCATTGGCTCAACAAAAGTTACTCTGTTATTTGTTCTTGCCACAAAGTAAAAATGCAATGTTTAAATAAGTTTCATTTGCTTTTGACATTTTCTCTCACAAACCGTCTTTGCAGCATAATTTCAGGGAAATTGAAGATTACCAAAATACACAACCTATGGCGGCATTTGAAGGTTTGATAATTATGGTCACTTATATTCTTCTATCTCTCAATTGTGGTGGTTGAACTGTAAGTCTCTATTTTATCTGAAAAATAATAATTTAAGAGAATAACAATACAAGAAGATACCATATTTTTAAATTAGTTCCTATGCAAATTTAACTCATTTCAAAGATTAAAATTTCAATAGCAACTATTCATTTATATGATTTATAAAATGTTAATTCTGGTAAAATATAGATATAATGTACCACACAAGTTTGAATTTTGGAATACCCTAAATACTGAAGACGAGATTTAATATAGCCAAGATTATACTATATAATTCTTTGATGCTTAGATCCCTCAACTTTAATTTCCCATGGTTTGTTCTAAAGCTTCTTGTGAATGCAACATCGTCTTCCATGCAATGAAACATACATTTAATGGGAATAAAGCTTATTATTTACACGTTGTGTTTTTATCTTGTGGCAAGGACAAATGGCATAGTAATCTCTGTTGAAGCTTTGGATGATAGAAATTTGTAGAAGTCTACTGCGAACTCACAGCCCAAACTTTAAAGGATCTGTTCCCGTTATGATTAAAACATATTAAAAAATTATTTGACTTTTGACCGATAACAAGATAGAGTATAGCCAATGCAGAAAACAAATGCATGATAATTACAATAAGAGATATTTTCAATCCCCCAGAATGAGAGGAAAAACCAATACAGAAACAATTAGTGGCCTTAATTAATTTCAATTAGCACGTATGTTTGCCCTCATGTACTGTTCCCTTTGGACCACCTTATGATAATAGTTCTAATCACATGTGTCTAACCATAAACGGATGCTACATAAATCGAAGTATCCTTATATCCAAAACAGCAATCTAAGTCCCCACAATTTTTACGGAAATATAAAATACTCCTTACATCTTTCTCATCTGTGAAACTGTGATTGCGAAAGCCAGCCATTGTAGGAATTGGTTTCTCTGGTCCTGTTTGAGTATGCTCTTGTAATCTGGACTGTTCAGAATAAATCAGGACGGTCCAGATTTTATTTTAAATTTTTTTAATTTTTTAAATATAAAAAATAAAATAAAAATAAATTTATATTATAAATTTACAAAAAAATTAAAAATTGATATTTAAAAAATTAAAAAAATTTAAAATAAAATCTAAACTATCTAAATTATATAAAAACTACAAGAGGAGAGAAATTGGTTCCGCCATTGTATGCCCATGGCTACACATATAAGAACCTACACGTCACAATCATTAACCTCTCCCTCTCTCTTACGTCTTTTTTCAGTTTTATCATTTTGTATGGTGCTTTAACCCGTCATCTCAGCCTGCCTCCTTGTTTTATGCGCCGTTTTAGACGCGTTGGATTTACGCTTTGGGACTTGATTTGGCCCATCATCTTGTTTCCCAACTTCATTTTACTTGTTATAAGTTTGACACAATCCAGATTAAAAAATTTGGGGTTAGTTTTTTCCTTTCTTTTTTTGTTTGGTGATTAATTAATGAGATGATAATGAAATCACAATTCTGGATTTTCTCCGATTAATCCCTAAATGCACAATCTCAATTTAAAAAAAAAAAACAAGAAATCAGTGAATAGATCCTCGAGAGTGAATCCCCTGTATTATTTTCTCTTTCTCGCACAAGATCCTACACGATCATATTTCATGAATAGAAGCACCGTTTTTCTGCGTTGCGGTGAGTGACTTGTGAGGATTGGGGATATGTTAAATAAGCAATGAAGAGGAACCCGTGGGGATCTGTCTTCACTATTTTGTTAACGAAACGGCGCCGCAGAGGGCAGTTCGGATTCAGCATTCCCAATCAATTCAGCTCGAAATGAAATAACTAAAATGGGTCAAAGGGCAATAGGTTCTCAGCTTTCAATAGTTGGATATTTCTTTCTATTTAACTAGATCGAGTCACATTGGAATTGAATAGCTTGCAAACAGCTTGAGCAAATTAACTCATCCATGTGCTTATACATTCCCAATTTATAACGCATAAATGCTTCTCGTGGTTCCTTAGATTAATTAATCTCCAGATGCTTTCATAAATGAACTCCTAACTGACCATTCCTTAATTTAATTGTAAGGTGTCAAAAAGGCCGAAAATTGATGGGCATTGCCGCTATGTATAAGTGAAGCTATTATTAACACAGCCAATTTCCCGAGAAAACGCACGTCTAGATCTAGCCTGACGTGGACGTTCTGGAATTTAATCAATGTCATATGCTGCCAAACGAAAATGAAAAAGAAATTAAAAAATTTTGTATAACATTTATTATATTTTTGTTATAATTACCTAACAACATTTATCTTTTATTATTCCTTTTTTAAAATATGAGTTCATTTTATATCTATTTTATTTTATTTTATTTTATTTTTTGTTCATATACCTAACCCTATTTATCAAACAACATGTATAGTTGACAAATGTAGCAAAAAGGAAAGAAAAACCAGAGAAATTGATGGCTACTATGTTATATGATATTAACATACGCATGGATTTGTTGACCTCTTGCATCACGACCAGCTCTATGCATGTCACAGAATATGTAACTGATGAAATGTTGTGGCTGTACATAAACTACAGAAATTAAATTAAAAGGATTCCAGAACGCGATATGCCTCTGACGCATTTCACCAAGCACACAACCACACTAAACTGCATGCTTTTGCAGCAAAAGAGAATATTGGAGTGATGGTTGTGGCGGTTCATGTAGTTTCAGGGAACAAAGGAATGATGGGTTTTGGCTTTTGAGGAAGCGATGGGGGGAGGGAACTAAGAAGACGGACAACTGTACATCTATATCCAATTTCAAGGCCCCAACCTTGATCTTTTGATGAATCCGGATTTTGAATTTGGAGTTACGTGTCTTACTTAGAGATTTAAATGATTTGAATTTTATATTTTTTTAATTAAACATTATTTTTTTAAAAAATTTAAGAGTTAAAAACGAGATCATTATTCTTTCAATTTAATCCTTTAAAAATAAAATATCTCAATTTAATCTTTAATCATTTTCCTCAAATCAAATTAGTCATTCCATTAGGTAAAAACGAGATCTTATATAAATTTGCTTAGTTGTTTTCAACCCTCAAAATGACATTGTTTTTATATCCAAGTTTGATTTTTGTGCATAAAAAATCACACATTACATGGGGAAAGTACCATTTTGTTTAGAAAAATGTTTAAATGATTAAATGAAGAGATTTTATTTTTGAAAGATTAAATCAAGAGAAAAACAATCTTTTCAAGAATTAAATTGAGAGATTTAATTTTTGAAAAACTAAATTATAAAATAAAATTTTTAAAAAATTAAAACATTAATTTACTCTGTATTTTTAAAACTTCCACAAAAACCAATTTAACTTTTATTAGATTATTTATTTATTTTTTGTTTATAACTTTACTGACAAAACTACCTTTGTTAGTCTTCCGTTACTCGTCCTTGCCTTTCACTCTTCTTCGCAGCTGTCCCTCCCACTCCCTCCATCATCTTCTTTACTTTTCCTCCTCCATTATTTGCCCAGATTGTTAATTACAGTTATGCGTCATTTTCCTTTTCGTAGAGAGGATCCAGATGAAGCAAAAACGCATCAAAGATTCTACACATATGACAAGAACCGAAGCAATCGGATCAGTGAGAGAGAATGAACGAGAAGCATCGAATTCAAACTAGCATCAGATTGCTGATCTTACTCATTTCTTCTCATGCAGATTTTGATCAAACACTTGGACTTCTTCAAAAACCTGCATGCCCAATTTTGTAAGCCAAAAGAAACTGCATTAATTTCCGCGGTGTATACATGCAAAAGGATTAAATGTCAGCTGTTGCATGCATTTTAAGGTTGGCAACGGACCCTCCTTGAGTGGTTTGACTTTCTTGAGTTCTAATTTACATGTTTTTGGAATATTTTACTATATCGTATTTCTCAGCTCCTTTAATGGGAAGGAGCTCTTGCGTGCAAAGCTATATATTTGGATCCTCAAAACTTGGTTTCTTAAGATTTCTGAACGTTACATACCATCACCAGAGTTTTGAAGTACTCAAATACAAATAACCCGGACTGACAACTTCAAACTTTCGAAGCATTGGCAGGAGGTATGTGTGCTTCTGTTTTCTTTATTATTTAGATATTGTTTATGTTTTGCATATCCATTAAGATATTTATATTAAACAGTTCAGGGTAGGACTTCTAGACGTGATAGTCCTTCCCGATCCTAACGCACAAAACAACAATCATGTACAGAGAGAGGGCTATAAATTTGTGAGAGCAATTTTTTCTTTTCTTCTTTTCCCTGAAAACCATGGTGGCAAAGCTACGTGGAAATTTGTAACTTTAACCATATAAAACACTAAATGTAAATTCACTTGAAAAAAAAAAAAAGGCTCCTCAATGGTATCTAATTTAATGGAAAGTGTCTTCATCTTGACACAGCATTTTACATTAAAAAAAAAAACAATTACTAAGCACAAGACTCTTTCTCTAGCCCTGTTACTTCTCTCTCTTTCTACAAAATTTCGTTGCAACAAATGTTCTTTCTTTGTGTTGGTCCTTTAACAATCAGAAAAGAACCACACCACATTGGATTTAAGCATCCACAAGAGTGGAAATGACTTCAAGTTGCATAAATTATTTTTGAGGTTTATGCTTGTCTTTTTTCTTTCTTTTCTTTTTTCAAAAGAGAAGTTATTTTAGATTTTAAAACTGAAGAGAATTCATTTAGGGTATTTTAGGATTTTCGATATAATTGGATAATGGAAAGTTAACAATTGACTTTTAATAATTAACCTAAATTTTCTTTAATTTAAAGTTATGTGTGATGTATTTAATGCAAGGGAGTTTTGGTAGATTTTAAAGATAAAAAAAAAAAGTTTGTGTAAAATTAGAAAGTAAAGAAAAAGTTGAAGCATTTTACTTTGAAAGAAATGACAAGGTGACATATATATATATATATATATATATATATATATATATATATATATATATATATATATATATATATATATATATAAACTTCACATTGAGATAAGCAACGAAAAATTGCCTGGCAGGTGGCACTTAGACGACTGTAGCTGATTAGAGAGATATTATTGATACACATCGGCTGGCCTATGTTATAAACGGCTAACACGTCAATATTTTTATATTAAATTTAATTTTTTTGTTTTTATTTTTTATTTTTTTAAATGTAAAAAATTTTAAAAAAATTATATGTAATTTTTATATTTTTTATTAAGTTCTTTAATTTAAATATAATAAATATATAATTTTTTAATAAAAATGTGAAAAGTATATAATTTTTATATATAAACATATAATTTTTTAATTAAATTATATACTTATTATGTTATTATTATAAAATTATAAATTTATCATCATCATCAGCGTTAGATTGTCACTTTTTATTTGTACTATGTATAATATCACAATTGTTTATTCACTATTTATATGCTATATATATATATATTATTATATATTGTTCATCCATATTATTTTTTAAATTTATATTCAAAAATTTAAATTTTGTAAAGTTTACAATTTTTTTTAAATTATAATTGCCTTCAAGGATTACAATTACTATTAGATTTTAAGTGATTTATTACTGAGTTTATAAAAATTATAATTATGGTATTTGAAGGCATTTATGATTTTTAAAATCTTTTATTATAAATTTTATTAAATTTAAATTCTTGAATATAATTTTTTTCTCCTATTGTGGGACTCACACTTTGTTTTTTTCTTTTCTTGTGAAGCCCATAGAAAAATTTTGAATCCCCTTGCATCTTGTAAGGGACGTGCTAGTTTAATTAAAAATTTTGAGAATAAAAATATAAAAAAAATCATATATAATTCATTTAAAAAGAAATTTAACAATTAATTATAAACTAGTATTAATTGAAATTAGATTTTTTATTGTGCAATTTCATATTATGCAACATGAGAATAATATTTTTAAAAAAATCCTATTGTTTAAAGGGCAGAGGATTGCAGTAGCATAATGTTCTGCTAAACTTGAGCAGTTGAAAAACCAAATCCATATTAATTTGGGTTACCACAAGTCCAGTCAACTTTAAAATTCAGTATATGACTAGATTTTTTTTTGGACTTTTTATTATTATGAAAATGTGAAAGAGTATATTTATTTGATAAAAACAATGATGCATTGTTATGATTCATGGTGATGGTGATTTGTTCTTGTAATATGGTATGAAAATGGCTTTAAAATGATAAAAAAAGAATATGATTTAAAATAACCTTGATATATTATTAATAATAATTGTGTTGATTTAACACATTTTCTCTTTAATAATACCTTAATGCATAATACCCTATTAGAATTTGCCAGTAATTTGTCCAGTTCAAGTCTCATCATTAACCATCCAGTGTAAGGGATGTTTTTTTTTTTTTTTTCGAAGGGATGTTTTAAATAGATGAAGGAATCTGAGTCCGTGGTCGAATGGTAAGGACAAATGTAAAATTCGTTTAAAAATATTTTTGTTTAGCTTTGTAAAAGTTTTAACTTAGTATCTCTGATTTAAAATGGATAATATTATTTTTAAAATAAATTAAATTTATCTATTTTTTATAATTTATCAAAAATTTAATATGAAATTAATAATATAATAACTTAAATGCCAATTTTAAATATGAGTTAATGATATCAAATAAATAAATAAAATATAAGTTAATAAATTATTAGATCTGATATTAAATTTCGATATAAATTTTACGACAGAAATTGAATCATTTAAAAAAAATTAAAAAATAAAAGGACAATATGATTTATTTTTAAATTTTAAAAAATTAAAATTGTTATAGAACTGGAGAAACGTAATCTCAGCCTATAAAAGTCTGATAGATGAATTTAAAACACCCGTTAAATATTGTGGAATAAAAGACATTTTCTTCTTAATTATTTGAACTTTGAAGTGAGTTTTCATAATAATTATTAATATTTTTATGAAATTATTAATAATATTTTTTAGATATTGCCGTTACATTACTTTCGTGGAAAAAACAAAACAATAAAATGAGCAGATAACTGCGCGAGAAGGAAAGGGCTGAAACATCGTAATGTTCGGGGGTTGACGCCGTGGAAGCAGACTTGTTGTGGAAGAGAAGCAAGTGGGATCGAGGCTAACATCTGTTCAGATAATAGTCTGATTTCCAATGGATGGATCTCGTAAACACCAGGTTGGTGTTCATACTTTTTCTTGTTTGTATAACTCAACCAACAGAAGGATTTTTTCATGGGTGTGGTTCCATCCCTGATTAATTTAACCTAGAAATATGATTTTCCAACAATATGTTGTACTGATGATAAAACACTATTCTTGTTTGCGGCTGGTTTTTTTCTGCACTCTTCGAATTGTAATCATTCACGGGTTTCGCTTTGTGGATCATTCTTACTGTCATGACTCAGGAATAGTGGTTCACTTCTCATTACCGGATTCCTGATTGGCCTTAGAGGGTTTTTCAATACAGAATAGAAATAATTTATTTTAAATGTTACGCTTGCTCCTTAATTACTGTGGATCGATTACTCAGGGGACCATCAGTCACTCACACTCTTCATGCTTTGCTTCCTTGTTGATATTCATAGAACCCAGAAAGCAACATGGTCATTATCATTATTATTAATTATTATTGTTTTCAATATCGACATGCAACACTTTTTGGTATTGATGGGATGTTCAGGTATCCTTGAGAGGGGCAAGTGCAAAGGAGATAACAAGGGATGCCCTTCTTGAGAAGGTTTCCCGGGAAAGACAACTTCGCAATTATTCAAAACGAGCTACTGCTGCTGCTCTCTTCATTCAGGTGCATCATGTGGCAAAGTTTAGTTTTCTTCCTTGTGGTCACCATTATTCCTCCCATTTGAGATGACAATATATTGTCATTGGACAAACGGTTCTGTCTGTTCTTTGTTTATCTCTGTCATTAAACAATCCAATTTCTTTCATAGATTCATTGTTATTGTAAAGTGTATTCATAACAAATACGAGTTTGCTAAATGCAACTAGGAATTTTTTAACATAATAGAGTTAATATATTGGAAGTTTACATGTGGTGGGGTGCATCTTATCTGTTGTCATATTTCTGCTTTCCTTTGATGTTTGGAGAAAAGAAGGGATATCAGGTGAAATATACTATCGAAAAGTCTTATTGGGAGGTTTATCTTATTGCACATAGACAACAACTTTTGCAGTTTATGCTATATTGATCATATAATGGAACCAGTAGTTCTGCTTAAATTATAAGAAAGCCAGAAGTTCTTGTATATTTGGTTGCTATTTTGTATAAAATCTAAACTTCAAAGTTTGTTACCTGCCTTTGTAGTATTCATGGGCATGCCTGTATTAAAACTGAGAAATAAACTGTTTCCTTGATGTTATAAGAGAGTATGGAGGCGCTACAAGGTTACAAGGATGGTTGCTCGGCAACTTCAGCAGCAGTGGGAGATATTGGTGAATCATTACACTGGTGTAATGACAGCAGTGTGGATTGCAAACAATTTGTTGCGACCGTTTCTTTTCTTTGTAAACTGTTTCTCAGCTGAGCATCAGAATGTTCATAGCAAGAAAATAGACTCTACGAGGATTTGCTTTACAATCCTATTGGAGAGCCTAAACTCTTCTGGTTTGTCTACTCATTTAGATGTTCTTTTATTGGATTTCAAGTTCATGTTCCAATCATATCATTCACTTCAATGTGATTGCATTTTCCAAGATATTATCTGAATACTCAAGTCATTTATTCTGAAGGCGCTTTCTGTTGTTGGTTTCCTAATTCCTCTGTAATGCATTGGTAGTTAAGTGGATATGTAGATTTTGTAAATCTAAAAGTCTGTCCACACTCTTTCGATGTGATTAAGCTCTAGTGACTTTAGATGTTGATCTGTTCCTTTTTTCCTTTTTTTTTTGTTTCTGTTAGAGCCTTAGGTTGTGAAGTCTGTTGTGTTTTTAACCCACTTTACTAAATGTCTGCAGTTCAGCCATCTAGTTTCTACATTATGACTTTGTAAATGGTGTTTATCTTTTTCTTTAATTTTTTATTTTAAGAATAATGAGATAATAGAGTTATATATCTTTAACTACCAATCCCCTACCCACCGGAGGCTTTTTTTTTTTTAATAATGAGATAATGGAGAAGCTACCTTTGCAGATAAGACACCCGAACCTCCCTGAGCTATATAAGAATATTGATAGATCTATCTTTTTTTTTTGTCTAGATTCAAAGAGGAATTTCTGCTCTCTAGCAATTGGTACGCCTGAAGAAAGGAGAATTTGGAGTCACCAAGCGCGAAGGCTGACTTCTCTTGGCTTTGTCATTCTTTCAGATTTAAGTAAAGGCATTTCAAGGGATCAAGATATTACTTTGGTTACCTCCCTTGCAATGCGCGTTCTTGTTATGTTAACTGATCTGAAAGGATGGAAAGGCATTACTGATGACAATCGTCAAGATGCTGATATAGCAGTGAAAGGTTTAATTGAGTACATTGGGAGTAATGCCAGTGGTAGTTATGCATCCATTAGTAGATATATTAGTTCACTGGATAATTCTTCTTTGCAAACAAAGAATATTAACCAGACAGATGATAAATTTTTAATTACTGCAAGTACAATAACTTTGGCTTTGCGGCCATTCTATCTGAGAAGCTTTGATGTAAAGGGGTCTACTGTGTTGGATGTGAACCATGCTACTAAGCAGTATTGTGTACATATGCTGACAATTCCTTGGCTTGTGAAACGTCTGCCATCTCTTCTTCTACCTGCTTTAAAGCACAAATCTATTTTGTTCCCATGCTTTCTGGCTATATTGGTAAGCATCATTAATTTAGAACAATGTCTCCTTCATAATGTTTTCTCTTTATTTTAATGACAAACTGATGCCTTTAATTGTTTTTATTTTACATATTAATCTCTTATTAATTTACTATTACTTCTTCTTCTTCTTTTTTTCTTTTTCCCCCCTTCAAGGTGAATGAATCATGTAATCAAATAAGTACCTCTCTAATGAAGTATAATTTAATGGATTGTTTTACTGAGTTGATGACTGTGCATCATAATTGACTTCTCTATGCATATCTTATTAGCATCTACTCTTCCAAGTTGAATTCCAGAATATGACATAATATATTAATATCTTTGCTCCACTAAATGTGATCTGCCTTGGATAATCTTAGATGCATTTGTAGAAGTATCATGCATCTTAGTAGTGGCCACCTGCAATGCATATTCAAAGTTAAATAAAAAAATTATCTGAACATATGTGGGCCTGATGAATTGTTCTCAACTTTAAATATTGGAAAACAAACTAACTAAAAATCTATAATCTGTATGATTTTTTCTTCCTTTTTTTTTTCTCAGAAAAAAAAGAAAACTATTTCCTTGAGAGTTTAAAGTTGGTGTAAATAATGGGTCTGTGTAGATCGAGATGACTTTTTCTTCTGTTTTCAATGTAATGAAAACAGCAAATTGAGTTTTTTGGAAAAGGAAATGAATGGATGCTAGATGGGAGATTTCACTTTCTATAGTAGCATGGATAGTGGTTCAAAGGTGAATTTTCCCCATTAGTCTTTAAGCCAACAAAGTGATAAAACTTTATAGATTATGATTCAAAATTTCAAACATATCAGAACTGATCGAACTGTGACAGGTGATGACAGATTTTGAAAGAGAATATTTCAATGGAGATATCCCCTTTCGTTCATTTAGAGACTCTTGTCCCTTCCAAGGAAATTCCAGCAGTTGGTTGGGCTCTCACCAACATTATCTCCCTTGCAATGGGGAATGAAAATGATTCTGTGGATCCTCAATGCTTCCATCAAGGTTTAAACCATGCATTATATGTCCATGCTGTTAACACTCTTGCAGAAATCCTACTGGTTCATCTTTATAATGTTGGATGGATTAGAAAGGGGAAAAAAGCTATCCAAAATGATGTTGAAGCTTCAACAGAGCTCATGGATACAGTTCTTTATAAGAATGAAGCAATGTGTGACTCCTTACTTATTTCATATATAGATCAGTTCAGGCCTGTTTGTCAGCAGTGGCATCTTCAAAATATTTTGGCTGCAGCAAATGGAGATGCCACTAACAGGGCTGAGATTCTGCTGCCGAATGGTCTGGAGTGCTTGGGCAAGCTGGATTTATGTGATGTTGCACTTTTTTATTCTAACATGCTAAGAATATATTCAGTCTTGAATCCAATTCATGGCTCCTTGCCAGTTCTCAACATGCTATCCTTTATTCCTGGATTTCTTGTCAGGGTGTGGAATGAATTGGAGGATTCCCTTTTTCACGGAGACAGTCATATTTCTGATAATCACACGAGTGAAAACAGCAAACATAAATCTTCTGAGAGGAGGCTAAAACATGTCAGTAAGGATGGGGCTAATAAGTGGGTCAGTGTTCTTCATAAATTAACAGGTAAGTCCCAAGCTGCAACTAATTATCCAGAACCCATCAGCAGTCATCCTGAGCCTAGCCAAGTGAATGAAGATTCATCTGATGTATGGGACATAGAGCCTATGAGCCAAGGTCCACAAGGCATTTCAAAAGATACATTTGCTCTACTTCATATTTTTTGTGCCACCTATTCTCACCTACTTTTAGTTCTTGATGACATAGAGTTTTATGAGAAACAGGTACATTGCTTGGTTTCTTTTTGCCCCCCTTTTTTCTAAATAGTGTTTTGATTCACAGTTCCAAAAACTAAAGCTGTTCCTTGCTTTCTACAACATTGCTAGGTTCCATTTAAATTAGAGAAGCAACGAAGAATTGCATCGATGCTCAATACTCTGGTGTATAATGGCTTGTCCCATGGTATTAGCCAGCAGAATAGACCCCTCATGGACTGTGCTATCAGATGCTTACATTTAATGTATGAAAGGAATTGCCGGCATCAATTTTGTCCTCCTGATTTGTGGCTTTCACCCGCTAGAAAAAGCCGGCCTCCAATTGCAGTGGCTGCCAGAACTCATGAAGTTTCACCAGTCAATCCAAGACCTGATGATTCATTGGTTGTCCCAAGTATGGGTTCTGTTATCACCACAACTCCTCATGTTTTCCCTTTTGAGGAGAGGTAACTACTTGACAGTCAATCTAACATGTTTTCCCTTTTCGTTGTCATATTCTATTGGTACTTTAGAATGATAAGATATAGGAGAGAAAACACTAATGAACAGATAAGCCCCAAACAAAAAAATTCTTAGTTTTGCTGTTGGGATTTTTCAAGTAATGGATATATTTTAGTGAGTGGCATGGAAAGTTAGATTCATTAATAATGTTAAGAGTTAGGAAACTTTAAATTAAGATAAAAATTTGTAATAAATGTTGTGAAAAGGAGAAGCATTGTTTGTGAGAGAGTATTAATCTATGGGATTAAATTTGAATTTTTTTGAGGTTGGAGTGGTTCATTTTGTATGTGATATGGCAACAAAATGAAATTGTATTGCATACTTTATAGTTTGTGATGGATAATAGTTAATCATTTGATTTATCACTTTGGTAGAGTTGAGATGTTTCGAGAGTTCATTAAGATGGATAAAGCCTCCCGAAAAATGGCTGGGGAAATTTCTGAACCTGCTTCACGGGCAATTGAGATAGTAGTACGTCGGGGTAATATTGTTGAAGATGGATTTCGGCAACTAAATTCTCTTGGGACAAGGTTGAAGTCATCCATCCATGTTTCTTTTGTGAGTGAATGTGGCCTTCCTGAGGCTGGCCTGGACTATGGTGGGTTATCTAAAGAATTTTTAACTGATATATCAAAAGCAGCCTTTGCCCCAGAGTAAGTTGTACATGTAATTTTGTATTTTCTTATTGGACTTTTGCTATGGAGAGCTTTACCTCTCGAGAGAGCTTGAGGAAATCCATCAGTGGAGAGCTCCAGTTTTAGGGGGTCAAGCTCCCTGTAGCATTGCCCTCTCTTATTTTTGTTACATGGTTGTCTGCACCTTCTGGATCAACCTTTTAAATTTACAATTTTCGTTTGTTTTAGATATGGGCTATTTTCCCAAACCTCAACTTCCGACAGGCTTCTAATTCCAAATTCCTCTGCAAGATTTTTGGATAATGGTCTTCAGATGATTGAGTTTCTTGGAAGAGTTGTTGGTAAAGCTCTTTATGAAGGAATATTACTTGACTACTCCTTCTCACATGTTTTTGTACAGAAGTTATTGGGGAGATATAGCTTTCTTGATGAGTTATCAACACTTGATCCCGAGCTATATAGGAATCTTATGTATGTCAAGGTAAACCCCAAGAGACATATCCATGCTGTTTGCCTCTATCTCCCTGGCCAAATTAGTTGGTTGTTAAGTCTTAGCAAAAGTTAATCAAGAGCACTTAAAATGCCTCTGGTTGTTATGGATTTTTGTTTTTTAAGTTCTGACTATATTTCAATGCTGGCTGTCAACCTACAACATTTGTTCTTCTGTTCGAGTCTGGTCCAGCTGCTGTCCTTTTAAAGCATGTTTAATTATAGCATTTATGAATTTTACTCAGAGCTAATTCTTGGTGGCTAAGGTGTATATATGGTATTTTGTACCAGGGCATTTGCACATAAGAGTAGGTATGCTATTTTTCTTTTTGGTTGGGCCAACAGGTATGCTAAGTTGTTTAAACTGTAAATGTTTTGTGGTTATCAAAATGTCGTGAATAGGTGGTTAGGTGTAGTAGCCGGACCTTAAAACCTAAAAATAAAAAAAGGATTTCTGAAGACAGCCTTAAAAATTCTTGAGCCTGAGCCATTTGGGGTAAGTATTTTAGGTTTGATTTTATGCGATCCATCTGCTTACATCATTGTGAAAAGTGTTGCCATTGAGGCACTTTATTCCTTGGTTCCATGTATGCATAATCTTGCATTTTACTACTCTACAGGAAGCTTCACATATTCTTTCATGCAGCATTATGATGGTGATGTCCAGGAGCTCTCCCTTGATTTTACTGTTACTGAAGAATCATTTGGCAAATGGCATGTTGTTGAGCTAAAGTCTGGTGGCAAAGATATCTTGGTGACAAATGAGAACAAAATGCAGTACATACATGCAATGGCAGACTACAAACTTAATCAACAGGTTTTATTATCAGAGTCTGATTGAAGTTATTCACTTCAGTACTAAAGCCAATGTTACATCGTTGGTAAACCTGTAATGTTGAATTGCAGATGTTGCCCTTCTCAAATGCATTCTACAGAGGGTTGACTGATCTTATATCTCCAACCTGGTTGAAGTTATTCAATGCAAATGAATTTAATCAGGTATTTTCTTTCTTTGTGTTGAATAATGTTATACTTGTGATATTGGATCTGTATCTGTGTGATTTTATTTGAAATTATTTGATTTTTTTTTTTAGTTTGTTAATCCATCTAAAGTTGGATTTTACACTGAAATCCTGAAAATAAAATTGCCATATCCATGTTGGAAATTTGATTACAAATTCATTCAAGTTTCAGATTATCATGTCTTCAATTTTTTGTTGTTAGTTTTTGAAACTTATGTTGATAAGTTGACCATATTATGAATAGACTTTGAGCAATATTGTAGCGCAGGGTAGTTCAAGCTAGTGCGAAATTACACATTATGTGACATTCAATAAATGAAGGAATTCATGAATGTAGAAAGCTTGATTATAGTCTTGTTTTTCTTCTTTTTAACTTTACCTAATTAGATAGTATTTCCCTCATTTTTGTGGATATACTAAAATAAATATATAAGAGGCTGTTTAGGCTATCTAATAGAAGTGTTATGCATTAATCACTGCAAACTGACAAAAACATTTAGTTGGCAGAACTGGGAACTAGTTTCAAGGTCTAAAAATGAGCCAGCTATTAATTGGTTGCCAAATCTCATCAATTCATGATAAAATTTCTCTGGTAAACAAACTGATTACAAAATTTTGGTCTCTTATAGTTCTTAGTTGCACATGCATTTGAGTGCATCTCTGCCATCCAAGACTAGATGAAAGGAAGTAAAACTTCTGCATCTTTGCTAGTCTTTTTAGCCCATAGAGCCTTCTGGACCTAGGAATAGCCACTGCTTAAAATGCTTCCGTAGTGAAACTAACTTTGTTGGAAGCAGAATTTAGCACTGAAGCCATCTACTGCTGATATGGAACTTCCTGTTTTGGCCTCTAGTCCCCTGTTATTGATAAACTGCATCATTTCATTCTCTTCTTTCCTAGTCCAAATTAAGCATCTGATAGAGGGAAAACTTGTTCTCCAAATGAACAGCCTAATTAGTTAATTGAAAGTTCTAAGATTTATAAGTGTTTCCACATCAGGTGCTTGTACCATAATAGTTGTCATGCATAGGTTGTTTAGACTGTATTATTTGGAAGCCCTTTTTCTTCTTTCTTTGTGTGCCACTATGCTTGCCTTCCTTCCCTGCAAGATGTTAATTCTTGCAAGTTTGGAGGCATAACTTAGAGCAGAAGATGACGTACTAATTTTGCTTTACCACACCAAGAGTAATGAACATCTGTTTAGCAGGTTCCTATAATCCCTAAAATTATCTGTCGTTAGAACTAGTGTTAAAGGAGTAATCTATATTTTTGATAAGTTCCTTTTCAGAGCAATATTCTGAGTTATATCATGATGCAGTTGCTTTCAGGTGGAAAGTATGATATTGATATTGATGATTTGAAAAATAACACCCGATACACAGGTGGTTATAATGAAGGAAGCCGGACAATCAAGATATTTTGGGAGGTATTGAATTTGAAACCTTAGTAAAAGTATTTCATTATTTTAGTTTTCATGGATAAATCTTTTCCCTCATTTAAACCATAAAACAACTATTCTTCAGAGATATGATAGCAATCCATGCTTGATTCTTCTTTTTCAATATCTATAATGTTGCATTTACCTCTCATTTTTCTTATCAAGCTCCTCAGATTTCTCATATAATCTTATCTGGGAAAGTTGGCAGATTTGTATTTCTTATTTCCTGTTGAGTTTGCTCATGAGGAAGAATCGGTGATAAGATGGAAAAAATCACATGCCCTATGTTTTTGGTGTTTTCAATATATTTGTGCTTGGTTAGATAGTTAATGGAGAACGGAAAAAGAATAGGAAAGCTATTATTAATTATTTTTAAATTATGGATAAAAAATAAATATAAGAATAATATTTTATTAGTATTAGGATTAGGAACTAATATTTAAATTATTTTGTTTTAGTAGTTACTTTACTATCGTTAATTATCTTTTCGTTAAACTTTAATAATTATCTCTTTGTTAGGATTTAATATTATTATATTTTATTATTAGAAGTTATCTTTTATAATATATTTTATTATTAGAAGTTATCTTTTATTAAGATTGGGATTAGAGTTCTATAAATATAAACCTCACTAGTTGTACTTGAGAGAACCTAGCCTTGAATAATAGTAAAAGTATTTTTACATATCTCCCTCTATTTCTTTTGATATCTCCCTCCTTTCTTTTGTGTCTCCCTCCTTCTTCTCACTCCCCCTTTTCCTCCATTGTTCTACATCAATAGTGTAAGTAGCATTTCTCTTTGGCGATATCTTTAGTTGCCTTCAGTATGATAGAGTGTGCATTCATAGCTTTATTATAAGTGGGCTTTACTATCTCTCTCAAAATTGCGGGGGCTAAATGATTTAAGTACTTTGGTATACTGTTCAAGAAATCTCACCATGAGAATGGAGGTCAATTTCATGTTAAACCAACTGTTTAAATCAAATTTAATATAACTTTCTTTCAGAATTTAAATGTGTATCAAGCTTGATAATCATATCACAGATCAATGTTACTGGGCAGACAGTGCTTTACTGTCAGTAGAAAGCTACATAGTTTGGTTATAAAGATTCATGTCAAACCAAATGTTCAAATCGAGTTTGATATAACTCTTTTAGAATTTTAATGTCCATCAAGCTTGATAACCATATTACAAACTGGCATTACTGTGCAAATGGTGGTTTTCTCCCAGCAGAAAGCTACATAGTTTGGTTTTATAGATTTCTATCTCGAAAATTAGTGAATAGTTAACAAGAGCCAATGTTGTTATTACAGTTAATCTTCCAGTTAAAGTAGCAGGGAACCTGTTCCTCCCTTCCCCACTCTCCTGGGGGCTGATATAAGTTATTTTTTAATTGGTAAAATTTTGTGAAAATACAATATCTGTGCAAACTTTAGTAACTTTTTTTTTCTCCCCCCTTTTCCCAGTCTATCTGCCTATAATCATGCTTGACTATTGACGCATTTCTCTCCATCCCCTCTTCTCTCTCTCTCTCTCTCTCTCTTTTGGCTCTCACCTTGCTAGTTTCTGAATCATATTCATGTTGATTCCTGAAGAACAATGTGTTTTGACTGTTTTTTTCAACCTTGTGGATTAATATGTGGAATTTACATAAGCTCATTATGTAGATGCCCCTTTGAAGTCATCAGTAATCATTTTCAGTTTTTGGCCTATGGTGTGTAGGTGATTAAAGACTTTGAACCTCAAGAACGTTGTATGCTTCTTAAATTTGTCACTAGTTGTTCTCGCGCTCCCCTACTTGGGTTCAAATATTTGCAGCCAACTTTTACTATCCAGAAGGTATGTGATGGGCCTACCAGTAACGTAAGCAATGTCTTCTATATATAAATAATATCAGAGTGAATTCCATCAGTATGCTTGTGATCATGTTTGATATCCCCTCTTTTTGTTGCTTTTAATGTAATGGGACATGGTTTATGTTTTCTTCCACTTTATCACAGAAAGTGAAGTGCTACAATGAGTTAAGAAACACAGCATCCTGAACTGTTCTAACTAGATACCCGAAATTTTTTGTTGATCTAAATAGGCCTTTATGCATCTAGCAAAAAATTTTCAAGGACATTGCTAAGAGTCTAAGCAGTGTTTCATCTGATGCTCAGTGCTTTGATTACTATGAACTGAAAGAGTTGTCTTCTCCCCACGTCATTTATCAGTAATAGAAATCTCAGGTAGATACATTCATAACTACTGCATTTTGCATGGGTTCATTATTTTTCAATGTGACCAGTTTACGTATATATATGTTTTGACAACACCTTTTTGTGTGATCCAACTACTATAACCCTTTCAGAAACAAAGAAATGATTAATCGTCTGTTTCTAGGACCTTGGGACATTTATATTAACACATTGTATGCTTGCAACCTATTAAGCACGGGCACTTAAAAAATGGAGCCCTTTTCATGCCCAACACTTGTATTTCAACTGATGCACCACTTCAAATTGAACCTAGACACTTTATTTTGTTTTATCGATGTGTTTGTGGTGTGCCTTATGTCTGCACTAGTATTCATGCTTCTTAACTTGCAACCAAAATCAGCTTACAAGATGTCTCCACTGAGCCCATCACAAGATGACATGAAACAATAAGATGGGTACATGGCATACAACAAAAAATTCACTTTGTGGTGTTGGAAAGGTGAAGGGAAAAGGTTACTAAAATTTTTTTCTGAGATCCTCTACTACCAATCTAATAGGAAGTATGCTAAAACAGTTCGGTTTTTTCTAGCAATAAAGATAATTTTGGTTTTATCTGGAACAGTTATGGCACCTTAGCAGTAGGGTTTGCTAATCACCTAATAGTTCATCTTCAATTATTTTGCCCCTTATAAATGGTGTATTCTATTTTCGTGGTAATCTTGTCCTTCTGTTTGTGAATACTGTGATCCAATGGAGGGAAGAAAATATTAAACACTAGTGGCTCTTGCTGGCAGCTCTGTTTTCCAGGATTTCTTCTTCCCCCCCCCCCCCCCCCCTCTTCTTCTCTCTGTCTCCTCTTTGAAATATTGTGATCCAGTAATGGAGTTAAAAATACTTTTTAATGAAAAAAATTGAAACAAGAAAATTTGATTCTATTGCAGGTTGCTAGTGATGTCCCTCTTTGGGCAACATTTGGAGGACAAGATGTAGAGCGGCTTCCATCAGCTTCAACCTGCTACAATACTCTCAAGGTACCACTAATTAGGGGAGTCCATATTTAGCTATATACTAATGGTCATTGGAGTCATTGTATTTGAGATAAAAGCATGTGCTATTTAAAACGTCTCTTGTCAGTTGTCAGACTTTTGAAATGTTTATACTTCTGTTTTTTTTTTTTTCCTTCTTTCAATTATTACAGCTTCCAACATACAAACGCCCAAGCACTTTGAGAACAAAGCTTCTATATGCAATCAGTTCAAATGCTGGATTTGAACTCTCTTAGTTTGCTTCAGGTGACCAAAATTTTTGTTTTATAATGAATTCAGCTGACCTTCTGTTGCATCTACTTGATGGAATATGCTCAGTAAAATTAGGGCATGTGTCTACCTTCTGTTTCATCTATCCAATTTATGGTTTTCTTGGTCAAGTCAAACAACCGTTAAGTATGTCAATAAAGTCTTATCTCTGAATTTCATTAAATCAAAGAGCCATATCCGGGGTTGGGAACATACCCTGTCTACATGGCTTATTAGCCACAGATAATTTCCTTGGACAAAAATTATCTGATATAATTATAGTAAAGCAGTGATCCTTTCTGATCTTTTTTTTATTTTTCCTTTTTCCCTAATAAACATGATATTCTACTATATGTTGGGGTGTTCACTGGGTTGGGTCAACCCACCAAAGCTGAACCAATCTGCACAGTTGGGTTGGCTCGATTCAGGTCGGTCCAATTTGTGGGTTTTGAAAAAATCAATCTGCTGGAACCAAAGCAAATCGCCAACTCGGCAATTTATTTATTTATTTTTGTATGCTGATATTGTGATTCATGATATGCTTTGCCTCAGACTGATGCAGTGATGCTGACTATTGATCGATACTTTATTTCTCCCTTCACAGTTCAGATGTTTGCATTTTCCTCTTAGGCCTTGTACTTCCAGAAACCTGAAAGAAGGTCTGAAATTCTCTTCACATCCTTATGAAGAGCACCCATGGCAGCAAAGAAGAACTGAGAATCTCTTCCCATCCTTAAGAGTTTCCAGAAATTCTTGCTGGCATCACAACCTCAACCCTTCAGTTTTCTACCCTTAAATAAATCACGGCAGCTTTACCCACCCTCAAATAAACCCTTTGATTTTCAACTCTTCTGTTCTTCAGCTCTTCCACTTCCAGAATCAAGACTCCCCTAGCAGCCAAAGGTGAAGCTGAAGCTGAGCATCCTGCATATACACGCAGATGCTTCCTCTTCCTTCTACTTGCAGTGGCGCTGCTATCGCAGACTCAGTGAGAAGCTCCCTCCGAAGGTGCTTACTGTAGTCTGCACTTGTCTTCTAATCTGATCCAGAAATCATTTTTTAAGGAAAAAAAAGGGGCCAATCCACCAATCCAACATGAATCAACCCTTTTCAGCGTGGTTTGGGTTGGTTCGGTTTGTCCAACCATTTCCTCTCATAACTGACCCAACCCAAGCTCTGGTCATCAATTCAGGTGAAAAAACTTGCTGAATTCAAACCATGAACGCCTCTAAATACACATACAAACAAGAAGTTGCACTTGTTGCTTTGTCTTTTTAATTATTTTTTGTTGTGTACAGTATATTTCAATTTAGCGAGGACAAAATAGTTATATAACAACAACTATCGTAGATTTTAATGCAATAACTAACACAACTTTTCCTGTCAAAAGCCTAGAGTAATCCTGCCACGTGTGTAGCTGTGGTTTAACATTCCTCGCACGACTAGCAAACTATATGCTGAAGGACTTTCAGATTATAGGACCTTTATTTCATTCTCATAACATCTAGCATCAGAAAGCCTACGGTAGGAGCAATCTTTTCAATCGTATTAGGAATGCCTAAGTGATCAGGGATATTCCCCGTGCTAGTAGATCACCGCCCAAGACCTTATTAGCTGCTTCAGATGGATGAAATCGATCCCAAGACACGTACTCTTTAGCATTGGAGCATGTTTCCAGAGACATGGCATTGCAGAGCAGGGAGGTTTCTATTGTTCCTGTACCGCAGCAGGCCTTTCTTGCTTCAAAAAATCCCGTGACCACAGAAGTGTAAATGGTAACTTCTATTTTCTAAGCATAGGAGGGAGAGAGGTAGTAAAATCTTATGGGCAAAGTCTAAATCTCTAGCGTACTGCTGTGTGAAATGTGAGTTCTAGAATTTGGTAATTTTTATTTTATGAGTGTTAATGCATTATCTAGTGGAAAAAGATCTATTGTTATTGTTATTGTTGATGTATGAGTTAAGAAACACCAATACGAGTACATGTATCAGGTACGACACGTTACAATACATAGAATACGGCAATTTTTAAAATTTTAAGATATGGATACGGGAATATATATATATATATATTCAATAATCTAACACATTAGAAACTAAATTAAACTATAAATAAGTCACAATAACAGAAATAATATCACAATTTATAAGTATAAATAAGATATTCATAACAAGTTACATTTTATACAAACATTAAGATTAGAATTTCTAATCCAAATCAATCTTCATCTTCATCTACATTCACATTAGTAACATTCTCTATGAGCTCTTGTTCTAAAGCTGGTTCATCTAAAGATAAATTTGTAACTTCAAGATCTCCTGCTTCATCAAATGGCTCCCAATGATTTCCATTAACAATCCACATCCTAGTCACTCCACTGGACTACTTTTCATTCTTTCTTGATAGAAGACAAAGATTGGTATGAACATAAACTAAGTCTTCAGTCTTTTTTGGATTCAATTTGTTCCTTTTCAATTAGTGAATGAAAGAGTAGGTGCTCCAATTTCATTTACAACAAGATGATGAACATGGTTGACGAAGAAGCTTTAATACAAGCCGTTGGAGCATTGGGGTTGGAGAACCATAATTTACCACCAATCTTTAGGTTCCAAATTCCACCTATCTTGTAAAGAATCAAATAATGAATATGTATCTGAAACTCTACAAAACATTGAAAACTCTTGAAGGACCAATTTTTCCTCCCTAGGATCCTTAAAATACATATTAAAGTATTTGGTCTTTTCGGTTAAAATTTCAGCATCTAAATGAGGAGGAACTCTATTTGATGTCACATCAAGCCATTGATGAGTATAATACCTATATAGTATGCAATAAAAACAATGAGAATTAGACTTGTTTAGTACAAAATTAAATGTGGAAAGAATATCAATAAAATAAGTATGGAATATTAGTATAACTTACTTAGAATTCAATGAATGAACAAGGCAATGAAGTGGTATACAACTTTTTGTCCAACGATCAATTATAATTCCATACACAACTTCAAAAAATCTTGAATGTTTAGAAAGTTCCTTTTTTTCATACTTCTATATGGATATTTTCACTTGTTTTATCATTGAATCGCACATATTATAAATCAAGTGAAGTGAAGGCTTATCAGTATCACAAAATCTAAGCATGTCATAAATAGGTTTTGTGAAAGAGAGGATGTAATTAATCTTATTCTACCAAGAGTTATCAAGAATTAACTCTTTAATAGTATTAGCCTTTCTAACATCATCCTCTTTATATGTATTCCATTCATCACTAATTACCATTATGCAAAGAGACATTTTTATGAGTCTAAACCTCTTTAGCATCACAATAGTTGAAGCAAACCTAGTCTCAGCAATGGCAAGCAATTTTAAGGGCACAAATTTATTGAAAATGGCCAATCTTATAGAATGATTCATGATGAAAGTTCTAATAAAAATCACATTATCTCTTATTTGAGTGATTCAATGATATTCTTCATATACTAATTCATTTGTCTCAGTATTTTTAGCCGCACATATATTTCTCAACGCAAGATTAAGCGTATGGACAACACATGGTGTCCAAAAAATGAGGATACTCAGCGTCAATAATCTTGCCAGCAGCCTTACAAACAAAGGCATTGTCAGTAATAATTTGAACCATATTTTGAGGTTTTACCTCTTCAATTACCTGCTTCATCAACTCAGCTATGTAGAATTTGTCCTTGTATTCTTTAATCCCATCAATTGCCTTCAAAAAAATAGGACTCCCTTCAGATACAGCCATAAAATTAATTAATGGCCTTCACTGTACATCAGTCCACCCATCTGTTACAATACTCACTCCCTTTTCGCTCCAAGTCTCTTTTATTGGATCAAGCAATCTTTCAACATTTGCCCTTTCTTATTGCAACAAAGGACCTCTTAGTGCATTATAACCAGAAGGTTTAAAACCAGAAATCACATTGTTTGCAGTATATTGATAAGAGCTAATGTAATATGGATTGCGTGCCAAATTAAAAGATAAGCCACCTGAATAGAACATTTTAGCAATTTCTGCACATAAATTTTTCCTAGTTATTTGGTTGAAAGCTTTTTCCAAAGTATTAACTGTTCTCTTTTTTCCTTGATTGTGTACTCACTTTGAACACTTAAAGGAGATAAGCTTTTAGCTGGTGGTGGTAATGACACTTCTTTTAGTTTTGATATATTCTCAGCCTTTTCTTGCAAATTTTTCATCTCTACTAAACAGTGAGCATCAACTTTGGGACACATTGAAATTCCTTTACCAAATACCTTTAACAAATGCCATTTAAATTTAGAATAAGATTTTTGAAATTTACGGTTACAATAATTACATTTTCAATACTTGTTTCTACCAAAATTAGCAGTTTCTCCTTCTTTACTTCTAATAATCAAAGTTACATAAGCCCACAAAGGAGATTCCTTTTTTTGGAGAATATTATTATAACAATATTCAGCAGAAGCAGTGGGCCTAGGATTACTAGCAGAACTAGAACTTTCAGTTGCCATGATACCTATGATTGAGCAGCAACAACAAGACTAATGTATATTAAACTAGTGCATAATGCATATAGAAACTACAACAGAGATAGCAAAGCCTAACTGTTATTTTAATCCTAGCTTATATAGAAACACAATAATGTAATGAATTATCAACACAAAGAATGAGCTCTGAAGCACAGGGTATTGATGCATAAATTAACAAAGCAGATAAATTAACGAAGCATGGGCACGAATTAACGTAGCAGAATTTGGAACAGTCAAATTAAAAATTTTCAATCTTCATCTCCAAATTTAGCTGTTCCAAATGGAGAGGTTATTACTGGCTCTGGGGAGGTAAGTAGAAGCATTAACGAAGCAGAAGCATAAATTAACAAAATTTTCAAATTTCAATTAACTATTACTGGCTCTAGGGAGGTAAGCACTAAGCAGAAGCATTAACGAAACAGAAGCATAAATTAACAAAATTTTCAATTAACTATTACTGGCTCTAGGGCGATGAGCAGAAGCATTAACGAAGCATAAGCATAAATTAACAAAATTTTCAATTAACAAAGCCTCTCCATTTGGAACAATCAACAACTAAACAAATTATAAATTTTCAATGACTCAATCAGATCTGCATAGTTCCTTGTTCTATCAAACAAGCAATCTACTTTGTGCGAGCAGCTAAATGCTTTCCATTCACTGACTTACGTACCAGATGAAGAAGACATTCAAGTTGAATGATTCAAGCTTTAAAACAAAAAACGAAAACAGAAGGCACCGGAAAGAAGATGCACCTGCCACAGCCGGAGAAGACAACGGAAACAGACAGCTTGCCAGAGAAGATGACGCAGCACGGAGCGAAGAGATGAGCAGTACGTAGGGAGACGCTATACGGTGAGACGAAGTAGGGAACCAAAGGCAAGAGAGAAATAAAGACCGGCTCAATCAGTAGGTTAAATGAGGCACAAAACGTTTCAGCGCCGTTCCTTAGCCGTTTTGAAATGTTTCGGTACGGAACAAAATGTTTTGAAATGTACGGACGAAAAAGGAAATGTACGGGTACGTTTTGTCCCCGTACGGTACGTGTGTCCATACCGGACACATATCTCCTATGGGTACAATACCTTGTTTGCCGTATTGGTGCTTCTGAGTGTATGAGTGTTAATGCATTCCTTTAAATTAATTAACATGCTATGTTTGCGATGTTGCTCATATTTATGGAATTTAAGAATAGTCTACCTGTTCACGAGTATGTAGATAAGTTTTAGGTGCTTATTTTCAGGCACATACCGTTGTTACTGGGCCTGGTGACCAAATCCAACAGCGGCTGGTAGATATCAAATACCACAAGATTTAGACGAGGGAGTCTGTTCTGCAAACACTCAGATGTGCTGTTAAGCTTATTATTGAACGAAATGGCATCCCCGTTCAGTCTGGCAGCAGGCAAACACCCAGTTGGCGGCAACGTTGTTACTCCAATCCTCCTTGCTCCCAGTCCATAGAGATTCTGTTGCATGTCCATATTTAAAGACAATGTTACACTGAGGAACCTTAGAAGTGGTGATTCTTTTCCTATACATAAATTTGATTCTTTTCCAATACATAAATTTGTTATCTTGTGCAGCCGTATCATCGTAAATCTTGATCATTACCATGCAATCACAACATAAGAAGTATTTAGGTTAGTATAACATCGTCAAATTCAATTCGACCATTGTCTAGAGTCGAACACCTGGATATTCTTTTCCAATCAGAGGAGGCTTGTCCGCAAACAGGATATGTACAAAATATTCAATCAATATTTGTCTTCAACCCTTTTTCACCCACCATGTCTGAATTGTAAAAAAGATTGGATAATAGCCCTACTTTTCTCCTGCATACCAATTATACATCAGGCAAGATGCATCTTTTCTTGGGAATGAGAATCCCATCACGTTGTGGAATCTGAATGAGGTGTTCTTGCTGAGAAAGAATGTCCAACAAAAATGAGAAAGAAAGATTACAATTAAAGATTTTAAGTTGAAGATATTTGTATTAAGAGATTTTAAACTTTTAAATTATTTTAAAATTAAAAATTTTAACTTTAATTTTGAACTGTAAATTTTTTATACATTTTAATTTTTTGATTTTAAAAATTTTTAAATAATTTTAATATTTTAATATTTTTAATATAAACAATGTCGTTTAAGGTTTTAAAATATAATTTTGTTTAATTAAGAAGTATGTAACCAAAAGAAAAGTGGATGTGGTGCATGATATGATTTTCTTAACTTTTCTGGGAATGATCTCCAAGGGCCTTTCTCGTTCATAGTTATATGCCCACTAAAATGATATCAAGAGCTAGGCATCAATTACTCGTCCACTAATTAAGCCACTAATGGAGTACGAGACGTAAATGTAATCTAATAATGATGAGAATGTCATGAGAATGTCTGATTGATCAGGCGAATAGACTCCATTCAGAAGGGGATTAATGTAGTAGCTCTGGATGAAATCACTGCTTCCAGCGCCAAGAAGGTGGATTGCACCTGAGAACATCCCAGTGGCCTAAGCATTTCCCACCATGTTCACAACTTATCTCCGGTACTTCTTGTAGTAATTCAACTGCTGAGTCAATGAGATTGCTCGCTGCAAAACCACAAAAAGGAGATGAGGTTGTCAGAGAGTTAATTTGCAAAGAAAATATATATTTTTGAGAAGTCTTGTTTACATATGAATCTGATGTTCCATCGTAGTAACCAGAAGCACCCGAGGCAAAGTTGGCTCCTATCAAAAGATTCTTCCCTCTGGCCTCTTGGCTAAGATAAGCAGGTTGGTATGAAGTAAAGCCGAGGTACTGAGCTGAAAGTGGAAGAACAGGTAAAGTTTAGCTTCCCGAAGAGGGCAAAACTGTGTTTACAAATGCTACTACATACTTATCAGTGAAATCTGTGGCAAGTTTTCCATTGCAGAACCTTCCAGTTGGTCTGTGAGTGACAAAGTCTCTTACGTGAGAAGGAATATTTGCCTTCGCCAATGTATATAGGTTGTTATTATTCCCACGTCAACCACAGTCTCCGAATATCATTAGCGCAGGAACCAGAGGATCCCCATGGACAAGGGAGAAAACCCAGTACAGCAAGTAATGAAACAAAGAGGGAACTTGAAACATCCATCAGAAACTTAACAGAATGAAGATGATGATGGCAGGTGGGGGAATTTAGGTAGGATAAGAGCCTTAAAAGAAAAGGTCACAGTGAAATATTAACTCAGAGGAAGAGTGATGGTTCTGAAATAGCTGCTTATGTACATATAAAGAAGCATGTTCAGCACCATTTGGGAGTTAATGATCTTGTCCTCTCATTCAGTCTCTCTAACCAAAGTTGTTAGCATTTTTTGTAGGATAACGGTATCTGTTTAGGAGAAGACAATGATTTAGTTAAAGCATAAACACTTATTCGAGAGTTTTAAGGGGAAAGCCTATGCTTTATTGCAAGTGGCTCTGTCCATAAGGCGCCGCACTGGACGTCTTCAACTGTTGGGTAGAAAATTTTAGCCCATAAAACCGAAAGAGGAATGGTCCATAAAAAGAAGGGTCCAATATCAATTTCTTAGATCAAATACAAGAGAAGCAAGGAAACAGCTTTTGTTTAACTAATTGTACACCGCGAGATGTGCAAGTTGCTTTTGCAAAGCATGTAATCATAATGAACATCCATACTTTAGATTTGAAATTCAAATTCCAAATTTTATTAAACACCAAGTATTATGGTGAATGATAATTGAAATTACTAGAAGAGTATGTTCGTAATAATGCACAGATGCTCTTGGAAGGCATTAGAGAAGCTTTGCAATTTCGGCAATTGCATGAGGCACAGAGAATTTGGGTAATTGCTTCAAGCTCTAATCAAAATTCCGGTGATTTTAGAAGGACTAGAAGATGTGCAAATACAGTTGAACATTTGAAGATGTTCAGTATAGCACGCTAGGAAGTATCCCACAACAGTATATTCGTAGTTATTTTAACTATTTAAGAATGGCGCGTAGCGGGTGCTATTTTCTCTGAATCTCTGTTGTGTGTAATAAAAAAAGAAGGTAATATTATGTAAATTGCAAATAAATAAACAAAAGGAATTAAGTTCAAAAGTTCATACTATATTTTTCAATGCCTTCCTAATTAATAATTATGCTCATTTCCCTCAATACAAATAATCTGAGTCTCATATCCTTTATGATGCAGAGGGAACCCGCTTATATACTTTTTTTTTTACGGAGAAAGAAAAGAAGCCCAACAAGGCAAACATCAATTTGCAAAAAGGCAAAAGCATAGAATTGATTAATCTGGAAAGGAATAAGATTCCGAAGAGCGTGAGGAAAGGGCGATAATGGTGGAGTAGTCATAAAGCTACATATCACTGTTCCTTTAAAGAACGGAAAAGCAAGACATAGGGATCAAATTATACAACTTCTAATTCAAACCTCTTTGATAAAATAGCAAGGATCAACTTCAGAATTTTCTGAGCATTTTCAGTTCGGATTTGATCAGGAAACACTCTTACCAATCGCTGAAACATCTCAATCTTCTTAATGGAAAGCACATCATCTAAGGCAGAGGTTTTAAAGCCAGTAATTCTCAAAGCAGGTGTTCCTTTGGCCGTATCTTTTGCTGGTTTCATCTATGCCTGGATCTTGTCAAAGAAAAGCCTATCTAATGCCTTTTCTTTATCAGGAGCTAGAGTAAATTCCCCAGAAAATGATTCTCAACAAGGGATTACACGTGAAGAAAGTTCTCATAGACTTGCTTCTATGGAAGACGAAGAGCCTATACCCAAAGATACCAGAGTTCTTCCTGGAAGCTCGGCTCTTCATAACAACCCATGTTTTGAACACGAGATTACTGGCCTACTAAGCAGGATTGAAGTTCTGAAATTGAGAGAATCGGCGTTACGTTTGCAATTTGACCATTTTTGTGATTTGAAAGAGCAAGAATCTCTGCCTATGGAAATCAGAAACTTACTGTCACTGGAGACGGCTCGCGTTGATTTCTATAATAGGGAGATTTCATCTATGAAGGCAGAGAATAAGAGGCTGGAGACTTTCGTTGTTCAATATCTGGGCATTACTGAACAGCTTGAGCATTGGAAATCAGAGAATAGATTGCTTCGGAGGAAGGTTAAGAAGCTACTGAGAAAATCAGAGGCACAATCTCGCCTCATAAACGAACAAACTTTGATTATCAAGGCCCAAGAAGCAGAATTGATCAGAACCCGCGATGCCTTGCAGATAAAAATTGATGTTATCAATAAATCGGAGGATGAAATCAGCGAGATGCAAAGGGTTTTGTACGAATTGCAGGATGAGAAGAATGAACTTCTCATGAAGCTTGAAACAGCAGAAGAATCATCTGCGTCTAAGGTAAACAACCAACCCAATAAATAAACAAATAAAAACAAAGAAATATTAGTTTGAACATTGAAAATGTTTCCCCTTTGCAGATTGAAGCAGAAAATCCAAATGAGGAAGACTACAAGCAGCTTCTCAAGGAGTTGGAGCAGCAGAAGGAGGAAAGAGCAGTTGAAGTAGAAGAGCTGATTTACTTGCGGTGGAGCAGCGAATGCCTAAGGCGCGAGCTGATTAGGCTGCATGAGCCCCGACATGAAGAGCAGAAACAGGAGGGAGACCATATAGAACTAGAATTTGAAGGAAGTGGTGGAATTATCCAATGTGACTCAGACCATGAATTAGAAGAATCCCCTTTGGAGCATCACGGCGTGCCTTGCTTTGGTGCTGCTCATAGTGATGGTGCAGGTGGTTGCTCGAAAAGGAGAAAATTGCTTAAAAGGCTAAAGAGGTGGGTGGAAGGCAGCGAAAAGGCAAAAGTGAAAGCAGAAGGGAAGGATAGACACGAAATAAAGTGGAGGGGTAGGCATTCTGTTTCATATGTGGCAGAGGAACCTCAAGTTCCGACTAGAAGGTCTTGCTCTAGTGCTTAAGCCAAACCACCAGCAAAGAAACTCTCGGATTGGCATCAAAATGTGATGCTGCATTTGTTGCAGGAAGACAATTCTAATTACAAGGGTTTTCAGTTTTTTTTTCCCTTAATTAACAGAGATTTCAATTTCCTGTTTAAAAGAATAATTATAACAACGGGTTATGATGATATGAAAATTAAAATAATAATTTCATCCTTTAACTTTATTTATTATTTAAAATAATTTTTTAACTTTTAAATATATTTCATAAAAAATTCTTTAAATGAATTTCATCAGCGTCTCAACCCCCATTTATTTTCGTGATAATAATTTGGTAGTTGTATGTGTTTTTTCTCAGCAATTTAAATGATGTGACACTTTTATATATATTAAAAAGAAAAAAACCAAATTAAACACAAGCACGATTGGCGTTCGCGTTCTTTCTTGGCTGGGCGTCTGGTGGAGCTGTGCTAGGGCACGGAGGCTTCTCTTCTCCCTAGCTGAGGCTTGCTCGTTTGCAACGACAGGAAGATTTTCAACAACGGCGTATGGTGTTAGATGCTTCTTCTTTGATGCTTTCTTTCCTCTTTCGTTTTCAATTTTCTTGTGCAAACTCAAATTTAATTCCAGTTATCTAGTCTCAAAAACATCAGCCTTCGACATCCAAAGTTAAGATCATTTTTAATCGTTTTAAATTTAAAAGATTATTTTAAAATAATAAATAAAGTTAAGAAATTAAATTATTATTTTAACCTAATATAAAATAACAAGTTATTGTGAATTATTTCTGAGGGTGAAATTGTACAGACAATGTTGCCATTCTGAATTATTTCGCTGATATAACTGTAATTAATTAGCCAGTTACTTGCGATAGATGATAAAAAAGCACTGTAGTGTTCATTTTCATTCTCTGCGGTTTCAAAGGGTATTGCTAATATTCATTAATAATGAAGTATAAGAATGCAGGTCTAACAGTAACATCGCTGGAGCATAGCGGACGGCGTCACATCCATGCACGAGAATACTTAGCTGCTCATAATTATAATTTAGTCCTTACTCCGTAAGCAGTAAGTTATATTTTTGTGCCTGTTAACATGTCGTCTATTCTATACTCATCAGTAAAATTTTGTATTTTTGAGCCCTTAGCATTTCTTTTCCAAAGAGTCCTAGATTTCGTTTCTTAGAAAAGTAGAACTGCAAATAGTGCTCGCCCATAGTCAAGGTTTGTATTTTCAGCGTTTGAATGTGCAAAATAGATTGCCCCAAATTTGATCCTTTAGTTAACCCATCTAATCAAAATCCAAGACAACATCTCTGGATCATACCTTCGCTACAAATACTAGAAGAAAAGAGTCAACCCTAAGCAACACCCAAAAAAAAATAATTCTTGTCCGAAAGGACAATAAAATGCGGAAGAGATAATGCAAGTTCATAGAAGTCAAAAATCGAAGTATGCGATACCCAGGTCTTCAGAAGCTTTGGCCACATCACTGTCCCCGCTTCAAACAAGTATTATCTCCAGGATGAAGTCTTCAGTTCACCGCAACTTCGGCTGAAAGGAAATTTGGATGAAGTACATCCTGGCCAGAAAGTTTAGAGTTCTTGAGCACCTGCACAGCTTCTTCCACCTTGGCAGTAAGAGACGCCGGAGACTCCAGGAGAAGCAGCAATTCTCCATTGTCCATCTCCAAAAGCATCCCTGTAATCTTTGCTGCTAGGCCAGGCTGTTAAAGATACATAATAGACAGGTTATTGTAGTTAAGAATTTTAAACGTAACCCCAAAAACAAAAACTACAAAATAGAATAGTGGTGCATTGGTTTCACCTTGAGTTTCTGGACTAGTGGGTACAATTGCTCGCCGAGTATCTGTTTCTGCTGCTCCAGAGTAGCAGCGGCAAGCATGCTATGCAGCATCTCTGAAGCTGGGGACCATCCAACAGAGTTAGAACCGCCAGATGAGACTCCAGATACTTTCTCCGTTTCAGGCTGGCGCCCACTGGGCACATACTTGGTCTGCCCGGCTCGCTGCAAGGCACAAAACTTCAGATATCATACTAATACTGACTCAACATCCTAATCATCACTGGCATCGAGCTCATTCTACTTAAATTTTTGGAGCAGTTTTCAAAAGTCTTGTTACATGTTATTGCATCATTTTTTCCTTTGCCCTTAATTTTTCCATATTTCACCCTCAGTTATAAAGATGGTTATGACTACAATAACGAACTCTCCTATCTCACAGTCAGTGTAAGGTCACAAGCGCATTGAAATAAAAGGCACCGCCACAAGACCATATCAGAAAACAAGGAATGCGAGATGATCCAACAAGTCCTTAAACAGTAAAAGTAAGAAGTATCAAGATTAAAAAAGGGGGGGGGGGAGTCTGGATATTTGGGTAGAGAATGTGCTGTGCATCTGCATCTAATCCTACAAACAGAAATAAAACATTTTGGCAAATACGTTAAAAAACTTTATACGCGAACAAAACCAAACCTGCTGAGTACTTGACTCTTTTGAAGAGGTCACTGACTGAAAAGGCTGACGCAATTGTAGCAAATGCGAACCAGAGTGAACATTTCCCTGTGAAATTGTATGCCCATTCATCCTGCCCCTGTTTTGTCTATTTTGCCTAGTAGTGTTAGAAACCTGTGAAAGAAAGAAACAAAACAAAATTATATGTTTATGACTCAACAAAAGTGCCATCAAAAGGGGAATAATTTATCCATGCAAAAAAAAAGTATTTCCACAGTAGCACTGTACCACAATGAAAAATGTCAGTACTAAAATTATGAAAATAGGTGAATTTCAGTACATGATATTTTGGTTTTTAAGCAAAGATGTTCCTCACCATAGGAACCGGTGACTGTTGAAATGGTCTGGTAGGAGGTACAAAGCTGTTAGCCCTCCATCCTTGCGTCAACCCCAAAGGTTGATACATCAGACCAGGTCGAGAAGGCACCTGTGAAACAGCACCGGTAGTTGCATAGTAGTAAGGAGAATATCCACCAGGAATAACAGCTATGGAAGGCCCAGTTAGTCCTGCTATTCGCTGTGCATGCTGGAGCTGCAATTGTGCTTGCCTATCCTCCTTCCTTTGAGCAATAGCAACATATAACGGTTTGCGATGAAACATATATCCTGTGACATATATATCATCTTAAATTAAAGATAGGCAAACCAACACAGCAAACGCACTGTCGACACAAGGATCCTAAATGGAAATGGGAATACTAACAGCACTCACATGAGATATTTCAAGATCTTCAAAAACAATAATATAAACGGTTTATAAAGGCACGAATGCAAGTTTGCATGATCAATATTTCAAGTTCTAGATCAATATACTAAAGCAATATGCCTATGATGCAATATATTTGCAACTTTATTGGTAGTACTAAGATAAAGGGTTGTCTATGCCGCAAACCATGAAAATCACCAGCTTGTGATGACTGAACACTAATTGTTTCAGAAAATGCAATTAATACTGAAAGTTTAATTAACTGTCCACTCAGTAGATAACCTGGTCAGAATTCTTGCATCACACCTCACAAAAACCACCCTATGTATTTTAAGAAGACGAAGAACAAGATTATTCTTGTCAAGATTGACCAGCTGTATATATAGCACCATAAAAAAAATTTTAAAAAAAGCCAGTACATATGCATTATACTAAAGAATAAAGAGTACCTCAAAGATAATGTCACAATGATACATGATGGAATATAGAGTATAACTTGTAAAGTATATGGATAACAGATCTCTAAAACTGAGACAAAAGACATAAATTACCGTGTTAAAATCCATTCTTAACTTGTAAAGTATATGGATAACAGATCTCTAAATCTGATACAAAAGACATAAATTACCCTGTTAAAATCCATTCACCTACACTTATAACCAACTTACCGTGAAAAGTGTTCACAGCTTTATTGGCCTCCTCAGGGGTAGAGAAGCAGACAAAACCAAACCCCCTGCTTATCCCTTTGCCATCGCGCATAACTACTGCAGATGTTATAGAGCCACAAGCTCGAAAAAGATCCCGTAGTTCTTCATCACTTACGTCATCATCAATGTTCTTCACATAAACATTTGATACCTGGAAGTTAAATGAAGACATAGTAAGACATCCAAAAAGGAAATGGCAGGTTAAATCTTAGCAAAAGGGGGCACGGAGTACCTTGTATTTTAAGATTTGTTCCTTGCGTTTCTCCTCGAACTGATGGTGCAAAATAAGCTCACGCTCGGCCTTCTTTTGTGCCCTAGCTACATATAGAGTCTTCGAACCTGCTTATTATAGACCAAAACCAGATGATATTGGAGATTAACACCAAACAATTGCAAATTTTTGCCAACAGAAAACCTTAGTAGTAAAGGGATAAACATATTACCAAGTTGTGATCCATTCATTCCTTCCATTGCCCGTCTAGCATCATCTGGTTTATCATAGTTCACGAAGCCAAAACCCTTTGAAATCCCTTGAACGTCCTTCGCAATAACTAAGCTAACAATTTTCCCAAAAGAGGAAAACTTTTCTTGTAGAAGCTCTTCTGTAATTTTGGGGTCCAAGTTTTTGATGTACAAATTTGTATATTTAGCATCAGGATTAGGCAAAATGCGGTCACTTTTTTTGACAAACTTCCCAACATAGCTGTGACAATAAAAAAACACAATGACCTTAATCTCTGGATATATGAAGTATACAGAAATAGAATACAGCAGTTCAATGATGACACAAAAAACATACACTTCATTGCATAATCATGATTGAAAAAAACTTTATCATATTAATAAACAAAGCAATGTTTCACTTACATCTGCTTGTCTGTAACAGTAGAGCCATTCAGCTTCTCAATGGCAGCATTTGCAGATTCCTCTGACTGAAATTGAACATAGCCATATCCTTTGCTTTTCCCATCCTCAGACATGACAACTTTGCAGGACAAAATAATACCAAATTTCTGAAACAAATCTTGTAATCCCACATTATCTATTGATTCAGCTAGGTTCTGCCATGGTATCAGAAACACTTAACCATAAGAATCCACTTCAGATATAATAAGGAACCACACAACAATTTGATTATCTCATTTCTAAGCTTCAGATGCATACCTTAACAAAGACATTCCCTATGCCACTTTTAGTTGCACCAGGATCACGATTTGACCACATGACCCTTATGGCTTTTCCATTCAGTATAGAATGATTCTTCACCTCAATAGCACGAATTGCTACTCAAATCCAAAGAGAACAAATTAAGGTATATATCTTCAATATTTTTACTTTTGCAAGCTATCAGAATATCACAATCTATAATCTATATATAAAGAAATGTAATGTAACTTCATCTGAAAAGTTTTAGCAAATAGCATGGGAAACAGACATTCTTAAGCGCTCCAGTTAAAGGAATCAGCATTGTGAAAGTCTTAAGTCTTCAGTTGTTCCAGGCATGTCTTATAATTGTTTATAATTAAATTAAAAATGATAAAATTTTATCAACGAAAGTTATGCAACTGGAAAATGATATTTCTTTTCTAACATCTACCTAAAATCAGAGAGAATACTAAATACAGAGAGAGAGAGAGAGAGAGAGAGAGAGAGAGAGAGAGAGAGAGAGAGAGTAGGCAATGACAAAACCACGTGCCAGAGGGTAATTGAGACCCTATGTTCACAGCTGACGGCTCTCTAACAAGCCCAAAAAAAAAAAAGGTAAAGAAAACAAAACCACCATGAGTCTTCTTAAATTGAGTTTTAGCCAAATTAACTCACGATCGAAAACGTGACAAATTAATGCCATATACAACACCAGTTTCTCACCCTCTTTATACAGTGCAAAGCAGGTCAAACAGGCCAAAACCCAGAAAATGACATTGAGAAACGTTTCTTGAAAAAGGTATCATATATCAATCAAGCCAAGCGCTCCATAACCTCCATTCAATTACAAAGACCAGGTAATGGGACACTAGTGATCCCCAGATCCTTTGATTTGATTTTTTTATAATATTACTGTATTATATTATCGGCTACCGGAGAAGACGGCAAAAGATACACTATGCAAGAAACAATGCCGCACCCGAAACCAAGAACTTATTATAAAAACCCCAAAAAAAAAAAATCGAGAATCTTAATTGAATGGGTATCGATAAATCAAAAGAAAAATCATTACTCCGAAATTAAATACCATCTTGAGGAGAGATGAAGTTGACGTAGCCGTAACAGAGCGACCTGCCGGTAGAGGAGTCCCTACAGACCCGAACAGAAGTGAGGCTCTTGAATTCAGAGAATACATCGAGCAGCTTACCATCGGTGATGTCAGGGTGGAGATCGCCGACGTAAAGCGAAGCCGGGGTGGCGGCGACCGGCGTAGTATTCGCCATTGGTGAATTGAAACGCCTAACGCTGGTCTCGTCTATACCTTCTAAAGAAGAGGAAAGAAAGAAAACAAGGATTTCCGCCAAATCAACCCAGTAGCGTTTCTTTCCAAAACTTGATAACAGTATATACTTATGCGCAGATAAAGAACGATAGTGTCGGATTCTTGAAATGAATTTTGTGATAGAGAGAAGGAATGTGAGTGATAAGTACAGAAATGGAGAGAAAAAGAAGGCAAGAGATGGAAAATGAAGGAGAAGTTTGATTGGGTTAGTGAGAGAAAACGAAGGAGAGTGTGATTTGAGCGAGAGAGAGAGACAGAGAACGAAGAAGGGGAAGAGGGTGGTGTGAGGTTTTTTGCATGGACGCGGGAGGTTGGGCCGTTCAGTATAAGGGTTTGCGCGGGCGTGGATTTCTGTCCACGCGCGTATGGAGAGCGTTTCAAGCACGGATTGGTTTCGGGCATCGGATCACCTTTTCGGCTTTGACTTGCGGAAATTCTCGCCACGTAAACAAACTTGTCAGGTCAATGACAGCGATCCTATATCATGGGCTTTCCCCTTTTATTTTACACTAATGATAAGATAAAATTAGAAAATGTGGTAAAACAGTTTTTAAAAATTGATAATAACCTCTTCCAAAATAAAAAAAATATTATAATAAGCCAGATAAAAAGTCAAATAGCTTATTAGTTAATACATCGAAAAATCATAATTCATAAATTAGGTTACATGAAGTACTATTTTTGTTTATTTTCTTTATACTTTTTTAATATAACTACTTCTTACTTATTATTTTTCAAATTGAGACACTCAAGGTTATAAAATACAAACATGTCATCATATTATTTAATGTCAAATCTAGGAAGCGCCTATAATTACAATAATTATATATTTTTTTATGAGTTAATAATTAGATACTTTGAGGGTTCCCAATTCTATCTCTATTATTTTTTGGTATGTTATGGAAGAATGTCACTAATTTAACTAATTATTTAAATAAATAAAATAATAATAAATTAAATATTAGATTTAAAAAATTTCTGAATATTTATTAATAGATGTAAATAAAGAGAAGAAATAAAAAACGTATAACCTTAAAATTCCCTAACATAGCGGCATCATACTGCATGGATATTTATTGGTGTTTAAAAAAAAGTACATATATATTAAAAAAACAAAAAAATAAAACTTTAAATATGTTGAGTTATTATATACCATTTAATTGTTTATAAAAAAATCATTTTTTTTAAAGTGTAAATTCATTTCTCAAAATTCACAAATCTAATACAGTGCTGGTCCCCTCTGTGCGATTATGATTTTTCACCATATTTAGTGCTACAATAAGATAATTATTTTTATTTTCTTTACATATCAATTTCGTTAAATTCTACAACAATACAATTTTAATCAATTACTAGTTGTACTTTTTATTTATGTTTATCTATAGTTTATTTATTAATTTTATAATACATTTATCTTATCTCTAAAATCTTTATGTATATCAATATAAGTAATAATGCAAAAAATACACACAGAGAGAGAGAGAGAGGAAGGAGGGAGGGATAATGTGATTAGATGATAATTAAGATTAGAAAATCCTAATCAATATATCACATAAGAGTTTTTTTAATGATTTAACAAATTTATTGATGAAAGAGGATTTTTTGTACAAAATTGAAAATCTAAGAAGAGCTATTACCAATTTTTGAAGGTGAGGAAAGTTACATATATATGACCCAAAATTAAGGGAAATTATATATATTTCACCCTAAAAAATTTAAAGTTTTAGACTTAAAGAATAGTTGTCTAAGTGTTTATTATTAAATTATTAAACAAAAACATAACATAAGATATATTATTTTTAAAATATTTAGTCATGTAATGTTAAATTATAGGAAATATACACTTATTATATTGTTATAAAAAATCTGATAATAAATACTTAACATTTATATTTAAATTTAATATAAATTTGAATTAGTGAACAGAAGAATCTCCGTAGTGTGGAAAAGAGTGTCAATCAAAATCAATGGAGTAAGCGTCCTCCCATAAAAATCAACTTAGTGCATGTTTGGTTTAGCTTTTACTTCTCTCAAATTGTAATTTTGACCAAAATAATAAAACATAACTTTTACATTTTGTAGATTGCAAATCGTAATTTTCTCACTTCCCAACGTCAAACCAAACACGCACTTAGGTAGATTACTAAATCATCCCCCTTCACTTCCATACCAACTAAATTTACCCTGATACTTTATAGTTTCATAGGATTTTAATTTGGTTCGTATCAAACACACTATAATAACGGAGTATTTTCGGATGACGGACCAGCCTATCATGAAAAAGGCATCACCTTACAAAATAGTTTTGGACATGCCAGCTCCCACTTGTCTGTCACTACGTGAGAACTCTTGTTACCAGAATCACCTTACAAGAAAGGCATCAACTTACAAAATAGATTTGGACATGGCCTAATTCATTGATTCCGTGTCGTTATGTAGCACTAATCAAAGAAATCGCCAACTTAGCGAAGAGGAAAAGGAAAGAAATCATCGCCAACTAGCTCATCATCCACGAAAGAAATTAATATGTCGTGACAACCATATGGTAAGCCATATTCCAGCTACTGAACAAGGTGACATACTTGAATAATATTGCTCTACGAAGGATAGGTCCTGCAGGGAGGGTTTCAGTAAAGAAAATTTTAGATGTACAATTCCCAACCCAGATGCCATCTATGATACAAATATATCAAAATCAAAGTCGGGGGTAACAAATTTGAATCAGACTCTTTTGTATATGCTTAGTACAATAATATCCGCGAGAGATAATATACAATTCTGGCAGTTCTCAACAGCGCAGCGCCCCTTTACAATGAGATCCTATTTTTGGTCAGATGAATAGAAGATGCCCCATTTGCAAGCATGCTAAGCAGAATAAATACAAAACAGAAACAGCTACCACTCCCAATCCAAATATCAGATGGGGTTACCGATAATAAATAAAACATCAGCAACCCAAGTTTGTTTCGAGCTGGTCTAAAAAGAATGAGCTCATAAATCTCATATTAAATTACAAAAATTGGGACTCCCAGAAAACTATTATGGGCACAAAGAGAGCTGCAATGCCTAAGGGCAGCAACTTGGCGAGAATGTCCAACTCTGAGCAGCTCACACTCAGCTGTCCTGCATTGACGTACTCATCCTTGCTTGTGGTCACAGAGACATTTACAGACAAGGAACCTGGGCAGCAATTTCAAATTAAAACTGAGTAATGGATCATATATATTCCTCGCAGGCAAGCAAGAGTCCTGTGGTGAACTTACAATCATAGTTAGTCCATCCAATTCGTTGATGAGCTAAGTCGTAGACAAAAATCTTATCTTTTAGGACAAGATCTGCGAATTAGGGAAAAAAACAAAGTTGATAAACTCAATACTTCAAAATAAAGGAGTGTCTCACTTGCCAATTCAATACATTAGATGCATAATTGACAAAAATAAACATGGAAAGACAAATTTATGATTAGCATTCATGGCATTTTCAAGTCAAAACAAGACCAACTTTTATCATCATATGCATCATAAACATCAAAGCAGCAGGAATGAAATTTGTTTTAGTTTTTCTGACAAACAAACATCAAAATCCCAATCAGAAATCAATTTGAATGATAACAATCAGAGAACCAAACCTTTTCTGGAATATTTAATGATAATAAACTGTTATGTTGAAGAAGAAGCTTTCTAACACCTACCAGGTGTGTACTTTCCATTTTCACTTTGAACATTAACAAATGTGGCTTTCGTGAAGGAAATAAAAACATCCAAAATAATAACAGCATTTTAGCTGTTTACCACAGATAGGACATGAAATATTCAGGAGAATTTTTTTATTATTTATAAAAGTGTCCACTTCATAATCAAATGAGAGAAAGTACTCATTTTGTCCTAGTCTTTGCAGACTTTAGTCTGTTTAAATAATCTTGTCCAGGGTTCAACCTCCTAAAATTGAAACTCCCTCCTGCACTTTCTGGAAACCAATACACCACCTTGGAACACTATCCTGTTTTAAAAAATAAAAAAAGTGGCACATCAGAGTATAATCAGTGGACTACAATTGATAAGAAGGACTTTTCCATAAGTAAGGAAAGATGCAAGATATGATCAAACAGAGAAACAGAGATACTTACAATGAAACTCTTACGTAGAAGGTACTCTTCAGGTTTTAAAACCATGGATGCTCCACCAGCGAAGATCAAACTGACTGGAGGAAATATATCACCTACACTGAATAAGTAACAAGCAAAAATTTCAATGAAAAATTTCAATGAAATTTTTAAAAATCCTATAAAGGCAAGCTTTACTTTTATGAAAGAAGAGAACATCTAGATCTTTATGGAAAACAGTTCAAAAATGACCTGGTTGAGACCATATAACACTGGCTTCCTTCCAAAATGATGGGAGTGGCAGACTGTGAAACAATGGTAGTTATCTACATATTCATCAAGAAATACAACATTAGCAGGTGGTATAGGTAAGATCAATTGATTCCTTATAATACAAGATAAATAAGACCAAAGCCTCAAGCAGAGGCAAAGGGAAAGACTTGTTTACTTCCTTTACACACTCCCTATTTAAAAGACACCAATAAAAAAAATGTAACCTTTGATATGATGTTTAATTGCTAAAGTATCTTAAGCCATGCAAGTACACGTTAAATCATAGGTTATTTTAATGAAAAACAATTATTACTTAAGATCAAATGCATGGTTGGATATTTATCTGCATCTGACTTTAAAAAAACCTGATTCTGGACACATATACAGATGAATTCAGTGGACAGAAATGCCACTGTCAGTCTGCGATCTCAGGATATATCAGATAAAACAAAAGACATGCAAGACAAAGGACCTAAGTAGGCCACAATGAGAACTACCTTTATCAAGCGCCATGGTTAGTTGCTTACAATTTACAAAATCCTCATTATTGAAATTGCAATCAATTTTAAAATAAGGAATGCCTCAAACTAACAGCATGGCTTCCTGGGTGAGACAGAAAACTGTTCTTTTGACCCATTTTGTAGCATAAATGATTATAATGTGTAAGAGTGTAGAAGGGCATATTTATGTGCTGAAAGAGATTTATTAGGAGAGAGGCGATGATATCATAGAATATAATATGCCCACTTACAGCGTAATGTTTCAAAATTACAACAGAAGAACCAAATAACTTACAGCATTGACCAAAGGATCATATGCTTCTTGAACAAGGTATGCCAAGGTTGTACCACTGTCAACTATGGTTCCTCGGTTGGTAGATGTAGCAAAAACCGCTGAATTAATAGGGAGAAGTTGTCCATTAACAGCAATGCTCTGAAGATTTAAGTTGTAATGAGGCCTGAAATTTGGTTAAGGAAGTAGTCAAATACACTGCAATATATTATATAAAACTGCAAGTTATTAAACAACAACAGCATAGAAAGCATTTTAAGAACCTGAATTTTTTTACAGTAACATCATATTCTATATTCATTTTAAGAAATTTATTTCAACAAATTAAAATAATACATTGTATATCAACTTATATTTTTAGCATAAGAAATTCATTTCAACAAACTACAACAATGCATTGTGAAGTGTGCAATTAAATAATTATAAATTTTAAAACTGGTATTCCTCATCTAGGTTGGTTCACACTCTTTTGCCAAGGTGTGGCATTTAGCTCCGTCCAAGACAGAGATAACATGAAAAGACTCCAAGGTTTGGGTTAGGAGAGGCCTCAAAGGAACCCTTCATAACAATATCATCTTGAGAAACCAAGATAGACATCCTTGGCTGAATACAATAAAACATAAGTTAGCCTTCAGAAATTTCCAATTGAGGCTAAAGAATGACATATTTTCAACATACTAAGCGTTGATATATTGCACCAAACAATGTTTAATGAACTCTCATGAGATCAAATGGCAGCATTGATTCTTCATCTCCTGTCATCCAAATAGTGTAATATAATATTATATTCCTATTTGATTAATTTATAATTACTAAATAAGTGGTCAACTATTAACGTATGACACTAATGAAAATGCCTAGTTTTCATGAACTTTTTGAAGCAATGCATGCAACTTATACATTTTCTCCATATCAATAAGATGTGATCTGCCAAAAAAATTTGCCATCAACTTGGGAAAGAAAACAAAAGAGAAAGTGCACAAGAGAGGACTTACTGTGACGGGACAAGTGGACTATAAACAATACTAGGCTCCAAAATCTCACCAAGAACTAGTATGCCTCCTCCATTGCCCTCTCCTTTTAAGCAGTGAGAAAACACTTTGGGGGTTATGCCTCGTGATGACAATTGTGAAATAATGGATAGAGCACCAGGGCCAAACCCAATAATTCCATCCACTGCTTTATCTGTCTTTGTTAAATCTCCAGACTGATAGGTGCTACACCTATTCCCAGGACAACCATTGACAAAAATTCATTTCAGTTATCCACATTAAAAACATCGGGCAAAACTACAATAAAAGAAGCATTGGGAAAAAGTGTGGATAAATTCCAAGATAGAAGATCAAGCCCCACAGATTTTCCTTTTCTTCCATTTATTCAGAAATCCACTTGCCGACAATTCATACACGGCCAATTTTCATCCCTCCCCCTTAAGTCCTCCCACTATACTTATGGATTTACTACTACTTTGACCCAGAATATTACAAGATTTGTGACTTAAGAAGCTCAGAATGTAATCTTTTTCAAGGGTAAAAGAAATTATAATTTAGAAAGCTGGGCTCCTCTGACCCTCCCACTACTCTCTGCTTTTTATATGCTTCCAATCCCACACCAAGCACACACGTTAATAATAAAAGTGCAAGAGCTCACCCAAAAACAATTTTAGCTGTAGAGTTAGCCAGCATAGACTGTCCGAGGATCATGTCAAAATACATTGTATCAGAAACATAATAACCTGATGTCCCACTTCCATCTCCATACTGAAAGGTGTAGCTGCACTGATTAACCTGAGGGGTGCATTCAGTAGCGGCACTTTGAGTAGAAGAAGTGCATACTGGGTCTGAGCAGGAAATCAGTGCAGCTGTGGACGAGCTGGCTGTATCAAAGAAGTTGAGCTCAATCTGTAGAGTGCATAACATAACCAAAAAGAACAAGGCATTATGCTCTAGATTGTCTCTTTATTTACTGAGTTACCAAAAGTTTGAATAATAACAAGTATCAAAATCTTACCTCCAGTTGACTAGATTGAGGGCAATCACCGCAGGTATTACAGGTAACCCACAAGATGTCACTTCCAGTATCAATCTGGACGTTGAATTCTCTTGGAGGAGAGCCTAGCTTCACTTTTGTATAATACAGCCTAAACGAGAAAACCAAGATTACCCCACGTTGGAAGAAAGCAGTACTTGTGAGTTGTTAACATTAGTTCTCAACAGTGTCTCAAAGAGAACGAAGAGTAAAGAGGAAAAAATAGTAGATGCGAAAAAGAGAAGAAGAAAAAAGGGCCAGGGGAGGGCGGAATGTCGAGAGACAGATTTATTGAGCACTGGAGGAAGGAAACCCACCGATTCAATCAGCTAAAGGCAAGGGAATACAAACTCAGAATTTTGGAAACTCGATCACTATCCTTTCTCAGCATCCCATTGGGGAATTCGAAAAATCAAGTACAAAACAAGAAATACCAAGATAAGTAGACACTAAATGCTTAACTGAAAAGGAAGAAGCATAGAATTAACAAGTAAACCAACGACGCCATTTGAAGCAAAATAATAAATGCGAGAGCATTAAAATTCCTTAAAATGCGAGATGCATGAAACCCAGTTGCTCGAACTAGCCGTACCCAATAGTGGAAGGATCAGAGGCCCCTTTGACTGAGAAGTTGACAACACCACCTCCTACACCTTGCAAGATTCGAGCATGCCTAGCTCGGTCGCGAGCTCTGAGTGCTTCCAGTTCCACTCGCTGACTCAGAGGAATTGCCCGTTCAAGAGGGAGGAAACCCCCCGACAATCCGCTGTGAACTACCGATACCGGCACCAAAACGGTGGCCAAGGCCAATAACATCGGAAGGAAACACCGCATTTTCGATGTTTCCAGGGTTTCCTTCGCAGAATTTAATGGAAATTACCGCGTTGATGCTTGCTTTTGTGCAATGAGAGAGAGAGAGAGAGAGAGAGAGAGAATGAAGCGTTCCAGGACAACAGCTCCGCTGATTACTGTTTATCAGCCACTTCAGAATAAATCAATTTTAGCAAGACTATGGGCGCTACAATTTATACACTCAATGCCCGTTGTGCTTCTTTATAATTTTTTATTTTTCTCTTTACGTGGAGACACAATTATTCTAGAATTATATATATTAGCAAATCATTATTATGTCAAATACTTTAATATATTTTCTACAGGTCTGACATTATATCATATCCCCAGTAGCTCATGAAAGAGACCTTTTAACGCTACTCTCCCTCCCTCTATTTTATATCTATGAAAAGATTAATCCAACGTGTCCCTCTTGGTTTCTTATCTCCATTGTGACGATGGATCACAGGGAGAATAGAACAGTATACTTGTTTGATAACTCCCAGCTATCTCCCTTTGCAAACAGATCATGGCCCTCGTGCGAACTTTGATTGAAAATTGCAACTAAGTTTGTCGAGCGTACCAAAATTGAAAAAGATGGAAAAAGAAACATTCATTAAAATCAGCACGAATAGGGAATCGAAATGACAGCGAATAGGAAAAAGGAAGCTTCGTATTTGTGTTATAAAGAAAGAAAAGCGCGTTTTAAAATTTAGGTCTCATTTGCTTAAAAAAATATATTTTATGAGAATAAAAATAAAAATAAGTTATAATATAAAAATATTAAGAATATTATTTTATGTTCTTATTTGATTGGATAAATTGATGTGATAATAAAAAAAATTGAATGCAAATAATCATAATACCCTTAAGAGGAAAAAGTAATAAAATAATAATTTTTTAACAAATGAAAATAAAAAATTACTTTATTTGCTGTGCACTCAAAAAAAATTATAAAAAGCAACTAATACCCAAAAAAAAGAGATAAAGATAAAGCCCATTCGATTATTTTGGAAATAGTAGGTTGATTCTTTCAAATGAAATAAAGATTCCAAAATGAATAGAATAAAAATTGAATCATCTAACCAAACATATATATTATGAAAATTCTATTTATGTCCCTAATTTTACAATGAAAGATTCTGATAACCAAATGAGATGATAGTGATTCAAGTCATTAAATATCGCCTGATAATAACAAATTTGAATAGATGACATACTCACTAATGAATTTTGGAAGAAATTTAGCTTGATAATAAAAAAATTAAATAATTGTAAAAATTTTGATTCTAAATTTCAATGCAATTTAATGACTACTAGGTTTTTTTTAATACAACTTTATCACTATTAGTTAAATCTATTATCTGATGTGTGGATTATAATATTTATTAATTCTTGACCCATCAACTGCTATACATTGGCCTTCTCTGATTTATTAAGTCTATATTATTTTGTCATGTTGTTCAAAATAAGAAAGTAGAATGGCGACAGATGGTAGAAGAAAGAGTATTTTAAAAAAAAAATCACAAAAATGATTTGACACGATTAAAACTTTATTTGGTATTTCATAAAAATTATTATTTTTAATTTAATCTTTATAGAAGTGTCTTTTCAATTTGATTCTTTATGAATGAGATATTTTTAAATTTGGTCATTCACAAATAAAATCATTATTAATAATATTTTTTATTAATTTATTATTAATAAAACTAATAGTTAATTGACAATTGTGACTAAGTGATAATCTATTAAAAATATTTTATATATAATTATATTTGTTAATTTCATATATAATAGATTGACATATGAATTTTATTGATAATGATTTTCTTGTGACTAAACTAATAAATGTTTATATTTGAAAAACCAAATTAAAAAAACAAATTTATAAGAGATAAAGTTAAAAAAATATTTTATATATGAGGGATTAGATTGAGAAGATAATTCTATAAAAAAAAATTAAAAAATACTCTATTATTAAGAACTAAATTAAGAAAAAAAGTATAAAATACTAAATTAAAAATATTTTATCTATAAAAAATTAAAATAGAGTTTTAATCAATTTGATACCAACTCTTTTCTATTTGTTTTGGGCTTACAATATACATCCCACGGTTTTGCATAATTGGGCCAACAGCCCCTTAGTTATTGAAGCCCATTTCGTCTCTTGGGTTTCTTCCAAAAGAAAGCCTATGGACGCAACGTCAGTGGTACGCAGTTACCCTTCACCTGTTGGCGGCGAGTGAAAATTTTGACAGACCCCCGTCAAAATTCTTACATCGCTGTAAATTGTGGGAGTGGAGAGGACATGGTCGTAGTGCGTTCCATCACTTCGCTCACATATGCATATGCTGCGATGGCGGAATCAATTTTTGGTGTCTCCTCCAACCCCACTCCGCCGCCGGTGCCGGCGCCGGCGCCTGATCACAAAAATTGTGTTGATGAGGCGGAGGAAGAGGTTCTAGAAGAAATGAGTGCAGCCTCGACGAGATCGACGACAGTCTCGTCGCTTAACATTGACGAATTAACAATCAACGAGAACAAGAAGGCTACTAAGGTTTTCGACGAACCCGATGATTCTAACATACGCGCAGTACCATCTCTAATATTGTGTTTTCTTATTTTTCCTTATCCACCTCGAATGTTGTTTATTTGCTAGTTGAATATTGAGATGGGAGCCGAGATTGGATATACATTTCCTGAGCGGGGTTTTAGACTGTCAAGTTCAATTAAGCCCGGATGCTTTGAGTGTACTTAAGAAATCCTAATGGAGTAACTGACGAGGATTTGGACTAAATTTGTTGTTTATCTACCATCAAATGGTTTCTTAACGACGAATTGAGGTTCATACCGAGCCGGTCAATTCTCAATAAAAAAATGACCTTCTTGCCAGAGAAGTCTCTCGTTTCTTTTTGTTTCACCGTATTTAATTGGCAAATGGAATCCTTTATTCGCGGGGTACCTGGGTGGTGATAGGGTTTGGACTTCCTCTACAAATGACTTCGAGGTTGAAATTTGATGTGGGCTACATGGGGTGATACTCCGTATACTTCAGCGAGCGCCTTTCAAGATTTAAATCTCTTTCCAGAGCTGCTAAAGGGATTGTATGTTGCGATGAAATTGTAGGAGCCTAGCAAAATTCAAGATATCAGTTTGCCGATGATTTTGAGCCCGTCGCATGAGGATTTGATCGCACAGGCACATAATGTTTCTGGCAAGATATGTTTTGTGCTTGGGATGCTGAGTCGTGTTGATCCTGAGGTGCAGGCTTCTTAGACTCTTTGCATTTGTCCAACAAGAGAATTGGCTATTCAATGAGATTACGTCTTTTTCATTTGTTAATTAAGCATTAAACGGCGTGACATGTAGTTCTCACCTAATGGCGGTAACTAAATATGCGAGAATATGTAAGTTCTTCGAAAGATGGGGAAGTACACAGGGATTAGTTCTGAATGTGCCATTCCCGTAGAGAGCAGAGATTTTGACGAGAATCTATAACGGCGCAACTATAGCGGCGCAAGTAGGGATTGCGACTCCCGGCACATAAAGAGATGGATGTCATTTAAGAAACTGGGTGTAAGCGGATTAAAAATTTTAGTTTTTGACGAGGCTGATCATATGCATGCTGTGGTAATTTTAGCGCGTTGATTTGACCTGTTATTGTTTTAATTATATTTTGAAGTCTCATGGTATTTTAAGCTAAATTGTCACATTTCCTTGTATGACTTCATGTATTACAAATTATTGGAGAATTAGTGGTATGTTCATAGAAGTAATCTCAATTGGAAATCTGAAATTAAAGTTGTAATATATCTATCATTCTTACTCTCTAATCATTAATCTCGTTTAGCAACAATTGCATAGTAAGTCTCCTTCAATTACGTATGTTAGTGTAGAGGGCATTTGTAAACAACATGGCTCAGTGACATGCCTAATTTGAGTTGGTGAATAGCCCATAGAATGTATGCCAGAGATCATAGGGTTATATAGCATAAGTTTGCTGTAGTGTTATGGTTTATTGAATTATTCTTGCATATATTTTAAAATCTTGCAGGGTGTAGTTGCTAAATATTTTATGCCTTTATTTTATTAATTATTGGAAATTGTAACGTTACAGGGTGGTTTCAAAGATGATTCCTTGAGGATAATGAAAGAAATACAAAAGGTCAAACCGCACTGTCAGGTCTATTGAGCCCCCTTTGTCTCACGCATTTACAATTACCACGCATGACACGTCCATCCTCAGGCACTGCATGCACCAACATGTGGAGACATGTAGTTTACAGGCACCCATGCATGCAGATCTATTGAGATGAAATGCATCTTGTGCTCTTTTTGTTCCCTTATGGAGCTAGTGAAAGACATCCAAACTACAAAGTAAAACACCATTTTCATCTTGTGAAAAGAAAAAAACCAATTCTAAGGAGTATTTAACATTGTTCACTTTTTGCCTGAGGCTTTGATCAGCAACAGGTGGATTGATTCTGTTCTATTCCTTCCCTTTTTGCGTATATGTGACCTGTCTGCACAATGTGCTGACCTCCTGTCTTTGCATATTTTCTATTCAGGCAAATTTGGTTATCAATTGTGATCTCCCTGTGAAACATACTGCTGAGTACGCCCATGAACCAGAGCCTGATTATGAGGTATATTTACACAGGGTTGGTGGCGCAGGACGTTTTGGGCACAAGGGTAAGCTTCTAGTTCCTGAATCATTCCATTGTATTCTTCCTATTATGCAGTTTTCAAGGATCCGCAGAAACTGTCTTCTGAAGAACTTTCTGTTACTTCTTTACTATAGTGCTTGGGTTGCTCGGCTGCAGTGTTCAATTGACATATTAACAGAAGAGACTATTTGACTCTTTATATTCAACAAATCATTTTGCTTGCATTAGCCATCCTTTCCATCGTATTATTATAAGGTTAAAGTTTGGTTTTCCTCAATGGGACATTTTTGGTGGCACATTTTTTTATTGGTTCAAAAGTTGATGTAAGCTGATTCTGTCTTTATTGCTGATTGAACTTGTAAAGTTTCAAGCAATTTGGTTGGACTGCTTCACCGTGCTCATTTGGGGTTCAGCAGTAGTATGTACTTTCTGGACTACACAATTACTGCATATATAATTTCAAAATTTCTGCTTTATTAATTATTGAAATCAATTTATTTCAACTTCCATTAAGTAATGTATCTGATTTCACTGACACTGTGAAATGTTAAATTTGTTTGGGATTTGTTTCACGTGATCCTGCAGGTTCTGTATTTAACCTGATATGCGGTGGAAGGGATAAAAAGCTCATGACAAAGATTGAGAAGCATTTTGGCACCCATTTAACCGAGGTATGCTCCTAGATAATTGCAGCATTCATAGATCATGTTTCTCTATGCAGCAAGATGCATAGTGATGAAAGAGTTACGTACACACACATCTTACATATCTCACGACTTCCTTGATTTTACTGAGGGATTCAGGTCAACAAAAAAACGTACAAGACTACAAACGCGCTCTTAAGGAGGCTGGTTTACTGCAATAATGTGAAACTGCAGTAGCTGAAGGATATAGAGAACTTTGTGCCTTTGTCACTGGAATGTGATTGGTTACTGACCAAGCAACGAGCACATTCTTAATTTATTTGTTTTATGTGAGCACACTTTGACCACGACATAATTAATGGGAATGGAGAGTTTTTGGTTCTCTTTCTTTTTTTTCTGGCTCTTGAAAAAGAATTTTATAGTGGTGAAATTTTTGCCCCTTAGTTTGTTGGGTGTTAGTGATGGTAATGAGATTTTCGAGTAAACTTGTATACTGAGTTATGATGTCTTCGGAAGATGTGATTATAGGGAAGGTTGTCCGTACATTTATTCTGTAGGTCAAATGTGGCATCATCCATTACTGGAGAAGTGACAGGAACAGAAACATTGTGGTCAAAGAAGAAGTGAGCAGTAGGTTACAACTAGAACTAGCAACATTGCTCGTCTTCCTATTTACCAGATGGATGGGTTGCATGGCTTTAGCCTCAAGCTCCACGGTGAGTTGTTCGTCCAAGGGAAACGGGTGTGGCACTCTGTATATAAGGAGCGGCAAATGAATAAAGCGGGAATATTGTGATTTTACGGTCTCATTTTCAATCCATTCTTAGAAAAAAGTTACGTAGTGTGAAATTTATTGGGTGTGTAAGAGTTTTGAGTTTATTTATCAATAGAACTTCTGAATACTTCTAGGTCATGTATTGTTGTACCTCAAGTGGTGGAATTCCCGTTATTTTGACATTTGAATGCTGCAAAAAATTCGAACTACCAATGGAAGGGTGCTGTTGCTTAACGAGCAACGCTCGATAGTTTACATGGACGGTACGAGCATAAAAGTTTCTCCAAACATAACAGAGGCTGACCTTACTCTAGAGTTTGCGATATAACATGAGAGAACCTTTCTCTCTAGTAGGGAAATCATGGTTGGGATAGCCAACCAAAAAGTATTGAACTTGTGCGATGGCTTGGCTTGTAGTTTTTCTTCTACCCGTCAGAAATCTCTGCTGTGAGATGTGATGAACAGAGGGTGAGCTCACTTCTCGAATGCTGCGGTAGAAGAGAGCAAGATCAGGTTATGTCTTCACTTGATCCCCTACTATCATCAATTCTGAATTTGAGATCGAAACTGAGACATGTACTCCCAAATTAGTATGCATCATTCAACTAGTTATAGTATTACTATAATTTTTAATTAAAATTTTATTGATTTGCGTAGTTATCAGTTTATTAAACACATGAATTCATAGATCAGGAATTGAATCACTTTCTTCATACATTGGACTTGGCAAGATGATTTTAGAGGTACTGGTTGTTTTTAAAAAAAGGAACTCCTAAGTACTAATGCTTGAGGACTAGACTCGGTCGGATCCAGAAATCCAGTAAAGCAGTACATTGATATATAAGAATCTAACGCATAAACAAACCAGAATCATTATATACCCAAAGGAAAGGAATAACTATTCCTCTCTCTAATTAAAAATAAAGAATAATAAGTACCACAATAAATTAATTTAGAAAGCCTTGTTGAAGCTTAAACATCCACGTCATCAAGATCAGGCAACGGAAACCTTAGAATTGCAGCTACACCCGTGAGCTGGGCAAGCTGTTCTGCTGAGACATGCATTGAGGAATATACCAGAGCCTTCCCTCCTGCCTCTTTCACTGCCTTAACTAAACCCATATACTTATGCCTCGTCTTAACATCTGTGCTCCTATACAGATCATCCGTGATCAGAAGCGTCTCAATCGCCATCATCTCCTGCGCAGCCTCCACATTCTTTGGACCATAACATGCACGACCCGAATTGCTGTCTAACAAATCCCACAACTCTCTGAAAGCTCGAATCTCCAACACAACCTTGCTATCTTTTATCATATTCATCACCCCATTGTCATTCAGAATCTCCTTCAAATCACCCTTACATCCCGCCACTACAATTCGCGACTTATTGTCCTCAATTGTCTTCATCTTCAATCTCTTTGCTTCTGAGAGAAGAAACCTCCGAAACTCATCTTTCGTCGAGCCAGCACTCGCTATCACCACGCTTTTAATAGTGCTGAAATCCACATGCTTCACAAAAGCATTAAAAACGTCTTGGAAAAACACGTTGCTGGTTGATTTCCTTCTGGTTTGCGAAGCTTCGATTTTTGAGCAAAGCGTGGTTAACCCTGTCCCCACCAAGTAAACCTCTGCTTGGCCCTCTTGTAGACGAACCACGGCGAGATCAGCGCCTGATGATTTCTCGGAGGTTTCGGACAATGCACCCACAGCAGCCGAATCCCAAATCTTTTTGGAGAGTTCGAAGCCTTTGTTCCTTTCCAGGGTCAACGTGTGGAGTGAACCCGCGGCGACGTACTGGTTAGCCTCGATGTTCCTGCCTTGGACACGCACGGTGGAGGAGTCTTTGTGGAAGTCGCGGCAGGTGACTTTGACGGGGAGGGTGAGTTTGACACGTGAGGCGGTGTTCTTGGTGGATTCCAGGTGAACTTTGCGTGTCGTATCGGCGGTGACGACGTCTCCGGGGGAAATCAGGTTGTAAACCACCCATAAGTCGTCAGGTTCTTCAGGAATGATCTTCACCGTCCCCGGCTGGTTCAGCGCGAAGTTCTTGTCCAAAAGCTTCATTGTTCTTCACTGAAGGATGATATCTGAAAGGATTGGATTTTGATTATCTCCTAAGACGACGAATTTGAGTGAATACTTTGGTAATTAACGTGTTTGCTTTTGACTGGGTTATCAAAAATTGAAGTTAAATGGAATAACAATTTAAGACTTAAATACTTTTTTAATTGTGTTGAACAGCTGAAGGTAAGGAATATGCCTAATGTGAGTGGGATTCCTTATTTAACTTGGATCCTGCTCTACTGAGGAGACCATTTCCTTCTTTTGTTTACAAGCTGAGATAATTAATGCATTAACGTTTTCATTTTTTTAATTAATAAGTAACATGTATAAGTAAACCTATGCCTTGGGGAAATTTCCAACACTAACTCCGTTTGGTACCAACCAATCTCAAGAAAGTATATTCTACCTTCAGCTCGTGTTTTACAAATAGTATCTCAAGACTTTTAGCTAGGCCTGACAATTTTTCATGCTCGTGAGGATTTTTGTAGGATTACGTCGAATGGAGATCTTTTCCCCATGATCAAGGATAGGGGTAGATTTTAGAGCATGGATCTTTTACTCGTGGAGTTTTCTGCTGACGTGAAGTTGAGATAAAGATAAAGTGTGTTTTGATTTTTTTTTTAATTGTAAATTAAATTTACTCATCTCGCCTTTTTGCTGTGAAGTTGACAGAGAGGTTGAGTGTGTTTTGATTTTTTATTTTAAATTAAATTTACTTATCTCACCTCCTTTTTTTTTAATTCTCTCTAACGACCGAAATTTTTAATAGCAAAAAATCCATGCTTATAGATATTTCCCAGCTAATTATAGGGAGAGGCTCTCTGTCTCATGGGAACTCTCCTACATTAAAATTGCTAGTATACCTTTAATTTATTCAATAGATTTAGTATATATATGTTTATATTGATATTTATGTATTTATAATTTATACTAATATCCTTTAATATGTTTTTCCTTTTAAGAGTACATCTAAATTTAAGATTATACTGTTTTGAATTTTCAAAGTTTTACCTAATTTTAATAAGATTTTACATATATGAAAATTCTTGTAAGTTCTTGCATCCCATTGAGTAATGAAAATAGGAGAAATTTGTCCTCCAAAATGAAAAATAGAGACTTGGATAGAGAAGAAAGTAAGTAAAAACAAATATTCTGTAGATGAAAAATAATTTTAATATTCTTACTTTTAATAATTGAATAATAATTAAATAAATATTAATTGAATAATGATTAATAAATAATTTTAAATAATAATTAAATAATGATTATAAGAATAAAATAGATGTTTTATCTAATTTTTCATTTTCCTTCTTATTTTGCCACCCCTTACCAAACATGCCACTTCTCCTGTCTGGTTGTCATTCCTTATGATTTATGTCATCATTACTCACAAATATATTCATGAGTTGAACGTTAAAGTGTCTGCAAAAATCACGTTCCACTCGACTTACTTCAAAAAATTAGACTCAGGGACTTAACAAATTACACATAAATCACCTGTCACAAGATTATCCACTAGTTGGTAACTAATTTTCGCTCTTTATCTTCCGAAGTTTGGACTTAAAATATCTTTTATCTTTTTCTAATCGGAGCTGAAATAAAATGGGAGACAGTTATGTAATCTATAGTCTTCAGATGGCAAAGTCCTTTTTTTTTTTCGGAAGTTTTTCTAACGTGGTGGTTAGCTAGTTGGGTGCGAACTCCAATTCTATTATAGATTGAAATGATTTATTAATAAAGAATTGAAACATGGATGGCACGTCAAGAGCCAAACAGTAGTGCTGTCCCACGCCTATTCCTATTTATATATTGGCTTCATCAATCGGTTCAGCTATCGTCGGGTACTTTAGGGAGGGAGAGAGAGAAGATGGGATTTGCAGAAGCATTGATAATTGCAGCATCAATATTTGTAGGTTGCACCAGTGACATAATCTTGGCTTCAGATGAAGCAAAAGGAGTCATCCACGTGGGTGGAAAAGTAATGTGCCAGGACTGCACTCAGGGTTGGAATGAATGGGTTCATGGATCCAAGCCAATCAAAGGTACGTACGTGCACTTAATCATATGTAAATAAACATACAAGAATGTATTTATATATGTGAAAATTCTAATCCCTTGTTGGTTATCAATTAACGAGCTATATATGAGCTATCCTTGAGAAAGTAAATGGTGAATGAATTATATATGCAGGAAGTAAGGTATCGCTGACGTGCTTGGACAAGAGAAGCAGGGTTATGTATTATACAAGCGACACAACAGATGAGACAGGGCAATTTGACTTAACTGTGAATAAGTATTTGTACGGCAAGAAAGTGGATGTAAAGCTATGCTCAGTGAGATTAGTGTCATCCCCTGACAATGCATGCAACATTCTCACTGATTTTGGTGGTGGAAAATCTGGGCTCAAGCTCACTAACCCCACTTCCATCTATCGCGATGTCATCAAATTTGTGCTCAACCCCTTCTATTATACCACTCCTATGTGTGATAAACCTGACACCTCTGCTTCTAATGACGCCCAAGAACCTCGTTACTAATGTTTACTTTTTTGGGGTTTTCTCATTTTTTATATCCATTCTCCTTGTTTCCCATTTATTTTTCCAAGAAATTGTAATGTCGTCTTATGATTTTATGACAACATTAAGCGAACGTTCCTCCTTGCAGATATATCGTGAATATTTCATTTCAGAGATCTAAATAGCTCTGTTGCCCCAGTGACTGACAATAAAATTTTTGAACTCCATTTTCTTTTCATTTCAAGCTTCTATATATCACTGCTTGCCCAATGAGTGATAATTTGGTAGGTATGTTTCCGTTCTTGTATAGTCGATTTCTAATAATAGACCTTACAAAACAGTACGAAGTCAATGTTGTGACTGAAAAAGTCGAAGACCCTGTCACAAATTCTAATGCTCAAGTCAATATAGGATGGAGACGAATAATTCAGAGAAGATAAATAATCTAGATATGAGTTAAAGAGATAGGAAGTTATATAATATATATACATATATATTGGTCAATGGCACAAATATCAGTTTATATCAAAATGTGTCGTATTGGATCGTAACCTCAAGGATTTTACAAACAGCACAACAGGAAAATGGATAACGACTCACTTGCGGATTTGTTTAGTGGAGAAGAATGCGAGTAAATTTCAAACATCATTGTTTCATTGATGGGTGCTCCTGATAAAATCCAAGGGACGGGACATTCTTCTGGAATATATTCTGTCGTAAAGGGTATTTGAAGTTTTATTAGGAAGGCGTTACTCGTTCAACTTTTAGTTTCAACTGGAAAATCATATGGGATATCCCAAGGCAATAATGCCAAGGTGAAAATTTTTGTGTGAAATTCATATAATATACTGCCCACGATGAGTGAACTAAGGCTAGGGAAATTAACGTTCCAGAAGATTGCCTCTTGTCTTCAATACGATGACAGCGTGAATCATTTATTTATTTTAGTGTGAATGGGCTAGACCTATTTGGTTTGGTTGAACGGTGAGAGTTGATAATATTCATTAGTGGATGTAAAAAAATAAATCAAATCTCTCTCGCAGAATTTTAACATGAATAGACAAATTCAAGAGTTGATTATGCTAATTTTGAACATTGCCTATTTATTATGGGCAATGTAGCGCGTTTATCTTTAACGGTATATTTAGTAAGAGACTCGGATTTGGTGCTGCTCTAAAAGGAACAGTATTGTGCTGCTCTTAATTATAGCTATCTAGATCAAATCTTTGTTTGGTATGTGAAAGAAGGAAAAACAGGAACGGAGTAGGAGGGATTGAAAATCCATAGGCCTCACACCTTTTTGCGCTGAAGAAATGAGAGAGAATTTTGCTATGAGACCCATCGTTTATAATACTAAAACATTAAAAATATAAATTCAAACATATATTTGTATAATTTAATTATAAATAAGTAATAAAAATTAAAATAAAAATAAATAAAATGCATATTTATATGAATATATATAAATATGATCATAATTATTGGCATTTAGAGACATGGCTAGAACCTAGAAAGCCGTCCAATAAAAATAAAGAAGTTATTATAAGAGTAATGGAAATGTTTAAAAAAATAATAGATAGTGATAATGAAGTAAAATTGTTATGTGAATAATTTGCTATATTCCAATTAAATGAAGAGCTGTTTGTTATGTCTATAGGATAAGATGATGATGAATGCAATAGATTGATATTGACAGAGTAGGAATAAGAAACTCTAAAAGGAGCCAAAGTTGGTATTATCTCAATCAATTACTTATTTATTAACAAAGAGAAATTGGAACATTTATTCTTTTATTTGTAGTATAAAAAAAAACAAGTTTAATTCTATAAGAGTTAATAAATTAGTGTTCATTTATTCAAATATTTGTCTACAGCCCCATTTCATCCAAAATTGCAATGATAACTTTTACCAAAAAAAAAAAAAGAGATGTTGAACCAGATAATACTTACATAAATGATTTTAGTATTAAATTAGAAAAAATGAGATAGGAATTATTAGAAAATGAATTTGTAGACAATCAAGATAGCCAAGAAAAATATGTGAAAGGAAGTCATTCTTCTCCAAGTTTTGGTGGATCAAGAAAATATTCAAGTTTTGATATTTTTAGAGTTTGCATATGTGTAATGCAACAAATTTAATTATTCAGGTTTGTAGTAAATGAGAATGCTAGAGAAAAAGAGAAAAAAAGTTGATTAGCAATTTTTAATTTATGCATCTTGTATTTTTTATGTTTTTCTTTGAACTTATTTAATTAAGATTCAGATTATGAATTTATGAGTTATAAATTTAAAATCTAAGTTTTAAATTATTTAAAATTTTATATGATTATAGTTATTAAGTTTTTCTTTAAATTGTTCATCTATTAACTATATAAAATATATTATATAAATTGCATATTCATAATTTTGTATTATATTACGTATCAAATTACATATCAACTATGTTTCATAGTCCTACTCATACATTATTCCTTAACAAATTGTTTATTAGTTAACACTAAACTTAATGCTGAGTTTGGGGTGAAAGGAAGCACATAAATCCTCTGCATTTAGGATCCGTGCAGTTGGCGTGCAGTTAGGTTTTTTTTTTTGGACATTTTGGATTTAGGAATAAATATTAAAAGTAAAAATTATAATTTTAAAGACAAAAATTATAACTATAAAAAATTATATTTAAAAATTTTTAATTATAATATTTATTTTTAAAGTTATAATTTTTAATTTTCATATTCATTTATAAAATCAGAAAATAAATAATAATAATAATAATAACAACTACAAGCTAATTGTATGGATCTTAAATATCGAAGATATGTGTGTCTGCATATATGCAATTGCATTGAAAACCAAAAAGTCTTAAAAGAAAAAAATGTCAGGCCCACAGACCTCCTGAGCTTCCCATAAAAGAAGGGCACCTGTTTGGGTGAAAAAATGGCACGCTCCTATCGTCGACGTGGGAGTTGAATAGCCGCCACAACTGTTTTCGCGAGGTGCAAGTGCACCTAAGAAAAATTCTATCGCGAGAGTAACAAAAGCTTTCTTGTTTGGAAGGTTTTCATTGGTGGTGGACCCAACTGATTGGAGGACCCCGGACCTGGAAGCGCCTCGGACATGGCGACGTGCCTTCGGAGATCAATGAAATTGCGCTCTCTGTTGCGGAGATCGGCGGTGGACGATACATCTCCTGTAACAATAGGGGCCGTCCCTTCCATATCCGGTATTAGGTGCCCTTCTTCTTTTTCCTCTTCCTCCACCTCGTCTTCGCCGCCGTCGTCATCGCCTGGTAAATCTCCGAAGGCGGAGAAGAAGCTTGTTGATCGTCTTTCAGGTGTCATTGACGCCGTCAACGATCGCAAACTACCTCCTGAGCTACGAGGCCAGCGCAACAATGTCAGGTGAGACATATATCGGATTATTGCACTGTTATAGTAGAATAACCTGTTCTTGAAATCAATTATTAAAGTGATGATGGTTTGAAGGGAAGTTGATTGGTTTCGATTTTGTCTAATTTCAAGGTTAATTGCGAATTTCGTTATCAGTTTCTTTGCAGTTTTATTCGTTGCTTCCTCTTTCTCTTTCAACTTCTGGTATGGCAGATAGGGATTTGTACTTTCTTATTAATAGTTTAGTGGTCGTATCAATTATGTCATTAACTTGAACGCAGAATGCCTTGCCTGATTGAAAATTTTGCACTGGTGGTTATTTCTATTCATTACATTAACTGTTTTACCCTATCATCTTGAAGTTTCATCTGAATTACGAGCTTGTGCATCTTCCTGTAAATCGAGGTTCTCGCCACTGAACTCTACACTTGATTGTTAATTAGTGTTTCATTTCATACGTTAATTTGTATGGATGAAGGATAAAAAAACAGGTGGCTTGTAGCTTGTGGAGAGTAGTTGGACTATGTAGTTTGATGCGAGACCAACTAAATGTGTCCCTTTTGTTGTGTCATGCTTTTCTTTTCGATTTCATTTTGTTTCATGCATTCCTTTAGGCATAGTTACTGATACTTCTACACTTCTTGATGTTATAATTTTTTGTCTTCCTTTATCTCATACTTGTCTTTTTCTGCAATTCGTAAATTTAATCAGATTGCAATTAAATAATAGAAAAGAAGAGGAAGAAGAACTGGGAACTCTTTCTTATACTAATAAGGCAAGCAGTTTCGAAACAATTGTATGATAGACGACTTGGTGTTTACTTTCTCCCTATCTTCTGTTTAACCTTCGTTGGTAATGGGACAGATCAGAAACTGATATCATCAACGTTGTTGAGCAAAGAATATGGCATTCCATGGAAGAAGGCCAGTTTGAAAACTTGCCCGGGAAAGGCAAGCCACTTAAACTAGACATAAATCCTCATGCAGATCCAGCTGAAGACACCTTGTACAGAATCCTGTCAAAAAATGGATGTGCACCGGAGTGGGTTGAGCTTAACAAAGAGATAAGAACCAATATATCTGAATGGAGGGTAGCCTTGAAAAAAGCTTGGACAAATAAATGCAGTGATCACTTTAAATGGGTTGAGAGTTCGGACGCTTTGAAAATGCAATTACGAGATATCAATAATAAGGTGAGTGATGATTGTCCAGTGTAAAAAAATTTGAGAATTTAATGCCTGCTTCTTTCGAATGTCATATTCTGTTTTTGATATGTGCGATGCATATGTAATAAATACACATCTTCCTGCAGGTTTTTCGATATAATCTCATCGTACCTTTTGGTCGGCAAATGTTTGGCCTTAATTGGGAGAAAGAGCTTGGTCGTTTAGAAGAATAAGGACCCCCAATATTGTTATTAAGCCTTAAGGGAGTTCATTAATTCTCGTAGAGAATCAAATTTTGTTTATTCTTGTTGGACTGTCATGCCGAGTATTGAGTAACTTACCCGTTGACTTAAGCCAGGTGAATTATCAGTTGTCTAGCTCAAACTATGGTTAATTCCTTTGTGTCCTCAGTATGGCTTGAGTCGGGACTCGAAAGAAAAACCGCTGGGTATGATGCTTCTATGATGGCTCTATTGATAGGGTTGCGATTTGGATGTCTACGTCATGTAAAATCAGGGGACACAAAATATATATATATATATATATCAGAAAAAGGTATGTAACAGATCAACTTTCTACTAGTTGTCATGCTGTTATATTGCACCGTATTTGCCTTGTCTTTAACTGGACTGTTTTTTGTTAGTATTGCAAAAAGCTGTAATAGTTCTTGGTTAAGTAAACAGGTTAATTGTTGAATAATTTGTGTGTTTGCGTGCGAACTTTGTTTTAACTGCTTGGGCATAGGAGGATATCTAGTATACTGTCCTCCCCTGTTCGTCTGGCTGTGACGACGATCGAATGCCTTTAAGCCTTGTCAAACAAGAAACATTTTCCTCTTCAGCTTTCATGTCGGAACCGGCAATAACCGGAGCTGATTTCTTTCTTTCGGTTGGGGTTTTTGGGATGTGGACAATATAATGTGGACAATATAACTAAATGATATTACGGCATCATGTGCGCAATTGACTTGTTCTACTGTTAATTTTTCTATCAATATCCTGTTTGCTTCAGTTTTGTTGATGATGATTGAATGATGCAAGGGATTGAAGTGACAAGTATAAACAAAATCTTGCAGTTCTTATATTAACTTAGGATGTATGCGGATCGATTCTGCTATTGGTTAATGAACAATGATCTTGTAAATCATCACTATTAAATACATACAACATGTAGCAAATTTTCCGAGGGTAGCGGGTGAACGCTCTTATTATAGTTGCTCTAAAAACGCGCCAAGAACTTCAACCTAAAACGATGAGCCAAACAGATGTTTCCTAGAAATACACGCTCTAACAACGCGCCAAGAACTACAACCTAAAACGATGAGCGAAACAGATGTTTCCTACAAATACACAAAAAGGGTTACCCACGTTCTTTTACGTGTTAGAATACAAAATACATCTAATATCAGTGACATAATCGTAAACGTCTTGATGGTCATAAAGCACCCAAAAAAAAAAAAAAAAGATGCTGAGGGGTTCTAAAACTACTTGCTTTAAAATAAAAATAGAAGTATATAGTCAACCCTGCAAATCACCTCAGGTAAAAGTATAACATCGTGAGCAATCTCGAGCTGAATAAACGGCACCGGGAAACAAACCCAAACAAACAAACAAAAAACGCAAACTGTACAAATTTCCTTAACAAACGAGAAGCTACTTTCTAATTTTTCATATCCCCTAGTTGACGATGTAGCAGCAAGATGCATGAGTGTTCTCCTATGGTAAGTGGTGCGTAGCTTCTTGTAGTTCTGCACAAAAGCTCCGAGGTCAATGTCTCTATCAAGGAGTTGCTGGTGCAGATTTTCAGACTTCTCTTCCGTCTTATTCATGGCCTCTGCAAATTCATTTTACAAAGTTTATCATATCTATGAACCCAAGCCTTAGTCTTAATGACAAAAAAATTTGGCCATCGTCAAATTATCATTTCATATCATACCTTGAACCCTTTGGAGAAGGGATGCTGGGGAATTGGACTTCAGTGTTTCTTCTTTCTGCTTCTCAAGCTCATTTAGTTTCTCCTGAGCAGCAGCTAACTCAGTTGTTCGAATTATTCTACACTGTTCCCGTAGAAGAGAAGAGAGTTCCATAATTGCCATAAGACTATTAAAAAACAACCACACAAATATTAGGTTGGTAATGTTACCTGATTCCTAAGTTCCATGATACGAGGTTCCTTTTGCAGATTTTCTTCTGCATGAAAGAACAAAAGGAGTTTGAGAAGTTTTCCAATATGCAATTAGCTTGCCAATCATCTAATGTTAGCACACCCAAAATAAAAATCAATACTCACCAGCAAGCTGCAAATTCTCCTTGCAAAGTTCATTTTCCAGCTGATCATATCATTTGACAAAAAGTAGTTAGAAACACAAAAATAGAAACTCCAACTTCCAACATAAGCAACAGAAGCAAAGAAACTGCAGAAAACTTTGTATAGAGCAACAGAACAGCAAAACCCAAACCTAAATTTTTCTGCCTCTTTGGAAGGGGGTGGGGGGATCAAATTATTGGTAATGCTATCATCATAAGTGGCACTAATTTCTTTTTCTGTCAAAGATGGAGTCACTTGTGTTGTGTAACATTGTGTATAGTTGTGACTTCATGAGCAGCGCAAGTAAACAATATTCCAATATTTGTATGCATGTACAAGAGTATCAAAGCTGATTGCTTAAACTGACACGTTGAGTGTGGCAACTTTGCAAATTAAAATACTAGGATGCATATATCTGTGCACTCTATCTTCCTCTCTCTGATAAAAAACACAAGGCAACGATGATTCTCCTTACTTCTAACCGTAATTTAGTTATAACTCCCCCCCCCCCCCCCCCTTTGCGAAAAAAAAGGGCAAGTCAACAAAATGTTGAAAAATTTGGTCCGTAACCACATTTCATAACAGAAGAACCATTAAATACAGGTTGCAGTGAAATATATAATTTGAATATCTACATAAACTATTCTAATCAACACAAAAGAGTTTGATGCTTTTGTGTACATTCTCCACATACAATTTGATGAAGAAATGATTGCCACAAAGACTAAAAGTCCTGTAACAAGTAATAACCTTCTGATACTTGAATATTTAACAATTTCATCTCTTGTGGAGACAAAGCTCAAGAAGTACAGCCAAGTAGTAGAATTTCTCACGGATATTGTAGGGTTTGCTTATCCCCTTTTTCCCCCATTACATATGAAGAGAATACGAGGAAAATATATTTAAAGACAGCATAGATCATGGCAGAATAATACAAGCAACCATATAGAGTCTCAGCACCGTACATTAAGGCAAAAAATCAATCACAGTATTCCTTGCTCATGCAGCACAGTAAAAGCCAGTGATCTAGATAAGCCATCCTCTAGGTTGGATGATTTAGACACGGCCTGACTGTTGCCAGCTACCCTTAGTGCTACCCTGAAACTAAATATTTTTTGCAATGGAAAAATTATTTCAACTCTGTTGAAATTCATGGATTTGTCTGAGATATGATAAAAGGATGGTTTTATAACTGTAGCGACTTGATGAACCGGGAGGCTAAAAAACAGATGGCAGTCTCCCAAACTCTGATTATACTATGACTAAAGATTCTAATTAATGCAGAAAAAATATAAACCAGACTGATATCCTGACCTCTAAATAAATGACAAGGGAAAATTATCCTAGAGGATAACATATCCTCCATCTCACAACCCTGTAACACTTACAAGTTTTATAACAAGCTCCAAAGAGAAACGCAATTAACATGATAAAATATATTTGAAAAATATGGCAGGCACAGCAAGAAAGCATACAATTCTAAGTTCACAACCTTGCGTAAATAAGAGTGACAACATGAAACTTACGTTATTTTGAATTTTGACCTGATCAAGTGAAAGTAAAAACTGCTGGTATGCATCTTTGTCAGATAAAAGTTTCCGTAACTCATCAGCACTGAGCAATTTATAAATTGTGAAAAAGAACAATAAGATTACCACTATTTAAACAAAGATCTAATGAACTAATTATATTTCTGTTAAAGTCGAAAACAAATTATTAGCATATTTTCCAAGTAATGAAATGATTTTCTATCATGAATTTTTCAAACTTCAAAATAGAAGTGATGTTGCACTGTTCAGGGAAAGGTGTCTTAGACATAATTAGTTTTACCTTTTGTCCTCAAAAGAACAATAACTCCAGCAGCTTCAGCAGGTGAAACATGTGAAGGAGACTGCAATTTTTCTGTAGGACTCTGTAAACTGTAGCTGCTCGAGGAAGTGTCACTTGGAGTTGCAGGCCACGAAGAACTAGGTGAGCTCACAACAGATGAAGGATACCAGGAATGTGAAGAACTGTGTTGCGGATGTGGCTGAGTTTTCTGCTCTTCTGATCTCTTGTAAGTAAAACAAGTTACACCCACAGTAGATGCTAACTCAGGATGGATATGAAACTAAAGTCCTAAGGAAAAAAGGAAAAAAAAAAATGAAAACTATGGCATGACAATGGGAAATTTTCTTGCTCATGGAATATTTTAGAATTTCTGCAACGCCAATGTTAGTCTCAACAACTTAGTGCAGGCACTACAATCAACTTAGAACCATTCCACTATTAGTCTTGCACTCTTGTACATTACCAAATGCCTAGTAGATGTTGTTAACAATGCGCTGTTACAGAAAAAATCGTATTCTCACCAAATAGTCAAATACAAGATACCTATGGCTGATAACTCTCAGCTAAACAGCTAAAGAGCCATACGGCGAAATGAATGTGCAACAGAAAATCAATTAATCCAGGTCATTAAATGTAAACCAGATTAATAAAATTCACGTTTACAACCTCTGAAGACTATAGCCACTACATAGATGTAAACATATAACAGGACTATCAGAAAGGATAGCAAGCTGGTTATAATAAAAGGGCCTAAAATTTGATCGATCAAAGAGCGAGCAATTTCCTCATAATATGATGAAAGAAAGAAATCGAATACATACCAAATTAAAGCTAAGATAAAGTTTCGGAAAAAGCATAATCTTAACGGAGAATTACCAGAATCTGAACATTGATAACTCGTCCCGAATTGCAAATTTTGAAAGGAGACAGAAGAACGACGAGGTTGTCTCAAATATTATTGGAACTTGGTATTCCTTCTCTTCCTTCCGAAGAATCCAAACTCCTCCTCTCTCAAGCAACGTCACAATAACCGGAGTTGTGCCCCGCCAAGTGACCTTCGTATTTTGTCTGGGCAGAAAAATTGTCTTCTCTCTGCTTTACGATGAAAATGTTGTTTTTTGTACTTTTTTTTTTATTTACCAAAAATGAAATTTTAGTCTCTTGATATTGTTTTAAATTTATTTTATTTTATTTTATTTTGTTCAAATAAAATTCTTTTATTTTATTTAAGATTTTATTGTTGTCTTATATTTTATTTTATTTCAATTTAATTTTTTTAATTTTTTATATTTTATTTACATTTTTTAATTTAATTTTATTTTAATTTACTCCCTTAATTTTTAAAAAATATTCAAACACTTCCTTAGTAAGATACTTCACAAAATGAAAAAAATTTTACGTGATTCTTTAGTAGTTTAACTTTAATAACTTTTTTCAATTAGATTTAGTCATTATAATATTCTTTTTTATTACCATCAAACAATTGTATTTTGTAAATCTAAAATAAGGCTAGTATATTATCTATAAATATGGACAATGACCTTAATCTTTTCAGCGATAGCACCCCCATAAATTGAAAGAAAATGAGAGTATTGGTTATGCTTGAACAATAACATAACAAAAATGGAGCTAAAGTAAAATTTTAAGCATCTTGATGATATTAAAGGAAAATAAAATAGTTGTGTAGTTATTAAAAATTAAAGAAATTAAATTATAACATAATAAAACTAAGAAACAAAAGTAAATTTTTAGTAAACTAATATAATTAAATTAGAACATAATAAAATTTAAAAAAAAAACTTAGAGATAAGTTGAAGTACTAAAAGTGTATTTATCTCATTTGCTTTTTTCATTTTTTTTTTGACATTAGCGATTAGTTGTTCTTGGGCTATGATGCACCCTAGACTCAACATCTTATACACCAGTTTATGTCACGGTGAAAATATGGCGCCACAAAATTAATCAAGGGAAAATTGTTGTTGATGATTATAAAATTAAAATATTTATTTTAAAGAACTTTAAATTTTATAATTATTTTAAAAAATCAAATGATTTAATATTTGAAATTTCAAGGTATACTAGGGACTAATACAATTACTATTAGTAACAAACCAAAAATTAAAATATTTTACAATAATATATTGTACATTTAAGAGAGAGAAAGTAAAATAAAAATATAAAAATATACATGAAATTCATTTTTTTCCAGGAATTCCTATTTTCTTGCTTTCTTTTTTTAGATATACTCTGTAAATTTACTTATTATATACAAATTATTTAGATCTACTAATAAAGTTATTGTTAACAACATGTGTTTTTATAGAGATCTTTACTGACCATGACTTCTATTAGTTACAATGTGAAATTGTTACCATTAAAACGTTATTATTAAAACTTTTAAAAATTATTGATTATTATCATAATATTTAAAATATTAAGTTTTTTGGTTATCTAAAATAATGTTAAAATGCAAGACCTTAAGAGTAAATATTTAAGTTTTATGCTCCTAAACAGTAATTTTTCCATAAATCAATTTGTGTAAGCAATTAAATGAAAATTTTGAGATTAATATTATGGTTTAGGAACTAAGATTAGGCCTTGAATGGTCAATGTCAATATGGTTGATTCAATACGTAAGATAAAACAGTGTTAGTTAAAGAATTATTGTAAGTATTCACTAATTACAGTGAATATGATTAGCTTATGTAATAATCAATCGCGTAGGTTATTAAAAAAATTCAAAATATTGAAAGATTATAAAAAATCTTGCTATAGTAGACCAATCATTTAATTTTTATATCAGCATCTATTTCTTGAATTCAAAATTTAAAAATAAATTGAGAAGTTTCCACTAGGGTTCTCAATATTTCATATTTCCACGTACCAAACCTTTCTTTAAGAATTTTGTTTTATTTAAAATGTTTAGACTATAAAATTAAATTAAATTAAGGCTCCAACAATTATATCTGTAAACTTAGCTTATATATGTAATTGGTTTTGTACTTTTGGCTTGAACCTTACTTAAGAACCAATTATGGTTTTTGCGTATGGATGAAAGCAGAATGATCTAAATTGGGATAATAGGCAACCCTTCCCTATCTCGATATTTCCTCTTCTTTTCCTTCAAATGTTAATTATCAATTTTGTCCGTCAATTATATAGGTCAGTCGATCATGAACACGTAAAATGTGTAATGCAACAACTGAGCGTAATGTAACTATTGACATAACATTATTATTTAGAAAGTGTAATTATATTTTAATCATAACTTGAGGTCAAGTAATTAATATATTCAAAATTTTAAATATAATGAACGAATTAGAGTCATGTCAATTGTTTCTTCTCTCAATTTTTTTTGACCACCCTATCTCAAATTAATTATAATAAGTTCTAAAATAAACTAAAATATATTTTGATTCCTTAACTTTGTCTCGTGTGTCATTTTTGTCTCTTAAAGTTATTTTATTTTAATTTAATCTTAAATTTTATTTTGTTCCAATATAATCTTTAGCTTTGTCTTAAATATCTTTTTTCTGTTCTTTAATTCTATTTTATTCTAATTTACTCTAATTTAACTACCACTTTCATTTATGTTCAAATTCTATTAGTATTATCATTGAGGTCGTAGATAATATGCTCATATTATTTTGGATTTACAAAATGCAGTCAATGGTGATAGAAATGGTATTAAAATCGATAAAATCCAAGTTGACAAAAAATTATTGAAATTAAATCACCGATGAGTCAAACATAACTTTTCTTTTAAACATTTTAATTTGATAAAGTCAGAAGAAAAAAAATTGAGTAGTTTTCAAAAGTTAAGAGTCAAGTTAGAATAAAATAAAATTCAAAAAAATAAAATTCAAAATAAAATTAGGAGATCAAATTAAAATTAAATAAAATTAAACTTGAAAGTAAAATTTTAATTAAAATTAAAGGACAAAAGATGATTTTTTTTTTCCTTTACTATAAGTCTAGAGTTTGACACCATAACATGAACTATGCATGATCCAAAAATATTTGTATAAAGTGTTTTGAAAAAAAAAGAAAAAAGACTGGTGATATTTTATTGATAAGAATAAAAGTTGAGTGCAAATGTCACACAAGATGAGGGTAGGCCAACCTAAACTTAGTCATCAGAACAAGAAAAAGCAAATTGTGCTGAACAACGGGCAGTTTTATAGGCTTCGCCTAATCTACTCATTTTTGGATATTAAATTTTTAGGGTTAATTACTTTCTAATACCAAACTGGAATTGTGCTTCACAGAAAGCATCTGTTTCCAAATTCTATAGTTGAATGAGTATATAGCTAACATTCTTTCGTACTGCTCTCCATAAGCAGCATAATGCAATATTATTTATCGCTAAAGATAAATAATTCAATAAATTAAAATGTAATATTTTAGCTAATAAGGATTGGGGTTGCGATTCAAGAATGAGATCTGAGATCGTGGGGTTGGGAAGTTAAATGACCAATTAAAGCATTTCAATTGGAGAAAAAAAAATAGTTTGGTTGGTTAATCATGTTGGTTGTTTAGACATAATGACAAGATATCTAATTAATATTAAACCAGACATAATCTCTGGAGCCAAGCTGTTGAAATATTCCAAGCAAAGTTACAATATTTAAAACAAAACAAAAAAGTGTTAAAAGGAGCATTCGCAATTGCTAAACACATGCAGTAGGCTGAATATAGAACTAGAATATTGTGAAAATGGGCATTTAAAAAAATAAACAAGATTAGAATGACAAAGAAACAAAGATGGGGTTATAGAAGAAGGTCGTTGTCTTCAAGAATGTATATATATGATTCTATGCATAATTTCTAACCGAAGAATTTAAACTTAATTGCGTGAAACTTCTTATAAATATTTAAAATCTTTTCGCTTCTTAATTATTTAGTCGCGCAGTGCAGATGTTTTTTCTTAGGCCATTTGAGATGCGTTTTAAAAGGGAAGAAAGCGAGGCTCTGGCAAAAATGGAGTTTTTTTTTTTTTTTTCATATTTTCGAGGCTTATATATAAATTAGCATGAAAGGGTGAATACAATCTTAAGCTTGAAAAAGTGATTTGTGGAACTGGAAGCATATGATGCGCCTGCATGCATTCTGGGAATCGAATTATTATAAGTTAATTACAGCTTAAATCATAAGGAAACTGCATGCAGATCATAAAGAAACCATGTATATATAAGTATGGATATTCCTCTTTTCCACATTCCCATATTATTCCCAGCCTTGCTCTCTACATAAAGTTTTCAACTCTTTTATTAGTATTAATGATTTGCCAGCCTAAGATATAATACAGCACTTTGCTATCACTTTTCCCCCCCTTTCAATATCCAAGTTTAGCAAGATGGAGGTTCAAATTAACGATACTAAACCAATTTTTGCTTTCTTTTAGATTGCTGCAATATTTATAATGTATCGATGGGTGCATATGTTTTAATAATATCGAGTTGTTAAAATGTTAAGCTTTTCACTATTAGATATATTTCAAAATTTTTAATTACCTTAATAATTTAGTCATTAAATTATGAATTAAAAAATTAAAGTAAAAACTAATATAACCATCTGGAGGCCTAGAAGAAGTTTTTTTAATGATCCAAACTTAGTCTGATTTCTGTATATATATGGCATGATTTATCTTCCAATTAACTCTATATATATATATATATATGCCCTTATATTCATATTCAGGGTTTTCTGGTAGACAAAGGTATCGTAAATGTGGTGATATATACACATGACATGTAACTATTGACATCCACATCATAATTTGGCGACAATTATTTTCTACTATTTTTTTGAAAAGAAAGTCTAGTTTCAACATCTCCCTTTTCTATTGCCTTTTTGTGGTTCAATTTCTACAATCATATATATGTACTTAGACCTGCAAATATGCGATACTTAACTGCATTCATGGTTCTCTTTCATTTTCTTTTGTTTGGTTCGCTTTCTAAAAGCTAACATTGAAAATAAGAATACCAAGTAATTAAAGCATGTTGTGACAGCAAGGTCATTGAGTTTTAATGGGAGATATTCTAATGAAGTCACTTCTTCTTTGTTTGATTTGGATACGAAGTTTTGGTAGAGTTTGACTTTTTCGTAATTATAAAATGATTATATATAATACAATTAAAAAGAAAAAAAGAGAGATGAATATAAAGAAAGAATATGTGTTTCATACATATTCTCACTTTATGTTACTTTCTGTCTAATTGTATGATTATAAAAAATCTAATTTCGTTTTAATATCTAAATTTAGCACATGATTCGCATTCCTATCACATAATCAACGATACTTTACTTTTCTATTGATTTACTTTTCCCGCTCCTGATTATAGTCTGAGGTCTACAATCCCTCAATTTAAGTCTTTTTCTTTCTCATTTGTCCCAAAACTTTCTCATACATCTTTTGCTTTATTGTTTCACAAATATTGATAAAAGTTGCCATTATCTTCTCCTTTGATTTTCCCCTATATATTCTTTCTTTTTTAATGTTCTTGTTTCCCTTTCATCTTAGCAGCATGACTCGTGACATGTGAAACAACAGTTTTGGTCCACATGTTCCAATTTCTGATCTCTCCTCCCACATTCTCTTCATTAAAAAGAGAGAGAGAGAGAGAGAGAGAGAGAGAGAGAGAGAGAGAGAGTAATAATGGTCTCGCCACCCAATGGTTTGATTAATTAAATAATTAACGCAATTTTAGGCAGATATATAGAAACTTGAATTTCCAAAAAAGTGGGTGCCGTATGTATGATTATATGAAACTCTTTCAATTTGACCTAATTTAGGGAGGGAAAAAAATAATGGCTCTAATTAGTTTGGCTGTATGATTATTATTATTATTATTATTATTATTATTATTTCTCCTGTCTTGTGTGCACTATGGAAATTAAATTTATAGATTGAGAAGGGAAAGCAAAGGTTCTTTCAAATGGTGAATGGTAATCTTAGTTTTGGTGAATGTCACGTTGTCGGTATGTGATACAAGAAAAGTTATTCTTGTTATGTACGTAAACATATATATTAGGCTCTTAAATTCCAAAGAGAATATTCTTCTCTTTTTCTTAAAAAAATTGTCGTTTATCAAATTACAGAATGGTAATAACTTCTGATCAGCCCCAAGAATAATAGGTTTTTTTTAATATATATTTAATGACCTGGTTTTTAGCCAACATATGCGATCACATGGTTAAAATGATATATTAACCCACTAAAAGAGGAATTCATTGTCTCAATATTTCTATGAATTTTCTTGGTTATTATTATTATTATTTTGTGGATCCCACTGGCATTGGAATTGCTGGCAGAAGCCTATGATAATTCAACATTTAGCCAAAAAAAAAAAAAACAAGAAATGCAATTTCTTTATTCAAAAAACAAGAAATATAATTAAGAGGGAATTAAAAGATGTTTGCGTGATGCTGATTAGAGAATTTTAATTCCTTCCTGACATGACATTCTGCCTACAATATTTATGTACAAAGAGATATCCATTTGGGATTAATAATATAATGGTATACCTTGAAAGTACCCGAAAATAAGGTTTTAACTTCCAAATATTAAATAATAAAGGAAAAAAGTTTTGGACTTTCTGATAAGGTTAATAAAACATGCATGTGTTGCACAAATAAGACGCTTCATCATGTGAAAATGATTCCGATGGATTTCCATCTCTTCTTCTAGAAATTCAGAAGCAATTACTATAATGGTATTTTTCATAAACGTGTAAATGGTAACAAATCGTAATAGAATGATGAAAATTTGAAAATGTATTAATGACCGTATTTTGATTAGATACGTGGTTAATTTTTTACCGTTATCCTGTCCATTTTTCACAGAACACATTCGTAGCTCCTGCATCAATATTTTAAAATATTTTTTTATTAATTGCATATCAATTGTAAAAATCTTCTTAAACACAACAAACAAAATCACAAAAGGAGAGAAATTTAATTTCTTACTTCCTTAATCCACGCGTAAAGAAAAATTATTATGAGCAAGATTCAAAGACCCCTTCAATTGGATTTTGTTTGCGACATTGGAGAATAGAGAGCATGCTGATGCGATGCCATATGACAAAGTTGAGAAGACTTTTCCTTGAGGAGCTTTTCTTTCAAGTGGGCGTCGCATAGAGCCAGCCTTTCCCAAACATGATGCCACGGCATGCCTTTCAAGACTAATTAAGGTTGTCTGTTTTATACAATGAATCCTTTGTAATAACTATATGAAATATAGTTGAAAGAGAGAAAGATTTAGATTCTCTAATATTAGAATTGTTTTTAATGTTAGCCTTCACACTTCTAATCTTTCTCTTTTTTTAACTATATGCTATTAATTTTGCTTAAATTACAGAAGATCTAAACTCGTGTATCTTACATGACTCACTCAACATTTACATTTTCTTTTAATACAAATTCAACATTTACATTAGGAAAGGATTTATTAATAATTATTAAATGTTATGAGAATTCTATTGGATTAAAATTTTAAATAGAAGGTAAGTGTCAGAGTTCTCCGCTACACAAAAGAAAATCATTCAATTATTAAAATATAAAAAATTAATAGAGTAGATTACTATTTGAAGAGTCCTGAATTTGTATAACACCTTATGTTATGTGCGTTGTGCAGTAGAGAAATCGGATTCAAAGGAAAGTGGGCCTGAATAGAGGATGGACCATGGTGGTTACGCCACTTGGAGGAAACCGGACACGTGGGCGAGGAAGGAGTTGGATGGATTTGGGAGGATACAGCTACTCAGGTGATGCGTAGCCAAGTAGCGGACCTCGTGCCAACGTAGAGACGCAAGCAAGATCCAAAGTAGCGTAAGCTTCAAACCCCCCACACCCTTCATCCAACGGCCCTCCGTATTCCTCCAGCCACCATTTCCTATCTCGTCCCTTCAATTCCCATTTGTTTAATGTGCCTTTGTCCCTATAGTCTTAGCGTTGTTGTGTTGTTGAATTCTAAGTTGAAGGCCGTTTACTCTCTCTCTTTCTCTTTCTCTTTCTCTGCATTTTCATCTGCAACTCCGCCATTGTCGTCCTCCAAGTGGATTTCATTACCATTCGGTCATATAATTCTTCACTCACCCATTGACCCACATTCATCGCTTACAATGGTATGCTTGCTGTACTCGCGGGTTTTTTCTTTCCCTCTCCATCTTGAAAATGTTTTGAATTTGTGATCTTGGATGTTGGTTTCCATTAATTCAGAGCACAATGTTGGTGCCTCCATGGCTTGAGCCACTACTGAACACATCGTTCTTCAGCATCTGCCGCTTTCACGGTGACGCCGCTAGGAGCGAGTGTAACATGTTCTGCCTCGACTGTAATCGCGACGCATTTTGCTTTTATTGCCGTTCATCGAGACACAAGGATCATCAAGTCATTCAGGTGGCCTCCTACCTCATTCTAGTTAATTTCTGTGTGTCTTTTCTGCGTTTTGATACAGCATTTCGACAATGTGAATAATTAAGATTCTAATAGGCACTATTCTTGATTGATTTGTTCTTAGATAAGGCGATCTTCGTATCACGATGTAGTGAGAGTGTCTGAGATTCAAAAGGTGTTGGATATAAGTGGAGTTCAGACGTACGTGATAAACAGTGCGAGAGTTCTGTTTCTGAACGAGAGGCCTCAGCCAAAATCTGGGAAAGGAGTAGCTCACATTTGTGAGATTTGTGGAAGAAGCCTTTTGGACCCATTTCGGTTCTGTTCTTTGGGTTGTAAGGTGAGATATTTCTCTCTCTCTCTCTTGCCTCACTTATTGTTCATATCATTGTCAATATGTACACATCATTCACAACTCAATCATCCTCATCATATGGCCATAACACCCACCACCCATACATTTCATCACCTACATTGAAAGCACTTCACCATCGTAACTATAATCCCACCGCTAGCTGTTCATAATCTTGATTATCTAGCATATGTATGGAAGGCCCGCATTGACATTTTTAATTTTTATATAATTAACCCCCATTATCATAATCAAAATAGAGCTATGAGCATGAGTTTTATAATTAGTGCTAATCATTGACTGTGGATGGGAACATGGGATGGGTTATGCCTCAATCAATTGAACTAATTATTGTATTAAATTAATAAGATTCTTTGTGTTGGGGAATCAATTAGCTTGTGGGAGTGAAGAGAAATGGGGATGCAAGCCTTGCCTTGGGTGGAAATAACGAGGCATCAGAAAGAAGGGAAGGAATATCAAGGAGATCACTATCGTCCAGAGAAGAAGAAGAATCGCGTGAAGGCTCACAACAAGACATGTACCCGCCCACGCCTCCTCCACCTGCTTCGAGTGCAAGGAGAAGAAAAGGCATTCCTCATAGGGCTCCATTTGGCTCCTAATTATTTTCTACCCTCAAATTTGGTACATATTCAATTCAACCCACCTTTTCTTTTTATTTCAAAAAAAAACCCAATGTGAAGGAAACTCGTTAGTGTAATGGAGGGGTTGTGTAGATGCCCAAAAGAAAGGGAAAGGATATACATGAAATTTCCTTCCTTTAGGGTCAGGGTCCCAAAACAACAAATTCTCTCTTGTGAAGAATCAATAATGCAGATTTGTTTAATATTTGATAGTTGCCGGTGTACATGTCATTAAGAAATTCTTTTTTACAAAAAGCAAGTCTTCGTGGAGTTCGTTTTATAGTTTTCATTGCCCCACCATCCACATGGGCAGTCCACATAAAGATAATAGCACCATTTTTTATTGTTTATTATTACGTGCATGTAATATAATGAGGACAAATCTACTTTCTATTTATCATTACCAATTTTGGTGAGCTCAAAGTAGTGGGCTCTTTTCTATTCTTTTCGTTGTTTTGAAATTTCTAATCTATCTCACTTTTTTTCTTTCTTTTTCCTCTCTTCTTTTCTTTGATTCGTGTTACGATTTTTTGTTTTTGGTCAAGAAAATTAGGGGAGATGGAGTAGAGAAGGTAACAGATGTTGAAAAATCGTGTTTATTACGTAGCGTCCTTTTCTCTTCTGAACAAATGAGCCAAAGCAATTAGGTCGAGCAGATGTGAATTGATAGCTACTCAAAGTTTTCAATTTCTCAAAACGTGCGTCACACAAGAATTCAACTGACAGGGTAGGTAGATTAAGATATTTTTCAATTCATAAATAGTAACCACGTCTTATGTTGATTAATTAGGACCGAATCACCAACGCGCGTTAAATAAGAATATAATGAAAGAATTTGTCGTAATCATATTTTTCTTAATATACGTAATGACATTAAATATTAGACTTAATTTCTTTTTAAAATTATTCAAATTTATTATTATTAAAATAATAATTTAACTATCCTAGAAATATTATAAAATGTTGTTACTAGAGAATTGACTTTTCTTTGCTTTTTAGGGTCCCCAGACCCGCGTTCTCCTACGCTATGGACCTACTAATTAATTCACCCATCACGATATAAAGTTTAAATGCCCCTATGAGCTATGTCCTTTTCTGTCCACTCACCTGCAATGGATATGTACAAGAAAAATGACAATGCATTTAACCCTTAAAATGTCCAAATTATGTTTTTCTGCCTTTAGAATTTTTAATTTATATTGTCTTGTGGATAATTTCTTGGAAGCAGTAGACTAAATGGAAAATTTTCATACATATACGATTATGCTGATTCAAGTAGCAATTTTCATGTTTATTTATGCAATAAAATAATAGTATAACTTGTGTTGGAATGGAGAGTGAGAATTTCAGTAAAAATAACAGGTAAATTGTAGACTATTATGCTCGATTAAAGCCTTTTTGTTGAGAATCCTGATTTTTATTTTCACACGATTACTCTTATTTAACATAGAAATTATTTGGAACAAAAATATATAATATATTGATTGACCTTGTACGTATGGTAGTTGAATCGCACTATTTATTCATCACATTTATGATTTAGCGCACATGCATTCACTTGGATAACAATCTCTGGGAACAGAACCTACTACATTTGAGCGAGAAAGCATTAAATACAAAGAAATATATAAATGTGTCATAAAATACTTTATGATCAGGGCATTCTTTGCAACATTCAGCAAATCTGTGTTCTATGATGAAACCAAAAGGTTACAGTAATTAATTTGCGTTTATCTTCTTTGTACATGTATTTGAAATTTATTACATTTGAATTTGTGGAAAAGCCAGAAAGAAAGAATGAGAGTAAGAAAACTCATTCAATGCAATCCCCCAAAAAAAATAAAAATCAATTTGGTAGAATTCCTTTCGATCTTTCATTTAAACCATTTCGAAATTGCGAGAAAGACGTCATCAACATGGACGACACCTGTTCAAGCTGCCTCAGTGATTTTGCTTTAGTCTGCGTAACCCCAATCCCTCTGGCGGCAGAGGAAGAAGAAGAAGGAGAAGAAGCGGAAGCTTTTTCCTCATCTCTTTGTATGCTAACAGAAATATACGATGATTGATCCATGGACAGAGACCTCTTCAACCCCGTCACCAAATCTTCCGGCTTTTCCTGCGTGTGATACGCCAGAGAGAGAGAGTGCTGAAGCAAGGCATGAGGGGCTTGTGATGTCGAACTAGAAGCACTCAAATCAGAAGCAATTTTATGATCACTTTGAAGGCGAGGCATATGATGGGAGACCCTTTCTTGGGCATCATTTTCTGAAGCCACTGGCATGGATGACGAAGAGGTTATAGTTAAAGTTGATCGACAAATGGGACAATTGGAATGTTGAGTGAACCATAGATCGATACAAGGGATGTGAAAGGCGTGACTGCAGGAAGGCAATAATCGCAGCTTCTCCCCATCCTGCAATTCCCCCAAGCAAATAGCGCATTCACTTTGATCCAAACGAAAGGCGTCACCTTTCTTGGGTGAGTAAGAGAGGATTGGGATTTTCTTGAGGATTTCGGGGTCCACACCAGAGGGTATGTCATGTGGGGGAGTTGTATTGGTGATGTGTTGCAATTCTCGTTGACTCTGAAGGCAAAGCCTGAAGAGAATGAAGTGGTATGTTGCTAACGCGAGACAGGAGCAGATGATGCCGGCGCCGGAGATGATGAGGGGGTTAATGTAGGAGCCTGCTTGGGGTTGGGCCTCCACGTTGTTGTTCATATCTCGTGCTCTCTGTTGGTATCGGAGTTGCTTAGCTTGTGGTTAATTATGGTTAGACAAGACAAAGTATATGGTTTTGGTTTTCAAATGGTAGTTCCAATAAAGCTGGAATCCGTTGGGTTGACTGCTGGAGAGATTCGCGTGGAATGTTATACACGTGGCAGTTTTAGACTGTGCAATTTCAAAAGAAGCTCGGTTTTGGTGGTACTATTGGACAAGTGTAACTGTGTTTGTTTACATAGTGACTTATCGATTTTTTAATAACTGAATGAAAATATTATTGCGAATTCCTTTTTTCCCCACTTATTGTTTCATATTATTTTGTGTTTTTGGATAGAATACAAATAATGGGGCAGATTACTAAGCAGATTACCTACGACGGAGAAACATTAACAACAACAATGGTCTCTGCGTTTAAAGCCAATATTCTTAAATATTTTATTTTGTTAATGTGATTTCAAAGCTGCCGAAAGTACTCGTTATTCTTCTTGCATTGGACGTGGAATCCTACATAGTCACCTCTTATCATTTTGATCTTGAAGTGATAATATGATATGGAAATTGAGAATTTTTTTTTAATCAATTTAAAAGGGGAAAAAAATAGTCATTTAATTTTTTTAAAAAATTATTTACCATAGAATAAATCAGGATAAAATGTAGTAAAATTCTGTAACTATAATGTTAAATGCAGAATGATATACTTGATTAAGGTAGGCAATTGCAAATTTATCGGTAAAATTTGAATTTCTCTCCTTTCTTTTCTCTTTTTCTCTCACTTTTGGACCCAATCTCACATCATGGTTCTCAAAGAAACAAGTTGTATCTAATTCGAGAAGTGAAACACTTTCTATAGTTGGTGAAAAATGGAAAATCATAGTATCAAACTTATGCTTTGGCAATCAAGCAGCCTAAAGAAGTCAAAACATGCCAGGCCCAATAGACAACACCTTCACTTTTGGACCAAAATAAACCGTGGAAGTCCAAATTAGACAAGAATCTAAACGTAGGCGCATTATCTTATGTCCCGTTTGGTTTGATAAAAGAAAATACAATAAAAAAGAAAAAAATTATTAAATAATCTTGTTTGGTGTCTATTTTATATGATTTGACAAAAAATTTATTTTTGTTTTATAAATATATAAATTGAGAGTAATTATTATACTTAATTTATATAAAATTTATTATACCTTTACTACTATTTTCATTCTAACATTATTTTAATTAGATATATGATTGTTATTTTTTATAATTTTTTTATTTTTATACTATTTTTATCTAAATAAATATATAAATAGAATGATATTTATTTTTATTTTTATAAAAATTAAATATAATTATTTATATTTATATTTATATTTTTTTATTTCTATTCTTAATAATTTTATGTATCGAGTATTAGATTACATAAATAATGAATACTTATTGTTTATAAAATAATAATAATAATAAAACCAAAAAAAAAAATGAGTGCTTCGCGAACCGTTGACTTGAAGTTTATAATTGACAGATGACCTTTTACCAGTTCATTTTTTATTTTGGGCATTGACCTTTCATAGCATTTATCAGTTGATTTTTATGTTTTTAACACCAAAAGCCTATTAATTGCAAACCTTAAATTATTTTTTGTTGTTTAAAATTTTGATATAATCTTAAATTATTTTAATAGTAATAATATTTTTAAATTAATTATATAAAATATTAAATTAAAAATAAATAAATAATATTTATTGTGTTATTATATCAAAGTCATTAAAGCTATTTTAAGTAAGTAATAATAATTAAAAGAAATAAAATATATAAAACTAAAACTCTGTGCTAATTATATTAAAAAAAATATTGTGTTAATAATATTGTAATGAATCTCAAAATTGTAACAGTTATGATACAAATTATTAAAAAAATCTAAGAAAACAACTTATATTAATAGCGTGTTATACATGATGTTATTTTACATATTTATTATAATATATTGGCTTTCCAACACATCTATAAAAAAAATTAAAGAAAATAATTCTTTTAGATATATTACTGAACCATTATTCTCACACCTCAATAAAGTATTATGATTGTTTGATATTTTTATATAACATAATATATTATATGTAGTAAAAAATTGTCTCTTATCCATTTGCAGTGCACCAAACGAAACTAAAATACAATTGTTGAAAAGTCAATTACATACAATACAATGTGTTGTCATGCAACAAAATATTTTAAATATAATATCTTATTCTAATATATTGTCTTTTTTAAAGGTCAATATGAAAATATTAACTTTGTATTTGTATAGAGAAATTTAAAAAAAAAAAACTTTTGTTTCAAGCATTAAATAGGCATTGAAAAGTCCGTTTTTTTATAAGAGTTAATTTATACAAGTTACACAATAAATCAACCACACCTATCTTTGCATCTCACATTCCTATTAGAGAAAAAAATAATTGAAAGAATCAGAGATAAAATTCAAAGTCAATCAAAATGGGTTTGAATATATACAAATCTACAACAAAAGGATAAGAGTGTATGAACAGACAATGAAGCTTAATCTTGATGCTTATCAATAAATATAGCATTTTGAAAATCGAGGACAAATAAAATAGTTGATGATATGAAGAAAATTGTTAACCCCAAGAAAATGGTATTAAAGAAAAGATTAAGAAAAAGTATATTTGAAAAAGAAGGTATTAAAAGAAAAGGAGTTACGAGAGATGAAATTAGAGAAAGTCTTGAATAAGGTCATAAGCAAGAAGAAAAAGAATTATTAGTATTTATCTTATCTTTATCCATTTTATCTGAAGTATTTAATGAATATAAACAAAATTCAAGAAAAAGAATTTTGCTCCAGCACTTGTGTCTAAAAAATGTGAAAGAGAAGAAGAGCTAAATTTGAATAGTCATAAAGCAATATATTTATATACTTCATATTTATATAAGCTCTAATGATAAAATCTTTCTCTCTTATAATGGCTATTTTTAATGGAGTCAAACTTCAATGAATATATTTTTAAAACTTTTATATAATCGAAAGGTGAACAAAATAATAATAGAATTGAAGTAGAAAATCAAAAGAAAAGTTATATTATAGTTATCATTTGATCTCTTCATATTATTTAATTTGAGTTTTTGATATTATATAATTTAATCGAGCTTTAGAAAAAGTGAATTTATTGTAATATTTTTTTTATTAGGATTCTAAATTTATTCTTATATTATTTTGTAAATTGAATTAAAAGAGAGTTTAGTGAAAAACTCTTAAAAAAAATAATTTTGAGTGAATTTGTATAAAATTCCAATGCTGAATTAGTTTGACATTAGGTAGGAAATCTTGTATTAGTAGTAAATATGTCAAAATCATTTCAATTGTATTATGAAGATTAATTGAAAAAAAAAATTAAATTTTTTAAGGGGATTCATGAGTGGTTAAATTAAGATAAAGTTAGTATTGTGTTTCTATATCTCTTTATCTCTTTTTATTAATCGTGTTTTAAGCTAATTCCATTTTTGGAATATCTTTCATTTGCTTATAATAGCTTACTCTTTTTTCTCCTTATAACTCAGCTCAACTTGCATGTAATAACTTGCGTTATCTTTTTATAATAACTTACTCTATTTGCTTATAATAACTTACTTTTTTGTTGTTTATTTGTTACACTTTGACCTTTTCCAATTTTATATTATTTAATATTTTACATTATATATATATATATATATATATGTGTGTGTGTGTGTGTGTGTGTGTATTACGTTACATAAGTTTTTGTTCCTTGCACATTGCACGAAGTCCAATTTGTGAAATGGGAAATTTACAGTACCATAATTTTGTAAACATTCTTTTAGATTTCCATTAGCAGTAGTCTAGGTAAAAGGAAAAAAAAATTGGAATACAAAATTATAAACTTGGAAGACGCCTTCCCTCCGTCAATAATTGTCTATTTTTGTCAACTCACCATTTTTATGAATAAATTCATAAATATGCGGTCGAAGAATGATGAACTTTGCGCTGGCCACGACGCCATCAGCCCAAATCTCAATTACAATATTTTGCGTGTAGCGTGCGACGGGGGTTGCGTAGGCATTTCATTATAAGTAAATACTCATTAATATTTTTCCCATTAAGTAAACAAGGAATAAAGATTATATACTAATTTCCAATTTGATAGCGAACAATTTTTAAAATTAGATTGATTACAGGTAATTAAAAAATATGTTGTAATACTTAGCTGATAATAAATTTTTGCTAAGATTTAAATATTACATTTTTTTAATTTGACTCCATTTTAATAGAAGTTCATGTATAATAATAATAATAATAATAATATTATTATTATTATTATTATTATCAACTCTCGAATCCGAGAAAAGGGAATCTTTTTTCCCTTTCACATAAAATGAGAATGACGTTGCACAATAGCCACCATCCAGTTTCCATCTGCAATAGATACCATCAGATTCTGCACCAATCTCAACTATTACAACTAGAACCAAAACATGATGTCGCAACGTCTCTCCGTCCATCCTCATTCCACCCCCGCAATCTCCAAAATCCAAAAGCCCTCTTACTTTCCCACTCATCTTTCATTCTCCACAGCTATCACCGCCAAGAAACCCACCAGCCTCCTTCACACCCTTTACCATTCTTCCCCTTTACTGCCTAAGAGATGCTCCAATTCTTGTAACCCCATGGAGTTCGAACCCGATCCTACCCTCACCAATGAGGATCTCAAGCCAACCACACCCAGTGAACGCACATTTTCTGGGTTGGAAATGGCTAGCCTCTGGGTGGGGCTGGTGGTGGGTGTCCCATCCTACTACCTGGCCGGTAGCCTCGTTGACCTTGGGATGTCTTGGTGGCAGGGCATAGCCACGGTGGTTGCAGCCAACGTAATCCTTTTGGTTCCACTTGTGCTTACCGGTCATGCCGGTACCCGATACGGCATATCGTTTCCGGTTCTTGCGAGATCCTCTTTTGGCATCCACGGTGCTCATATTCCCACTCTTGTACGAGCCCTCGTTGGGTGTGGTTGGTATGGGATTGAGTCTTGGATCGGTGGCGAGGCTATCTTCCTGCTTTTACCAAATTCAATCAAACAAAGTACCTTGTCTCAATCTCTACCTTGGCTTGGTACTTCTCCACTTGAATTTGCTTGCTTCTTAACCTTTTGTGTGGCACAGTTGGCCATTGTGTGGAAAGGAATTGATGGGATTCGAGAGCTTGAGAAGTACTCTGCTCCAATACTCATTCTCCTCACTTCCTGTCTCCTTATTTGGTCTTACGTCAAAGCAGGTGGGTTTGGTCACATGCTCTCCTTATCCTCCAGGCTCTCCAAATCGGAGTTCTGGTCCCTATTTTTCCCTTCTCTAACTGCGAATATAAGCTTTTGGGCTACTGTGGCTCTCAACATCCCTGATTTTACACGCTATGCCAAGAGCCAAACTGATCAAATCATTGGTCAGATTGGCCTTCCCATCTTTATGGGGGCATTTACATTCGTTGGCCTTGCAGTGACCTCATCTACGAAAGTAATATTTGGGCAAGTGATTTCTAGCCCAATTCAACTACTCGGTGAAATTGGGGGCTTCACAACAATTATTCTAGCAATTTTTGGGATAAGCCTCGCCATTATCACTACTAACATTGCTGCTAACGTTGTAGCACCTGCAAACGCGCTTGTGAATCTGAGGCCCTCGTGGTTCAGCTTTAGAAGAGGAGCTCTTGTTACGGCGTTGGTTGGAATGGCTTTCCAACCTTGGAGGCTTCTCAAGTCGAGTGAGAGCTTTGTGTATACATGGCTGCTTGGGTATTCTGCGTTGATGGGTCCCATTGGAGGGATTCTTTTAGCGGATTACTATCTTGTACAAACAACAAAGTTGAGCATCAGAGATTTGTACTCTCGCAGTCCTTATGGAGCTTACTATTACACAGGGGGGTTTAATTTGGTAGCAATGGTGGCTCTGGTTATTGGGATTTTGCCAGTAATCCCTGGTTTCTTGCAGAAAGTTGGAATTGTAACTTCAAATATTCCTGAAGCTTTTCTTGTCTTATACAGCAATGCTTGGTTTATTAGCTTCTTCTCCGCTGGATTCGTGCATTGGGTTCTATCTAGTTTGACAAGGAAACCAGTGAAATAGATTTCATCTCCCTGTCACCCAACTTTTGTATAAAAGTTGTTATCACACTTATCCTTGTATGTAAGATGTAACGTTATGTGATATTTGAATTATAAAAATACATTGGATACTTATAGTTTTTTTTAATTTGGATCTCACTGTTTTTTTTTAATTAATAACTCCTTACGTTTTGCTATCATTTTTTATGATGTTAAGATTTATAATACCATTATTTTCAAGTTGACTTAGCTAATGTACTGCACGCATGGCATTAGGTAAGGCTGAGGTGGAATAATTCTTGCCCCGTTGGCACCCCTTGGCATAGACTGAAGCAATGAGGAAGTGGTCCTCCGCAGAGCATAGTCCGAAGCAGAGGGCCAGTTTTATTACTGCCCATAAAAGCTTACCTTTTTCTGTTAATGGCTTTTCCAGTGTTAGCTAGACAATTGAGGTTGAGGTAAATGGTCAATAACTGAAGATGAAACAATGCTTTTTTCACGATCTGATGATGAGGGGCCATTGCTGGAGTCAATTCTCTTCTGGGTTCATCTTGAAATTTCAAACAATGGAGCTGTTCGTCGTTGCTTCCGCTGCTGGAAAACAAGAAGCTTGTCCTAGGGAAGTCTCTGGCATTTCTCCTCTGCTTCATCTTTAGGATAATTTTGATTACTGGAAGGTCAGTCTTTGATATAACAACTCATTAATCATGTAACATGAAATATCGATAGTTTGATCCATTGGTCTCTAATCATTACGACATTAGTATTTAGCTGGTGTTTTGAATGGAATCATATATTCAACCTCGTTAGTTCTTCCACTGCAAAAATAGAATAAAATAAAATAAACCGTTTTAGCCATAGTTTTAGCTTTAGTGGGCGAAATCGCAGCAGATCCATCTACAGCGACAAATTTATTTTGGAAATTGTGGCTACCTTTTGGTTTAACCACGGTTTTGCAATGGCGGTTAAGCCTTTGTACAAGGATTTTGACTCAAATACATTATGATGAATTTACAATTTGTCCAATGCACAGTCATTATTTTTATTTTTTAAGATATAATATAATATTTTTTTAAATTTTTTTTTAAGGACATGGTTGCTTTCCAATCATGTCCAATTATTTAAAACAAAAATTAAATTTTTTTTAAGGATATGGTTGTTTTCTAACCATGTTTATTTAATTTAAAAAAAATTAAAAAATCGATCTTTTTAGCCTTTTAGACGTAAATATATAAAAAAATAAAAATAAAATAAACATATATATAACCTATAAAATTATTTCAATTGTTTGACAAATTTTTTTTTCAATAAAAGTTGGGACGTAGAGCCACTCTATTAACTTTTTTTTTTAATTTTTTTATAATTTTAAAGGGACGCAAAGTTTATATAATTTTTTAAATTTTTTTAAATTAATTATAATTTATAATTGATAATTTTTTATAAAAAATAATAATAATTTTTTTATATTTACTAATTTTTAAAATATTTATATATTTTGCAAAAAATTAATTTTCTTTTTATATCATACCCATCTAAATTTTTTAAAATTATAATGTATTTAATTTTTTAATTCATAAAAATTTATTTTTAAAATTTTTGTAATTCATCTATTTTTGAATTTCATATAATAATTTCTTAACTATGAAATAAATTTTTTTATTTGTATTTTGAGAAAATAATTTGTAATTTATATATATATTTTTTAAATTTTGTAATTTTCAAATATTTCAATTTTGAGAAATATTAATATATTTTTGTTTTAAATTTGTAAAAAAAAATATTTTAATTTTTATTGTTAATATTATGTGTGTGTGTATAACTTTTACCAAAATTAAGTAAATTTTTACATATTCAAATGCTCTAATGTTTTTCGTTTTTTTTTTGAATAATAAGTTTAAAACCCTCAATTTTTTTTTTCAAATTCAAAGTGGTTATTGATAAATTGAATTGAGTTAAAATATTTCAAAACTCATTGTAGCTTGTTCCTTTCTTATTCTAAATACTAGTTGCGTTAGCCAATACATGACATGTTGGAAGTGACCTTTCAAATATTTATGGAATAAATAAACATGAATCGTTTGGCATCAAGGGTCGATACGTAGAATTATAGTACTAATGGAAAAGCCTACCCTTGTTATTGAATTTCTTAAATTTTATATAATAAAGTTGAAAAGATAATAATATAAATTCTCATCCTATTCTTTTAATTATTCCACCATTCTATCAATTATGAGTTTTTACCAATAACCATTTTGAATTTGAAAAAAAATTGAAGGCTTTAAACTTATTATTCAAGAAAAAAAAATATTAGAGCATTTGACTATGAAAAAATTTACTTAATTTTGGTAAAAGTTATACACACACACACACACACACACACACACACACACAACATTAACAATAAAAATTAAAATATTTTCTTTACAAATTTAAAACAAAAATATATTAATATTTCTCAAAATATAAATATTTGAAGATTACAAAATTTAATATATATATATATATTACAAATTATTTTCTCAAAATACAAATAAAAATAATTTATTTCATAATTAAAAAATTATTATATAAAATTCATAAATAGATGAATTACAAAAATTTTTAAAATAAATTTTTATGAATTAAAAAATTAAATACATTACAATTTTAAAATTTTACAATTTAAAAAAATTTAAATGGGTATGATATAAAAAATTAATTTTTTACAAAATATATAAATATTTTAAAAATTACTGAATATAAAAAAATTATTATCATTTTTTATAAAAATTTATTAATTATAAATTATAATTAATTAAAAAAATTAAAAAATTTATATAAGGACCTGAAGCAACAGGCTCCACGTCCCAATTTTTATTAAAAATTTTTGTCAAATAGTGAAAGTTATATATGCACGAAAATAGTTTCGTAGGTTATATATATATTTATTTTATTTTTATTTTTTATATATTTACGTCAAAAAGCCAATCGTTTCAAACAAAAAAAAAAAGCTATGGACATTTACTTCGTTGTATGGGTTTTTCTTCATCAAAGTTGGACTCCACAACTAAAGCCAAACCTGCCAACATCTCAGAGAAGGCAGTTGTAATATTGAAAAAGAAAGCTCCTGCCTTGATTGATAAAGAACTAAACCCAGAGTTCTTCCAGACACTTGAAAGAAAGGGTTCGGATGATTTACAAGTAGAAGTAGTTGTTCCTCGTAGATGTATCAATTCTTTAGGCACAAGGAAGAATCAGAGGCAAGTTTGAAAATTCAAAAGAAAGAATAAATTTCACTAGAAACATTCCTGGTGATGATTTTCATGGATTTGTTAACAATAAATATTGCATTTTAAAGAGAAGCAATGATGTGAATTCTAGACAACAAAATTATGAATCAAATGTCCACAGCTTTTTTCTACCTGAAAATATTGACTTTTTAATTTTTAATTTTTTTTTAAATTAAATGGACACGGTTGCTTTCCAATCGTGCCCTTAAAAAAAATCCCATAATGTATCTAGGGAAATAAAAATGACGGCTGTGCATTGGGCGAATTATAAATTTATCACAATGTATTTGCATCAAAATCCCCCTTGTCAAACCGTGATTAAACCTAAGGTGTTTACAAATTGCAACTAACCCTGAAGTTTTAGCAGCAATTTAAACCATTGTTAAATTAAATCTTTTTTTTTAATCCAAAAACTTATACATTAACTACCCGAAACCATTTTAAAAGAAAAAAGAAAAAAAATCTTTGGTTACAAAATTATACAAACCTTTAAATAAGTATAAAAGCAAAAGAGGGTTAAAACATTAGCAACAATCAAGATACACACTCTAACTCACCCTCAATAGAGGAGAAGAAACTCTAAATTCTCTTGCTTCTTGATAGTTATAATTCATCTATATTTATAGCTTGAAGGAAAGTTTAATATGGACAATAGTAAAAAGTGCTAGTAACAAGTAGATTATGTAAGACAAATTAAACTATATTCTCATGTAAGTAATGTCCTGTAAGAGGAGTTAATCTAAATTAATTAAAATTACATTCAACAAATTAAAATTCACATGATTAATTTCTCATGGAAACAAACTCTATAGAAAAATATATGGAAATAATAATCACAAATATAACAATTGAAAGTTCAAAATAATCGAGAATTATGCTAAACAGAATCAAAAGGAAAGGGCCTCATGCTTACTTCCTACTGCTATTTAAAAGGTGACCAAACAAAGATATATATGCAGAGAAGAGCATGATTATATATCTTGAAACAGAGTAGATGCTTACCATTCAAAATATTTGATAGCATTAATCTCAGAAGACCATCTTCTCTATCCTTTTGACGGGCTAAGTCTAGTAGTAGTGCATCCAAGCAAATGTTTCATGCATGTACCCCTTGAACTTAAAGCTCTACATCAACTTAAGTAGCTATTTCCAACATAGAGATGTTGAAAGGTCATATACTCTTTTGAATGCCAACTTAGATAGCTTTAGCACTTTGCCGACCATAAAATTAGAGTTCTATAGTCTTAGTTATATAACTCCAACAATATGCAAGCTTTTTAAAACTTATCATAAGAGAGGGAAAAAAAAATCTTCTACTTGTCAACTTCAACTAAAGGACCGATTAAAAAAAAGCAAGATGAATCTTACATAAAAGATAAAATGAGACAATCATATTAAATTTATAGAAAGAATATAATTCACTAGTGCACAACGTAAATGCAATTTTTTATCCCCTACTTGAGGTATAAAGTCCTTAGGCAAGTCCAATCTATGAAAAGACTAGAGAACCATTAGATAATGAACAAATCAACTTTTAACAAATTTCATGCAAAATTGGTAACAACTTTTTGCTTTTTATTTTTTTGATATAAAAGTAACATAAGGAAAAAAATTCATAAGTTAATACAACAAAAACTAATTGCTCTACAAGTAGTAAGAAGCTTGAAGCTTGAATTTAAATTGATTAGGTCAGATTTAGTATGGAAAGAGAAAAAAAACATGAAAATGTGAGCTTCCTATTTATTACACTTTAAATTTGAAACTATCAATTCCAAATTTTAAATAATATGAATTTGAAACCAATGGTTCTGAATTCATACTAACCTTTTGCTAGCTTGTTTATATACTAATATACTAAAGGCTAACTAATGATATGATTGGTTAGTCAGTTAATTGGTTGATCAATCATATCATCAATAAAAGATGTAACTTGCATGATAAAGTAATTTGATTTAGGGGACAGGGAGAGCCACATGTCAATATTTGATTGGTTAAAAAAATGCAGATAATGAAGACATGTAAAATGACAATTCTATTCCTAACCATTGTTTACAAAATTGGAAGCCCTACAAAAATACCCATGTTGAAATTTTGCTCTTGCTTTTATTGGGATGTGTTTCAAAATTTTATTTCTTCACTAAAATTTGTTGCCATACCTAAAATTAGAGGTAAATGTCTAGTTTTTATTGAAATTTCTTGGCATACCCTAAAATTTCTTTGTTGTAATCTATTTTTGTATCTACCATTAATTTACTATGTATGATATAAATAAATTTTGAAATATTTATGTACTAGAAATAATTGTATGATTCTAAAAATTTAGTTAGAAGAAGAAAATTGCTATTATCATGTAAAGTTATTTTACTGTATGTTAATTTGTTTAGTTCTGTTACATGTTTATTGTATGATAAATCATAATTTTTTTAGTTACTATTTTGGATATAGATTACCTATAATAAAAATAAAAAATTGGTTGTATATTTCAAAGGAATAAATAAATGAAGAGATAAAAAATAAATAAAATAAAATTTTATTATTTATTGAAATATATATTATATTTGGAAAATTTTTTGAAGTATACTAAAAAATGTAAAAAGAAAAAAAAACTAAAAAATTAGGGTAAGAGAAATAATTTTTTAAAAAATAAAAATTAATTTTTAAATTTCAAAAAAAATATTTAAAGAAGAAAAAATATGTATAGGATTTGTTCAAATCAAAATTATTAAAAATTATGTAAATAAAAAAATAATGTGGAAAAATTTGAAATAATTAAGTAAATAAAAATTTTTTAAAAGTAAAAAAAATTTATATTAATAATAAAAAATGTGTTAATAAAAAAGTATAATATGAGAAGGGATTACTAAAAATATGTTATTAATAATAAAAAATCTTTTGTAAAATTTTGAAGTAATTACTAGATTAAGAAAAAAATATGTAAATAAAAGAATAGGATATGAGAAATAAATATTATAAATAATAAAAATTAATCTGTGAAATTTTGAAATAATGTTGTAAATAAGGAAAAAAAGTTGTGAATAGAAGAAGCATAGGATATGAGAAATAAATATTATAAAAAATAAAACATAATTTGTAAAATTTTAAAATAATTAGGTAAATAAAAAAAAGTGAATTGAAGTATAGCATAGGAGAAATAAGTTTTTAAAAATAATTTGTAAGATGCCAAACTAATTATGAAAAATGGAAATAAAAGTATAGTAGGTAGGAAATAGGTTTTTAAATAAAAATAATAATCAGCACCATTTTGAAATAATTAAATAAATAAAAAATGTGTAAATTTTCAAAATATTTATATTAATAGTAAAAAATATGCTAAAAAACTTAGGGTAAGAGAAATTATTTTTTTTAAAAGAATAGGATATGAGATAATGTTATTAAAAATAAGTTATTAATAAAAAATGTTTTTGTAAAGTTTGAAATAATTATTTAAATAAGAAAAAATTGTAAATAGAAGTATAGAATATGAGAAATAAATATTATAAAGAATAAAAAATAATTTGTGTTGATAGAAAATATGTAAATTATGGTTTTGAGCATATAAAAAGGCAGCTAAGTGGATTGTAAAAATCCTAAAAAAAAAAAAAATAGATCTGGGTATATGACGTGGAGAGTCGTTATTACAGTCACGTAACAACGAATTTAGCAAAATATATGAATGGCATCTTTAAAGACATCAAGTCTTCACTTATATCAATCATAGTTAAGGTAACTTATTATTGGGTGAGCCAATACTTTGTACAATATGTTGAGCGAGTTAATACTCAGATGGCAGTGGGTAGGTTTATTCTTAAACCCTTATAAGAAAGATGACAATAAATGTACAATGCTCTTATTCGTGTGTTGTAAAGTCCCACATCAGATGGTTTGATCCTGAGAACGTCCCATATAAGTGGGAGCGAAGCTCTCCCCACCAAGGTGCGCTCTTGGGCTGAAACAAGAGTAAGCCCAAGGGACAAAACCCCTCCCTTCCCAGGTGAAATGAGAGTAGCCTGACGGGGGCCGTAGGGGACAATACCTTGGAGGCTCTGTGTGGAGTTGGTATCAGAGCTGGCCGTTCACATGTGCGACGCGAGGATGGGTCGGCCCTAAGGGGGGTGGATTGTAAAGTTCCACATCAGATGGTTTGGTCCTGGGAATAGCCCATATAAGTGGGAGCGAAGCTCTCCCCACCAAGGCGCGCCTAGGAACTTATGAATGCCATGAATAGGGAGTTTATGAATGCCATGAATGGGGTTAGATATATATGGTATTACATGTGTTATACTGGTGTTTGACTATTAAGTTGCATTGCTCGAGGTGGAGATGCCTTACAGCCAAATGAATTGTCAATATGGTCAGTACTACAAGGTGAGATTGACTGAGCACATATGTGATTGCAATAAATTCATGGTGGATAAGTACCATTGCTAGCATGTTCTTATAGTTTACGCATCAATAGCGTTAGAGTCATTTCATCTTGTGGATCTCATTTTTTGCATAGATACCAGGTTTGATGTATACAACAATATGTTCTAATAACACAAATATTGGTTGCAACTAAGTGATTTGAAGTTGGTTCCAAATTTATTAATACGTCATAAGTAAGGTTGACCCTAATCGGCACATTATCAAAATGAAATAAATTTTAAAATCTCTGAACAATCAAATAGGTGAAACTTCTATAAACAAATAAAGCATAACTACGCCTCCTACCCACATTGCAATTTTGATGCTCAATAGTATATTGATAGAAATTGTAAATGTATAATAAAAAGTTATGTTATTTGTGTATATCAATTTTAAATAAATAATAGTACATTATATTATTTGTGTATGTCAATTTCAAATAACTAATAGTACGTCATGTTATTTATGCATGTTAATTTTAAATGAATAATTAGACTAATAAATATTTTGCATAGATCGCATGGTCGAAGTTAAACAACTTATTTATCCAAGTCTTTAGGATGAGTCACTTCTATACTTATAGGAGCAACATATATCATATGTCATTTAGGATGGTGAGGTAAGATAATTTGTTTAACATAGTTAATTGTTTCATTTGTTTACGCTGGCTATGTAATTTAAATCGATGTTGTAAGATGAAGGCTATGTAACCCATAATGAATTTTGTACAAGGATCATTTAGGTGATCAATTACCAACTATTATTGATTATTTAAGGTAATGTGGTTTATATTGCATTGCATGACTTTGATAGTTTGAGTATGATACATCACTTATTAGTGTGTTAGTGTAGCGATAGTACTCGGGGATATACACATTTTCTCACAATTTAGGAAGAGTGTACGATTACCCTCGAAAACGTAATGGTGCAGTTAGGCTTATGGATAAAGGAGGATCTTGCTGTAGGGGATACATGTTTCAATTGATTGAACTTGTGTTAATGGCTCTTAACGATTAGGCCACTGGCTAATGAGATTGATGGCAATGACTCACTATCGTTACGTTGGCCTATAACTTTGCACATCTACCAAATGATGCTGAAGATAAAGTTATGCGTTAGTTCTCTTATGCATATATTCTCTACATGATTGGAGGTTGGTTGATGCCAAATAACTTCAGTTATAGAGTTTATTTAATATACTTTTTGTTATTAGAGAACTTTAAGTAAGTTGGCTATTTTAGTTAAGAATCAGTAATATTGACTTTCCTCTCCCAAGAGCTTTGCAACTAAACTTATAAGAAGAATTGTGATATAGCTAACAAAACTTACAAGAACAATTGTAGTATAGCTAAAGGCTTAATACTATTGCATTTATCAGTATGGGACCGATCCTTATGCTAACACTAGAGAGATTGCCTACCTCTAACCCTTACATTAAAAAGTATCTTATACTTTCAACTTTGGGTTTTAAGCATGAAATATAGTTAAAATTTTTACATTTTTAAATATAGTTAAAATTTTCATATTTTTAATTTAACCATGTTGACTTCATATATTTCTCAATATTTGTTAAATGTGCTTACTAATTATAATAGATAGAATAATGTTGGGCAACCTCCTCGTCTGAATGTTATAGCCATTTGTCAATATAGAACTTTGTTGGATCCTATGAGTGATGACTAGGTGTGTACCAATTTTAATTTATAACATGCATTATTTTTAAACCATTTTGTAATGACCTACTATTTCATTATATGTTGCCTATAAATTATTTGGCGCTTGTACAAGCCATAGAGCTTGCATCAGCTAATTCTAAGGTATTATTTGACTTCTCTATAATTTGGATTGCATTAGTGCCATTCATATACTTTTAGATTATAGAGTGGTACTATCCAAATTGCATCCTACAACAATTCAATCATCATCAACCAATCTTTCAAGAACTAGTCACATTAGACATCTTTCTTAATTTACAATAAGTAAAAACTCAAATCAACTAGGTATCTTAGTATTGGATTTTCATCAAATGATGGCATGGATAGTAAGATACTATGTCTCAATCCTTATCACTAATGAACTCCTTGATCACACATTTGAGTACATATGATAGTACTAGCAACGCACCTAATGATGGATCAAAAAATCAAATGTCACTATCGGTCATATAGTACATTTTTTAACAGTTTATTACCTTTGTTATCTTTGTTTTCTTAATATATCATATGCTGACAATCAACTCTTCATCTCTTTTTAGTTAAACTGATTTAGTAGTGAGATTTAATAAGATGCACCTACAAATCCTTTACCTACAGATTTCCATGATATTATGGGTTTAGACTTTAACAATATATTACTTGCTTTCAATGAATTATAGTTTTCATTATTTTTTTCAACCTACTAAACAGGCATAAGATTTACTCAGGCCTTAAATTCCAATGGGTTACTTGGGAAAAAAACGTCAAAGTTACCTGTTAACCTATCAGCTTATTGTTAGAAGAGATGAGCAACAATATTAAAGACTGGTATAGTAAGATATTGACATTGACATAACTTGTGCATTTTCATATATTCTAACTTTGATGCAGCAGAATATTGGTATAACTAATCTATCTATTTCTATATTTGGTGACTTTGGTAGAATAAATCCTTTTTACTATATGCTGCCTTCCCCTATATCTTATTTTAAAACCTCCCAACTGATGTTTAATACGTTTGGATCATTTGCAAAGCTTTTGTTTGATATATCTACATTTAGTGTTGCATATGTCAATTACTCTTTTGAGTTTGGAAGATCGTCGTAACTAAGATTTATGATACCTCATAAGCTGATTCCTCTAGTTTAATTCCTATTCTTATATTTAAATTCTCAACCCCATAGCATAAGAGCAACAAGAACTAAAAAAAATTAAGGCAATAGTAACTAATGTGTGAAAGGGAAGGATCTCGTCGTAACACTAAGAGTCATTTATTATAATTATTTTTAATTTTTTAATTTTAATGTAATTTTATATCAAATATTACATAATTTTTTTCATTTATTATTGCATCTCATTTAATTTTTTTTTGTTTTTATAATTTTTCTTTTATATTTAATTAGATTCAACAAAATTAAAAAAATTAATAGGAAATTGAATTGATTAAGTTTGAATTCCATTAAAAATTTTAAAAATGTCATATGGAATTCAGATTTAACTAATTTGAATTATATGGGAACAGTGCCAATTTTGGATTTTGTCAATCTAAATTTGGCAATTTTATTACCTCTTGGTGATAACTTTTTGGTATATGCTTTTTTGATACAGATGAAATGTGTTTGCTTCGTTTTGGTGAAGAAGCTTAACTTTCTGACATTTTTCTTTAATAATTAATAAATATGAAAAACACTTACAAAATTTTACAAAAACCATATAGAAGCCACTAAAGAACAAAAAATTAGCAAAATATACGAACTTCATTTACAAACATTATAATAGCTTGCTAATGAATAGAAGTCAAACAAGAACTTAGGAGAGAAAAATAATATGTCTAGCTAGTTATAAAAGCTCTCTAACAGAAGAAGAGATGTCAAAACAGGAGGGGAAATTTTAGATGTTGTGAAATCCTAACCTATTAAATAGTACTGTTGGATGCATTGCAAAGTTAACAGCATAGCAAATAATCTTAGACAAGGCAACATAAATTTTAAAGTGAGCACATTATATGAATAAGACAAAGTGGTCCAACAACACTCCAATTCTTTTTTGTGACAACTAGCACAAAGCAACTAAGGCTATAAGTTAGAGCACAAAGCAACTAAGGAAAGCCAAGCTCTAATATATCAACAATAGGCACCATAAGAAAAACAAAGAAAAATAGAGAAAGATTTCTGTTACATCCAAAATAATTATCAATTTGAAACAAAATGGAGACAACAATAGATAAAAATGGAGACAACAGCATTCATATTTAAACTGAAAATAGGACAATAACAAAGAAAAAATGGGAGACAAATAAAAAAATTAAGAAATCTGAAAAAGCACACAAAGAAGTCTGAAAATCGAAAAATCGAGGCTTCTTCAATGGAAATTGCAGATCTAAATGATGGATGACAGTTAGCTGCTACAACAGATTGGTCAACATTGTCAGCCCTCTCAGTGGTAGAGGGCTGGGTGTTGCAACAGCTCAGTGGTGGGCTTGATGGTGGGAGGGTGAAAAACTAAAATTATTTGCAGCGAGGATGTTGCGTACAGCAATGAATCTGATGAAAGGGGAACCACAATTAATAAAAACTGTGTTTATGACTATTTTTTAACCATGATTTTCTTAAAATTGCAATAAGAACTTGTTTTTATTGTTTTTTTTTTTCTGCGGTTAGAATTATGTTTTAATTGTGATTTTGTTAAAACTATAGTTAGACTTTAGTCCTAATTATGGTTAAAATAATCATAATTAAGACATAGATTGATTACAATTTTTTTTAACTCTAGTTAAGACATCACAACAAAAATTAATTTTTAATAATTTTTCTTTTCTTAGCGTAACTTAATAAAAACTCAAATTTTCTTTTTCCCTAACGTGTCATAAGTACACGTGAATAATTACAAATTTCTGCTTTTTGACATTGAAAAACATCATCTTCCCTCCCTCTCAGCTATCTTTCTCTCTCTTTCATCACTCTCTTCGACGTTCAACAAGTTCAAGCTGCAAATTAGAGGCCTTATAATTTATTCATGGTTGCACGAAGCGGAAGCTTGGTATATTAGTCCCGGTGTTCTCTTGTTAACTGGTAGTCTAATCATTATTGTCACCTCACTTTAGTTTCTAGCTATTTCTCGAAATGGGGAAGAAAGAGCAGGCAGATCAGAATTCAGAAAGACAATACTAGAGTTGAAGTTGTTATTGACCTCATCAGAGAACAAACCCCACTTACTGCTAAACAAATTAGTGACTTCGCTTTTAGATTATTGCTCGTTATTACTGCAAAATGGGGTTGAGTCTAATTCTTATGTACAATTTGTGTGCTTTCTTTTTTCTTTTTTTCTTGGTTCTTGTTGATGTAGGAAAGATCTAAACTATGCGTGTGTGGAACGGTTTCTGAAAGTGAAGTTGTATAAAGAGTCGATGGCAGTTTGGGTACAGTATAGAAGTCATATAACAGAAAAAATTTGAGGAAAATAAATCTGCCACCATCACCACGACTCCTACTATCTGTGCTAATGTGGTTTGTTCTAGATAAGAAGTTAACTGAGAGAAGTGTCCATGTGAAACTCAGTTAAAATGAAAGACCGCATCTGATGCAAATGTCAAAGCTAGATTCGCTTGGTCTATGCCGGGGAGCGCAATATGGCAAAAATTGTTCTAGCTCAGCCCTGCATGTTGCCACATGTGTATTCATGACTAACTTGGAAACGGCAACAAAGTATAAGGAGTTATTTAAAAACAAAAATTATAGCGACTAAGTTACAAATTTAAACAAACTATAGAGAGTAAATATATAATCATTCCACTTAACCTCAATGGCTCAAATCATGAGTTTTGTCCCCTATTACAAACAAGTGGTGATTGTTTTGGATTATGACACTATTTTGGTCTTTCGTTTGGTCCTTATATATGAAATTGTTATTAAGTTCATTTCTTTGTGTGTTAATTGTTCAAAAAGTTAATCAAAAGTATGATGTAAGCCATTAAATACTGATATGGTGGCTTTAAATGTTATATCAGTCTATTAAAATTCTATTTTAATCCTTCAAAGATAAAGGTTTTTCCAATTTGATCTAAATTGTTGTTTTTAAAGTGATTTTTCATAAGTAAACTCGTTAATATTTTGAAAATAAATGTCCATGAAAACCAAATTAATTTTTTTTTTTATTTGTGAGGACCAAAAATAAAATTTTAATCTATGTTTTCTTTATGGGTTATCATTACAGCAGAAAAACGGGAAATTAGTATGAAAAAGAATACCAAAAGAAAAAAAAAACAGAGCAAAACCCGAAAAAAAAAAAAGGAGGGGGGAAGAAAAGTTAATGAAAGGATGGTATTGGAGGACGTTCTTCTATTTTTGGCGTCCCTGGATATTGTTTTCTTGTTTGTTTTTCGAGGGGGGGTTGGTTTTGCCCATTCGGTAAACCAAAAAAAAGGAGAATGTCGATCGAAAGTTATAAGAAGAATGGCTCAATCATTTTAGTCCATGACGTTCGTCAGCCATATTGAGTGTCAAAATAAGGTTGGGCCTCCACTCCTTCAACAGACCAATAGGTTGAAAAGGGCACAAATACACCTGCGTGAAAAAAATTTTAAAAAAAAATTCCCAACGACCATAAACAAAAAAACGGTGATTAGAATGATGGAAAGCATTTGAGCCGAAGGTCCGCTTGGTTTAATAAAGATATTTGTTTTTTTAATTATACATGATATTTACTATATTTTTATAATTATCATTTAACAGTATTTATTTATTTTTATTATTTTTTAAAAACATAAATACAAAAGTCATTTTTCATGTTTAAATTACCTTTTTTTTTGTCTTAACAATTTTGTTTACTAAACAAGCTTAATAAAATTATTTGTGTGAATCCAATCCAAATAATGAATAACAACGCAAAGGTACAAACGCGCCTTTTATTTCGCGGACGTTGTCTAAGATAAATAAATTAAACTAAGTAAGAAATATAGTCATGAGGACTTAACGGAGATGAATTCAACTCAATGAAAAATTATATAACGTGTTTACATAATTATTCTTTATTAATTTATTTAGATAAAGTGTGTATACTAAGAAATTTCTCCAAAAATAAACATATTTCAGCCAATTGTCAATCGTGCCTTCATTTGACGGACATGAACATGATCTCCCACTACCCCAGTTTAAAGCTTTCATCTATTCTTATCTAGGGTGTTCAGTTAAATTCGGTCAAACCGTTTCATTTTTTAAAAACCACAGAAAGAGGAGAAGCTCCATGGCAGCAGAGAGCGGCACAAAACTCAAAGGACATACGTCATTTTGAATATTTTGCATTTTAAGAGACCCTCAAAGTCTAAGTTCTTTACAAAATAACAATAATAAATTATATTATTTTTTTAAAAGTATACATATTTTTTATTTTTAAAATATACATAAACTTCTCATAAAATAAAGATTTATTTTATACTTTAATCTAATTTTAAAATTTTTGAATCAAAATACCTTATATTTATTTTTTTATTTTAAAAGATATAGGTATATATGTTAATACAATATATTTTAGTCAAAAAATTTAGAATTAAATTAAATTATAAAGTAACATTTTGTTTCAAAAAATTTTTTATATAATTTTAAAAAAATCTGGGTAATTTATTGAAAAGAAAAAGTAGACTACTTATATATATTGAACTAACTAACCTGAAACTAGCGAAGAAGGATCAGCGTGACACACAGGACGTAGATTATGAAGCATTGGTTTAATTTAGTTATTTATTACAATATTATTATCAACTATAGCAGTGAAGTGTAGCTAAGCTAGACCATACAACGAATTGAGAACAAAAGACACCACGAAGCTTATTAATCAGTATTCAGTAATATTGATAGAGGGTAGCTAGCTAGCTAGCTATAGGAAGCACGGACATCATAACCAACTTGGAACTTGCAGGGTCTCTTGTTGGTAGGGGCGGTGATGGTGGGGCAGCAAACATCTTTAAGGGCACACTCATGAATCATGGCAGTAAAGTATTAGCTAGCTGCCCCATGAATCTTAATTCCATCAATTTTCTATCAACTATATGTCTCTAGCTATTATTAAAATGAAGCATATGGTCGTGCAACTAGCTAGTGGCTAAAGATCCAACTAGCTATATTATATGTCCCCGCAGGTCGTTTACTAATTTATTTGTCACCTACTACTTAGAATGCGACTTGATTATTTGTGGATTCTTGAAGAGACTCCAGCCACATATAATATAGATTGACCCGCGGAATCACGTAATTATCTTTTAATTAATTTATTGGAGGAAAATAAACAACAATTACATAAGTTCAAGAACTTCAAGCTCAACAGCTGTCAGCTGTAATGCATGGTTCATGGATAAGCTTCATTATTCGTATTTTCAATCTCTTGGGAGAGCCCACATGTAAAATTAGTAGTTATATGTGTTCTATTATATACTTGTATTTATTGTCAGAATTTGTAAATCATTCGCTTCAAAGCATCATAGGTTTTCAACTTCATCTCAACTTGGGTATGGTAAAGAAAAGACAAATAATTATTGTGTGTGTGTGTGTGTGTCTATATATATATATACACACACATATACATATATATGTATATGCGCGTGCACGTATATAAAAGGCCGAAGCCCATTTGCAAGTGTGTCATGCAAAACCAGAACATAGATTTATTGTGGCAAGAATTCTACAGTCTTTATATATTGCAGTCATGTAAAGTAATAAGGAGCTTGCTTGTTAATCCATGGTTGCCAAATTGTTAAATCTTGGCGATATATATAGGAATATGAAAAATATGCCAGTATATATAGCGTCATTTATGATAGGGTATATTCTTATTTTTCAATTTGATTTTTTTAATAATAAATCTCTAACAGTTTAAGATTATAATTTGGTGAATAACTTTTTTTTTTTTTTTTCTAATGAAAGATTTGATGAACATTGATCAACATAAGCAATTATACATAACAAGGATTGAAAGAACAAGTTAAATTATCTAATGAAGATAAAGCCCATCTGCAAGTTGCGACTTTCGACTCTATGTCATCCAAAACCAGGACATGGATTTGTTCTAGCTAGAAATTTTATTCTCTTCATTATTTAATTACTTTACTTCGATTAAATTAATATATATGAGAAAAAAAGTTTACTGAATGGATTTTAATCAAGTGGTGAAGCGACTACCAAATCATTTTTCTCAAATTTGTAATTAGGATACATAGAAGCTATTTTAATATAAAATTTATGTGTATATATTTGAGTTATTAAATTTGTAATTTTTAATCACAGTGTTTCTCGCAGCGGTTAATAATTAAGGCAATAAATTTTTTCAACGTCATGTAATTATCTTTTGACAGGATAAGATACGTGAACATTTGTTTTAAGGATATAACTAAGTATAGTGTGTTTCAGCAAATTTGACTTTAATAAACATCCATGTAATAAGTTTTATATTTAGTCCATGTATCGTGTATATATAGATTCATTGAGTTCGATAATATATATCTATATCTACAAAAAAAATCAAATAATTGAGACAAACATCTGATATATGTAATTTATTAGTAGATTGAATTAAGATTCTAGTATTGTTAATATCTAAGAAATTAAAATTGATTTTTCTGACGTTAAATTAAAAAAAAAATCATGAATTAATGTCATTATTATATCAATACCTGCTTCAAATAATTGGGAAAGATGCATTATATTAGACGTGCATAATTTTGGCCCCTAATTTTTGCCCCTTAATACTGTAAATCTGAAAAATAATAGGACACACATAATATATTGATATATAACAAATATGAAAGAGCATTCATTCATTTTTTGATACTATATTCATTTTTCACAGTTCTGAATATTGGACGTAAATGAAAGAAGAAGAACCTATAAAAAACTTAATTAGGAGAATAAGAGGCAAGAAAGGACAATATTTTGCCAGAATGCACGCGTTATTTAAATCCGACGGCAAAAGTAACAGACAACCTATTTGGTGCCAATTGCTTTGGAATAAATAAATCCAAACCATAGAGGACAATAAACATAGCTCCGGATACAAGTAAGTTGTTGTGAAGCTTACATAAGATTGGCAAATTGTAATTCATTTTGTTTGTCATTTCCATTTCTTAAATTATTATTTATTTAATACTGATGATAATTAACTATATTACGATATATAATCCAATTTAAAACTCCGCGAACAGGTTTAACGTCAAGGAAGAAGAGATCCCTTGCAATTGAACCGGCTAACTATTAAAAGTTTATAGATAAGATTGCTAAGTAAGCAGTTCTCATTATCAAATTTGTTTACATCATTTAACTTCTCTATCAAATTTACCACCAAAATTGGTAATTGACAAAATTATCATTAATCGCGAACAAGAAATTAATTAGTGAGAGCGATTGAATAAATCCAATCTCAAAGGGTTCATACTTCATACATGCATATATACCAAGTGACTCTGTCCTTTTTAACCAACAAATTACGCAAAAGGGATTTGTTCTGTCAAACCAACAAGTTAATTAATTAATAAACTATATCATGCTCTTAAATTGGAACTTTGAAGTAGTCCATTATAGGATCCGAATTTGGAGTAATAAGAACCGTTCAACCTCAACAAAAAAGGAGTAAAGTTAATGTCAAGTGCAAATTTTTCTATCATTATTTAGTAGATGCATGAATGATGAATTATGCACAGTAATCATTTACGTAAAAGGTAAAAAGATACATATAAATTAATAAAATAAAATTACTTACTTACCCATTAATAACACATGCTGCTGGGCCGTAGACAATAGCAGTTGAGAGCAGCCTCAGATGCAAAACATGCATATTCTCAGCCGCACAAAAGTAAAGGCTAAATTACTCTTTCACCTTTAAAATTTGACAATAAAATTTTTAAATTTGTTTAGATAACCCTCTTATCATTTGTTAATCCATTAGTTCACTAGTAAAACGTAACATGTTAATAATAATAGACTTTTTTAAATTTTATTTTTTATATAAACAATCTTAGAAATTTTATGTCATTTACAAATAATTTTTTAATATATTATATTTTGTTAGCAAAATAATAAACTAATAATGGTAAGTATTATTTATATAAATTTAAAAAAATTAAAAAAATTCATTATCAGATTTTAATAATTAAAAAATTACTTGCACATGACTCATTTATAAGTATAGGTAATATGGCAGTTAAAGCTGCTAGCTTCTAAGGAGAGCGGTGCCAAACTGGAAAAAAAGGGGGATCGATCTATTCATGTTGAAAAATATAGGCAATGAAATTCTATAATTATCATATATATGCATATTTAAATATAATTTTTGACTAAAATAAGCACAAATTAGGTAAAAAATATTTAATAATAATAGTTATGACATGAATATAGAGAGGTGGGTCCGTCCTAGAAAAAAGATATGAAATTTTTTTAGGTACACTTAGAGTATGGTGCATCTAAGAAAATCAATGGATAGGATTGAATTTGTACAGGTGGGGTTCACGTGCAGAGTAAATCTGAATCGTAGAGTGTACAAATGACGTGGTGCACCAGGTGTATGTAAGAATTGCTCAAGAGATATAGGCATTATTTGAGTTGAATAGAATATTAAAGATTTATAGATGAACGTGTGTCCTTGTGATGTGTCCCTACAAGTCCCTCGTGGTCTGACTGAGCTTTTGTCAACGGTATTGTAATATGGAATGGAACCAGTCCCCCTGATTCAGAAACCTCATGCTGGTTTCTTCAAAACTTGCTACGGTTTGCTTACCTCACCTTTGTCTTCTCCCCTTCACTCTATATATACATATATGAAATCCTCCTACACATGCACACATATATAGCATAGCAAATCCATTCCAAGCTATTTCGTTTTCATTTCCCACCATTTAATTTCTATATATTGCTCATTCAAGGTAGTTGGAAACTCCCAAGTTGTTCTTCACCCAATGAGAGACCACATTTTGATCTCTCACCGCCACATGCATGCACATAGTGTCTATGGATTGAAAAAAAAAATTGTTTAGAACACAGTTAATTAAGCGCAAGTTGTACGGTTATATTTATAAAAGGCATCGCAAGATTTCCTTAGTTATATATGTTTTTACGTGCACAGGTAATTTAATATGTCTCCTGCAATGGCAATAGCTGATCAGAGGAGCGACGATGATACACCAGAAAGCCAATACCAGAAAGGAGTGAAGCAGCTTTATGAAAATGGGCTTCACAGGGTACCCAAGAAGTACATATTGCCTGCCTCTGAACGACCCAATAATATGAATATGGAAGATCCAAATGTTGCCAACAAACAAAATCTTCGACTACCCATCATCGATTTTGCTGATTTGCTTGGTCCAAAAAGGCCCCAGGTCCTTAATTCCCTAGCTGATGCCTGTGAACAGTATGGATTCTTCCAGGTGGGTATATATAACATGAATTTCTGACATGCCTAAATTGAAAAATGACCTCAAGAAGTCACACATGAGAATAAGAGTGATTTAGAATCTGATGATTTGATTTTGTTGCAGCTGGTGAATCATGGGATCCCAGGAGATGTTATAAGGAAGATGATAGACGTGAGTGGGAGGTTCTTCGATCTTCCTTTTGAGGAAAGAGCAAAGCACATGACCCCAGATATGAGAGCCCCTGTTCGATATGGAACTAGCTTCAGCCAAACCAGAGACACTGTGTTCAGCTGGAGGGACTTCTTGAAACTCCAGTGCCATCCCTTACCCGATTTCCTCCCTCATTGGCCTGCTTCCCCCGTGGACTTGAGGTTAGTATTACTATTTCTCTCTCTCTCTCTCTCTCTCTCTCTCTCTCTCTCTCTCTGTGGCGTGGACGACATTTTTTTATATTCATAATTAATCCATACATTAGAGGCTGTCCATCGCTTGTTAATTTGATTAGCCGCACATTTCCCTGACACTATTGGTTTACTTCATTTCTAGTAAAATTTAAAATATTACTGAATTATTAAATTGATGATCATTTGTCATATGTCCAGTAGTAACACTGTATGGCATAAGGGCCAATCTTCTTCTTCTTTCACTAATTATTTATTCTGGTATACACTTGATTATTTTTTGTCGTTATTTACCATGTGTGCGCTGTTTTAATATTTTATAAGGAAAGTGGCGTCTACATACGCAGAAGAAACCAAATACTTGTTTCTGACGTTAATGGAAGCCATCCTAGAGAGTTTAGGAATTGTAGAAGCCAGCCAAGAGGAGACCAAAAAGAAGGAAATTCTTAAAGACTTCGAAGATGGGAGCCAGTTAATGGTGGCCAATTACTACCCACCATGCCCAGAACCAGACCTAACTCTGGGGATGCCTCCTCACTCTGATTATGGCTTCCTCACCCTTCTCCTCCAAGATGAGGTTCAGGGTTTGCAGATCCAATATCAAGAGAAATGGGCCACTGTTGACCCTATGCCTAACACCTTTGTTGTTAACGTGGGAGATCACTTAGAGGTCGGTTTTTAATTTCTCCATCAAATTACATTTGAATTAAAGGAATTATAAAATACTGACATAAAACAAAATATCTTTTGAGCACTAAACATGAAATGTTGTTTAAAAAGAAGTTTTTGTTACATTTTAAAGTTTATGTGAATTATTTTAACTTTTTTATTAGAGCTTTATTTTATTCTGATTTTTTTTTCTGTGTAATGGAACAGATATACAGTAATGGGAAGTATAAGAGCGTAGTACATAGGGTTTTGGTGAACGGTGTAAAGAGTAGAATATCGGTGGCTTCGTTGCATAGCCTTCCATTCAACTGCACGGTGAGACCGTCACCAAAAGTCATCGACGAAAGGAATCCAAAGCGTTATAAAGACACAGATTTTGGGAGTTTTCTTGAGTATATTTCCACGAGAGAGCCCAAGAGAAAGGATTTCCTGGAGTCGAGGAAATTGACTAATTAGGAGCAAATGAATAAAGAATCTAGAAATATGAAAATGGGGCACGGGGTAGTTTGACTTTGTTATGTCAAATATAAATTACTATGTGTAACGATCATGGTTTGGTTGGAACCACTCTGATATGTAACGATCATTATTGTCTTTTTTTCTCTGGCTTCATTCTGGGGTACTATTAATTTAGGAGAAATATCAAAACCCTGCACCTCATCAATTACCCATGTGTAATAGAAAATTTTGGCAATATTTCTGATATTATTATTATTTGATGAAAAGGTAGGGAATATAATTAATTAACTTCATATGAAATTACATCTCCCACACAGTAGCAAGGTCCTCAAGCCGTATGGTCGATGTAAATAAATCCCTAACAAAGAGAGCTAAAGCATGAGGAGCTCTGTATCACAAGATGTAGATACCCAACTCGAAGAACAAGATCTAAAAGAATTAGAGAGCATTTGAATGTCAGTGAGTAATAGACCAAGGTAAGTGAGACCCATGGGTGTCCAAACCATCAATAACTCCCTCGGCATTATGCTCAAAACAAACATTCCTGAAACCACAGTCCCTAGCAAATTCCAAGCTCAGAGGATAAGATTCACTTCCCACGATATATATATATATATATATATATATGTATATGTCAGATTAGAACTTTCGTAATTCAGCTCAATTTCTCATAACTTCCGTCTCATGCGACATTAACCACTTATCACCAAATTAATTATAATATTATTATTTATTTCGAATTATCTCACGTACTATCTTCTTTTCTTTTACTTTGATTTTCAATTTCACCTTAATTAATCATTATAGCTGGGATATGCTCCTGTGAAGTTGCAAATGTAATCAAATATTATTTTACAACTTAGGTTGCGCCCTTTCCTTCATTAATATGAAGCAAATGGTATAATGATGGACATCCAAACTCAGCCATCGCATGGTCTGACAAACGAGAATTCGTATGTCATTTTTGGTTTGAATTTTATTATGCTTTTCGTGTGTCTCTGTGAGAAAAATTTATGCGCACGTACATGGTTGCTAATGTCCAATATATATAGATAAAGTGATATAAATAGAAAGTAAGTGATGACTCCTACCCAGCATATTTTCTTTTAAAAGAATATTCTTTATCAAATGTCTTCCATAGTTACAAAACTGTATTGTTGCGTGGTCTCATTGAATGCTGTTACGAAGAATAATACCTCTTTTTTGGCAAAAAAAAGTAAAATAAAATAAAGAAAGAAGAAGAAAAATTACGTTCTACATATGCATGAAAATCAAATTGGCAACTTACTTATCCTGAAAAGATGGAGAAAGAGTATCTAAAAATCAATTGCGACTTCAAAAAAGTGATGCGAGCATTACCTTCAAATTTCTTGTTGAGTCAATACAAAACTACAAAAAAAAAAGGTGGTCAGGTGGATGCATTTGGACTTTGAAAGAAAGAAAATATTATATTAAGAATGAGAAAGCCAAAAAATTGGTACAAATAAAATAAGCAAGGCAGATTAGAGCAGATTGCTAAAGGATATAAATAAATTACCGTCAAACATCTCTTGATGCAACGTGAAATTTGATGAGTTTTGAAATTCCAACTCAAAACTTGAGAAATTCAAAAGTTGGAACATTTATAGTAGAATAAATTATGTAATTTTTTTTAATTTTTACTAAAATTATATATTTTTTATTTTCAAAAAATATATGGACTTGCTTTAAAATAAGAATTATCATTTAATTTAGTTTAATTTTCAATTTTTTGATTAAAATATCTTTTATTTAAAATATAAAATTAAACTAAAATATAGGATAATTTTTGTTTTAAGATATATATATATATATATATGTGTGTGTGTGTATTTTGAAAATAGAAAGAAAGTTTATATAATTTTAATAAATTTAAATAATTTACTATATATTTTGAGCCGCCAATATTAGCTGCTATGTTTGATGGAAGGCTTACAAACGTGCCAAATTGACTATGACCAAGCTCTCCTTTTACGATTGACTTGATTTGATGCTGGCTTATACAATGTCCGCCATTTGAGACCTATAGTCTCACCTTCCCAGGCCTAAAATCTTTTTCACTAAAAGTGGTCAAATCGCAAATAAGGCGTATTGTGTCCCCAAAAAAACGAGAAACTAAGTCGTAGTATGAGATTTTCAGTTTCTCACTATAGATATTGAAATTTGTTTGGAGAATTGTTACGTACAATTTTCTAAATACATTTAAATTTATGCGTCATTTGAGCTCAAATGATATATAAAATTAAATGAATTGACTTGATATTATTAAATAATATACAAATGACTAGTACAATAATTATACAATTTTTAAAAAATTTGTTTATTTTAAAATTTTATTTACTCTTTGCCAATGGGGATGAATTTGGGTCTTTACTTAATAATCATGGAGAGAGATAATAAATACAAATTTGAATTAATTTAAAAAATAAATATTTTTCTTTTTCCACGTCTTTTCTATTTTGTTTGGTTGAAGAATGAAGACCATCACGTATCCAAAACCAGCTGGCATAGATGTAACACTGGACCCCACTGCGGTCAAAGCCCACGCTAGCAGCAATAATTAATGGTCAGCCTAGTTCTTCTTTCTGCATTGTTGATGCCCAAGTCCAACCCAGTTCTAAACAAGACAGTGGGCCCCATGTGGCCCACTAAAGAAAGAGTCAGTTATTTGGTCCCTCGCAAGCCCAACTTATCTTTGAATTAAGCCCAATCTAGTATTTGTGAGCATCGAGTGTAATTTCAATCTGTATTTCGAACAAATAAAAAAAAATGACAATCCATCAGCACTTGCAGCCTCCGCCCCTCTTCCCCTCCACAATTCACACAAGCGCTGATGCCCCACTTCAAAATCCTATATTACATACTTTTCAAACCAAAAAATTAAAAAAAAACATCATTCATTTTACTAGAATTTTTTTTTTTTTTGGCTTTCATTTAGGTTCTAAAAAACAATTATACAAATAGAGCATTTAAAATTTTAATTTTTTTTTGAAATCTTATCTCTGCAAATTGATTGCCCAAATATGTTGAGCCAAATTGTTTTGTCATCCCCAGTTGAGACTACTAATCAGTAACAATATGATAGCTCTACATAGATTAAACAAAAGCAAGAAAAAGATTTAGCAGTGATCAAAAATAGGGAAAATTATGAAAAAGACTCCTTTATTCGAGACAAAGGAAATCTCCATACAAAAGATACGCAAATATTCTTCCGTGTCTCATATAAAGCAAACAATTTACTTTTAACGGGTATCCCCAAACATCTTCACTTTGAACAGTTCTTTAAAATTATATGGCTTTTAATTCTATTTTCAAAACTTTAGTCTAATTAATTAAAATATTTTCCTTCAATCTAAAATATATCTTTTAAAATAAAATATCTTCTTTCAAATCCAGCAATTCAAAAAATTGAATCTTGTGATAAAAAATTTACTATTTGGATCCAAAATTAAAATTAAAAGTAAAATTAATGAATTGAGTTATTGATAAATTAGGTTTGAATAAATACATAAAAAAATTATGTAGAATTAGAAATTTTGACTCATCACACTTAATTATGAACTAGTCAAATTACATCAGAAAAATTTTAAACTATCATGAAAGGCATAAACCTCACAAGCACGTAAGATTTTTGCTTATTTATATATTGTTGAAACCTCAAATTGACATATTCTATTAGCATTTGCATTTCTATGTTTAGAGCGCATAACATTTTAGTTACTTAATCAATATTATGTAAAATTGACTTCTTGCCTCTGTTTCTTTTTTCTTTAAATCTTTTATCAAGTTTTGCTACTTCAATTCAACGGTTCAATTATTTTATCCTTTTTAGTGTTAAGTTCTTATGTAATTTTCTTTGACTCATTTAGCTATGCAAGATGTCTATGTGCCTGGGCAACAAAGTTATCCTTCGAATTGAAATTACTTCAGTAAAAAGCTTCCATCAGAACTATGATTTAGTTCTTCTAGCTCTTGCTGGTGTTAGAAATGAATACTTACATCATGTTCTAAGTCATCCATAGGTCAAATTTCATGTCTGCTCTTTTTCTCCTTTCTGATTTGTAGTGATGTCAAATTATAGTTTTTCATAGGAAACAACCTCCTTTAATGTCTACTCCATTTAATCCTGTGCAAGGATGGACAAGACCAGGAAAAAAAAAGTGTTTTAGAGCAGGGAGCAAAAAACGTACTTAACATTTTAAGTATATATTGAATTGATATAATAATAAATTTTAATAAAGTTAAAAACCAACGACACATAATAATAGAAAAAATAAAAGAAATATAATAAAACCAACACAAATGTAATTGCTTAAATATAGGGAAAGCACTTACTTAAAATAAGGCAATCCGCATTAGCCACAAGTATCATACTCTTGAACTCTTGATTAAGTGAAGAAGAAAGACTTTTTGTGTTGCCATATTTTAATTATAACAAAAATATTATTTGCAAAACTCTAAAAGTAAACAACAATATTTGTTTTATTTAATAGGACAACCATAATACATAAATAAATAAATAATTTTAAGTAGATTAATAATCAAGTCAATTGATTTAATAAGCAAATTCAAAAAAAAAATGGAGAGAGGGCTAAGGGACACCGAACAAAAAGAATATAAAGTGGCAATAGATTCTTTGAATTATAGCTATTTGAAGTGCCTCTGAAGTAAGGCAATCTATGTCATTCATTGCATTAAAAGAGGAAGGTGAAGCCACCTGTCCAATTTAACATCAAAACGCATCGTCTAAAGTACCATCTTCTCCATTCTCCATTTGCATGCCAGAAGCCATTTTTTTTTTCAAATGATTTGTTTTTTAATCTCATGTTCGCTTTTTCTTGTTTTCTTGATCTTTTCAATTGTGAATTCAATCTCATCTTTGCAATCAAGAAAGCTTTCTTTCATTGGAGATGGAATGCCCTCTTTTCAAAGGATCTAAACATAGCATGCAAACTACACATGGAAGAAAAGGAGAGAGAGAAGAACTCCATTGTCTTTGATGAAGAAGACCACCTTCCACCAAAGCTCTTGACATTTCTTTCAAGTTCAACCTAAATTTCTTAACATTTTACTGATACCTTAACTCCGCTAAGTCGTTGACTCTTGAATGAAACCATCATTAGCACATTGGTGTTGCTTAAATAGGTAAAAGTTGAGTATATGTTATGTGAGTTTCATTTTTTAATCATTTAATGAAACATGTTTACTCTTTTCTGAGTTTTGAATTAGACATTAACTTATGATTTTGGCTAGTAACCTCTATCTTTATTTTACTTTTTAGTACTCATTATAGTGATCAATTTATTTTATTCATCAATTTATTTTAGTGATAACTTTTATTTTTGTTTTAGTTTTTAGTACTCAGAAGAAGGCATTATAAATAAGCACAAGTTTTATTGATCAATTTATTTTGTTAATTCTAGAAAATTAGAATAACTGCTTAGTCAACTTTATTGGTGGATTTTTAAGTGGTTGAGATATGAGAACATTGTTGCAGAAAATCTACTAATCACATTTTACAAATTTTTTCTATGCAAATATATTGTTGAAGAAAGTTTCAACCTTTTAATCTTAATTAAAATATTCAATAAAAATATGCGTTGCATTTATTATGTTGCATTAAAAGAAATCCCATGTGCTCTAGAAAATTCATAGATTGTCATGTCTCAATTATCACTTTTAACATAGCACTTTTAGGAAGAAGGATCCAAAGGTAATTAGGAAGTTTGCTTAGAAGGCAATGAGAACAATTGACATAAGAGTGGATGTCAAGCATAATAAATTTGTGTGAAGCCAAGGAATTTGGAGGAATTTTAAGCCAATAAATTAAAGAGCAATTTAAGTGCCAATTAAGCTGAATTTAGAATAGGAATGATGTAATAATGAAACTATACAATCATAAATTGTATGAGAATAAGTGATTTTTCTCCTTTTATGATAAGAAATGTTGTAATAAAATGCTCATGTATCAAGATTTAGGCAAGCAATCTTGTTGATTGGCTTTTTCTTCTTATATGATCATAAACATTACAATACTATGTGTCTTGTCATAACATGGAAATTGTCATTATAGAGTAGCAATAACACTAAATGCCTATTTCATCACCTAAGTTACCATAAACTGCTAATACACAATGTTCCATAAATATTCAAAGATGTCTTTAGTAAAATGGCAAGAAATTTTAAGTTGCACTCAAGAGAAGTGCTAAAAGCTTTAGTGGAGGGTTGTCCTCTTTGTCAACAATAGAGTTCCTTTTCCTATCCTCTTCTTCCCTTGGCGGTTTGCGTGCTATATTCAAATCCTCTGAAGTGAGAGCACTCTGTTTCTAGTAAAGGAAAGTTTTATTAATTGCAAAGATGAGCTTGAAGTTGCAATCGAAAAGAATAGGAAAATAAGAAGAAGCAAATATGAGACTAAGAGAAACAAACCAATTAGATAAAAAACGCTTATGGTGTGTGAATGGAGAAGGAAGAAGACAGTGCTTCAAATGATGCGTTTTCAAGGCAAATTGGACATGTGGCTTCATCTCCTCCCTTGATGTAAGGGACAACCCAAATTGTCTTCCTTTAGAGACACTTCAAACGTAATTTAAATGATCAATTTCCTAATATTTGTTCTTAGTTTTTTTTTTTAAATAGTTAAGTTTTATCACTCTTTTAGAGACATAAAACAAAAAATTAAAAAAGGAGTATGAAATAAGGACCTTGAGGCTTGATCTGTGTACTGTGATTTGAGGATGCTAAACAGAATTAGGGAGGTTTATGGGAATGCCAAACATAAAGAAAGGTTGTACAGTGAGGAAACTTGTGTAATTGTGTTGTAAAGTGAGGAAAATAGAACAAAAAGCTTTGATGGAAAGTGAAAAGGATAAAACAAACTTTGGCCTCTATGCCTCAGAGCTCCTACAGTGTTAAAGTTTGTTGATGAAAGGACAAAGCTTTTTACATAACCTTTCCATTTTATTTGACCTTTTTTTTAATATAATGTAATTTACTTTATTTTAATTGTTTTATAAAATGTTTTATTGTTATTATAGTCAAATATTGTTATGTTTTTATAAATATGTATTAAAAACTTTTTAAAAATATTAGTGAGGAAAAATTAAGAAGGATAATAATACTATATACATACATATAGGCACATAAATTTTTTTTAGGAGGGGGTGCCCTAAAATCATCAATTAAGGTCTATCATTGTGTGCAACATGTGAAATAATACGGTTTTCTCTTTGAAACACCAAAAATGGATATATTCCAGAAGTAAGTTTCAATTGCCCTCCTGAAGCGTAAATTGTGAATGCTTCAATTCAATTAACAATTTGTGAATGAAAATGTTAACATATGCATTTTAAATCATCTTTCTACAAATCCATGGGCCATCACATTTGTATACTTCTATCATGAGTCAATTGTACTTTGGTCCAACTATTTATTCTACTTGGCTGCTCTGCTAGTTTTATTTCATGCAGATACTAATTTCAATTGATAAATGTAATGAATTTGATGCAGTTATTAATTGATTTTTCGATAGAAGCTATGTAGAGAAAGGTAAATAATCTTCCTTTACTATGACAATTATTGAATCTGTCAGAGTCATTTTTATCATGGTTTCCAATATATATTTGATTTGCCTTCGTAATTCTCTATGATAGTTTGTGTCTTCTTTTTTTTTTTTTATGGAATCAAGAGGGGGCTAAAGGCCAAAGAAGAACAAGAGACTAACAATTAAAAATAGAAGTTGAAAAACGTTTGTGTCATTTTTCATTTCCAATTCATGCGATACTATTGTATACATGGGTTTGTCCTACAAATAGTCTTTAATAATTATGGATCTCAATTCAGTCAAATCACTTACTCTAAAGCCCAAAGAAGAACAAGAGACTAAAGTAGAAGCTGAAAAACGTTTGTGTCATTTTTCATTTCCAATTCATGGCACGCCATTGTGTACATGGGTTTGTCCTATACAAATAGTATTTAGTAATTATAGAATTAGGTTTGTACTATTTCAAATCAGTCAAATCACTTAATATATATATATATATATATATGTATATTTTAGAGGAAATTGATATTGATTCGAAATTATAAATAATGTCGACTTACCTTATATTGTACTTTTTTCTGTTTTTTCCCCCCTCAATCTTACATAAATTTTCGTACAATAAGTTCCACCTAATTTATTGGGGTTGGTTCGTAGAATTTGCCAAATTCATGGATAAAATTTGTATGGACAACTAAGTAAATATGTTGAAAAGGAAACATGCCTATCTCGTGTCAGTGATGGTAATTATCACGTGGGTTAGTTCCTAGTATACATCCCCTTTAGTTTTCAATTCAATCCACAAACAAAAGATTTAGCTATGCTTCTATATTACGTGGTTTGAATTAACGATGACTAAACAATGCACAACTTTTCATATCCATATATGGTAAATATAAATGAGACTAATCAGATAATTAACACAGACTAAGCAATACACAAGATAATAATTTTTTAGTATGCCTTTGTTCTATGAAGATAATTAAAGAACGATTTATTCCCACTCCAACTAAGTTATTTTTAGTGTAAGTGTGTTAGTTTAAATTAATCAAATTTATTGTTGCGTTAATTCCGTGATATGAAAAATGCAAGGGTCGTTGTTCTAGAGTGGAACTCTTTAATATTTTGAATGTTATAGCAAAAGGTTTGAATGAAGAAAATACTTTTTTTTTTAATAATTATTCTCTGTTTGAATTATTTAAACCAATTACTCTTTACAGGTGGCTAAATTGACATATTTAGCATATTTGTTTTGAAGACTACAGAAGAAATGCAAATTGGTGCTTCATTGACGACGTTGAGGTGACTGAATTAAGGTCATCTAATTATTCTTTTCCTTATATGCTACTCAGACTTTAAGCATTTTATTTTTTTTTAAACCTCATAAGCATGCAAAATTTTTGTTTATTTATATGTTGTCGATTCTTATTTTGCGGAAACCTTAAATTGACAGATTCTTTATTATTTGATTCAACATGGGATTTATAATACTCATATTATTATTATTATTTATAATTATAATTATCCCATTCATTGATAGAATAATTTAACATTCCTTACTGGCTAGTTTATATTATTACCAAATATAGTAGGATGGATTCGTTGAAATTTTGTTCCTTGATTCCTCTTAAAGTTCACCCATTATCTTCTTCATTGCTTTCAGATTTCGTCCAAATTAAACTGGTGGCAATTTGCCTCTCTGTAATTCGTAAATGGGTAACTCATGAAAGAGGGCACACTGTGGCGGTACAAGGCAAAATGACCTGGGAAGTTGCTCTGGTGGGGCTCCGTCACGCATTCAATATCCTCCAATCCGTTTCATACAAATATATATTGCTTGTCTAATGAAATGAAACTATAATATATACACTTGCTTGCCAACGCAATAGCTACTTAGAGCTAGGTTCAAAGACGAACATTTCTAAGTAATGTTTTCAAAGTCGGATTCATCATTAAATTGTTAAAGACACATTTTGCCATTTATTAGATTAATTATAATTTATTTTCAATTACATTAATATATATATATATATATATATTATACTGAAAGAATGAGTCAAAAAACTCAGCCTTGAAATTGGCTCCACATAAAGCCAAATCACCTTAATATTCCTAAGCAAAAGCTGCAGAGACAGCCTTAGTACTGGTCGAAAAGCTGCCTCCCCCGCCCCACACTCATAGCACATCAATTCTCAGTGCAGACCCTTTCTTTTTCTGCTTATTGAAGAATCCTGTCCCCACCATTGTACATTTGTAGTTTCTTCTTTTTTTAAATTATTGCCCTTTGCTGTTCCCTCTTTCTTAGTTTTATTTATTTATTTATTTTGTTGTTAGTAATTTGGACTCTCCTCTGTGTACTTTTTCTTTTTAGTAATTTAATTTTTTTTTTGTTTTTTCAAAAAAAAAAAAAAAGAAACTACGATCCCCTTTCTTAAAGCCATTCATCAATTTGGTTAATTTAACCATCTGAACCAATTTAATTAGATGATTAAAAATCTCTTCCAATCAATCTATTAGAATTGGTCATAATTAAATCAATTCAATCTATACTTGATCAATTTGGATTGAATTCAATGATCTATTTTTGGAAAGAAATTTTGTAAAATTTCCATAATTCAAGATTAAACATTTCTTTAAGTCATGGAAATAAATATTTCTAATAATAGAATTCTAATCAGGAATGTTTTAACACAACTATAAGTTTAATTCAACAGTAAACAAGTTAAGATTTATACTTAAACTAAATTTAATCAAATAATTAATATATAAAACATCAAATTTAAATATTATATGATTTTTAATCAAGTTTGAATTGAATGTCTAATATAAACATCTAATAACCCACCGAATCAATTGATTTTGTATAATTTATATTCAATTAATAGGTTGAGGTCGATTTTAATTGGATCAAATTGTATAAATTTCAATTGGAATTAAATCAATTTGAATTTGCTAAAGTTTTCCCTTTCTTGCCATCCATTTTCGTTGAATAGTAAGTAAAAAACAGAGTTATTTTTAGGGGAAACCAAAAGACGAAGCCTGTAGCCTGAGAATAGCGTGGATATGAAGTTACCACTGCAACCATAATAATAAAATAAAAATGGCTCTTTCTATGACAAAGTGGCCATCGTTTCCAACTCACCGACGGAACCGTTTTGTGACCCCAACTACAATTTTTCATCTTGACCCTGAGAAAGAGGCAGGTTATACGAGTTACGACTTACATGGTTTTAAAAATTAATAAAAAATCAGTTAAATTTGTCAAAAATTATAAAATCTTATCGATTTGACACAAAATTGGTTAAAGATTGATTTTTTTAGTCTATATCAGAGTTTTATATTTTGTAAGAGAGATTTATAATATTTATTAAATGTTACAAAATTTATTTTATATAAATTTATTATTATATAAAATATTTTAACTAATTTTTGTATTTTATTTTTATTTTAAATATTAGTTTAAATATATATTCATTTACTTATAAAATATTATATATTTAAAAAATAATTCAAGTTTAATTCAATTACGAAAATACCATTAATTTGTAAACTATTTCATACCTCTGATTCAATAATTAGTACGATTTCAAAACATTGCAGTGAAGTGAGTATTGCCGATGATAAATCAATTAACATGGCCTACTGGATGAATCTTTCTTGACTTACACTCCATGATATTATGGCAAAGTTGTGTGAAAAAATTACATTCAAGAATTTAAGTTTTGTAAATTTTATAATAAAAATTTTAAAAATTAAAATTATTTTTAAAGACTAAAATTATTATCAAAATTTAAAAAACTTTTATTAAAATTTAAAAAATTATTATTAAGATTTAAAAAAATTACAATTTAAATAATTTTAATAGTAATTTTTTAAAATTTAATAATAATTTTTTAAAATTTTAATAGCAAGTGATTGTAATTCTAGTATTTAAAAATAATTTTATTTTTTAAAATATTTTATTATAAATTTTACAAAATTTAAGTTTTAAACGCAATTTTTTCAAGTTTTTTTTCTTAATCCCATCGTCATCATGAATTACGAGATCCACATGTGACTCTTGGTCAACTCGGTCAATTTTGGCTCATGCTCCGCCTTTTTTATTTGGTAACGAGTAAATTATTCTATGTTTCAAATTTAACTAAATTACATTTAATATTTTTATTTTGAAAATTATACTTAAAATTTTAATATTTTAATATATATTATAAAAAATATATTCTAATTTGTTTTTTATTTAAATATATATATATATATATATATACTATGATATAATAATTTTATTATTAACATGGCAATAAAAAATAAAAATAATTAAATTGATGTTAGAATTTATAATTTTAATTTTAATATAATGATTAAAAGATAACATTAAATCAGTTATGATTTTTGAAACAAAAAATGTATTAAATGGTCAAACTGGAATGAATGTAATTTATTTAAAACAAATTACGAGAATAATTACGAATAATTAAGAAAAAAATTATCACCTGCAATGCCACAGTTGACCTCTTTGGCTTTATAATAACTCAGTCTATCTCTGCTGTAAGTAGAAGAAACTCTGAAGAGAAGAGGGATCTATGGCAGCGAAAGAGGCATCGGAGTCCCGGAGCCAAGCGAGGCTGGCCATCCTGGAACTGGCCAACATGATTAGTGTCCCCATGTCTCTCAACGCCATCGTCCGCCTCAACGTCCCCGACGCCATCTGGCAATCTGGCTCCAACACTCCCCTCACCGCCTCCGAGATACTTGCGCGTATCCTCCCCACCGGCGGCGACGCCGAAAACCTCCAACGCATCCTTCGCATGCTCACCAGTTATGGCGTGTTCGCCGAGCACATTAGCACCGGCGGCGAGAGGAAATACTCCCTAACCGACGTCGGCAAAACCCTCGTCACCGATGACGAAGGCCTGTCCTACGGGCCTTACGTGCTCCAGCACCACCAGGCTAGTCAATCTTGAAATCCTGTAAATTAAGCGTTAATTTAATTTCCTCAATATCTCATTTTTGCATAAATGGATATCGAATTGATAAATAGGATGCACTGATGCGAGCGTGGCCATTGGTGCACGAAGCAGTGGCGGATTCGACGAAGGAGCCGTTTGTGAAGGCGAACGGAGAGGCAGCGTACGATTACTATGTGAAAGAGCAGGAGATGAACCGATTGATGGTGAAGGCGATGTCCGGAGTATCGGTACCGTTCATGAAGGCGGTGTTGGAGGGGTACGACGGGTTTGAAGGGGTGGAGAGATTGGTGGACGTGGGTGGGAGTGGAGGTGATTGCCTGAGAATGATCTTACAGAAACATCCCTGCGTGCGAGAAGGGATTAACTTTGATCTGCCTGAAGTGGTGGCCAAAGCTCCCGTCATCCCAGGTAAGACGCCGTCTTTACCCTGTGATTGGGGAACGGCGGTGCCGTATTTGTACCCTATCTGGGAATGTGTGGTCATGGTAACATTGGCTGTTATCTGGTGCTCTCTTCGCAGGTGTAACCCACGTAGGCGGTGACATGTTCGAGTCAATTCCCCGGGGGGATGCCATCTTTATGAAGGTGCGTGCGTTTACAGTGATGTTCTCTCCTATCCTAAAATTGCGGCATTTATTTATTTTTCGCTGGAATACAAGTTAGCCAATATAAGAAAAACAACGAATGGTTACTTAAGTAACCATACTAGGATCGTGTCTAAATTTTTTTAATGTTCGGAAATTCTTAAAAGTGGGATAGAGTGATATATGAAGCTCATACAAAATTTATTGTCTCATGTTATTTCTCATACAAAAAATTTTGAGATATGGGAGGATTTTTTTCACATATGGGTTATTTCATTTATATTCTTTTTAATAAAAAAGAGATCAAATAATATAAAAATGAAACTCACATGATAAATTTCTATATTTATCGAAACACAAGTTTCTTTTATCAACTTCCAATTTCCTCTTCTCTCTTTATCCACCTATATTTTAATGGAAAAGGAAATTTGCTATGTGATCCCATTTCATATCGATTGGTCTCTTATAAATGAAGTAGTATACTAGCCGCATTTGAAAATTTCTTGTGCTAAACGTTTCTCCAAGAGTCTTAACTTGAAAAAAGTTTGTCTTACAAAAAAGTACTTACATAATATTGTTATTTTTATTGTAAGAACGGGTAGCCTTGATATATCGGCCTCACGTTTAAAAAGGTAAAAATACTTGTCGAAAATCAAAAGTTACATATTTTTGTATGTAAAAATATTATATAATATTATTATTCTAATTGTATTTTTTCTTTATTATTAATTAAAAATAAACTAACCTTTAAAAATGTCATATTAGATAACATATAAAATCATTGATACTTATTGTTTTATTAAGTTGATATTTAGATTTTTATCATCAATATTAATAATTTTACTTATTATCAAACACGATATTTTTTAATTATTGAATTAATTTTAATTAAAAAATGAAATACACTTACTAACCATTTTGCAAAAAATCTTACCTTTAAAATAGTTTGTCTTACAAAAAATGTACTATTCAAGTTACAGAATTTTTTTACGTGAAGGCATTTCATAATATTATTTTGAATTGTAAAAAAAAAAAAAAAAAGGAAAAGATAGTTTCAGTATTTTGAATGAAATTTATTTCACAATCAAAAAGTGTAAAATTATTCGAAGAAAACCAAAAGTTACAGAAATTTTTTATGTGAAGATATTACATAATATTAATATTTAATTGTATCTTTCTTATTATTGATTAAAAGTAAATTAACCATTAAAAAATGTCATATTAGATGACAAATAAAATCATTGATGCTTATTATTTTATTAAGTTAATTTGAAGATTTTTATTGTCAGTATTAATAATTTGTTATTATCTAATGTGATATTTTTTAACTATTGGATTCCTTTTTTTAAAAATGAGATATAATTAAAATAATAGTGGTATATTAAAAGGAAAAAAAAAAAACAAAATGACAGTGTTATATTAAAAAAAGAAATTGGCACATTCGAATATTTTTTAAAATCCGAAAAAAAAATTATAAGTGTCTTCACTTTCCAAATGGGAATTTGCCCCTCCATATTATTCATTGATTGCTGAAGACTTGTCAAGATTTTTCATATGTTTAGTCATATGGAGAGAGGGAGCTACACATGCACATAAGAGTAGTACCAAGTTTCTTCTGAAATTGGCTATAATATTGCATTGACAATTATTAAAAGAAAAGATAAAAGGAGGTGTTATTTACAGTGGATACTAACAACATGGACGGACGAGGAGTGCAAAAGGATAATGGAGAACTGTTACAAAGCACTGCCGGTTGGAGGAAAATTGATTGCTTGTGAACCGGTGCTGCCGGAGGAGTCAGACGAAAGCCACAGAACTCGAGCATTACTAGAGGGTGATATTTTTGTGATGACAATCTACAGAGCTAAGGGTAAGCATAGGACCCAAGATCAATTCAGGCAGCTCGCCCTCTCTGCTGGTTTCCCTCGTTTCCATGCCTTCCATTTTGATTACTTCTACACCCTCCTTGAATTTCAAAAATGAGATATTGTACTTATTTCTGAGAGTTGCGTTGGCAGGCACTTTATTTACTGTTTTAGATACTTCTCAGGTATTTTCTTTTTATATTGCTTCAATGACTAATTTGGACGCCAAGACTCACAACTTCGGCTCTCTCTCTTGTCATTTATTATTTTTGGTCTTATATATAAGGGATTTTTTTAATTTAATTTGGTTTAAAATATAAAAAATAAATCATTAATATATAGTATATTAATTATAATATTTTAATTATATTTTCTATTAAATATATTTTTTTAAATTATGAATAATAACTGTTATTAATTTAAAAGAAAAAGTACATATATTAAATAAGAGTATTTTAAAAATAAATTTTATCTAAGATAAAATTAAAAGGATTAATAACTTTTAATCAATTTTTTAAATTTTTGTAAATTAGTTATTTGTTTCTTATATATAAAATTAGAGGTAGTATTATGGCATTAAAAATAAAAATAATTTTAAAATAAAAAATAATTTTTTACTCTTTATTTTAAAAAATTTATAAAATAGAATAGATATTATTAAATAATAATTATATGAGTATAATAAACATTATTTAAAAAATTTTCTTTTTCTTTTCAACTATCAAATAAACCTTCAAAATTTGAGCCAATAATATTAGTAGTTGCTTTCATGTATTCTTCTTGAATGTTTACACATTCTAGATGTTTAATTATTAATTATTGAAAATTACAATTAAATTTAAAGATTTATATAACATCGTCAAACACTAATAATATGTAAATAAAAGAGATTTTTAAATGAAAAAAAAATGAGGCTAATGGGTCTAATAGTTTCTATTTCACGCTAGTTTATGCCATTCCTCACTCTAGTATGAAGTTTGCTTTATGGCAAGACATTGCGGGCATTGCAAACGGTGTGAATGAGCCTTTGGAAGTTGCTGAAGACTTTAATAATATCGCTAGCATGGATAAGAAAAAAAAGGGTGATCTTGTTAATATTGCCAATTGTAATCTCTTCTTAGAGTGTATGCATGATTGTGGCCTATTTGATATGGGGTTTTCATTTCACTTGGGTGAGCCTTAAGTTAAAGAGGTTTGAAAGATTGAAAGATTAGGTAGAGCTCTGGGCAAGTTTAATTGGTTCATTCATTATTAAGATTGCATACTTAACATTCTTCCTATAATTAAATTCTTAGATCACCACCTATTCTTTTTTAGTTGCATGGTTCGAAATTTAATAAGGGTAACAATCATTGATTTAAGGCTTTGTGACTCAACCATAACAATTATAAGACCTTTTTAAAATCTTCTTGGAGGCATAAGCTTCAACACCAGGTAGCATTAAATCTTTTTAAAGAGGATATTATCATTTATTAGAATAAAGAGATTTTTAGGCATATGATAGAGGAAGTAACACATTATGGCTTGGCCTAAGGGGATCCAGAGAAGTCCTTCCTTTCCTTATTCTTGGCATCTTAAGGATTTGGAAAGTTCTCTTTTGGAAGGATTAGAGATTGTGCTCTTTTCAGAGGAAGTTCTCTTATGGTTTTAAAAGACTCATACTATGTGGGCTAAACAAGGTGACTGCAATACAAAATATTATCATGTCAAGACAAAGGCTATGAAGCACAAAAACAAGTTCCTTGCTCTTAAAGATAATGAAGGGAATTGGAGTGAAGAAGCTAAATTGATGCATAATCTCATACACTTAATTATTATAAAAGCTTATTTATGGAAGATAATAATGATACGAACTATTTCTTGACTCTTATTTCTTTTTCTCCTACTAACAATGATTTTAAGTGATTATATGACTAGTGATGTCTCTCTTAAAGAAGTTAAGAGTATTATTTTTTCTATAGATAGTTTTAAAGCCCTTAGTATTGATCATTTCTTTTTTATCTTCTATCAATCTCATTGAGAGATTTTGGGTCCTAGTCTAACAAATTTTGCTATAAATGCATTTAATGGTTCTTTTTCATTAGAGGAGTACAATAAGACCTTATTACACTTATTCCAAAAATTAATAAGTTTGAGTTTATTACTTAATTTTGCCCTATTTCTCTCTACAATGTTTCTTATAGATATCTTACAAAAGTTTTAGCTAATTGGCTTAAGCTCATTTTGGATAAGATTATTTTTACTTTTCAAACTAGTTTTATTCCTATGAGGTGTATATAAGATAATGTTGTTATTGACTTGGAGATAATCCATTTAATGAAAAGAATAAGAGGAAAGAAATGCTTCTTTGCCATTAAAGTTGATCTTGAGAAGGCTTATAACAAGCTTAAATGGAGTTGCTAATATTTTAAAGGAAGTAGGCCTCAATGAGGAATTCTCTCACGTCATCATGTAATGTATCACTTCTTCCACTTTAAATGTGCTTTAGAATGGTGACCAAATGCATTATTTCAACCCCACAAGGGGTGACAAGGCAATCTAATTTCTCTTTACACTCGTATTCTTTTCTTGGACAAATTATCCTATTTAATTAATAAAAAGGTTCATAAAGGTCATTGGAAGCTTTTTCAGATTGGTCGTCATAATCCTAGTATATCTTATCTTATATTTGTTGAGACACTAACTATCTTCTTTTATTTGATGAAGCTGCTATATAGTTTAAGACCTTTTGTAATCTCTCTAGCTGGAAAGTTAACAAAAAGGAAGTTTTCTATATTTTTCTCTTGTATTGTTTTAACTATAGTTAAGAGCTCTTTATCCTATTTGTCAGGTTTTAAGAATTCTTGTGACTTGAGGAGGTATCTTAAAGTCCTTTTAAGTGGGGGTAATAGTTTTCTCTAAGCTTATTCATATATAATTGAGAAAGTTCATTAAAAGCTTGCAAGGTGGATGGTGAATTGCTTATTTATGGGTGATTGAATTATTCTTGCTAGATCAGTCCTAAGCACCATCCCTATTTATCCTATGTAGGGTTACTAAGCTCCTTATGATTATTTACTATCATATTGGTCACTTTCAATGTAACTTTTTGTGGGGTTAGGATGATGGGTCAAGGAAAATTCGTCTTATAAGTTGACCCACATTATGCAAACCCAAATGGCAAAGTGGTCTAGGTTTAGAAACTTGGCGATTATTAATAGGGTGTGTATAGCTAAATTAACTTGGAAATTCTTTCAAAACCCTTTTGATTTGCGATGCCAAGTGCTTTGTTATAAGTACATTACAAATAATAAAATAAGTTCATTTACTTACAAGAATGGTGGCACTTAACTTTGGAGATTTATTTACCAACAACATGATTTTGTGCCAAACAATGGTACCAAGTAAATTAGAGATGGCAATGACACCTATTTCTTGATGGATATTTGAGTGGAACCTAAGCTTCAGCTCATTGGTGTGTCCTATGGGGAGCTTGAAGACAGCTTAATTAAGAGTAGAGTTAAAAAGTGTGTTAACCACAAAGGGAATGGATGCTCGAAAGATTGACTTTGTGTCTTCTCCAACCAGTTATTAAAGAGCTTATGAAAATCATACCTCCCTAGTATAAATTTGGTAAGCATTGTACTTATGGTGTAGAGGTTGTGGGTACCTTTTCTATCAGAAGTGCTTATAATAGCCTGATGGGCTTTATCACTCATAGTGGCATATTGACAAGGGACTTCATTTGGAAGTGGAGAGACCTTGAATGCATTAGATGTTTCTTTTAGCCTGTTTGTCATGGAGGATTACTTAGTACTTATAAACAAATACTGTAGCAGTTGCTCCCATGTTAACCCCATATTACCTTTGGTACCTGAGTGTCAAGTGTTATTAAAGATTGTCTTCATGCTTTAAAGGACTACAAACATACTCAAAGTATTTAAACCAAGTTGGTTAAACCTTTTAATAGGAACCATTTCTTCTCTTTGTGACCTAGGTGAATGGATCAGTCAAAATCTTTCTAAGGATTTAGGAGTTGTTTCTAACCATCTCTGGGCAGTCACATGGGATGTCACTGCTTGGTTAGTCTAGAAGTGGAGAAATAACAACATTTTTTACTAGAATTTCCAGAGATGTTGCAATGCGGTCTCCTATGTTCTTAAAACTAAAGATAGCTACTTTTGCCTTCCTACTAAGTTGCAGTGGAAATTGAAGGCACAAAGAGGTTCTTTAGTTATTGTTTGGAGTGTGTTGTAATAAGGATGAGTGAAGTTGAACACCAACGGTGGTTTGGCATTTTTAAATAGGAAGACGAGGTTGTGGAGGTCTTTTGTAAGATAAAAATGATGTTTTGTTATATGGTTTTAACAAGAAGCTAAGAGTTTATTTTATCCTCAACTCGAACCTTTGGGGCTTCAAAGAGGCTTTTTCCCTTACATAGGATAAATGATAAACACACCTAGGAGGTGAATAAGCATGTAGTGCAGGAAGTAAGTTTTTTGCATTTATAAAAGTGGAGGACCAACTGTCTTTTACTATCAATAGTTCAAAAAGTATGGTATGCAGATAAAACTAGATGTAAAATCAATAATTGTAGGAGATAAATGTGTTAATGATCTTTACCAAGTTTAAAAGTAGTGAATGATAAAGTGGAATAATAGATAAAACATGATGTAAGTAGAGTTAGCACTTATGAAAATATATAGTTAAACATGTGGTCCTCCAAAAGTGGAAGAGGCAAGGTCAACAATAAAGAAAAAAAAAAAGAGATTGGAAATCAAAATTTATTATGGTTCAGCCCTTTGCCCTATGTCCAGTCTCTTTAATAATCTTTTAAGGGATTTCTTCACTAAAGAATAAAATACTTACAAAGATGATGGTTTTTCCTTCATGCTTATCACTAGCACTATCTTCCATGCTTTGTTATAAACTTTCACTAGGGCTTATATAGCTAACTCTCAACTTTATCACTCAATATTTTTATAGACTCACTAAGACAACTTTATCTCTTTAGAGACTTATTTTCCTTTTGCCAATGAAACTTTGCTTCTACAAGTTGATAAATCAAAGACTAAGCGAATGTATGTTATAATAGTTTTGAAAGAGCTATAATTCATTTTTCTATACAATGTTCTCTACTTTTGTAATTAACTTTGCATTATATTTATAGTCAATCCACATTCCTAGTCGTTAGAGACACATATGAAGCTTAACGCTCTTTTTAGATAGAGCATGCTTGTTATGATTCTAATGTTCAAATACTTTTAGCGTTATAAACTTTTATCATTCACGATGCTCTTCTTATGCAGCTCATTGGTCAACTTATTATTAATATTATTTCGGGGCTCAAAACATGGGTTAAAGAAAAAAAACAATTTTATGTAATAATCAGAAGCAGCCACAACAAAAAGCTTTTTTGTATTATCTTATATTCATGCAAAGTCCATAACTTCTTTATCTCTCATGCATTTATTACTTTATCATTTAGCTTATTACATTATTTGGCCTTAGCTACAAAAAGACTTATATTTTGTAGGTTGAAACACTTAAATCAAATTTACATAATTGGGATAAAAACTTCAAGTGGGTTTTTACATAAATATTAATAAGATTTTGTTATCATCAAAGTCTTGAACTTGCAATTTTGGGCTAATAATAAAGGGTTCCACAATGTTAAAGTATAAGTTGATTCTAAGGAAGCGGCGACTTTACTTCAATTTTGCAAGTTCTTTAATTTAACCTATCATTAAATTTTGCATTGTATTGGAATCCTTATGAGGCAAAGTTGCACATTAATTTTAAGCATATTCCAAGGGAAACCAACAAAGTTATCGATGCTTTGACTAGTATTATAGTTGATCAAGTTGATTTCTAAGATGTTGCTCTTAGTGGTATCTCAAACATATCATTAGCTGATGTTTTAAGGACTTTTATACCTTATAATGTAGTTTCTAGTTAGTTTTTCTTTGGCTTCAACCTTAGTTATTTACCAAACATAAAAAAGGAAGAAAAAAAAAAGAGATTTTCAAGTAAATTAAAATGATAAAATAGTTGTCGCATTATGCCATTCTACTTGGATGCAATCAAATATCATTGTTGTTTCTAATCAACTTATGATTTTGAAATTTATCTATTTAAATTTTGTTAACTATACTTTTTGGTTATTTAAGAAGACACATACCTTAATTATTTGTTTAGATGCAATTACTGAAATCATCTTCTCAATATGTTAGTTACTGGGTAGATGCTATTTGAACATATATTACTAATTGTTGAGTTTCTTGTAAATTCTTTTCAAAATACTAATAAAACAATAGAAAATTATTAACACTAGCTTTTTTATTAAAGTTCTTAAAACTTATTTGATATGCTATGTTAGACATAATAATATAACACAGTACAACATATTATAATCTTATCATTTGTCTGGTACAAGTAATGTATTTTATAAGTTTATAGTTAAAATGCATATAATCCTTTGAATTTTGAGTCATGTGCAAAGGACACTTTTGAACTTCAAAATTTGACAATGAACCCTGTGAACTTTCATTTTGTGTGGGGAACCCCTCTCAATTAGTGAACTTGTTGAATCACTAATGAAGATGCTACATTAGATATATTAAGCCATGTGTTGTCTGACTTGGGACTGAAGGGCTTTAGAGTAATTTTCTTCCTCTTAACAAATGCACAACATCACGTTTTTCCTCTAAAAAGAAATACCATCATTTGAGTCGTCCATTTGCACAGAACCTAAATCCAATATTAGAGGACTTAAATGCCATCTTGTCCACAACAAGGAAGGAATTCAAGTTTGTGTAAAAGAAGTAGGAAGGAAAGTGAGTTATGCAAAAATATAGAAAGGGATATGTAAATGGTCCAAAGGTAGTTGAGTTATATGGATTATTATATTAAAAGCCCATCTTTTAAAACACAAGGTTTGAATTCTAGTATCACCAAGAAATTTGGTCTCACCAAGAAAACAAGCTATACAAATGGGTCATAGCTACTTTAGAGTATGAATGTTCGATAGATTTTAGATAGTAATTTATTAGAGAAATTGATTTGTTGTTCATATAGTCTAAATCTTTATTACCATATTTTTGTCTTATTTATATTGGCAATCATTTGGCAATATAGGGATTGGTTTAACGCATTTTAGATTAGAGATGAAATGACAATGAAGTCATGGCATCGAATGGTAGCATGAATGTGTTCATGAGGTGCCTCTACCACCTCCTATGTCAGTGAATTTAAAGAAGCTTTATATTTCAAGTTTTAGTACTAAAAAAAAATAAAGAAAGAAGAAGAAAAAAAAGACAATGAAAAAGACTGTATGTTTTATGGAAAGAAGGAAATGACTATAATAAGTCAATTGACATATGGCTTAATAAATTTGATGTAGCATCTTTTTAGTGATTTCATGGATCTACTAATAGAAGGAGATTCTGTGTACAAAAATGGAAGTTAAAGGAACTTATTGCTAATTTTTGAAGGTTAAGGGTATTCTTTATACATAATTTAAAGTTCACGGGAGTTATGTGCATTTTAGCTTACATCAACTTCATTTTAAACATCAAAATGATATATAACTTAATTAAACCTTAGAAGATGGGATTAGTCCCAATTAAATTTTAATATATAAGACTTTATTAATATTTTTTTATTCAAATTCTCACACAGAGAAATATTCATGGGCTGAGTCAGGTTTTAGCCTAACTTAGTGCTTGACTTGGTTTTGCATAGGGTTACTTTTTTTAAGTTCTATCCCAAGTCTAAACTAATTAGTTTAGCATTAGGTCAGATCAAACTAATTTTTTAGACAGACTTGACCACCTTTTATTTTTTAATTTTTGCTAAAAATTATAAAATGACCAATTAATTTTTTTTATATAAAGCTATATAGAATTATATTTTACCCTTGTAAAAAAGTAAAATTTTTATATAAGGTTCTATAAAATAAATTAAAAAAAAATTCAATAGATAGCCCTAGGCTAAATTAACAAACATTGCTTGATTTGACTAAACTTTTTATTTTGTTTTGTTCTTGAGTTAGCTTAACTTCACTTGATGTGACTAGGCAAGATTAGGTAAAGGTAAAGGTAATCATAAGTCGAGTTTGGCAGGGAATTGGCTTAACCTAATGCCTGAGTCTAATTTGACTTAGTTTGGTTTATTGTCGGGACAAGCTAAGTAGGTTTATTAGATTAGTCAAGCTATTTTTATTTAAAATTTTAGTAAAAATTATAAAATAATCCTTAAAAAATAAAAATTTTATATAAATTCTTATAAAATAATTTATTTTAAAAAAAATCATAGAATTAAATTTAATTAAACCAAACTAGTCAACATATTTGACTTGCCTTGATATGTCTTTTTTTTTTTTTTTTCAATTTTGCCCAACCTGATTGGACTTGGCTAGGTTATTTTAGATTTATCACGTGCTAGACACCATGATCACCCTTTAGACTAGATTGCAGGCATTATTTGCAATCTTTTGTGCTTTCTTTATTTAAAAATTAATATAATATAATAAATTTAAATAAATATAATATGTATTTTAAGAAAATTATATTTTTGTTAAATAATTAATTTTTATCTTATTTTGTATTATATAATATAACACTAAATATAAAAAATATTATTTTATATTATATATTATCTTATATAATATTACATTAAACACTGCATCTTAAATTTTTATCAAATTTTATTCATATTTTATATAGCATATTAAATATGCCTTTTAAGTACTTAAAATGTGAACTACGACTATCAACGCATTAAAATAATATTATCAACGTATTAAAAAAAACTAGTTATCTAACACTACTAAAAAATATTACGCAAGTCCATTGATGCATAAAAGATAAATTCGTATAAAATCCACCAAAAATCCATTTCCTCTAAAGGAGGACAAAGAAAGCAACGGGAAAGTTGTCCGTATGGAAGCCGGGGAACATCTCTACAACGTATCTGACAACAATGTGCATCGTCGTGGTCGTGGCGGTCGAGGCCATGTCTCTTTCACCGCCTCACGGTTCCATCATTCCATTCCGTTCCATACAATGATCGTTCTTTCCCTACATACAATTTCGTTATATTTTACAATAAAGTGTCAGTTTTTTCTTTTTATGCCCCATCAAAACTACGCCATTTGTGAACAGGCTGTGTCATTCTGTTTTCTAGCAAAATGGCAGCGGTGCTCACTCTATCAATTGGCTTCGTAGTTTGCACCTCTTTGTTATCCTCTTCTGTCTCGATGCAACTGAAGGAATATCAGAGCGTTGAGACCTATAAATTCCTCGCCAACCACCGCGCGACGCGTCAGCTAACAGATACTGCGCTGACTTTTGGGGGCCAAGCGAGAGCAACGATTGGGTGTAGAGGGGGTTAGCAACCAAGAAACAATGCTGGCTGTTTCCTTCGGTTTTGCTTGCTCCTAATACTTCACTTCTACTTCATGTCTATGTATCTCTCCTACAATGTAACGCCAATGGTTGAAGCAACCATTAAATAACAGCTAGTTGTTAGCTTACGCTTCACTTTGTTTCTCTCGTTAATTGACGTTATCCTCTCTCTCCCGGTTATTGGTAATGGTGGTTGAGGATATGAAAAGTAGTGTGGAAGGTGGTGGTGAATGTGGTCACTCTCATTTTGAATTAGTGAGAGTGATTGAGGAAGAACCAAATATGACCCATAGCAGATTAACAGGGAGAGTCGGAGGGGAGAAAATGTCTAGGCTGCACCAGAATAGGTCATCTAAATCAGTGAAGAGGATCGACTTCAAATTTTCCCATTTAAAGGCCTTTCAGGTTCTTTTTTTTTTTTTTACTATTTCCTATTTCCATAATATCCTTTTAATTTTCTCCTTTTTAATCGTTTTGCTTAATTATTAACTTTAGGACACAACGGGAATGAATCAACTGTTCATTGCATTGTCTGTGTTTTAAATAGAATGATTTTTTGCAGTGAGTCCCCTTGCCTAATATATTTTCTCTGAGAATTGGTGATCGACAATGATAATGCACGTAATATGATATAGTAGTGATTAGTGGAAAACAGACGCTTTTTTGTGAACAGAGAAGATATAAAAGCAACGGAGGTGGGGCAATTAAACACATAGTGCCGGTTTGGAAATGTGGTGAAAAAGTACATTTGTACAAAAGTATCAAATTTTGTGCGCGTTTGGATTCTCGTTTATAATCCTCCAAACCACTTTTCAAAAGAAGCACAGGCTGGGAGCTTCTGCATAAATATGATTTTACAACGAAATATCAAACACGCACTTTTACTTCAAGTGAAACGTGATTTCGGAGAGTTATCATGTTTCCAAACACACAATATAGTAACGATGCTTTCGTATTGCACACTTTCACAAAAATTTTGAAAGCAAATGGAAATGTTTGAGGAATGTGGCACTATCTAAAACCAAAAACTTGTTGCAAACTTTATCAAATCCAGGTTGCCGGTGAGGATTCCGACCACAATATTTAGGCATATTTTGTTACAAGGATTAATAATGAGCTCATAAAAAATGGCTTAGGTCCATCTCAAATTCATTACTTAATGGCCTTCTATCTAGTAGGTTAAAATAGTTATGGATTATTAAATATTAAACCAGCTGCTATAGCATGATGACGTCTTCACAGAAAAACTGCTGCTAACATTCACAAGTTCTTGAGAAAGATCTTGCTTACAGTAGCATACGGAAATGCTTTCAAAGCGTATTTCAGCCTTGGTCGTAAAGGAAAAAAAAAAAGGCTGGTTCAGTCGTTAATTAATGTTGATTCTTATGTAACAGGTACCCAAGGGGTGGGACAAGCTATTTGTTTCTGTTATCTCCACAGAAAATGGTAAAACAATTGCAAAATCAAGCAAAGTACAAGTGCGCAATGGAGGCTGTCAATGGGCAGATTCTATTTCAGAATCCATATGGGTTTCAAAAAATACTACTTCTATGGAAATAGAAGATTGTCTCCTCAAGCTTGTTGTTGCCATGGTACCGCCATTATTGCTGCTATTGTATTATTATGTACTCATTATTAGATGACCCCCCCTCTCCTTTTTTTTTTTTTTTTCCTTTCCTGGTTAAATAAGGTAACCACTTCTTCCCTACTCATAATCCATGCCGTACATCGGATTTTGTACTTTGTAGTGCTTCTCTATCATAGTGAACTATATCTTAAGAATTTCTTTGTTTGATTTTCTAAAGAAACAATATGTGATTCATACACTTCCCAACAGGGATCACCAAGATCTGGCATCCTTGGAGAAGCTACAGTAAGTGTGACCAGCTACATGAGTTCAAGTTGTGCTGTTCCACTTTCAATCCCACTGAATAAGTGCAACCATGGGACAGTTTTGCATGTGAGTCGGACAACTGAGGCCTCTGTAATTTGTTTTTTGTTTTACATATTACTGATTGCAGAAGGGGAAAAAGCATCCTTTTCCTGATGTTTTGGTCAGTTATGTGTCAAGTTGGATGAATGGGAAGTTCAGTTTCCTCACATTGAAAAGGATGATGTAAAAAACATCAAGAGATATAGCAATTGATGCTTGTAAATATAGAAAATGGTCATATTCACAATTTGTACGTTCTCTCAAGTCATTATTATATCATTAATGAGTATACTTGGTAAAGGACTGAGACATCTAGAAAGTAGTAAATTAGAAATAATGTTTTTACTCCAGATTCATATTAGAAGGAATTAGCTTCTTTCCTTCTTGTACATGCAGTATGCCTGTGTGACCAATCTTTGATACGTGAACATAATGCTAATGTGATAATGGAATGATCATTGATTATTTTGGTTGTAACTTGTGATTGATTTATTCCTTTCAACTTCATATTCATCCAATTTTTCCTAGAGGCGTGTAAGATGAGGCTGAGGTCTTATATATGGACGTCCCCCTTACTGTTTGCTGCTACCACATAGTGTAGGGTTTTTCACGACATCCTTTTATAAAAGGCTAAAAATTCTCCACTTTTGACTTATGAATAATATAAGGCCCATCTATTCGTCTCTTTCTCTCTTGGGATAATGACATTTGAAATATGTTGTGTTGTACTCACTGAGCGTGTTGCTTCTTAGTGATGTGTAAAAGGGTGTAAAATTTGAACATATTTTCAAGCAATTGTATCAATTTTGTTTACAAAAAAATAAATGAAGGGGAGATAAAATAAAACCTCTCTCTTTAAGATGGGACCGTGTCACAATGAAGACTAGAATAATTACTATCAATAATCAGACATGCTTAGAAGACTATACAAAGGCAAAACTTAGGCTCTTATTACCAAAAATGCTGTCAGTTTTTTTTTTTTTTTGTGGGACAATTGGAGTTAGGAGCTCAGGGCTTTTGCTTTTCGCAGGTAACTGTGCAGTGCCTCACACCAAGAGAAAAATTAAGGTATCTATTGAAGGTTTTTTTCCTGTCATCTTATACCTATTTTTCTTGAAAGTATTGATCTCTTGCACATTTTCAGGGTTCAAGAATCAAGAGAGAGAAATTCCCAAACAAAGGCCCTGAATGCGGCTGTTGAGTCAAAGGGATCTGATCATTCATATTTACAGATTGTTGAATCTCCCTCTATTGAGGATTTGGACTCTACTCCTCTAGATGTTGAGAGAAAGGTAAGATTACAAATTTCCCCTTTGAGCATATTGTTTTGTGGCACAACTGTCTATAGACTTTTTTTTTTTCTGTATTTATTGACCTATGATAATTCTAGCAGTATCTATTCTAATCTAATCATTGATCAGGAATTCAGGCTTAACTTTCTAACACTTCTCTAGTTTAGTCTTCAATTCAGATTTAAACTTTTTTGTCTACTTTAGCAGTCAGTTCAGGATTTATTGACAACCGTCTATAGACTTTTTTGTCTATGTTTATTGACATGTGATAATTCTAGCAGTATCCATTCTAATCCAATCACTGATCAGGAATTCAGGATTAACTTTATTACACTTCTTTGGTTTAGCAGTAAATTCAGATTTAAAATATTATGAGGGTTTTGTATGGAGATGCCAATGAAATTCCATCCTAATGAGTTCTTTAAAAGACTCATCCTAATGAGTCTAATTCAACAAGGAACCGGGTAGAAAAGAGGATTCCTCTATATTAATCATGATACGAGGGACATGTTCTCCCTTGACTGTAGGCAACGAGTTTCTCTGGACCTGGTTCACACTGCAGTTGCAACTCAGCTGAGGGGTTCATAGAAAGGGGAGACATCTCCCAAAATATCTCTTTAAGAGATGAAGGACACTGCCTAACTGGAAAATCAGATTCAATCAGTTCCCAGAAAAAATCATCTCTCTGCAGTTGTCCTCTTTATGATTCTTCTCAATCGAATCCTTCATCATTTAATTCCCAGATTATGGGCTCAGGGAATTTGTCTTGTGTGCAAGAGTTTGGTGCATCATCTTCTGGTATAACCAATTGTTCTAAGATCCGTCATGATGCTGTAGAAGACACAATTGAGGAGCTTCGGGCAGAAGCTAAGATGTGGGAGATGAATGCCCGGAAATTGATGGTTGATTTGGACATGTTGAGGAGAGAATTCTCAGAACAGTCCAAAAATTTGGCAGATTTGAGAATGGAGATTTCAGGTGCATATGTAGAACGTGATAATTTGAAAAGAGAAGTTGACCAATTGAAACAGTCATTGGAGCATTCATTATCTCAAGGTGAATGTGCTCCAGAAGTAGAGAAAGCCCTAAAAGATGAATTCAAGTTTCAGAAAGAATCCTATGCCAACTTGTCTTTGGAATTGAAGAGGAACCAAGAAGCAAATATTGAGCTTGTTTCTGTTCTCCAGGAGCTCGAAGAGACCATAGAACAGCAGAAAATTGAGATAGAAAATCTTTCAGCATTACCATCAAAATTCAGTGATCTGCTGCCAGAACAATTGGAGGAACCAAAGAAAAATCTTATGGGTAAGGGGCAACAGCTAGAGGGGGCCTTGGAGAACAAAAGGCATGATATTGAAAGTGCAGAGAGTACTATCCACGAAACCCTTTTGGATCTTAAAATGCAATATGAAAGCAAACTCTCTGCGAAAGAGGCAGAGATTTTAAGTTTGAAAGCAAAGTTGTCTGAGTCACTTGAAGAAAGGTGTAACACAGAGATTGTGTCCAGAAATGGAGGTGATGTAGATCTTATGAGAGAAATTGAAGTTTTGAGAGGAAGAGTTCAGGAGCTTGAGATGGAATGCAATGAGCTGACAGATGAAAACCTTGAGCTCTTATTCAAGCTTAAAAAAGCGAAGATCAATTTGAGAAAGGGCGTATGTGAAGATTTCCCACCAAACAAGCTCGAAGATCAATATTTTACTTGCTTTAACTCTGAAGTCAGTAGAGATGCTTTCCAAGTACAGCATTTAGAAGACATGATCGAGGGAGAAGTCACCAGCAAGATTAAAAATAATGATCACATTTCAATTCAAGAGCTTAAGAGTTTGAAAGTAGCTCTTGAAATCAGAATCACAGAACTGAGTAAGGAAGTAACTGATAGAACATCTGAGATGGCGTATCTTGAGGCTAATTTGTTATCTAAAGAAAAGGAGATTGGGGTTCTGCAGAAGCGACAGAATGAGTTGGAAGCGAAGGTATGTCAATTTCAGAATGAAAAAAATAAACTAGAGGAGCATATGGAGGTCATGCTAAAAGAAAGAGATATTAACACTAAATGCTTGTATGATTTGCAAAATGATTTGGGAACCCTTAGCAGGAGCATGGACTCCCATGTTTCTGCCAATGAAATTCTCAGAAGAAAATCACTGGAGCTTGAAAATGGAAAACGTGAACTGGAGTGTCACATATCAGACCTAGAACAGGAAAAAGAACAACTGTCAATGCGAATATCTGTTTTAGAAGCTCAACTGAGAGATTTGACAAATGAGAGAGATTCCAGTCTGTCAGAATTAAAGAACTCCAGATCTCACAACGCAATGCTTCAAGAGGAGATTATGAAGATGAAGTCTGAGATGGATTCTTCAATAGAAGATTTGAAAGAAAAATTAAAAGTGATACAATATCAGTGGTCAGGAGCTCAACAAAAATGTGAATATCTCAGAAGAGCAAATCAGCAGTCACAAACCGCTATTGAGAATCTCGCTGAAGAATGCAATTCTCTTCGGAAATTAAATGGAGATTTGAGAACGCAAAAGCAGGATTTGCAGGAGCATTGCTCTGTCATTGGAACTAGGTTGAGGGAATCGGCCCAAAGATTTGCGGATTGCTCTGAAAGCGTAGAGCTCTTGGAAAATAAATTTGCTTTGATGCTGGAAGATAACGCATCAAAGGAGAAGAGTGTAACTTCAGAATTAGATGTGCTTCTTGATGAAAATATTAGACACATTGAGCATGGTCAAAGCTTGTTGAATCAGATTCTCAAGGAGAAGACAGCCGAAATTCAGAGCCTTCAACAAAAAATTGAGCACCTCAGTATGGAACTTTCAGCAACTTATCATGAAAACGAAAGAATAGTTTCCAATGCTACCCTTGAAATTTCTGCGCTATGTGCTGATAAAGCCAAACTGGAATCTGCCTTTGAAGAAGTTCAATCTGAAGTAATTTCAACTAAGAAAGAGATTAATATTATGCAGACAGATTATAAACGAAGGCTGCAAGACCTCACGACTGAGCTTTCTGCTTTCAAAAGTGACCAAGAAATGTGGATGGCTGACCATGAAAACTTGTTGAAGCAGGTGGAGGATTACAAATCTAGAGAACTAGAAGTCAAAAGCACTATGAAAGCCCATGAATTAAAACTTAAGGTGGCTTTATGCGAAAGACAACAACTTATGGAGGAGTCAGAGAATTTGAAGATTCAGTTGCGGCAGATAGAAAAATCTGAGAATGAAATTATGGCTCTCAGGAATGAGCTCAACTCAACCAACTCTGAGAAAGAAAGACTGGAAGCATCCTTATGCGTAACTTCTGAATCATGCGAGAATCTGAAGGCAGAGAAAAATTTACTTGCTGCAAAGATCCTAACCTTGGAGAATGCCGTAACTGAATTGGAGGACTGCAGAAGAAGTAGAGTATCCCTAGAAGAAAGGCTTATGCAGATGGAGAGTGACTTGAAGGCAAAAGAAACATTATTTGCCCAGGAAGCTGAGAAGAAAAATGAGCTGAGTCACATCAAAAGAATAAATAAGCATTATCAACAGACAATACTATTACTTGACAGGGAAAAAGATGAGCTCCAGGCAAAAGCCCAAGCCCTTGAAGAAGAATTGAAACTAATTAAGGAACAAAAGCAAAATCAAGTGTTTAAGATCAATAGGAAGGCATTACCTGCTCATGAGAATCTGAAGGTATCATAACTTAGTATTCCTTTTCTCATCTTGGCATGTTACGATGTCAGGGTTACTATATTTTAGATTGTTTGATTTAGCAGAATCCTATGCTGAAGAATACTAGTCAACATCATGGGAATAGGAAAAAGCTGTTCTTGAGGAATGATAAAGAAACTGTGAACGATCAACAGGACTTATCCAGTGGCAAACATCAGAGTGAGGTGATTCATTGAGAATATTAATTCCATTTTGCCTCCACATTGAACATTGCGATGTATATCTCTGTTTTCTTACATGTGGCCTCAAATATCATAGTATTTCTTAATGCATATGTTCCCGGTCTCCTTTGTCTTTTGACAGGCGGAAACTGAATTTGGACTTTTTGATGAAAGTGGTCCTGCTGTTGAAGCCGATCTGGTATCAAAGATTGAGTTACTCGAGACTGAACTAGTAAAAGCTAAAGAAGTTAACGTGATTGAAGATCAACTGAACAGGTTAGAAGAACAGATTGTGCCTTGAAAAAGAACTAACAAAACTTTTGACGTGTGCGCATAACCCTTTATGCTGTTTCTGTTGAGTTGCAAGGTTTCTCTTTTATTTTTAACTGTTTAGACAGGATATGCTGATGTCCTAAAAAGACAAGAATATATTTATATCATTGATTATATTGGCGTACAGATTATGAACACTTTGTTTATGATTTTTCTCAACTTTAGTCAATGCCTCGCTACACTCATTAAACTATTCATGTTATTGATTTTCGCGTAATATCACCCCGCAGGTTCCAATCCCCAGGCCAAAATAACCAGGAAGCCCTTGTAAAATCAACTGCTGGGGCTGAAATAGTGACAAAAGAAAGATTTGAGCGAACACAGTCAATGCTAGAGGCTGAGTTGAGAGACATTCAGGAGCGTTACTTCCACATGAGTCTAAAATTTGCTGAGGTAGAAGCTCAGCGTGAGGAACTTGTAATGAAGCTGAAGGTGGCTAAGAACCAAAAGGATGTGACCCTTTAATTAACCCTACCAATCTCAGTTACCTTGAGTCAAGCGTCACATAGTATCTATCTTTTGGAAATGAATCATTGATTGGGATAATAATAAAACAATAAAGGTCGTAGTATACATCCGTTATTTGAAGGGGGAATAACACTAGAAGCAAGTGACTCTGAATATTTAGTTTTACCTGTACCTGTGTTATTGTGCATCCGTAGGCCCCGTCCCTTGCATCGTTTCATGAATGTTACTCCCATTACTGGTTCACAAATGCTTCTATTATTTAATACGAAAAAAGGGAACGTTAATAATTCTACTCTATTATAATGCCTAGCGATCATCCCACTGACAAGGAGAGGAGGGAGAGACAGTTTGATATCGTAATGTTATAGAATAAGCTAGCGTTGAGGTGAATGTATAGGTCTGCACCGTCCTGATCCACTTTCAAAGAAGTTGCGCAATTAAGAACAGTATGAACACCGATATATTGATTTATTTCGTTTTTCTTCTCGCATCATGTGTTAAAGTAAGCAAGTTTTAATTAGTTCACAACTGAATAAATTGAAAGAGGGAAGAAAAAGAAAAGATATTTAGTATTCTAACAGAAGGCAAGGCAGGGAAAATCTTTAAGATTTCCTACACAAGAAAGATATCCTGTCCAAAACTAAATTGAAGTATTCTACTTTTTGATACTTACTAAGCAAATCAATATTCAAGACTATATTAGGTCAATGATTTAATATACAGTTCACATCACACTAATTTAAAATGATTTTGATGTCAAGAGTATCAATTTTTGTAGACATATCAACCAAAAAATAAAAAGGAACCTTTCAGTTTAAATATTTTATTGATGTTTAGGGCGTTTCTGAACCTAAATACATTGGTGGCACTGACATATAGTATGCATACTTCTTTAACATTTTCTATGCTTACTAACTATCCTTTCTCGAATTTTTTTTTTTTTAAAAAAAGAAAGAAGAAAAAGAAAGAAAACGAAACATTAAAAAAAAAAAAGTGAAATTGAGAGCATACTAGGTAGAAGGATCATACTATTTATTTTGGCATCAAATAATATTCTTGAGGAGCTTTTATGTATACCACTTATTATGCATATCACTAACTGGCGCATGCACTTAACCTATTCATCTATTTTCTTTTATTTTCAAAATAAAAGAAAAATGCTTAGCTCATAAAAGCTGTAACTTCTCTATGTAATTGGCTTCTCATTCTCCCGCTCTTTAAATATTACCCTGACGAATGCAAGTAACCAAAAAAGAAAGGTTAAAAAAATAAGTACTGGATCAGCTGTTGATTTATGACTGATCCCATCCATTTCTTCTCAAATCATTAGAAAGGCTATTATAAATTTTTAACCCCCTAATTAATTATTTAAAACTGGTCTCAAAACACTCATGAAAGAGTAACCCCTCTTCGAAAGGCATACATGACGTAAAAAATAAAAAACAGAGGATCAAACTTTCATCTAAAAGGGAGCAAAGAATAATGCCTCTTGCTGTTGTCACTAAGAATGTGAAATCTTACTCGGATAAGAAAAAGCCCTAAAATTCTGGTAAGGAAAAGCCATACCTAATAATATATAGGTGAGTGGATTCGTGCTGCTGAAGTAATCTGTACTTAATTATAAATTTGAAGAGTTTAGATTTTAGTTTTTTTAATTATTATTTTTAATTTCAGAGAGAGAGAGAGAGATATATATATATATATATATATATTTATGTGTGTGTACGTATATATATTCTCGTAAAAAAACAAAATATTAGATAAAAGTAATTTTTTTAATTTTCAATAAATAAAATTGTCTATTTAATAAACATTGAAAGATTATTTTTGTTTTATATTTTATTTTCTTTAAAATTAAAAAAATCAAAATAAAAAATGGTTTAAATTTAAAGAAAAAAAAGAAATTTACACCATTCAGATTTGTACTAAAAATTAGAAGATAACTTTCATTGTGCGATTTAATTTTTCCGAAAATAAAAAAATTGATGAAATTAAAAAAATAATAAAAATAAAATTTAAATGATTCAAGTATGTATTTAGACACTGCAAATTGTTATAATTCACTCGGCTTTATCTTTTTAAAGCGTTTTCCTCTGAATGAGACACTGCCCAATCTACGCCAAATTATTGAGTGACACCTGGCTTAGTTTGGTATTAATATATAGGCGCAACAATGCTATTTAAAGCTGTTTCTGAATTCTTTTTGTTAGTTAACTTGATAACTTTTAAGATTAGCATCATTTATAACATCTGTGACTATTGACTAGAGTGTTGTAATAAAAATGTATATAAATTTTTTTTGAGGCTAAAAGGTGTAAAAGTTAAGCGTGGAAGATGACTATTTTATCTACGTGGAGTCTCTCTTCATTTCAGTGAACACATTCCCTAAACAAATGAGATAAATTACAAAAGAATAATAATAAAAAGAACAAGTAACAAGATCTTAACTTAGCATTTCTGGATGATCGGAGCAGACTAGCCCCGCTCTCCGCCTTGCACAAACCCCTTCCATTAGCGAAAACTGATCGATCTATGATAAAGAAGTCGTATTACCAGTTTGATTGCTCCCTGAATTTATGATGTTAATACCATTGCGGATCAGCCTTTTCTTCTCAGCTAAATATTTACCTCCTGATTTATAATTTAAAAACCTTTATTTTTAACAATTTTTGCAAGGCAAATCCACAACTTTAAAACCCAGGTTTTGCCAAAAAGGAGATATAGATATAGGAAAAAGAGAAAGGAATAGTTATCTAGAGTTTAGATCTTATTTGATAAGAGTAAGATACAATCTTGTTGGAGAGATTAAAAAAATAAAATAAAATAAAATAAATTTCATACACACTTTCATATTTTTGTATTTTTATTTCTTTCTAATAAAATGATAAAATAAAATAAAAGAGGATCCAAGTTTATCAATATACGTGAAAGGGAGCAACGAAGGTGGCAAAGGCATATCCTTTGGAAGATGCCAAATTGGGAACCACATTTCTCTCTCTTTTTCTACTTTATTTTAAATGTTCCTTTAGCCAAAAGTCACCCTCCACACTGGTTACTTAAGTCATCTCACCCTTTTATTGCCGTCACGACCAACAAGCTGGCAAATCCTATAACAACCAATCCTACCCTCTTTCTCAAACCCTCTTCCGTCTGCACCATCATCCATCCCTTAACCATGTAACGCTTCTCAGCCACCTCCCCCATTGCCCCATGTCTTCAATTCCTCCATTAATTTGGCATTTGGGTGTTGTGGTGGTGATGAAGACGGTGGATACCCTCCATTTCACTGTGTTTCCATGCTCCTTTGGCTGTAAGGTGGAGCAAGAACTAATAAAGATTGCTGGGAATGAACCTCCTTCATGAAGGCGAATTCTCTTGAAAAGGGCAACTTCGATCCTTTGGCATTTCACCTCACTCGGTCCCACTTCACTCAGTGTGATTTGGCTCTCGAGGGAGTTTTCAGAAACGCAATTCCTACTATATGTGTAATTTTTTCTTTTCTTGTTATCTTTGTACTTTAATCCCTACTGCTTATGATGCTACTCGTCCTACGTAGCCAATAAAATCACGTTTAGGCCTCTGGCCGGAGTATTTTGTTGCTGTAATTGATATGTGGGCAAATCTCATAGGATGTTTGATTTGCTAGCTAGTACTTTTGCTTTATATTAGAGTTTGAACATATGGGCATATTAAAGAAGTTTTCCACTATCTACTGTGGTGAATGTGCTCTGGAACTTCATTTTATCCTTTCTTCTTGGAGTGATTATGCACTTCAATTAACCTCATACCAAACATGAACCTAGGATTTTCCTCGCTCAATTGAAGATATTCTTCTCATTTCGCAGGTTACCATGGGGCCTTTTTTCCTTTTCACCACTCTTTCCCCTTGAATATATCTTAAAATCTGTTTGCTAGTAGGTGCCATGCTAGCTGATATAGAATTCATACGTTAGAGTGATATCATTGACGTGGGATGATTGGCTAGGTTTTCATAGTAATTACAAAATTCTGAGCTAGTTATTGGCTGATCTTACTACTAATCATTGGTTAATCACGAGTAAAGCGGGTCCAAGTGTTTTAGTTCAACGTTTTCGCTGTCTATTCCCAGAATGAATGGATATCTTGCGAGCTAAACTTTTAAGATTAATTTAAGATTCAGAGTCGAACTCCAAACTTTAGAACATCGTTTCCATCCCGTGTCTGAATTTGCATAAAATATAGATTAATGTTATGCTTGCTTGGTAGTTAATCTATATGCCAAATTCAAGCCATATTTCTAGTTAATTAAATATATAGTGTTTTCCAAATGAGTTACTGCGTCTCAGGACCGCTTAATTAAAACAAAAATTAGTTGTACACGTATTTGGTACGATTATATGATTATGATCCTTTTGAGTGTTGTCTGCTGTCTCCTGCGGCTGAGATTTTTTATTTTGCTTATCTCCAGACATGTTTGTGCTTAGTCAGATAAGCATTAAAGGTAGTGGTGAGCCCATTGCATTTTCAAAATGCAGTAATAAGTCAAATACATGTGCATTTTATGTTGGCTTCAACACTTGTATATGGTTTCAATTTGCATTAACACGATTCGGGCTAAAATGACACACAGACACAGATCGACCTCTACTTAGCTTGTCAACTAATTATTTCACACCATTGTTGACTGTTTAATTTGTGCTATGTCATACTTAAAAATGGTATTGGCACGACCTTTAAAATGTTACATTAATGAAACTATTTCAAGAACTTCTCCTCACTACGGGTTGCAAAGTGTTTCTACTTCTGGCGTAGCCGTCATAATCAAATAACTAGTAACATAGTCCACGAGGAGACGACTTGGATATTAATTTATAAAAAGCCTCGGGTTGATGTAGAGAAAAAAACTCAAGTTTTAAGTCCATGCTTTAAAGAAAATAAAAAACTTTCATTATTAATTAACCGAGTCCATAATCTTCTTGATAGATCAATACCTTATCTAGATGAGTGTAATATATATAATTCTAGGCATTGTACGCATTTTAAAATGAGACTATGATTATTCACAAATCTGTATTTTTATACCCTATGTTACACTAACATTCCTATATATTTTTTCATTAAAAAAATTCCTTTATATTATATGAAAGATAATAATTTTTTTTTGGGCTTGTTCTCCATTATTTATCTCATTTTCATTGATTTCTAAATATATATTTTTAAATGCGTTTCATGTTAAATCGTCTTATACGAAATTTATACAAACTTCATATTAATGGGTGGACCTGGAAAGAAATTTGTTAAAGAAAAAAGCCCAACCAAATACCACATTAAAAAGAGTAACGTGGACCCGAAATAAAGGCCGATAGGGGTCCTTATGGGCCTAAGGAAACCGAGGGAATGTAAATAACGGTTCAAACCGAAATGAGACCAAGGTGTGGGCGCATTTCTGTAAATTCGCATACGATTCAATTTCGTGATCAATTTACAGATCTGCCATTTCTCTCTCGCCCAATTCCTAAATTGCCATACCATCCAAGCTCGGCCTCTCCCTTTTTCGTGATCAATACCAGTGAGGGAAACTTGTGGACCCAACTCGTCGCCTTCCTCACTGCGTTTCTGTTCAAATCAAATTAATTTCCAAGGCAAAGTTTTCCAAAACATAGCGAGCCCTTTCCAAAAGCCCACATTAATTATTAGGAACTCTCAATCCTCTTATAGTAATCCTAATCAATTTTCAGTTTCAATGGCCTCCTTCTAGTATCTGTGTGTTTCTTTGTTGCCTAATTCTCTTGTTTCAATGACTCAGGGTATCGCAATTTTTTTTATTTTTCTTTTCGTTTTGTAGATATAGGTTCTGATTCCTGACTGAGTTCATAGAGGGCATGAAGCAAGAATTGGAATCGGCGATTGCTTCGGGGGTTCAGTCTCTGAATCAATGTAATGCACTCGTTCCGACTTCGCCTTTAGAAATTGACGCTGGGTCTGAGTCTCAGTTGATGTCTTCTGCGCATGTTTCTGAGAATCCCAGCTGTAGAGTAGTCAAAGGTTCTGTTGTAAATGGTTATATTGTTTATACTCGAACAAAGAAGTCTCGGCATTTGTGTAACGGGTCTTCAGAGAATGGGTTACTTAAGAGACTCAAGAGCTCTGGAGATCGGGAGGCAAATGCAGACCTTCCAGCTGTGGATGGGGGAGGTGGTGTAGAGGTAAACAAGGTAGAAAACAAATTCGAATCTGAAGTCATTTGCAATTTGGAAAAGCGTGTTAAGCGTAATGCGTTAAAGAGCGAGCCCGCGCAGTTTCTTGCTGGGGAAGGTGGCTCCAATGAGGTTCCTGTTGAGATTTTTAACGGCAGCGACGTACGGAAAATGTTGTAGATAAAACAGTGAAGCGGTTTACGCGATCAGCATTGAAATCAAAGGCTGAATGTACTGATAAGACGTTGACTGCTCCAGAAGCTGCTCAGACAGCAAATACTAGACCAGATGGGAACGTGAACGCTGCTCTAAATGCATTAACAACTCCACGAAACAAGTTGGAACTAAAAATGTCCAAGAAGATCGTGCTCAGCAAGAAGCCTATAACTGTCAAGGAACTCTTCGATACTGGTTTACTGGATGGGGTTTCAGTAGTTTACATGGGCGGCAAGAAGGTTAGTTTTTACCCTTGCACATTATATTTTGATAAATTGGATTGTGCTGCGTGCCCAAGCTACGTCTTATATGTTGATTAAAGTAATTAACAAATATAGGAGTGTTACGACAGACTTCTAAGGAGAAGTGTTACGACTTACGAGTCAATAACATTCTATAAAAAGGCTTGGGCCGGTCCCTGTAAAATTATTGTAGCTCTTTGAAACGTAGCTTTTATTTCCGCCGACTTTAATTTTGGCAATTTGGCACGTTATCATGATAGGCTTCTGGCCTGCGGGATGTTATTACAGATGGAGGAATCTTGTGCTCTTGCTGTCTGTGCAACGGACGCAGGGTGAGTTATGATATTGTCTTGCAAATCATAACTCTTGAATTGATACAGTGCGTTCGTTTATTTCCCCTTGTTTCTTTTGTCTATGTAGGTTATTCCACCTTCCCAATTCGAGATTCATGCCTGCAAATCATAGAGGCGAGCAGCACAGTATATTTGCCTTGAAAACGGGAAGAGCCTGCTTGAACTATTGAGAGCATGAAGGGAACTCCACTACATACATTGGAGACAACTATTCAAAATGTTGTTTGTTCTCCACCTCAAGAGAAATATTTTAGTTGTAAAAGGTGCAAAGGTGAGCTTCACTTTTGTTATTTTCGGGTCATTAATTTTGGTTGTAGTTGTCACGCTTGTCATAGTTGTCAGAGGCCAAAATTAAAGTAAAAGTGTATATAGTCTTCATTTGTGTTTTTCTTTTTTTTCCGGAATGCTTATTATTTTTATATTTTTTGTTGTTGTAGTTGTTGTTATTTTTATTATAATTATTTTCCATAGGATGTTTCCCCTCTTCATGTGTGGAAAAAGTAGGGCCTATATGTAAAACTTGTGTGGAATCGAAGGAATCTGAAGACAGGTCAATTGATGCAGTTGGCAAAAGAGTAAGGTATTAATTTCGTCTTTCTTTTGGGTCAATAGGGTTATTTGCTTTCATCTGAGCAGTATTCAGATATCTAGTAGTATCTTTTATTACCAGAAATCTCATAATAACATTTTATCATAAAGAATGTCATTGATTATTTTGATATTTAAAAGGATGTATAATGTATGGTTATATATAGTTTCATAGTCTTGAAAAAATGAACGCATGAGATATTGAGAGCTTAGAAACTTTATTCTTTTTTAGCTTGCCGGTCTGACTGCCTGTTTGTGTTGTGTGGTTGATCCAGAAATGATATTGTGGTGTAAACAAAAAATTAATTATTGGTATATTAATGATGTAACAAATTATGTGTGCCTTCAATATGTAACAAATAATATCTTATTCTTAAAGTAGTTAGTAAATGACTATGTAAACAAAAGAAAAGTGACAAGATATCTATTAGTATGGAGAAAACAAGTTTTCTCTCCAGTTCTCTCTCTCTCTCTTAGCTGCTATGTTTGGCCTCCAATGAGTCTTTACTTTTTAAGATTTTACACATGAGACGGTCCTAAAAGTTTGAATGTATAAGTTCTTATTTCTTTCATCATTGTATTACAATGTTTCAGGCCCCCTAGACCAGTATCAGCCCCCAAACCATCAAGTAATTCTGAGCTGTGTAACTTGTCTCAAATTAATAAACATTGGAAGAAAAGAACAAGGTTGGTATTTATATCTGTTTATATGTTAGACAAATTAGGAATTTTTTTCAAGATAACTTTGTGCTGGCCAATAACCTTTCCTTCTTGGTTGTGGATTTCATGAATTGACTTTTTTTTAGTAATTTTTATATGGTCTGCTAACCTATTGCAGTTTTTATTTATTTATTGTTTTAACTTACATGCTGCCAACTGTGTTGTTAAGGACATCAAATTGGGTTAGCAGCTCGAAGTCTTCTGAGAGTGCTTCTGTGCCTATCCTATTGCGAAAGAAGTGTCTGTGGAGGATGAAAAAGAAGTTTGTATCTGGCTTTTATCTTTTGGCACCTTTGATGTAGTTATAATAATATGCTTCTTAGTGAATTGTTAACAGACAGACTCTTATTTTGTTCTTAAATTTTTATCAAATTTTATTACCAGGTCAACAAAATTGTCAGTAAAACTCAAGACCCCACTAATTACATCAAACTCAGTTTTTATCTTCACAGAAAAAGAGTCAATGGAGGATCACTAAAACGTTAGTTCCCCTCTTCTCCTTTCATATTTGCATACATATCTGGCTGTAGTTTTTCCTTCTTTTGTTTTAGTAATGATAATCTCTATTTGTTCGTCCAATATGCTCTTCTCAAGGGATCAGCGGTTACATAAATTAGTTTTTGAGGAAGGTGGATTGCCTGATGGAACGGAAGTAGCTTATTATGCACGAGGACAGGTTGATTTTGTGTCTAATTCATGTAACTCTGTCTGTTACTGTGTTAACTAACACTTTCTGACTGATAGAAACTGCTTGAGGGTTACAAAAAGGGCTTTGGAATACTTTGTCGGTGCTGCAACTCTGAGGTATTTCTCCTTAACAATTTTCTTGCAAATTTGTTGGTGCTCCTAAAAAATCTGTATGTCATACCTATAAGCTTTTAAGTTCAAATTTGTTGCAGATCAGCCCTTCACAATTTGAGGTTCATGCAGGCTGGGCTTCTCGCAGGAAACCGTGAGCTTTTTTCTGGTTTTGTTTTCTTTTTTCCCCTTTGGTTTTCTGGGAAAGTGGTTGGGTGGGTGTTATATAAATATAGAATGACAGGGGATTATGACTGATATTTCTGTTACTACCATTAGGGAAGGGAACTATGGTTATAAATAGGACTTAAGGAGAATAATTGGGGGTATTGTATTACATTAAGCTAGAAGAAGTGATTCAATTCGCCCTATTACCTCTTTGCTCCTCTCTATCCCTATTCCTCTACACTCTCTTTCTCTCTTCTTACCTCTATCCTACGTTAGTGGTATCAGAGCCTCCTTTCCTTCGCCTTTGCATGCTTGAAGCCCGCTCTCGCGCTGCGCAACGATAGATGGCTAAACAGAACGACGATAGCATCTGGACGCTTGAAACTCAATTCTAGGCATCGATGGCACAACTTGCTCATCTGGTTCAACACATTGACGAAGCTGCCACTGGGGTAGTATGAATACTAATGGCCATCCAAGAAACGAATATCCCTACATGGAGCATCATGATTACCAACTTTCAACAAACTTTACCAAGATGGAGTTTCCAAGATTGCATTGGGAGGACGTTCTTGGCTGGCTTATGAAATGCGAACGCTATTTTGCATTAGATGAGACCTTAGAAGATTGGAAAGTTACAATGGCCAGCATTCACCTGGATGAAAAAGCCTTCTAATGGCATCAAGCGTTCGAGCAAATGAGGGAAGGTGCTTTGCTATCCTAGGATGAATACGCTGAAGTCATTAAGAGTTGTTTTGGGCCTTCATACGAAGTTCCAATGGAAGACCTCATGCAACTCTGGCAAATTGGGTCTTTGGCAAAATACGATGAGGCATTTGATATCGTTACGTGTGAACTTCGATTGCCTGAAACCTATGTGGGACAATCATATATAGCACGGCTTTAGGAAGACTTTGCGGGGCTTGTGCGATTCCTTTAGCCCACTACCCTTCAAGATGCACAAAGTCTGGCGTGACTCCAGGAAATTAACTTCCAGAGAGCTTCGGAGGGGAAGACGTGGAAGAAGCAAGGGAATTTAGGCTCTCCTAGTGGCACATTCCTATGATCACACGTCCAAGACAGGTGGTCGACGCCCAAGAAGATGTCTTTCCTTAGTGGGTCCCAACCAGAAAGGTAAAAAATGACCAAAATGCCCCTTATTGTGTTTGTTGCGTCAAGTTCAAGCTCTTTGACATGAGATCCAGGTGCAAATGCATCAAGAAAGGCTTCGAAGGTTTCTAAAATGATGAGCCCAGAGGAAGAAGCTGAACATCGTGCCCAAAATCTTTGTTTTTACTAACACCAGAAATATTCAAAGGGCCACAATTACCCCCCAAAGAAGAAAAATGTAGTTCCAGCTCATTGAAATGGATGCTGATTCAGAAGATGGGCTTCAAGAAGAGGCAGTAATCGCCGAAGAAGAGGGAAATGGTCTTGAGAATTTTCTTAAGAATTTTCAAATATCTCTCCATCCAATGGGGGGAGAAGTGGGAGCCTCTTCAATGAGGATCCAAGGCTAAGTGGACAGGAGGACAATACACATTTTCATTGACAATGGAAGTAGCCACGATTTTTGGGATTATGATTTTGCCAAGAAACTAGGCCGAGGAGGATGGGTTTGTCGATGTTGTGGTAGCTGGTGGGAAGAGGCTGAAGGTGTATGACATCTGAAAGGGGTTTAAATGGAAAATGCAGGGTGAGGAGTTCACAAGGGACTTAAAGGTCATGAGTATAAGGACATACGACATTGTTTTGGGATGAGGGTGGCTTAAAAGTCTTTGTTATGCCTTTTGGGACTATGACATAGCTACCATATTTTTCTGATATACTAGCAAGATGCGCACTTTGCAAGTAGTGCCCTCAAACACATGGCAATTAATGGCTCCCAAACGGGTAGAAGTTAAGGATGAAGCTGCTGGTACTCAATTTTTCTGGTTGCAACTGATAGGGGTGAATGAAGGAAGATCGCAATGCCTTGCTGTTAAAGGTGCTGACCTTATTCCAGCTGAGATTCAAAAGTTTTTAAAAGAGTTTGGAGATATTTTTGCAAAGCCTAAAGGCTTGCCTTCGTATAAAGAAGGCCATAATCACCCAATTATATTACAAGAAGGAACGGATCGGATCAACCTTAAGCCCTACAGGTATTCTTTTACATAGAAAAATGTTATAGAAAAAATGGTGGGCGAGTTACTTGAATCTGGAATCATTTAGGAGAGTTCTTCTCCTTTTGTTGTACCTATAGTCCTAGTAAAGAAAAAAGATGGTTCATGGAGGATGTGCATCAATTATAGGGAACTCAACAAGAAGACAATTAAGAATAGATATCCTATTCCTTTGATGGAAGAGCTTTTGGATGAGTTAAATGATGCAAGATAGTTTACAAAGCTTGACTTAAGAGTTGGGTACCATCAAATCAGAATGGAGCCCAGAGATACCTATAAGACTGCTTTTAAAACTCACTCGGGTCATTATGAGTGGCTAGTTATGCCTTTTCGCCTGATCAATGCACCCGCCACTTTTCAAGGAGCCATGAACAGCATATTTAGGTCATTTTAAAGAAACTTTGTAGTAGTAGTAGTAGTATTCTTTGATGATATACTAATCTACAGCTCAAATCTAAAAGAACATGCAGGACATTTGTGTACAGTGTTGGAAGTTTTGAGAGTCAATCATTATTTTGTTAAGGAAAGTAAATGTACTTTTGCTATTGTACAAGTGGAATATTTAAGCCATATAATCAGTAATGGCACAGTGGCTACAGACCCTCAGAAAATAAAGCAGTGATGGAATGGTCAGAACCCTCCACTATTAAGCAACTCAGATCATTTTTAGGGCTCGCTGGCTATTATAAGAGGTTTATCAAGGGTTATGGAGAGGTAGCAAGACCTCTAACAATTCTTCTAAAGAAGAATGGCTTTTGGTGGCCTAGTGAAGTAGCTATAGCGTTTAAGAAATTGAAAGACACTTTGGTTTCAGCGCCAGTACTAGCATTCCCAGACTTTAATAAAATGTTCATTGTAGAAACCGATGCGTGTGGGACAGGTGTTGGGGCTGTCGTAATGCAAGAGAGTCAGCCCATTGCGTTTTTCAGTAAAGTTTTGGGAACACAACACCTTCAGTTGTCAGTATATGAAAAGGAACTACTAGCGGTGGTGCTTGCAGTCGATTATTGGCATCAATATTTAAAAAGGAAGAAGTTTATCATCCGAACAAATAAGCAAAGTTTAAGGTTCCTATTGGGACAGAAATTGAAAAATCTTTCCAAATGTATTGGGTTGCTAAATTAATGGGATATGAATATGAGATCCAATACAAGAAAGGCAATGATAATATAGCAGCTGATGCCCTTTCAAGACTCTCAGGGCCTCAATTACTTCAAATGACATTAGATACAACTTCCTCAAAATTTGTTGTAGAAAATTCAGCAAAGTTGGGAAGAAGATTTGGACTTGAAGGCATTAATTTCACAATTACAGCAGCCAGGAGGAAATCTCAAACACTACACCTGGGATGGAAAGTTTCTAAGCAAGAACGGGAAGCTAGTGGTTGGGAATGTTTCTGCACTAAGACAACAGATTTTAGAATGGTTACATGCAAGTCCTCAGGGGGGTCATTCTGGAATATAGGCAACTTATCAAAGAATAAAGGGTTTATTTTGGTGGAAGAAAATGCTGACAGACGTATACGATTTTATCTGTCACTGTGATACTTGTGCAAGGTGTAAGTATGAAGCAGTGGCTACACCAGGGTTGTTGCAACCTTTACCTATTCCAAGTAGAATTTGGGAAAGCATCACAATGGATTTCATTGAGGGCCTTCCTAAATCTAATGGGAAGGACACTATTTGGGTCATCATTGATAGAATGAGTAAATATGCTCATTTCTTACCTCTTTCTCACCCCTTTACAACAACTATGCTTGCTCAACAATTCATGGATCATGTTTATAAATTCCATGGTGCCCTAGCAGAAATTATAAGTAACAGAGATCTAATTTTTGTGAGCAATTTCTGGAAAGAATTTTTGAGAATAAGAAGAGTTGACCAGAAATTATCTTCTACTTACCACCCTTAAACGAATGGTCAATCGGAAGTTTTGAATAGGTTCCTAGAAACTTACTTAAGGTGTATGTGTTTGGAAACACCTAAAGACTGGAGTAAGTGGTTGTCTCAAGTTGAGTGGTGGTATAATACAACATGTCACTCTGCGACGAAAGCCACACCTTATGAATTACTATATAGGTAGAAACCTCCACTTTATGTTCCCTATTTGCCTAAGAATTCTGTTACTGAGGCTATGGATAGAACTTTTACAGCAAGAGAAGAAATGTTGGCTGTTTTGAAACATCATCTGCATAGGGCAGCAAACAGAATGAAGCAGAAAGCTGATGCTAGGAGGAAAGATAGGGAGTTTCTAGTTGGCCAATGGTTGTTTCTTAAGTTACAACTGTATAGGAAAATTTCTACTGCAACTAGAAGCTCTCAGAAGTTGGCACCTAGATATTTTGGTCCTTATAAAGTGGTAGAAAGGATTGGTTCAGTGGCTTACGGATTGGACCTACCAGAAGAATTCAGAATTCACTCTATTTTTCATATATCACTGTCGAAATTCTGTCCAGATCCAGCAGTTAAGCAATGGCATCCACCAATTGAATGGCCTACAGTCCCCACATGCTCTGAACCAGAAGTAATCTTCAACAGAAGAATTGGACGGCGTAGAGGAAGAATAATAACAGAAGTCTTAGTTCATTGGCTAGGCCTACCAGATGAAGAAGCCTCATGGGTTCCTCTCTATCAGTTTCAGAAACAATTTCCTAGTTTCGTTGTACCTAATCCTTGAAGGCAAGGATCTTTTGGGGGAGGGAGTATTGTTATATAAATATAGAATGACAGGGGATTATGACCGTTATTTCTGTTACTATCGTTAGGGAAGGGAATTATGGTTATAAATAGGACTTAAGGAGAATAATTGGGAGTATTGTATTACGTTAAGCCTGAAGAAGTTATTCAGTTTTCCCTATTACCTCTTTGCTCCTCTCTCTCTCTCTGTTCCTCTACACTCTCTTTCTTTCTTCTTACCTCTATCCTACATCAGTGGGATATTTGGCAACTTTCTACATTGATTGCCACTTGTGCTTTTGGGTTTTCATGAAAGTGTTATGTTTTTGGACAGTTATGCATACATCTACACTTCAAATGGGGTGTCTCTCCATGAATTAGCAATTTCTCTTTCAAAAGGCCGCAAGTACTCTGCAAGGGATAATGATGATCTTTGCGTTATTTGTTGAGATGGTGGAAATCTGTTGCTTTGTGATGGATGCCCAAGGGCATTTCATAAAGGTCAGATATACATGACGACAAATTTAATGGACAAGTTATCTATTTGCTACTTACTGGGTGTGTGATCATTAACTTTTCTCATTATTTAACCTTTGGTAATGCACTAAGAAATTCTATTATCATTTCACCTCGGTTGTTAATATGCCAGAGTTTCTAAATGGCCTAACTTGATGATATATGAGGTGCTTAGAGTAAAACAAAATTAATTGTGAGGCTTAAGATCATAGATTGCATAAATTGTGAGAGATCTTATTTTGACCCATTCCATGCGCCTTTTGAGTTTTGGCCTTGTTTTTGCCAAAAGAGAAACAATGGAGGAGGAAGAAGAAAAATGCAAGTTTATGTATAAGTGAGTTACATGTACCTCAAGGTTTTGAAATATCAAAATTGCTAACCCAAGACAGGGTAAAGTACGAATTCTTGCTACCTTAATATTATTTTTTGGTTTTACCTTTATGCCTTTGCATAAGGTGATAGAATGCGTTTGAGATGAGTAAATGTGACTATGTCTCATTTGTAGATGTAGGACTGCATGAATAGCTAATTTCAAAGTAATACCACATGAACAGAACTCTAGTGGCAGTGAGAATCATAGGAAGCTTCAAATATGTTGAATTTTTTTAAAAGAAAAACATTAC